>OY283150.1:20000000-25000000 GCA_958299815.1 Sarcophaga carnaria | reverse complement strand
AAAACAATTTAAGTAACTAAATAAAGAGCAACATATGCAAATTTTCTTATTGAAACATCAGTTAACGAAAATAAGGAGAAGAAAGAAATCCAATCCATATACCAAGGGAATAGCAAATTGACCCCAATAATGTAAAGTTAGAAAACATTTAGAAAATTGAAGAACAACTCAACGCAAAGCAAAAAAGGATGGAAGCAGAAAGGTTATGAAAATTGCATTACACATGATTTCCTTTTTTTTTTGTATTGCATGCGGTATAAAGAGACTTTTATTTAAACTCTCGTTTTTTTTTGTTTAATAATACTATGTATGTATATGTATATTTTACGTTTTTTTATCTTTCAATTTAAATTTAATACCATTTTATTTATACATTTTCTTTAAATATATTCTAATAAACTATATGCTAAAGGTAAAGAGGAAAAAGCAAAAATTATTTTGAAGAAATAGATTTAAAAGAGAAACAATAAATTTAAGACAAGAATATGCCAAAAGAATATTCTAAAATATAAAAACAAAAAATATGCAAAAAAAATATAATTAAATTACATAAAAATTACATGATGATACATGACCTGGCTGTATGCATACATAAAGGATCTTTTTTATAAAGTATATGTATGATAAAAAGAAAAGTTTCTTAATAAAATAATTACAATTACAATTACAAACATATCAACTCAAATCAATAAGGCATGGGATAAGAAAAACACCACATGGGAGAAAGAATTGAGCTGATAAATAAAAAACCGTTGTAGTGCTTGTAACACAATACAATTCCCCGTGTACAAACGACCCACTACAGAAGTAACATTTGAAATAATTAAACCAAAAAATAAAAACAAAATTTAAAGAAATAAATTTTAAAAATATTTATAAGGCTTATAATGTAAAAATACACGTATTGTTGTTCACTGTACTAGGAGGCTGCAGCCGGGCTTCGATTAAAAATACTTGGTACATTTAATAGGCTATCATATCACAAGGCTTCGTTTTCTATTCCGACAAGAAATTACTGACTGACTGAGTTAGTCATCAAGGGCAAAATTAGACAATTGCAAATGTTGCAAGTTATTGCGCGCCTCAAAATATGCCGTATCTGTAGGATCGTCTGGATTTGGTATAAATGGTGGCTCTTCCGTTTCCAAGTGATTCCAATCAATACACTCAAAAAATGCCATTTGTTGTACCTCTTTAGCTGCCGGTCTCTCGTTGGGATCCATGGTTAATAAAAGTTCCACGGCTTCTACAGCATCGGACGATAAAGCTTCATCCCCTTCTGGCCATTCAATGTCTGTGTAGTAAGAGTTAAGAGAAGAGAACGTATCCAAAATAATATGTTATTTTTAGAAAATATAAACATCAGGTTTTGATTAGTTTAAGCGGTCATAGTCAGATCAACTTGGATTTGGAAAAGTTCTTTTTATACATCAATAATTGAATTCTCTATTGGTATTTATGTCTGCTTAAATTCAAAGTTCATTAACTGCTGCCAGCATGTCAGCATTACAAAGTTCTTACTCTGATAACTTAAATTAACTATTAATCTACATATTAAACCTAATACGCAAGTCTGTCATGTACCTAACTTTTTAATAAATCAAAAAAAGGCGTGTGAATCTCGCCGTAGTCTAGTAGGTAATGTGTTGGCTTTTAGACGTGAGGTCACGATTCAAATACCAGGTCAGCCATTTCCCACAAAACGAAATATGAAAAAAATTTATCTATGGCTGCTCTCAGCAGATTTCTGGCAAAAACTCTGAGAGTAAATAAAATTTCCATGAAAAAGTTTCTCAAAAATCTGTTGTTCGGTGTCGACTTTAAACTGTAGGACTCACCAATTATGTATGTATGTATGTTTGTGCGAATCTTTCTTAAGCATTTGCTGTATATTTTTAGTTCATTGCAATTTGTTGTAGTAAGCCTCCCATCTCAAACAGTTTCACTCCTACTCTAATACTGTCCACCTTACTATTACAATTCAGCGCACACTGCTTACTTACTCCTTCCTATAAAGTACGTTCCAAATTCTAACAGACACCTATATCTGGTATACTTGCAATTATTTCTCTTTGGCAGCAATAGTTTCACTACATTCTACTCTTAAAATAATGATTGTCTGGATAAATTCCTCCTTATCACGAAATATGATTTTGTTCTTCCTGAATTTATTATTTTCCAAATATTCAAAAGATTCTTTAACACCCAAGTGATATTTAATTTTAGAACAATTTGCGTTCCGGGTTTTCACTCTAAGATATGAAAACATAATTCGTAAAAGTTCTCTTTCAAGTGCACACTTAATTGTAATAATTTTTTAATTTAATTATCGCAATAGAATAATAAAATTATAGAATGCAAGTAAAAAAATACTCACTTTTACTGAGAATGTTGTCAAATACTTTTTGGGGAGTTTCATCATTAAAGGGAGGTATGCCCGTTAAAAATTCATAAAAACAAACGCCTAATGCCCACCAATCCACAGCAGGACCATGACCTCGCCTAAAATAAATATTTAGAAAGAACAAGATTAATTCAAAAATATTTAAAAAAAACGGCTCTTATCGATTCACTCACTTTAACAGTAGCTCTGGTGCCAAATAGTCAGGAGTACCCAAAATTCGTTCGCTCGATTGTAGAGCAGCACCCCTTCTAACCGATTTTGGCGTTCTAAATGGTGTATTCAAAGTTTTCGGTGTTTTTGGCACAGAGGTTATATTTAAATTTATTGGCGACATGGTCGGATCCTCATGAGTCAATTTTAAATATTGCACACCTGAAGTTTTTTCAGCTGCCCGTTCATTTTTTCTTGTTTCAATCGATAGCGGCAAGGCGAAACGTGTCGATTTTAATTTTCCCAAAAGACCACCATCACGTCTGGGTAGTTTCTGTGATGACACTGGCGTAGAAAATACCACATTTGCCAAATTGTCATTGAGTAAATGCGGCATTTCATCATCAGATAGCGAGCGAACCTTTAACACACCACGTATAGGTGATGATTTTCCTTTACGTTTTTTCGGTGTACTTGAGCCAATATCAAGAATATCTATCTCTTGTGTTAGTCCAGTGCTGCCAGAGCCATTACAACCATCGGTATCATACATTGAATTGCTCTCCGAACGATTTATTAAATTTATTTTCCGTTTCATTCCCCTAAATGAACTGACGGAATGATTTAAATATTTTCATTTATTATTACATGATAATTAATGAGTTTTATTTAAAACAAAACAAAATAGAAAAAAAAAAATAAATTTAAATGTATAAACCTTTGCAATTCTGGACGTTTAAAATTCCTCGAAATATTCCGAAATGGCGAATGCATACGTATTCCGCTTATTTCGTTACTGTTGTTTATATTATAGCTGAAAGTTGTTAGAGGAGAGATGTTGTTAAAGAAGAATGAAATTGAAAATTTTTAAGTACATAGTATGTTGTTTTAAAGCTTAGATAAAAATAGAAAGAAAGTAAAGCAAATCATAAGAATAAAAAGAGAAAGGAAAATTCATTGAAAGTTAATTTATATTTTTTTTTGTCGCCTACCCTACCTCCACACTACGACATTGGCCAATCACCTGTGTGTTTGAATTCGAAAATGCACATCAAATTAGGACTTATTGAATGTACAAAGGCATGTTACCTCGTTTATTGTATATTTCCTACCAAAATCCCAAGGCAAGTGAGATTAAAAGCCAATATTTCGCCTTGAAAACAATAGCAATTAAAATCTCGAATTCAAATCAGTTCACAATAAATGTTAGGATTGCATGTAAAGCGAGAAGGTTTTAACATTTAAATATAAAATTTAAGGAAAATTGGCTACATTGCTCAGTGGGTTGAATTCGGTGGCCTGCTAGAAGCGCATACACACACTGTGAGCCTTTCCGGCTTCAAGATATAACCTCTAAGATTGCAAATACTTATCTCCGACAGATCAGTAAAATCTACTGTATGATAAAAGTTCGTGTGCATCCTTCTTTTGCAACACATAGCTGGACGTATAGTCAGCAGACCTGCAATTTCATCGGAACATATTATCCAGGTGGCCCCAAAGGTCTCGCATTAGTGCTTAGAGAGGATGACCGTGCTTCTTTGGAATAATAGTAAATTAATTAATAAAACTTTCAATTTGGCCCCTATGAAGAAATTAAGTAGTTTAACTAGTTGCGCTCTGTGTAACCAACTTATGTGCTATGCAGTTTCGCGAAATTTCAATCTGTACCGGCACCCATATTATGTCATTGTCGTACAGTCCAGACATCATGTTGAAAGACTCGCGACAGCCTAAAATTACTCACGCGGTTATTACGTACAAGCCCAATGCCCTGAAAGCCTTCTCGTTATGAGAAATATGTTAACATAGTTCATTGGGATACCGTCCTGCCCGATAACCATCACAGTAGCTTGTATTGCCGATACTTCCGTATAAAAGACGCTGCAAAATGGTTCAATCAAGTGTTTTATATTCACCGAACCTTAAAACATGACTCCAATTAGAGCTCCATTCAGATTCGAGTCTGTCGTAAAGATCCGACACACCATTTTCCTTTGATGTGAAGTCTTGTAAGCAATATTTCGGAAAGCTTCCAATACCGTCAGGATGCTTACGTGACGAATATTCGATCCATGGCACTATTCAGTTATACATTAGCGCTGGCTAGCATATTTACAAATCTAAGTGCACGAATTCGTTTTTGAATGTTTGACTCTAAGCGTTTACAGATTCTCACTAAGATGCTAATGAAGAAATCCGTGCGATATCCGACAATATGAATGACCATTGAAAACCTGTTTTCTAGGACTTATGACAACACAGTAGAGTTTGCAATTAAAAATACGAAAAGATAGTTGGTTGAAAAGAGGCGTACAAAATTCTGTAAACAGTACAAAGATGGGTCAAAGGAAGGCATGCCAACAAAAGAGAACTGGAGTAAATCCTCTCACCATCAATGGATACATAGCAGAAGATTAATTAAATTGCAATTTTTAAGCATGTTACTTCACTTTCATATCAAAAACAATGTAGTCAGTAGTTAGGCATGCAAAATTTTTAAAAGAAATAAAACAAATAAAAACTTACCTCTTTGAGTAATCAGAACAGCTATACTCATCTCTAGAATTGCACAAGTTTTCAACTTTATCACTATAGGACGAGGTTGTTTCACTATTTATATTTGAGCAATCACTTTTTCGACTCGAAACACCAGAATCCTCTTGGGGTTTTAGGGAACGTATGCGCTATATCAAAGATGGAAATTATTTAGAGTAACAATTCGAAAACGTAACAAAAGTTAAAACAAAAAAGATTAGATTAAACATTTATACGAAAGAAGAAGACAACACCAATTACGATTTGCAGGCCATGTTAGACAATGGAAAAGTTATGATATGACAATATGACAGCAAGAGAAATTTTGAAAAAACAGAAATTACAAACAAATAAAAACACACCTCATCAATAGAACGACGACGCATCATAGAAAATTCAAGCGAAGTATCGTCAACATTTTCCACCTTAATAACATTTTTATTAAAGATGTTTTCTTTATCATAAACATTACTACTATTATCAGATTTGAAGCCCTTTCCAAGAAAAAAAGAAAAAAGTATAAAATTTGGTTTTGGTTGTTTTCTTTTTTTGTTTCTTTTATAATAATGAACTTGTGATGGTAAAATATTTGTGTATAAACTTACGCTGCTGCAACAGCCTTTGATGCTTATTGCTACATTATTATTTTCAGCAAATTCTACGCGACGTGTTGGTATGGCTTTGTTATGTGATAAAGCTGAATCCAAAGACGGCGATGTTTTACTAATATCCATCGACGATGTGCAAGTATAATACGATGAGGAACTATCCATTGGCTAAAACGTAATTTAATATATTTTTAAAGTTTTGAAATTATTTGAAATTCATAGAAAAATATTTACATTATTGTAATGATTATTACACATATGGGGCGGTATTGAAATATTTAGCTCTTCGGCAGAAAAGAAAGGTGAAACTCCAGAAATTTTGCTGTCGTTAGTTTTCTCAACATCGTTTAGGGAAGTATCAGCTTCGCTATCGGAGGATTCCATTGCATCTGTTAAAAAAAATTGTTATCACGTATAAAATAACAAAAAAGAAAAAAATATTCATATATTTGAAGACTGTTTTCATACTTACTGTGTTTGTTAATCGTATTTATAAAATTTGATGTTCCAGTACCACATTCTAATTTCTTTTCAGAGCCAAATGATAGGTGCGATGTTAACGACAGCAGCTGTCCAGGTGTTCGTGCATTTAAGTTTGGCGAACAATTAATAAGATCTGATATTTCCAAATCTACGAAAGAAATAAGTAACATTTTGAGATTTAAACGTATGTATATTCATTACGAATAATAATCTCACCTCTTTCACCTCTTCGCATTTCGATTTTACTCAAACCGAAATCGGTTAGTTTAACATGACCTGTTGCTGATATCAGCATATTATCTGGTTTTATATCACGATGTATAATACCATGCTCATGTAAATATTGCAGGGCCAAAGCAACTTCAGCCACATAAAATCTAGCCGCCGACTCATCAAAATAACCATACATGGTTAATAGGGATTTTAAATCACCACCAACCATATATTCCATAACTAAATATACATACGATAACGATTGCAATGAATAGAATAGACTTACACAGAACGGGCTACGGGAAAGTGCCAATGCATTTCGTTCTGTTATCACTTGTGAGACCATATTTTTATTAATCATCTCCGTCTTTTTCATTACCTTTATGGCAAATAATTTATTTGGATCATTGTTTTTGTATCCCAAAAATACTTTACCAAAAGCACCACGACTAATAGGCTTGATTATAACGAAATCTCTAATAGTGGGCACCTAAAAATGTTATATTCAATGATTAGTGAAGTAATTATTTAAGAATTTTTAAAACATTTTAAAGAAAGAAATTACTTATAAACGAGCAGCTTTGCTTAACAGAAGAGCAACATAATGTCATACAAAAAACAGCGGTAGTAACTCGGCTCTGGGAGCATAGTTGGAAAGTTCATATGTATACATCTTACAACTCATGCTTATTTCTGGTTTAGGATCTACGCCAATAAGTAAAATTGACGCATATAAAGCGAAGTCAATTAATAAGCCGTTTACGAGTCATCATTACATCCAATAAAATTGATTGTTTTATTTTTTATTCTTATTTCTTTCGGAATTAGAAAGGGATGAGCGCTATCGAGCCATTCTGACTAAATTTTTGTTTCTAAATTAGTTTTCAATCGATGTATTGCAAAAAAAAAAATTCAGTGACAGTCTCCTAATTCTTTTATGTGGCTACGTTATGCCAATAAACCGACTACCCTTGGAAGTCAATATTTAAGTGACAATTAACGACATACTGGGAAAAAGTAATCAAAAACTGTATTGATCGAATAGACTCGCATAAATAAATAAATGATCTACCAGAATATAATAAATTGAAAAATTTATTCCAAAAATATTTAACAAGCTCTTAAATAAACAGCCTTGCATTTATTTCTAGACCTTTTCAAATAGGATTCAGTAAATTCTATAAATACCTCTGACAGACATTGTGACTACATATCATCCAAGATCAGAAATCTTTGTTCCTTAATGTTTTTTAACTAAAAACACGCTTAAACAAATAGAAAAATTTGAATAATTATTAATTTCTAAATGTTTTTAATTTCGCGAAATTTAATCTAAAATGTTTAAATGGCAAGCGTATATTCAATATTTTCGCTTAACAATAACACATTGGCAACACCCTAAAAACAGTTTTTCGAGCACGTATATGCATTTTAACAAATACATCCAACTATGGTGATATTCAAAAACACATGTATTTGGTTGTATGCGTTGCTCATGTAAACAATAAGCATAATTATAATGATAATGATGTTTATAAAAATAAACTAACAGGACATTCTGTTGGAAGCAAATATATGGACATGCGTTCATAGATCTATTTTAAGGGATTAGAACCAAAGGAACTTAAGTAGTGGTTTACCTTGGTACATGCTGAAGCATTTTCTGGTTTTGTGGTCAAAATATTTATTTTATCCAATAAACGTTCACTGTCAATTAACATCTTTGATTTTTTTGGTGTCTTGTATTCATTGAGCACATGATTATCGATAGCATCCTTTTCCATGGCATCGGTTGTGGTATTATTGGCTAGTCCACTGTAATAGCTTTCCTCCAGCGATAAAGTTTCCCGTTCTTCCATTTTAATAAAATTAAACCGGACTGATTTGTTAAATGCCTTCTACCAGCAACGTTGTGTTCTATTCTTCCTTCTTTTATTACACCAGAATTGTATTCTTTTATTTTCAACTCTTTTGTGTGTTCAAATACATGCTTGACTATAAAACAATTTCATTAGTTATGCTTTTTCTTTTTTCTAGCGATATTTTCCGTAATTGATTATAAACTTTTATTGGAAATGCACTTTTTCACATAGACGTTGAAAAACAAATTCAAGTTGTCCAACAGGGTTGTATTTTGTTACTTACGTTTTCCTAATTTTTAGTACAACATTCTTCAGAGATGTTATTTGTTTTTAACAACTCTGTATTTAGGACAGTGAACTATTAGCAGCATTATTTACTAATATATAGGGTAGCCGTAGTGTTTTGGCAAAGAGAAGAATTTATTATCTAAATTAATAACATATAAATATTTCATAGCTTATTTCAAATGGTACACAATTTGTAATTAAATATTTATTTATTTTCTTTTTAATAATTAATTATTTATATGTAGTTTTCACAACCAACACTCATGGGATAGCCCCTACTTATGCAGTTCATTGTGTTGGCTCTGGGAAAATAGGTTAAGGGAGAGAGAAAATAGTAAGAAGCATTTAAGAATGTTAGATCTAAATCCATAAATGATGTAAATAATAGGAAAAAAGAGCGCCGCAAGAAAAAATAGTACGACGTAAATATATTTGATTTTTAAGTACCAGTTCCTTTATCCCGTTGTAGTATCAGTTCTTGAGAGTTGTATTCCGAATAGTAAGGATATCAGACGGAGTCGGGGATTTCTATAAGATTATATTAAATTTTTATTCCCAGAATATAAGCTTTTGACTCCCCAATATTTATATCTACCTACGGCATAATACAATTGTCACGCTTGTGAGTTAATAAACAACATTGGATCTCTCGTTTCACATTAAAATCGACCTTATTGAGAGAAACCTATTAAAAGGTTAACTGTAGGTCGGATATGAGCCTTTTCGTTTTAATCTCCATAGTGCCCGGTCAATGATAAAAATAATGCGATAGGCAAAATTATTGTCATCCGCAAAAGAGTAGATAGGATTTGAAGCTGCAGATAGAGGGTTGGAGACAGAACGGAGCCTTGAGGCACCTTTGTACTTAACCTGAAATCATCTAATGTATGTAATACGATCGGTGGTATAAATCAAGAAAATTAACCAGCAACATACAGTGATCGCCATAAGTGAGTCAACACCCACTATAATTTTAAATTTTCTATTATGTTCTTAGGTATAAAAACAGTTCCTTTATTATGAATTGTTGTTTTTGTTTTAACATTTTATAAGTAATAGATAACGTTTTTATTATTGGAAATTTATTCCACTATTCTCATTTCAGTGGTGTTTACTCACTTTTGACCACAATGTACACAGTGACGACTCGGAATTTTGACATTTAACCGTATACTAAGAAAGGGACAGCAAATATTACCAAAAAGTATTTCTGTCCCTCTCTGATTGTCTGTCTGTTTTGTTTATTTATGTTTTTTTAGGTTTTGGGGTGGGTTTTTTTATATTGGCGAGAGTTAATAAAAAATGTCATTTTTGTGTAAAACTATTAATAAATAATAAAAACAACTAATAACAATAACAACTTTTTACTTTTTCTTACAAGAAATTAAAAAATATTGGCAACTTTCAGCAAGAACATTTTTTTATGAGCAGTACGTCTTATTTTGATCTTGTAATATTTAGCTTCTTAATTATCTCTTGCACAAGAAACTATATTCACTGTGACCGAAAATCACGCACATTTCGATTAATATTTAAATATTTAAGAATCTTCAAACTTTTCATTGAAGAAATTAAAAAATATTCTAAATTTTCCCTTTTTTAACACAAAATAAATGTTTGTTTACATTTAATTTTTCTACTTTATCCGCAAGTTTACACTGTGTATATCTGTTGCTTCTAACACATTTGCTTCGCAAAACTTTTAACATTTTCTCTCTCTCTCCAAGAAAACGGTTAAGGCAGCTGATTTCAGCGTTTTTTAAACGTCACAATTGTCATCACTGGTTACATTATGCTTTTGACGCTCACTGTATATGTATGTAAATAAACACATGGTATATATAACAGAAAATAATATAAATAATTTATTTAAATTTTATATAAACTCTTAAGATTTGTATTTCTATTCTTAATATGTAATTATTTTCCTGAAGTTACACAAATTATAACGGATAAAAGAGAAACCCCGTTCCTAATTTGAAGTCAAAAATTTTAAAATTTATTTGTAGAAATCACACTTTATATACATTATATTCACTGTAGATAAACAATATGTTTAAGGTTCAATATGATTTAAGGTTGGGTGTTGTAGTAGTCGATAGTGCTTACGTTGTGTGGTCCACCATAGTAATCCAAAACAAAAATATTTTGTATATTTAGTTTGCACAAATAAAAGGAATGAGCTGCAATTTTAATAGAAACACATTTTAATTTAATTTATGAATTTAAAACATAGAAATATCGCCTCTGTTCTTATTGTGAATTCGAAAAAAGTTTTAATTTCACATCATAACTCGAAACATTTATTAAAATTTTTGATCAATAAAAATTATAAAAAAATGAATAGAATGGATAGTAGAAATTTTTGAATAAATATTTTTATATAAAAACTTACCCTTTAACCAATTCTTAGCGGCTGGATGTCTTTCGACAAAAGACACTAAGGCACTATCATAGTCCTTATTATTTTTATCCATCTACAAAATAAGAAATAATTGAAAAGAAAATACTTAGCGGTAAAAATATTTAATAATCACCTTAACAACCTGACCACTAATAATTGTTCGAGCACACGTTGGTTCCATAGGATCTATGTTTCTTCCCCAACTTCCTGTACAATGCATCAATTGTTGATCAGTAAATAAAAAGGTTACCTTATTATTATGCTGCCAATCGGGTCCAGTAAAATCCAAATCGGTTAAAAGGAATTGTATTTGTCCAGTTGAAATACCATCAACATCGTTATCATTTATTGAAATTATATTAACCATTGGATAGTCTTTAATGTTGCTATGGGTGGAAATTGTACCAACAGATGCCCAGTTGGCCTGATTAACAAGTTTTCGCGCAATTTGAGCATGATTCAAATTTGGTGCTTGTCTTGTAACATTTAAACGCAGTTTTCTTTTATATTCATTAATTATACGAGCATCTTCAAATGCCGAATAAGTTGCGCCAAGTTCAAAATATAATGCGACAACTAAAATAGAAATTACTGCTGTTTTTTTCAGCATTCTTATTTAATATTTATTTGTGCCCTTATTTGCAACTGAAAAAAAACAGAAAAGTATCAACAACATAGTACTAATATAATAAAAATTAATTTCTCTAAAGGTTGCCTAAGAATTTTGAAACCATTATATTATTAGTCAACATAGGTACATTGATTGAAATGTAAGGTGAAGTGAAGTAACAAGAAATCTATTGTATTTCCAATAGATAATTATAGCAAGCTGTATTCCTTGTTGTATAAATGTGATAAGATTATGTCAGATGCTGTTGGATTGGCAAGGTTTCAATAGGCGTCAAAAATCGTCACCAGCAAAGAGAAAATACAAATTATTTTAAAGTTTGGTGGATAAAAACAACAACAACAATAAAATAATAAGGACAACTCTTATTATGAACCAAGAATTTATTGCTTCCAGTGATGGTTAAATCTCTATACAATTAGTTTGTTAACATGCGAAATGAAAACCTTCCGGTAAATGGATTGATGCTGGAAGAGTAGAAGAGTTTCTAAAATCGCTCATTCTTCCAAAAAATTCATACTGAGTTATAGAGTTCGCTTGTTACAGGTTAACGTGGAGAAGCTTTCAGCGCAAACTGGGTGATCCTCCTATATACATATATACATAATAATTCAAGTAGTAAAGTAGCACACCCAGTTTAAAATAATTAATCTATAAAAACAATAAACTCCATCAGTCATTCCATTATCTATAGTTTATATATGTGATAGCCATTTTCGAATTGCTACCGAAACAGATTTGATTAAAATTTCGAATAATGCGAGTTATGTCACGTGTTAACAGTTTAATTGGCATTATTTAAATATTTTGAAACAAACATTCTTAATAGAACTTGATATTATTATGGTGCTAACGAAGCTTACCGGGTTTTAACTAGTTAATCTACAAAAGAAAAACAATAAGCATTATCAGCTGATTGCACTATCTATACGAACATACATATGCAGTGTACATGGATTAGTGTTGTTTTTGCGTTTTAGCAGAAAGACAAATAAAATGGAATATTTTTTTGATAAAAAAATGTATGTTTTTCGTGTAATCTTCATTTGTTAATTAAAACATTTACCTTAAATCCTTTGTTCAATTAAAAAGTATATCTGGCACAACCAAATTATTGAAAATGATAAAAATACAAAAATAAATTAAAAAGAAAAGATTGGTAGCCGACCGCTAAATGCTATAACTGTTTCGTGTTAAAATGTCCGTTACTGACTAAACATCATGAATCGGTTTACCTTTAAAGAAACACAAAGAAATTCGAATCTTTTTGTATGTGTAAAATATTCTCTTTGTTTGTAAGATTGTTTAACAACAAATATTGCGTATTGAGAGAAATACAAATAAACATGATAACAAAAACAAAAGCATAAGGAAATATACGAAAATTAAATATAAATAATAATACACAAAACATATTTATTTACAAGGTGGCCGGTAGCTTAGCTGATAAATGGCACACACTTTGATGTACTCTTTAAGTTGCTTTGTATATGCAACAACAAAATATCAAGAGTTTGTGACAGTAAACTGTGAACGTGCAAAGGCGAAACAAAATTTAAAAGAGAATGTAGAAGCATGTGTCAAAATACTTTGCAAATTACTCCTTGAACATTCAAAAGGCGCCTAAGATCAAGTCTTTAGTTATTTTTGCGCGCAAATTTAGTCATTCAGTTAAATTTTAATAATAAATCGAATGTGATTTAATTTTTAACCTAAACTTTGTGTACTTTATATTGAAATACATAAATAATGTTATTGGAAATAAAATTATTAGTGGATAAATTTATAAATTGTATCGTAAATAGTATTAAGTGTGCTCCAATTAATGTTGTACAAAGAAAATCTAAAAATGTGTTTACCAGCCTACAACTTCTTTTCCGAAACACAATATAAAGAATCCATGATGTTACACTAACCCGTAATAGTACGAGTTTTCGATCATGTATCAGTCGAAATTGACTGCAGTAGAGAAACTATTGCAATTTAATAATAGTGGCAAAGGAGGTTCTATTACTTCCGGTTGATACAGCTTTCACTTGGCCTATATGATGGCGGGTCGTTCCGGAACGGAGATCCGATTGTCGAGAGAACGGTTTGTAATTTATTAATTAAATATGTAAGTAATACTTTAAGTTTTGACAAATTCGCAAAAGGGAACCGTTTTTTCTTAATCCAATGTCATAATAATTGCAACTGCAATTCTAGCAGTTCACGTATACTGCCTCCTAGTGTTATTAACGTAAACGAAGGTACAGGCTCCTTCAGAGTAAAATCTATCTCAACTTTAATACTAGTTAAAGTGCGACTTTTCAGCTGAAAAAGTGGTATGAAGATATAATCCGATCCACATTTTGTAACGTACTGAAAGAACTAATCGCCAGAAAATATAGTATAAGACAATGGCAATATCCAGTCCGATGGAGTAAAACTTAGTATCAATCGATACTGGGGGTAGTTACTCAAGAATTATTAACGGAAGAATGGAGATTTGAAGTTGCCGTAGTCTAGTAGGTAGTGTGCTGGCTTATTAGACGCAAAAGCCTGGGTTTGAGCCCCAGGCCAGGCATCAAAGACAAAATACAAAAAGCATTTTTTCGGCGACTTCCTCTCAGTAGATTTCTGGCAAAAACTCTGAGTAAATAAAAATTGCCATGAAAAGTTTCTCAATAAATAAAAATCTGTCGTTCGGAGTCGACTTTAAACTGTAGGTCCCACCACTCATGTATACAATTAATTAATAAGTGGTATGAGAAACTAAGACGTTGTACAATGGGTCAATTCGACTTCCGCGTACTGTACTTGTCTTAATTGGCAAGTACACGTCCTCTAACCTAACCTTACCTATGGAGATCATACTACAGACAGATTATTACCCAGAAGATTACGTGCTGGACTTCAGCGAAGACGTTAGATCATTTACCAAATGTTACTTATCCTATCCTATATATTGGTCCCTCGAAAGTTTTTTAAATCAATTAAATATTTCTCACTAACGTTTTATTCTTATTATTTTTCATTTAATTCCATTCCATTGTAAATATAAGAATAATATTAGATAACATATACATATACATATATACCAAAAATTCAATGCTTTTCTTTGTAGTATTCCATATAGGCTGGTGGAAATAGAACCTTTTCAGGATTATCCTTAAATATTTTATAAGTGATTATACGAGTCTTTAGATCAATATGAAATTCATAAACTGTTTTCAAGTCGTCGACATTGTCATTTGACATTAACTTATTGACATCGTGTAAAAATTTATATAAAAACCCCGTACAAATGCTCGGCTTCCAATGGGACTTCTGTAATGATAAAAATTAAATTAAGTATGAATTATAATCTCAATAACTATTCAACATTAACATACAAATTCCTTTGGCAGATCGGATACACGTTTATGAACAATAGATTTACGTACAATACCATCAAAGTCTTTATAAGCAAAATATATATCCGTGGCGTTTAATAGGTATGCTTCGAGCCAATAATGTAAATACCTTGAATAATGTTTCTCTAAATGACGCCACATTTGTTTGGCCATAACAAATCGACAAGTATTAAGCGCTTCCAAATTATCACTGCAATTAAAAATTTATAACTTTGAAAAATCGATTAATTTTGTGTAAGAAAAAGCTCCAGCAGAGGCTCTCGATTGACTTCTTTATAAATCCCTCTTCTGGAGGCTAAAGAAAAAAAACAACTATGAACACCATTAGGCTACGTTCGTGGAGTATATGCATTAAGTCTTTTAAAGCAGACTAGCTGATATCGTCCATTTAACAAAACAAAATTTTCATTTAATTGCATTAAAAATAGAACAAAAAAAACTATTGTTCCAAATTAATTTACATATGAGTTAGTCATAGCTACATATGTAATGTTAATATTTGATCTTACAAATCTTTGAATTCATCCTCAGCTTCGATTCCATAAATAGACCCAGAATAGATTATTTCAAACTCTCCAAAGTTGCTCTGATGAACTCCAATTAATCTTTTATTTGGATCAAACGGTTCATTAATATTTGGTCCACAAAAAAACGATTCTGAAAAGCAGTTTACTGTTTTTTTTTTAATTTATTTGCGAAAATCAATGACATACCTGTAAATACGTTCTTTATAAACTGACCGTCGTGTGTATCCCGTGGTTATAATTCAGTATCATAGTCTTTTTCACGTATCATATAAAGGTTTCCGTTATAACGTGTAACACGAACCTTGCACTCCATATATTTCTTTTAATAATAAATTTCCATAAGATCCAATAAAGTTCCCCGTAGAGTAAAAATTTTTATTTTGTCTACATTTCCAGCACTTACTTTAGACTCTGACGACATGGCGTATTTTAAACAACTATTTAACCATGTTTTTAAGTCTAATGAGGAGGAGTGCCACCTAATGTAGCTGTGATACCCATCATTTAAATTTATAGGATAAGTTTCTGGTATGGGCTTTTTAAAATAGAAAATCTTTTTTGCTGGCTCCAGTGTATCGTAATTTTGTTCGTAATAGGCTACCAAATTGGGTTTTGTGAAACAAACGCCTTTCGATTCACTTTTTGATTCTATAACGTCCCCATTGATTGCGCAAAGAAATTTTGAAGACTCCATTGCAATGTATTCTGTTTTTAATGCACCGAGTGCATCAATGAATGATGATCGTTGCCAGATGAATATTGTATTGTCAAGAGTTTTTTATTTTATTTTATTTTGATCAATCATTTCGTATTTTATATTTCGGTTACAATAATCCTCAAATGTTCACTGTATCATTTAAGACACAACCATTAAAACCTCTTCGTCGCCTTCAATTTAAAGTTAAAATCTTCTCTCGATTTATCGATATATTAGACGAGGAATTTTAATCACTTTTAGAAAAAATTCATAAATTCTTCAATTTCTGTCAAATAGAATTGGCTATGTTCACTACATATGTATGCATGTAGGAAAATACTAAAAGCATTAAGTAATAGAAGAGTTCACTAAGTGACAAGGACCACGAAATGGCAAATATTTGTAATAAAATTAGTCGCTATATTGAAGTGTCTGAATTAAACAGCATCTTAATTTTTTATTTGTGCTACTATTTCGTCTGCTTTATTTTTCGTTCGTCTTTCATAATTAGTTGTATACACGACAACAAAATATCAAGTGTTCGTCACAGATCTAGAGATCTCTTTTTATAAGACCTAAAATATCTTATAAAAAAATATAGACTATCATTCCTTTCACCGTGCTATTGAGATATTATTGAAATGAAGATTACGTATGGGCTATGCAGAAAGAGTGTATCACACTATGCTTATTCTCCAAGATTGGAACTCCTATGAATTAACACGTTCTGTATTTCAAACCATATTTTAAGATTTATAAAAAATATTTTTTATAGATTTTGTTTTTTGATTAATATAAATGACTTTTTTCATGCCAATTGTTTTACTCTCAGATTTGTTGCCAGAAATCTGCTGAGAGGAAGTCGCCGAAGAAATACTTTTTGTATTTTGCCTTGATGTCTGGCCTGGGGATCGAACCATCGCTTTTACGTCTAATAAGCCAACACACTACCTACTAGACTACGGCGACACTCATGTAACTCATGTAAATTAACACACACAACATAAGTGGTGTGAGAAACAAGGACGTTGTACAATGGGTCAATTCGACCTCCGGGTACTGTACTTGTCTTAATTGACAAGTAGACGTCCTCTAACCTAACCTAACCTAATATAAATGACGCCTTTTAACGGTTTTAGCGTTAAAATTAATAAATGTCTGGTAACACCTTCTGAGATAATAGTTGACGGCGTTACGCTAAGGCCTGGTTCACCCACAGGTTTCTGAAACATTTTTGGTTCGCACAAAATTTTTTTTATATGGAGTTTGACGTTTCTCTCAGAGAGCGAGAGAAATTATTTTGTGCGAACAACTCTCAGTGTGAATTAAATTAATTTTAAATTTGGTCCGAACCATTTTAGAAAAGGTTGCCACACCATATGAAATTTTTACAATACACCAATATTTGCAGAAGTTCATCGAAAGTCCCAGGGTCCATGCGATGAAAATTTATAAATGAATCTACGTCATTTAAACGCATTTCGGAAACTAGTGAGTGAAAATACCCAAAGCCAAATAAGCCAAAGCTTCTCTTTGTTTCAAATGTTTGATTTTCGTTTTTCATAAATATATTTTGCAAGTAACTTTACTTTGGTCACTTCAATGGCGAACAGAAGTAGCAAATGATTTATACCCATCGCAGAACAAGGTGTTTTTATTCTTACCAAATAATTCACCACAAATACTGTTTATTTTTTGTTAAAACTATTAATTTTTTATTTCTTTATTTTGACACAAATATAATTAACTTTCTTAAGTTTATGCACATCTGCATTTATTTCTTTTTCAATTAAATATGGCAGCACTGTTTTTACGAACAAAGTTTCTGAAATGGGTGAATCATGCTGCAGAAAACTCTCAAGGCGGGTTCACCCACAAGTTTCTGAAACATTTTTGGTTCGGAGAAATTTCTTGTTTACTGAAGGCGGGTTCACCCACAAGTTTCTGAAACATTTTTGGTTCGCACAAAATTTTTTTTATATGGAGTTTGACGTTTCTCTCAGAGAGCGAGAGAAATTATTTTGTGCGAACAACTCTCAAGCCCTAGTTATGCTACCGGAACGTAATGTAACGCAATGTAACAGTAATGTGCACGGAACGTAAAAATGTAAGAACAATTATAGAACGTAAAAACGTAATCATATGCTTTTAGGTAAACAAAACAATAAAAGGAATAAACAAAAACAAATAAGGAAATAAAAATTGCAAAAACTAACCGACAAAAATTCAGATATTGATATAGAAGACATGTTTTTGCATTTGAGTTTTTATTTATTGGTTTTTAAACGTATTTAATATTAAATCCAAATTTTAAAAACTCTGTTTTCACTCCTTTTATCACTTCCAATATGGCGTCTTTTGTTTTTATTAAATCAGCTGTTAACCAGTGTTATCACTACAGGGTTTTCGGATTCATTTCGACGATTTTATATTTATTTAAAAGTATTTATTAAAAGTTTTATGTACTGTTTCTGTAAGCCAAACAATTTTACTTTCACACAAACAAAAACTAAAAATTGAGTGCTTTTGATTGTATTTTCCATATAAATAGACAAGCACGTAAAAAAGTTTATCCTACAGAAACAGGTCATGTATTTCGGAAACCAAATTTGTACGAATGTAAAAACGTTTTTATCTTTTATAGTAAAAGTAAAATGCAAACTGAAATGGTTTTCGAACTCTTTAAATAGTTAAAAGTCGATAACTATATTTTTCTAATATAAAATAAAAATAAACACTATCTACATAATGTAATAATAAAATAGCGTTTATTTTTATTTTAAATTATAAAAGTTAATAATGAAATCAATTATAATTTGGGTTTGTAAAATATCTGAAGTTTTATTTAAAGAGAATTCTACATACAGACAAACATAACATACGTACAAAATGTAAAATCTGTTTATGATTTCAATTTTCAGTTTTGGTGGTTTTTAATATTGACATGTTGTTAACACTGCTAAACAGATGTCACGTAAAAATGTAAGAAAATTCTATTTTTTACAGATTCTTACGTTCCGGTTACGTTACATTACATTTCTATAACCATTCGTATGGCTTTATACATAACAAAAACGATCAGCTGATTCTTACTGTTACAGTTACGTTCCGTTCCGGTAGCATAACTGGGGCTTCAGTGTGAATTAAATTAATTTTAAATTTGGTCCGAACCATTTTAGAAAAGGTTGCCACACAATATGAAATTTATACAATACACAAATATTTCCAGAAGTTCATCGAAAGTCCCAGGGTCCATGCGATGAAAATTTATAAATGAATCTACGTCATTTAAACGCATTTCGGGAACTAGTGAGTGAAAATACCCTTTGGCTTCTCTTTGTTTCAAAAGTGGTCTTACAGCCGTCCTCTTTTTTATCTTTGATTTTCGTTTTTCATAAATATATTTTGCTAGTAATTTTACTTTGGTCACTTCAATGGCGAACAAGAGTTGCAAATGATTTATATCCATTTTATCCATCGCAGAACAAGATGTTTTTATTCTTACCAAATAATTCACCACAAATACTGTTTATTTTTTGTTATAAATATTAATTTTTTTATTTCTTTATTTTGACACATATATAATTAACTTTCTTAAGTTTATGCAAATATGTATTTGTCATTTTTAATTAAATATGGCAGCACTGTTTTTACGAACAAAGTTTCTGAAATGGGTGAATCATGTTGCGGAAAACTCTCAGTAAGCAAGAAATTTCTCCGAACCAAAAATGTTTCAGAAACTTGTGGGTGAACCCGCCTTTAATTCACACTGAGAGTTGTTCGCACAAAATAATTTCTCTCACGATCTGAGAGAAACGTCAAACTCCATATAAAAAAAATTTTGTGCGAACCAAAAATGTTTCAGAAACCTGTGGGTGAACCAGGCCTCAGTGAACAAGAAATTTCTCCGAACCAAAAATGTTTCAGAAACTTGTGGGTGAACCCGGCCTAAGCCACTTTGGAATCTTTATGTGATTTGTTCAAAATGGAATGAATATTAATCGAATCGTTGTACGGGGAATTCCCAAATTTCTGTAGCTATGTATGTAAATATCGTTTCAAAATTGTTGAATTAGTAATTATTAGTCATCTTCATGGCTCTAATCACACAGAACAATTTTTAATCGCACAATCTTTGTTCTTTTCAAATCAGGCGAGATGAAATGACATGAAATGTATACATTTGATGTTTGGATGTTTTTTAAAAACGTCCGTGGATTAGTTTTGTGCTGGTAATGCGGGGTTGTAGCTGGTTGAAGCTTTACGCCATCAAAAAACCATTCTCTTTACCGCTCTTGCCTATAAACTATCATTTTACGCCAGCACAATTTTTCTCGTGTGATTAGAGCCATACATTTGATTTTTAAAAATGTACATGGATTAGTTTTGTGCTGGTAATGCGGGGTTGCAGCTGGTTGAAACTTTACCCCACCGAAAAACCATTCTCTTCATCTCTCTTCTCTATAAACTATCATTTTACGCCAGCACAAATGTGCTCGTGTGATTAGAGCCCATAGTGATAGCATTTAGGGCGGAATAAGAAAATCAAATAAAATATGTATTTACTTTACTTGGATCATTATAAAACAGTCAACTGGCGGCAGTATACGAGTTAATGAATCAGCGAAGAGTAGTGATTTCGTAATTTGTAACTTTTGTACGCTACTAAAAATAATATTTGTGTGTACGTTGTAATGGACTCTTTAAAATTTCTTTGTAAAATTGATCCAAACGATTTGGAATCAGAAAATGATTCGGATGGCGTATATTTTACGACACCTCGTTTGGTAGCCTATTACGAGGCAAACTACGATACAGTGGAACCAGCAAACAAGATTTTCTACTTTAAAAAGCCCAAACCTGAAAATTATCCGATTGATTTGAATCTTGGCTATCACACGTTCACTGACAGGCAACACTCTTCATTGTCGCCTTTAAACTTTTGCCTTAAATATGCCATGTCGCCTAAGGCTAGAATAAGTCTAGAAAATGCAGACAAAATACAAATTTTTACTCAACAGAGCATTTTAAAAGATATTATGGAAATTTATTACCAGAAGAAAGATGAGCAATGGCAGTTTAGTGTTTCTCGTTATAACGGAAACCTTTATATGTTTTATAAGAAAATGCCAAAGGAACAGAACAATGTGTCGCATTTAACGCCAAAATATACACACAACAGTCAGTTCTTAAAGAACGTATTTACAGGTAAATATATCGTCAATTTCGTCAAATCAAAGTAAAAATAAAAATAATAGAATAACGCTTTTCAGAATCGCTTTATAATGAACCCAATATCAATGAACCATGGAATGCAAATAAACGATTAATTGGAATTCGGCAAAGTAGTTTTGGAGAATTTGAAATAATCTATTCTGGAGCTGTTTATGGGATTCAAGCAGAGGATGAATTTAAAGATTTGTAAGAACAAATATTGATATCACGTATGATTTACTCAAGTGCAAATCACTCTTAACAGAAGAGGTATTCTCATTATCATTCTGGAAGTGTATCGAAGCAAAAATGAATGGTTAGGATTTGCTGCACATGAATGACGACTGTCTCATTGCAGTCGTCTCAGCTTAAACTATCGTCGATGATACTTGTCTAATATCAATCTAGTATGCCAACAGGAAGTTATTTTGTTATATTTGCCGAGTTGACTTTAGCACCGATGTTAGGCTTGTTTACATTTAATGATGATGCAATCGGTATTATTCTTTTTTTGTTTGCGAAAACTATCCAATCTTTTTGTTTGTTTATCTCTGCCATCGGTATCACTGTAAAGTGTAATGAGTTCGATTCAACACTAACTTTTGTTCACACCTCATTCATAATAGCTGGCAATGATTTTATAGCCAGTTAGAAAGCATGAACATTCTCTTCTTTAAATCTATATCCTTAGGCTTATAAATAATATAACAATCTGCAAACTGTTCAATTGGTGGGGCAACCTACACAATATACATTTTTTTATTGCAGTGATGATATGGAAGCGCTTAATACTTGCCGTTTTGTTTTGGCGAAACAAATGTGGAATACGTTAAAAAAAGATCCCAAAAAGTATTTCGACTATTGGCTACAAGCATACCTAGCAAACGCCACGGATATATATTTTGCATATAAAGACGTTGATGGTATTGTACGTGAACCTATTGTTCATAAATGTGTATCCGATCTGCCAAAGGAATTTGTATGTTAATGTTGAATAGTTATTAAGATTTTAATTCATACTTAATTTTATTTAATTTTTATCATTACAGAAGTCCCATTGGAAGCCGAGCATTTGTACGGGGTTTTTATATAAATTTTTACACGATGTCAATAAGTTAATGTCAAATGACAATGTCAACGACTTGAACACAGTTTATGAATTTTATGTTGATATAAAGAGTCGCACTGTCACTTATAAAATATTTAAAGACAATCCCGAAGAGGTGATAATAACACCGAACTATATGGAATATTGCCATAAGAATCTTTGAATTTTCGATTATGATACATTTTATTATCGATTTAAATGGGAATGGATATAGAATAAAATATTATTTGAATGACATTATTATTTAAATGACACATCTGGATTTGAGTATAGTCTTTGATTCTGTTACGATCCTTAACTTTGTACATTCAGATTATTATACCTATTCATTCTATGAAAATAGTGAAATCTCATTTCGAATTACTCTGATTACCCTGATTGCTTCTTCTGGTAGGAATAAATTTCAGTTCTACCTTCTGTTGTGTGTCCAGTGTAAGTCCATATCGTAACAGTTCATACATCGTATTGGTGTTCACTTAGAATTTGTTCGTTGTTAAGCAAATTATAACATATTCCATCTGGTCGACACAAATGAAACTCTCCATCAGTGGATTGTACTCAATCATATCTTTTTTCGATTTTAGATGGGGTTCAGCTAACTAATGACTCCATTATGGTTGGCAACTGAACCACAAACGTCTTGCAACTGAGTTTAATTGGCAACTAAACTACAAACAACTGAATTTTGTTTGCTGTTCATAAAAGACCCATAAGTATATGTATGTATGTATGTAAGTGACATACATAACATACCTTAACTAAGTGTGTAGCGCGTGCATTTACTGCTGAAGTAAGCGTCTGCAACTGCACGAGCAACTGCATTTGTTGGAGTTGTTATGTGACACTCTTCCGTTGAATATTCTTTTTTTTTATAAAATGCAAACACTTCCTTTTTATATTTTAGAGTTTTAAGTAGAATGTAATTTTTTGATTTCAAATAACTAATTGCCGCCCTGAATGCGTTACAAACTCCGAATGTCCCTCGCAACAGACTTGTATTAATCAGAAATGTAAGGATCCCTACTCAGGACTTTGTGGCCAAAGTGCAGTTTGTTAATAGCAACACTCCAATGTGTTATTGTGAGTCTGGCTATACTGGTAATCCATTTGTGCTATGCTCTCCCATACAACAAAATCCACCTGAAGTTGTTGACCCTTCCAATCCATCGCCTTGTGGGCCCTATGCTCAATGCCGTCAACAAAATGGCGTTGCATCTTGTCAATGTTTACCTGATTAATTTGGCAATCCTTATGAAGGATGACGACCGGAATGTTTGATTCCAACTGCCCGTCGAACAGGACATGTGTTAATGAGAAATGTAAAGGCCCAAGTCCTGGTACCTGTGGGCAGAATGCCGAATGTTCTGTTAGAAATCATTTGGCGACGTGTAACTAACTGTATTTATGGATATCAAGGCGATCCATATCGCTATTGTGCTAAGGAAGAAAAACGTAAGACAATAAAAATTCACCACAAGAGTTAATTTTTTAAAGCTTGTCGTTACCAAAAATGACGTCGACAAAATCAGAGTCGACACAACACAATATCGACTTAGTATTGACTTACAGAATACCAAACGTGTGTCGACAGTCATCGATAACTGTCAATAACGACAAACAGAATACCAATTTTAAATTGTCGACGCAAGTCGACGTCGTCTTCCGTCGACGACGACAACCAGAATAAGGGTGATTATTTTAACAACTTAACTGTTGAGTTTATATTTAACTTGTATATCTGATCACTTTTGTTTGCTCGTAGGTGAAGAATTTTGCTGAATTTTTTTTTTCATTTTATAAGAATTTTACATCTGTTGGGCATTTCAGTTGACATTTTTCTTTGCGTTAAGTCAAACCTAGTTGATTAAAATCGTGTATTTTTATCGAACAGTACAGCTTTTGATCTTCCTGGGGTGAACAACTCCATAGAAATTTATGTTGTTGCTTTAATGAATGCCATTAGTATGGTAGTCCACCTGAGTACCATATCTACAAGCATATTTATTACTTTTTATTCTTGATTTCATTATTTCTTTGCTCTGTTGCCGTATCATTAAACATGGATGCTTTTTGTTACTTTTTTCAATAACTAGTCACTACTCTTAATTTTTTTGAAGCATCTAAGAATTGCACTATACGGGTTGCCAGCAGATGAGTTCAGACTAAATTTATGGATACCACAGGGCTCTTTTCTATGTCCAACTCTATTTTTAATGTTTATTAATGAACTACACTCTTTAACTTCTAATCCTGTCTGCTATTGTGTAGACGACCGCGATTACTACTAACTTACTTTGATCATAGATTGAGCTTTAGATTGACTAAGGTAGAAAGATGGAACTAAGGTCAAATGAATGACTAACTCACAATAGACGTACAATCAATCTCCAACTGCGGTTATGGGAATAGAGCCGCGAAAAACCCAATGATGTTTAATAACTCACAATCTCGACAATACCTCATTATGTTATCTGTAACTGTTGGTAGTGTAAACATTGGGGAGTAAGGTCTTGATGTTCCGGACATGAGGATTTAATGTGATGTTGGCTTATTAGACTTGAAACCAAGGTCAAATTCTAGGTCAGACATCAAAAACCTCTCAGCAGATTTCTGGCAAAAACTCTGAGAGTAATAAAATTGCTGTGAAGAAAAACCGTCGATCGGAGTAGACTTTATTAAACTGTAGATCCCGCCGCTCATGTGTCAAAATTAGCATAAGTGCTTTGAGAAACTAGGTCCATAATCCAGACTGTAGGGTTGTAATGACTAATTATGTATGTATGTCCCCTGGAACATTTTCAATTATCCAAAGAAGCATTCATGTGTCTTGATTTCTTAAGACAATGCAAAAATACTCACCACACCACTTATGTTGTGTATGTTAATTTTGTATATGCAGGGCGGGACCTACAGTTTAACGTCGACTCCGAACGACAGATTTTTTTGGCTATTTTATTTACTCTCAGTTTTTGCCAGAAATCTGCTGAGGAAGTCGCCGAAGAAATATTTGTTCATATTTTCGTTTTGATATCTGACCTGGGATTTGAACCGTGACCTTACCTCTAATAAGCCAACACACTATCTACTAGACTACGGCGATTCCTACATACATATAGGTATACATATATTGAAAATTTTTTTAAATCAGAATTGATTTTTTTTCAGTTAAGGTTTTATTTGTTCCTTTATAATAATTTTCATGGCGTTTAAACTCTATTATAAAATTTACTAAATCAGGCTTCTTTACAATATTCCATATATTCCGGTGTGACTACAAGCATTTCAGGCTTATCTTTAAATATTTTGTAAGTGATAATGCGGTCCCTTAGATTAACATGAAATTCATAAACTGTGTTTAAACTGTTGACTTTGTCATCTGTCATTAACTTGTTAACATCCTGTAAAAATTTATATAAAAATCCAGTGCAAATGCCCGGTTTCCAATGGTTGCTCTGAAAACAAAATTAATGATGAATTCATCTTAAAATTTATATGACATTAACATACAAATTCCTTTGGCAGTTCAGATAGACGTTTATGAACGTTAGGTTCGCATACAAAGCCGTCAGAGTTTTTATAGGCAAAATATATATCCGTGGCGTTTGCTAGGTATGCTTGGAGCCAATAATTTAAATGTTTTAGGGGACTGTTTCTTAAGTTCTCCCACATTTGTTTCGCCATAACAAACCGACAAGTATTAAGCGCTTCCATATCATCACTGCAATAATAAAAAAATGTACATTACATAAGGATCAACTTACAAGGTATCGCAAATGTCATAGCAGTCAAATAGTTTTTCTCAAGTTAAAAAAAATTACCAACAAATCAAACTTGAGATCAGTCAGTTCATTAAAATTTGAATTTCATGCAGCAGGCATCGGACAATAATAAATTCTACTTAAAACTGTGATATCAATATTGATCTTACAAATCTTTAAATTCATCCTCAGCTTCGATTCCATAAATAGGCCCAGAATAGATTATTTCAAAATCACCAAAACTACTCAGATGGACTCCAATTAATTCTTTATTTGCATCATATGGTTTATTAGCATTTGGTGCATGATAAAGCGATTCTAAAAAATGTTATGAATTTTTTTTATTTACTTTCAACAATTAACATCTTCTCTATGTACCTGTAAATACGTTCTTCAGAAACTGACTGTCGTGTGTGTGTTTCGGTTCTACTTTTATCTCAACGTCTTGCTCCTTTAATTCTGAATTACCAGATGCATTGTCTTTTTCACGTATCATATAAAGGTTTCCGTTATAACGTGTAACACGAACCCTGCATTCCATATATTTCTTTTGATAATAAATTTCCATAAGATCTACTAAAGTTCCCCGTCGAGTAATAATTTTTATTTTGTCTACATTTTCAGCACTTACTTTTGCCTCTGACGACATGAAATATTTAAGGGAACAATTCAAAGATGTTAATGGTAGATTCAATTTTCTCTCAGTGTATGTGTGATAGCCAAGATTTAAATTAATCGGATAAGTTTCTGGTTTGGGCTTTTTAAAGTAGAAAATCTTTTTTGCCGGCTCCACTGTATCGTAGTTCTTTTCGTAATAGGCTACCAAACGGGGTTTCCTAAAATAAACGCCCTTCGATCCACTTTTTGATTTTAAAACGTTTCCATCCACTTTACACAGCAATTGTGAGATCTCCATTGTAATTATGGCTGTGATTGTAATGTAAAAAAACTATGACAGCGTACATTTACTACACCACCGAAACTTGTACTACATGTACTATACTACCGTGTGCTATATGTACGCTCCACTCATATGCATGCAAACGGCGTTTTATTAAAAATATATTGATCAAAGCTAATGAAATATAATGACGTCGTAATTAACCCTTTGTTAAGCTACAAGGCTTCTGAGGACTTTGTTAATATTAAAATGGTGTAGGAAATAAAAGAAATACATAATAGATGTATGAAATGTTTGCTATGTATTATTTTGTTTTTATTTCGTTCCTTTAAGGAACATAGAGCCATCATAAATTATCTTCCATCGGCATCTTTTTATAATTTTTTTATTTTGCTTAACGGTGGTTAGGTCTAATGTAACATATTCTACGATAACAACTCTATATTGGATGTAATAATGATGAACTTTACTAAATTCTATTTTAAACTTGGCGCTCTCTGACATTTCTATGATGTTTGATATTGTATTACGTCCTATAGATCGATTGAGACGAGCATCCATGATAGATTTGGATTTTTAAGAGGATTGAAGCCTCTTGATTTTATAAATTCGAAAACAAGATGAACAATTTTTTATCTTGTTTTAACCCGCTTGACCTGATAGTCTGGGGATAATTAACACAAATTCCCTCAATTTATGTCCTAACGCTTGTACTCCCTTAAATATACGATAATTAAAGACAGTGACTGACGTTCCTACTTAAAATCATTTCACATATACAAAGCTAAGATAACGTGATTTAGTAGAATATGCATTTCTCGGAGTTCTAATGGGACAGTTTGGAAGAGTAAAATAAACTGGAAAAATTATACAATTTATCTTAACCTGTTGGTGGCCAATCCTTGTTTTAAAAGATATAAAATTTAATTTCTTTTTTAATTATTTTAGATTTTTTGAAAAAGAAATGACGGTATCTTAATGTTTAAGGGTTAAAATTGAATAACGGTATGGCAACTCACATAACATTCATTAGTTGGCGGCGTTAAACTGATCTACTCTGAGATTTCTTTACCATTCATTGAAAACATAGTAAACAGGGAATTCCCCAATTTCTGTAAATTATATAATCAACACATGCATACATACAATCGCTAGGAACACTTGAACAGACGTCTGATACTGTCTGTGCAAGTTGACGGCAGATAAAATAATAAAAGCCATGAAATAGTTTTTAGAACTTATTTATCATTTATTAGTTCAAATGCAGGTTTCAAATACATACATAATTGGCCACTACAACCCTTCAGTCAGGATTATGGACCTAGTTTCTCACACCACTTATGTTGTGTATGTTAATTTTATACATGCAAGGCGGGACCTACAGTTTAACGTCGACTCTGAACAATTTTTTTTTATGAGTAACTTGGCTATTTTATTTACTCTCAGAGTTTTGCCAGAAATCTGCTCAGGAAGTCGCCGAAGAAATATTTTTTCATATTTCCGTTTTGATGTCTCACCTGGGGTTTGAACCGTGGCCTTACGTCTAATAAGCCAACACACCACCTACTAGACTACGGCGACTTCTACATACATATATACATGTATTGAAAGTTTTTTTTAATCAAAACTGATTTCTTTCAATTAATATTTTATTTGGTTCTTTATAATAATTTTCATGGCGTCTAAACTCTATTATAAAATTTACTAATTCAAGTTTCTTTACAATATTCCATATATTCCGGTGTGACTACAAGCATTTCAGGCTTATCTTTAAATATTTTGTAAGTGATAATGCGGTCCCTTAGATTAACATGAAATTCATAAACTGTGTTTAAACTGTTGACTTTGTCATCTGTCATTAACTTGTTAACATGCTGTAAAAATTTATATAAAAATCCAGTACAAATGCCCGGTTTCCAATGGTTGCTCTGAAAATAAAATTAATTCTGAATTCATATCTTAAAATTTATGTGACATTAGCATACAAATTCCTTTGGTAGTTCGGTTAGACGTTTATGAACAATAGGTTCGTATACAAAGCCGTCAGAGTTTTTATAGGCAAAATATAAATCCATGGTGTTTGTTAGGTATGCTGATAGCCAATAATTTAAATATCTTTGGGGACTGTTTCTTAAGTTCTCCCACATTTGTTTTGCCATGACAAAACGACAAGTATTAAGCGCTTTCATATCATCACTGCAATAAAAAAAATGTATACATTACATAAGGATCAACTTACAAGGTATTGCAAATGTCATAACAGTCAAATAGTTTTTCTCAAGTTAAAAAAATTACCAACAAATCAAACTTGAGATCAGTCAGTTCATTAAAATTAGAATTTCATGCAGCAGACATCGGACAATAATAAATTCTACTTAAAACTGTGATATCAATATTGATCTTACAAATCTTTGAATTCATCCTCAGCTTCGATTCCATAAATAGGCCCAGAATAGATTATTTCAAAATCTCCAAAACTACTCTGATGGACTCCAATTAATACTTTATTTGCATCATATGGTTTATTAGCATTTGGTCCATAATAAAGCGATTCTAGAGAAGAAAAAAACGTTATGTATCGTTTTCTTATTTACTTTCAAAAATTTACATCTTATCTATGTACCTGTAAATACGTTCTTCTGAAACTGACTGTCGTGTGTGTATTTCGGTTCTAATTTAATCTCAACGTGCTGCTCCTTTAATTCTGAATTACCAGATGCATTGTCTTTTTCACGTAACATATAAAGGTTTCCGTTATAACGTGTAACACGAACCTTGCATTCCATATATTTCTTTTGATAATAAATTTCCATTAGGCCTACTGAAGTTCCTCGTCGAGTAATAATTTTTATTTTGTCTACATTTTCAGCACTTACTTTTGCCTTTGACGACATGACATACTTAAGGGAACAATTCAAAGGTGGTAATGGTAGATTCAATTTTCTCTCAGTGTATGTGTGATAGCCAAGATTTAAATTAATCGGATAAGTTTCTGGTTTGGGCTTTTTAAAGTAGAAAATCTTTTTTGCCGGCTCCACTGTATCGTAGATCCTTTCGTAATAGTCAACCAAATGGAGTTTCTTGAAATAAACGCCTTTCGATCCACTTTTTGATTTTAAAACGTTTCCATCCACTTTACAAAGGAATTGCGAGATCTCCATTGTAATGTAAAAAAAACTATTCGCTGACAGCGTACGAGTACTATACCACCGACACAAAATACAATCAAGAATGATATGCCATGGCATATTTATAACAGGTATGAGCAACTCTACAACAAGTACAACAATGCAAAAACAACAGGCATTTTGTTTTTGTAAAAGTGCATTTGAAGTGTCAAAAAAAATTAACCCTCAAACCTCCATAGGAAATTAATTAAAGCAAAAAAACTAAATAAATTATATATAATTAAAATTCTTATGATTTTTATGTCATGCTAAATTACACAACAGTGCAGCACCTATAAATTAAAAAAAATTATCAGCTGCAAACGTTATTTCTTATTTATTATTGTACCAATTAAAATTTGTACCTAATTTATATTTAGTAGAAAATTGAAATCAAAAGTTGTACTTAAAATTCACTTGTTTCCACAACACTCAACCAAATTGACAGACTCAAAAAAGAAAATAAGAAATACATACTAATACTTCTTTCTTTCTCTTTTCTTAATCCCAATTATAATTACGTTTGAGTAATTATAATAACAAATTTTCAGCAGAAGATTGGCCCAATTTGTTTTAATCCCTATATCCCAATCTTCTGAAAGAGAATTTGTTTTAAAAATATGACACAAGTTATTTCAGTCATAGTTTAGGCACCTAGTTGGAGACATTTAATTCTTTTTTTTTTTTTGTAATTCATCACTTTCATCTAAATAACTATAAATATAGTAAATCTAGGTTGTAGTTTAAAAGATATATGTATTTAGTGTTAAAGGCTCAAATATTGTTAATCATCTTGCAAAAATTTTAATATAATTGGCTTTTAAAATAGTAATCCTAAAGAATTTCTAGAGTGCGTATCATTAAGGATACATGCTGTACATATGAGGGTTTATGACTAATATAAATACGAAATTGAATATCGAAACAAATTACACAAAAAACAAACATTTTTTTTTGACATTCAAAAACTCGTCAGCTGTTGAGTTGCTCCTACCTATTATAAATATACCATGAGGACTGCTTAATAGTTTATCATTCTTGCGCTCCACTCATATGCATAAAAACGTCTTTTTATTGAAAAATATGGGTCAAAGCTAATTAAATATAATGACGTCGTAATTAACACTATGTTAAGCTACAAGGTTTCTGAGGACTTTGTTAATATTAAAATGGTGTAGGAAATAAAAAAATCAGACATCAAGAAAAAATACAAAAAATATTTTCTTCCGCGACTTCTCAGCAGATTTCTGGCAAAAACTCTGTGAGTAAATAAAATTGCCATGAAAAAGCTTCTGAAAAATCTGTCGTTCGGAGTCGACTTTAAACTGTAGATCCTACCACTCATGTATAAAATTAACACACAGAACATAAGTGGTGTGAGAAACTAGGACATTGTACAATGGGTCAATTCGAACTCCGGGTACTGTACTTGTCTTAATTGACAAGTACACGTCCTCTAACCTAACCTAACCTGTATGAAATGTTTGATATGTATTATTATTTTGTTTTTATTTCGTTCCTTTAAGGAACATAGAGCCATCGTAAATTATCTTCCATCGCCATCTTTTTATAATTTCTTATTTTGCTTAACGGCGGTTAGGTCTAATGTAACATATTCTACGATAACAACTCTATATTGTATGTAATAGTGAACTTTGCTAAATTCTATTTTAAACTTGGCGCTCTCTGACATTTCTATGATGTTTGATATTGTATTACTTCCTATAGATCGATTGAGACGAGCATCCATGATAGATTTGGATTTTTAAGAGGATTGAAGCCTCTTGATTTTATAAATTCGAAAACAAGATGAACAATTTTTCATCTTCTTGTTTTAACCCGCTTGACCTGATAGTCTGGAGATAATTAACACAAATTCCCTCAATTTATGTCCTAACGCTTGAACTCCCTTAAATATACGATAATTAAAGACAGTTACTGACATTCCTACTTAAAATCGTTTCACATATACAAAGCTAAGATAACGTCATTTAGTAGAATATGCATTTCACTGAGTTCTAATGGGACAGTTTAGAACAGTAAAATAAACTGGAAATATTATACAATTTATCTTAACCTGTTGGTGGCCAATCCTTGTTTTAAAAGATATAAAATTTAATTTCTTATTTAATTACTCGGTATTTTAACGTTTAAGGGTTAAAATTGAATAACGGTATGGCAACTCAAACAGATTCATTAGTTGACGGCGTTAAACTGATCTACTCTGAGATTTCTTTCTTTCTTTACCATTCATTGAAAACATAGTAAACAGGGAATTCCCCAATTTCTGTAAATTATATAATCAACACATGCATACATACATACAATCGCTAGTAACACTTGAACAGACGTCTGATACTGTCTGTGCAAGTTGAAAATAATGAAATAATTATTAAAATTTATTTGCCATTTATTAGGTTAAATGCAGGATTTTTATAGGATCGAAGATAATACACATATTGAAAGTTTTTTTCAATCAGAACTGATTTTTTTCAGTTAATGTTTTATTTGGTTTTTTTTTTATTAACGGCGTTTAAAATCTGTTATAAAATTGATTAAAATCACAAAATCAAGCTTCTTTACAATATTCCATATATTCCGGTGTGACTACAAGCATTTCAGGTTTATCTTTAAATACTTCGTAAGTGATAATACGGCTCCTTAGATTAACATGGAATTCATAAACTGTGTTTAAACTGTTGACTTTGTCATCTGTCATTAACTTGTTAACATCCTGTAAAAATTTATATAAAAATCCAGTACAAATGCCCGGTTTCCAATGGTTGCTCTGAAAATAAAATTTATTCTGATTTCAAATCTTTAAATTTATGTGACATTAACATACAAATTCATTTTGCAGTTCGGATAGACGTTTATGAACAATAGGTTCGTATACATAACCACCAGAGTCTTTATATGAAAAATATAAATCCATGGTTTTTGTTAGGTACGCTTGGAGATAATAATTTAAATATTTTAAGGGACGGTTCCTTAAGCTATCCCACATTTGTTTCGCCATAACAAAACGACAAGTATTAAGCGCCTTCATATTATCACTGCAATAAATAAAAAAAATTTATACATTACACAAGGGTCAACGCAAATAGTTTTTCTCAAGTTAAAACAAAGTACCCAGAAAATTAAACTTAAGATCAGTCAGCTCATTAAAATTTGAATTTAATACACGTAAATGAAGTCTCCTGCAGCAGACATCGGACAGTAATAAATTCTACTTAAAACTTAAACTATACTGAGCTAATGGTAGGTACATATGTATGGCTGACTTTCAAAATGTATCAATATAAAGTTTGTATGCAGTTCTACTACGGTATATAAATTATGGATATATGCAAAGTTACAAAACAATGCATCAACTATAAATCCGATGCCTGATTGCTTTTTGACTGCTTTAAAAATACACATTGATGACGTATTGATTATTATACATGGTAAACATTTTGTATAGCGGCTTTATGAAACACTATACTTTGTTCAAACACAAATCAACTAACATTTTGGAAGTCAGCTTATGTGATATCAATATTTGATCTTACAAATCTTTGAATTCATCCTTCGTTTTGATTCCATAAAAAGGCCCAGAATAGATTATTTTAAAATCTCCAAAACCACTCAGATGGACTCCAATTAATTCTTTATTTGCATCATATGGTTTATTAACATTTGGTCCATAATAAAGCTATTCTAGAAGAAAAAAAACGTGTTTTATTTACTTTCAAAAATTTACGTCTTATCTATGTACCTGTGAATACGTTCTTCAGAAACTGACTGTCGTGTGTGTGTTTCGGTTCTACATTAATCTCAACGTCTTGCTCCTTTAATTCTGAATTACCAGATGCATTGTCTTTTACACGTACCATATAAAGGTTGCCTTTATAACGTGTAACACGAACATTGCATTCCAAATATTTCGTTTGGTAATAAATTTCCATTAGGTCTACTAAAGTTCCCCTTCGAGTAAAGATTTTTATTTTGTTCATATTTTTAGCACTTACTTTAGACTTTGAAGACATGACATAATTAAGGCAAGATGTTAATGGTAAAGTAGATTTTCTGTCTGTGTATGTGCAATAGCCAAGATTTAAATTTATCGGATAAGTTTCTGGTTTGGGCTTTTTAAAATAGAAAATCTTTTTTGCCGGCTCCACTGTATCGTAGTTTTTTTCGTAATAGGCTACCAAACGGGGCTTTTTAAAATAAATGCTCTTCGTTTCACTTTTTGATTTTAAAACGTTTAAATCAAGTTTACAAAGTATTTGGCGATTCTCCATTGTAATGTAAAAAAACTATTCGCTTACAGCCTATACTACTATACCACAGGGTTACTCCGTGTACTAGATTTTACAATTACTAGATTTAATTCAATTATTCACACAATTGAACTAAGAGAGCCGGTCATAATAATTGTGTTTTGTGATAATAATGAGTTCTTTTAGCACCGTAGTTTTTTTAAGTCTCGTTTCTTATTCGTTCATTTCCTTCTTATTCGCTCATTTCATTCCTATTCGTTCTTTAATTTTGTTTATCGTTCTCATGTGTGAGATTCCTATTGGAATGGTGGCGGTGTTACCACATATTAAAACAGAACTTATGGAAACATTTTTACAAAAATAAGCAAATAAATATAAAATATTTTTTTATTTAACTAAAAGAATGGTTTAGAAGAGAAATACGAACAGAAATTGTCATTAAAAATAAATCACATGCTTTAAAGTGATTCAAGCACATAAATGTATTAATAAAAATGAAAAAACGTTAAATACCACTATTTATTAAAAATGAAAAATCATATTAGAAATATGTTCTTATTTTATTCAATAAGTTGAGATAAAGCAACTAAAATTTTAGATGGCAACCTTAAGCCGAAATCCATACCATCCGTTTCATGCGACCTTGCGTTACATGAGTATACCGAAAAAGTAGAATCAGTGTAGTTGTTTCTGACAAGTTACAGAAGAAAACGCATAAAATGCATAGACGCGTAGAACGCATCAAGTAGGTTAGCCAAAAGTCCATACCTTACGTTTCATGCCACCTTACGTTACATGCGTATACCGGAAAAGTAGAATCAGTGTAGTTGTTTGTGACAAGTTACAGAAGAAAACGCTTAGAATGCATAGACGCATAGAACGCAACAAGTAGGTTTAGTTTCTACTTTTCTATGCGACTCATGCATTGCTGGAAAAAGTCAGCAGTTTTTTAAACTTAGGGATGACAAGTTATATACTATTGTGAATAGTTTCGATAAATATGTTTAGATGAATATAAATAATGCAGTATTATTTTCGCATTTTTTTTATTATAAAAATATTAATACATATATATTTCATAATAAAAACATATTTCATAATAAAGTTTACTACTAATTTAAGAGGAAAATACATTTTTAACACATTTCTTTCATGAACAAAATTCGTATACTAGTTATCGATTGTTTTTATGTACTGAGTGTCATCTCTTTTGAATTTATTAATTCGTAAACTAGAAAAATGGAGGATAAATTAACTGAAGACACTTGTCTTGTGTTCTTTTGAAGCCTTTCGTAGGCCTTATCAGTACAAAATATCATATATGTAAATTCATAAACATGTAGTTAGTTCCATAAATTCTTTTAAAATCACAATTTGACTATCCATTTTTCCCAAAATTGCTTGCACAACTGCTGATCAAAACAAAAAACCAGTCGCATATAACGTATTGTGTGTAACTTGCAATAAAAACCGCATAGAAACCAATAATCGCATGTAACGCAAAGTTGTACGGATGGTATGGACTTTCGGCTTTAATGCATTAGCAACATATTCAACGTAATGCTAAGGCAGAATTGGTCTTTAACCCCGGGTTGTCAAACGTACAGTGAACGTACGTTCCTTTTTAGAATACGAAAAGCAATGGGAGGCATTACCGAACCGTAATGTAATTTCGGTAAGCATTTACATTACTCTTAATATGCTAAAAATGTTCCGTCGACATTTGGTTAACCGGATCGTTTATGTTTTGTTGTGTTCCAAATCAGCTATTTTTGTTTTGTATGTGAGAAGCATGCATAAGTCGTTAGTTTTCTGTTCCGTTGCGTACGTGTATTAAAAATAATTAATTTTTTTTTTATAAAAGTACCATTTGATTCAAAAAAGTACTCTTTCAGTTATAGTTCAGTACCATTTCCAAATTTCAATTTTGCAAGAGTGATACAGAGTATGAGGTAATCATAGCAATATTATTGATATGATTTGCATCCCGAGACGAAAACAAAGCAAAACTAAAAATAACCATAATACTGACAAATAATATGAATAGAATTTGTGCTTTATTTTGTATTTATTGTACAGAAATCTTTATACATCCGTTCGTATGCAAGTGTGTATGTATATACATACATGCTCGAGCTGATGGCATTAGCAGCTAGTGCTCTTTAACTGAATATAATCCTTGGATTTAATTCTTTGGATTTATATGAATAAATAATAATAATAATATAAACATGCGTATATATAGTGCTGGAATAAAATATAGCACTTTTCAATTTTTGAACAGAAAATTGTTAGGAAGATAAAAGAAATTAGGAACAACTTGGTGATGATGATGATACAGCAACATTAGTTTCCTTTTCTTACAAAATTATAACATCTACCATAACTGCGTAAAATCCTTGGGAGTTTACCGTTTAATGCAAAGAAATCAACTGAATTCAAAGTGAAGGTGCCCATACAGAAAACAAACTTTTAATAATTATATTGCAATTCCCAAATCTGTCTGAATATTTGGAAATCAACTGTGGAACACCCAGAGGTCTCAGTCAAAAGTCTTTGACAAATCGTCAAAGATGAGATAAAGGCGAGAGCACAACGTAAGTAATCGTCTTAGACAAAGAATACTCTTTATTATCCTATTCTATGTAAGTACAGTTGCTCGCATGAATACAGCAATGTTACTTCTTTACTACTTATTTTATAAGTTCAGTGATTTGACATTAAGTTGACATGTTCTTCTTCCTAAAGGATGTTCAACTGGATAATCTTTTTGTTATTAACATTATTGTTATTTTCTAATAATATCCACTTTTATTTAAATATTTAATAAATGTTTTACATTAAAAAAATTCAAAGTTTCTCATTCCATATCGCCCGGTGCAATTATAATCATTTCAGGATTATCCTTAAATATTTTATAAGTGATAGTGAGATCCTTTGGATCAATATGAAATTCATAAACCGTATTTAAACTGTTAATGTTGTCATTGGACATTAACGTGTTGACATCGTGTAAAAATTTATATAAAAATCCAGTACAAATGCCCAGTTTCCAATGGTTGCTCTGAAAATAAAATTAATTGTGAATTCAAATCTTAATAATTATTCAACATTAACATACAAATTCCTTTGGCAGATCAGATACACGTTTATGAACAATAGGTTTACGTACAATACCATCAACGTCTTTATAAGCAAAATATATATCCGTGGCGTTTGCTAGGTATGCTTGAAGCCAATAATTCAAATATTTTAGGGAACGGTTTCTCATGTAACCCCATATTTGTTTTGCCATTACAAAGCGGCAACTATTAAGCGCTTCAATATCGTCACTGCAATAAAAAGTATATATTAAAAGGATCGGTGCTCAGAATATATCCAAGTAAACATTGCCGTCCCAAATTGTAATATCAATCATAGTTTGATTGCCATCCATAAGTTGAACGCTTGGGCTCTTGTTTTAATGAATTCGAATTACATATTACCTTTTAGGCGTGAGACAAAACACTTACAAATCTTTAAATTCATCATCTGCGTGAATCGCATGAATAGCTACAGAATAAATTATTTCAAACTCTCCGAAATTACATTTACGGACTCCAATCAATCCTTTGTTTGCATCACATGGTTCATTGATATTGGGTTCATTATAAGGCGATTCTGAAAAGAGTTTGTTTTTTATTTAAATTACTCGATTACAACGTTTTAATCAGGTTTACGACCTATCTAGCTTCTCACACCACCTACGTTGTGTGTGTTAATTATTTACATGAACCTACATTTTAACGTTGACTTCGAACGACATATTTGAGATGTTTTTATTACTCTCACCGTAGAAACTATTTTTTTCACAATCTCTCATCTAATAAGTCAACACACTACCTACTAAACTACGGCATTCAAAAGTTAACGATATATTTACCTGTATACAAATTCTTTCTAAGTTGACTGTCGTACGTATCCTTTGGTTGTAATACATTTCCATTATTTTCTTTCCTTGGTTCATAGGTGCTAGTGATATAATCACGTTCCATATAAAGATCTCCGTTATACCGAGTAACGTTAACTTTACATTGCAGATGTTTATTCTGGTAATAGCATTCCATAAGACTTACTAAAGTACCAAGTCCTGTAAAAACTTTCATTTTATCTACGTCTGCAACACTTATTTTAGGCTCCGACGACATGGCATATTTAATGCAACATTTCAAGCCTGTCATTGCGGGGAATTGCCTCTCAATGTAGGTGTGATAACCAAGATTCAAATCAATCGGATAATTTTCAGGTTTTTTAAAATACAGTATCTTCTTCGCTGCCTCCACTGTATTGTAGTTCCACTCGTAATAGGCTACCAAATAAGGTTTCGTAAAATAAATGCCATTCGAATCATTTTCAGACTCTAAAACGTTTGAATCGATTTTCCCAAGGAATTTTGAAGACTCCATTGTTATGTACTACAAGTTACTAATTATAGAGATACTAATCTACTCCAAGGTATTCACTACCACAATGTACATTCACTACTATACTGTGTTCCTTCGATTTACAGTGCCGAGTAACATTTACGATGGGGTAGTGCTGGCAATTTATTTAATTACTCGATTGTATTGAATGCTTTTCATTTGGGTACTCAATGCTTCAATGTTTCTCCATAACTTTAATGGACTTTTTAAAAATTTTTATGTACCGTTAGTTTTAAGTAACTTTTTTACATATTTTTTGAAAATACATAAGATCAGGGATCGAAAATAATTGTTATTTTTGAATTTTTGATTAAAAAAGCAACCGCAAGGAAATGTCGGAGAACAAAACCAAGTATACCATTTTGATTGTCCTGGACCAAATTTTTATAAAATGCGATTCTTTTTAAAAACATGATTTTTATTTTTTAGAAAAAAAAAAAAATAATAGTTATTTTTGACTTATTTTTTCGAGTAGAAATAAAAGTTATTTTTTGACTTTTATTTTAAGAGCAGAAATAAAAGTTATTTTTTGACTTTTGTTTTTTCGAGCAGAAATAAAAGTTATTTCGGTTTTTTCAAACCCTATTACTCAAAGATTAGTGTTTAATATACCCAAAACTTAATTCTAATAATTTTCTAACATAAATTACTTCAATTTTTTTAAAGAATTTTTTAATAAATATTATGAATTCATCATGAATTAAAACAAAAATAACTTTTATTTCTGCTCGAAAAAATAAAAGTCAAAACATAATTTTTATTTCTACTAATAAAAAATAGAAGTCAAAAAATAACTATTATTTTCTGACTTTTATGATAAAAGTTATAACAGTTACGGTCCCTGCATAAGATTATCTGTTTTGCATACATAGTCCGGATTACTTTTGCATATTAGTTTTTAAAATAAAACAATTAATAATTAATTAATTAATATTATAAAGCATAAGTAATACGGAGTCATATTTTCATTTAGATTCGTATATTTTAGAAAAAGTTGATGAAATTTCCCATACGAAATTCATAAACAAATACAAGAGTATTGAGCACCGAAAAGTAAGCACTAGTTTTGAGTATCCAGTACTATTATTCGATACTTTGACAACACTATTGTGCGGCAATGATTTGAAAATATTTGTGAAATCGGGGAATTCCCATTCGAAAATTCCATGGAAAAACTGTTTTTTGTTTTTATTTCTTTTACGCATTCGACAGGCATTTCGTTGTAATTCGATATTTCTAATGATTTGAGAACACGTCGTCATATTTAGAAGGAAAAATGTAGAAAAATATGTACACTGCGGTTCATCAGGATAGAACCAACATATTTTAAAGTAAAAAAACTGTATAAATTGCAAATACAGATTGAATAACAAAATTTGCTTTTGCAGAAAGATAGTTGATACTGTAAATGATAATTTAAGCACAAATAATTTTATAAAAATTAATTATAACGGTACTTTTTCACTTTCTTTTTATTCAAGTATAAAATTTTTCATTTATTTTTTGGTTCACCAGAATAGAACCACGTGCATTTTTAACTTAAATCAGTAGGCTGTTGTAATAAAGCTTTATAAAAACCAAATATAATTAAAATCACAGTTTGTGACTGCAGTTATCTAAATCCATATGTGAAGAAAGAGTTTTTTAAATTCGTCGGAAATGCTAAAAATAGATGTTTACCATCCTGAAAATTATTCTTATCGCGAAATCGATAGACAAATAGGACGAAGTCATAATGTGGTAATGAATTACATAAAACATCATGAAACATGTAATAAAAATTACAAAGGAGGTACTCAGACAGCTCCAACACCACAGGATAAGCAAAAAATTCTACGAATTGCCTCAAATTCAGCCCATTCTACCTCTAAAATTAAGCATTTAGCAGGAGTTAAAGCAAGAACATCTACTGTTCGTCACGCTATTAAGCAGTGAACATTTATTTCATTTCGCTTAATTATCTTTGAACATCCCATGCCATATGATATTTGGCAAACTGAAGGCGTTGTTGTTGACGGATTGCATTTAATGCAGGTTTTTTCTTTAGTTTTCGGACTTGTAAATGTTCACTGCTTAATAGCGTGACGAACAGTAGATGTTCTTGCTTTAACTCCTGCTAAATGCTTAATTTTAGAGGTAGAATGGGCTGAATTTGAGGCAATTCGAAGAATTTTTTGCTTATCCTGTGGTGTTAGAGCTGTCTGAGTACCTCCTTTGTAATTTTTATTACATGTTTCATGATGTTTTATGTAATTCATTACCACATTATGACTTCGTCCTATTTGTCTATCGATTTCGCGATAAGAATAATTTTCAGGATGGTAAACATCAATTTTTACCATTTCCGACGAATTTAAAAAACTCTTTCTTCACATATGGATTTAGATAACTGCAGTCACAAACTGTGATTTTAATTATATTTGGTTTTTATAAAGCTTTATTACAACAGCCTACTGATTTAAGTTAAAAATGCACGTGGTTCTATTCTGGTGAACCAAAAAATAAATGAAAAATTTTATACTTGACTAAAAAGAAAGTGAAAAAGTACCGTTATAATTAATTTTTATAAAATTATTTGTGCTTAAATTATCATTTACAGTATCAACTATCTTTCTGCAAAAGCAAATTTTGTTATTCAATCTGTATTTGCAATTTATACAGTTTTTTTACTTTAAAATATGTTGGTTCTATCCTGATGAACCGCAGTGTACATATGTACGCATCCATTTAAGGTATACAGTGAGCGTCAAAGGAAAGTGTACATTAAAAAGAATATACATTAATAAATGACCGTTATTTTTATTTTAAATTTGTTTCATTGTCAATTTTAAAAATTGAAACAAGAAAAAGAATTACAAAAAAATTCGAAATATTGTCAAATTTTTTCGAACACTCTCCTTAATGGTAAAAGTTGAGTTTGATGATTGTTAGAATTTTGTCTATAGTGTACAGTTTCTTTTGGCGCTTACTGTATGTATTTACATATAGAATTAATTAAATAAAAAAACATTGTATTCCATTTAATTGTAGACATTTATTTTGTTTTTAATAACTGAGTTTCTTTTTTTTATAGATTTTGTTATCTCTTATTAATTTGTTTACTTAATTTGATTTTAATTTTTATTTTTACATTCAATTAACATTTTTGAATGTTAACATTTATACAATACGTTATTATTTTAATTTTTGTTTAATGATTTTTTATTTATTTTTTTTAAACTATTTTATTAGTTTTTGTTTTTTTATACTGTAAGTATTTAAATACAAGAACTATTTGACATTTAATAGTTACGATATTAAATAATCTCAAAATATTTTGAAATTATAATAATGTTTTGTGGTAATTTTTGCTTTATTTTAACAGTTCACATTCAACAGTTAGAATTACGTTTACAGATTCACCTAAAAAACGAAAATGGAAAAAATATGTCCACAATAAAATTCATAAAATTTTAAATGTAAAATACAAACAGCCGACTGATGGATGCCACAAAGTCTGGATGAAGAAGAAAAAATAAAATTGAAATAAAAAAAGAAAAACCAAAAATACATACAAACTTATTTAAAAATCAATAGTGTAATACATATATAGAAATAGATATCACTCACGTTGTTATTAAACCACAAACATTTGCTAGTTTTTTTTTTTAATTGTGGTGTGAAGTCAACTCGCAAATTTTCGGTTTCTAGTGTTAGGCCTCTAAGACCAAGAATCTATATTTTTTCTTTTCAATATTTTCGTTATTTTCAGAATTACAGCTGTATTCTTGATGTGCGCCATCGTAACCGGTCCGGCCGGAATGATGAACGCTAGATGACAGGCAAACTTTAGCAACTTTAATCACTAAATAAGAAAATATGAATTTGAATTACGCCGCAACCACTCTATAAACATAACGGCAGATTATAGTCCATCTGAATTATGAAGTATGTGCCTTTTGATCCAGTACCATCAACACCCTTGCTATGAACTTACTTCCAGTTTCTATAAGACAGACAATTTTAACACAATTTGTAACCTCTCATAATTTTATCCATAACAATATTGAGAAGCAGTGTTGGCGACCTAACTAACATAAAAATATCACAACTAAGCTGTATTCAACCTACTTAAGACTCCGGGTTTTGTATCTACAAATATAGCTTTGATGAGGTGAAATATCTTTTCGGATATACCTTTACATACCATTGCTGGCAATATAACTGGGTGAAGTGGAAACTGTCACTCTATAGATTGTCTACAACTATTCTGACATTGCTTATGTGAGTGGATACCTGGTTTTTACTCATTTTCACAAACTATGAATGTTATAGGGACCGTGTGTAAATTTCAAGCGCCTGATGCTTCAAAAGAAGTTGGTACGTACAGCTCGTTTAGTTTGAAAAATTTTGAAAAAAAAAATTCCTAGGCCAAAAAAAAGCTTAACGTCAGTATACGAGATCGCTAATTAATAAAATGTGCTACGGCTTCCGTTATCGAATTACGCTTAGGCTTATAGACCACAATATCCTGTTAACAAGAAGACTGGTATAGCTTTAATAATATGTGACGTTTATATTTGTGTACTGGAATCGTAAGAACGAAACATAATTTTGCTTTTGCACTTCATACAATACACAATAAGAAAAACTTATGTATAGTATGGTCAACGGGCGTAATTTCATTTGTAATACCCGCAAAATATTTTATAAGATAAGATGTCATAAGAGAAAGAAAACAGTGAAATAAATCTGTAAAAGCGTTATGGTATTTTCTATATGAAACAAAAAATTAGTTTCTTTTAATTTTAATTAATTATAAAATTAATAATTTACAAAAATATATACTCTATATATATGTATATATATTTAATTTTTTTTTATCATTTATTACAAAGTGTGCGTGTTTTTCTTTATACTTTTAATTCTTGTTTTTTTATTTCTTATTATTTCCTTACTTATTAAGTTTCTATTATTTGTTAATTATACTCTTTTGTTATCATTTTATGTATATTAGTATGGCATTTAATAATTATTGATTAAAATGTAAGTCAGCTATTGTTTTTATATATTTTTAATATAAATATTGATTTATTTTTTATTAAATATTTCTTTTTTTAACATGATATTGAAGAAAGTTTTATTTTTTATTATATATTTGGGTGGTTACAGTGAATTATTTAATAAATTTATTGTATTTTTTTCCAACAATTCTTTGAGTTCTTTTTATCTTGTTTCCTTTTTTTGTTTTTTTTTTGAGATATTTTTTGTACCAAAAAGATTGTTTTTTTTTTGTTTTGTTTCTTTGAAGTGAATAATCTTTGTAGTTGTTTTTTTTAAAATAAATTGTATGTATATGTATGTATGTATGTTTGTATGCATTTGTTTGTAAATAATGAATTTATAAACTTAAAGCAGTATTCGTTGATTATTAAGTTTTTTTGTTTTGTATTATTTTTTTAATTCTTAATCTTTTTTTTTTGTTATTTTTTTTAAGCTTAACCTTTAAATAGTTGTGTTGTATAAAAAAATATTATTTTTTTTTGTTTTGCTTCTCTTAGTTTTTCTATTGTTATAGAATTAAAAAGAAAAAAAACAAGAAAAAATAAAATAAACTTAAAATTTAGTTCGATTTCTGTTGAAAGCATAAATCTTTCCTAAATTTAAAATATACATACATTCTTAATTAATTATTCATCATTTTGATACATTTAACACATTTATGAATTACGAGTTTTGCTATATACTCGTATGTAATTCGTATGTACATACTGTCGCGAATTATGTTTTAGATTTTGAATTCTTTGTTTTTCTCCAAAGTGTGAAGACCTGTTGTAGCATCTTTTTCAAACTCTTCGTGATTGTAGCTGACAGGTTAGAAATCATTAACAATTAACCTTTTTTTTTGCCCAAATTCAACAGAGTATAAGAGTTACCGATAAATTACGAAATTTTCATACTTCTAAACAAACTAAGTCCATAATAGGAAACTGATCACGCCATACAAAAGAACAATTAACTGTCCGTTCCGTCACACTAAACTAAAACTATTAAAGCGGTAATGGAACAATTAATAACTGTCATCGAAATAAGCTGCTGCCCAATCAGCTCCTTCTGTCCAATGCTTTTTGGAATTGAGTTCTCAAAAACTAAAAACAATGAACTTAGTAAAGTCGCGGCATTTAATTCTATCGTTTAGTCAGATTTTTGTTTCATATTTTTAACGTTAAAAGTAAAACGTTGTTTGTTTTGCCGAACGAGTAATATTTGCAATGTAAATCTAATAAATTCGAAGTTATCCAGCTTTATTATTTTTTTAATAGCCATTACAACGCTTCAGTTAGAATTATATAGCCTAGTTGCTCACCTCATCCATGTTGTATGTGTTAATTTCATACATTAGTGATTACGAACGATAGATTTGAGAAGTTTTTCATGGTATTTATTTACTCTTAGAGTTTTTGCCAGAAGTCTGAAAGACCAGCTTAAAATAATATTTTATATTAAAACTAAGGTTCGAACTCTTTACTAGACCACAACAATCGCCGGCTCTTTCTTACAGATTCTAATAAAATATAGGTTAGATTTGAAATAACTTTCGACAGTTCATAGTAAATAATGCCAGAAGAATATTATTAATACTAGTAATAAATCAAACAATAGTGATGAAATTTCTTTTTCTTCGAAGTCTGAAGCACTTCAACTTCCAACCAATATTTATAAAATAAAATACAAAATTTATTTGTTAATGATTTCTTCTGTCATTCATTCATTCATTCAAGATATTTCTTTTTCTCTATAAATACTTGTTCATGTGTTTAAATGTGTGTAATTGATGGGATTCGTTTAACTTAAGATAATAGATAATGAAGTCTATGGATTTGTTTTGTTTTATTTATATGTATGTAAGTAATATGATACTTAAAAAATACAAAATATATATGTAGTATATGTGTATGTAATGCCATAACAGGTGTTTTTATTTTTATTTTGTTTTAGGTTTTGTTGTAAAATATGTTTCATTATTATTGTAATATGTTGTTAATTAAATATTTGCTTAATACGGGATTCGGTTTTCAACAATTTTGAGAACAATATTATTTCGTTTTTTTTCAATATTAATAATTACTAAATACTATAACTAAACATATAAAATGTATTGTATATGGATTTTATATAATAATATATGTATACTGTATTGTATGTACATATACGTATATATATATATATTTATTTTTCTCTTTTGTTTAGTTTGAAACTCACATGTGATTTAATTATTCTCGTTAATTTGATATAGAATTTTAGTTTGTTTTTTGTTTTTTTCCATCATATTTTCTTTTGTTTTGTAACACATATATAACATATAAACATCTACAGTTTTTGTTGTTACATTAATAAATGTTTTATGTTTTCTTTTTATTATAATTTTTTACTGATTTATTGACTCTTTCTTATTTGAATATGTAAACGTAAAAGCAGACAATGTTAACCACCTTATGGTTGAAGCTTGAGTTTGTTTAAATTCAATTAAGGTACATACAATTGAAATTGTGAAATTTGTTTCTATTTTTTTTAGGTTTTTTTTAGACAAAAATAAAATGTATGATAAAAGGCGGCCAACATTGGCTTTTTAGTTTAATTTATTATTATCTTAAATTAAGAGCGAAAAAAAATAAAAAATAATAATTTACATACAAATATAACTAACAGTTTTTTTTTTAATTTATTTTGTTCTTAAAATTATATTTTTATTATGTTTATATATATAATGTTTTACTTTTTTTTTTAACAATTCCTTGGCGCGAGTTTTGTTTCTTTTTTTTGTGAAAATATTTAAATATAAAAAAAAGTTTCGAAATAATTTAATATTTAAATTTAAAGCTCTATTATGCTCGAAAAAGAAATAAAAAGTTTCTTTCTTTCATGCAAATTAAATTAAATTAAATTTGTAAAAAAATTAATAATATAATCTCGTTTATTTATTGATTTATTATTTTTTTCGGATTTAAAAAGTGACTAGATTTTCAAAAACAATTATAATCATTTTAGTTTTTCTTTTTAAAGTAGAAATAAAATACTTCAATTGTAATTACATAATAATATTATTTTTGTTTGCACTTCCTTTTTTTTTTTGGTTGTATAATCAAAAGTCTGTGAAAAGAAAAATGAAAAGTAATTATAAAAATATTTTCCACGATTCGTTATAAAATTTGAATTTATATGAATGAAAACTTTATTCGAATATTAAAAGGAATACTGGATGCTAAAAATTGTATAATTTTTTCAGTTTCAAAAACTCATTTCCTAAATGAGAGTACTAAACTACTTTATCAAGTTAATTAATTTATAAATGTTGTTAATTAAACTTACCACAATTATTGATGACTCCGTACGTATTCGAACCAAATTGATTGAATTACATAAGTTGACAAACATATGAAAAAATAATGTTGAATAAAGTTGAAAAGTAGTTTAAAGTGGCGGTTTTTTTCTCTATCTCTCAAAACTCTTTTCTTTTCATTTTTTTTTCTTGTGATGTTTAAACGAACTTAAGCAAATTTCATTTCTATAGGCTTACTTAGTTAGTATTTTGCTGTATCTATGTGTTGTTTTTCCTTAATAATTTAAAGCTGTTTTTATAATTAGTTATAATTTATTATAGAATAGAATTTCATTGTTATTAAATACACTTGTTGTTGGATTTTAGGCTTTTTCAGTTTCTTTTGATTGATAAGCAAGTGTTTTTTTAATTCCTCAATTGTTTTATTTTGGTTTTGTCTTAATTTTCAAGTTCGTTTTCTTTTTAATCATAGAAATAGAAATAGATTTCGTATTCGTTTTTGTTTTAATAATAATAAGATTGATTTAGAAGGACGACATTAAATATAATCTGGATGTTAATAAAAAAATATTTTGTGATTTGTTTTCCTTTGTTATCATCAATAATAATTTTCTAAGAGATATGAATCAAATTGCATTATATTGTAGACGAAGAGTTCTCATGTAATAATACACTTTTTTCTGGTTCTTTGTTAGTTTGGCTCTTGCTGCTGGTCTTGCGTTAGAGAACTTTGATAATAATATGCATTACCTACGTAGTAAGTACGTACAACGCCATCTACTCACATTTGCCTATAGGGTGAATGCATTTTTAACCATTGCAGAACTAAAGAGGGACCACCAGCCTGAATTTCCGGCGGTATGGTGCTTAAAGGGCATTTATCGATGTTAAGATATTTCAGGTTTGTACACAAAGCCAACTCATAGGGCAGTTTCTCCAGACAGGGATTTTGATTGATATAAAGATTTTCTAAATTTTCCAAAGAGCCAATTTCTTCGGGCAAAAATTGTAAATTATTTTCACTCACTGATAGATGTGTTAAATTGTTTAAGTGACCTATGCTGCGCGGCAGCATGGATATTTGATTTGTTTGTAGTATAAGTTTTTGCAAATCGTGTAGGAGACCAATTTCATTGGGCAATACCTCAATACGATTTTCCTCTAAGTCTAGTATACGCAATTTACGTAATTGTCCTATGGTATTGGGTATCTTTTTGAGCATATTATTGGAGAGTATTAAAATCTCAAGATTTTGCAAGTTCATAATATCATCGGGCAATTTTTGTAACGCATTCGTGGCCAAATTCAATTCCACCATATTCGTCCAGGTACCAACATCCAGGGGTAAAGCAGTCAATACATTTTCTTTCATGTTTAGTTTAGTTAGGCCCTTGGCTCTGGAAAATATGCCGTAGGGTATTTTATCAATGCGATTATGTTCCAAATTAATACTATAAACATTGGTGAACTGGGCAGGACCACCAGTGGGATAACTGCTGAAAGCATTTCGAGACAATGTTATTGTTGTTAAAGCACTCAGTGATGCTAGTAAACCATCTGGCAGTTGGGTAATACTGTTGCCTTCCACATTGAATTCGTCCATGCATTTACAGTTTTTTAGGGAATTCGGCACTGAACTCAACCGATTATAGCGCAAGCCTAGGCGGACTAGATTTTTAAGATTTCCTATAGTCTCTGGTATATCCAAAAGTTCATTATGCTGCAAATCTAAAGCACTCAAGTTAACACAATTGCCAATATCTTCGGGCAAATGTTCTAAATGATTGTGGGACACATCCAGCGTGGTCAAATTAACCAAAGCACCTATGCAGTCGCCTAATTCGCGAATTTTATTTTCCCTCAAACTTAACATGGTCAAGTTGGTTAAGTTTCTTAAATCATTGGCTACCAATGTGATACGATTAAATCTCAAGTACAATGTAGTAAGAGAGCGTAATTTATATATGACTGCAGGTATTTCCGCCAATTTGTTGTGCCTTAAATCGAGCACCTTTAGTTGTTTGCAATTCTGTAGTGAATCTGGTAGTGAAGTTAGTGAGTTTTCATTTAAAGCCAACGTTTTTAAATTCACTAAATGTCCAATCTCTTGGGGCAATTGACCAATCTTATTACTATACAAATACAATTCCGTCAAATGTACACAATCTTTAACACTGGGCGGTAAGATAGTTATGGACGATTTACTCAAATCTAAACGTTTTATACCTAAAATCAAAGTAAAGCAAAGCAAAGCAAACAAAATGGAAATGTAATTCAATTGAATAAATAAATTGGATTTGAAGATTTGGAATATTACCTTCGTCACGGCATCTTTGCAAAGCTTTTATAACATCTTGATCGGCTTGTATGGGTTTTTGTTTTTTCATTGTTGGCTTGGGCTTATTCGATTCTGGGTGCTTGACAGTCACCATTTTGGGTCTGGTTTCTGGTGGCATTTCGTTGTTATTTGAACTACTATTTCCCTGACTATGATGATGATGATGATGATGATGGTGATGATGATGTGTCGATGACGACGATGTATGTAAACTGGGTGTTGTCAAATTACCAAAACAATGTGTTGTCAATGCTACAGCACCGCCACCACCACTACTTCCTCCTCCAGCACAGGCAGATGAATTGGTTGCACTACCGCCACCACCACCGCCGCCTCCACAGGCAGTTGTTGTTTCTTGTTGTGAATCGTCTGATGCTAACGATGTCGATGATGCTGTTGCACCGACCGATGAACACAAGTTCATAATTTTTCCCAGTTTTACGTTTGGTAATGACAATTTGCTGCCCAAAACGACGCTGTATATATACACACAAACTCACAATAACAAATTAATACAAGAAGAAAGACAAAATAAAGAAAGAAAAGTTTAAATCGTGGGTAGTTGTAGAAGCAGCTGCAGCAGCAGCTCTCAACAGTGAAGACAGTTGGGCAATTTGAAAGGATGATATTTGTCTTCTATGTGTACGCTAAGGATGCTGCAAAGAGTTGGAATGTAAAATAAATGAATGTTTAATGAAATTTCTGTACAATATTCAATAACGCTATGAAACGAAATTGTAAAAAGCAATTAATTTTTCTAGATTTTTTTTTTTAATTTCAAACAGGATGCTTTAGAGTTCTTACGAGTGTAGATTTTGCAGAATATTAATTGACAACAAAGAGCTCTTTAGATATTCAAGGACATCATATGGGGATATTCCCAACAGACTTAATAAAATTCAGAGTGGAAAAAGATTTTGTGCTGTTTAGTTAGATCGGTACAAATATAATAGTTCAGGAACTGAGTATCAACAGGCAACTTCATATTCTTTAGTGTAAAGATTTACGGCCTATGAAGTGAATATTGATATCAAGATAACAAGTATGCAATAGTATAACGTGAATAGCTCAAATTTACAAAGGATTGTGTTAAGATTTTTTAAAAACAAAATTTCAGCGACAATTTTTCGAAAAACAAAACATATTCAACTGTTTTAAAAGAGAAGAAAAATATTTATTTAAATTTTCTTTTTTGAGTCACTTAACAATGTGTGTTAATAATTAACAATTGTGACAAAAATAGTGTCAATTTGTTGTTGTTTTATGTAAATTCTCTTACAACTTCATATTGGAACTGACCGGAAAGTGTTCTTTACTGTTTTGAAATTTAAGAAGCAAGACAATACTTGTGTGCTTCATTGAGCATAAAATGCAATTAATTTAAGGCCGATATTGTTTACGAATTATTGTTTTTTTCTTTCTGTTCCTTTTATAATCGAACAGTATTGTGGACAGAGACGTGATCATGTTACTTAATTAGACAATATTTTTTTTTTCAGGTAGGGAAAAAAGAACAAAAAGTTTTTACAAAAGGAAAGTCGATAAAATAAATAAAAAATATCAAATGAAGATCATATGACAAGTAAAATTTCATAAAACGATAAATTTTAAAGATCGGAATATAGTATTACATACATACATACGGATACACTGACGAATAAAAGTGAAATTTTATTGGTTTTTTTTTGTTTTAATTTTCCTGTAAACTGATCCTCTTCTGGTTGAGAAAATGTATGAGTTTACATACTTACATACATAATTGGTTATAACAACCATTTAGCCCGGATTACGACCTAGTTTCTCACACCACTTATGTTGTGTGTATGTTAATTTTATACATGAGTGGGGGGACCTGCACTTCAAAGTCGACTCTGGCAGAACAGAACAGGTTTTTGGCAATTTTATTTAGCCTCAAATCAGAAATCAGCTGAAATCATCAGAAATACTTTTTCATATTTCATTTTGTTCGAGATGTCTGACCCGGGGTTTGAACCGAGGCCTGAAGAATCTATTATTTATGAGTTTGCTTTGTTAAATTATATGGCTATCCTTTACTAAAATCGGAATGAAATATGTTTTTATGGTTGGCGAACACAATTATTGCGTTTTCAACGATTGTTTATTTTACTTTAAATTGATTGATTGATTTGTAAGTAATTATGTTAAGCTTAAGATGATTTCTAACTAAACCTTAGACGCATGTGAGCAACTTTAAATCACAATGTTCGTGTCGCCCTATATATGTACATATATTCTATAAAAATTTATATAACTATTCCCGAAATCGTGAAAATACAAACATGTTTGCAGAGATATCCCAAGTACAATGTCTATTCAACTCCAATTAGCTCTGCAAATTTCTAGATTCATATGTTGCTGTTGAGTTATGGACTACAAAAGGGTGTAAAATAAGCTTTTGGGTCAGTATATCTACCTATACAAACAAACATCTGGTCCTTTTTCAACCTTAGTGGACTAAATGAGTAGTGGTGGGTATACCCCGCGAATTTTTGTTCTTTAACATTCCTCGACTTTTGTTTGCTAGTATACAAATTGCTAAAAGGAATTGATTTCCATTATTTTTTTATAAAGAAAGAAAGATACGTCAGAATATGATAAAAAAGATTTACTTGCAAAGGCTGGTACTTTTTTAATCACTTGATTTGGTAATCAAGTGACAATAGCACTATAAAATTTAATATTGAAAAGAAACATGAATGTTCGTCGATTGACTAACTAACCAACTGGCCATGTATCTAATTACATATATGAATATGAACATTTATAAAAAAATGGCTCGTAATACTCAATTGTTATGTGGTTCAGCAATATAGCTGGTACCTGCTGCTGTTTGCTTTTTTGTTTTTCAATTTTATTGTTTATTTTGTGCAGTACAATATAATATTAATGAAGGCATTGATTTGCGCATTAACTTTATCCAAATGCATACATACAACAATTACAACAATTGTATTTGGTGTAGTGTACATATATAAGCCCAAGTCCCATGTACTGTCTTCTAAAGCGTATTATATTTCTCCTGTTTTACCAGTTCCCACCAATGATATCCTTATGTTATCGTACATCGCTGTAGATTATTTGTCAAAGTGTAGGTGAATAATAATAAGTAGATGTGTTAAGTTTGTCCTACTGGACTTTGTATACACTCCTATACACTAGCCGTAGCTGATATTTCTGTTAAAGAAATAACAAAATAAGATATATACATATGTATGTATATGGGTACATACATTCTATATAAATATAAATGGCAATGCAAATGAGTGAATAAAGCAATATGGAAAAAAAGTGAAAATACTTGATGGATTTTGTTAATGACGTTATTGTCTTTTTTATATGCTAGTAGTTAATACCGGCTACTACTTGTGACGCACTTCTTTTCTACAATATCATTTTATAAAGATTGTTGTTGTTGTTGTTGTCATTGTAATTTGTATTTACTACTTTACCAGCATGCTCAGGACGACCATGCAAAGAACAAGAAAGAAAATTATTTAAAAAAATTTATATTGATTCCATTGATTTCTTTGTGCTTTAAATGCACTTTAATTATACAATTCAGTTATGATATGGTACGTAAAGAATTTCATTTACATATTTCTACCATGTATTACGTTTTATTATTCTACAAATAGAAAGTCTTTAGTGCAAAAAGTCGAACTTTGTCATTCTCTACACCACGATATTTTTTCTTGTTTATTAGTTACGGTCACAAATTTTGAACTGTATTAACCTAAAAACTTTTAAAATGGAAGAAATAAGAATAATAATTTAAACGTAATCGGTAGAAAAAAAATAGATGAAGTTAAGTTCGTAAATACAATATTTTTCACTCGAAAGTTTGATATATCTTATCTCTGAATGCAACATGATTAATTTTATCCCCGCCCAAAAGTTCACTTTTCTATTTGATTGAATCAATTTGTTTTTGTTGGAAAAATATACGTTTCTTTCATGATTAGATTTTTACACAAAAATGTAACCGATTCATATCGGGGTCATTCAAAGCTTTCATTCCGCTGTTGTTTTCAATCAGCTCTTTGCAGATCATAGTAACATCATCATCATTTGATTAAAGGCCAATAGGTTAAAACTGACAACAGGATCGATTTTAGTGCAAGTTACATAAGTCAATATTTAACTTAGGTTTCGCTACACATGGATAAAATTAACGCATACAACATGGGTGATATGTGAAGCTAAACCGTAATCCTAAAACTAATAACTAATGGCCAATGAGGTGTGTATTCAACTTTTAATAATTCATTCGTCACATTTTTGCAAGGTTGTTTGTGTTCCATTATATACTAAAGTGGACTGAGTTCTACAGGAATAAAGAGGGCTTGTTTGGAAATTGAACATCTTTACGTTTTAATTTGTTTTTTCGATATGCCAAACAAAATGCTCTTTCTGCCGAAGTTTTTGCTTTGTTATACAATGTAAACAGATTATAATGTGAGGTAAATAAACATTACTTTGCCAGTAACTCCTCCTAGAAATTAATATTTTCTGGTGCCAATATAATTAACTGAACAGAGGTCATGCTAAAGAAAGTAAACTATATTTTGAATAATTGCGATAATTTATTTATTTATTTAATAATAAATAATATAATACACACGCGTACGTGTTCATATTTTTAAATGTATATTTAAATGCCATGAAATACAATGCGCAATACGTGGGCTTTCCTTTAGCAATTCTGTATGCCGATAACGTATGTACATATATTTCAATAACCATTATAAAGGAATCGGTGATAATGAAAATAGTGTGTAAAATAAGTAATCAAAGTGCTGGTAAGACAGGGATCAACAGTGTGAGGCGACAGTAAAGCAAGTGACAACATATTCATGTTAACAATGGTGGCAATTAAATGCACATACTATACATACGTAAGTATATACACATAAAACATATTTATTTATTTATTTAAATATTGTATGAATGTTCACTGTAAACACTTATGTACATACATATGTATATGTATGTAAAAAGAATTTAAATAAAGAAATATATTTTTTTTAATGAAATGTAAGAAAATTTCCCAGCTGAATCATCATCATCCTCATTTTCATCACAACAAAACAAACAAAATTTCACTATTATTGTGTTTTTTATTTTTAATTCTTAAAGATATGAATAAAAACAACAAAAACAACAGAAAAAATTATAATTAATGGGAATTCATAAATAAGACATACACAAAAATATATACGTATGTACATACATACATATAAAAATATATAAAAAAATATTAAATAAATAAAATAAATATGTGTACATAAACATTTGAGGAAAATATTTTAAATATTGAAAGCAAATCTATGACAAAAACTAAGGCAGCGGGAACTATTATTAATGCGGTGTAGAGTGTTCACTATAGAATGCAACAAAATCCCAAATCAAGGCAATATTCCAATGTAAATAAACAAAGCGATGAAGAAAAAAAAAAAAAGAATATTTAAATAAACAACAATAAATAAAACATTAGAAAACATCTTTTCTTGTCTAATAAACAGATGAATAAATAAAAGACAACAAACAAACCAACAACTACAATTGCGGACAATAAAATATTAACGACATGGTAATAAAAAATAAAAAAAAAAAACAAAACAAATAATAATGCAAAAAAAGTATAAGAAAACAGTATTACAGGCGATATTTAAGATCGATCATTAGAATAATACCGAGCGATTCCCGTTCGATTATTTGTTGCCTTTTTAGAAGTAATTCCATTCATAGAAGAACTGTTTTAACAATTCGCCGTATACAGAAACAGGTGAGAAACAATGGGTTTTATATTAGCAGAAGCTAGTTGCATAGGAACCACCTAACAAAACTTGCATTGGTTTTAAATGACTCACTATTTGTGATTTGTGTGATCTGGCATTCTCTTGATGGAACACTACACCTAATCCTATAGTCGAAAGTTGGCTATATGTAGGAGTATTAATTCTTGCAAATGGTTAACCTAATAGATCCGAATTTAAAGTTTGTCTGTAGCGGAGCAATTTATTGTGTATAATTCACCATAAGTCTCATCAGTCACTCAACATTATCTTACTTGGCCCCTTCTTTTCATTATTTGTTAAAAATGGGTAGACTTTGTTGTGATTCCTTATGGCTTTGCTAATAACCTTGGTTTTGCTTGTATTCATGTGTGATCAATAAATATTTTATACCGTCTTATTGAGGTGGATCTGAACGAAATTAGTTTCTGTTCACAAAACAGTTGGATGAGACAAATTTCATTATTTTATTGACATTTCCTGTAATTGGCTTTCTAAAATGTGGCGGGGATTCCAATATCAAAATTATTGCAACAATTTTAGAAATTTTTTTTGGGCCTACTAGAACAACAAATATAACATACAATATGGCATATTTTCACACTACTAGTTTCTATTATTGACGTAGTCTTAAACTATACTGAAGTGAACAACCAAGTATTCTTTTTTGTAAAAAAAAGTTTCGGAATTGCATTCATACCACGCGGCGTACAGTTAATTAATCCCTTTTGTAGGACTCTTTGCACTATGCCTGATATTGAAAATATTGAAATAAGCATTAGAAAGTAAAAGAAATAAAACGAAAACATATATATACGAATATAAAATCATATTCTCACTCATAATTTATTATTTTATTTCCTTTATCAGCAAGTATTTATAAACACGTGTATATTTATCACTGACATCGATCATGTGTAACATAAATATTTATCGGAAAGCTTAAAAGATAAAACATTTAAGAGTTGAAAAATATATACAATTTTACTACGGTTTTATGAACTGGCAGTCTGGAAACATAATCCCATTATAAACGCAAATTTTTTTTGTTATAATTTAAAACTATTTAACTTTTGCTGTCAGGTGTATTTACCACAAGATTCCTCTTAAAATAAATACTAAATTCAAAAATAAAATTTGATTTAAAAAAAATCTTGCATAAATTAAATCGAGTTTAAATAAAAATAATCAAAGTAGTGAATCTAAATCAGATTTCTTTTCAGATAATTCAATAAAAACAAAAGATTATTAAGATTTTAAAATAAAACGGAAGATTAATATCGATTTGGCTTATTTTAGATCACAATGGCGTTAGCTAAACTAATAATTGTTACGTAACGTTCTATCTGCCTATATAGAAATTCGAGTGTTACTAAATAAAACTTTGTTTAAAACGCACTTCATTACGATTTCTCTTGGCAATCAGAAAAATTTGAGTTAAGACATTTTAAATTTACATTGTTTGAAATATTGAAATTAAACGAACCTTTCAAGAAGCAGCGGAAGATTTTTCTGATTTCCAATCTATGATGATCCTTTGTAGGCTACATAGTAAAGTAAGCAATGAATTGATTTACTAGACCTAAGCTCGAGAGGTGAAATTCAGATTTGGCATCTTAGAGAGAATAAACTAGTTCTCTTGAAGAAAATTTCTTAAATCTGTTCTTCCGCTTTGACTTGCCACTTTTGGATAAAACTAACACACAAAACTAGATAGCGTTAGAAGTTAGAACGTAATTAGCCATTGTAATGGCCAATAATTTAAAATTACTCTGATAATCACTCCAAACCCACAGAGAAATTTACTGTCACCACTGGCTTAGCCAGCGCTCGCAGCGGTTCTTATGATTCTAACACGACCATTTACGCCGAACGTTGAGGTTTTATGGTATTAAGCTCCCTTTTTAACTCCATTATAAGCAATACTGAGCTAAGTACTCAGTAAACTGCTGTGGAAGTTCTTTCACTATAAAATCGTTTAATTGTAAAGCACCGGAAGACGGTACATACTTACAAAAGGTAATAAGGAAAACGGTGACCTCATATGTTACACGTAATGAAAAATACGAATTTTTAAAGCATAAACGAGTCTCTTTTTTATCCAGCTATGAATACTACTACATTCCTAACAGTATTCTAAGACCTACAGATCTACAAACTCTTTCATTATTATTTTTCAAACAATTTCATATTATCTCCAGTTTACACCTGTGCTACAATTGTGCTCATACATGTACAACTAAAAGATTTGTTTGGTTTGTTTTGATGTGTGGGGGAGTTTGTTTTCGTTCTATTCTGCCATTGTTATTAAAAATCTTTTGGCCACATATTGTTGCAACTTTATGAGATATGGAACAGCCTGCAGTTTCGGTAGCAGACAGAACGAATAAAAATAATTACTAACAAAGAATTTGTACAGTAAAAACAGGATATTTATCGTTGGGGTTATTATAAAATGCAACACAGCAACGCAGATTACATGTTTGCTTTCATTATTTTATAGAATATTGGTATTTTGATAAAAAAAAAAATATTTCTTACTTGCGTTTTATTTTTAGAAATTATTTCCATTTTCATATATGATAATTATTTTTAAACAAATTAGTTTCTTATTGTCGCCTTTAGTCCAAATAAAACTGGATATTCTTTTCTTTTCGTCGCTTTTTACATGATTTTTGTTTTCGTAGGCACACAATTTTCCTTAATAAAATACACTTTAAATTGTTAAATAATTCATTTACACTTTCATTATTATTTTAAATTTTATAGTTTTATCGTTCACACTAGAGCTTTTCGGAATATAAAATAAAAATATTTATTTTGTTTCAATTGAAAGAAATATTCTGCTAAGTTTTATTCTCCTTCTTCTTTTCTACAGTTCTTTGTGAGAGCAGAGAGTCTCTTTTCTTTGCCAGTCCACTGTTGTCTGCTTTTCGGCAAACAGACTCGCTGTTGTTGTATTTGGTATGCCAGTGTTGCACTCAGTTACGCATTTATACAAACAACTTGGAGAGCAAAATAAAAAAGTAAATAATACTGGAAAATACAACATACAGTTTTGAGTACTATTCTTAAGGGTTGCTGTAGTTGCTTTTTTGTAGTATTTTATTAGGGCCATTAGGCAGTGGGTTGGTTATAAAAGAATTTTTAACGTTTGTTTTGTATAATAATATTGATTAATGAATAAAAATATTTTTATATTTAATGCAATAATTTTTTGAGATAATCAACAGCCCAGTGTCGAGTTTCATAGCTAAAAAAATTCCGTACGAAAAGCTATTCCTCTAGTACTCAGCCGAAACTATCTATCTACGACATTGCCGTGGAAACGGCAAATTTATTTGAATCACTATTTTTATAGTAAATTTCTTCGGTTGTTAAATAAATCCATATTCGTAAATGTCAAATTATATCTAAATTAGTGAAATTTCAGATGGAAAATATTTAACAACTGACAGCCTTGCTAGAACCAGAGGTTTTGTCGCCTGCTAAAAAATATTACACATTTTCTTTTTAAAAGTTCTGAAAAGTTTTTTATGTGGTACTTTTATGCGTTAAATTAATATTTTATCCACCCCCACTTTGTGGTTTTCATAATGAGCTTGAAACATGTGAATGACCTCACTAGGGGCATAGTTCATAATATAAATTTCATACCTTTAAACATACCCAAAAGGGATTTATTCATCCTTCATTTACTTTTTTCATTCACTTCACTTTAATTTTCATTAAACAAAAACATATGGAGGCCTTTTTAACTTTCACTACATATTTCGGAAAGTAAAAGTGAATATTGTTGTGATTTCACTTTTATTACTGCCCTAGACAATGCGAAATTTTTTTCATAGTTGGTACCGGATATGCGTGCATAGGAAAATGTCAAAATTAACATACAAATTTTTTCACGTTTTTCGCTTATTGTTTTCTTTCAAGTTCTTGTAAAAAAGCAAACTACCCTAGGTCAAAAAATGAAAAGAGAGAAACTACCCCATTAGAAAATATATGTGGGTATAGTAATATGTTATACATAATTTATGCCTGAGACGACGACATCCTTAGATTAAAAAAATAAATAAATACAAAATTCCTTAGGTTTTTATTAAAAAAAAACATGTTAATTTCTTTTCTATAAATTTTTAATGTTAGATAATTTGACTTACTTTAGTATAAATTGATTCCTTTTCATACAAATTTTGTAGAAAAACAGGGAAAAATTAAACTTTCATTCCTTAATGAATTAACGTTGTACGGATTTTTTTCATTAAATTTCTTTTTAAAGCATTTAAATTAATTTTTTTTATTAATTTATTTTATTTTTTTAATTTAATAACAAAAAACGTGCACTTTTTATAACTTTGATATTTAAAATATTTTTCTTTAATTTTTATTGAATTTTATTTAAAAAAATTTTACTTTTTACAGATTTACAAAAAAAATTATTACGTGGACTACGACAATCTGAAAATTTTTACTGTTATTGTGTATAAAAAAAGTCTTTAGTCCTGTCAGTTGTTTCCTTCCGTTAACGTGGGTAAAGCGCAAGTGCTAATGAAATGTCAGTAAAAAGGAATGGAAGAAGAATTGTAATTTTCATGGATTTGCTAAGGATTTGAATTTAAGTTTCCGTTAGCTTTGGTGGTAAAAGAACAAGCAGTGAGAGTGTTGCCATTTCTAACCAAAACTGGTTTTTTTTGTTCAATGTGTAGATTTTTCTGGTTTGTTATTATTATTTTGCGCTTTTCAACTATTAATATGTTGCTAGTTCAACGCAATGCTAAACTACAATGTATCTTTTACAAAAGTACTATTTGATGCAAAAAGTACTTTTTCAGTTATAATTCAGTATCTTTTCAAAATTTTAGTTTTGCAACACTGGTCATCAGTAAGTTTACTAGGTTTTTAGAATATTTCTCCTTCCTGGCAACACTTATTATTAGAACTAGTACTATTTCAAAATTTCAATTTTGCAACACTGGTGTAGTGAGTTTTCTAGGATGGTGAGTTTTTGCAAAGTGTGGTGAATTTATTCGATTTTGCAAATAGGAAAGAGTGGTGGTTTTGTGAAGTGTGGTTAATAAAATTCAAATGAGCACTATATTATCAGTGGTGAACTGGCCGGTGTATGTGTAGAATAAGTGATTTTCTCCGTTTGATGGGGCATTGTGCTACCGACACGTGTGATACTACGATTTTAAACTACATTTCAAACTGTGTGATTTGTGTCTGGAATAAGTAAATTTCACCTCGATTAGTATTTATTTATTATAAATAAGCAAGATGTTGAGGACTTTTCGGGTTAAACTGAAAACAATTTAACAACACGTCGTCTGGTAATAAGATATGACGGTAAACAAAATGATGTATTTGATGAATATTGTGCGTGACTGTAGTTTACGAACTGTTGGAGGAATGTTGAATGCGTAGATAATAGCGTGTTGATTAAGATAAGCCTAATGGTAGTCAATAATGTTTGCTTTTTCATAAGATATTAAATTGTTATTTTTATGATTGAAGGCTTATGTTGTTACACTATGTAATTCTTTAAAAATAGTGTAACAAAATTTGAAATTTAGTGTAAATGGGTGCGTGTGTGAGGCCTATTCTGTAATAAATTAAAAAACTTGTCATTAACTATGGGCATAACATATATTTTCAATTCTACAATTGTCGTAACATGGAATGCTTCTGTGGATGCCTAATAATAGAGTAACATAAAACGATTTTGATAGATAAAATACATACATACATACACTGGACTGTGTTGGTATACACAGTTCTATAATTCTAAGAGAAGAAGGAGAAATAGGGCCTCAATCTGCGTGATTTCTGATCATATTATAATTAACAAGCAAGCAGACAAGCGTGAGTGGCTAGCTTTAGATGTATGAAGAGATGTATGAAAAGCTATACTAAAGAAAGAGAAGAATGAGAAAGATGGAGAGAGGAGAATACTCTTCTCAAGGCAAATGATTTTAAGGGTAATTATATTGAGAAGAGATTTAAGTCATGTATCAGACTACAGAGGAGGGGCCTTTCGACCGGGCACTGTAGATTTAAAGAATACTTCTTCAGGATAGGATCGCCTCGAGCTCAATATATTGATGTTCTGATGAGGAAAATGAATCAAGCTTGGCATCTGTGCGGTGTTACGGTTTCTCAAAGCAAAGAGTTATACCTTTACTGACACCGAATAACATCCTAAAGCTTGTCAGGTCAACAGGTTTGGGGTAAGATATTGTGATACCATATATGGAAACATACCTATTAAAGATATAAACGGTAGCTGGTGTAGATCAGATAAAAATAAGGCAGATGCGTACTCTAATTATCTAGAAAATATTTTTCAGTCGTTCAATTTTAATAGTGATGCCGATGTTAAAGAAATAGAAGAGTTTTTATGTTGTCCTTGTCAAATGGATTTCCCTATCCCTCATATTCCTCCGCAAGAAGTGCAAAAAGAAATTGTAATGCTTAATAACAAAAAAACACCTGGATATGACCGAATAACAGCAACAGTTGCTAAAAGTCTGCCAAAAAAAAGGTATACTTTTTCTGACTTTAATTTTCAACTCAATTTTAAGGTTACAAAACTTCCCAAATCAATGGAAATACGCTGAAGTTATTATGGTACCCAAACCAAGCAAGCCAGAAAATGTTGTTTCATCTTACCGACCTATTAGTCTTTTAACCACTTTCTCAAAACTATTTGAAAGAATATTCTTACGGAGGTTAATTCCAATACTAGAAAGAAAAAGCATAATTCCAGAACATCAGTTCGGATTTCGACAACATCATGGTACTCCCGAGCAATGTCATCGTATACTCAACGTGATAAGAGACTCTTTAGAACGTAAACAATACTGTTCAGCTGTATTTCTCGACATTCAGCAGGCCTTTGATCGAGTATGGCACCAGGGAATTCTATTTAAACTAAAGAAGTTGCTTCCAGCTCCATATTTTTTGTTTTTTAAATCCTATTTAGAAAAAAGATTCTTTTACGTGAAAGTTAACAGCGAAATGTCAGATATATGTTCTATAAAAGCGGGTATTCCTCAAGGCAGTGTTCTAGGACCTGTTCTTTACACCATATTTACATATGATATGCCTACAAATGAAAATGTAACTGTCGCAACATATGCTGATGACACTGCATTAGTAGCAGCGAATGATTCACCTACCATTGCGTCAGAAATTATTCAACAGCAACTTAATGATATCGAAGGGTGGTTGAGAAAATGGAATATTAAAGTAAATACCGACAAATCCACACATATTACTTTTACTCTAAGAAGACAAGATTGTCCAGCTGTTGCTTTAAATGGTACAGTTATTCCTAAACGAACAACTGTCAAATATCTTGGTCTCCATCTCGACCGACGAAACACATGGAAAAAACATATACAGTCTAAAAGAGAACAATTAAAGATAAAAACGAGAAAAATGTATTGGCTACTAGGTTCTAAATCTGAACTATCACTAGAAAATAAGCTCTTGCTTTACAAAACGATATTGAAACCTGTTTGGACTTACGGAATACAGCTTTGGGGCACCGCTAGTAATTCAAATATTGAAATCCTTCAAAGATACCAATCTAAAACACTAAGATTAATAGCAAACGCTCCTTGGTTCATAACAAATAACAATATTCACAAAGACTTACAGATTCCAACAGTTAAAGATGAGATAAACAAACATACTTCTAGATACTTAGACAGACTCAGTACTCATAGTAATCCTTTAGCAATATGCTTGTTAGATGAAACCGAAGAAGTCAATGGACTTAAAAGGTTTCATATATTAGATTTACCTTACAGAAAATAATCTCCTACAATTTATTTAATTTGTAGATATTTTACTGGATAAAGATCCAGACTAGGTTAAGTTAAAATAAGATTATAAAATTTGCTTATTGTTGTAAAAACAGATTGTAAATAAATGAATTATAAAAAAAAAAAAAAAAAAAAAAAATATATGGATTAAAGGACTGTTGCACCCCTACACGACAATTGTATTGATAATAATAACAATTGTAAAAAAGTGTTGAGCAACGTTTTCACGTAATTTGTTTTTTGATGGATGATTTCGATTACGTCAATAGTTATGATAGCTTTACACTGGTGCGAATAATTAATTATTACAATAATTAATATTTTTATATACTAAATACTTTTACTACTTGACTGACAGCCAAACAAATAATTCCAAATTATATTTCAACTCATCGCTACAAGTGAGAGCAATTACATACTTGGGAAAACGTGAGCATCACATTACAATTAGAATTTTGAAAAAAAAAAAAACAAAAAAAAAATAATAACGATTGTGAATTACCAACTCAATTAATTGAGAATTATTTTTTAATATAAATAGTCTTGGTTTAGAACGGTATTCTACAGTTACAAAATGAAATTGAAGGTTATAATTACGTTTTTAGTTTTCATCGCAGTATGTGCCTATGAAAGTTTTGCACAACGACCACCAAATTGCTCGGATAATGTTGCTATTTTGTGTGGCGGTGGTACCCCAGTTCAAGCCCGAGCTGGCAATAGCGGTCAGTGTGAAAGATATGAAAGCCAATGCTTAGTAGAGCAATTGAATTGTTTACGTTACAGAAGTGGAGAACCATGTGAGTAAAAAATTTTTTTTTTTAACTTTTCGTTATTGAGTTTGGAAAAATTATTAATTTTCTCTTTCTTTTTTTGTGATTGTTTAGTACTGCAATTGTGTTAAATACGAAGCAATGGATCTATTGCAGAGGACTACTGGATATTTTTTGGAAATGTTGACAAATAAAAATAAAAAATAAATAAAAATGAAATAAACACTATTTGTAGAAATATTGAATGTGTTATTAATGAATTTACTCTGATCTTTCTTTGTGAAACTTAACCCTTCTTCATTTAAATACAGTGGTGTTTTTACTTCCCTTCTGCCGGATGTTAGAATACTAACAATTTCTTCCGTTTGCTATTTTAAATTTTCAAAAAGAGACACAAGTTTAATTTATTCACCGCCATCTATAACCGTAGTCGGTTACTTTATCAATGAAACACTGGTTGCTCAACTCAGGGTAGCATTAATTGTTGTCGTGAAGAAGTGTTAGAGCACGGCAACCATACTTAAAGGTTTGGGAAACTATGTTAGGTGATAAGGCATGGTAAAGAGGGGAAAATATTCTTCTCAAGCTAAATAAAGTTAAGGAAATTTAAATTTTTTTTGCGTACTACAATTAGAAGAGATTTGCGTCATACATCAGATTATCTAGGAGTGATCTGAGGATAGTAACATGCCTTTTGACAGGGCACTGTAGACTTAAAGAACACTTCTTTAGAATAGGCATCGCTTCTAGTACAATATGTAAATATTTTTAGATGAGTATAATGAATCGTCAGAACATAAATTTGGAACTTGTGTGATTTTAATTCATATAAAAAAATTCCTTGGTGCGTATCATGAGTATTGTGCTATAAACACATAAGACACACCAAATGTTGCGAGCCAATTGTGCGTTAAATAATAAAACAGAATACGTCCGCAACTTCAAGCAAAACCGCTGTCAAAAAAGGACGATGACCCCTAATAAAGTCTTATCAAAAACATTGGTTTTTTGTTTACAAAATGCATGAAATTTAGTGAAAGTACGGTAACACCACATACAGGTTGTGAGATCACAATTGAGAGAGTAAGAAAACACGCTATTAAAATAAAATAGATTCTATGTCACGTCTGCTTTTGTTGACGATTTTTTAAGTCATTTTGTATGGAAAAAATCGCCAATCCTCAATTCTGTTTCATCTCTAACAATTGGTGATTTAGCCAAGCAACCAACATGCGCTTTAATTATGTTAAAACTAGCAGCGGCAAAGTAAAACAAATAAAAGTTCATTAATTATTTATCAATGATGCCAATATATTAAATTTATTTATTTTATTTATCGCGTTTTTAAAAATTCTAGATTATGCATGTTATTATATTGACAGCACCAATTTTCTTATTGCTGAGAGCAAAAGTAGAAAACAGCCTAAATGTGTGACAGCATCGGCGCTTGTTGACGCGCTGCGTTTAAAATAATTATTTCCATACATGGTAGATGCATGTATTCTGTTTTTGATACATAGGCTCATAGCATTTGGTGCGTGCTATGTTTTTATAGCACAAGGCAGGGAGTTATCAGTGCTGATTGACATCCTAGTACCATATATAGACTAAGAGACTATGACATCTCTATACGACAATAATAATAACACTAATGTTTTAGTAATGGAATATTATTTCATTCATATGATTGGTGCGACTGGCCTCACAGTACCTCATTCGATCGGACAAATTTTCATGCAATTTTGCGAGTGTATGGGGTCGTATCTCGGCAATGGTATCACGAATGTTGACCTTCAAATGCTTAATTGTCTCTGGTTTGTCGGCATAACACTTTTCCTTAACGGCGTCCCATAGAAAATAGGCCAACGGTGTTAAATCGCAATTTCTTGGCGGTCAATCGACATCACTATTTCTGCTAATTAAAAGGCCATTTGAAGTCGCCGTAGTCTAGTAGGTAGTGTGTTGGCTTATTAGACGTGAGGCCTCGGTTCAAATCCCAAGTCAGACATCAAAATGAAAAAATATTTCTTCGGCGACTTCCTCTCAGCAGATTTCTGGCAAAAACTCTGAGAGTGAATAAATTTGCCATGAAAAGTTTCTCAAAAATCTGTCGTTCGAAATCGACTTTAAACTGTAGGTCCCGCCACTCATGTATAAAATTAACACACACAACATCAGTGGTATGATAAACTAGGTCGTAATCCTGACTAAAGGGTTGTAATGACCAATTATGTATGTATGTATGTAAAAGGCCATTTGTGCCGTCCTTATTTTTAAAGAAATATGGGCCAGTGATGCCTCGGCTTCACAAACTGCACCAAAAAGCCACTCGCAATGGGTGCAATGCCTTCTGTAAGACCACGTGTGGGTTTTCTGAGCACCAAATGCGGCAGGTTTGCTAATTAACGCACCCACCAAGGTGAAAATGAGCTTCATTCGAAAAGATGATTTTTTTTTGGTAAAATCGATATCATTGTGCAGTTTCTCGTTGGCCCAATAAATCCCGACGTTGCGCAAGCGTAAATCGATTCATTACGTTCAGTGGAGATAATCTAATGAAATTTTTGACAGGATAGATTGACATAAATATTGCCAGATTCGAAATACCCGATGGTTTAAATTTGAATCGATAGATGGCCCATTCTATATTACAAGTTCAAGTTTAATTTTACATCACAGCGCCGACCCCTGTATAAACAATTTCAAGTATTTGGGTGATTTGGCTTAAATTGAAGATTTCGATGATGTCAATAATTATGATTACTGTACGCCGTGTGAATAATTAATTCAGATATTTAGAATTTTTCCAATGTACTAATTAATATTTATATTTACTAAATAAAACAATTGATAGCCAAATAGTAAACAATAATACACCAAAAAGCCTAATTTATAACTCAACTCATCGCTACAAATGAGATTTCATTCATTCATTCAATTACATGAGCAATTGTGAATCACATTAAAATTAGAAATTTAAGAAGAATAACAATTAAATAAATCGAATAAGAAATATATTGTACTTATCAAATGGAAAGTACCAACAAAATGTATTTAAAGTTAATTTTCAGTATAAATAATCACGGTTTAGAACAGTTTTCCTCACAGTTGCAAAATGAAATTGAAGGTTTTAAAAACGTTTTTAATTTTCATCGCGTTCTGCGCCTATGAAAGTTTTGCCCAACCGCGATCGATTTGTCCGAATAATGTTGGTTTCTTGTGTGGCCGTGGTATTACTCCAGTGTACGCCAAAGTTACTAATAGCCGTGTGTGTGAAAGGTATGACAGCCAATGCTTAGTGGATCAAATAAATTGTTATCGTTTCAGAAATGGTGAACCATGTAAGTAACAAAATAGCTCCTTAATGATTCGTTGTAGTAATTGGAAAAAATATTTTTTATTTTATTTTTTTTCTTTGCTTATTTAGTACTGGAATTATGCGAATATATCAAAGGACCGTCGGAAATTTATGGAAATGTTGATAAATATTTCTGGGGTCAAAATCGAAACAAAAACTAAATACTACAAATAAAAATAAATTGAGCATTATTTGCAGAAATAATGTTAATGTGTTGTTAATAAATTTATTTTATTTTTATATTTTTCTTTGTAACACCTAACCTGGTTTTATTTAATTACAGTGGTTTTTTATTTATTTTCAACCGGATATAACCATATCAACGGGTTCCTCCGCCTGCCTTTTTTAATTTTCTCAAGAGGTATTAAAATCAGTAGAACGAAATCTTTAAACAGTTTTTAATTTTGATGAGCGAAGCAGAGTTATCCTGGCATGGCATGTGATAGTTGCCACCTTAAATGGCATAACACAGTGAAAGTTTTTTGTATAGGCGTTGGAGTTTTGGTTCTTGTTGTCATATACTGACAAACTTAATTGGTCGTTACAATCCCAGTTTCTCACACAACTCATGTTTGCGTCTGTTAATTTTTACATACAGTTTAAAGTCGATTTCGAAGGACAGATTTTTTGAGAAACTTTTCATGGCAATTTTATTTACTTTCAGATTTTATTGCCAGGAATCTGGTGAGAGGAAGCCGCCGGAGAAATATTTTTTATATTCCGTTTTTTTGGAGATGTCTGACCTGCGGTTAGAACTACGGCCTCACGTCTAATAAGCCAACTCACTTCCTACTAAACTAAGGCGACTACAGCTCATGTTGTGTGTGTTAATTTTCTCCATGAGCGGCGCGATCTACAGTTTAAAGTCCACTCCGAATGAGTTTTCAAGGCAATTTCATTTAATTTCAGAGTTTTTTTTAGCAGAACAGGGCAAATAGGAAATAGCTGCATGAAATATTTTTTTGTATTTCGTGTTGCTCGGATTTTGAACCATGGGCTCGTGTCTAATAAGCCAACACACACTCTACTAGACTACGACGACTTCTGCTCCTATAGTCTTCAGAAATTTTTCTTTTGTTTTTCTTCTTTTGAAAACTTATTGGCTATTAGATTTCATATCAGGATCTCTCACCTAATGATCGATGTGAGTTTTTAAAATTTTATACCCATTCTGACTCGATGTTAATATAGACTTAAGTATTTCCAAACCACTTTCGAAAGATGGAGTCTTCTAACCATAATTCTTCCCTAATCAGAAATTTCTTAAATTATTATGATGACGTGGTATAATACTGGCTTATTAGACGGGAACCCATGGAGGTCAAACCCCAGCTCAGATATCTCGAACAAAATGAAATATTTGTTTGTCTACTTCCTCTCAGTGGTCTTCTGCCAAAAACTCTGACAGTAAATCAAATTACCATGTAAAAGTTTACTTACATTTGGAATTAGTAGATCCTTATCTACTGCAAAAAGTTATCAACAATTTAATCTGACTTTTGGCAACTGTTTATAAGAAAGATTCAATTTATTTCTCTCTCTGTATACGCTCATATTCAAAAGCTAGTATGCCAATGCCAAATGATTACTTTCTTAAAAAGATTCCACTTCCAAATACAAATTAAAAACATCACGTCAATAGATAAAGATTTGAAAAACTTTCATTAAAACTTTGATTTCTTCAACAATATTGCTTGCTATTGTTGGTTAAAATAAGGAGAAAAAAACATTTTTTTTAACTCGTGCAATACAATTTCGATGCGGTTTAATAAAGAAAATCCAATTTTTTCCAAAAAAAAAAAAAGAAATCTTCACTTTGGAAGATGTTTTGTCGATTTCATAATAAAAATATTTGAGTTTTTTTTTGTGTAAATAAATACTCCAGCAAAAAATTAAAAAATGCTTCACCTATAATGATGATAAAAATTTGATTTATTTTAGCCTTTAATGTTAATGTTCAAATCGATATTGTTAAAGCCAAATGTGTAATAAATTTCGTTACTTTTTTTCTAACAAATTGGTCAACTATTCCAAGTGGTATAAGTGCTCCACATGAAGTGCTTTTTACTTTCGTTTTCGTTTTCGTTTAATTTTTTTTTAATTTCTTCTTTGTTTCCATGGAAGTTGAATGGAAAACTGACATTAAAGGAATGAATTGATTTAATATGAGTTCATCATTCATGTAATACATATGAGGTAATTCATAATTTTGCATTTCTGGCAAACACTCTGTGAGAGTATGAAAAGAGTATGCCATGAAAAGTGTCTCAAAAATCTGTTGTTCGAAATCGATTTTAAACTGTAGGTTCTGCAACTCATGTATAAAATTATCATGCACATAATATACATAATTAAGTAAGCAGGTAAGTAAATAAAGAGACCATCAGATCCAGAATGTCGTTGTTGTCCAACAATTTCGTTTATGCATAGAGGAGATAGCAAGACCTTCCACTGTCAGCCTCATATGGGTTTCTGGACAAGGTTGTATTGACAACAACAAAGATGAAGGACTTGTAAAAAAATTTTTCTGCAGAGGTGCAGAACTTTCAGTTGCAAATTAAGATGGGATATACAGAGACCAGATAGGGCGCGATATGAATCTATGCAGAACAAAATTTGAGTTAAACTTCAGCAGAGTTAGGTTAGGTTAGGTTAGCGTGGTAGCTTTAATTTGCCAAAAAGCTCACTTGAGCACACATAGCGGCCCGTTGTGATGCAACAGGTGAACGTAGCCTCTGTACTGACCAAGTTCCTCCGATCCAAGGAGGGGGAAGTTGGTCAGCGCAAGGGCTGCACATTTTCAAAAAGCACGACTACCCCACGCTGAAAAATCAGCCAGAAAGTTTGATAAACGAGGCTATGTCCTTGATATCAATGGACGATAGCTCCGTCAAGCTGACAAGGGTCGGAGAGCCAAATAACCTATATCTGCACCCCGCAAGGGATGGGCATTGGCAGAGGAAGTGGATGACAGTCTCCTCCTCGGCGGATCTGCATCCACGGCGTGTCTACCCATAACACAGTGGTCTGTAAGCATGGCCACTGTGATCGAGATGATATTACGGCCAAGTCCAAGTAGCTGGTTGGTACGCCTCCTGTCCATTGTGGGCCAAGTGAGCCTAGCGATGGAGCAGGACTCCTCATTGATCCAAGACCGGTTGGAATCGCGGGAGAATTTCCGCGCAATAGCCAGTTTGAACGAGGTAAGTGGCATTCCCAAGTTGATTGTGGAAGACTCCGGAAGTAGTGCGCCAGCCCTGGCCAGCTCGTCGGCCCTGCAGTTTCCCGGAATATCGCAGTGTCCGGGAACTCAGACAAGTGTGACGCCGAGGCGCCCAGAAATGAGATTAAGGCAGCGGCGACATTCTCTGACGATCCTGGAATTATCCGCTACGTTCGACAGAGACTTTATCGCAGCCTGGCTATCGGAGTAGATCGAGATATGGGTGAAAGGGACAGGAACACCACAGGCGAGGATCAGCAGAGTAAATCATAGGAACTTTAGAACAATTAGAATGGGATACTGGGCTTTGGATGCACTCTTTCGGAGTATGATAAGACCTGACAAAAACTTCTGCCGAATCTGTAATGACGAGATGAAGTATTCTTAGACATCCAGAATTTATTGGCGTATCTTGCCAAAAGTGATTTGAACAGAATCCAATGCTTAATAAAATTATGACAGTTGTACGATTGGATAGGAACCCACAGTATTATGTATAACATGACCTTTGAGGACCTAAGTGAATAATGCTCTTGGAGGCAGCTGAGAAATTAGCATAAACTTCTGAATTTCGCGGTATACCTACCTTTTGGTTTTATGATTTTAATTTAGAGTTTTCAATATACATGTACTGAGGTGTTTCTTTTCTAATAAATTTTCAAAGAAGAAGTTCTTTCTTGACAACGACAGATGGTACATCTGTCATTCTAGAACTTGCTACAATAGAACAATAGCCTGTAATGCAGCCAATTTAAACTTAAAAGAGGTAACGAAGAACATTTGGATAAATATACTTTGTGATAACCGTTTGGACTTGGTTTGTATATGCCGTTAACGTTTTTAACTTGGCTTTCCTTATCGTAACATTTACGAAATTTATTCACGACGCCATTAGTATTTGGCAGGGATGTCGATTTTATAAAAAACACATTAATTTTGCCGAAATTGAATTCAATATTCTGACAATTGCAAGGTGACATACATTTCAAAACTCTTACACGCCATCATTAGATTATCGTTCAGTGGTATGTCCCTGATAGATCAGGGTCTGTAATTATTTAAAAAAACATCATTAAATTTTAATTTTTTTTATTTATTTTCAAAACGACTTTGATATTTAAACGAGTTATTTTGGCTTCTTTCTATGCACTTAAGTTTTCCTCATTTCCATTTAAATTTTTTTTCAATTTAAAATTAAAAAAAAAATAATTTTTTTGAAGAAAAAAAAAAGTAAAAATAAATGAATTGAAGTGAAGTGAAATAATGCACTCATAAATCTTGTAAATAACCATTCAGTAAAATAATTTTGGTTTTGTTATTTTTTATTTTTTTATTTTTCTCTGTGTGGAGTGTGTCATTCGGAGTCTATCATTGCGAAGACATCTGGCCAAAATAAGGAGGCAACAGTCACTAAATAAAAATCTAAAAAAAAGGTTTCTTTTCAAACGCATACACATTAATCACGTAAATTTTAAAAAGAAAAAATATTTCTTGAAAAACGCACCAAACTTTGCCGACATTATCTACAACTAAAACTAGCCACATTCAGACAAACGTACAAGTACTTGACTTGATCTCAGTAACAAACTTCTTTTGACCATTGGTTAGACCACTTTTTAAGCATGTGGTTTGATTTTTTGGTTTTATTTCGTTTGTTTTTTTGTTTTTTAATTTAAAATATTTACTTTTGTTTTCATTTTGTTTTTATTTTTTTTCAAGTAAATTAATGTTGTATACGTAAAATATTTAAAGCAAAACAACTTTGCCGTTTATTTTTTTTGTCTTGAGGCCAGTTAGATTCATTTAATGTCGATATTTTTTATTTTATTTAAAAACTATTTTTTTCTCCAGTTTTTAATTATAAAAAATTGTTGTTTAATTGAGAACAAATTAGAATTTAAGAAAGCCATCAGAGTTTATATATTCAAATCATTTTTCATATTTTACAAAATATTTGCTTTAAAGTATATTAAATTCCAATAAATCTGTTAATTTTCTTGTTTAACCTTTAACGCATAGAATAAAGAAATTCCGATAGGATCTATCGTTCTTTGGCAGGATAAAATTTCAATTGATCAAGTAGTGGCCCGTATACCCATACATAATTGCTTATTTCAACCTTTCGCACCACTTATGTTGTATGTGTTAATTTTATACATGAGTGGCGGGAACCTATAGTTTAAAGTCCACTCCGAACGATGATTTTTTTTTGACACTCCTCATGACAATTTTACTTACTCTTATAGTCGCCGAAGAAATATTTTTCATATTTCATTTTATTGGAGATATCTGACCTGGAGTTTTGTCCCAAAGCCTTGCGTCTAATAAACTAACACACTGCCAACTACCTACTCAGTACTATAAAACTTATATAAGTAAACATTTCTAGAGAGAGAAAAGTTCGTGACCAAATGTTTAGCCATCTCTCCTATACGGATCCAATGCAAAAAAATTGAATTATCTCCAATATCCAATAGGATATCAGGTGGTCCTGACATCTATGGTGAATTGTGTGCCATTACACTCATTGAGTCTTTTCGAGATTGAATAAGTTTCAAAAGTTAAGAAACTTCAAATCATTGAAACTACAAGGGACGGTATACTATATACAATTAGAAGGTAATATCGAATAGGAACCTTCGAACTTTGGCAATTGATAACGACCATATTGTTAGCGCTACATTTGTCAATTTAGTTGCCATTTACTCATTCTGTTTTTCCAAATCCCCATGGACGACCATCGGCAAGCCGAGTTTGTTCACTGTATGGGCTCTAGAGCAGTTGACTACTGACCCTAATGTTGACCGAAAAATCATCTTCAGTGATGAGGCCTATTTTTGGAATTGATACGTGAGAAAACCAATCCACATGACATCTAAAAGCATTCAAAGCGTATCAAAGAAGTCAAGTTTCGATATGGATTTTAGGCTGGCTTCATCGGTCCATATTTCTTTGAGAAAATCAATGATTAGTAACTTCTTTTGGCCCGAATTGGATGATGTGGACCATTAGGTGAAAACAGGTTTTTCAAACGAACAAAAAATTTGAATTTTTGTCGTTGAAAGTCAAAAAAAGTTTCTCAGAAATCTATCGTTCGGAGTTAATTTTAAACTGTAGATTCCGCCACTCATGTATAAAATTAACGCACACAACATAAGTGGTGTGGGAAGCAAGGTCGTAATCCTGATTGGAGGATTGACAAATTATGTATGTATGTATGTGAAGCAATAATTAGATGAGTAATAACAAAATTGCTCAAGAAGTTCTTAGACTTTCTTAGACTTATTTCTGAGCTCTTTTACTTTGTAATGTACTTGTAGTACGTTAGAATTTCCTACATATAGTTTCCCACATAGGGCCCTTTTATTCCAACATAGTGTTATGTTAGGTTATTAAAGCCATGTGTTATTTTTTTTCTTTATAAATTTGAATTTTTTTAATTGAAAAAAAAAATAATAATAATCAATGAAGATTACTTGAATGTTTTATTTTGTTTTTAAAAAAACTTTAATTATTTACTTTTTTTTATTATGCAATATGTACCATATAGTTTGACCCACATAAAACTAATCATGAATTACGATTATTACTCTTTAACAAAGGCATTATGGATGTAATTTATTTGTTTATTTTAAAAAAATTTTCCAAAAAATTTTTTTATTGTTTATAACTTTAGGCAAATGGCCCTAAAAGCTTTTATTAGTTCAAACATATACAGGTAATGATATCGCTGCTGTTTTCTTAATGTTTTGATTTTATGATTTTGAAACAATATTTATTAAAAGGCGTTCAATTTTTCTGTAACTCTAATGAAGTAATTTCGATTCGCAACTTAAAACGCACGATCTTTTAAGCGAGCAAATACTTGTGAGGCATACGAGGGGGATGCAAATATTATTATAACACTTCTGCTATTTGTATGGCACGTTGTTTTGTTGTGTTGATTTGATGAGACGTCAAAGTTGTCAGTGAATTTGTTTGAAGATGCTGTCACTAAGCCTCCCTAATTATTTATTCGTTTTCAGTTTCATTTCTTGATTTGTTTCGGTCTCGTTAATAAAGTTTTTTACAACCATGGCTTGTACGGCCTAGTTTCTCACACCACTCATGTTGTGTGCGTTAATTTTATACGTGAGTGACGGGACCTACAGTTTAATGTCGACTTCGAACGACAGATTTTTGAGAAACTTTTTCATGACAGGTTTATTTACTCCGAGTTTTGCCAGAAATCTGTTGAGAGAAAGTCGCCGAAGAAATATTTTTTTTTTCATATTTCGTTTTGATGTCTGACCTGGGATACGAACCCGGGCTTTACGTCTAATAAGCCAACACACTACATACTAGACTACGGCGACTTCAAGGTTACCATCTAACGTTATCTAGAAAGAACGCTTTCTATAAGATAATTTGGATGAGTTCTCTGGCAGCATTTAAGCGTGCTGCCCTAATACATCGTACTGGTCGATTTCAATTCAATTAGGGTTTTCATATTAGATATGGTGAAGGAAATCTCAAATGAATATCATTCTGAGAAGGAATGAGTCGGTTTAAATGCAATACGGAGCTAGGCTTTTATTTAGCTGAAGAAAGATAAACTTAAACCAATTTAATTACCGAAAATTTGTTATTGGATAAATATGTTTATCGATAAATATTATTCATGGATTTAATATCATAGCGCATAAAACTCAACAATTTTTACAGGAAAAGGTTTGCCGCTTTCGTCTTTAATTAAGCCATGTTTAATGTAACTTGGACAATACATACAGGCGATAATCAGGATACTATACCAGCACTTAGCTCTTATGAAGTTGATTGGAAATTATAACGACTTGGGACGGTCTGAGAAACCTAAATCAGCTAGCCAAGGAAAATAAGGCTATCTTTTACTGGAACATAGATCGTGTAGAAATACAAGGCAATGAGCAGGTAAACGAGCTTATCAGGAGAGAAGCTTCCACATTGCTAATGAAGTCAAGAGGAGTTTGAAAGGATATTCTCGGTGAAATCTATTAATCCAGATACGGTGGAGAGTATTTAAACTTCTTATTTCTTAATTAGTCATTACAACCCTTCAGTCAGGATTGCGACCTAGTTTCTCACACCACTTATGTTGTGTGTGTTAATTTTATACATGAGTGGTGGGAATTACAGTTTAAAGTCGACTCCGAACGACAGATTTTTGAGAAACTTTTCATTTAAATTTTATTTTATTCTCAGAGTTTTGCCAGAAATCTGCTGAGAGGAAGTCGCCGAAGAAATACTTCTTGTATTTTGTTTTGATGTCTGGCGTGGAGCTCGAACCCTGGCTTTACGTCTAATAAGCCAACACACTACCTACTAGACAACGGCGACTTCAAGAGACTATAAGGAGACTATTTTAACTACTGTTTGGCAAATATAGTGCGATATTTGAGTTTGCATTAGACTTTCCAGGAGTAGGTCGAGAATAGCCACCTGCCTACTTACTGGGCATTGTAGACAAGAACATTATTCAATATGCAAACGACACTGCATTCTTTTTGCAAAAGAGAGAAGGGTTTATAAAATTTTATGATGACAACATTTTATCGAACGAAACAAGCTTGATAACACCTTTATTTTTATACCAAAATAATGGATTTCTTATTACTACCTCTCAACTTAATTTTTCTCCTAATTTAGTGGATATTTCTCCGTTCTATCGTTCTTGATTGCAGTTTTAAAATGTATTAAATTTTTTATACTTCACTATTATACCACGACCCTCGTACTTTTTAAAATGAAATAAATTTTAATCGAAAATTTTTAAATGAACAAGAAAAAACAACATTACTTATGCACATTTTGCTTAGAGGCATTAAAATATAAAATAAAAAAAATTAAAAATAACAAACCCTGGACCATTAGTCCAAGTCATTTGTTTTGAAACACACTCTCGCATTTCTTACCCAGGAGTGAGTGAATGAATCAAAAGGCACTTAAAAAAAACTCATATTTTTAATCAAATAAATAAATAAATGAAAACCGAGAAAAAAGCAGTCCGTTAAATAATAAATAAAAAAATTTGTTATTGTTTTACTCCAGCTTGCTTGCTTTTCTCTGTTGGCCATGTTAAAAATGGCCAAAATGTTTGGCTATTTAGCAATTTTTTCTTTAATTTTTTTATTGAAGTTTTTTTTTTTTAACAAATTCGTTTCAGTTGTTTTTAATGTTTATTGTTATCGAATGTTGCAAAAAAAATTATTAATAAATAATAACTGGTAAAACATTTCAAACATTATTTTGCCGAATTGGCAAAAAAGAAAAATCAAATCAACAGTGAAATAAATTTTCTTTTTTTTTCATTTTTTGCAAATAAAAATCAACATCTGCATGATTTGAATAAAGATTTTAAACACTTTTGGTTGAAGTGAAGGTTGAATTTGATTTATTTTTCGGTTATAGTTTTCGATCACTTTGATGTGGGCGTTTATAAGGGTTTCAAAATGAAATCGAAAGTCAAGAGGAATATAAAATGTAATAAAATGTTTAAAACATTTTAAATTTTATTGCATATACTTACATATGTATGGTACACCATGGGTGGTGATAGGATATATACGAGTTTGCATTCATGTTTGTAACACTTTTCAACTTTATCGATTAATTTGAAATTATTTATCGAATGAATGATGCCTTAACGTAAGTGTTTTTCGTATCAGATGCCAAAACATTGTACGGATGAATATTGCGTTTAATCACGTACATGTTTTCCGTTATTTCTTGTGATTTTTTGGTATCCTTAGCGTAGTTTCGTAATTCCTTTATGGCGAGAGCGAATTTCAAGGAATATTAAATATTAAATGTTTCCAAAGTGGACACCACTACGGAACCTCAAAATTTACATTCTTCTGGTCTTTCGAAGAGCATGCTGCATAATTATCACCAATAGACAATGATCCAAAATTACTTTCAGAAATTCTGGAATCTGAGCTGAGATTATTATCGCAATGGTGCAATGAATGTGGACTGGGAGTAATACATACATACATAATTGATTATTACAACCCTTCAGTCAGGATTACGACCTAGCTTCTCACAACGTTATGTTGTGTGTGTTAATTTTATACATGGCGGGACGACTCAGAACGACATATTTTTAAGAAATTTTTTCACGGCAATTGTTATTTAGTCTCAGAGTGTTTGCCAGAAATCTGCTGAGAGGCAGTTGCAACAGAAATATTTCGTTTTGTTGGAGATGTCTGACCTGGGGTTTAAACCGAGGCCTTACGAGGCCAACACACTACACATACTTTTACGCATATTTATCAACAATAAAGCGGCGATTAGATCACGTCTCGGTTTGTTTTAGAATTTACTTGTAGAGGCGCCAGGCAGATCTGACTCGATGTGGGTATATATAGAACAGAAATTGCACTGAATCTATCAATATTTCATTTAGGGAATCTCATAGCAGTGATAATGAGATATTTGACTCAGGGTATTCACATCAGAAGACTGGGAATACCTCAGAAAGACTTCTGCAGAAGCTGAAATAACGAGGAAGAGGAATAAGCCACCGAACATCTTCACCGCAATTGTCCAACGCTAGCGAACATGGGAAGAACAACTCTTCGACATCCAGAGTTTAGTGACCAAACATGTCTAGCCAAAGGCAATTTGAGAAAAGTTAGCACTTTCATAAGACTCACGATATGGTTGAGAAATGTCAATCAGGTGCTGTAAATATATAACGAAATAGGTAACATCAAAAAATTTGAAAAACAAGTAAATGATAAGCGGAAACTGCCCATGAATATACTTCGTGACCACCTAATGCTTCTTAAAGACTGTCCTGTAGTAGCCTTTCAATAGAAACACGAATCTCTTACAGACCACTTCAGAGAAGATATAAAAATTTTAAAAATTTCTTAAAAAGTGTTTAAGAAACCTTTGTTTAAAATTCCTTATAAACCACACGTGCTAGTGTAAATTAATTTAAAGTACGCGAAAGAATTAAAACAAATTCGTTAACGAAGTGGCCATTAAAACAATTTCACTTTTAAATCATCAAAAAACATTATTTAACAGAATTGGATGTGAATGTTTTTATGAGAAATTTAAATGAAATGCTAATATAAGAGAGGATCGAGAGGAACTTAAAAGTTTATAAAGCTTCAAATTGAAACGATTTAATTTTTCTAAAATATGTGAGAGTACTTAACAAACCGACTTTAAGCGTCAATTAGTCTAACTGTAAGCGGGCTTTAAAAATAATGGCAACTGTTCAATTCAAATGTTATTTAATTTTTATTTTAACCACAATTTAATGCTGGTCACAGGGTAGGTAATTGCTTCAAAGACATTGTCTGCATAGATGATTGCAACTGATTGCGGTTTATAGTTTCGTTCAATTTGATTTGAAACAATTTGAAAATCATGTTGACAAAAAAATTAGAAAACAAAAGTTAATGATGACTGTTTAATAGTTTTTGTTTTTATTTTTCTTATTTCTCATTTGTTTTGTGTGTGTGTGTGTAACATTTTCGTAAGCAAATTTGAAAATTGTACGTGACTTTAACGTTTTAATGACACATACTCTACGCGCCCCCATTTTAATTTTGACAGACAGCATTTGCTGCAGTAGCAGCCAACAACCAGCACCTGATATTGCGATCGTTGTATAGTGTGTAGGTGTTCGTATGTACAACTTTTTGATGTCAATTCAATTTGTTATATTTTTTGTCTTTTTCACTCTAACATTTGAATTTGGTTTTGTGATAATTTTTCCGCTCTAGGGATTGAATTAGTCTTGGGGACAAACGTAATCCTTTAATAATAACATAAGTGTTTAGCTTCAGTTTAAGCTTACTTGGGTCCTATAAGGTGTCGTTGTAAAACCGATGTTACCTATTCCGTCTTATAATTACAGCTCCTGGTTGGTATCTCTCAACCATGTCGAGAGACTTATGAAAGTATGAATTTTTCTCAAATAGCCTTTAAATAGACATATTTTGTCTCTAATTTCTAGATGTTCAAAAATTGTTCTTGTCAGATTCCCAAGCGCTGGACAATAGCCGAGAAGATGTTCCGTGGTCTCCTCTTCTTTCTTGCCGTTGCAGCTTCTGCAGAAGTCGTTATGGAGTATTCCCAGTCTCTTTGAGTGAACACTCAGAGTCCAGTGTCCCGTTATCACTGCTATGAGATTAATTAAATCTTTTCAGAACAACTGAACATTAGATCGTCCCTTATCCTATCAGATTATTGTAGTACTTTTCAGACTAAAATAATGGCTTTTAAAATTGCAGCCGTGCGGCGTATCGTATGTTGACGTAGGCATTTAAGTCGTCATATTCTGGCTTATTAGACGTGAGGCCTTGGTTCGAACCCCTGGTCAGATATATCCAACCAAACGAAGTATAAATAAATATTTCTTCCACGACTTCCTCTCAGCATATTTCTGACAAAAAATCTGAGAGTAAATAAAATTGCCACGGAGTCGACTTTAAACTGTAGGTCTCGTCACTCATGTATAAAATTAACACACACAACATAAGTGATGTGAGAAGCTAGATTCAAATCCTGACTGAAGGGTTGTAATGGCCAATTATGTATGTATGCAAGTAAAATTAGCAAACTTTGAAATGGCAAACCTTCCAGGAATTGTTTGGCTGCTTGTCACGAATTTCATTCTTTAACAGAAAGAATTTTCAATTGTAAAAACCAAGTAGAAAAATAAATCACTTAATTTTCTGATTTAATGGGTTTTAGTCAAATTATTCAATTATGCTCGAATAAAGACGATTATTTTGTTTTAATCGTAAGAAAAAATATTTAAATTTTTATTTAATAATTTATTTACTGAAACTGATTCTTATTTCTCCAACAAAACTTCGTTTATATATAAACTTCAAAGATCAAATTCTGATCAGAAAAAGAAAAAAAAACTTTAAATTGTGGTCAACAATTATTTTTAATTTAAGACTCGTACGATTCCAAATAATGAAAATTAATATCTCCAATCAAAAATAAATTTAAGAATAATATCGAACAAATTAAACCACAAAAATGCATATGAATTGCAAAATAAGTGGATAATAATGCAACGATTAATCATAAATCGTAAATTTGCCATTCAATACAATAAGAAACAAAATATTTAATAAATAAAAGAGAAATAAAATAAAATCAATAATAAAAGCAATAATAAGAGCAATAAACGAATTTAGTAAATAATAAACGAATCTAAAGCACTCTAGATTATTATATTCTAAATTTAGATATTATACCAGAGATGACAATGCCATAGCACAAGAGCGCAAAGAGGATTCGCATGAATTCGATTAACAAAGGCCTCCAATTCACGGGCTGACTGACTAAAATCAGTCAATCAAGTGCTGAAGCCATACATAAAGACTCACTTAGTTTATTAGTGAAAATGGCCAGTTTTTCAGTATTATAGCCATTGCCGAAACACCATATCTTATTCAATTCTTGGACATATGTTCGTGGTTTATTGGTACGCAAATTTATGTCTTCTTCTGTACTGCCGCTTTTTGACAACATACTCCATAAAAACATAACTTGTCCACACCTGCTATTTGTCCTTTAACTGTCCTTAAATAAAAAAGTATTTTATTTAATTAATTGTTTTTTGAATAATAATTCCTAATAAAAGTTTGTTATGCTAAAGCTCGTTGCATTAAAGTGTGGATTAGCTAATGTGTACATTAAACCTACATTAACAATTTTTTGGAATACGGCTGTAGGCTCTTTTTAAAACTTAAATCTAAAATTGTAGAACTATGCCAAAATTGAGTCCATGAATGGACCACCTGCGGCACATACGGAGGCAACATTTACATGTCTGGTCATTACAACCCTTCAGGCTTCTCACACCACTTGATGTTGTGTGTGTTAATTTTATACAGGAGTGGCGGGACCTGCAGTTTAATGTCGACTCCGAACGACATATTTTTGAGAAACTTTTTCATGGCAATTATATTTACTCTCAGAGTTTTTGCCAGAAATCTGCTGAGAGGAAGCCGCCGAAGAAACATTTTTTTCATATTTTCGTTTTGATGTCTGACCTGGGCTTTAAACCGTGGCCTTTTCGTCTAACAAGCTAACACTGTACCTACTAGACTACGGCGACTTAAAATTAAATAGCAAACATTTATTTACTGTCTTAAATAAATTTTAAGTGTTTTTAAATTTTAAAAACACAAACAATAAAGGGAATTAAAAAAGTACCAAATTAATTAAAAAGTCTTTGCTTAGCCCGAAAATATTTTTCTAAAGTTTCGTTTGAAATATTAAGATTAGGTGAAGACCAATGAATTTGATTATGAAGAAAGTACTCACTAATGGAATAATATTTAAAAATAAAGAAAGTCAGTATGAAAAAGTTTCATTATAATAGTACGATTTTAAAACAAAGTACCAAAACCAATCCACAAAGCATTTAACACAAATACACATTGGAATCACAAAAAAATCAATTTCGAAAAAAGTGTGAGTTAGGGCCTTTATACATGAGACCAACGATATATTGTTGTATTTTAGTAGTAGAAGCATCTTTCAATATTGTCATATTTTTGTTTATACATATTTTCCCTTGTTACACTAAATCGTTTAAATATTAAAAAAGTACCAAACACACGAGCGCTTATTCCTCAAATGGGTTTAAATGTATTTACAATTTTTGTACTTTCTGTATTAGTTGTGCCCCTATTACGACACCTTTACAAGATCTTTACACCATAAAATTGTTTTTTTTACACATTTGTACAGTGCGTTAATGAAATTGACAGTCAGTCAGTAATGCAGACATTTTGAAATCTGTAGATGACATTACAAACTATTCGAGCACAGCTGTAATAGCGCAAGTCGTATGTATACCATACGTGCTATACATATGTATGTATGTGGTTATGTACGTTTGTTTCCTTTTTAATCCAAGAAATAAACAAAATAAAATAAAAAAATTCTTTAAAAGAAATATTAAAACAAAAAAAAAAGAACCAAAAGTAACCAGTATGAGATACGAAACCAGAAATAAGAAAAATTGTTGTTAATAAAACTACAAACCCATGGGTGTCAAAATCATTACAAGGCTTTACCAAACACATTAAAGTATTCGTACCCATTACCACTGCTAAGATATCCAGTTCTATTCGATATTTTTTTTTTTAGCCAAATGGACAAAATTTAGAAAGTCATTTTTTAAAATTAAAATAATTATAATTTTTTGTATTTTTTTTAATAGATTTCTGGTCGAATTTATTGTAAACGTATGCATGATCTATTGATACAGTTGTTTTGTGGCGATTCCATATTTGTTTGTTGGTTGATATACACCCGCTCCATGCATTCTTTTTTAATTTTGTATTGTACTGTTCCTTTGAATTTCAAACAATTTAAAATTATTAAAAATAAATTTGTAAATAACGACTTAATATTGTGAAATACATTTTTAAGTGAATAAACATTCAACACAATTTGTTAATTGTCTGGTAAAGAAAATTAAAAAAAACATTTTATGGATTTTAATAGTAGTCAAATTCATTCCTTTTATGTTTTGTTTCTAGCAATCCAAAATGGAAAGTAAATCGGGGCTGATAAATCTGGCAAGTACGTACATAATTGGTCTTTATAACCCTTTAGTTAGGATTGCGACCTAGCTTCTCGCACCATTTATGTTGTGTGCGTTAATTTTATACATGAGTGACGGGACCTGCAGTTTAAAATCGATTCCGAACAATAAATTCATGGCAATTTTATTTAGTCACAGATCTTTTGCCAGAAATCTGCTGAGATGCAGTCGTCGAACAAATATTTGTCCACATTTCTTTTTGTTGAAGATGTCTGACCTGGGGCTTGAATCGTGGCTTCATGTCTAATAAGCCAACACACTACCTATAAGATTACGACGACTGACGAATTTTTTTTGCCATTACAGTGGTGAATGTTCGACCTGTTCTTGATGGAACAATCCTGCTTTTTCATCATATCAGGTCTTTTTTCCTTAATTACATTGCTAAATGTTGCTTAGACTGTGAGAAAAACTTGTGTCTGTTCCAGTAATACATTTTCGTCTTGAGCATAACGTCCTCATCTATAAGTTTTCGATCAAAATACAATCCATAGCATTTCAACTGGCTCAGTCACTAGTCGTGTAATGTAAATTTATGGATTTTCTTAACAATTTCTATCTGCGACAACTTGCTGTCTTGAAATTTACGACATATTTTTTTTGTAAACAACAGCCAGTACCTATAAGTAAAGACAGTTAATTTTTAGACTGTTCATAGGAGGTTGAATGCATGGATAAAACTGTCTGAAAAAATTCTAACAAACTTTTGCCCTTCCAATACAAATGGCAGATGATATCAAGAACGAACGCCATAAGAAGGTTAGAAAACGAGTTTTCTTACAATAGAATTATTTAAGGAGCTTACCACTACACAACACTATCGATTTTTAAAGAGGGTGGTGCTTTTAGGTAACAGAGATCATCAACGAAAAATTATTATCCTAGGACGTGGTAATACCGAAATTTATATTTCATCGTGATTTTTGTTATTATCTACTGATAATGCTACCTTTCCCTCTATTTACACTTCACACTATTTGGGCCTGGCAACTTCGAGATTCTCAGTGTTGATTTGTTATTGTTATTAATTTCTTTTTATATATCGTGTTCATTCTAGGTAGTCTTGTATTTTTTTTGTTTTGCTAACGTTTGATAGAAGATTAAGCGCCTAATCCATTTGCGTTATTGCTCTAAAGACGCTATGCAGTTCACGTCACGTCACAGGTCACAGCAGATACTCCGTTGCAGGATCAAATGGGTTAAGCTTGAAGTGTGTGGAAATTGTTTCAAAGAGCATGCCTTAAAACTTAGGGAATACAACTTTTTTAATTTTTAATATTAAAACCAATTTAAATACCTGCCTGCTTACCTAACACTCTGTTAAATTCTATTTCTTTAGAAATTGTAATTAAAATCAATATCTGACAATATATCAGTACAACACGATTTATATTATGCAGCACCTTAATAATTAACGAAAAGCGTGAGTGGATACAAAAACCTATGACACTATAAAAATTCGTTACACTGTGCTTGTACATCTTACAGTGCGTGACGATGTGTGTGTATTTGTGTTTTATATTTACTTAAGACAAACTGCCAACTTATTTGCAACCCGTAGTTATTTTATTTTCTGGTTTTTGGAGCTAGAAAGGATCTGGTCACATAAGCACATTCACCAAGCAACGCGTGACACACAGCTCTACACTCATTCTGTTTTGTTATTTCGATTTTTGTAGCTGCGTATGATAGTGTACGTATGTTATGTACATATTTGTTGTTGTTGTTATTGGTGCTATTGTCTATATTGTTTTGTTGTTAAAGTCTATAATAAAAGAAAAATATTTTATTTTTGTTATGTTTACAAAAATAACAAAAACAAAATAACCAAAAAATAAATAAATTGCACAACATTCCACAATGAATCGACACATAAGTAAGGCTTTAAGACGGCATTACCGACTTTTATGTACTCGTTATTCACATAAATCTTGCAGCTTTAATAGTATCCAATGTTAAATCGTCTTATTTTTAGAGCGATGAATGTTACAATAACTTTTCATGGCAATTTTATTTACACTTGGATTTTTTTGCCAGAAATCTGCTAAGAGGAAGCTGTCCAAGAAATATTGCTTCATATTTCATTTTGGTGGAGATGTCTTATTTGGGATTTGAAACGTGGCTTCACGTCAAATTAGCCAACACACTTCCTACCAGATCACGGCGACTTCTGATCAAATACTCAGTGTGACAATGCTATGCCTATCACCATCGCCTTTTTAACCGTATTCTCAATAAACTGTTTGCCCGAGATTCTCTCTACCTCCTCAGTATTTTCAAGAAGTTTGTCTACGACAACAAGAAGGAGTTTCAGCTTCATAAATAAACATCCTCTTCAGGAAGTTGGTGTAAAATTTGACAAATAATTCAGGTCTTGTTCTAGGGGAAATATTCAAGATTTATGGTTTTCTTACTGTCAGTACTACTATTATACGGGATCTGTATTATTCAGTTGCCTGTATAATCCTGATAATTTTCACTCTAAGAATTCTATCCAACAGTATACAATACTGTTGCTATCGTCAAGATAGTAATTGTTTTTATAATTGCGCGAACTAATCGAACTTGTTAAAATTTTTAAAAGAGTAGTTTTTGTTGTTATACTAAACGCATAAAATAAGAACACTGGTTCATAAAAGAATACTTTTTCTCCATTTTTTTGGTACATTTTTTAATTTTTGATTATTGTATTTATAAGTATTTAAATTTCCTTGAGGATTTATTTCAAACTTCATTTACTACCTATGTAACTATTTGAGTTCAAAATCATAAAATTCGTTCCCTTCAAATAAAGTAGGGTGTCTTACTAAACTCTTACTAACGTGTCACTAACTCTTACACAAATTCATTTCACTAAAAGTATGATAAGTTAAATGCGTTATTTGTGTCTGTGCCTGTTTCCAATGTGATTTTATTTAATGACTGCAAATGTTTCTATTCAAAATGTAAAACCTCGCCCGCAACTTATTTAGCCAACATTTTAACAGATAAGGCACGTTTACCCTCATACACCCTCACACACCTACATATACGATAAGAGGGTAAAATTTTATGGCATATTATGGCATATCATAGTGAATTTAAGCGTATTTGTAAAAGTTTAACAATTTTATTGAATCGCAAAAAAAAGGCACATATTCGAGATCAAGTAAATGGTTTTGTATCCGAAAATTTTTAAACTTTTTCTTTAACAATTATTCCATTGAACTCATTCATTATGATTTAAGGCCAAACGTATAAGATTTTTTATAAGACAGCCATCAATTATTTATAAACATTTAAAAGAGATAAGATCGGAAGAGTTAGGGCAGGGAAGTTAGTTTACTATCTGAAGTTTAATTCGTGATTTTTTCGCATCCTTGAAGTAAACTTTTTTGCATATGATATACAAATAATAGTTGAAGGAAATACGTATCAATAAAAGAAATAGGCCTCCTTTCCATTTTACTCTGATTAACCAAAAAAAAATAGTTTTTTTATAAATTAAACAAACAATTTCGCAACCAAATCTTAAGTCCTAATCAATCGCATTTCAGTTCGATCGCAAAGATCATTGACGGAAGTTCTCTTTACGTGGGAAAATGTAAAACTAATATTGGACCTAATACCATGAACTTTAAGAGTGTGGCTTTTTAATCTTTAGTTTGTGCGAAGATACTGTTGCGCAGACAGAATTCTTGGAGTGAAAATCATAAACTGAGAAGGTTACAGACAAGAGAATAACCCTGACGCAGCATAATTGTAGTATTGACTGTAGGAAACTCTGAATAGGATCCATAAAAAACCATATTTGTACAACTTAGAACACCACCTGTATTATTTGTCGACGTTTACGACAACGTCCTGAAAAGGATACTTTACAGACTGGCCGTCGTGGAGGTTTACTCGATTTTTTGTTGCCGTAGACAAATTTCATCAGATTACTGATGATTACTTCCAAGCTAAAAAGAAACACGGACTCTTGAGAATATGGGTAAAAAGGCGGTGGTGAAAAAATTGTGTAGCATCATTAAACTGAGTATCTGATCAGAACATTCAGCTAAACGCGATTATGTGTATCGAATCCAACTACCATCTGACTTAGTAGATGCTGCCGGAGTCCAATGTGAAATGTTCTGTGTGATATGTTTGGTATTAAAAAATCTAATCCTCATGGCATTAGACGACAAAGTTGTGGCGTTTTTTTATAGCTAGCAGCACCCAAGGGATAGCCACTACTTATGCGTTGTGTTGGATGTAGGAAAATATTTGGATGCAGGGAGTAGTGTTAATGGCCGTTAGATTTAAATCTTTCTATGTGTGAAGATTTCTGCCGGAAGAGCATTACGCATTACATACGAATAGTGATACTGAGAAACGAATGTTCCCTGTAATGCATTGCGCGTTCCACTTGCCAATCGACCACTAACGGATGTGCTCTGCGAAAAAGACAAGTACTACGTATGAATGTATGATTTTCGAGAATAAATCACTTTATTTCGCTAGAGCAGAATCCGTTGTGGTACCGATAGAATAGTGCAATACACAAGTCATATTGCGACGGTGCTCCAATGAAAAATTAGAGTTGGATACCCTACGATAACCTACGCCCTTTCCTGTACGCGGTAGAGAGAAGACTTAAAATAGACTTTGAGGTACCAATCCATACATGAAAGTTGTATTCCAATCTCGGCCGGATATAGGTGGTTTAAATTGTAAGAAGATACGATGGAGAGAAGTATTTCTTGAATCCTTTTAAGAAACCGTGTAACTTTAATGCTTCCTTTATCACATGGAATTTTTGTGCCCAAAACATTAAGAGCATCTGACTCCCTAATATTTACATACATACATAATTGGTCATTAATTCATTCAGGATTACGAGCTAGTTTCTCACACCACTTATGTTGTATGTGTAAATTTTATACATGATTGGCAGCACCTATAGTTTAAAGTCCTCTCCGAATAACAACTTTTTTGGAACCTTTTCATGGCAATTTTGTGAGAGAACTGCTGAGAGCAAGTGGGCGAAGTAATATTTTTTCGTATATCGTTTTTGTTGGAGATGTCTGACCTGGGGTTTGAACCGAGGCCTCACGTCTAATAAACCAAACATACTACCTACTATACTGCGGCGACTTACGCATTACCTTGGCGATAATTCAATGCAAAATTTTTTTTCTTATTATGGCGCAAAGTCATCTTTATTCAGCTTATTTGGTGTAATTTCTGTTTCCTTTGGTTTTGGATGAATTCTACTGCTTACAATAATTTTTTCTTGAATTTGGCAACAATCACCGGGATTCATACCTGTTACGCGTCATATGCGAACTTTTTTGATTAACTTGGCGGGTGAAAGAAATAAAATTTTAAAAATTTAATTTCTCATGTAGAAGGGTGATCGAACCAAAATTTTTTTATTTGAGTTAAATGACTTCCTAAATAATGGAATAAAAACTGAAACAATAATATTAAGTAATGATTTTATTATAAATAAACTTTTGTACGAATTTTTATGAAATAATTTCACACAAAAAGAAATTAATCGTCGTTCTTATTGTTCTACAACAATTGGATATTATTTGCACAACTGCTTTAAATTACTTTATTTGAATTAAATTTCTTCCTATTATTCTATATGCAATACATTACAGTATTTAATTAAGAATTTAATTAAATTTATTAAAAACTTTTCAATATAAATATCCCTTAAAACATTGTTATCGATACAGTGTTTCATTGATATTCACTTGCAATCAAAACTTCTGCTTAAAATGAACTTTGGATTGGCTTTCGTGATTCTTTTTGTGGCTATAATCCACTGCAATTACAGTGTCGCAAATCAAGACCAGACACGTTGCAATAGAGGCTGTACACGGGAATATGATCCTGTCTGTGGCACCTTAATACGTCGCGATGGCAGAGTTATACGTTGTACTTTTGCCAATCCGTGTCTGCTAAATCTACGCAGATGTTTAACTAAAGAAAGTAAGTCTCACACAATGGTTTTTTTTTGTTCATTTTGGAATTTAAATAAAACAAATTTATATTATCTTACTCTTATAGGTTGGGCAGCAATAAGAGGCCGTTGTCCTAATGATTCCAAAGAATGCGGAAGGATTACAAAACGTAATTAAATTTTAAAATATTAAAAAAAAATTTAAATGCAGCAATAAAAATAAATTTTTGAATGTTAAGTTTATAATTTAAAAAAAATAAAATAAAGATGTTTAAAGAATTTCTTCCAAAGTTTAAAGCCTTTTACAATGATACTTAAAATTAATGCTAATAGCGTTTCTCTCTTATCAATTTATGAGAATAATAAACGGTCTACCTGGTATATTATTGCACTTTATCTTCAAGTCTCTTTATGTAACTATGGTTGATGTAAATCATGAAGTCGCCTTAGTCTAGTAGGTCGTATGTTGGCTCATTAAACGTGAGGCCTCAGTTTAAACCCCAGGTCATAAAGCTGCAACAAAACGAAATATGAACATGTATTTTTATCGGCGACTGCCTCTCGGCAGACTTCTGGCAAAAACTGTGAGAGTAAATAAAAAATTGCAATGAAATAGTTCCTCAAAAAACTGTAATTCTCAATCGACTTTAAACTGTAGGATAAAATTAACACACACACATCATAAGTGGTGAGAGAAGTAGGTCGTAATCCTGACTGCAGGCTTGTAATGACCAATTATTATTTTGTTGGCACCAAAACAATTCCGTCTACGTGAACTGTTAAAATCAAACGATATAACCACTACTACAATTAGTTTGAAGCAATCTTTAGTCCAGTACGTATAATCGGAAGGGAACGGTTAGCTACGTGCTGCAAGACTATCCATCTTATATTACAGATGTTGTTCCGTCCAACACATCCAACGTTTGTTTGAAACGATTTATGTTACAAGTGATAGGAAACACGTTCATCCTATGGTTAGTGCGCCTAATAAAAAAGAAATACTTTCTGTAATGCATTGTACGATACACTGTTCAATAAACCATGAACAGATATGCTCTACTAGCAACACGAGTAATATGGGAACAAGTCTCTTCATTTCACTAGAATTAAATCTATTGTAGGAACGATAGAACAAAGACGCATAAGCCACATTGCATTGGTCCTTCAACAGATTAACTCTACCGAGGCCCTATCGCTATTAATGAACACCTTTATCTTTAAAAGCTTCAAACTAGACCATGAAAACCACACCAAACAAGAGACGATCCTACACCCATCTTGCGAAAGGCAAAACATTTGAAAGTTTCTTTCGACACTTCAAAAATATGCTGGTTCTAGATAATGCCGCATTGAATTGTTATCTTCAAACATCACTTTATATTTACACATGCCACCCATACAAACATAGGTACATACAAACATACATACATAACATAATTGGTCATTATAAGCCTTCAGTGACAACTACGGCCTAGCTTCTTACATCACTTATGTTGTTTGTCGCTATACATCACTAGCGAGGCCAATTTTTGGCAATTTTTATTTTCTCTCAGAGTTTTGCCAGAAATCTGCTGAGAGCTAGACACCGAAGAAAATTTTTTTTCATAATAAACCAACACACGAAATTGATATTGTCGGAAGCAGTTATTACATGACACCGCGATATGACTTCTCAATGATCTTTGGGACATCCATTCCGAAAAGGGAGGACTGGAGGAGTGGTTCAGTTAACCTCCCAAGGGACTCCGCACAAATTTACACCGATGGCTCCAAACTGGAAGGAGCCGTTGGAATTGGTATCTATTTGGAATCAATCGAAATATCCAAGTCTACAAGGCTACCAGATCATTGTAGCGTCTTTCAGGCGGAGGTGTCAGCAATTCAGGCTGTGGTCAAAATTATTGTAAACAAAAATGTTCACGGACGGAAAATCATAGCCAAGCGGCTATCAGGGCATTAGATTCTAGTGTAGTAAACTACAAGACGGTGTACGACTTTCGCAGATATCTCAATGAGCTGGATTACCGATATGATGTTTGTATCACATGGGTACCGGGACATAATAATATTCCTGGCAACTGCAGAGCGGATGAACTGGCCAGAAGGGGCACGACCATCGAACTCTCTGATGATTTCTCTACGTTGGGGATCCCTTTGGGGACCTGCAAACTTAGAATTGACAATGCAACCGTAGATCTCGTCAACAGAATGTGGGCAGAGCGGCGCAAAAGATCTGGCCGAGGCTGGATAGGAGGCGCACGGCGACTCTGCTTAAACTCCAAAGAAGTGAGCTCAGCACTGTTATCGGGGTTATTACGGGGCATTGCATTATAGGAACGCTTGCGAGGCGTATTGGTCTTGGACAAATGATTTCTGCAGAAGCTGTGGAGATGAAGAGGAAGATGAGACTATTCTCCAACTATTGTGCACATGTCCGGCACTTAGTCGGAGGAGAAAGAGGCACCCAGGCCTACTATATGGATGAACTGTCGTGTATATATATATTGGTAGTCTGAGTCGCTTCATCGGAAACTCCGAATGGTTCCTGGAATAAGGGGAAATGAGGAACTGTGGTATCACAATGGGCCCTGTGTGCGGCCTAAGTGTGTCCGCTCATGACTCCATCAAGGGGATACACTAATTACTAGACTACCGCGACAACTCATGGTTACGGATGATAAATTGTTAATAAGTCAGTGAGAATATTAGGTTTCATGATTTAAGTTCGAACATATCAGCACGACCACATCCGGGGTCGAGCTATTCTATGAATTACAAACATCTAAGGAGTCACTTTCCTGTCCCGTAGTCTTTGTCCTATCTGTAGTCACCATCTTGTCAGATACTATTTATTAATCGATTACTTTAATCAACAACAGATCTCGGATTTTAGTTATTATAATAAAAGAACTCATATACCATATGCAGGAAGAACGTTGTATCCTTTTAAAGCCTTTCAAAATAGTTTTCGCTCTGTTGACATTTTACTACAAAATTCTATATCGAATTCCTGAGACATTTATTTTCCATGATGACTTTATTTTATGAAATATTTTTCGTTTGTATACAAAACTATTTAAAAAATTATTTACGAAGAATGTTTGTCATTTAAACGTGTATGATTAAATATCGTTTCAAAACTGCTTTGTTTGATTGCTTGCTTATATTTTTTGTTTTGTTGGTTTTTTCAAATAATATTATTTATAATCGAAAGAAATCTAAATTAGATCGAAACATTAGAAACATTTGAAAAAAAAGTAGTAAAAATAGCAACAATTTAAGCTGGAAACAAAATTCCATCAAATATTTATAATGTTGTTGCAGCATAGCTCTGCTCCCCAAGCTGTTGCAGACACATTGTTTGTCGAACAGCGACACATGTGCTGCATATAAAATTACAGTAGCATATTGTGGCATGTTGTCCGCAGTAACAAGTGCAACATAAGCAATCTTAGCAATATTATTGCTGCTGCTGTTGCATTGTTGAGATCAAGTGTTTTAGGAAATATTTTTCATAAAATTATTCGAAGCAGCGGTAGTGGCGGCATTTTTAACTTTGATATATCCTATGACATGACATGCAACAAGAAATTCCTGCTTTGTTTTCCATTGTTTGCCCAATAAACATGAGTAATAAGATATAAAAAAAAATTTAAAAATTAAACAACATCGAGTGGAATGCAACAATAATTGTGCATCATGGAAATGTAAATTTTGCCATCATATTCATTCATTGCTTGCCACACACAACAAGCAACATTAATTAAAATTTTTTTTGTCATAAATTCCTTTAGAATACAATATATTTCCAAACAAAATAAATATGATCGTCTACATACATACATATGTATGTATGTACATACGTGTTGTACTTTGACTATGGCAAACAATATAAAAACATGTTTCAATTTCAAAACTCTGTTGCATTGCGTTGCGTTGTTATCTTTGTTGAGTTGGTAAGTGAACTTGGTAGGTGTGATCATTACAAGATCATGTGATAAACCGATCAACCTCGTTTATATGGCCATTCGATTATTAATAACAAGTGCAGATTTCAATTTGTTCCAATCATTTGTCATAAAAAAAATTATGTTCAAATTTAACCGCATGTGACATGAAGCAAATAAGACTCTTTTTTTTTCGCAATATGTAGATCGATAATACAGTCAAGGCCATAAGTATAAATGCACACACATGCTTGGCTATGTGTCACTGCAAATGAAAAGAAATGTTTATAAGCCACACCTTAACATCAATTCATGCGTAAAGGATTTCCTTTGTTTGTTGTTTTAATTTGTAATAAAAAGTGAATTCTAACCATTAATCATCAGAGGACAAAGTTTAAATTTTTGTCAACATAAATCATTAGCAAGAAAGGTATTTTTTCTGTAGTGTTGCCTTAGTTTGTTGTTATCAATTAACCCAGGGAAAGATATGCTTCTGTTGTATGTAGCTGGCTGCGGTAATCTGTTGCGTACAACTGGAAAAAATTGCAGAGAGAGAGAGAGAATGATATTGCTGACGAGGTCATATTGGCGGCATTCCGAACTTGAACCATTGATGGTCATTAAGGAAAATGGACCCTCGTTGGTCTAATATAACCACTTGCAGAATAACGGGTATAATTACTGGGTCCAGCATGTTTATAAATATTTTATATATCTTGGTTATTGTAGAGTAGGTGGTTTAATGCTGCCATACATACATATAAATACATACATAATTGGCCATTACAACCCTTCAGTCAGGATTACGGCTTAGCTTTTCACACCACTCATGTTGTGTGTGTTAATTTTATACATGAGTGGCGGGACCTACAGTTTAAGGTCGACTCCGAACAACAGATTTTTAAGAACCATTTCACTGCAATTTTATTAACTCTAAGAGTTTTTGCCAGAAATCTGCTGAGAGGAAGTCGCCGAAGAAATATTTCTTTTTCATATTTCGTTTTGATGTCTGACCTGGGATACGAACCCGGGCTTTACGTCTAATAAGCCAACACACTACTAGGCTATGGCGACTTCTAATTAATGCTGCCATATTTTCTGTTTAAAAACCAGGGCGAATGTTATAAAACATTCGTTCAATAATTTTTTTAATCCGAAAGGGCGATTATTTTTGTAAATCGGCTAGAGGCATATTGCTATCGTGGTTATTGTAGAGTTGCCAGGATGAGGAAGTAGATGAATCATTGTGAATTACCCGCCTTATGCGATCTTATATTTAAGCACTTTTGATCATGTGTCTATTCTAAAATATGGACAGTCTCACGAATGTGTCACTGACAAATTTGGTCAGCTTTGTCAAGCGTACTGGTTGCTGGGCGATACTACGAAGACTACACTGTTCGATTTAGGAGGAGAGAACGGAACGCTGGTGGTTTGATGCTGCCATATTTTCTGTTAAACAATCATGATGAGTGGTTGTAATCAAACTGGGCGATAATTTTTGTAAATCGGCTAGGACAGCCGATAGGTCAACATATTTTCCTATTTTGATTAGACATATAGCAGCAACCTTTTGTAAATGTATGCAATTATTCGTTTTCATTTGCTTTCTTAAAGATTCCCGTCTATTACCTTAGAAGATGGCAGATGCAGCTTCATTTGCTGTTTGTATTTGGAATGCATGTTGATGTTTTGCTTGAAGCTTTGCCTATAGTAGAGTTAAATTAGTTGTTGGGCATTTCATACATATTTTAGGTTTAGATTTTGTTTAAACTTCAACTTTATTCCATTGACATTGTATTTATAAGGTGTATGCAAATGTTTATCCTTGACTGTATGAACAATATTCAAAGGCTACAATTAGAACGACAGGCTACATGAAAATGCGAATTAAAATAATTTTTTTTGAAGAATTTTTCTAAAACAACAATAATTTTTTTTATGTTCGCTGTGCAATAGCTTGATAAAGCATGACGCTTTGTCGCCTCAATTATAATTCAATGAATCAGTTGTTGCTTTCTCATTGACACTCTTGTTAAGGCTATTATGTATGAGGGCAATACTAGATGCAGATCGTCCATTATTGTTATTGTTGGTGTTGTTGTTGTATTCATGTTAAAAGTTACCACATTTCAAAATCATTTTCATTTCATTCATTTTTACTATTTTTTTTTACTATGCGAACACATTGCATATGATAAAGAAAAATAATAAATTTAAAATGCATTTGGAGCAAAAATTTATTTGCAAAAATTCAATGACAAAAAATTTTGTAAAACAACAAAAAATAAACAAATTTTTATTATAAGAAAATAACAAAAAAAAAAAAAAAAGAAAAAAAACAGAAATTAAAACGCAATGCATTTCATTTGCAAGTTGAGGGATTTGCATGTACTACTGCTGCTACTACTATTACTACTACTAGGTTTACTCATGAGTAGATTATCAATAGAAATATTGTGGAATTTGTTTTTTATTATTATTTTATTTGTATTATTTTGCAATAAAATTAGACAAACAAAAAAAAAAAACACATACTGAAATCAAAAAATTGCGATATTATTTGCATATTTGATAGGTGGCTTAAACAACAAATTGTGGTCAATTAATAACAGTCAATTTGACTGCAAACCGTTTACAAATCTTGCAAATGTTCAATATTTTGTTCTTAAGTTCTTAAAACTACCATAAAAATAAATAAATATAAAAGAAACATTTATAATTAATGAAAACATTTAACGAATTGTGCGTTTTGTAATTTGTTATTATTATTGGACCAAGAATAATTCTAATTTAATTATTTCTTTAAACTTGGAAAAAAAAGAATGTCTTAATAAACATTAGATTGAAAACATGTTTTAAATAAAAATAAACATGTTGCTGTATATGGTTCATCGTATCGTGTTTGTAAACATCGAAGACATAAGTTATAAAGCTGTTATCAATGACATAATAAGACTGAAAGTTTCCAAATAATGAGTGCATTCAGAAAGTACAATTTTTGTACACCAAGTTATGCGATCATCTCGACCATACTTATCCAGTTACCATATGCTTTTTGATTTAAATTGCTTTCTTGTTGATTACTCTAATAAGCATATCTTCTAGGGGTTTCTTTTATTTTGTATGTTGTATTCTTATCGACTAAAACCGCGCTCATCTTTAACACCACACCCTGAAGAACAATCATACAGTATCAGTTAACTGTATTATCCTTCAGACTTTTATAATCTATCCCGTTAGTCACCGTTTCTAGTTGTGTTACCGTAACAATTTTGCTGATTTTTTCTGCTATTTACAGTGCTTTATTAGCTTCTACACAAAGATTTAGTTTTTATTATATAATAGTATCACTTTTCCTAAGCAACCTACCATTAACTTCTGGCCGATTACTTACTCCACCTTAATTCGATGTTTGACAAATCTCAGATGTTCGAATACAATGTGTTCGCAATGTTATATTCTATCCTCTACAGTGGTGTTGTGCTAATTTTTTTTTACCGGAACGCGTTCCGGACTCCGGTTCACGGTTCGGAAAAACAAGCCGGTTCGTTCCGGTTTTTGTTCCGGTTCGGGTTCGGTTCAAACCCTTGTTTATAAAAATACATGTAAAAATTCGTCAAAAATTAGAAAAAAAAAACTTAGCAATTCTTTATAATTTTCTTTTTTCAAAACGTCAGCCACTTCTTGTTATCAGAAATCATCTTTAGTTCCGGAACGCGTTCCTGTCCAAAAAGGAAGTGCCGGAACGACGTTCCGGGGCGTTCCGGCTCAACAACACCACTGATCCTCTATGACCACCAAGTCCCATAAGGAAATATGTTGGATTATAGTTAACCTCTACATACATAACTTTTTATTCATCGTTTAATATCTGGGATTAATTTGTAGTCTCAACGACTGTTTAGACTATTCTCCTGCCTTAATTGCTAATTTCTAAGGATATCTTCTGATTTCTGCTGTACGTATATTTTGTCTTACTACTTGCGGATAGATACTGAATCAATGATGCCAAAACAGATTTCCTTACGGTCGGGCGTTACTTAAGACCGGAGATAACTTTTTTTTAAATTAGTATAAAAAAATAAAATTGCTGTACATAAATCGGGTAAAATCAAATAGAAAATGGATCCAGTGGGGGAAATGGACCTAGGGGACTGGAATGTCATACTCTCAAGGACTCTAAAACACATTTCCTTACGGTCGGTCGATACATAAGAACGGAGATATAGGCGTCGAAGCTAATTGGTTTCTTCAAATGAGAAAAAAATTTTCTATATATGTAAATCGGACAAATTGTCGGTATCTAGCGTTTGTTTGTGGATGACCTGCACTTTTTGTCATTTTTTGGGCGATGACTTGCATTTTTTTGCGCGATAACTTGAATTTTTTGATAGATGACTTACACTTTTATGTAAATGACTCGCATTTTTCTTTTAGATGACATGTACTTTTAAGTGATTAACATTTTTGGTCGATAACATGCAATTTTTTGATAGATGATTAGCATTTTTTGGTTGATGTCTTGCATTGTTTGGTCGATGACTTAAATTTTTTGATTGATGACTTGCAGTTTTTGGGCGATGACTTGCATTTTTTAGCCGATGACTTGCGTTTTTCTGTTGATGACTTGCATTTTTTATTAGATGACTGTTTCGGAATGTTTGATACCACGCTATTCAGCCCCACAATTTCATTCGTTATCCGATTTTGACCGATTTGTCTAGAGCACTTTTTTTGTTCATATAAAAAAAGTTGGTTTCGTCGGCTATATTTCTTTCCTTTATGTTAGGAATATAACATTTTTCAAATGTCCATCATGTCTCCTCTTAATGGCACCTTTGACATTTCTTCTTCTTCTGTCAATAAGTAGCCAATTATCATCTGAAATAAAAAGTTTTTGATATTGATTCAAACATCCCAGATAATGTTTAGGGCGTTTACTCTGTCACAATCATAATGTAATTCCATTTAAATTTTTATGGACAGAAATTCATAAAAAGAAACAACAATCAATAAAAAAATCACTGATCACTCTCTATCGTTGATCGGTGGCCTGGCCTATAGAGCCACTTTATCTAATATGTTACCATTTTGGCTGTGTTATTAATTACTTTCAATTTTTTCAATTGCAGATTACAAGTCGACATAACCGAAATGACCTTGATCTGCTTAAAATCATTAAAATAAAATTTGTTAATAAACAACAACAAGAAAAATAAATTGATTTAAACAAAAAAAAAAAAAATACTCTTGTACATGATTGCTTTTATTTCTTTCTTTATAATTAAATAAAATTGCTTTTTTATGTTTTTTTTTGTAATTTTTTTTGGTTTTTTGTGCATTTTGACAACAATTGATATGTAACCAGAAATTGTCGCAAATTAACAGCAAAAAAAAAACGAAACTAAAATTAAAATTAAAATTCACTATGAAGCGTATAAAATAATGAAAAGGATTTTGTTTATCTGCTCATAAGCGTTTTTAACAAGTGATTTCATAGAGTGTAATACTCGTATTATACAATATAATATCGAGTGAATGAATGAATAATCAAGGCATGAACGTACAGAAACGTATTAACGCAACAGCAATTCAAAATTTTAATTTAATTTTTAACAACAAAACGCATTTGCATTAGAAAAACGTGCAGGTTTTTTAAGAAAACAGGGGCGTTTTTTAATAAAAAAAATGTTTTTTTTTTGTGGTTTTACGTTGTTCGGATAATTCATACACGCTTTTGTATAATGGGTAATGGGTGTCAATAATAAATACCTGCTGCCGCTGCTGGTGCTGTTGCTGCTGCTGCTGTAGTTAAATACAAAAACTGTGTCAATTAAATACCATAAAAAAGAGTATTTTTCGAAAGGAATTCTATACGGTTTAATAATCAGTTAGAGGGACAGACAGACAGACTTTATTCAAACCATTTTTATTTTTATGCTGTTCATACAACCTAAAATTGTTCAAAAAATGCAATTAAACACATACATGCAGCTAACATTCATACAAAATGTTGTAATTACAGACAGAAGCTGTAATAACCACTTCAATTATTAAGAATTAATTAATATGCGAACAACAATAATAACAACAACAGCAACAATAACAACAAAAACAATACGGAAAAAAATAATCATAAAACGTTTAATATTTAGAATAGAATAGAATGGACCTTATAAACGGTAAAACACAATAAACGCGTTGAACTGCTAAGAAGAAAAAATATTCTAATATGTTGGCGCCATTCGATTGGTAAATGTATACATACTAAGATGTGTTTAATTAACCAGAATTTTTCCCGCATGCCTTTTAATGCGGACAACACTTCTAAGTTCGCAGTCGTTAACGTGGAATTGAAGGATGCAGAGTATTTTTGCTATTTGGAGAGCATCGTTGCTACTACCAACAGCTCTTGTGTGATTTTTACGAGGCATGTCAAAAAACTAAATCACTTAATGTAAAATTTACGACACCACCACCGCACGCATTTATTAATAGAGGCCTATTTCAAAAAACGGGTATAACTGCAAAACGCAATTAAATCAAATTAAATCGAAAATATGTACAAGATATCTATTGACTGAAACGCTTAAGTTAGCAGAAGCCGATGAGACCCTATGTATGCCAAACTATTAGACGTAAGGCCACGGTTTAAACCCCATGTTAGATATTTCCAACAAAACGAAAAATGAAAATTAAATATTTCTTCGGCGACCTTCTCTCAGCACATTTCTGACAAAAACTCTGAGTGTAAATAAAATTGCTATGAAACGATTCTCTAAAAATCTGTCGTTTGGGGTCGACTTTAAACTGTAGGTCCCGCCACTCATATATAAAAATTAACACACAATCCTGACTGAAGGGCTGTAATGACCAATTATGTATGTTAAGGCTCAAAGTTAAATAGTCAATCAATAAATTTATTCACCTAAAGAAACCCTGAACTTTTATTTCTGATGAATTAAAACTAAAGAAATCTCATCAATATTCTTTAGTTATTAAATCATTATTACAACATACAATATATCATACTCGTAACAATTTTAATTAAGCACTACTGCAGCACTACCAAAAATATGGTGTGACAAATTTTTAATTTTTTTCCAAATTGACTAACCGCCTTTCTTAAGTTTTTAAAAAAATCGTTTCTAAAGTACCCGTAAACATTTTTTTAATTATTAAGAAATAAAGCAGTTAGTTTTGGAGTAGTGGTTGTTGTTGTTGTTAAAATATTAAATTAATTATAACTTGTTAAAAAAATTATAACAATTCCTGTGAAAAATTAAAAAAAAAAACAAAAAAAACACACAAAAAATGATTGATAATAGTACGAGTATGAAAAAGAATACAAAAAAAAAACAAGCCACAGAATTATTATTAATAACGAGTATTAGAAAATATTTTTTATATTAAATAACTTCATTAGCGCAAACCTTAGAAGGTAAATGCAACATTTCAGGTATTTGCCGTACTGGACTTGCTTCCAATCAACATTCATTCATTCGTGGCAAGTTTACTAAACTTTAAGAAAAATTTTTTGTTTCTTTTTCAATTTTGATTTCGATTTCAGTTTCAATACAATATCTGCAACACTTAAACCAGATCTGAACTATAAAAACTAAAGAAAATAATAGGATTTGGTGGTGATCTTGCGACATATGCGTGTACAATGTAAGAGTGTAAAGTTAATGGCCACCTTAACTTGAACAATTTTACGGTTACTGCTTGAAATGTTTAAAATTGTTTTAAATTTTTAAATTGTTTTTAATGAATGAATAAATCTTTAATATTGTAATTTTTCTTCGTGGTTATTTCGTTTTAATTTTAATCTGCACGTATTCCTTTGATCATAAACCATGACCTTTGCTTTGATGAAGCGTCAAAGGCTGAGTATGGATAACCCCTTCACACTTAACCTATGATCTGTGAATGGTATCAGACAAATAGAGAAGAATTTCATGTTCACAACCCCTCACATGTCTGTTGACACATAAGTGTGACATTTCTCCGTTATTATCCTTCCTGTTCTCTTCTTTAGGACGTATTACAATGGCTCATTTTGACCTCCTTGTATTGTGCTCGTCCCAATGATAAGTACACATCCTCAAATCTCACCTAACCTAACCTAAGCGCGACATTATGAGTAATCATTAGTATGGTAGCCATGGGCGGTGTTAACATTGAGAAGTTGGATGCTCTTGATATTGAATATGTTGTTCGCTTAAAGTTTAAAATCCAACACTCAAGTGTTACTTCGTCTTAAGGCGGTGCAAGAAATATTTCACTCCATCTGATCTCCAATGGAATGCAATTCTCATATATTGGCCGGTATCTTGAAGACAATTTTTAGGCTTCTCGACTACGTAAAGGAAAAGGCGGAGCTACTTATTAAAAATTGGTAGGGATAACTTTGCAATGTGTTTCATTTCTTTGTCACTACTTCATCAGAATATAAAGATTTGTTCCCAGAAATCGCATGTTTTTTAAACAGTATTTATCTCTTTGAAGACTGGTCGAAAGACGAAACTACGTAGTTCTTTTAAGATATCCAATCAATGTTTTTAAAGTAACTTTAGGTCATAATATTTAGATTCTAATTTCATCCTTCTTTTTATTTATACAATAATTTAATTCCACAGCACCTTGCATTTAACAACTTTTATAGCCGGGTGGCCTGGTAGTCTACGATAATAGTGTGCTAGACTGTTAACCTAAGACTTGTGGATTCGACTCTCACCAGAGACTCTGTTCTGTTACACTATACCGAGCATAAGGTCTATGTTGTCCTGTGCGTTCGGTCTCTTGAAACATTGCTGCTTTAAACGAAAGTGTTGAGCGTGACCAAAATTGCAGTGAGTTTGAACATTCATTACAGAAAGATGATTAGGGAGTCCTTGTGGCCTCAACTGGACGGCATGTGACTGGTCTATTTGATAGTCACTCTGATGAAAAGGACGATTATCACCACGTTGACTACATGTGCCAGCAACTTTGTGTTCTTATGAGTCAAATTTAAAAATAATCTTCGTTCGAAATGAGCCTTCCCAAAGCACCGTGATTTACCACATAATTTTTCCTATTAAAGTAACAGAAGCCGCCGTAGTTTAGTGTCGTGTGCCGGCTTATTCGAGGTGAGGCCACGGTTCAATCCCTAGGAGAGTTAACTCGAACAAAACGGAAGAAGAAAAAATGTTTCTTTGTCGACTTCCTCTCAGCAGATTTCTAGCAAAAACTCTCAGAGAAAATAAATTTGTAATGAAAAGTTTCTCAAAAAAAAAAACTGCCTTTCCGAGTCGACACTTATGGATAAAATTAACACACACAACATAAATGGTGTGAGAAGCTAGGTTGTAATCCTGACTGAAGAGTTGTAATGACCGATTTAATAGAAGTAGTAGTAGTATTTGTCTCTCTTCGGAAGCGCATCCGCCCGTTGTCGATTCCTTAGGCACCACTCCCATTGAAAGTTTCTTCTATTACAACATAAACTGACTCAAATTCCCTGACCAATGAATTTTGACCAAAGAAAAAAATTTAGTTTTTCAGTGAATTTTCGAGAAAATAAAAACGATATTAAGAAACCTTCCTCGGTCCTGGTTTATTTGCCCATAACCTTTGTATATGCCAACTATTGTCCACCTAATTGGCAGATTTTTTCAAATAGTCAAGTCTTAGATTGTCTGTCTAGTGCTTTTGCTATTGACTCGTATTTTTAAGTGTTTTTTTGTACTTGTCTTTTGCACCTTTAAATTATTGTCATTTATTGTACAACAACAACAAAAACTCGAAAGCAACAACAACCCAAAAAAAATTTTTGTTATACATTTCCTATCGTTTGTGCAATTTATTTATTTTTTCTTTTGTGGCTGGTCTATTTAAAACGCATTTTTGTTTTTGGTATGCGGCGTCCGCCTATAACATGCGGCAAAACTTGCTGTTGAACAGCAATGCAACGCAATGCAACGCAACGTCGTTATCAAGTGCACCTAATGGCGGTCGAATTGTGACAATTTCCAAAGATCGTAAGGTTTTTAAAAATCATTTTTTTTGTTTTTTGTTTTTTGTTTTGGTGTTTGTGTACGTTTATTATTTATTTCTGGAAATGCGTTTTTGTTTTTTTCTTCTTTTGTTTTGTTACAAATTAAAAGTAATTTTTCCTGTTTTTCTAAATGAAAACTCCTTTCATTCTCTTTCAGTGGAAATATTTATTGCCTTTATTTCTTCATGATTTTATTGTGTGCGATGCGATTTAAATCAGAGTTTCAATTGATCAAGTATTATTGATCGTAAATGTTATTTGAATTGTTTTTCAAAATATTTCAAAACTAAATTGGAAAATAAAAAATTGAAATACAATTGCATCTACAGATTGAGATTTATTGATTTCATTCCATACAAAATACAGGAAATTTTATTATATTTTTATAGGAAATTATTAAGAAAACTACTCCGTACCGTAGTATGGTATCTTGTAAATTGTATTTGCTTGAGATTAATCAAAATTAGAGCATTAATTTGTGTCTGCATTGTTTGTTAATTTTTTTCAGATTTTTTTGAAATTATTTTCAAAATATTCGTTGTATTAGCATAATGAATATAATTTTATGTGATAAAATTCATGAATTCATACATTACATACCATACATAATTGACCATTAAAAACGCTTTCGTTTCGATTTCAATTTGGTTTATAATACCACCCATTTTGTGTGCGTTGTATTAATCTATGAGTGGAGGAACCAAGTGTTTTATATTGACAAGGAACGACAAGGAACGCATGGCAAAAGATATTTATTTTCATGTTTCCTTACGTAAGAACTAAGGTTTGATTTGCATAATTGCCCATTACAACCCTTCAGTCAGGATTACGACCTAGTTTCCCACACCATTTATGTCGTGTGCGTTAATTTTATCCATGAGCGGCAGAACCTACAGTTTAAAGTCGATTCCAAACGACAGATTTTTTAGAAACTTTTTCACTGCAATTTTATTTACTCTCAGAGTTTTTGCCAGAAATCTGATAAGAGGCAGTTACCGAAGGAATACTTGTTCATATTTCGTTTAGTTGAAGATGTCTGAACTGGGGTTTGAACCGTGGCTTCACGTCGAATAAGCCACCACAGCAACTTGAATTGTACATTACGTCTTTTAAATCCGCAAACTACCTGTTAGAATATTGCGACCATACACAAAAAAATATAAGCTGTGCCTACTTATTAACCGGGGAATCTTCGTATATGATATCTTTGTGTATAAAATGTAGTAAAAATAATTTTTAACTTTTGCAATGCATTGGATGATACGTATTATTTCGTTCAGCTGCTTTTTTTGTGACTTTCAAGGTAAACCCTCGGCAGTATTTGGGAAAAGAGACACATTGTGTCCATATCTTAATCCGTTAATCTCATTTTCAAGCGCCTATTGACACTATCACAGCAAATGAAAACAAAATGGCGATAAAAGTAACAGTTTCTTTACATACTGGTTTAGGTTTTTCAATGTCAAAATGAAAGAGTTTTGTTGTTAACGTAGCCATTTTAATGTTTATGAGCTTTACTGGCAAAAATTATTAGCAAAACCATTTGGCTCTTTTTTATGAAATAGGTCGGAATCGAGTCCACTATTTTCATACTCGCAGATTAAAAAACTACTCACTAGACTACCATGGTAATCCAATCTGATCTGCCTGTAATGCTGAAAGGCTATGATTTAAACACCAGGTCAGATATCTCCAACAAAACGAAACATGACCAAATATTTCTTCGGCAACTTCCTCTCAGCAGATTTCTGGCAAAAACACTGAGAGTAAATAAAAATTGCCAAAAAAATTTTGCAAAAAAAAAACTGTCGCTCAGAGTCGACTTTAAACTGTAAGTCCTGCCACTCTCATAAATGGTGGGAGAAGTTAGGTCGTAATAGTTGCCTAAAGGGTTGTAATGACCAGTTTTGTATATATGTATGTATGTTTTGTATGTATGTAACGAATATTTTTTGCAGAGAAATTTTCGTTTGAGATAAAACATTTCCTGTACATTTCAACAAGACCTTATCTACTACAAAATAAGTCTTGCAACATAAAAATCAATATTTTTCATGATTTGTGGTGGCCTATTGATTAGTGGTCTAATAAAGAAATTAAAATAAGTCGGCTAGTAGATAAAACAAAAACTTAATTAAAAAAATAACTAAAAAAACACTTAACACAATCCTTGCAAGTAGCTGAAAGTGCTTTAAAAATTTTTATATTTTTTATTTCTTTTATTTTAGTTCCCTACACCACTTATATTTAATAAACATTCACCAAATCCCCTTATCCATATTATCCCAAAACGCGCTTACATGCTCCAGTTCTCCACTTTGAAATTTCTATTTAAAAAAAAAAATAAACGGAACACACAAATAAATTAGAGAAGATATACCATGTCTATGCTTAAATGTTTCTCGTATAATTACCAAAACTTTTCTTGCAAAGTCCAAATTCTAATTGACATTGATTGTTCAGTTCAGCAACGGTGCCATTTTTATAGACAACACACACAGGATCATATTCTTCTGTGCAAATGTCAGCACAATAATAAGTATTTATGCGTAGTTGTGCGCTAATAAAACTTAAAGTCACAAGGACTAGAGTCCAGCAGAATAGCGTTCGAGGCAATGACATCTTGACTATCACAACGGAATGCAAGGCGCTATTAAACTGAAGACAATATTTTATAGAGAAAATTAATGCGAATGACGTCAGTTGTTTGTTTAAGTGTTAGAAAAATTTTCCATTTACTATTCATTACTAATCATTTGATAGGTAAATAATAATGGAATTATTGTTATTATTATTGGAGCCATTGTTTGTCATAAAAAACAACAGGGATAGCAATGAATTAAAAGTTTGGATTGTAGAATTCCGTAGTAAAAAAGCAGAAAGGCTTTTAAGATGTAATTGGGATCCATGTAAGTCTTTTACACTTACTTACAGATGAGGGCAATTGTAGAGCGTTAAAATTAAGTACAATTATATTATATTATATTATATTATAATTGGAAGAAAATAACTTTTGGGCAGCCAACCACAACCATATGATACCCTGTGTTATTGTGTTATAAAACATAGGTTATATGGTCATTGTGATGCGCTGTCACCGTAGTATGCTTATTTCAATTTTTTTTTCGCATACAAAAGTAATCACGGAACGACTTACATCAACTGCTAAGGTGTTACATATCAAAGTTAATACTAGGCATACGAGTATGTATCTCTTAAGCAGACAATTTTTAAAAGATATTTATTTGAGACGATAAATGAGTTCAAATTTTGGTATATCTTTTCCAGTATTTAGGCCGGTATTTCGTCAATGACCGTTGGCTTCAGGGGCTGGATTAGTAGCTGGTTTGTCTCTATACTGGAAATCCCCATAAAAATAGTCTGTAGCAGTCAAATTGCATAATCTTGATGGTAAATTACGAAGTCGCCGTAATCTAGTAGGTAGTGTGTTAGCCACAGTTCAAACCACAGGTCAGACATCTCCAACAAAATGAGAAACAAAAAAATATTACTTCGGTGACTTCCAGCAGATTTCTGGCAAAAACTCTGAAAGTAAATAAAATTGCCATGAAAAGTCCATTAAAAATCTGTCGTTCAGAGTCGACTTTAAGCCGTAGGTCCCACCACTCACGTATACAATTAACACTCACAACATAAGTAGTGTGTGAAGCTAGGTCGTAATCCTGACTGAAGGCTTGTAATAACCAATTATGTATGTAAGTTCGGTTTGTGGGATTCGTTCACAACTCTATTGGATAGCCAACAGAATTATATCGCGAACATTCAAAATATCTACACTTTGAAGTAAAATACTAAGCTGTGGGGAGGAGTATAGTACGATATTGAATAAATTTAATAAAAAGGTAAATCGAAATTACCATCAGAAAGGCGCCTGACACTTGACATTTTTTCTATTCAATTAGCGTAGAGTGTTAAATGATTTGAATTTTTATATTGTAAGTATAACAGATAATTTTAAATAGAAAATTATTTTTAAATGTTTATTTAAAAAATTATTAATCACTTGGCAATTTATGGGTTTTTGTTTACCTACAGACGATGTATGATACCTACTCGCCATACAAAACAGTAGGGGTATTCACGGATGACTACAGATAAGATGGAAACTTTAAATAGAAAAAATTCAAATTGAAAGAAGTTTAAATGTAAAGATTGGAAAGAAACAAAAATGTAAAGAATTACAAACAAAGCCTCTTTAAGTGAATACCAATGTTGTTAGAGTTAATTGCTTAAGTAAAAAACCTAATAACTTTTTAAAATTTATCATTTATTTCGTGTGTTTGAAACTGATTTGAAAATTAAATTTTTGTTAGGTTAGGTTTAAGAACGTGTACTTGCTTTTGGAACAAGTACAATACTCAGAAGGCAAAATGACCCAGTGTAAATACGTCATAGAAGAGAGAGAGAGACAGAGAGAATAATGAAGGAAATAGGAAAATGGAAAAAGGTGAAGAGTTAGGAAAGGGAGGATATAGGAAACGGATAGTTATCGACGTGATGCCATGGCCACACCAAATTATGTATTATGTTATGTACCCTAAAACAGGCATTGTAGGATGAGGTTTGTTGGACGCCGGCATCATTGGATCCAAGTGAGGATCAATTTTGCAGCGGTAAATGTTAAGATCGTTAAATTTTTGTTAATGGAGCGTATAAAAAACGGTAATCCTTGCTTGTTCGCAATAAATTTTTTTTGTAAGACATGTCTGCCTGTATTGTTTTTATTTCCGATGAGTCTGAATGCACTGCATATTAAAATGAAATTACTTGTTTAACACAACAAAGATCGAATTGTTTATTTAAAAATAAAAAAATAAAAATAAAATGAGATAATATAAATGAAAACAACAACAAAATTAAAACACGTACAGATGAAACTAGTTTTACAGTTTTTTTCTCTCTCTCCATTATAATAAATATTTATTTAAAGAAAAAAATTAAAAAAATATTTAAAAATTCTAACAAAACAAACGACAGACAGACAAATAAATAAATGAAAAAAAATCCCCCTATTTTATTAATACGAACTAAAGCACCATACCTACTACACACAGCAGTACGGAAAAAAGGGTATTTTTTTTATGAGATAAAGAAAAAACAAAAACAAAATTGTTAAATTGATTATGGCAAAACGTTAAAGCGTTTAGTTGTCACAGCGTTTCTATAGTAAACAGACTGATTTTAAATTCATTTAAACGGCTAAAAACATGTTTCATTTAAAATTGATTGCCTCTTTAGTTGTCTTAATGACCTGTTTCCATGGCTGGTCAAATGCAACTGATGATGACAATAAGGAAATTGACTGTAACATCACGCGCAAATGTTCTACCAATGAGGATATTGTCTGGGCTGTGGATAACGAACAGTGTTATTTATATCGGAATCCGTGTATTTTTGCAACCGAAATGTGTCATCGTAGGGAAAAGAACAAGACGGGTAATGGAATTGATTTTTTAAATACCTAGAAATGATTTAATTTTTAATCAGTTTTTTCTTGTGAATATTTTTAGAAATGCAAATAGTTACACAAGAGGAATGCAATAAGTATTGTAAAAGGGCCTGCACCGATGAATATGGTCCAGTTTGTGGCGAATACGATAATGCTTCGAAAACTTTCCCCAATGAATGTGATTTTCTGAGGCACAGTTGTCAAAAGAATGAATGTAAGTAGAGAACGACTTTCAGTTTCACTTTTTCATGTACAACTTAATTTCCGTTAATTCAACATATGCCTTGTATGAGTAGGGAGTGACTGTTGAGTGTTGGTCTTTGTTTAAAAAAAAATCAAAAAATATTAAAACTTTTAGAGAGGAACACATATAGGGTTTATGGAATCAATTGTGTGCAATTTTCCTTGTCAAGATATGCTAAAATGAATATATTGGAAGACAATAGCACGATTCCACTAAGATGCCGCTGTGAAACGAAAGAAAATCGTATGCAATGGTAGCTTAAAGATTCACTTAAAATATGTCCTTAAACCGTTTCATAATGGTCTCGAAAATATATACACATTTAATCATCTAGATGGAGCAGTCCGTCCAAGATGGTAAGCACTTGCTTGTTGTTCCAATCTAAACGATTTACACAAAAGAAATTGCAAGACAAAGCCATTCATATAAATCTTAACAGAATAAGATAGCAAGCAGATCGTGATGGTTATTTGGATTGTTGGCGGAATACATATTTTTGTACTCATAAGGAGACCAGTTCCGCCGAGATAAAATTTGAATCAAGCGCACAATCCTCAACGCCCGCAACTTGAATAAACAAAATATGAAACAAATATTTCTATAGACCACGTCCACTCTGCAGTCAACTGCCCTAGGTTTAGAACGAAACTTCTTAAATCTGAAAACATGACTTATATCTGTCATACTGGAACGAATTAAACTCTTTTTTTACCTTCATGGTTAAAACGATCACACATACTGTGGGTAGTGTAATCCTCAATGAACAGTTGTATGGCCAATAATGTGTGTATGTATATATATGTATATGCGTTATAAATATAACACCAACTAACTGGTACATATCAGTACCAGAAAATATGGCACATATTATCATTAATGACCGCAAATTCCAAGCAAATATTTCACATTGAATGTAACGGCCTTGATCTTAATATCGAATTGAGACAATATCGCTATTTGTCTGTCTGTAAAAATAGATTTATTCCATAATACGGTTGTCTGGTATTTCATTTATCTTGCTACATTGACGGACTTAGTTACGTTGACAACACGTCAATGAACCAATCCATAATATGTATGAGTACAAGTTATAGGTGCTAATATTTTGATCTAAAGGTCAAGAACTAGTCTATCATAATAAGGCAATCTAGTTCAAACCCTTTCCAGCTTATTCGTAAGATGATTGACATCTTTATGCAAAAGTTTCGGACTTCAAACCTATACTATCTACAAGAGTCAACCGATCATGTTTAGAAATGACATGATGACTGAGATTGTTTTACAATCCATTTGTCTTCAAGAATAATTTTATCAGCATCGTTTATTCTGTATTTTTTACTCAGCCTGTAGTAATTATTTTCCGCACTTAGAAATATCTTTCTGAATCTAAACACAACCTCACTTCTATTAGCTGATTTGATTGGTGTTTTCGAATGTGCCTTAACTCAATCCAGCTCGTTGAGGATATATTAGAAATTCTGGCGGTAAACCTTCTGATACAATGAATATAGCTAAGCAGAGATTGTAAATACCCAGAAATGGCCCATTAGCGTAGAGTTGTGATCAAATTATCATGTGACAATAAATTTTAAAAACATACCTTGTAGGTTTTGTAAATTCTAACTTGTTTTTCTATTCTAATTAAATTTTTTTAAATATTTTTATATATTTTTAATAAACTAAATTAATATTATTTTCCCTTGTTTTTACAGCCTATATTTTCCTGCATTTGGGCGAATGTTCTCAAGCAGTTGCTGAATAATAATATTTTAAAATTCGCCTTTGCTGTTAATTTAAACGGGTCAAATGTAAAATATAAAATATTTCAAAGTATTAGAATTAGTTGTTGTTATTGTTTAATAAATTTACTTAAAATATTAACTTATCTTCCTTGTAAATAATAAATTTAAATTTTTGTTATAAACTACGAACATAAATGTTTATTGTAATATTTTTATTGGCATTTCTTAGAATTTATAGATAAAAGAAAGGGTTTGAAGGACAATATACTACACCATGACTTATAGCTGTTCAAAGATTTCCTATCGAAAATTCTTGCACTTGTGTCAACGTTTCTGCCAGCTATTGCCGATCTGAAACGTGTACTGGGAACTTTTAATAAGCAAAGTCAGTGTAAAAAGATAAAAAGCGATTTTAAATGTTTGATATAAATTAACTTGAATTGTTTTAATCTTTATGGATGATACACAGTACAAGCAATATTTGGCCAACTGTGTTTGTAATTATTTTCAACATGGGATGTTGCAAAAATAAAATCATACCGAGAAAAACATTAAAACAACTTTTACCACAAATTTAATTCAAAATCTTTAATGAACGGCAAGCGAAAATCTGATATCGGGTATTTAATCACCACCTGGGTTGATGTGTTTTCTTATTCGCATTTTTTTCGTTTGCTCAGATGCTATTTGCCCCGGAGATTTTATAAAAACATTATTACATATTTACAATCCAAATTTAAATATCAAGGGGTAAACATCTTTAATAAACCATTTTTCTTAAACAAATTAATCTTAATAATTCAATTCAATTCAATTCAAGGAAAGCAAAAAGAATCAAATGGACGGTATTATGTATTTGATCGTTTAATGGGACTGTGATACTGTAGCTAAAAAGTATCATATTTTAAATTTCATTAAATTTTCATCTTCGGGATCGTTTTCTAAACCGCCACTGGCCTTACTGGACACAACAACCGCTTAGTCTGGATAATGACTTAACTTTTTTCTTAGTTTTCATATTTTTGTCCAACATTCGAAGCTGAGATTCGAACTCGCGTGCTCTTATCTAGTATGACACTTTATAATATAAATTACTAGACGACATACAAAATTGCTCATTACAACAGCTCATTCAGGATTACGCCCTAACTTTTTATATCACTTATGTTGTGTGTATTAATTTAAAATAGAGTGGCGGGGCAGTTTGAGAAATTTTTCTTTACTCTCAAAGTTTTTCTCAGAAATGCGATGAGTGGCAGTCACCGATATATTTTTTTTTTTATTTCGTTTTGTTGAAGATGTCTGACCTGGGGTTTCAACCGTGCCCTCACATCTAATAAGGTAACACCCTACCTACTATACTATGGCCTCTTCAATCACAAAACGACAGCGAACACAATTAATAACACCTGGAGACTCTGGAGACTCTTGAAAATATGTTGGGTCCATGGAGTCTCAAATATTGCAAGTTTTTAGAAGACTTTTGTTACAGGACTGTCTACATTGGACACATTAATCGAAATTTTCCGACTTAAAATGGAAAATCACACGACGTTTCATCCACAGTGCCCACTAAGCTGCCAGACTATCCAAGGAAAAATTAATTTTACGTTTGTATCGAATATCTTAAGTTTTGTGCGGCAGAAAAGAGGTTTCCGACGACCATATAGATTTCAAATGATTAAAGATTTGACTCGTCTACGACACTTGACTTCCAAAGTCAGCTTTAGAACCACCAATCCTTATTACATTGCTACATACATAGTTGGCAGATGCAGTGTACATATTACAGGGTGTGTATGACAATACAGATTTATTTCTGCTTTGCTTGATTAAAATATGCTGTTTCACTGATCGCCGTGAAAAAGCTTACCAAATCCATAGCTCATATTCGATGTTAAGCTGCAGCTGTTCAAACAGTGCTTTTGTTTTGACAATGCAGCCTTTAACACGGTCTCGTTTGTTATATTTATTAACGGTAGCAGTTTAACTGAGATTTCCTGGAAGTTGTGTGATTTAATCGTCTACATAATCAAGGTTGATTGGATTCCTGCATAGGTCTAGTTATAATGGGTTCAAGGACTGCCCGTAAGTTGTACAGAGTATGTAACTTTTGAAGTCGCCGTAGTCTACTAGGTAGTGTGTTGGCTTATTAGACGTAAGGACACGGTTCAAACCCCAGGTCAGACATCAAAACGAAATATGAAAAAATATTTCTTCGGCGACTTCCTCTCAGCAGATTTCTGGCAAAAACTCTGAGAGTAAATACAATTGCCATGAAAAGTTTCTCAAAAATCTGTCGTTCGAAATCGACTTTAAACTGTAGGTCCCGCCATTCATGTATAAAATTAACACACACAACATGAGTGTGAGAAGCTAGGCCATAATCCTGAATGAAGGGTTGTAATGGCCAATTATGTATGTATATATATAACTTTCAAGGTTTAGGAGAAGTGGTAAAATAACGCATTCTTGGTGCAATAGGATTTAGTTTTCTGTTTATGGCTAATTGATCTTAAAATCACACGTAGTACGTGGTAGATAGCATGCTCAGAACTTAATTTCCTGGTAGCAACATATGAAATATCGAAAGATAATACACATGTCGTTATAAAAAACAACATCTGCAAATGAAAATTAAACAATAAAAGTTAATTAATAAAATAAAAATTTTATTTTAATAAATTATAGGAAATAATTTTATGTAGGTTAACAAAATAACAAATTCAATGACCCTTCCTAGCAACTGTATAAATATTTAAATTTTGTTTAAAGATCATTGACTGAATTGAATAATCTTTAAGAAATTATTTAAAAAATATATAAAAAGGAATTTTATTCGCTATTTTCTGTCATTTGGAGAAAATGTTTTCAAAATCAATTATTCTTCTTTTAATTTTGAATATCTGTGCAGCCAAGTGTAAAAAATGTCCTGACATGTGTTTGATGATTTATAAACCTGTCTGTGCACGTTTAAAGGTATTTAATGTTCAATGCACCTTTGGAAACTCCTGTCAGTTGAATGTAGTCAGATGTCGGAGACCACATGAAGGTAAGTAAAACGATTAAATAATAAAAAAAATCTAAAATTTCAATAATTTTCTTTTACTTACTTAAGGTTGGAGAAAAGTTCACGATGGTCCATGTCGCAAAGATTCTAGAGAATGTAAAGAATTGTTAAAACGTAAATAATATAAGATTATTATATGATAACATAGAAGAAAATTTATAGAAAAATATTTAAAATAAATACGTATTTTTTACACGGTTTAACAAAAAAAAATGATTGAAGTTAAGCATTTCGAAGTTTGTATTAGATGAGCCCAATAAAACATAATTAGCAGCTCAAATTTAATGTGTTTGAAATGTGTTTTTTTACAGTGTATGTTAAGTTAACGGAGACTGTTGAGTTAATAAGACTGTTAAGTTAACATAATTGAATAATTTGGAAAAGTTTACAAAATAATCGCAAAGTTGCGTTAAATTAGAAAAAAAATTAAAGGGAGACGAAGCAAAACCTTTGAATTTCACAAAAAAAAAATGAAGATAGCATTTTGCTTATTAGAGATAATAAAGCTAAAAAATCAAGTACTTTTTTATTAAATATGCCTTCCAGTAAAATTTAAAGAAATGTGTGATTCGCAACTAGTAGGTCAGATAGATCGTTCATGGTTTCCAATATTTCGGGCATTAAGACCGAAGACGAAGCTAAATACTTTTTTAAATTAACAAAACAAAAGTACAAAATCGGATAAAATATGGAACTAGTGGGGGAAATAGACCTAGTGAGTTGGATAACCAAAGTCTCAAGGATTCCAAAACAGGTTTCATTACGGTCGGACGTTACTTGGGGCCGGAGATAAAGGCGACGAAGCTAATTGTTTTCTTTAGATGGGCAACAAAAGTTTTCTATATAAATCGGGCAAAATACTCGCATTGCTTTTTTTGTCGATGACTTGCATTTTGGGGATCGATGATTTACATATGTTTTTTTGATAACTTGCATTTTCTGTCCCAATGACTTTTTGGTCGATGATGAAGATATTAGTTTCATATATATTTGCTTCGTCACCGATATCTTCGGACCTAAGTAATGCCCGATCGCAACAAAAACTGTTTTGGAATCTTTGATACTAGAGTTATCCAGCCCACCAAACCACTAACCCACGACAATTTAATTTTTTATCCTATTTATTCCGATTTATGAAGGGTATATTTGGTTGGTTTTTTTTTGTAACATTCAAAGGTTTTTCTTCGTCTTATCTTTGATGGCGTAGGTTACAAAAATTGCTTTTTTGTCAATAACACTTTGGCACTCATTTTAATATTAAATACAAGTGGCACGCGATTTAAAAGGTACCAGCATACATTTTATGAAAAAAAAACAACACAACAACAAGAAAATCTGCGAAATAAATTCATTAATTAATTAATTTGCAAATTATAATACCAACTTTAACACAACAACAGCAAAAACTATAAAGGCTACCAACGTCATATGAAAACAAAGTGTCTGAATTCAATACAAAATTTCATGCATGAATAAGTCGGGGTGAAGAAAAACAAACAAAAACAAAATGTTTGCTTTTTGAAACAAGCTTAACAAAAACCGTGTATTTAATGGAATTAAAAATGGAAAAAATAATATTGTTAGGAACAAAAAAATTTATTTATTGTTTGTTTTTCAATTAATAGACAAACTACTGAAATATTTAGTCCATAATAATTCTGTAAATGTCACGTGAATTTTTATGCAGACAAAAAAATAGAAATAAAGAAACAGATAGACAGGTAAAAGATATAATTGGTGCAACACATATACATAAATGTTACCCTATACTTTATAAAGATTAATTACAGAGATCCTTATTGTTTGAAAAAATGCAAATCCTATCTTTAGTACTTCGGGCACATCGCCATACGAGAGGACATCATGCAAAGGTTAATGATTGATGGATATGCAGGATGAACAGACCAACATAGACTACTTATTGGCACGACACTCTGAATACCCCATTTATGGCGCTCTTTGTGAGTTTTCTTTTGCTGATAGCTTTATAAAGATTAATTGCAGAGATCTTTATTGTTCGAAGAAACACAGATCCTATCTTTAATACTTCGTTCACATCGCCATACGAGCGGGACCATGTTAAAGTTAATGATTGATGGATATGGCATGATTGATGGATATGGCATGATTGATGGATATGCAGGATGAACAGACCAATATAGACTACTTATTGGCACAACACTCTGAATATCCCATTTATGGTGCTCTTTGTCACTTTTCTTTTGCTGATAGCTTTAACCAAGTAGAACGCTTTGTTAAAGTGTTAAGACACCGATTTCTAGTCCTGTTTCTATTACCTACTCTTCGTGTCTTAGTCGACTACAGCTTACAAGAATGCAGTGTAGGGTTGAGTAGTACATAGTAGATGTAGTCAGGATTACAATGTAGTTTCCCACACCACTTATGGTGTATGTGTGTGTGTGTTAATTTTATACATGAGTGGCGGGACGTACAGTTTAAAGCCGACTCCGAACGACAGATTATTAAGAAACTTTTTCAGGAGAATTTTATTTACTTAATTCTTAATCTTAACTTTTGTTAAGAAGATATCACTGAAGAAATATTTTTTCATATTTTGCTTACTTCGAGATGTCTGAAGTGGGGCTTGAATCGAATTCTCACGTCTACTAGGCTCCTACTAGACTAAGGCGACTTCTATAACTACAGCATAACGATAAAGATGGGCGTTGGCAAGTGTTTTATGTAGTATTAAAGAGCACTTCCATTATCTTCATATAACTATGATTGATGCTCGTCTATTTGTTGTAAACAAGTATTAAGACTTCGGCGGATTGTTGTAAGTTATTGCTTTTTATAAGATTTAAAATATCATCAGAAGAAATTACCACACATGTTTGTTAAGGCATGTTATCTTGTGTGTTTTTCCTAAAACACGAATTCGTTTGAGATAAGCTTCTTGTGCGTTACAAATGTCAAGTGCAAAGTGCACTACAAAGGCTAAGAAATTCAATTCTTTGAGTGCAAGTATAAAGCTGGACTCTATTCTGTCTTCCACACTCTTTCTACTGCTGCTGTATTGTGTGCATCAGTGGACAAACCACGAGGTTTCGTTAAAACATGAATGATTTGCCTTATGATGTCGCCTATGCAGGTGATCTGTGGCTTTTTGGAGATCTATACGGAACATAATCCTTAATGCATTTATTTAATGTTAATAAAATTGGTTTCAATTTCAATGTAAGGAATGCCAAACTGAACACAATAAACGCAACGCAGCAAACAAAGCCATCTCCCAAAAATAGAACACATAGGAGTGTATATGGAAATGGTTATTTTAAAGGCAAGGCGACAACAAAGTAGCGGTGTTTGCAGCGTTGCGTGTATTGTGTTTATAGCATAATATAGATTGGTTATAGAAATTCGGTGCTATTAATACATCACGGACATGTAATTGAGAACGGAAATTCCTTGTGATATATCAATAGTATGATGAAGGCTGTCATGCCAATTTCAAGGACTTGATCAGCAAATCCTTGATCGCATTCTGTTTTCTGCACAGAATAAAAATTAAGAAAAAAACTTATGACCAAAACTGTTTTATTCGAGATATTCAAGAGTATAAAAAGATTTTTCCTGATTTGGTTTACCATCTGGGAGAGATTGGTACGCAATTTTATTAAAGAATAAAACATTACTTTTAAAAAAATTAAATTTCAAATGGTGTCTCCTTGTACCATGCCCTCAGGTAGAGTAAATATGACCAAAAAAATAACCTTAAAAATGCTCAAATAAACTGAAAAAAACCAAAATCAATAATTTATTTAAAGACTTGAATTTATTATTTGCTTTATAAACAGATTTATTAACATAAAAAAAGAATTTGCCACAGTTTCGTTTCATTCTTTTAAAAGTAATTGAACAAGTTTTTTTTTATTTTTGGGTTAAATTTTGTTATTTTTTTTTTTGAAGTACAATATAAAACTGAAGTTATTTAAACCACAATAGAAACCAATGACAGAGCAGCAAAAAGAAACGGTAAAAAAACCGCTCTGCAAAAACCACAAGCGGTATTAAATTTGGCAGAGCGGTTTGGTATTATTTGTACAAAGTAACGCATTTCATAGACAAATGAAAACAAAAATGAAAAAAATAAAATCTAATGATTCAACATTATTTTAACATTAAAGAATGAACCACCTTGCCAATCAATAGGCCAAACTGTGTATTGGAAAACCCAAAAAAAAACTGAATGAAAATAAGAAAAAAAAACAGAATTGAACTGCAAAAAGCATAAAGAAACTAAAGTAAAGCGAAATACTATAAAAACACTAATTGACACAAATTCTTCACAATATCCAAAAAATAAAATTTTAAACTTAAGTTGCCATTCAAAATCTACTTTTCGTATCACATTTGAAATTCCGTTATGCCACTTGTATTAACAATCATCTTGAAAAGTTTCTGGCTTTAAATTATTGGCCAGAAGATGAAGACTATAAGTCAATGTTTAATTGTTTCCTTTAATTTCTATGGTAAACAGTGTAATCTGGTAGCGCTGTCTGTTTGATGCTACTGTTACTTTAGCCCCCCATTCATTGCTACTTTTCACGGCTTATAGTGTTTTTTTGTTTTTTTTTGCATTTGATTTTATTGTTCATTCGGTTTTCGGTTTTTCTTTAGAAGAACTTTGAAAATTAAATACAAAATAACAGTAACATTTAATTAAGATGAAATTGTGAAATAACCTTCAGAACTATTGTTTAGATTTTCAAAAACATACAACAAAAGTAACTGGAAAAAGAAGAGAAAAAGAAAAAAAAACAAATTTAAATCGATCATAGTAAGTACCCTACATTCAAAGAGTCTTTTGCAGATCGAAAAATTGAATCATGTCATAGCTTTCAAGTCATTGTAGTCTAGTAGGTATTGTGTTAGCTTTTTAGACGTGACCCAACGATTCAAATTCGAGGTCAGACATCTCCAAAACGAAACGAAAATATGAAAAAATATTTCTTCATCAACTGTCTCTCTCAGCAGATTTCTGGCAAAAACTCTGAGAGTAAAATAAAATTGCCATGAAAAGTTTTTCAAAAATCTGTCGTTCGGAGTCGACTTTAAACTGTAGTTCTCGCCACTCATGTATGAAATTAACACACACAACATAATTGGTGTGAGAAACTAGGTCGTAATTCTGGCTGGAATCTTGGAAGGATTATAATGACCTATTATGTATGTATGTATGGTTTTAAATGCAGAAAAACACTGCAAAAATATGTGGGCATGATGTACGTGAACGTCGGACTTTGGAGTAATTACTTCTATTCTTTTACGAAAATTACGACATCAATGGTTTACCTCACTCTGGTTGACTAGCCATCAAAAAATCAATAAAATTACACAACATGGACGTTGTGAAGTTACCAGGCACTAAGCGATAAACACTTAAAAGTTTTGAATAATTTTAATAAACCCTGCTATTCAAAACAGCCCCCTTTTTTCAAAACAAAGAAATTTGATAAGGGAATTAATGTCTCTACATCGACTTTTTTGGGGGTTCCATATTACGGATTACATAGTGAATTTATCTTAATTTTACTTTTGGATTTTAAATTTACAGATATTTGTCCGTTTTGCCGTTATGATATGTTGTTATCATACTATGAATATGGGATAAATATGGAATTACGCGGAAAATCATGGCTTATGATTAGGATGAACTAATTCAGACTAGTTACTAAGGAGTAATTGAAAGTATCGAACGGAAAGTGTTTATTATAAAATGACCAAATGAAAATTTTAGTCTTTATTGCCTACAACAGTTGAGCAAAGAAATCACAAAAGTTCGGTTTAAATTGGTTAAAATAGAAGGTGTTAGGATGAACCTCATAGAGTTTCGCTTGGAAAGTTTCAAAACATCCTCCGCTTAGTTCGATGTCTACAACAGAGTATTGTTAGTAAAATAATTGGTTTATCGAAGAAGCTTTTGGCCCGTTAAACCATGAATAATGGCGATAACTCATAGACAGTGTTGCCGTAATTTTTTTTAAAAAACTTTTTATTTCTGGGAAAAAACTTTTTTCCTACAAAAGTATCTAAGCGGTGCCCTCCAGTGGTGTTTCTTTGCTACTTTTGCCCGGGACTAAAAAAATACACAATATTTTATTTAAAAATGTAAATATTTCTTGTTATTGCTGAATTTATTGAAATTTTGAATTTTTCGAAAATCTCGTTAGAAAACATCTTTAATGAAAACTTTTTCGCATCTCAAAAAACTTGGAAAAGAAGGAAAAACTTGGCAAACGGCAACGCTGCAGTGATGGCAGATATGTGCACGATAGAAAAATTTGGTTTAAATACTATATCTTGAAACAGTGTAAGAGTGATGGGTAGCCATATTATGATGTTCACCTCACGTAATTTCTTCAGCTAATATATCCAAGAGTTAACAGTTCTTTTTATGATTTTTTTGTTTGTAATCAAGGTCTACGTGGACTGCCGTAGTCTAGTGAATAGTGTTCTGGTGTATGACAACAAGCTTACAAAGTATTTAATCGCCTTAAAAAAAACCAAATTTTTCAGGGCAATTTTATTTTACTCTCAGAGTTTTTGCAAGAAATCTGCTGAGAGGCTGGAAGTGGACCTATTTCTCTAATTTAGTATTCAGTTTTCTATAGATTTTTAACTTCAAAGACCATCGTACACATACATAATGTAGTATGTCAATAATTTTTTTTCTTCTTACCAATTATAAAAGTTTTAGTTGGTTAACGTTCAGGTTTGTCTTTTAGGTGTCTGGGTACCAAAGATTTTTAACTGATTGATTTTCGCGTTTTTTTTGCTATTTTTTTGTTGCTTATGGTTACTGTGAGATTTTCGTTTATTATGTGAATAATTGCTTTTATGACACCTTAAATACGTTGCTTTGATTTTCGATTTTCGATTTTTGATTTTTTTTTGTTGTTTTGGGGCGCATTCAATTGATACAATTTTAATTGTAATGGAATTTAAGCGGTTGGCAAAAATCAATTTCGTTTTAACTGATTAATTATTGTTAAAATGTTTAACGTAATGAACCGTAGCAAAAGAGCGTGGAGTAAAATAATTTTATTTATTTTAAATTAAATACAAAAAGAAATATACGTATAAACTTTCAAAAAATTTCAAGTAAATCAACATAAAATTTAATCACTTGAGCTACCAAATAAATTTTTTTTAATTTTCCATTAATTCTGCTTTAACTCAACACATAAACTTCCAAGTAGATAAAGTTTAAAATATTATTGCTTTGGAATCAAAGCTTTTAAAGACCAACGGAAATTCTAATGATTGTTTATGACTCGCATTTGCGGGCTTTTTGCGCAGACTTACTATATATGCACACATTAATCTGACAATTAAAATAAAATCAAAATATGAATACAAGGTAATTACTTGTCTAATGATTACAAATTTATTTTAAGATTTTTGTTTATGCTTAAAATTATGAAGATTTCCTGTATTAAAGCCAGAAAAAAAATAATTTTTTTAATACGCAAACGTTAATGTTGTTAAAAACAAAAGACTTAAGAAACAAACATGTTAATGTAAAGGCGCTTGCGCTTAATACTCGACGCTTAAAGTATTTATTATTGTTTTTTTTTTTTTTTATTTATTTTTTATTAATTTCACACAAATCTAACGTTTAATAAATAATTAGTATTAAACATTAAGTTATTTGCCATATAAATAATACTAATATTTTGTAATTATTTATACAATTATTCATAATCAAATAATGTAAACACGGATATGGCGTGATTTTGTTTCAGTTTCTTTAAATTCAATGCAAGTTTTATACTCTACTTTTTGGGTAATTGATTGGTGGTGGCATGTTAGATTTGTGCTAGTGTTTGTTGTAATACAAAGAAGCAAGGTTAGATCGTTTGTTATGAATTTTATTTCTTTTACTCTTTTCAATCTTTAGCAATTTCAAATTATATTCAATGACTGTTATAGTACTCGATTATGGGCAGCTGCCTGTGCTTCTTACAGTGAAAAAAATTAAAGACAAAGCATCGTTATACACAAAATATTAAGTATAAAATAAGATCCCAATATGCTCTCGGAAAGTCGCCGTGGTCTAGTAGGTAGTGTGTTGGCTTATTAGACGTTCAAACCCCAGGTCTCAAACGAAACGAAATATGAAAAAATATTTCTTCGAACACTTCCTTTCTGCAGATTTCTGGAAAACATCCTTAAAGTAAATAAAATTGCCTTGAAAAGTTTCTCAAAAATCGGAATCGACTTTAAACTGTAGGTGCCATCACTTTTATATAAATTTAATACACTTAACATAAGTGGTATGGTAAGCTAGGTCGTTATCCTGACTGGAAGGGTTGTAACGACGAATTCTATTAGGTATGTAATATGCTCTCGGTCAAAGCAGAGGCTAATTTCTACTGTAAAAAGTATTTAAGAAAAGAGAGTGGCATCGAGAGAGAGAGAGGAACCGAAACCTGAATTTATTTTTGGTGTTGAAATTTTTGTTAACATTTGATCCCGTCGCTTTTAACACCTCTACAGCGTCCGCTCTCGTACTTGACGGGAAGTTCTCAGAAAACTTTTGAATTATACAAAATTTGCTTGTACATCTTTCAAATCAGAAGTGGTTTATATGTAGGTATCAATTACGAACATGTTACAAGAGAGGGAAGGAGTAACTGGTATGGCAGCAAACTTTTGCTTCAAGTCGTTTGTGATCATAAAATTAAAAAGAATTTTGCAGAAAATATTCTGTTCTGTATGTAATGCCTAGGACTATACATTGATCAATTCTTTACAAAGAGAAGAGAGCACAAGAAAAATGAGTTTTTTCCAAAATTTTACGAGTATTGGGAACGATCTCTTTATTTCATTTCAAAACATGCTGTTGTTTTATCGATAAAAGAGTGAAACAAAGCGAACAATGCGTTGCTAACTTATTAAACCAATAGGGTTGTATACTAAATAACACTTCTACCCTGTTATAAAGGCTTTCGGCAAATTTACTTCAGAGCATTAGCTTTATATGTAGGAGTTTTATACCATTTCCGATCAGATGTAAATGATAAAGATCGTACAGATATTTCAAATGTTTAACTCTGGGGATCACTTAAAAAAATTGAATCATTGGAATGCTTTTTTCGACTCTTTAAGAATATGTTGGTTCCAGACAATGTTGCAGTGTTTCTTTTGGATATCTGTTGGTTCCACACAATGTCGCAGTATTTTCACAAGACCAGACAATCCATAACTTCGGTAATTTAAGTATTTACACCACCTTTATATGACGATGGATGATACATGACTAATACAATATGACAAGTCTTGCGATGTGATTGTACACACTTAAGCAGTGGTTGCTTTAGATAAGAGTGAGTCGCTTAGATGAAGCTTTGTTATGTATCCGTAAAAGAGAATATTGGATTGTTGAATATTGGAAGTTAAAGTACGAAGAGCGGAGATAAAGATAAGGAAAAGAGTATGAAATAAAATGGAACTACAGGAACCTTTAAACTTAACTTGAACTCATTTATTAAGTTACGATAACATACGTAACATAATTGGTCATTACAACCCTTTCAAACAGTATTATGGCCTACCTTATCAGGCATCACTTATGCTGTGTGTTAAATATATATATGACTAGCGAAACCTACACTTTAAAGTTCGACTTCGAACGACAGATTTTTGAGAAACTTTTCATGGCAATTTTATTTTCTCTCAGAACTTTTGTTAGAAATCTACTAAAAGGAAGGTGCCGAAGAAATATTTTCTGCATATTTCGTTTTATGTTGAAGATGTCTAATAAACCAACAACAACAATAGTACCCACTAGACTACAGCGACAACATACCATAAGATACCATTATTAAAAATTCGAAACTAAAGGAAGAAGTTCCGCGTTTCTTAAAATACATTAGAAATGTCCACAGTCCCAAACTTAGTGTCACAGAATTGGATCCACAGTATACAAAACCTAACGGATATCTTATGGCTATCCTATACAAAGAAAAATAAATGAGGTAACGTATGATCGGGCGCCATAGAACACTGCCCAAGAATTAGTGCTGGTATACCATCCATTTTAAAAGACTTGATACCGATACAACTCATAAGTAAAACTTTTATTTTAATGTGTAAATGTGTCATTGAAATTGCTGTAGTGAATCAAAATGTCGTTCGAAATAAATTTTGTTTATTTCGCTGTTATTATACGAATTATTTTTTTTTCTTTTTAAATTTAAATGTTTTTGACAAATGTTTAACATTTAAAGGAACTCAAGGGGATGGAAGGTGAGTATGGATTTTACGATTTGAAATGAAGACAAAGTTCGACATGCAATGCTTTACCATATGAATGTGAAAGAAAACATTTAAGGTTTGCTGCTTAAGTCTTTCATTTCAATTCTCAACATTTATTTGCCATAACATTGTTCGTGTTTATCATTTCATTTGATGTGCGTTTTGCTGTCACATATTAACAATTTTGGTATTTAAAACAAATAAAAATTAATTAATACCCGATATATCATATGTACTCGTATGTATGAAGACATTTAATATTGAATCGGCTTTTGTAGCATCTTTGATATGATATACTCGTGGTGTATAAAGTGAATTTGTTTTCTTTTTTTTTCTTTCTTTTAATGGGTTAGGAATGACAGATGGCGTTTAATGGTGGATATGTTAATTGTGTTATTGTAACATTAGATATGAGTTATATTGTATTACAACATGAAAGAAATTGGGTTTGTGAGCGATAACGAAGGAAGATAACATGATACTGTTTTCTTAGATATGGGTCGTGTGGTTAAAGACTATGTTTTCCAAATATTTCCTGTAACTTTAAACCATGGTTTAGCGGCAGACAGGAAATATAAAAATTAAAGAAATTCACATTAAGAAAGATGTGTTGAATTTGTGCTTTTAAAACAAAATCGTAATCAAATAATCTTCCGAAACCTATACCTACTTCCGATAAACATAATCATCGTATATAATAGGTTTACATTGATGCCCTGGTGATATTTGTAACATCTATGCACAGCGCAAAAGTGTAGAAAGAGATTTTGAATCATTTTCTGTAATTGATTGAAATTGTGTATCGTAATTAAATGTTACTAAGTCTCTTCATCAATTTGAATCAATTTCTGTCGTTGGTTGAAGGTTTGCTTCATAATTAAAAGCAACTGTTAACTGCTGGTCTCTTCACAAATATGTATAATTTGCTTTCGAATTGTTGGTTGCGTTTTATTAAACTTGTCTGAAATAAATTTTTATTAACCAGCAAAAAATCTGTGCAATACGAAAATTCGACTAAATTGAAGCTAATATAGTTGCTGCAGAGCAAATAAACGGCTGCAAAAAGACCATACGTCTTCAGATGAATGTCCACTTAAACTGGCGCCCTTTTGACAGCAATGAAGATCATTGTGTCTTCATACTGATTTAATTAGATGAATCCACATACATATACATGTTCACATACGTAGGCGGTCATTATAACGCTTTCAACCACAATTACGACCTAGCTTCTCACATCATGTGTTTTATGTGTTAATTTTATAAATGTGTGGCGTGTACTTCACTTTAAAATCGACTCCGAGCGACAACATTTTTTTAAACTTTTCGAGACAATTTTTACTTACTCTCAGAGTTTTTGCCAGAAATCTGTTGAGAGAAAGAATTATTTTTCATATTTCGTTTTGCTGCAGATGTCTGACATGGGGTTTGAACCGTGGTCTTATGTCTAATAAGCCAATACAACACCTACTAAACTACAGGTACTTCCAACTAGAACCCAGAATTTTCGCTGGTTGTGACAACAAGGGAAATGATTTAGTCTTTACATTGATATATTTAGATGAATTCTATGCACAGATAAAAGATATTTATTCGAAAATGATGCAAATCTACTCTCAAAAATATATAAACATGAACTAATAGAAGCGATGGGGAGGTGAACTGTAACTGTTCTTGACTGGAAATGTTGGTTCCAGAAGTTACCTTTATTTCTTTCCATATATCTCACCAAATTGCAGCAGCGATGAACACGAAATTGTATGCTTGATCAGATTGTAGCAGAAAAGAATGTAATACAGGTAATCTGACTGAATTAAAATAGCTAAAAAGCACTGTGATTAGCATAACAAATTTGTAACGCCATTACTTTTTTTACTGCAGAATAGGAAAATACAACTTGGGGGAGAGCAGGCCTGAGACTGATTACCAAGCGTACCAGCAAAGTTCAGCGTAGTATCGAAAAAATGATTTTACTCGATTAGAATACGATACACTTAATAACGCATGAAACCTATGGAAAACTTCCATATGCTAAATAGAGAAAAATCTGACAGTGTGACTGACATAACTGTTGAGACTTGAATTAGAAACAATTATATCGAGAACCTATAGAAAGATTTTATCCTTTTTGAGTGAAATCAAACTTAAAATTACTTAAGTTAGATATTAGAGTAGTAGACAGATACAGAGAAAGAAAAATAAAATTCGTTTAAAATAATCGAAGCTTTTTCTCCATTTTTAACATGTTTTGAAATGCTCACAGTGTTGTACAATGCTGCCAAAGCAAATTCTAACCACAAATTTTGTAAAATATTAAATATTCAACACAATTTCATAAAAATTATAAACAGAATTTCTTAAGAATTTTGCAAAAAAAAAATTTGCGATATTTTTAACGCCATAGCTAATGTAAAAATATGCAGTAACTTACCAATAGGAAGTCTATGAAATCATAAACCATGGGAAATAAGCGGCTTAAAAAGCATTTAATATTGTATTTAAACGTTTACCATACCAAAAACAGACAAGAAAAAAAAAACCATCTTCAGACTTATTTACGAAATTCTTGCATTAAAACCACCAGTTGCTCTACTTATGTACGTTGTGTTAAATACGGTTGTGGCTTTCAATAAAGTATGTTGCTTAAGTCTTTTGTTTTAAATCATGCGTATGGCTTAAAACGTTAATTAAAACTTGTATAAATTTCATTATTAATTATTAAAATGTTTGTTTTTTTTACAAACATGCGTACTACGTGTTCGTAGAAGAAAACATTTTTTATAAGATTTTATTGCTGAGTGACAATATTTGAAGCATAAATTGTGATAAATGTTGTGCGCAATGTTAGAGAAGCAATAATATTTTTGTTTATTATGATTTTTATGATACTTAACTATTTCAGTGTGAATTTTTATTTTCAAGCTGCTCTATATTTTGTTTAAAATTTAACCAAGAGAAAAAAATTAATTTTTTTTAATTTTTAAGCCTCTTGTAATATGATCAACATGTAGTCACACAAAAACTTGTTGCATAATATTTTCAATTTTGTTGTTGTTGTTGTAAGTTTTATGCTAAATGTAATAGCGACCAATGGTGTATATGAGCATAGGAGAGCTTAACAACATGCCTCAGATTATTGGACGTTTTTTTTTCGTTGGCGTAAAACTCTTTTCTAAAAATTTTAAAAAAATTTAATAAAAGTCAACCATATTTAAATTTTATTTTTGTAAACTTATACAATAAAGTACAGCAAAAACAAAAATGTGTGTGTGTTTAAACAACATTGTTTATGAAAATTGAAAATTTTTCATCTACACTTTGGCGAAAATAAAAAAAAATTCAATTTTTTTATTTAAACTTCTAATGTTTAACAAAAAAAGTACTTGAGTTTTTAAAAACAAATGACGATTTTTGTTTGTTTTTTTTTTTGTTATTTTCCAACTTGGAATTGTTGTTGACCTGCTCATGTTGTTCGTTCGTTGCTTTTTGAACAACATGCATGCGTAGCCGTTACAACTGTTGTACGGTTGCATTCATTCGTAATTTGCTGTCTGCATTTTCGTTGCTCTCTGTTTATTTTCTTTGTTCACTTTTCGTATTTAATTTGCTCTCTAAGCAAAAAGCCTGTAACAAGTTTTAACTGGTTCTTGTAAATTTATTTTGTTTTTCATTTTCGTTTTTTTTTTGCATTCAAAAGTGTCTAGGTTTCAGTCTAGACGTCACTTGATGGTTAACAGCAAGTGTGTTAACTGTTACTGTTAAAATCATTTTGCTTTTCATAGTGACGTCATTGTTGTTTAAATGAGATGAGTTGAGATTTGCTTTTGTGAGAAAATACTTGAGGGGCTCTCAGCATGGAATTAAAGAGAAAATCTCACAGAGCACTGTTTTATATGAAACATTATATTCTGGGTACTCTAAGTAAGTATGCAACTTTCGTATAACACTGGCTATATGATACACTATCCTGTTCAATTCAATTTGAAGTAATTACGAGAATTTTTTTGCATAATAGAGCGGCTTTAACTACTTTTTTGCGATAATAAGAAAAAGTATTTCAAAACTCCTATTATAACAGTTTATATCAATTCGTTTGCATTTAAATTTTCATTTATGGGAACCATAATAAAACTCAGTAGCATGATATGATTAAGACGGCAATTAGGGTTGAGTATTGATTTTGAATTTGAGATTTAAAAGTGGCCTCTGTATGAAGAATATTACACATACGAGTAGGATGTTAAAATAATGAAGGAAAGATTTGGTGTGTTGGAAATGATTTCTGCAGGAGCTGTTGGCCTAAGGAATAGTAAGAGATTGTTTTTTTCTGCATGTGTCAGTGCACTGTTATTGTTAAAGCGTGACGGAGGTTTTTGATTACTTTCTGACATCTTTCACCGAGCTCTTGAATATAAAGATTGCTGTAACAGCACGATTTATTTTGGACTAGGGTTGATCTACTTACAATGGTCCTAAATGCTTGCAGTGGTCCTAACCCAACCTAAACCTAGTTACTTAACTGTTGATTACAGTCCTTTTGTCAGGATTATGATCTAGCTTCCCACACCCTCTATATTGTGTGTGTTAATTTTATACATGAGTGGCGGGACCTACAGTTTAAAGTCGACTCCGAACGGCAGTTTTTTGAGAATTTTTTTTTTTGTGGATGAAAAGCTAGGTTGTAATGCTGTAAATGTTGTTGTGAGTAAATGTTTAGAAATTGCGTGTCCTAAGGAGCAGTGGAGGCTTATTTGTGTGTAGTAACCATATAGTTGGTGTTGTAGAGATATTTAGTGTTGCATATGACTGGGTATCAAGCTATTAGCATTTGAAAAAAAATTATTTCCATAGCTTAGAATGGACAATGAATAAATTTGTGCCAAGAGTAGATGCTTTATTGAACATAATTTTCATTAAAAGGGCGATTCAACTTTAGTCGAATAATTAAAAGATTATTTATTTTTAGATACTCCCTACGTCTAACAGGTGAATTATAGATGTTAGACGCTTCATAATCTTGTTGTCAAGTTGAATTTGAACATCTTTTTCCTTACACCTAAAGGCCTATCTACCACGCATCGCATTACGCTCTCACAAATAATTCTGCTCAATTTTTAAAAAAAGCTGCAAAAATATTCAACATTTTTTTCTTTCTTTTTTAACATTTTACTGTTAAAGTCAGCTGAAACAGATACAGCATCTTATCATCAAAAAAAAAAAGCTTTTGAAAATATAACAAAAACAATAACAGCAAACACAGCTAAAGCCATACAATACACTGAGCAAATGAAATCAAATCAAAAGGCAAAGCAAAGGCACACGAAAACAAAAAAAAAACACAGTCTGACTTGAATGAGTAAGTAAAGCGTTAACGTTAACGCTTAAGGCGACAATGACAACAAACAGAGGCACTGTTAACAGTGTTTTTGTTAAAGCTGGTTGTGCTTGCCTAAATGTAACGCTAGGAAACTTCAACGCTTAAACATTTGTATTACATACGATCGTACTACATTCGCTCGATTATTACTTGTCTGCACAAGTGAGCAGCTCATGGTACCTTTAACGTTCACTGCTTCTGTGTGTTGTTTTTTAATGTTTTTGGCTTTTCTTCAACAGCAATTGGCCAAAGTAATCAGTTAATTGTTGGACATACAACGTAAAGGTTGTAAAGTGCGCTTATAAATAATAAAGAAAAAAAGAAAAAAAAAACGTTTAAAAATTTTTGATTGAAACAACAACTTGTGCAAAAGCTAACGCGGCATGAATTTGTATTTTAAAAAATAAAAGATTTTTTAAACAAAAGAAAGAAAAAGAATTAAAAAATAATGCTTTTAAGCATGACTTAATGTGGTTTAATCAAAAACGAAACAAAAAGGCAAAAGAAGAAAAGAAAAAGTCATTGAAAAAAAGAAGCATAAGAAAAGCATGTGGACAATATGAATGACTGACTGACTGTTCTTCTTAACAATCATAAATTATTGTTACTACTGTGTCTCTGTGGTATAAAATCAAGCAATAAATATTCAAAACAACACGCAGAACACAAAAGAAAGTGTTACAAATCATCATCATCATCATCATCATCGTTAATGCGAATTTATTTTGTTTGTCACACACCAAGCAAAAGAAAGTTAAACAAATTCAATTCTATATAAAAATTTTATTAAAAAAAAAAAGAAATTAAAAGAGATAATAAATTTAATCAACATAAATTTTGGTTAATGAATTTTCAGTTTTTCTTTTTTTTTTTTTTGAAAGAAAGCATTGGCTTTAAGAAACAAAAGACTTAAGACACATACTTGCGTTTTGTGTTTTGTGACTTAAGGAAACCTAAAATAATTAAGGTTTTAATTTATATAAAAATAAAAAAATTATAACAAAACAAGTGCTAATTAATAACAGTATCTTTTTTTATTTATTTTTTGAAAAAAAAAAAAAAAATTAAATTTTTAAAAATAAAAAAAAATAATTTTTTAAACAATTTTTTCTTTGCTGCTAATCAACACGTTGGTTTAAATCCTTTTTATAAATTTTTACTTACTGTTAAGCTACAGTTAAATACAAGAAGTCATTAACGATATATTGCCATTTGCTTAATTTATTGTAACAAAATGATTTTAAGGTGAGTTTGAATGCCAAAAAATTTTTTTTTATTTTTTTTTACTGTTTTTTTGTCATGTAGTTATTGCTGTTTCAATCATTAATGTTTTATAAAAATGGTTACAATTAAAATTCTTGTTCGTTTGTTCGCTTGTTTGTTTTTTTTGTTTGAAAGGAAATAAAACAGAATTCAGCTTTTATTTATTTGGAGGGTAACCATGTTTAAACTAAATATCTATGTATTGTTATTGCCTAATTTCCTCTTCTTAGCCATTCTCAGTGATTGACAGAAATGTTTGTAGATTTTTGTTTTGTTTCTAGTTTTAAGACTATTAAATTAGATTTGTGCTTTACAGCTCAAGATATCTGCTGGGAATACAAAGAGTTTTGCAATTAAAATTTAGCTACGTATAGTTTTTTAGTCTTAAAATCCATTTTCAATAAAATAACTGCTAAAAATATTTGACACCTTTGCCGTTTGGTTTAAATAGTTTTGAAAACAGAATTTTCAAAATTTTTTAAATTTCTTACTCTTGAAATATTTTCCATAAATGTCAACAATTGCTTCATTAAGGTTTAAAATACTGGCAAAGGTATTTATAGGCAGTTCATAGCGAAGGAAAATGAATTCTTTAACTTTTGAAAGCCGCTTTCGTTAATTATTGCATGTAAAGGTTACAGTTTTAGGAAGATTTCTTTATAGCAGAGAATGACGGGAATAAAATGTATGAAATTTTTTGAAATTTATAGGTACTGCTAGCTTCATATATTTTACTATGATTGTAAACATATTTTCTATTACATCTGATGCAGTAAGCACGTCTAGAGTTTAATTTTTATTACAGTCGCTCAATTTTATAATTAAAATCCCATTCAATAAAAAAAAAATTAAAGCCAAGAACGACGCAGGTTCTTCTTCACTAGAAAAGAGTTTCATCTGTTTTTAAAAAGAAATATAAAGAGTTCTTGGGTATCGAAAAATGGAGGAAATAAAGTGTTTATGCAGCCCCAGCAAAGTGTCACATAATAACACGAATGCTATAAAAAGTTGGTGGATGGTTAAAGAAACGAAAAGTTTACAAAGGATTCCTTTAAAATGTATGAATATTGCTTAATAGACCATAAGACACATGTTGGGTAATTTTTCGTAACTGTTTGGACAAAAATTCTATGTTACGACATTAAGGCAAACTATTGAGAAACAATTTCCAAACAAAAAATTGAAAATAAATTTTAAAAGCTTTCAGAATTTTTTTGTGGTACAAGCAATATTTTTCGAAGTCGCCGTAGTCTAGTAGGTAGTGTGTTGGCTTATTAGACGCAAAAGCCTGGGTTGGAGCCCCAGGCCAGGCATCAAAGACAAAATACAAAAAGTATTTTTTCGGCGACTTCCTCTCAGTAGATTTCTGGCAAAAACTCTGAGAGTAAATAAAAATTGCCATGAAAAGTTTCTCAATAAATAAAAATCTGTCGTTCGGAGTCGACTTTAAACTGTAGGTCCCACCACTCATGTATAAAATTAACACACACAACATAAGTGGTGTGAGAAACTAGGACGTTGTACAATGGTTCAATTCGACCTCCGGTTACTGTACTTGTCTTAATTGACAAGTACACGTCCTCTAACCTAACCTAACCTAACCTAGCAATATTGCAGTTGAATGAAAAGAAGCTTGTCTTTCATTACTAAAGGATCTATTAACACTGATATTTATGTTAAATACACTACTCAGTATAGCTAAAATCAATTGATACGTACCACAATATTGTTTATGTATCTAGGAAAGCCAAACTAGAAATTTGGCATGTAACAGCGTCCTGATTACCTTTAAGCTTTACTGTCATAAATAATAACAACCTGAACCTTAACAAGCATTCATGTGTTTCCTTTTCAAATGCCTGAACTCCATTCAGGTTTCAAGTATGATTTCCTCGGCATGGAATCTATATATTGATCTCGATCGATTCTTTGTTTTTTTATATTATTTTAATGCCTTTATTGTTTCAAATCCATCTGGTTTGATAAGAATCTCCATCTCTCTCTATTTTAGCTTTCGTCAAAAACAAACTTTTCTTTCCACTCCAGAGAAAGTAGAAGTGGAACTCCTAGTAACCTCATATGCTTAATCATTGGCCTGAATTGCACTATAATTTGGGATCCTGACTCAAGCTAATTTAGCCTGCACAGACAGTCCATTACAATCTCGAGTCCATGCCAAATGAGTGGTCTGATTGCCAGTTGATATTGTCTTATTGTCCTCTGAATTTACTATCAAATTGAATTGCTTACATCTTATGATGATGAAAAATTCCTGCTAGTTTTCCTATGTGTTCAAAATAATTTATTTCAATCCCGTACATCCCATTTTCCGTACCAGCAACAGTCTTAGACCCAAGAGTACAACTTAGAAATAGTATGTAAAGCTTCCCAGTTGCTTCATTCATTTGTATTGTTCAGTCATGCACCTAAGAACCTAACAAACTAACTAATCCAGAAGCATACCATAGCATAGCCTGGTTGGTCTTGTTGGTACTGTGTTAAAACTTAAAGTGCCGAGTCCTTGTAATCGATTTCTACCAGACTCTCTGGGTATTTGTGATTGCCTGATTGTTTGTCCGACTTATGACTAAAAAGCTAAGTATGTACACTGGCTTACCGAAAAAAACTGACGAAGGTCTTTAAAAAATGGCGCTCATTAACCTCCCTTTCCTTTCTGCCATAAACTATCGTTTCTGTAATCCAACACAATGCAGTGGGCCTCAGAATAAAAGGGACATGTAAGCTTCTGCCATAAATAGTAGCTGGGTTATATTGTTGATTCTTTCCAAATTTAGCTTTGTTGGAGATGCCTGATGTGGGGGTTTGAAACGTGGCCTCACGTCTAATAAGCTAACACACTACTTACTAGACTACGGCGATGAAAACTTCATCTGCATAAGGAAATAAATGACTCTTGATCACACGGAAGATTTTTGTTCATTAAATAGGAACGTTTTAAACACTTTGTGTTATCGTCTTCGAAATACTCCAACTGGGTCTTTGTAATTCCTAAACAATAATTTACCCCAAAAAATAAAAACCAGGCAATCAAAATAACTCCAAATTATTGCAGCAAATAATAGAGAAATAATAATAAATTATATGCAAATGTATTATTATTTCACTATTATTTGCCAATAGAATCCATAAATTAAAATTTTGCATTTTTGTGGCTTATCTAAACGAAAAATATCAAATGTTTTCCCTTTTACAGACATCATTATGGTGATATTTTATTATAAATCAACGAAAAACGAAAAGAAAAAACAAAAAAAAACTTTGCAATTTGTAGTTTTCGATTCGGATTTGGATTTGGATGTGGACCAACCCAAAATACGGTTGGAAAAAATCGAAAAATGACAAAAAAGACCCCCATTGTATGGATATCACAAGTCACATAGAGTGTACGACACACACACACATAATCCTACACATTCATATACAACCTATTAAAAGCGCATTCAACCTGAATTTTAAATAACAATACGACTGAATGAATGAATGAATGAATGAATAAATGAGAGAATGAATGTATGAGAATTCAAATAAAATGTATGAAGAATATATTACTCTGTACTGTACATACATACTACTACTATTTGTTTAAAACTGTATGTTAGTATGTATGTATGTATGTATGTATGTATGGCATTACATTTCATAATACTGTAGAAGAGACAAATAAAATTTAAAAAAAAGAGAAAAAAAAATTTAATTGTTTATAGAACAATAATAACAGAAAACATGTGTTTCTAATGAAGATAAGAATAAACATTAACATTTTGCCTTATTATAGTACCTCTCTCTCTCACTCTCTCAGTCTCTCCCTCTCTCTATTAAACGTTTAAATAATTCCATTATTTGATGAAACTTAATGGGTTAATGGCAGAGATTATGTGTGTCAGTTAGCATGACATTTTTAATGTGTGTAAACATTTACAATAACAAAAACAACAATAAAATAAACAAACATTTAAAGAGTATTGATGAGAACAAGTGTTATAGAATAGTAGTCGTAACTGTTTGCATATGTATTGATGTACATATGTGTGTGTGTTAACAAAATCAAAGCAAATAAGAAATAAAAATTTTTTTTCTTTCCAAAGTTATGCTAATTAAATACAAATAACGGTAACGAAGGCACATGTTGCACAGAGATTTAAAAGAATAATTTCAATTATTTCGATTTAATTTGATTTATTTATACGCCTATATTGTCTGGCAAATGTATTTAGTTCTGTGCGGTGGCCTCTTTTCATACTTTTGTGAATATATGGATTCCTCTCTTATATTACTGGATAAGGATCAAATCAAAAAGTGGCAGCCGCTTAGGAAAAGGTGTACACATTTGGTATACAAGTTTTCAATTGTTCATTACAATTCTTTAGTTAGCATTACGATACAGCTTCTCACACCACCCACGTTGTGTTTTTTTTTCATAAGTGCCGGGACCTATTAATGTCGACTCCGAATGAAAAATTTGATTAACTTTTGATGGCAGGTTTGTTTACTTTCCCTGAAAGAATTATTGTTTTTTATATTTTATTTCTTCGAGACCTCAAAGCTTTGGTTTGATTTCTGGAGCTCTAGTAAGCCATACCAACTAGACTATGGCAACAACAAAAAAGTTTTCAACCATTTTTTTAAAATAGTTTCTGACTGAACTTACCTACGGCTTGCGGAACTTGTACGACATACATACGTACATACATACACAATTGGTCATAACAGCCCTTTTGACAGGATTACGACCTATGTAGTTTCTCACACCGCTTATGTTGTGTTTAAAGTTTAAAGTTGACTCCGAACGACAGATTTTTGAGAAACTTTTCACGGCGATTTTTTTATTCTCAAAGTTTTTGTCTGCTGAGAGGAAGTCACTGAAGAAATATTTTTTTATATTTCGTTTTGATGGTAGCGTGTGGGTACTGTGTTGCCTTATTAGACGTAAGGCCATGGTTCAAACAAAATTAATATCAAAACATTTAATTGCTTTCCATTCACAGCGCAATTAGGTTGGGAGAACAGGGCTTCAGAAGCAAATGATCAAATACTATACCATCTCCGGTAATATTATGCGCAGATAGTAGCCATTAACAACCTAGATTTGGCTTGTTAACCGACGTCCTTTTCACTGAAAGGGTAGAAAGTAAAAGGTTTTAGATTTCCTTGTGTCCTAATTCTACAACCTGTACAGATGAATGTAAGATGGTACCCCATGTAAGATGCTTTATATTATCACAAAAACTCTGATGTTTCCCAAGCGGAAGTTATTACGCAATGGGTAACACGTAAGATGCTGACAGCGGGGCTTTTGCAGTTTGAGATAAAATTTACTCTGGCAGTCAAGTTGCCATTAGGGCTCTGTTATAGTCTAGCAGCAACTCAATCTTAGTTCTCCTAAATAAGAGCAAGATGAAGTACCTTAGTCTTTAAATCTTACAATGATATCTGTAAACATGTGATTGTACATAAAGTTTGCTGAAGATTATTCCCTGAGAGGGCACAGATTTTTAAGGGCTTTCTGGTCTTGGTATGATAGGAACTTTTGTAGTTTACGCCTTCAGTCATAGTTCTAAACAACTTATATTAGATGAGATTTTGATTCTACCAAATGCAGAGCTTTACCAGTGATTTTGTTTTGGTTATGGATAATGGATATATTTTTCATAGGCAGTAATGAGTTTTACCATGTCTTTCGCCACCAGTTGATGGTGTGTTATTCAATTTAGTTTGTTTTGGATTAGTTTAGCTGCTTGCGATTTGTAATTATTGTTTGAGCCTGCCAACAATCTGAGTAGGGTAGTGTCTCTAGTTTATGATGTCAAAACTTTTCTGGTTAAACTGAGAGATTTTTTTAAGATCAATATTTTGAAATCAAAAACAAAAATCTTCCATCTTTACATAAAAGAAATAAGAATTAATGGAAACTGTTTACAGCTTAAACTGATTTATTTAAGTTACTAACTGACTTATAAAGTTATTTTCTGAATCAATCAATATATTGTCGATTTTATTGTTTTTATATATAAGAGTATATACCCATGCATAGTGTATTTACTCTTTTAATTATCTGTCATCATAATTTTAAATTGTTTGAACAAATTTTTCAATCTGATGAAGATTAAATAGTTCAAGAATTTATTCAAAAAACCAAATATGGCTAGTGAGTTAAATATTTAAGGTTAAGCGATTTCTAATTGGGTTTTTTGTTAAAAAAAAAAACATTTTTAAAGCATGTCAAACATATGTCCAAACATATAAGATCTAAAGGCTTTATAAATAAAATTTTATAAAAAAAACAGTCAATATTTGTTCAAATTATAATTCGGCATTTTTCTCAGCAATTTTATACAGAAGTGCGAGACGTTTTCTTTGTAAAACAAAAAAAAAATTATTAGATACGTGGACCAAATTACCAGAACTACTACGTATATGAATGGTTAGTGTGTAAACATTTATGATTTCAATCAAGCATACTGAAATTTCATAAAGTTTTTATACATAATTAATTAAAAATGTAAATTTATTCAGCATATAAAAATTTGTTTTTCGTCGAAAATTGACAATATTATTGAAGTTACAATGCTTAAGATCGTTTCATGACGTGTAATATTAAATTTTTTAATTCAGAAAAAAGACTTTAATTAACTAAAAAGTTTGTTGCTTAAGTCTTTTGTTTTGAATCAAGTAAAATATAGATTTTTTAAATTTTAAGTCAAACAAACAATATTTTTTGATTTAAGACATGATAAGTCAAAAAGAAAATTGGAAAGGCTACAATGATAAGGTGTAGGACCATGCAAGACCCAATTGCTGAACAAGGATGGCATTTTTCGTTTTTGTCTTAAAAAGTTTGTAAAACTTTCTCATTAGACTTGTTTGTTCCTATTTAGACTGTTTAGACTTTTGAGTCTGTTCAGCGGCATTACAATTACAACTATCTTGAAGGATATGTTATACCAAGGATTTTAATCTTTGTTCTTCCAAGGCCGGGTAATAGTCAAGCAGTTTCAAGCAAGATTCTGTAAATATTGCTGCAAGGAAAGCAGTGAATAATAATGACTCGATTGTGGCATGAGATGTGTTGTAAGTTGTACCATCCTGTTGAATGCAAACATTGTTCACATCAATATCATGAAAAGCGGGTACAAAAAAATCGGCTAGCATGATGCGAGAGGTGTCTCCATTGACCGTAATATTTGCGCCGTCCTGATTTTCAAGGAAATATGGGCCAATGTGTGCCTCTGCTCTACAAGCCGCACCAAATAGTTACTCGTAATGGATGCATTGGCATCTTTTAGACCACGTGTGGGTTTTCTGAACGGCAAATATGGCAATTTTGCTTATTACCCACCAAGATGAAAATGAGCTTCATATGAAAAAATGATTTTTTAGCAAAAAGTTTTCGTCTAATTTTCTTTGCTTCGGTAATAAATTTCGAATAAAGCTTAACGTTGCTTAATCGTAAATCGATTCATTACGTCCAGTGGAGATAATATACTAAATTTTGTGACGGAATAGATGGCATAAATACGGCTAGATTCGAAATAACCAATGGTTTAGATTTAAACCGATAGATGGCCCACCCTATATATACAAAATATAGATTTACAAATTTGCATGTTCTTAAGCTATAATTATAATCATTTGAATTTTAATAACATAATTTACAGAAATTAATTGTTTTAATTTTTTTAATCTGCTTAAGCATTTTAATTCATGAATAGGGAAGTAAAATTTAAATATTTCCCAACTTTGTTAAAAGAAAACAAAAAACCCGCTAACAAATAAAATTTTTAATAATAATCTACCGTTTACATATTGCTTATGAGTAATTTAATAACTAATAATGCGGGCTTAGGTTAATAAATATTCGTTTATAACATTTTAAAGTCGTTGTTAATAAATCACTTATACTTGGCTGGTAGTTCTTGAAAAATATACAAAAAAAAAAGAGAATCGCGTTCGAAATCTGCAATGCCAACTGCATTTAAAAGTTACATTCTAAAAATACTAGCTAACTTACTGACTTACATACATACACAGTTTTATTATATGTACACATTTATTGATATGAACAAAATGTATTAAAAATTTTTAAATTTTTTTAAATTAAAACGTTTATAAAAATCATTAAAAAAAATAAAAAATAAAATTAAGTATGAAACGTAAACCATATCAGTCTTGTGAATGCTTAAGTCTTTGGACTCATGTGGTAGCTGAATATGTCTGTTTTAATGTGGCTCATATAAACCACTAAATTCGCACCTTAAAACAAAAACAACAACAACAACAACAACAACAAATAAATATTATTATTTGAGTGTCATAAATTCAGTAGGTTTACTAATGGCCAGTGGCCACGTTAATTTTCTTTTACTGGCCATAAGTCTTTTAACCAAAAAACGCTTTAGAGACGTTATAACGTGTGTTTGTTTTATTTTTTATTGTGGTTTGTTTGTCTATTTAAGTTTTTTATTTTTTTTCAACATGTTAATAGAAAATTATCGTAATGCATGATGGCATTTTCAAATTGTTGACGTTACCATACGATACGAAACGATAGGAATTAAAATTGGGTTAAAGTTCATTAACATTGTCTGTTTCGTAAATAAATTATATTTTTTGATTTCAAGATTTTGTTTATTAACAAGATAGAATTCTAACATTTGAACGATAGGAAAAATATCATTCATTTGCAAGAACTTTGTAAAGATGTCACGTAAAATGATGATAGAAAAAATGGATTTAAATTTTCAAAAAAAAAATCTTACTGTTGTTCAGTGTAGAATTCTTGTGCCAGTAAATTAAAAACTAACATGTTTCAGCATCAGTGCTTCTTTTATAGCCTCTTAGCTAAACTACTGATGCTTCATAATAAACAAAAAATCCATGACATTTCATCAAACTTTGTTTGCTTTTTTTTTGAGAGGAAAAATTTTGGCTTTGAATTTAACATTAAAACCATGTGTTCAGAATTATTTTCGTTGCCACTCGTCAACTACTGAGTGATACTTATGCTAAGTATGAATAAAACTAAATGTTGATATTATCACTTCACTTTTATTCTCTTCTATATCGTATTCAAGATCAACATCTAGGGAATGGATGCTGCTTATAGAGGTCAGCAGTGAGTCGTTTTTTCGCTACTTATGAGTACTCATAAGTACTCATGAAATTTTGAGTATAAGTGAGTCAGCAGTATTGAAATCCAACTACTCTGATTCATTCGTACTCACTACAACATTGATTAATAAGTACATGTTGCAATGAGTATGAGTACAACGTTGGCATCAAACTCATTACATTCGAAATATGTTTAATTCATACGCCTACTCATTCAGATTCATAAATTTAGAAAAATACTTATAATACTTATTAGAGATCAGCAATGAGTATTCAAAAGAAGAAACAAAAAGTACAAAAACAGCAAGCCAAGCAAACACACAACCTTCTAGTGAGTATTGTAGTGTTCGTATGCGAATCATACTTATTTTGTAATTCTTGTAAATGTTGAGTAAATAAGAGTCGAAATCAACAACATCATACGTATTTTTAAGTATGAGTACGATGAGTACTTTGATACTTTGAATATGAGTAGTATGAGTATAATATTAAAATAAGTCTGAATGCGTATAAGTATCAGAAATTATGAGTACGTTTCGAATCTACTCATCTTTTTGAATACTCATTGCTCGCTGGTCTATGTTAGATCATAACAAAATTCACTCAAGCAAACTTATCATCTGCCATTTTCATTTAAACTCAGCTACGTTTTTGATTTTAACTCAGATACGTCCACTCAGCTTTATAGGCATACAGAGGAGTTTGATGTATGCAAGCCCAGAGTATCTCATTGCACAGATCAAAATATTCTCAAAATATTGTATTGTACTGATATCCTGCATGTCTCACTTTCGTATAATAGAATCGACGAAACATGGCTATTGAATATTCAGATTTAATATCCGTTGGAGTGGAACTCCACACCACATTAATTATGTTATATGCGTGCTTTGTCTTTTCCACACTTTTCGTGATGCCATAAGAAGGACCATTTATTTAGGAAAGCATAGCGCCGAGGTGAATGAAAATCCATATGTTTTCAAAAGAGCCCTTGCGTAAGTGGTTAAGTAATCTCTGTATTCATTTCCAATGCTTTTATTTTTATTCATCATAAGCAGCTCTTCATTTGGGCATGAGATTAAATATTTCAAGCATTCATGGAAACGCCACCAAACGTTGCCTATTTTTCTGTCATACTCTTTTCATAATTCAGGGCAATTTTATGCTGAAACCACATGGATCTGTGGATCCATTTTGTTACCAATTAAGTTTTTTAAATTTTCGAGTTTTGGTGTTGACGTCGCCGTAATCTTCTAGGTATTGTGTTGGTTTATTAGACATGAGGCCACGGTTCATGTACCCGTTCAGACATCTCCAACAAAATAAAAAAATATTTCTTCGGCGCCTGCCTGTCAGCAGATTTCTAGCAAAAACTCTGAGAGTAAAATAAAATTGCCATGAAAATTTTCTCAAAAATATGTCGTCGAAGTCGATTTTAAACTGTAGTTCTTGCCACTTGTGTATAAAATTAACACCCATAACATTAGTGGTGTGAGAAACTACGTCATAATTCTGACTGAAGGGTTGTAATGATATGAATGTATGAAGTATGTATGTTTGTTTGTGCATGAGACTGCCTATTAGACTGCCATACTCTTTTCATAATTTAGGACAATTTTATTGCAGAAACCGTATCAATAGGATTGATTATGCATGCATCTCTGGATCCACTTCTGCCCAAATCAATTAAGTGTCTTGAATTCTCGAGTTCCAATTATGTTGTCTAGGTCTAGGAAGGTATTTTTAGTTTTTGTCACCTGAAGTGCTGTCTCGGATTGAATAATTGGTATAAATAACAAGGAAAATAGATGAAGTGAACGATTTTTTAAGTCGTTAAAAAGTTTTTAATGCTCTCGCTTTTCAGGTCCTGATCATCAATACTTTTCAAGCACCTCACTATATGCAAACAGTTTCGAAAATGTTACGAAAATATTTGCAATCTCTCTGGAGGATTGTTTGCGAGTCATATCACGCGTGTTTATCCTTTTTTATAAATCTTGGTTGTGACTTTCAACTGCTAAAAAGCAGATAGTATTGATAGATATGTTTGGATTTAATTTTTGAGTAAAATTATGTGGAAATTGAAATCCAGCAACATTATCAGTTGGGATTACTGCAGTCCATAATATAGGGTATTTAGATAATATTTCCTAATCTAGTTTTAGATGAAAACAGATCCATGTGCAGCTCTTAATATTACCTATAATTTGTTTATTATTTCGACCCCTATACCCACATACAACAGTGTAGGGTATGATGTTCACAAGTAAAGAAGAAATATACACGCTCAACACTTTCAATCATAGCCTTGACATATATTCTCACATTAAACTAAAAAATAAAATCTTTTTCCGCAATAAACTCAAATAAATTATAAAAAATGTGTCTTTTTAACGTACATCGTATCGCAGCAGTTGCCAAAGACAATTTAATGTAAACGAGTAGAGAAGTTTGACTAACATTTTCAGAGTCTTCAGGCCACAATTATTTAAGACTTAAACGTGGAAATGCCGTTGTTGTTATAACATGATTGTGGAAGATAAAGTGGAAATACAACTTTAAATTGTTTAACAACAACGGTCTTTAACATTGCAATTTCAAATGAAAAGAAAATAATTTCTTTTTTTTCTTTCTTTCTTTCCTTTTGTTTTCTTTGATCTGTTTCTGATGTACCAGAAGGAAAACCGAGAAAAAAAAATCAAGTGAAAGAGAGAAAAAAAAAACTTTTCATTGTAAACCATAATTATGTGTGTTTAAATCTTGTTTTGTTTGCCACATAACAACCTCCAACTTTTCAAATACAAAACGGGCTGACAATCGAACAGACGGGGAAAATTGTATTGCAACCGGTATTAAGCAGTGCTTTACAGCGCCTGTGCCTTAAGATGGAAAGTATTTTCAGCTTAACAAAGCATTTGTAAGCGTGTCCTTAAGAAAGAAAGAAAATGTTTTTTTTTGTTGGGTGATTTTGTTTAAACTGGTGTTGCTAAGATCGTATGGTAGATAGTATTTAGGGAAACAATTTTAATGAAGGGCTTTAAATATTCGTTGCAATCCATGCCAAAAAAATTTTTTTTGTGTTGCTTTAGTTTTTTTCTTATTTTTTTTAAATGAGATGTAATAGTCGTCTTAACAAATGTTGTTGCAGATTTATGCGGAGTAAAAGAAAACTTGTCCAGGAAATCATCTTTAACCTGTTCATTGGCCTGATAAAAATTCTCTGAATTTTTTTTTGTCTCTGCAGTTTTTTGTGCTTGTCATTGTTGATGCTGTGGCGTTGGCTTTTGTTAAACTTCATTTCTTTTCAATTTTAATTTTAGTTTCAATTCTATGTCCCAGTACATGTTATGAACATGTTTTTATTACAATTGCCCATAAAGCCGTTGGGGCTTATGCTTGTTTTCGTAGTTAACAGTACATGGTGTATGCAGGAGAAATATGCAATTGATTTGGCATCGCTTGGTATATGTATACCTCAGCTAAGTCATAAGAAATTGTCCAATAAAATGCAGTGAATTTGGTGAAGCGATATATTTCGAAACTAAAGTTCTACGTTCTCTTCAAAAATTATTACAGAACGGATTCTGAGGTATCCACGGCTAATACTTCTCTTGCCATGCATTTTACAAAACTGAACATTGGATATGTAATGGTGTGATACTGTAGGAATTCACGCATGGAGATCGAATTGAACTGGTCGTTAAGAAACACACAGTTTGTAACAGACATAGATGGACTTTAGAGATCTCGAAAGTGTGAATTAAATTGATGGAAGGTGCTTACCTTTATTACATGCCGGTTATGAAGACTCTGAGGGCTCGTGAACAATATCGCCAAAATTTAACTCTTAGTGGTCTTGTTATTGTATAAATAAGAGATCACTTAAGGAATTTAATGGTTACGGGATAGGTCGCCAGTGGCGTGAATTTTTCTTTTTCCGTTCGTAATCCACGACTACCTTTTTGGGTAATTGAGAAGGTGATATAAGACGATTCATTCATTACGATCGTTCTGAAAAAGACAGGATCACAGAATGTCTTATGAATGTCAGAATGCTCTTGCGAATGTCAGTATGCCTTAGATTGCTGCGTTGAGGTATTCATTTCACCTTAGAGTGACCAGTATTAACTCTGACAAATAGAAACACATCCGTTTTAGCAAAATTAAACAGGTTTGCTGTGCTCCACAGATGTATATCTCTTTGGACAGATTTCTGGCAAAAACTCTGAGAGTAAATAAAATTGACATGAAAGTGTTCTTTAAAAATCTGTCGTTCGGAGTTAACTTTAAACTGTAGGTGCCACCACTCATGTACGAAATTAACACCCTCAGCATACATGGTGTGAGAAGCAAGGTTGCAATCCTGACTGAAGGGCAATTATGTATGTTATATTACGTGAATTTCGGGTATCTTCCATATAAACGTAGCCTTGGCTGAATAGCATACAGCTGAGTAGGCAATTTTGCCAACCAAAAATTCTTGTCTAAGAATTGATGGCTTTTCCACGGAACCGGCTGGTTTCATTCGAGTTGATTCAAACCCATCACTAACGGAAAATGACAAGGGGGCTTACCTCACACTGGGCAACACAATGTGCCATACCACCACCGAGTGAACTTGCCGGTGAATGGCAAGTTACCCGCTAACCTAATTGTATTCAAAGGAAAATCAGTATGGTATGGTGGCATAATTCATTACCCCATGGCAAAATTCGAAGTCTATCGAATCGATACTGAACTTACGATAGATAACATAGTCAAATGAAGTGAGGTTATGTAGATAAGCTAACTTAAATGCTTGTAATATAGAAAAACAAAGTAAGGATACCTTGTGTGCATAACTTTCCTAGTTTCTTTCCTAAAATAGAAACTTAAACGATATACCAACAAAATCCTTAAAAAAAAGAAATAGTGCTACAGTGCAGCTATAAGGCACAAGTATTTTTAGAGAAAGTGAAACTAAGTTGCCACAAACAATTGAAACAAAAAATGAAAAATAAAACAACAAACGAAGTCATAGTACAGTAGTTTTATTAATTCTCTTTTATTGTTTTTGTGTTATGTTACCAACAGTAATTGACATTTCGTTCCATTTTGCGGCATTTTATTGTAAACGATTTGAAGCTCTTTAATAAGAAAAAAAAAAATTTTTTTTGCTTTTCTTAGCGTGAAGTTCAATATTTTTTTTTAAATTTTTTTTTATAATTTATGTTACAAACTTGTTTTCGTTTTATAAACATCTTAATTTTTGTTTAAACAAACAAAAAAACGTGCATTAGTACTGAGGAAAAAGATTATGAGTTTTTTTAATTGTTTTGTTACTGAATTGCGATTACGAGACTTTCAATTATTCAAGAGTACTTGAGTAATTGATTGGCGTAATAAAGATTTTGTCGGTTAAATTAGACGATATGATGCCTTATTTTATTAGGTATTTTTTGGATTAATTCGGGTTTTTTTTATCGGACAGCTGAAGGTAACAAAATAAAATGATTGTAGAAAATTTGATTAATTAGTTGGAATCGACATACAAAACGGTTGATGGAAGAGTTACTAGAAGTAAACATGTAAGCCTAAGATGATTATTTCGTTTAATTTAAAATAGAGCCATAAAATATTAAGTCAACTAGCCTTTAAGAAACTTTAAGAATCCGTTTTAATTCTTATCATTTAATTTATTTTACAATCCCTTCTTGTTTTCTACAAATCTCAATTCGTTGCATTTTAAAATTATTTAAAAAAATATATTTTTCATATACAAACAAATGAAAATGTTACATTTAGGGTGTGTTACAAACATCAATACTAATTTGATATACTACCTCTCTGCTTGCTGGCGTATAGGTTTCATAAATTAAATACTGGATTTAAATTCATTTAACAAAAAAAAAAATAATCCATCATTTCGTACAGTCATGCATAATGAGGTTATTGATTTATCTCCCGTGATAAGTTATTTACTTCCGTTTTTGATTTTAAAATTGAAACGTTATAAACCGAAAAGATTTCTTTATTTTTTATTACAACACAATCCTGTTTAGATACGAGGGTGTTCCCAAAATAAGCCAATCAAACAAGGAAAAAAATAACAAATTTTGTAAAATTTTTCTTTATTCCTCTACACGATCTCAGATACTAAATTTGTACACTTTTTTCAAGGATATTCAAAGGATTCGACCATTTGTTTATAGTAACAGTAGTTTAGATTTTTTTAAATAGCCATAAGCTCTAGGATTTTGTCTCTTCATTGTTAAAACGCGTTTCACCACTAAACCGGTATTTTAAAGTTAAGAAATAGTAAAGTTAAGTTAATAGTATTGGGTGCCACGATGGCACCCTGTCGTTAGTTCTTATTTTATAATTTGATTATTTATCTCATGCATAATTTACCGCGCTAATCTTTTCAAGTTTTCTAATTTTGTTGGCATGCTTGCGATCTTGTGTGAGAGTGGACAGATATCATCGACCCAATTCAAATCCATGCGAGAGACTTCATGTAATTCTTCTTCTCTCTAAACAGTCTTTGCTAATTATATCATCCTGCAAGATGATGCCCTGATAGCGAAGTTGATAGTGTTCTAAACTTTAAGAGCCTAGGCCGAGGGTTCGATTCCCACCAGAGACTCTGGGTGTTTGTAATTGTTTGTCTGACATCAAATGTGATGATTACTCACAATAGAAAAAAAAAGCGAGTCTGTACCTTTGTCATTAAAAAAATTGTCGCATACTACCCCCTCTTTACTTTCTGCTATAAACTGTCTACTGTATTCCAACACAATATGATGCATGAATCCCTATTCACAGTGTTGGTTTCAAAAAAAAAAATTCATTTAAAAAATCAACATCTAGCGAATTAAATCGGCTGTAAAAAGCAATGTGGAATTAAGAACACATACCGGTCTGTGATAATTCATTGCAGAGGAAAATACCTGGGGACATATGCATTAGGTACATACCAGAGGTCACCAATGAGTATTCAAAAAGATGAGTAGATTCGAATCATACTCATAATTTCTGATACTTATACGCATTCATACTTATTTTAATATCATACTCATACTATTCATATTCAAAGTTTGAAGTACTCATCGTACTCATACTTAACAATACGCATGATGTTGTTGATTTCGACTCTTCTTTACTCAACATTTACAAGAATCATAAAATAAGTATGATTCGCATACGAACACTACAATACTCACTAGAAGGTTGTGTGTTTGCTTTGCTTGCTGTCTTTGTCTTTTTTTTCTTCTTTTGAATACTCATTGCTGATCTCTGATAAGTATTACAAGTATTTTTCTAAATTTATGAACCTAAATGAGTAGGCGTAGGAATCAAACAAATTTCGAATGTTATGACTTAATGTCAACTTTGTACTCATACTCATTGCAACCTGTACTTATAAATCAATGTTGTAGTGAGTACGAATGAATCAGAGTAGTTGAATTTCAATACTGTTGACTCACTCATACTCAAAATTTCATGAGTACTTATGAGTAGCGAAAAAACGCTTCATTGTTGATCTCTGGTACATACTAGACTGTGTTTATGCTCACTGGCACTAAACAAATGTACTGAGGTTCGTTAAGGCAACAGGATTTATATTTAATAATAAATGCAATGAGTATTTTAAGGCAATAAAATTTAAAAATTAAAAAGAAAATACATTAAAAAATTTAATATACGAGTAATTAATATTGATCGCTTACAAATTAATCATTCATTATTTCGTATCATCATGATTCATATTAATTAATTAAGACTTGTTATGGAATATTAATTAATACAGCTTTATTTTTATTTCCTTTGCAGGTGAGTGAATTTGAGAAATTTGCACGATTAAAGTTTATTGCCTGTAAGCAGTAAGTAAGGATGTCTTTTCTGTTATTAATAGCAATTAATTAAATAAATTTTTGAAAATTTTTGTATTATTAACTGTTTAACCCAAAATTTAATGTGCATTAAAGCAGGAAATTTTTGTGTATTTGAAGAATTTCCAAAATTTTTTTGGCTGCCTTCCAAAATGTATCAATAAAAAGTTTGTATGCAGTTCTACTACTGTATATAAACTATGTAGATATGCAAAGTAACCAAACAATGCCTCAACTATAAATCCGATACCTGATTGCTTTTTGAGTGCTTTAAAAATGCACATTGACGAAGTTTTGAAATAGAATACATTGTATATATTTTGTACAGCGGCATTATGAAACACTATACTTTGTTCAAACACAAAGCAAGGAAGGCAGCCTGTCATAGATAATGACCTTCCTTAATGGCTTAAACAATTTGCACTCAAAATTTCTGGATCAAAATTTGTTTACACAGTGGCCGTCAGCAGCTTCATTTTTCTTAAGTCATTACGTTATTGATTTTTTAATATTAGTCGTGGGAAATCCTTTACTTCTGTAGATTGAATATTCTGAGCTCAGGTAATCAGATAATTGTAGGAATGACGCCATTATTATCAGTGCAATCTATTTATTCTATTGTTTACCAAATTAGTTGAAAATGGCTTAGACTTTCTAAAGAATATTTACAAGTATTGACTGAAGGAAGACGCAGTAGTCTAGTAGGTGGCTTATTAGACGTAAGGCCACGTTTCGAACCCCAGGTCACGGAATATGAAACAATATTCTGGCAAAAACTCTGAGAATAAAATAAAATTGGCATGAAAAGTTTCTCAAAAACCTGTCGTTCGGAATCGACTTTAAATTGTAGCTCCCGCCACTCATATATAAACTTAACACACACAACATAAGCAGTGTGAGGAGCTTGGCCGTAATCCTAATTGAAGGGTTGTAATGACCGATTATATATGTATGTCTGTAATCACTAAAGACAATATTCAGGAATCTAAAATTGTCTGGCCTTTAATTAGGCACAATACAGGTCACATAGTTGTTTATTCATTGCCTGTTAACTTGTCAAATTAGATACAAAAATTAATTCGAACCATTGATTGGCAAAGGGACATCTGTTATAAGTAACAGAAAGATAGAAAATGCGCCTACTTGTATAAAATCCAAATAATACGGGGGTTTTTGAATGTATGAAAGTACGGATTTACTTTAAACCTACTTAGAATTCATCTTAGGCACCTTGGGGTGATCATTGGCCCAAAGGTTTACAATATCATCACAACGACTTTTGTAGAAACTACACATTCACATTCATTATACAACATATTCCCTGTCTTTGCTTGTCACTTGGGAACCTAGGAAACAAGATTTTTAGACAAACAGAATTTATCGCCAGAACTTGTGTACAAAGGGCCAGTTTGAACTAAGGCTATACCTTCTAGAAATTAGCAGGACGACTAAGAATTGCCAGATGGGTATTAAAGGCACATTTTGAAATAGGTATGATAGTGAAACAAAGGTACCTTTGTTAGGATTCAAGGGAACCCAAAGTTATCTTACTTAAGCCCTTATATTTCCTTTCACTCTAACACTGTAAACCACAAACAGTTGACAGTTTTATGCCTTTTCTGGACAGGAGATTACTTGTACTTTTTTTAGTTTTTTTTTTTTTTGAGAAAGTCCATGCATTTTATAAAAATTACCATTAAAATTTTGAAATGGGTTGTTTGTCTATGCATTGTGAAATGAAAAACCTGGAACCTTAACAGGCTCCATTGCTTTTTTTACTTTTTATTTGTATTTTTGTTTTCGATTGTTTTATTTGTTGTTTACGACGTCGTCATTGCTACAAAGCAGCATAAATAATAAGAACAAATGTATAAAAAGTTTGTGTCTTAAGTCTTTTGTTTTATTTTTCATAATTTTTCTTATTCACTTAGTATTCCAATGCTAATGATTATTTATGATTTGTGATTTCTGTTTTAATTTGAAGACAACAAATATTACAATGCATTTTTCATTTAAAATCCATTTTTCGTTATGATTTCTTCACTTCACTTTAATTCTTAGTTTTTTTCAATATTTTTTTCTTTCATATTTTGATTACCGCCAAATCATTTTTTCTTTTTGTTATTGTTTTTGAATTTATTTTAACCTTGTTTTGTTTATTTACCATATAATTTTCTTATAATTTTAAAATGTTGTTGTTTTTGTTTTTTTTGGCTTTTCTTTGTTGTTCTTTTAGTTGCCGCTTTGAAATGCTTTGCAGTTGAATGTTCTCACTCACTGTCTATGAATATTGCATTGAGTATTTAGCGGTAGGAAATATTAGTAGTAAGTGTTATAGTTATTGTTGTATTTGTTGTTGTTGTTGTTCTTGTGGCTAGTAACAAAGATATCTAATGGCAAATAATTTTCGTTCTTATAAAATAACAATTACTACCATGTCACGTTTTACAAATATTGTAGAGTTTTTTTGTCTTCTTTTCTACCTAAAGTCGCAACCACAACAATAAAAGTGCAAACGTATTCATTGATACAAATAATTTTGTTTTTAATTTTGATTTTAATTTTGTTCTAATTTTTCTGTAAAAAACCAGAACAAAGAAAAAAATAAGAAAACCAAAACCAATAATAATACCCCGATTACACAATTATTTCTTTTGATAATGTTTTTTGGCTATTAATTTTATCGTTTTAATATCGATAAATAATTTATTTGTAATCACAGTTTGTGTATTTTAATAAATCGAACGGCAAATAAAGGTTTGTTCTTGCCAATGATACTTTAGTGTGATATGATATAATGAAAACGTTATGAATTTAAGGCAGAACAACAAAATTTTATTTGTATTAAAATTCTGACATAAAACTTTTTCGCTTCGCGAAAGTCTACTCTATAAGGGGCCTCTTTAGATTTAGGAACAGTTAAAGTGGAAGGCAAATTCAATGAATATAATGGTTTCCGCATAATGTTGTATTGCTTCTGTCATCAAAAACAATCACAAGCAAAGTTAAGTGAAGTTATGAGTTGACTTCCACAATTTCGCTTGTTGTTTAAATTAATTTGCTGATAAATTTAAGGCAAAACTCTCCAGCCACTATATGGCTTTCTGTTTCGAATTCTATGGCTCAACATTGCCCCGAACTTTTTGCGTTACTAAAAAATTTAAACTGAAAAGATCAATCGCGATTAGTTGATCTGGTTGTTATCGATGCTAATTTTGTTAGTTATCGTGGTTTGATTTGATTATTTATTTCAAGTCTAGTTTTAAGCGCTAATCTTTTTAAGTTTTCAAATTTTGTTTGCAGGTTGGCGATCTTGTGTGAGTGTAGACAAATATCATTGGCCTAATATAAGTCCGTGTGGGAGACTTCATATAATTTCTCTTCTTTTTAAACAGACTTCGCTAATGATATTATCCTGCAAGGCGATGTCTCGATGGCCTAGTTGGTAGTGTGTGAGACTCTGGGTGTTTGGGATTGTTTGTCTGTTTGTCTGAAAGTGAGAATTAATACGAAAAAGCAATTCTAGAAAAAAAGAGACGAATTCATGGTCATTAAAAAAAAAATTGTCGCTCAATACCCCTTTCTTTCCTTTCTCCTATAAAGTAACTTCCCTGTGTTCTAACCAGAGATCAGCAATGAGTATTCAAAAAGATGAGTAGATTCGAATCATACTCATAATTTCTGATACTTATACGCATTCATACTTATTTTAATACATAATCATACTACTCATATTCATAGTTTGAAGTACTCATTGTACTCATACTTAACAATACGCATGATGTTGTTGATTTGGACTCTTCTTTACTCAACATTTATAAGAATCACAAAATAAGTACGAACACTACAATACTCACTAGAAGGTTGTGTGTTTGCTTTGCTTCCCGTCTTTGTCTTTTTCTTTGTTCTGTTATTGTAAATGCTCTTTTGAATACTCATTGCTGATCTCTGATAAGTATTATAAGTATTTTTCTAAATTTATGAATGTAAATGAGTAGGCGTATGAATCAAACATATTTCGAATGTTGTTAGTTTGATGTCAACGTTGTACTCATACTCATCTCATGAGTACTTATGAGTAGCAAAAAAACGATTCATTGCTGATCTATGGTTCTAACACAATGCTCTGCATGCATAGGTCATCTCCTAATTATTGGCCCCAAATAAAAAAGTGTACAGCTTAGGTAAAAGCTATCATCTTTTCTTTACTACAGTGCTTAAATAAAATTATTAGTAAATATACCCGTTGTGCGGAGAGTTCTGTGTTCTCGTATTATTTTCAATTCTCGAGTTATGTTCATTTCAGTTCGTCTACTGGTATTAAAAACTGTTTTTTTACGATTTTTTAAAAAATAAATCGTCTTTATTTTCTTCTATATTTTCTTTTATAAATTAATTGTGGGTGTTATTTGGTGAAATTCTGTGGAATTAATTTTTTAGTGTTTTTAGTTTTAAGTGCAATTTTATTATTGGAGAAATATTTTCAAAATTCCTTTGTTAAATTTTTAGGGGACTAAGTAAAACGTTTTTTGTTTATTTAATATTTCAAACGATACTAAAAAAGAAAAACAATATTTTATTAAACATGATGAAAACCATGATGAAATATTTCAATTCCGTTTTTTTAACTGTTAAGAAAATAATTAAAAAAAATATAGAAATAAAGTGTCTACAATTCCAAATCATTTGCTGCAATTAATTAAAGAAAAAAATTTATTCTACATAACCTAGTTGGGTTTAATTAATAACGACTCTATTTATTTCTGTTTCTAAATAACTTCATAAAAATTCCAACTAAGAAACCCATTAACAGTAAAACCGCTTGATGTAAATTAAAGAGAATAATTAATACACAAGGCTTTTGTTTAAACATTCGAAAGCAATTGCAGAAAAATAACAAAAAAAAATTTAAATTAAAATTAATATCGTTCGCATATACAAATAAAAATAATGGAAAACCATATTTCTGAATGATTTTAATATAAAAATGAAATCAATGCAGGAAACGTGCTTCGAATAATCACCAACAAATAGGTGGAACGTATATTTTAATTGATTAAACGTTTAACTTTCAAAAAACAAAAACAAAAACGAAAAAGAAAAAGAAAAGAAAGAAAAAACGAAACAAAAGAAAACAAATTTACTTTTTATAATTTTTAAAAATGGTCATGGAATAGTTAGAAAGAAAATGAAAAAAAGACACAAAAAAAAAACACCACACTATCGATGATTGATGTTAATGGGTTTTAGACAATAGGTCAAGCAGCCATGCAGTCTTGAGTTCATTCATTCATGACCATTTCAATATTGAAAGTGAAATGATTTGTTTTTTGTTTTGTTTTGTTGTTTCTTTTATCTGTTTTTGCAAAAATTTGTTGAAGATGTTTTCTTATTATAAAACAATTTTAATACGATCATTAACATAAACATTACAGCCGAGCATCAATCAGTCAGCCAGTAAGTCAGTCAGTCTTAATGAATGAATGAATGAATGACGATTTGTTTCAGTTATTGAAAAGTGAAGGTAATTTTGTTTTTGTCAAGCATTCACTTCTGCAACAGATCATCCATCGTATTAATATGCTGCCGGCATATTATGTTTGTATGATAAGCATGGCCGTAGTATAAATTATTTAAGCTTATGAATGTGGTATGATGATGGTATGATAAAAGAATTTTATTTTGACACACTGACTTATTCACTAAAATTTTAATTGAAGTTGTAAGTTGGAAAATTTGTTTCTTTCGAATCTGCGGATTTTGGTTTGCTGAAAAGTTGTCAAAATGGTTTAGATTTTGCAATGATCTCTGAGTTGTTATCAATCTGTTGTATTGCAAAATAAGTCTCTTGATTTATCTGTACTTTGTAGCTTAAGAAGCATGGACAGCTTGCCGTAGTCTAGTAGGTAGTGTATTGGCTTAGGTTCAAACCTCAAGTCAGACTTATCGAATTGAATGAAATATGAAAAAATATTTCTACGGCGACTTCCTCACAGCAGATTTCTAAGTAAGCCTGACTGGAAAGGTTGTAATGGCTTCGGATCATATAAAAAAACATTGCAGGTACAATGTAATCATAGTATCACATACGACTCTATTGGCTTATTAGAGCATATAGGCAGAGTAGCAAGCATTCTTATAGGTACTGCAGTGATGGAGGTTCTAACGAATTTGAAGAAGCAAATGTAAATATCCACACAGTGTCTTTGTCTATAGTTTAAAAACAAACTGTGTTTGTTTATACCCACAATGTATTCGTTGTATTCGAAAAATCCGGTAAAATCATCTTTTAGTAATACTGTCTGCGTCTAAAACAAAACTGAATACTGCTGCCTTTATTCTCCCAAGCAAAACTTAAAAACAGTGGAATGCAAAAAATTACTGGGATTCAGTCCTGGGCTATATGCACACTAAAATGAAAGTATTAACGTGTATTTATTAGAACGCTCAGCCACTTTCATGCTTGGGTTTGCGAACTGAAACTGTTCAAATGAGCTCGAAATATCCAGTAATTTCGAGTTAGTAACTCGCATTGATTACATCCCAGCGCTTTGTATGCATAGCCCGTCGCTACTACCGATTGAATTATTTAATGAGGTCTCCGAACGTGATCAGTGTAATGCCTTGGGTGTTACGGATGTTTTGCAATAGTTGACCGAACTTGATTACAACTTAAAATTTGCTTGCTGAGAAGGTGCATATCGTGAGAAATATATTCCTAAAGCTGGTGATGGAGATGGAGTGATATTTATAGATTATCTCAGCCAGATTCTGTAATTTCATCATATGTTTCCTTGTGACAAAAATCATCACAAGCTCCTGATATAAAGAAAATTATGAGAAGGAAATGAAGAAGAATTAGGTACACCTAAATCCACCCGATAACATAACGAAACTGGCATTAAAATGAAAAACACAGGGAAGCCCATACTTGGAGACGATAGGTAGACAAGGAAGCTGTTGCTTACAGTTTGGCTTGGAGACTTATTGAAGTAAGACTGAGATGGGAAGAACATGTAATTGCAATATGAAGTTTAAGAATCATCAAAGCAAGTTATGAACATACTTGTTTACTAAAACCTAATGAGCTGCATTAGAAAGACACTCAACTTCTAGATTTTAGTAAACAAAACACATGATAAAATGCTTTAAACGATTGCCAATTAAATGCTATAAATTCTCTAATTCCGTACAAAAAATTCTCAATTTTGTTTTTCGAAAAAGCAAATTTTTTTAAAAACTCACTTTCATTCGTTTTATTCTGCAATATTGTTTCATTTCACTTCAATGTTTAATTTCTGGTTTCATTCCATAAATGAATTCAATGAACTTTCTTTAAAGCCAAAAACTGAATTAAAACGAAATATGTCAACTAAAATTTTTGGCAAAAATTTTCAAATTTTCTTGCATGTTTCTTAACAAATGCAACCAGGAAATTTGAAACGAAGTAGAGTAGAAAATGAAATATTTTTCCTGGACTTTAAAACAGTTTTGTTGCACATTTAAGCCATTATAATAGATTAAGACATCATATGTAAGTGTTTTGTAGACTCAGATATTAGCAAAATATTGTATATGAACAATAAAAAACAGTTTAATTGAAAGATAATCTTAATAATCGTAATAAACAAAATGTTTGTGTCTTAAGTCTTTCGTTTTTTTACGGCGTAAATGATGCAAAAGGTATACTTAAAGCTTAAATCTAAGCATACTGGTATAAATGGTATAAATAGGCGCTTAGATTAATTTTGATTTTCAATTATTACGCTTCTGTCTTAAGTCTTTTGTTCACTACTTTAGAAATGCAATTGCAATTGCAATGTATCACAAAGACTTGGAAATTTTTTTATTTTCCGACAAAATTAAATTAAATTTTTATGATTTTTCTTACAAACGAACTAAATGAAAACGATATAAAAATAAAATAAAAAACAAAACAATTTATAAAGGCAATTAAACATTTAAATTGAAATTTATATCATAATTACAGACTGTGTATTGGGCTGCACAACTAACAACGGAGCCAATAAAAATAACCATAAAATTATTGCTTAGGTATCCATTGTATAAAAAGAAAGAAATAAAAAATTTATTTTATAATTTTTATAAACAATAAACTCAAAGACAACATATCATATCATATTGTTGCATTCAAAAAAAAAAAAAAAAAAAGGCACTCAAAATATGCATGGGAATCTATTAAAACCACAAAAATACTAGGGGAGCGACAAAATAAAATTCGTTTTTTTCCTCTTCTTAATTTAGCAGCAGCACTTTATTTAGGCGTTTTGCCATAATAACATCTGAAGACAACAAAATCTAACCAAAACTGGAGCAAAGTTATAAAATTTTATGTTAAAAAAAACTCGTGCAGAGTTTCGTTATGTTTATGTAGGTTTTCTGCCTGTTTTGTAGAAACAGAATCAGAAATAACTCTACACACACCGAGGTATAATTAAATGCAAGAAAAGCTTACATAAAACTCTTGATTAATAAATAAGTGGTAATAGAGCAGCATTGCTGTTTGCTAACACATCCATGTAGCGAAAGGAAGGCGTTTGTGTGTATTCAACTAAACGTCAGTCATATTTAGTTTTTTTTTTTAAGAAATATTACGTCATAATATTTTACGTTTTGAGACTGAAACGATGAAGATGATGAAGCAGATGAAAATGAGAATAAAAATATACATACGTCAGTGGTTTATATTGCCATCATTATGTTCAAAATGTGGTTTTAATTGTGGCTGGATTAGAAAAAAAAAATTTTAGTTTTACCGTCATGTGCAATATTAATGGAAGTAGATTATGGGTAGTAAAAAACAGTTTAAACAGTTATACCATGGACCATCAAGCTGTATATTACCAAACAACAGTATATGCAGGTTTCATGTAGAATGGGAAACAAAATTGTTAATTACGTACGTACATACATACATAATTAGTCAATAATCAACACTTCAGTCAGGATTACGTCCTAATTTCTCACACCACTTACGTTTTGAGTGTAAATTTTTTACTTGAGTAGTGAGGCCTACAGTTTACAGTCGACTGTGAACGACAAAATTTTCAGAAACTTTTCATGGCAATTTTATTTAATCGCAGAGTTTTTGCCAGAAATCTGCTGAGAGGAAGTTTCGGAAGAAATATTTTTTCGAATTTCATTTGTTGGAGACATCTGACCCGAGGTTTGAACCGAGGCCTCATGTTTAATAAGCCAGCACACTACCTTCGAGACTACGGCAAGTTCTGTTACTTTAGCAGGGAAATTTATATGATAAATCACGGTGGACCTACAACTATAAAGGCTGATTTTGAACGAAAGTTGTTTTTAAATTTGACTGATAAGAACACAAAGTTGCTGGCACATGTTGTCAACATGTTGTGATGATCAGTCTTCTCATTAAATTAAATATCATTTGGTCCAGATCCATGCCATCCAGTTGAGATCACAAGAACTGCATGAACATGTTTCTGTAATGAATGTGGGCCACAGTCACTGCAATTTACAACACGATCAATATTTTTGCTTAAAACAGCAATGCTGTCAATAGACCCATCGGTACCTTGACGCATGCAACAGACCAGAGTCTGTGGTGAGAATTGAAACCACAATCCTTACGTTAATACCCTAGCACACTACCCACCAGACTACCAGGGCACACCACTATAAAGTTTGGCAAATGCAATGCGACACTTTAGAATACAATTATTGCGTGGCAAAAAAGGAAAAAATTAGGATTCAAATATTACGACTTAAAATTTGTTTAGAAACAATGATTGGACATCTTAGAACGAGCAATGTAGTTTCATATTTACAGCAGTCTTCAGATCTAATCTAACTCCACCCTCTTTAATGCGTCAAAAAGGCTCATTTCCCATCTCTGGTTAAAATTCAAAAGTAGTTTTCTTATTTGGCAGTATTTTGGCTTAAAGTAAAGATTAAGAGGAGCAGTTAAGCGTTTTTATTTTTTCGCATGCCTGGCAAATGGATTCACTCTCAAGTATAAACAGTTTTTTTGTTGCATTTTTAATAACAAACAGACAGTTTCTTGAAAACTGGTATACGTTTTAGGTTTTTTTCTCTCTCTCTCTCTGATGCTGATATTATTGTTGTTTGCTGTTGTTGGCATTCCAGTCAAAAGATGCAAAGCCCCAGACAAATATACTTAAAAAATTTTAAACAAATAAATACCAAAGAAAAAAATAAAAGTCGAATGGAAAAATGAAAATCCAGAAGAGTTGTCTGCCTGGCTGCCTGCCTGGCTGCCACTAGAGACATACACACTTAACACACATACGGATGGAATAAGTGAAAGGAAATTTAAAACCGTAATGCAAAGCGGCGTTGTTATAGAAGAAATAACGCACTTGCAACAAGTAGAAGTAAAAATAACAACGACAACAATAACTGGGTAACAGAGAAGAAAAAATAAAAATGAAAACAATTTTTACACTTCCACTCCATAAAAAAACTGCAACAACAACAAAAAGAAAAGCAGCATCACTAGCAAGAATTGCAACTGCTGGCTGCTTCACATATGAATGAGTAAATGAATGACAATGAAGACAGACAAAGAAGAGTTGTTGCAGCAGCAGTAAAAGTAAGTCTCTGCGTGGATAGACAACAAAGATGATGATGATGATTGTGTTGGCGATAATGTTGCTGATCAAGTTGAAATAGAAGTGGAAGCTGATGTTTTGCTAATGATTATAAAGCTCTGGCTGCCACTAAAACCATCTGCTTTTGCTTCTGCTTCTGCTGCTGCTGCTGTGGATGTTGTTGATGATGACAACGTTTGGTCATACATATGCATGACTTGACGCAATTGCAGCTGTATTTACTTAACAGCCAAGCAAGATTTGGAAATATTTATTTATTTTTAAGAAAATATTTTGCAAAAGTATCCAAACAACAACAAAACCAACAATAAATTGCATCTTTAGAAAAAAATTAAAAAAAATTTTTAAATTTTAAACTCTTAATAGAATGGAAATTTCCTGAAATAGTTTCACAAATGATTTGATGATTTGAAGATATTAAATGTATTTAATCAATGCTTTACACAAACCATAAAAAAAACATCTGATTACATAATAAATGAAAGGATTTTTATCTGCTCGATTGAATAATGAAGTTAAATAATCTTAATCGAGTGAAATAAATGACTTGAAATATGATTTTTGATTTTTCTTTATAAATTTAATTTTTTTTTTTTTATCTTTTTTAACTTTAACTTTATGCATTACAACAACAAAGTTGTTATTTTATTGTAAAACAAGTCAAGGAGGTCAACTTATCAACTGCCCATTACACACACAGCACACAGCCAGCTCAGTGCAGTACAGCACACCGAATAGTTGTTATTTAAACATCAAAAAAATAAAATATTTGTATTGCAAAGAAAACAAATAAATAAAAGAATTATACGTCTGATAAGTCTAGTTAAACTGAAGCATTTTGTATAAATGTCCCAGCAAAATTTTGTAGAATCTTTCGGTCATTATTTGAGAAATATTTTTGTAATGACCTTAATATGGTTCTCAGTAGTTCAGAGGTATTAGAAAACGATTTCTTGTGCTATCCTTAATCTCTATACGGTATCCCAATTATTTCCTCCATATACTGATCCTGTAGCCAGGATGTTGTTCAGTATCAGTAAGTCCTTGCCTAGTACTTGATACGTTTTCAGTTGTTTTTTTTTTCTGAGATAAAATAACTCGGAAAAGGTTACGAATATGTATTCATTCTCCTAATCATAGGCTTTAAACACTAAACTTGAAGGGCTTTCTTTTCTGAAAAAATGTTCTTTGAGTTTACGGAGTTCTTGTGATCTCAAGTGGAGGGCATGAATCTATACCGTGTGGTATTTACTGTAATGAGAAGCACGATTATTACCACGTTGACAACATGGGCCAGCAACTTTGTTTTCCTATGAGTCAAATTTAAAAATATTTTCGTTCAATATGAGCCTTCCAAGTAGATCCGCAGCCCCACCTGGATATATCATATAATTTTCCCTACTAAAGTAACAATTTTACTACCATTCTGCATGGGACCTACAAATACCTTTATTTTACAAATTACATCTTGAGGATCCACGTTACATACATACATACGTAATTGATCATTATAACCCCTTAGTCAGGATAACGACCTAGCTTCTCGCACCACTTATGCTGTGTTTGCGATTTTATAAATGAGTGACGTTACCCACAGCTTAAAGTCGATTCCGAATGACAGATTTTTGACAGATTTCCATAACAATTTTATTTACTTTCATAGTTTTTGCCAGAAATATGCTGAGCAAAAGTTGCCGAAGAAATATTCGTTCATATTTTGCTTTGTAGGAGATGTCTGACGTGGGTTTGAACCGAGGCCTCTAGAGGCTAATAAGCCAAAACACTACCTACTAGGCTACGGCGACTTCTGGATAGTCTGATGCATGACTTAAATTGCTTTTCATTACCATTAAGGAACACATGTTCAGATAGTCTTAAAGCAATTTGGATTAATAAAAGTCCCCGTCTCTCTTTATCTTTCCTTTTGCCAAGTATACCCTTTCAAGCATTTCTCTTTATTCTGCTATATATTCAGGCCTTAACAGTTGCGGGAAGGTTGCCTTGTTAATTGAACTACCACATGACCCCAATTCCCTTGTTTTGCGGATTCGGCTTTTTGAATTAACTTTATATGCACCGTGTGCATTATTGATGCCCTGAGTGTGTTTTGTATATCCTGTTCAAGATTACATAGATCACATCTTTCGGTGGTATAGACAGACAGAACGTGTTCTAAATATTTCACATTGGAATCGAACTCAGTGCTTCTAGTTCACTATGTTCCCTTATCCCATTGGTATACCACAAAGTGGTTCTTCACCCAGAATTGTGCGTAGCTTTCCTTCAATCTTACTACGCCATTTCGTTGCTTTTCTCGAAATCATACAGTTTAGTGGTGTTGCACAAGACTCAGTTGTTAGCTCAGATTGCTATGTTGCCTGATGAATCTGATGGAAGACTTCTTTAACTACGGTTCGCACTGACATATGCAACGGGCTTAAATTCAACGGAGCATTCAGCGCTACTTTAGAACATCTTCTCATTGCACGGTTGTACCAATGCATTCTAGACTCTGTACAATAACAGTTGCATCAGAATGGCTTTTATAGGTCTTCCGCCTGTCCAAACAATGTCGCCTTATTGGGGTCATAAAACTGTTCTAGTTATCCATCATCTAGTCGCTAATTTTTGGATTATACCTGCAAGATTTTACCACAAGCCGCCTGTACATCATAATGGTATGCTTGGCTTGCCTTAATGTGCTCAATTTTTTCAGTATTCCAATCTAAGAATCTAAGTTCTCTTAGCTTCCTGTTTCAATTATTTGAATAAAACTAAAGACTTAAGACACAAACCTTAATTATAACAAAATTATGTTTTTAAATTCTAAAACGGAAGACTTAGAAAACAAACCTAAATTAGAAGAAAACTATGTTTTTGAATTCTTTAAATAAAATAAAAGACTTAGGAAACAAACCTTAAAACAAAACAAAATCATGTTTTTAGAATCATTTTTCGAAAGATTTAAAAATTTTAAATCTTTTCATATGCTTTATTGGGTTATAAAATTAAAAAAAAAATCTAAACATTAAAACATGCATGTATGCAAGAATGTTGCTGCTGCTGTATTTTTATTCATTTTTAATTTCAAAAACATGTTTATTTTTATTTTATTTTTTTCTGTTTCTTCTTAAAGAACAACTCTCCACCAAAGTTTATATTTCTTGCCAACTTTGTTACCAAAACAGCACCTGTAATCAGTTTTTTATTTTTATTTATTTTTTTGTTTGTTTATTGTTGTTGTTGCTGCCTTTGTATTTTGAACTCCAGAAACATGCGTTTACGGTTTGAAATTCTGAGGCCTCGTCAATATTAAATTAATTAATTGTACGCGTCATTTAAGCAAACGTTTTAAAATTTAAAAAAAAAAATAAAACAAACACAACAACAAAATAATTTATTTTGTATTACATTTGTAGTCGGTTTTATTTATGGGCTTCAAATGTTTAAAATTTTTTTTATTTTTTTGTTGTTTATAACACAAGCATTTGTGCTGTCTTAATACGTACATACATACATACGAGTACGCACTGAGCTGTAATCTGTGTTTTAATGTGTGCAATTACGCGAATGACATTTTGTGCGGGCCAATAAATTACGGCGTGTAAGTGTACGAGTATGTTTAAAATATTTTTTTTTTTGAAAATTTCAAAGAAAATAAATCAAAAATGTTTCATCATCATTTTACAATAACAAATTAAAGGTTTATTTGTTTATTTGTTTACTTTGTTTGTTTAAATTTTACTTTAAAAAGTATTTAAGATTACAGGAAAGCATATGCTTTTGATAATTATTTTAATTTCATAATTAATTAATTTTAATGTCATAATTAATTTAAAGTGTTTGTTTTGTATTTTCTTGTGTTAAGTAAGACAATCTCTTGAGAAACAAAAAAAAAAAAATAAATAAATAAAAAAATAATGTTTAAATAGCTAATTTGGTAGTCGTTAGTTTTTGGCATAATGTCGTCAAGGACGCTGTTTATTTCGTTTTATCTTGTTCGCCATATTTAAAAAGGTGTTTGATTTAGTAACTTTTGATTATAATAAATAATGTTACCAAGGCTGTGTTAGAATGTTTAAAAAAAATTTAATTATTTTCAAGTTGTTTGTATTCGCCACAAATTGAAGTTCTTTGATTGTAGATTTGGAAAAAACAGAAAATAATTATTCCATTCGTTTTTATCAAATAATAATTGACATTAAAATTTCAAAGCTAAACACGCCATTTAAATCATTGTTAGGGTGTTTGAAATCTTTACTGATAGCAGAGATTTGATATACAACTTTGACACCATGGGGTCGCGTGCTGCTGTAATATTTATCTTAAACAGCTGAGAAGTTTATCTACCATCTTGAACTACTTCTATCTGGTTGTGGCCCAAAGCAGAAACACAATTGTTTACTTAAACATAGAATAGAATCATGATAATCCATATCATGGGGGCATACTTCTAATCACACAATTTATTAAAATTGATTTTACGCTGTAATGAAAGGAAAACGAAGTTCAATTATGGGCCGATTGTAGGAAGATTATTGACATGTATAGGGTAAGCCTTCTATCGGCTAAAATTGTAATCATTGGTTATTTCGAATCTGGCAATAATTGTGTCATTCTATTCTGTCACATAATTCAGTGTATAATATGTGACACTGAACGTAATGAATCGATTTATGCTTGAGCGACATATCATAATTTGTCATTACAACTTTTCAGTCAGGATGACGACCTAACTTATCGCACCACCCATGTTGTGTGTGGTAATTTTATATGAACGATAGATTCTTGCGAGAAACCTTACATGGCAACTTTATTTACTCTCATAGTTTTTGCCAGAAATCTACTGAGACGAAGTCGCCAAAGAAATATTTTTTCAAATTTCGTTTTGATGTCTGACCTGGGGTTTAAACCGTGGCCTTACGTCTAATAAGCCAACGCACTACCTACTAGACTACGGCGACTTCAACGGCGTTTGAGCAAATTTGGGATTTATTGGGCCAATGAGAAACTGCGCGACGATGTCGATTTAGCGAAAAGAAAAAATCATCTTTTCGGATGAAGCTCATTTTCATCTTGATGGGTACGTTAATAAGCAAAATTGTCGTATTTGAAGCTCAGAAAACACACACGTGGCCTTAAAGAAGCCAATGCAGCCATTACAAGTAACTGTTTGGTGCGTGTTGTGAAGCGGAAGCACACATTGGCCCATATTTCTTTGAAAATGAGGATGGTGCAACCATTACGAGCAATGGTGATACCTATTGCACCATGATAACTGATTTTTTTGTACCCTATCTTCATGGCATTGATGTGAACGATGTTTGGTTTCAACAGGCAGGATGTGTGGCAACTTGCCACATATCACATGCCATAATCGATTTATGGCGCCACAAGTTTGAGGATCGTTTAATTAGCTGAAATACATACATACATTATTGGCCATTACAACCCTTCAGTCAGAATTTCGGCCTAGCTTCTCACACCACTCATGTTATGTGCGTTAATTTTATAAGTGAGTGGCATGGCCTACAGTTTAATGTCGACTCCGAACGACAGACTTTTAAGAAACTTTTTCATTGCCGTCAAGAAGCTGCAATTTGACATCTGTGGGGCGCCGTTAAAGAAAAATGTTATGCCGACAAACCAGAGACAATTGAACATTTGAAGGCCAATATTCGTGATGCTATTGACGAGATATGACTCCATACACTCGAAAAAGTGCATGGAAATTGGTCCGATCGAATGAAGTAGTGTGAGTTCAGCCATTCCATTCTAATCCGAACAATTGTACTTCACAGCAAAAAAAAAAATAAATTTGGAAAAATTTCAATTCGTTTTTTGTTTAAATTTTCAATTTCCCACGCATTATTTAAAAGTCTATCTGTGGCTTTGATGTTTCTCTGCTGCTCAAAAAACCAATCACCATTCTGGTGGTGACAATTACATTATCAAATTACTGAATACAAATTCATTCGATTAAGTTTCAAAAACTACTTGAAAAATGCTTGAAACCTTAAATTGTTGTATGTTTTTATGTAAACTTTAAATTTGCATGTATTTTTCCTAAGACATCAAGACAATATCCATGCAGAAACAAAGCCCTCACAAATCCCTTAAACGAATAAAGAAAAGAATACAATAAAATTGCTTTCAATTCATTTAATGTTCTCAAGCAAACAAATTGTTATTGTGCCATTTAAAGCATTAAATTGCTAATAAAACTCCAGCTAAACATGAAGGAAACTTTCAGACAAATTACAACAATCCTTAGTTTAGAAGGAACAACAACAACTCGTGTCACAATTTGTAAATCTAAACTGTTAACACATCATCAGCACCACTCACCACTTACAATTTAATGCAGAAAAAAGCAAAATTTGAGAAAAGTTTTAAAGAAAAAAAGTTGATTTTAAATTTATTTAATGCTGAGTGTTTTAAAACAATTGATTTCGTTTGTAGAATTTAAGCTACAATTGCAACATTTTGAAAGTCTGTTTTTAAAGAGAACTTCTGTTGATCTAAGCAGTTGCAAGCATTCATAAGACGTTATAAAACTTTTACATCTTTAAGGTTTAATGCGTATCTTATTATTTGGAAGTGTTAACAATTTCCTATATTTTTAATTTGTTATGCTTACTGTTGCTTATTTTTACATAAAATAAATCAATTTTCGAGTTATACTGCGGTTATAGCATTATCACAGTTTTCTTGTTAATGTTTATCCTTTTAATACCTTTTCTTATGTAAATTTAATGAAATTTAATACATGTTTGTAAGCCTGCCTTGCAGTTAAGCATTAAAAAAAATTAATTAATTTGTAGGCGTGCTTGTATCTTAAGTCTTTTGTTATTTTTTTTACTGTAAAATACAAAATTTTAGTATCAAACAAATAATTTTTTGGGGTGGAGTTTTCATTTCTTCAAGTTGTGTACAGATTTACTGGAATGCAGGAAACTTAATGGATTTGTTTTTATGATTATGAAACTGCATAGAAAAATAGGAATTAATGAATGAATGAATGGACTAATGGCCAAACCCAATTACTTTGATCTGTTTTAACCTCGATTATTAGACTTTCTTATGACACCAGAGTTATACAAATCTTTTCTCCTAAGGCATTAGGTTGCAAGTTAAACGGTTTCTGATTAGACTTTTTTGAGAAAGCATTTTTTATTTTGGATTTTTTTTTTAGTTTCAAATCGTTTCAAATCGAAATAAGAAAATATTGTTAATGGGGCAACGATTAACAAATCGAATTTGGGTTGCCTTGAATACAGAAATTAAAATATATTGAGTTTCCTGTGAAGAATGCAGCCAAATATTGAATGATTTTGCAAGACTTATCAGAGGAAATCAAAAAATCCGATGAAATATTATAAATTCAATTAAAACAGTTTTGATTATTAGAATTTAAAATAGATTCGGTTTGTAGAGGTGAAATGATGAGGTTATTGAACGATTGCATCCTCTAGCTCTAAGCTTTAAGAATAAATTTTTATTATAGTTGGACCCAAGATCAATTGCAGCTGATGCTCATTTGAAGTTGTACCATGAACAGTAAAGCAAACATGTCATGTCTTTTGTAAGAGCAGCAGTCTGTGATATGTCTGACCGAGGCTTTTTCTTCTTCTTCTTGTAGTTCCTTAGCTTCGTCTTCTTCTTTTTATTCTTCTTCAACAACAAGAAAATATCCAGGCTTAAAGTACATGAAATGATAGTCAGTTTAAAAGTCATATACTTGCTATGGCAAGTGACATGAAATCACTAAAACCCCATTTAGGTCCGTGCGATCCACTAGGACCTTTAACAATAAAAAGTAAATCGTAAAAGTAAAATCAATCGTTTCACCTAACCTTATATAAGTACATCAATCACTTTAAAGTTCTTATCTCATTCAGATTTTTCGTTGACTATAGTTGGCTATAAGGTTTGACGATGTCAACAGGTCAAGAGTAAGGGTCCAGCATTTACTGCCAGCTAGAAGCACCTTGGGTGTATATCAGCAGCTGGAGAGGGATTTATCCTTGTTGACGACACTGAGAAGCATTCTGAAGCCGAACCAGAGCCGTAGGCTTGGACTTCTTATTATAGGGGCACACTGTAACAAATATATTCAAGGGACACCATGTAAAAAGTAGAATCCTTCATTGACACTAGATTCTTTATTCAAAATTTAATAGCTCTCGAATACAATTGATATGTTCAGCTGTTCTGTTAATAAATGTTACAAAGAAATTTCTGTACAAAGAAAAAGTAAAAAAATGAATACTTTAAGCACAGGCTTTAGCGTTCAAACATAACACGAACATGTCATATTTTAAGTTGTCACACTGCTGGCCTTGGCTTGGATATTCAAACGGTTATATTCATACCAAAAGCTCACTTGAGCACGCATAGCGACCCGTTGTGACGTCAATGCAGTATTTGTACAGACCTGCTGGAGAACCAGCCAGAAAACTTGATAAACGAGGCTATATCCTTGACATCAATGGACGATAGCTTCGTCAAGCTGACGTCAAGCCAAATAACCTCGCAAGAGATGGGCACAGTCCCCTCTTCCTCAGCGAATCTGCACCCACGGCAGAAGTCGTTAAATGGGAGCCGCATTCTTTCCGCGTGTCTACCCACAACACAGTGAATATTCAAAAGTAATGTCCTTTCAAAAACAATCTTTATTTCTAAATTTCTTTTGAGATTATTTGTTTAAAGTAAGCCCTGTAATTTGCAAAAACTTTCAAGCAGTTTTAGTTGGTTTTTTCCTTCCATCCTCCCAGGCGCCTCTGCTTCTTGAGCGCCTACTCCAGTTGGTCACACCAATCGATGACAGGGCTTCCTCGATCTGGTCCTTTCAACGCAAACAAGGTTGTCCTCTTCGCCGACTGCCGCAGATCCCCTCATCAAACACTTGTCTCGCCGGAGCATCCTCCTCCATTCGAACGACATGGCCGAGCCAGCGCAGCCGCTGGATATTAATTCACTGTACAACCTCTATGTCGTTGAGGAGGTCATACAGCTCACTGTTGGATCGGATGCGGAAATCATCGCCATAGTAGCGCCTGTTGACAAGAGTGATCTTGCGCTTGATTTCCAGACTGACATCATATTTGGTGGTAGCGGCGGAGCCAAGATAAATTAATTCCTTGACTACATCAAAAGTATAAAAGTATATATATTATATATATCGGCCGTAATTTGAGAACACCTACATACATAAATACATAATTGGTCAGTACAACCCTTTAGCCAAGATTACGGCCTTGCTTCTTATATCACTTATGTGTGTTAATTTTTATACATGAGTGGCGGGACCTACAGTTTAAAGTCCACACCGAACAACAGACTTTTTGAGAAACTTTTCCTTCTCTTATAGTTTACTAAAATGGCTAATGCAGCCATTAGTTTATGGTTAAATAACGATACAGTTGCTAGTAAAACTGTATTTGTATTTGAAAGCCATTGGCGTATTGGTGTCGAGTAATTAAATTAATTTAAAAACATTTGAAATTGTTGAAATGTCTTGTATTTTTTAATTTCAATTATTTAATTACATGCGGTATTTAAGAGATACAAGCAATAATAATAAAAAAGAGAACATTTTTGTTTCTTAAATAAAGTAATTTTCCTTCTCTTAATAACTTATAATAACGAAAACAATGTTTCATAAAATTGTTAAAACGGCAACAAGAATTTTAAAAGATTTTTTTCTCTCTCATTTAATTAAGGCATAACAACCAAACATACAGTGTGTGCTAGTAGGGGTAGGTATGTGTCTTAAGTCTTTCATTTTATTGACAATAACATTTTTTTTCTGTTTTATTTATTTATTTCATTTAAAATGTCACCACATTACATTTGTGTTGTCATTGTTGTGTTGTAAAATGTAAATCAATTGTAAATGATTTGAAAATTTATTTAATGCAGCCACTTAAAGTATTATAAACAGAAAAATAAACAACATCACAGCCTTTAATTAATTCAAATTGAAACCTTAGCAATGAGATTATTTACTAGTAATAAACCAATGAGATTATGTTTAAAGGGGTCAAATAAACCTGTAGCTAACTTTTAACACTTCATAAACAACTACAGTGAGCGTCAAAAGATACTGTACATTAAAAAAATATATATATTAATAAATTACCGTTATTTTTGTTTTAAATATGTTTCATTGCCAGTTTTTAAAATTGAATCAAAAGAAAAAAATTACAAAAAAATTTCGAAATACTGTCGGGCACTCTCCTTAAATGTTAAAAGTTGAGTTTGGTAATTATTAGAATTTTATTCTTAGTGTATAGTTTCTTTTGATGCTCACTGTACATTTAAACTTATTTTTTTAAATATTAAACATTTAAATTAATGACTATTATTTGATATACTACAGCTGTATAGTCGGCAGGGATACATTAAGATGATGTTTGTAGCTCATCAATACACAGCAATCAAGTGATAATAAATAAAGGATACAAATAATTCAAAAACCAAGTAGTAGTCAAAGTGAAAGACCTGCTCATAATACAATAAAAAAGTTGTCAGTTTGTCAAAGCCAATGCCGCTGGATAAGGCATATACTTCTGAGAGTAACTGACAACATTGTTTGATAAATGATTCAGCGGAATCGGGAAGGAATAGATCAATGAGCTGGGAAGCCTATTGCAGCTTGAAGATGTACGATTGACTCTTGGAATGATGTCAACAAAACATTTCAGAATAGAGCTCATGTGGTATTAATGGATTAAAGTTTGAGCCCCATGCTCTACTGGAAGTCAAAATTAACAAAAGAAGAGATAAAGCGATTTGATCTTATGTGAGGTTAGGGGATCTGAATGGATTAATTGAACAGGAAATAAAGCATCCTGTATCATTCTAATTAGAAAAATAAATAATGAAATATAGTTTTTCTTTATTTACTTTCAAAACTGGTATGCTTTGTTTTGTGGTTAAACACTTTACCACATTGATTCCAAGCAAACATCAAATGAAAATGGGATTTTCGTATGGTTTACAGTAAAAGTTTTATCACAAGGCTATTATTTTCATATTTGATGATGATAACCCGCCGTAATCTAATAGGTGGTGTGTTACCTAATTAGACCACGGTTCATATCCGAGATCAAGCATCTCCAACAAAACCAAATATGAAAAGATATTTCTTCGGCGGCGACTTCCTCTCAGCAGATTTCTGGCAAAAACTCTGAAAGTTAATAGAAATTGCCATGAAAAAGTTTCTCAAAAATTTGTCGTTCGGAGTCGACTTTGGTCCCGCCACTCATGTATAAAATTAACACACACAACATAAGTGGTATGAGAAGCTAGGTCGTAGTCTTTACTGATGGGTTATAATCACCATTTATGTATGTGTTATGTATGTCGTTCGTTATTCATGTTATGGGAGTTCAGTGGTTCTAGATGGATTAATTGTGAACATGAAGTTAAGCGTTCTAAATTTTTCAAATCCGAAAAACTGTAATGTAATGTGGTTTCTGATCAACTACATCCTCGAATATTTTTATTTAAACACTACACTACAGCAATTTCATTAGGGTTACAGGGACTTCAAACCAAACGGCAGAATAAAAAAGGATTTTCATGTGCTTTGCAGCAAAAAGTCTTTACAGAAGGCTGTCATCTTAATGAGGACAGATAGATAGTGTAAATACACAAACGAGACTATCGCTCTGTTCCTGCTTATTGGCTCAGAATTGGTCTTGACTATATGAAGGTTTCTATATGGAACTGACTTTGATGCAGTGGACTATTTAATATCCTTTGATGTTGAACAGTTCAGAGGTTGAATAAAATTTTTTCTATTATTTTACTACATTTCTGTATAAAAAGCATGTCCATGAAACCTATGAATGACTCCAATTAATGTCCTTTCATGTTAAACGGTTCACAGGATGCATACAATTTTGTCTCTGAAAAGGCTACATTTCACGAATGTCTGTACAAAAGGTACGGCCAAGAAACCTATGAATAACTTCATCGATTTATAGCTTATCTTAGCCGACAAACGCTTAAATAAATTGCTGCAAACCAATCTTATCGATGATATTGAAAATGGTATTCATTTTCCGACGACTAGAAATATAAAAAAATATCTTGAGATAGAGTATCTCATTTAGTCGTTGTATACCTTACTTACGTATTTAATTGTTTCGTTTATCTTTTTGTTATGATTGTTTCTTTGTCTCTTTTGTTGTTTTTGTATTAAAATTATTATAATTATTTACATTATTTAATGGTTTTGTTTTTTGTTTTTGTTTTTTGGTTTATGTATTCAATTTTTTTTCTGGGTTTCAGTTTTCTTATTACGGAGTGTAAAGTGCCAAGTTTTGTGCAAAAAAAAAACACTTTTTTTGTGGTAATAATAACGTTTGTAATTTCGTCTTTATAATGCTTTTTAATGTAGTCCAAGGTCATGGTTATAATTGTAGTTTTTTTTTTCTTTAATTTGTCGTTTATCTTTTAGTTTTTTTTTGCACTTTAAGGCATGTTATGGTAATTGCAATGATTTTCTTTTATGTTTTATTTGCACAAAATATTTGGATGAGTAATCTTTGAAATTTAAAATTTCTTTAAATTTAAAGAAATCTTAATTTCTTCAAATGTACATAAATATTCAAGACAAATGGCCCAATAATTCGATACATACGAATTCTTAGCGGTAATTAACATTACGTTTGAGTTTTGATAAGCTTCTCTGTAATTACTTGTGTACTTTTGCTCGTTGCATTATGGTGGGATATTCATTTATTTGATCTTTGGAAGTCACCGTAGTCTAGTAAATATTGCGTTGGGTTATTAGACGTAAGGCCACTGTTCAAACCGCACGTCGAACATCTCGAACAAAACAAAATATAAGAGAAATATTTCTTAGGCATCTAGCTCTCAGCATATTTTTGGCAAAAATTGTGAGAGAAAATAAAAATTGTCATGAAAAGTTTTTCAAAAAATCTTTCGTTGGGAGTCTACGTTAAACTGCAGGTCCCGCCACTCATGTATATTTTATACACACACAACATTAGTGACGTGAGAATCTAGGTCGTAATAGTGAATAAAAATCTGTAATGACCAATTGTCTGTGTATTTATTTGGTCTTAAATATGACCTCCAAGTGAAATTGCAATTGCCGTCATGATATTATACTTCCTCAAATTTAAATTCGAATGCATCGAGGTTATGATCCTTTTCGTGTATTTTGTCAACATGCTTAACTAAGAAAAGGTTCTCTATTTACATACAAACATAATTTGTCATTAAAATCCTTCAATCAGAATTACGATGCTAGCTTCTCATACCATGTGTGTCGTGTCGTGTGCGTTAACTTTTTTACATGAATTTTTGTCAAAAATCTGCTGAGAAGTAGGAACCGAAGAAAAATTGTTTTCTTTTAAATTACGTTGTGTTGAAGATGTCTGACTTGGGATTTGAACAGTGGTCTCACGTGTTATAAGCCAACGTACTACTTCCTAGACTATGGCGACTAGCTTCTCTGTTTACATAACATACATACATAGTTGGTCATTACCACACTTTAGTCAGGATTACGACCTAGTTTATCACACCAGTTATGTTGTGTGTGTTAATTTTATACATGAGTGGCGGGAACTACAGTTTAAAGTCGACTCCGAATGACAGATTTTTGAGAAACTTCTCATGGCAATTTTTATTTATGCTCAGAGTTTTTGCCAGAAACCTGCTGAGAGGAAGTTGCCGAAGAAATTCTTTTTGTATTTTGTTTTGGTGTCTGGCCTGGGTCTCGAACCCTGGCTTTACGTCTAATAAGCCAACACACTACCTACTAGACTAAGGCGACTTCTCTGTATATTAAATTTAATTCGAAAATCTGTGGTTTCTTTAAATTTTCGAACATGGTCTGCTAAAGTGGTAAAAAAAACTTTCCTAACTGGTATCAGATTTCATAAATTTCGTAGCATTGAAGATATCTAGCAGAAGCTTGCATTACACAGCCTGCTCTATACTATACTATACTACTATTCACTAGAGACTTTTGTATACTTTTACTTGTTGCTAAAATAAATCTTGCTCTCACAAAGCATACTAAGCATTTCATAAGCATTTTGGGTTACATATATCAAGGCATCACAGTTGCAAGTATGAACTCTCGATCATAATTTAATTAATTTTGCAAATTAAGAGATTAAATACATATTTTTCTGTTTCTGTATACGAGTATTTTTTTGTGATCAATTAATTAACAAGTATTTCATTTGGTTCTCATTAAACAAAAAAACAATTATTTACGATTTTCTGTAATAATTACGGCAAATATTTCATAAGAAGTGTGAGAAAATTCAATAAAAATCAAATAGCAACGTATGTATGTTTCCTAAGTCTTTTGTTTTAATAGCACACAGTTAGATATGCCGCAGTTCCTTATGGCTTTATATGCAGTGAGCTCTACTTTAAGAAGTTGTTGTATGATTAAAATAATAATAACAACAAACTTAATATAATAACGCAGTGCATAGCAAATGCTATAAAGTTTGTCTCTTAAGTCTTTTGTTTTTTATAAAAGTGGTACTCAGTTTTAATTGTTTGGTAATACAACATAGAAAAAAAACGTTAATAATTATTGCTGTTCTAGTTTATTGCGAATGCACTTTTGTTGAATATCTTAGAAATACGGATACATATTTAACATATAAACTACAATACACAACCACTCCTTTATTTGTAAGCTTTGATTGTAATTTGAAACATATTAAACGTATGTATGACCATTGGGCTCGCTCGCTCGCTTGCTCGCTATACGATTACAATAGGAGTCTTAATGTTTTGCTTTGATTTTTATGTTGGCTATGTACACTTCAAGCAATAAAATACAGTCAGTTTTTCAGGCAATTTTATTTAATTCTATTGACAAATCATTGTTGTTAAATTGCCAAGTTGGCCTTTAATAGATTAAGTTTGCTTACTTGCCTGTTTGCCTGCATATTTGTAACAGACGAACGCACAACACTTGTTGCTGCCACTGCCGTATGTTTTTAGAATTCATTTTCGATTCTTTTGGGGTTGCATAGGAGTATTTAAGTGTTTGACTTGATTTTTTTTTAAGATTTACTGTGTCAAATAAATTATTTAAATTATTACCGTTAATAACAATAACCAACTGCAGCGGGCTTTATGGTTTAAGCCAGAAGTGTTTGCAATACAAAACCATGGTATTGATTATTCGTTAAAGTTCTTTAACGTATTGCATGTTTTTTCATTGTATTTTTTTTATTGTAATCGCTGTTATTTTTGTTGTTGTTATTTGCAATTTTTTTTTTGTGAAAGGTTTCGTTAATAATTATTTGTGGCAGTTTTTTTTAATGTTTCTTTAAAATGCGTAGTGCCCTGTCTGACAATTTGCGCGTGTGTTTCGATTTTTCTTACAACTTTGTTGTTAATTTATGCATGCATTCGTTTGCAACAAAGGCGACAATAACAACAGCTATAATAAAAACAAAACAGAAATATTTATTAAATATTTGCAAATATTTTTCGTTGTTGGGTGTACTTTAATATTTTTTTTCTTCTTTACTTCTATAGAAATATTTTCATTTGCATTCTTTTTTCTTTTTTGTTGTTGTTACTTGACCCCGTTTCATTGCAAATATGTATGCATTTCAAATAATCAAATAGAAACGTATTGCATAGTTTTGTAAACAGCGTGTAAATATTTGTTGTATGTAAGCTCACGACTTAAGAGTGAAAATATTTTCTTATAATTCATGTTCATATTTCCACCTCTTTTCTTTTACTTTGTTTAGCTTTTCTATTTGCAAGAACAATTTATAACTCCAGGCATTTGCTTAGAAAGTTTGCAGCGAAATAATTTGTTGCCTTGCTGGCCACCCAAGTGGTTGGTAGAAATTCCAAAAGAATTTTAATAATTTTAAAACAATAACAATCTAAAATATTTATATTAAATCAATCAATTTCGATACAAAAGTAAAAAAAGTTTTGATCTTCAAAATAGAAAAAAGAACATTTGCCATGTTCTGTAGGTTCCCTTCGTAAATGGCATTAGTAAGCCATACTTTGGAACTTTAATATAAAATTTTAGTCATATATAGGGAGCTTCACTGCTAGGTTCACTATGACTCGATGAATAGAAGACGTTACTCGGTTGATTGTAACGTCATCCTGATCACAATGGCCATGCTTACTGGTCATTGTGTTATGGGAAGACACGGGGAAAGAATGCAGCTTCCATTTAACGATTTCTGCCGTGGGTGTAGATCTGCTGAAGAGGAGGAAACTGTATTCCACTATCTCTTGCGAGGTGCAAATCTAAGTTATTTGTCTCTCTATTCCTTGTCAACTTAACGGAGTTATCATCCACTGACATGAAGAATAGCTTCGTTTATTAAACTTTCGGGCTGGTTTGCTAGTGTAGAATAATCGTGCTTTTAATGTGAAGTCTGCGCTGACCAACTTATTTCCTAGTTTGTTAGAACTCGGTCGGTAAAGGGACTGAGCTTACCTGTGGCGTCATAATGGGTCGCTATGTGTGTCAAGTGAGCTTTAGATATCAAAGCTACCACTACAACCTACTTACCTACTATACATGGGGAACCCTATTGGAAACATGCAACATGCTTAGCACTAACAATGGAGTAAAGGATTCCGTCAGTAGTACGAGAGCAGCTTTGAAAATGGACAATATCCTTTATAAAGGCCGCAGCGAAGGCCTGTTTAAACTCCAAATTATCGCGTTTCCGATAGTATAAGTATTACTGGACATTTCATTCTGCGTAATCATACGACAGACATTAGTCTTGCTTTATGCATCAACTGCAGGGGAGAAGAATACAAGTAAACTGTTCTTCACATACATACCTACATACATATTTAACTAGTCATTACAAACCTTTTGTCAGGATTACGACTTAGTTTCCTACACCACTTATGCTGTGTGTGTTAATTTTATATATGAGTGGCGGGATGACAGATTTTTGAGAAACTTCTCTTGGAAATTTTATTTACATTTAGGGTTTTTGCCGGAAATCTGCTGAGAGGAAGTTGCCGAAGAAATAGTTTTTTGTATTTTCGTTTTGATGTCTGACCTGGGGTTTGAACCGCGACTTTAACACAAAAAATTAATGAATACATTATCAATCTCATGGGAAACGAAATTTGGAAAATTTATTCCCACGATCATTTCCTGATCATTAGCAGATCGGTCGTATGGTTTTTTTATAACTTTTATATGAACGAATGTATAAAAGTTCATTTTAATACATTGAAATGACTGTGGGTCAAAGAGTAAAAAAAAGGAAAATAAATTTATTAGCTTTAAAGATTTTTCTGATTTTCAATGTCTTTAAATAAAGTTTTCTCGAATTTTTAAATAAAATCTTTCAATTTAATTAAATGTTAATCAAAAGTGAAATGATTTTCAATTTAACATGTCCAATACACCAGGTATTGTTTACACATTACAGTGAAAGGCAGGGCCATAATAAAATGGTCAAGGTGGTGGAGTGGTCTTGTTTTTTTTCTTCTTTTCTTTAAAATGAAACCTTTCTAAATTAAATAATAGGAAAGTCAATAAGAAAATAATCATTTAAAGAAAATAAAAAAAAACAAAATCAAAATCAACATAAAAACATACAAAAAAAAAAAAATAATACCAACATAATACCCTTTTGAAATGAAAATGAAATTAAATAATACACTCGGGTATTACATATAACGAATTGAGTTGAGTGGAATAATATTGAAAAGGAGAAGAAAGAAGTTAAACAAAAGCCAACATGATACACAAGATATAATTTAACTTTCACTGGTCAAAAGAAAAGCACAAGAAACATAATAATGATGGTCAAAAATTTACTCAAATTGTTAACAAATTTAAAATAATTTCTTAATTAATATTAATTAATTAATTAAATTTAGTTAATCTATACACCTTTTGTATCATATTGCTCTCGTTCATTAGATTATTCGAACCCATACTGTGCTACACAAAATCTTTTCTTAATTGACGTTTATTAGCTTTTTATCTACTCATAAATTATATTCATTTAGTTTTTAGATTTATTTGTTTTTTGTTTTTTAATTTTACTTTCAAGACAATTCATTGAAAACTTGAAAGATCATTCATCGATTTCGTAAAAGTAGCAACGAATTAAAATTTATGCCACACACAGATTGAATTATTTGCTGATTTAACACTTGAATCTGATGACAGTTGAAATTAATATGCCAAGAAAACTTAAAATAAAATACAATAAAAATGAAATAAAATGAAATAAAACATAACTAAGATGATTTATGGTTTTTAAGTCATACGTACATATGATTTGCAATAAAACAAAGTGTAAAAAACTTAAATAGTTTCTATGAATTTAAATATTTAGCAATTATTTTAAAATTTTTTTTTATAAAAATGAACAAAAGAAAAAAAAAATTAAATATTTTATATTGGTTGGCAATTTTCCTTTTGGAGCTTACGACGAAGGCAGCTTACATGTCAAGAACGCTACCATTGAAGTATGGCACAAAACCTACAAAATTTAGGAGATCTGCTTGCTCTAGGTTTGGATGAAGCTCAAAGGGTTTCTGAAGGAAAAGCCAATGTGAGAAATGCATGGAATATATTAAAAAGGATTTGTTGTATATTATCAGTGCGCAAAAACGAATCCCTAGTAATATCTAAATGAATGATTTTACTCAGTTTAAATATCTCACATGACATTCTTCTAATGTGATGTCCTTTTCTCCTTTGGCTGACGGTATACGTATACATATACTTACGTTATATTGTGTCTTAATATATTCCAATTGGTACATTTATAATTGCCCGTAATAATGATGTGAAATAAAACATAATTTTAAGACAAACAAATAGACTTTCCAATATAAAATACTCGTTTGAGTCTCAAAGTCACAAAGCCTATTTCAATATTAGGACAATAAATGATTTGTAAAAATTGGAGTCGCCGTTGTCTAGTAGGTCGTGTGTTGGCTTATTAGACGTAAAGCCAGGGTTCGAGCCCCAGGCCAGACATCAAAATAAAATACAAAAAGTATTTCTTCGGCGACTTTCTCTCAGCAGATTTCTGGGAAAAACTCTGATAATAAATAAAAATTGCCATGAAAAAGTTTCTCAAAAAAATCTGTCGTTCGGAGTCGACTTTAAACTGTAGGTCCCGCCACTCATGTATAAAATTAACACACACAACATAAGTGCTGTGAGAAGCTGTGTCCTAATCCTGACTGAAGCGTTGTAATGACTGTTGTTCTGTATGGTTTTCTGAATATATGCTTATGTTCTGGTTGTAGTGGCCGTAGTCTGGTATGTAGTGTGTTGGCTTATTAGACGTGAGGCCTCGTTTCAAACCTCAGGTCAGACATCAAGTGAAATACACTTCCAACAAAGTGAAATACAAGAAATATTTCTTCGGCGACTTCCTATCAGCAATTTTCTGGCAATAACTCTGAGAGTAAAATAAAATTTCTATGAAGAGTTTCTGTCATTCAGAATCGACTTTAAACTTTAGGTCCCACCACTATAATACACATAACATAAGTGGTGTAAGACTCTAGGTCGTAATCCTGACTGAAGGATTGTAATGACCACTTATGTATATGCTTACAATATAGATACAAAATTCTGTAAGTTTTCTTTATTTTTTTTCGTTCTTTTGTGTATCATGACTGTCACAAAGCCTGCATCCATGTTCTTATGAATTCTTTTCTTTATTTCATTTTTTCTTAATTAAACTTTCCCAACAAAGCAAAATATTAGACCACAACAGCAGATTCTAGAATGATAGGGTTGCCAAATGTCTTTCCGAAAATGTTTTAGGTTAATGGTTTGGGTTAATGGTTTGGATTAATGTATTGCCTTAATGTATACGTAAAATTTGTATAGGATGCAGAATTGAGGATGATCAATAATTTTTGAACATTTTCCATGTAGAGTATCCCAACTGTTCTTCTCCCCCCATAGATATATTAGGCTGGCAATAAGTCACCCGTATCAATAATCAATCTTAAGTTAACATGAATAAATATTTTAAAGATTTTTTGAATTAAAATACTTAAGTCCCTTTCTAAAGTCCACGAGCCTTTATAAAATATATCCTTTAGGAATAAACACAAAAGTATAACAGATCTATGATGTGAAAAATGTGACCACTGTAAGAAACTCTAGTGAGTGGCTAAAACCCCGGCAATAAAAGGCCTAGCAGGAGGCTATTAGGTCAGCTTCTTGAAAATTTGGAAGAGATTAAAGTCTCCAAAATCGTCTTACGTTAGGAAAATATAAGCTTTAACAGGTATTTCTGCAGGCCAACATGGACAATATCTAACAAGTCGGGAGAGACTCGTGTTCTCAATGCCTCTAAATGGACAAGGTATCATTTTCCTTTCCCTCAATGACAGATAACCATAAATATTCGTGCATATGAGTGATCAATGTTATCACTACTGTCACTATCGAAATTTTAATTTTTATTTTCCATGTTTACGAGTAAACTACATTTTCCCAGTGGCAATCTTATTCACGATTTGCTATATAAAAATCAACCACACACCATAATTTTATCTAATGGTGGAACAAAAAACATAAAAATTTTATAAAAATTTGCATGATCTGAGTAACATACATATGAATTACAATCCTAAAGTGAATAAATACAGTGTCTCTAATGGAGCATAAGACATGAATTATTATTGCCTCCAATCAAATATGTTTTTCCAATTTTAATGACTGTAATGGGTGCCCCCACAATGACTGGGCACGAATTGCTGAAAGACAAAAATTGATTTTCCTTACACTTAAGGTAGCATAACAATAACAAAACAACAACAACAATAACACAATAATAGCAAAATGATGAATTATCTTAAGAAAATATTGAATAAAGAAATCGAAATACAAATACAAAGTGTGTCAATAATGTATCAAGATAAACGACATTGAATGATTAATTAATTGCAAAAAAAAAAAAATAGAAACACTTTTACAACATTTATTATTATTATTGTTTTGTAAATAATTTATTAAATGAAACAAAATTAAAATGTTTACTTTTCTCTTCTATTTACAGAATATTTCTATTAAGCACAGCAGCTTTACTGGCAGGACCCTGTCTAACAGATGCACAATTTCATCATTTCGGTGAAGCGCTCAATACATCCCCATTGGGTTCGGAATGTGCTCTAATACTGTCGGGCCCAGGCAGATCATCTGTCTACGATTACAGCGTTAATTTATTTCGTGGCGCAATGTAAGTACAAATCATTTACAACCTGTTAACACATGTTAAACACAACACCACATAACGCCTTTACATGATTCACACTCTAAGAAAACCGAAAAAACAGAAACAGAAGAATTGCTTAAGCATTTCAAATTTTCTGTAACTTTATTTGCATAAAAACGTATCATCACCATCGTCATCATCATCATCATCAGCAATTTGTCATTCAATTGAATATTCAAATGCATGACTACGTTCCATGATATGGAAATAATGTTACGTTATTAAGCGTTGTAGGCTGGGGGTGGCATTTGAAAAATAAAAAAGTGAAAGAATTTTCCAACGTATAGTTTGTGATTTCTGTGTTTATTTTATGAAAGTAGTTTATGAGAGTAGTTTGATAAGTTCAAGTTCATAAATATAGGTTACGTTAGAAGAGCCCTTTAGCATACCTTATATTTTCTTCTTAATTCACTACCATTGTAGATTTGCCAATGCGTCCGTGGCCCTGGACGCATATCAAATTTTTTATTGTTTTCTTGTTTAGGTATTCAGTTCGAAGAAAGGAATTAGAAATCTTTTTGTTTTTAAACGCAAATTCACCAGCATAGCTGATGATTCAGTAAGTCAATCGGCTCTGCATTGAATGGTTTAACGAAATTTTGCTCGGCATTCATAACAAAAAGCACAGCGTGATCGGCTGTGTAGTCTAGTAGGTAGTGTGTTCAGCTTGTTACACGTAAGGCCACGGTTCAAACTCCAGGTCATACTTCGCCGACAAAACAAAATACGAACAAGTATTTCTTCGGTGACTTCCTCTCAGCAGATTTCTAGCAAAAACTCTGAGAGCAAATAAAAAATTGGCAGGAAAAAGTTTCTCAAATACTTCCAGTTCGGTGAAAAGCTAAACAGAAGGCACCGTGGTCTAGCAGACAGTGAGGCCACGTTTCTAACAAAACGAAAATTGAAAAAATGTCAATTCGGCGTCTAACTCTCAGCAGGTTGTACTAAAAACTCTGACAGTAAATAAAATAGCCATGAAAAGTTTCTCGAAAAATAAATCTGTCGTTCGGAGTCGACTTTAAACTGGAGGTCCCGCTACTCTTGTACGAAATTAACACACACAACACAAGTGATGTGAAAATCTAGGTCGTAATCCTGACTGAAGGTGTGTAATGACCAATTATGCATGTATGTATGCGCGTGTTAGGCTAGACTCGACTTTAAACTAATATGTGAACCTAATAATAAGAAGTTTCATATCTACTGTACATATGTATATTTGGTATCAAATCTACATACATATATGTATGTATGGTACAATAAAAATAAATTTTATTTCTTTGCTGTCTGCAGGACACCTCTCGTTCTTTGTGAATTATTTGCATAAATGAGCTTCAAGATTTTTTTTTTTGAAAATGTACCCGCCTACATTTTCTCAAATTTGATTTTTTATGTTATGTCTGTCGAATCGTTATTCGAAAATTGTCAAATATTACCACACATACATACCTATTCGATTTGAATAATTGCCCATAATAGAGGTATTTACTACGGCCATATATATTGATTGTTTAAATTATACTCAATTGTACATAATGCGGCAAGTAGTGGGGGGTATTTGGTAAGAAGTATTTCGTATTCCATTACAGTGAAACAAATTGAAAACTTATCATGATGTTAACGTTCTTCTTCAAATTCAAGAAATAATTTTTTTTTACACCTAAAATCGAAGCTTAAAATCGAAAGCTTAAATCGAATAATTGCCCATAATAGAGGTATTTACTACGGCCATATATATTGATTGTTTAAATTATACTCAATTGTACATAATGCGGCAAGTAGTGGGGGGTATTTGGTAAGAAGTATTTCGTATTCCATTACAGTGAAACAAATTGAAAACTTATCATGATGTTAACGTTCTTCTTCAAATTCAAGAAATAATTTTTTTTTACACCTAAAATCGAAGCTTAAAATCGAATCCTTAATTGCTAATCAAAAAAAATTTTAATGGTTACTGAAGAAGCTTTATGGGAAAAAGAATGACGCTTCTTCAGAATTGAATATAAAATGTGTGACTGAAAAACTTGATTATTTTGCCACCAATTATTTTATTCGATTCAATTATATACTTTTTTGTTGCATTTAAAATTACCATTACGTTCTTTTTATTGCAGAAATTCCTATCTTTATAGCTCATTAACTGGCACAAAAGATCTGCACTAGGTAGCTTCACTAGCTTCAATTATGTTAAATGTTTGAAGAACATACGTAATTATTTCCCCTGTCAATATGGGTGCAGTTTCTCACTATACAGTGGTTGCAGGATTACAGGAGCTTCCGGGGATGCTGATCAAAGACGATCAAAACTAGTGATCGTCTTACTGCAGCAGGCTTCCCATCTTTCGTTGTCTAGAAATATTGCCGTTGTGCATTGTATTGGTTTTTTGTATTGAGTGTAGTTGTGAGATATTTTGTTCATCAAGGCCTGGTTTTTATTAAAAGATAGCGTAGCCTGACTTTCCATGATGTTCGTTGTTGTTTCCTCTAGATGATAGGGGAATTCTAAAGTAAAAAAGGATCTAAGCTACTTAAGTTAATAATTCGAAAACTATTTTTTCTTCTTCTCTCTCACTTTAAATACTACCATACACTACGGAACATATATTGGAACAAATATTCCTGAAATTCTCTTAAGGAGTAATGGAGTAATGACAAAGGACACATAAAACGCTTTGTTTTTAAGTCTATTAAGGCAGATAATATAGTGCGTCGTAGTCTAGTAGATAGTGTGTTGGCTTATAAGATGTGAGGCCCCGGTCAGATATCTCCAAAACAACGAAAACTGAAAACATATTTCATCGCCGACTTTGTCTCAGCAGATTTCTGGCAAACACTCTTAGAGTTAATAAAATTTCAGTGAAATAGTTCTTAAAAATCTGTTGTACGGAGTCGACTTTAAACTGTAGGTCCCATCACTCATGTATAAAATTAACGCACACAACATAAGTGGAGTGAGTAACTAGGTCGTAATCCTGACTGAAGGGTTGTAATGACCAATTATGTCTATGGAATTAAGCTGCCTTATTTTATAATCCGAAAACCATTTTTTCTTATCCCTCTCAAGCCCTTCAAGCTCATCATCATACACTTCGCGCACTAGGGCATGTATTTTGGAGCAAATGCTCCTGAAATTCTGGTTAACTCATGTATATAAAACGCTTTGTTTTTATAGCTATTAAGTCAGTTATGGACATGAAATAAATAATAGCATCGTTAAGGACAACATCTTTAAGCTATTAAGCTTCGAATCGAATTGGAATACTAAATCGAATTCAGGCGCTTGTGGAAATGTTTGTCCTCCGTATATATATTTTTTTTAATTTTTCATATTAAAAACTTTTAATTAAAGATATTTGCATTAACTATGAATAACTTTACCAATTAATTGCTAAAAAAATTGAAAAACTTGCCTTTCTTTTTGTCACTACATTTCGGTGAAATTTAAAATTTTTTCTTTTCATTTCGTTTTTTTCTTTTTTTTTGTGGTAAAAATTTGAAAATCTATATTTGAGCGTATAAATCTCTTTTTGGGATGTTGTTTAAGCTGTGTTGTTGCTTATCAATTATTTAATAGGTTTTTAAAGAAAAAAAAAATATTTACAAAGTGCAACATGCAACATACAGATACAAGATATACAGGCTATAGACGACAAGCAGACATACATACATACATAATTGGGGCGTTTGCACGCATTTGTTACAACAAAAATGAAACAAAAAAATAAAAAATAAAATAAATTTTAATGTATTTGACACGCGTCGAATTCATAACAAACTTTTGGCGACAACTGTTGTGGCACTAATGCAGCTGTAGCAAAAATTGTTGAATTTTTTTTTGTATGTTTCTTTCTGTTTATGGTGATAGAGTGAATGTTTTTTTGTTTTGTTTTGTTTTATTTAATTCCCCACCAGCAGCCACAAAACTGGTGTTAAATTTCAGTCTTCCATTTTTGGTGTTCGATTATGTGACGACCGCATTTCCAACCATATCGGAGATAATGTAGTCATGATACAGATCAAGAAATCATTGCAGATCGCTGCTGATTACCACTACCACCACCATCACTAGATTTGATGCTTTAATCACACAACAAAGTGTCAAACTGGCATAGTTGCACGTAATACTACTCCACACTTACAATATAAAAATTAAAAAAGAAATATTCTGAAACTCTTACTCATGCCAGTTCAAGACATGTTATGCTCATTACAAAACCTCTTTATTTTTGAAATTTTATCAAAAAAAAAAATTAAAAAACAACGAAAAATTTTTAAAGAAATTCCAACAGGTTGACAATAACAGACACTGATAAAGTTGTTTCATTTCTTTGTTATGTGAAGGCACTTTAATGAAAAAATCTCTGGGGTAATCAAACGATTGAAAAAGTTTCATTTGGGAGGTTTCAATATTTCTAGGCTGAATATACAAATAGTCAGTGTTCCTTTCAAACAAGAAGTCCATCTCAGACGGTTCGATTGTATAAAATCTTGCACTAAAATCAATTGGAATCTTGAAGATGGTTTTGCATTTGGTTCAAGATACTCCTGGTTTATGCTTAATAGAGTATCAGAAATATTCACTGTGAAAAGGCATAAAATTGAAACGTCGATTTGTTGGTAGTCAGCCAAAGTTTTAAGAAGAATTACTTCTCGTACAAAAGGAGTCCAATATCACTGGTCCACTGACCACATTAATTACGAAGAAGAAAGTTTCTGTACTTATAAGCAAGAAAAATTTTGCAATTTACCAACAATTAGATACGTAGCTTGGTAGCCAAAAGATGTTGTCCTTAACGATACTATTATTTATTTGATGTCCATGCCTGACTTAATAGCATTAAAAGCAAAGCGTTTTAAGCACATGAGTCCACCAGAATTTCAGGAGCATTTGCTGCAAAATACATGCTACAGTGTATGTAGTTAAATTGCTTGAAATGTTGAGAGAGAATAAGAAAAAAATGGCTTCGAATTATGAAAGAAGGCGGCTTAAATCCATACACAATTGGTCATTACAACCATTCAGTCAGGATTACGACTTAGTTTCTCATACCACAATATGTTGTGTGTGTTAATTTTATACATGAGTAGCGGAACCTGCAGTCGATTCCGAACGTCAGATTTTTTGAGAAACTTTTCATGGCAATTTTATTGTACTCCCAGACTTTTTGCTGAGAGGAAGTCGCCGAAGAAATACATTTCCTTATTTTGTTTTGTTGGAGATGTCTAACCTGGGGCTTGAACTACAGGTTTGCGTCTAATAAGCTAACATACCACCTACTAGAATTCGACGACTTCCCACTCTATCTACGTGTCATAAAATTTTCATCCCAGGGCAATGTCAATGGCACATTGGTTGCATACATTCAAAAAAGAACTCTTTCAGCACTGCCTTAAAGGTAATCTTTTCTGATTCTAACCGCACCACAAAAATTATAAGAACATAAACTTCATAATCACAGGCTTTTTATATGGAAAAATTGCTGCTCCATTAAAAGTCAGCCCCTTTGTAAGTTTCCCTTTCAGCTTACCATTCATTAATAGCATTTATTGAGAAGAGTCTATAGATTCTGCAAATATGTCAAAGCCTATTCCATTTGATTCCACAACTCCTCAATCATTTCAATCACAACAAGCAGTTTTATTTCCATCGCAGGCCTACACAATCCATTACCCATTTCGTCTTCTTTCACTTGCGTTGCAAAAATTTTCATTTCATATGTTACGTTACAATATTTATCATCCATCAATTAAAATTGTTTTTCAATTTCTTCAAATCAACACGAAGAAATCATCGCTTCCTGTTGCTGCAGGTTTTGTTTTTTTTTTTTGCCACATTCGTAGATAAATACGTAAAAAACATTGAAATTTAAATTGGCCGATTGAAATGTAACAAATATGCTTGAAAATGTGTAAAATAGAGGGAAAAAGTTTTTGGATTTTTTTTGTATGTGGCAGTTGTGTCGTAATGGCCAAAAAAAAAAAATCAAATCAAATACGCAGATGCCTTTACTTACTTACATACGTGCGCTGTAGGCAGTCATCGATGTAAGGCATCGTATCTTATAAAACACCAAGCAAGTGAGGCTGGCACGCATGACTGGTAGCCAGTTAGCTGGTCATTGCTGATATTGCTTTGGTTTACATTTTTCTGTTAAATTTTCTTCTTTTTCTGTTTATTTGTTTTGCAACTACACACAACACCCTGGACTTGTTTATAAGTGCGTATTTTGCTTGTGGCAAGTTGCATGCTGTCAAGTTCAACTTAAAAATTAAATGAAAAAATAAAAAAGATTTTAAAAGGAAAAGTAAAAGTATTTTTTAATGCAGGCTATTAATCCTTGAGTTATTTGTCAGGTTTAAAGTATAAAATGTGTTGTATTTTTTGTATTTCCTATGGTAAAATCACTTGATAACGAGGGTTGCATTTTAAGTGCAGGTTCCGAAAAAGAGAAATTTTTTTTTAATAAAAAGATACACTCTCGAATTTTGTTTTTACTTTCGATTAGAATCAGTAAAGATTACCTTTAAGGCAGTGCTAACCCATTTCTTTATTGAATACATGCAACCAATGAGCTAGGGATCATCTACTACACTCAGTGGGAAGTGGAAAGATTAGTGAGCAGAGAATATTGAATTTCTTTTAACTAAAATGCTCACATCTAAGTCCACGGATTAAGATGACGTTGAAATTGCCTTCGGATGAATGGTTTATAACACGTTGGTAGAGTTAAATCCTTTTTGACTTCAAATAATGGACATCTAACAACCTATCCCATATGCTAGTCACTAGGCAGTGCTTTTGTTGGCATCTTAGACCATTGGATTGGTAAATTGTTAATATTGTTTTAAGAGATTATAAAAATTGAATAAAAATTAATTTTCTTACAATCATTGTGTTAGAAAGTCGAAGTAATCTGTCTTCGAATTCAGGCATTCTTTTCAAATTTTATATATTAATTGGCTTCAAGTGCTATCTTAAATGAAATCCATTCAAGATGTTCCCTAATCAGTGAAACTGCAAAGAGGACAACAAATCAAACGAAGTATGAGAGACAACATCAGTTCTTTTATAAGAGTAGAATGCATCCAGTACACTAATGCAAATCATGTTATTTCTAGTTAACAACATATGGCAACTCTATAGATCTAGAATCTGCTACAGCATATCAAGCACATGTTTCGCTGGCAAACAATACAAAAATTAATGTTTGATTGAATGAAAAAATACCTCAGATTGTAATCTCTATGATGCTGTTTGAAGCTAAGTACATAACACACATAATTAGTCGTTAGGATTACAACCTAATTTCTTACACCACTACATACAACGTTTTAAGTTGATTCCGAATGAAAGATTTTTGAGAAACTTTTCATGCTAGTTTTATTTATTCTCAGATATTTTGTCAGAAATCTACTGAGAGGAGAGAGAGAGAAATATTTTTTATGTTTCGTTTTGTTAGGAATGGCTGACCAGGGGTTTGAACCATGGCCTCAAGTCTAATAAGCCAACACACTGCCAACTAGACCAGGGTGACTGTTTGGAGCTACTCTTGCCCTTCTACTTGCTCACATTCCAACTCAAATCTTGAGCAATATAAAGAGATCTGTTAAGCATTTTTATCTCCGTTACTTAAGAGGACTAAGCTGTCTTATCATCGTGGTCATACTTACGTTGGCATGAAGTGTGTCAAACAAAAATTGTTTGTCCGTGTTTCCTTTCAATCCAGATTTGTGTAGTAGGTAGTGTGGTAGTGTGTTGGCTTATTAGACGTAAAGCCAGAGTTCGAGACCCAGGGCAGACATCAAGACAAATTACAAAAAGTATTTCTTCGGCAACTTCCTCTCAGCATATTTCTGGCAAAAAGTCTGAGAGTAAATAAAATTGCCATGAAAAATAGTTTCTCAAAAAACTGTCGTTCGGAGTCGTCTTTAAACTGTAGGTCCCACCACTCATGTATAAAATTAACACACCCAACATAAGTGGTGCGAGAAACTAGGACGTTGTACAATGGGTCAATTCGACCTCCGGGTACTGTACTTGTCTTAATTGATAAGTACACGTCCTCTAACCTAACCTAGCCTTGGAGTGACAATCGGAGTCTTGTTTAATGCTCGCACGCATTTAATTCAACATGATGATGAACATCTAAGGAAATCAGTTTCCTATCTCTTTTAAATACTTTTTTAATACTTCATCCACAAAGTTTTCTCTCCAAACTTAAACTTTATTTTCAACAGTTTCCATTTGGTTTCTTTATGACCACAGTGTCAGTGTTTCTTGTAAAAAGTCTTTAATTTTGTTCAAAGTGAAGGGCTGGCTCTTAAAGTTCAAGGAAAGGTTAAAAATAAAGGAAAAAAGCAGTTACGAAAAAGCAAAAGATTGTGTTAACACTGCATAGCAATGCACTTTAATACCGTATATACGAGTTTTTTTTTGTTTTACTTTACAGGCTTTCGCAAGTAATTGGAAAAAAAGTTTAAGGTCCCTCTAAAGATGTTATTTTATGTGTGTTGCATTTCTGAATAAATTACACAAAAACATTGTTTTTTATTTGGTTTTTAGCCAAAATACGATAAAAATTACATCATTTTTTTGGTATATTTTTTATGGCTATTTTGTTTTTTGTGACTTTTTTAATGTATCATCTATAAATCATCTCACGTTTTTCCAATTGTTTAGTTGTTTGGCTGGTTGGTTGATTTGTTTGGAGTTGCAGGCAGTACTCGTATTTCAATAGAGGTCATCATCTTTACAGTAAACGTTTAAACACAAAAAAATGACATTTTGGTCATACCAAAAAGCAATCACAATTTCCATTGTAAATAACAAACAGGCAACAAACAGCAACTTGTTGAACCAAAAATAATTTTGAAAAATCAACCAACACTTGACACTCTGTAAACAACTGAAAACCAATAAACAAACAAACAAAAAAAAAAGCGAAAATGCAACAACATTGACATTTAAATGATCCGAATTTTATGAATCTCGCCAACGCTTAAAAAAAATGAAAATTAAAGAAAAAAAAACGAATTTTTTTTATCACAATATATGCACATTGATGAGAGGAAAAAAGTATAAGAAATAACCTCTAAATGATGGATGCACCTAATAATCGTATTTTTTTTACAGTTTTTGTTTTAATTTTTATTTAAAAGCAGATTGAAGAAAAACGTAACGTAAAATTAAACATGATTTTTGCATATCACTTGTTGTTTTAAAACCGAAAGCCACCGTTTTCATCTACAGCAGCAACAACCACATGTTAGTATTACCGACTGCAACCGGTGATGCAATAACTGAGAGTCTTTATTTTATACACTTGCTGTGATACTTTTGGAATTTATGAGTTTCAATTTCGGTTTCGTGGCCAAAAACCTAAAAACCAAACCCATACATTGAGTTAAAATGATAAAAAACAAAGCAAAAGAACCAAACATGCATATTCACTACCTTCATCAACTTAACAGCATACTTACAGTGAAGAGCATAAGAAATTGGAGAATATTGGAAAGTTTAATGAGTGTAATAAGTAAAACAGCCAAATATTAGGCTATCAAAGAAAGGAGATCTTAATGTATAAAGAAACTGATGATGTATAATATTGCTGAGTATAAGTCATGCAAGATTGAAAAAGCCGGCTTCAGATCACAATCCATTGACATGGATTTCAAACAGCTTACATACCATAATCAAAGAATTTGTGAAATATCAGTCTATATTGAATTCTACCGACTTCGACTTGTTATAATATGAAGTGACCTGAAGCAGTATTAAACGAATTCTTGCTGAGTGTTCCAATTGATGTAGTAAACTTCAGAGTATTTATAACGTTTTGCTGGAGGAGGTAGCACAACAAGCAACTTGAGTTGCCAGTGATCTTTCAGAAGACCTACATTATTCCCAAGTAGCTTATTACCATTATGTCTAGCACATAATACACTAGACTACGATGGCAATGTAATAAAAATCTTTGCTGTTAATTGGTTGTAAGTTCTAAAATTATACCCGAAAAAACACATATTCACTGCGAGTATCTGTTAATAGACTTTTATTAGAAGTACTGGCTGCACTTTTAATTTTCCAACCGCCAGTCAATACATACATACATAATTGGTCATTACAACCCTTCAGTCAGGATTACGACCTAGTTTCTCACACCACTTATGTTGTGTGTGTTAATTTTATACATGAGTGATGGGACCTACAGTTTAAAGTCGAGTCCAAACGACAGATTTTTTTGAGAAACTTTTTCATGGCAATTTTTATTTACTGTCAGAGTTTTTGCCAGAAATCTGCTGAGAGAAAGTCGCCGAAGAAATATTTTTTGTATTTTGTTTTGATGTCTGGTATGAGGCTCGAACCCTGGCTTTTCGTCTAATAAGCCAACACACTACCTACTAGACCACGGCGACTACAATCATCATAAGCAATGGCCCTTTATAAACATAATAGCATAACTATTTATCGGATAAGTTTTTCAAACTTTTTCCCATTCTCCCCTTTCCTACATCCTCTCCTTTTTAATCCCTTCCCTCTGTAAGGACGTTGTACAATGGGTCAATTCGACCGCCGCACTATGTGGCATTTTACCTGAAAACCTGGCCAAAATTAATAGAAGTGTTTTATGAGTTAATGGCTGGAATTTTTTGATAGTGTTAGTGAGAATTAGGCCCAAGGATGAACCCAACTGATTTTGGTTCAAATCGGTCCGTGATATCGCCTAGCCCCCATACAAATTCCCCTCGAAATTGCACTTATTTACACATAATTATAGCAATTATGCAACAATCATGATAAAATTTATCATGGATCTGTTCTGTGTACTAAGAAATCATGGTGTAATGTTTAGTGAAAATCGGATCACATTTGACCCTAGTCCCCATATAAAGTCCCCTTTAGAAATTCACGTTTGCGCTTATAAATGGCTTAAAAACATTGGTATCGTGATTAAATTCGGTATGAACGTGTATTTTGTAAATCTAAATCATGTTACCAAATTTTGTTATGGTCGGTCCATAATTGCCCCTTGGTCCAAAATAGGGCACCTTAAGAAAATATGTTTAACAATTATAATTGGCTTAAACATTTTATTACCTCGATGAAATTCGACATGAACATGTTTAATATGAATGTGAATCATTTATGGTCACATTTTATTATGATCGGATCATAAGTGCCCCTAGGTACCACATACGGTCCATTAAGAAAATCAAACATACATCTCATATTGTTATAATAGTCGATATACATATGTAATTAAGTTTTTAAACTTCTATGATAATTAATATTTCTTCATAATATTTATTTTACATTATTTAATACTTAACTTAAAAATACTTAAAAATTGAAACTAACTACAATCGTTAAAATCGTTATCATTTTCATCATCAATGTCAGGAAGGAGTAATTTAATAGTATCAGATGAAAATGCTTTTCTATTCCTTCGCGATTTTTGTGTACTGCACCTTATAAAAGGGTCACTGCTTAAAAGTAACATATTCAGGACATCTCGATTGGTATCGCTTCTATTGAATTATCTCGCATAATTTATACGCCATATGGCTTTATTGCCTATGGCTTTATTACACTACGTCTAATTTTTTTAATTTTAAAAAAAAAAGTAAAATTTTCAAAAAATCGCCAAAAATAATTGCGCAAATTTGCGCAAACTTTTCTTTTTGTTCCTGAATGTAGAGAGTTCATATTTTTTTGTGGTATATAACATTAAACTACTAAAAACTACTTTCACCTTTAAAATCCTTATCTTTTTTTTAGGAAGGGTAAAAAATGTGAAATTTTTATTATTTTTAATTTTTGAACGAATAATATTAACATTAATATATGAGATATATATATATATATATATATATATATAAAACTGAAACTAGCAGTTGCTCATACCTTTCAAATAAAAAAATCAATATAAAACCTCTATTCGTTTAGCCACAAAAAAATATCGTATAAACCTATTAAAATTTCAAAAAACGCCAAAAACGCATTTAATTTTCTTCACTTTCCTGATTTTGACGTCGTCTCAAGTCTACAAATCTCAACCTAAAGTCGTGAAAATTCACTATATAATGCAGAATTTTGTTGTCTATTGAACTGCATACTCAGTTTCTTAAATTTCTTTAAATTTATTTTTGCCTTTTTGGCCAGCTTTTAAAGGTAAATGCCACATAGTGCGCCGGGTACTGTACTTGTCTTTATTGACAAGTACACGTCCTCTAACCTAACCTAACCTGTTCAAACTTTACAAAACTTACTCACTTGAGATAAATTCGTCTCCATTCTGTATTCTGTAAATGCCTGTGAATACTTTCCTAATATAATACTTTGTGCCGACAATATTAATGTAGGACTTTAAAAACCTATTCTCCCCTAAAATTCCAACTCATTTGTAGGTCAAATAGGTTAATATAAACGGCAAGCTGTTAAGTATTTCAGTTTTGATCTATCCAATAAAAGCATGAGCATTATGCAGTTGTTCCGTCAACGAATTCTCTCAATTCCTCTTAAATTCTTTGAAACTGTAGCAGAAAACACTTGATGGAATGCCAAAATTAGTTATATTGTAAGCTGTGTGGAATTATGCTGTTTGGAGCTACTCTTTGATTTATGTTCCCTTCTAATAGCTCACATTCCAACTCAAATCTTGGGCATATAAGGAGATATGTTAGGCATTTTCTTGTCCGTTATTATAAGAGGAATAAGCTACCACATCATCGTGGCCTTACTTAACAAGATGTTTTCTAAAACAGCTATACCTTGGAAGAAAGTGTGTCAAGAAAAAATTATTTGGCCATGTTTCACTTCAAACCAGCTTAGAAGTTTTCTGGTAGGTTTGGTTGTTTTGTCGTTGTTTGGTTGCTATATTTTAATTTTTTTTATTTTTCGCTTAGACCTCTTGCCGCACTTATCTTTATTCCCCAGATGTTCAATTCCACTATCTTTTTCATAATTTGTCCACGATTGCTTTGTCTTTCCAATTTGAAACTGACCGTAAGAAATCTATCTTACATAACTAACTAATAATGACAATAAAATTTCCAAACAACCAATTTAAAATCACTACTTAAGCCTCCACTGTATTTGCATACCTTCTCCGCGTTTATGGACAACTCTTCATACGATCTTATTGTAACAATTATATATGCAAAGTATTTTATATGCAGGTAATAAATAAAAGATAAACACACTCTTACATACATATACAAAAAAAGTAAATTTTTATGGATTTTCCTTGCCACAATACTTCATTTGGCAAAAGTGACACTCATCCATCATAATAACAAGACCTTAAAGTGTCAAGATGTTGCTTGTTGTTGGCTTTCGGGTTTTTGGGGTTTTTTTGGGGTTTTCACTGTTTCGAATTGAGTCATAAAAATATTGTGAAAAACAGTTTTAAATTACCACCGAATTGAATTAAATTATTAAAAAAAATACATTTTGTTGTTGTTGCTGGTTGATTTTATTTTATTGAAACTGATTGTGATTATTTAACAATTATTTGGGAGTTTTTCTTCAATCATATTCAGCTCCGATGGTTAAACTTATTTCGCCCGGCTGCACAAAAGTCTGATGATACCATTTGTTGGTGTCCAAAACAACTGCGAACGAGAGAGATAATTTTGAATTTAAAATTTGTTTTTTTTTATGAATAATTTCAATAACTTACTGACATCGCCCTTCTTGACAACGACATCAAATGATTTGCATTGAAAGTAACACTCAGGTGGTGGTGCCAATAGCCAACGTTTGCTACCGGCCAACTGTGCTTGCCAGGATGGCAAACGAACGTTGTCGATCTGTGAGAAAAATACAATGGCAACCAAATTAATATCGAATACAATTTTTTATTCATTTTTTATGTCAGCCATTTGATAGCACATTATCGGATGATTTGAGAGGATATTGGAAAAGAGGAAATTTCACGCCAAATTGGCAAACAAATGCGTGAAGCATTGAAAAGCCTCAGTTAGTGTAAAACTTTCATTTTCTCTCAGAAACCTCCATTAAATTAAAATAGGAGACCGTAAAGAGCGCTGTGCTCATGTACAAAGGTCATGTCTCTGTACGTTTATCGTCTGTTTGAACATCTGCTGTAGATATCCTTGTAGCTTCGGTTAATGGATTCTCCGAACAAATCTGCTTTGATGACATCGGAAGGAAACAAAAATTTAGTAGAAACGTTTAATGAAGAGTATAGAGTTCAAAGCAGTCTATGTTGAAAAGCCACGGACTTCTAGACCCACACTCGTACTCATGACAAAACCGAATTTTATTTAAGAATAAAATCCCGAAAAAATAAAAAAATAGACTCACATGCATATGAGCTCCCAAGCCAGCAGTGCCAATAAAAAACCAATCCACCGCGTTATTCTCTGAGGTCTCCGGTAAAAAATAGGGACGTCCATAGTGGCGGCGAAATTCTTCAGCAGTTTCTGGATTACAATTGCTCCAACCAAAATACCAAGGTTTCTCCTTAGGACCTGTACTCGCATTAAAATATTCCACACGATGCCGAGGCATATCCAAAGCTTCGAAAATGTCTCGAAAACCAGTTTTATACGGCAGAAACTGGCAATCCAATATTTTTTGTTTGCGTTTGGCATTACTGTAGACATCACTAAAGTACCAGTAATTGAATTTCTAAATGCGAGAGAAAATTAGAAAGGAAGGCTTAAGAAAAATAAGTACAAACTACGCACTTCCAAAGCGGTCCAATTTTGTGTAGCATCCTCTACAATAACCGGCTTAGCGGTGTAGGCATATTTTTCAGCAAATACTTGTGGAGATATTTGATTAACGCGTTCAACCTGGTCAACATTCTGGCAAAAGTTACAATCCTCAGCAGGTCTGAAGGCATATCTTAACAACTGAGGCATAACCAAGGAACAGCGCTGAAGGAAAAAATAAGTTTTGTTAAAAAGAAAATCATTTCCTTGAAATATTTAACAAAAACCGGAAAATTAGTTACCCGGGAACGCATGTCGTTGAAATAGTAATGCAAACCGTAGGTTAATAAACCCATAATGATTACAAATTTAAGCCATTTTTCTTTGCTTGCAGTTGGCTTTTTATACTCGTTTAAGAAATTTTCAATTACTTTCACTTGTTTTAGATTCACTTGTTTATTTTCACATTTTTTCAAAAGTTTTCTTAATTCCTGTTGGGCACATTCCATAGCTCTTTTGAAAGCACTTGTAATCACTTCGTGCGATGCAAACACACTAAATGCGTGCGCCTTTAATATTCCCTTGAAATCAACTGTTTTAGCTACTGATACTGTGGCAGTAGCTTCAACGAGTATAGAAAATAGAAATCCTTTCGTTTGTTAATAATGCGATTATCTATGATTGTTTTCTCATTCACTTGAAGTGGGATAAAATACTGGCACAAAGACACAAGGAGTGAGGATAATGGCAATCAGAAACATATGTTGCCTGTTTTAGTCGTTTAGATTGGTGTGTTGTTGTTTATGGTCACATGTGATAAGAAAGGTTTTTAAAATGAATTCCTTGATTTTCCTGAATAAATAAATTCTTATAATTCTTGTTTCTTTTCTTTATTTTTCTTTGCAGAGGTCCTTATAATGGTGATTCAACTTGTATTACATACGATGCTGTAAATGCCGCCTATTTGGATGCACGGAAAAGAATACGTAAGTGAAAATTGAATTGAAATTTAAATTGAATTAGAAAGTCTGCCACCATTGCAAACCATTCCCACTTCCTTCTCCTATAATTAAATTTCCGGTTGTTCTGATACAACCTTTTTACCTTTTTAAAAACGTTTAGAATATGAGTTCGTAGATTGCAAACAAAATTAAAATAAATTTGTGTTTCGTTTTAGATAAATTCTTTATTGTTTGCACAATTTTATGTGCCACTGTTCACAACTTGATGTTACAACAACAATTTGTTTAGTTCGTTATTCTTCTTTACACTTCTGCTTGCGTAAACACTAACAACTGTTCGTTAGAACTTTAGAATGGCGATCTTCAAACCACGACTGTTCTTTTCACACGCAACGCGTCTTCACACAAGAATTTTTCTTACTACTCGTTGCCTGCTTTGTCTTGCCTTTTCAAAAGCTCACGTAAACAGTCTGATGAAGGTTCTTGAAGTCGAACGTTCGTGGTTTCGCTTTCTCGAGAACTCTATCGCGACTTCATTCTTGTTTGTGTATTTTGTACAAATTGCTTGTTGTTGCGTTCTCGCTTACTTGTCTATTCCGTTTTCTTTCATGCTGATGTTTTTATTTACTTGTAACAAGTTCGTTGTATTTGTTTGTGTAGCTTTTGCTCATTTTAATGTTAAACGATGTACAGCGTTTCCATTTTCATAACAGCATGTTATGTCTTGCATTGTCGTGTCAATGACGATATGTAACAATAACGCAACTTCAAGGCCTTATACACAGCAGTCGGAAAGTTGAATCAGTGCAGCTTGCAGGTTTAGGACGATTTAACCTATACAAAGTAGTTTTAAAAACTACTACTGGAAGCCTCACCTGTGGCTTTCAAAACCATTGTTTATCAGTAAAGATGTGATGTGAAAAATCATCACAAGTAACTTAAATTATGAAAGCATGCAACACTCACTAAGTGTTTAATACTAAGGCCAGTTGATGGATGGAAGTATTTTTGTATTGTATTTCACTTGGCCAGAGTTTGTGTTACATTCTGACACAAAGCACTAATGGCCACTCAATCTCCTCTGATGGTGAATAACTGTGCGAAATCCCTGAAGACCATATCAACAACTCAGCTCAACTAACTTCATGTAGAAAACAGCAGATTAAGCACTGACGTTTAGTGCTTATGTTAAGGGTGTTTCAATACAAACCATTTTGCAGAAATAGGCGATAGTCAGCTGCATGTACGATCGCCGTAGTTCAGTGGATACTGTGTTAGCTTAATAGACGAGAGCTTCGAGTTCAAACCCCCATCTCCAACGTCTTGAAAAAAATATTTCTAACTCTGCAGTATAGTGGTACAAGCTCTCACCCAACTTATTGCAATGAAAAAGTCTAACAAATCTGTCAGTGGGTGTCGAACATATTTGTGTGAGAAGCTAAGTCGTAAGGCTGACTAAAAGTTTGTATTGGATTGTCTTCAAATGTATGTCTAGTTATGTGAATACTGGAATACAAATGTAATCCTTAAACAAATTCCTAATGGTGTTCTAAATTCAGGAATACAATGCTCTAAGATACTACATAGAAAACCAAAACAAGTCATCATCATCGCTGAAGGACTTGTAACTTGTAAAGGAACAAAATGTTCAGTATGATTGAGGATATTTAAACCTTTTTTCGATTTCGGCTTTGCTTGGGTTTGAAGTCAACATCCAACATTCACGCCATTGATTATTGGTCATCACAAACCCTAATATGTTGTGTGTGTTAATTTTATACATGAATGGCGGAGACCTACAATTTAAAGTCGAGTCCCAACGAAAGATTTTTGAGAAACTTTTTATTGTAATTTTATTTTACTCTGAGAGTTTTTACCAGAAATCTACTGTTTTTTTCCTATTTCGTTTTGTTTGAAATGTCTGACTTAGAGATTTAGCCGTGGTCTCACGTCTAATAAGCGAAGTTACTACTTGTTAGAATGCGGCGACGCCATGGTATACCATTTCCTAAATGCTTCTTAAAGCTTGTCTTTTATTTTTTTGTGTATGGTGTCTTTAACGTCTCTAAAAAATTTAACAATTCAAACTGCTTGCCACCATGTTCGGCCACACATAGATCGCTGTGTCTTTAAATAATCGAAATTACTCGCATTAGTTTCGAATTATGGGAATGCAGCAAACCTGAAGAGCCCCGCTAAAGGCAGACCAATGCTTAGTACACTAAACACATTAGGCATACCAGTAGCTGAATAGTAATCAATGCAATCTTAAAAACAATCAGTCAAAGTCGATGTATTAAAATCGTGGTAAATATCCAATTTATTCATTCGTCATTAACTTTCAATTGCTACTTATTTTAATGCCTCTAACGTGGAGTTTTATGACAGCAAGCCGAGTCGATTTTCAACAAACTTTAGCCTTATTTGTCGGATTGAAAATTTTATGAAAAATATTGTTTGAGGCTTGTAATTCACAGAGTGCCTGGTAGAATGGCTACACATACAATAAATACACAATATAAGGTGGCCATGTTTAAGACATTTTTTTTAATGTTATATTATATAATGGGGCTATACGAGGCTATACGAAGCTGCCTCATTTTTTTATGTTAAAAGCGATATATTTTCATTGCTTTTTTATTGCCTATAAAAAAGCCGTTAAAAGGATTATTTAAACCGTTATAATAGAATATAAAATTTATAAATTGTGTGTTAAATATTCAAATATAGCTCAGTTTTTGTTTTAATTTCTTTTACTTCACAGATGTTTCACAGCCTAAAGGTGAATGGAAAGCCGAAGATATTGCCACCGTTGGTGAATTATTATTGGATATTTCCATACAATTGGCCAGAACGTAAGTAATACCTTTTAAAAAAAGAATTATAACTGTCACGCTTTAAATAGCCAAGCAATTAATAAAGACTAAATTATACAAGATTTTTGCCTGTGGAGAATTTAAAAATTTTTGCATAAATTTTCCAAAAAAATAACCCAAAAAAAATTACAATAATAAAGCAAGTTTTTAAGACTTAAATTTGTTTTTGCCACAATATGTTGCAAGCCTACAGAAACCAATTTTTTTTATTGCTGAAATGTAATAACAAAAATTTGAAAGTTAAAATTCAAATTTTCAATACAAAACTTTACAGCAAAAAAGAGAGAAAAAAATTAACAAAATGACAGGCAAACATAAACTCACGCGTAAAGTGTTTCAAACATTTTTTTTTGGGGCTTTAATTAAACAAAAATAAAATCGAATAAAAATGTAAGAAAAAAAAAATAATGTTTGGTTCAAAGAAGAATGCAATTTTCAGACAATATTTTTCAGCCAATTTTTTTTTTGCTCTCTTAAACCAAATTTCTGCTCTGTTATTGGAAAAACAAAATTAAGAAATCATTAACCTTCTAGTGAAAAAATGTTCTCATTTAAATATTGCAGTTTTTGTTTTTGTTTTTGCAAATATTTTTTTTATTTTATTCGTCAACGTCAAATGTATGCGAGTACATGTGGTATGAGTACGTGTGTATGACATTTAAAGTTTAAGATACGAGGACAAGTTGAGACAAGACACGACGCCACAAGTTTTTCAAGAAACTTGTATAATTTGTCACTAACATCCGTCAATTTAAATCAATCGCAACCAAGAAAAAAAGCAGTTCAATTGGAATTCATTTTCTTTTATTTTTTGTTTCATTTTTAAAAGTAAAACAAAAATAAATCAGAAACCATCAATGTATTGGCCAGTATGTGTAGCATGCATTGGTTGTTGATGATGTTTCGAACATCTTCCATGTTGTGCAATTTATCCATGAGCGGTGAGATCTACAATTTTTGAGAAACTTTTTCTGTACTTTTTTTCTGTAATTCTAACTTAAGTACGATAACAAATTTGACTAAAAATGAACACTTATGTGCTATACCGCTGAAGATATTTTTTATACCTTGTGGCATCATAATACAGCCTTTTTCTATTTTCAGATTTATATTTTTAGATTTGAATACAACAAAAGTGTGTATGAAATATCAATTTTCTATTCGTTTGAGAGACCTTTTGAAGACGTTATGTTTAGAAAATGGCAAGCCTGCCTCAGCTTGTCTAGGTTGAGAAGAAGGAAAAAGAGAGAAGGAAAAAGCCTAACAGGGTCAAATCGCCCTTTCTCGGTGGTTAATTCACATCACTTCCACGTATTGGCCAGTATGTGCAGCATGAATTGGATGTTGACTTAAAAAGAAAAAGTTTTTAATTTATTTAACTGATGACTGTGAGCTTTAGTCAGGATAGCAACCTAGTTTCTTACATCATCCACGTTTATTGTTTAAAGTCTACTCTGAATGACAAGTTTTTTGAGAAACTTTTTATGGCAATTTTACTTTACTTTTAGCGTTTTTGCCGGAAGACTACTGAGAGGATCAGTCAATTCCAAATGACAGAAACTTTTCATGGCAAATTTATTTACTCTCAGAATTTTTTCTAGGAGACTGAAAGGAAGTTTTGTTTTGTTTTGTTTTATTCCCGTCACTTGATCTTTAGGCAGCTTGACACTCTTTTATATTTATTTTAATACAGTACTTCTGATAAATTTTAACTCAAGAGTTCCTACACACTTGAAGATTAGTCGTAGTAGTTAGTGTGTTGCTTTATTAGATGTGAGGCCACGGTTCAAATCCCAGGCCAGATATCTCGAACAAAAGGTAATATGTACAAGTATTTCTTCGGCGTCTAGCTCTCAGCACATTTCTGGCAAAAACTTTAAAAGTAAATAAAAATTGCCATGAAAAACTTGCACAAAAATCTGGCGTTCAAAGTCGACTTTGATTCTCATAAAGTCGCCGTAGGCTAGTAGGTAGTATTTTGGCTTATTAGACATAAGGCCACGGTTCAAACCGCAGGTCATACAAGTCCAACAAAACGAAATCTGAAAAATATTTCCTCGGCGACTTCCTCTCAGCAGATTTCTGGCAAAAACTCAGGGAGCGAAATAAAAATTGCCATGAAATATTTCTCAAAAAGTTGTCGTTCGGAGTCGACGTAAAACTGTAGGTCCGCGGCACTTATGGATGAAATTAACACACAAAATATAAGTGCTGGAAGTCGCCGTTGTCTAGTAGGTAATATGTTGTTTTATTAGTCATGAGGCCTCGGTTTAAAACCCACATCAGACATCTCCATTATATTTCTTAGGCGACTTCCTCTCAGATGTACATATGTCATCTAAGTGGTCTGGGAAGCTGGGTTGTAATCCTGAATGAAGAGTTGTAATGACCTGTTGTGTATGTATGTATGTTTCTACACATTATACTGACCTATTAAAACATTACTTGATGCTGTTACTAAAAGAATTTCTTTCAAATAATCGGGCCTAGTGTCAGTTCCTATTGTCAAGATTTATGCTGATATAACTTGTCTTATGGCATTTCAATTTTTATTGTAATTTTATAAACATTTTTAAAGCTTTTATTTCCAAGTCATCTTCCAAGCAGTTTTTTTGCCACTGTAATACGTTCATGTAAATGGCTGGCTTATGATTGGATTAATTTTAATGCTGAAGCTTTAAAGCCTGTGAAGAAAAAAGAAGCACCATAAAACCACAAATAATTCAAAACATGTTTAGCACGATTCCCAAAAAATTGAAAAAATTAAGTAAAGAAAAAAAAGAAAGCAAACGAAATTAAAAATAAAATGAAAAACTAGACATCAGGTATTCGAAAACTTATTGAATAATGCCATAAAAAATATGTGCCAGGATTATATAAACATTAATTAAATTAATTTAAAATATATATATAACGGATACATAACTGTACATAACTGTAATGGAATTAAATTTAATGAAATGAATGCTTTGATGATTTTTAAAAATTTATAAAAAAAAATGCATTTGATGCAGTCTAATTAAAGGTGTCGCTGTAAAAAAATTGCAAAAAAAAATATATGAAAACAAGCAACAGAAATATTTTGGATTTTATAACCCTTAATAAAAATTTATTCAAACATAATAATACCATAACATTACACAAACAAAAAAATTTAAAAAAAAAATTATTATTTACGGCATATTTTTCTATAAAACCTCTCCAAAAAAAAAAAGAAAAAAAATCATATTTTCTTAAGTGAAAGTCTGTTTTAAGGAAAACAGCACAAATTTATGACTCCTCTGGTGTGTTTGGTGTAACATAAAATCATCATCACCATCACCATCGTCATCGTCATCGTTGTCGTCATGCCGAAAACGAAAATAAAAAAAATTAAAATTTAGAAATAAATGGATGGCTGGTTACCTAGTTGACTGACTGCCTGACTAGTGCTGTAGTCTTGCCAAAAATGTATAGAAAATCAGCCAACAAACTAGGTTTTTTCCTGGTTCAACATTTTTGTTTTTTTTTTTGGTCAAATAACTCAAATATTTAGTTTTTTTTTGACAAAATACGAGAAAAATGTGTTTTTAATTTGTGATGGTATACTGTAAACGGTCCTCTTAAGGCTACAAATTTTTATTTATTTTTACTTACTTGACATGCAAAATGCATATAAAAAATAAAAATAAAATTTTTTTGAAAAAACGTTTCCTTTTCCCTTTCCCAGGCATCACATCAAATCATATTTTTTACTAAAAATTTTAGAAACAAATTGCAGGTTGTTTTTCAAATCGCATTGAATTAATATTGTTTGATTGTATTTTAAGCAGTTCATATGCAAATGCTAATCATAATATATTTCCGCTTTTAACCTTAATTATCGTGGGAATACTCCGATGTATGTACGTTATACAGATGTATTGTAATATTTTTTTTTTGATTAAATTTTTATAAATACTATGGTACATATGGAAATAAAAATATTAAATTAAACATCTTATAACGCCATGTGAATATCGCACAACAAAAAAAGCGGAGATTTTATAATAAAATTTAAAATCATATTATTATGGGCCTTGAAGGCTCAACGTCAGACATTTCCAACGAAACGAAATATGAAAAACTATTTCTTCGTCAATTTTTTCTCATCAGATTTCTGGCAAAAAACTCGGAGAGTAAATATCTGTCCATCGGAGTCGACATTTAACTGTAGGTTCCGCTACTTAAGACATAACATGAGTGATGTGAGAAACTAGGTCGTAATCCTGCCTAAAGGCTTATAATTGCCAAACCGCACGATCTCGGTGTTTAATTCATATAACCTCCACGTAAGATGACCATGCTCCGAAATCGCTTGTGTAGAACATTCAGTGCGGCATGAGTCGTAGCTGTCCAGATCATCCAAATAGAGTTAGCACAGAGAGAGAGACAGAAAGAGACCCATACTGCTCGCCATTGACTGTGATGGCTTGGCCAATGCCAAATATATATGAACCGATCAAATAGTGATTTTTTTGGAATGCTTTTGGATCTTAAATGGATTAGTATCGTTTTAAATTCAATAATTTTTTGTACATACATACTTATTCATTCAGAAATTGGATTCATTGCTGAGAATGTTTTTTCAATGAAAATCCGGGTTTATAGCCAACAGCTCCAGAGTCCATTTAGCAAACAACTAATATGACAGATGCAGCTTTAACAAGATGGTCGTTATTAATTGTCAAACTTCGTAAGTCTCTCTTGGAAGAGAGTGTATTGCAATGGGATGAGTGCCCCATTGAAAGAAAATTCTGTTAAAAAAAATTATACATTACCGACTGTAGTCCCATGTAGATTACATACATACATAATTGGTCATTAAAAGCCTGCAGTCTGGATTACGACCTAGCTTCTCACACTATTTATGTTGTGTGTGTTAATTTTATACATGATTGGCGGAAATACGAAAAAACATTTCTTCGACAACTTTCTCTCAGCAGATGTCGGGCAAACACTCTGCGAGTAAATAAAACTTGCCATGAAAAAGTTTTCCAAAAATCTATAGGTCCCGCCACTCATGTATAAAATTAACGCACACAACATGAGTGGTGTGAGAAGCTAGGCCGTAATCCTGACTGAAGGGTTGTAATGGCAATTACGTATGTTGTCGTATGTATGTTATGTATGTATCTTCTTAATACCTTTTTCCTTGTTTTCAGTTTCTGAGATGGTCAGAGGAGATCGATTTGTTCGACTATTAACCCTAATAATCCTAGTGAAACCACAAAAAAAAATGAGGAAGTTTTATCATGATTTTCTAACATTAGTAGGTTTTACTTTGGGGGAATTATTTTTTTAATTATTTTTTATTTATTTATTTATTTTATTTATTTTATTTTTATTTTATTTTATTTAATAATTTTTATTATTAATATATTTTTTTTTTGAAAATTCCCACGTCTTTAGTTCATTTTGCATTTTGTAATCGATTTTATTGTATTCAATTAAATTTAATTGTACTCAATACCACTTAATATGTTTAAAATTTTTATGCAATTAATTAAAATGGAACAAGTTGCTGTTAATGGAAACGGAATTAAAATGAAAATTATCCACACACTATTAACCCAAATACATGTGTAAAGTTGAGCAGGGAAATTTCATTTCGGGTTTATTGTGTGATTTTTTTTTTAAATTAATCAACGCTTTGAGCTTTAACGAAAAACTAATTTATTTGGTTAAAAAAAAATACTTTTTTTTTCTACTAAAAGTGTGTTTAAATTGGTCGATTGAAAATAAAAAGAAAATAAAAATAAAAATTAAAAAAAAAATTGCAAATAAAGGCACCATGTGTTGCATAACCAAGAGTTGAGTTGTTATTGGTTTATTTTCGTTACAGCCACGATGATAATGATGATTGAGATGCTGCCGCCAAAGTTGCTTATTTAATTAAAAATAATAGAAAAATTATCGTCATGGTGGTGGTGGTGATGTTGGTAGTGGTGATGGTAATTAATCATTAAAAACATTATGACGATGACGATCATGATGATGATGATGATGAGGATGAGAGTTTTTCTAAAACAAAATAAACGACAAGGCTATAATCGGTTTTATGATGAAGTTGTGTTAACCAACAACAAGTGGATGGGTGGACTATGGTCGGTCAGGTTCGCCTAAGGTGATGGCATCTTTAACAGTGGGCACACATTACTATAACATTAAAGTGTTAATGAAATTTTATTGAATAAACATTTAAATGTACACATAAAGTGCGGATACTTCGAGATTTAATAGACATCTTTTATGCGAGTATTTAAACATTCGATGAAAAACCAATTGGAAGCTGTCCAGCCTATATTGTTCAACAGTGTATATGTATGTATGTTTAACCCCTTCATTTTCGGTGTAACATAAAGCCATTGCACCTTGACAATTTATGACAATTTTTTGTTACTCGTACACTTTTCACATGTGTTTAGTTCATCGTGTTTGAATAGTTATGTCGTTTACAGTGTGCCCCCAATTATGGCTTATTACAGGTATGGCCTATCTTACCAGATTTGTGAGAGAGAATGTTCAAATAAAATGGATGTCGTTTGGTTAAATCGAATTTACCAGAATATTTTGATTACATGTCCGAGAAAGAGATTTAGAATTACTGGTGTGGAAGTAATTTTCCCGATCAGGTATTATTCACGTTTCATACGGAAGCAAGCGTTTAATGTTGATTTCAAAGACAATTCATTAAATTAATTTAGAAATCCTTATACATGCTTTGCGTTATTAGCCTACCTAGTACATCTAATCCTTTACCGCTATTTTTATTGGATGACATTTAATACTATCAGTTCGGTGAAAAACTGAACGTATAGATAACCAGAAGTCACCGCACTGTAGTATGTAGTGAGTTCGCTAATTAGACGTGAAGCCACGTTTCAAAACGAAATATGAAAAAATATTCCTTTCGACAACTTTCTCTCAACATATTTCTGTTAAGAACTGTGAAAGCAAATGAAATTGCCATGAAAAGTTTCTCAAAAAAAAAAAACTGCAGTTCGGAGGCACCTTTAAACTATACTTCCCGCTATTTATGGGTAAAATTAACACACACAACATAAGTGGTGTTAGAAACTAGGTCGCCGTCCTGTCTGAAGGGTTGTATTGATCAATTATAAATGTATGTGTGTAGACAGAGTATCAATTCCTTTAAAATGTGCCCTTCAACAAGTATGAAGGAAAACACTTTCAGTTCACAATCGTATGTTGTCTTTTTTTCTTTAAAATCTAATAATCCAGGTTCGAGTCTGGAAGACGGCGAAAATCTTTTCAATGAGATTCCGAAATTTCAAAAGACACTTCAATCTCTTTCTAAACAATTTATTCAGGACACACATTCTGATCTCACAAATTCTGATTTCATGAAGAATATCAGAGGATATTCTTCACTGATGATTGACTCAATTAGAAACATTCTTCACCGCTTAGTTTAGCTTAAGACGGTAGCTTTGATTACATAAGAACACTTGAGCGCACATAGCGGCCTGTTGTGACGCCAAAGGTAAGAGCATCGAAGAAGTTGGTCAGACAGGGGCTGCATATTAAAGCAGGATTAACCTATGCTAGAAACCAGCCTGGCTTATTACACAAAAAGCCAGGGTTCGAGCCCCAGGCCAGACATCAAAACAAAATACAAAAAGTATTTCTTCGGCAACTTCCTTTCAGCACATTTCTGGCAAAAACTCTGAGAGTAAATAAATTGCCATGAAAAAGTTTCTCAAAAATTTGTCGTTCGGAGTCGACTTTAAACTGTAGGTCCCGCCACTCATGTATAAAAAAATTAACACACACAACATAAGTGGTGCAATTATGTATGTATGTGTATGTAGAAACCAGCCTGAAAGCTTAATAATCGAAGCTATATCCTTGATATCAATAGATGGAGTAAGCTGATAAGGAATAGAGAGCAAAATAACCTAAATCTGTACCTCGCAATAGATGGGCATTTCCATCACCGCAGTACAACAAATTCCTAGAGGGCGTTCTTTCTATGTAAACTCAAAGGGCAAAACTGTCAGCCTAAGATCTGTTGCAGTAGAAATAGAATTCAGAAATAATGTGAAGAAGATGCTTTGTGACAGCACTAAGGAACAAAAAAAATATAAAAAAAATGTTGACGCTTAAAACGTCAACCCCAGTAATTACTGTTTATAATATAATTGCTTTACTTTACGCTGATCTATAAAGCATTTACCGCTCCTTGTGAATTTGAAAAACCTCAAAAATTTGTTTTAATTGCTAAAAATTTGTTTCAGATTGAATTGAGAAGATAATCATAATATAGGGCTTGTAGCAGTTGGTCTAACAGTTCTGTTTTAACATTTCAGTTTCAGTTTGGATTGCATGCAACATGTGATATTGTTGTACGTACATACATACATACAGTATGCTGTTGTTGTTGTATGCAAACAAATAAGTGGTTTTACATTACTTTCCCATCTTTTTCCACTTGTTTAACGTTTGTCAGCAGTGTGTTCGTTTGCAAGTGAATGATTCAAATGAGAGGTGGATGCTGCAGATGTTAATGATTAAGTATTACGAAAAGCATGTGATTTTTTTCATGAGTACCTTTTGTGGGCGAGCTACGCCATTGAAAATGGTGGTATTAGAGGCAATGGGTTTACAGGAAATCAATGGTAAATAAGTACCATTCATTTATATCTTTTCGCTTTTTTTGGTGGGGAATCTTAAAGGTTTTTTTTATTTAATTTATTGTACCTTTCAAAAAATATGCTGTACATACATACTCGTACATGCTGTCATATTATTTGTCTGGCATTCAGTAGCTGGCTTTTGTTTCTTTTTTTTTAGGTTTCTATAGATTTTTAGCCTCAGCAAGTATGACAACTTTTCTAAAGAATCCTTTTTTGGTTACTGGCTTCATTTCATTTCGTTTAGTTTTGTTTTTTTTTTTTTCTTTAACTGGCTGATTTGTTGTTGATGTTGCAGAAATAAATTCTTGTCATTTTTAGTCACGTGCTACTACCAGTTGCTTACGACTTGTTATTGTATACTCGTATGTATGAGTATTTTTATTTCATTTATTTATGTTGCTACTCACTCACTCACTTAAAGCACGACACTTTGATCTTTTATAGTCATGTTTGGTTTTCTATTTTTTTCTGTGTTTTATATGCGAAAAGTTGGAAACTGCAACACATAAACAATTCAAACGTGACATTAATGCCTCTAATAAATACAATATTATTATTAAAATTTATAATAAAAAACCGAAACAAAAACTAAATACGAATAAATAAAACGTGGAAGTGTCTCTCTGTCACCCTTTCCTTCTATCATTTATTTATTTGGAAACAAATTCTATATAATCAAGGCAATCGTTGTGATTAATGCATAATGATTCCATTATTAAAGCCATTCTATACATGATGCATCATCATCATCATCATCATCGTCATCACCAGCACTGCGCCAACTGGCAGACAAACAAACGGCAGCGACAATCTCTTCATCGTGATAAGCAACTTTATTTACCATGATTTTCTTTCGTTTTGATTTATGTCTGGCATTATTTAGTAATTTGGGTTAAATGTTGGTAAAAAAAAACCACAAAAGCTAATTTCGTTACAGTTTTTTTTTTGGAAATTTTGCAATCATTTTGAAATAGGCCTTAAACGGTGGCATATTCGAATACATACATACATAATTGGTCATTACAACCCTTCAGTCAAGATTAGAAACTAGCTTCTCACTGCACTTACACGTTAATACAGTTTAAAGTCGACTCTGAACGACCAGATTTTTTTGAGGAACTTTTCATGGCAATTTGTTTATTTACTCCCGGAGTTTTTATCAGAAATCTGCTGAGAGCTAGATGACGAAGAAATTTTTTTTCATATTTCGTTTTTTGGAGATGTGTGACCTTAGGTTTGAACCGTAGCCTTACTTCTAATAAGCCAGTACACTACCTACTTGACTATGGCGGCAAGACTTAGCTTAACAAAATTTTATTATCAGTTGAGTTGTGGTTTGCTAAGTTAAAAATAGGAGAAATGAGTACTGGGGTAAGCTGTGACCGATTAAACATCAAGAAGCCCACTAAATGAAGTTGAAAAATATGTAAGGAATGTGTTGAGCATATCGTGCATGAAAATTTGGATTAAAAGTGGGTATCGTAATCGACCAACATCAACAAGTTGATGATATTGAGCTGTGTTTCAAGAAAACCGCATTTATGCATCGATATGTAACAAAAAGTAAAACTACTTTCAACTTACAACCATATCGACCTCAAGATCACTGAAAAAACAGAAGACAAAGATCTTCACCTGAAAAACTCTGCAGTCCTCATCCAGTCCATAATGAAGTTGTAGTTCGAGATCCCCATAAAAGAACCCAGCATCAGTGCTACCATACAGTATCGAACCATCCATGAAAGTGGGTGTACTACATCCATACAAACGGTCAACTGTTAACGACACGTGGAAAGACGCAAGATGTGGCAAGGTTATGGCTTCCGTAGTTTGGGACGACCAACAGCGATTTTTAGTTATTGGAACGTTGGAGCATATATTTGCCTAAGGACTTTTCAATCTAAGTTTGAATTAAAATTTTCACATTATAAAACGGTCGCTTGCTCCACATGTAGTGGTTTTTAGATTTAAAAATTGACGTGTACTTTCATATGCGTGTATGTGTATACATCTTTGCTTAAATTGAAACAAAACAATCTTGGTTTACATTCGGATACAAAAAGTATTCATCATTTAGTTTCCGAATTTTAAAATATGAACGAATTAAATACTCTCCTTACCTTAACAACAAAACCCTTTAACAAGAGAAAAAGAAGACAAGGGGGTGATAGGCTAACAACGCTATCATTTCGCTATACAATGTAGAAAGAACTTGATTAATGGAGGTAAAAAAGCAATGAAAAATTAAAGTTGCCGCAGTCTAGACCTGACATCACGGGTCAAACTCTAGGTCAGATAACAGAACGAAATATGAATATTTCATCGGTGACTGCCTCTCTCAATAATCTGTCGTTCGGAGTTGACTTTAAAGTGTAGGTCCCGCCACTCATATATAAAATTAGTACACACAACATAAGTGGTGTGACAAGCTAGGTCTTAATCCTGATTGAAGGGTTGTATTGACCAATTATGTATGTACATATGTATGTATGTAATGAAAGAGTGGGAAAAATTCTTTCAAACAACCCTGTATTATATATATAGTGTGAAACTTGGAAAAATCGAATAGAAATAACAAAGTGAAGCGTCGAGCCGTATCAAGTGCACATAATCGTTCGATTGTCTCTATGGTATCTGAGCTGGAAATGGTTGAAACGATTGTTTAACTCCTAATACTTTTCACAGCATTGGAAAGCTCAAAATAAATTGCAAAATTAATCTTACCTTTGTAAGCTTTTAGAATAAACGAAAAATACTGTTAGGTTATGAGGTACTAAACAGCTCAACTAACAGTAAAATTAAAAAGAGCGGTTTTAAAAGTGAAAATTAAGCACATTTTTAAATTTTTTTTGTTTTTCACATGTTATCAAATTGTATGTATAATTTGTAGGATATTTTTATTCGAAATTTAGGTGTATTTTTTTATAAATTTTCTTGTAATCTTAACGATCTGACATTAGTTGCCTTACCATGGCAATTAGTTTTTAATGGTGTTGTCTCGAATAAATTTTTCTTTTTTATGGTGGCAAACAAAAATAAAAAATAGAAACAAAATTTTCATGTACCATTTTAAGATGAATAATACGAGTTGATTTTTTCTTTTTGTTTTTCTTTTTATTTCTTAAGGCTTGATTAGTTAATAAGTCTTATAGTAATTCAGTAAATAATTATTATTTTGCGTGATTTTGTGATGAAGTAATTTTTGTGGAATAATTTTACTTTTTTCTCTCTCTCTCTCTCTTCGCATTCATTAATTATGTTTTATTGTTAATTTGTTTGACCATAATTTTTGGTTTTAAAAAATTTTTTAAAAAATATTATTTTTTTTCAAATTTCTTAGACTTTTGACTGTTGAAAACAAAACAATGTTGCACAATTAGCAAAACTGTAACACACACACACATATATATACACACAAAGAGAGCTAGAAATATTGCTACAGATGTCAAGTTTTTTTTTCTTTTATTTTTAGTTTCATTTCAAATCATTTGGTATGTCGTTTGGAAATCGAACAGTTTTAGATAAAAAAGTAAAAAAAAATCCAACGAATTTAATTACAACAACTAACAAATTGTGGCTTAGAAATATTCTGCAATTTACTCTAGTTTTTCTAAAAGGAAATAAAATTTATTTTTTTTCCAACTACTTTGATAACATTTTGCTTGAGAGTTGGCGTAATTATCCACTTTGAAGAAAAAAAAGTTATACTAACGTTATACAAAAATCGTTTAAAGTTTTTGGTATTAATGGAAAATATATATGTAAACAATTAGTGGAAGGACAAATTATTTATTTGTAAGGCAAGTTAATAACGTCTGAAGGCTAGAACATGCCGTTCAATAAGGCGTTAAGAAATAATTGAAAATTATTTGAAGAATTTTTCTAACTGTTACATATATAGGGTGGGCCATTTAAAAGTTTAAATTTACAACTGCTATGAAACAAAAACGGTTTGAATATTTACCAAATTTATTTTTTTGTTTGAGAAAAAAAATTATTCTGGTTAGAAATGGAATATGATTTCATTCATATGGCTGCCGTGGCTGGCCTCACGGTACCTTAATCGATTGTACCAATTTTCATTCACTTTTTCTAGTATATGGGGTCGTATCTCAGCAGTGGCATCTCGAATGTTGGCGTTTAAATGCTCAATTGCCTCTGATTTGACGGCATAACATTTTTCATACAGAATAGTCCACAGAAAATAGTCCAACGCGGTCAAATCGCAGCTTTTTGGCGGCCAATTGGCATTACCATTTCGGCTAATTAAACGGCCATCAAACGTTTGATGCTATAAATCGTTTGTGGTATGAGATGTGTGGCAAGTTACATCAACACCATGAAGAGCGGGTACAAAAAAATCGGAGATCATGGTGCGCCTTCCTTATTTTCAAAGAAAGCCGCACCGAGCAGTTACTCGTAATGGGTGCATTGGCTTCTGTAAGACCACATATAGGTTTTTTAACGTACCCACCAAGATGAAAATGAAGTTCATCGCATAAGACGATTTTTTTTGTGACAAAATCGACATCATTGTGCAATTTCTCATTGGCCCAAGAAATCCCAACGTAAATCGATTTATTACGTTCAGTGAAGATAATATACAGAATTTTGTAATAGAACAGAATGGTTCAAATTTAAGCCGATAGATGGCCCACCCGATATATACGAAGCTTAATGGTACCTTGTATAAAATAGTGCAACGGTATCTCTTACAAAAAAATAAAAAAAAATTTAAAAGGCCTCTAGACGGTTGAAGCGAACTGAAGAAGAATTCCACTTAATAACGAATTTTTCTTTTTAAATTTTTTCTTTTTAAATTTCATAAACAATAATTTATAAACAATACTACATATGTCTTATATTTCATTGTAGATATGGTCTTTCGTATGAAGAAATTGAAAAAGGTCTACCCACCATTGATACCTCAAAGACGCTGATACGTGAAGTTTGTCCGCCTTTCTTCTCTGGCGTAGAATGTCGTCCCGGTAAATATAGACGTTTTGATGGCTTGTGCAACAACATTGAACATCCAACTTGGGGTGCTGCTATGTCACCGTTCCAGCGTTTAATTGGTCCCCTTTATAGCGATGGTATTAATGCACCACGTATCTCAGTGACAGGACGTGATTTGCCCTTCTCGCGTGTAGTCTCACGCACAATGCATCCCGATGATGGTTATCATGATCATGCGGGCACTGTAATGGTTATTGCTTGGGGTCAATTTATGGATCACGATTTCACATTGACAGGCACACCATTGGGTGAGTATTTTCCCTTTTTCTTTTTGCAGGATTTTTTTTAAATAAAAACCAAATAAAAAAAATGTTGTTTCTTTCTTTAGATCCCATTAATCGCAATGATCCCGAGGAATGTTGCAAGCGGCCTATGCACTTGAAACATCCCTACTGTAATGAGATTCGTGTGCCTGATGATGATTATTTCTATCGTCTGTTCAATGTTAAATGTATTGATTTTGTACGAGGTTTCCCATCACCTAGACCCGGCTGTAGATTGGGTAAGTAATTGTTAATTGTCAAGGGCTCGCCCATTTTTCCTTTTTTTTGCTTTCCCAAAACACAGTGGTAAATAAAATAAAATGTTTTAAAGCTGTTCGTTCTGTGCATTTCAAAATGCATTCATTTGCAACCATTTCCTGTCAATCACCTTAGTTGCAGCCACACGTTCGTTCGGCTTTAAAACTGTGGGCGTTTTTCTGCTGTTTTCTGTTACTTGAAGGGGTGAGTCGTTGGTGCAACAGCTGTGTCTCTGTGTCAACGCCCATGTCATAAATTAATGCTCTTGAATGAAATACAAAAAAAATTGTGTGTTTTTTGCAATAGAAGGCCGTCTGAAAAGTTTTTAAAATTTTCAAATTTTTATAAGATTAAATGAAATCTGAAAGTAAGCTTTTTAATACCATGAAATTCTAAGCTGCTGAGGTGGTGGTGTGAGCATAGTTTTTAATTTAATATCATTAATATGTCAGTTCTTGCAACATTTTGCTGCTGCTGCTACTGCCGCTGCTGCTGTTTAGATGATTAAATTGTCGTTTTTATAAGAATTAATAAGTGTTTGTTGCCGCTTGTTTTTTTTTTCCTTGAAATTGAGCTTGTCAAGTGGCATTTTCGTAAAGATTTTGTTGGCCAAACGGAAGTCAGATATTTATTGTCACTTTATTATGCACCTGTTTTGAAGTGACATTTAAGAGTTGCTGGCTAAAAACGATGTCATTTCGAGAACATAAATTAAGAGAGGAAGTAAAAGGGATTTTTTTTGAATTGTAAATTATGAATACCTTTTATTTGAGAATATTTACACATTTTTTAAAGCATTTGCATTTTGTATGAATAGCCTAAAAGCATTTTACGACATACATACAGTCAAAGGAATAAGTCCACATACAGCGGCGACTTTAATCAAATTGAAAACAAACAAAAAAAAAAGCTGTATGTAGACTTTTTTCTGTGACTGTATGTATGCAATAATTTATTTATTAAAGCGTGATGTAGAAAAATGCTCTTAATTTAGGGTAATTGTTTGTAAATTTCACGTGATATAAGATTGAATCGTTCATGAAAGGATGTATGATAATTTTTTTTGTCACTACTAACGGAGGACATACGTACAGCGTGACGAGAATATGTTCAGTATAGTCTTAGAATTTTAACAATTAAAAGGAAATTGTCTGACCTTTCGGAAAGGGTCAAATCAACAGAGGAAGATGAATAAAGTTCCTCATCATTACATACAATACATTCCTACAGACAGCGTTGTTTTTAGGCAACGCCAGATGGTAACCCTGTAGTCCTAGAAACTGCTAACTCCTCAACTGGAAAAATTTATTCAAAGAATCTGAAGGATAGTAGGTAGGTTGAAGGTTGAAGAGGAGACACAATCAAAGGTCTCTTGCCAATTGGCATATGTACATCTAATCTATCACGTAGGTTTGTTGTGTGCTCACCATTATCAATACCATCTTACCTTCTTTAGGAAGACTGTAAAAAAACTTCCTTAACTTCTTTCAGTCCATTTCTCTGAGATGAGTTTTGTTTGGTATAGTACCAAAAATATTGGAATGTTGATCTGATCACCGCATGCTTGCCATTCATCATTTTCCACCACGCCAGACAAATCAGATTTGGCCCGATAGAGATATACTCGAAACAATATTTTTTGTTTTAAATCCAAAAAGAGTCTAACTTTGGAATCTTATAACAGTTTTAATGGACTTTAGACTTGGCTGAGAGATGCCGACCAGGAGTTACAATTGTGTGATGAAATGGCTACTATCGGTGTTACAACGGGACCCAAGAAAGCTAAGCTCATTGAGCCAGCTGCGTATTTAACATAACTTTACCTTTTTTTATACCAAATTCGAGACAACTAGAATGGTTTAGCAAAATTTTTTGGACAAGTCTGAATATATTGAAATTATGTATGTAAAGGGCTATGTATGTAATGTAGTGGACTGATTGTAGCTGGCCTTTGTGTATAATGGCGGCATATGGGGATTAAACGGTTCATTTGTATGAGGTTTTAATTATTAAGCTCCCTGAACGAACACAGTTTTATTTCAGAACTTGATGGGATATTAAAAGAATGATCATAACTTTCTTACCGGATGGTTCAGTATTATCGACATAGAGAGATATAGCTTTCCAGATACCTCCTCTCCCGTATTTTTAGTGACCACAATTCAATTTATTTTCAAACCATATACAAATACAAGTATTTTCAATGTTTTTTTTTAATTTGAATTTCCCCGTTTCTTCTAGGTTCCCGTCAACAGTTCAATACCTTAACCGGTGTTATTGATGCCAATACCGTTTATGGCGTAAAAGAGAATTTTGCCCGTAAATTGCGTACCGGCTATGGTGGTTTGTTGCGCATGAATCCAGTATTTAACGAATATGGTTTGAAAGATTTATTGCCACTAAAATTGGATATACCCGATGAGGGTTGCACCAGACCCAATAAGAGTATGTTCTGTTTCGAGGCTGGCGAGATACGTGTCAACGAACAATTGGTATTGACCTGTATGCATACATTAATGGCCAGAGAACACAATCGTGTGGCTACCACTTTATCACAAATCAACAAGCATTGGGATGATGAAACCCTTTTCCAAGAGGCCAGACGGATTAATATTGCCATCGTACAGCATGTGACGTATAATGAATTCTTGCCCATACTGTTGGGTAAAGAAGTGATGGAGAAATTCGGTTTGGTTTTGCAAAAGGATGGCTACTGGGAGGGCTATGATCCCAAGGTAAATCCCGGTATTATTGATTCATTTGCAGGTGCTGCTTTCCGTTTCGGTCACTCTCTATTGCCTACGGCTGTGGAACGTTGGTCTAAGGCCCATAAATTTATTGCCTCTAAGAGACTGTCGGATTTGATTAGACGTCCTTATGACTTGTATCGGGCTGGTGTTTTGGATGAATATTTCATGGGTCTTATGAATCAAGTGGCTCAGGCTATGGATGACTCCATTACACAGGAAGTAACGAATCATTTGTTTAAGAAAGAAGGTGCTAGATATGGTATGGATTTGGTGGCATTTAATATGCAACGTGGTCGTGAATTTGGTATACCCGGCTATATGGAGTTCCGTAAATTCTGCGGTCTACCCACATCCAATACCTGGGATGAAATGTTTGGTTCTATGCCCAATGATACTATACTCAGATATCAGTCTATATTCGAGTAAGTGTGAATACATTTTATTGTTGTTGTAGGTGGGAATTAAAATTTTTTGTTTTATTTTAGGCATCCAGCCGATATTGATTTATGGTCTGGTGGTGTATCGGAAAAGTCTTTGCCTGGTTCTATGTTGGGTCCTACCTTTGCTTGTGTTATTGCCACCCAAATGAGTTACATTAGACGTGGTGATCGTTTCTGGTATGAATTGCCCAATCAACCCTCATCCTTTACGCCAGAACAATTGCAAGAGATACGCAAAGCCAAGTTATCACGTTTGATATGCGATAATACAGATCTAATAGATACAGTACAAATATATCCCATGGTATTGCCAGATCATGAAATGTAAGTTAATAATAATACAGGGATAAGCCATGCAAATTAATATTGAAACCAAAAAAAATTTATTTTCAGTAATCCCCGGGTGCCTTGTAAGAGCGGTGTAATACCTTCTATTGATTTAACAAAATGGGCCGATTATGCTAGTCCTGATATAGCCTCACCAGTTTTTGTAAGTACTTTAAATTCGGTTAACCGCATAATTAATTAATTTATTCTCTTATTTTTGTTTACAGAACTATATTAACGAAATCCCAGATACCCTATTAAATTTCCGTAAGAAGTAATCACATCCATCACATCAGTGAAACACATCCTGCATATCCCAACTTCAACATCTTCATTATTAAATACTCAAGGAGCATTATTACATTCATACGCCGCCCCGTCCACAACAAAAACAACAAGTCCATCATGTTTACATACATATTTTTCTTTTCCATTTTATGCCATTTCTTTCGTTTAAATTATTTAAAGTCCTGCTCGCCTTCATTCTACTCTCCATACACCAGCATTTCTCTTCTATTCTAAGTCAATATTTTATATCGTATTTTGCTCTCTCTCTCTCTTCGTACAATGTTGCCAACACCATATGTTAGCAGCTGTGGTTCATAAATATTTTTTTTTCTTTTTTATTTTTCTTCATTACAACATATGTCCATTCCACATTTCTATTATTATTTAAATTTTTATTATTATTTTCAATTTTTTTTTTTGGAATTTTTTTATGTATTTTTTTCAGTGCGTGTATATATTATTTTTAAATAGTAAAAATTGTTTAAGTTTTTTTTGTTTGTTTAATTTTTTCATTTTGATTTTCGTTTTTATCATCGTTTTGTTTAAACATTTAATGTAATATGAGATAACAATTTATACAAATCATTTATTTTAAATAAAATAAAATATAAATAATAAATAAATAAAATAAAATTAAAAAACAAAATATTATTTCCTTTAAGTTTTTTTGAATTAAAAATTGAATCACATGAGATAAAATAAAGTATTTTGAAAATAAATCCTGATTTATATTTAAATTAAAAAAAATTCAATTGTAAACAATTTGAAGTCTACCAGTCTAACATTATAAAATTTATCGAAACCTACAAACAAGAGCAGGCTCATACTAAGCCCGCCTATTGGCTTAATAGATATGAGACCACGGTTCTAAGTCCAGTTCAGACATCTCCAACAAAACGAAATATGAGAAAATATTTCTTCGGCGACTGGCTCTCAGCACATTTTCAGCAAGAACTCTGAGAGTAAATAAAATTGCAATGAAAAAGCTTCTCAAAAATCTGCCGTTCGGATTCGACTTTAAAACAAGTAGGTCCCTCTACTTATGTATGAAATTAACATACACAATATAAGTGGTATGATAATCTAGGTCGTAATCCTAACTGATGGGTTGTAAGGACCAATTACGTATGTATGCAGTTTCTCTAAATCTTTTGCTACTAAAACATTTTTTTATATTCGAAAATTGACATTTTGGAAGCCCCGATGCTTACTTCGTAGTAAGCGAGGCCGTGGGTTGGGTTCCCACTACTTTCTTTTTTTTTCGCCGAGGAGGGGTAAATGTACCTAACCGCACCACATAGGAAGTCGTCACATCCTCCGTGTGTGGGGCCCTCACCCACTAAATCCCCCCTCGTCTCCTGTGGACTTGTTTGTGCCCACTCCGGAACTACGGTGGTATTACTTCGGAGTGGAGTCCTTTTGGCCCTTTGGCCCCTTCATGTTCATATCCACGTCCGGATTGCGAATCGAAGGTTGAGGAGTCATCAAAGCGTCTCCACTATTCCTTTCGTCTAAATCATCGTCTCGGTTACACTTGGCACGTGTGACAGTATCAGCTATGCCGACATGCTTACTCGTCCTGCAGATCTCTCTTCTTCCTTCTCAGAATGCGTCCTCCAATTTTTATCCAATTTTCGTGCATCCCATCCTCTACTGTTCGGAGTGCAACTGTTCTCTTCTCCTCTATTTCCCGATGCAAAGGCGTACGATATGTACTGATGATCACTACCCGTATATATTTCCAATACCTTCCAGTCCCTAACTCTGTGACATATGCTCTCCGAGACCATAGTTATATCAGGGATAGTGCCATCACATCCCGGTCGTCTAAAGGTAGATACGTTCCCCAAATTAGCGAAGATCAGGCCGGTTCGAGCTGCCATCTCCACAATTCGTCTGCCTCTTGGGTTGATATTCCGCATTCCCCACTCTACAGCTCTGGAGTTAAAGTCACCTGCCACTATGAGGTTGCCGCCAATCTGCGTTATTGTAACCTCGATTCTGGCTAATTTCTCCTCAAAGGTTCCCACGTCATCATTGGGAGTCAAATAACAACTCATTAGAGTAATCTCGTCAAACTGTGATTACTACTGTGGACTCTGGGTGATTGTGATTGTCTTATTGTTTGTATGACATTATATGTATGTGATGATTACTCACAATAGAAAAAAGATACTTAAAATTATTACTAACAAGTAATTCTCGAAAAGGAAGGTGACGAAGTTATATACACTAGTCATTCAATAAACCTTGTCGCACACACTTCCTTTCTTCCATAAACTTTTCTTTTCCGTATTCCAATACAATGCACTGCATGAATAGCGGTCATCTTCTGACACCTAAGCGAGATAATTTTGGCGAATAAGATGCTTGAAAAAGCAACTGGAAAATTAATCGATTGATTATGTGTGCAAGGATGAATTACTAAGACTCTTCTCTAAATTTAGCTCTTTTTCTTAAACTTCTTCTATATTACCCTGTAATAATATAGCAAAGTACTCTAAGGAGTTGAAGAAGATCAATGAAAAAAACTAGACTCAACGATCTTCCTTGAAGATGCAGCTGTCTTTATCTTTTTTGGACACTATTTTCTCTTCTTAATTCGCAGTGTTCCTTAGCCTCAGATATGACCACGTTTCATCTATGGTAACAATTCGGTATAAAAAAATCGCCAGACAAACGAGGGCATAGGAATTTGAAAATTGTACAGCTGATAATCGTTATTCGCCTTAGTTCTGTACATCGACGATAATCAGAAATTCTAATTGGCTTTTTTTCACACATACCTACCATACTCCTGGTCCAAGGCCGGATCGGAACGTACGTAAACTTTGTTTTGATAACCAGCTCTCTAATTTCTGGAAACATGGCTTGGCTTAGAAGCCGATCTTTATTAAAAATTCGCCGTGATTGATTCACAACTGGTTTTGTTTGAAGTAAAGTAACTTACTATTCATCAACAGTCCCGAAGTATTAGAAGTCGCCGTAGTCTAGTAGGTAGATTGTTGGCTTATTAGACATAAATCCCGGATTCGTATCCCAGGTCAGACATCAAAACGAAGTATGAAAAAAAATATTTCTTCGGCGACTTCCTCTCTGAAGATTTCTGGCAAAAACTCTGAGATTAAATAAAACTGCCATGAAAAAGTTTCTCAAAAATTTGTCGTTCGGAGTCGACGTTAAACTGTAGGTCGCGCAACTCACGTATAAAATTAACGCACACAACATGAGTGGTGTGAGAAGCTAGGCCGTAATCCTGACTGAAGGGTTGTAATGGCCAATTATGTAAATATATATGTATGTCACGAAGTATTTTAAATATTTTTTCGGAGATTAATTCAAGTGGACAGTTTCTTATGCAACGTTTCTCTTTCGGCCAAAGGAAACAGTACTTGCATAATAATTTCATTCGACAATATCAACATTAGGCCTCCAAGAGTGCTGAGCGAATTTGACTTCAGAACAGAAGCACTATTTGTCTAGTATTTTGTAAGTATTGTGAGTTCCTAGCTTCATCAAAAATTAATAAAATTTCCATCTCAGTTTCGCTAACACAATGCACTGCGTGAGGACATGAGCTCACTTTTCTAACAGTTTTCGCGAGAGAAAAATTTATGGCAAAAGGGGAAAAAAGACAATTTTTATAGATTTTTAGAAAATATTGTTTTGTTTTTATTGTTTTATAAAAAATATGCGCATTTTTTTCACACAATAAATAAACTTAATTTTACTACAATACGATATACATACATAAATATAAATACGTTATTAATACATTATAATATTAGGAACTATTTTTTGGCACTTTATTTTTAAATTTAATTTAACAACTGGCACGTCTCTGTTTAGTTAAACATTTCCGGTGTCCAGCTAATAGAGTATTGACTGTTCGAATAAATAATTTAAGTTTAAATTAAAAACTAAAGCCTGAGTATATGCTTAACTTTCTTAAAGAGCTTCAAACAATAGAAGCAATAATCGATAAACAAATAAAATAAATTCACACAAAAAATTAAAAATAAATCACAGTTTAACACACAATTCATTATAAGAGAACAAATTGATGACGAGAGAAAAGAAAAATAAAACCTGATCAGTTCTTAATTGTTATTGTTGCGGAGCGCATACAAAACATAAATAATAAAATTAACCTAAAATGTTTAAATATTTAATTGTTAAGAGTATATAAGTATGGTATATGTATGTATGGTGGGTTATCGTTATCATCATTTCTTTTCTAGAGTCATCGATATCACATACATCGTCTATCATCATTCTAGCGTCGTCATATCAACAAATCAACCTTTTTATTCCAAAGCATTTAGGAATGGTGCAATTGAGCCAATATCTTCACAATCTGGTATGGCTTTGCCTTTGAATTTTAAACAGGATTCAGCACAAGTTTGTCCTTGAAAGTAATCGCCAAACATTTTCTTACACTGGGCACAATTATTCAAACAGATTTGAATAAAATCAATACCCGACATGGAATCTAAAAGTAAACAGAAGGATTTTAAAAAATTCGAATAGAAATTTTGTGGGAGCAAATAATTCCCTGTTCATGTTTTTAATACTCACCAAAACGTTTGACATAACGACCGATGGAAGGCATAGCCTGACTAACTTCAATTAGGCAACAGCTGAAAGCGACGATTGTCAAGGCAATGGCTACAGTTTTTGTGGAGAACATTTTGAAGGCTAAAGATGCAAAACAATTCATTAATTTCACTGTATTTTAAAGTCTTTTGCTTTTTTCTCTAAAGTATTTGTAATGTCAAGCCAATTAAACACTTTATATTTTGTATTTAACATTGAGTTTTTTTCTCTTGTTTTTTCTTTTTTTTAATTCAATAAGGATTCTTTAAAATGTATTTAAAAAGTTACACTGTTATGGTTTTAATTAATGTGTTGTAATGTTGGTTACTCGTATTAAATAAACTTATTTTATAAAATCTGTTGGCCTTATGTATGATTTTCTGTTTGTTTTTAATTCATATTGAAAGTGGAAGAAAAAAATCACCATTAAACAGCACCACCACCAACTCTTAACGGCTCAATTTAATTCTTTGTAAACAAATTCAGTTTTTTTCTTTCTTTCTTCTTGCGTGAGTATTTACTTTCGTTTTGTACCGGACACTACATTTCATTATCAATACCAGCCAATGAGCCAGAAATCAAAACAAAAATAATTTTTAAAGAAAGAAAAAAAGTACCAAATCAAGTTGAAGTTTTTTTTCACGCGCATGTGTAACATTAAATGTTACCCAGGCTTTGTTTTAATTTTACGTATCGCTTTTAATTTTTTTTAATGGAAAATCTTTGTTGGTCATAATGATTTTCGATGTATGAGAACTACAGTGAGAAAAATTTTATTGAAAATGTTAAGTGAGTCTCTCGCAAATTTGCTTAATTTCAACTGAATCACGGTTGAATGACTATGATTCCGATTAGCTCAAAACACTCATAGGTTTTAAAGTCAAAACAGAACAAAACACATACATACATACATACAAAATTGGCCATTACAACCCTTCAGTCATGATTATGGCCTAGCTTCTCACACCACTTATGTTGCGTGTGTTAATTTTATATATGAGTGGCGGGACCTACAGTTTAACGTCGACTCCGAATGACAGATTTTTGAGAAACTTTTTCATGGCAGGTTTATTTACTCTTAGAGTTTTCGCCAGAAATCTGCTGAGAATAAGTCGCCGAATAAATAATTTTTTTTTTCATATTTCGTTTCGATGTCTGACCTGGGATACGAACGCGCGTTTTACATCTAATAAGCCAACATACTACCTACTAGACTACGGCGACTTCCAAAACAGAACACAACTGCATTACGAAACTACACTCTTCGTCATAATCAACATACTAGACATCTTGCAACCGATGCTTAGCCTAAAATATCGCTTATGTCAGAGAAAGTATGACGATTCCACGGAGTTCTTAGCGTCGTATTTTGCATTTTGTATTTCCACATCTAACAACAACAACGATCATATCGTGTTATTGTTGAATTTTTAAACAAAATGTTCTTTAACCATGAAGCTTTTTTGTCAAACAATTACCATCGTTCAGAATGTTTTTAACTTAACGGTATTTACATACATACATACATAGTATTACATACATACATAATTGGCCATTACAACCCTTCAGTCAGGATTACGGCCTAGCTTCTCACACGGTATATGGTTTCTAAAATTCGGTTACACGAGCCACACACGACCGATTTTAGTTTTATTGCATGAAACCTTTTGGTAACGTCAATTGGCAATCAGGATCATGCGATTTGCCAAACGTTGGACACTTTTGGTGGGACTACGTCAGATATCGTGCCTATGCGGATAATCAACTAACTTTGTCTCTTTGAAAACCAACAATTTTCATGTTATTGTCGCGATATCAATCGAAATGTATATAAAAGTGTTTGAAAACTATCTCAAAAGAGTGTGCAGCCCCTGCGCTGACCAACTTCCTTCTCTTCTCTGATGTTGGTGGAACTTGTTCAGTACAGAGACTGCGTTCACTCGTGGCATCACAACGGGCCGCTATGCGTGCTTAAGTGAGCCCTTTGATATCAGAGCTACCACTTCGACTTAACCTAACCTATCTCAAAAGAGGCGATGTCTGCAAACATTCCTGAGGCGATCATATAAATCACATTGGCTTATGTGATCTTGTATTAAAATGAAAATACAAATTCATTAAAACCAAAGTTTTATGTGAGAAAGGCAATGAAAAAACTAAATTCTTAAGTTTCTCTGGGCGTTATTCTAAGTTTTACTTTCCTTTGGTTACAGGGGTATAGTATTCTGAGAATTTTTAGACACAAAATTTTCCTTAAATACCAATCTAAAAAAAGAATTCCTGACTTTTATATCAAAATTATTTAAATATTTAGAGAGGTAAGAGATGAGCAATATTCAAAGAAATAAAAACTGTATTGCTAAGCTATTCTCATTCTAAATTTTCTCCGTGTACGCTATTAATGACAGTTGTAAGTTGTAACGTCGAATTTATTATAAATTATGAAAAAAAAAAAATTTTATTAATTAAATACGCAATTAAATGGGTGTCAAATCGTTTTAACACATTTAATAGTTTGTTACAATTTTATGTGGTTTTATGCAAATGTTTTGCCTGTAAATAACAAACAAGTTTAATGAACGCATATTCACGTGGTGCTTATGAAAAAAAAAGAAAAACTGGCTGTAAATACCACAAAAAATAAAAACATTTTTAAATACTTGTGGTATTTATGGGTCAAGTGTTTTTAAATAACAAGGTTGTGACTCAATTTGAATGATTTAACAATAATAATAATAATATATTCGTATACTTTCCAGGGTGAAAGAAATATATTCGTTTTACGGGAAAAATACTGCGTGTTTTGGATTGATTGAATGCTACAACCCATAGCAAATTACTTCATGGTCATGTTTCATACATACGTATGTATATAATTTATCATTACAACCCTGCAGTCGCCGTGGTCTAGTAGGTATTGTGTTTACTTATTAGAAGCGAGCTTGTGGCTCGGTCAGCTCAAACACAATGAAATACGAAAATTCATTGTGATTTCCTCTCAGCAGTCTTCTGGCAAGATTTTGCCTTGGCAGTTGTTAGCTTCCACTTTGAAGTGAAATCGAATTACTCTGATCTAATCTCGTCAGAAGTTAAAGCCATTTATCGTCAATCAACAATATAAACCGGGTTTAACATTTTTAAAATGGATTTCTTGTCGGATGTTACAGTAGCACGCAGTAATAATGAATTCAAGCAGGAAAAATATTCTATCCATTGAATATCTTGTTTACATATAAAACAAGTATAATTGAATTGTTTATTAAGCGCCACTGAATTGTTTCAAATAAATATCATTGTCTTCATGATCAACCAGATTTATTACGTACTTAACAACAGTATGTAGGCAAGAAATGTCATTAAATGACGAATAAATTGCTTCTGTTGAATATTTATTTAAAGAATTTTATAGGTTTTCATGAATTACTCACGTTTTGTTTAAAATATTCTAAAAATATTTATTTAAAAACGTTTTTGTTTTAATCGCCAAAAAAAATTACAATTTTTATTTAAAAGCGCGTGGCATAAAGTATTTAAAAATATCGCCAGGAAATCAACTGCTCAGGAATTGCAGCGTCATGTCAGCGTCATGCCGTAGTGGAATTGTTGCAGAACCTGTGTAGCAACTCTGTCTGCCTAGCATGTCTGTCGCCAAGCAAGATCCGTTTCATGTGTATCACAGGTATTTTTTTGTTTTTTTGTTTTTTATGGAATGTTTTAATTATTAATTAAGGACTCTTTATACACGCCATTTACAACAATAAAAACGTCTGTTAAAAACAAAGCCCATTTAAATATTCTAGTCTTTAGTGATTTTTCTTTTGTTTTTTGTTTTTTTTGCACGTTATTGTTGGTGGGTGTGTGCTATTCGATGCTAATATTTCCTGAATATGAGTGTTTTTTTCTTCTTTGTCACTTTATTTTTCACTTCTTGTTATAAGAGGGGATTTTTTTTGCAAGCAAAACAAAATGAATAAATTTTTTCTGTTACTATTGGTCATAAAAGGAAAGTTTTAAAGAGATTTTTGTCGATCGTGGTCGACTACTTAGAGGCGTACATTGGCATTATTAACTGTACATACATATATACATACATCATAAACTGTAAAGCGAAAGAATTGCTGGAGTCTAAGAAAAGGTAGGAATTAACAGCCAACATCTTACCAGTAATGCATATGAATTCTCGTGTATTGATTGATGTATCGAACAGTTTCACGATTGCATATAGAAGAAAGCAAGAGAGTTAATTAATAATAATATTGCATTCATTGCATGCACTCTTGCAATGTGATCTGTTTTTCATTGATTTATCGTTGCTGAAATACTAGTTCACTGATGGGACCGGTTCTCGGAAATCGTATATTTTTGTTCGTCTTTGTTATGTTCCTCAAAGAGGACAACCATTTGTGGTCACTAGTAGATCTAAACTACACTAGTGAATAGAAAAATGCATTCCAAACTGAATTCATTTTAACGTATGAGTGTGAAATACGTACTCTGTTTGTACCAACCCATCTTGCCTCTTAAAATATTACAATTATTAGTGCCTCCTGTCTCTATAAGAGCCATAGGAGCCTCAATGAAGTTTCTTCAAACAATTAAAGTTTATTTCAGCACTTCCCAGTACGCAAGGCATCTACATAAATACGGCTGCGCCAAGTAAAGATAAGACGCGTTGTTCTTCTACTGTCTTCAAGTGATATCCTCAATCCTTCATTTTGTATTTCTAAGAGGATATGTGCCCGTTGAACGCATGCCCTTAGTTGTTCTTTTGATAACCTTTCTATTGATGAAAACCTTCAATATGTTTCCACAGCTTTAGAAGCGATATACCCAGTTCCTTAGCCATTAAGACAAATGATTTCAATCACTAGTTAAAGATCTCAATAGTGTTGCTATTACCGAAACCTTGCCAAGTTCTCATAAAGCAATTCGAGAAATCATCTGATGCATCATCTCCAGGCAATTTTATTATGCTACCTAAAAAGCAGAAGTACTACACTAACTGGCGTTGAAAGTTTTTTATACAGAAAGGTGTGTTACACGATGCGTTCACTCTTAAAACCTTTTGTAGCCAGTATTATATCAATTTTGCCATCTAGGCATGGCTATAAAACAGAAGATGTAATTCGCACATATAAACATACATACAGAATTGATCATCACAACCCTTCAATCAGGATTACGATACAGCTCCTCACACCACTTATGTTGTGTGTATTAATTTTATACATAAGTGGTGGGACCTACAGTTTAAAGTCGACTCCGAACGACAGATTTTTGAGAAACTTTTTTACGGCAATTTTATTTACTCTCCGAGTTTTTTTCCAGAAATCTGCTGAAGAAATATTTTTTTCATATTTCATATTTAGACTATGGCGGCTTCAATTTGTTGTCCGATATATCTTCTGGAAAATCCCGACTAATTGCTTTTTTACTTTCTTAAAGACGACTGCTTTTCAAATCCTAGCAGGAACCAGTTTGTAGAAAGTTTTCATGAAAGATGAAGTACAAGGACGATCTCCATTCCACTGATTGTTCAATATGTTTGTATGATCACTTGTGATTTTACCTAACGAAACTTTGTTTGAGAATTAGGAAGTCTTCTATTGATGATATTTCCAATCACTTTGTTTATAATGCTCAGAAGTATGATGAGGCTCTAACTTTTGCCTCTTAATGCTAATGAATTGTGCTGCTATTCGACAGCCATTCTAGGGACTAAGACAGCAGCCTGTTATAACGCAATAAACTGATCAAATTCACTTCATTACTAACTAAATTTCAAATTATGGAGGCATTATGTTCCTTAAAGGCTCTATTACACTGAATAAGTATGTATAATTTTCTGTTAAATTTTGATGGCAATTTTTTTAAGGCGGTCAAATATAAAAACATTCGTTTATTGAAAGAATTTATTTCTTCGAACTATAAAAGAAGAACCCTATACCCATACATAATTGGTCATTACAACCCTCCCGTCAGGTTTACGACCTAGCTTCTCACACCACTTATGTTGTGTGCGTTAATTTTATACATGAGTGGCGGCACTTACAGTTTAAAGTCGATTCCGAACGACAGATTTTTGAGCAGCATTTCATGGTAATTATATTTACTTCTCAGAGTTTTTGCCAGGAATCTGATAAATATCGTTTTGATGTCTGACCTGGGGTTTGAACTGAGGCCTTACGTTTAATAAGCGAACACACTATCTGCTAGACTACGGCGACAACATAATAATATTAGAAGTCATTAATCAATACTTCGTGACCACTTTGGTTATAAATAAAGTCTTTGACAGATCTGTTATGTTATGACAAGTTTATGGAAATAAAATTTTGAAATTTAATTCAATTTTTTTCTCAATTATTCATTTAACACTCTTAATAATGAAACTTAAAAAGTCAATAATCTTTAGATTTTAATTTCAATTTCAATTTCAACGTTTTTTTTTAACAAATTTGAGTGGGTGGTTGTCAATTCACAACTCAATTATTATTAGTCTTAACAAATTCGCTAATTATTGACGTTTTCGGAAACGTGTTCATTTGACTTGACATGACTTGATTTGACTTGATTTTATTTATTTATTTATTTGTTGTACTTTTTTTTAAATAATTTTTTTTTTTAATTTGAATTTGAAAATTTTTAATTATTTTCGTCGACTTACTTGATATTTTTGATTGATTGTGTGATAAAAAGTTTTTCGTTAAACTTGGTTGGCTTCAACAAAAATCTGTGTTTGTTTTAAGACCGTTTATCAGAAACTGTTGTCTTCTATTTGATTACACATGGGTTTTTATAGTAAAAATTTCATCTTGTGATTGATTTTTTTATTTGAAAATATTCTATTAAACGGAAGCTACATATTTGCCAAAGTATTAGCTGAAGTGTTTGTTTTGTTTCAAATGGATTTCTTTAACTTAATTAGTAGTAAATTTACTTCCGATTTGTTGTCAATTTCACATTGGACTTATTCTTAAGTGAAATTCTTCATGGGAGTTTTTTTTTTGTTAAAATGAATTTTGTGGAGATTAATTTTAATAAGATAATGAATCCTTTATAGAATGAGAGGAAATTTTTTAAATTGTTTATACATTTATTTTATATCTGAACAACAACATCTTTAATTCGAACTAATTTGATAACCGTCAATCAGGTCCTGGAAATGGTTTCTCTTATCACATCGGTTCTCAGAAGAAAACAATATTGTTATCCTTTGTTTATTGATTTTTTTCAGGAGTTTGATAAAGTATGATGATTTAGTCATAAAATTTTAACCTGTAAATTCCCTAAAAGCCTTTTGACAAATACAGATGTTCTTCAACGTATTGTACTATCTCCGCTTCTATATAACATAGTTATAGCAGATATGACCACAAGCCTCTGTTCCTATAAAACAGAATCAATGGTTATATCGAAGCATTTATGGTTCTTATGTTCTTGAATAGAATTGTCGAAGAAATACCAGATTAAATTCAATCCTTTGAAGTTCACCTCAAGATTTTCGAAATAATTTGGAAAATCGTGTAAACAATGTGGAAATTTATTTAATGCGACATGTAAACTGATGCCACCACATTGCCGCTGAAAGACTGAATTAAAGCTTCGGACTTTTCAAGTACAAGAGTTACTGGAATCGAAGTTCACCACTATGGCAAATCGTCTGAGCTTGATCCATATTTATGAAATGAAAAAAAAAATGAAATGCTTCTACTATTCAACAGGAAATCAAGATATACTGAAAGAAATACCCTAACAGTCCTAGGCAACTCAAATACATTTTGGTATACAACAATGGCTAAGAAAAGTCGTCACTTTCAGCTTGGGTTTACGGCTCAGCTGCTCCATTTGAAAAATAATACTGTAGTTTAAGATTTAAACATAATGACCAGCCATGTGGAATTGATTGATCTTACTAAATTTCTTACTTCTCCTGAAGGCTGACATTAGAGAACTGCTAGCCTAAGGCTGTACCGATGTCGTAAGTAGGGACCACTTGAAAGGAAAGTCAGTTGCTTTTCCAAATTTTCCGGAAATATCTACCGATGGTTGAAGTCGCCGTGTTCTAATAGATAGTGAGTTGGCTTATTGGACGAAAAGCCAGGGTTCGAGCCCCAGGCCAGACATCAAAATAAAATTCAAAAAGTATTTCTTCGGCGACTGCCTCTCAGCAGATTTCTGGCAAAAACTCTGAGAGTAAAAAAAAAATTGCCATGAAAAGTTTCTCAAAAATCTGTCGTTCGGAGTCGACTTTAAACTGTAGGTCCCACCATTCATGCATAAAATTAACACAGACAACATAACTGGTGTGAGAAATTAGATCGTAATCCTGACTGAAGGGTTGTAATGACCAATTATGTATGTATGACCAGCCATGTGGAATTGACTGATCTGAGATTAGAGAACTGCTAGCCTAAGGCTATACCGATATCGTAAGTAGGGACCACTGAAAGGAAAGTCAGATGCTTCTCCAAATTCTCCGAAAATATCTACCGATGGTGCTAAGCTTGATGGGAAAAATGAGTTGTAATGCAAATTAAGTTTTGTTTACATTATTCCAAGCAGATTAAATGGCTGATTGGTAGCCACTTAGTGATGCCAGGAACTCTCTTTAGGATGCCATAAAGTATCTTAGCTGGTCCATGAATGTCTTGTACATTTTCGGGACTTTCCCAGACACTGGTTCACGTACGATTTGCCCACAATTTGGACACTCCTCAAAGTGGTTCGAGTAACGAAGTCCATACGGCTATGATTGGTTGAAAATTTAGAATTAAATTTCAACCTACGGCTACCGCTTTCGGGATGGAAAAGTGTACCTGATATACCTACCGAGCTTGCCTAATCCTAAACCAAACAGAACGAATTTTTCCAATTTTTCTCTTCCAACATTTACTATATGCTCTTCGCCGTTATGGGGCGACATTTTTATCGTGTAGGAGCGATTCGAAGGAAAGAAAAGAGATCGTCAATCGTAATATTAAAAAATTAGAATTGTAATGTCCTGTACTATTGTCCTGTTTAAAATGGTTTATCAAGTTAAAGAAATAAATTGCTTGTGAAATTAAAAAAAAGAATAACAAGCACTTTGCAATTAGGTTTCACTGAGTGAAGCAATGATGAAATTTCGATTTGTTTTGTTTATATTTAATCGATTACACAGGTCGACAAAATGACAAAGAAGAGGTCAGGCTATTCTTTCTAAAGGATTCGGGTGCATTGTATTCGAATCCCACATCACAGAAGAAATTTTCTAAGTTTCATGTTTACAAAAATTTAAATTATTTAAATAAAGGGTGTGAGAAACTAGATCGTAGTCCTGATTGAAGGGTTGTAATGACCAATTATGTTAAATAAAGGGTGTTTTTTGTTTGTAAAGATAGAGGGAGGGTTGACAAGGGTTATTTTGTGTTTCTTTTAGAATGAATACATTGTCATTGCTTGGGGCGCTTTATAGAGCAACGGAGTATTTAGTTTCTATGAACGTCTATTCAAGTGGTGTCAAACGCTAAAGGTTTTAAGACATGGTAACGAACTTTTGCGTTGCAATATTTGTTACCATTAGCCATTTCCGCATTGTGACAATTGTATCTACGGATTGTGCCATCTCTGCATCAAACGCGAAGGCTGCTTGTTCGAAAACAATTTGTAACAGAAGTGGCACAAAATTGAACGATTTGGATGAAATTCAAAATATTTATCTTTGTAGCGGTTATATGACTCATGCGCATTTCATAATCCTCATAATATATACATACGTACACATCAGAAAACCAATTCAACCACCACGTATAAGTCGACAAAACAGTTGAAAAGCTTTTATTTTATGCACAGTGTTCATATTGTGCTATACGCTGTTATTTTAAAATGAAATGTTAAACGTCTTTGTTCTAAAATTATAACGTTAAAGCTCGTTATAGTTTAACCTTAAAACGTAAGGCAATGAAGAAATTTGAACAAAATACGTTTTCAGCGTCCAAAGGAAAATTCATTTCTAAATAGATTTCAAGAGTTTTAAGTTTTAAAAACATGCGATAATAAATTAAAAATATTATGAATAATAGATGTGACCGCTATTGAACTTTAAGAAATCTTCGGCAGAATTGTTGCCATGACTGAAGGAGGCTAAGTTTGAATGATTGAATATATCTTCAGCGACTTCCTTCCATCAGTCTTTTGGGAAAAACTCTGAGAGTAAATAAAATTGCAATGAAAAGTTTCTCAAAAATTAGACGTTTGGAGTCGACGCTAAATTGTAGGTCCCGCCACTCATCGATAAAATTAGCACACACAGAACATGGGTGGTGTGAGAAAATAAGTTGCAATCTCGACTAATGTGTTGTAATGACAGTCTGAAAGCAAGTAAATCCCACACTCTTAAATACACACTTTAAATGAGGACGTACGAGATAGCAAAACGAACAACATACTGATCGACCAAACCAAATAATTATTATTTTACCATAGGCAGCTGACGATGCGTGACCAGCTAAATAGAAGGAATTTCTAAAAGTACTACACGTGGTAAGTAGACTGACAAATCAGCTTTGTTGAGATGTTTTACTAGATTGTTTGGCGACGTCTCATTGCAACAAAAATAAGTTCATGCGTAGATTGTTACCTTAGCTGAGACATACAGTGAGCGTCAAAAGTGAGTAAACGCCACTGAAATAATTCATTTTCTTAGGACAGCGAGAAAAGTAAATGAGAATAGTCGAATAAATTTCCAAAAATACAAACGTTTATCTATGACTTATAAAATGTTAAAACAAAAACAACAATTCATGATTAAGGAACTTTTTTATACTTAAGAACACAATAGAAAATTTAAAATTATAGAGGGTGTTGACTCACTTATGGCGCTCACTGTATATGCATAGCTCTAGATCTGCAAATCCTAGTTGAACGGCAGTGCAAACACTTACGTAATACAGGCAAGATCATGGTATCGTGGAATGTCCAAAAAACTCCATTAAAAGCGAAATTATTGCATCGTTTAAGTGGAAAAAGTATTGTTCCAATAAAGATAACGTGCGATGACCAGAATCGATGAATTAAAGTTCGAATTGCTTCATCATGCACCTTTATTCGCCAGATTTAGCTCTCTGCAATTATTTCCAAAGGTAAAGCTTTTAAAAGGCATAATAGAAGTGCTTGAGTGGCGATTGTAGGAACAATACATCTCATATTACATGTCATATTTCGCTTGCGGAGCGGTGGCACCATTGACCCATATTTCTTTGAAAATGAGGGCCCATTACGGTCAATGGAGACACCTATCGCACCATGATAACAAATTTTTTTGTAGCCGCTATTCATGGTATTGCAGTCGCCCTGGTCTAGTAGGTAGTTAGTATTAGACGAAAAGCTAGGGCACGATCCCCAGGCCAGACATCAAACAAAATACAAAAATTATTTCTTCGGCGACTTCCTCTCAGTAGATTTATGGCAAAAACTCTGAGAGTAAATAAAATTGCCATGAAAAAGTTTCTTAAAAATCTGTCGTTCGGAGTCGACTTTAAACTGTAGGTCCCGCCACTCATGTGTAAAATTAACACACACAACATAAGTGGTGTGAGAAACTAGGTCATAATCCTGACTGAAGGGTTGTAATGACCAATTATGTATGTATGTATGTATTCATGGTATTGATGTTTGGTTTCAATAGGCAGGATGGTACAACTTACCACACATCTCATGTCATAATCGATTTATTGCATCAAACGTTTGATGGTCGTTTAATTAGTCGAAATGGTGATGACAATTGGCCGCCAAGAAGCTGCGATTTGACCCCGTTGGACTATTTTCTGTGGGACGCCGTTAAAGAAAAATGTTATGCCAACAAAACAGAGACAATTGAGCATTTGAAGGCTCAATTAAGGAAAATGTTCCACAATTTTTTGGTGTTTTCAGACTGCCAGTATAAATGCTGAGCCATAAATTTAATCAAATATTTGCTTCATTAATTTAAATGCAGCATCAAATGACTTGTGATGCCTTATCTATGAAATATTAAAATCAACCACAACATATTCAAACTAAAACTTGGCTCTGCTCTTGTTCCCATACACGTGTTAAAGTTAAATGCATGTAATAAAGAATCTTTTCATTTTCCCCGAACTCTTTGGTCACCACAATTTAATATTTTCTAATCAAACCTCAATTGCCAATAATACGGTTTCTGTTTCAGTTGCTGCTGTCACTTCAATTGGAAACGAATGAATGAAATCTTCGTAATAGTTTGGCCCTTTGCCCCATGAATTTGTTTGTTGTTGTTTTGTTATTTGGTATATGATTTGAAAGTAATTAAACTGTTATTCATTCGTAGTTTTCTTATGCAACATAATTGATATTTTTTTTTTTTTTGGAAATACTTTGCAATGTTATTTTGTAAATTTTACTTGGTAACGATTGAAGTATTTTTAATTAAAAGTTATACAATACAACAACACAAAAAAAAATTACTGAATCTCACACCCATTGCCACCTTCCTTCCACTCCCTGGCATTTATGGATGGAGTAAAGAAGGTAAAGGAACATGACTAAAAATGTGATGATGAACAAGTAACAACATTTGCTTGCAGCATAGTAAACATAAGGAGAGAAGGGGATGAAATTGTATAGTAACAGGGGAGAAACAAGATCAAAAATTAGAAAATATGAAAACTTATCATCATTGTACACCAGTTTGTAGGTGAAAAGTTTACAACACACACACACACACATGCAAAAAAACAAAAAACTTAAAGGCAAATACAAGATGAAGAGGCAAGAAAAACTTCAGCAACATTTTACATGAAATAATGAAAGAAAATTGCATATGATGAGAGCAGAGTTTTCCAATTTTTTTCTATTTGAAAATTATTTTTCTTTTTTGTTTTTGCTATTGTTTTGGTTTTTTTTATTTGTTTGGTTAACATGATGCACTGAGAGAAAAATGTGGAAGTGGCTTCTGCATTAAATCAGGAGAGAAAAGTTTTTAACATCCGAATTGCGATCAGAACAGACAATATTTCGTCCATAACACTCTTGTGCCGAAGGCAATTAATACACTCAGGGTATTGTGGACCAATGAATACGAGGGAAAATATCTTATTCTCTAGAAATTATAAGGTGGGCCATTTAAAAGCTAAATTTATTTTTGTTGTGAAGCACAATTGTTCCGGTTAGAAATGGAATATGATTTCATTCATATGGCTGTCGTGGCTGGCCTCATAGTACCTCATTCGATTGGACTAATTTTCGTGCACTTTTTCGAGTGTATGGGGTCGTATCCTGGCAATGGCATCACGAATGTTGGCCTTTAAATACTTAATTGTTAATTGTTTTCTTTAACGGCGCCCTACAGAAAATAGTTCAACGGTGTCAAATCGCAGCTTCTTGGCGGCTTATTGACATCACCATTTCGGCTAATTAAACACCCATCCAACGTTTGATGCAATAAATCGATTGTAGCATGAGATGTGCGGCAGTTTCATTACCCTGTTGAAATCAAACATTGTTCACATCAAAACCATGAAAAGCGGGCCCAAAAAAGTCAGTTATCATGGTGCGATAGGTATCTCCATTGACCGTAATGATTGCGCCTTTCTTATTTTCAGAGAAAGATGGGACAATGATGCCTCTGCTCCGCAAACTGTACCAAACAGTCACTCGTAATGGGTGCATTGGCTTCTATAAGACCATGTGTAGGTTTTCTGAGCCCCAAATACGCCAATTTGTCTTATTAACGTACCCATCAAGATGAAAATGAGTTTCATCCGAAAGGATGACTTTTTTTCCACAAAATCGACATCATCGTGCAGTTTCTTGTTGGCCCAATAAATCCCAATCATGTGTTAATTGATTCATTACGTTCAGTGGAGATAATATATTGAATTTTGTGACAGATTAGAATGACATAAGTATTGCCAGATTCAAAATCAAATTTAAACCAATAGATGACCCACCCTATATTAACAAAAAGACACTTCAGCAAACTAACACCTGAATTGCTAGCAGAAAAAACAAAATTTCGTCCATAAATGTCTGGTTCGATGACATTAATACACTCAGGGTAATGTGGATCAATGAGTGCGAGGGATTGTATCCTATTTTCTCCACCACTCTTTCAAGTTGTCATTGAACACCGATTTGTAGCATCTGCTGTCACTTGCTTCACCTACAAATCATTTCTCTCAGTGCATAGTTATTACTTTCGTTATGAGTGCATACATGTGCCCCACCAGTAAGTAAAATTGTGTGTGTAATTCTGAGTATATATATGTATGTATATGAGTGAGAGTGAGTGTATATTTGTTTGCATTTCTGCTCTTACAATGCACACATTGTATGGATGTGATGACAACACCCCAAGACAATCAAAGGCATAAACTGCACAATTTTCCCCAGATAATGCTTTCTTTTAATAGACAATTTTACTACAACTACAGCTAAAACAATAAGAAATAAAAAGAGATATAGAGCGGGAGAGAGAGGGAGAGGAGAACAAGAAATAGACCCCAGACGAGTTTAACCAACAATAATTGTAGTCTACATTAAACTGATTGCCAGTTATCGATAGGTATTAACTGTTAAACAACTTCTAATACCAACTTCTAATAGTGATAGACCTGAATAAGATACACAGACACACACACACACACACACACACACAGACACTTTAGCACATACTTTTATTATTAGAAAGGAAGAAGAAGAAGGAAAAGAAAATAGAAAAACTTTTAAACACTTGCTTGCATATGTCGTTTGCATTTATACTCCTTGTTGTACTACAACGAATTGTCGTCTGAGGCATGTATGGCATGTGGTAAGCAAAGGCAACCACGTCAAACCCAACCAGTCAACCAGCTCATCTATACTTTATGACATTTTCTCGAATGTGTGTCATTCTATATGAGCCCAGCAAGTATACATATGTATGTACGTGTATGTAAAAGTGTGTCTTAAGAAGGATTTTCAGGTCAGGAATGGGATTGCTAGTACGTACGTACGTATGTGTGTATAATCGTGCCTGTTCGTATACATTGTTGTATTTTCATGAACTATAATTGTTAAATTGATTGTTTTCCAAGAAGAACGAACCTTTAAACACTTGTTATTTTGCAAAAATTTTTCATAAAACATGTTATTTTGTTGGCATTTTTTTTTTGTATTCTCGTATCAATTGCTAACAATATCCTATCACTGTAACAAGGCAGAGACCCCAATTTCAAAGAACCATTTAATGAACAACAACACTACAACAACACTAACACACAAAAGAAGAAGAAAAAAATATTACTTAAGGGCCAAAAAGTAAATGTTCGAAAATTAACATAGTTTTCGTTTACGTTGTTGTTCTTGTTAACGAGCGATTAAATAGAAATTTAAAATCGAATTTAGTTCACTCTTATGCACAGTCATTCACGTTAAACCGATAAGTTGCCTCGATAAGTTGACATAATTTCCATACAAAGTTAATTGAAGCAATTCTTTTTTTAATTTTAAATTAATTGCACAGTTAAGAGTATTAATAATAAATAATGGAAACAACAATACAGGCATTAATGTTTTTATCTCTGTATATAAGTTATAATCCTTTAGTTAGCATTACGATCCAGCTTCTCACACCACCCATGTTGTGAGGGTAAGTTTTATCTATAAGTAGGGGTTTAAAGTCGATTCCGCATAACAAACGCCAGACTTTTGAGAAACTTTTCATGGCAATTTTTTTTACTCTCAGAGTTTTACCCAATAGACGGCCGAGAACAAATCGCCAAGGAAATATATTATTTTTCTTCATATATCCTTTCATGGGTTGAACAAAGGACTATCGTCTAACATGCTTTTCATTCCATACATATATAATTGGCCATTACAATAATTCAGTCAGGATTACGGCCTAGCTTCTCATACCACTCATGTTGTGTGCGTTAATTTTATACGTGAGTGGCGGGACCTACAGTTTAACGTAGACTTCGAACGATAGATTTTTGAGAAACTTTTTCATGGCAGGTTTATTTACTCTCAGAGTTTTTGCCAGAAATCTGCTGAGAGGAAATCGCCGAAGAAATATTTTTATTTCATATTTTGTTTTGATGCCTGACCTGGGATACGAACCCGGGCTTTACTACTTATTAGACAAATGCTTTACATTAAAGAAATAAATACTAACGTGAAGAAAACTCTGAAATAAATAGACCTGATCTCGAAATGGGAAACTCGCCTTCTCTAAAAGGAAGTGTGTGTACAGATGAAAAAAAGAAATGCAATAGAAAACAGCCAGAAAGCCTGAGTGCTATTAAAAATGTTAACGTGAATCAAAACTACAAAGGCCGTTGAAAGCCTCAATTAATGTGGGACCCACTGAAATCATCCCGGTGTTCAAAATTGAAGTGCTTCGTCTTATGCTCTACAGTTTGTTACAGTTCTGTTATTCCTGTGCGATTACCGCCTTCCTTTTCGATCAGCAGTCAATGACGATGTAACACCAGCTTCTCGCTTAATTATGCCGAGTGTGCACAATACTCCTTTAATATTCCAATTGCTACTCGATAGTCGTATATCGGTAATTACATATTTAACGGTAGGTCTGCAATCAAAAAACTCTTTTAATGCACGATTTTTTTCGAAGTTACGTGCTCAGTTTTTACTCAAAGGTTTCTCTGCTTACATAAATCGGTGAAGGGATTGTCAGAAGCACACATAACCGTATACAATCTGTCTGAGATAGCTTACTTAATTAATTTGTCATTACAACCCTTTTGCCAGGATTACAACCCACTTTCTCACACCACCAAAGTCATGTGCGTGAATTTATATATGAGTGGCGGAAGCTACATTTTAAAAACGACTTCGAAATGCAGAGAGGAAATCGTCGTAGAAATATTTTTTTCATTTCGTTTTTTTTCAAGATTTCTGATCTGGGGTTTGAAACACGGCTTCGCATCTAATAATCCAACACACTACCTCCTAGACTACGGCGACTTAGGCGTGTATTTTTCTAAGCCATATTCTGCCACAGGTAATAAGAGCATACAATCATCTATGTGCCACAACAACGCTCCGATCTCTTACTCGTATATTCCTTTTTTTATACGCTAATAATATACGACTCGGCTTTTGCAATCCATTCTTCTCTATCTTAAAATCAACTCTCTGGTTTTAGCGGGTCTAAAAATACCGCCGACATGGTTTTTTCCGAAAGGTGTCCAACAAATATTCTAAATTTGAATTTTTATTTGTTCTACTTGCAATCGAGGCATCCTGTATTGATCTAGCAGATGTTAATCTATGGACTGTGATTTTCCTAGAGATTAAACTATGCTGAACACTCCATATTTTATCGGACATTCAGAGGCTATCCTTTTCTTCTTTCGTCTTTTTTCTTTTTTAAAGAACTTTATAACATGATAGACTTCAGCTACATTCCTCTCGTGGCACAAACATTTTGTTTGGATCCTAATTAGTGTCATTTTGAGTTTTTCTAATTTTTTTCGGCATGAAATCTGTTCTTGTTGATAAGAAACTAATACCCTAATTGGATTAAAATTCCATGTTTACAAATATCGGTTCTTACAATAAGGACTTTCGAACTTTGTTAGTGAATTTATTATAGTTAAACTTTTTTGTGGAGATTTCTTAAGCCTTAAGGTGTATGCGAATAACCTATAACCCACAGCGGTTCTCAAAACCAACAAAACCTATGATGACGATCAAATTTAGCGAGATTTCTGCGCCACAGTCATGGAAAATTGCATATTTTAGATGCTCTGCGCGCAAAGAAGCGGCATCAATGAATAAAAAAATCCGATGATAAATTAAGCCACACATTGTTTTATTTTAATTTAAATATAAGAAGCTTTTAAAGACCCTGTATGCTCCACATGCTGCCCTGCTTGCCCTATAATCATTCAATTTACTTCCCTCACCTATTCTAGGCACTAATGCATCTTATTTCATTTCCTTTCGATTAAAAATGATTTCGCCCGCGACTTCTGTTATTCGTTTTCTATGTATCTGTCTGTCTGCATCAATTTAAAGTGAACTTCAACACACAATATTCTAAAACTCAGCCTATTTACATATTTCATCATCGATACCTCTATCGGTTTGCAAAATTATAAACATCCTTCAAAATCATCGCGACAAATATTTCCCATTAACTTTGTCATCCTTCTGAGCGAGGGTTTAACATTTTGTAACCATGACACACATTCTTGATGTATGAGAGTGAACTTTATTATTATAAAACTTTCTATTCTATTTTAATTTATTTAATAAGTTGAAAATATAAGTGAAAAGCAACAACAACAACAACTACAACAGCAAAATGACTAAACAAACAACAAACAGCTTGAAGAAGACAAAAATTACAGCAACAACATGAACAATAATATCCATAACAACTAAAAAAATAAAAATAAATAAAAGAACTTTTGCAAGAACACTTAAAACACAATTACAACGACTTAATTCGTCACTTTGGACCAAAAAATTTTGCTGACAAGAAGTAAGGAGCAGGTACATCTGGTTTTGTTTGCCTTAAAGCAGGTTCCAAGAAAACATTCCAGCTTATAAGGGTACTGAACTATAACTCATATTTACTTTAAAAGTTTCAGGTTTAAAGTTTTTGCGAAGCTTTCCTTTAAGCCGATAACTTTATCTTCAACTAGATTAGTTTTATTATCAGTTCTATCACTTCTAAAGAGTTTTGGGTCTTTCAATAAATTATCTTGTGACTGCAACAACTTCTATCAAATAACGTGTGTTTTTATTTACGCTGAGGTCAATTATAAGTAACTATACTACCACCATACGCCACCACCTATGAAGTCACCGTAGTCTAGTAGGTAGTGTGTTGGCTTATTAGACGTAAGACCCAGGTCAGACATCAAAACGAAAACATGAAAAAAATATTTCTACGGCGACTTCCTCTCATCAGATTTCTGGCAAAAATTCGGAAAGTAAATAAATTTGCCATGAAAAGTTTCTTAAAAATCTGTCGTTCGGAGTCGACTCAACTGTAGCTCACGCCACTCATGTATAAAATTAACACATACAACAAAAGTGGTGTGAGAAGCTAGGCCGTAATCCTGACTGAAGGGTTGTAATGGCCAATTATGTATGTATGTATGTATCCCACCATTATTAGTGCAAGTAGTGTATATATTGTAACTGCAATGAAAAAAATGTTTTTTGAAAAATAACTCGAAAAAATTTGACGTGCTGTGCACTAAAACTAAAATACTGTGTGTAACTATGAGACGAGGACAATAATAGCAAATACTACCACTTCTAATACTACATACATGGCACGACAAGTACAAGAACATTGACTGCTTTGTATGAAAAAAAAAAGAAAAACATCAACTATAACCACAATATAGGTATAGTGGGCAACAAAAATAAATAAAAAAAATAAAAGTCTCCGAATATCAGGATAAGGACACAGAATGTATTCGAAAATCAACACGTTACCTCAGACTCAGCAGACAACAGTGATACTTACTTACATCCAGCAATCACGCCTATTAATATCCTAATTGGTATTTACCTCGGTTCAGTAGCCATTATGTTTTAAAATGCTACAGTTTCAGCGGTAATATTCTGTATAGTCTGTAATGTCTCTTATTAAGTCATAATATGTATCAATCTTCGTCTGAAACTCTGACCTAACAGACCTAAGAGACCTTACTCACGTCCCTATCTCTCTCCAATTTATCTAGGATTTCATTACTATCCGAGTAACAAGGAATCCTGTAGTTGTCTAGGAGGGCCTTTCCGCATAATGAAACCCAATCATAATGCCCACTCGGTGCTATCAGAGCAGACTGACTGACCACATATGTAGATATTCTATCGTCCGAAAGAACAGACGGACTCTGTTCACAAACATCTTGGCCTAAAAACAGACACTTCACTGAGGGAGTTTAAAGGATAGCTTCGCAGTAGTGCTCTCCAAAAAGACTCCTTTGTAAGTTTTATAACTAATGAATTATCAATCCTGTGATGTCTAGTATTGCGTACAACTTCCAATAACTTGGACATGCCTTTATAATATTCATTTAAAATTTTCTCAATTTTTTAAGTAAAAACAGTAAAAATTTCCTGTTTTATTTCCCTGATAAAGTTTTTTTCCATCCTGTATGCTTTACTTTTGTTTCGTACTGCCGAAAGCACTAAAACACTCATATACAATACAATACAATACATACCCCCACATACAATGTAAGGAAGTAGTCCATCTTCATGCTGAGTCTCGAACAGTTAGAGTCTCACACAGCTACTGCGGACATAACCATGCAAGGTATGTTTGTGTAAGTGAAAGGATCTCATTTAATATACGAACACAAACAAACAAATACAATTACATACGTACATATGAATATGCATGTATGTGATAAAGATTTAGCAGACGAAGAGTATGTTTTACTCGTACAACAATTTATTTATTTTTACATTTACGGTGAGTATTGTTGTCATTGAAAAACCATCGTCCACCGCATCACCACATAAACATTTACCATCAACAACAACAATTTCGTCATACACTTCATTTTAAGCTTCAATGTCACACACACACACATAGGCAATTTGCTTAATTTTTTTTGTCTATGCTTTACTGTTAGATTTTTTTAAACTCTCCGCTGGATAAGAGAGTGATTGTATGCGTAATACTAAAACGGTTTTTTTTACACTCTCTTGCTTTCTCATTCTTAGTTACTATTGTGTAAGTGTTGTATGTGTGAGTGTATAAATATTTTTGTTAAATAATCACACTCTCACACACAGTTTTATGCTATATATCGGGTTGTCAATTTAGTGGTTTTTTTCAGCAGTTAGCTGTTTATTTGGTGAATGGTTTGCCCCCTTTTTGGGCATATGAATCGTTTAATAACTGTCTTCGTTTGGTGATCCATACGTGGACACATTTCAAAGTGATTAGGAACGTCATAATCGATGACTGTAAGCACTACGCAATAGCGAAAATATCGCTTTTATTACGGAAAGCATGGGGCATGGTTGTCGTCTTCGTAATCTAGTGGGTAGTGTGTTGAACGTGTGTGTTAGACGTGAGGCCATGATTTAAATCCCAGGTCAGACCTCTCCAATAGAACGAAATATTACTGCTTTTAGGAGATTTTTGACAAAACCTCTGACTATAAATAAAATTGCCATGAAAAGTTTCTCAAAAATCTATCGTTCGGAATCGACTTTGAACTGTAGGTACCGCCACTTATGGAAAAAAATTAACACACACAAAATATGAGGTGTAAGAAATTAGGTTATAATCCTAACTGAAGAGTTGTAATGACCAACTACGTATGTATATACGTGGGGGGGATAATCCGAATTTATCAATTCCACGGCGTTATTGACAGTTGGGTCTATATTACAGATCATTACAACGTATTTTGCATTTGTATTTGCCACTTCACCGTGATTGAATACTAGAACTATAGGCTTTCAATGCTGATTTCTCGTACAAAATTTTCTTACTTACGCGAAAAAAGTGATTTTTTGGTGCCCTACTACCAGACTACAATAGTCTGTGAGTATAATTTGCAATTGAAGATTAAGAATTGGACGGTATGTTCTTATGCCACGACCGTGCCACAAGCCACACAATACGAAATATTTCGGCTTTATTGGATGAGAAGTGGGGCTGGTTAGTCTGGCTGAGCTAGTCTGGCTGGACAAGTCTGGCTGGACTAGTCTGGCTGGGCTGGTCTGGCGGGACTAGTCTGGCTGGGCTAGTCTCACTGGGCTGGTCTGGTGGCTAGTTACATGTTATTTGAAGCTGTTAGACTTTTTTGTGGCGAATACCAAGCCAACGTGGATTATCCCCTAACATTATAACTGGATAACCTTTTACAATGTAAACAAACTGTGTGTTTAGATGTTCAAATAAGTAGAAAGGAATATAATGCCACACTCTTTTTGATTTTTCTAAGCTGTATAGACATTCTTACACTCTCTCTTTCCTTCTCTGTGTCTGTTTAGGTCTCTTCTTAGATTCCTGCTGTTTATTATAATTTTGTATTCCTTTTTGATGTTATTATACATGGTTTACTAGAATCTTTTTGCATTTGTATTAGAGCGTATGTTCTGCTTGAGTAAAGCTTTAATGCAACTTTATTTTTATGATGTTGTTGTTTTTTTGTTGCCTCATTGTTATTAATAATAATATTAAATAAATATACACTTTCACTCCCTCTCTTTCTCTCTCTTTCTCTCTTGCTGTCAGCCATAGTTCTCTTTTTTTCTGAGTTCGTTTTCATTTCCTTTATGAGATGTGTGTGTGTGACCATTTTATTCGTATTTATTAAGTGTTTGAGTGTTTGGTCATCTGCTTGGCATGGCATTGGAAACTTTGTTTGTCAGTCTATTTGATGTCCTTTTCTCTTTCTGTTTATTGCTGAGTAATTGTGTTATAAATAGGGATAACAGTGGGTCACATATACATATGTATGTATACATACAATGTATGTGTAGGGCCATACAATCATCTTAGAATTGAGATGACGATTAAATATTTCGTATGAAATTATTACGATATGACAGCACTTGTTGTAAATGAACTCTTTTGCAGATTTAATTAATTTTTCTTTTGCGTTGCCATTAAAATCTTAAAACACAATGAATGTTACTTGAAATTAAATTTAATACGTGAACAATCTAAAGCAATATGCAACAATAATAGTGAACTATGTATTCTGTAATGTAATTGAGGATAAATATTTAGGTCAAACTAAATAAAGAATTTACTTAAAGGCCATTAGATCTACTGCTGCTCTCTTTCAGTTTTGATCCCCAGCAAGCCTGGCTTGGAGATGTTATGACTAGGTCATATTGTGTGGCTTGTGGCACGGTCTTGGTGTAAGAACATACCGTCAAATTCATAATTTTCAACTGCAAGTCACACAAAGACGGTCCCCATAAGCTCAAAGCGCTTCGAATTGGCGGTAGTCGTTCTACTAGAGTCAATTTATGCAGTCAAATGATACTTATGCACTACAATGGGCAACAAAGAATCATTTTTTTCGCGTCAGAAATCAGTTTCATCGCTTAACAAAATTTTGTTCGAAAAATCAACAATGAAAGCCTATTGTTCTAACATCCAATAAAGGCGAACTGACTGGCCAACCGTTTTAGTTGTTGTGTACCTTGTAGGTTATATAGATACGAGTGCAAATACAAATGCAAAATACGTTATAATGAGCTATAATGTAGAACCGATGACTTCGGATTATCCCCTATATACGAGTACATACATAATTTGTCATTACAACCCTTCAAACAGGATTACAATCTAGTTTCTTAAGCCACTTATGTTGTGTGTGTTAATTTGGTATACGAGTGGCGGGACCTTTGACTTAAAGTCGATTCTGAACGCTTTTTTTTTGGAAATGTCTGACCTTCTGTTTGGACCATGGTCTCACGACCAATAAGCCAGCACACTATCTACTAGACTATGACAACTTCAGTTATGACAGTAAGATGCTACAAAATCCGAGCTATGCTGTGGATGCATCAAAACTTCCCAGACAAATTAATTGGCAACCAATTATTGGCGAATCATTAATAATGTATGAAACATCATGCAACAATAAATTTATCCTGCTGGTCATTCTTTTCTGATATAGATTGGAATTGATTGTTGCGTCAGTTTGTAATAGCTCAAAATAAATAATGTACATCCAGTCTCTTCAAATCTTCAATATGATCTTGTTATCTGGCTTGTCACTATATAGGATACACTTCACTCATCTTCACAAAAAAATAATCTACTGGGGTCAAAAATCATGATCTTGGCGGCCAATGGTTTGCTTCGGAATGTGAGATTAACTGCTTACTCATCACGCCTCTCAATGGCTCATGGTAGAGCATGAGGCACTGTTTTGTTAAAATAACATATCAACCAAATCTAGTTCTTTTAGTTTAGGAATCATTTTCAAACATTGTCAATGGGCCACAAATTGCATCAAACATTTTGGCAGCCTTTGAACTGTCTCTTGATGCTCTTCATATCATTTTCGGCAATTTTGTTTGCTAATGTACCCATTGACTCCAAAATTAACTTCGTTGTTTAAGATACTTTTCGATTTTTCGGCTTTCGAAACACATTTCTCACGCACCACGATTATTCATAATAAAATTCAAGACTACTCCAGTCGTAGTGACATGTGACTGATGTTTAGTGTCTGTGCTATCTTCTGATAAGTTTCATCACCATTTTGCAAAATTTAATTAAATTTTTAAGTGATGAAGTCGACGTAGTCCAGTAAGTAGTGTGTTGGCTTATCAGACGTAAAGCCTGGGTTCGAGCCCCAGGCCAGACATCAAAATAAAATACAAAAAGTTTTTCTTCGGTGACATCCTCTCAGCAGATTTCTGGCAAAAACTCTGAGAGTAAATAAAAAAGTTTCTCAAAAATCTGTCGTTCGGAGTCGACTTTAAACTGTAGGTCCCGCCACTCATGTATAAAATTAACACACACAACATAAGTGGTGGGAGAAACTAGGTCGTAATCCTGACTGAAGGGTTGTAATGACCAATTATGTATGTATGTTTTAAGTGATGGGTCCGTTAATGAGGTAAAACTTTGATATCGACACTCCTGACTCCGTGACTCACCCAATGTATTTTCAACGACCACATTATTAAATTTTCTTGTTACAGCGTTTTCCCTTTTTGTATATCATAGCATCGTAGATTTCACTCATTTTTTATACTTCTTACATAAGCCCCGAATTAATGATCTAGCACCTTCACCAAAACTGTTGCCCGGAATGATACCTTTTAAGCAGGCTGTCACGTTGTAACAAGAACATTACTGTAGTCCGTTACAGGGCATCAATATTACTAGAACCCTGGAAACTTATACGTTCGATCATGCAGTGACCTATAATAACTTATCTAAACTCAAAAACTCTTCTTAATTGATTTAGGCTACAAGGATACCATTTTCTAAAGCTTTAGTCTGACATCTTCTGGTTCATAGTAAAATATCCTTCAATATTTACAATTTTTTTTTAAATTCCTTTAAAAACGTCACTTACATATTTCTTTAAAGACTTGAAACTTTAATAATCGTTTTGGCATGTGGTAAAATCCCAAATGTTCAACAATAACAACAGCATGACAGAAAACGCAAGAAAAACAGAAACAAAAATGAAAATGAAATACACGCGAATTATGACGCCAAGTTATAAAGTTTTGTATTTAATATCACCCCAAAATAAAAAAAAAAAATAACAACAAAAATATTACCTTAACTGGGTATAGAAAAAAAATATTTTTTTTAGAAAAAAAAACAAAAAAAATGAGAGAAAATAAATATACTTTAACCACGAGAACATGCTGGGTGAATAATAGTTTTTAATTTTTCTTTTCATTTAAGAAAAAAAAGCAGTCACAAAAACCTTAAAAAAGGGTTTTTAAGTCCTTTTTTTTAAGCCAAGAATAAAATAAAAAAATGTATTTAAAAATATTCAGCAAAAAAAAAAGGTAAAAACAGATTGTCAGACTGGCATTGGAATACAGCCCAAACTCTTTTTTTGGTAGGAACAGCAGGTTTCTGTCTACTGTATGTAGATAGGACAAGCAGAAAATCTAATAGTTGAAGAGTTTAGGAAATATTTATGAATCCTTCGCCTGTTTGAAAATATTTGGCTACTAAACAGTTCATGCCTAAGTAAAAAGGAAAAGATGTCTCAAGCGAATTAATAAGTTGTAAGTAATTACTTAAAGCCCCATCCCATATATACATACAAAATTATTGTTAAAATGACTTAAAAACATTAATAGTAATCGATTGGATATTGTTGTTTTAAATTTAATTTCTATTAAATTCAAGTTTAAAAATAATTTTTCATAAATTTTAAATGAACTGATGAAACATTTGTTTTTTTTAATAATAAATTTCGTAATTATTCCAAGCAAATATTAAATATTTTTATTGTTTTTGTTGTATTTATTTATGTTACCAATTTTTGCTTATAAATTTAAATCTGTCGTTTTCAATTTTGCTACAGAAAAAAAATGAAAAAGAAATTGAGAGAAAGAAAATTTTTTAGTAACTGACCTCCTTTTAAGTTCTGTTTTTTGTACCGTTTTTTGTACCATTATTAGAAAGTAGTATTTATTGAATACATTTGAAAGGGTTGCCAAGTCTTTTTAATTTGCCCTAATTGTTACACAGGCCGACACAGGCCGTCAGTCCTCGATACAATCACAGGTCAGATATCTGAGAAAATATTTCTTCGGCGACTTCCTCTCAGCAGATTTCTAGCAAAAACTTTGCGATTAAATATAATTGCCATGAAAAATTTCTCAAATGTCTGTCGACTTTAAACAGTACGTAACGCCGCTCTTCATACATGAGCGCACATTAACGCACACAACATAAGTGGTTTGAAAAACTAGGTCGTAATCCCGACTAAAGCATTATAATGACCAATTCAACATTAAAAAATTTTAGAAACATGATATAGTACATTTAGGTTGAAATGTTTAGAAAGTATAGGGTAATGGCACAATATTGGGATCGGATTTAGATACAATGCACCAAAAACGTTAATAAGGGTCTGGCCTGCTCGCGGCTTTATTTAATTTTTGAAATATAATCGGCATGTTTGATTAAATCGATACAAATTAACCCTAATTGGCATACAGGGCTAGATAGGTACGGGCTGCGGTGATAATTATAAAGTACGGCATCATCTCTGGAACAGATATTAGCATACTTTATGGTAGTTAGGTAGCTGCCACAGCATTGGGTTCAAACATTATGACATCTATGACGTTGGTCCGTCAACTAGATTATCGTATTGCTTTTTGCATTCTTGTTTACAACAATCTTATCATATGAGTACCGGTGTACACAGTAGTAGGCATGGAAACTGTTGCAGGTGGATTGGACAAAAGGAACACAATCATCGAACTTTCGACCGAACTCTGTATAATGGGAATCCTATTAAAAACCCGAAAGCTTAGGATTTACAATGTAAAAATAGATTCCTTTAACACTCCATGAGAAGCTTCGGATACCTATAAGATGCCGTTACAATTGCAAACAAGTACGTCCATATCGTTATTGGAGCTACTGCTGGCCACTGTGTACTGAATGCTCATGTGAGACGGATTGGTCTTTGGGAAAGACGAAGTTGGAGAGATGTAGACTCCAGACAGATAATATCATCTGTTGAATTGGCTTCCAAATTGATACGGCTTAAACTGAGAGAGAAATTTGAGCACTCTTAAGTTGTTACTAGTCACCGTATTCTAGTAAGTAGTGTGTCAGATTATTAGACATGGAGTTCAAACCCCAGGTCAACACATCTTCGACTAAACGAAATATGAAAAAATATTTCTTCGTCGTCTTCCTCTCAGCGGATTTCTGGCAAAAACCCTGGGAGTAATAAAAATTGCTATAAAAAGTTTCTCAAAAATCTGTTGTTCGGAATCGACTTTGAACTCATGTATGAAACTAACATACTCAACATACATAAGTGGTGTAAGAAACTTGGTCGTAATCCTAACTAAAGGGTTGTAATGACCAATTATGTGTGTGTTATGTATGTATGTATGTATAATTAGATCCGAGCTCTTTTCAATTTATTTGAAATATTGCCAACAATTAAACACTTCATCAACCCCCCAACGATGTATCTGTTAGATTTGGCAACTCTGTTTTAATATGTTTTTAATTGAAAATTGTTTTCAATCATTCACTCTTCTTTGTAATTCTTTTGTTTTTGTTTTTTATTTTGAATTTACCTTTACATTAGGAGGACATGCAAATAAAAAATTGAGACAAGAACAATAGCAGCAACAACAGTAATATTAAATATTTACTTTCCTGTTGTTGTTTTTTTTTTCTTTTCATTTCACAGATTCACTTCATAGAAATTGAAACATGTTCCCTACATCTTGAAGCAATTTGTTAAATTGGAGAAAAGGTATTAATTCAATTAATAATACGGACTAGTCAGCTAAGCTATGTCAATTCCAATTTATTCCTTCAGATGGATTGGAGATAGTACGAGATTTACAAACTTTGGTGGTACTAGGTACGCTCTATTATTTGTATGACCTTTGGCATTTTGAGACAAATGGAAAAATGAAGGAGGTATGAGTGCTAAGGCGCATTAGATAGCAGGGATACTCACAATTAAAAACGATGATGATTGCCTCTGTTTGGAGAAACTTTCTTTGATTTTCTGAAATAACATACACAAGCTTTCTGGAAAGCAGATTAACTAATTGACTAAAATTATAAACGTATTTGCTGTAGTGAGTTGTGTGTTCCTTACTACTAGTGAGCTGAAGAGTTCAAACCTCAGCCCGAAAGTAATTGTTACAATAGCAAGAATTTTGAAATCTCAAAGATTTTGTCTGTCACTCAAAATTTTTTTGTTGATGAGCTCTTAGAAAACTTCGATTTTTTTTCTGTTGGAGTTGCCAGAACAAGGATGAGTGGATGAATGTTACGTACTTTTAGTGTGAATGTTTGACTCTGGGAGATCCTCCACGGGACTGTTAAACATGAATTGGAGATATTTACATCTCAGCATGCATGGATCTTTCGACTATTTAATCTCTAATCTAACCTTCTTCGGCAACATCGTTAGATTTCTGGCAAAAACTCTGAAAGTAAATAAAATTGCCATGGAAGCATTAGTCGACTTAAAACTGTACGTCGAGCTACTCATATATAAAATTTACACACACAACATAAGTGGTGTGAGAAGCTAGGTCATAATTCTGGCCGAAGGGTTGTAACCTTCTCAACAACAATGTAATGGAAAATGTGGTTACGATTGTTGTCAAACGCTCTAAGACTTGTTTTATAAAAAAACTCAGAATATCACGATCTACACGATCTAAAAATAGAAATCAATGGGATTCAAACTTTTTTTCGCGCCTTAACGATCAGATGAAGTTTATGCACTCAACATTGATAGAAAGGCCCTGTTGTAGGCAATTATACGTAGTTATAGGTCTCAAACAACCATAGGAACCAAGTATTGGAGATCCGCTTTTATAAAATTACAAAATTTTTTCGATCAGAGGAGAGTATTATGAATCCGCCCATGACTTCCTTACTTGATTTTTCGCATTTGTTTTGTAGTTTAAGCCAAATTGTAAATTTCCGCTTAAAAATTCTTCATTCTACTCTACTTCTTATCAATATTGACAGGAAAACATGAGGAAAATAAATTTTATAAAAACAAAATTTTAATAAAAAAAAAAATGGCATCTAAAAATATCCACTTTAGTTTGTTGTTGTTCTTGTTCTTGTTCTTTTAGTATTTTAACGAAAATTTTGTTAATTTCCTATTTTTTATATTTTTTTTCAGTTTATTTTTCGTATTTCTATCCTTAAAAACTTGAAAACGATTCCTTCGCTTTCGCATTTAAAGTTGAGTGCATTCACTCTTATGCAAAGCAAAAAAATTTAAATAAAAATGAAAGAATAGAGGAAAAAAATTTAAAGTTAAACGTTATAAAATATTGAAAAGACATACGTAATGTTATATTGGATAATACGCCTGCAAATTTACGAACGGCGACTGGTCGTAGTCATTGCTATTGACGGATAGAGAATGATATTGCAAGTTAAATTTAGTTTTGTTGTCGGGCACTATGTGCGAATATAATTAAACGTTTGAGCGTTTGACATTCTGCAGCAAGCTGGCTCCACTAAAAATGTCTCAACCAAGTGTTGCTCATACGACCTGTCGCACTTCGACAGCCATTCGTTCGTGTTAATTTAAATATTTTTCTCTACAGGAGTCAGCAACTCCTAAATTGCTAGCAAACGAAGTTATCTTCCTTACATGTTCTGTTAACACAATGGGCCCTATGTGGCCTAACTGTGTCCATCCAACTATCTTAAAAGGCAGGGACTTCTACCTATATGTTATCTTCATCTGAGCGCAGAAAGACTATACAATAGCAATCATAATGAGCGAAAAAAATTCAATTACTCTTAAGCGGGAGATATTGCTTACCCTCAATGTAATCGTTTGGTGAAGCATTTGCAGAGAAAATACGAACGAATTGAAAAGAATCTCATGAATAATTAGTTTAAATTTTTGAGAATTTTTAAAATCAATTTCCGAACAGAAGACCCACTTGTAAAATTTTAATCGATCATCCAGATCTAAAGGCTTTAGTTCAATGCAATAAAATCTCAGCAAAAAATTACTATGTCTGCCAGGTGGAAAAAGAATAGTGGGGGTAATGTTCAGGGTAATAAATTGAAAACTGTTTTCACTGCAAGATACCAAAAATTCCTCTAAGTATTGCACATACTAATAATGGAGTTAAAAAATTAATTCGCTTAATAATGCCCTATGATCCACTGATTAATCGATTGGAATAATGTAGCGGCATAGTTCGTAAAATTTCACGATGGTCGGTAACAAGTGACCACATTTTATTAGACTACATATGTGCCGGCTAAAACAGTGAAATATAAGCTTAATTTTATCATTTGTTAAATGAAGCAAAATATTTTGAAACTCCAGTTTTATAAATGAATACACTTTTACTCTTTTTTGAATTCAAGCAATGAGTTTCAAAATAAACTTTCTGACCTTAGTCTACACATGAGCGTTATGTGCTATTTTCCATCGATTATAAGTGGAGAACATAGTAAGAAGTCGCTGTAGTCAAGTAGATGGCGTGTTGGCTTATTAGCCCTGAAGCCACGGTTCAGACTCCAAGTCAGATATCCCCAACAAATCAAAATATACAAAACTAGTCCTTAGCGACTTGCTCTCACCAGATTTCCGGCAAAAACTCATGAAAAGTTTCCCAAAAATCTGCCATTCGAAGTCAACTTTAAACTGTAGGTTAAGCCTTTTAGGGATAAAATTAACACACACACAACATAAGTGGTGTGAGAAGCTAGACTGAAGGGTTGTAATGACCAATTTAATCAGGATATGGAAATCGAAAGGCTATAAGAAGGCACGCTGATGTGGTATAGAACGCGCGCACAGATAGCTGTTAGTGGACTGTCTTGCCATGTAGTAAAGCGGGTAGCTACGATAAGTATGCAATGGAGAACAGTGCAGTGAATTGAAGCAAATAGTCTTAGAAAAATCCAGCATTTGAAGAGGTTCTATTCATTGAGACGTTATATGGGCGTCAAACATCCAATATCAACAACAATTTTGTCTATTCCAGCGCTCTGAATGGGTTAAACATAACATACATAATTGGTCATTACAACCCTTCAGTCGGAATTACGACCTAGTTTCTCACACTACTTATGTTGTTAATTTTATGCATGAGTGGAGGGACCTACAGGTTAATGTCGACTTCGAACAACAGATTTTTGAGAAACTTTTTCATGGCAGGTTTATTTACTCTCAGAGTTTTTGCCAGAAATCTGTTGAGGGGAAGTCGCCGAAGAAATACTTTTTGTATTTTGTTTCGATGTCTGGCCTGGAGCTCGAACCCTGGCTATACGTCTAATAAGCCAACACACTACCTAATAGACAACGGCGACGACATGTTATGGGTTAAACTATTGGATAATATTCCTGACTGAAACCTTTGCAAAAAGATTTAAATAAGCTTTAGATAAAGACATTCAACAGGAATATGGAATAATTCTATAAAACAGCAGCTAACAATTGGAACTTGGAACGCGCGAACACTCTTGACGTCCAAATATTATGAAAGCAAAGATAACGATAGAGGCGCAGGATAATTTTAAATGTGAGATTTGACATCTTGATTAATAATTTCCAACAGTCTGTCGTACTATTATAGCGTACCAGACTAAAGTACCGGACTATCTATTGGACTGTCCTAAATCTATGTAGTGTTACCCTACCCTATTACCCTGACGAACACTATTTTTGCTTCACCCTGTGAAGTTAAATTTATTGATTGTTTTTCACGATTAGTGGCCATACTATAAACCATACAATATTTTATTTATTTTTTTGTTTTTTTTTTGGAGAAAACTTAACAAACAAACAATAGGGTCATTATTGTTGTTGCCATCATAGTTGTTGTTGTTTATGTTGTTCTAGTGTAGTTATATTGATGTTTTAACAAGAATAACTGTATGTTTAACAATAAATTCTTAGAAAAACTTTTATTTTTTTTCGAATTTTCCTGAATAGAAGAAGAAGAAAAAAAAACCTGAACATTTCATAATAAAATTACACCACTAATGTGGTTTAAAGTGCTTAAAAAGAAAAGTTTTTTTTTCTTTCTTTCAATTGTTATTTAATTGAAATTGAATGAATTTTTTTTATTTTTATTTCCGTTTTTTTTAATTTTTATTTTTAGATGGTTTTTTTCAAGTGTTTTTCTGTTGTTGATGTTGTTGTTGTTGTTGCAATTGTTAGTGATTTAGAACTTCAAGTATTTTTTTTCGTTTTTTTTTCTGTTTTTTTCCTTCCTTACGTGTTAACACCAAAGTTAATTTAAAATTATTGACCAAATCGTTTCCAAGTAATGGGGATTAATGTCGAAAATACACACCTACATTCACACATATACACAATCATATATACATAGTTTTGTAGTTGAAATTAGTTTGAAATGCTTTTAATATGAGAAACATATTAAATTTAATGGAAATGTTAACGTTAATGGTAAATAATTAATTTTAAAGTTTTTAAGCTAATAATGCATTTTAAATAAGGAAACTTAAGCACTGTTTCGATACAGTATTGATTTGTCCAAGGCCATACATAGGTCAACAAAAGGTATCCACTAGTTCTGAGCATATTTTTGGTTCGAAATTTTTTCCCTGGGAAATTGATTTTAAGGCACTGCTTTGTTACTAGTATTATCTACGATTTTATGTCATTTCCCTTAGCTTAGTGATTCCTTTACAACAAAAATTTTGTGTTTTAACGGCGAAAAATTTGATTTTTTTAAAGGAACTTTGTATGGTTAATTTTTTTTACAATCGAAGGAACTTTGCATGATCTTCTCTGTTATCCTTTTAACGGTTGCAATGTAAGCAGTATATAGTAGATTAGCGCGATCGCTTAGCAGCTTATTTCGTCAAACAAACTTTCGCATATTCTCCATCGCCCCTAATAATCCAAATCGATATCTCTTGCCGGTCTACATATCAAACTTCTTGAGTAGCTGCCTACCTGTGTTCGTTAAATTTAAACTGCAAAGCAATTGAACCATGAGTTCTGCTTGCTAACCTTACTTAAAAATGCCAGCACATTAATCCGTTTTAATTCTTTTGTGAAAATCCTGTGCGACTCCCTAATTTTATTCAGCCTGTGGTATTCTTGCAACACCTTGTTACCATACATTCATACATAATTCGTCACTACAACCCTTCAGTCAGGATTACGACCTAGCTTCTCATACCATTTATGTTGAGTGTTCTAATTTTATACATGATTGTCGAGACCTACAACTTAAAGTCGGCTACGAACGACTGATTTTTTTTTGACAAACTTTTTATGACAATTTTAGTTTACTCTCAGAGTTTTTGCCAGAAATCTGCTGAGAGGAAGTCGCCGAAGATATGTTTTTTTTCATATTTTCGTTTTCATGTCCGACTTGAAGTTTGAATCGTGGCCTTACGTCTAATAAGCCAACACACCTACTAAACTACGGCGACTACATCATCAGACAGAAATTCAGATGGTAGGCAGCCAGGTGATTGCAGTTCCCTTATTCATCCATTCTTATATGAGCTGTACTACGGTAATGTTGTTGCGGTTTTATTTTTCTATTCACGCAATTATATAATATAAATAAAATTGCCATGAAAAGTTTCTCAAAAAAATCTATCATTTCGAGTCAACTTGAAACTGTAGGCCCCCGGCACTTATGCTTAAAATTAACGCACACAATCTAAGCGGTGTGAGAAACTAAGTCTTAATCCTGACTGAAGGGTTGTAATTACCAATTATGTTATGTATGGCTATGGGAAACAGGTACTTCTCACATTTACTTTCCGTTGCGTTCAAAGTACTTTTACAAGTTTAGAGAGGCCGATACCTTTACCCACGATCCCTTTTGAACCCAATTTTGGTTATTGATAAGCTGGCTGCAATCTTTAGTTTGACATTCAATCACAAATGCAGCTTTTTTATGGCATGTTTTACTTTAAGGGAAAGAAATTGTTTTTTATTCTGACCTTTTCCAAAAAGTATCTTGGAAAAGAGACTGTATTTCTTAAATTCAGATTTTTCTATTTGTTGGTTACTAATATAACAACAAAATAAACAAATATTTATGCGAGTGTGTGTGTAAGTTTAAGTCTTTCTGAAATCAATAAACAACCAAATATTTAATCAAACAAGGAAACAGGGGGAAAACTTCACATACAAATTGAAAATCGAAACCACAACCTGCCTACATGGAAAATAGCAAAAATCACTGAAAATCATCATAAACATCAAAAAATGTATGACAACAACAAACTGTATTCATTCACATTTTGTGAATAAATGTACCAGGAATACTCGTACAGAATATAAAAGGAAATGCCCAATGCAATGCAGTATTTGCAGGCAGTCCGTATAAATAAAAACTATGAACAGAAAAACCAAAACGAAAAAAAGGAGAGAAAATCTGAAAGGAAAATGCAAAAAATATAAAAAAAAATTTTAAAAACAGGGGTAACAAGTACACACAAACAGCAAAGAATACATACAAACACACACACCCTCCACTCTTATATAGACTGTGTACATGAATGTTGTAAAATTATGATGATGATGATGTAGAATTTAAACTCTTGGTTAATATTTAAATCATACCAATGCCAATATGTAGGACGAAAAAGATAGAAAAAAAAACATTTTGTTCACCCACACCTAGACAGTGTGTGCACAAATGAAAATAAGCCTCCTACGAATAATGATTGCAATCATTTACATACCCATACAAACAAACCTAAGCACACACAGAAAGCATACAGTTAGCCATTGAGAATCATACAATAGTCTCCTCAATATTATTGTGTAATACATTGTACACAGGTAATACTCGTGTAGTATTTGCATTGTAGTGAGAGAATTTAGTTGTGGCCAGTCATTTAAAAGGAGAGAATTATTATCAATCAACGTGTGAACAATTCTATGAAGAAATCATTCAGTTTTTAAGCAATCCCGAGAGAGAAGTGTTTCTGACTTTTCAGTTACTCTGGCTCATTTTGGTTCTGGAATTTATTTGTGGGCGTTTAATGGGTGTTCCTTTTCCCTTGATTGCTTTTCAGCAAATTTGTTTATAACTTTCCCCTGTTGTTCTCATTTTATTTAGTACCTTAGCAGAACCATCATCCGACAATCTTGACGGACTTTGTTTATTTTTTTATTGAATTAGCAGAGCACTCTTGTTCTACGTTTAGATACAATTGACGTGCATTCCAATTGAATTTTATTGTGTTTCAAAGATGTATTTTACGAAAAGCATCCTAACCTACTTACTTGATCATTACAACCCTTTAGCCAGGATTACAGCCTAGCTTCTCACATCACTCACGTTGCGTGTATTAATTTTACCAATAATTAGCGGGATCTACAGTATAAAATCGCCTTCGAACGCCAGATTTCTGTGAAACTTTTCATGGCAATTTAATTTACTCTCAGAGGTTTTCCCAGAAGAGTGCTGAGATGAAGACGTCATAAGAAATATTGTTTCATTTTTCATTTGAGATATCTGAACCAGAGTTTGAACCACGGGCGAAGGTCTAATAAGTCAACAAACTAATTATACTATGCGTGAGATTTACTGCGGCGTGAGAGTTAATGGTTCAATGCGACCTTTTGGTAATTAAGTGGTCTTCTGAAAATTAAAATTATTAACGATTATGAGGAAAAACAACACCACTCAAGAAAGGTCTCATGTTGAAAAAATTGCAATAAAAATTCGTATCGGTCTAAGGTACTACTTTTACAAGGCACTGTAACAAAATGGTCTTTGTCCTTTCAAGGACGTACCAATTCCATCCAAGCTGCAGGCTGTCATGGGATGTACACAACAGATTAATTAGATTTTGTGTTGATTGGGATATGAGTTCCAGGCTGGATAGGGCATAGCCAATCATTATATGTATAATGCATACAGTCACAGAAAAAAGTCTACATACAATGGTGTAATTTTTGTTTGTTTTTTTCTTTTAATTTATTTTTTATACTCGATTTTGTTTTCAAACATTCTTTTTTAATTTGAAAAAAATCGTCGCGAAAAAAGTGTATATACAGGGTTATCTGTACCTTTAAGGTTATTTAAAGTACATCAGGAAAAAGATCATAATAATCTCCATTAGGTTCGAATTATGCCCAGAAACAGTGGAACATAGAGAAACTAAAAGTCAATAAAACTCTTAAAATATTCGAAAAATGCTAAACCAAAGTAAGAATTCCTAAAATCTACGAAATAAACGAACGAATGCATTCCTTTAAAATAATGCATACACATGCAGATTAGTTGCCTTTATGTATACACATACATGTATGAATGAGTAAACATGTGTGGTGTACATTCTAGTTGGCAAATATCAATTTATACGAGCAGTCAGAATAAATATGTCTATTATTTCCCATTATTCACTTACTCACTATCCCTCTCTCTCTCCCTGTCTCTCATTCTCTCTTCACTCTTCATTACTTCCTTAAAAATTATATCAATCATGTTGTTGTAGTTGTTGTAGTTGCTGTAGTATTGTATTGATATTCCCAAAAATTCCTACATGTGTACAAAAGACAGAAGAATAGAAATACAAATACAAATGCAAATGCATACACAAATGCAAATACAATGTCTGTGAATAATCAAAAAAAAAGGTATCAGTCGTACAAAAAAAAATATGTGTTGCTTCCTATATACACTGCAATACAAAATTTGTCTTCTTTTTTTTTTGATTTCCTTTTTTCTTTTAATTTGAAAATGTCCCAAAAAATGACAACAGCTGCAATTCTAGTGTTCGTATTGTATGTGTTAAACTAGAGAGTAAGAATGCCGTTTTGGAAAGTACGTGTACGTATGTTTGAGCGAATTAAAGTAGGTCAGGTCTTTTAAACGGTTTGTGGTGGCAAACAAATCCTGCTTTTTTTCTTTTTGGTAAGAAATTCGCCGTAAATGAAAGAAAATCGTATGACGACCAAACCAAACTGAATTCAAAGAACGCTTTTGTACGAATTAAGAAGCCATTGTTGTGGCGTGCAACAATAAAGGCACACTCACACATATACACAGGCACACCGAGCATGTATGCCAAATGGAAAACGAATCCTTTTCAAATCCTTTTTCTCTTAATGTTGAGCACAGGCATAAGCAAGCGGTTGTTTTTACTCTTTTACATGAGAAGCGAATTTATTTCGGAGTGGTGGTGAGTTTGCGCTGAAGCCTTAGCAACATTTTGAAGAGTACCTAAAAGTAGGCTTCAATTTTCGTTTATTTAAATACATGCAGAAGTATGCTAAACATTTATGTTATCAGCTGTATGCGATGGTATGTACATATGTACTCGTACAAATGCAAGAGATTTCTTGTATTTCGTTGATATTAAACGCATGTTGATTTCATAAATCATTATTAAAAGGGTTCGGTTCGAGCAAGCATAAGGGGGTTGTTGCCTGTGCCAAAAGCTTTGCTTTAATTTTCACTTGAATTTAAAGTAGGCAGCAGTAGATTTCATTCTCTTGGCATTTTCTCGCTTTTGGCGTAAGTTATGCCTTTTTTAAGATTTTATTTATTATTGTTTTTGGTTTGGTTTCATAATAATTCATAAATGAAGTAAAAAAATGAAAATAAAAAATTATAAATTAAAACAGCACATCGCGTGTAAATGACTTCTTTCTTTAGCTTTAAAGCCATAGAGTAGGTTCTATTCAAGCAGAAAACTGTTGCAAAACTTAGTTCATTTTTAGGCGAACAATTATTAAAAACTACTGAAATTCATGTTCTTTACCGTGTAGTATTTTCTTGAGTTTTATTAGTTTTGCTCACAACATTATGCTGCCACATACTGCAACAGTTGTAGAATCGAGATAGAATTTCTGAGAATTTTTTAATATGGTGTCCTTTCTTCACACTTCGTTACGTGTCGTTGTTGAACGAAATGCCATATTTTCTCAGTTGTTGCTTAATTTTGTGGAAACGAGCACTACATTTTATTTTTAAAATCTCAAATAGAAAAGAGATTAAGTTTGTCACTCGTATTGCTTTTCTCAATTATTATGTTACCGCTTCATCCTTGAAGTAAGTATATCTGCTGTGCAACTTGTAGGCAATTAACGAAAATCTTGTGCAACAGTTTAATGTTTGTTAGAATTGGCAGAATTTCAAAACTGCAGTGTCCAGCAGGAAAACCAAGGAACTACTTGAGTTCAACATGAAAACTATTCGCGCTCTAGCAGGTTTTCTAACGGGATACTGCGTCGTTGGCAGTTTTGCTGAAAAGCTCGGTCTGCCCCACCAGGATTACTGTAGAAGTTGTCAGGATATGGAAGAAACGGTATTGGTACAACACCTTTTATGTGAGTGCCCTGTACTTCAAGACAGATGTCATCGGTTTTTGGGTGACAGAACGTTTGAACGTTTGGTTCAAATCACAACTAAAGGATCATGACAAGGGGTCTTACCTTACACTGGGTTACGCAATGGACTACCGAGTTAATTTGTCTCTAAAGCTAGCTGCTTACCTAACCTAACCTAGGCAAATAAAGATTATTATTGAAGTTATGCAGAAAACTTTGATGAGAAATCTAAGTCGGTGTACCTTTAATGTCTAAAATATACGAAAAGAGTGCCTAACCCAACGAAAGAACGTTATCTTGAGCAACTTCTTTTACTTCGCAAAGTTTTTCAATTGTTTAAAGTTTTTATCAGATTTGGATGCTCTAAATCGCGCAGAGCTAGGCTTGTCATTTGCATTTTCTATTAGGCCTTATACCTGAACCAATATGAAAATTTTTGTTTATTTAGAGTGCATGCACAGCATTAACGCCCACTCTGTCGTGGAATTGCATTTCATAACTTCAATCTATTGTCACCTACAGTTTCAATACATACATACACAGACATAATTGGTTATTACAATCCTTCAGTCAGGATTATGGACATAGTTTCTCACACCACTTAGGTTGTGTGTGTTAATTTTATACATGGGTGGCGGGACCTACAGTTTAAAGTCAACTCCGAACGACAGATTTTTGAGAAACTTTTCACGGCAATTTTATTTGCTCTTAGAGTTTTTGCCAGAAATCTGCTGAGTTTCTACAGTTTCAATATCAAAACTTTATTTGTAGATTATTTATGGCTTTACAGAACGTTTTTAACATTTAAAAACTGTTACATTTCACTTAACTGATTAAGTATACCTACTTATTCTTTCAAGAGTCCACTATAACTTGCAAAATGTAAGAATTTGTTTGCGTGTTTCTCTCACTTCTGTGCCCGTAATTATGTCATATAATTTATATTTTTTTGAAAGAACATATTTAAAATACTCCAATAAAATAATGGTTTTGTAGTTAAAATGTAGTTGAAATACAATACATTCCATACAAATTCCATAAAAGGATTAAAAAGCCATTTTATGCACGTAACCAAGAGCTTTGAAATTATTTTAAAAGAAATTCTCTTTGTTTTAGCACATGTTTCTTGGGGAGTGTTATTAGAGCAAATTTAAAAATCTTTTCTGAGAAACAACAAATTGATTTGACATGAATTTTATTAAAAAATTGGGTCATTTAATTTTTATATTTTTTTATAAACTCACTCAAATAAAAAATAAAATCTTTCCTGCCTATTAAACTATTGCTCATAGAGATCTATTTCTACACACATAGTTTTCGCATAAATGGACTTCTTCCAGACCGTATCCTATTGGGTAAAGAGTTCTCGATTTCTGTTAAGGCACTTTAGTGAGAAACTGAGTTACTTTGTTTAATAGAAACCTTTTGGTCTACGTGGACAAGATGGACAACTTTACTGATCCATTACAGCTTCAATACAGTATCCTTGTCTGTTTTGTACATGATATTTCTTTATGGTAAATTGAACTTGAGAACAAAATTCTTAAACAGGTGCCAGTTTCTCTTAAGACGACATATTTTCCTTAGTGCTAGTTGTTAGTCTTGAAATGATTGAGGACATCTACGAAGTTTCCGTCCAGGAAAAGAATTTTTTAAAATTTGTTTACAAAATAGAAAATAGAAACAGAAGTAGATGTCCATCACCAGTTGCAGTGACATTCTAGTGATCTCTAGAGGACAAAGCAATTACTAAACTTTAGCTCATGTTGGAGTTTGAAGAGATCACTGTATGTTATGGATTTTGGACTAATAAGAGAACATTCGTCCTTCGTTAGCAAGAACCAATGACCATTGGTACGCACAAACGTGTACGGAGAAAATTTGTCATTTACGTCCACTGTTAAGATGTAGTCACCGTAGTCTAGTAGGTAGTGTAATGGCTTATTAGACCACGGTTCAAACCCCAGAGCAGACATTTGCAACAGAACGAAACATGAAAAAATATTTCTTCGGCGACATCCTCTCAGCAGATGGCAAAAACTCTGCAAGTAATTGAAATTGCCATGAAAAGTTTCTCAAAAATCTATTGTTTGGAGTCGACTTTAAACTGTAGGCCCCGCCACTTGTGTACAAAATTACCACGCACAGTGCGGTGAGAAGCTTGGTTATAATCCTGACTGAATTGTTGTTATGTATGAATTAAGTTGTAAGAAACTCTTTCTACTGAAGCCTTTTTGCAATAAAAAAAAAAATAAAATCAATATCCGTCCAATTTCATGAGTAGCTGTGCTTTCAGAGTGATGGGGAATATGCAGATACTGCCTCAATGAAAAGAAATGTGATATGCTGAGCGAAATCCCATCCCTGCAAATGTTTCCAAAGACATGTTTTGCGGTAAATTAAAAGCGATTATTTACACTTTTCCTTTAATGACGAAACATGCGAAAGAAAATAGCTAACGGAGGGGAGGACCCAACTTAAGGAACACAATGCACAAGACAAATTTTTACCTGGAATTTATAAGTCAGTTGTAGAAGACCATAGAAGACACTGACCAATTCATAATTGACGTTGTCAGATTAATTTAAAGAGCCACGTCTGTGGGAAAAGCAATGTAATATGAATTATGGCATTTGAAAAACCCGCTTGGGATGCTTGAAATAAATTCCTTCTGGTTTTATAACCATTCTAGGAATGACTGGAACTAACATAATATAGAAATACATATATGTATGTATCTTTTTTAGTACAAGTTAATCTTTTTTAAGGATCCATATGAAATACAAAACGATATTGTTTCTCCCATGAACTCAATACACTTCTTTTTTGGGTTAAAGCTATGTATGTATGCCAAGTACCATAATGTTTATGACTTTTCATAGTTTACATACACTGGGTTCTTTTTACTACAACTCATTTGCTGTTAGAAAATGTAAAATAAAAAACAAAAACTGATTTTCAAAGAAAAGCTTTATCATGTTCAATATTTTAATATTTTATGGCACTCGTATAAAAATTTATACTTTTTTTTTATTTATTTATACTCGCAGCCAAATTTCTATATTCAATAGCAGCTTAATACACTCCCTCTGCACTTATTTCGTAATAATTTAGAATTTATGGTTCGCGTTACGATTTACTACTCGTCGTTCGTGGCACAGTACGAATACATTGTTGTTTGGCGTTTTGGTTTTCAAAAATTTATAGGTTTTCTAACACCAAAAAAATTTGAATTTCTTTTTCGTTTTTTCCACTTGCTCTTCTTTCTTATTTTTTTCTTTTTTGTTTTGTTTTGATATGGAAAACCAAAAAGAAAATTGTATCATAATAAAGAAAATACCACACAGTACCAATACAAGATGAATATCTTAAACATGGTAACATGAAAACTTAAAAGCATCGAAATAAATAAAAATTCTTAAAAGAAAAAAAGGAAAGAGAAAAAGAAAATTACAAGAGATCACGATTTTTGTTATGGAACTTAATGTCCATTGTTTTTATTTGGGTTACAGTTTCAGAGCCTATAATTTACGAGTACATGATTAAATTAAAAAATTTTTTTTCAAAAGCAGCTGAACTTTAAAAATTTATTTTAATACATATGCAGTGTTGTAAGTGTGATGGTACACTCACTCAATCGATTAGAAGCAGTTTGTGTTTACTGTAGTTTCAATTACACATCTTGTTAGTTTAAAATAGTGGATGGTCCTTAGCATTCATGAAACCTTGTGTTTTTACTGAGAAAACCTATTCGTTAGAAGCCTGATTTGAAAACTTGTGTTCTATAATAGCAGGAAACAATAATTAGTGTATCTGAATTTAATCAAACCCCCACATTGTAGGTGTATTGAGCGGTTTAAATTCGAAACTTAGATGAGAATGCTCGAGAGTACTTTGAAATATTTTTGTCAACATACCTTCGGAGCAGAACATCTTTCATAAGCCAAGTAAGCCACAAGGCAAGGGCAAGTAATCTTCAAATTAATCCGAACTTTCCAGGAACTATATTTAATTCAAGCATGCTATACAGAGGATTGATGTCGTCGTAGTTTAGTAGTTAGTGTGTTGGCTTATTAGACGCGAGGACACGGTTCAAACCCCAGGTCACACATCAAAACAAAATTTGAAAAAGTATTTCTTCGACGACTTCCTCTCAGCAGATTTCTGGTAAAAACTGTGGAGAGTAAATAAATTTGCCATGAAAAGTCTCTCAAAAACCTGTCGTTTGGGGTCGACATTAAACTATATGTCCCACTAATCATGTATAAAACTAACACACTCAACGTAAGTGGTGTGAGAAGTTAGGTTGTAATCCTGAGTGAAGGGTTGTAATGACCAATTATGTATTATGTTTGAAACATTAGACGGATTCGACGATGGCATAGCGATTATCTTCGCAATGCGTTGCGAACACTTACTGACGTGGAAAACACTCACAAACTGCATGCTTTAGAGGGAACAAGTTATATTTATTAATGCTTTGGGCACCAGAACGGCTCAAATGAACCACATGCGACAAAAACGGAAACATTTCTCATCCAGTTTTTCCATATTTTAAAAAGGGGTTTCAATCTTCGAATTAATTTATTCAAGAAGCCCCCGAGTAGTATGTTGGTTTAGATGCGAGCCTGTGGTTCAAAACCTAGCTCAGAAATCTTGAACAAAATGAAGTATGAAAGAAACGCATTTCTTCGGCGACTGCCTCGCTCCGAGAGTAAATAAAATTGTCATGAAAAGTTATTCAAGGTGTCGACTTTAAACTGTAGGTCCCACCACTCATGTGTTAAATTAACACACACAACATGAATAATGTGGGAAGCTAGGTCGTAACTGTGACTAAAGGTTTGAATAACCAATTAAGTAAGTAATGAAGAACCCTATGAATATCACAGAGAAAAATACTAGCAACGAACATTATAGGAAGGTCAGGTAATGACACTTCTTTAAAAATAATAAAAGTCCTCCACCACTACACCCAATACATTATCTCCGAGGTCATTGTATCGAGGCAATACAAGTTGGCAACACTATCATCCTAGCACTAGCAACAGTAGAGCATTATCTCCGAGGTCATTGTATCGAGGCAATAAAAGTTGGCAACACTATCATCCTAGCACCACCAACAGCAGAGTTTGGTTGGAAAAACTTGACTGAAGGGACTAAAACAAGCCAAAGAGGAACTGAAACTGATTTAGAGTTGATAGCTGTAATTAATAAAAAATACGCCTCCACGTATAAGAGCAACAAATATATTGGCTCTGCGATTCTGGTAACCAAGTACAACAGTTCTTGATGAATTTGTGCGAACTATGAGGATTGTCTCTGAACTGCGCATAAGAAGAAACAAACAATATTTGTGTGAATAATTACGAGTACAATTACATGCTGGCCCTTCAGTTATTTCTACCTCAGAACAGTCGAGGCCAAAAGTTTGCTACAGACAAAAAATTTTAATTTATTGTACTGCAATGCAAATACAACAATAATTAGAAGAATAATTAGAAGTACTTAGTGACTAACACCTTATGCTCGATGTAGTGTAACAAATCGAATTGCTGGTGGCAATCGAATTCGCAACCCTTACGCTTACAGTCTAGCCTACTACCCATTAGACTTTAATGTCTTGGTAAATGGCGAATTTTTTAAAAAAGAAAAGAAAAATTCTTTACAAAAAGTTTTCCTATTCGAAATTTCAATAAAAACATTGTGTTGCCTGTAAATTTTGTATTTTTTTTCTTTTGTAATTTTTAATTATTTTTATATTTTGCTTCAATGTATGTATGCATGATTTATGTGTAGGTGTGCGTGCATAGGTGGCGTTGTGATAATTATGTTTGTATATAAAATAAGTATTTGCAATTTGCATTAGAAATTTATTAATAAGTTTACTTGCAGATGCTGTTTATTATTAAAACTCTTCTAAACTTTATTTTTATTTTGTTTTACAACATTTTTCGTTGTTGTTTGTTTGTTTGTTTTAAATTACATAATACATGTACTCCTGTAAATACATATATACACAAAGATATGTATGCAACAAGAGAATGAAAGAAAAATCTCAATTAAAAGAAAAGTTTATTTATTAAAGAACGTAAAAAAACATGAATAAGAACAAGAAATTCAATGAATTAAAAATAAAACAAAATTTGTTTTCATTTTTAAAATGATTTAATTAATCTGGTAGTTAAATATGGGAAATTTTTATAGAAATTAATTCGAAATTCTTTAATCAAATTAAATGCCTTTCAAAAACACTGAAATAATTTCATTCAATGCTTCCCATCTTTAAATTTAAAGACGCCTATTGATGCCATTATGTGTGAAACATAACATCGTTCAAATATCCGGCTCGTTACTCTGGGTAGAGAGCACACGAAATATCGAATTTCCATGATTGTGGATTGTTGAGGCTTGTAACTTATTCGTATATACCTGCGAATGGGTAATACCCCACATTATTGAAGTCGCCGTAGTCTAGTAGGTAGTGTGTTGGCTTATTAAACGTAAAGGCAGGGTTCGAGCCCCAGGCCAGACATCAAGACAAAATACAAAATGTATTCCTTCGGCGACTTCCTCTAAGCAGATTTCTGGCAAAAACTCTGAGAGTAAATAAAATTGCCATGAAAAAGTTTCTCAAAAATCTGTCGTTCGGAGTCGACTTTAATTTAAACTGTGTATAAAATTACCATGCACAACATAAGTGGTGTGAGAAACTAGGACGTTGTACAAAGGGTCAGTTCGACCTCCGGGTACTGTACTTGTCTTAATTTACAAGTACACGTCCTCTAACCTAACCTAACCTAATACCCCACAAGGAAAAGTAGAACGAAGTCAAATCGTACGATCTAGGTGGCCAGTTCACATTACCTTTAAGTGAGATGACCAGGCCCACAAACTGCTCTTGGAGAACATCCAATATGATATGGGCTGCGTAGCTTCTAGCCACACGAATTTGAAAACAACTCGTGTAGAATTGGATAAGACACAGAGTTTGTCATCAATATCGAAGACGATGGCATCGTGACCTGACATATCAGCAGATATATGACAGTCAGACTGTCAGATGTTAATGTTTTCCAATTATTCCATTCAATCTTGTCATTTAGTCTCGTGGCAAACCGTATGCCACAGAGAGGTGGCAGCGAACAAGACTAAATAATAAGAGTGAATGGAATAATCGGAAATCTTTTAAGAAAGAAAATATTCTGTGGTACATGGATGTGTCAAAAAGACTGTTCCTGGCAAAGCAGGAGGCTTTCGTGGCCAGAGATAAATTATTGAAAACCATGGGGAAACCAACGGATATTTTCCAAATATCATCGCAGATGCCTTCAATGCAATATGACCAGAAAGTAAGGATAAAGCGAAGCAATCAGCCCAATCCAGTCATGATTGAGACAACCTTAACACTGGCTTGCCCGTTACATACATGCAGGCAAGGTCAGGATTACGACCAGCTTCTCATATCGCTTAGGTTATGTGTGTTAATTTTATCCATAAAAGGCAGGACCTACAGTTTAAAGTCGACTCCGTACGACACATTTTTGATGAATTTTTCATGAGAATTTTATTTATCCTCGGAGTTTTTGCCGGAAATCTGCTGATAGCAAGCAACCGAAGGAATATTTTTTTATGTTTCGTTTTATTTGAACCGTGGCCTAATAAATCAAGGCACTACCAACACTAGACTACGGCGAATAGACCATAATAGTGGAACTATAGCCTCGTCAGACTATTAAGGAATATCATGAAAATAGTGTTCTGCTTTCTAATCGGCAGTTGTAGACTCCACCAATATTTGTACAGAATAGGAATCGCTTCAAGCCCAATATGTAGATTCTTTGAAGAGGAGAACAAATCACTAGAAAACACATATTCATGGGGGTATTATAAGCAAGTGAGCAATTATTCTTACTGACATCAAACAGCATTCTGGATGATTGTCAGAGCAACAGGCTTGGGCGGACATAATAAGGAAATTTAATAAGGGTTGAGGGCAATAAATCGTTTATCCGAAATACCTTAGTACTCCTCTATACGGCAATAATAACCTCTAAATATGCAACAAAAAAAGGCAAAGAATTATAAGAGAACGTTAGTGGAACTGGTATGTTTGTTCTCCTAAATATTCGCAAATAATGAATCCTTTAAACCGTCATTTATTTATTTAAAAAAGGAAAGGAAAAAACCGAAAATAATTTAAATATTAAAAAATAATAAATCCCACACATACTCAAACACACCTACACACATACAAAATTAATTGTAAATTATGTTCTTGTCATCTTGTTGTTGGTGGTATTTGAGTTTTTATGTGTTAATATTTATTTTTTTATTGTTCTTGCTATTGTTGTTATTTAATTAGTTAAATTGTATGCGTGTAGACACTTGAATGTTGTATTATAATTAGAAATTTGATTTCTTTTGTTGTTTTTATTATTGTTTACACCCATGAAAGAAAACACTCACACTTACGCAGTCACACAAATCTACTTGTGTACGATTATGTTATTCATTTAAATAAAATTTTCCGTTTATGTTTTTTCTGTTTTTAAATAAGAAAATATTTTCGCAACAGAAAACAGAAAAATTAAAAAAAAACGAAAATTTTAAATTCAACTTTTGTCACATTGCCATGTGTGTGTGTATGTGTACATGTTTGTTAATGTATGTAAATGAAAATTGATTTAAAAAGAGTTTTTCTTAACAAGAGCTATGGTTTTCAAGAAATGAAAAAAAAAATCGAGAAACTTGGAGAAAAATTGCTCCGTTCTGGTCGTATTTAAACGATCTGCTTTGATTTTACCAGACGGAGGTAATGAAAGCGGGTCTATTTTGGCATTTTTATATAAATTCCTCTCGGAGATAAGATATACGATGCCCTAAACTACAGGTACCCAAAAATAAAAATGGAATATCAACAAGAGCTTACGAATAGGTATGGGCATCACGATTTTTTGTGGTCTCCAATAGAATATTTTGAGTGGATTTCCCCAGTCAACCTTATTTCTTTCGAGGACAAGGATTCTTTAGTATCGCAGTAGTTGTTAGAGATTGCATCAGAGTTCTATTCTATCTTCAAATTAATTTCCTAACTTGCTTAATGATTTTCTAACATGTAATTCTATCTACTCTTTTACAAGTTCAATCACTCTTTTAATATTTATTTGGTTAGAGAAGAATCCTTTGAAGATTGATGCGTAAAGGAATATCCGAATTAGATCGTTTGTTATTATTATTGTCGTGAAAGGGCGCCTAAGTACTCCGACCATACAATCTATTGCACAGTCCTCGAGCTTTATAGAGCTTCCTTACGACTCCTCCAATCTCATTGTCCTGACAAGTACAAAGATTTTTGTAAATAACGGTAAGAATAACTTCTGCTTTATACTTGATAAGCATCCCAATGCCTTCTTTTAAAATATTTTCTCGCTGCTTAATAAGCAGTGCTTATACAATAAGTATGTGACGGCCTGATGACTGCTTATTGAAGTTGAAACAATTCCCACGCTATACAAACGTTTTCTGAGTCTACAAAACTCGGTTAGAAAGTCGGTTAGCATTCTCAGGCTAATCCTAGACAGTAAGCGCTTGAGCCAACGTTAACTTCGAGGGCAGCTTTGCTATCAACATTATGGCTACATCATGTCTTCTTTATTGCTTGCCCAAGTAAAATTGGGCACATAATTCGATAAGGTAATACAATGATTAGTAGTAGTAGTAGCCGTAATCTAGTAGGTAGTGTGTTGGCTTATTAGACGTGAGGGCACGGCTCAAATCCCAGGTCAGACATCACCAACTAAACGAAATACAAGAAAAATATTTCCACAGCGGCTGCCTCTCAGCAGATTTCTGGCAAAAACTCTGAGAATAAAATAAAATTGCCATGAAAAACTTTCTCAAAAAAAAAAATCCTGGGTTTCACAATCCATTGGTATGCATAGACCAGAAAAGCATAATTTTTTGTAAAACCCTGTCTCAAAAGCATGTCAAAATAAAGACAACTTTCTTGTTGTTTTAATTTTTGAATTTTTTAATTATACTCTCTAAGCCATGTGTTTGTAATTGTTTTAATGAATAAACATACTTTTTAAATTTTTTTTATTTCAACGAATTTTTTTGCATACACACTCACGTTTATGTACGCATGTGTGTTTGTTGTTGTATTATTAGAATTTCTAAATATATTTTCATCAATTTGAAAAAAATTGAAAAATTAAAATATATTCCATCAATAGAAACAACTGGTCTGTATAATTTACGTAGTTTGAGCCATGAGGCGTGTGGTATCGACTTATCTGCAGCCAGATAGGTTTCGATGTCCCTATGGATCGGTCCCACCACAAAGTGGGCCGTGAGGCCGCGGTTCCAACCTCAGGTCAGATATCTCCAAAATGCTAAATATTTCTTCGATAACTTCCTCTCAGCAGATTTCTAGCAAGAAAGTAAAGTAAATAAACTTGTCATGAAAGCTTCTCAAAAATCTGTCTTTCGGAGTTGACTCTTAACTGTAGGTCCCGACACTCATAAATAAAATTAACACACACAACATAAGTTGTGTGAGAAGCTAAGTAGTAAACCTGATTGAAGCATTGAAATGACTAATTATGCATGTATGGCCTATCCTGGAACTGTCTGGAGGTGCTGATGAAGTCGCTTAGTCTTTCTCAACAAGTGACCGAATTCCAGTGCTCTACACTAGAGAAAAAATACAGTACCGCGATGTATTGAAAGCAATTTCTATGGACAAAGACGAATCTCCACATCGGCAAAGTTGGAGAAATCTTATGCACAGCCTTTGGCCACTTAAAAAATCACTTGTAATTGAAGAACAAAGGTCAAGGCAATCATATACGACGTGGCTATAGCTCTTTAAGAATTCGGGTTCTACTTCAATTTGAATGTATCATACCACCCGTTATTTGCTGTTTTTAATATTTATCGATGATTAATAAACATTCGATAGAGAGAGCCATCATCACTCAAAGTACTTGTTATTTAAATTGTTGTATGAAATGTATCTCCTCTATTCGTATCCCTATTTGTTTGTCCACTTTTTCTCTTTTTGTTTGTTATGTATGCGATTGCCTGCCTGTCTATCTATATTTACAATTTTTTCTGTCTCTCATTTAAAGTGTTACAGTGTTTGGTCAAGTGACTATCTCAGTGAATGAATGAGTGAGTGGGTAAAAATTACAAAACAATGGCAACAAAAACTAGAAGAAAAAAAAAACATAAAGTGAAGTAGAAAAAAAAATTATCGAATCGGTTGTAACCAGTGTTGCCATTTCCCCCACTGACCAAATTTCACCGAACTCATGGAGGAAACTGCTTAGCGCGGAAGCTGCACACTAAAAGCACGACTCCACTAAGCTGGAAAGTTTTATGAGCTAAGCTATATCCTTGATGTCAATAGATTGACAAGGAATGGAGAGCGACAAAGAACATGAATCTGCGCCTCGCGGAAGATGGGCATTGGCAAAAAGTGGATAACAACTTCTCTAGCTAACCTATTTTTTTTTTTGGTTGGGATGGGTATACATACATATGTGACCACATTCCGCCGAACGAAAAAAAGAGTAAAGGCACTAGAGTAAGGGAATTATGAATATCGCATTGAAAAGTCCACAATCGACAGAAAAAAAACTAAGTATTCGAGTGAACATGAAAATACTTTCGAAAGTAAAAAAAAAAACGGCAACACTAGTTGTAAATGAAACTCTATTTGATGATGAATGGTATGTTAGCGAACCATAAATTGTGTATGGAATTAAACTTTAATACACAATACAGCGATTGCAACAGTCAAAATAGAACCAAAACAACAGAAAACAAAAAAATTCTTCAAATATTGGAGTTACAAGCGTGCATCTACAATCCACCATCCAGTTGCATGGATTCATTTTCATTTTCATTTTTTTTTTTTTTAATAAATTCACTAAAGCCCCCATGTTTTTAATAAAGTTTTTTTAATTATATTTTTATTGAATGTGACACGTTGTCAGTTATTTTCCTCATTTTTTTCTTTTAAATCGATTTCAATGGAATAAAAACTAGTCAAAGGAAATCATTTGGTACCATAACAAAAAAAAATTAATTCAAAGAGAGAGAGAGAGAGAGAGAGAGAGAGACAGAGGGAGGAAAACAACGAATCTTTTCAATTACAATTACAATATTGAACTTATAAATTTTTATGAGAAACAATTTTATTTATTTATTCATTGATTAAAACCATCACTTTATTAAAATAGTCCCCATATTGACAGATAGAACAGAATGGAATGTACAATTTATGTTTCCTTTTTTTTCCTTTTTCTTTTTCAAATGAAATGATTATCAAGTTTTTTATTTCTGTTTTGTTTGGTTTGTCGATAATCATTTATTTGTTTTACATATTAAACGTAATTAAATATGTTATGATTGAAAATAGAAAAACGTAAAATAATAATAAAATTTAATATTTTACTATTACAACAACAACAACATAAAATCCTGATATAATCATTCAATATGCTTTAACCGTGATTAATTTCATGAAAAGAATTTAAACGCAAATAAGAATGATAAACGTTTTTAATAGTAAATCTCAAAGCCAAAGATACGAGGTTAGCATAAAAAATATTTCCTTATATCCGATTTAATTTCCTTTTGGGTAATTTTATTCTTGCGTTACACATTTCCTAAGAATCGAACGACGAGCCCTCTTTGGAATAAAATTAAGTGCTTACAACAAGTCGCCGTGACCTAGTAGGTAGTGTGTTGACTTATTAGACGCGAGGCCACGGTTCAACAACCAAATGAAATAAGAAAAAATGTTTCTGCGGCGACTTTTTCTCAGCAGATTGCTGGCAAGCACTCTGAGTGTAAATAAAATTGCCATGAAAAGTTTCTCAAAAATCTTTCGTTCGGAGTCGACTTAAAACTGTAGGTCCCGTAAACTGTATGGGTGGTGTGAGAAGCTAGGTCGTAATCCTGACTAAAGGGGTTGTAATGACCAATTATGTATGTAAGTATGTCTTACAACATAATATAGTTCAGCTACACACCTCTCTAAACATTTTAAAATAAAAAATAGACACAGTAAGGTAAACTTGATGGAAAGGGAGCCTGTAGTATTATTGCGCTGGAGTTTAGGGCAAAAATTTGATACACGACATCGAATAATGGGGCAACACTTCCGGAATTTCTTGCCCTATTATTTTCTTATTAAATGTTCAGAATTTATTATTAGGGAAGGGTGGCCTTATAGTCTAGTCTAGTGGGTAGTGTCCTAGACTATTAGCGTGAGGGTTGTGGGTGCGATTCCCACCAGAGCATATGGTTAAAGTTACTCGGCTCGCATATGATTAGAATATAATTTGTAATTGTATTGTAATAAATAAATAAATAAATAAATATTACAAGGGAAACTATACTACTTTTAACTTGTCTTGATATTTCTGCATTAGGAAATAGTCCAAGTAAATCAAAGCAGACAATCAAAGTGGCTGATGGCCTACTGTATAAATCATATGAGGATTTATTGGTTTACACAGCTATTCTTCCGGCTTTTATGTGGAAACACACGTTATAAAATGGAATGTAAATCTCAATACGACCTAGTCTTCGTCGCAGCGAATATTAATAGTCATATGATAGAAGAGCTTAAGAACTCGGACACCCAGGTTTTTTAATGAAATGTTATACATACATAACATAACCTACATATTTGGCCATTACAACCTTTCAGTCAGGACTACGACCTAGCTTCTCAATTAGTTTAAAGTTAACTCCGAATGACAGATTTTTTTGAGAAACTCCGCATGGCAAATTTTATTTTGCTCTCAGAGTTACTGACAAAAGACTGGTAAGAGGAAGCCGCTGAAAGAAATTGTTTTTCATATTTCGTTTTGTTGGAGATGTCTCAGCTGGGGTTTGAACCATGGCCTCACGTCAAATAAACTAGCTGTCGACTAGACTAATACTATGGCGACTACAATGAATATAATGTTTTAGGAAAATAAGGGGAATCAAAATAATATATGTATTCGCCTATTGGCAAATGTAGATTACGACTGGTAGTTTATGTCCTAGTGAATGGTTAAACTTACTTAATTGGTCATTACAAGCCTTCCCCCAGAACTCATGTTGTTTGTGTTAATTTTATCCATGAGTGTCAGAACCAAAGTTTGGTGACGACTCCGAACCTTTTCTGACTGCTTAAAAGAAGTCGCCGAAATAAATATTTTTTCACATTCAAGATATCTCAGGCGGGACTTGAACCAGGGGCTCTCTTCCAATAAGCCAACACACTATCTACTGGACTGCGACAACTTCAATTAGACTACGTCAACTGCTTTAAATTGCAAAAACTCCAACTTACAATCACAGAAAGCTAATCATTGTTGATGTATTTGCTACTCATGCATCACTTGCGGATTTTTCAAGTCCGCACATTGAAAATATGGCTTATTAATGAACTTATTCGGAAGAAATTGATATTCTTTCATCCCCACATCCTTAACCAATTTTTAACTGTCAATTTTCAAACTGGATAACGTATAACAGTTTAAATTAGAGTCTCTGAGCACATACGACCTCTGACAATTTAAATATGCATTTAAAAATTTAGGTATTGAATCTAATTGAGTTATGAAACCACAGTATAACAGCTTTAGCTAAAAACAAAAATTATATGTGACTTCACTAAGCTTAGCCAACAACCTCGTGAATAGTTATGAAACGGTTCAACAACCATATCAAATTAACTCTTCCCATTTATGAAAGTTTATTTGAATTTGTTATAAAAAGTAAACAACGTATAACAGTTTTATTTTTGAAAATATATTTTTTTCTTAATTTGTAACTTTTTTGGGGCTTTTTCTCTCATTTTGTTAATCAAAATCGTTGTCTTTCGAGTTTAATCTGTAAATAATTGTTGAAGAAAAATTATGTCAATTGTTTCTTTGTTTATATAATATTTGTTGTTGTTATTGTGGTTGTTTTAAAATGTTTTTGTTGTTTTCAGCAAACATACACTCACATTTGAATTGACATGTTATGTCAGCCTAATTCACTCAGTTGGCCCAAATTTAAACCACGTTTTATGATTTCAATTGTTACACATTTTTTTTTTCATATGATTTTATAAGATTTTATTTCATATTTCTTTTGTTTTTGTTTTGATGTAAAAGTAAAATGCCATACAAAAAATGTCAAGCTTTTATTTTTCTTCTTCTACATACGTTACATACATACATGTATATGCTACTGGCTTTTACAATCGCAAATGTGTTTTTGTTTGTTTGTTTGAAAAGTGATACGAATTCACCGCTTTTCTTGTAATATTCGCGGAATTTCATTATCACTCCTTTGGGGAGAGTTACAACATTATCACCTCCCATGAAAAGTGTTAAGTAAGGAAAGTATACAACAAGTTATGTAAGTAAGTAAGCTGGTCATATATTAGGTCCTCCAACAAGGACTTTCGAAACTTAACAGCTGATAATAGCCATGTTGATGAAGCTACATCTGTCATATTACATACATAATTGGTCATTACAACCTTTCAGTCAGGATTACGACCTAGTTTCTCACACCACTTATGTTGTGTGTGTTAATTTTATACATGAGTGGCGGGACCTACAGTTTAAAGTCGACTCCGAACGGCAGATTTTTGAGAAACTTTTCATGGCAATTTTATTTCCTCTTAGAGTTTTTGCCAGAAATCTGCTGAGAGGAAGTCGCCGAAGAAATACTTTTTTTGTATTTTATTCTGATGTCTGGCCTGGGGCTCGAACCCTGGCTTTTCGTCTAATAACCCAACACACTACCTACTAGACCACGGCGACTTCATATTAGTTGTCATTTATTTAGTCTGTTTCCAAATTACCATGGACGATGAGGGCCATTTCTGCACGAATAGGGACATGAAGATATAAAATTCCCGAATTTGGAACGATACCAATGCGCATGTGATCCAAAATTGCGTGGTATTTGGGTCTGGTGGCACCATCAGTCTAAGAATGATGTTGGCCAGGCCAACATTGCTAACGGCAAGCACTGTATATCCATGATTACCAACTTCTGTTGGACTCAATTGCAGGATCTGGACACCAATCACAAATCGTTTCAATATGACGGTGCTACGTATTACACAGTCCTTGTCATCACAGCATAGCCATCTCACATGAAGGTGATGTGAACTGGCCACAAAAATCGTGTGAATTGAAGATTTTCTTAAGGGGTTTTCTTAAGTCACAGTTCTATGTGAGTAAGCCACGAACCATAGTAATCCTCACAATCAACATAATCCATGTCTTCGGTCAAACACCTGCCTGATTTATTCTCAATTTGTATAAGAGTAGTTCTACAAATTGATGTGAAATTGAAATTATTACAGCAGAGTTGAATGTTTTGAAGGAAGTAAACTCATCAATTTGTGCAAAGAAAGACAAAGAAAAGCTGTTCATCTTCAATAAAGTCACATGCCAAACGGCTGATAAATAGTGTTCGTTATTCACACGCGTTATTCATGAGCGAAATGCTCAAGTTCTGTTAGGCCAAACGTCGATAATAATAATAATAGACAATCCTATCCGACTATAGTGTGAATACAGTTTCAATTATTCGAGAAATAAACATTGCTTAGTAAGCCATTTGGTATCATGTAAGAGACAACATAGAAAAAACAAGTTTGTTGTAAGGGTTCACACGGATTAGCTACATAGTGGCATGCAGCGAACCACAACGGGTTCTCAGCTTAGTTTTACGTACATATTTCTTGATTTAGTTGATGGTTTGTTTTAAAAGCATTCGCTCCACAATAACTGGTCATTTGATGGTAAGTCTTTTGACTTGAATTCCATCAGATTTTTTTGCAAGTTAATGACACACTTCAGCGATTTTTTTAAATACAAGAACACAATTCAAATAAAGGGTCCGCCAAATATCTTTTTTTTTGAAAATGCTTTAAAAAAAACTACTGAATATTTTCTCAAATTTCTTTTTTTATTTGAAAGTACAATACTTCCGGTTAATAATGGAAAATAATTTCATTCAAATGGCTGCCTTGGGTGGCCATGCAGTAGCCTACACGATCGGTCCAATTTTTAAGCACATTATCGATTGTGTGCAGCTGTATTTGACCAATGGCTTCACGTATATTGTTCTTTAAAGCGTCAATTGTCTCTGGTTTGTCGGCGTAACACTTATCTTTGACGGCACCCCACAAATAATAGTCCAACGGTGTCAAATCGCAGCTGCGAGGTGGCCAAACGACATCAGCTCTGGGGCTGATAATGCGATCTTCAAAAATAGGGCGCAAAACATCGAGTGTAGCTTCGGCTGTGTGGCACGTAGCGCCGTCCTGTTGAAACCAAATGTTGCCAATATCCTCCTCTTCAATTTTTGTGAACAAAAATTCGTTCAACATGGCCCGATAACGATCGCTATTGACTGTAACGGCCACTCCTTGCTCATTTTCGAAGAAAAATGGCCCAATTATGCCTCTGGACCAAAATCCGCACCAAACAGTGACTCGTTTTGGGTGCGTCGGCTTTTCAATGTATGCTTGCGGGTTTTCTGTGCCCCAAATGCGACAATTTAGCTTGTTTACATACCCGCCAAGATTAAAATGAGCTTCATCTGAAAAGATGATTTTTTTGCAAAAATCGGCATCTTCTGGTGTATGCTACTGCATGGCCAGCCGAGGCAGCCATTTGAATGAAATAATTTTCCATTATCAACCGGAAGGATGGTACTTTCAAATAAAAAAAGAAATTTGAGAAAATATTCGGTAGTTTTTTTTAAAGCATTTTCAAAAAAAAAAGTTTTTTGGCAGACCCTTTAGTTGACACGTATGGCAACAAATGTTAACGAAATATTTTCAATATTTTGTTTATGGTTTCATAAAGTTAATGGTTTTTCATGGGTTTTTTCTAAATTTAGTTTTTGTTTAAATATTTTATTATTTTGTTATTAATTTTGTTATTGTCATTCAATTGTTTATTTACTTTTCTAAGCGATAACATTTTAAACAATTTGTTTCAAATTCTAAAACATTTTTGTTTAAATAATGCATCTGTGTTTGCCTACAATCGAGCAATTCGGGTTAAGGTCTTCAACGCCATAATTTTTCTTTTTTTTCAATTATTGCCGCTACCAGTCTGTCTATATGTTTACAGTTATCATAATTCTATTACCTAAACATGTTTGCTTTTATCGTTATTATTGCTGTTGTTGTTATTTTTACTAAATTTTTTATCTTAACAATTATGACAGTTTCTTTCTCTTTCTTTTTTCGAAAAAAAAAAAAAAAATGAAGTGACCTTCGATGTTGAATAATGTGATTTAACGAATGTTAACTTTTACATTTTAATCGCGTTGTTTTTTTAATAAAAGAATTAATTTAAATATTTCATTCATGAAATGATGAATGTAATCATCATGATATTGTTAAACACACACATAATAATTTATTGTGCAGATTTCGATCGAATGTGTTAATCCGATAACATTTACAATACAATACATTATTACCGTTAGATGATTATGCCCGCATCGTAAAGTTAATGAAATAGAGCTTCCATTGATTGATTGGACCACGCAGACTGAAACTGGTATTAAACTCTTGACTAAGTGTTGTGAATTTGAATATTCAGACGGCAGCAGTCGAAGCTTCCATTACAGGCGACTGTAATGTCTGCAGAAAGGTAATAGAGGGCGATTGAAATTCTCTCGGGAGAGATGTCCAAAGCGCCAAAAGCATTAATTCAGTTCATTTAAGTACCCACTGAGGCAGTAATTGCCCTCGTCGATCGTGATCAATCTTGCATGGTTTGCGCAGTCCCTGCAAGTCCCTGGAAGTTTTTCACCAAAATTCTATTTAATGACTCCCGTTTGCATCTTGCCATAGTTGAAGTCGCCGTAGTCTAGTTGATAGTGTGTTGGCTTATTAAGCGCAAGTCCTCGGTTCAAGCCCCCGGTAAGATATCTCGAACAAAACGAAATATTTCTTCGGCAAGATTTCTGGCAAAAACTCTGAGAGTAAATAAAATTGCCATGAAAGTTCATCAAAAATCTTTCTTTCGGAATCGACTTTAAACTGTAGGTCCCGCCACTCACGTATAAAATTAACAGACACAGCATGATTGGTGTGAGAACTTAGGTTGTAATTCTAAGTGAAGTGTTGTAATGACCAATTATGTATGTATGTATGGCACCCGTTTAATGGTCAACTTCATGGCACGTCGACTAGTCAATACTCTAGCTTTCTCTGTTACATCTTCAGTGACATTCGCGATATTCTCGGCAGAAGAGTTGCGCGCAGAACTGATGCTCTCCTGTGTTCTTCTAAGCCAGCAACAGTATTAGCACAGTTGATGTCAGACTAGAGAGAAATCTCTGTTTAAATTTATTAACACCACCCACGAACTATTGTGTAAAGAAATTGCAACAAGTATTCGACCTTTTGGAGAAAGTGTCCTATTGAAGTGTATTTTGTAAATTGTAACAGGTCTCAGGATATAAACGTTACCGAGAAGGAAATCCCCTTTGTACACATGTATTGGAGGCAATGGCGCAAAACTTTTACTCCTTGAGTCCTTCTGTATCGTTGTCCAATGTCAATCTATCTTAGGTAGCCTCTTGATATCAGAAAATCGAAAAAAATTGTTTGCCTTCTTCGGGATTTCAACTTGGATTACGTGGGCTCTACACTAGCTAACACTACACCAATCTACATTTTCAGCATTTGTACAACTATTTTCGAGACACCCGCTGTAGAAATATAATTGCAGACAATCAACATCTGAACTCTAAGAATATTAGTTCAGGCATCGGTAACATTAACTGTTTAAGGTATTGATGGGTAGCATTAGTTACGGTAGTATATCATAAATACGTTAAATTAATTGCGACTGTTACAACGAAAGTGTGAAGTCGCCATAGTCTAGAATTTAATGTGTTGGCTTATTAGATGTAAGGCCACGTGTCAGACATCTGCAGCCGTAACGAAATATGAAAAAAAATATTTCTTCGGCGCCTATCTCTCACCACATTTCTAGCAAAAAAATTCTGAGAGTAAAATAAAAGTGGCATGAAAAAGTTTCTAAAAAAAAATATGTCGTTCGGAGTCGACTTTAAACTGTAGGTCCTGCCATTTATGGATAATATTAACACAGACAAAATTAGTGGTATGAGAAGCTAGGTCGTAATCCTAACTAAATGGTTGTAATGATTAATTATGTATGTATGTAGACGTAAGACAATTCTTGAAATAATTTTATTTGCCTCATATGGCACGTTTGTTAACTTAACTTTCGGTATTTGACCAGGGTTTCTTGCACTTACGAATGTTTAGTGGACCATTGCAAACGGCGGTATTTTTCGAAAACGTAAAATTTATGTTTTTTCTTATTGTTTTTGTTTTGTTTGTTTCATTTTCAAATGATATAAAATCGTATTTTAATGCCATTTTTTCTTTCGTTTTTCGGAATTTCTATGCAATTTTGTAATAATTCACCTTTCCTCTGCCTACACCTTGTATGCATTGTTTTTTGCTATTGTTTGGTTTTCTTTTTGTTTTCTTTACATTTTTTTTTGGTAATTAGAAGCATAAAAAGATAGTGAAATTATTTTTTTATTTTGTTGTTTTTTTTTTAAATTTAATTTAAAATTTTTCCAAATTAATCTTTTAATACGTACTTAACCGTTCATCATCTTCAAAAAAATCACATTTTGTTGTTGCTTTTAATTTGCAAAAAAAAAAAAAAAACAAGTGAAATTTTGTTGGTTTTTAGTACTCAAATGATACAGAGTGCGTCTGCGTGTATGACGCTTAAGTACGTATGTATATGTAAGTCTGGGAGTGTGACTACCAGCATTATTATCGGTTGGTAGTTGGGTTCATTAGACCGCAACATAATTGCATGTGTGAGTCTTCCACTATAATTTTTTTTTTTTAATTTTCTATCACTTGACTTCAGTTTCAATTTAAGTTTCGAATCTTTTAAGAGTTTTGCTTCGTTTTTTCATTTTACATTGGATTTTACGAAAAGTGACGGAAGTTGGATTTTTAGCCGGAGGGGCTTTTGTTTTGGGAAATTTATGAGGAGAGTGGAATAATCTCTTTCCAGCTCAATTAATTGCAATTTCACGAAAAAAAACGAAAAAATAAATGAACATTTAAAATTAATGAAGATTTCATTAAACAAAAACAATAAATTGTTTGTTTTTCAAAGTGATTTATAACCCAAATAATGATTTACAGTGTGTGGTAATAAATGAATGGAATTACTAAGTGGTAGGCGAGGCAAAAGTAATGCTGTAATGCGGATTGGCAAGGAATTTGTTAGATTGAATACATTGTCCGCCACAAGGGGGTTTCTTGCAGTTCATTTGATGTATGAATATATTGTGATGCTAACATTTCACTAATGAGTGTAATTCCAACTGTTCTCCTAGCTAGACATGACATGATCAAATGTTAGCTTGCTGATGTTTATAAATTCTCTAAGACATCCTGGCAAGCAGTAGTAATATTATCTGTTAAATGCCACTCCTTTTTCATAACACTCCTTTAAAAAATCATCAATGAGGACTTTACATAACCTTACTTTCTTACTTATTTGGTCATTCAAAACCTTCAGTCAGGTTTACGATCTAACTTCTCCCACCACTTATGTATGTTGTAAGGTGTTAATTTTATCAATGAGTGTTGGGAGTCGCCGTAGTCTAGTAAGTAGTGTGTTGGCTTATTAGACGTAAAGCCAGGGTTCGAGCCCCAGGCCAGACATCAAGACAAAATTCAAGAAGTATTTCTGCGGCGTCTTCCTCTCAGCCGATTTCTGGCAAAAATTCTGAGAGTAAATAAAATTGCCATGAAAAAGTTTTTCAAAAATCTGTCGTTCGGAGTCCACTTTAAATTGGAGGTCCCATCGCTCATGTATAAAATTAACACACACAACATAAGTGGTGCGAGAAAGTAGGACGTTGGACAATGGGTCAATTCGACCTCCGGGTATTGGACTTGTCTTAATTGGCAAGTACACGTCCTCTAACCTAACCTAACCAAACTCTCCCGAGAGAATTTTAAAAGTCCATCGACTTTTATCACCTTTTTACAGGCATTCTAGTTGGCTGTAATAAAAGCCTCGAATACTTTCGTCTGAATATTCAAGCTCACAACCTAGACTTCAATATCAGCCTTAGCTGGGTCAATCAATCAGTGGAAGCTTCACTTCATTAACTTTATGCTAAGTGTGTTAATTTTATCCATAAGTGGCTAGACCTACAGTTTAAAGTCGACTCCGAATGACAGACTTTTTAGAGAAACTCTCCATAACAGAGTGAGAGCAGTTAAGCCCAAAAAATAATATCATGGAAGTGGTTTAAAGTACTACATATTTCGAGGGATAAAATGTCTGATTTTTGGTACCATAAATGATGGACTACTTAAACCCCGATTAGCCAAACGTTCACGGAACGTACGTTTGTTTTTAGCATATAGAGAGCACTGCAAATGCTTATCGAAATTATATTGCTTATCGTATTCTAAAAACGAATGTACTTTCCGTGGACGTTTGGCTAACCGGAGCTTTTCTCTTTAATCTTATTTGCCTGTGTTTATTTTAGGGTAAGCAACGAAATCGAACGCTAAACTTCATTGGACAATAACGATAAGGTGGAGAACGTACGGCTAGCATGTAACGGTGTTGGTGAGAGTAAACCCTACACATGCACCAACTGTGCGTATGTATACGTAAAAGTTACGGGATGTTGTTATTACTCATTCGTAACGCATTTGTTTGTTTGTTTTGTATTGAATCACAACAAAAAAACAAAACAAGAAAAAGGCAAAAACATGAAAACAAAATAATGTTGCGTTAACACAAACATATGATGAATTTTTTTGTTATTAGTGTGGTTGTTGTTTTATTTGTGTTGTTGATCTTTAAAACTTCACAAAAAAATACAAAAAAAAAAATATAAAAGCATGGGTATCTGCATAATACTAGCTATTGTTGCGCAATTGTGACACTTAAGAGTTTAACAATAAAACCAAACACAACAACAGCAACAACAACGGCGACATGAATCAAACGATGGAAAAAGTCAAGCTTTCAAACGTTATGGGGTTTAAAGTACAAAAAAAAACAGCGATTGATAGCTCTGTTGAGAGTTGAGCGCGGTTACAGGAAATCTCTTATGAATGTGTACGAGTAACTCTGACTCTGCTGTTGTTAACTTTAAAGCATGAGCATGAACAGGCACATGTTTTTGTTTTTCTTTCATTTTTTTTGTATTTCTTTTCTCATCTGGGCATTGAAATGCAACGAAATGTTTAGAGGTTGGTTTAACCCACCACCAGAGTTATCACTTTGAGGGTTTGTGTGGCTTTTTTTTTTGCAATTTAAACTTAAATTTAATTCATAATGATTTATTGCCAAAGAAACTGTATAAAAATTTAATGATTACTTTAGTTTTGTGTGTTTTGTTTCTTGTTTTAAACTGAATTCATTTTGAATTTTTAATGATTTTTTTCCTTTTTCTTCTTCTTATTTTACAGATGCCATCAAGTGTTTGCGATAAATGAGACACACCCGTTATAAGTATCCATACATATATGAATGTATGTAAGAAATAATGATTAAAGAAAGATAAAATTTATTCAGGAAATTTTATAGCTAGGCTTGCCAGCAACCTTAATTGAGATGTAGAGTGTGAAATTCAGTTGTGGGAAATAAGTTTTTAAATAAAGCCAGAAACTTGGAAAAATCAATCACACTCAATGAAGTTAACAAAAGGCGTACAGAAATTGATTTTATTCATACAAGTAGTCGTAAAGCACAATCTAGGAGGTATTGATGGGCAAAACCTGGTGTTAAAGGCATGACATCATTTCTGTAGAATGTTATAATCTTTAAGGGTGCAGTTTTATGGCTGACGCAACAGTTTCCCAGATAGTTTAAGTAGATAATTTCCTCCAATCCATTACAATACCAATCAATGCTAATGCAATCTCTTTTGCTGAGTACCAAAATATTTGAGAATGTACTGTGATGTTTATATCCTAATACCGTTAAAAGATCATCCGCATCATCACACTTTATATTTATTTATTTATTAATTACAATACAATTACAAATTATATTATAATTATATACGAGCTGAGTAACTTAGACCATATGCTCGGTGTAGTGTCACAGACCAGAGTCTCTGGTGGGAATCGAACCCCCGACCCTCACGCTAATAGTCTAGCACACTACCCACTAGACTGCCAGGGCACCCCATCATACTTTATAATTTTGAAAATTTAAGGTCGATTTTTTTTCAAGCCACCAGGCAACAACGCCATTTATGTACATACATCACACACATTGGTCATTACAATCCTCCCGTCAGAATTATGACGTAATTTCTCACACCACTTGTGTTGTGTGTTTCAATTTTATGCATGAGTGCCGGGATCTACAGTTTAAAGTGAACTCCGGACAACAGATTTTTTTGTGAAATTTTTCATGGCAATTTTATTTTACTCTGCGAGTTTTTGCCAGAAATCTGCAGAAGAAATATTTTTTTCATATTTCATTGGAGATATATGACCTGGGATTTGACCCGTGGCCTAGTCTAATACGTCTAATAAACCAACACACTACCTGCTAGACTACGGCGGCTTCACACAACGCCATTTGAAAGCATGAAAATAATTTATAGCGCCCCACCAGTATTCGTTTAAGCCCGGCTTTAAAAACTTTTATTTCTTGTTACCATTATTTGTTGCTTTTAATGCAATTTTGCTGTTGTTGTTGTTGTTCCACATTTTCAATATTTTTTTTTGGGTAGCACAACACAACAAATAAACGCTCTGTTGTTGTCTGCCACTGTATTTGTGTTAATAAATCTCTCTGAGCCCTCCATCGATTAATTGTTACGCTTTTTATAGGCTAAGAAATCTCTTAAAAATTTTTTAATAAATTTCAATACTCATACGAAAAATTATTGCTATTGGTTGTTGTTGTTGTTGTTGTTAAAGTTTTGCACTTATTTTTGGTTTAGCAGTGGTAGTGATTATTGTTGCCGTTTTACATTTACTACAACAATACATATCCGTTGTTGATTTACTCAACCATATTTTGTATAACCGTTGCTGTTGCTTTTACTGTTACTGCTGCTGCTGCTGCTTTGTTTTCAATTTAACTCGTGTGTGTTTGTGTGATTCGTTTTCATTTTCGTTTGTTGGTGTAAAAATATTTGTGTTGCTGTTGCTGTATTTTTTTTAGTTACCAGCCACCAACAAATTTCAGTTTCATTCAGTTGGCTTACGGTACGGGTACCGAGCTGTTGTTTTCAATTCGTATTCAATAGTTTAAAACCGAAAAAAAATTCCAAAAATATTGAAAAAATTTTTTATTTAAATTTATCGGTTTTAACTTTAAAGAAAAAAATTTTCGAATATTTTTTTATTTATTGTCAGATGTCCTGATTTTTTAATAACAAGAAAAAGAACTGAAAAACAAAATTAATTACGAACGGTTTTGAAGTGTGCTTAAAGTGAGTTTAAAAAAAAATATCAAAAAAATATCGAGAAAAAAAATTATTTAATGGACTGATTTGTCAGAAACTTGAAAGAATTACTTGTTGAAAGATATTTAAATATCCATGAAAGAAAATACTTTTTTATTGAAAGTATTCAAAATATTTTGAAAACAATTCAAATTTAATTCGATTGTAATGTAGAAAAGAAGATTAGTGTTCCAGGCCCTCGAATTTCGAATATGGCAATGCATAAGCATTTCCAATACTTATTTTATTATACAGCGTTTAATATACGGCTTGGAAAAATATTAATGCAGCATAATTTCATATTTAAATTAGGCATTCCTTTCTCCCTAGCTTTAAGGGCTTACAGTTCTCTATAAGCTGTGTTACATGGCTTGTTAAATGTCGATTTCTAAACAAATTTATGTAGGCTTTTAACCTCGCTTCAACGGTGTTTGGGTTTAATCACTTCATATACCTCACTTCCTTTAATTTCTCCTCTGTGATAGTCGTATTCTTATTCCTGAATTGATTATAGACCACGATTACTGTGTGGTTAAGCAGTCTTCAATAATGGTACCTTGACTTAGGTCAGTGGCTTTACAGACTGATGTTCTTCTATAACTCCTAGCACAGGAATTCAAGAGCAATGATAGTGTTACATACTGTGTAAGCCGCATACTTATTTGATTGATGATTATACTAGATTAGATTGATTGTTTGTGCAGCAATATAAATCTTGAATTCTTTGTTTATCAGCTTTAACAGTTTAAACGTAAATAATTTTTTTGCAAAAATTTAAGTCATCATTTACCAGTGGTCGCTGTAGTCTAATGGGTAGTGCTACAACATACCTGAGGTACGACATTTCGGGAAAAAAAAGAAAGAAGTAAGATCCATTTCCTTCGGTGGCTTATTAGATGTGAGGCCACGGTTCAAACTCCAGGTCAGACTCTCAAACAAAGCGAAACTTCCTCTCAACAGACTTCTACCAAAAATTCTGAGAGTAAATAAAATTGCCATGAAACCCCCAAAACTTTGTCGTTCGGAATCGACTTTAAACTGTAGGTGCCACCACTCATGTATAAAATTAATACACACAACATAAATTATGTGTGAGAAGGGTGCCCTGGTAGTCTAGTGGGTAGTCTTCTAGACTATTAGCATGAGGGTCGTGGGTTCGATTCCCACCAGAGGCTCTGGTCTGTGACACTACACCGAGCATATGGTTAAGTTACTCAGCTCGTATATAATTAGAATATAATTTGTAATTGTATTGTAATTAATAAATAAATAAGTAAATATGTGTGAGAAGCTAGGTATTAATCCTGACTTAATCCTCCTTTCAGCCTGACAACAGCTGTGAGAAAGTTTCTTGAATCTTTCGTTCAGTCAACGTTAAACCGTTGATAACTTTGAATTAACAAACACAACATGGGTGATGTGATAAGCTAGGCTATAATCCTAACTACGATTTAGGTTAACTACAACATTAGCTCCCTAAAACCAAATGAGTGAGTTTAAGACAGATTCAAACATCTGGCTTCTGATGTCTGTAAATGCTAAATCTACTAAGAAAAAAGTTTATATCGGGGACTACTAGAAGTTCATAGACAATGCAGGACAATGGAGCACTTGACAACTGTTGCGTAGGATACATTCGTTAAACTTACAAGTAACAATCACCAGTAGATCGCATTGTAGTCTAAACATGCTCAACATTGACTTTAAATGAGACTAGTTTAACGCCGATGGTGTCGTGAACTCATAAACAGGCAATCTGAGTAAGAGTTAAAGTAGAATGCTCTTCAATTTTCATTCACAAATTCTCTACAATTCCATCCAAGGGCTTAGAAGTTGCACAAGATTTCGACCTCATTTAAAAGATGCAACTGTACTCCATTAATGCTTGACTCTTCAGTGTTAATAAGTTTCAAGAACTATTTGAGCTTGGCTTATGCTAATAAAGCTGAGCTGGCTACAACTATTTTCGATGTTTAATACAGGACTACAGTTGTTTGGGCAGAATATCCAAATGTTTGTCATGTACGTCAGGCAATAGCAACATACACAATTGTTGTAATAGAACAACATTTAATATCTTTGCGTGTCTATTTAAAATAAAATGTTAAAAGCATTCCATAAATACTTCAATCGTTTGAAATTTTTTTCTTTTCATTTTTGCTTTCAAAACACATTCCAGTTTAAAGATCAAAGAAAATAAACATTTAAACATAAAAAAGGTATTTAAAAAGTTACATAATAAAACAACATTTCATTGCAAAGGCCATTCATGGAGGGGGTTCATGTAAAATTCATGTAAAAAAAACGACTTCCGTAAAGCATTTAACGCAACAGTTTATGATGCAAATGCATTACCAAACAAACATTGATGGGCTTCATTACATTCAAATCATGATGTCTATCTGTAATGCATTAATTTTCGTAATTTTGTTGCAGTAAATACGAGTAAATGGAGAAACATGATCAAAATGGTCACTCTAATGCATTATCTTGTTATGCAGCCTGACAAACGGGCAGACAGATTAATGAGTGGCGGCAGCAAGAGGTCAGTGATTCAATATTTGTGGACTGAAGACAAACAAATTATTCGAATCGTAAATGTTTTGCAGTGGAGTAGTAAAATTATTTTTTATTTTCTAATTTTATTGTCCGTTCAAATGGAAAAAGGTTCATAAAACTTTCCTTTTTTTTTTTGTTGCAATGGAGTGACAATTTCATTGTCTATTGCAATGGCCTATCGAAACGATAACGTACATGATTAAAACGTAAGACGGAAAACATCATTTTTAAAGTAACGTAAATGGTAATGGTCAGTCACGGCTGTAACAAGTCAGCCTATGAAATTTACATTTGAGCTGAACACAAAACAAAAAAACATAAAATAAAGGAAAATGAGTGGAATAATTATTGCCGCTTATTAAGTAATCGAAATTCAATGCAATACTTTCGATTACAAGCATAAAATTTATTCGAATGCATACATACATATATGAATTGTATTGCCTTTTGGTGGTAATGTACGGACTAAATGCATCCGTTTTAATGTGTGTTCGACTTTATATCAGAAATATCAAATTGCCAATGTCGACTATAATACAAAGAAACAAATAATATCGTATTAATCGTACATATTCCACGTTCATATTTCTAATCAGTTAACGGGGCACGTTTTTACAAATGCCCATTACAAACACCCATTCGTTCCATGCCCACTTAATCTCAGGAGACATTAATATGACATTTCATATCAAAGTTGAATGAAATTGTTTTAAAAAATTGTTTGTTTGTATGTATTGTAGTATGTATGTATTACACCATTTCCAATAGAAATTTAAAAATTTATAATTTGAAAAAAGAAAACGAATTCAAAAAATCTGATTAATTCGGGTTTTTTCAATGTTATTGTGTAGCTATCGTGTAGCTTTCTTCAGCCTTAACAAACCGCCATAACAAAATTTCGAAATAGAACTTCTGAAAATGCTGTGTGATCGGGATCCAATTAAAGGAATAAGTTTTGACTTCTCATGTGTATGGCCAATTAAGAGCGGTTCAAAATTTTTGATATCTTCCCTAGCAATTATGCCCTCCTTCACAACAAGTCTAAGGAAACTATTTTTTACCCGTAAGACACTAAGAAGAGGGTTCCCAAGCAGTGCATTGTGGTAGAACAAAAAAAAACTATGTTTACGGGGTGAGGTCCCTTGGAAAAGGTCACGAATCATATTAGCGATAACATTGAAATCAACGTCCGATTACTGTAGTTTGAGAGCCTAGCAAAGACTAGAAAAACCAATCTAAATTCAAACAATTGCCATAGTTTTCATCAAGACTTTTTTCAGTAAGCACGTCAGTGTCATATTGACCGGATTAGGTCATCTGCAGCTTTTATTTTCTTCTCAAACTAAAGAGAAACAAGAAAAGGTGGCAACTTTAAGCGAATGATAAAGAAATCTTGTATGAATAGGATCAGGGGACTTAAGAAGGTGTTGGCATAAGCGTAAAGCGCTTTACTACACAGGTTATCAAATGCAAATGATTACGTAACGTAATTGGTCATTGCACACCACTTATGTTTTGTGTGTTAATTTTATCTGTATTCGAGGGGACCTACAGTTTAAAGTCAATTCCAAACGACAGATGTTTGAGAAACTTTTCATGGCAATTTTATTTATTATATTTATTTATATTTATTTTATTAGTTTTTGACAGAAATCTGCTGAGAGAAAGTCGCCGATGATATATTTTTCTTATTTCGTTTTGCTGAAGATGTCGGACCTGGGGTTTGAACGGAAGCCTCATGTCTTATAAGCCAACATACTACTTGCTAGACTACGGCAACTTCAAACAAATGATTATTCACGTTCATTTAATATTTTCTTTAAAAAAAATGATTGGAAATGGTGTAGAGCAAGCAGCTGGCAGCAATTGATGATGGTGAAGTGCAATGATGTGTTACACAAGTTTAATATACTGGAAGGGATTTATTTTTTTTTTTCAGAAATCTCTATAAAAAAGTGTCATTTGAGCTGTAACACTGTATACTGTTGCCTTTGTATGTCCGTCTGCGGCTTAATAATGAAGTTTATTGTCTTGAGGTGGTCTTTTTTCTTTAATTTCTTTCCACTCTTTTTCATTTTTTTTTTTTCATTTCTGTTGTTGAACTTTTCTCAAGTACTTGAATTTGAATTTGTCTTTTTAAGATTTCTGACACATTGTTGGTGTTGCCATATACCATATGCTAAGACACATATTAGATCTTCACGGATGCTGTCACTCTGTTCATAATTTTTTAATATTTTTTCTTTTTTTTTTCATTTCTCTTCTGTATTTTATGGATGATCATCACTTTTACTTTCAATTCATATGGATGGAGTTGATTGTCGTTAAGTTTTTTTTTCTTTAATTTTGAGAAATTTTTCAAAATTTTTCACACCGTCGTAAAGAAAGCCTTCACATAATAATTGTAAATGTAAAGGGTGCCAAGTACAAAATTTCATCTTAAGGTAACCATTCCAAACATATTTTGTATCGCTTAAAAATAAAGATTTTTAAAATTTCTTTTTCTTAATTTTCCTTTGTTTTGTTTTCATTTCAATTTAATTAAATAAACAAACAATTTTAATTAGAAAAGAGACTTTGAATATCGTATCATATCATGACGTTTATGAAAATTTATGGAAAAAATGTCATCGTTTTCAAAGTAAATATTTCATGATTGTGTGACTTGGCTGGGTGGTTGTAAACAAATTGCTGCAGCCTCATTAAATCTTGTGTATTTTAAAGAAAAATATGTATTTCATATGTTGATGTGGTATGTGAAAAGTACAAAATTGATTAAATTGCCATAAACTGTTAAGGCCGGGTGAAAGTCAATGGGTTCAGGGCATAATGGTTTTGCAGGGATAGGAGATAATGCAGCAATTTGTTTATGATAGCCTTTGCACGTACATATGTACGTACTTATGGTAGAAAGACAAACAGAAAACTATTCATTTATTTTTAGTGTTTGATGGTTTGATGACAGTTTGAATTTATATTCGATACACTCAAGCAAGAAAAAATTTTCTTGACAACTGCCTTTCAGCAGATTTCTGGCAAAAACTCTGGGAGCAAAAAAAATAGCCATGAAAACCTTTTCAAAAATCTGTCGTTCGGAGTCGACTTTAAACTGTAGGTCCGTCCCATCACTCATGTATAAAATTAACGCACACAACATAGGTGATGTGAGAAGCTAGGACGTAATACATACAATTTGTGTATGTATGCCTAAGGCCAGTTCAAAACTATTAAACGAGCGATCACTCTGCCAGAAAATCTGTGTCATCATCCATCCTTGCCTTAGCTTTGAAATCGTTAAGAAAAGATACTTGAGATCCAAGTACACCAACTCACGAAGTTAAAACCTCGTTCACTACCTGCCTGCTATTATTATCATCATCATAGTTTTCAAGAGGACCATAGGCTAACTGCAAAATGTTTCTTTTCGTTTCTCTTTAGCGCTAATATTTTAATTTCATTCCATGATATATAAAGGCCTTCTGCATTTCATCTTAAGCACGCTTCTTTGTCTCAAGGACTCCCTTGGCAATATTTACTTCTAGTCTCCTCAATGTATGGCCAATCCATCGCCAGTTCCTGGTTTTGACTTCACAATAAATTGCTTTCATGTCGCTGTAGCATAGTAAGTGCTGTGATATTTCAAACAGAAACGAAATATGAAAAAATACTTCTTCGTCGTCTGTCAGCAGTCTTCTGACAAAAACTCTGGCAGTAACAAAAATTGCTATGAAAAGTCTTTTAAAAATCTGTCTACTCATGGATAAATTGAACATACACAACATGGGTGGTCCTGACTAAAGGGTTATAATACCAAATTAAATAAGTTAGTAACGTATTGACTTTATGTTACATCCCTCGCAAAGGCCAACCCCACGGTTTGATATTATGTTTGCCCAATGAATACACAAAATTCTCCTGAGACATACATATGTACATACCTATGTTTACTAATGCCTTGATTGTATCAATAGATCCTGCAGACGATACATGAAATATGGCATATGTCCCTAGGAAAGGGACAGACTTTACCTTTGTGTTGAATATGCGTAGAATGGTTTGATATATTAAATCGGAGATGATATTCAAATATCGTTTAATGTTCAAGTTCTACAATATTATTACTATTTGTTTTTTAAGCCGCTGTCAATAACATCAATAAAAAATGTTTGTTTGCCATGAATTTATTAAACATTAGTCATGACGTTAGTCATACTAATGGCTATTATTTGTGGATTTCCGAAAAGCTTCAATTATTGTACAAATATTTGTTAATCCACCAATAATGGATTTTTAACACCTAACAATGGCTCAACATTATATTTTAATTATTTAATTACCCTTAAAACTCAAAATGCAGTGACTAGTGTTGGACTATTATCACCATTGAAAATAATTTGAAAATAATTTCAAGAAAAAAAATATCTTCGGTGGTGTTATGAAAATAATAAAAAATAAATTAAATTTTTTTTTTATTGTTTTATGGCTTAAACCACCATAATTAAGTTTAATAAACTCTATCATTAGTGTTAATAACAACATAATAAAACATACAATAAAATACATACTTCTGCAGATATATATGTATGTACATATGTATATGCGTACATACATAAATATTTTTAATTTATTTTTAATCTTAAAAAGCTTCACGTGTTGCTGAAAAATTAAATTAAAAAAAAAATTAAAAGAAATGAAAAGAAAAGTCTCAACATTCACTAAAAGAAGTCCATCAAAATAATTAAAATTGATTAACACGTAAATTAGAAATTGAAAAAAAAGTACGTTAAAACGATACAAAAAGATTATAAAACTCAAGCAAACAACAAGGGGTTAAACTATGAAATTATTTTTCATGTATTTTTATCAATTGTTATCTGAGGTTATGGTTACGGTTACGGCCATAATCATACCAACCAACACTAATTCACTCAGTCTTATTTAATTAACTCTACGCTGAACTGATCCATACACACACACTTAGATTAAAACAAAACGCATAAGAAAGATAAGGACGACAGATGCCAGAAAGACAACCAATTTAAATTTTTTATGAAGATAAACTAAAACCTTTGGTTTAAGGTCCCATTCTATCAGCCTTTCGTCCATTTTATCGTAGATTGCTCTCGAAAATTAGTGGACTAGTGGAATAGGTAACTGATAATAAGAGGATGATCCCTACGCTAATATTGGGTTTCGCAAAATAGCTTTTTGGGAAAAGTTAAGGAAGGAGTAGTAACCGGCAAATTTCTGTTACATTTTGATTTGATAACCAACAAATTTAACTTAATAAATGTAAAAAAACCTGAGCCTATGCTGGGAATTGAACTCATTGACACTGCAAGAACGCTACCCACTTGACTATTGAGCCACCCACTTAAAGTGTTCGTGGTTAGGGGTTCTTATTAGATTTCACCAGAGAAGAATATAATCATGCGTCTCTTATGGTCATAAGAAAAAGAACTTATAATACATGATCTTTCAAGATCGATTTTCCTTTTCACATAGAAATTTAAAACACATTTCGTATCAACATAAATACATAATTTTTTTGATGAAATGTTGATGAAATACCGGAAAAATTTTGTGTATTTGCAGTTTATTTCCAGGAATTGTATATCTGAGATAGGCCTACACAAAAAGCTTCTATGTTTATATCATCAACCACTGACAATAAAAGCATTGTCAGCAACATTTCCTAATACAGAGTGTTGCAGCGAAGTTAACAGACCAAAATAAGCAACAAAACTATGACATGAGAGATATGGTTTCCCCACGAATTTTGGAGTAGATTTTAAAATACCCGAATACTGCAATTTTCTTTGTGCAAAATTCAAATTGAATTCGTCTAAAAATTTTTTTTCTGCAAAGCCATTGAAACATATTTAATTGATGCAAATACTGAACAACTATAAAAATGTGATCCACAATATTACAGACACGATTTGTTTAATTGAACGACTTGGGAGAATATGTCTTTGTGTTCTTATGTCCTGGATCAAGCTAGTCGTTCTAAATTTGTCGTTTAAGCTTCTTAATCCAGCCTTATATAACGTCAAAATTTCCCACAGTTTAATGAAATGTAGTTTTCATGGACTCATTTACACTATGGTAGTGGATTTGAATTGTTGTAAGCATGTATGTACATCAGTACCCGCTTCCCAATATGTATATGAAAATATTTAAATAATTCATGCTTTATACAAAAGCAACCTCTGTTGGTGGTCTCGCTTCAATAACCAAAAGGTGGGATAGGTTTTCTAAATGAAATTATAGACAATGTCTCAAATGATTTTCACTCAATTATTACACTTTCCTTATGAGATTCTTAATATCTTTATTTTAAAAGTTTTTCTTTAAGTTAAACGCCACCTTTTTTTGATTCTCACACAATAATTTGTTACGCTTTTACCACAAAACGATTTTCTTAAAGAGTATAATTAAGCAACAGCAACAACAACAACAGCAACAACAACAATAGCATGGAAACCGAAAATTATAATTAAAAGTTTATTCATGATGAATATTTAGGCTGTCAATTAAAAACACTTTCCGTTTTCTTCAAAACAAAAACAAAAACAAACCCACAATCAAAATCTCTTTTGGTAGCCCCTTTCCACACATTCAGTCAGAAAAAAAATTCAAGTATTTGTAACACTTTATGCCTGACTATCGTTTACATTATAAACTTTATAACGTTCGTTCGCTGATGTTGCAGACAAAATTCATATTCGTGCTGATAATCATACAGTCTCAGCTCATCTCTATCGAAAGCTTTAAGAGACCGGAGTGATGATGTGAAAGAATAACCGACTTAACCGTTTGACTAAGGCATACATATACCTACAACCCATTTGAATGAATACCTACATGTTGCAACCAACGTTAGTATGTACAGACAACCATCCACACACACTACACGCATATGATAATCATTAAAAAGCATGCAACATAATATTCATGTTTATTTCTTAAGTCTTTCAAGGCCTCTTTATCATATGCTTTGCTTTAGCAACGACGATAATTACTGAAAAAAAAAACAACAGCAAAAAAGTAACAAAAGTGGGCGCGTCCTTTAATTAAGAGCAAAAAAAAACAAGATTTGGAAAGATTGTCAAGCGTGTCTTTCTATAATTTTTTTAAAAGGAAAAAACAAACAACAACAACAAAAGCGAACCAAAAAAAGCTCACAATTAGACCTTGAAGACTCCAACAACAGCTGTTTGCTTTCACTTTCAACAACACTTAAGAAATGAAGAAGAAAAAGAGCAAGAGAGAGAGAGAGAGAGAGCAAAGAAAGAAAACTGAGAGTTGTTTTTAATACACACAGGTGCTAACCCAGTAAGCAATTTCTTTTGAAACGTTTGAAGACAGGAACTTTTTTGCTATTCTATCAAGGAATTTTTTTTAGTGTTTTCCACATGTTAAGGAACAATTTCGTTTGATGTTGCTCAGAATTAACCATTCATTGAAAACATTTAATAAGCAAAATGCGGTTAGCATATGGATAAGCATACATACATACATATTTGGTTGTTACATCCCTTCAGAAGCGTCGAACCTCACGCCAGTTATGTTGTGTATGTTAATTTGTGGCGGGACCTACAGTTTAAGTTCGACTCAGAACAACAGTTATTTTAGAAACTTCCAAACAGACAGACAGATTAATTAAAATTGAGTAAGTATGCTGAATTGACACACACAACATACTGAACTGCGTGAGAAACTAGACTGTAATTCGGAATAAAAAACTGTAACAACCGCAAATATATGTATGTATGTACGTATCGGAGTTTTTTTTTGACTACTTCATATCTTTCAGTTTTATTAACACAAAATATTGATCGAGACATACAAAATGTCAAATTTGCCTTGACTTTGGTGCATTAATAAGAATCAGATGGTATGCATTACGTTAGCTTTGAATCGTATTTGCATATACCACTCACTTGAGAAAATCCCACAAGAAAAAATCGAACGGGGCCAAATCGTACAATCTTGGTAGCTTATTTACATTATCTTCACGTGAGATGACTATGCCCTCAATTGGTTACTCATCTTCACTCATATCATCTCCAATAAGTTTTTATTCACCCCAATAGCAAAATCATCAAATGTTAAAATTATTTGGCGTCACAATATTTTTTTTTTTGTATGTATACATACCTATATTCTGCCCATAAATATTAATTTTGTAATAATTTAATGATTCATTAAATTAAATTAAAACAAAATAAATAATTTTTAAGAAATCTTTACTACATCAAATATAACTTTCGTCTGCCTTTCCATATGCTCATTATGAATTTTTGAGCATTGTTTCCCTATTAAATTGTTTGTTGGGTATTATTCAAGAGAACAAACGGAGTCAAATGTTATTGACTTTGAAATAAAAAGTCACTCTATGTATGTATGGGAAGCACATGGTTTTATTGTTGTTTTGCTATTGTTTACAATTGCTTGTTATGAAATCGTTGAATGAATGAATACAAGATAAAACGAAGAAAACAAAAATTAATTCGAACGAATAAGCAAATCTAAAATAAACAAAATAAATAACAGACTTACCAGATAGCTGAAGAGTGTTTCCAGTAATTCGGGATACAAAGGAGTATTTTATTATTTTTTTCAAGTTGAGTTTCCATCGTTAATAGAAACATAACATTCATGTTTTTTAACATTCCGAGAAAAACCACAATACCTTATGTGTACTCTTTGATATGGCAACCCGCTGTCAGCCGCTACGAACTACATATTCATTGCCAAACAAAAGATTTAAGCCAAAAACTAGTTTATCACTTCCAATGTACGATTTTCTTTTCATTTGAGTGGTTTTTATAATGATTTTCTTTTATTTCTTTTACTTCACTTTGCAAGCACTTAAATTTATTGTGTTTTTTCTTATTATTTTCACTTAAATTCATCGTTTTATTTTCGAACAACACTTTTCAAGTACACTTAAGCCGAAAGTCTATACCATCCGTGTCATGCGATCTTGCGTTTCATGTGTATACCAAAAAAGTAGAACCAAGGCGAATTCATAGAATCGAATTGAATAGAATGAATTCGCCTTGGTAGAACCAGTGTCGTTGTTTGTGACAAGTTACAGAAGAAAACGCATAGAATGCATCAAGTAGGTTTACTTTGTACTTTTGTATGCGAGTCTATGCATTCTATGTATTTTCTTCTGTAACTTATCACACATTAAACGGACGGTATGGACTTTCGGCTTTAGTTTATTTCTCTTTCTTTTATTTATTTTTTCTTTATTTCACAAGCCTTCAATGTCACGGTTGGTTTTATTATTTTGTTTTCTTTTCTTTTATTAGTTTATTTATTTGATTGCTTAAACTTGATTATTATTTACCGGTAGTCTTTTCTTTACATTATGCTCTCTGCGTGCTCTTTCTTTTGTGCGGCTTTGTTTAACTATTGTAAGCAATTTATTTTGGCTCCACTCTTTTACTCTCATTTGTAAGTGAATACGAACGTGTGTGTGTTTGTTTTTGTTTTTTTTTTTTCTTGTGTTAAATATTACATCACACATAATGTGCAATTTTTGATTGTTTTTGTTTTGACCTCTCAACAAATGAAAACAAGAAAGTGAAAACCGGAATTGTTTACACTGTAAAAAATAAAAAAAATAAAAATTATGACCACAATTGTATCAGCAGCTGTAATGCAATGCCTGTGAAGCAATTTTTTTTATATTTTTATTAAGCAATATGTATGTATGTATGTATATGTATGTATTATTGCAATTATTAAAAGGAAATATATTTAAATTTCCTAATAATAATGTGCGTGAATATGAATCTCAATATAGAGAGTAAAAAACACCTCGGAAGTAGCAATATTTCGCTGGTAGATATTGTCGTGTAAAACAATAATTCGATGTCAAATTTGTTAATTCTAAATGTGCTAACATCTTTCTTACGCTGTAGAAGCGATGATTCTTCCAATGAAATTGCCCCAAATATCAGAATGAAAGTACTTTCTTTACTTTTTGGCTTTTGTGGCATTTGATTTGTAGTAGTTTTCTCTAAGGCAGGCACATACCTTTGCCTTCATTTCGAAGAATGTGTTTTCTGAGGTTAGGTGGCGGACTCCTCTTGAAGGGTAAAGTGCAATTTACGTTAGACCTTAGGGCACAAATTGTTATCAGGCCTGGGTATTAAACATTCCTTGGAGGAAACCAAACCAACTCTAAAATAAGTTTTATTTAGAAAGTTCAATCAGTCTTGAATAGAGCAGATTACCATGTAATTTAAGGAAATAGGATAATCCAGTCCTCTTCTTATCCACATCAATCCAGCAGAGCCAACCCGTACCAATTAGGTAACGATCTTCCAGTGTTTCAAATTAGTTCTGACGCTTTTTTTTTTTGAAGCTTAATCATCACATCTTTTTTGAGCTCTGCAGGCATATTTTTCGTTTCGCAGCATAGCTTTAAAAAGAATTTTGAAAAAGCCAGAGAATTTGTTAGCTTTCAAGTAACTCAAAGTATAAAAATAGTACCAACAATTTCGTCTTGCCCCTTTTACTCCTTTGAATTTCACTATTCAACAAATTGTGATTACTTTTTCGTTTAAAAGGTACTTTTAAGAAATTTTGAGTACCATTCTTAAAAATACGGACTTCAGACATGCAAGCTTTGTTGTCACTACTTCTGTAGCTTTGATTTAATTTATTCAAATATTTTTAAACAACGATAAAATGAATTTGGATTTTGTTTTGACCCAAAAGCAAGGGCACCCTTTAAACTTATAGAGCATGACGATAAGAAATTTTGAAAGTACCTCCTAACGAAATTCGTACTCCACTATAAATACGAAATAATTTCAAGGAAAAAAGTTTTTTTCGCTTGAAACACAACAAAACAAGTTCTATTCGGAAACTAATTTAAAAACAATTTTTTTTTTCTTTTCAGAATACAAGTGTAAAACGCTTACAGTTTTGCTATTTAAATTTGCACCACAAAAATGTTTACTGGGGTAGTAAAATGTCTGATTTTATTGTTTATGCTTACGCTGGCACTGATCACCAGTTCAAAGGCTGACATGGGCCATGGATCATATAAGAGAACACCATATGCAATGGCATCTGAAACATTGCCGCCCGTTTCGGTTGGCACAGAAATTCGATTCGGCCGGGAATTTAATCATGATAATGATAAACTTATAAATGTTAAAACGAAAGAAGGTCACAATGTCGGGCTTGTAGTGGGTAAAAATAGTCGCAAAGCAAAAATGTTGGAACGCCAGTCTGACGAGAGGTTAACTAGAGACACGGCCAACATACAATTACGAAACAGTGAAGCTGGGAAATCCAATGGCTTCGAACTTAAACACACTCCAAGTATGTTGCATCTAGCCGAACTGACGAAACAAATGAAAGAAAATGAAATGTCTAGAGAAAGACGCGATGGAAAGCGATCTGGCCGCGCAATAAGAAATTTTCAACCGTCCATGCAATACACTGAAGACATGTACTTTAAGCCTCAATATGAACAACGGCTATATTATGTACCCAGAGAACAGGAACGTTTTAATAACATGCCCTTGGAAAGAAGTAGTTTTGGCTACCCATACACCAATAGCCTTTACGCGTCCAGGCAGTACTCTAGCCCACAATATGAGCGTTTCAATAGTGGACAATCATCCGATATGATGATGAGAGGTAGTAACGATTTTGTTTTTCCCCAGGAGAGACAAGACCGAACTTATACTTATAATACGGCAAGATACAATTGGCAGCCAATGGATCTCTATGAGCCATACAATCTTCAACAACTACAACAACGTCATCAGCAACAGCGACAACAACCCAAAGACACCGCATCGTTTTCCTTAAAAAAATTCGACAATTTCTACAACAACTTAATAACGAAACACAATTATGCTCCACCTAAAAAGCAAATTCTGCGCATACCTGAACCATACGTGGTTACATCTGCTGCTATGGTTCAACAGTCGGATAGTTATGCGGACAATTTGAATTCACCCACCACCACCGATGACCAAAATTTCACACCCAGGACACAGTTAAACTTTGATGTTCCTATCGCTAAACGAGAAACTCCAATAGAGGGTCAGCCTATAACAGTTATCGAGGGCGTACGAGAACCCGATTCACCGGAAGACAAAGAAAACATTTGGCGTAATGCTCGTGTCTTAAATAACGAACTAGTGCCATACCCTGAAGGCTATACGCCGCCTAAAGTTAAAGTAGCCACCAAATGAAAACCAATATTTTAGCCCGTTCCGTAAAACTATCTTGTCGTTAAACTTTTTGCCTATGTAATCTTATTGTCACTAACATTTAGTAGATATAGTAGAAATTTTATGTATGTACATATGTATTCCATATGCGTATGCCTTATATGTGTTAATTATTTATCGATTTTAATTATATTTTATTCTTATTGTTGTTAATTTAAACAAAAAACCCCAATACAAAGTTACTTTATAATTTAGAATGTATTTATGTATATGAAAAAAATTAAATGTTGAATTTAAAAAGAAATACGTTTTGAGTCTACCCTTCTTTGTATTCTGGAATGTTTTCCAAAAGTTGAAAGACTTCTGGACACGAAGGTAATGTTTTAAATTTGCTTGAAATCTTCGAATAATAATATTCTAGTCGCCATAAACTGGAACATATGTCAACCATATGGTCACAGATTTTGGCTATGAGTTACATATATAAGATGGCAAAAGGTGGTGGCATGTCGACGTTTGCTTCTTTGAGAATGCCGTGTTGTAACACCATCCTAAATGAAACTGAGGATCACAAAAAGTTTTTCAGATTTAATACATACATCGCGATGACGTTGTTTACAATCTCTTCACCTCGCTGTTTGAGGATTCCACACGATGGCAAGGCTGGCTATACCGTTATGACGCTTTGAAAAGGTATTTGTTTAGGAATTTTCTGTCTCAATCTACAAACCGTTTTTTGAAATTATTATTCTGTAAAGGTTAGGAGGACTGTCTACCACGTTCGGAGATATTCCACATTTCGTGCTTGTAGAAAAGATTAAATATTTGCCGATTTCCATGCCTTGATTAGCAGTCACCATACGCCTAAGAAATGAGTAGAGTTAGTTAGGACCCAGAAGTTCGAATGTAGAAAGAAGGTCTGAAGTTGAAATATTTATTTTTCCTTTCTTTTAAGCGTATCCCTCATTTTCATATTATTTCTTAAGTGTTGTTTCAATTTCATTGATTATGTTTTTCTATCGAAACAGATGACTCGTCTACTATACTAGTATCTAGGAAAATATGATTGGTCTATCTACCCGCTGTTATAATTTATTGACTTGTTATATGGGGTGTAGTGATGAAGAATTTTCTTCATTGAGTCCTACTCTTTCACAAAAGGTGTCGCCGACTGAGCTTCTAACGATTTTCATAGTCGATTTGACTACCCCCACAATTTATTTTAAGGATGAGCCAAATCTCTTAATTTTTTTCTCCCATGTGAGACCCTATGCTTAAACCAGTATCACACAACACCTGGGAAATATTTATTTCCTCTTAAAAAGACACAGAATTTGTTCCCACAAAGTTCCGAGATCTCCTAAGTATGTATTCAATATTTACATCAACAATATCTTCGAATGACATGTCATGGATACTACGGTTATAAGCCAACAAACTTAGGCGTCATTCAAACGACCGCTTTCAGAGATTAGATGTAAATCAGATGTAAAAAAGACACTGTCTTTTAATAAAATTAAGTCCAAAAATTTTAAATGTCATGGCAAAATTAGGCAGTTAGGATTAGAAGATAACGAAATGGCATTAAAAACGAGATTGAATCTCTGAATGTAATTAGAACTTGTCTAATGGGATTACTGTAGTCTAGTTTATTGGCTTATTTGACGAGAGCCTTCGGTTCAATTAGCAGCTCATGCATCTTATACAAAACGAAAAATCCAAAAATATTTATTTAGGTCACTTCTCCCTAGCAGCTTCAGGCTAAACCTAAAAAGTATCAAAAAGTAAGTATCAAAAAAAATTGCCATGAAAAGTTCCTTAAAAACATCTGTGGTCGACTCCCAACAAAGGGCTCCCACCATTCATTGACAAAATTAACACGCAGAAATTATATAATAAACAATTAGGTTGTAAGTAAGCAAGTCTTATGGAATGTCTGACACGTAAAAATCTTTAAAAAATATAAAAGTTTAGGATTTCCTATAAGTCAGTGGAGGTTCTTGTCCAGGGAACCAAAAGGAGGCTGAAATATATAAGCGACCAATAGTTAACATCGTTGCCACATGCAAGGATAGAACTACAAAATCCCTTCCACCAACCAGTCTACGAAATTCAAAAGTAAAGTTACGTCACGTATCAAATATATACGGAATGCCAGTTTAACCGAAGGAGAAGGTTCCGTAATGGAATTACACAAGGGGGTGTCATTGATCAATACAACTGAGGGAGTCCTTCCTTTGACTCTGTTATGTTACCACACCTCATTATTTTATGTCAAATCTAAAGACACTAGAGGATTGGATTTAAAATTCCCCAACCTCTGCAAACTTCTTTACCTATTAGCAATATAGCTAACAATTTACGGGCCTTTCCTAACTTTAAGTTTTCTTCGAAAAATTTGACAGAATACTCTAATGTGTGAATTTTTAACAGATCCCTTTCATCTGCACGAAAAAAAAAATAATAATGATGAGTAATTAAACGAATATCCAATTCTTTATCCCCATAACAATTATATTCGGCAAAATGCGAAGAAATTCTATTTCATTGCAACGAGTATACTCGTCGTAAACAGTTAAAAAATTCAAAGAACACTTCTTCTTTCAACTCTACTCATATTAGTTTCAGTCGTTGCCGTGATTAAACACGTTTAACAAGTGGTGCCGGTCATTTCAACAGTAAATTTGTTCGCTTTAATTGTTGAAAGTCATTAAGTGTTAATAATTACAAAAAATAATCACAAAATAATATAATAACAAATAAATAAGAAAAAAATTGTTTTTAAAAACAAAACAGTGCAAAAAGAAATTATTGAATGAAAATGTTTTATGAAAATTTTATAAATGCATACGAAATTAAATCATTGAAAGGAAAAAGAAAAACAAAAACAATTTCATACGGTTTGTGTCGTGTAAAGGAATAGTGAAGTGCAGTGATAATAAGTTTTTTTTGAAGTGAGAGTGGCAAATAGAAAGAGAAAAAAGGAGAATGAAGAGAACACATAAAAAACGTAAGTAATAAGAGAAATTTTATTTGTAGCAGTGTTGCCATTTTATTTTTATATATTTTGATTGATTTTAACTTTCTATGCTTTTATATGGAAGAATGGGCTTCATAGTCAAAAATGAAATCGTTTACAGGGGGGGTTGTTTTTGTAAGACAAAGGATTGCGGAAAATCGAAAATTTGTATGAAAATAACTCAAAGATATTTGAGTAATTCAGTAAAAATAACTCAAAGCAATTCGAGTAATTCAGTAAAAATAAATCATAGAAATTTGAGTAGTTGAGTGTTTTTCTTACAAAATTTTGGTTACTCTGAAATAATTCATCTTAAAGAAACGGACAGTTACTCTCTGTTTTTGCATAAAACCACTATTAAACTAGCGAACTTCGCCTGCAAACACGACCTGTTAAGAGAGAGTATTTTGCGATAACACTGTCCAGCCGAATATCAAAAATGTTTGTTATTTATCAGGTCAAGTTTGCAAACACGAATTATGCTGTGTTACACGAGATGGATGGTTGGCCACAAGGCGAATTCATTAGAAGGTGTGATCGAAAGTCCAGCTGATAACAGTAACAATGACAAAAAATTTTTGTTTTTTTTTTTTGTATTTGAATGTGTATATGTATAATGCCTTGGTTGGCCATAAGGTCGAAATTGCATACAAAGTTCGCTAGTGTAATGGCCGCTTAAGGTATTCGACTGATTGAGTGTTTTTTCATACATTCATGTGCTATTTCGGTAGGACGAATGGTTTCACGCGTTCATCTGTTTGTATGAAAAAACCGAACAATATAAAATCGTTTGTCTTATAGAAACAGGCTCTCAGACGTGTATCTAAAATCGTTCAGGGGTTAAGTGCCACAATAAAATTTAGCAAAAAAAAATTTCAGAATCCATAAACAATATTATTCCACATGAACAAGAAGAAAAGAATGAAAATATTTTTCTCAGTGTATATTTAAAAAAAAGAAAGATTCTTCTAATTGTACATTTAAGGTTTATACTGATTTACTGTGTATATTTTAATATCATTCATATTTAACTTGTCAATACATTCGGTTGCTTCAATTTCCAAAAACACCACCATAATGGGTGAGACAAGCATAAAGCCATTATGGGAAAATGAGTACCTCGTTATATTATATTGATTCGGTAAGAGATCCAGATAAACAAACACTGCCGGGTATTTCGTTGTCAAGGTTAAAGTATAACGATTTAATTTTGAATCTTTAGTAGTACTCTGGCACAAATTCGTATAAGCAATCTTAAGCTGAAATAATAAAAAAAAAATTAATTTTTTTTATAAGAATCAATTCTTTTACATACATACCTCCAATCCTGGATATTTAACCACTTGTGAGAATACACTGGGGAAATAATAGGTACGTGATAAATGCTCTTCATTGCGTTGTAATATGAACTCGATAAAGCAATTGTCTTTATTGAAAGGTGCCTTGATTACATCTTTAATCGGTATTACCTTGTCATAGTGAACGCCATTGGGTTTCTAAATGAAAGGCACTCAAATAAAACTTTTTTTAGGATGCTGAAACCAATTAAAATTACCAAAGTTGCGGGCCATTTTTCAGTATGTTTGGGCAATAAAGCTGTCCACTGGTAAATATTCATCGTAACTTGCAAGTCTTTAGTGTCCACCTCAAAGTAATCACATATCAAGGAGACATTTATGGCTTGTATGGTGTTATCATATAGAGCCACTATGGCTATGGGAGCCAAAAACTCTTTGGACCAATAGTGTAGCAGCTTGAATTCATAAGCCATTAATTAGTAAAAACAATCAATTCCAATACAATAAAGTGAAATACCTTATAATTGCCATAAAAATCAATAGAGGACCATGATGGTGCAACCCATACATCATTTAATTGCCAATATAAAGCGCCCATTGTTCTACTGGGCGTATTTCTTAGACTACGATAAAGTTCAGTCTCAACTTTGGTTGCCATTGCCTGTGTTATTTGACTGAAATATATTAGAGCCTCTAGATAATTAGAATTTTCGGGAAGAGGCAAAGGTAAATGCCGTCTAACTAAAGTTGTTATGGCCAACATGCCCAAAGGATGATGTTGTCTGTGATTTATCAAGTCTTCCAAATTATCAGAACTATTCAAGGTTCTTTGCCAAGATCTCATCGAAGGCAATGACTGGAAACCATATTCCGAGGCAAATCTAGGCCTTGGATAAATATTAGCACTCCAACCATCTTGGAAAATGTCATAGAAATGAACTGCAATAAGAAAATCAGTTTATAAATTATAACACAATCATCCCATCACTGTTTATCTCTCATTAGTTACTTACCATCACCATAATTGTTGTCTTGTGGATTCGGCGACAAAAAATTATCTTTTATCGACTCTTTGCCATTCGAAGGCGATGATACCAATGGTCTTGGTCTAATAGGATGCTCCCATACCTTAAGTTCATGCATTACTGTTCCCACATACAATTGTCTGTAGTCGGCTTTATATTTTTCCTCCTGGTATAAAGTCTGATACCAATTTTGTGCAATTGCCACTTCATTTTCATTATTTGTCGCTATAATTGCAATACTTGGATGGTAGCCAATTCGTTTGATATTTTGTAACACTTCTTTTCTCACCGATGCCAGAAATTCTTCTGTAACCGGGTACATGGCACAGGCAAACATCATATCTTGCCAGATGAGTATACCGAAAGAGTCTGCCAAATCATAGAATTCATCCGATTCATAAATGCCACCACCCCACACTCGAATCATGTTTTGGTGCGTATCTTTAGCCGACTGCAGGAGGTGTTTTACTGAAAATAGATGGAGAAAACGGAGTTGAAATATTTTAAGGGGTAGGATAGGCGATTAATTTTATTTATTTGGCAAGTTTTGGTAAAATCCAATTAAAACTGACAGCAGTTGTCAGCAACTAAGCCGGAGAATAGTTTACGAAGTTTTTCTCAGAAAGTTCCTCTAATTGTTAAGACTACTTCATGATTTTCCTTGATCTGCATTATTGATGTTATCCCCTTTGGAAAATCAGGCGATTGGATTATTTAGAGGAGCATTCATTCCTCTGAATTTTTCTTCTTATGCAATAGAACAAACAGATGATAACGTCTTGTGTTGAAATTACAACCTTAGGTGGGACAATACGTGAAGCACTTGTTAAAAATATTATTCTTGGTGCCTGTGGATATGTTGTAGGTTTTTTAGACAGGGTTTTGAACCTCCAGATAAAGTAATAAAACTTTTATTCTGCTTGGTACTAGCAACAGTTATCCTCGGAAATTTTAACTGAATCCAAAAACTGGTTTTCTTTCTACTATACTTACTCAAACAAGTCAAAAAAACCTTTGTAGTCTCACAGCAGCAGCAGATACTGAACTCAACGTAAATTCCTTTTAACATTATTACCTTATGTTAGTAGGTCACTACCCACTGGACTACACATTCAAAGTGCTTAGATAGCTTAGTTTATTATAAAAGAAACTGTTAAATTTTTAACATGGTAGGGAATAAAAAATTTCTCTAAGAACTTTGCTAGAATCTTTCACGTGAATATAGATATCCTGTTTATTCTATATAAGGGACGCCAAAATATTATGTTTATTCGTCTTTGCACTTACAGGTCTTTTGCAATATTTGCAGAACTCTTTACTAATCCTTCCCTCATTATCTTTTTGCATTTTGACACACTAATGATCACAATATTTATTGTCTTGACTCATAAAAATCACAATTTAATGTGAATCCCGATAATAATACAATAAATGTGAAATACAATTCCCCCCCCCCCAATTATTTATAACAATGTAAATACAATACGATATTATTGTTGTTGTTGTACAGTTAGCTATTGTACTTACTTCTAGTCTTATCGCTATTAAATTCCGGTAATATATGACTGGGTATATAATTGCTGCCCTTCATGAATATCTCTTTACCATTAACTTTGAATAGAAACGTATTGCCAGTACCTGTAGCAAAAAAAAAAATATACAAAACAAACGAAATTATTCAAGCACAAGTTATCGATAACAAATAAAAAAACAAACCTTCTACAACAGGTTCCTCCTCCAGTTCGATGGTGCGAAAACCAATTTTTATCGACTTTTGGGAAGTAGTCTTATCACGCAAACTGGAACTATTCTTATTCCACCAGGCTTTTAAAGTGAAATGCAAGGGATATAGCTTTTGATCACCATAACCATTGGGCCACCACAGTGTTACCTTATCCTGTTCACATTAATCACAATGAATGCGAATTTTTTTCTTCCTGTAAAAATTTGTAAAAACCTACCTCAGGTACAGCGATATCAAATATAATCATCGGAGCTTTATAATCTATAATTTTGTTAAGCACCACAGCTTCTTTAAGTAATTCTCTAACGAAAGGGAAATAAACAAGCACGTTTAATTAAATTCAGAATTCGGAATCGAGTTCTCTATACCTACACGGCATAAAATGTTAATTCAGCTTCAAAATCTTTCTGGCTGTTACAATCGATAAATACACGGATATTCATATTCCAATGCGTTGAATTACGGCTCAGTGCCACATCAACATCACGCATTATGGCCACATCATAGTATTCCAAAGCCACCTGTTTCCACAAGCCCATTGAGGGTGCAGCCAAACCCCAATCCCAAGCGAAACTGGCTTGCATTTTACGTAACATATTCATGTGACATTCGCCATGATAACGTGCATTTGGACAATTTGGTGGTATTATAATATCTTCCTTCTTCAACTCTTCGGCCCTTTGGCGTGCAGCATAGACGGGTGATTTAATTTCCACCTCCAGTAGATTATCTTCCTGCAGCAATAGTTTGCTGACATCATAGCTGTAGCGTACAAACATGTTATCCGTTCTGCCCAGAAGATAATGATTTAAACGAATTTCAGCCACCGTATCGATGCCGTGAAATGTCAGATTCACAAAACGATTCTGTTTTAATTCCGTCAGTTGTACTGCAATTGTAAGTGGAGCGTCCAGTCAGTATGAAAATTTTAAAATTTTTTAAAATAGAAATAGAACCTGAGAAGACGTTTGTGTACGTCCAATTGTCATAGGAAATCCAACGTAAATTTACATCATTGTACGAATCCAACACTTGTTCCCCGTACAGTGCTGAGTATACACCAGATGGTAGGGCAACTCGTGTTTTTGTTATTGCTAGAGGGAGAAAATTTTAAGGAAATTAGTACATTACACTTGGATTTACTTAAAAAAAATCTTTTATCCAACATTCAGAAGCTTGAAAACGTAAAAAAATCGGATGAAAAATAGGGGCCAAACCACAGCCAATCAGAGGCGTATCCAATGTTTTTTCAAATAAAAAACAACCTGGTTTAGTAGCTAAATTTGCTAACACCCCGTTATGTTCTCAATTTACATACATACATACATAATTGGTCATTACAACCCTTCAGTCAGGATTACGACCTAGTTTCTCACACCACTTATGTTGTGTGTTAGTTTTATACGTAAGTGGCGGCGGGACCTACAGTTTAAAGTCGACTCCGAACGACAGATTTTTGAGAAACTTTTCATGACAGTTTTATTTACACTCAGAGTTTTTGCCAGAAATCAGCTGTATTTTTATTCTTATGTCTGGCCTAGGGCTCGAACACTGGCTTTTTGTCTAATAAGCCAACACACTACCTACTAGACCACGGCGACTACTAGAAATCCATATTAGTTAACAGACTTTCTAGGTCTTAGTGTATGAATTAGCATAAATTGGCGCAAACTAGAGCTGTTTATACCCACTAAGTTAGTTTAAATTTTATTTTGCGTCGGGTACCATACGAAGTCACCGTAGTCTAGTAGGTAGTGTATTGACTTATTAGAAGCAAGGCCGCGATTCAAACCCCAGGTCAGACATCAAAGACAAATTATGAAAAAAATATTTCTTCGGCGGCATCCTCTCAGCAGATTTCTGGCAAAAACTCTGAGAGTAAATAAAATTGCCATGAAAAGTTTCACAAAAATCTGTCGTTCGGAGTCGGCTTTAAAACTGTAGGTCCCGCCATTTACGTATGAAATTAACACACATACAATATAAGTGGTGTGAGAAGCTAGATCGTAATCCTGATTGAAGGGTTGTAATGGCCAATTGGGTTATATATGTGACTACTAAAACCCTTCTACTCTGATTCCTTTGAGATTAACGTGCTGCTATTGATACGCACTTCCATTCACGTTATTATGTTAACGGATCTGGGATGAAAAGAGCAGCAGATTGTGGAAGTCATAGTCATCTTAAATGGCTCAGTATTTTTCATATTTTATCATCACCTGAGTATGAGGAAACTTTTTGCCGCATTTGCTCACAATCAACCATAAATGTTATGGAGTGACGAATTCGCAGAAACGTTGTTTCAACCGCAATATAATACTGCGAGTTTTTTCACTGCGACGAAACCACAACACACCAGAGACCAAACAGCAGTCAAAATATGACATTCCCTACAGCGAAATTCCCTAGTATACACACACTTAAAACCACATTGACTAAGGCAACTTTTTAAACGATTTGGAAAACGTTGCCATAGAAACAATGTAGGATTTACAGATGCAGCCTCGAGTGACTATTTCTTGTTTCTAAACCTAAAGATCCAAATCAATTCCTAACCCATGTAGGGAATTGATGGAATTTTGATTTTTTTTTTATCAAAAAGTTTCTTTTAAAAAGTTATTGAAGCGTCCTTGTATAATTATTCTATTCATTCTATTGCAGTCAACCCTCCTATAACGCAGTGAGTGCGTACCGCGTTGTATGGAAACCGCGCTGTAAGAAACTCGATTTAACCGTACAAACCAGGCTAATTCGTAGCGCGTTCTATGGAAACCGTCTACCGCGTTGTATGGAAACCGCGCTATAAGAAACTCGTAATTAGTACAAATCACATCATTCGTACCGCGTTATATGGAGACCAAGACAAGATAAATTATAAATTATTTTTATTGAATAAAGAGTTCATATAAGGATTGATAGAAATATGAAACAAAAACTAAACTAAAAGACTGTTTTCCAACAAAAATAAGAAAGACTTTAGTAAAATTACGTAATTTTTCAACATTCATCCTCATTGTCAGATATGAGTTGCAGAAAAATTTTCAGGGGGACTTGGTCACCAACAAAACGTTTGTACTGTGAAAGAGCTCTGACATGACTGAAACCGATGTCGTAGACGGCTATGAAATAAGCTGTCATGTTTATATAAACATGTTGTTTATATATCTCGGCTGTGCTTTTGCGTTGAAAATAAAACTTATATTAAGCCCTCTTACTACATCTATATACTAGAGTTATTCATACGCTGTGCGGAAGGAACTTATGGAATATTGTTGAACGGAAATCGCACTGTAAGAGTACCTCGTTATAGGAGGGCTGCCGCAATTTCAGCTCCGCGTTATGTGGAACCGCCTTCTGAGAGTACCGCGTTATAGGAGGGTTGACTGTATATGCCAATAAGAAAAACTCAATTTGAAAAAATATCAAACAAATCGCCAACAAAGAAGCAGCTTGGCAGGCATGCTTAAACAGCTTATCACATCATTAGCATTGTACGTAGACGACGCCTCAGAATATTTTGTTTTTCCAAATGTTTTTATGATACGAATATGTTTCTAACATTTGTTTCTGTTTTTAGAACTGTAATGCATTTCATTCGAACTATTTTTCAATTACTGTTTATAAAACAAATGCACTTTTAGTGGTAAGAATAAATAAATAAAAAAAAAATTATTTTTATAACAGAAATACCCAATAAACCACAGTCGCTTAAGTTAATAATAAATGTTAGCGACAATATGTATTTATCAAATTGCTAATAATTACTTACAATGATTTTGATTTGTTATGGTCCAATTTCTATTTAAATTCACATAATTTACCGAGTCCATGAAGCATTCTTTGGGTAAACAAATTATAAATATGACAGTGTAAACAACACTGCAATAAATTTTGATAAATTTTTTTAACAATTCCATTCTCTACTTTTTTATTCTATTTGTTATTGTACTAATTATTTAAATTTTTTAATTTTATTATTTGTATTCTTTTATTTACTTTTTTTATTATTTTTTTTTTTTGTTCTTTAAAGATAATTTGTTGTCGAAAAAAATTTTTTTATTCCTTTTTTTTTGGATCACATTGTTTTTGTTTAAGGGTTACGATTTCTATTATTTATTGTTATTGTTATTAAAATAATTAAATTTTCTTTTAAAAATCACCGGCACTCATGTCCAACTTTATAAAACAACGGATAACGATAGACTGACTAACAACGATCGCAACTAGATAACTGAGTGCCTGATTGTTTGTTTGCATTTTTAATATCGCATGAAAGCAGCTAAAGCCTCTTCATATTTGCGAAATGTTTGCGGCTTTTAAAACAAATTATAGAACCTGATCACTACTATTCTCATGTACTTGTGGTGTATAAGAGAATTTTCATACAAAAAAAAAAAAAAACAAAGTGAGAACATATTCTCAGAGAAATACAATATTTCATTGATCATCATTAATCGGAGAGTGTGGTCAATTAAGCGTTCTTTTTTAATTACAAAATAAACGAAATATTAATACTCAGATATCAATTTAAATGGCTCTTTTGAGTGTTAAACCAAAAACTGCCTTGATAATGTAAGAAAAAAAACCTATGTTTTTTATGTTTAGTGACTTTGAGCGAGAATAGCTATTTAAAAATTATTATCTTTATCAATAATAAAGATAAATTAAACACACATTTTCTGTTAACAATAATTGCTATTCATAAATGTTTGTCCATTTTTTTGGTTACGTAGGTAAAGTTAAAAAAAATAAAGTTATGACATCAGTAGAACGTTTAATGCTATTATAATGAATGGACATCAACATTAAGTGTGCGCTACATGATTGGATGAACCATATAATCCGGAGTCTAGTAGATAGGACCCGGCTTAAACATCTCCACCAAAGTGCTTTATGAGAAAGATATTCCCTCGCCAACTTCCTCTTAGCAGATTTCTGGCAAAAATAAAATTGCCATGAAAAGTTTCTCAAAAATCTGTCATTCGGTCTCGACTTTAAACTGTAGGTCCCTCCACTCATGTATAAAATTAACACACACGCAGCATAAGTGGTGTGAGAAGCTAGGTCGTAATCCTGACTGGAAGGGTTGTAATGACCAATTATGTACGTTTGTATTTATTTATTGGAACCACAGAGAATTTATTAGAACCACAAAATTAATGACGCTGATAATTTGTATTGGCGTTGAATAAGAAAAACGCTCTGAATGGGCATTACCATTTTTAGCCGGTATATAATAGTAATAAACGTACATTTAATTGTGTTGTAGTGTGTTCTCTGAAGAAATTTATTTAAAAAAAGAAAAATTTAACAGAAATTAAAATTACACTGTGCTACATACAAAGAATTCCGCTGTTGCTAGTTAACCCGGACTTGATGCAATCCTAAGTCCGTGCAAGTATTGTTGAAAACATCCATGACCGAACAGGTAATAACCCAGTTTATAGTACGGTTTTGTAATCGACTCGGGATAAGAGCAAATGTCTGTATACCGTTGTGATGAGCATCTAATCTTTGGTGCCTCTCTCTAATCTGCTTTTCTGAGATGGTGGGGTATATTGAACCTTATAAATGCCGTTTCGCGTGTTCTAATTACAAATAGTTTAAGTACTCTAGCAATTTACATACACGGTATGTATATGTGTATTATACATATCACAGTATAATACGAATAATTCTTGGCAATGCTACATTATGTGTTTAAATATCCACACGTAAAGTATTTTACAATATAATGAACTGATCATATGCTTTACAACCTTCGAAACTAATTATTTGTATGTCAATGCTAATAGCGTATGGATTTTCAAGTTGTAACGTATCTGTTTTAAGTTTAAATAACAATCGAACACAATATGTAAGACCACAGAACACTCGATCATAAAAAAAATCTTAAAGACACGAAACAATGGATAAATTTCCCACGATAACATATCGAAAATTTGCACCATACTGTAGACTTTACGTTTGTTTTTTATATTCATATTCCTAGATTGATTGCATAGTTGCATACGATATACGTTAAATAAAACATAAACATACATTGCGAGGGCAGTCCTAGAATTAACAGATTGGAAGTATAAACAGCGGCAATGACCTAAACAAATCTGTGGAGAAAAATAGCAACGTTATGAAAAATAATTTAAGGGATTACAAAGTAATTTTTAAGGTATAGCATAAGTCGAAATAATGCGCTTCTCTTTGGTGATGGTCATAAGTTTTATTGTTGTTCATGTTCCAGGAGCGAATAGCATCAGAAATCCATCGCCTCAAATGGATGTGGGTTAGCCATGACGTAAGGAAGCCACAATACGATATTGTGTGTTGGAAATCTTTAAAAAAAAGAAGGCAATGTAGTAGATGGAGGCAATTCATAGATAAAATCAAATGAAATAGGTGATATATAAATCCACCATCTCACAACAGTTCACTAAATTTGTAGGGCGATTGCATGTAGAGTCATCAAAAAACCTTCAGAAAGGAAAAATCCGATCAATGATGATGAGTACTATGCTAACTTACGTTAACGTAACGCTTCATAAAGACACGACACTAGTTCACACATCGACTATTAAAATGTCGAAAATCATTGTCACTAGAGACTAAAAAAATTCTCGTTACGTCGAGAAATTGTTAATTTTTTTCCCCAAATTTGTTTACATATCCCTCGTATATATGTAGCAATATGTCAACCAAGTATAACTTTCTATGTAAAATATGAATTATTTTATTTATATGACATGATATGACCAATATAATCGTACTTTATGTTTATATTTGTAAAGGAAGATATTATGGACCATAATTAGAAATGTATTGTATTAGCATATGCCGTTACGCACATGTATTTATTTAAGTCTTTAAGAGTCTTTAATTCAAGTTAAGCATAAAAACATTGACATTATATTTCTACTCTATTTTTTATTTGCTGCTAACAGAACAATTGAAATTTATTGATATGGAACCAATAAATTACTAAACTAATGACAGAGTATTTGTTGTTTGTGTATACAAAACATTCAAAATTAATTTAAAATTTTACGCTTCAACTTTAAAACTACAGCATAACTTTAAGTATTTAAGCTAATGATGGCAATTGTGCTGTCATCTAAATAGATTGGGAAGCATAAGCCTTAAGAGACCTACATGTTTACTTAATCAAAATTATCTTCTTTTTATGATTTAAAGAAGAATAGTTTTGTTCTTTCTTAAAATCGGCATAGGCTTTTGGGATGGCGTTTTGTATTCGAATACAGCTGAAGAGTTTTGAAGAGTTTTTAATCGAAATAAATAAAAAAAATCAGAAACTTCATACCGGGTTTATGTCATTAATCGAGAGGCCGACTGGGAATAACGTTAAGAACGAACATTATCTGAACTTCAGGCAATGTCACCCCTTCATTGAAGCTGGATTATTAAAATTCCTCGCAACTACACTAAGAGAAATGAGAATCCTACCATATTTGGTTTAGGTTACATTAGCCAAAGCATAGATCACTTCATTCCTAAAGGGTTCCGTTGTAATACCGATTACACCGATTCCGACATTTGTTTATAACTGCTGGCTGGTAATTCTCAACAAACTGTATAATTTTATAGGAATGTAGATGTTATGTAAATTGCCTTTGATTGGCGTTCTGTCAATAAATTTTGGCAGCCAATGACTCCTTCATTTCAGGCTCGCCATTCCTAAACATTCTCATCATTAAAGAGTCTACAGAAATCGCAGTAAGCCTCTGATGAAAATAAATTATCATTTATAAGAAAATAACATTCAATTTTGGGTGCGTATTAGCATGAGGGTTGTGGGTTCGATTCCCACCAAAGAGTGCGATCTTTTACATTATACCGAGCACAAGGTCCAAGTTACTCAGCTCGTAATAATTAAATATAGTTTGTAATTTTATTTTAGTAAAAAATTAAATAAATAACATAAATTATGTGTAGTGTAGGGTATCATGCAGTCGTATGTGTAGAGATAATATGAGATGTCATATTTGCTTATTTGTTAATTAAAAATAGGTTTACTTTGCAAAACTTAATTTTCTTTGAATCCGATTTCTTACAAACAGTGGGAATTCCAAAAGAAAATCGTAATAATTTCATAGAATTATTCGAATTCAATTTAATTGTAACCAAATCTCGTTTTATTGAAAAAACCAGGTACAATTCTAATGTTGATTGAATAAATGAAAAATAATGTGAATATAAGTACGACTGTTTAAATGCTTAGTGATTATTTTATTTATACTGTGTAGACTGAAACAAAAATAAAAAAAAAATATAAACTACTTGAAAAATAAATGCCGTATTCGTAATGAGAATACGGCGAAACAATACGGCTTGGAAATCGAAACTAACCAAGTGAACGGTCTGCTATAATCTAATAAAATAAAAGAAAATAATAGAGGTGAGGATGTCCGCTCCTTGAATTCTATTCATTCACAGGAGGTCACTCTGCTTGCCCTGCATAGGGCGGCTGGGGTCTCTAGAGGGCTTCTGACTTCTGCCAGACTTGATTTTATATATTTGTATTGTTATATGTTCAATACATACATACATAATTGGTCATTACAACACTTCAGTCAGGATTACAACCTAGTTTCTCGCCACTTATGTTGTGTGAGTTAATTTTATACATGGGAAGTGGGACCTGAAGTTTAAAGTCGACTCCGAACGACAGATTTTTGAGGAACTTTTTCAAGCAATTTTATTTTCGCTCAGAATTTTCGCCAGATATTGCCGAGAAAATATTTTTTTCATATTTCGATTTGTTGGATATGTCTGACCCGGGATTTAAACGGTGGCCTCACATCTAATAAGCCAACACACTACCTACTAGACTACTGTCTGATATAGTCTAATAAAATTCTTATTGTTAAAATATATTAGAGGTGAGATAATATGTTCACTGACACCTATTCGTTCGCAAGATGTGACTCTACTTGACCTGCCTGTGATGTTCGATATTGATTTGTGCTTTCTAGGGCATCAGGGGTCACTAGAGTGTTTCTTACTTTTGCCATACTCGGTTTTGTGTATTTATTATGGATCTGAGTTATTATGTTCAATGTCTTACCCAAATTCCCTAGACGAATCGCAGTTATTCACACTAATTTAGAAAAATTCCCATTTTTTCTATGATTTTATAATTTTGTTTGATTAGTAACAAAACTAATCCGGCAAACGTAAGTAATCAAATCCCATGCAAAGTAATTTTAAAAACTTTATTCCAAACATATGTATCTAGTAAGGTTGCATATATTTCATGTAGCACAGTGTAATTACATACTTGTTAGCCACATGTAATTACAATTTCAGAAACTGTAACACAATTTATGTTTTAAAAAGAAAAATATTATTTGTGTAGCATTATTATTATTATTATTATCATCTGTGCTTTCTTAAATAAAATTTTATATAGTTTTTCTTGTTGTTATTGTTATGTTATAATGCAAATTAATATTTTCCAGTCACTGAACTTCATTCATATGGTCCACCTCAATAATAAAAAAAAAATCCATTGAAATAAATGAATAAATGAACACAGAAAACGTATTCAACGTTCAACATTCAACACTTAACATTCAATTGAGTTTAGTGACTTTATAACCCTGATAATGAAAAATGTGGGTTGGTTTGTTTGTTGGTTGGTTGGTTGTCTAGTTAACAGTAATGAATTCTATTTAAAATTTAAAGTGATTTTATTCTTAATGAAATAAAATTTTAATTTTAAATTTATTTATACAAAGTCTCTACAACTATATCGACCATATCATCCGTAGCCACTTCCATCAGATTCTCCTCAACCTTTGGTTGTAAAGTTTCCGTAATTGCAGAATTTGTAGTGGATGATGGTTCATTATTACCGGTTGTTTTATTATTGAATAGCAACTCATTGATGGTCATTATTCGCACGTGTTTCTTCTCCAATGTTATACAACCCGATGAATTTAATTCAATTTCTACTTGCACCACTTTAATGGGATCCGTTAAAATGATGCCATTTTCCGATAATCGATATTTCTCGATATCCGGATGATCAATTTCCAAATACACAAATAATGCCGGTTTCTTTACCGTTATAGTGATGGTACAGTATAGGAAATACTCGATGTATGTTTTAAGGCAATACTGGGAGGTTAAACCAAACTGTCAAAGAAAAAAGAAAAAGAGGTTTTTAGATATTATTTCTATCAGATATTCAATATCGATTAATATACGATTGCAAAGGAAAGTATTGGTTTCATTTAGAAATTCTATTATACATACACACATATTTACATACATAGGTATGTACACATATCTACATTACAGTCCTTCAGTCTGGATTACGACATAGCTTCTTACACCTCCTATGTGTTGTGTGTTAATTTTTTCCATAAGTGACGAGGACGTACAGTTTAAAGTCGACTCCGAACGAAAGAATTTTCTTGAGAGATTTTTCATCGCAATTTTTATTTACTCTCAGAGTTTTTGCCAGAAATCTGCTGAGAGGAAGTTGCCGTGCGTTGCCTTGTCTTACGTTTTATAAGCTAACACACTACCTACCAGACTACGGCGACTTCGAGATCCTATCCGCAAGCTTAATTCTAGAGGTGACTGTCAAACAAACCAATTGTAAGTCCGATAGGAGCTTATTTATGCATACGATCTGTAGACATTCAAATAAATCGAGTGTCATGGCCATATTTCTACTCTAACCTACATTAGTCGAAAACCAAAATTTCTTAAAATGGTACCTATTGTCTTAGGCAGAGCCAGTATAGAACACAGTTTCATCAGTTAAGAGCCCTATTCAGCCTACGCTTATCCTAAAAAGGTTAAGTGTTTTTTAAGATGTCGCAAATAAGTCAACGAGGGGTGAATGCTCTCCAAAAGATGCACCATTTAGGCACTAAAGTCAATTTTTTTTTCTCTGAAAATATTCAATTTTACCTGACGAGGCTATATGTTGTACAGAAAGCAGCTTCAGAACAGATATCAGGTTCCTAAACTGAAGGCGCGATATTGTATTGTAGAATTCAAGTCTCCCAGCAAAGTCACAAGCAGGTTAAAGCCGGCATAATGAAAATTGGATCCTACATCATTTGCTATTCGATTTTCAATAGCTTAGCACTCACTACTCGGTGATCTCGGATCTGATATTAAATGTTACATTCACTTAATGTACTATAAGCTCAATCTTGGCCTTAAGTAGACCAGAAGTTGATGTATCTTTTGGACTACACGTTCTCTCTGGACAAATATTAAAGTTGTTCATACTATAAACACGTCCGCAGTTCCTTCATGACATGAGCAGTGTCTTATCAGATACTCCGGGCCATATTGTTATTACGTACCAGTGTGTGTTAATTTTATACATGAGTGGCGGGACCTATAGTCTAAATCGACTCCGAATGACAGATTTTTGGAGAAAACAGACAGAAATCTGCCGAGAGGAAGTCGCTGAAGAAATATTTTTTTGTATTTCATTTTTATTTTTTCTTGTGATATCCCACAAAATCGTACTACTTTCAAAAGAACGATCCTCAATAAAGTGGTTCGATTTATCCCAATGAATTTATCGCAGTTCTAATACGAAACCTCTAGACGATAAAAAAAATTACAACAGATAGTTACTTACGTTTAATTTTGGATCCGTTATGCCATTAGTGTTGGCTATCCTACCGGGTATAATGTAAGTTCTGGATATGGTACGATTTGATTGGCTTAAAACGAATTTCAAAAAGCTATTGTAGCGTGTAAAAGGTTGACTAAATACCCCACGCATATCCAAATGTTCGGTGTTAATGCCATTGGAGCCCTAAAAAAAAGAAAATTCAAAACCAATTTAAACCAAAATAATCATACTTTAAGGAAAAATACCTTACCACTGATATTTCCCACGTAAATGATCTTCTGTGATACAATTCGGACCACAAGAATGTATACATGGTTATATTATAACGGGCAGGTTCTTCAATTTCATTAACAGCTTCTTCTTTGGTGACGGTGATGTTGATTTTTGAATTTTTCAAATCCATTAAAGCAATGATCGATGTGGGAGCCATAAATTCTTTGGACCAATACCAAACCATCTGTAGAGGGAGTTTTAATTTAAATATTGTCGTGCAGAAAAGAAGGGCTATTGTTTACCTTATAATTTCCATAATAATCGATACTGGACCAAGTGGGCGCTACCCAATTATCGTTTAAATGCCAATATATGGCACCCATGGTTCTCTTATGCATTCTTTGTGATCTAAACACATCGGTTGCGGTTTTGGTAGCCATTGCCTGTGACAATTGCGATAAATAAATCAAGGCCTCGACATCTTTCTCCCAGTCCATGGCGGGCAAAGCAAAGTGTCTCGATATTAGCTGTAGCATGGGTACAAAGGCTTTCGGATCATGTTGTCTGTGTTGCACAATATCCGATAAGGTATAGTCAGAGGAAAAGCTGCGATTCCATGAAGCCATTACAGGCAAACTTTGAAAACCATATTCGCTAATGAAGCGGGCCCGAGGATATATATCCGGATCCCAGCCGTCCTTTTCATCTTCCCAGAAGTGGACTGAAATGAAAAGTGAATTTTATTGTCTTGTAATGGAACTTCCTTTTACAATTCTACTTACCATCCCCGTAGTTGGGATTTTGTGGTTCTGCAGCCAAGTCTTTTTTGCTTTCTTCCACACCCATAGAGGGTGTAGAGATCATGGGCCCTGCCCTTGGATTGAAATCATTACGTGATATTACATTCAGCTCATGGCGTATAGTACCCATAAACATTTGCTTATACTCCTCCTCTAGGCGTTTTGAATCCGTACCCAATTCCGTTTTGTTTTTCGTCAAATACAATTCGATTTCATCGTTCGTCACTAACATACAGAAACTGGGATGAAAGGCCAAGCGGCGGGCATTTTGCGAGGTCTCCAAACGTACCGATCTATAAAAAGAAATTCATTTCGTGTTTGCAAATTAATCGTTACACAAACTTACTCTACAAAATTATCGGTGAATGGATAGGTGGCACCGGTAAATGCTAAATCTTGCCATACCAATAGACCATAGAAATCGGTGAGATTATAAAACGTATCGGATTCATATAGGCCTCCACCCCAAACCCGAATCATATTTAAATGGGTCTCGCTGGCCGATTTCAAAATATGCTGAAGATTACTTTCCCGATACGAGTATTCAGGCAGAATGTGTGAAGGCATATAATTGGCACCCTTAACGAAAATGGATTGTCCATTAACTTTGAAATAAAAACTGCGACCAAAATCTATCGATTGAATATTGGATGTGAGAATAGAAATTTTAAAAAATTTACAGTAAAACTCACCATCTAAATTCTCCTCTAATTCTATAGTTCGGAAGCCTATATCAATGGTTTTTTGTGATTTGGTGCGCGACTTTATGCGTGGACCATTTTTATTCAACCAGCAATTGCTGGAAAAATACAAGGGATACAGTTTCTGTTCACCATAACCATTAGGCCACCATAACCTCACTCTTTCCTACAACATCAAAAAGAAAAAAGATATGAAAATGCCTGGCAATATAAACCTAAGTATTCCTTTATATTACCTTGGGTATATCCACTTTAAATTCTATTTTAAGCGAATTATAGGAAACCACACGATTGAAAATATAGGGTTCATCTAAAAGCTCCCTAATGGAATAGAAAAAAAAATTCCTCACGTTATTAATAAAACAAGCAAATGAAAACCCCTTTCTCATCTTACACGGCTATAAATGTCACCTCACAAAAGAATGCTCTCCGTATGTCAGTGCTTAAAAATATTCTCATATCCAAGGTCCAGTGGGTGTCATTATGGCGTATGGCCACATCCACATCACGCATTATGGCCACTTCAAAATATTCCAAATCAACGGGTTTCCATATGCCCATCGATGGAGCTGCTAAATTTGAACTTCCGCCAAAACTTGTTTGCATTTTCCTTAACAAATTACGGTGACACTCGCCATTTGTTCGACTGTGTGGGCAATTGGGCGGTACATTAATACCATTGGCCAAAAGCTCATTGGCCCTGGCCTTTGCCGCCCATATGGGTGAAATGAATTTGATCTCCAGAACATTTGGTGGTTCTTGCAAATAATTAAAAACATCGAAGGAGTAGCGTACAAACATATTTGTCGTATGACCTAGCAGATGGCCATTTAAATAAATCGACGACACTGTATCGATGCCATGGAATGTTAAATTTACCCTCTGATCGCTATCTTTAATGGCTGTAGAATGGCATAGAATTTCATTAATTTTATGAGATTTTTTTAAATTCAATTTCTATTTGGCATACTTACCCCAAAATATAGCTGTAAAAGTCCAATTATCGTAGGCAATCCATCTTAATAGATCATCATTTTTCGATTCCAATATACATCCATACTTGTCTTTCAGGGCACTATATACACCGATTGTACTCCTTTGGTCAATTTTCACATGGACACCTTAAAGACAGAATAAACATTTTAAAAATGGTTAGGTTAGTTAGCAGACCCCTCGAAGGAAGAGGTACCACTTAGACTAGCCCACTTGGGCCATCGTGATACTACAATAACCGGGGGTCAATCATTTCCTGTAGAAAACTATCCTGAGAATAAAAATTAAGTAAATGGTTGTAAGCAAACGTGGCTCCATTACCGAGAGTAGAAGACGAACCACAGTGAAATTTAATATCCTAAAATTATTATTATTGTTAGCAGATGCTAACCCAGGTTTAATATCCTTCCTTCAATCGTCTCTATCATGATTTTATTAGATACTTAGCTATAGGTCGTGTTGTTATCTTAGGTATTATTGACAACGGACTGGTTGCTATAGGGATTAAAGACGCAACTTATGGTTTTGAGCCCCAACCTGGGGCTAACCCATGAACTAACCTAACCTAAGCAGTGGGGCAATGTTTTTCCTTTTTTGTTTGCCAAATCCTCAAACCTTACTTATGTTTATGATGTAGGTTCTCACATCAACCAGGTTGTGTGTGTTAATTTTATCCATGAGAGCCGGTACATACAGTTTGTAGTCGACTTCGAACGATAGATTTTGGAGAAACTTTTAATGCCAATTTTTATTTACTCTCTGAATTTTTACCAGATATCTAGTGAGATGAAGTTCGCCGAAGAAATATTTTTTCCACAAGATATGGTTTGAACCACAATCTCAAGCTTAATAAGCCAATCCACCACCTAGTAGCCTATGGCGACTTCCCAAATACTCAATATTCAAACCGCTTAGATAAATTACCTCAAACAGGCTTATGCCTAAGCTGCAAGGATGGTTAATCTAATTCGATTTTCTGTTTTCTGGTCCAAAGGCACAGTTTGATATGGTTTCGAGAAAAAAAAACACTTCCAGCCCTTCATATAAAGACCACAGTGCACTTAATGGCATTGTGAAGGATCTACTGAGAGCGGGTTGTTCTACATACGAACCTTTGCCAATCTTTTGTCTCTTACTCCTCACTGCATAGATGACATCAGCGTCCGGTAACCATTTGTAAGCGGATGCAGCGCATTGCAGAAGAATAGAATTTATCTGCATCCAGTATATGATAAATATTGTATAAGGTTTTTGCCCTTAAGATTAACTAGGTTTGATTGGTACATCAATGTCTAAAAACGAATGGCTATGCTGGAAATATGTCTGTCTACGAGGAATTTTACTTCCTTCCGTATTTAGCAAAATATTGTAACAAAAAATTTTTTTAATCAGTAGTTCTACTACTCATTCGCTTCCGATTTATTTTTCCTTCTGGAATGTAGATTAGTTTTGTAAACTTCGATTCACTTGCACTTTCATTTTCAATTTTATTTTTATTATCGAGTACTACGAATATTTATTACGATAAAACTCTGTTATAAAACAACACTACTGAACTATTGATTTACAACAAATAAATAAATAAACAATTAAACAAAATAAAATAAACAAAAAGAAAGAATAACAATCAGCAAATAATTGAACGCTAACAAAATATCAACGATATCGTTATCAGATTTAATCTTATCGGTCCGGTCCGCCCATGGTAATGGTAGAGGTAGTATAACATGATTTTGAATAGAAAAATCAACAATTTTAATTGCTATTGATTACCATATGTCTACCGGTGTTATCTGTCTCTCTCTCTATGGGGGGACTTAGCAAACACTTAAGAGTAAATATTAAGAGTAACAATTTGGTAGAAGAGAAGTGATAAGCTAGAGTATGTTTTAACCCTTTAAAGGGAAAACGAAAATAATTTATAATTACAAGGCAAGAACTTATTATTTTTTTCTTGTAATAGGAATACTATAGAAAAGGAATTTTGTTGATGTTGATCATTAAAGCTTTTCCAGTTAAAAAAAAAACGTAAACTTTTATTTGTACACAATATTCCTGTCGCCGTGGGGATCAGGTCAATAAGTCAGTGACAGTTCTACTCTACTGGCATCTGACAGTTGACTCCTGTTAGAATTCGTCTGAGGTTGCATTATTTAGTTTGTATTTGACAGTCCTTGATAGCACACTACAGCATAATTTTAGAAAAAATCGCAAAAATTCACGAACTAGGTCAAGAATTAGCCACGAGTGACTATTTCTTATTGACAAACGTGCTTAAGAAATTAACTGTGACATCAAAAAATATTATTCTTGAAAATCTCAAAAAAATTGGAGAAATGTTGGACCCGGTGTATAGAAGAGTTTAAATGAGAAGTGCTCAATAGAAAATAAGTAAAGTTAAGAATTTATTTCAAAACACTAGATTATCAAAAAAGAACTCAGAAGTCAACACAGGCGCCCAGAAGAGGAAGACAAAAATTGATGGTGCTTGCAGAACTAATATAAGCCGCAGTCATGTCTCGACAGTACCCTACGTGACGAAAGTTTAGTAATGAATGCCAAACTATATAAGATGTATGGTGGCAATATGTTCTCCACACTCTTCAAATATCTGAAATGAATGATTAGTTGTATGATTACATAAAGCACACTCTGTTACTGCCGGATTGGAGTTATTAGCCGAAAGATGGAATAATCCAATCTATGATTCTTTGCTGTTTGAGATGTTTCTTTATAGATTTCCAGGATATCGGAATTGTATCAGCAATCATTTCTTCCAAATTGAATTCAGCTTTATTAGGGACATCGCATCGTATCAAAAGGTTCCGTTCTAACTCCATAGTAACTTTCGCTCTTAGTTTCTAATCATATCTATGACATCCACATTCCGTTGATGAAATTCGTAGAATGTTTGAAATTGTCTTTAATAACCGATTAGTTTGTAACTCTTTGGGTTTCAAAATTGGAAAAAAACAGTTGAAGTACTTATTTGGGGCGATAATCGAATGCCTATCATTTAGTTTCTTAAGATTATTTCATATAAGTGTTGCTTTCGGCTATAATGTCAGCTGTAACTCTTTATTGTATTGAGACTACACATGTGGCCACAAAAAACACTCAAATGGGGCCAATTGACTGCTTCAGAATACAAACGTGCATGCGTAATTGGTCATTACAATACTTCGGTCTGGATTGCGACCTAATTTCTTATACCGCTCATGTTGTGTGTGTTAATTTTATCCAGTCTTGGAGGGACGGGACCTACAGTTTAAACTCAACTCCAAACGACAGATTTTTGAGAAACTTTTTCACGGCAATTTTATTTACTCTCATAGTTTTCGCCAAAGATCTGCTGAGAGGAAGTCGCCGAAGAAATATTTTATTCATACTTCGTTTAGTTGGAGATGTCTGACTTGGGGTTTGAACCATGGTGTGAGTAGTCAACACACTATTAACTAGACTACGGCGATGACTACTTCAAAGTATGACATTAAATCTTCACTAAAACCACCTCCAAATTGGTTCATGGTATTCTATGTAGTATAGTATACTGCACCGAATAGGTGGAACTGACTTTTCCTAGAGTCAACGACTGCAATGTTGTGATGTGTACAGTGCCTTCCACTATAGTCGCCGGCTCTTCAACTGCACTTAACAGGTTAAATGACTCTACGAAATACTCTTAAAAACACTTCTAACTTCTCCCACTTTTCTTTAATTTATTGAATGAACGAAATATTAATTGTTTTGCTTGATATCGAAAAAAGAACATGAAATTCATTATCGCCTGCTCCAGTCATCATTTATTTTGTATTTGTTTGTATAGTTTTTGATTTTGATTTTCAAATGCTCACAATTATAAATAATTGCGTTAATAACATTGTCTTTTAATTACGATTTAATAATAAATTATAAATTTATTTTTCAATATGATTTATAACTCATGTATGTTTTGAATAATCGATTCGGACTCACTTCCATTTTGATTGGATAAACTCCAGGCATTCAAATTAACCACTTGTACCTTATCACATGCAATCTTTTCAATTAATTGCTGAATTGTTATAAAAATTAATAAATATTTAACACTTTTCATAATGATTTCTATTTCTGTAGCATATTTTTCGATTCGTTTTTTTATTACAATTCGATTTCTACCACTTTTCAGATAATATTTCCACGTCTAATAATTTCGAAACAGAATTACTACGTCCGTTACCGTTTGTTTTAAGAGTTAAACGAAAACTGTTTATTTCGTAGTAGATTTGAGGCAAAAAGTTGTCGAAAGTTATTACCTCTCTCTCTTAGCAATATGGTGGTGTTGTATCTCAACAGGTACTTCAATTCAATTTATTTTTTATTAAACTTATCAGCCGATATTATTGAAGAACCCCTTTTCCAAGTGTTTTTGAGTATTTTCATATTGTTAAGAGAGAGCGCGCCCATAATAAAACAGGGTGTTTAGAATGCTTTAATTAAATCTAAATTTATTTCATATACAACAACATTACAACAAGTTCTTAAGGTAGTCCTTAAAGGCAACGGTGCCACTTAAATGTTGTGGGACCTTAAAATTCTATTTACTTTAATCTTCATTGGAAAGATAACTGCCATACAAGCGTACTTCATACTGCAACCAATAGGTATTTTGAGCTTTTACCAAAATCCTTATGTACTGTTGGCCAATGCCGCCTTCAACGATTTCCGCCGATTTTAAAGAAGATCCCTGATCAACTTTGATGTCCGCACTGCTAATACATTGACCCTCAATGGCGCGACAATCTACTTGTAATTCTATGTCTTGGGGATATGTCCATTGCTTTGAATCGTGCCCAAAAAATATTAACGGATCACCTCAAGAAAAATTTCAAAAGTTTTTGTACATGGAAAAAGAAAACTTTAATTTTATTTCTTACCAATTTTTCTGAAACCAAAACCATAGCGATACTTGAATTCACCTTCGTGAATTCGTTTAGTAGCAGCTTGCAATTCAGCTGTAATTTCTCGAGTGCTTAACTCATCAGCTGCTGATGGTTTCGTTCGTATGACTATGCTTCCTTGTGCCATAACTTTGATTTTTCTTACACGCTGAGTTTCCTCTTGGTCTGTGTAAAGTGGAATGACCTCTTTTATACTCGTGTTTGGCTAATAATCACAGAATTTCTTTCAAAGATAAGGTAATTGCATTGAAGTATTACAACGGAATGTAGAAATAAATGGTGGTATTAAAAAACAATATTTCTGTTATTGAACAATTAATTATTGCGCGTGCATAGCACTTAGAAATTTCATTGAGAATTATTACCAACCATGAATTGCACATGGACCTGCAACAACTCAAAATACAAGGTGACACAATAACAAATCTTGTGCAATTAATCATATTGGCCAGCTCTGCTGAACATTTTAAATTGATTGTATTAACGTGCTATACTTTAAAGAAAAGAAAGAAAGCTTTTGTGGAGTAACTTTCTCAATAAAATAAAATTAATACACACCCATTGAGTGTTAAAGAATTGTTATAAATTCAGTTTATTGACTTGAGTGTACTGTACGAGGGTGGTTGAATCCAGTTAATGAATTTCATTTTTCAAAAACACAATGCCTAATTACACTATCGTACCCGATATTTAAGAATTATACTAGATTTTTGGAGATTACATTTTGATTTGTTTTGAGAGTCAGTCAAAATTCAATAACGTTAGAATATACCAATCAATAAAATATAACATATCCATCTTAAGTTTTTCTTGTTTACTTTTCATTAACTATTGTCTAATGGAGGACCCTACTTCTAACTGAATTGATTACAATACTTGTACTGAAGAATCATTCATTGTTGCAATGAAAATTTATCATTTAACTTTGAAGTAAGGTAGTCATAGAAATCGAAATTACTTTTTAACACCACAGGGTCAAGTGGTTTTTGGTACTGCACTCAGTGTTGTAATAGAGGTCGAATATGATATGACATATCGATATCAGTTTTATAATTGTAGAAGTATTTAAAGTTTCAGTTTAATTTTCAATCATATTTTATTAATTTGGATATTTAAAAATTATTTTTAAAAAATTAATAAAATTTTCTTAACAATAAAACTGTCATTGCAGACAGTAAACCTGACAAAGATCATCGCATTATCTGTAACTTCTAAATCCGATATGGTGTTATACTATTCAATTATCTAGAATTGTCCCTGCTTCACATAGTATACAAAAAAAATTCCAAGACGCCAAAGTTACATATGACGTATTGTAACGTATTTTAACTCCCGGCCGGAGTTAATGCAAAGGAAATCCGAAATTATTTCGGATTTTGCTAAGGTAATCACAGTAGTCTAGTACGTGAGTTCAAACCTCAGCTCTAATATCGCGAAATATTTCTTTTGGTGACTTTTTCTCAGGAGTTTCTGGCAAAAATTCGGAATGGTAATAAAATTGCCATGTAAAGCCTCAATAATTTGACGTTCGAAGTACACTTTAAGCTATAGGTTCCTCTATTCATGCATAAAATTAAGTCGTAAACCTGAATAAAACGTTGTATTGGCCAATTAAGTAAATAAGTTCCTAAGGCAAAGAAAGATGACGATTCAATATATAATGAGTGAGAGAAAGAACTCAACAGATTATTAGATTCTATATACTTTACAGAGATCTCTGTTTATACCCCTAGTCAGACATCTCGAACAAAACGAAATATGAAAAAATATTTCTTCGGCGACTTCTTCTCAGCAGATTTCTCTGAGAATAAATACAAATTTGTCACTCGGAATCGACTTTAAACTGTGGATCCTGCCACTCATGTATAAAATTAACACATAAAATTAACGTCGCCGCAGTCTAGTAGGTAGTGTGTTGACTTATTAGACGTAAAGCCAGAGTTCGAGTCCTAGGCCAGACATCAAAATAAAATACAAAAAGTATTTCTTCGGCGACTTCAGCAGATTTCTGGCAAAAACTCTGAGAGTAAATAAAATTGTCATGAAAAGTTTCTCTAAATCTGTCGTTCGGAGTCGACTTTAAGCTGTAGGTTCCGCCACTCATGGATAAAATTAACACACAGAACATGAGTGGTGTGAGAAACTAGGTCGTCATCCTGACTGTAATTGTAATGACCAATTATGTATGTATGTTATATATTTTATAAATAGGGGTTAACCAAGGTGTTTCGTAATCTCCGAAAACGCACTACGCACTAGATTTCAAGACGCTGGTTAACTAAACCAGATGATCCTTAAAGAACTTACTTAATTTTTTGTTTTTGTTTTTCGTTAGGTAAACTTTAGTCGTAATTCAAACAATATAACCCACCATTATTCGGATTATGGTGCAAAATTGTGATAAATTCCGCTGAGAGGAAGTCTCAAAAGAAATATTGTTTTATTCTTTAGTTTTGTCGGTGATGTCTGACCTGGGGTTTGAACCGTGGCCTCACATCTAGTAAACCAACGCTCTACCTACTAGTCTACGGCGACTTCAAAAAAAATTTAATTTTATTAAGTTGAACATAAAATAGTATCTTGAGAAACTAGGTCGTAATCCTGACTGAAGGGTTGTAATGACCAATTATGTGTATATAGTATCTTATAGATCTCTTTTGAGTAGTTCAACTTACCGAATCTTACTCGGTTTCTATTTCTAAAAAAGAGTCTTCGAATCTAGTTGAAATCTGAAAACTGAACACATGCGATCTTCCAGTGAAATAACTTTGAGATCTAATTTGAATTATTTTTTAAGCAGACTACATATAAGCGTCTGTTTATCCCTACGGATTTTCCAATCAAAGGTTGATGTGCATGATAAGTGAAAGACCTATAATATTGGTCAGTTGGGCAAATGCGGGTTTCTACGTTTTTTTTTTGGTAGGCTATTAAATAATAAATTTGTTTAATTTTTTTTTTTGGTTTGTTGTTTTGTTCAGATAATCTATATACGCTATCTCTTAAATACTTTAAACAATTAATTCAATTTTATTACTGCAATTTCAATATCACAAGTCCACAGCTGTTTCTGATAACTTTATTAATACGAAGTGAATTTGGCATCATAATTGAAGAATACAGTATTTGCGGCATTAACGGTCACACCAATGTAACCCATACCGACAGCGCCCTCATGTACACGACAATTGACATTGGGCGATGATACGGAGTAAATAATTTCCACATACGAAAGGGTTAAACCGGAACCACTTCTGGGGCAACGTAATTTCAACTCAATATCATGGGGTGCTGCCCAACTGGTGCTATCATGAGCAGTGCATGCAAGGCGTGCTAAATTTTAAATATTTTTTTTCCAATTTATTTCCATTTAAATATTGAAAATGTAAAAATACTTACAAGTGGGATTGTTTCCAACGGTACACTTGTAGGTGTAAGAATTAACTGCATCAGGAGACTTTGATTCTTTAACACGCAATTGGGTTAAAGTGGCTATTGCTGCCGGATTGGTGTCTACAATATTTGTTTCGATATCAGTCAACTCGATAGCATCTTCGCAGTTGACATAGGCCAAGGCGGCTATCAACAAAGTTACAAATACTGTGTGTTTAAACATTTTCCTTTTATTTTTAAGATTTTTCTTCCTGTTTTTCTCTTCTTTTTGTAATTCCACTTGTAGGTGCTGTTGTCTTGCACTTGCTGTTACAGACTGATGGCAAACTGTTTAATTTCGTTTGTTTTTATAGGTCGCTCGATGTAGGCCTTTGTATTGATTATATTGTAATCGTAATCGTAATAAATAATTGAAATAAAAAGTAATCGTAGATGTTATCGGTCTGTTTTTAGTCAATTAACGATTGTCCAATTGATTGTGATTCACATTTTATTTCATTTACTTGTTTATTCTTTCGTTTACTTCTGCCGGATAGTGTCTAGTATTCTTTTTTTGTAATTTTTTTTTTGCTCTTTACATTGTTTTGTTTTTTAATTTCTTTCAGTTTTCATAACAAAGTCTATAATAAATTGATAAAGGAAATCTTTATTCTTACATACTCGTACATTGTGTTTATTATTGGTAGGTAGCTATTTGTCTTTTGTTTATTTTGATAAGAATTTTCCGAAGAAAGTTAAAGATGTTTTAAGGTTAATAGGGTTGCCAAAATTGCGATAAGTTTTCAATACGAAACTTCTTAAACTCCAAAGGGAAGCCTGTAATCCTTAAATCAGCCTATTTTTTATTCATTTAATAGACCTATTAACTCCATAGTCTAGTAGGTAGTGTGTTGGCTTATTAGACGTAAGGCCACGGTTCAAAGATCACACATCAAATCGAAAATATGAAATAATATTTCTTCGGCGACTTCTTCTCAACAGATTTTTGCCAAATCCTCTGAGAGCAAATAAAATTTCATGTATAAAAGTAACGCACACAAAAGTGGTGTGAGAAGCTAGGTCGTAATCCTGACCGAAGGGTTATAATGTCCAATTATGTATGTATACATGTATTAACACCATCACACCATCATTCAAATATCTGACAAGGCTTTTCCGCATGGAGCCTATCCGAAAAATATCTAATTTCCTATAACGTATAAATCAGACTGAATTAATCGATTGCTAGGCTTATATTGACAATGAGGACTGCTGTGAGTTGTAGCTTATTGGCATACATTTGCAACCTAATAAAATCTCCCAAGAAAAAGCCTAACTTAGTCAATGTGGCATGAGCTGTGTGGCCCGTAAGATTGTGCTGTCGAAACCACGTGCCGTTATTGTTCAGATCTTCTAATTCATACCAAAAAAATGTTGGACCCATAGTTCTCGCCACTGACAGTGATAGCCTAGCCAATGGACTTCTCCAAGAAATATGCAAGAAAGACGTTGCCAACCTAAAATTCACATCAAACAGTGGATTTTTCCGGATGCATAGTCCCAGTAGTCTAGTAGGTAGTGTGTTATATTATTTGACGACAGGCCACGGTTCAAACCCTAGGTCAGACATCTCAACAAAATGAAATATGAAAGAATATTTAAAAACTCTGAGAGTAAATAAAATTGTCATGAAAAGTTTCCCAAAAATCTGTCGTTCGGAATTGACTTTAAACTGTAAGTCCCGCCACTCATGTATAAAATTAACAAACACAACAGAAGTGGTGGGAGAAACCAGGTCATAATCCTAACTAAAGGGTTGTAATGGCTAATTATGTATGTCCTCGCTATTGTTTCTTACTGATCACACATTCATATAAAGAAATTCCCCATTAAATATAAAGAAATTATTGTATGGGCAATCCTAATTTAATATTAATTGTTTAAAGTATTGCCACAAATTATTATTTTTTATCATATTTGAACAGGAATTAAATTGTTTTGTAGGAGGAAATGATTTCTTTTTTTATTAAGAAGTCAAGTGTTGTTAAAGTAAGTAATTTTTTTTTATTTGTTTTGAAATTTTATGATTTATTGGACGTGTTTAAAAACAGCACACATTGATTATGGGATTAATTTGGTCCAATTTTTTTACACAATTTACGCCGGTTAAATTGAAGCGATTTCAAAATCATTTTCCAAAGAAATCAATTGTGCTAAGTATATCCGTTTAAGCAATTCATAATAAAATATTTTTCAAAGAAATGTGTTGTGCCATATCCGTTAAAACAACGCATAATCAAGTGGTGCAATGTGCAAAATGATATTATCATGTACTTTTTTTGAAATAATTAAGATTTTTCGTAATTGATGAAACATTATGTAAACCGACATTATGTAAACCGTAAAAACAAAACTAGCACCTTGTCTTGTGCCTAGTGTTCTTAACTGGCTACCTGTGGGACTATGTTGACAAAACGAGTAGCTGTGAAGACAGTAACAGACTAAACATCATTACAGCATGGATACACAGAAGCTTTGATTATATCAAAATCTTAGCAACACTCACGATTGGGATCTCCCCATACACTATAGTACATTTGAACTTGTTTTCATTCCCTGTTTTATAACAACAATACGAGAAAGGGCAACAATGGCCAACAACTTTCAAAGCAACTATCCGAGGATACTGACGACAAAACCGGTTCTTTTCGAATCATTTAAATCTAAGCACACACAATTGGTCACTACAACCCATCAGTCAGGATTACAACATAGCTTCTCATACCACCTATGCGTGAGTGTATTAAGTGGCGGTACTTACAGTTTAAAGTTGACTCCGAGCGACGAATTTTGAGAAAGTTTTCATGGCAATTTTTATTACCCCCAGGGTTTTTGCTAGAAATCTGCTGAGTTGAAGTCGCCGAAAAAATATTTGTTTAGCGATGTCTGACCTGAGGTTTGAACCGTGGCCTCACGTCTAATAATCTAAAAAAAAATAGTAGGTAGTACAGCGACTTCAGTCTAAGCTTGCCATTGTAATTAACTGGTTATGGCAGCAAAATACAGGCTTAAATAAATGTTATAAATACAGGCGCAGAATCATTCATTCGGATGTGAATCCCGCATCAAAAATTGTTTCAAATTCTGGTTGTCTTAGCGAGCGAGTTATTCAGTTACTGTCATGTAAGTGAACTAGCACATAAAAGGTAATAAAAAATGTATGCACGCTTGCGTAATCTGTAATGTGGAGGAAACGGAATCGGTGCAATATCTTTTATGCGAATGCCCTGCCCTTCATAACAGTTATCGTCGGATTTTGGGTAACAAAACTTTTAAAGTCTGGTCATGGTGGCGAACGTAGCACTAAGACAACTTTCCGGTTTCAACCGCAGCTCGAGGTGGTTCAAACCCACCAGTACCGGATCATGACAAGGGACCTTACCTCACACTCGTAAGAAATCGAACTCGAACGAAATCGTATGTGTTATAAAGAAATCAAACAAATCTGGTCCCTTAAGATATACGGAGAGTATGATTTGTAATATGCAATATGCTAGTGACACGCAGAAAGTAACGCCTAAAGACAGAGGATACGTCCTCTTCAAAACTTGTAATGGCAAAAACTTAGAAGAGACTACTGAATACCCTCACTATTATTGATCTTCTGGGAACTGATGCATTAATATTATAAACATATGAGTACAATAGGCATAATGGTCAGGACGACTGTCCATTTAGCATAATTTAATCCTCTTTTCACAAGCATTTGAATTATGTTTCTCTAAATTCGTTCTTAAAAACTTAATAATTTCTTTTATTTTCTTCTCAGGTATGAAATGAAATGTATGTTTAGTACAGTATTTCTCTTTTTTTTATAATTAATTAGTCATACTTAACTAGCTACTTAATTTACTTTTTAATTACAAAAATAGAAAAAAAATTAATACGCTATTCTACATACATACATACATACGTACAATGTTTATTACTTAATAATACAGAAAGAAAAAATCTCATATTTTAATAAAAAATTTCAAAAAATTAAGATACATTATATACATTGAATGTTACATACATACATACATATATTAATGTGGTCCCATTTTTACAATTCGAATAACAATTAAAAAATAAAATAATAATATTCGTTACAATAATTTTAATATTTTCCTATTAAATCATACAAGAAAAATAAAATACAAACGGAAGAAGGAAGGAAAAGAATCTTTTTAAAGTAGCCAACGTAAGAAACTACCAAATACCGTTAAACCTAATAATATGGCCGGCACTGTTATAGTTAGAAAGGCACGTGTTCGTGTACCAGAGCCTGTAGCAGCTCTGTACTCATCTTCGGGTAAATATTCTCGTATATGCCGTGTTTTATTCATCATCCAATAGAACGCCTTCATATTACCCTGATGCTTCAGCTCATTGCCAACATGTTGGCGTATTTTCGCATTGTATTCATTTAGCCAACGTTTCTGTAAAAAATTTAATGTTTTAATCAATGAATTTTTTTTTTAAATTTTTAATTCGTTTTACCTCCACTGCACTCAGGAGAGTGCTATCAATTAGTTTAGGCTCATATGGTATCAGCGTTACATCATGGAATGCTAAAAATTCAGCTCCTGATGGATGTTTACGGCCAGTGTCCTTAACTTCCAAAACGTTCTTTAAACGTACACCATATTCACCGTTTTTATAGTAACCAGATTCTGTAATAAAATTAATTTAAATTTCGATTGTTTAGTGGTACTTTTAAATAAAAAAAACTGGAGTTTTTAAAAATATTTGTAGTATGTATTGTATGATAATGCAGTGCATACACCCAGCTAAAAATTTTCAAATTGTTCGTTTTACACATACATACATACATAATTGGTCATTACAACCCTTCAGTCAGGATTACGACCTAGTTTCTGACTCTCTGGTAGGAATCGAACCCACGATCCTCACGCTAATAGCCTAGTACATGTAGTTAGGATTACAATCTAGCTTCTGACTCCACTTATGTTGTGTGTGTTAATTTTTATACATGAGCTGGGTAACCTGCAGTTTACAGTTGACTCCGAACAATAAAATTTTGAGAGGCTTTTCATGGCTTGAATGGAGACGCGGATGAAAATACATTAGTGAAAGTGTAGCTCATAATCCAAAATTTGTCGAATCTAGAGCGTCCTCAGCAATTCAGCATATATTATGGCACATTAGGACGTATTTCATAATTGGACTTTTAGCTCTATCCATATAAAGTACAACTGAGTCAACAATCAAATTCAAAATATTCTGATCGGGTGCTATAGAATCACGCTTTTAATGCTTGTTTTTCATACAAAATTTTCTTCAGCGATGAAGCTCATTTCTCTTTCGACGTGGTCAAGTCAACAAGAAAAATTGTCGCATATGGGGTTCGGAGAACCTGGCAGTTATTATGACCATTCCATACATAAATACATATATACAATCCTTCAGTCCTAGCTTTCTCTGTGTATGTTATTTTTATATTTGAGTGGCGGACCCTACAGTTTAAACTTGACTCCAAACGACAGATTTTTTGAGAAACTTTTTCATGACTATTTATGACTATTTCTCTCAGAATTTTTGCCAGAAATCTGCTGAGAGAGTAAGTCGGCGAAGAAATATGATTTCATTTTACGTTTTGTTGGAGATGTCTGGCCTCACGTATAATAAGCCAACACACTACCTACTAGACTACGGCGAATTCAATTGTGACCATTGCATCCGCGAAAAAAGTGACCCTTTGGTGGTAAATTGTCATTGAACAAACAACTTTTTTAGACATCAATTGAAGGCTATGTATCGGATGGATGACGTGCTACTAGCCGCACAATACGTCCGATTTTGGCATCCTTCTCTAAGGAGTATCCAAAAGGAGTAATTTCATGACTTGGCAACTTCCACCATAATTCGTATCTTCCTGAATAATTTTCTAATGTTAGTGTATTCGTAACTATAACAAAAAGATCGGCTGCTGCGAACATGGTCCAAGAATTGTAATGCAAAGATTACTTCTTGTCCATTTAAAAATTAAGTTTTAAAAATAAAAATGGGCGTGGCATTTCAAATACAAAATTCTTATAGATTGAAAAAAAACCAACAAACTTACCACTTGAAAAGAAATAACCCTCCTTGAAATGGAAATGACTATCATGATCATAGGCCACTGCTATAGGAGCTATAAAATTAAATTTTTTAAATTTATTTTTTTTTTCGAAATTATTTTATTTTTATATACTCACGCTCTTGTACAGCGCCATAAGCTCCTATGCCATGACCTGTAGCCTGAGGAAAATCACTCATAGACGTCCATAATGGACCTCTAACTAAAGCATCGATTTCCGATAATTTCAAATCGGCAGGAATTTTCAAATGAGCCAATCTTAATATGCCGGCCAAAACATTCGTGTAGGCCTGTTTCATAGCAGCCGTAGGCTCACCGAATATAAATGTTCTGGCAACATCCGTAGTGCCATCATAATATTGGCTGCCAGATTCGATTATCAATAGATTTTGATCGGTAACCTCGATATCAGTAACATTACTGGAGATATAATAGGGCAGTGAAGAATGTTCGCCATAGGCTACCACAGTGCGTAACGACAAGCCCTTGACGGACTGTTGCGATAAACGAGAACGTTCGATTTCATATTTGATTTTCTCTTCGGTCCATTGTTCGGTAAAGAACTGGAAAAATGGAGTTGAAAGTGTTAAAATGAAATTTAAATCGATCCAGTGAAGACTTACCCTTGTTTCCAAATTACTCATGGCCTCACAAAGTGCTGCTCCATCTCTAATGTGGGCCATGCGCATACCTATCTGCTCTATGGAATTCTTTTGGGCCCGCATCATTATTATAGGGGAGATATGCTCGTATACTTTGTGTAGAGGAAATGAAGAAAATACTGCTTCAGAAGCTCCCGGTTCCTGGACACAGGGTGCTGGCACTAAAACCTTTTTCCAAATTTGCGAATACGTGCGTATGTCATTCCAAACCTGATTATATTCTTTTATTCTGCAAAAGTATTGATTGGAGTTTGACAAAAGCAAAGAAAAGCCAAAAACCCAATGACACACTTACTTGACACACATCTCATTATGGCAGTCGGTGTGCAGGTGCAAATCAATGCCCAAACTAATCTTAAAGCGATCCACATAAAAGAATATATCCTGATGGCTGACTATCAAATACGACTAAAAAGAAAGTTTGAAAATATTTGGAAATCTTTAAATGCTATTTATTTGAACACAACTGTTTGTCATACCTTAACAACTGGCGTAAAGGGTATATCAATGCCTCGTATATTCAATAAATAGGCAATTTCGGTTAATGACGTTACAATCATGGCATCACAATGGTGATGATGTAGACGTCTTCTTAACTCTTTGACTTTGTCCTCCCATTTCTCACCGGCATACGTTTTCTCCTGCACCTGTATGGTTACCATATCCGGCTCTGGCCGCTCACCTTTCCATATTGAATCGATTAAATTGTTATTGATTTTCGTCAATTCCAATAAATGGCCAGCAAGTTGATTTTCCCATTTCATCCACAAGTGATGTGGCACCAAATGGGGATCAGCACCCACACGTTGATTGGCATATAATTGAGACTGCGAATGTATGAAAAAACAAATCAAAAAATATTGTTTTAAATTCTATTCAAATAATATTCGGTACTCACATCCAACCAATCGCCTATGTTTACAGTGTCATTTGAACGATAAATCTCCCAATCACAATCCAATTCACCGTCCGCCTGCTGGACATAACGATTTTCCACCCAAAGGGCAGCACCCTTATTGGTAATGACTGCGAAAGCATTTGTACCCGTAAACCCGCTTAAATATCTTAAACGTTGATCCCGCACGGCTACTTCTTGATTTAAATGCTCATCGTAAGAGGGTAGAATGTAGGCATCAATTTCGGGACCCTGTAATGTAGCCCGTATTTGCATTTGTTCACGTACCGCAAACAGACGTCGGCGATACTCACTGACCGGCTGTAGCTAAAAATTTAAATTTTTTTGGTTTAATTTTTATTTCCTTTATTTTTTATTATTTTTAAATAAAAATTATTTGTTACCAATTTTCTGTATTTGCAAACTTCTCGGACAAAACCTTGGGGTGATTTTGCATTTACTGTTAAGGCCAGAACACCTAAAAAATATAAACAAATTTTAAATAAAATAAAATCTGTTTCAACAGAATAATTAATCGTTCTATTTTATATGTTTATTTATTTTTTTTAACTATAAACAATTCGTTTGTAAATAAATTATTTAAACCATTTAATTTTTACGTTGAATGTTTTTCTGTTCCTCATTTCATTCATTTTCAATAAAAAAATAAATTGGTTTAAAAATTTATATACGAGGGCTGACTTGAAATTAGCTAAATTGATTGGTGTACAAACACACATGACAAATATCTAGTCTGGATTAAACCCTAGCTTTTTCACACCGCCCATTGCTAACTATAAATGGCGGGAGCTGTAATTGATTGATGTACAGATGGCGGCAGAAAAATTTAAGAATTTTACATACAAACATACATTATTACCCACATGACAAATATCTAGTCTAGATTAAACCCTAGCTTTCTCACCATAAATGGCGGGAACTACAACTTAAGATTTATTTCAAACAAGAAATTTGAGTAACTTTTCATGGCAGCAGTGGTGAGAGGATTGAAATGTTTGAAAAGCAAAGAAATATCTTTGCTCTGGCCTTACTTCTCTGCTTTTTCAATATCTCTAAACTGAGTTTTGAACTCGGAAATCTCGCCAAGTAAACCAAACCCACATTATTATGGCGACCGAATTCCTTCGATGAAAACTGGCCGTCTTATTAAACATGTGGTTTGAGTTTCAAGACGAAATTCTCTTTTCAAATTCAAAATTGCTATTTAAAATATTGTCGTAGTCATCTAATAGGTAGTGTGTTGGCTTATTAAAAGTGAGGCCATGGTTCAAACCCCAAATCAGACATCTCCAACAAAACGAAAAATGAAAAAATATTTCTTCGGCGACTGCCTCTCAGCAGATTTTCGGCAAAAACTCTATGAGTAAATTAAAATTGCTATGGAAAGTTTCTCAAAAAGAAATCTGTCATTCGGAGGCGGTTTTAAAGTGTAGGTCTCGCCACTTATGGATAAAAATTAGCACACGCAACATTAGTGGCGTAAGAAACTATGTCGTAATCCTCACAGAATGGTTGTAATTACCAATTATGCGTATGTATAGGTGTACTAGTCTCACTCCAACTGATATTAAAATTGCTTCGTTCCCTTTTTTTTGCTAATTTTCGGGTCGCCTTCGGAAGAAACATTTTTCATTACTATTAAAGATCTCTTTTCCTATTTATCGTTTTTAGAAAAATTTATAAAAATATTTGAATGTATTTAGGTAAACTTATAGAAAATCTTTAAAAAAAATAAATATCAGTGCGTAAATATAAATCCAATTTGTAACAAAAAAATGTTTTCAAGAATGTATGAAAAGAATTTACAAAGTTAGTTACACAGATGTCAACATAATTCATGGTGGGTGTTAGAGGGAATCCACCTTTGAATGACTAACACTTCAACACCTCTTATGACAAATTTCATCCTATTAGGAACATGTTTAGCAAGTATAGTTAACCGCCATCTTCAGCAGTTTCTAGAGTCGAAAGATATTTTGATTCTTATATACATACAGTGGTGGCCTTATAATTAGAAACGACTTAGCAACATGTATGTTTGTTAATTTGTTTAACAGTTTTCACTGTTTGGAGGACGTTTTACATATGTTTTTCCATCAGATTGGGACAAATTAAATTTAGATTCGTCACTCCAGGAAACTCTGTTCCAAAAACATCGTTTCTAATTATAAGGCCACCACTGTATGTACATATGTCATACAGACATAAATAATTGATCACTATAAAGCTTCACTCAGTATTACGACCATGTTTCTCCCACCACTTATGTTGTTTGTATTGATTTTATACATGAGTGGTGGGTCCTATTGTTTAAAGTAGATTACGAACGACAGATTTTTGGCACTCAGAGTTTTTACCAGAAAAGTGCTGAGAGGAAGTCCACATTCCGTTTTGTTGGAGATGTCTGATCTGGAGTTTGAACCGAAGCCTCATGTCTAATAACCCAACACACTACCTACTAGACTACGCCCTGACATCAAATCGAGAACTCGTGTAATATAATAAAAACAACCATCAGAGAAAAGTGTGTCACAAGCTTTGGAAATTACTTCAGCCTTTCTTACTTACTTTCTGCAGGAATTTTCTCATTTTACTTACTTTCTGGTCAAATCTCTCATTTCTCTTTAACTCGTAATTACTTGTTTACACATGAAAGCGACATTTATAAGCCATATCGAGGCGAAACAGGTTAATATGAATAACTCACTCACAAATTTTACAATGGGTTCGTATAGACTAGGGCGATTGCGGCATATCTTACACGCTTTACATGTAGGAAGCCAAATAGCTATGTGAATATTCTACAAAAGTCCTTTTATGGTTCAACCGAACTTTATTTAAAGAAACGTTTCAATTGTTGGTCACGTGTGGTTCTGGTCTGCCCGAACGACGGCTGTCGATGAGGTTCCAGTTGAGTACTGCAGTACGAATACGTACTTCCTTGCTGTTTCCTTCTTCGAATTTGCATATGCTTTGTAGAGTGGTAAGGTAATGGAAGAAGAGACAGATGATTCCCGCATAATCTATGTCTTCCACATGAGTCCTAAGCCTCCAAATTATTCTTAATCCCTTTACTCTTTACAATTTAAAAAGATTTGAATCTCTTTCACCCCATAAAGGTTTATACGAGCTTGTTAGAGTGTAAGTCAAAACTTAAAATTTAACTTTCATCTGCAAATCATTACCGAATAATAACCAAATTGATCTGTATGTGAAACGGCTGCCATACCACTTATTCGAATAATTCACGTTGAATTGCGGCACTATTATGAAGTGAATATTTTTTAAAAACATTTTAATTTTACTGAATCGACAGATTTAATAAACAAACGGTAGATATTAATAACAGGTGAAAAATTATGTCTTGGAAGTGAAGGCATGTCAGAAAGATTCACGGTATATGACGTGAATAAGATCGCGAATACTACATTATTGCCATCAGCTGTGTGTTGTGCTGTGTCTGTTTAAAATAAATTTCATTTAAATAAGTTTACCGCCCATGCTGTTATATTTTAAATTATTTATTATTTAATATTTAAAAATACTTTTAAAACAAAAAAAAAGTCAAAAAACACAAAAAAATGTCATCTACTACTATAGAAAGACAATTTCACATCGGCGACATTCAAAATTGTTAACAACAATCCGTCATGATTATTTAAACACGATAATTAAAAAAATACTTGACAGCTGCCTTAACATTTACTTGAGGAATATTTTTTTAAATAGTTTTCCACGAAACTAAAATGTTTCGTATAAAAAACAAACAGTTTTTATGGTCATAGTAATGATTTTCTTATATGTAGTGAAACGTTTGTAAAACATTCTGTGCGAAATTAAACATTTTCTGTGTGTACGTATGTATGTGTATGAAAAATTCAATAAATTCGCCTTAATATGCTTGATTTCCTAAATTAAAATTTTCACATTTCTTGTGAAAACAAATACATTTTGTATGTGGGTTGAACAATTAAAACAAAAAAATTGTCCAATTTTTCATAAGAATTAACGCTTAAGAATGAGAAACATAAATAGGATATGATTCAATATCCAGCCATTCATTGAACGCATGATATATTGATTGAATCATTTTAAAAATATATTTTCATTACAATCATATGATGGGGAGAACCATAATTGGGAAATCTCAGAATACCCTAAAAAGAAACACTCAGGGGATGGCTGCTATTCATGCATTACATTGTGTTGAAACTAAGACAATAGGTTAGTTTTGAGTTAGTTTATGTCACCGTAGTCTAGTACGTAGTGTGTTGGCTTATTAGACGCAAAAAGCCTCGGTTCGAGCCCCAGGCCAGGCATCAAAGACAAAATACAAAACGTATTTTTTCGGCGACTTCCTCTCAGTAGATTTCTGGCAAAAACTCTGAGAGTAAATAAAAATTGCCATGAAAAGTTTCTCAATAAATAAAAATCTGTCGTTCGGAGTCGACTTTAAACTGTAGGTCCCACCACTCATGTATAAAATTAACACACACAACATAAGTGGTGTGAGAAACTAGGACGTTGTACAATGGGTCAATTCGACCTCCGAGTACTGTACTTGTCTTAATTGACAAGTACACGTCCTCTAACCTAACCTAACCTAGTTTATGTTTACAAGTGACAGGGAAAATTTTCGCGTGAAGAGATCTCCATAAAAGAGAGACAAATAGTCACAAGATATACAAGAATGAATTCTCTCTCTATTGCATGCATTGTGTGATCCCCTGATCAATTTTTTACGAACGAAAGAGGTACTCTGTATGACAAATGGTTACGATTTAAAAATATTTTTGGGGACAAGTCCTGTTTTACCTCCGTTAAGCTAGCGATAAAATAGCGAAACACAAGCCACATTGTGACAGTGATTTAATGAATCAATAGAGTTGGATGTTCCACAGTACTTAACAACCATCTTCGCTCTCTCCAGTAGTACGTACTGGAGAGAAGGCTCAAATTACACCTCGAAGCACCAGGCCATATACGAGAGTTTGTATTCCGTTTTTGGAAGGAAATAAGTGGCCTCATTACGACGGTGATTTAATGAATTAAAAAGGTTGGATATGCTACAGTCATTAATAACCACCATCACTCCTTCCCGTACGCACTGAGAAGCCTCTAAATACGCTTCGAAGCACTAGTCCATACATCAAAGTTGCGTTCCATTTTTGGACGGGTATAAATGGTGTAATCATTAAGGGAATAGGATGAAGTAAAGAATTTTTTTCATCGTCTTAAAACACCAATCCGCTTGAATAATTAGTATGACAGTTAAAAAATATGTTGGACGCAGCGAACAACGCATTAAAGTTTTACTACTAACAGAACATCAAGAGCTTTGGCAAGGATAAAATCGAGTTGATTTACTATTAAATTATTTCCACCTCTGATAATTTAAACAAACTGGAATCAATTTGTATTTTGAGTGGAGTAGAAGTTACTCATTTAATATAAGAAGATTAGGCAGCGCCACCACGCCTCTATGACAAGTTTTCACAGAATCTGTCGTTTTTAGACAACGACAGATAGCATTCCCATCAACCTAGGAAATCATTTCTATTTTCTTTAGCGGTTTCCGTTTACATACATAATGGGGCATTACAACCCTTCAGTCAAGATTACGACCTAGCTTCTCACACCACTTATGCGAGTGTACATTAATTTTATACACGAATGGCGGGATCTACAGTTTAAAATCGACCCCGAGAAGAACTTTTCATGGCAATTTTTTATTTACTCTCAAAGTTTTTGCCAGAAACTTGCTGAGGGGGAGTCGCCGAAGAAATTTTTTTCTATTTCGTGTTGTTCTGGTATTTCTGACCTGGGCTTTGAACCTTGCCTCACATCTATCCACTAGACTGCGGGGACTTCCAAACCTACTTTATGCTAATATAGGAAGGTCAGGCAGCACTACTTCTTGAGATTTAGCAAATTTCCTAAGCTCTACAATAAGTAGAACAACAATATTATACAATATGTTATTTAGACACAATGACAGATAGCATTTCCATCATACTAGGCCCGACCGCACCAGCTACAGTCAGTCAATCACCCATAGAGGCGGAAAATTCGATTTTTTAAGCTAAAACAAGACAAATAAAGTAATGAGAAGATGGGAGCGATTGAAAGACCAATAAAAAAACATGAATGCCTCCGTAGTTTTAATAAAACAAGGCGTAATCCAAAAAAATAATTTGTATGTTCTGTCTGTACAGTCCATGGACAAGTTGGTAGAAAAAAATCTTTGTATCAGATTTATATTCATTCCCTTAGGTCCTTTAATAGGGCTTTTAGAAACCATAACTATCTTCTGCTTGATGTCTACTTCGTTTTTCATTGCTTGTTTTAATGTCATTAATAAAGTTTTCCTAGCTAAGCAGTTTGGTCTGCTATAGCAGGTTCTAGGATGATATGGTTACCATCTCTCAGTACCTAGATACAATATTACCTGCGAAAGCTTGTTGCTTATTCAGACCTACTCTTCCCCTAGTAGTGGTCTATATATAGTATTGGTGTTATCTTCCATTGATACTCTCCAATGATTAATAATTTTTATTTTGATTCTACATAACATTTTTATTTACAAATTTTGAATACAAAAAAAAACTTAAATAATAATTCGCTCATGATATAAAAATTGTACAACATGTCTATCATTTTATATCCAAAAATTGTTTCGAATCTTGAAGAATAAAAAGAAATTGACTGAAGATCAACAGAAATTGTCTGAAGTCAATGGCAACCGAAATCAATGTAGACAGACAAAATAATCAACGCAACAAGGCTCCCTTGAGTAACAACTTTGTTCTTTTATTTAAACGGCATTCATTCATTGCCAATGTAAATTCAAATTCAAAAAACTAGACACGACACACACGCACTGAATTTACGCATGAAAATAGAAAAATTAAACGCCACTAAAGTTTAAACAAAAAAAAAAAAAAAACAAATTAAATGATTAATTCTTTTAATAACAAACACAATAAAATAATGAAAACAAACAAATTAAATTGCTTAATGGACGAATACAACAATAGTTTGGGTCGCAGGAATTTTGATTAAAATAGGCCCCATCAATTTATTTTTATTATCAAAAACAAAAAAAAAACAAAATAAGAAATTAATAATTTTATAATTGCTTTTAATAAATTATATTCCATCCAAACACAGTGTTATTAAAAACAAAAATTAATTTTTTAATTTGTCTTTAAAAAAATAACAATCTGGGTCAAAACCTATCGTAAAAATTATATGTATTTTTGAACTGATATTAAATTAAATACAATATGATTTATTTTATAATAAATTTTTTTTTTAAGTTGTAGCAAATTATACCACTGATATAAATAGATTTCGAGTTATTATTAATTTTGTCTACATTTTTAATGATGCTTTAATATAAAAAAAAAAATTTTTTTAAAAATTAGGAAAAAGAACTGAATTTAAAAATAATTTTTCGAATCATACGCACGTCATGTATGACGTACTTATTTTATTAAATTTAAAAATATATTTCCGTAAATAAAATACAAAAATCATAAATAGCCAACCATTTGACACATCTGAAATTGTTAATCTTCGATACATACATATGTATGTACATATGTTTCTGTCATCATACATTGTATTACCCTCTACTGTGTTTATCGGTCTTCTTCTAGAAATTGTTTACGTGTTTACTTGTACTCATGGCAATCTTTTAGTGAAATTTTTAAAAGAACTACGAACTTATGCCTGTATTTCTATGCCGATTATTAATTTTAAATGCTTCAATTGTCTTTGCCATTTTGAATAAAACAAAACTCCAACTTTACGTCAATACGCGATAAATCGCCAAAATTTGTTTCACAATTCTTTGAAATGTTTTCATCCGGAATTTCTTTTACAAGGATATATCGTTCCTCAAAATATCAGACAATTGGTAGTAACAAATAGGCCCAGTTTCTTTTAAAGCCACTCAGCTTCCAAGCTTTGATAGGCGCTCATAATAATTTCACCGCATTCACGGGGAACAATCGGTCTTGATGTGTGTATCATATATTCTTCTATTCATGCTTTTAATGGAATACATACATGAAAATATTTGATTTAAGGTTTTCAAATAAATTTGCTATCTCAGACTTAAGAAGAATTTAACCGACATGTATTTTACATCTGACTTGTCAATGTTTTTTATTCATTAGGATTTATATATACACAGTGAGCGTCAAAAGAAACTAACAATCACCAAACTCAACTTTTACCACTTAAGGAGGATGCCCGAAAAAATTTCACAATAACTCCCTTTTTTCAATTTAAAAAACTGGCAATGAAACAATTTTAAAATAAAAATAACGGTAATTTATTAATGTATATTTTTTTAATGTATAGTCTATTTTGACGTTTACTGTATTTATTTACTCGGTCTTCTGTCCGCTATTATCTTTTCAAAAGAAGTCTCTCTAGCTTTAACAATCTCGAATTCGAACAATCTTTTGTGGGTGTAGACAGAACTTTCACGCCCTCTGCCAGCTTGACCGGTTTTGTCAATTTACACTTTGGATTTATCATCCTGGACATTTTGTCCTTGAATATCCTAAACTTTTGATTTCCTTTTTGCTTATGCGGTTTTTAATATGAAAATCAAAAAGATCTGGACATATTGTCCATGGGTATTCTCAAATTTTGATTTCCTTTCTTATACGGTTTTGAATGTGAAAAACAAAAAACAAAGAACATTAAATATCTGCGAATTTCACGTTGTAAATGATGACCATGGAAAAGTTTCATACGTAAAATATTTTGGTATGTCAGCGATAGATCCTCAAGTCAATCATTAATAGAGGGTACATGATGCTTGTTCCATGCGGCCAAAAAGGATTCAATAAGAAGTCGAATAGCATCGTACTAATCGTCATAAGTCTTAAACGATAGAGTTTTGGGCAAATAAAGATCACTGGCAGTGCACACCTTCACTATCAGAAGGGTGCAATAATACTAGTCAGGCATATGAAGAAATTGGTAATATTGTGTATTACCATTGGACCTTATTGCACCCAAGTGGGCTATGCTGTATCTCTCTTGAAAATAAAACAAAATCTTAAAAGTGATATTGACACTTAACTTTTTGAACAAGGTTGCCTGGTAGACTAGTGGGTAGTATGGTAGACTATTAGCGTGAGGGTTAAGTTCGGTTTGAGGACGTTTTCTTGACCTTGGGACAAGTATAATACCCAAAGGTTTCGATTCCCAACAAAGACACTGGTCTGTTACACTACACAGAGCATAAGAGCTAAGTTACTCAGCTCGTTTATAAGTAAATATTATTTGTAATTGTATTGTAATTACAAAAAAATATTAAATAAATAACGTTTTGAGCGTACAATGTAACAATTTGATCGTTTTGTGTTGTACATGCATTCTGTGCGTTTATTTATTAATTCAAGCAGATCTGTTCAAAAGTTCTTTGTTTCATTTCCAATATTGTTTCTTAGTTTTATTTTAACTTTACTTAATTTATTTTGTTGCAAATAATATTCATTATTAACTTACCATAAACTATCAATAGTAAATACCAGATCCATTTCGCTGTCGTCATGGCCTGCAATTTTTATGATTAACAGTCGATAACTTTTTCGTACAATAATTCCTTCTATAGAACACCACAATCGTTATAATGTTAATTTTTTCTTTTCTTTCTTTTCTTTTTTTTTCTGTTTTCACGCCTTGTCCGATTTTAATTTTCTTTTTTCAAATATCTTTTCTATATTTTTTTTCTTGTTACACTTTTGCACATTTGTTGCTGGCCATAACATTTGCTGGCGTATTACGCTACTGCAGGCGTAAGACTTTTTTGAATTTCAACTTTCAGAATCCGACTAATTTTTAACACTTCCGCAATTGCATTTACTTTTGATGGTGGTTTCTCCTATTTTTATTAATTTTATTTACACTTTTGCTCTGTAAACAAAAAATTAAAAGAAAACGTTAATGATCTTTAAAGAAAAATTCATTTAAACTTTTGTGCCAGATTAAATGAAATAAAATTTTATTTTAATTACATCGACGAGATTACTTTGCTTTGCATATGTAATGGGAATTCTCAGAGTATATGAGAATACTTTCCAGTAATTGTTGTTTATTGTGAAAGTAATTGTTGAAAGCATTTTTAAAACAAATAAACGGTCACTTCTGTATCCCTGTTCCATATTTCAAATTGAAAACTCATCCACACTGCTGCTGAACAACGTGAAACATTCGTAAGTTAGTGAAATAAGGGCAAATGCCGCACCTATTTTATGGAAAACTTTTTCATACCCAAGTGATCATTCAAAATTTAAATCACTAACTGTCACAAACCCTAGCATTTATAATTTTCGATCAGCGAACACCACATGGTAACTTATTTCAATCGATTATAGGATGTAGATACTTGAACTGACCGTACAGAATGTTTTTCATCTTCTGTACTTGTATGAGGGCAACGAATTTAGGTGAAGCACTCTTTTATTGCTACTGAATTAATTCAGTTAAAAAATGCAACTCATAGACCAAAAAATGCAAATCATCGACCAAAAAATGCAAGTCATCGACCGAAAAATGCAAGTCATCTATCAACAAATTTCATATCGTCGACCAAAAAATGCAAGTCATTGATCAAAAAATTTCATGTCATCGACCAAAAAATGCAAGTCATAGACCAAAAAATACGAGTCATCCACCAAAAAAATGCAAGTCATCGATCAAAAAATGCAAGTCATCGATCAAAAAATTTGAGTCAACTTGAGAAAAATACGACATTTGTTTGTATCCATTATAGAAATATAGTATATGTCTATACATATATGCATATTAACTCAATGAGAATTATTAAAAAATTTTAGTAAATTTTTCCACAATTTCCAATTTTATCCCAACTGACATCGAGCACTTTTTTTGCTCATTTGAAGAAAGCAATTACTTCGTCAGCTATATCTTCTGTCCCAAGGACTGAACGACCATAACGAAATCTGTTGTGGAACCATTGATCCTATAGCTATCTAGGCCACTAGGTCCAAAACCGTACCTTTTTAAATTTTATCACATATTATCCCATTAATGTAGTATCCCAAAACTTATATCGAAATGATGATTATAAATATTTATACGTTGCACCGTGTAGATTGATTCAATTCTTGTTCTATTTCTTCAAATTCTGTCTCAAAAACACTACTACAATTCGTTTATGTTCTAATCGCATGCTATTATTGTCACTTTGAACCAAATATTCTATTGAAAAAAAAAAAAATAAACTGCATATTTTGATGTACATGGGTTGTGCCAAAAGTTTTATTATAAAATGTGTGTAAAAAACTTCAAACATTTTTAACAACGATTCTAATTCTATATTTCTAGCAACCAATTGTATGGATCTTGAAGGAATAGTGCTGCCGGACTTATCAAATCATAATCACGAAAAAAATGACTTCAGCGGCGAAAAAAAATTTAAATGTAAGTACGAGCTTTTGTTAATTTTTTATTATTATTTTTTTATATTAATTTTCCGTTTTTGATGAGAATAATTAAAGCGTATTTAATACTTTATTGCTCTAATGTTTCCCTCATCCTCAAGTTACAACTTCGATTTATTCTTATACTGTATTGTATGCTCAACCACAAAAGTTGAGTTTCAGCCGCTAAAAAAGCAGGACTGAATTTATATTCCTAAAAGTGTCTTTGTTGAAATTTTACTAAGAATACTTCTGATAAATAGAACAGATGATCTTCACCAAATTTTTATAATACTTAACAGGTGGCCACTCTAAATCTACACCATTTAAAAATAAAGAATGAAACATTCTATTAATTCAAATGGTAGAAGTATAACTGAGAATTACCATATTTCTGTAAGCTAAGATAGCTCTGGCAGATTAAAGCAACCACTACTAGAAGTTAAGCCCCCTAACCAATTTTGAGTTTAGAAGCATTTCTTAGCAGGTGGAAATTGTTGCCTTTCCTTTATATTGTTCCTGAGAAATGGGAAATGGCAAATAGAAATAGCAATCGGCTACTTTATAGTAAAAAATAAACGTTTAGTTAAAGCCTTCCTCACGATAGTCACTCAACTTAATAAGTAAAACGCAGCCATTCTAGCAGATTTTAGTACGCTTTACCGCAATAACAACTCATCTGCACAGTCTATTTTTTTCCCACCTTCATTATTATGGTTACGTCCAAACCTGATACAAGCACCTTGCAACCTAGGAGGTGAATCTGTAAAGTGATGAATCACCAGCCAATCTACAGCCTAATAGTGCCGAGGGCTTTATATTGTTCAGTCCTTTGCTAATGTCTTTAAAATAAAGGCAGTTGTTTATTCTTAAACTCTAGTGATCTTTCAAAATATCGGACAATAATATGCAGCACATTATCAATTACTTTGCCCTACTCCATCAGACTTTCGCAGACTTGGAGAAGGCCTTAGATAACATTCATGCAATAGGTTTGAAGGTCATTGACTTGTAAACTTATTCCGCAATTTGACACGCATATGAGGTTTGCAAGTCGCACTGGAAGATTTAGAATTATTCTGAATATATTCAACTGATTGTTCAGACATTGCAAATGCAAGCTAAGCTGACACAGGTCCAAGAGATTACTGTCTTATTAGGCCTGAAGGCGAATGTAAAGAGAAGGCTAAGGATATATTTATACAAAACTTATTTATGAAAAATGTCGGCTTTTTTGCTACACGATATGCTATCATATAAAACAGACATGATGGCAGGGTCCGTCAGACATTTAACAGTCCAAATATTGTCATCCATTACTTGGCGTGTAAGTCTTTTCAATTTCAAAGTGAAATCCATCGTCCAAGAAATTCGAGAATATTAACGGAGATGTATAACCAACATATTGAAAAAAATCGGTTGATAATAACATTAGACAGACGATAAACTGAAATACATTTTATTTCTTTATCCATTATTTCCTCTTCCTATTTCTTAACCACGTGTCATGTGAGGTATTGCTTTTGTGTAAGCGTTTAAAACAAAAACAAAAATTTATTCAGTTATTTAGCCTTTAAACTACAATAATAAATTCCTTGAACTTGTAACATGGCCCACGTAAATTCAAATAAAAATATTCAAATTTAGAACACCCTCATTTCATAAATACATATTCGAATTGAATTATTATTTCAAAAAATATTTTAAATGTTCAAAACAGAAATCAATTGCAACTGCAACTGCCATACATTGCAACTGCCATACATTGGTGGTGTGAGTGAATGATGATAATGACAAGTGCAAATTTTCATGTGATATTTATAGGATTTGATAACGTTTTTAATATACATAAATAAACGCCCTTAAATGGTAGTTAAAGCCAAGTCAAAACATCAGAACTCAATTACAAATTCAAGTCAACAGAGCCAGCCAATGTTTTCAATTTGAATGAATTATTATGACGTACAACTACACTACATACTACACACAGTATGTACGAGTATTTTAAATAAATTTTATTAGAATCGAATAAAACAAAACAAACTAAGCGCCCACCACTTTAAATGCATAGTTTTTGTAATTCAGTTGTATTTGTTGTTATTGTTATTGACTTGTATTTTAAATAGGAAAATTATTTATTATAAATAGGAGAACGTATGTATGTATTTGGCATTGGCACTTTATGCTTTTTTGGCTATTTTGTAATTTAATTTCGTTTTTGTTTTTGTATTTTTATTTTATTATCTCTCTATAGAGAGACCCCTTTTCAATGTAAATGTTTTAAAATGTTGAAAATTAATTGAAATTTCCTAGCGGCGTATTTCATTTTTCATTTCACTGTTGCGAATAAGTAGTGAATCAACCTACGCCACTAATAATTGCTGGTACTAGACTTGTTGTTTGTGAATGGTTTTTAATTGATAGATTAAGCGATAGAAATCACTGAAATTTTTTCTCCTTCTTTTTTTTTGTTTTGCTACAATTGTAGCCGCCTTTTTGTAAATTTTTTTTTTGTTTAATACAATTGTTTGCAATCATTTGTTTCGTTTAATTAATTCAAGCAGTTTTTAATGCAAAAATTTTCATTGAAATTAAATAATTTTTCTATCTATTCAATCAATAAAAAATAAAAATTCCATGATATTTAATTGAGTCCAGCAAATTAAATTTGTTTTCATAATTTTTAATTTGTTAAGAAAAAGTTTATATCAGTGAATATGGTCAAAAGTTATGGTTCGTATGACGTAGTAAGAAAGCATACATCAAAATGATGAAATTGCGCAGCAATGCTTTATAAACCAATAGAGTAGTCAGTAGTATGTTTATGGCGTTTCGGGGGCACTTATTCCATACAAATTTAGGAGCATGCCTACGCTACAGTCGGTAGTGTCGGTTAGTCGATAGGTTTGTAACATGTAATGTGAAAATGTATATACGTATGTATGAATGTTTGGACGGACAGAATGAATGTGTGCACGTATTATCATACTCAATGCTGAAAAAATAGAAAAGGGATCTACACCTATATAGTTGTTGTGTGTTTTTTATTTTATTTTTTGTATATTTAATTAGAAGGATCTTTAATTTTAAATGTGATAAGAAAGGGTAGGTTGGTTGTGCGGTTGTTTTTTATTTTTTGTGTGATTTAATTTGAAGGATCTGTAATTTTAAGATGATAACAAATTCTTGGCACGTATTGTTCATGATCACAGGTAGAAGAAATAGAAATATAAACTAATAAGAAAGGGTAGGTTGGTTGTGCGGTTGTTTTTAATTTGATGAGAAAGAAATGTATAGTTTTTTTTTCACGTATAAGTATAAGTAATATCTGTTTTCACATAATTGAATTTACTGATTGATCTACAACACCCCAAAGTATAAATAGACTTGTTTTTAAGGATTTAGAATTTTTTAGTTTTACTGTTTTAAATAAATGAAATTATAGAATAAAGGGATTAATTAAAACAAATTAGTTTTTTTAGGTATACATATTTTATTTTTAGATTTTGTTATTTTGTACAATACAATACATATATCTATTTAATATAATAATAGTTAAACATTCGTTTATACATATTAAATAGCTTAAGTGTTAACAAATATTTGTCATAAAATGTTTGGCATCTGCAAATGTCAAAAGATTCTGAATAAATTTTGCACAATAATACAAACATATGACATATTAATACATACAAATGGATTACTTATTTTACTAATGTTACATATTCTTAGTTCATTTATAAGTTTCATAAATAAATCTATATGCTCTTTATCAATCTGATTACTATGTTTTGTTAATAAATAGTTCTTCCAATTCAGCTGATGTTACCATTTTTGTTCCCCTTCTTTAAAAATTGAATAGTAGGTTGTGTTAGTGCGGGACGATGTACTCTGAATTATTTCATTTTAATTTATATTTATTGAATAAAAATTTTAAACACAAGTGCCCACAATTAAATGTATTAAATTTTTGTTTTCGTTCATAATTATATTCAATAGGAAATTTTAAGTAGTTGACAATCTCAAGTGGTGGTTGTAAGTTTCCAAAGCTATCAAAGTATTCCTTATAGTTGTGGTTTTTATAATATGCTACCCAATGTGTTCCCATACCATTTGAATCATCTAAATTAACAATGCCGCATTCTTGTTTGAATGGTTTTTCAGGTAAAGAATCACGCATGAAAACACCCCTAAAATGTTTGAGATGTCTTCCATATTTATTCAAATCCAAATCTGTTAATGGGCGATTGGGAAGGTTATCTAATAGTTTTTTGGAGCTGGACTATAGTAGAGACCATATCCAGTTTTATATGGTTTGAGGTACAACCCTTTACCCATTGCAATTGATTCCATATATCTATTATGACGGTTAGCTTCAGCCAATTGTTCTTTTCCATTTTTGATAGCATTTACTGCTTTGACAATAGCGGATCCTCCACTTGCCAAACCACCAAGCGCTGACAATGCTGTTAGTACGGGAATAAGTGGAAGAAATCCTCCAATTTTCGGTACAGGTATAACTCTCGGTATTATAATGTCTGCTCGCTTTTTCCCTTTAAAATTTGAATGAATAGCCTTTTGAGCTATTTTAACAGCATCATTTATATCAAGGGGTTTCTGTTCTTTCAATTGTTTTAAAGTTTTTCTCACAGTAGCTGTGAATAATTTCTTATTACACTTATTCATTTTTCCTTTTCTTTTCTTATGTCTCTGCTCCTTCAAACCTAATCCAAATTTCACTTTAGTGTTCATAGCGTTTGTCACAAACAACGCGTTAGCACGTTCTTTAATATCACTATCTTTAGATTTAACTCGTTGCCAGGCTTTTTCAGCTAATATTTGATCTGCTTGATGTCTTGTGTCTATATCTTTTGATTGTGAATATGCAATATCGTGCTCTCTACAAGCTGCGTCTAATAAATTTATACCCTTATCTCCTCTTGCTAAACGTTTTTCAAGTTTTGTACCAGGTCCACAAAACTGATAACCAGGTAGATGTAATTCAAAAGGTACTTTATTTATTAAGTTGTTTACAAATCCTCTTCTCATCTTACACTGGCTGGGGTTTTGTTTTGACTGTAGATTATAACAAATTTTTTCGTTACTTTTATACCTCTTCGCAAAAATAGCTGAAATCAAGACGATCTCCTATATATACAGCAATTTATATGATTTCAGTATGTTAATTTTTTGATATTGATTTTGATCTGCTTTGTATCTGATCACGATCTACTTTACATCTGATCACGATCTGCTTTGTATCTGCTCACGATCTACTTTATATCTGATAACGATCTACTTTTTTGGTTTTGTCTATTTTATTTTAATTTTTTTTTTTTTTTTTTTTTTTGACATTACCATGTTTTAGGTATACATGTTCTACCTCAATGTTTAAATTGTTTATTTGATCAGCTAGATCATCATGTATTTGTGTTATATGTTTTTCGATTACGATATTTTTTGTTTTTATGGTTATATTTATTAAAACCTTCTCCAAATTTATTAATATAAGACATTTCTTTCACTCTTCTAATAAATTATGTTAGCTTCTTTAAGTTCTTCGATAATAGAGATTATTTCGTTTTGATGATTGTTGTGACCAGAACCTTCCGATGAAAGAAGTAAACGTAGTCTGTCAACTAGTTCATTAGGATCATCCCAATGTATGTAATTTGATCTCAGATTATTTTGTAATTTTAGCATTAAACCACTGCCTTTTGTTAAAATGTTTGTTGTTGTTTCGAATAAATGTTTAATTATTCGTATATATTTGAAGGCTCGTGTTCCTTTCACTTGTTCATTAGGTTCATAGCGACGTTTATGTGCATTGGTATTAATTAAAATCTCTTTATATTTTTTCAAATCATTTTTAGAATAATGGAGAGGTTTTTTATGAAATACTAGTTCAAATAATCCAGGCGTCATTTTCAATTTCATATTCCCTATCTGCATAGTATTATCTCTATTAAATATTAATTTTTCCTTGCCATATCTCCAACTACCGTCTACATCTTGATTAAAACCATAAATTTTATCCAATTGCTTATTATTAATAAGTGTTTGTATATTTTCAAATAATGGAGAGCTTTTCGTCAGCTTTAAATATTGTTTTCTTTCCAAGTTCTTGATACATGTACTTGATACAGGTCTATTATGGTCATAGTTTTTTTCACCATCATTATCATCAGTTGAAATATTTTCATACTGAAAATCGTTATTATCACCGTTTACATCATCGTAATCATCGTCATCATCAATAGTGTTGTCTATATCTTTATGCTTATCTTCAAGTTTTCCGATGATTTCATTATCACCATTTACGTCATAGTAATCTTCCTCATCATCAATAGTGTTGTCTGTATCCGTATGCTTATCTTCGAGTTTTCCAATGATTTCATTATCACCATTTACGTCATAATAATCTTCGTCATCACCTATAGTGTTGTCTACATCCTTATGCTTATATTCAAGTTTTGGGATGTTTTCATTATCATCATTTACATCATCATGATCATCGTCATCATTAATAGTGTTGTCTATATCCTTATATTTATCTTTAAGTTTTCCAATGATTTTTTTAAGTGGTTTTGTTATTGGTTGAAAGGTATCTTCTAATAAATTAACTCTATCTATTTGATTCAGTTTAATATTTTTTAACTTTTTCTTTAGAACAGCCCTTGTCTTTACAAGATCTTCCAACACTTTATTATGGTAATTTTTAGACATTATAATAATTTTTTTATTGAATTTGATCTGGTTATGATCTGCTCGCTATCTGATTATGATCTGCTTTGTATCTGATTACGATCTGCTTTATATCTGATCACGAACTGCTTGCTATCTGGTCACGATCTGATTTATACCTGATCACGATCTGCTTGATGGCTTGTGTCTATATCCATTGATTTTGAGTACGCTATATCGTGCTTTCTACAATCTACATCCAATAAATTATTCCTTTATTTCCTTTATTCTTGCTATTCGTTTTGAAGTTTTGTATCAGGTCCACAAAACTGATAAACAGGTGGATGTAATTCAACATATAATTTGTTTATTAAGTTGTCTACAAATCTTCTTCCAATCTTACACTGATTAGGTGTTTTTCTTTTGACTGTAGTTTATAACCATTTTTTTTTCATTACTTTCATACCTCTTCGCATGAAACACTACACCAGCTATACCTGCTATACCAGCTATACCAGCTATATCAGCTATACCAGCTATACTAGCAAGCTGTACAATCTATACTAGCTATACTAGCAAGCTGTACAATCTGTACTAGCTATACTAGCAAGCTGTACAATCTGTACTAGCTATACTAGCAAGCTGTACTAGCTATACTAGCAAGCTATACCAGCTATACCAGCTATACCAGCTATACCAGCTATACCTGCTATACCAGCTATACTAGCAAGCTGTACAATCTATACTAGCTATACTAGCAAGCTGTACAATCTGTACTAGCTATACTAGCAAGCTGTACAATCTGTACTAGCTATACTAGCAAGCTGTACTAGCTATACTAGCAAGCTATACCAGCTATACCAGCTATACCAGCTATACCAGCTATACCTGCTATACCAGCTATACCAGCTATACCAGCTATACCAGCTATACCAGCTATACCAGCTATACCTGCTATACCAGCTATACCAGCTATACCTGCTATACCAGCTATACCAGCTATACCTACTATACCAGCTATACCAGCTATACCAGCTATACCAGCTATATCAGCTATATCAGCTATACCAGCTATACCAGCTATACCAGCTATACCAGCTATACCTGCTATACCAGCTATACCAGCTATACCAGCTATACCAGCTATACCAGCTATACCAGCTATACCAGCTATACCTGCTATACCAGCTATACCAGCTATACCTGCTATACCAGCTATACCAGCTATACCTGCTATACCAGCTATACCTGCTATACCAGCTATACCAGCTATACCAGCTATACCTGCTATACCTGCTATACCAGCTATACCTGCTATACCAGCTATACCAGCTATACTGGTATATAGCTGGTATATAGCTGGTATATAGCTGCTATAGCAGGTATAGCTTGCTAGTATAGCTAGTACAGCGTGCTAGTATAGCTAGTACAGATTGTACAGCTTGCTAGTATAGCTTGCTAGTATAGCTAGTACAGATTGTATAGCTTGCTAGTATAGCTAGTACAGCTTGCTAGTATAGCAGGTATAGCTGGTATAGCTGGTATAGCAGGTATAGCTGGTATAGCTGGTATAGCAGGTATAGCTGGTATAGCTGGTATAGCTGGTATAGCTGGTATAGCTGGTATAGCTGGTATAGCAGGTATAGCTGGTATAGCTGGTATAGCAGGTATAGCTGGTATAGCTGGTATAGCTGGTATAGCTGGTATAGTAGGTATAGCTGGTATAGCAGGTATAGCTGGTATAGCTGGTATAGCAGGTATAGCTGGTATAGCTGGTATAGCTGGTATAGCTGGTATAGTAGGTATAGCTGGTATAGCTGGTATAGCAGGTATAGCTGGTATAGCTGGTATAGCTGGTATAGCTGGTATAGTAGGTATAGCTGGTATAGCTGGTATAGCTGGTATAGCAGGTATAGCTGGTATAGCTGGTATAGCTGGTATAGCTGGTATAGCAGGTATAGCTGGTATAGCTGGTATAGCTGGTATAGCTGGTATAGCTGGTATAGCAGGTATAGCTGGTATAGCTGGTATAGCTGGTATAGCTGGTATAGCTTGCTAGTATAGCTAGTACAGCTTGCTAGTATAGCTAGTACAGATTGTACAGCTTGCTAGTATAGCTTGCTAGTATAGCTAGTACAGATTGTATAGCTTGCTAGTATAGCTAGTACAGCTTGCTAGTATAGCAGGTATAGCTGGTATAGCTGGTATAGCTGGTATAGCAGGTATAGCTGGTATAGCTGGTATAGCTGGTATAGCAGGTATAGCTGGTATAGCTGGTATAGCTGGTATAGCTGGTATAGTAGGTATAGCTGGTATAGCTGGTATAGCTGGTATAGCAGGTATAGCTGGTATAGCTGGTATAGCTGGTATAGCTGGTATAGCTGGTATAGTAGGTATAGCTGGTATAGCAGGTATAGCTGGTATAGCTGGTATAGCAGGTATAGCTGGTATAGCTGGTATAGCTGGTATAGCTGGTATAGTAGGTATAGCTGGTATAGCAGGTATAGCTGGTATAGCTGGTATAGCTGGTATAGCTGATATAGCTGATATAGCTGGTATAGCTGGTATAGCTGGTATAGCTGGTATAGCTGGTATAGCTGGTATAGCTGGTATAGCAGGTATAGCTGGTATAGCTGGTATAGCAGGTATAGCTGGTATAGCTGGTATAGCTGGTATAGCTGGTATAGCTGGTATAGCAGGTATAGCTGGTATAGCTGGTATAGCTGGTATAGCTGGTATAGCTTGCTAGTATAGCTAGTACAGATTGTACAGCTTGCTAGTATAGCTAGTATAGATTGTACAGCTTGCTAGTATAGCTGGTATAGCTGATATAGCTGGTATAGCTGGTATAGCAGGTATAGCTGGTGTAGTGTTTCATGCGAAGAGGTATGAAAGTAATGAAAAAAAAATGGTTATAAACTACAGTCAAAAGAAAAACACCTAATCAGTGTAAGATTGGAAGAAGATTTGTAGACAACTTAATAAACAAATTATATGTTGAATTACATCCACCTGTTTATCAGTTTTGTGGACCTGATACAAAACTTCAAAACGAATAGCAAGAATAAAGGAAATAAAGGAATAATTTATTGGATGTAGATTGTAGAAAGCACGATATAGCGTACTCAAAATCAATGGATATAGACACAAGCCATCAAGCAGATCGTGATCAGGTATAAATCAGATCGTGACCAGATAGCAAGCAGTTCGTGATCAGATATAAAGCAGATCGTAATCAGATACAAAGCAGATCATAATCAGATAGCGAGCAGATCATAACCAGATCAAATTCAATAAAAAAATTATTATAATGTCTAAAAATTACCATAATAAAGTGTTGGAAGATCTTGTAAAGACAAGGGCTGTTCTAAAGAAAAAGTTAAAAAATATTAAACTGAATCAAATAGATAGAGTTAATTTATTAGAAGATACCTTTCAACCAATAACAAAACCACTTAAAAAAATCATTGGAAAACTTAAAGATAAATATAAGGATATAGACAACACTATTAATGATGACGATGATCATGATGATGTAAATGATGATAATGAAAACATCCCAAAACTTGAATATAAGCATAAGGATGTAGACAACACTATAGGTGATGACGAAGATTATTATGACGTAAATGGTGATAATGAAATCATTGGAAAACTCGAAGATAAGCATACGGATACAGACAACACTATTGATGATGAGGAAGATTACTATGACGTAAATGGTGATAATGAAATCATCGGAAAACTTGAAGATAAGCATAAAGATATAGACAACACTATTGATGATGACGATGATTACGATGATGTAAACGGTGATAATAACGATTTTCAGTATGAAAATATTTCAACTGATGATAATGATGGTGAAAAAAACTATGACCATAATAGACCTGTATCAAGTACATGTATCAAGAACTTGGAAAGAAAACAATATTTAAAGCTGACGAAAAGCTCTCCATTATTTGAAAATATACAAACACTTATTAATAATAAGCAATTGGATAAAATTTATGGTTTTAATCAAGATGTAGACGGTAGTTGGAGATATGGCAAGGAAAAATTAATATTTAATAGAGATAATACTATGCAGATAGGGAATATGAAATTGAAAATGACGCCTGGATTATTTGAACTAGTATTTCATAAAAAACCTCTCCATTATTCTAAAAATGATTTGAAAAAATATAAAGAGATTTTAATTAATACCAATGCACATAAACGTCGCTATGAACCTAATGAACAAGTGAAAGGAACACGAGCCTTCAAATATATACGAATAATTAAACATTTATTCGAAACAACAACAAACATTTTAACAAAAGGCAGTGGTTTAATGCTAAAATTACAAAATAATCTGAGATCAAATTACATACATTGGGATGATCCTAATGAACTAGTTGACAGACTACGTTTACTTCTTTCATCGGAAGGTTCTGGTCACAACAATCATCAAAACGAAATAATCTCTATTATCGAAGAACTTAAAGAAGCTAACATAATTTATTAGAAGAGTGAAAGAAATGTCTTATATTAATAAATTTGGAGAAGGTTTTAATAAATATAACCATAAAAACAAAAAATATCGTAATCGAAAAACATATAACACAAATACATGATGATCTAGCTGATCAAATAAACAATTTAAACATTGAGGTAGAACATGTATACCTAAAACATGGTAATGTCAAAAAAAAAAAAAAAAAAAAAATTAAAATAAAATAGACAAAACCAAAAAAGTAGATCGTTATCAGATATAAAGTAGATCGTGAGCAGATACAAAGCAGATCGTGATCAGATGTAAAGTAGATCGTGATCAGATACAAAGCAGATCAAAATCAATATCAAAAAATTAACATACTGAAATCATATAAATTGCTGTATATATAGGAGATCGTCTTGATTTCAGCTATTTTTGCGAAGAGGTATAAAAGTAACGAAAAAATTTGTTATAATCTACAGTCAAAACAAAACCCCAGCCAGTGTAAGATGAGAAGAGGATTTGTAAACAACTTAATAAATAAAGTACCTTTTGAATTACATCTACCTGGTTATCAGTTTTGTGGACCTGGTACAAAACTTGAAAAACGTTTAGCAAGAGGAGATAAGGGTATAAATTTATTAGACGCAGCTTGTAGAGAGCACGATATTGCATATTCACAATCAAAAGATATAGACACAAGACATCAAGCAGATCAAATATTAGCTGAAAAAGCCTGGCAACGAGTTAAATCTAAAGATAGTGATATTAAAGAACGTGCTAACGCGTTGTTTGTGACAAACGCTATGAAAACTAAAGTGAAATTTGGATTAGGTTTGAAGGAGCAGAGACATAAGAAAAGAAAAGGAAAAATGAATAAGTGTAATAAGAAATTATTCACAGCTACTGTGAGAAAAACTTTAAAACAATTGAAAGAACAGAAACCCCTTGATATAAATGATGCTGTTAAAATAGCTCAAAAGGCTATTCATTCAAATTTTAAAGGGAAAAAGCGAGCAGACATTATAATACCGAGAGTTATACCTGTACCGAAAATTGGAGGATTTCTTCCACTTATTCCCGTACTAACAGCATTGTCAGCGCTTGGTGGTTTGGCAAGTGGAGGATCCGCTATTGTCAAAGCAGTAAATGCTATCAAAAATGGAAAAGAACAATTGGCTGAAGCTAACCGTCATAATAGATATATGGAATCAATTGCAATGGGTAAAGGGTTGTACCTCAAACCATATAAAACTGGATATGGTCTCTACTATAGTCCAGCTCCAAAAAACTATTAGATAACCTTCCCAATCGCCCATTAACAGATTTGGATTTGAATAAATATGGAAGACATCTCAAACATTTTAGGGGTGTTTTCATGCGTGATTCTTTACCTGAAAAACCATTCAAACAAGAATGCGGCATTGTTAATTTAGATGATTCAAATGGTATGGGAACACATTGGGTAGCATATTATAAAAACCACAACTATAAGGAATACTTTGATAGCTTTGGAAACTTACAACCACCACTTGAGATTGTCAACTACTTAAAATTTCCTATTGAATATAATTATGAACGAAAACAAAAATTTAATACATTTAATTGTGGGCACTTGTGTTTAAAATTTTTATTCAATAAATATAAATTAAAATGAAATAATTCAGAGTACATCGTCCCGCACTAACACAACCTACTATTCAATTTTTAAAGAAGGGGAACAAAAATGGTAACATCAGCTGAATTGGAAGAACTATTTATTAACAAAACATAGTAATCAGATTGATAAAGAGCATATAGATTTATTTATGAAACTTATAAATGAACTAAGAATATGTAACATTAGTAAAATAAGTAATCCATTTGTATGTATTAATATGTCATATGTTTGTATTATTGTGCAAAATTTATTCAGAATCTTTTGACATTTGCAGATGCCAAACATTTTATGACAAATATTTGTTAACACTTAAGCTATTTAATATGTATAAACGAATGTTTAACTATTATTATATTAAATAGATATATGTATTGTATTGTACAAAATAACAAAATCTAAAAATAAAATATGTATACCTAAAAAAACTAATTTGTTTTAATTAATCCCTTTATTCTATAATTTCATTTATTTAAAACAGTAAAACTAAAAAATTCTAAATCCTTAAAAACAAGTCTATTTATACTTTGGGGTGTTGTAGATCAATCAGTAAATTCAATTATGTGAAAACAGATATTACTTATACTTATACGTGAAAAAAAAACTATACATTTCTTTCTCATCAAATTAAAAACAACCGCACAACCAACCTACCCTTTCTTATTAGTTTATATTTCTATTTCTTCTACCTGTGATCATGAACAATACGTGCCAAGAATTTGTTATCATCTTAAAATTACAGATCCTTCAAATTAAATCACACAAAAAATAAAAAACAACCGCACAACCAACCTACCCTTTCTTATCACATTTAAAATTAAAGATCCTTCTAATTAAATATACAAAAAATAAAATAAAAAACACACAACAACTATATAGGTGTAGATCCCTTTTCTATTTTTTCAGCATTGAGTATGATAATACGTGCACACATTCATTCTGTCCGTCCAAACATTCATACATACGTATATACATTTTCACATTACATGTTACAAACCTATCGACTAACCGACACTACCGACTGTAGCGTAGGCATGCTCCTAAATTTGTATGGAATAAGTGCCCCCGAAACGCCATAAACATACTACTGTAGTCCACAATATATAGCGCTACTGTCCTGTTATAGTATTAATTATCCCGGAAGATTAGTCCCCATGATAAACGTTAAGAAAGTGCTCTGTAACCTATTGCCGATAAGGCCACAAGCCACAATATAATTGTAATAAACTAACTATGTACCAAAACCTGACGTCGCCGTAGTCTATTAGGTAGTGTGTTGGCTTATTAGACATTAGGCCTCGCTTCAAACCCCATGTCAGACAACTCCAACAAATAAAAGTATGAAAAATATTCCCTCCGCGAAGTCCTTTCAGCAGATTTCTGGGAAAAACTATGAGACTAAATGAAATTGCCATGAAAAAGTTTCTCAAAAAAATCTGTCGTTTAGAGACGACTTTAAACTGTAGGTCCGTCCCTCATGTATAAAATTAACACACACAACATAAGTGGTGTGAGAAGCTGTATCGTAATCCTGATTGAATGATTGTAATGACCAATTATGTCTGTATTTTATGTACCAAAACCTAGTAACGTTCAAACGCTTTTAACGTTCAAAGATGTTAGGCCATCAAAGCTAGCCTAGCCTAGCAACCCTTTACTGTCCTCACATAATGTTGCACAATGACAAAGGTAGTCAGGAAAATCTCGTCTTATTGATATAAGGCAGTAGCCAGTAATTATATCAATCTTCTTGTGGTGGGGACACATTTTTAAATTAAGTTAAAGATCTAACATAAGTCAGCCGACACAGTTCACAATCTATTTTAACCCATAGAGGTGAGAATAGCACATTGATCATGTATTCATAGCTCGATATATCATTAACTTGCTCAGTTGACATCAGACTAACTCGATAACTCGTTAAGAATGTATGTGATAAAGGGAATGGAAATCGTGTAAACACCATCCAAACCCTTTAGCGCTGCTTGACTATCCGTAAGAATCTGAATATTATTTTCGTATTGTGGGTAATAATTTAGCCAGTTGAAGACACCGTAAGCTGCTAAAACTTCTTCTTCATACCCCTTATATAATGTCGATTTAAATGCAACCGTGAAGGCCTCAATCCTATCGAAGTCATCACTCAGCAGCAGACTAATCAGCATGTATAAAAGAAATGCCTTGGAACGTTAAAGGAAACCTTTTGCTGTTTAAAATGCTCCCTTATCTGTTTGGCTAATGCAAAAATCGTTATATATCAGGATGAATGAATGATATTTTTCTTAATTTGAATTTACTTGAGTTTTACATCGAGTAGAAAATATGTTTTTAAAATTTAAGTTCACATATCGTATATTGCAGACATTGGCTTTAGAAAATCTCTTGTTAAACTCTGTTAAGTAATTGTGTTCCCATCTTTAAGTACATGAACAGTGGTGTACCAGTCAATTAATTACAGTTTTTAATGATGTTAACAAAATTATTAACGTATTCATATGCTATTCTATGCTATTCTCCATTGTGATTGCTAATTCTTTTACAAGATTCTTTAACTATTCAGTAGTAACTCTCTAGTCAAAGCTTTTTTCAAAAAGACAAATAAGGCAATGCCGTTCCACCTTTAATTCATGTTGGCAGTAATTAAATAAACATTTAAAACTAAATTTATGAACATTTGTATTCTCATTATTAGTTTAATTAATTCAAAATTCCCATGTACGTACATATGTAGACCGTTTTTTTATTAATTAATAGAGGCAAAAAATATCTGCCAAAATTAATTTTTTAATTTAATATTCATAGAAACACGTCTGTGTCTTCATCGTTAATTTGCTTGCCAAATATGAACATGTGTGTATTCTTATGACGTTTTTCGCCATACATACGTACATATATATAAATGTAGATCGTAGTTGATCGAGAAGTGAAGCTGTTTTAGGGAATATTACGTTGGTATATGAACGGAAGTCAAAAGAGGTTTTTCCGGTTCAGTAAAATTTATTCTTACACTATAAGAAATACGCATTTAAATGAAATAAATCATGTGTTCTTTTATGCTCGTAATTTTATTTAAATGTTTACATTTAAAAATAATATTCTATTCCTCAGATGTTTTTCAATGTTTTTCTTTTGCGTTTGTAAACACTTCATAAACTTGAAAGACGTTTAAGTATTTTATTAAACCAGCATTAAGTGTAATGCTACAGAGGGATTTATGAAGCGGAACCGAAACTAAATAAATTTTTCCGTTGATGAGGATATGATGGACAATTAACATTGCAATACAGATACATATTATAAAAGGCTTTGGCCGGAAGAGTATTGAACAAACAAATAGTGTGGCTAAAGTACTAATTGTCTTATTCTAGTGCTTTATGTGTTACACTTCATTACTGCAGTAAATGATTTTAACACGTCAACGTAATACGTTGATCATTAATGAGAGCAACACGCATACATTAAAGTTGTTTTAAAACGCACTTGTTGATAATGACATGTTCGAACTTGTACTTGTAGAATAGAATTCCATTTATATTCTTTTCTTCCTGATTTTGACAGTTATAACGGCCATTTTGTAGAACCTATATTTATCAAATTAGATTAGTCATTTAGTCAGTATGTTTAGCGAAATCATCATGGACGAATATATTCAACAACACGTGCAAATAATAAAATTATTTTATCAAAATGGGTATAATATATAACGCACCCTCGGAATTCTCCCATTTTCGCAGTGTGGTTGAAAAATTCGAGCCCACTAGTTCAGTAAATGAAAATGATCAGACCCGTATGTCACGAAATGCAAGATCTACCGAAAACATCTCCGCTGTCCATACGAGTTTGCAGGGGAATCCTAGGCTGTTTTTGGTCGCTGATTTTGGTCGTTCACCCTCATGGAATTCGGCCTTTCGCAAACCACAATTTGGATTTGGACCTGCACATGTACAATATTCAGCTAGCCCAGGAACTGAACGTAGACGACTGTAGAAAACAACATGTGTTGAGTGTTGCCATTTGAATAATGAAAACTAAGCTTAGTAACGAGCAATTTTACAATCATTTTACAATCATTACAAGGATCATCCCTTTAGTCAGGATAACGGCCAACCTTCTCGAACCACATATGTTGTATGTGTTAATTTCATGCATGAGTGGCGGGACCTGCCGTTTAAAGTCAATTCCGAACGATAGATTTTTGAGAAATTGTTCATGGCAATTTTATTTACCCTCTGAGTTTTTGCCACATGACCTCTGAGAGGAAGCCGCCGAAGGAATATTTTTTTTAAATATCTCATTTTATTCGAGATGTTTGACTGACCTGGGATCTGGATTCTTTGGTACCACTGAAGTGGCGTTATATAATAATTTATGTATGTCGTCTTGTTTCCATTCATTTTCCTTTTTTACTATCCAACAGAGCTTGCCAATTTTGCAGAATGATTTGCACAATCAGAGATGTAATCGTGCGATAGGACGTCTGCTAGACTACCTCTACTATTAGTGAGGATTAATTTTCCTAACAAAATAAAGACGCTTTCATGCATAATCCAATTTATTTCTTCGGTTAGATTAGATGCGTCTTGTTCGAGTTCTCAAATTGATAAGGCTCGTGAAGAGACGGACGTTTGCAAAGTTTGAGGAAATGTTAACTGCATTATTGAACGATTTCTAAGCTATGTTTTCAGCGATATTTGGCACATTATTCGGACAGAGAAGATTATACTATTGGAAACTAAGGAGTATTATTTGCTTCATAGTTACAAAAGCTGATGTATTTTTATTATTTAATCATCGTATGTAATTATAATCATTGAATCGTTAAAAAAAGTCTTGAATTTCTTTCTTTTAAATATGCCCTCGTATTGAAAATGATATATTTTTTATATTATATATGCATATACATATATACTATATACACATACATATACAATATTCTGATTAAAATTAACATTCAGAATTAATAGAAAATGATTGCGTTGGCATCTGCATAAATATTTGAATAACGTTTTCACGGAAAAAAATTATTTCAAATTCATTTGATAAGATAATTATTGCAAAACAAAACAAAACAACAAAAATAATTATAATAAATAAGTGTGCATATGTATGTACATACATATAAAAAAGACAACACATATGCAGTGCATTTTATAATGCATAAAGAAAAATATAAATTATTTAATAATATTTATTGCATTAATCAAAATATTCGTATTGCCCCTCTCCCCTCGCTAAACAGAAAAGAATGTGAAAAATTTTGACAGAAAGAATTTTAATTTCATGGAACATTTTCAATATCAAACGAGAGATGATGCTAAAAATATACAATATTTTCCATCTTTTTTATTATTATTATTTGTTGTTGTTATTATTTATTGTGTTTATTATATACAGATTTAAGAAAACACCAAGATTTATAGAAAATAATATTTGATTAATGCTGGAATTTTGTTTTTTCTTTTTGTTGAATGTCCAAAAAACCATACACGTGCCTGGGCTTTCTATAGTGATGCATTATATGCTAGACCTTGTTAGATTCTAGGGAAAAAGCTTGAGTCTGAAAGTCGAATTATTAACAGCAACTGAAATATTTTTTCATATTTCGTTTCATTCGAGGTATCTGAGCTGTGGTTGAAATCACGACGTCACGTCTAATAAGCCAACACACTACCTACTAAACTACAACGACTTCACTTTATTCATACTTCATTTATTGTAGGTCTGGCAACTTCTAGAACCAACTGTTGATTTGTTATTGTGAGTGTATTTGTAGTAACATTCCAGCAGAAGTCGTTTCCGTATTACACAATATAAAAATTTTCAAATCTAAGGACTTTAAATGATATTCTATGTACTTAAGATATTCCGATAGACAAAAAACGAATACAAATGTTAACTTTTGCTTTCTACCAATATGCACAAAATTCATCACAACGCATCTCGATTCAAGTAACATTTATTTGAAGTAAGGGGTTATGCCCATCAATCCCATAATACCTCAACAATCGGAGATTAAATACAAAGGTATGCACCTAGACTAACAATTACACGATTGAAAGAACCATATTGTTGCTAATTTTACTCCAATTGTACTGGCTTATTAGTAAAATTTTGCTCATGAATTAGATTACAAGCTCCTGTTTTATAATGCAATTTTGAAATCCAAATGATCAGCGCCTAATGTAGGAAGAATAGAAAAAAGTTTAAATTGATTACTGCCGCTACTTGGTACATCAAGAACTCACTTTTACGTAAAGATGCCACTTATTTAAACAAAGTTCTTAAAAAATGCAGAGACATTCTACACAATAGAGTCCATATTCGCTTAAACAGAAATTGGAGAAATTATTTCTGTTTACTGTACATGGGACATGCTAAATTCCAACAAGTTTGACAAATAATAAGTATACATCGTACAGACGTTGCTGGACTGATTTTAACCCTTAAGATTTAAAATTCGAGGCTCTATTAATAGCTTAAATAACTTGGAAAATTCAATAAAAAAAATGTTAGCTACACCCTCTGTTCCTCCTCTTTTGTAACGTAATGCAATGCATCGTATTAGTAGGAGCCGAAAACGAAATACAATTTTTTTTTAAAATTTGGAATTATTTTCTTTCCTTTTTTCTTTATAAATTTTTTTTTTAATTTTTAAAATTTTTCTCTAATTTTTCGTTATAAAATTTGTTTCACGATTACGTATGTTTAAAAAAAATGTTATTTCTTAAATCGTTATAGTTTTTTTTTTGGTTGTTGGCATGGCATGTGTTTATAAAATCAAATTTTCGCGGACATCATTTACATTGAGGAAAATGTAACATCAATGAACTTTTTATATTTAAAAAAAATACACACACACAACACACTATATTTTCGTCACAAATTTAGTTACTCATGATTGTAATCAATGAGTCATTTATTTATTTTTTTTATTTTTTTATTTTGGCCCACTGTGCCAAATTCGAAACATAAATTACATGAAATTGAATTTTAGAATATTGGCACAAATAACAATTGTGTTGGGCTTTCCTCTTATTTTTTTTCAACATGTGTTTTGTTTTTCTTTTTATTCCAATTTTAATTGTTTTTTTCAAGATCATTTTCTATATAAAAAAAAATTATCATTTTATTCTACCGACCGTTATATTTATTCAAAATCTTTTATACACACATTTTTTATTTGAATTTTCCGTTGCCGTTTTTTTTTTATTAAAAATCTAAAATTTTTTTCTTTATTTTCCTTTATTTTTTGTACTTTTCGTTGTGTTCACGAACATGGCACCCAAACAACTGAAACTGAAATATTGTTTTTTGCTATTTTTTTCCTTTTTCTCGCCACAATGTTTTTCTATTTTCTCAGTTTCTTTATTTTATATTTTTTTTTATTTTAATTTTCTAATACGTTTTCGAATCGTATCGTTTCGAATGAGGCGGCTTTTATTTTTCTGCTCATATGAGATTTTTTTCTATTCGAATAGTATCTTTCAAATACCCACTACACTGTGGGCATGTATGTGTCTGTATTTTTCTTCTCTCAGTTTGTTTGTTATTAGCGGTGGCGGTGGCGGTATTTGAGCGTCTAAACAATACCCAAACATACCAACGAACGAGAACGTTTAACCAGTCCAAGAAAATAGAACAAAAATAATCGACTATCAACAGCCAACAGTAAACAGTAAACAGTCAGTCAGCAATCCAACCAACAGTCTCTCAAACATCAACAACAAACAATCATCACACACGTCTAGGCTAATGCGAGAGCAAAAATCTAACGACAACAGCAGCAACCACTGACAATTTTGCCGTCTCTTTAATGTTTTGTCCGTCGTAGGCCAGCAAAAAAAAATGTGACTACAAAATATCAACAACCTTTAACGCCATTATCAATTGAGCGTTTTTCTTGCAAACGATAAAGCGTTTCTGTTTCTAATTTATATGAGCAAAATATTTACCAAGCCTGACTTGCTGTATCTCTACATTTCCCTCCACTGTAATGTATTTTAGGCTGAGGTAATGGCCATATGTCACGCACCTGAAGAGGTATTCGCCGTCAAGCTAATATGGGTTCCTGGTCAAATAGATATTGCGGGTTATTGTGTAGCTAATGTATTTGCTAGGTCTGATATACTCCTACCGAATACCAATTCTCACATGAAAACAGATACACCCCTTGTCTTTGGGGCAAAGTGTCTTATCGTACTCTAAAAAATATTGAGACTGAGCAAGAACTTCGCTTTATTTATTGACTTTATTCAGCTTAAGTGGTTAGGAAGCGTACCAATCAAGTACTTAATTTAGATACTCCCTACAATCTCTCTTTTACAAGCTCTGTTATCACAGACATTCAGTACTGGATAGTTATGCAGCAATACTTCGCTTACTTACATTCGACTTTTGTAGCGATTAAATGAAAGCTGACCGATTTATTGCCAATGTCCACCTCTGCTTCACTTAAACTGTTTTCATTGAACTCAACCCTTCTCAATAGTCAAATGGAGCTATCGTTAGTAGATTTCATGGGAGTGGTGCTTTAAATTGTGAAGCACTGAGGATTCTCATAATCAATGAATCGGAACTTGTCGATTAGTTTAGGTGCTCACCACTTCTCAATAGTCCAATAGTGCCATTGCTAGTAGATTTCAAGGGAGTATTGCTTTAAATTCGAAGTCCGGATGCTGATTCCCAAGATTGGTGAATTTTAACTCGTCGGTTAGTTTAGGGGCTTACTCCTTCTCAGTAGTCTAATGGAGCTATCGCTTGTAGATTTCAAGGGAGTCATGCTTTAAATGCGAAGTTCGGATACTGATTCTCAAGACCGGTGAATCGCAACTCGTCGTTTCCTGTGGTATCACAATAGGCAGTCACGTGTGCTTTAGAGAGGTTTAATTTCTTAAAGCTATCAATGCTGCTGTCCTATCTTAACTGTCGACTAGCCATTTACTAAAGTGAGCACAGTCCTTCGGACACTTTCCCTATTCTACTTCGCCTTCTTAAGGCAACAGAAGATTATTATATCAGTTGAAAAGCTGTCAGAACCACGACATATTTTATTACGCTTCTCTTATTTTTCCCACCACTGTACATCACTATTCAGAAACATGCAAAATGTGAGGTTATAAATAATCACTTCGCCTGCCCTAATAGTTAAGTTTCTTAAGTGATAGAGAGAGAACACATACGATCAAACCAATTCGATACAGTGAACAACGATCACGCATCTATTGCGACCCTAATTCTTTACTAAAACACAGCAAAGCCCATAATTATTAGCACATCACCAATAATGGGCTTATCAAACGTTCTTTCAAACTCAAATTTAAGCAATTGCAGTGCATATCTTTACCTCTCTTCATTTTTAGGGCCTAATACAAGCCAACATTATTGATCAGATGGCATATTGGTATTGAAAAAAGTCTTGCATATTGACTGTAGTTACAGAGCAACAAAATACTAATGAATCTAAGAGTCTATTATGCAAAACCTTAATACGAATTGTAAAATAAAATATTTAAAAAAAAAGTTAAACAAAATCCGATGCTACAAATATAACCACAAGAGTACAACAACACATTGAACATATTTGAGGTTTTTGTTTCTGCTGTCATCATCATCATCATTGCCTCAGAGTAGAGTAGAAAATAATATAATAATACAATAATTTTATTGGATGACATGTTTAGGTATTATTTACATGGGATTTAAATTTCATTTTATTTAAGTACGAATACATTTATCATTCAGCTATTTAAGCCTTGACAAGTTACCAAAGCTGTCAATTAGAAAAATATTTTCATTCCAACCTTAAAGCTTGGATATGAATGAGCCTTTGTTTGAAGGTTTGTTTGCAAAAAAAAAAATGCATTAATTCTCACCCAATTGATTATGAGAACTATAACACTGAACATTAATTATAATTTTAGGTATGCGATGGTTTTTCATTAACATTAAGTGTTAAAATGTTTAAAGTTCAATGTGTTACAATGATTGTGTTATTTGACCCCACTGTGCCAAGGAACTAATGTGGTAAAGTTGTTAAAGTATTCTGTTACTTTATTGTATTTGCCATTTTAAATATGTATAAAATAGTTTGGTTTTTTAACAATACAAAAATATGGAATAGATTTACAAATTATATGCAAAATAATCGAGTCCAAAATAAAGCGAGCACCTTAAGGTACCGGTTCAATGCCATTCATAATTTTATCCTACAGCAAAATACCTCTCTATATAGATAGCAACCAATACATACATAATTGGTCATTACAACCCCTCAGTCAAGATGACGACCTAGCTTCTCATACCACTTATGTTGGGTGTGTCCATTTTTTATCCATAAATGTTGGAACCAATAGTTTAAAGTAGACTCCGAACGATAGATTGTTTTGAAGAAACTTTTTATGATGGATTTTATTTACTCTCAGAGTTTTTGCCAGATATCTGTTGAGAGGAATTCACCGAAGAAATATTCTTTCATATTTCGTTTGGAGATGTCTAACGTGGGGTTTAAACCGTAACCTCACGTCTAATAAGCCAACACACTACCTACTAAACAACAGCGACTTTTAATAACCAATAACGTCACACAATCCTCATGCGGCAAATTTTACCTGCAGAACTTTTTCTTATTCAGATTCCCATCTAAAGTCGATAAACTCCACACCATATTTAGTTTTTCCCACAAAGTTATTGCTAAAATTCGACACAAAAACGTTTGCTTAATACATTACGTTGGGTAAGATTTGGCGGCGAACTCTCCTGGAAGAACATGGTATCATTTAGCGTTTAGGGTCATTGTGATATTAAAATCAATATCCAAACAGGAGATTGAACATACCCTAAAAGAAACCATTCTTTCGCCAGGATAAATCATGATATTGCAATAATCTTTACATTGGAGAGTTCAATCAAGGATATGTGAAAATGAAAGCTTAGAAACCTCTGCCTCTTTACGACGAGAGCAGGGCATTGATATATGAAGCGAAAAAATTATTTTCCTCCTCTTCCAACTTACAACTTCTGCAGAAGTATCGGTATGTCGTCAATATGATAGTGGCGTGAAAGAATCGCAATTGTACAATGGGCGGTCATGTGAATTAAGTCCTTCTCTTATCCATAAAAGTCCATACAGAGTCTAGCAATATTATACGTATCTTTTTGCCTTCCGGTAAATGGCGTGAAAAATAACTAGATTAACTGAGATAATGGGAATACCCATGTCCTGTAAAATGACGTACAGGGCTAGCCACTTCTTCAGCAATGCAATTTGCAAAGTTATCGCTATACCCCAGAATCTATATAAGAATTACCCTTCAATGATCCGAAATTTCCTTAAGAAATTCTCGACATTCATTGACCAGGACTGAAGTCAAAAAGCCAGGCTTACTGTCACAAACCTTGCGACGCTCTCAAAATGATCATGATACTCATGAGAAAAAAGATATGTCGAGCTACCTCTTCTCCCTAATTTTTATTTTTTGGCTCCCGTTTTGTTCTGCTTCATCAATGAATTACTTTCTCTCACACCTATTTATTCATCCTGTCTAAATATTTTTCAAAGTGAACAAAATCTGAGGCATTCCTCAAATGGCTAGCACATCCGGAGATAGCACCATGCGATACAACGATACAATTCTCTGTGCTCTCTGCCGTATGTGAAAGGTCGTATCTTATATCTCGCATCATAGAAAATGATTCTGTTACCCCACCATCAGTAATTTTCTCGATTTTCCACTGGTCGCTTGTCCCTGTGGTACTGTAATTGACTGCTAATTGATGTTCTACTGTACATAATTGACAAATTGACAGCAAATAACTATGAAGTATCATACAGCAAAATTCAATACAAATGCCCTTAAAAATGTTTTTCTTATAATTTTTGCATTTATTGTCCCACTGTATGTTAAAAAGCCAAATTTTTATTTCTTTTCTATTATCTTGAACAGAACACATTTAAATCATTTTCGTGTTTTTTTTCCACCCGTATCTGTGTAAGTATTGCATAATTTTTCTAAATCATTAATTTTTTTCTTTTAGTTTTTTTTATTTTTTATAATTTTTTTTTGTATTGTTGTTGTTGTTTTTATCAAATTGAGAAAATGTAAACAAAGGCACCCAAAAAAAACGCACATCACTTGTACAGATACTCCCAGATACTCACGAACGATATCTAAAGCTTAAGATAAAAAACAAATATGAGTATCAGTATCAGTGGTGTAAAAGAATGTATTCATGGCCATTAAAAATCATACTCGTGTTGCATTATTTAGATAGAGAAACGGATCTACGGATTTATTTGTGCCTCAAATGTGTGACAAATAGCAGCGAATCAAGGCATGTGGAGAGAACATTGCAACGATTAAATACTTTCCATATCATTGCCTAGCTTTTGTATGGAATGTAATATTTTATGGATGCGACGTGAGCCAACATTTCTAATCTAAAAGGACTGAATTTGGAAATAGGGATTTTCTATCAATTTTACGTTGTTAATATTTCCCACACGTTTGCATATAAAAGGCCAACTCGATAAATTGTGTGATAGGCTACAGGGAGTTGGACCTATCTACCTACCTAACATTTTTGTTTGATCGTTTCGAATTTAAGTGGCATATTTATTTTTGTTGTTTTCAATAACTCATATGAAAATCATTTTAATAATCAATACATTGTCTTTGTTTACTGGCCCCTGTGTATATTATGGGTGTGTATTCCAATGTGTTCCCATCCTAATCTTAACAACAACAATAAAATCCATTTTAATTGTTTCTAACGATAGAGACGCTAATGAACTTAAAAGTTTTTCAATTGTTTATTATGATTCAATCCAAAAAAAAAACAGAAAAAACGAGGAAACTCTTCTGTGTAAAGTATATGCCACACGAACATACACACAATGGCGGAAAAGTGGAAAAGAACTCAATCATGTATTTGTAGAAATGAAAAATTAAAACGGCGATGCACTCAATTTAATTTCTAATTGCCAATGTAGGCAGTAACTGTGTGTTCCTATAGATAGTGTACATATAAACATACTTATGCACACAAGTATGTATGTATTGCCGTTCAATTGATCTTCGATGTTATTGGAGGCCAAAGATTTCTTTCTTACTTTCTAACTTTTACTCCCCCGTCGTAAGGTTATTGATTTTTCTGAGAAAATGAAATTCATGGTGTGAATTAGAATTTTTACAATCTGCTAAAATAACAACAACAACAACTTTTGCATAAAGATACATACATACTTACACAGCGTATTCTTCTATTGTTTAATATTCTGCAAGCAATTACGTACGTTCCATGCAAACATGTCCAAATCACTACGAAGGGAGAAAACAAATGCAAAAAAAGGAAAAAAGCTTTTCTATTCAGATTTACCGATCAAAGATATGGGGCCCTCAGAAGAGTGTCAAATGCAAATGAAAATCAAGCGAAAAAAAGAAAGAAAGAAAAAATCAATCGATGGCTGATATTCATTCACTCATGCATTACAAACGAAACAAAAAATATTCGCAATCGCACTCGTATTCGTTCCATTCCTATAAATGCCGATCATTTTATGCAGTTTGCATACGTAATTTTCAAAATTAATATAAAAAACTAAAAAATAAAGAAATAAAAATATAAGACTAAAAAATTAAAATGAATTACAATTGAATGCCTTAATGATCGATAATCATTAAACGTATCTGAGATACAGTTTACAACAGTAAATTTATTACGTTAACGTTAAATAGTTAAATAAATAACGGAAGAATTTTTTTAAATTGCATTTTTACACAATTTGATTTATAGACAAAAATTAAATAAATTAAATGATTAAGAATTGAATAATTCTATTCAAGACAATTTTATAAAAACACAGTGCTGCAGAGAAAATTCAAAAATTCAGGTCAGAATGCAACGACCCTTTTTTAGCAAACATAAGGTATCATTAAGTTGATATCACAAAGTACATACAGATATAATTCATCATTACAACCCTAGCTTCTCACACCACCTATGCGTCTGTCTGTTAATTTTATACATGAGTAACGGGACCTACAGTTTAAATTCGACTCGGAACAACAGATTTTTTTAGAAACTTTTTCACGGCAATTTTTTATTTTCTGTCAGAATTTTTGCCAGAAATCTGCTGAGGGGAAGTCGACGAAGAAATATTTTTTCATATTTTTCATTTTACCAACACACTACTACTACTAGACCACGGCGACTTCCAAAGTATATCGATTATTAGCAAAAATTCATATAAAATATAAATGGGATAGGAGGAAACTGAAAACGTTTAATACATAAAATTATCACCCAACTACTTCTACTCACATCCGTACATATATAATTAGTCACTACAACCCTTGCGTCAAGATTACGACATAGTTTCTCACAGCACTTTATTTTAATTTCATGCATGAGTGAGGGGGGACCTACAGTTTAAAGTCGATTCCGAATGACAAATTTTTGGGCTCACTCTGTACCCATACATTTAATACCAGCTATAGGATTGTCGGTATATTTTTGACACCTTTGGGAAACACGACTGTCAGGCCATTTCGTCGTATTAGGTTTGTATGAGAAAGTTTACTAAGGGCCATTATTACAACTTCCCGTTAAACTTGAGTTCAATTAAAGGTAACTTTAGCTAAAGTGAACTTTAAAGTCACCTTTAACTTCTTTTCGTTATTACAACTTACAGATAAAATAATGTTAACTTTTTCAAAAATAGGGCAGTACCGGTGCAATGTCGATAAAACTGCTCAGTTAAACAAGTTTTTTTTAAACGCAGTATCAACGACGTGAAGTCGCCGTGGTCTAGTAGGTAGTGTGTTGGCTTATTAGACGAAAAGCCAGGGTTCGCGCCCCAGGCCAGACATCAAAATAAAATACAAAAAGTATTTCTTCGGCGACTTCCTCTCAGCAGATTTCTGGCAAAAACTCTGAGAGTAAATAAAATTGCCATGAAAAGTTTCTCAAAAATCTGTCGTTCGGGGTCGACTTTAAACTGTAGGTCCCGCCACTCATGTATAAAATTAACACACACAACATAAGTGGTGTGAGAAACTGAGAAACTAGGTCGTAATCCTGACTGAATGGTTGTAATGACCAATTATGTATGTATGTATCAACGACGGGCTTTTTTTTTTTGTTGTATTTGCTCACTTTTTTATATTTGAAGTTGCCATATTGAAAATAATATATAATATGGTAAGTTCAAACATAAACTTAACTTTAAAAGTTACCAGTAGGATGATCTTATTGTCCACTTGTAATAATGAAAAACAATTTATCTGTCTGTTAAAATCCTCCCTTAATTTAACGGCAAGTTGTAATAATGGCCCTAAGTCCTGTAAATGTTACAAAGCTGCCGTGTTTCGTAGGGTAGTATATTGGCTTATTAGACGTAAGGCTACAGTTCAACCCCCCAGGCCAGACATCAGTCAAAAATGTTGCCTTATTAAACGTGACGCCACGGTTCATATCTCGCACTAAACGAAATATGAAAAAATATTTCTACGGCGACTTCCTCACAACAGATTTCTGGCAAAAACTCTGAGAGAAAATAAAATTGCCATGAAAAAGTTTCTCAAACATCTGTCGGTCGAAATCGACTTTAAACGGTAGGTAGGTCCCGCCACCTGTAAATGAAATTAACACACAAATGTACATAGAGTGAGAAGCTAGGTCGAAATCCTGACTAAAGTTTTGTAATAATCAATTATGTATGCATGGAAATATTTCGATGATAGATATGATGGTAAGAAGGAGGATATATTAACATATCCATAAAATGGTCCCCTTTTATGAAGAAAACTAACCAATATGTCCAGTACAAACCAGTCTTAAGAGTATGTAAACTAGTTTAAAAGGTAATTGCATAACATGGTTCCAACAAGCTTGTACTATAACTTGTTTTCAAATGAGCCAAAAACAATTTACTAGAATTGTTCGATTCCAAACTTCTCTATTCTCTATTTGCTTCAGTGTAGTACTGATTATACATTAACTGATTATAAATTAACAATCGTCACTCCAAGGCCAATCCATAACTCTACTAATCGGTAAAATCGCTCAGAAATTTTCTGATAAAAATATTTTTCTGTTACTCGACAGGATGACTATCATCCACTTGCACCAACTGACAATTCTTTTTAAAGTCTGTTGAAATATTGGTTTGAAGCCCGGCTTTATTGAGGGTATATTAGTTAATTTAAAAAAACGTAAATTTCTTATTTTCAAAGCGATTTGGGTTTATTATTTTGAATTCATAATTAAATTGGGAAAATATAGGATTTCCAGTTAACGATTACAGCAATTTTTTGAACATACATTCGAATCTTAATTGAAACATCAATTTTTAATATATGCTGCTGCATATGCATATTCTTTCACAAACAAACAAAAAAAATTATTAAAAATCAACGGAATATCTAATCACTTAGAAAACTTTATTTTTTATCTCAAGGCAGATTAAATAATAAAATTGTTGAATGCTGAATGTTTATCTTTAACAAACAAAAAACTGAGAATTGAATTTTCAAATTTACATGAAAATCAAAACAAAATTTTACACTTTAAACGCCGTATAGTTTTCATTAAATTCGGAAAAAAATTTTGAAAAATATTTTTCATTTGAATTGCCTACAATTTGTATGGCTCCCCCCATTATACACTTCTTAGTTTTTGATAATAAATAATAAATTTTCGAAATTTATTGCATTACAACCAGATCTGTACATATCTGGAAACTATTAAATAATTTTCAAAAATTTATTCAATTCAGAAATCATTGTTAAACAATTATTTTGGTTACCCCCATTTGAAATTGATTTGGGTGTGTGTGTGTGTGTTTGTGTAGCCTTTTGCAGTTCATAAAAACGATTTTCATAAGCAATTGATTGCTATTCGGTGTGTCAATAATAATTTTTTTGTAACACAATACTTACAACAACAACACTTTATAGGAATTTTAATTTTGTTGTTGGTTGTTGTTTGTTTTTATTTAATAGATTAATAACTTTATAATTGGAGTTTATAAAAGAAAACAACAACAACCACAATAAATAATAAAAAAGAGTTCATTAATTTAGAAACGATAAATAAGGACGTGAGGTCAATAAATAAAAATTTTATTTAAAAAGTTTAATTGGAAACAATTTTTATATTTCAAAATGTTTTTTTAATTAAACGATATGGGACTCAAAGTATTAACAATTAGTTATCGTTATCGACGTACTTAGGTAGGAATGGTATATGAATTTTATTATTTTGAAAGCTTCATGAATTTATTCTGAATGTATTTTTTCTGTTTTCTTGTCGAAGATCTCGTCTTCAAGCATTGCTGATAGATCCACGAGGAAAGAGATCTTTATCATCGGAATAGTTCAAAGGCATACCAAAAACCGCTTTAAGGAGTGTCAAGTAATTTACTTTTAGGTGAAACCAAGTATTATTAATCGGTTGTCAAATGAGTTATCCAGTCCAGTTTATTAATACGATAGAGTGGTCGTAATATGCACAATTCATTCGATTTAAGCGAAAAGCCCAAATTATAAATTAGAAGATGTACCATTTACTTTATTCCTAAGCCAAACACGGAACCAATGGCAAACATGTTAAAGGGTATTCATAGGCCGACAGTTTTGACTGAGCACATGCTACAATATTTAACAAATCTTACAAGGGCTTAAGGGGCTTATACATATATGTACATATACTCGTATGTACAGTTGTGTTCATAAAAATAGGAGTGAGCCCATTGAAAAACAAAAGCTTAAATTTTAACAAATAAAAAACATGGTTTAATTAAATTTTTTGGTGTAATGTAATGTTGATTCAATACTAAATTATTTAAGTTATTTATTTATTAAATAAAGCTTTCAACAAGTAACAGGAAATTTAAAAAAATATCTTAAAAAGTGCTGTTCAAAATAATAGGAGTATTTCAAAATTTACTATTAAAAAAGTTACAAATGCTTATGACTATAATCAGAAACTTTAAATACGATTAGTATTTGGTAGAAGAGCCTTTGCTTTTTATTACAGCAGCACATCTACGAGGCATGGAGTCTACTAAATCCTGACATTGTTTTAGTGGAATTTTATTCCACCCATCTTGCACTACAGACCACAACTCAGTTGCATTTGACGGTTTTCTCTCGGCAACATATTTTTTAACATCTCTCATAGATGGTCTATGGGTTTAAGGTCAGGAGACTGAGCTGGCCACGCCATAACCTTTACCCCATTAACCCGAAACCACTCATTTGCTAATTTACTGCTGTGTTTCGGGTCATTGTCTTGTTGGAATATCCATTTTAGAGGTGTGGAATATGGTAACATCAATTCTCTCAAAATGCTGACATAGACGTTCCTATCCATTATGTCTCTAATTGGATGTATTGGGCTTACACCATTATATGAAAAGCTTCCCCATATCATTAGTTTTGCACCACTATGTTTAACTGTTATAACTGTGTATACTGAGCTTTATATTTGGTGTTGGGTGGACATCTAACGTACTGTCTAGACCCAATGCCATCAAATAAAACAATTTTGCCTTCGTCGGTCCACAGTATGTTTCTCTATTTTTCTTTCGGCCAATTGATATGTTCTTGGGCAAACTTTAAGCGTGCTGCTACCTGTTTTTTTGTCAGCAATGGTACCTTTCGTGGCCTTCTTGCGAATAAATTGTTGTCCATCAGACGCCTACGAATAGTAAGGCCACTTACGGCGAGATTCAGATACTTTTGAGTTTTTTTTGCATACGCCGAAGGATTCATTTTGCTGTATCGCACAATTATGCGGTCATCGACAGTTGATGTTTTCCGCTTGCGCCCACGCGTTTGGAGCTTTTTTCATATTTTAATGCATTTGCTATCATTTGATTGGAGCAACTTAAGGTTTAATCAATTTCTTTAGAAGTTTTGCCTTTTTTTCAAAGATTTTTAATTAGTTTTCTCTTTTCTTCAGTACAGTGCTTTTCTCGTCCCACCATTACAAAAATTTATGTGAATCACTGTAGAAAAAGTTTTAACTGCATTTTTCCGTACTTACTGTTCACCTTTTTTTTTAATTATTGCTGTTTTATTTTTACTTTTAAAAGAACATTCACACTCCTATTTTTTTGATCAACTGAATTTACGGGCAAACACAGAAATGAATCAATTTCATCGTAAATATTAAAGTTATTACGAGATTCTTTTTTGTATTTTATTTCTCACATATCGTTGTAACTACCATTAAAATATATCATGTTTTGCAAATTGGTACAATAAAAAATTTTAACTTTGAAAATATTACATGGCAGCACTCCTATTATTTTGAACACAGCTGTACATATAGCAAAAATACATAAATATGTCATAACCGATTCAATCGAATTGCAGCTCTGTTTTAGTCATATACATCGTAAAATTCACCTTTTAAAACAGGTCACGTATTGAGTCTTAATCATCTGCTTTACAACCTCAATTATTTTTTATACCGAGAGACTTTACAGTCCAATTATAAGTTTGAAAATCGGTTACTTAAACAAATGAAATTTATTTTTCCGAAGCCCATTGCTCTGTTAATTTAATTTTGCGTCCCATCAACTTTTTGTATACTTATAAAGGTGCATGATGGTAATCATGGTTCTTCAATTTTCAAAATTAGAAGAGAGATTAAGACTTTATAGGAAGTCCTAGAAGCGCCATTTCTTCAAAAGAAAAAAGATAGACCTTATTCGGAATAATTCGTCACAACTGGCCCCCAATGCATTTTCATAAAAGGCATTGTTTCCAGACAAAGACAGATGGTAAATCAGTTATCCTATATTAGACCAAGCTACTGCTTAGCTGGAAAATTTCCATTAAAGATACTGAAGTCAAAGTAGGTAAAAAATAGCGACAGAGATTAAAATACGGCATTGTTCCAAATTGCATTTTATTTTCAAAAAACCTTACATATAAATTTTTTAAAAATATAAAATTTTAAATCATTAAAGTGATCGCAAAATAATATTTTTTATATATTCAAAGCTTATAAATAATTAAATATTTGTAGAAATATTCGTAATCACCTTTTTATTTTGTTTAAATAATTATTCTTTAAAAATAATATTCTAACGTGAGTATTCTCTTGTAGCGGTCAGTTTTTGTGGTTTGAATAAACGGAAGAAAAATATTTATTTTTATTTTATTTATTTTAAGTCTATGGAAAATCCTTACAGACTAATAACATTTTATATTTCAATACAAAAAAATAATTTGAAAAAGAAAATAACATTGAATTTATTAATTAAGTAAGTTTAATTGTAAAATTATATCTTTTTTAATGGATTCCAAATTTTTATTAAAATCCATATGAAGGTAAAGATTATTAAAATCATTGCAGATTCTACGAAATGGATCGAAGTTCCCATAGTTAGTTGTGTAATATTTTATATTTATGAAATTATAGCATCGTGTTGGACGAACAGGCATTTTTATGTAAAGTTTATCTAGAAGAAATTGAGAGTTGATAACACCATTAATCAGCTTCAGGAGAAAGACAGCATTTAGCATTTTACGACGGCTGCCGTGCATCAATAAAGTTAGATTGGGTATGCCTGAATTTAACGCACTGTTTTCTGTTTACCAAATACGATTTAATCCAATTCAATAATCATGAACAAAAGCCAAGTTGATTTAGCTTATGAACGAGTAAGTTATGATTTACTTTATCAAATGCCTTACTGAAATCAATATAAATGACGTCAGTTTGTTTGCAGAATTCATGCTGGGATGCAGATAAAATAGACGATGCTTGAAATGACAGTGTATCACATAAGAGTTTTTCAAATAATTTCGGTATAATGTTGAGTTTAGCAATTCCTCTATAATTTAAAATATCAGCTTTAGATCCTGAGTTAAACAGTGGAATTATAAATGATTGTTTTCAAAAGGAGTTAAAATAGCCCAGTTTAAGCGATTTTTTGAATAAGTAGGTTAATGGAGTACTCAATAATTGTTTTACAATACTGCTAGGAACTCCATCAGGACCTGCAACATGCGAAGATTATAATTGTAATAATAAGTAATAATGTTGCATGCAGCATTTCTATTTCGTTTATTGTCAAATACTATACGTACTTCCATAGGTTTAACATGAACATATCAATCACCCTGTATTGCTTTCAAGTACAGGAATATGGTAATTTATATTTGAAACCCCTAAGGTATGTTTAATAATTCCAAATTTATTCAGTATAAAACTGCAAACACTGAAGGAAAAAAAATGTAATTAGGGCATTCGATATCCGATGCATTTTGTATTGCAAAAGTTTGCACTTGCAAATGTTTTTACATTGATTATGAGCGCTCTATTTATTCCGTACTTCGCAATACTACTGCAATGTATGCACAAAAACAGCTTATCTACATAAACAATTTCTAAACTTCTGTTGGTATCTAAAAATAAAATGAAAATATCTTGTAAACAAACAAACTTATTTGATTAAAAAACTTACCTCCATATTAATGGCCTCCTTCAAATAATCTAAAACTTTTTATCTCTTCAGGCGTCCACTTTTTCTTTGGGTTTTCTCTTTTTATTTACGTCTGTGGAATTGTTTGCTTCATTGTTTTAATTTTATTTATTTTATTAGTGTTTACATCTGTCAGCTGTTTAAATGTCAGACGCAATGCACGCAACGAAAAAGCTATACCATCTTAATATTGCATGAACGCAATGTTTTGACAAATGCAATTGTGTGTATTTTATTGTTGGATTGCAATAAAAAGCTACGATGTTTTGCATTTGCACTTTTACAATGTCAATATAAAAATAAAAATTTGCAAAAATTGCAAATTTTTTCCATGCTGCAAATCCTGCATGAAAAATGAATGAACATGCCACTGCACAAAATTTTGCTGCATGTAAATTTTGCATTTTTATTGCTTAAGCCTAAAAGTACGCTCTGTAAGAAATATTATGAATCCAATTTTTTGTTTTTGTTGTGTTTGTAAGATAAGATATCCTAAGTAACTTTGCCTGTTTAGAAACAAATTTTCATAAATTTGACCGCAAGCGAAAGCTATGGGCCTAACACCCAGTAGTGCCACGCCCACTGCATCATGTTTAAATAGATTAAGGGCTGTTTTCTCATTAGGCGATTATCTTTTTTCCCAACGAAAAACGGCAGATTAAAGAAATTTGGTTTTCTCAATGTCTCATTTGCTTCTATTTTGTCGCAAAACTAACCAGCCCTCATCTGCCGGTTATTTATGTGTTGTACAGATAAATTCAATCAGCTGACTGCTCTTCATATTTTTTATGTGGCAATACCTTGAGTTTTTGAAAAAATAAAATAAATTTTAGAAAAAATGTTTAATAGAGGAATAAACATTAATTTGATGGAGGATGGACTCGAGGAACATGAGTTCCAAGTAAATGTTGAATGAGTTTATCATACTAGGCCTAACTGCCTGGCTGACATGGATGATAATGAATTTTTCAAGAGATTCCGGCTCTTTCACTATTGGAAAACATCTGATTTATGTTAATAAGTTGTCACTTGAAGACAGGGTTCTCAACTTTCACAACAATTTTGAGAGGTATTGCCAAATGAAAATAATGTTTTTGTCGATATATTGAGAAAACCAAAATTGTTAACGGACAGTTTATCAGTCTAATAAATTTTTGTCGACATTTAGTAACTGGCAGCTTGTCGACACATTGAGAAAACGGGCCTAAATGTATTAGCTTATAACTTTGCTCGTTTAGAAGCAGAAGAGTTGGGTGTTGTAAAGCCAAAAAGTTGAAATTCTACAAAAATGCAGCCAAAAAATGCAAACCAATCTCACGCACGCACCTTAGGGGTTTATTTAATAAATATACCTCCTATTTAATTCTGGGCGCCTGTATATATTCGGTATTCGGTATAATTTTAAAATGTACATTTTTAGCCAACCAACCGGCAAACAAAAAAATTTCTTTGGTGACGGTTATTGCAAAATTTAAAACAACTTTACTGATTAAAAAAAAAGACTAATAGGGCAATCCACTCTTGAGCGTAATATAAGAATGAGAAACAAGAATGCACAGCTTTTTCCGACCAAAAATCTCTTAAAATGTAAGCGATCGTATTATTGCACATATTTGTGATTTTAGCAGATTTTAGATTGCCAACAAACAAGTTATCCTTTCAGCAATAATACAAGATTTTTTAATAAAAAAGTTAAGGATGAAACAATACCAACCTGTTTTAATACACCTGAACTCTGAACTTGATTTTCAAAAACTCTTGCGACAGTTTATTATTTTTCTTAATACTTTTTTATTTTATTTTTTATGTTTTCTTTTTGTTGTATTTATTTTTATTAATATTTTTAATATGTATAATAATATTTCTTTTTTTTTTGTTTGTTTGTTTGTTTGTTTTTTGTTGGTTTTTAAATTAAAATTGTTGGGTTTTCTTTTTTATATTTTTTTCTTTCTTTATTTTATACATTTTTAATGATTTCTTGTGTTTGTTTAGTTGGAAATTGGTTTTTGTTGTTGTTAGTTTTTCTTTTCATAGGGGGTTTTTCTTTAATAGAGAATTAAGGAAAATATTTATGTTTTGTTTCTTGTTGTGGTTATTGTTGTAATGATGATAAATTCTTCTGCAACTATTTGGTGTCTGAGTGAGTGTGTTTTTTTTTTCTTTGTATGTTTTGTGGTTTCTCATAAAGAGTTTGCGATTGTTTTTCTTTTTATTTTTTTTTTTTAATACAATTTGTTGTTATTTTGTAATTTAATATCGTATATTGTGTATTGACTTTTATATTTTTATATTATTATTGTAAAGAAGGAGCTGATGTTTTGTTACATTTTTTGTTGTTGTTGTTTAAATAATAATACAAATTATTTTATTTATTAAGAATAATTAAAAATGAAATAGAACATCAGTTATTAATTAATTAAGAAATAAATTAAAGGACTTAGTAACAGAGGAGCATAGTCACTAACTAAAGTAAAGCAAAAAAAATACAAATTTAAACAATTACATTTAAAAATATATTATATAAAATGTATGTATGTATGCATGTATGTATGTATAGAGAGTATAAAGATATTTAATTATTTTTTAATATTTAATAAAGTAAAACTAAATGTTTATAAAAAAACGGAAGAACGTTTATAATAGTTTTAAATAGATTAAATGTTTATAAAAATATAATTAAAAAAAGAAGTATACAAAAAATAAAAGAATAATAAGAGTAATAGAATCACTTGGTGTTAAAAAATTAAATGAAAATTATAAAAATGATAAAAAAAAGAATTTGAATAAAGATTTGTAAAATAAAATATTAATAAACAAAGTATGTAAAGTATATGTATTTATAAAATATTATTAAAGAAAAAAAATTAGAAAAAAAAGAAACAACACTTAACACAAACAAATTCAAACTAAAGTTGGGTGATTTCAAGAATATGACCATTTGTACTTAAATTAAAAAGTACTTAAGATTGTTTTTATTATATTTTCTTTGCTATTTTGCTTGTTTCTGTTTAAAAAGAAACAGCAGAAAAGGAGATTTAAATTATTTCATTTCTTTCTCAAAGGCATTTTTTACTATAAATTTTGCTTTGTTTTTATTCTTTTTGTTTTTTGTTCTATATTAGAGCAAGTGAGTTTAACAATTAAATCGTTTACACGTTTATTGTTTGATAGTATTGACAGAGAGATACAAAAAAAAAAGAGGTTCAATTAAACAACCAAAATATCCTTCTTTTAACTTTTAAAATATCTCTTCTTTCTTTTCTTTTTTCTTTACAACATTCTAAATGTATTTCATTTCATTTTTTAATTATTCTTATTAATTTGTTTAATATCTTTGCCGTTTTTAAAGTTTTTTTTCTTTTTGAATATGTTATATTTAAGCAAAATTTTTTAATGTTTGTTTGTTTGTTTTTTTAAATTTAATTTAATTTCTTGGGAGGAATTGCTTTTCTTTTTTTTATTTACTTGTTTGTATATGATGACTTGAGCGAGCTTCTTTATATTTGGAAAATACTAAATTTGTTTTCATTTTCATTTTTCTTTGCATTGTTTGTTTGCTTTTTCGAATAGCATTTAATTTTATATAAAAAAAAAGAAAATTAGATGCCTGAATTTGTTTTTTTTCTCATATTTCATACAATTAAGTTGTGTTATATTGTAGATGTATGTATGTATGTTTGCATGTACTGCATTGTATGTATGTATGTATGTATGTATATAATATTGTATATAGAAAATATTTAGATTATTTTACAAATATGATATTTTTTTTTCCTTTTTACGTTTTCTTCTTTACTAGTATTTTATAATAAATTGTTTTTTCTTTTTTATTTTCTTTTCATTTATAATATAATATATTGCAACAAAAAACATTTACAAAGCTTTACTATTCACCTTTTTGTTTACTTTACTTTACTTAAGATAACTAGTATATAAATATATATAAGAAGATATATTTGTTTATTATAAATAGAATAGAATCGAAAAAAGAAGAAAAACGTATAAAAATTAAAAAACCAAAAATTTTACCATTTTTTTCTCATATCAAATCAGAAGAAGTCTTGTACAAATATATGTATGTTTACACTAAGTCCAGTCCAACTTTGAAACAGAAAAGAAAAATATAAAAAAAAAACAAAAAAAAATATTTAAAAATTATGTATGTGTGTTGAGAGAAAAAACCTTCTGATTTGTTTTGATTCACTTTCATCTATAATATCACCTGTTGCAAACAAAAACAAAAAAAAAAAAATAGAAAATGAAATCGAAAAAAATGGTTTTCTCGGAACACAAGTTTTAGGAATATTTTGCAAAGGGGGTTGTCTATCTTCCTTTTTTATCTTTGAAACTAATTTACAAGTAGCAAAATATTTTTTCAACTTTGGGGGCTTTAGTAGCGTTAGTTGTTGTAGGTTACGAAAAAGGAGTTGTTCTCTAAATATTTGAATGCCATCTTTTGCTGCCTATAAATAATTTATAAATAGTTTACAATCTCTGTTTTGTTTCTTTCTTTTTTTTCTCCCTCTTTTAATACTTATGAATTAATTTCTTTCTCTATAAGCATTTTTTATTACTTATAAATCATATGTATGTATGTATGTAAGTAAAACTTTATGTTGTTTTATATAAGATTGCTTAACTACTGTATAAACACTCTAGTGCATGATGAAAAGGAATCCATGTTAAATAAGTGGAAAAAAAGAAAAACACAGGAGGGGAATGTGTTTTCTTTCCTTCTTTTTTTTCTTTCTAGCTCCTTTCTCTCGATAAATTTATCGCACTCTGGGTATTGTTCTGAAAAAGATAAAGAAAAAAATATAAGCGATTTATTAAATACTAAAATCAAATGTAGGTTTCAATAAATATGGAGATAATCTCATGTTTGTATTAAAAATCTTTTAACGTCAGTATTGAAAAAACCCTAAAACTATTATAGCAAATATGTTATTCTATTATTTCTTTTAAATCTATTTTATTTGATTGAGATTGAGAGTAGAAGTTAAAAATTTATTAAGTACACCCGAAAATAGACATTATAAATATAAAATAAGCGAACAACAATTCCAGTGGGATAAAAGTTTGATAAATTTAGTTGGTTATCCAGTATCATTTACAATTTCTTAAATAAATAGATTGGATGGATGGACAACACAACTCAAAAAAATGAGCTTTGGTTTTCCAACCTAAAATATTCATACATATTCAAAATCTTGGACCACAGAGAATGTGAAAGCTTCGATTTTTCATTATCAAGTAAAGGTTGTGTCAAATAAGCCTTGATAAAATGGCACTTATGTCCGTTGGATCGTTTCTGACTACCTCATTTAACGGTGTTTCACTAGTGGACGACGCTAGATTACCTCATCGGACGGCTCGCACTAGACTATTCATTAAGCGGTATGTCCAGAGATCAGCAATAAGTATTCAAAAAGATGAGTAGATTCGAATCATAATTATAACTTCTGATACTTATACGCATTTATACTTATTTTAATATCATATTCATACTACTCATATTCAAAGTTTGAAGTACTCATCGTACTCATACTGAACAATACGCATGATGTTATTGATTTCGACTCTCCATGACTCATCGTATACACGAATCACACACAAATAAGTATGATTCGCGTACGAACACTACATACTCACAAGAAGGTTGTGTGTTTGCTCTGCTTGCTGTCTTTGTCTTTTTTGTTTATTGTCTTTCTTCTTTCTTTGTAAAGGCAACAACAACTAAGACCGTAAATTTTGATGAATGATTCGAATCACTCGAATCATTTATGAGTATTAAAAGTATTTTTCTAAATTTCTGAATCTGAATGAGTAGTAGCATGAATCAAACATATTTCGATTGTTATGAGCTTGTTGTCAACGTTATACTCATACTCATTGCAACCTGTACTTATAAATCAATGTTGTAGTGAGTACGAATGAATCAGAGTAGTTGAATTTCAATACTGTTGACTCACTCATACTCAAAATTTCATGAGTACTTATGAGTAGCGAAAAAACGATTCATTGTTGATCTCTGGGGTGTACCACTGGTGGTCGACACTATACTACCTAATAGGGCGGCGTCTTTTATCTTAATTTTTTTTAATTTTTTAGTTCAAAGAAAAGTAGCCTTTTTCTTTATAAAGTAGGCTGAACTTTGGAAAGTCTCTTATTTTGTTCCGAACAACTAACTTCTTTTAACTGGAGTATCGAAAACAAAAGTGTAGTTTTTACCATAAATCCCAAACTTGTAATAAAAGTATCAAAGCAGAGCAAACACACAACTTTCTAGTCACTAAAATCTAGTGAGTATTTTAGTGTTCGTACGCAAATCATACATATTTTGTAATAATTGTATATGTTGAGTTAAGGAGAGTCGAAATTAACAACGTCATACGTGTTGTGTTGTTAAGTATGAATATGATGAGTACTTCAAATTTTGAATATGAGTAGAAGGGGTTCCATGATATTAAAATAAGTATGAATGCGTATAAGTATATTAAATTATGAATATGATTTGATTCTACTCATCTTTTTGAATACTCATTGCTGACCTCTGGCACAGACGTAATAAAATACAATAAATAATTTTCGCTTTAAATTCGAATGACTGGTAGAATTTAGTTAGAATTCTGTACCTTCATAATTGCCTTGATTCAAAAGTGTTGTTACTTAAGCAAAAGATTTTAAAAATGTTTGGAAAAAAGTTCATACCCAGATCTGTTTTAGGCGGATTTTTTGAAACTCTAAACTAATTTATTATTTCCCTCAGGAATGGTTTCTTTTACTGTGTATATTTCTCTATTCACAATTTATTTTTACGAACTAATTATTTGTGATATTCGTGCGTTATTTATTCTACGTCCAATAACATTTCATAATTTTTTGATTAAAATTTGTAATCATACGTTTACCAGTCTGTATGACAAACAATAAGAAATAAACTCACCTTGGCGATTGCACTCGTTTTTTGGGAGTATTGGGTGCTGTTACAGCCACCCTACTGTTTGGTGTTCGAGCCCTGGTTGTTCCGATTGTTGTATTTCCAGTTGGTGTTGTTATTGGTGATGATGTTACGGCAGCTACAGCAGCAGCAGATGTCATACTATAACGCTTCGGTGGCTGTATACGACTTGGTGATCTTGTTACTTTTGTAGGATCTGCTTGATTTGTTTGTATTCTAGCGATTTGTGGAGAAATAGCATATGAAGAAGCTTTAGGTATTTTTGTATTTGCAGTGGCATAATTTCTATTTTTATTTATATTATTAGTATTAGAATGGGAATTTTCAGTCAGTGCAGTCGTTTTTACAGTTGTTGTTCTTTTAGGAGTTGATGTTCTGTTGTTGTTGTTGTTGTTGTTTCGTCGGGATGTATTCAATAATAAATTATAATCATGCACAAATAAAAATCATAATTTCGTACATATGTATGTATGTATACCAATGGTGTAAGCAGTTTGGGAGTGAGTGAGTAGAGTTTTGGAGTGTATAACAAAATAAAAATTCAAAATTAAATAATTTTGATGTAGTTTTTTTAAGCAGGAGTTTGAGTTTGGGTTGGGCAGGTGAAGCAGTATAACATAAAGAAATGTATATAAAAAAAAAGAAAATAAAATAAAAAATTTTGATCAGAACACATAAATGTAAATAAAAGATTCAAAAAGTACAAATAAAATAGTCATTATAAACTAGTCAACAATATAACAAATTGTTAACAAAACTACTAGAAGTACGTATACCACCAGTTATAACCAAAACCAGAAAGGTTTACATCTACTACAGTATGTGATTGGATTGTAAGAGATTAATTGAAATAGTACTTACTTTCCAGCTGGATAGCTAACTGGACGAGGTATGCGTGATTTTTGTGCCGCATTAGCAGCTGCTGCAGCATTAGCAGCTGCTACAGCTGATGTTGGTGTTGAACCACCACTCTTGGTTTGTTCGATTTGTGCCAATTCCTTCAGCATACTTGAATCCTTACTCATCAATTCCCATTGGATTTGTAAACGTTTGAAACGATTGCTTTCCAATTTCTGTTTTTCCTGCTCATCGCGTTTCGAACAGCGTCTTGTGGCAGCAACCGGTGTCATAGTCTGTCTATTAGCCGCCGTGGTTGTTGTGGCTGTAGATGTGGCGGTGGTAGCCAATGATATATTGGGCGAATTTGGTGGTGTTGCAAATGTTTGTCTTGTTATCTCTGTGGGCAAATGGCTCAAATTAGTTTGCTGAACTCCATCGGCCTCTTCTTTGTCATTGAAGGAGACCTTTTTCTGTTGGCTCAGTGCACGTGATACCTCTTTTTTCAATGCTGCAGCATCATATTGAACTTGTTGCTCGGAAGACTCTAATATAGCCGCTATTTCAGCATAATATTTCAATTCATTACGAGGCAATGACGACAAGAAGTTCTCGGCACGAACTCGTGCATCCAAATCCTTGCGCGATAACCTTTCCGAACGTGGCTGCGGCGGTGTAGCATACAGTTCGGCACCTGAGAGTTCTTCTTCGAATACTTCAGCCAATTCTTCGGCGGACCCAATATGGTAGGTGTATGGAGGTTCTTGAAGAGATCGTCGTTTTTCTAGTTTAGTTTGCTTAGAGTCTTGTTCTATCATCGAATTGCGTTTATTTCTCACAGCCGAGTTGCTCTTGCGCAATATACCTCGCGGCATGGGTATGGGAGTGGACTGGATTCTGGGACTCATTTCGACGCCCGAATCCATACGTTGTTGTTCGTATTGATAAACATACATCTGTTTAAGATTGTCACCACCGACATTGGCGACATTAGCATTGCCGTTGGCATTCTCGAATTCCGAATCATCTGTAAGTAAGGTTGACGAGCCTCTATAGCCGGACGAGGGCTGTTGACTAGATCCCGAACTTGAAGATCCTCCAGCGGCTTCGTTCGGATGTTCGCCACGTTGGAAATACTGATTACAGTCACAAATGTGTGTGCGATTACGTTTCACTGGAGGCGTAAGACAAAACAAAGGCTTTTGCGCCAGTTCTCTTTCTAAATGGCTTAGTATCCCATTTACCTCCGGAATGTGTTTTAGTCTTCTCCTGTATTCACTGGGCAATAAAGTGGCCAACGACTGCCAGTCCACTACATGTTTATAGTCCATAGCCTTAAGAATTTCATCCTCATCACTGCCTGACATGACACTTAAGCGTTTCTTAATGGAAGCATATGATGAGCCGGTCGACGTGTTGTCCGCTATGTTCGTTTTATAATTGAATGGCGAGAAAATAACATCGGGTGTGGCTGAAGTCTTAACAAAACCCAGATCGGGCAATGCATAATTGGGATAAATGACGTAAATGGGTGCTTGATTTTCCTCGCCTAAATTATTGAGTTTTTCTAGGAAAGAAGGTGGCACAAAACGGAATCGATCACTTAAACTGCTACGGGTACTTAAGGAACCACACGAGGTTTGCATAGATCTGGTTACCATTTCCGAAGAAGAAGTAGTTGTAATGAGTCTGGACGCATCACGGGATCTTCTTTGTTTATTACGCTCAGCCACCTTGGCTGACGAAGAAGATGAAGAAGAATCCTGTTCTTGTTGTTCTGCAGAAAGGTGCACCTGCGTCAATTGTTCTGAGGTATTATCGGATGACAAGAGACTAGCCGATGAATTATTATTGTTGTTGCCATTTAGCTGCAGAGTCATGTGATTTAAAGCGGGATTACGCAATGGCATACTTCTACGTCTATGGGCTGGAGAATTTGTAGCAGTCAGTGATCCCGTTGAACTTGAACTGGGATCCTCTTCGTAAAATACTGAAGATGAACGTCCAGATTTCTGTCTGTTTTTGGGTGTAGAAGCCGAAGCATCCATTTGGAATGTGGACGTAGTTGTATCAGCCTCTTCTTCATCGTGCCTACTTAAAGCTGATCCTTTGCCTGAATCATTCATGCTCTTTTTGCGCAAACGTTGGTCCAGCGATGAACTTGAACTCGAGTTGTTGGCATCACTGGAAGGCCAACAACCTGATGAAATATCCATACATGTATGAACGCTGGGCTGGTCTTCGAGCGAACAGTTTGTGCTCTTTTGTTTGATAAACAATTTGACTAGATTGAAAGCTGGCGGATTTGAAGAACCCGAAGAAGTAGAGCCCGTTATATGGTGGCCCTTATTTGAATGATGTGAAGTGATTGTTGCAGAGCCATTATTACTAGCCACAGAGGCATTTGAATGATGGCTCAAATTACTGCCACTTGCCACATTGCCAACGCCACCGCCACTACCGCTACCACAACAACATCTATGTTTTGTCTGTCTTACATGACTGTGATGTTGTTGTTGTTGTTGTTGCTGTATTAATTGCTGGTGATGCTGATGCTGATGCTGCTGCTGCTGCAGACCTAAAACATTTAATCTATCCTCTATTGAAGCAGCTGTAGAGTTACACGATATTGGTATCTGGCACATGGGTAATAAGTTGCGCGTTTTGTTTTGTTGTAAATTTTGTTCTATGTGAGATGTTGTTATCGCTGTCGATACATTCAATTGCTGTTGATGATGCTGTTGTTTTTGTGGCGTCGTCAGCTGCTGTTGGTGGCCATGTCGACGATGAGATTGACTTAAAATCATTAGTTCCTGTGTGTCGTCTCTCAAATTTGGCAAACTACTGCATTTACGCACACAGCCAGTGGTTAAATGCATGGGTGGCCGAACAATTGTAATGGTCTCCAGGGTATTGTTGTTATTACCTGATGGATATCTGCGTCCAGGAGAAGAAATTAAAGCATATAAACTTTTGGTTTATATTCGCATTATAAAATATGTAATGTGATCCAATAATATACATACGTATATATGTATGTACACAAACACAACAATACATAAGTGTTTTTGAAATGTGTGTATAGGGGGTGATGAGGAAGGCGGATATATTAAAATAGAATGGAAAGAAAAAAAAAACAAGTATTTAAATTAAATGATATTGTTTCTCTGGGGTGAAAAGTAATTCAAATATAAATTAAATTCAATACTATTTCTACTTTAGGAAATATTATTACTATAAATAAGATAAAGGAGAAAGAAATAAAAAAAAGAAATAAACAAAGACTCAAATGATTCTAAGAAGACGTGTGTATGTAGATTTGTATGTATCTATGTATGTGTATATGTATTAATGGATGTGTGCATAGAAAATTTGTATATCCAACATTGACATTTCCTGCGGTATAGCTTTATGGGTTTTGGTATTCTGCTTCAATAAAGTCTGATATATTAGATGACAACCTGATGATATTAAAGGCAGTGAGTTCCACTATCGAGAAGAATATTTAAATATGAGATGCGGCTAAAACGAACACATAGGGACTTTAGTGCAGTGAAGCGACAGGGAATTGAATTACAATTGCATTTAATTTAAATTTTGATCGTATATACTAACGTCCGTTCCAACTCATTCAGTGCCTTGTGTTGAAACAGTAAAAATAATAGACAGAACTGGGAAAAGACGGACACTATGAAGCAAATTATTTTAGAAATTGGTCCGATCCATTAGTCAATTGACTAAGAACCTATAATAAGCATATGCCATTGTATTATTGATACTGATACAGTGATAAATTCATTGAATCTTAAGAATCAATTGTGTTGGACTATCATTAAGGATCACTTCCTTTCTTTTTTACCTTTTTTGAAAAATCATAAAGAATTGAGCTTTTTGAGGAATTTATTTCAAAAACATGCTGGTTCAAACGGACAGTTGATCCTATTCTCAGACCTAGGAACTGAAAATCTCTTGACCTCTCAATATTTTCGCTATGCCTAGCTTTAGATGATACATTTCATTTGCATTTCAATCCTATGCGTATGCAAATCGAATTTTTTCTTACTACATATCTTATTCGATCATTTCCTGTATATCAGTTGTGAGTAAAACATTCATATTAAACTTTTGCTGGCCATCAAAGGGTTTCACCTCTGAGCAAATGAATATGAACTACAAATGGTGCTCCCTATATGTAAACCACTAGAAAGGATTGAGCAACGTGGCACCTCGAAACAACTTCTAGAGTTACTTACGATTACGAAAAACACACTCCATTAAATTACCATGACTAAGGTACATAAATTAATAAAAATCACTTTAAAGAGCATTGTGTATTGCCCTAAAATGTCCTAACTAAAGCCGTAATTTAGCCGTGTCAGAGAGTTCTACTCTTAAGTGGAAACTACAACAAGACTAAGGCCTAAAATTGAGCTTTGGGAGAGGTATTCTAAGTTTTTGGAGATATTATAGACCTTTGCATGTGCTGACGGATGCCTTAACGCATATGAAGAGTGAGGTAACTGGATGAAAAGAAAAACTATTTACATCTGGCATTAATTTTAAGATTTATAGAGTATTGATGAGCTTACTGAAAAGCGAAAAAATACGCCTAATTATATTGTATTTAAAATATTCGATTCTTTATTCTATAAATTACGTTATTATGCTTTTTATAAACTGAAGGCCAGTCTGTGTAAGATATTTTGGTTGGCAAGTAACTAAATTAGGTGAAATGAACGATTAAAAAAAATATTGTATACCGCAAATAATATAAAACAAAAATTTTTGTATTTAAAATAATTTTTTTAATCTATAAAAAAATTTAAATCTAGAAACAACTTAATTTATTTATTTACTCGTTACAAATTGAATTTTATTTGAAAAATAATTTTTACAAAAAGGAAAAAAAAATTTGAAAACCTAAAAACAAATAAATTTGTGGTGTAATCTCTAGTAAGGTTGGAGAGCAAAAAAAATACTAAAAACACATAAAAATGTCAATTAAAGACAATTGAAATGACCTCATAGATATTGTACAAAAACAAAAACAAAACCAGTACATAAACGAAATGGAGAGCAAAAATAAACAAAGAGGAGAATTACCAAATTAAAACAATATTCATAATTTTATCATTCAAAATATATTTAAACGATAAAAATGTTCAACGGAAATTGACTTGAATTACGAGTAAAACAAATAACAAAATAATAAGTAAATAGAGCGAGAGAGAGAGAGACACGCAAAGAGACAATCAGACGGTCAGGCTGACGGACTAACCGACACTGCACGAAATTGAATCATATACAATAAATTGAACTGAATGAGTGCATGTAATTGAAATAAAATGGTTTTTAGACGATATGAATGGGAATAAACTACAATTGTACAGAAGAAAACGAATAATCGTATGTACATACATACATATACATATCTTTGTTTATTTCTTATTATTTTATTCCTTTTTTTCTACGAAATTGATTACGAAATAAAATATGATTTTAAATATCTCGTATTTATGATTTACCTTTGAAGTTGTGTGGTGTTACTCTTTTGCAATCTATTACGCAAATTGCATGGCTGAGGTTGATCCGAACGTGACATTGAAACTTCTAAGGATTTACGTTTAACAATATCATCTAAATTGCTGTGTAAATTAATGAAATTCTGTTTGTTCTTCATGGCAATCTCATTGGGTTCTAGTAAAAATTAAATTTTATTTCAATTTTAAGTTACAATTAAAAATAGTCTTCAACTCACCATAAAAACTCTCATCGGAATACAAGACACTACCCTCGAAGGCAATGGTATAATTATCTTTATTGGCTTTGCATGTCAGGATAATGTCACCATCATCAGGATAGCCATCCATGTCCAATGAATCAACCGATATATGCGACTCTTTTACGGGTGAAAATAATAATTCCGATTTACAAAACGAATTATCGATTAGATCGTTAGTTGATGTGGTGGATGTTTGAGACATATTGTGCGCCATCTGTTGCTGGCAATTGTTAGAGGGTAACATGTGTTGTTGCTGCTGTTGTTGTTGTAGTAAAAGAGATTGTTGCAAACGATGATGATTACCACCCAAACTTTTACAATACGAAGGTAATTGTGAGAGTAATGAATGTATGTCCTCGGCTCTAAAGCTTTCCATATCGACTTCGGCTAAATTGGCATCAAGATTTTTAGCCAAGTCTTCATAGATTAAATCGCCGAGACCATTGTATGAAGCCGAAAGGGAAGAGAGAACGCTGCGCTGCATGCCGCCACAGCCATCCCGATAGCCATAGTCCAAGAACCACTGATAATCAGAATTGTCATGAGTAAAATCGTGAGATGAAGCAAGAGAACAATTTAAATTGTTGCCCATATAACCAACACCACAAGCATTATTTAAAACGCCACCACCACCACCACCACCACTACCACTACCAAGTCCATTCCCACCACCATTTCCCGTAGTTGTTGTATTTGAAAAACCTACCAAATGTTGATGTGGCTGCTGCTGTTGATTTTGGCTGGATTCGTATTGCATTAGACTGCAACGTGAACCAGGCGTGGTAGCATTACTGTTGTAGTCGGATTCTGGTGTTATTGCGGTAGCCATATTTGCCACTTGCTGTTGATGGATCTGCTGTTGTGAATTATTATTGCCTCCAATGCTGCCAGTAAAAAAATTCAAATCACTTTCGTCGTAAAACACGCTACTATTGGTATTGACTTGTTCATTCAAAATAATACTGCGCAAAGCGTTATTGTAACGATCCAAATTATTCAGAACAATGGCAACATTCTGCTTAAGACTCTCTTCGCTTAGTTCACTTTCATCGGGTGAGTCTTTGTTTTGCAACAATTGATGTTGTTGCTGTTGCAGTTGCTGCTGTTGCAAGAGCAGATCATTCAAATGTTGCTGATACTGAGTATGCGTTAAAAATGGTAATTTACCGCTATTACGCCTATTCTGCAAATTCTGATGCGGCAGCTGCTGCTGGCCACCACAATAGGCGAATGGTGAATTATTTGGCGAATTGAAGGGTTTACGATAGTAGTGATGCGTGGGGGAATGTGTTACTGACGATCCATTCGATGATGGTGTACGGGGGGGAGGATTTGCAGAAGAATTATTATAGGGAAGCGTTTGTTGATTATTTTTATTGTTATTGTTAATAAGTTGTTGTTTTAATGTTTGTGTTAATTGTTGTTGCTGTTGTTTATTAAATTGTGCATTGGATGATGGTTGTGTTGCAGTTGCAATTGTTGCTGTTGTATTGGTATGTTGGTTATGGGGTGTTGTTATGGAGGAAGGATAATTATTGGTTAGGGATGAGAGATGATGTTGATGATTATGATTGAGATTAAGATGATGATTAGATTGATTGGGATATGGTGTATAATGATGGCGTGGTGAATTTTGAAGCGGTTGAGATGATAAATGAGTTTTGTTGTTGATGTCGTTGTTTGTAGAGAATTCTGTCATGCCACGACAGGATTTTTGTCCTGCAATGAAACACAAGATGAAGAAAAGAAGCAAATTAGTATTTTCTATATAAAAGATAGTAAAACGAAATTAAATATTTATGTGTATAATCAGGTTGTTCAATTACAAACAGTGTTTTGCAAAATGCTGAAATGTTTTATTTAGTTTGTAATAAATATTTATAAACATTATTTAAAAAATGTTTACAAACTTTATTGCTTTCGTTTCTATGTATTTCAAAAGTAAACAGTTTTTTCTGTAAAATTTATATTTTAAAATTATTTCTTTGTTGAAACATAATAAAAATTAAGGCATTGACCCTAGACAAAAAGATATCTTTTTTCAGATCTTGTAAACCACTTACATAAAATTAGTTTTAAAAATAAATAAAAAAATATATATTCTTTTGACAAACATATTCGAAGAACAAGAGTTTATTATGTGGAAAAATTATAAAAAAAATATGATGCCGACCATAAAATTAAATTTTTTTTTGTAATTTTATGATACGATTCTGTAAACACAACAAATATAAAGAAAATATATGCTTATTTTAAAAACTTCTTGAAATATTTTCTACATGACTTTGCCCAAGCTTTAGGGCATTTATTTTTAAGTAGTTTTTGTGATAAAATGAAAATTGTTTTAAAACTCAATTAAAATTTTATGACATTTTTACTATTAAAAAGTCATAAAAAAATAATTCAATTTTTTCTTTATAACCTGGTGATAATAAAGATGACTTTGTCAACACCGATTTAATGAAATTAAATGCAAAAACGAAGATCGTGGAGAGTAAATTATTTATGTATGTTGTACAACATTAAGAAGCCCACTTACACAGAGTTACCATTAGTATTAGAATTAATATGACATTTTATGTAACCAGCTAATCAATAGCACCGTTTTATGAAAACATAATATAACCCCCAAATATGAATGCAACTAAACAGCTGTATTCGGATTATATGGTGGTTTATTTAACCCCAAACTAAGATTCTCCCCCTATTTTTTTAAACTTATTTACCCCCCCCCCCCCTCTTTTTATATTAAAAAGTATTTTGTACTTTGTACTTCTTCTAATTTGAAAGCAATTGGTGCGAGGAGAGGGGGTCTGTTAAAGATGACAAAAAATGTATTCATTTTTCTCTTTTTGGACATTAAATGCAAGTGTTTTCATAATCCCCACAAAGTCTGTTGTTTTTAGTTTCCAGATCGTATGTTTCTTCTTTTCCAAAGCAAGTGTGTGATTAAATGAAAAAACCAAAACCAAAAACTTTTTTGAAAAAATATTCAAATTCTACTTTTCCATGAGGGGGACGAATGTACAAATACTCTTAGTATTGTGTGAGTTGACAAGTGTTAATTATCAAGTGTTTATATTAAGTGGAGCAAATAAATAGAGAAATACAAGAAGAAGAAAACAAATTTCGAAACAATCTACAGGAGGGTTACTTGTTGCAGACACTTGTTCAGGGAATTAAAGCCAATATGTTTTCCATTCCATTCTATTTGTAACAAATTCAAACGACTATCAATTGTACAAATAGCCCCCGTCTATATTCATGAGAAATTACGGAAAAGACGGCTGAAAAAATTTACAAAACAATATTGGATGATCACCGTAAGTCATATGAAATAATATGCGTTTGAAAAAAATCTGTACATAGCGTATTTATCGAAAATTTGGAAATAACAATGCTGTATGCAAGATGAATGGCACATTTATTCCTAATAAAATAGATTTTTTGCAAAGATTCGTAACCAGAAATAAGAAATAAATCTAAAATTGTACCTTTGGAACAAAGTTATAGACAAAGCAGCAGCGAGGTAGATTGGAAGCATCGTCAAGACGATAGAGTCTGTTTTTGTATTTCGCAATCTACGACAGATACGACGTAAACATAATGAAGTATTAAGGAAATAAGCTTTAAAAAGTGTTGTTTCATTCGGACAATGCACCAGTTCATAATACACCCACAAAATACCAAGACTAAAAGCCAGAAATTCTTTAAGAAGCACCTAACTCGCCTAATAGTAAAACTGACCCGGTAGTAAACATTTTTCAGTAGCAAATTTATTTTTAAACAAGCAATTTTATATAATGTATTCTGTAAAGTCCTTAAAAGATTTTAAAATGTGAATAAGTAATATTGCACTTGTATTGAACTGTTATATACTGTTCGAAAATATGAATTTCAAACTGTAAGTATTTCAATATCACTATTGCCACTCATACTAATATGCCCATAAATAATAACAACAATTAACGTTCTCTTCTTCAATTGTGAAGTGGAGAAATAAATTGAATTCCCCACTTACATCACAAGAATTTCAATTGTTTTGATAACAGAAACCTCAACAGTCTTCGAATATACATACATACGTATGCACGAGCATTATTGTACTTGCAGTTACACAAACAAAAAAATACACTTGAAAAGAGCAGCAAACATACTTATATAAATTGCTTACAATTAAATTCATTTATTTTTTTTTTTAATTTTTCAAGATGTCATAACTCCCCCATATACATACTCGTATATACAGAATAAATACAGTGTCGGACGAAATTACTATTTTCGCTTCGACTAATAAGTCTTCGAGTTTTAAGTTTGAAATCAGTCAGACAGATTGCTCTAGAAAATATGGATTTCAGGAAGTTGGAAATTGTGAAACGGCAGCACGTTTCAATAAATTTTCAAAGCGATATACCAATGAGAAAACACTGGCGTGTATAGTCTGAAATACTCTGTGAAAAACTATATTAATGGACGGAAATCCAAGAGAATTACCTCTTCATGGAAAGCGAAACAAGAATTAAAAAATGCATGAAATATCGGAAAGTCAAAATAGAATCGTTGGAGCTGTGATAAAACACAGGTTACACCCGGGTAATAGAGCACTCACAAATGAAAAATTAATGATAACGCCATGTATATTACAAATTGAAAGTGTTTTCTGTTCTTTTGGCGTTGATCTAATTGTCGAATACCTGAAGAAAAAGTCACCAGAGATTACTCAATTACACTGTAGAATAAAACACAAATTTTCTGAAAAGAAAAGGGAGCTGAGGATGGATTTCTTGTAAAATATTGGTTCCAAATCCTTTTTTTACAGTTTAAAATGGTCCGTAGATCAAGTATCTGTTATGGATTTCAAATGGAACTTGCATCGAGGATTATTACTCGTTTACATGCTGGAAAACTGGTGCAATACTACAACGAAATTGTATAAAGGCAAATACCCATGGTGCCGTGATAATACTCTATATTTGCTTACTTACTTTCTTAATTCGTTATTACAAACCCTTCAGTCATGATTGCAACCTAGCTTCTCACACCACCCATGTTATGTGTATTATTTTTATCCATCAGTGGCGGAACCTATAGTTTAAAGTCGACTTCGAATGACAGATTTTAGAAACTTTACATGAGAGAAAGTCGTCGCAGAAATATTTTTTTCATATACGTTTTATTCGAGATGTCTGGGGCTGAGGATTCAAGACCGCACGTCATATAAACACTACCTACTAAGACTACGGAGACTTTGAAATCTATATTTGGTGCTACTAAATGTAAGATTTAGATGACCTTTTAAGATGCCAAAATCGATCCAAACTATCAAAGAAAACCTATACAGAACGTAATGAAGTTGTTTAAAGAGATCTTTGATCGAAAAATGACCCAAAAATGTGGCATGAAGCCGTAATATTTTACTATTTTCCAGCCAAAAAAGCTAGAATGTTTTTTTTTTTCTCCACCTACACTATATTATAGACCTTGTTCCTCCCGATTATAATTTTTCGCTTCACTCCTACTGCAATTTGTTTCATTTCAGAAAAAGGTATTCGAAATACTTTTATTCGTTCCTTACTTCAAAAAATTTACAATTCTTTTGCTGTAGATTATCCATGTTGCCAAAACTAAAAATAATTAATGTGTTGCTTTAATTTTTTCCAACACTGTATCCTCTCGTGCATATAAAACCATGTATATGGACTTGAAGTATATACGATATAATCAATGATTGGTGCATTTGCACGAGTATATAAAATTATACTTGGAAAAATTTATAGAAATTAAAGCGATGATAAGCGAAGCAAAAGAAACAAAAATCATGACGACAACGACAATAACGATGTCGACCGAACAAACGGCTGTCATAAAAACGAAATAACGAATGAAAGAAAGAAAATGCAAAAAGTAACATTCAAGTGTACAAAGAGACACAGCTGGAGTAATGTTGGGGTTGCATTTATACGACCGAGTCTGTAATAAAAATGTTTTTAATAAAATTCAATAAAAAAGAAAAAGATTTTAAGAAGTTATGTATTTAAAGGGTTTGTGTTTCTTTATTTTCTTTTTAAATTTTTAAATTCACAGACCGGACGTTACGCTATTAGGTAATGGTAATGGTTTGGTATTGCTTTGGATTGAGGTCTGAGGTCTACATTCTGTGGAATTTAGCAACTATTGTACGTATAATGTTTCTATAAATGTTTAATACTGAGAATAAATACAAGGTAAAGCAGGTGTTCTGGCCAGTAAAATGCTTTAGAGAAAGGGGGAAAATGTAAAAAAAAAATCAAATCAGATTCTATTTCAAATGAACAAGTGTTGTGCAATATTTCACAACCTTTAAAAAAAATTATTTCATATTTGAAAAGAATAATTATAGAATGAATATAATACTTATGTATGTATACATGTTTATTAAATATTAAAATTTAATTTCCCAACAATTTTGCTCTCATTTTTTTTAATTTTCAGAAATTTTAAAATTTTTATTATTTCATTAGAAAACCATGTCACTCATCTATGTATACGATACTCTGCTATACTCTACTTATCTAGTGTATTGTATGTCTGATGTTGCCAAATATTTAAACAAGTGATAAATTGTTTAACATTTTCTGAAACAAAATACAAACAAAAAAAATTTCTTCTTTTTGTTTTTTAGTCTCTCCATAGATAACAAAATAAATAAAAAAAAAGTGACTGAAATTTTAATTCAATTTTGTCAACACAGTCAATATTTGGTTAAGACAAGAGACAAAAAAAATCTCTTCAAACACTAAAGCAAAAAGAAAAATATATGGCGGGTTAATAAACAAAAATAAAAAAAAAATTTTTTAATTAAAATACAATATATATTTAAAAAAAAAAACAAAAAATTTGTGTTAAAAATTAAAAAGTATAAATAATAAATGTAAAATAAAATTTGGCCAATTTTCAAAAAATAAAACAAAAATATCTTGTGTTAGAAAATAAAAACAATTTTTAATTTTCAAAGTAATTAGTAAAGAAAATATATGAGAAATTTATATACATATGTATTGTATATTGAGTCATATTAACGACATTCGTAAATTTTAAGTGACTATAAGGTGTTGATGGCTATTTATCGGGGCAACAACACAAGCGGACACGCAACCGAAGGGAAACATGGCAGATACGGTCATGCAGGTCATGTAAAAAGTTATTTTAGTTTGAAAATTTGTACAATATTTGAAGACAAACAATATCTGGAGCATTTATAGTTATAAAATTAAAAAAAAAAAACTCTGGAAAACCATGCGGATATAAAGGCCGTTTTTTTAGAGGTATAGAACTTTAAGTTGGCATTACTTTTCAAGATAGCGACCGATTTAACAGCTGTCAAGTGATTTATTCTCAGTTTGGTTTGGCAATTCATCATGAATAGACTCACGCCTGAGCAACGCTTGCAAATAGTGCAATTTTATTTCGAAAATAATGGTTCTGGGCGGAAAACGTATCGCGCACTACGTCCATTTTATCGTCGACAAAATCGTCCATCAGAGCAGTTAATTCGATTAACCATGGAACGTTTTCGCACCACGTTTACTCTTATTGATAACTCGCATCCCCAGAGACGCTGTACGGTGCGTACTGAAGAAGCTATTGCTGCTGTAGATCGTAGCATTGGGGAAGACCCGAATGAGTCCATCCGCCATCGAGTACAGGAATTGGATCTGTGTCCATCCACTTTATGGAAGATTTTGCGGAAGGATCTTGGTTTGCGTGCTTACAAAATCCAACTCGTGCAAGAATTGAAGCCAAACGATGATCAAGTAAGGCGTAGATTCGTCGAATGGGCCCAAAACGAGATTACCGTTGTTCCCGATTTTTATAAGCGAATTTTGTTTAGCGATGAAGCGCACTTCTGGTTGAATGGCTACGTCAACAAACAAAACTGCCGCATTTGGAGTGAAGGTAATCCTCAAGTGTATGTGGAAACACCGTTACATCCAGAAAAACTGACTGTTTGGTGCGCTTTATGGGCTGGTGGAATCATTAGTCCGTACTTTTTCAAAAACGATGGTGGCCAGAACGTTACAGTCAATGGTGATCGGTATAGAGCCATGATTACTAACTTTTTCATTCCTGAATTGAATAACCATGATGTCCAGGAGATGTGGTTTCAACAAGACGGCGCAACATGTCACACAGCTCGTGCCACAATAGATTTATTGAAAGACACGTTTGGTGACCGCCTAATTTCACGTTTTGGACCTGTGAATTGGCCTCCAAGATCTTGTGATTTAACACCGCTAGACTACTTTCTGTGGGGCTATGTAAAGTCATTGGTCTATGCGGTAAAGCCACAAACGCTTGACCATTTGGAAGACAACATTCGCCGTATTATTGCCGATATACGGACACAAATGTTGGAAAAAGTCACCGAAAATTGGACGTCCAGATTGGACTACATCCGCGCCAGCCGTGGCGGTCATATGCCAGAAATCATATTTAAAATGTAATGCCACAAGATTATCTTTCGGATAAATAAAATTCATGTCAATCGAATAATCCATCGTTGTTTTATTGCAACTTAAAGTTCTATACCTCTATAAAAAACACCCTTTATTAAATCTAGAGAGATAATGGTGCGGACAAATGCCGCACACTGTAGAAGTGTCGATATCAGACGCACAAAAAGTGTATAAAATTTTGGAACTGCGGTAACAAAATCAGGATATAATTGAGTACCTTAACATGATGGTTTAGATATGTTTGAAAACCCTGTCTGCTCACATGCATACATACATAATTGGCCATTACAACACTTCAGTCAGGATTACGACCTAGCTTCTCATACCACTATGTGTGTTATGTGTGTTAATTTAAACATGAGTGGTGAAATCTACATCTTAAAGTGGACTCCGAACGACAGATTTTTGAGAAACTTTTCATGGTAATTTTATTTTATTCCCAGAGTTTTCGACAGAAATCTGCTGAGAGAAAGTCGTTAGACCTGGGGTTTGAACCATGGACTTACGTCTATAATAACATACTACCTACTAGACTACGGCGACTGCCTGTTCACAGAATCTCAATATTTGAGTGCCACATAGTGTCGAATCGTTTTTCCAGCAGATAATTACAGGCATTGAAAATAGAGTTCAATAGCACAAAATGTAACCCAAGAAATCAGTGTCAGAGATGACTTTTGCTCCCACTACTAGCTATAAGAAGGTAATAAAGACGCTACAGATCAGCCATCTGATAGTGTGACATATGTATGTAATTATTCCACATATTATTGGTAATAATTGTCGCACATAAATTAACACAGAAATAATGATGAGAACGATAGTAAACTAAGAATTTCTTTACAAACAATTTAAATACCAGGATCGTTGGCAAAAACTAAGGAAAGCTAAGCGTTAAATATTGGATTTTGGTTCGAAATGTTGCCTTAAATGGCAAAAGAAACTGAAATTTTTGTATTCAAATATTATTGGTCCTAAAAACTAGATTTATTCATGCAAGTAATCATATTTGAAGCCTGTTCAATAACCCTAATCAAAGCAAGTCAGATATATGACGCCAATGTAACACCCTGTATTTGGTGGATCATTGAACGAATAATGCCAGGAATATGCAAACAGATAAAAAGGCATTATAGGACTTATATTTTAAGACAAGTTAAAAACTATTTTAAAAAAGCCAGGAAGTTTTGCTTCAACCGCCTGCTATTAGTCTAGCCCTTGTCCCATTTGTCTCACTGGCAATGGCTGCGACTTCAGGTCGAAAATATCCGAAATTCGCTTGATACGTCTATGAATGTTAGAATCGAAAAAGACTATGACTATGTAGACTATGGGTCTACAATAACCAGCAACTGCACTTCATTGGGTTGATGCTCAGTTGCCCAAAAAAAAAACATATGACGACATCATCAAATGTTTACTTCCCAATTATTTTCTGTCCACATGTCTGGTATGTTCGATATACTGGATTTGTTAGTAAAAATAATTAAGCATTTTAATTTAATATAAAATCTTAAAATAAAAATAAATAAATATGATTTTTTAACTTAATTTTCTTATTCACAGGAAATGTTGCGCACAACATGTTGCATGTTGCAGGGAAAGATTTTACAAAAAAAATCTTATTTTTTTTATATTAAATTAAGCCCACCTTTAAATAACAAACGACCAACGCCTCCACCACCACTGTTAACATTACTTAATTGTTGTTGTAAAAATTCTACAGTCAAATTATTATTATTATTGTTATTGTTGTTGTTGTTGTTATCATTATTTAAAATATCATTTAAATTACGATTTAAATTCTTCTTATTATTGTTGTGAAACATAAAATTATCAACATGATGTTGTTGTTGTTGTTGGGGCAAATGCATTTTATATAAATGATGTTGGCGCTGTTGTTGCTGCTGTTGCATTTGTAATTGTCGCAAGTACTGTTGGTTACATGATAGTGTTGATGTGGTAGTTGTAGTTGTTGGGGGAGCTGCTGTACGCTTAATATCTACTCCCTGTTCACGTAATTGTTGTTGCAAACGTTTACGTTGCACTAATTGTTGTTGCAACAATTGCAATTGCTGTTGTTGCAATTGTTGATAGTGGCGCAATTGCTGCAATTGTTGTGGTGTTAAAGAGTGATGTTGCTGTTGCTCTGTATGCTGATGAGATGGCCTCTGATAACTGTTCTCTTTCGAAGTTGAAGAGGCAGAACTATCACAGCCAGAGCTGGTACTGCTAGAATTTGAATTGGTTTTGCCATTTAATTGATGCCAACGTTTTGGCGTCATAATGTTGTTGTTGTTGTTGTTCTCATTATTTATTATATTATTATTGTTGTTGTTGTTGTTGTTATTATTATTATTACTGTTTGTATTTATACAGCGTTTGCCCTGCATTTTGGTAATGTCAGCGAATTTCATTAAAAATGCCAAAATTAATAAAAACATTTACACTTTTGAATCCGTAGTATTAGCGTGTAAGAGTTGTACTCTGGTAATATATTTAATATTAATAATAATGTTGTTGTTGTTGTAGTTGTTGCTAATGTTTTATTTTGAGAAGAAAAACTTTTCGGTTTTTCAATTTCAAATGTTTACAGAAAACATTGTTGGCTGTACTTTTTCTTTAAGTGTTGATTCAAAATGTTGCATAACAATGTTGCTTAGCTTTGGTATTTATTTTTAGTATTTGTATTTGTTTTGTTTTCACGTTGTTATTGTTGTTTTTAATAAAGTTCAATATGGTATTCTTTTATAAAGAAGACCAATGCAAAGGTTTTTGTTGTCTATTTTTATTATTATTGTTGTTGTGTATGCGGGAAGACTTGACTTATTTTGGTTGAAATATTTTTTTGTTGCTATGCACTCACTTTCATTTTCTCTTTTTTTTATTTATTTGGAGATTATTTTAGGGTTTGAATAGAGTATTTTTATACGATACGAAATAAAAAAATATATATTTTTCATTGAGTGTTATTCTTTCAGTCTTTCAATAAATTTTTTCTTTTATGTTTTTCGATTTTTTTTTGTGTCGAGTGCTTTAAACACTTTTTAGGATCTCAAAGTTGCTTTAATAAAATCTGTAGTTTTTGTTTTTGTTTGGGAAAATATTAAAATTTTAAAAATCACAAAATACTTCATATTTTAAATGTTTATTCTCAACAAGTTTTCTTTAGTCATTATATTTGGAAAATCATGAATGATATAAAAACAATTGAAAGAATAAAACGGAGCACATTTTCTAATTTTTCGTAGATCGCATTAAGTTTCAATAAAAAGAAAAAAAATTTATTTGAAAGGCCAGGCAGTGACACTTATTGAGAAAGAGTAGAATTGAAATTGAATGAGCAAGGAATCTCAACAACAATACAATCAATAAATTTTTTGGGGGCTGTTGCTTCTAGGAAATGAGTGATGCCAACTCTATTATGCTACACCTTATAATCACCTGCTTAGCTGTTTGTACTACACAAATATCATATAGTGAGACTTTTACTTGGACCTAAGCACTGCTTTCCCGTTTCGATACCATAAATTAGTTCGAGCAAGCAAAGTTAGAGTCTAGATTTTGTTTTGTACTACCAACGCTAGTGTGATAGCCACCACTCATGCGCAGTACATTAGGTTCGGACTAAGAAAAGGAGAGAGGAAAGGGAGTGTTTATGGACGTTATATTTAAATCTACTGTGGGAAGAGTGTTTCACGTACAGATAATTTGCTGAAGAACTAATTTTCCCTGTTATGCATTACGTGTCTACTAATCAACCGATCAAGAATGAATATATTCCATGAGAAGCACAACTACATACATACATACATACATAATTGGTCATTACAACCCTTCAGTCAGGATTACGATCTTGTTTCTCACAACACTTATGTTGTGTGTGTTAATTTTATACATGAGTGGTGGGACCTACAGTTTAAAGTCGACTCCGAACGACAGATTTTGAGAAACTTTTCATGGCAATTTTATTTACTCTCAGAGTTTTTGCCATAAATCTGCTGAGAGGAAGTGGCCGAAGAAATATTTTTTCATATTTTCGTTTTGATGTTAGACCTGGGGTTCGAACTCTGGCTTTACGTCTAATAAGCCAACACACTACCTACTAGACTACGGCGACTTTACGGCGAGAAGCACAAGTACTACGCAAAAATATAGAATTTCCGAGACCAAGTATTTTGCTCGAACACAATCAATATAGAAGCGATAGAGCACATAGCGATGACGATTAACAAGACTGAAAAGGCAACGACTATCTAAGTTTATATGTCAGCTTATTTCTGACCTGTCCTGACACTTTATTATTCTCAAAACTATCTCTTAATGAATACGTTTAAGATAAAAAGGTTCCCAGGATATCTTTTGGAGAACGTACTTATTTACTTAATTAGTCATTACAAACCTTCAGCCAAGATTACGACATAATTTTTTACACCATTAATGTTGTGTGTCTTAATTTTATACGTGAGTGGCGTGTGAGTGCCGACTTCGAACGACAGGTTTTCTTTAAGAAACTTTTTCATGGCAGAGTTTTTGCCATAGATTTGCTGAGAGAAAATTGCCGAAGAAATATTTTAAAAAATATTTCGTTTCGTTGGAGATGTCTTACCTGGGGTGTGCACCCTTTCCTCACGTCTAATAATAAGCCAACACACTAGACTGCAGCGCCTTCTTGGGGCACTGGGTCTATTAATTGAATACGGAATACGATACAACTGCAAGCTGTAGATTTTTTATAAGCATAGGCCAGTTACTAGAAAAATAAAGTTACAAGAATTGCGATGGGTAGGTCAGGACACCCGTTTGAAGGGTTCCAAGATTTGCCAGAATATATTTGAAAGTAAGGCAAATAGGCCAGGAAGATTAGGTTGTCCCAAGTTGCGGTGTAAGGACATCGTATTAAATCACTACAGTATGTTTGGAATGAATATGTCCTGGAGAGATCATCTGCCGTGGAGAGGGAAATATACAGAAAAGTTGCTTGTAAGGCCAGCAACTGTAAAAGACTGCAGCGTTAAAGTGAAGTATTGCTGAAATGCACACCTATAGCATATATTGACTGTTTATAAATGGAATGTGACCACAACTGTGTGTTCGAAGGACCAATGTATATTACTTTGCGGATTTACGTAAATATTTCATGACATTTTTTCTTTAACAGCAAATTGTTTTTCTTTAATTAAATAAACGAAATATTCGTTGCAATTTTTCATTTAATATTCATGAAGGCCATTAAAAATAAAATTTAAAGTTGTTGTACTACTTCTGCTACCACTTCAACTAAATTACCAACCAAAACTCCACAGCTCTTAATTATAATATTTTGCGCTCGTTTAGCGTAGAAAAATAGAATTAATTTTGGATTTAATTTTAAAAATGGAGAATTTATGGCTTTTTATTTGTATGTTGTAGTTTTGCCTTCACCACATCACACCACATCAAGTATCGTTATGTACGAGAAAATTTATGAGGATTTTTTTCCATTTGAAAGTTTGTTTTTGGTTTTTGTTTTATTTTCTTTCCTTCAAACAAACATTGTGTTAATGTAGAGGAAGAAATTGCAAAAACAAAAACAGAACAGAAAAACAATTTTGAATACTAGAAGCGAACATTTCCTGTTTGCCATGTGTGTGAAAGAGTGTTTGTGTGTACTTCATTGCTAAAGACTGGTATTAAATTTAACCTTTTCATTAAAAAATATGCAAAAAAAATAGAAAAAAAATGAAAATGAAGTGGTTTTCTTACAGTTTTCTTTTAGCCTATTTAGTGGGCATATAATAAATTTTAAAATTTTAAAAACACGTGAAAAACAGAACAACTCTACCAAGAACAGCAAGTACAAGTACAACTTTATAAAACTCTAAAGCCAAACGAAGAGAAAAAGAATTTCTTTGCCTGTTTTTCTATTTTCGCTTTTTTTTTTGGAGGTAATTTATGGTTTTCAAATGTACAAAGGTTCGGCCAAGGCAATTATTTCAAAATTTCGAAAAATAAGAAACATGCAAAAATAGAATAAATGTAAACCTAATGGATCAAAAGAAAATACTCGTTTAAAAAAAATAATTTCCACAGAAGTGTAAAGAGGCGTAGCCAACCTATTACAAAATCATGGAATGTTGGTCAGTATAAAACCAATTTTGACACGTGCTCTACTAAACATTAATGAGGTTAGGCGTTATAAAGATCTATTTCGTAGCTTGTTGGGTAACTAAAGCCTCAATACTCATTGAATAGCTAAGTGTATATCGCTCTTCATAAGATAACGTAAGTTGAGGAACTCAGAAATGTATTTTCTTGGTTTTAACAAATAACACAGTTAAACAAAACTATATTTATTGCTTATAGTATTTCAGCTTCGAATACAGTAGCAGACAAACAATTTTTTATCATCGTTGTTTGTTTCCCTAAAAAAATGTATCCAGAAATTCCCTGAACACCCAAAGAGGATAACATAAACGGACATTATTGAAAAGCCGGACGGAGGCATTTCGTGTTAAATAATAGGACAGAATGGGCTAGGTTTCCAACCAACAGCGTTGTAAACAGGCAACGATGGGATGCTAACACACTCTATACCAGGATTTGCTACAGTAAACCAATCCTCCGTAGTTAGCTGAAACTACTGAAGCCAATAAAAAAAGCAGAAACCGAGTAACATTTTGGAGAGAGCTTTTCTTTTGCCCCGAAGGAAAAAAATTTTAAATAATAATATGATTGCTTAGCAAATTTGTTTCATGGACATAATGCTTCGCAGCCAGTAAAAATGCCGAAATTGAAGCTAAGGAAGAATAATGTGCTCTGTGTATGATAAATTGGAAAAACTTCTACATGCAGTTCAAACGATTGATTCTGATCCCTAATTCTAACAATTAACGAGATTGAGGCAAGCAACTCAATAAAACGGCCAGAATTAATCAACAGAAAAGCTATGAAAACTCAAAACTTTGTTCACAAACATGCATACGTACATTACTAACCATTACAACCCTTTAGTTAGAATTACAGCCTGGCTTTTCACACGACTATGAATGGCGCGATCCCCAGTTCAATATTAAATCTGAACGACAGATTTAAGAACCTTTTTCTTGGTAATTAGGTACTCAAAGAGTTTTAACCAGAAGACATGTGTTCGAGCTGAAGTTTGAACTATTGAGCTGGCGTCGGGTACCCCCACACCCATAAACAACATTACGGCGATCACACATCTTTGATTACCCAGCAGAAACTGAGAGAACTTCGCTTAGAAGCAGTAATATAGCCACCATATAGGCTTGACCTTGCACCTTAAAACGATCATTTATTTCGATCTCCGCAGGACTTTCTCGATTTTATAAATTTATATTCTCTGGAGATTTGCAAGACGCAAATGGATCAGATTTTTGCACAGAAAAACGAAAAGTTCAATAAAAAATGGCAAAGTTTTATGTATATAAACGTTATATATTTGTTTTAATATGTATTAAATAAATAATAGGTCAATTCACACAAGCCGTTGTATCGTTGTATTCATTGTATTGTTGGATGACTATACAGCAGTGTATGTTTGTTGTTGATAATTTCCATGTAAAAATCCAATACACTTATACACATTTTTTTCGTATGTTTTTAATAAGTTGTGTTGCTTTCATGCTGTCAAATTGTTTGAATACCAAAAATTATGAAGAAGAATACGACATACACAATACAGCATAGCATTGAGCGTTCACAAACAACCAAGTGTATTCAATACAACATACACGATAATAAGTCGTGTGAATTGGCCAAATAAATTGGCCGCAAAATTTTATAAAAAAAATGTGTCTGTACTTGACAGATTCTGTGCAACAAAATCATCATGTTGTGTTAAACTCCATGAGTGATAAAGTATTGTCAGATAATTTGAACTTCAATAGAATTCTCACTTATCATACGAATACACGTAAAATATTATTAAAATCAATACAATTTTTTAATTTCTTTGAATCTAGACATGTGGCTATGTTTTCTTTTTAATTTTTCATTGTAAAGAACACAAAAGTATAACAATTTATTTTAAGAACATAATCTTAAGAACATTAATTCTCTATATAAATTGTTTAATCCAAAAAGAAAGAAAATAAAAGGAAATTCATATTAATTTTGTAATATTTTTAGTTCAAGTTTAACGCTATTTAGAGGTGGTGTTGTGGCAGACAAATAGTCTCTTATTTTAAAATTTTTTTAATTTTTCGTTTATATTTCTCTTCTAAAAATGAGAACAAAGATTTGTCATAAAAAATTATACAAAAAATAATAAAAAATAAATTCTGTGCCGAGAAATGGTGAACATTTTTTAATTTTGGCATACGATAAGCATATTATAGCCGCGATAATATTCGTTCTTAGGCAGGTGCTGGCTGTTTTCATAAACAAACAAAATTGAAGAGTATAATAAAAAAAATTAAAAATTGTAGAGATAAAACAAATGTTGTTTATAGATACGAAAACACATTTTGTTTTTAATACAAACACATGATAAAATAAATATTTCAAATATGAGATCATTCAGTGCCGTCAAATGAAATTTATTTGGGCACATTTTGAGATTGACTAAGAAAATAAATAAAAAATAAAACTTGAGAATTTTTTTATTTAAAATACAAAAATACGAGAACATATATGTAGTAAATGATCTTAAAAGAATAAAATAGTTGTACTTAAATGTTAATAATTATTTCCAATACATTTGGCCATGTTATAGGAGACGATCGGTGTGTTCTCTTTAAAACAGTTGAACGTTTGAAGAGTATTCCATATTTTACGAAACAACAGGAAACTTGTTGTAAATCTTTTAACATTTAAAAATATTTTAAAATTTATGCATTTTCTTTGTATATTTTATGGTAAATAAAAACAATTCTTGTATAAACTTTACAAAATAATAAAATTTAAATGCACAACAAAACAGAAAAAAATTTTTTTGGATGACCGCAAGTTTAATAAGCGCTGAGTTCAAAGAGAAAATGGACCGATGCCATAGATGTAAGAATTATACTCCGTAGTAGAAGTATATTCTTTGATATACGATGGATATGTTACGATGGAAAACTATTTGAGAAGGCTACCGCTTGATATACATCACACTAAACTAACCAATGATACAATTAATGGACATGAATGTCACACTAGGTAGTGTGATGTAGGTGTTATTAGACGTGAGACCACGGTTCAGACCCCAGGTCAGACATCTCTAACAAAACAAAATATGAGAGAATATTTCTTCGGCAACTTCCTCTCAGCACATTTTTGGAAAACTCTGAGAGATTAAATAAAATTGTCATGAAAATCTGTCGTTCGGAATCCACTGTAAACTGTAGGTCCCGCCACTCATGTATAAAATTAACAAACACAACATAAGTGGTGTGAAAAGCTAGGTCTTAATAATGACTGGTGGGTAGTAATAACCAATTACTTATGTATGTATGGATGTTTTCTTAGAAACACTGAAACGTTTAAACTTTTGCAATTGGTCAGAGAAGCATAGAATGTATGCAAATGAACATATATTTTTACAATCCTTCAGTCTGGATTACAACCTAGCTTGCTTCCCACATCACTTATGTTGTGTGTGTTAATTTTATCCAAAAGAGACGTTATCTTGACTCCCAACGACTTTTCATGGCAATTTTTATTTACTCTCAGAGCTTTTGCCAGATATCTGCCGAGAGAAAGTCGAAGACGAACAAATATTTTCTTTAATATTTTAATTTGTTGGAGGTGTCTGGCCTCTAGTTTGAACCGTGGCCTCACGTCTAATAACACAACCCTGCATGGGTTTTGCAAATAAGATGGCTCCAGGTCTTTCCGAAAGCATTTTGCGCGCTGAACACGAATCTTGGTTCAAAAACTTTCCATCACGTCAGGTTTTCGTGGTTTATAAACATTAATCAGATTTACTTGACCGCCATATTGGATCCGCCATTTTGAATTTTTTAAATCTGAATGAAAATCTGTAATCAGCGACCCCAAAAACCCCTGAGTAACAATTTTTAAGTAAATCTGATTAATTTGAACGTCCAAATTTCCAGGGCTGTGTAATCTAACACACTGCCTACTAGACTATAGCGGCTATTTTCTTAGAAACACTAAAACGTATAAGCTTTTGGAATTGGTCAGACTATTAAAATGTCGCGATAATTAGAATAGAATGCAATTTAAACTGGATGGATATACACTTCAGATAAAACCGATGGCATCATGCTCATAACTTAACCTTACATTCAGAAAACGAAATAACTTTTCGATGAAATTTCTTTCAAATTTCACTTTAAGCTTTGCAAAGGACATTCCAATTTTTAAATTTCTCTTTAAAGGACATTAAAAAGAAAAATAAATTTTCTTTCCTTCATGTTATCAAAACAGGAAAATGCGCATTTGGGAACACAAAAAAAATGACAACACAGCCACAACAATTTCTGCCAGTAGCAAAAGGAAAAAAAAGTTGAAGAGCTAAAGGGCAAAAAAAACGACTTGAGATAAATGATAGAAGAGAAAATACAACATAAAAGAAAAAAGACTGTAGACAGACATGTTATATGTATATCCTTCTACTCCTTCTGTCTCCTTTCTTTATTTTTTTTTTTTGTTTTTTTGCCCTTTATAAGAAGCAACAAAATAAATGAAATCATCACAAGAATATTAAAAACAAAATGAAAGAGAAAGTTTTTCCATTATATGTATATACCGAATGGAAAAACATAAAATATGTATGTAATATGTATACGAGAATAGAAAAATTCATTTACGAAAGAAAAACAAAAAAAAATTGGAAAAATTCTTAATGAAATTCATTTCAGTTCTTTATTTATTTTTATTTATTTCGAAAAGCAAAAAAAAGTCAAATTAATGACTTTCAAAAAAAAAAAAGAAAATGTAAAGAAAAAGGGATTGCAGTGCAGCTACTTAGAAAAATAGAAAAAAGGACCAAAAGTAAATAACAGATAAAAAGGATATTAAATTAAAATGTATTAAAAACCCATCTGTTTCATTAAATTTAAAAGAAAAATAAACATTTTAAATAACAATTGCGGAATAAAATTGTAAATATTTCAAGCCATAATATGGCATTAAATTAAAATTGTGTTTTCAGTATTATTTACGAGAAAATGTTCATTCTTTGCAAAAAAACAAATAAATTAACTTTTAACATCGAAGAGAGAAGTTCAAAAAACTTTAAGTAAATGAATTAATTTTTATATCATCTTCATAAAAACACACTTTTATTACTCGTGTATGAATACATTTTATAATGCGTATAATAATGCGAACAGAATTAAAGCGGAAAGCGTTATTATTACAGGATTCCTGGCTGGTACATGTGTGTGAGTGGGTGGAATACACGAGCTCAGGCATTTGCAATATTGCTTGGGTAAGAAACATGTGCAAGAAAACAACAATAAAATATTGTATACAGACACACGAAGAGAGTTAACGACTGAAAGCAAAACACACACACATACACACATAATAACAAAACAGGAGACAGATTTTTAAAGGTATTAAAACAATATTTGAATATAAGAATTAAGGATGCGGGATTCTCTATCGACTACCTATCTTTTACGCATGGTTTGTGTCTGTAACAACTCATAACTGAAATATTCTCAATTCAATTACCAGCCTGAGAATCGTAGTTTCAAGCTTTGCGGGAGGCGATAAATGTTCATCAGTCTAATTCATCAGTCTAAATAAATAATCGAAAATATTACGCTCTGTTTGCGAGAAATTTTATTTTATTTCTACAATTTAAAAAACTTACTTGATCATTACAACTCTTTAGTCAGTATTACAACCTAGCTTCTCGCACCACTATTGCAATTGAATTAATTTTATCCATGAGTGACGGGAACTACAGTTTAATGTCGTCTCCGAACGACAGGTTTTTGAGAAACTTTTAATGGCAAAATTACTTCCTCTCAGAGTTTTTGTCAGAAGATTAATTTATTTCATTTCGTTCCAGATATCTGACTCGGAGGTTGGACCATGGGGTTCTTGTCTAATAAGGAAACACATTGCTTACGGGTCTACGGCGAATTTAAAATAGTAGTGCAGCTAAAACACATCACCGAAGCTTATTTTTAATATGTCTCATCGATTATATTTGCGAGTTAAGAGGTGATACAAAAAAAATGAGGCAGATCAGCTGAAAAAGTTCACGTGTTAAAATCGTTATAAAAAATTGCTTTATTAAGACAACCCGAACCTTAAGAAATTAGTAGTGGAGCCTGGCTAACAAACCGAATCTATGCCAAAGCCAAATATCCATGACAAATGCTTTATACTTGGTGGGTCTATGAGACCCTCGTCTATTATGAAATGAAGGAAATCAAGTTAGACGATCACAAAGAAGCAGTATCAAGTACGTTTGATTTACTTGAAGCGATTATTGATCAAAGCACGTACACGATTTGTGACCAGATATGAATAACATGCCAACAATTGATTATTTTTTGTGGCCAGGGCACATGGAACTACAGGCCATGGAACATGTTGCCATGTTCCAGGCAACATGGAACACATGGAATAGTTAGCATTTAATTCATTTGGTCTGGAATATTGTAGAAAAAAATTTTCTTCCAACAAATTGAAGGAAAGTTTTGCCTCGGCCGCCTTGCCAAACGTTCTCCTATAATTTGTTTTATTCATTGCGTGGAATGATCTAAGGTGCTGTGTGTGCTTTAAACATAAAATAATGTGAGAAAATATCATTGCTTACGATGACAAATATTTTAAAAAGGTTTCTATTGCATATTCTACAATTTACAGACAAAAGTTACCGTTTAGTTTTTAAGTAACCTTAAATACCTTAAAGAGAATTCACAAAGTAAATACACGATGAAGCTGCCTGGACTAACAATTATCTCTCTGTACGCTATCCCTTTTCAAAAGGAGACATAAAAGAAAAGAAACGAATCCATTTATTGCTAGCATAACTCTTGTCCTTTGAATCTCTGCCACTAACAGGGTAGTCACGTTTGAAAGCCACATACCAAAGCAACACGTTGGCCGTGTGTAGGCATGCATACTTAATGTAGCGAGTTGAAACTACAAAAAGAAAGTCATTCCCATTATTGTTACTCTAATGGCCATCCACTGATGTAGAAGAAAAGCTTGTAAATATTTAAGATTTCTTTATCTAAAGTCTTCTTTTTGTTTAACATTTTACTCTTTGAAATCACTGGCCAACGTGTTGGTATTTATTTATGCTTCTGCTTTACAGGATAAACAAAAACAAAAATCATGGCAGAATAAAAGTATTTTCGTAGAAAAGAAAAAATAAAACAACAACAATAAAAACAACAAAGTTTTCATTTTGACGCAATATAGCAATCGTAGTTGTTGTTACAATAACAATGCAAAAGTAGAAACACTGTTAAAGAAACCAGTCATGTGTTAAAGTTTAGATGGTTAAAGAGTCTTTTTGAAAAGGCATTCCGCACATAACGCATGCAGCGGGAGGAGACGTTTACGTGGTACACGACTGTATGTAAGCAATTCAAGATTAAAGAAAGAATTTTTCGTTGAATAAAAAAGAAGAAAAAACACGTTAAGTATACGACGCACTGGCTCATTGGGTGGATGAGTGTTTAGTTGACTGTCTGTATTTGCCAGCTACAGTATACGGGTTAGAGGTGGCGTCTGTTATTAAGACTTGTTAAGAATGATAACAACAACAACAACAACAACATCAACACGTTTACTTGGCAATAAAGAATGAAAACAAAGTTGAAGTAGTTGCAGAGGAGGGAACAGTGCTTTAATTTTCTTTTATCTCCGACTTAATTTTTTTCTTTCTCTCTGTCTTACTCTTGTTTATTTCGTTGGTCTTAACAAGACAACTATTGTCTGGAAGTAGTTTTTTTTTTACTTCCTCTCCCTCTCCCTCTCCTTTTATACTCATCTTTTACAGAAAATTTCAGGCAAAAACTGTACACGAAATTAGTTAAAGTTAAAGTGTGAGCTTCCAAGCAGTAGACAACAATGGAAAATAAAATTTACGTCCATTATTAGCTGGGATTGTAAGACGACCACTACTATTGCCTTCAGTTTTTTAGCTGCTGGCAAAAACAATTTCTTTCACAATTCCGGCATTTCTATTCTATTTTAGGTGTTGGTTTGCGGTTGAAACGATGAACGACAAAATATGTTTTCCTGATAGTTTTCACCACAACAAGCCAATTATGAAAGTTCAATTTATTTTTGGAGATTTTGATAATAAAGAGAAAGAAATAAAAAAAAATAAGAATCTCCAAATACGATAACGATGGATGACATTTTAACAAATGTCAGGGTGAATTTGAAAATATTTTTAAATTTAATGCTTAAAAAGCCAAAGCATAGACTAAAAGAGTAGTTCTAAATTATGCGTATAGAAGAGTTAAGCAATGATTAGCTAAATAGTTTCCAAGGTAAGACGAGCTTCCTATAGGGGCAGATCTACCCATTTTCACTGGGACTGGGGCCTTTTCTAAAGATATTAGGCGGCTGGGAGTTAATATAGATTCGATAGCTACTGAAGCATTTTTCTTGCAGAAATATTCGCTGTTTTGAAGCCTCTTGCGGTTGTAGCTCATCTTGCTTTTTTAATGCTGATTCTTACTTCATTTTCATTGATAATCACGCCGCCCTGGAGGCCATAGTGGTTTAGAGGTAGTCCCGAGGCGTACCTTTAGGGACACCTTAAAAGCCTTTGGATCGAATCGCTCCAGTCAATGATAAGTATTCCTGATTAGTATTCCTGAAAACGAAAAGGCTAATGCACTTGTTAGTTTGGGTTTTCACTCGATTGTCGATAGCCCAGTGTGGGACTATTAACCGTGTTCTTTACGGGCCATTGTGATATCAGATTACAACTACATTTTTGCAGGATGTGTAGGGTATGTGGAGATGAAGAGGAATTAGAGACGATAGAAGATCTGTGCCTGTGATTGTCGCTTTACGTATCACAATATATGTTCAAGAAATGATGAATTACAATCAGGATTAGGACCTAGCTTTTCACACCACCTACGTTGTGTGTGTTAATTTTATCCATGAGTGGCGCGGCCTACACTTTAGGTCGACTTCGAACAACAGATTTTTGAGATACTTTGCATGGCAATTGTATATACTCTCAGACTTTTTGGCAAGAAATCTGCTGAGAGGAAGCCACTGGGGAAATATTTTTTGTATTTCGTTTTGCTTGAGGATGTCTGGCCGAGGCCTCAGGTCTAATAATATAACACACTAGCTACTAGACAACGGCGTTTTCAAACACCCCTGCAAAATCTCTGCAATTCTTGCAGCAGACTATGCCGCAAACAGAAATGGGCAGGCGGAATGACATGTTCTAACAGTAATTCCTTCGTCCTTCGGATGAAGTTCGAATCTGTTACCCCTCAGATTCGATTGACACCCAAATTTATAATTTATAAATTGGTTATCGTCAGCCCTGTAGTTTTATCCAGACAGAACCGCTATTATGACTCATTTAGTTAACGTAACTTATTAATAAGGAATATCAGGTAGTAGAGACCAGATAGGAAATCTGTTAACCTATTTGGAATTGAATTTCAGTCCACCCCAGAGCTGAACTCCATTGAACATTCAAATTTTAAAAAGTTTCTGAATGAGAAACATGGTATTGAATGCAATTGCAATTATTTTATAACAATCGATAAACGATAACATCATAATCAAGATAAGATAATGAACAGATGGCTTTAATGGGGCCAAAATAATCAAAGATTAATAAACAAACGTACTAAACAAAACTGTACTAAGATCTACTGTAAGAGGAAAAAGTAAAGCACAACACTCAACAGAATAATAAACAAAAATCTGTAGCCAATGATGGATCGAAAGGGGAAATATTTCACAGGCAAATAAGCAAACATTTCAAATGCGTATTTGCATTTCATTTCATTCAATTTTTTGGCATTAATTTTTCCGCAAAGAAAAATATGGAAGTGATAAGAAGCATCTACAGAGCTAACACTAAACAGTGTATCCTCTTTTTTACATGGGAGTGTTGGTTGTAAAAATATTTTGCATGTTAAACCAAGTGTCGATTAAAAATAAAATGAAGAAAACAAGATCTGAACATAAACCCTTAACAGTACGTAGTTTTTTTTTTGCACTTTGATTTAAACAGTGTAAAGATGAATATGTCATGTAATTTTAAAATATAGTTTCTGTTAAAATTAAAGCAACGCCTTATAAAAATGTGTTTATTTAATATTCACATTAAATATACTTTTATAATGCACTGTCATTTTGTATTGTGAGTTGTCTATTTAAAATAGAAAAAAGAAAATAAAAAACCAATTGCAAGCATGAGATCATTTTCTGTAAACAATAACATCTTCTTCTTCTTTTTTTTAACCCATGCTAAGAAAACCAAAAACAACAACAACAGCAATAAAAGAAATAATAAATGTTGCAGAACACAATAAATTTATTGATTTGCAAATGCAACAACCACATACAAGTGCAAGTACTATTACTTGGTACTTGTGGTAGGGATATACGGAAAGTACCAAAGTTTTTTACACACACACACACACACACATGCTCACAATAGTACCCCATCATCAATTGCCTCACGAGGCATTAACAACGAGAGTACATCGTGCATGAAACCGAAACATTTGTATTTCAACATATTGCATTGCATATGGGAGAGACGACTTCCATTTGTACAATACATTGTATGTGTTGTTGCGTGTTGTGTTAAAATTGTTGCAACATTATTATGCTCTAGAATTACCTGTCACATTCACTAGAAAAGTAATGGAACTGTACATGAGGCAAAGAATTGCATACAGCAAGTTTAACATGTGCAGATGGGCGCAGTTTGACTTAACTAAGCCGTTTGATTCGTACGTACAGCGGAGAGGCGATACAAAAGCAAATAAACATTGACAGCTAAAATCTGAAATGCGGTTTATTTTTATAAGAAGTGAAGTGAAGTTTTGCAGAGCAAATGAAAAGGTAAAAAGGAAACTATTTTTAAGATTCCAAAAAACTAACGAATGACGAAGCTACAGTGGATTGAAAGAAAGAAAAAAAGGGAATTTAAAATTTAAAAGTAATGACTGAAAAATAGTCAAAAAATGGCTTTAGAATCACTGCTCCAAACCTGATACTATAGTCATTGTGAAGAGACTACGAAAAGCCCTTAAATTTCAAAAAGATGCATCAAGTTATTGTGTGTGATAAAATGTGGGACCATATTCAAAGCACCCCGAAGGGACATAACCACTAAAGGCTATTCTCAGAAGTTGGATGGAGGAACTTCTCTCAGATATAGTCGGCTGACGTAAAATCAAGCAGCTCCGGCAAACAAACAGCTGTTCTGAGTTTCGATTCTCTAGATTAAGAGCGAGTCAAGTAGAATTCGACTACTGAGAATCAACTTATATTTACACCGCTAATCTTATAGCATAGCTAGCAGGACCAATTCTGAATCAAGTACATCAGGGAAAGTTTTAAAGATTGAATACAATTGGATAAAATTTAACCCATTCGCCGTTTATTCTAGATTTGTCTCTTCAAAGCGATTCATTCCAAACTGCTTTGAATAATCTTTAAAGGCACAGAAATATTACTGGAATGGAAACAATAAAATGCCAACACGATGGAGAAAAAACGTGGCCCCTACTTCAAACAAAGAAGAATCTTCAATTTCTTGATTACTTGATTCCAGAAAAGTAGAAAATGTCTTTACCATGGATTCCAAATTTCTAAAATTAAGAGTCTTCAATCCCCTTCAAAAAGTAATTCATTTAGGAACTCTCCTGACCCTTACACCTAGGACTCAATCAGTAGCAATTTTTCATCACTATACTCAAAACATAAGACCACTTAGCTTCTTGACTAGAAACACTTAATTAAAGAACTGAAAACAAAGTTAAGAAAATAATAAGGATATGAGGGAGATGCTTTGTGACAAAACTTCAAAATTAGCGAAAGAAATAACGGGAAAATTTTACTCCAAAATAAAAACCAATAACAAAATTCTTATAAATATCTCCATCCTTACCCACTGTGCCACTTGATTACACAAAAAGGTAAAAACTCCATGGAATAAAACCAGAAAAATCTATGAAAACATTGAAACAAAATAGTCCGAGATATTGGAAACAAAATCACATCAAGAAATAGACTTTATGCGTGTATGTATGTTTTTGGTGGTGTTGTTGTTGTTCTGTTCATTATAGTAATTTAGCATGTGCACGTACATATGTATGTACGAAACGGAACCGAACCAATAAGTTGTTTTTTTTTGCAATTTGCAATTTGCATAAGAAAAGAAGCGTGCAATAATAATTTTAGAAGCAAATAATAATGAAAACAACAGAAAATGAACAAAATGAGCATAAAAATACATAAAATACGAAAACAAATAGTAGAGAGAAAATCATTTGATTTAGAACCATGAAAAATAAATAAAAAAAAAGAAGCAGAAAAAGAAAAAAAAAATTAAAACAAGTTCAATCACATTTTGAACTTTTGATATTTCAAGAGGAGGAGCAAAAAAAAAACGTCAGAAAATATCGGGCACTACGTAACAAACAATGGGAAAAATTACGTGCATTTAAGAGGTAATATAGGGGTACAGTGCTGTCTATACAGTGAGTTAAACAATTTAAAAAAAAATTTTTTTTTTATTTACTTAAGCGAGGGAGAAGAAACTTTTTATGACAGTTCAATTAGTTTTAATCTCAGTTTAACCTGATTCTTTTGTTGTAAGAATTCTTATAATATTTCTAATAAATATTGTATTAACACAGAGACAGATGGTGATGTTTACTTTAAAAAAAGAAAAGAAAAAAAAGATTAATGGGAAAGTATGCCAAAACTAAGATATGATACAAAAAATTCTTGGGGTGAATTTACGAATGGCTGTATACAGCTCAGGGTTGTATAGAATCTTCTACTCATCCTCATGTCATGCTCTCTTGCACGTTTCAAACGCTGCATATAATAGTCGAGGAATGGGGACCGATCGGTGACATGATTCTGGAGGATTGCATTTTAGAAGACTCAAATTTTAGAGAATTTTTGTTTTAAAAAGAATTTTAACGAGCGAAAATGAGGCCTTAAATATTCAGCCAATGAGGCAACACTTTCCAGGTAGATATTGGTCTTACTAAACCTCAAGTAGGACTGTCCACACACACAATTGGTCTTTACAACCCTTCAGTTAGGATTGCGACCTAGCTTCTCACACCACTTATGTTGTGTGTGTTAATTTTATACATAAGTGGTGGGACCTACAGTTTAAAGTCGATTCCGAACGACAGATTTTTGAGAAACTTTTCATGCCAGAAATCTGTTGAGAGGAAGTCGCCGAAGAAATATTTTTCATATTTTCGTTTTGATGTCTGACCTGGGGTTTGAACCGCGTCCTTACGTCTAATAAGCCAATACACAACCTACTAGCGACAACGGCGACTTCAGTAGGACTATACAGTGTTGCCAAACCTTAAGCGCTTTTTAATGTTTCATCATTTTCGGAGCAAATTTAACAAAGTAGCAACTTTTAGCTTACATTCTAAGCCCTAATTTCAAAAACGTCTTTGCAAATCCCTTTCCTATAGCGATGTCTACGTAACTCTAAATAAACTTTCAAAGAAGGTGGTGGTTCTGACGAAAAAACTGATGGCCTTAATTGTGTGCCATTACTCATCGAAACCGAAGTAAATAACTTTCAAAAGTTACAATCTTCAAATCAATGAAACAAACTAGAAGAAGGTAGTTTGCAAGCGTGCAAAGACTCATACAAAATACAAGCTAACTGAACAAACTTGAACCCTTTTTAAGACCATAGCCAACGAAAGGAGTTTGGCTTAATACAGATTTACAGTCTTTCTGTAATCTAAACAGTTCACAGCAACAGCTTAGAAGGTGGGAAAGTAGCCTTTCCTCCTTTAGAAAATGATTATTTATCACAACGAAGACAATGTTAGCAATTAAAAGATCTTTCAAAAGATAACAGAGGTCATATTTAGGCTGTCATGGCACAAATTAGTTTCTTTGAACATCCTTCTTAAGAAGCCGCACCATTCATCTACTTATTTGTGGACAAGAATTTGAATATCTGTATTGCTTAGTTAATAACTAAACTAGGTATAGCTGGATTGGATTCATTGTTGTGGACCCAAATCCAATACATGTTTTCTAAAAAGAAAGTAAGATGGCAAGGGATAATAGAGTTTTTGCCAGAAATCTGCTGAGAGGAAGTCGCCGAAGAAATACTTTTTGTATTTTATTTCGATGTCTGGCCTGGGGCTCGAACCCTGGCTTTTCGTCTAATAAGCCAACACACTACCTACTAGACCACGGCGACTACAATAGTTGGCCTATAGTAATAGTAAAAAGTAGGAATAGAAGAATGTTTAGGTCAGCGATAATAGTGGATTTTGTTAGTTAACCTACATACATATATCTTTAAAAAGTTCGTCTTTACAAACTCAAATATCAATCATATCATTGAAAGAAATTAACTTTTCATACCCCAGAAATAAATCTCTTTTTAAAAGACGATAATGAGCTGGACCAGCTGGTTACTAGTTGTTGGAAATAACATGTTAAACTACTAAATCTGCAAATGTCCCTTTCAGGGACTCTTCCCCTTTTTTTCATATCTGATTGATAGAATCAGATTATTTCTTCAAAAAAAATAGGCGAAGAAAAAAGAACAGAAAATTCAATGTGAATTAAAAACGTTTTCGTTATCGAAATAGTGAAATAATATCACAGTTCAACGTACTCGTATTTGTTGGCCTATATTGCGTACACCAGCATCACCACCAGCACTACCACCACCATTGCTATATCAGAACTGATGTTGCAAGTGTAGCATCTTAGAATACGAGATTATAATAAACAAAATAACAACAACGACGCAACTTTTTGTTTTATTCGATTTGTTAAAAGAAACATAAAAGAAGAATGGAGTGCAACTTTATGTTGTATTTGCCACGTTTTTTCCTTATACATACATCAACCCTCCCTCCAAAGAAAAACATAAAGAAAGAAATAAAGGGCACTATGGGCACTTGTAAATACACTCGCTGGTAATGGAAGCAATAGTGGCAGCAGTAGTCAGAATAGGATTTTTTTATGGCCGATATAGCATCATGTTGTGGTGGTTGAATTTGATGTTCTTTATAGGAGGAGCGTGGAGTACAAGGCAGCAACTAAGCACACTTACTTTTTCAGAAGAAGATGCCAAGAATTAAAAGCTAGAGAAGAAGCATTTGTAAAGTTTGCCAAATGTTGCACATTTAAAATGGTACAACATGATATGCAACAACAACAACAACAACAACAGTAACAACAACAACTCGAATTTTATCATGATTATTATTGTAAGGTAAGTTAAAATGTAGAATAGAAATTGCGCCAAAAGAAAAATCATTTCGAAATTCGAATTTTTATTTTTACTTTCATGTTATTGCTCGTAAAAAGAAACCAAAAAAAAAGTGGAGAAGAAGAAGATAAATGTTTCAAATTGCTACAAGTTGTAGGCTGTACTCGTAAAATGTTTACATTTGCCACTCACCACACTACACTACGCTACACTATACTACACTCTACTGCACTACACTACTATGTTGCATGTTTCATGTCTACATACATACATACAGATGACTATTTATTAAAGAAATTAAAAATAAATGTTTTAATTTTTACTACAAAATTACAAGCGATAAATGCTCTCAAAAAAGGCATTTTAAAGAAAAGGCAGTGATGCACACACAGCCAACATAAAGGGGAGTGAGTGTGTGTATGTATAATTTAAGCACTGTTGCATACATATTATTTTCTATTTTAGTTTTTTATTTTTTTCTGTGTCCATAGAAAACATTAAAAATTACCGCAAATTACATGGAGAATATGTTTTTTTATTTTCGTGTGTTTTTTTAACGGTAATAGAAAACAATTTAAAACAATTAAAGTAAAATAAGACTCCAGCAAAATAAAAAAAGTAATAATTTAAAAAACAACCTCCCTATTTAATGATGATATTTTCATTTGAAGAAATGAGGGTACTTTTAAATGAAATTATTAATTACAATTATTTTATAATAAAAAGTACTTAATTTAACACAATTAGTGATATAAAATGGAATCATTAACGGTTGCTTAATTGCTTCAGCATAATTTAAAGTATTTAATTAATAAGGATTTGCCAACAAAATTATTTTGAACTACGGTTCTCGTAACCTTAAATAAAAAAGTACTAAAGTACACTGTAATACAAAAAATTTAGCAAAATAAATCGTTATGAATTGAACTTAGGTTGCTTTAAAAGTATACTCAAATATTTCTTCAGAATTACTCATTTTCTGGTACTAAAGTAAACACAAAAAGTTTAAAAAGACTCTTAAGGTACTATTACGCTTCAACTTGAAGTACTTTTCTGAAAATGGCCTAGAAATTACACTCTCCTATTTTGGAAGTCGGATCACATTCGTGTATATATTAGGTATGTATATGAATAAGAACCTTAAAAATGAAGAAGAAAAAAGAATAAATGAACACTATGTCAAGAAGAAGAGAAAAAAACAGGAGCATGTTATGTCAGACTATGGTAAAAGAAGAGAACATATAACAATTTTAGTACGTCATTTTAGAAGGCTAAATAAAATACTTTTTACCCGAGTTTTATACTTAAAAGTTCCAATTCAGTAAGGATTACAACCCAACTTCTCACACCATTCATGTTGTATGTGTTAAGTTTATACATAAAAACCAGGACATACTGCTTAATGTCGACTCCCAAAGACTAATTTGAAAAACTTTTCGTGACAATTTTATTTTAGTCTCAGAGGTTTTGCCAGAATGGAAGTCACCGAAAGAAGTATTTATACACGATCATGCTAAAAGTCGCAAAAAACTCTTAAAAGCCATAACAGAGAGGGGAATTTTTCAAGTAGAAACGCATCAATTACGAAAGATGTCTGTTTAGGTTATTTCTGACAACAATACCTTAAGTCCTATCTTTTCTTGATTTTTATTTGACAATTGATGCGCCTAATTTTGCGAGAAGTGTAGCGTGTTTTTTAAGCACAAATTAGAAAGAAAGAATAAACTTATAGATCAGAAGCAAACTATGCGACAAAAGAGTGGAAGAGGCTAATAATAGTGTACAACCCCTATATAACTTGCGAAATTATCGGAAGGTGGCTAAGAAAGCCAGCATATACACCGAAACTGAGGATGTGGAAAGCATACACACATACACAATTGGTCATTACAACCCTTCAGTCAGGATTACGACCTAGTTTCTCACACCACTTATGTTGTGCGTGTTATACATGAGTGGTGGGACCTACAGTTTAAAGTCGACTCCGAACGACAGATTTTTGAGAAACATTTTCATGGCAATTTTATTTACTCTCAAAGTTTTTGCCAGAAATCTGCTGAGAGGAAGTCGCCGAAGAAATACTTTTTGTATTTTGTTTTGATGTCTGGTCTGGGGCTCGAACCCTGCCTTTACGTCTAATAAGCCAACACACTACCTACTAGACTACGGCGACTTCAATGTGGAAAGCCTAGATTGGTAATAATTCCAAGTTTGTTGATCAGATGAATACATCAAATCTTTTAGCAACTACTCGCAAGGGTAATACAGTTTCAAACTATCTGCCTGGTACCTCTACATACTAATGCAGCTACTAAAGGCAGACAAAACTTATACAACACTCTATCGTCCTTTGAATGTAAAGAGAAAAATTTCGGTAGCACGTAAAATCGGACTTCATAAGTCGACAGAACGAAGGCTCCTTTCTAAATCCCTCAGTTTGTAATGCCTAACAAGATTCCTGTGGTTTGCATTCTTTACACCGAAGTACTAATAAAAGTCTTTAGGTTAGGTTAGGTTAGGTTAGAGGACGTGTACTTGTCAATTAGGACAAGTACAGTACCCGGAGGTCGAATTGACCCATTGTACAAGGTCCTAGTTTCTCACACCACTTATGTTGTGTGTGTTAATATTATACATGAGTGGTGGGACCTACAGTTTAAAGTCGACTCCGAACGACAGATTTTTATTTATTGAGAAACTTTTCATGGCAATTTTTATTTACTCTCAGAGTTTTTGCCAGAAATCTACTGAGAGCAAGTCGCCGAAAAGATACTTTTTGTATTTTGTCTTTGATGCCTGGCCTGGGGCTCGAACCCAGGCTTTTGCGTCTAATAAGCCAACACACTACTTACTAGACTACGGCGACTTCTTTAGTCTTTAGAAATGATATTAAAAAATATTTTAAACCTCCAGCCTGAATCAAAGCAGAAATGGAAAGTACAGAAAATTTTCTGACACTTCTAAAAATTGCCTAAGAAACGATAAAACCTATAAGTAACAAGTACACGAATGAAGAAAAATCTTAATTAACTGAATTTAATGATGAGTTAAGTTACTTTTGCTCTCATCTATTGCACACATATGTATGTATCTTAAATATTAAATTTCGAATTAAATTTGATGGTCTACTCTTGGTCTGTGAATTCATTTGATTGAAGTAAATAGACTCGAAGAGCTGCATGCGTAATTGTATTGGCAATTACGAAATCAATTTATTTTTAAATTTATATTCATTTCTTTTTTTTTTTTTTGTTTTTCTTGATACACAATTTACTATTGATTTTTGCTGATTTTCATTATTTAAATCTTACAGTTGTTTGCTAAAGAAAATTTTTAGCATAAAATGCATGCAAAAACATACGTACGTATATACGTAACGATGCATAGAAATCAAAGGAAATCGAAAAAGAAAAAATACTTGAATAAAAAATAAAAAAACAGTTCAAATGTTATCTCTTTATGGTCGGCCTTAATGCCAAAGATTTTCTCTTATTCTTCTTTCTCTCCTTAAATGCATAGAAATCAAAGGAAATCGAAAAAGAAAAAATACTTGAATAAAAAATAAAAAAACAGTTCAAATGTTATCTCTTTATGGTCGGCCTTAATGCCAAAGATTTTCTCTTATTCTTCTTTCTCTCCTTAAATGTTACAACCAGCAAAAATCATCCTGTGTTGGGTATATCATGCAACACAATGCGGAAATTTACAGATGCTGTAATGAAATGAAATGAATTGAAATCAAATACCGAAAACGAAAAAAAAAACGGAATCGGTTTTATTTTTCGAATATCGAAAACAAAAAAGCAAAGAATTTATAGGAACTACTTTTATTGTTTTTTTTTTTTTTTTTTTTTTTTTTTTTTTTTTTTTGAAAGGCTAAATAAACATCAAAGTCCACCAACTGAACGACACCTCTCCCTCTCCTCTCTTCCCTATACTTAGGCTGATTGTATTTAAATTGGGTGAAACGGAGGAAAAAAAAACGTTTCTTTTTCGAATCTATTTGTTCATTGAACATCGTAAACGATTTTGTCTGTTTCGATTTTGTTTACATTCACATTGTGAGTGAGTACAACAAGAAAAAAAAGCTTTTTTATGCTGAAAAATGTTCTGCTTTTTTGGGTGGTAATTTTAAATTAATCGTTAAAATATTTATAGAAGCATATAAAAAACGAATTGTATAAAGAGGATCGTTACTTGCATTGGACCACAATAGCTACCCAGGAGGTCATTTCATATGCAAAACAGAATTTTGAAAATTGAAAAAAATTTTTTGGTATTGCTTTGGAACATCTTTGGGAATATTGATTAGTATTTAAACTAAAATTGGAGTATGATACACTATAAATAAATCTATGGATAGGCACTTGATAATTGAAGACTGTCCTTTATGAGTTATATTAACAGAAGGAAGGACAATGGCAATTGGAATATTTCCTTAAGTATTGGTAAAATCGAATTGCTTAAGCATACTTGCTGACAGACAGTTTTGATATTTATAAGACCATTCGTTGGCCTTTTTGCCAATAAAAATTTATGCAAAGCTTAAAGAAACCAGAGAATAAAAATTAATGAAAAAATGCATTTTTTTATATGGAAAAAGATTGAGAAAAATTGTCGTGATGTAATAGTTAAAGGGTCCTAGGTTCACGTATTGCAGAAGACAAACTATTGTTTGTAACGAGTTTTACAAATTAAGAGCCATCTGACGCTCTAGAAAAGATGCATTAACAACTAACACCATAGGAAGGTTAGTCAAATTGTGAAAAATTACGTAGCTTAACACAATAGAACTTAGATTGTTCATTTCACAGAGACAAATGTTTCTTAATAACACTATATGGCAATCCTATCATTCTAAGACTTGCTACTGAAACTGAAAAAAATCAAAAGACTTTACGTAATACTCCAGACTTTTGTTGTTTCTCACACCACCCATGTTGTTGTGTTAATATTATCCATTGTACAATGGGTCAATTCGACCCCCGGGTACTGTACTTGGCTTAATTGACAAGTACACGTCCTTTTCATGGAAATTTTTATTTACTCTACGAGTTTTTGCCAGAAATCTGCTGAGAGGAAGTCGTCAAAGATATATTTTTTCATACTTCGTTATGTTCACGATGCCTGAGTTAGGGTTTGACACAACCCTACACTCTTCCCATTAAACTAAGGCGGCTTACCATGGTAACCAGCAGTTATAAAGATCAGTAATTAAACTGAAACAAATCAGAGTGTAAGCGCTTTACATAATACCATTGACTTTAAGAAAATTCATAGAGGTGAGGTTAGGTTAGCAGACGTGTACTTGTCAATTAAGACAAGTACAGTACCCGGAGATCGAATTGACACAACGTCCTAGTTTCTCACACCACTTATGTTGTGTGTGTTAATTTTATACATGAGTTGTGGGCCTTACAGTTTAAAGTCAATTCCGAACGACAGATTTTTGAGAAACTTTTTCATGGCAGTTTTATTTACTCTCAGAGTTTTTGCCAGAAATCTGCTGAGAGGAAGTCGCCGCAGAAATACTTTTTGTATTATGTCTTGATATTTGGCCTGGGGCTCGAACCCTGGCTTTACGTCTAATAAGCCAACACACTACCCACTAGACTACGGCGACTACAAGAAAAAAAACTAAAAATTTTAACCATTAGATGCTTAGATTATAGGAATTATCATGAACTGTATGTACATAACGTATGTACCTTGGGGGATTATTATGAATTTCGATTCGAAAAAAAATGCATTCGTATCTTATGCAGTAAAGCCTTTTTCGTTAATGTATATGAGGGATAAAGCCATTTAATTAAGTAATCAAACATCATGTCCATACTACGTATTTTTATAGGTATTTTTTATTCATAGAATAAATTATGAATGACACGCATTTTGAATGCATACCATAAATACCCCGTTTTTCCAGCTCCCTCTAGAACCAAGATCATTACCTTGCAGTTCTCAACTGAAGATTTTTATTTGCTTTCTAATAGAGGTTCAAAATATCTACCTAGCTAGGTTTCAAACCAAGCAACCTTTATTAATTATCAATTATTATGAATAATAAAATGTGTAATTTCCAATCATATACAATTGCTTATAAAGTGTACAATATTTTCTTCAACAATAATAATAAGTTATTTATAACTGAACAAGTAATTAAAATTAATAATCTTATCACAAAAGACAATAACAAAACAAAAACAACATCAAAAACAAATCTTTACTCTGAACTTTATCAGTGAAAAGAGAGTAACTTAACGCCTTAAAAGAGACAGTATTACAGTGGGAGTAGAATGTGTAACAGAAGAATAAAATTAAATAAAGAGAATTAAGAAGAAAATGATGAGTTTGAAAGGAAATTGTTTATTATAATCTGCTACAACCTGGTCCAAACAAATGTTTCCAACCTCTACTGTCCACAATTAAGAAAAAATCCTGTAAAAACGGCCTAAACTGATCAACAGAAAATATGCTGCATTGTATCAAGACAACATCAGATTACGCACATACATATGTAGGTACCTATATACCAGAAGCTGAGAGAGCTTGGTTGGGAATTTTTGATGCATCGCCTATTTAGTGCGGATCTTGGTGAATAATTTTAGCTAGTCAAGATCCCAACATTTATATTATTATAAAAGTTTGCCTTTAGAATTTTAAAATTATGCTTTTAAAGATGAAATATGTAAACAGCATATAAAATTTGTGATTGAAATTATAACAAAAGTCAATTAGATCACAATATATGCTTTTAATGACAAAATATGACCTTTCAAACATTCAAAAAAATTATGACTACAATAAATTCTAATCTTTTGTTATATCCATAGAATATAATAAGCAATATAAGCTTTAAAAAATTATATTTGAGAATAAAAAGAATTTAAAATCGCCTGCGATTTTTAAATAAAATTATTCCTAATTCGAATTATACAATTCAAGTAGACAAGCACATGATATTACAAAAAATATAACATAATATGCTACCATAAACAATAAAAAATAATAATAAAAACAATTAACCAATAATCTGCTGTTGCATAGAAAATATGAAGAAAATATGCTTTTAAAAATCATCTTTTAAACAAAAAAGTATGTGATGCCTTTTATATAGAATATACTACGAATATATGCCTTTAAAAATTATGTATGCAAAAATATGCTCTTTATAAATGACTTTAACCAGAACCAAATGCATTTTTTAATAGAAAATATGCCCAAAAAAAATTCTAATTTCATAAAAAAATATATGTGGAATATAATATGCCTTTTATATAGAATATACTACAAATATATGCGTTTAAAAATCATGTATGCAAAAATATGCTCTTTATAAATGGCTTTAACCAGAATTAAATGCAATTTTTTAATATTCTGAAAACAGAAAAACTAATTAAATTTTATGTTTATATAAAGACTACATAATAAATATTTAAAGTATGTAGTTTCAGAAACTTCTTCTACTAATAAGACTACTTATAGCTAAATCTACTGGGTTCAATAATTCAAAACAAAATAAATGCCCTTGAATTGAGAAAAAGAGGTGTTAATAATTGTTTATTTAAAATAAACAAATTTCAATGTTTTTTTATTGAGGCAAAATACATATATAAAAATCTTTGAATATAAACAAATTACAATTTTTATTATAAATATTTTTCATTAATTATGTGTTGAAAATTTTATTTTCAAATGACTAAAGAAAACTTGGAGTATATCTTGTTTTTTATTATAAAAACAAGCACAAAAATACAATAAATTTTAGAATTGCATATATTTTTTAATTTTATAGATTTTCTAATACGTATATAAATAAATAATAGTAATAAAAAAAAGATTTACCAAAACTTTGTTTAATTTGTTTTTAACATATATTTTCTGTTTTTTTTTCGTATATAAAATAATCCAAAGTATGTGAAGGAAGATTAAAAGAATTTGTCTTTATTTCGATAACAAAAAAATATTAAATATTAGTAAGAAAACATTGGAAGAAAATATAGTTCGCTTTCATAAAAATAGTCGTGTTTAATACTTAAAACACATTTCACAGTTCACACACGGAGTTTTTCAAAGGTTTTTAAAATTAAATTTTTATTTTTTATTATTATTCAATTATAATTTGATTTATTTCTTTAATTATTTCTCTTTTGTTAATTAAATTTTTTCAATATTTCCTTTTTTTAAAAACGGAAACTGCGTCACATTATTTCATATCAAAATTTTTACTGTTACAAACAAACAGAGGCACACACTCACAAGATTTTATTTCTTTTAATTTTTTGTTTTTATTTTACTTTATTACACTCTCTCAAAAATAGAAAACAAACAAAAAATTTTATATTCACGGTCATTTATTTATTTGCGATAGTAGTTGTTATTGTTGTTTTTTTTTTGCTTTTAATTTTTATCTCTAATTTCTTGTTGTTGTTATTATTTTAAATTCCATTATTAATATGCGTTAGCATCACTATTGTTGTTGTTATTAATATTTTCACTCTCTTTGTGTTTTAATTTGTTAAAAAGAAATCGAATTTAATTTCCATAAATTAAGACACGAACGAAATTCTTTCAAATTAAAAAAAAACAATTTCAGTTTCAAACAATTTCTGCAGTTGAAATACAAACAAAACTCAAAAGAACGACGAAGAACAACAGAAAAGTTGTTTGCAGAAGAAGAAAAGAATGAAAATAAAATTTCTTTATCATTGATTGAAAGAAAAATTAAGAAATTCACGACGAAAAACACGCGTTCACGTAACGTTTAAACATTTTTACAGTTAGACATGCTCAAGGAGACTAAATGTGAAAATAACATACAACGAGGAAAATTCATTTCATTTGCTCCCGAGACAAATACCAAAATACACACACACACTCAAACACGAGATTATACGAGTCAGAAGCACAACAACAACACCCAAATGGTGGCTGATACAACATGAAAATGTAGAAAATAACAAAAACGACCTACCAACACCAACACCCATTGATATTGTTGTTATTGTTGTTTAACAGCAAAAAAAAAATAAAAATTATTTTCTCTGTAACACTCAGAGAAATTCATGTGAATGTATGGTACGTGTATGCTAGGTAGCATAAATGTAACGAAAAGAGCATTGAAAAAATATAATGTAGCTCTCTCAGTTGTGTTGTGTTTTTATTCTTACTCCACTACTACTACTACTACAACTATATATTGTAAGGGATATTAATTATATCCAAGGGGTTCTATAAATTGGAAGTAATTGAACAACTAATAACAAAAGTAACATGAGAACCATTTTCAATACTCTTTGAATGTAAAGTGAAAGGAAATGTTATTGTTTTCTGTTAGTGATGGCGGTGGTGGTGCTCTGTTATATTGTTCTCTTTAACAGTGCGGAACGTTTTAATAGGTTCAAAACAATTATAAATTAAAAAAATGGTTAAATGCTTAGGAAAGTGGTATTTTTTAGTATCCTTTTAATGGAGTAAAAAGCTTCCGCAAGAAACTTGTAAACTTACAAGCAGATAGAGAGACACTGGCTATTGGCTGAAAATAAATATTCCAAATCAGTACATAGCTTTATGAAAACATATACTTAAACTAACAGGAACAATGAACTAAACACGAAAACTACGAAGGATGAGTTCAGGCCACTTGAAACAAAACTATTTTCTTTCAGACGAAAGTTTATTGATTACCTTGAGGATAAACTTGGGTATTTATCCTAAATCCTTTTAGCATAAGATCAGTAATTGCCGAGTGTATGAAATAGAAACACACAACAAACTTATGTACATGATACTGGTTTTCTAGGGCTGACTTGACAGGCATTCTAATTAGCGACCAAACCGTCAACAGGAAGACCAGAACCATTCTCCTTTAACTTATCATCCAATTTAATTGAAAAAAAAGAATAGTTCATGAAATAAAGTTAAAAATATCAGAGCAATGTGGCACTCAATAATTATCGTTTGCACACTGAGCTTTCTGAGGATTCCCATATAACTTATAATACATAATAACATAATAATGAGCCGATTTCGAGCATCCATTTTTGGTTATGAGTACAAATGCGATTACTTGAAGGCATCTGCTTTTTACAAAACTTACAACATTTCATTCGAGATTTATCGCATTTTCAGCTTGAAGTTTCCTTTCTGTTCTAAGGCACTATTGTCCTAAATCTTTTTCAATCAGAACAACTTGGAAGTTGCCTGTCGTTTTAATGAAAAACAACACTAGTTCGGTAAAATAGAAATTAATAGAAATAAATTCGCTAACCACATAATAATATCTGTAGAATAGCCTGAGATTAGAACTTTCGTTGAAGAAGAAAAAACCTACACTGTAAAGAACTGGAATCAGACAAAAATACGTTGAAGGAAATGGTTCGCTTTAAGTCGCATTTTACATCATTCACACCGCGGCATCAGTAAAAATTTTTAAAGTCCACAGAAGTAATAAGATTATTAATATGCCTCAGAAATCATTCGAAATCAATCAGCAGCATTAAAAATGTAACCAAAACTGTTTTTAATGCGTTAAATTGCTCGGCCACGCATCAAATAATACATCGAGCTCACCTTCTTTGTTAATGTGTTGGTAGAAAAACAACACTCACACGTATAGCCCGAAATGAGTTTGAAGAATATTAAAATACTTTTGATTTTTAATACCTGCGTGCCATAAATCATATTTCTTTTCTTCTTCACAACAATAATACAGTGAAGTCTGAAGGTTCAATTTTGATGTGTTGCTCTGCTAGCAAAACAAATATTACCAACACATATGCAAATTTGATCAGTTAAATTTGATGTGACGACATGTGCCATTACAGTAACCCACGAAACCATTCCATAATGCTAAGGGGTTTAAATACAAAGAAAAAACAACAACAAATATAACTACAGCTTAAACTCACCGCTTAATTTACAAAAAAAGAAAAAAGAACAAACAGCAACACTCAATGAGATGGAGGGGTATGTAAACATTTTTATCCCTTTAAGAAGAAAATGTTTCAAATTCATAAACAAAATTTAATAAAACTCTCTCACTCCTCACGAACACATATGTATATGTACTGAATGCATAAGCATGAATGTGTGTATGTAAAGTTTCTGTAAGAAATGATATAAAAACAAAAGAAAATAACGATAATAAAAACAAACACTAACAAAATATCAAAAAAGGGGGTGCAGAAAAAGCGAACATAAAAACAAATTTGTTTTTAATGTTAAGAAACTGAGAGAGTATTAAGAAATGAGAGAGTGTAACAGAGAAATAACGAAAAAGTTTATGTTAAATAACTAACAGGGCAGCTGTTAATGATAATAGCAATAGACATACCATTTATTAACAGTAATAAATGATAATTATATTATGTACATACATACATATGTACGTATAGAAAAATAAATAAATTCTTAATATAATTGGGTTGTCAGGTGTTTTTCTAGCATTTTTTTTTCTTTTTCTTTTTTAGTTTCTGTCTAAGTAGTGATAACAATTTATAACAATAATGTTATAATAAAAGAAAGAAGCACGGAATATTAGAAAATAATTTTTGAACCAGTCACTCCCTACTACTAAACAAAATAAAAACAACAAAAATAAATTAAACAAACAAATAAGAAATGAATGTGTGTTTGTTTGTTTATTCTCTTTGTTATCAGCTGTTTCATATTTTTTGTATTGTTATTGTTTTTCTTTTTTTTTTATATATATAAAGAGGCACAGTAAAATGCAAATGTAAACAAAATAAAAAGAAAATTAAAAAAGTTTGCAAAAATATAATGTCATTGTTGTTGTTCTATATTAATTTTTATTATTTATATTAGTTATTTAAAATATATAAAAATATGTATGTCATGTACGTATGTACGTATGTATACATAGGCAATTTTAATACACAATATTTTTGTTTTGTTTTATTAATAAAAAAAAACTGCCCCCCATTTGTATAGTGGTGAGTGAGTCACTTTTAAATGTCATGATTAAAGAGGTTGGCAACACTTTAGAATTTTTTTTTTTATTATTAGCGAATAAAAGAGGGAGGTTATATATACCACACTCTTTGTAAGAATAAATGTGAGTAAGTAAATGAATGAATAATTCGTGAGTGTCATATTGCACTTTTACTTTCGAGGATATTTTAAATGACTCATCGTCATAGCATGACTTTGAGATGATTTACTAAGGATGTGAACCACAATTTCACAGTAAATATACCACTCAGTTTATAGTAATTATAAGAAATAACGAAAAAGACATTATTTTATATAAGAAAACTTACATAAGGTTAGAGTTAAGAAAATTTCTTCTTCGTTTGTCACTCAAGATGATGATAAAATTTCAAACTTACCTGTAAATAAAAACAAAATTTAGAGAAAAAAATTAAAATTTGATCTCAAATATCAAAAGAAATAATTAAATAAAATAAAATACATTAAATTAGTACTGTGACAACGTATGATATTTCATATCGTAATACGTTTTTAGAATAATTACAATTTTTTTAAGAAAAATTTTTAACGGCAGGTTCCAATACAATACAAAATAACCTATAATACAGACTGTGTCATTCATAAAGAATAACAGTTGGCAACCCTATCATACCAGAACAGTTACAGTGAACCAATTACCTGCATTAATTGAAAAAACTTTCTTAATAAAACAGAGACAAAGCAAAGATTAAAAAAAAGGAAATCGTATAAAAAGAGGTGGTCATATCCATTTTAAAGGAGGAGTAAAGACTACTTTAAAGTGACAGAGCAAAACTCACATTTACTAAAAGATTTCTTACAAGCCTTGAAAGAGACATGGCTACACGTCGTTTTGCGTACCACATTTTCCTGCTTTATGATTCCTCCCTCATACGAATAGTCTTAAATTTTTTTATTTTAAAATTTTATGAAGTATGCTTTCAATTCATCATTATTCAGAATTTTTATTAGGTTCGCTTAGGTTAAACTGGCAACCACTTCAATGACCACAGCTTTTTTGGGTCCCGTTGTAACACCAGCATACCTACTCCGTCATGTAATTATAGCTCCTGGTTGGCATCCCTCAACCATCCCAAGGGTCTTATGAAAACGTGAATATTTTTCGAATCGTCTTTGGCTAGACATGTTTTGTCACTAAATTCAGGGTGTCCAAGGATAACAGAGAAGATGCTTTGCAGTCTCCTCTTCTTCCTCGTCGTTGTAGCTCCTGCAGAAGTGTTCCAGTCTCCGAGCGTGAACACTCAGATGACAGTGTCTTGTTATAACTGCTGTGAGATTTCTTAGATGGAATCTTGATAGCTTTAATGCAAAATCTGTCTTTCAAATGTATGTAAGTATATCGATATCCATCCAAATCTATAAAAATAAAATAAAAAAATCTATAAATCTTACCTTTGACAATGAATGTAGTTTGGTTCGCCTCCTTGCAGAAGAACGCCGATCTCATGTAGGAATTAAATTGAATTTTCTTAGATAAATTTGTCCGGTTGATGCAGTTTACGTAGATTTGGTAATCCTTAGCCGAATTGAATTCGGGTCGATTCGGAGCATAGTTTCGATTGCTGTGGGAAGCGTCAGCATTGTTACCTTCGATATACCCGTGTTTAGAAACCGAAATAAGGGTAACCGTCAAATGTCTCGCTATCTGCTACAGAAACACACGGCTTTCTTGGACAATTTTAGATACGGTATACACATTCTCTAGGGATCTAATGGCCGCTTTACTGCTTATATTACCATACGATATATCCTGATATTGAATTCATCCATTAACAATACTTTAATATTTCGTTGGGATTTATATCAGGGTAGTGTAGATATGCGCATAAATACGTAAAGCAATAGCTGCAGCGCTCCAATATAATAAAAAAGGGGTACACAAGCCAGAAACATCGAAGACTACATGGAGACATGCTATCCTCTCCGAGAGAAACAAAAAAATCGTTCAACAAGCTTAAGGCTCATTTCAACCTACAGAGAACAATAGAAACCCCCTGAAAATAGCTTACGTTCCAGGCCAGACATCAAAACAAAATACAAAAAGTATTTCTTCGGCGACTTCCTCTCAGCAGATTTCTGGCAAAAACTCTTAGAGTAAATAAAATTGCCATTAAAAAGTTTCTCAAAGAAAAAAAACCTGTAGTTCGGAGTCGACTTTAAACTATAGGTTCCGCCACTCATGGATAAAATTAACACACACAACATAAGCGGTGTGAGAAAGTAGGTCGTAATCCTGACTGAAGGGTTGTAATGACCAATTATGTGTGTATGTATGTATGTATGTATATGGAAAATATTTACTTGCCAATTTTATTTTTATGATTATAACTTTGATCCGATTGTGCTAGTGTTTCAATGAATTAACACTTTTAGAAGGAATTACTTTTATCATGTCATAATATTGATTATTTCACTTTTTCCAATCTCTCACACTTGCATTATCGCGTTAATTTTGTCCCTGATTTTCTAAAAACACAAAAACACGCAGTAAAATTATAATTAAAAAGAAAACATTGCAAACAGTAATGAGTAAAACGATTAGAAAGAATAACAGCCAACCATAGCTACTGACAATGTTATTCACAATCAATTGAGCCCTTTTCCTCCTCCACCTTCTCCTCCTGCTACTTTGGGATTTGTTTTTACTCTTTTGTGCATTATGAAAGAATGAAAAGAGAATTCAATTGTTAGATTATGACGGTCATTTTATTTGTAAATCCAATCCAATCCCATCCAATTCAATCCGATTCAATTAAAATTAATTGATACAAATAAATGACATAAGCATGCTTGCTCTTTATTTACCTCTATCTATGGTTGGTTAGGTTATTTATTTTATTTTATTTTTCATCTTTTATTTTTAATTTTTTTCTATTTTTTTTTTCTTTCTATTCCACCACAATAATACATCAAATCCATGAGTGGTTCCCTGCTGTATGTGTTTTTTGCTCTTTACAGAGTATATTCAAATGACCCTCCGACATACCTTCACCTATGTTTTATGAACTATTACCAAGAAATTCAAATTAAAATGAATATTTATTGTTTATTTATTTACATACATACATAATTGGTCACTACAACCCTTCATTTTATTTATTATTATTATAAATAAAGATCCAGCAGGCAAGAAAATTCTAACTGCAAACATTAAAACTACAACTGCAATTCCACAGTGTCCGTCCCATCAGTTTGGGAGAAACAAAGGCTGACTATAACTTGGTTAGGTTGAAGTGGTAACTTTGATTACCAAAGTTCACTTGAACACGCATAGCGGCCCGTTGGGACTCTATAGTTTGGCTATTCATTTAGATTTTTTCTTTTAAGTTTGAAGTCTACAATTTCCTTTATCGAACGATTTGTACCTGGCAAGTACTGCATTGATCTCAAAACCTCTTTATAACAGTGAAATAATGCTCCCTTGGACATATTCCGATACCTACACCCTCATACATTTTTGGGCCATCTGGATGAAATACCGTTTCACCTCATCTCCCGACATCGAATGAATACATTGTAAAGACAATTATCAACTGTGGAGGTCCCTATAGTTTTTATTCAGAACGGTTTTAAATTCAGAACAGCGTGGGTCGCGCCAATTAGCATGCGGCCACAGAGGACAAATGTAGCTCTCTTCACCCAATCCAAAACGTTCTGTTTGAAGTTTAGCTTATTATCTAATATGAAACCGATGTTTTTAGGCCGCCAGTGGAGGTTCAGCATCGGTATCCGCATAAAGGAAATAAATTCCATTTTGTAGTATCCGTAACGAGTTGTCTTTGCCTTGTCTTGGTACTTGGCCAGTTACTCCAGGCCGCTCTGTGCAATGTCAAGCATAAAGGGAATAAAATTTTCCCCTTAAAGGGAATGCAACATTGTCCGAAGATGCAATAACCTCACACCGCCATTAGACGTACTAGTTAATCTGTACTAGTTTCAGTATCAGGTTCCATAAAAGTGTGGTGTTCCATTACTAATAAAATATCTCAAATTGTAGGGACCTGAAACAGATGTAATCGGTGTTTGTTTATATGAAGTTTTTTGTACCCACATAATCCTACATTTACACACATACAGACATAATTGGTAATTACAACCCTTCAGTCAGGATTACGACCTAGTTTCTCACACCTCTTATGCTGTGTGTGTTAATTTTATACATGAGTAGCGGGACCTACAGTTTAAAGTCGATTCCGAACAGCAAGTTTTTTTTTCTGTGAGAAACTTTTTCATGGCAATTTTATTTCCAAATAAAGAATGTTATCCGTGTGGTGCTCTTAGAATTACTGAAATATCGGCAGAGATAGCTCTTCAAAGTTTGGTAGATCACACTGCTAAAAGGCTCATAAAACAACAAAAAGAAATTTTGCAGCAATGTAGTTGATCATGCTGAATTCGCAGATTCTAGCTGTTGCAGTTTCCATAATATAAGACTTTTATTACTTAATTCTTAAGGTAGGCGTGGCACTTCACCCACTTAAAATTTTTGAATAAAAATTAGCCTATAATTCCACCCACACGGTGTGAAAATTTTAGGAAAATCGGTTCAGTCGTTTTGTCATCTTTAGTCTTCAAACAGACCCCCAAAAAACAAATTTACATACATACACACACTCATACACACACATATACATTTGATTTTTTTCTCTCTAATTGTTTATATTGATGAAATCAATAAAAGTACCAAATTTCATGTCTTTGAAAAACGAGTTATAACTTTTGTCCGCCTAGATTGAGCATTTGGACCACTGTGCGAGGCCTCTCGTTTAATACCTACTAGACTACGGCGACTCCAATCCTACATCTACTACTGTCTAATGTTATGTGAAGACGTAAAAGAGGACTTTCTCTCATGTTTTTGTCTTAATTTTATTCACGAGTGGCGCTACCTACAATTTACAGTCGACTTTTCATTTGGTTCGGTATGTCTGAGATATGGTTTGAAACACGAGTTCTCGTCTAATAAGCCACACTATCTCCTAGACTAAGCCTACTTCTTGAAGAGCAGTCTCAGTAAATTTGAAACTTTTAGGCCAGTCAATATTTCGTTTACTGCAAGACAGAATGGCCTTTGCAGTTTAGCCTGGTTGCAGGGATATGGCTTCCTATTTAGACGGCACTTGATATTCGTCGCACAATAGATTTGAAACCAACTCCATAAAAATTAAAGTGGAACAAAAGGGTGTCGTAAAGCTTTTAACGACTTTACAAATTTCTAAAATAACTTCATCAACTGTTTAATGACTCTCCACCATCCCTAATTTAGAGAAAATATTGGAATTGGAATGGAAATATTAATGAAGTGTTTTAATTTTAAAACATAATGTCTGTGTGATAAGAACATAAAAACCCATTAAATGCAGTCATAAAGTAATTCTTTAAAATATTTATGATGCTGCAACCAGACTCACCACATACGATAAATTCACCACCAATTTTAAAATCAGCCATAAAGGGATTTATGGTTTGAAATGTAAATTTAATTTGCAGCCAAATTTTTTTTATGTTTGTAATGCTTGACTAAAATAAACAGCCTCCAGATGAATGTCTGAGAATGAAAAATTGTCCCACATTTAATGCACTTGAAACGTTACGCATGAGCGTTGCCGAAACAGATGCAGATGATACAAGTTGTTACTGCTACAACTGCTCCCCTCTTTGTGGATAAAGAAACATTAAATGTTTTCTTAACACATACTTAAGCAGTGGCATGATACTAAATTTTAGTTCATTATTGTGAAGGGAGAAAGGAAAAAAAGTGGGGAGGGATTCCCTAATGTATTGTGATAATGAGTACTTTAGTAATGCTTATCAATACAATTAACTACGAGCTGAGAAATATTGCTTTAAACAGCCGAAATATTTATTGTGTTAATTTTTTGCCTACAAGCCTCTTGTTACCCAATATGCGTACAAAAATAAACTGTCCAACATTACAAGAAGTTATTCTTAAGATTTAAAAAACAATCCAACCCCTACATAGCATCACTCTTTTCATGACAAAAAGTACAGGATCTCTTTCATTCAAGTCACGTAATAGTTTGTGTTTCTCTCGCCACCATATTTATGTCCTCTTTATGAGACTGGAATTTCAAAAATTGTTTATCAACAGCACGGTGTCTTCTTATACTTCTCTATAGTTTCCCTATCCCTATGACTTCCTTTAAAAATGTGGATTTTGTCACTCAAAATTTTGTAATTTTAAACGGTTTTCATGTTCAAGTGTTTCCTCTTTTCCTTCTTTTAAGTAGGCACACTTTGGATCTGATGTCTTATCTTCTCACTTCCTCTGCCATGTTAAAGTATTTTTTCTAGAGCGTCTAGGCTCGGCTCTTAAATTCCCATTTGTTTTGTTGTTATTATTATTTACGATCGGAATTCTGAGCATGTTTATTTAAATAAAAACGTTTGAAATATTTTTATTTACATTCTTTAAACGAAAATGCTTAAAAACCAAGAACAAGAGGTGCCGTAAGTATTCTCAGCTGCATTTTACATACGTATGTATGTTTTTAACACCAACACTGAGGATTAGGTTTTCTTTACAATTCACAATTAAGACAACATTGTCGAGAGATCAGGTTTTAATTGTTTAACCACCAGCAAACAACAATACTTTACGAATATTTGTTGTTTATTAAAATACGAACACTTGATAAACTATCCCTAAGGGAATATAATCTGATTTAAAATTAAATGAAAAAAAAATTATTTTGATTTGTGGTTTTTGGTTCATTTCAAAACGGGTGTAAATCATTTTTATTCAAACTATTTCTGAACTGTTCAGATATAGAGAGAGCAAATGAGGGGAGGATTTGGCAAATTAAGAAAGAGAGAAAAACGCTTTAATTTGAGTGGCAAGTGTATAAATCAAATTGATTTATAGCCAGTAATGTAACGGAAACCATATTACAGATTCTCGAAAGAAAAAAAAAAAAAAACGCAACATATGGCATACATAGACACCAGATGATTCATTAAAGTAAACGTACTGTGACCCCCCCATTAGAATTTTTTACATCCTCCGTAATTAAACCAAATATTCAAATGAAGCTAAGTTCTTGGAGGCCATGTTTTAACTAAAAAACCCGCAGTGAATTTGATGCATCTCACTTTGGTCGACCAATCACTGAAAAGTCGTTGCAAAAATTGGAAAAACTGGCACATACATAAGTAAGTGGACTAGACATTCACTACCGAATGGTAATCAACGATTTGAAGATAGCTAGACACAGGCTCAATATGTTGCATGAATAAATGAATAAATATTGAAAAATTTAACAAAGTTTTCATTAGCCATTACCGGCGAAAGGAACGAAATCTAATCAGTTTTGAGGTAAATAATCTCACTGAATTATGAGATTATCTCACTGAATTATGAACGACCATAAGTTATTAAAAATATTACGGACTAATCATGATGAAGCTTTTCAGATGCAGACAAAGAAAGTATAAACAACAAGAGAAGTAATGCTGTGTGTCTGGCATGTAATCCAATTACGAGTTTATATAATAATCTGATCAAGTGACTGATTCTAATCTTTACTGTCAATAATTTAAAAGCCTGATGCCAATTCAAACTGCCAGAACTGAACAACGGAAAAGATATTACGTTCCACAATGATAATGTCAGACCACAGACATGAACTGTGTTAAACTGGCAGAAATTGAGAGAGCTTTGCTGGGGAAGCTATGGTGTATCCATCATATATCTGGCATATTGCATTTTCAGATTATTTTCTAGTTAAGATGTAAACTTAAATCCCATAGAGGCCTAAAAATTAGTTTGTTTTGTTTGTTAGAAAATATAGTAAAGGTTAGAGAATGGCATCTGATTGCACGCCGAAAGGCTAGAAATACCCCACAATGAACAGCGTTGCACTTGGGAATCTGAGACAAAGGATTCTACGACACTCAAAATTTATTGAGAGAACATATCTAGCCAATGGTGGATTGTATAGAACTCTAAAAAGTATCGGAATAGTTTAAAAAATTCCAGTCACGAATCGTCTCTATCTCCTCCAGAGGCAAATTTTATTCATGGACAACCTTAAATGTGATATACATAAGCCCTAAGGATCTAATGGCCACTTTACTGTGAGTAATTGTACTCGACATACTCTTCTACTGGACAACGGCAGTCTATATAGCCATTATTAGGATAGTATTAAAATAATAGGGTAATAAGCGATCACAAGAAGGTCAGGAAGTGCCGTCACGTAGTAGGAAAAAGAGGTAGAAATCAACAATCAGTAAGATTTCCCACCACTACACCAAATGCTCAAAGAGCGTTGTTTCTAGGCAACGATAGATGACAGCCCCATTATCTTTGGCACTTTTGAAGCGCGTTTTAAATATTCTTACCCGGTCTTCGTTTGTTATCAAATTCTTATTCATACATACATACGTACATACATAATTATATATACATACTTAATTGGTCATTTCAATCCTTCAGTCAGGATTACGACCTAGATTCTCACACCACTTATGTTGTGTGTGTCAATTTTATACATGAGTGGCGGAACCTACAGTTTAAAGTCGACTCAGGAAGGACAGATTTTTTTTTTGAAACTTTTTCATGGCAATTTTATTTGCACTCATAGAGTTTTTGCCAGAAATCTGCTGAGAGGAAGTCACCGAAGAAATGTGTTTTCATATTTTATTCTGTTGGGAATGTCTGACCCGCGGTTTGAAGCATGGCCTCACGTCTAATAAGCCAACACACTACCTACTAGACTATGGTGACTCAAATTGATTATATTTTTGCAAATTATTTGCATAGAAGACTGACTATAATCAGCCCATAATACACGAAAAGTGGGCATGATGCAGTGCGTTTTAAATATTCCTACGCCTACTTCGTTTGTTAAACGTTTCGTATTCATAAAAAAGAAACCTTTCACCAAATAAATGACACTTCACATGGATAACATTTAATAGCTGACGGCCTTGCCTGTGTCTGAAGCAATTTTTTGTTTACAAACTTATATTTTTATGAACCCAATAAGATAAAAACTAACACTGCATTGGAATATGAATTTAGCGTCAATGTTATTAATACACTGTACCGGAGTAACTGCTGATCATATGATTAATTCTTAATTAAACTTTCAATCACTTGGATTTGTAATAAATCATGTGTTACTTTCTAAATTGAAAATAATATCAAAAACTAGATTTTTTACAAGGAAAAAACGTGGGTTATTATTTTCTTTTGCAATATTTTATAAGACATTATTATAAATCTTATTAGAGACACCAATTAAAAAAGAAATTAAAAAGTAAAAAATGACGACAAATCGAAGATTAATATTTGGACTTAATTTTCTTTAAATTAAAATGCTTTAAAGTGATCATTTTGAATCTAAGCCATGTACACATTAAGCCTTCATTAGCACGTATTAACCGAATTATTTTTATCGTTTGTTACTAAAATTTAAAATCAAATTTTTTAACTGAAATAGTAATTCCCATTTAAATTTTGTTTCCTTTTCAACATGCAATATTAACCGAGAAAATAAAATATTGGAAAATAATACTTTTTTTGTAATAATTAAACACTCAAACATACAGTTGGTGTTGTTATACCAGACCAGTGAGTAGTCTTGTGAAAATGTAACAGGAAGTCTGTGTTGCATTGCATTGCCATGTTGCAAAACAACATAAATTTCATATTTTAATAGAAAATCCATTGAAAATCCGTATCACCAACGATAAACACATGTACATATGTACTCGTATAATAAATTAATAACACAAGATTACCGGTTGGAAAAAAATTTAAATTTGAAAAAAAAAAAAATTAAAGAAAATTTTTTTCAAAACATTTTACATACAAATAAATCATTAACGATTTCTAATCAGAGTGAAATTAATTACATTACATTACGTATTATAAGATACCAGCCACAAAAAACTACTGACTCTTTAGTTTTGTTATTCCCTCCTTCCTTATCTCATAAAGGAATTGCAAGGAAAAGCTTAAAAACAACATTTTTGGTTTTACTTTTACTTCTGAACACAGTACTTCAGAACAACTGAAGCTTTCGAGGGGAATTTAATGGCTGAACCAATAGTTTGAGCACAACCATACATACATACATAATTGGTCATTACAACCCTTCAGTTAGGATTACGACCTAGCTTCTGGCACCACTTACGTTGCGTGGGTGGAGTCGCCGTAATCTTGTAGGTAGTGTGCTGGCTTATTAGACGCAAGGCCACGATTCAAACCCCAGGTCAGACATCAAAACGAAATTTCTGGCAAAAACTCTGAGAGTAAATAAAATTGCCATGAAAAGTTTCTCAAAAATCTGCCGTTCGGAGTCGACTTTAAACTGTAGGTCCCGCCACTAATGTATAAAAGTAACACACCGAAGAAATATTTTTTTTTTTAATATTTCGTTTCATTAGAGATGTTTGACTGACCTGGGATCTGGATTCATTGCTACCACTGAAGTAAAGGGTGTTTTTTATAGAGGTATAGAACTTTAAGTTGGCATTACTTTTCAAGATGGCGACCGATTTAACAGCTGGCAAGTGATTTATTCTCAGTTTGGTTTGGCAATTCATCATGAATAGACTCACGCCTGAACAACGCTTGCAAATAGTGCAATTTTATTTCGAAAATAATGGTTCTGTGCGGAAAACGTAACGCGCCCTACGTCCATTTTATCGTCGACAAAATCGTCCATCAGAGCAGTTAATTCGATTAAGCATGGAACGTTTTCGCACCACGTTTACTCTTATTGATAACTCGCATCCCCAGAGACGCTGTACGGTGCGTACAGAAGAAGCTATTGCTGCTGTAGAGCGTAGCATTGAGGAAGACCCGAATGAGTCCATCCGCCATCGAGCACAGGAATTGATTCTGTGTCCATCCACTTTATGGAAGATTTTGCGGAAGTATCTTGGTTTGCGTGCTTACAAAATCCAACTCGTTCAAGAATTGAAGCCAAACGATCATCAAGTAAGGCGTAGATTCGTCGAATGGGGCCAAAACGAGATTACCGTTGTTCCCGATTTTCATAAGCGAATTTTGTTTAGCGATGAAGCGCACTTCTGGTTGAATGGCTACGTCAACAAACAAAACTGCCGCATTTGGAGTGAAGGTTATCCTCAAGTGTATGTGGAAACACCGTTACATCCAGAAAAACTGACTGTTTGGTGCGCTTTATGAGCTGGTGGAATCATTGGTCCGTACTTTTTCAAAAACGATGGTGGCCAGAACGTTACAGTCAATGGTGATCGGTATAGAGCCATGATTACTAACTTTTTCATTCCTGAATTGAATAACCATGATGTCCAGGAGATGTGGTTTCAACAAGACGGCGCAACATGTCACACAGCTCGTGCCACAATAGATTTATTGAAAGACACGTTTGGTGACCGCCTAATTTCACGTTTTGGACCTGTGAATTGGCCTCCAAGATCTTGTGATTTAACACCGCTAGACTACTTTCTGTGGGGCTATGTAAAGTCATTGGTCTATGCGGTAAAGCCACAAACGCTTGACCATTTGGAAGACAACATTCGCCGTATTATTGCCGATATACGGCCACAAATGTTGGAAAAGGTCATCGAAAATTGGACGTCCAGATTGGACTACATCCGCGCCAGCCGTGGCGGTCATATGCCAGAAATCATATTTAAAATGTAATGCTACAAGATCATCTTTCGGATAAATAAAATGCATGTCAATCGAATAATCCATCGTTGTTTTATTGCAACTTAAAGTTCTATACCTCTATAAAAAACACCCTTTACCAATGGGACTTTTTCCGTTATATAATAATTTATTTCGTCTTATTTCCTTTTTCTTTCATTCATCTTCCTTTTTTACTATCCAACAGAGCTTGCCAATTTTGCAAGATAACTACCTTTATGGCCTAATAATGGACTGAATTCAAATATTTAATTACGTCTATCGGAAGCATTCTCTACATGATTTGCACAATCAGAGATGTAATCGTGCGAAAGGACGTCTGAGAGGAAGTCACCGAAGTAATATTTTTTCATATTTCGTTTAGCTCAAGATGTCTGACCTGTGGTTTCTGAACCGTGGCCTCCCGTCTAATAAGAAAAAACACTGTCTACTAGACTACGATGACATTGAGAACAACCATCAGGTCTTAATTGGACGATATCTGACACAACCCTCTAGAACGACACCTGTAGCAATTTTGTGTTAATTTTAAGATTAAACTGTAGATCTCAACTCTTGTGAACAAAACTGATACACGCAACATGATTGACGTCTATCTATTGACGTGATCTAACATATACGAAGTTTAGCGTAACTGATCTTTAGAAAATTTGACAGACTAATTACAAATGATAGAAAGAAATGTCCCCAAAATGATTCGTATTTGGAACATAAGATAAATTGCGTAAAATTTTCAATAAAAAAAAAATGCGAGAAAGTTATTTAAAAAAGTGTTTTTGAATTGGTCGCTATAACGACACACAATTGCTGCTGACCAATTCTTATAGCTTGAAAACGGGGTATAATAAATCTTATTTTTGTTTTTCAATATTTTAGAAAAGTCAACAACAACAACAACAACATCATCATTAGTGGTCGACATCAAGATTAATTAATGTCTACCTAGTGTCGTCTGTCTTTAGAGTGTGGAGCAATGGCAGAGTATTGAATTTCAAAATGTCTTGCCTACTTTTGGGCCAGTACAGTTGAAAACAAAACAAATAAATCAATTGAAATGATTTGTGTGTGTGTGTGTGTGTATGTTATAGGCTTATGAAAGCATATTGTTTTAATTATTATTTACCGAAATGGCAAATAACCATTTAACCATTCATTCATGTGTAATCATGATGAGGCATTGTTTTGTTGCTTCTTTCCTTGTTGAGTCTTTAAAATGAAAATTGATGCCTGTTCTTACGTTTGGAAATTTTGTTTTTCTCTCTGTGATGTCAAGTTGAATGACTGAATGCATGAGTGACTGAATTAATGTATGAATGTGTGTATTAATTACTGTAATACTTGGCAATTATAATGGATTTCACAGAAAATTTGCCAGATTTTGAGAACAAACAAAGATAATGCTATACAAGGTTTTTAGTTCACTAATGACTTGAAATATTTTTTTGGAGCAGGGTGATATAAGACTGTTAGATGTAAAAGTAGTTATCATTATAATTTCATCTTATCAATTTTATCAAGGTTATGGATAGGATATAAGAATGCTCAGTAACTCAAAATTTTCAATTCATATTTATTCTCTTTTCATACTTTATTTTGAAAATATCGAATTGAGATTTGAACTCAGATCTCCGGTCTAGTAAGCCAACACACTTGACTATTGCGACCACATGGTTGAAGAATTTTTGTGGTTTATCGAAGAAAAACAACTCATCGAAGTCGCCGTGGTCTAGTAGGTAGTGTGTTAGCTTATTAGACGTGAGGCTTCTGAGATTACCATGAAAAGTTTCTCAAAAATCTGTCATTCGGAGTCGACTTTAAACTGTAGGTCCCACCACTCATGTATAAAATTAACGCACACAACATAAGTGGTGTAAGAAACTAGGTCGTAATCCTGACTAAAGGGTTGTAATGACCTATTATGTATATATGTATGTAAACAACTCATTTTTAAATACATATTCTTCTATAGGGAGTTGCATCAAAAGTCACAAATCACTTGCAAGCAATTTTTGGGGCGTCTTTATTGACGCATGTAGTCTGACAATATCATTTTGAAGATAAAACTTTTTCTGTTGGCCAATTCTGATCGTTCTTTCTTGTTTACTTCATTCACGCAGGAGAGTCTCTTTGATTAGCACCTCATAATGAAAAATCCCCTCTAGATCCCAAATATAATTAAAATATTCTCGGTTGTGGAAGATACTCGTCGTTTTTATTGTCTTAAAATTTTTCAATTATGTCCTGGGCATGAATATCTAATGCGATATACGCTGGATTTAACATATTTTTTAAAAGTTCCTTCGTAAGTGAATACGGTGCTTGAAATACTCCACGCCATCTGATCTCCACACTGTTTATATCTATTCTATCCGACAGACAATGGAATACAATGCTCACATGCACACCGTCCATTGACACTTTTCGACAGTGTACAGGGAAAGACGACCATACTCAGATTAAAATCTAATATACTTAAACCTCTTTTTACCTCACACAGCCAATTTCCCTACTTCCAATACATGAGTAAGGGCTACTCTCCCTAGTCAGATATTTATTTACTCTCATCTGAGGAAAACAATTAATTTTTTTTTTTAAGTAGTGATTAAAAGTTACATGAAAAGCTTGAGGCCCAATTCAGAAATTTACCAGCACTGGCCTTCTGGAAGTAAGCAAATTTAGTTGTAGAATTAGCCATAAACCCAGTCATCTTTACACTGAATATAGCTGGGTAGACGAAAATTTAAAGGAAGAAATGTGAAAGAGTACGATTTTTACGGTTTATACAAGTCTAGTAGCTAGGCAATGGCTTGACACAGTGCGCAAGCTTGAATATCCTCAAGGTTCGCTATTTATCTCCCCTAACTCATTTAACTTATCCTACTCTCAGAAGTTCAGTTGTGAAAAATAGGTTTTTCATGAGATTTTCTTGTGTAAACTGAGTGATCCATACCTGGAACTTCTTTTTGAATTTAGTCTTCTTCAAGACGTCTAAAACAGTTTTTTATTTGGCGCTTGTGTCAAACGTTTCGGTAATTGGCTTTTCAGATAGGAAGCTTTTAGAAGAAAAAGTTATTATGCGCGGTAAATTCCTTTTAATTTCTTATAATTAAATTACTTCTTCAGGTTTCATTTACTCATTTTTCTTGTCAATAAATATTTTCATTAAATGAAGCCATAAATAAAGACTAGACTGACAAATATTTAATTAATGAATGTCTTCATTACATAATTGTGACAGCAGAGAGTAACGTGATTAGCACCACGTCATACATCTTATGAAAGAAGCAATTCTCTCTCTTCAATATTCTTCAACAATCGTTTCCTACGCCGCTTTGTTGTTGTATGCAGAAAAAATAAAGGAATCCATTGTGTTAGATATGCTTTAACTTGAAAAAATACACCAGCAGCAGCCGAAATATGCTCAATGAACAAATCAGAGTTACAGTAACAAAGTACATACGAATACATACATACTCATGCTAAGTATATGAACTCATGCTTCTTACAGAGCAAATTAAGAGACAAATCCACAAACAATAACAAAGAAAAAAGCAAAGAAAGAAATAAAAAGATAAAGAAAATAACGAAGTCATTACAAATGCAATTGAAATATTAGACACCTACTGAGAGGGCGCCATATGATATGTTAATATTACAACAATAAGTTGAGATATACACTCACTCACTCAACTCACTTCTCACACAAAGGCCTACCAAGGGAATTCAAATCACGTAAGATACGTATAATAAAAGAAAAACAAAAACAAACAAAAAATAAACATAATATTTGACACCTCTACACATATGCGATGACATGTACTATTTCTATGCTCCCTTTCATCACCGCTCCGACAACACAATTGTATTGTAAGTAAACACACGCATACTTCATACACTTTATTTCAATTCTTTTACACACATACGCACATTATTTAAGCAAAAGGGTACTTAATCTTAAGTTTGCTTATAAAAAAAACAAACAACAATAGCAGGCTAGAGTATTAGAGAGAGGGAGAGTGTGTGAAACTAATTTCTGTAAACATCATTATTATAAACATTATTATCACATTGTTGTTGTTATAGTTATTCAGATCCTTTATTTATTTTATTTAACAGCATCGGTTTAGACTGTGTGTTTATTTTGTTCTTATAGATGCGGGAGTACTATTGCTATGCTCCTCCTCATTTCATTTTCATTTCGCACTTAACTGTACTTAGGGGATATTAAAGAGGGATTTTGTTTATGTTTCCTTCTTTGTTTCATCGGCTTCTTTTTTCTCTTTTAGTTTGAGGAGGCGAATTTAATGCTCATAAATTATGCTGTACTTTTATTTCTTTGTTAGTGGGAGATTGTTGAATAGTGTTGCTTAAAAATACTGCGAAATTTTTCGAACCTACACCACCACTACCACTACCACTACAAAGTGTGGGGGTAATATTACATTCATCTGTCCATGTAAACAATTTTGTAATCTCAGTAGAGGATGTAATTTGAAGGAAATTCTATAAATGTTGTCGAGTTTCTTCTTATGGCCTGCCTAAAGGATAAAGCCTATGATTGTACTAAATTTAATATAAATTGTCTCAAACAAGCCCTAAAAATTAACTTTAAATGTTTAAATGTTTACTTGAATTGTATTAAAAATTAACAAATTCATGGGTTGGCCTGGAGGATATGTGAAAATGAAAGGAAAATTTTACTTAATTTATGATATTCCCATGGAAATATTTGATCAAAAAATTGGAAAATATTCATAATTTCGTAAAAAAGAAAAGTTTTGTAAAGTTTAAGCACGTTGTCAAGTCACAATCGAAGTGTATGGTATGACGCTGCCCTAATAATGACCACTAAAACTATTATCAGTTAAACCATTTCTGATTGATTTCATCTTTAAAACGATTATCTTGTTGAAAGTATAAATCATAATTGGGCTTTAAGGAAGCTGCTCATTTTATGGAATATCATCCTCAGCAAACACACCGCAATTGCTGTCTTAGCTACCAGTTGCATCTTCCCGCGCCACGATTCAATCAAGACATTTTTCTCTTGATATTGCAAACACAAGTGAGTATCCATACCTGCGGATTGTTTTGATTTTGACAATTTAGTAATTTGCGGATGGAAATTTATGAGGAAAACGCATTGCTGAAGCAATTCCATATTGTTCTTATGCCACATTTGAACATGTTGGAAATTGAAAATGACCAGAGCTGGTAGTTGAAGTAGAAACAGTGCATAATGGGCTACTATGAAATGTATGCTGATGTAGATGCGGTCAGAACCATGATCCAGATGATTTGCGACCATTGTTGATCTCTTGTGCATATCCTTGACAATGACAGACTTAGTACGCCTCGGCATCGGATCATACATACATATGTCATTGGTCATTACAACCCTTTAGTCAGAATTACGACCTAGTTTCTCACACCACTGGTGTTGTGTGTGTTAATTTTATACATTACTTTATACAGTTTAAAGTCGGTTCCCAACGACAGAATTTTGAGAAAATTTTCATGGCAATTTTATCTACTCTCAGAGTTTTTGCCAGAAATCTGCTGAGAGGAAGTCGCCGTGAAAATATTTTTTCATATTTAGTTTTGATGGAGATGTCTGACCTGGAATTTGAACTGTGGCCTCAGGTCTAATAAGCCAACACACTAACTACTAGACCACGGCGACTTCGGATCAGCACCTTTAATGAAAGTGTCAGTCAATACTGTTCAAGCAATGTAAATACCTGTAGTAACACCAGTCCTGCACAGTTAGCAATCAAATACTGATTCTACAGGTCATAGCATCGTATTTTAATGCAGAGTTGCTGAGCTTTAAATATATCCGAAACTACTCCAAACATTTCTGAAAAAGTTTGCTCTTCTAGCGTCGAATATAAAAAGTTGTATGAACAGTGGTATACTATAATAATACTTCCTCACGAGAGTTTACCATTTCCTCATCTCCCTTTTTATGACACTTTTACTGAATCGAAAATATGAGGTGAATTCGGAGGGTCACTTCAGCCTCCCTTTTGAAACAGATGTCTGCCATCCCATTTGTTTCATCTCATGTTAAAATAATTAGGCTGTGAGTAGAAAAGTGAATTTACATTGGTATCTAGGATGCTGGGGCTAGAACTCTGTGCAGAAATATTGGGTTGTTGAAATGGGTTAGTTTAGCAGTTGGGACCTACGTTTTCTAAAGAAAATGAAGCTGCATGTCCTTTTTATATGGTTATGAGACGTTGTGAATTGCCAGCACTAGCTTAACCACATTTGTAACGTTTCTAGTCTATCAAAATTTCAAATTCTTTATAACCAGACTAATTTGTCAAACAGCAAGTCCATTATGACAACCACAATCACAACGAAATACTCGAAAATTAGCCATGTTTGAATCACCATTTTTGTCTTAATTTTTAACTACTTTTACCACTTCTTCGATTGGTAAAGGATTTATAAGGGGCGGACGTAAATGGCAGACCAAACAGACGGGTTTACCAGTTATATTGAAATTTAATGGATTTCCTTTTAGTATACAATGTACGTAAGATACGTGTAGCTTAAAAGATTTAAATATTCTTCAAAATTTATTCATAAACACTTACTGTAATTAAAAGTTTGACTTGAATTATGAAATATGGCGTCACTTACCTGAAATGAAAAGAGATAAAGAAAATTTGATGAAAAAATTTTGTAAAATTTTTAGCCAAAAATAATTAAAAAATAGAAAATTTTCAAAGGATTACAAGCATCTTTAGACCCGTGGGCATAGAAGTTTCACAAACCTCAATATTCTCTGTTTTGAACAAGGTTGGAGACCCATTTGCCTTGTTTAAGGCAAAAAATTTTTATTTAGAAAATTCTTTCTAAACACCTTTCATGATTTAAAGAGAAAAAAAAACCTTTTAAAAATTCTGTATTTTTATAAAAAAAAAAAAAATAAAAATCATAAAAAAAATTAAGGAAATCTGTTTAAATTAAATACAATGAATTGCGTAAATCATACCAGTATGCCCCATTATCATCATTAAAAAAAATAAAACTCAACTGATCAGTTTCTATACTCAAGAGGTACGTACGCATTGGCATTTGCATTTCAATCCATGCATGTGCTCTGTCAGTTTTCTGTTGTATGTTTGGCATTTTGCAGTCAAGGCAAAATAATGACCTCCTGCATGTGAAAACATCATCGACGCTTTATCCCTTCTCATAAACTCATAAACTAAGAATATAATGATGATTAAACTACAACAATAACTATAAATACAGTGCTGTAATGCCAACTCTAAGAGGCTGCAACAAGACGACTGACGACCAAACGAAGGTACTTAAAGCCAGACAATAAATGATTCTTCATAGAAAGTAAAATAAACATTTTCAATTTTCAAGTCTTTTTTTCCATTTTTCCATGTTCTTTTTTGTTCCTATTTCTATTTATTCACTTATTTCAGGTCTTTTACAATGCAATTGAACACAGTCAAGCGGACTTCTTCAGCAATTGCTTGCGAAAAGAAGGCATGAGATCAAGCATGTGATGAGATTCAGTTCGATTTGATTTGAACAGAAAAAAAAATTTTTTTTTTCCCCACTTTATAAACTTTAAAATGGTTTTCTTTAAATTGAATGAAACTAAAAAAAAGATAAAAATTTCAATGAAAAAAATAATTTAAAAGGGGGTAGTACGTACACCACTGTATTTGTTTTATTATGCTCGTCGGCCGTTGCCATAATAATTGTAATGATGCTGCTGATTGTGTATTTGTAAAATCGTAAATGCATGTATAGCCGTTGGTCGACGTCAATCTGGCATTTAAGTAGACTTCCATATAATTACGGTTGTCGGGTTTATTGTGTTTAAAAAGAAACAGAACTGTAAAGGAATGTATTCTTTCCAAAAAAAAATGTTTGTCGTTGATAACCCAGTATTTAGTGATAATAGCATACAGTAAAACAGTATGAAATCTAAGGACTAAATTTGTTGTCGACTTAGACTGTTTTACATAAGTAAACGGACATCTCTTGACACAGCAAAAAAAAATGGAAACAAAGCGATTAAAAATCGTTAAATCACGATTGCAGAAGTTATGATCCGTAATATCTGTTTACTCCTGTTTTGCAATTTTGTGGGCATTAAATGATGAGAGCATATATGTTATTGCGAATTACCAAGCATAATGAATAAGCAGTTCATGGCATTAGATTTATAATGCTGCAGCAACTGCTGTAGTATCATGCCAACATACACAGATTTTTTGCCTTCCACATTTTTCTCACAAAATAAAATTAAGCCCAGGAATGGGCGGAGATTTCATAAAGATTATATGGAAAAAAATTGCTTTGCTGAAAGAACATACAGCAGACTCCAGAATAGCTAACCGGAATATGAAGGAGTCTCTCAAACGTATGGCTTATCCACAGTACATTCGTTCTTCATTGTTTGCTGTTGTTGTTTGGTAGCCTTCTCATGTCAGATCGCATTGTGCCAGCACTTGCAGTTTCGTGTTTCATGATGATGTGAACAATCCATCTGTATTTTCTTATTAGATTTGAGAGATTCGTATCCCACATTTAATCCTGAAGTGCTTGTTGAAAAATCTATTTCTGCTTCTTGTAACCTTTAAGCCTTTGTTTCTAACACCTGATATGTTGTGGGATTTATTTCATGAGTTACGGATGGAACATGCAGTTTAAAGTCAACTCCCAATAACAGATTTGAGAAGTTCTTTCGTGGTAATTATTTATTCTCAAAGCTATTGCCAGAAGACTTCAAAGACGAGGTCATCGATAGAAATTCTTTTATATAAAATTCTTTTTAATGCCAGAGCTCGCCAGCTACAGGGTACAAAACCCTATCCACTGAATGACGGAGACTTCTTGATGAAATACCTGTAGTTTTTGTGTTCACCAGAACATTTCTAACCAGATTTTACTCTCGTACTATAGAGAAAGTCTTCACACATGTGTATGCTGAATATTCTAAGCTTAGTTCGTCTGGATAGAAATGTAAGCCTGTCCATACTTAACCTACCGTTTGGGACTTTCTCTACGCCGCTATTGTCACTGTCCACATAGCAGAAATTTTCTGTAAATACGACATGTGAGCCTTATGGATGTTTTCTATCCTAATAATGTTAGGTCTTATGGCGATTTTCTTAAATTTCCAACATTACGCGTTAATCTTTCCAGATTTATCAGTTTTCTTGTATATTAGGTACATATATCGTGAGAGGGTACACAGATATCCGCATAATCCAGAACATAAAGTTGCTATGACAGGCTGCGTATGATTCCTCTGATCTCATGATATCTTCGAACACTATGTTGAACAATTGGAGAGATACAGAGCATCCTTGTTCTAACCGTTCACCTCGTTAATGACTAACAAAAAAAAAATTTTTTTTTTCAGAAATAATGATTTCACTCTCTGTGCTTACTGCCGCACTACTACGTACAGAGGAGTCTAAATTTTGAAATTATTATCATTGTTAATTATGACATATACACTTAGAAAAATTAAAAGCAAAGAAATACTAGTTAAGTTAATTAGTTTTCAAGTTTTAAAAACGTTCCCCAAGTTCAAGTATTACAAAACATATGATATGATATCATATGATAAAAAAGTATTCAAAATATTCCTATTTTATGCAGATTTTATTCATTTCATCACAAAACAATTTCTCCAAGTGTAAATGAACGTCCATAAATACAATCATTATTGTTTGCTTATGCTGCCTATGTGAGCAAATTTTGTACGTGCATGTGCATGTGTGTATCATTTGGCATGTTTGAATTTGTCTATGTGGTGATGGTAAACATTTCCCATATTTCCTGTAACAATTTTGCATTTTGTTCTCTCTGTGTGATGTTTAGCGGGAGAACTGTTTAAGAGCAACAAAAACTAATATACACACAGTCCCTGAACACACCCACATAACCATACATACATGTATACCACGTATAATAATAGCAAAAACAAAAAAAAACTTTATTGTGTAATCATGTGTAGAGAGAGTAGTAGTTGTCTTGTCCTACTATATTGTTCTTTTCTTTCGTTGTTGTTGTTGTTGTTATTATTGTTGTTTTTCTACACATATTTCCATATTTAATCACATGTGTTTGGTATAGTAAGAAGAGGAGGGAGTGTAAGGTTAAAGCATCTCTATATGTACAGTTTTTTTTCTTCTTCTTACAGTTGCCATTATTAGTAAAGTTGGCATATAACAATGCTGCTTACATACATACTAGCGTCAGTATGACTACAGAGAGGATGCAAGAGCATACCAGAGTGTCAATCACTGTATGTAAGTTTTTAAAAGGGGAAGAGAAAGATGAGCTTACTACTGTGTATAGTCCTATAGTGTATTGCCTTGAATAAAATAGTGTGAGTGACGTTAATGTGAATGCGGCATCTCTTTTTTCTATTATTTTTCTCTTCTTTTATTATTTTTATATTTCTCTTTTTTTTTCTTCACATACATTCTCTGTTTGTTTTCAATTTCGATTTGTAGTGAAAAAATCTGGTCGTTTTTTTTCAGTGTCTTTTAGTTTTACTTACGGACCAGACAGCAATTTTTTCTATTTTTCTTTTCCTCTAGAAAGGCGAATTATCTAATCATTGTAGGGTCACGTCCATTTTATATAATTTTTTATATTTTACTGTTGTACTCTTATAATGTTTTATTAAAGAAACTGTAAAAATAAAGGAGGCAAAACAAAATAAAAATAATTGGATTTGAATGTTGTTCAAATTCTGGTCTCTCCTCTTTTATAATTAATTTGTTTAGTTTATGCCATAAAGTATGCAACAGCTTCGAAATTTGTCTATCCCCCAAAGTATGCAATACTTGTTTGTTTACAGCTTATCTCTAGCATATGCTTTGTTTATTTTTTTATTTTTTTTGCTGTTTTTCTGTTTTCTTTAAAACTTTCCAAGTTTTATCTTTACTTGAGGTATGCAATACTTTTTTTCATTAGCATATTTGTAGATGGTGGCCTTTTATTATGTAAATCCTATAACCTGAACGGTACAGAAAAAAAGTGAGACATACTAAAATTTATTGTAGCAGACAGTGTCACTGCAACGTTTCGAAAAAACAAAAAAAAAAATCAAATAAAAATATATTGGTAAAGTTGTAAATTCTAAAAGTCATGGTTAGATTTCAAATACCAAGAATAACAATAAAAAGAAACTGAATTTTAAATACCAAAGGGTGTACTTTCTACTATGTAAGGTGAAAATAATAAAACCAGACTGCCATAGTTTCCACTGAAACTAAACATTGCATATAAAGGGCAAAAGGATAACGACTTGGTTACATGTTTCGGTCTGAGTAATGAACCCACGTAGCCAATGCATAATAAACTGAACTAAAGGATTAAAGGAAGATGTCAGAACATGCTGTTTCTATAAGACAATACTATGCACTTGCAATAGCCGATACAACAGATAATTCTTGCCCTAGATTGGTATTCCTTCAAATTGGTCTCTTGTAAGCTTTGATGGAAACATGTCTGTCCTTAAGGGAACATTTCTATCCAAGTTTATATACACTCAGTACAAGAATTGCTTTTAATATACTTAAAAACCTTAGAGCAGACATAAAACGATACCAGCCCCTAGGTATTCACAACTAAAAACAGAAAATACCTACAGACGTTGGAAGAAGAGGAGAAGACATGTATTGATAGAACGTTAATTTGAATAAAATTCACAGATAAGTCAGTCAGGATTTATAAATAAATCCCGAATAGGTTTGGATGGGATATTGTAAGACCCAAGTGGGCTCACGCTTTTTGGAGAAACTCTCAATTCAACTTAAGGCAATGCGAACCACTAACAAATGAACTTCTATCACAAATAAATTCAATTTGAAGTTATTTCAAGAACCAAGAGCTCTGGCGAGGCAGAGTCAACTATTAGTAATTTAATCGTATTCAAAACTATTTAAAGTACTTACGAAACCAAAAGGTCCTTTAACATTAAGAGTCCCTTTGTCCAATGCATAAAAAAACTGATTTTAAAATACCAAAAGGTGTATTTTCTACAGTGTATGGTGAAAATAATAAAATCCGGCAGTTATTTAAACGCTGCATCGATTCCACTGCAACTAAAGACTGCATAAAAACCGTTTGAGACCACTTCAGTGTGTCAACCCATAATAAATTATAAAATAACGTAAAGAGACCAATTTCCTTTTGCTAAACTCTTATAATTGACAGTGAAGAATCCTTCAGCAATTAGCCTGAAAGAAAGTTTCTATTAAGCAAGTAACTTTCTTTTAAAATATGCGTATTCGTGTCTTACAAGAAAAGAAAAAAAATAAATTAAAAAAGAAACAAAGTCCACTTTGATTTTCAGTTGATAATATTTATTTACCGATACTTGTTATTTGTTTTTCTGGCATCATTTCAATTATATTGTTAGCTGGCTGACGGTATTTCCTTTGGTATGAAAACAATTGTTTTATTTATTTTTAAAATCTTTATTTTATTTTACTTTTAATATTTTTATTTTTATTTTTTTTTTTTTCATTTTTAGTCAACCGTTGAATTTTGTTTGCAAGATTATGTCATTTTCAGTTTGCTTTTTACTTTTTCTCTTTTTGTCTCTCTTCGTATGCGGTAATAAAAATTAAATAATTTCGAAAGCAATTAGCAAAAGTCAATTGAAATAATGTTGCGATAATTTTTTAAAATAATTTTAAAAAGCTTTTAAAGTACAATCAAGTGAAATTAAATCAAAGGACTTAAAAAGAATTCTTTTAATATTTACAGTGTCTGTAGATATTATTCCATAAATTGCCTTTAACTGTATGGAAGTTATATTACACGAGGTAAACTCAAAGCGTAAGATAGATATTTAACACCATGTCAATCTACTAGTCCAGCTCTACTATATTAGTTTACACAAGGAAGTATGTATAAAAAGCGTAAGGTCTCTAGCCTAGAACCTTAATATGATAGACATGATAACGTCATCAATTTATGTTCAGTATTCAGAAAAGCTAGTATCCAAAAAAGTTCGGAAGTCTACAGAAATTGCAATTATGCAGCGCACAATGGAACTCCTTTAAATGGTCTAGCCGATCTAGTTTTTGTTGATGTTAAAGATGTTTTGAAGTCGCCGTAGTCTAGTAGGTAGTGTGTTGGCTTATTAGACGTAAAGCCAGGGTTCGAGCCCCAGGCCAGTCATCAAGACAAAATACAAAAAGTATTTCTTCAGCGACTACCTCTCAGCAGATTTCTGGCAAAAACTCTGAGAATAAATAAAATTGCCATGAAAAAGTTTCTCAAAAATCTGTCGTTCGGAGTCGACTTTAAACTGTAAGTCCCACAACTCATGTATAAACTGTAGGTCCCACCACTCATGTATAAAATTAACACACACAACATAAGTGGTGTGAAAAAACTAGGACGTTGTACTGTCATTGACAGGTACGCGTCCTCTAAACTAACCTAACCTGGTTTTTAGGTTTTGTAAGTACTATAAACTATTTTGAATGCGAATGAGTTACTAATGGTTGGCCAGAGCTTTTGTTTCTTGAAATAATTTAGAATTGATTTGCGGTTCGCTAGTGGTAGTGCTTCAAATTAAATTGATAGTCTGTACAAAAAGCATTGTCACACTTCGGCTCTACAAGGGGCCATTGTAATACTGAATTAAACCTCATTTTCTCAATTTATTTATAATACCAGACTGACTTATCTGCGAATTTTATACAAATTATCGTTTTGTCAATCCACTTCTTGTGGTTTTCTCTTCTTCCTATGTCTATAGGTATTTTCCACTTTGGGCGTAAATACCCAGGGACTAGTGTCCTCTTATGCCTGCTTCGAGGCCCTTAAGAAGAATTCTGGGTAGATTAAAACAATTCTTTTGCTGAATATGTCTAAACCAGTATAGATTTTTCCGCTCTCTACCATACATTCTTTAAATATGAGTAAAGCGTACAAGAGATCAATTTTTGGCCTCTAGGCAAAGGAATACCAATCTAGGGTAAGAATTATATGTTGTGTTAGCTACTGGAAGTGCATAGCATTATCTTATAGGGACATTATAAAGGGTGTTTTTTATAGAGGTATAGAACTTTAAGTTGCAATAAAACAACATGGATTATTCGATTGACATGAATTTTATTTATCCGAAAGATAATCTTGTGGCATTACATTTTAAATATGATTTCTGGCATATGACCGCCACGGCTGGCGCGGATGTAGTCCAATCTGGACGTCCAATTTTCGATGATTTTTTCCAACATTTGTGGCCGTATATCGGCAATAATACGGCGAATGTTGTCTTCCAAATGGTCAAGCGTTTGTGGCTTTACCGCATAGACCAATGACTTTACATAGCACCACAGAAAGTAGTCTACCGGTGTTAAATCACAAGATCTTGGAGGCCAATTCACAGGTCCAAAACGTGAAATTAGGCGGTCACCAAACGTGTCTTTCAATAAATCTATTGTGGCACGAGCTGTGGGACATGTTGCGGCGTCTTGTTGAAACCACATCTCCTGGACATGATGGTTATTCAATTCAGGAATGAAAAAGTTAGTAATCATGGCTCTATACCGATCACCATTGACTGTAACGTTCTGGCCACCATCGTTTTTGAAAAAGTACGGACCAATGATTCCACCAGCCCATAAAGCGCACCAAACAGTCAGTTTTTCTGGATGTAACGGTGTTTCCACATACACTTGAGGATTACCTTCACTCCAAATGCGGCAGTTTTGTTTGTTGACGTAGCCATTCAACCAGAAGTGCGCTTCATCGCTAAACAAAATTCGCTTATGAAAATCGGGAACAACGGTAATCTCGTTTTGGGTCCATTCGACGAATCTACGCCTTACTTGATGATCGTTTGGCTTCAAATCTTGCACGAGTTGGATTTTGTAAGCACGCAAACCAAGATCCTTCCGCAAAATCTTCCATAAAGTGGATAGACACAGATCCAATTCCTGTGCTCGATGGCGGATGGACTCATTCGGGTCTTCCTCAATGCTACGCTCTACAGCAGCAATAGCTTCTTCTGTACGCACCGTACAGCGTCTCTGGGGATGCGAGTTATCAATAAGAGTAAACGTGGTGCGAAAACGTTCCATGGTTAATCGAATTAACTGCTCTGATGGACGATTTTGTCGACGATAAAATGGACGTAGTGCGCGATACGTTTTCCGCACAGAACCATTATTTTCGAAATAAAATTGCACTATTTGCAAGCGTTGTTCAGGCGTGAGTCTATTCATGATGAATTGCCAAACCAAACTGAGAATAAATCACTTGACAGCTGTTAAATCGGTCGCTATCTTGAAAAGTAATGCCAACTTAAAGTTCTATACCTCTATAAAAAACACCCTTTATGGTGCATTAACTCTTTAGTACTACTTATCATACATTGGCTACATGGGGTTCATTACAAGAGATCGGCTGCCTTCCAAAATGTATCAATACAAAGTTTGTATACAGTTCTACTACTGTATATAAACAACATACATATGTAGATATGCAAAGTAACCGAACAATGCATCAACTATAAATCCGATGCCCGATTGCTTTTTGACTGCGTTAAAAATACACATTGACGACGTGTTGAAATAGAATACATTGTATATATTTTGCACAGCGGCGTTATGAAACACGATACTTTGTTTAAACACAAGCAACTAACATTTTGGAAGGCAGCCATCATTACTTAGACCCACGAGGCTAAGCAAGTCCGTATTTTCTTCCCTTTCATTGTAACCACTTTCTACCCTTAAATGTTAAGGCCTTAAGACCTTGAAATGCGATGAATCTATTGTACATAGAAAAAAAAATTAAGGTTCAGGAGAAGTGAAATATCCGACGACATCCCTTTGAGCATTTGTCTCAATTAAAAATAATTTATATCCAGAACTACCATTTAGGCTATGTTTCAAAACAATAATATTGTTTCAATGATGATCATGTTTTATCTCAAAGAAAAAGGCTTGAAAAGCTATGCAAAGTTGAAACAATAGTCATAATTTGAATCGTCTTTAGTGGCATTGTGCATTAGGAAGTCCTTATCGCGTGGTTATATTATGAATAAGAGTCACTTCCTTGAAGTTGTGCGACATTGATGGGAAATAATTGAAAAAACTATAACGAATCAGTGTCACCTTAATAAACCTGGTTATTACAAAATCTTGTGATTACAATAGTACAATAGTATACCTCAACCATCCTGATCTCTGAATATAAACGAATGGAATATTTTTCATGCCACATACATACATAATTGGCCATTACCATACTTCAGTCAGGATTACGGCCTAGCTTCTCACACTATGGATATTTTTCACAATGAACAATATAAAGACAAAAAGTTCATCAGAAGACTGGTCAAAATGTTACAAATGCATCTTAAAGGGGAAATATTGGCAAGAAACATACAAATTTTATAAATAATTTGCAAATATTAACTGAAAACACTCTATAGAGAGTGTTACTACACTGGCAAAAGTGAAAGTCTATGTACGTATGTATGTATTGCTAATTAAATAATATATTTTCAATATTTTAAATCCATTCCATTCAATTTAAAAACAACACAACAACAACAAATTTTTTTGCTTCCTTACTTTTATAAGAGAGATTTATTAGCAAATCAATGTTGTTTTTTTCGTCTCTCTTTAAAAGTGACGTCTTTTAAAATTGTCCACAAAATAAGTAGAAGAAAAAAATGCAAGGAATCTATTTATCTTGTAAATTAAACTGGCCACTTAACCACTTATCCACGCAGTCATTCAATCAAACATCCAACCATCCATCGATCCATCTATGTATTCATCCATCTATCGAAAGGCATCGAACGAATGCTAAACGAAGTGTCATACGTTCGCATGTAGTGACGGTGGCGAGGTAAGATACCACTTCCTAAATCAACAACTTTTTTCTGTTTTTCTCGCCTCTTTATTTTTTTCAAAGGAAAATCTTAATTTTAACTCATAAACCGCAGACGCATTTTCGCAAAACAAAAACGAGCCATTGAAATGGAGTTTGCAATAAAATTTTAATTGCATTTCTGTTACGCATAATGCTGGCTGGCCGGCTGCCTGACTAGACGGACAATTATTACAGACTCTGCTGGCTGTAATAGCTTAGCGCGAATGGTATTATTTGTCGGGTTCTTGTTGTTGTTATAGTAGCTGGTGTACTAATCAATATGTTGCATTACCTGCACCGCAAAGAAAAACTGTAAAGGTGTTGTGTACATTGCATTACAATAAAAACAACAGCACTAGCCTAAAAGAAAATCTAGTTAGAGTCAGGCATTGGCGTGGCATTACATTGCAATGCTGGCTGACGGGGTTAAACAATCTCTAGAAATCTATGGGGGCCTTAAATATACACAAATTAAGTTCGAATAATTTGAATTCAAAAAAATAGAGTCAAAGACAAATGCTGGTGTGGCTTTAAGTGTGGATGATAATCAGTTGGAATGCGTAGCCTGAGCGGACACATAACTTCAAATTGTTTCATAGGTTCACGCACTAGGCTTAAAACACTCTGGCAGCTATTCTAATGAAAGCATAGTTGAATATTTCAGACTTCTTGTATAGCTTAGTGGATAATGAAAGGTTCTATTGAGCCTCTCATTGCGTATGATCAGCGTTTACGAGTGTAGAGCCTAAGAGAAACTTTAGTAACTTTGGTTGTCAAATGAATTGTGAATGCCAACATTGCTTAGAAAGTTGAGCTGGAGGACTGTCCACTTTAAATAACCCACAAATCAGACGACATTACTTATATCAAGATCACTTGGAGGGCATGCTATGCTTCCAATTGTAACGCCAAGAGTGGAGCGACAAATCAGTCAACGATTTGGAACTTGGAACGAAAGGATTCCTTTCTCTGTAAAGAAAAAAATGTTTAATAATCTCGCCTTCCTTTCTGAGTTTTTGCGAATTCGTTTGACCGAATTTTCAACGGCTGATAGTTTTACCATGTGAAGGGTTCGAGCCCCAGACCAGACATCAATACAAAATACAAAAAGTATTTCTTCAGCGACTACCTCTCAGCAGATTTCTGGCAAAAACTCTGAGAGTAAATAAAATTGCCATGAAAAAGTTTCTCCAAAATCTGTCGTTCGGAGTCGACTTTAAACTGTAAGTCCCACCACTCATGTATAAAATTAACACATACAACATAAGTGGTGTAAGAAACTAGGACGTTGTACAATGGGTCAATTCGACCTCCGGGTACTGTACTTGTCTTAATTGACAAGTTCACGTCCTCTAACGACGTTAGAAAGCGAAAAAGTGGGAAAAAGTAATCTCAGAAATAGGTCAGAAATAGGTCAGGCATCAAAATGAAAATACGAAAAAATATTTCTTCTCGAGAGTAAATAAAATTGTCATGTAAAGTTTCTCAAAAAAACTGTCGTTCGGAGACGACTTTAGACTGTAGGACCTGCAACACATAAATAAAATTAACACACACACAACATAAGTGGGGTGAGAAGCTAGGTCGTAATCCTGACTGAAGGGTTGTAATGACCAATTATGTATGTATCTCAGAAATAGCCACCATGAAATAGGAAAGTTGGAACCAGATAAGAAGTATGTTGCTTTTTCTATTGAAGCTTTATCCTCCTTACGGGTTTGATAATGATCTGTTGTCAGTAAAGAGTTGCTTTAAAACAATTTTTTTTTTGCCATAAGAAATGTCGAACATAGAACATTGCTATGAAATCGTTACGGATTTGATCAAAAGGTTTACAATTAGTGGCCTATCATATGTAAGATATCGAAATCAAAGCCTATTTTCTTGTAAACACTCATGTTTGCTGATGCCTGCCTTACTCAAACCCAATGCCACCAACGTGCCACAATCATACTCAACGCAGGGGGGGGTTTCCCTATATTTTAGATATAAAACGCAACTAGGGAACAAGACAGCTATTGATGAAATATTTTTAGTTACATCGTATTTCATAGTTGGCCCGTTGATTTTTCCAAACCAACTTTCCCCTATCTTGGCTATTATCGCCAATTTGTCTTTTAACAGTTTCGTAAACTCGCCATTCAATAAAGTGGCGTTTAAAATGGCAGCCATTAACTCTGAGAGACAACCGGAGGACAAACACCAACACCAACACAATATAATAGGCTTAAGCAAGTATGTCGTTTGAGTAGAAGGAAAGCAAAAAAAAAATAAACCTGGCGTGCGTAAATTGTTAAATAATGTTTCATTAGATTGCATTTGAAGTGTTTTTTTTCGCTTCATGCTACCTCAAACACTATTTGCTAGCCATGCTAATACAGACTTTTTTGGTTGATGCGTACGTACGTACATACGTAGACATACAGAGCGTTTAAAAAGTTTAAAAGTGTTTTAAATCAAATAAATTAAGGCTTTAAATACTTTAAAAGCTTTTTAGCTTTGCTTTGGATTTTTTTCTCATTTTTTTTTTTGTTGTCTTATTTTTTGCCATCAGATGCCTTGATGTGGCTGTACTTGTTATATTCAATGATACTAAATTATGCTGTACAATTTGATTATGACCATTATTTGGCTGGTGTGTATACGAGTAAAACGGAAATTTTGACATGTCCAAGTTAAATTAACGCCAATGTTATTAAATACGTAAATATTTAAACAAACAAAAATAAACATAAAATTTTTTTATTTTTAATAATTATGTAAGAGGCTTGGGCTTGTTGTTTGAATGCCATGGCAATATGCAAAAAAAAAACGCAATAAAAAATCTTTTAAATTATATTGACTGCTGACATCAATTAAATAAAATTTTATTCAATTACATTACTTCCACCTGATGTTAAATTGCTAATAAGCCAAACAACCAAACAGTAAGAAAAAAATTTTTATTTTAATTGAATGCCATGCTGTAATGGGATAATCAATCATAATCAATTAAAATCTCTTTCGAAAATAAGCGGATACGTACGATACAAGCCTAAGAAACAATTTTCTTTTGAATTGGAATTTCCGTCCAATTTATAAAGAAAGAGGAAAAAAACCATGTTTTTGGTAAATAAATCTCGGTTTGGTACCTTTTACCATGATCCCTTTAAACATGTACATACGTTTTCCCCATCATAAAAACCTTTATATGCTACAGACACACTAATTTTATTTTGTATTGAATTTTCGTACTTTAAGCAAACTTACAACACATGTACCTGAAGGGAACAAATCTTATCATTTTATTGCAAGTATTGTGGTACTTTTTTTTAAAGTTAAAGTGTACTTAGGTTGTTAAAATTTGAAAATAATATTCCCAGAAACAATAACAACTAAAAATGTCTGTACAATTACTGTGTTATTAACAAGAACCCACGAAGGTAATAGGAGCCAGTCTACTACTAGCGTAGGACAAATTGTGTCAACATTTTTATTATTCTTGAATACGCGTGAAAATCCATTTAGTACTTCAAACCCTTAGGTCTGACCAGGCAAACAGTTGTTAAAAATGTTTTATTTTATTGGCTAATATATGTATACGATAAGGAATTTTTCGTACGTGACGACAAAGAGAAAATATGAATATAATTCCATCCATATTTTAAAACTTATGGGTTTTTTTACATTTACACAGTTGGTAAGAAATCAAAACAAGGTGAAATAAGAACATCTTTTGCACAGTGTAGTGTAATGGTTCCTTCTAGAGAGCCGTACATATGCGGAATTTCCATTCGCATTTCCTTTCAATATTGTATACACTCGTTACATATTGAGTTTACAGGACACTGTCCGTCCACTCTCTTTTATACAAAAACTTAATGCCTCCTACGACATGTGTGGCTACCTTTTCGAATAAGGTTCACTTAGCAACCGAAGAACGCATAAATATGCTTTAAATTTACCATGGAAGTGGTGATTCAAATGTGGCCACTACTTGATAATTGAAGTCGCCGTAGATAATGTGTTCGCTTATTAGACTTAAGGCCTCGGCTCATACCCTAGGTCAGACATCAAAACGAATATATGAAAGATATTTCTTCGCCAAATTCCTCTCAGCAGATTTCTGGAAAGAACTCTGAGAGTAAAGAAGACTGCCGTGAGAAAAAAATCTGTCGTTTAGAATCGACTTTAAACTGTATGTCCCGCTACTCATGTATAAAATTAATACACACAACATAAGTGGTGTGAGAAACTAGGACTGTAGGGTTGTAATGACCAGTTATGTAGTGTGCAACGAATTGACAAGGTTATAAAAAGTTTGAACGCTCTGGAAGCGTTACTGATCTGGTCAGGACTGTGCATTATAGCAATGCGGCATTGTTGAAAATATCGCCTCTGTTAGAGAAAGTGTGACAGATAATCGATATTCGTCGATTACGTGACTTTCCCAGCCTATTGACTTATTGAGTCGTAATTTTTCACTTCCATCCACATAAAGTACAACTAATGCAACATTTAATTTCCGCTGACAATTCACCGCGACTACAAATGCCGATTGAGTTAAAGATAAAGCAACTGGTTTTGATTTTTAAACGTTTTTGCAATTTCTCATTCGAAAGTTACGGCAACAAACAAAGTTTTTGTATCTGGGACTTTGAAGAACCCAGCAGTGATTGATAAAAAGCCGTTAGAACCGGAAAAAGTATTTTATTTTTCCTGGAAGAACTATTACCATCAATTCAGGCCACCATAACTGCATAATAACTAAATTTTTTGTCCTGCAATTAAAAATTATTGACTTTAGGGTATGTTGTTTGACCAATACGGTGCCACGAGCTATACAATACGACCGATGGCTTTATTGCATGAAAAGTATCCAGAAATAATAATTTAATATTTTTATGGCGTTAGTTGGCCACAAAGATCGTGTGATTTACCACCGTTTGACTTGTTTTTGATGGGGCTATGTCAAAAATCCGGTCTATGCGTCATTTAAAAACCAGCATTCGTTCAGTTATAGCCGAGATACCTCTCGAAATGTATGAAAAACTCGTTAAAGACTACCTCAAAAGGATTGACCGCTGCAATCAATCACTGGTCATTTAAAGGGCATTTAAAGACATTGTACATAATGGCATGAGCCAAGTATCGAATCCATAGCATTGTTGAAAGTCTTCATTTCCCATTTATCGAGTAGATTTTGCTCATTAATAATTTCACTTTATGTGATATCTGCGATATAATCGAATAAGTAGTGTTACTAGACAATAGCTTGAATGCATTTGAATTGGAAAAAAACTATTTCCTTCAGGAACCTTCTCTACAGCAGCCTTCTTAGACTAAATAATTGTTTCGGATAAGCTTCATAAATTTTTCGATTGAAATCGACGTCTACTCAATAAAACTACTACTGGATAAAATTAACACACACAACATACAGTCACATGGATAATTATACTACTAATTTCTACGGCTGTAGTCCTAGGATTTTTATTCACAATACCTTCTATATACCGGGCTACCCTTGGAGAAATTTTATACGAAATATACGTCGTACGTATAACTTCCTGTGGTGCCATATTAGTTTTAAGCAAACTGTAGTCACAAATTCATAGATTTTGGGAATCTTTTTTTCTTTATTTAAGTAAATGTGCCGTTACAGACGCTAATGTAAAGAAATTTTAGATTAGAAGTTCATTACTTTTTAAAAAAATGATTTTTAGGGGGGTACGTATAATTATCTGTGTGACTGTAGGTGGTGTAAGAAGCTAGGCTCCAGTTCTAACAGAAGGGTTGTAATGTCCAGTAAAATACTACATCCTTAACAAATAAAAAAACACAAATAAAACTCGTACGGGTATCATTTTGTTTACTACAAAAAGTACATATATACAGTGAGCGTCAAAACAAACTGTACACTAAGAATAAAATTCCAACAATTACCAAACTGAACTTTTACAACTTAAGGAGAGTGCCCGGATAAATTTCATAATGTTTCGATATTTTCTGTAATTTTTTTTTTCTTTCAATTTTAAAAACTGGCAATGGATAAATTTCAAGATAAAAAATAACGGTAATTTATTAATGTATATTTTTTTTCATGTACAGTTTTTTTTGACGTTCACTGTATGTAAGGCTTAAAAAAGCTTATCTTGTGACATTTAAAACACTGCCGGAAAAGCAAACTGATTTCTAAGAAAGAAACAAAATAACAATGGAATTGTCATTTTGAAAAGAACTTAACTTTGGATTTTAACTTTAATAAAATGAAGAAAAATAGCCCTTTGCCCACACACAAGATACATCCCAAATTTTAAATTGTTCCGGTCTCTCCTACACACAACAGTACCATCACTGCACGCACTACTGCCTGAAAAATCTATGCAGCAACAGAATGTCTTCAAAATGTTTCTTTTTTGCTTTTCTTAAAAGATCTTCTTTTTTATTTTTGTTTTGTTTTTCCTTCATGACAGTGACAAGATGTGACAGCATTAAGCAACTATTGCTTGACAATTTACAAAATATCTGCAACAACAACAACAGCAACAAGAAAAAAATTAAGAAATCATCATCATTGTCGACATCAAAGCAATTTGAAAAGATGACATTTTTTTTTTCAAACAGTTTCACAATTAATTAGACAGTCATTATGAACAAAATGATTCTATTAAGTGAATAAGTAAGCTTTGGAATGAGTAATATCATCACATCTCCATCAACAGGGTTATTCCTAACAGTCTATAGATTTGAAGGAACTCCACCTAAATTATTTAAAACAATTAATTTTTTTTTGTTAGTTTATTATTCTTTTATTGGACATTCTATATATGAAATTCGATACTAATTTTATTCGTAATAATTGTTATTTAATTTTAATTTAAATTATTTCATTATTTACTTTAAATTAAAACATTTAAATTTTCTTTTAGAACACGGATATTCATCCACAATGATTGATTACACGATGTTACTTCAATTGTTGCAATCTCTAGACTGATAGAATAAAATGTAACCAGTTTCCGATGACTTCTGTATATCCGAAGTTAAGCCATAGAAATCTTCGATTGTGGAGGCCTCTATCTTATCGACCATGTCATCATCGAACAGAAGCCATAGACCATGACTCTTAACAATACTGATGTAATGGCCACGATTAGGACCCGAGCCACAATGGATAACGACAGCCATTAAATCGTAAAGGCGATCCGGATTAACAGCATCATCCGACGTATTAAAAAGTCTGAGTTCGAGTGGAAAAACAACACGATGCGAGACTTTAATGTGGCGATTAAACTGTTCCATGTATTTGAAACGTTTCAGATGCAATGCCAAAATCATGGGCAGTTTTTTAACGCGCATACGTTTCTGAGCCTCCTGATAACTGCAGCAATTGTCGCATTTGAATTTGTTGTCTGAGCAAAGAGTTTCCGTGTTACTAAAGCAACGCAGGCAATGCGTAATCGAAGTATTCTGATCCACATCGACTTGTAAATCGAAAAAATGTTCATCTTTGCTGCTAACAGTCTCACAATTCAGACATCTTGTCTCGGACGTTAGTGTGCCTTGGAATATTTCATGCACCCAAGTAGGTTCAGTATTAGCACTATTCGTTTGTGTGGGCGTGGTAGCATCCGCTATGCCAATGCCAATGCCATTTATAGAGCCAGTCGATTGCGAGCAAGTGCCATTGGTCGATGAATTCGAAGCGGTGGTTGATGTTGATGTGGTTGAGGACGATTTGATTGCTGCAGTGCCCGTGGTTGAGCCATTTTTATTGGCATTCCGTTCGGCCAAGATGATCTCGTTAATGTGATTGATGAGAAAATTCAAAAACTCATGAGCATCTTGTTGCATATAATTGTCAAATTCCTCCTTTTCCTTGCGCAAGCGTGCAATAAACTTTTTCGGTGCTATGGAGCCCACCTTTTTCTTTTGTGTCGCTATGTTATAGAACAAGTCCGCTAAGCAAGAGAGCAGCGTCTCTTTGGGGCGTTTATTTTTCGCTTTGTATTCGAGTACTTTTTCACGGAAGGGTTTGCAAAAATATAAAGCCTGCAGCACCGAATTGCTGTAGCAGGTATTGCCAAAATTCACCAAACCAAAGTAGTGTTCATTGGGTGGAAATAAATCCGAACCGATTTCCTTTTCCAATTGTGAGACATTGGCGCCCATTCTTATTCTTTCTTTTTTTTTTTTCTTACGAAATACTTTCACTTCGTTTTCTTTATTGAGATTCTCTTTGTGTTAACAAATAACAAATACAACCACCACACCACCACCACCTTTACTTGTGTGTTTTTATTAATCAAATATTTCTATTGTTAGTGTTTCATTATTTCAAATATTTTCTATTTTTTCTTTAAAATTTGTTTAAAATTTTTTAAAAATTTTGTTTTTTGTTTTTGTTTTTTTTGCTGTAGCAAGTGTCTGAAAATATATAAGAAAAAAGTTGAAGAGGGGATATCAGTTTCAAAAGAAGAAAAATTTTCTTAAAAAAAAAACAAAATTTTTTTTAAATAAAATATTCGTTCTTTTGGTTAAAAAAAATAAATATTTTATTATTTAAAACATAAAATTACGATTAAATTGTTAAAACAAACAAACAAACAAAAAAAAACAGACAACACGCACTTTTATTATCCCCTCTCCAAAGAAAAAATTCTTTTTTCGATATATTTTCTACAAAAGTTAAACAAAAATTGTTTCTTTAGTTTTATAAATTTTTTAAAACACTTGTTAATCAGTTTACAACACAATTTAATAACAAAAATATTTTTTTTTTAATTTTTTAATTTCAAAAAATATTGAAATTTTCTTTTTGTTTAATAATAAACAATTAAATTTCATCATTACGTCAATAATAAAATAAGGAGAAGGAAGAATAAAAATTTTTAATTTATTTTATTAAAATATAAACATATGTATGTATTTAAATTAGTAAACTTAATATAGAAATTAAAAACTAATAATTAAGATGCAACAAAAACAAAAATTAAGCAAAGCGTACATACATCGTAATTTTATCAGAGCAAACTGTTGGAAAAAATAAAACGCAAGCGATGCAGTCCCACAATTTATAGTTCAAATATGAAAAAAAAATGTATTTTCCTATCGAATTCGTGAATCAATTTTAAAACTTTCTACAGGGCGTTTCAATAAGCGTACTTCATTTCATTTAAAGGCAAAGATAATAATTTTCTAAGGGAGGTTGTAAAGTATGGAGTAAATTATTCCAGTCCTTTTCAGCAAGCATCATAAATGACTTCCGGATCATTAGCACAAAGCATACATAAGTAAATGGAAAAAAGGCGCACAAATACCGCACGCTTTGACCTCTATATACTCGGCAATAGATCATGTTATCATGGTTTACTAATTCGTACTATTGAGTAAGTAAATCTGTTTAAAATATTTTTCAAAGACCAAACTGTATGTTGATACCAAATTCGCCAGCTAATTACAAGTGGTAGGAGGCAAAGATGTTACATATTTTGAAGACAGCAACCCTAGCATCTCTACTTGATTCCAAATAATGATCGCACTGTGATATTTTTTGAGCATTTTCAACACTTTGCTATCAAAGTACAGCTTCTTAGAAACCGTTGTAGTCATTAAAAGTAAGACCAAGTTGACTACTGGGTTTCAATTTCATAATTCATTAAGTATTGCAACTAGTTCTAGAATAATAGGGTTACCAACTGTCGTTACGTAAAAACAACTACTTAGCCAATATGTATTGGAATGTTATATTAGGTGTAGTACTGAGTTATTTTGCTCATTGAGTCCTACTCTTTCTCAAGAGGCGACATTTCCTATGACGTTCATTGTTGAGGTTATCCTCTCTGAAGGGGCAGGGGTGGGGACACTTCCTCGATATATATAAATTTTTTAAATTCAAAATCGATAAAGAAGTCTTGCTCGTCTTATTATTACGGATTAGAGCTTGAAACATGTATCCTCTTATTAATTTTTCTGATGTACAAGGCATGACAAATCCAATCGCCGATTAGGGATCACTATTGGATTCTTCCCGCTTTGTTTTATATCTCTCGGTGAAGGTTCAGTACAGATTTAGGGGAAAAAATTTTAATCGAACAAGGAAACAGAGAATGTCACTATTCAAGCTAGCTTTTGAAATACTAGGTCAATATATCGTCAGTTTGGGATCACCAGAAGCATTTTTATGACAAATGTATGGGCAGGATAATTGGTTTCTGCGACGACCTGCTGCAATAAAATTTCAATCTTTATACGGCGTTGTATAAGTGCGCTCAATTTACATTAGGTGGCAGGCAAACGGCTAGTTAAATAAAGAAGTCCAGTACATAGATTCCATATAAGTTAAAGAAATAAAATCTAAGGGAGAGAATTTTCACATGAGAGTGGATGCGGAATTGCAATAAAATCATCACATTTATGCATAAAATTGCGGGTGAAAACAATTTAACAATTCGGTGTTGAAACCCAATGTAAAGCAGACCGAATGGATGATCGCAAAGTGTGCTTGAGTGCTTGGAGGATCAAAATTTAAGTCAACTGTGAAGAATTGGACAGTGTGAAGGAACTAATCTCGAAAATTGAACAACTTCAATCAATAGCAGAGGAATTAAATTCTTCAGTCAAACAAATCAGTAATGATTCGACTAAATCCGTGTACCATTCATTGTTAAGGCGGTTCTTACGGACTTATTACCGAATACCTGTCATCTCATACTTTGTGTATGAAAAAAAAATTCTTTAATAAAAACCTGGCTTTTATAAGAACGTCTCAGTTTTTTGTTAACAGAGACGAGATTACCAATGAATGAATCAAAATCAAATTTCTTTAAAAATGGCAACCGATACTATGTTTACTATTCATAAATTGATTCTCTCGAAAACCGCCTCCAACAAATAAAATTTTAGTTCTTGTCTTAACAAATTATGATAAAAAATTATGAATGAATGAATGAACAGAAAACTGGTATTCGATAGAGAAACCATGGGACAAATGCATGAAAGAATTTTAACATGTTTTAGAAGAAACCATGCATGTATCCCAATGGAACGGGTTCTTGTCTAAACAAAAATTTTGAAAAATGTATTAATTAAGCAAACAATGTTACCCAAAAGAAAAAGAAGAAAAAAGTGAGAATAATAGTGTAAATAAGAGAAAGGTCATCCATACAAAACTAACTAGTTTTACCGGTTGCATATTGTATTCAAACAAATGAAATCAAAATGTTAATTTAAAGACAACGATCGCAATAATGCCACAATCAGTTATTGTTTAGAAGTTAGACGATAATGTTTCAACATTTGAAGGTAGAAATAAAATAAAAAAAAAAGTTTTACATTAAAACCCCTCAACAATAATTTTATATCTTTTCAGTTCTATGTGACACTGTCACTTTTAATGGGCCTTCTACTAACATCGTGGGCAGATACCAAAGTATTGTCCTCTTTTGAGTAAGACGTTTTGAAAACGCAGTAAACCTTTACAATTATTGTGTAATATTTTGTATGATTTTTTAGTCGCTTTAATTACAACGCTTTTCGTAATGAAACTGTCCAACTGGATAACGATCAACACTTGGTAATAGAGGGTTCATATAGCGAGAATTTTAGGATACCCAATGACCCAAATAATATATTGAAAGTAACAGTAACTTATGTAGCCGATAAGAATGGTTACAGGGTGAATTACGTTTTTGTGCAGACACTACAACTACAATTTTTGAATCCCAGTACCTTAAAGTCAACAGCTGGTTAAAATTGTTTAACCCTAACAATGATGGAGGGCAACAACTTAATTTATTTGTTGGTTGATTGGTTAATTTAATAAAAACCTATGTTTGTGTATTCGAATGGTTATAATGGTTTCAATGGAATAAAAAATAATTAATTGTTTAAAATATTTAAGATTTTAGTTTAAGATCAAACTTCAGGGTGTAAAACTTTTAATCTTTTTTTAAAATAATTTCTTGTAGAATAATTAAACGTCCCAAGAAAGATTTTACAGATCTTACAGAATCCAAGAACTCTAGTCTTAACATGGTCAACTAGATCACAATTAATATTATAAACAAGCTGATATCAGATGTACATATTTACCAACAATGTTCGCAACGAATAAGTCGGTTGCCGTTTCAATAAATCTGGTGTCTCTTACAGTCTCTCATTAATAACGGAGCATTTCGTTGAATGGAGTTCAAAGATTTAATTGATATTCGTTGATTTCAAGACAGCGTCACAGCAACACAATACATCATACAGCAATCTGGAAAGCAATTTGGATCTATCAAGGATAATGTAGTTGCAGAAAGGCTAACAAATTCAGACACCACATTGCCTGTTGCTGGTTAATGTTCCACTGAGGGAGCGCCTCAGAACAGACTAACTTCACTGACCAGCTGTTACCTTCTAGGTATGCTAGTAATTTGCAATCATACGCGCAAGAAAATTTAATTTTCCGCATAATAACTTTAGCAGAAGTTATAACGCAGGAATTTTTTCGATATGACTGTTGAAAGAAGCATTTTAGTAACTGCAGTAAAGAGACGAGAAATTCAAAAAGCCACGGACTTATAGGTTAACCTTCGTACACACACATATAGGAAATTTTCCTCTGAGTAAATAACCTCATTTGAAAAAAATTGATCATCATTTCGTTGAATTCAGTTACAATTCGAGTTTGACTGTTGCTGGCTAAACCAGGTCCTACGACAGGTTTCAGCTGAATTACTACTTCTACACTGGATATAAAGGAGAGAATATTATGTTAAATCTTTGTTTTTCGTTTAAAATGAAAGAACAAAAGAAGAAGTCAGTCTGGTCAGAGATCTTCTTAAAGAGTAAAAATTTCAGTCGATTGTGAAAGATATTTGCCAGCATTTCAATGCTTTAGAAACTCTTTCATTGCACGCTGTATTTCTAATATTTGTAGCATATACAGACAAAGAAAAAAGTCTACATACACCGGTGTATTTATTGATTTATTGATTATTGATTGATTGTTCAAACCACAGTTTATGATGCAGTTTTATTACGTTTTCGATTATAATTTCCAATAAAAATTATAATATAATTAAAATATTCTTCAATAGATAACCAGTATTATTAACCAGTATTGCCAGCAAATTCATCATAGTCTAGTGAAATATCAAAGTCGACTGTTTAACAAAACTTTTATTGGAATAATATCGTTTTTGAAATGGTGATAGGGGAAAAAAAGATAAAAAAAATTTGGAAAGAAAAAAATTTAAATTTTTAATTCATAAAATAATTCGCAATAAAAATAGGTAAAATGGTTGTTAATCTTCCGTTTACTGGCTGGGAGTAATACATTTAGGGCCATTATTACGACTTGCCGTTAAACTTGGGTTTTAGTTAAAGGTACCTTTAGCTAAAGGGAACTGTAATGTTACATTTAACTTATATTCGTTATTATGTCGATAACACTGCTCAAATTAAACAAGTTTTATTCAAACGCTGTGGCAACGACGGCCTTTTTTGCCTTGTATTTGCTCAATTTGTTTATATTTGAAGTTACCGTATTGAAAAATAATATAAAACATGGCAAGTTCTAACATAAACCTAACTTTAAAAGTTTAGCTTAACGCCCACTTCTACCTTATCGTCCACTTGTAATAATGAAAAACAATTTATCTGCCCGTTAAAATCCTCTCTTTAGTTAACGGCAAGTTGTAATAATGGCCCGTCGTTGCCACTGCGTTTAAATAAAACTTGTTTAATTTGAGCAGTGTTATCGACATTGCTCCGCCACTGCCATATTTTTGAAAAAATTAACTTTATTTTATCTGTAAGTTGTCATAACGAAAATAAGTTAAAGGTAACTTTACAGTTCCATTTAGTTAAAGGTAACTAAACTTTAACTAAGCCCAAGTTTAACGGCAAGTTGTAATAATGGCCCTTAGTGTTGCTGATGCTAAAATCTTAAGAATAATCAGGTAATTCAGTTGAAAAATTTGGAAATAATCTTTGAACCAATTCCTGACGAAGTTATTTTTTTATTTTTCTTAGCACTGCCTTAAACAATTCTTCACATGATGGCACCATCTCTATAGATAAAGAAGGCCATTCAAATATTTAAAATACCTTATGCTGAGGGTCAAACTTTAAGAATTAACATTGAGTATGTACAGTGAGCGTCAAAAGAAACTGTACATTAAAAAAAATCTACATTAATAAATTGCCGTTATTTTTATTTTAAAATTGTGTCATTAACAGGTCTTTAAAATTTAAACAAAAAACAAAATTACAATAAATTTCGAAGTATTGTCAAATATTTTCGGGTACTCTCCTTAAGTGGTAAAAGTTGAATTTGGTGATTGTTAGAATTTCATCCTTAGTGTACAATTTCCTTTGACGCTCACTGTCTGTATTTTACCTATCCCTTAAAGGTTCTAGCTCTTCTCTTTTCATTATTATTATTTCTTATTTTTACTTTGTTCGATATGACCCACATTTCCGAAGATAACTATATTGAACGTCCGGACATAGAGGTGTTTACCATACGTTCTAAACCTACCATAACCTTGCCTAAGCTTTACATCGATTAATACTTAAAAATCTTGTACATGGACCGTAGCTGTTATAACATGTTATGTTATAAAAGTCAGAAAATAAGAATTATGTTTTGACCTTTATTTTTTCGAGCAGAAGTAAAAGTTATTTTTTGACTTTTATTTTCTCGGGTGGAAATAACAGTTATGTTTAGACTTTTATTTGTTCGAGCAGAAATTAAAGTTATTTTTGTTTTAATTCATGATGAATTGATAATATTTATTAAAAATAGGGGTTGAAAAGTCAAAAATAAACTTTTATTTCTGCTCTTAAAAATAAAAGTCAAAAATACCTGTTATTTTTTTCTAAAAAATAAAAATCAAGTTTTTAAAAAGCATCGCATTTTATAAAAAATTGGTCCAAGACAATCAAAATTATATACAGTCAACCCTCCTATAACGCGTTGAGTGCGTACCGCGTTGTATAGAAACCGAGCTATAAGAAAATCGGATTTAACCGTACTAACCGGGCTAATTCGTAGCGCGTTCTATGGAAACCGTCTACCGCGTTGTATGGAAACCACGCTATAAGAAACTCGTAATTAGTACAAATCACATCATTCGTACCGCGTTATATGGGGACGGACCAAGATAAGATAAATAATAAATTATTTTTATTGAATTACAGAGTTTATATAAGGATTGATAGAAAAATGAAACAAAAACTAAACTAAAAGACTGTTTTCCAATAGAAATAAGAAAGACTTTTGTAAAATTCTGTAATTTTTAAACATTCATCCTCACTGTTAGATATGAGTTGCAGAAAATTTTTTTTAGAAAGACTTGGTCGCCAACAAAACGTTTGTACTGTGAAAGGGCTCTGAGATTTCTGAAACCAATGTCGTAGGCGGCTATTAGATAAGCTGGCATGTTTATATAAACATGTTGTTTACACATGTCGGCTGTGCTTTGTGTCGAAATTAAAACTGACATTAGACCCTATTATAATATCTAGTTGCTAGAGTCATTCATAGGCTGTGTGGAAGGAACTTATAGGATGTTGTTGAACGGAAACCGCGCTGTAAGAGTACCGCGTTATAGGAGGGCTGTTGCAATTTCACCTCCGCGTTATGTGGAAACCGCGTTATATGGAAACCGTGTTCTGAGAGTACCGCGTTATAGAAGGGATGTCGCAATTTCAGCTCCGCGTTATATGTAAACCGCGTTCTGAGAGTACCGCGTTGTAGGAGGGTTGACTGTACTTGGTTTTGTTCTCGGACATTTCCTTGCGGTTGCTTTTTTTACACAAAAATTCAAAAATAACAGTTATTTTCGGTCCCTGATCTTGACTGAACAAAACAATAAGAAGTGATAACATTTACGGTCACCGCAACTAGTTCAGATACCGAAACAATCAAGTTTCCATAACAATGGAAAGAGTTTCAAAGAGTGGGACATATGCATGAGCACTAATTTAGAATGTCTGAGAACAAGTTTTTAAACACAACGCATTTTATTTTATGAATTAAAATTAAGAAAATTATTTCATAATTAAAAAGAATAATTAAAATAATTAAAACAACTAAAAGCAGTAGCTAACATATGTAGTTTTTTATGTTTTTGACAGAAACGTGTTTTAGAAGAATAAATTATAAATTAATAAACAATTATACCCACAATTCATGTGAAAAAAGAGAAATACAAGAATACAATATTCAACTAATACAGGATTTAGAGAACAAAGAATCTTTTCTAACTCAAGTGAAATTTCAAACTGATTTCTATTGCATAATTTAGTCTAACAAAAGAAGCTTCAAAATGATGTTGGAAGAAAAAAAGGTAAAACGAAATATTTAAAACAAAGCAAAATTTTAAAGTTAAATAATAATTAAAAAAAATGTCTTACAAATATTAGATAAAATTGTTATTATTCCTTATACTGGCATGGATTTGTACGTCTAGTGCTAATGATACCCAAATCTTAAAGAAATTCAGGTAATTCAGTTGAAATTCTTTATGAAAAATGATAAAATAGTGAATGAATAAATTTAATTTCTTAGTGTTGGCGTAGAAAATGGTTTCCACGATGCAACCATATCTCTAGATGACGAGGGTAATTTAATATTCGAAGGAGCGTTCGTACAGAAACTGCATATACCTAATGATGCAGATCATATTTTAAAAATTATTCTTGAGTATGTGGCGGATAAGAATGGTTATAAACCGAAATATGTTCTGACAAGAGAAGAATTTCTTCAAACAAAAAAAATAACGCCGGGTGCGTTAAAATCAATAGCTGGTTGAAAAAAAAATAATAGAATTAAAGGTTATTTATTAGAAAGGTTATTCTGAGCGAAATAAAAACAAATATTTTTCAATTTAAAGTATGTTTGATTTTATTTATGGTGTGTGTTGTTTCCGGTGTAAGACCAAAAAATTAAATCTTAACATTCCGTATAACATTTTTATTTAAAATTTTCTTAAATAAGCTGTGAAGTTTACTTTACGAAAATGTGACAAAATTTTTAAAAAATATAACTGGCCTCTCTTCCAATATTATACTTATTAGTCTAGTTGGAATGACGTAATATCAATTCTTTTCTTAGATTTCTCTTAGATTGGCACTTTTTTACAAGGGGAAGATTGGCTTATTGATAGAGCCGCAAGGTGCTTTCGAGAATTAAATTCTAAAATTTAAGTTATCAATATTCCAATGACCAATGTTGTCCTTGGCACAGCTTGGCGATATTATCTTGACCTGACATGGACTCCAAATTATGGGCACTGTATGGTTAAACGTATGTCGAAATGGGTTACCTACTCTATGACTATTATAAAATCTGTTAGTATGTGGAAGCACAGGTGTCGGTACTACATCTCTTTGTGTCTGCCTCGCTCTATGTAATTTTAGACCTAGGCACCTTGGTCTTTGTATTGTGACTGATCTAAATCGTTTTAAGGGTATTTCACTGTCAATTCTGCTCAATTTTGTTAAAGCCACCGGTTGGATCTCGAAAGAAACGTATGGATTGCCATGAAGGAGATCTAATGTCAGCACTCGCAGAATATCTGAGACACTCTGTAGTTCTCTGACAGAGAATAATAGTCGGATGCAACGAAGGATGGTCGGATGAGGCAAAGTCTGGACTATAATATGTATTAAAGATCTGGTTTACAGTAGATCCAAATACATTCGGTTGGTGGGCCGAGTTTTAAATACTCTTACTTATTTTTTGCCTTGTCACAGTGAAGGCTTTTTTTCATCTTCAATATGCTGCTTTTGAAATTATTGCTTAAGTAAGGAATAATGCCTATAATTCATGATATTCTAAGCTTTGATCTAAGCGGTCTTTAAATTCTCAATAATCAACACTTCTCTAATGCGCAAACCCTACCTCACACTAGTGTTTGATGAAACATATTCAATTTAAAACTTCGATGAGTAATCAGCTGAATTTTTTCAAAGCAAATCTTTCAGCAAATGCTGTTGTTGATGATGTCGTCACAAAAATTAAATACTTTCGAAACAAAAACAAAATACTTTGTTGCTAAATGACACTCCCTAATTACAGATAAGTTATTAAAGCCACAAACCATGTATAAAAGATATTTAGGTTATGCATCCAATTCGTATTCATGCTGATCTACGATACACAAAAAATTATTGAAGCTTCTCTTTTTGATGCAATATACAACGGCTTAAAAATATTTGCGCAATTGTATGTTAAACGCAAAACCGCAATAATTCAGTTTAAACTACAAGGCATGATTTAACCCAGAATTGAAGAAACCGGTACTTAATTAAACTCTCAAGCGCTACTACTCACGTATGGTAAGGTAAAAGCGTTAGTAAAACCTTAAAAATAAGACAACGAAAAAAATAATAATAATAATGTGGGGTTTTTTTTCGTCTTCTTTTGTTTAAAATGTTTTTAGAAATTTGTTTAATCATAAAATCTCATCAATTTGCTAAAATGTAGACAAGATAGACAAGTTTTTTGAAGATTGTTTTGTTACTTTTTGTGTTCTTCAAAGAAAAAAAACCAATGACCGGCCAAGAATTCGATAATGAATAAAGAAACAGCAACAAAATATTGTAAAAAAAAATAAATGAATAGTTATGTTAAAATAAAAACACAATAAAACTATAAATACTTTTAATAATTTAGTTTTATTTAAACATTAGCGGATACAACATCACAATCATAGAAAATCATCATCGATCGTCACAATATGAGGAATTGGGTAAATAAAATACAAAACAAATAAAAATTATTTTCTTTAAATTTAAAGTCTTTTTTGGATTTTATTCAACAAATTTAGCAATTATTTCTAGTCCTATTGGTATTGAATCTCTTGCACAGGAGTTTGAGCGAAACAAAAATTTTAAGAGTTGTCAAGTATGTTCCTAACATCACTAAAATGCGAAATTTTTTATGAAATTTCTAAATTTCTACATTTTTTTTTTCATTTATTTTCTAGCATTTCAGAGCCCGATGCTAGCCGCATGGAAACGTACGCATTAAAAAATGAAAATACTTCCGATGAAGAACTGATCATAAATGGCAATTTTGAACAAAAGTTTTATTCATCGGATTCTCCTTCGGTTTATCTTTTGGAAACAGTTTATGTGGCCGACAAGGATGGCTACAGAGCGAAATACAAATTGATACTTTTACCACCCATCTCGACAGTAGGGTTGGCTCCCAATACTTTGAAAACGATAACGGGTTAATTTTAAGGGTCTTACAGAAAATAAATAAATTTGAAGTTAAGTACACATAATGTATTAAAAAAAGCACGTAGATTATAAATATAAAACAAAAATACAATAAATAATACAAACAATAAATGGACGATACTTTTCGATAGGTTTTCGTGCACCTGCCTTATAGTTGGAACATAACACCGTTTGCGGCCAGTAATTTTGTTGGAGAAAAATTCACCTCAATTAAATCTTTCCAAAGAATCAGTGTCCCAGTGGGTGGCAAAAAGGCAGAGAGTTTCTATTAAACGAACGTAATGGATTGTCTTCTAAGGCCTAGTTTTTGAACGATAAGTGTTTACGCACGACATGTCAAATTTTCGTGTATAAAAGAGCTTACGACATTGGGAGAAAGTACAGACGATATGATAGCAGCCATACGAGGGCTCTCTATATTTTTTTTTTTGACATTTTTCAAAAACCATCACACTCTATTAGATCACGAACGTATTTTTATGCAAAGAAATACGTATACAGAGGAATATTTGTTTTCATTTTACTTTGTTTTAGTATTTTACAGATCATTTAAACGTAGAAATATCTGTAGTAAGATTTCAAATACGCATGGAATTCTATAATATTTTCTCTTTGACTTTACGTACGTAAAACACTTATGGTAGAGTTAGCCGAACTTTAAGGGAACGTTACGGAGCTTACGTTAATTTTTAGAATATGAAAAGCAATGAAAACGATTATAGAACCATAATGTAATTTCGGTAAGAATTTTCATTGCATTTCATACACTACATAATACATACATAATTGGTCATTACAACCCTTCAGTCAGGATTACGACCTAGTTTCTCACACCACTTATGTTGTGTGTGTTAATTTTTTATACATGAGTGGTGGGACCTACAGTTTAAAGTCGACTGCGAACGACAGATTTTGGAGAAACTTTTTCATGGTAATTTTATTTACTCTCAGAATTTTTGCCAGAAATCTGCTGAGAGGAAGTCGCCGAAAAAATACTTTTTGTATTTTGTTTTGATGTCTGGCCTGGGATACATACACTATAAGTGAACGTAGATTCTGTTAAGTTACGTGATCGTTTCACTAACTCTAGCTTAGCCTAAATGGTAGTTAACACTAAGCTGCGTAGTTAAAATGACTAGGATGATTGCAATTATCCGATCGGTGTTTGTTAATTCGTCTTATCTTTCTAAAATTATACGGTATCGAATACGATGCTTTTCTCTTTCTTACGAAAACTTGCGATCTATTGATACTAAATCCATTTAAGCACCAATGGAATATCTTCAATTTAAACATTCTTTATTAATTTTACACGAATTTTTATTTTTATCCAGAAAATATCAGTATTTTTAACGCCTATTTACATATACATATAACCTTTGACCTTACTTAAAATTTTTTAATTCAAAACACAAGGTTCTATCAAAAGAAAATCAAGCCACGATTTATAGGCTTTTGGAAAAAATTTTCTTCCAGTCTTAATGATGTTGGCCACCTTCTGTACAGGGAAAAATTCTGTTAAAAAAAATGCTGCTTTTATTCTTCCATCAATTCAACAGGGAAAAATATATTTCGCATTAACTTAACAATGACCAAACAAACCATCATAATGTAAGTAAACCAACAAGATTGTTGATTCTGCTGAGAAATATTTATGATTTTATGGTTATGAATGGATCAGGAGAGAAATATGTATATCTATGGTTACCATAGAGAAACAACAACAAAAAAAGAGAAACAAAAATAATGTTTAAATAAGAACAAAAAAAACAACATCAACTTCATTAAATATTGTAGAAATAACAACGGGAGGAAGTTCAAAAACCTAGCGAGAACCATCATGTAAAGAAGCAAAGCAAAAAGCGGTGGAAAACCAAGAAGTTGGAATTATGATGGTCAACCAGAAGAGCAAAAAATAAATAAAAAATGTACTTAACAAACAAAGTAAGCAAAGAGAGATAGAGAGAGAGAGAGAGAGAGAGCAAAAGAAAGCCAAGGCATTATATTTTAATGTCAAGTACGTGAAATGCCAGGACATAAAAAGGACCATTACAATTACAAACATTAAATGCCTGCCTCTAATGGTCATAAAAAAACGCAGGCAATTTACTTATGAAAGCATATTTCGTTTACATTCATTAGAAACGCCATTAAAAAATGTTATTAAAAAATTTCTTAAATTATGTTAGAATTTTATAAGAAAAAAAAGCCAAAAACAAAAACAAACAAAATTAATTTCAATTGTGTATTCAACTTACCGTGTTCCAATTAATTCCTTTCCTTTATTAAGCCGTGTTGATGTTATTGTTGTTGTGTAAAATAATAATTTTGAATACGGGGTTTTCTACTACCAAAGAAAACCAACTCCCAAAACTATAGCCAAAGGATGATTGATTGATTGATCGATTGAGTTGTCGTCCAAACTAATGATTTTCTATAATTTTTTTTCTTTTATTTTATCGCATCGTTAGTAATTCGATAAGGTGTTGCAAAAATTCTTTTTTCCGTCGTCCGCTTAATAATGAAACTTAGTGGGGTTTTTTTATGCTTTAAGATGCTGAACGTAAATTTCTTAAAAATTCATTGAATTTGTGAAAAGTAAAGAATTTTTTGAAAATAAATTTTTTTTCTTATAGAAAACTTAGTTTGTAAATTATATTCTGTTATAAATAATTTATCGTTTAGAAAATAATTGATTGAAGGTAATTGTATTTGCCTGTAAAGATATGAAAAAAAAGAAATTAAAAAATATTAATTTTTATTGAATTGAATAAACTTAAGAGCAATATTTTAATTTACTTAAGGTTTCTCAATCCTAAAAGAAAAAATTTTTGACGTATATATACGTCAACTTTATTTTTATTATTTACTTGTAGAATATAACGTTATGGCGTGTCAGAAAATATTAATTTTTTTTAAATGAACAACCTTTTTTGATTGATCATAGTACTTCAAACTTAATTTGTGTTTCTATTAAAACGTTAACGAAATAAAATGGAATTTATTTCAAGACAGCATATTCCGGCTTTTTTCTCATGTATTAACAAGCGATTAAAACCTGAACTTATCTTACACTAGCATTTGGCTCAAAAAAAAGCACAAAACTGTCAGTGCTTCACAACTGGATCACTCAACCAATTATATCAACGCTAGGGTAAAACAAGGATGCCGTGTATCACCTCAACTGTTCACTCCCGGCCGGATGATAACATCGGCTAGGTCTATTCAGAAAGAAAATGAATATGAATTGCATGAAGTCTTTAACGCTAACTTAAGAACTTGGATGAAAAGATACAAACATAACGATGGAAATGATATAAAGACTAAAGTCGCCGTAGCCTAGTGGGCAGTGTGTTGGCTTATTAGACGCGAGGCCCCGGTGCAAACCCCAGGTCAAACATTTCTTCAGCGACTTCCTCTCACCAGATTTTTGCCAAAAGTTCTGAGAGTAAATAACATAGTCTCATGCATAAAATTAACACACATAAGTTGTGTGAGAAGTTAGTTCTTCATCATGGCTAAAGGGTTGTAATGACAAATTGTAATGTGTACGTAATGATATAAAGATTACCGAAAACTGTGTGACTTGATATAAAAATCAAGAAAATCTAAACCATGAGAATAAACAACATTAGCATGGAGAACATCATACTATAAGGCCAATGCGAATATACAAATAACTTCTGTGAACATTATGAGGACTCAGAATAGATGCAAACAGCAATCTCAACATAGCGAGAACGCTATTCAGACGATTACATTCAGTATGGAGAGAGTCGCAAATATGCAAGTGGACCAGGCTGAAAATATTCAATATGCATACGTTTGATATCTAGTCTGTTGTTCGAAAGTTAAATCTTGCAAATCAAATACAATCCGAAGAAAACTACAAGCATTCATCTAAAACAGCTTAAGGCTCATAGTATGTATAGAATTTTGGCCCACAACCGTTGGCCTAACGGATTTGGGAAACTTATTAATCAGAGAATCCATAGTGGAAGAAATTAAAAGTAGAAAATAGAGATTGATCAACAATAATAACAGCCGGAAATCTGATAGTATCATAAGAATGGTAGGATGGTAGAGTGGAATTTACAAGATTCAACAGCTGAGTCCAATAATATCTGGAGACACCCAATACTTCAACTCTGCGACCTGACAAGTGAAAACGTTAAAATAACAACAACAAGTGGGTAGTGTGCTAAACTATTAGAGTGAGGGTTATGGGTTCGATTCCCACCAGAAACTCTGTTGTGTTATACTACACCGAGCAAATGATAAAAGTTATTCAGCTCGTAAGTCATTAAATATAAAATCAGACAACAGCAAACCATGAAAGATGGAAATGTGGAGACTGTAGAAACCTTTGATCCCAAGATTGAATTAAAACACGAAATTGTGGAATTTTTTGTGGAAAAAATTGTGACTATATCTGAGCGCTAACTGTATTTATCTCGATCTTAAACACAGACATACGTTGTCCAAGAAAGTTAGATGGACTTGGTAATATTTAACAAAACTCTAAAAGAAAAAAGGCATTGCGTTTATGCGCATAATCTTGTTAGTTGACATCAGAATCTCGCGAACTGATTTGGTCTGAATGACCTTAGTCCAAAAAGTCAATTGTTTTCTAGGGAATGTGATTTTGTTATTATAAGACCACAGTCCAGATCAATAACTGCCAGTTGAGGCTAAAAAATCAGTTTTTTTCATTCCTTTAATAAACACGAAAATGTCCAACACAATGTCTTGTCCTTTGACGCCTTATTATCAATTCACTTGGCTTTAGTTCCGTTAATGCTGACCTACTGTAACAGGTTTTCGAATGGTAGGGTTGCCAATATGGTTTTACATACATACATAATTGGTCATTAGAACTCTTCAGTCAGGATTGCGACCTAGTTTCTCACACCACTTATGTTGTGTGCGTAAATTTTATACATGAGTGGCGGGACCTACAGTTTAAAGTCGACTCCGAACGACAGATTTTTGAGAATCTTTTCATGGCAATTTTATTTACTCTCAGAGTTTTTGCCAGAAATCTGCTGAGAGGAAGGCGACGTTTTGATGTCTGGCCTGGGGCTCGAACCATGGCTTTACGTCTAATAAGCCAACACACTACCTACTACACTACGGCGACTTCATATGGTTTTATTTTATGGTTTTATCATATTATATTTAGTGGTGAAAAACTTTCTCCTTGGAATCCCACTCAATTTCAAGAGGAGCTGCCTCTGATTTCCTTTCTATAATGTTCGTTGTTGATATTAGTGTATTTGGCGACAGAATATCAATGCTACTAAATTAATGGGAGAAATTACAGCTTTAAATCTTAGCCAACAAACTCAAACTACAAACTCCATTACATTTTTTTTAATTTTGAAATACAACGAGAAAAATAAATCACTTGTTTTCTACTTTTAAATAGTATGCTATTTAGAACATCAAGGCTGTTTTAATAACAACGTACTAATATATGTATGTGTATGTGTGAGTGAGAAGCTTATTAATCCACCAATATTATTGCGAGACAATGCAAACGTTCTGCTCTCGTCATTTTCTTAAATAATTTAATTAAATTTATGAAATGAAATCATTTTGAAAAATTTAAAACAGAAAAACAAATGAAGTCAGGCCGTATCACACTATCTTCTGATGATAAGTGGCAGGAAGACACAGGCAGCATCACAAGTTGAGACTTTAGAGATTAAAAATATTTTTAATTAGAATTAGTTTTCATTCGCAACGGCTGCTTTAAACATCGAAAAAGATTAGAACGAAAGAAAATCAAACGAACGTTGAAATAGTGAAAGAAAAAAACATTTTAAAAAAATGTTATTCACGGGGAATTTATTCCTTCCATTCCTTCTGGCAATCAGTGTGGTTTATATAGACGCCATACCCGTTAGTCACAATTATACTACCGACGTTTTAAGGTTAGCCAAGGCATCTGAAATAAAGGCGTATTTAAATGAGAACAAGCCGCCTTGTGAAAATTTTTATAAATTCGCCTGTGGCAGATGGTCACGATTGCATCCGGCGCCGGCCAAGGGAAAAAGTTCCAACTTGGATCAACTAAAGGATTTGTATCATCGCAAATGTGCCGATATGTTGGCTAGTGATGGTCGTGTTGACTCTGGTTTGGACATAAAATTAAAAAGCTTTTATGAGTCCTGTGTGGAAACATCGAAAATCGATCGTTTGGCTTTAGAACACATAATGAATGAGGTAGACTTGAAAGGTGGCTGGCCTCAAATAGCAAATGCTAGGTGGTATGATTCGGAATATGATTGGTTAAAGGTGGTGGCCAAGATGAAAAGAAATTTGGGTGTGGATATTTTGATTGGCCTGCAAGTGGTGCCAGACTTTCAGGATAAGGATATGTATCGTATTATGGTAGGAGCTCCCGAGCTATATTTGTCACAACAGGCCTACTTAGTAGACGATGAAGACAGTGAACGTTTGAGAACAGCCTATGCATTCAGCATACAAATGCAATTACAACGTTACTTTCCCGAAATGTCCGAACAATGGTGCCATGAGGTAGCCCAACAAGTTTTGCACGTGGAAAGACATTTGGCAGCCGGTTTTGCACGACCTGATTTAACGTTACAACAAAAGTCTCGCTTACGCTACACGGCCGATCTAAAGGCTGCCTATGGCAACTATCTGGACATTAGTCGTTATTTGACTTTGATTTACAATTCGACCATTTATGCCCAGGTCTACGAGAGTCCAATCGATTATTTTGCCAATTTAGTGGTCCTTTTGAAGGATACGCCCAAACTTACCATAGCCAACTATACCATGTGGAAGGTTTTGAATAAATTCAGTGTGGAAAATGCCCACTACGGTAAGAGTAATGAATTTTGTGTGAATAAAGTGATGGAGTACTTCCCGGAGGCTTTGGAAAATATGTTTGCTCGCAATTATCATACCATGCAAATGTCCAATGATTTACAATCCGTATGGTCGGACATCAAGAGAACTTTCCGTGACGAATTGCAAACATCACCGAAATTAACGTGGGTTGGTACTGAGACCAAACAGAAATTCATAGAAAAGCTAGATGCGATGGAATTTGAATTGTCGTCAGCCGATGCCGCATATGCAGAGCAAATGCAAAAGGTTTTGATTAGAAAAACCAATTACTATCAGAATCTGATCTCAATTTGGCAATGGCAAACGGAATTAGAGTTGGGCAAACTTCATGAAAGGCCTCAGGAGCCAGAGGAAAAGCAGATTTTGCCTCATTATGTATATGAAACGAATAAAATAGAAATTCCCATAACCTTTTTGCAAACACGTTTCCTCTGGGATCCAGCCTATCCTCATGCTCTGCTCTACAGCACTATGGGTTATTTATTGGCCCAACAGATGATGAAGGCCTTTGATTCGCAGGGTCGTAAATATGACAAGCATGGCAATAAAAGCTTATGGATGGACACCATAAGCGAATATAATTTTGACGAAAAGGCCAAATGTTACGTGGAACAATACTCGCATTATAATTTCCCTAATTGGGTGCGTCGCGATGAAAAGCAATTGACCAACACTTATGTCTCAGACAATGCCGCCTTGAGCATTGCATACAAGGCCTATACCAAATGGTGGGATAATGTGGCCAATAACAATTCAGCTGATCAGGAAACTCTACCTTTAATCGACAAATACTCCCGCAATCAATTATTTTTCATAGGATTTGCCCAGTTATGGTGTGCCGATTATGCCTCCGATATTCCGGAATATGAAGAGTTGCCAGAACGTTGGCGTGTCATAGGTGCCCTAGCTAATCTCAATGAGTTTGCTCGTGTCTATGAATGCAGTTTGGGCAATAAAATGAATCCAGAACAGAAGTGTGTTTTATATTAATTTCATTTTCAATAATTTTTAATAAAATACTCAATAATAATAATAAAAAACATATATCTTGTATGTCTATGTTTATGTTAAAATACGTTTATTTATTTGGAATAACAAGAACAAGCATAGTTTTACAAATAGGTCAGTGTGATAACCTTTTCGTTGATCTCTAATTAAAAAATTTATTCGCTTGATCTACATACACAAATCGAACAAAAACAAAATAGTTTATCAGTTTAGAAATTACTAAAGCGTTGAATAAAATGAATTTAAAATCAAAACAAAAATTGAAAGAGAGCATACAAAAAAGAGTTGCCATTAGCTAAAAAATTATAGCTACTTAAGGGAAAATAGCTAACACGTCAAAATAATAAAATATTGCGACCAACAATATGTCCTATACAATTCAATTTCTTAGCTCATAGAATGGTAAGTGATCTACGTTGTATTTAAAAAGAGTACGGCGTAGAGGGTGAAGGAAACATTTCCAAAAAGTCCCAACTATCCAATCCTGCAACTATCATTTGTTCAAATATTTATTTGCACGCATTTTTAAGGGTTTCTACGTACAAAATAATATCCAGTAATGTTCCTGTAACACTTCAGTATTATCTACACACATTGGTCCCATCATTTATATAATTTTTAGCAGGTCAGAATATCTCATTCCCTAGTTTCTGGACGATGCTCGTGATAATAAACTCGTTTAATACAACTCCTAATCGGAGAATTCTTTCGAACTAAACGAGATCACTCACTTCCCAAATACTTATTACAACCCTGAAGTCAGGATTACGACCTAGCTTCTCACACTACTTATGTATGTTGTGGGTGTTAATTTTATCCATAAGTGCCGTAGCTACAGTTTAAAGTCGACTTCGAACAACAGATGATTTTTTTGAGAAAGTTTTCATGGCATGTCGGATGTTGCCGAAGAAATATTTGTCATATTTCGATTTGAGCGAGATGTCTGACATGAGGTTCGAAACGTTATCTCAAGTGTAATAAGCCACCACACTACTTACTTGACTGCGGCGATTTTTTCTTGTATTACATACATACATACATACATAATCGGTCATTACAACCCTTCAGTCAGGATTACGACCTAATTTCTCACACCATTTATGTTGTGTGTGTTAATTTTTTACATGAGTGGTGGGACCTACAGTTTAAAGTCGACTCCGAACGACAGATTTTTGAGAAACTTTTTCATGGCAATTTTATTTATTCTCAGAGTTTTTGGCAGGAATCTGCTGAGAGGAAGTCGCCGAAGAAATACTTTTTGTATTTTGTTTTGATGTCTGGCCTGGAGCTCGAACCCTGGCTTTACGTCTAATAAGTCAACACACTACCTGCTAGACTACGGCGACTTCTTTTTTCTTATATTACTTTCATTAATCTTGTACACAGTATTTTGCCAGCACTTCAGAATCTCCAATTTAATGTTTCTCATACAATTTAACCTTGGCAACTCTAGAACAAAAATACTATTTTTAAAAAAGAGAGAGTTCCACAGAGATTAAAAAGAGTATTTTTTTTTGTATAATAATCACGCTCACGTTCATTCAGTTCAACGTAGAAAAACAAGAGAATCTTAATTTCTGTGTAACCAGCATAATCTGATCCAATAATAATTATTTTAGTTCCTTAGCTTAAATTGATTGAAAAAGGGGGAAATGATGCTTAGCAAGGCTAGAATCATCAAATTAAATACGACCAATGCACTGGTAATCACTTTACTCATATGGCCACTTCTGGGTACTGTTGCCCAAACCACCATGTATCCCATATTTCAACAGGATGAAGCCATACGTAATGCCAAAACCCGCGAAATACTCAATTACATGAAACTTTCCGCGGATCCCTGTGAAGATTTCTATGAATATGCCTGTGGTAATTGGCGTCGATATCATACACCCACCACGCCAGCATATAAACAAGAAGTGGAAACACCACAAACACTGCTGGATAACAAAGTCAATAAGGATTTGCGAAAGCTATTGGACGAGAATGCCACCATAGACGATACCATGACAGCAAAAAAGGTGAAAACATTTTATAAATCCTGCTTGGAAGCCAAACGCAATGAACACCAGCATCAAATGTTTCTGAACGAGTTTATCAAAAGTAATGGCGGTTTTCCAGCCGTACCCGGATCCAGTTGGTTGATACATCATCATCACTACGATTGGCAGCATATAGTGGCACAACTGCATTATCACTACGGCATGAGTATTTTGATAGGCATGGACATTGACATTAATTACCAGAGTATGCATGAGAATAGCATTTATCTGGGTGAACCGGATACCATAATACCCAAACAGTTATGCAATTATAGGGGTACTCGCATGGTGGAACTAACGGACCAGAAATATGTGCCCATAGAAACTGAAGTGGCTGACAACTTACGTTTGTGGCTGTCGCTGAATAAAGAGGAAGCCTGGAAACTAGCCGCCGATATTTTAACATTCGAACATGATTTATGCACCGCCATGTATGTAAATGAAGAGGACGATCAAGATTTCCTAGGTAGTCGCCAACCTGAAAGTTTACACAAGAAATACGAGCGAAAAACTTTAATAGATTTCACCCATCAGTTGCAGAATAAAATCGATTTGAATGCGATTGTTTCGAGTAGTTTCGGTTTACCCATCTATAAACCGGTGTTCATGAAAAGTCCTCAGTATTTCGAACAGTTGATCAAGGTAATGGAGGAGAATAATAGCACCACAGTGGCAAATTATATTATGTACAGGGCCTTATCCTACATAAGCCTACCAATTAATGACACAATTTTGTCAAGGCCCCCGTATTGTCTGCAGGTGGTGAAGCGTTATTTTCCCAAAATTTTGGGTGACATGTATCATCGCAAGTATGCGAATAGTGTGGATCAGGATCAAGTCGAAACTATATTTGATAAGCTTAAGGAAATACTTGGACTGAGTTTCCAGCAGGATTGGGTAGACAGTAGCACGTCAAAGCTGGGTAAAAATAAGTTGGCCGAAATGAAACTGTACTTTCCCACGTACGACAAGGGCACCTTAAGCTTGCAATTTTCACGCAGTGATTACTGGAATAATCTTAAGCTTATCATGGGCGAAGTGCGGGGCTATGAGCTGAGTAGAGTATTTGCCAACGGTTTGCCTAAGCCGCAAGATGAAGTAGAAGCCTATGAAACGCGTATAGTGTTTAGACCGTTTCATAAACGTATCGATATAGGCTGGGGTCTATTGCAGGCACCCTACTATCAACCACAGTTGCCTAATGCCATGCGTTTCGCTTTGATTGGTCAAAAATTGGCTGAATCTTTAGCATCGGCTTTTGATGATTACGGCTGGACCACAGATATAACAGGCCACAATAATTGGGATCCTAATACCGCTGTTGAGTACTACAAACGGGCCAACTGTTTACGCCAACAAATCGGCAGTTACTTACAAAATAATCCCGAAAGTTATCGTAATGTCACCAAAACTCGTGAGTTAATAGCCAAAAGTGCTGGCCTTAATACTGCCTTCAATGCCTACATCGATTGGCTCAACTATCAGAATCCCAACAATGATCATGGCGTCTTATCGCGTGAAACATTGTCGGAGTTAAATTTCACAAATACGCAATTGTTTTTCATAGCCTTTGCTCAAATGCACTGTCAAGCCAAGAAGAAGTCGGCAACAAAAACTACTGAACGTCCCCGTATTGTTATAAGTCCCTTGCAGAAACACTCAATGGTACGCTATGAGGTTAATGGTCCCTTGACAAATTTCCTTGAATTTGCTCGTGAGTTTAATTGTGCGATTGGTACGGAAATGAATGTGGCCGATAAGTGTATTATTTATTGAATTTATAATTTGAGAATAACAATAATAAAAACAACAACTGAAATTAAATAAATTATTTAGTAAACAACAAATGTGTTTTATTTTTAGATTTCTACTCCAATATAATTTATTTTGTTTTTATTTTTGTGTTTCACGTTAAAATGAAGGCCAAACGCCTATTTGGGTGTGATAAGAGCTGAGAGAAATTGTTTAGTTTGAAAGAGAGAGCCGAACTGGAGATGGTTTTTAATCGTAAATTGTTTGTCTTGTTCATTCCTTACAATGATGAATGATGATGAATGAAAAATAAATTCGAAATTTATTTGAAAAAAAAAGTAATTTAAACTACTCAGGGGATGCAACACTATTTTGAGGTTGCAAGTCAGTTCGTTTGTTGTGATGAATTCAAGGACATGTAACAGGTACAATTACTCCAACATTGTTCCACTTGTAGACCACCGACCTCATCGCATTTTTGATATTACTTCGTATCCAATAATTATACAACACTTTGCCAGATTACGTGTAGAAGTACCATAAGTCATGCAAAACGCCTTCAAACGCCTTTGCAGATTGCAACGTTAAACCAAAGAATTGCTGAAATGGCATGCATTTCGTAAAAATACGTATTATTTTGTACTTGAAAGTTAATCCCCGAAGTCGATGATTATAAGTCACCGTAGTCTATTAGGTACTGTTTTGTTGGCTTAATAAACGTGAGCCCGTGGTTCAAACCCCAGATCAGACAAATGCGAGCATAACTAAAAATGAAAAATTTGACGAGTTCCTCTCTCTTCTATCCGAAGAAACTCTAAGAAAATATAAAATTGACAAGAAATGTTTCTGAAATTTGCCATGGGGAATCTACATGATCTCGTCACATAGAGGTAAAATTAACACACACAAAATGGGTGCTATAAGTAACTCGGACGTGATCCTGACTAAAGGTATGTAATGCCCAATTATTAAGTAAGAGAGAGAGAGAGTCAGTTTGACTGCAGGCGATGTATATTATCTTTTCAGCATTGAATCATTGCCCTTTCTAATCCTCAGCGCACACGCAACCAACCTGTCATACTAATACCACAAACGTAATGGTCTATATTTAAAGAAAGCAGAAGGGGCCCATCTATAAGCTGCTAAACTATGACCAGACGGACCAAGGGAAACTAGGCAGAATACAATTGATTCGTTTTAAGAGAGCATAGGACAAAAAGGCGCCCGGAATATTCACCCAGAAATGATACCGTAATATGCCGATATGACAATGCTGGGGCACATGTTGCCAGTACAGTGAAATACAATCTTCTGAAATAGAGCTTTGCTAGCATTTTCTGTCATATCCAATAGGACACCTCACGTATCGTTTGACAGTCATTTGTTCTGTCAATTCATTTGATTCTTTGTCCTTGAAAAAAATCATATTTCTTTTGGCGCGGAATTCATAGGCCGTCATAAAAATGAGAAAGGGTCAAGAGATCAGTTCAGAGCGCTTTAGTGTATAAGGTTAGAGAGTTCATCACAATATGATTTAAATTTAAGTAAACTGAATACGAAACCTGCCTACTGCAAAATCTATTCAGACAGTATCATGAATTTGAATTTTTCGTGGTATCTTAAGCACAACAAATAATACGTCTCCAAATTACCCTACACACTCTATCCAATTGGAAGTTTAACTCCATGTTATTAACCATTTGAATACTATGGGTTTGGGGTAAATTAATTGAAAATTGCTATGAGAAATTGAGGAAAAATATATTTCATTCATAACAGTCGCAGCAGTCCTCACTAACTGAACGCCAAACTCTGACTGACGCAATCGTCGCTAAATCGACGAACCGCGATTATGGCGCCTTACCTATTCCTTACCGATTCGTACTTAAACAGTTAAGATAATCTCGTACTTTCAGAGCACATTTATAGGCTTCAAGATCAAGGACCTACTTTTTCCCAGTTGGTTTATTGTAGAATTCCCATGAATTTCAATTAAAATTTCCAACAATAAATTGAAAATTTTTTCGTTTCAAACTTGAACTAGTTTTGAAAATGTAAAACACAGATTATTGTGATATTTTTTGCGTAGCTAGACTTTCTTATCGCAAAAAAAATATACAAAAGAATATGAAAATATTGTGGAAATAATTGCACGAGACACACTCGAACAACAGAAATAGAGAGAGAAAGAGAGAGAAAGAGAGAGAGAAGGAGAGTAAGTCTTTCAGTAAGCCAGCCCATTTAAACTGAGTAAATCGGTCGTGTTCTCTATTATTTTTCTTTATTTAGTCGTTTAGCTGTTTAATTAGTAGCAATTCTAAACTCTAACGGTTATAATGTTACAAAAACGGAACGTTAAATTAATTTTAATATGTTTAATAATAATCGTGTCACAATTTGGCGAGCAGGCGTATGGTGGTCAAGGTCAAAATCAAGGCCGCAGATTCCAACAACCACAACAAGCACAGCCACAGATTAAACAGCTTGAGGATAAGAGAATGACGCAAGAGCGTGAACAGAAAGCCAAAGAGATGCTGAAATATATGAATTCAGACGCCGATGTTTGTCAAGATTTCTATGCGTTTGCCTGTGGCAATTGGCTGCAAGAACAAGTTATTCAAGCAGCTAACGAGGGCGAATTGATAAGTGCCCAAAGTAAAATGGAAAGTTTAGTGAATAAACAGCTACAAAGCGTTCTAAATCAACCGATTAGCAGTTATGACAACATGGCCAGTAAAGTTGCCAAAAACTTTTACGAGTCATGTTTAAGGGTGCCAGCCTCTTCGCCCGCTCAACGCCAGTTTATGCAGAGTTTCGTTGTACAACACGGTGGTTTGCCCGATCTTAAAGGTAGCAAATGGCAGGCCAACTATAACTGGGTCAATGTTATAGCAGAGTTGCGTCGCAAATACGGCATGGATATATTAATAGGCCTACGCATAGATCGATCAAATCCCAATCATAAAGTAATTTACGTACAAGAACCCGAAACGACTATGCTGCCAGTTGAATTGTGCAGTTCTCTGGCCACTCGTCAAATAGATGAAAACGATCACGTCTTCGAGCAGATTCAGCAAAAGATCAAACAGGACTTAAAGAACTGGTTGGAAATGTCTGATACAAATGCTGAACGTATAGCCGGTGCCATTGTACGTTTCGAATTTGATTTGTGTAAATATATGCGTTTGGATCAAACCGCCACCACGCCGCTTGACAATGCAGAAGAGCAAATGGCTTTGCCCACACAACGAAGAGGCTACTCTGCTCGTATGGTGGAGAATAAAATGCATGGAGTGCGTCAAAGTATGGCAAATTCTTTAAAAAGTCTCAAAACTTTAACGGATACGTATGAGATAAATTTCAAGGACTTTGTTGACCTGAGCTTGGATACAAGTACAGTGGCCCAGGTTCAATTCCGCAACGAAGAGTACTTCCAACAGCTGCATATTATAGCCAGAAAGGGTCTGCAGGCCAATTTCGCAAATTATATCATGTATCGGGCTCTGTCAGAGTTGAATTTTCCTCCTAATGAGCATAAAAGCCAGCGGCGTTTTTATTGCGTTCAGCAGATTATGCGTTATATGCCGCAGGCCTTGAGTAAAATTTACAGTGAAAAATTCTACGATCCCGAAACGAAAGAAGAAATGGGGAGTACATTGTCCCTAATTAAGACGGCTTTTGAAAAACAGTTACAAAACGATAACGAATGGATGAGTGAGAACACGAAACGGGCCATAAGACAAAAACTGCATCACATATCGTTTGTCTATCCTACGTATCCCCCCAATGGCGATAATTTAAGGGGCATGCAGTTGCATGCCGACTATGATTATTGGCAGAAATTGGAGATGCTAATGATGTACAGTGCCAATCAAACGGTACAACAAGTGAGATTAATCAATGATCACATGAATTATGTGGAAGCGTCAGCAGTGGGTATTCTACACAAACCCGGTGATAATAAACTGTTTGTTGGCTTGGGCCTATTACAAAAACCCTTCTATTCCCGGTTCTATAACAATGCATTGAAGTTTTCCTCTATAGGTGTAGCCATAGCACGTGAAATTGTCAAGATGTTCGACTATCAGGGGTTGCAAAGTCTAAACTCTATGAATACCTTCCCGTGGGATCATGCCACAATGGAGAGTTTTCCCGTTATCAGCGAGTGTTTTCGTTCGCAGATCAGCAACTATTTTCACAATAATCCAAACGTTTATCGTAATGCTACCAAACTACGTGAATTTATGGTGGAAACAAGTGCTGTTAGCATAGCTTTTAACGCTTACCTCAAATGGCTGGAAGATGGAGGCAGGCAAATGTCTGAGCTCCAAATGGAAACTTTGCCTGACATGAATTTCACCAACACACAATTATTCTTTATTAATTTTGCTCAGACACATTGCGCGGCCCGCTATAAAGTCGAATTGTTGCCAGATTTTTTGCCCATGCATCGACATACAATGGAACAATACGATATCAATGGACCACTCAGTAATAATGCGGAATTTGGTCGAGATTTTGGTTGTGAAATTGGTTGCGATATGAATATAGACGACAAGTGTGTGTTGTATTAAAGAAACAATTGATTTTTTTATTATTATTTTTTCTCTTTGTAATTACAAAATAAACGTGAGTGATGAAAAGGATTACAGAAAAAAAATACTTTTTTATTATTAAACAAATAAATATTTGGAGGCATTTAAAGAAAACAAAAAACAAATTAAATTAAAGAAAATAAGAAAGTAGAACAGTTTCTGCCTAATTGCTCCGAAGTTTACCCTGGGTTATCCGAAATACCTGTGGTTGACGAAACCACATGCCAGGAAAGCAAGATTACAGTAAAAAATTTAAAATTTGTGTAAGAAGAACAATTCTAGACGATCGTCAATTTTTATGGAAATAACTTAAATATTTTAAAAATATTTTTGAAAACATCTTCTGCAATAAAGCTAAATCCGGCTTTGCTGTGTGGATTGCAGATCCGCCTTGTTGAACTCCTTTATACTGTCCAGTTCATAATCTTTACTTGTAAACCAAAAGAAAATCGGTTATCATACGACTACAGCTCACTGAACTGACTATTTTTCCAGGATCATTCAGGAATATAAGCAATATTTACGGCGTATATTTCATTGAAGCATAGGCAGTCTATAAAGACATTTGTAACGCTCTCAGTCCCTTGAAATTTCTCTATAATCTTGCCAATTCTCTACATAATGCATACATACATACATACATAATTGGTCATTACAATCCTTCAGTCGCGTGTGTGTTAATTTTTTTACATGGCTGGTGGGACCTACAGTTTAAAGTCGAGTTTTTACTAGAAAACTGCTGAGAGGTAGTCACAGATTAAATTTTTTTTTTCATCTTTCGTTTTGTTGAAAATGTCTGAACTGGGATTTGAACCGGGGACTCATGTCTTCTAATAAGCCTACACTCTACCTACTAGACTACGGCGACTTCTCTGTATAATAGGTTGATTATAATGTTACGTGAATAATAAATCTAACATTACTACGTCATAGACCGGCCATTTGGTCTAACGTGAAATCACTATCACACGCAGCACTAAATACGCCGAAAGTCGTACAGTAACTGCAACATTTATATTTGAATGCTCGCCCCCCCCCCCCCCCCCCAAAAAATTAGCGAATAAATATTTTATTTTACTTACGAGTGATCGATCAATTTTAAATTAAAAAGAAGATTTCGTAACAATTTACTTAAATATTTTGAATTTTTCTTTAATTTTATTCAAATAACTAAACTATAATGGAAGTGGTTAGCGAGGCACAACGGGTTTTTTTGCAATTCGTTGGCATCCAATAATAAAAAAAACTATTGCCTACTTTTAGGTCAAGTATAAAAGTTAAACATTATCATAAAAATTCATCCATTATGCAATATATTACATGTTTAAAGATTATTATCCACCATACATTGGCACCATATTCTGCAGATACAAGCAAGTATGTATTGTTGTTATTGTTGGAATATTTTGAAAAGAAAATATTTAAATATTCGTCTAAAACACGCAATATTTAACTTGAATATAAAAATAATAAATAACAAAAAACAAACACAAACACAATAAGATATTTTAGTTAAATTTTCTACCATTTTTTATATGTATGTATTTTATAGCTTGTTATTATACCCAAACCACCACCTATGCATAGTATCTGCCTTCTTACTACTACAATGCTACTACAATGTCTCCTTAAATGGCGTTTCTTGCCATATTACCTATATTACGTACGTATAGAAAATATTATTCCCAAGTGTTAATGCAACACGAAACCACCACCAATACATAGGCAACAATGGATCGTCTTAGTGTTGGTATTTGTAGTTGAGAACAAGAAAAAATAAAATAAAAAATAAAAATTCAAGGTTATGGTTATAAAAGAAAATTGAACGAAATAAAACTAAACAAGAGAACGAGAGAAGAAATTAAGTGTACGAGTATATGTGAGGTCTTTTAAGTTCGAAGTTTAGTTTTTAATATAAAATGAAAACTTATACTTATCAATACATGTACGATTAGGAACTAGGAAATGATATCTGACGTCATGTATTTTACTTGTAAAATTTTTCCCGTCGTGAAAATAAAAAAAAACCTGGCAAATGTTTGCATTATTCAAGCTTAAATCCACTGACTCTGACACATGCATTATGTATTTTACATTTAGGTTAGGTTAGCTTAGCTTAGAGGACGTGTACTTGTCAATTAAGACAAGTACAGTACCCGGAGGTCGAATTGACCCATTGTACAACGTCCTAGTTGTTTGAATTTTAAACATGAGTGATGGGACCTATAGTTTAAAGTCGACTCCGAACGACAGATTTTTGAGAAACTTTTTCATGTCAATTTTATTTACTCTCAGAGTTTTTGCCAGAAATTGGCTGTGAGGAAGTCGCCGAAGAAATACTTTTTGTATTTTGTCTTGATGTCTGGCCTGGGGCTCGTACCCTGCCTTTACGTCTAATAAGCCAATACACTACCTACTAGACTACGGCGACTTCTGAAGTTCATTTTTTCATTTAAGTTTTCAAATTTCTCACTTAATGTTCACATTCGTGTCGTTTAATTAATTTAGTGCCTAAAAATCTCCACAGTATGATCTTACAGATCGTGTATTTAACATGTCAAATTTTCCTCTGGCAAAAGCGTCTACGTCGTGTGATAACTAATGTATCCAGTAAATATCCACAGTATATCACGCTTGAGGCCCTTTGAAGCATGTGTTGTGTACTTTACATCTGACTTTTTAAACTTCTCACAGCCAGTTTACGTGCCCTGTAGGGCTATTAAAACATTTTTTTTAATATGTGACAGATGAACGAAACAAACACAACTACGGCCCTCCAACACAACATATATTGTTATGCTTACAATATCATTACTTAGGTTGTCATAAAGAGGACTGAGTCTCCATATGCAAAAATTAAAGTTTATAGGTTAATTGACAATCGAGACCATGATAGCAGCCGTTGCTAAACTAAAATATTTATTTGGTGGCCGCAAATCGACTTACAATCGAAACACTTAGCTGCCTTGGAACATATCATCTGTTTCCTAAAATTTTGGTAGACATACAGCATAAATTGGAGGGTAAAATCAGATGTAACCTAAATATCGTGTACACATAACAATTCTTTTCAAATAAAATTGTAATGAATCTTCCTTGTAATTGTAGCTGTATCATAATAAGCTAAGGCTGCATTATTTATTTATTTATTTATTTATTTATTAATTAGAATACAATTACAAATTATATTTAATTATATACGAGCTTAGTAACTTCGACCATATGCTAGGTGTAGTGTAACAGACCAGAGTCTCTGGTGGGAATCGAACCCCACGACCCTCACACTAATAGTCTAACACACTACCCACTAGACTACCAGGGCACACTCAGGCTGCATTATATCTTCCTAGTCTTCTATATGTATATCCGGATTACTTAATTAACCTTTGAGCAAAAGTCCCACTGAATACACTACGAAGGCAGTAGATTTAATAATCTTGTCGATCAGGTCAAATTCTTTGAGAATTTTGAGAAATTCTTTTTGAATAGGACTCAAAACATAAACAAGTCACATGTTAAATACACATGGTCTTTACATATACCGATTCCGATTCATCCAAAAATATTGGATGATATTTGGTTATAATTATGGCTTTATAAAGATAACTTCAAGACGCATTATGCCGTTCAAAATCCCTATTCTCTCTGCTTTATTTAAAACGTTAAACAGGCATTAAATTTGGCAATTTTGTTGGTCAGTTTAAATTGTTTCATAATTTTGTAATATTGTTTTTGAGAAGAAGAAAAACTAGACACAGAATATAATATAATGGAGTACATGCCAAAAGAAATAAAATAAAACTTGAACTAGAAAGACCTTGTGGCATATAATAATTCGAAAAATAAACACACATACATACACAAGTCGTCCAAATATGGTACTTAATGGTTGGTTTGGTACTAAAAACAAAAAAAAACACAATCAACCTATAAGTAGCAACACAATGTTCTTAATGGTACTTTTCGCAAGTGCTAAATTTTATTATACGCTTTGTATAGCATGGGGGGGGGGCATGGTATGTTTGGCAGGAATGAATATCGAATGTCTACATAAGAAATACCAACAACTGTGGCGTTTAACGTTTAGCGCTTGGCGTTTAGCGTTCAAGTGTGAGGCATTAATGAGATATTCAAAGAACGCCAGTGTGTTTTTAGTTTACTTTTTTAGTTGTATTTGGAATATACGATAGAAAATATTCTCTCTCTCTCGCCAATAGAAATTAAATGCCAACGAATGGTGTGAAGTGTTTTAGCGAAATAGGCTATTAAAGACAAATACAATATAATTTTAAATTTACTGTGTTTAGCTTAAAAGAAACACATAATTTGTAATGTAATCGATTATTTTATTTTTAAATTTTAGCGAAAAAAATTATGTACAGTACATGCAATATTCTCCTCAATGTTTTTCGATTCAATTGTTATTTCCTGTTTCCAAATAAGTGATAACTTTACGAATAAGACGACTGCCTTAACCCCTTCGCTGCCAAGGACGAGTATACTCGTATTTGACAGGGTATCCCGCACTGCCAAGACGAGTATACTCGTCTTTGACAGGGTATCCCGCACTGCCAAGACGATTATACTCGTCCTACTTTAAATATATTATAACATGCCGGCTTTTGAATTAGCAATTTTTTTTTTGCCACAAACATAATATAAATATGTAAAAAACTTGAAAAATACTACAAATAATTTTCTTAACACAAATAATACTTCATTCTTCACGCAAAAATCAACTTCATCGCGTATTTATAACAAAATTTTATAGCAACTCGTCTTTGGTTTTCTGCTTGTAAATGATTATGTATGATAATATATGTGCTCTTACCAAGAAATAACAGGGTTTTGGTAAACAATAACACACAAACTATAAATGGCAATGGGAATGACTTCATATAATTTAGGCTTGGCAGCGAATGGGTTAAGGCCTTCAATCTACAAAACTTTAGTCATAATAACAGGGTAAATTTTAAGCATTATCTGTAGACCGACCTACAGTCTTCTTCTGCCTGTTCAAAATGTTTGAAAAAACCCCTTCAAATGTAGAGACTTCCTAACTTTGTTTGTTGTTAACGGCCATCTTGTTGAAGCTACATCTGTCAAATGAAATGCCATTTATTCAGTCTGTTTTGCCAAATCATCATAGGCGACCATAAACATTGAATGGGCTCTGAAGCAGTTGGCAACTGATTCTCATTTTTATCGAAAAATAATCTTCAGCGACGAGGCAAATTTCTGGATGAATGAGTGCATTAACAAACAGAATTGTCAAGATTGAAACGATACCAATGCACATGACATCCAAAGCGTTCAATATATCCCAAAAATCACTGTTTGCTGTGATTTCGGGCCGGCATTGGCCAACTATCACTGTTAATGGCGATTACTACAGGTCGAGGATTATCAACTGCTTTTGGTATGAATTTGATGATTTAGCCAAAAACGACATATGGTTTCAACAGGACGGCCTTACGTACCATGCAACTCATGTCACAATGGACATTCTGTAGGAGTGTATTGAGGACATTGTCTTGGAGGTAATTGTTGGATTTTCCTGTTAAACTACAGCGATCCTCAAAGCCATTATCATGCCATCGGTTTAATGTACCCGATTTATGCTCCAGAGTCATGGAAAATTGGAGTTTTCGAATGCGCATCACCCAGAGAAGCCGGGACGAATGATATTATGGTATCAATAGATCTTTCAAGCGAATAAAAAATTTCAATGATATCTCACAGTTTGTTTTTTTTTAATTTAAAGATAGGAAGCGCTTAATGATAGACCCTATAGTAACGTAAAACAATTTTATCATTCCATCAATCGAAAGTATCCATAGGCAGGTGAGTTTAAAACCATTTTAATGCTGTCGCTCTTAAGTAAATTTGTACATTCAGTTTTTCCAAAGATATACACGACCGACGTATGCAAATAATACAGATTCATTATCAACTTTACAATCCATGTAATTTACCAGTTGAATTCATAAAAATTATATATTTTTTTATTTATTTACGGGTCTATCATTGCAAGTGAGGTTATTTTATTACAACAATTTTATTAATTTATTACTAAAACAGAAACTTTGCCATAAACACATGCATACATACTCATATAGGGTGGGTATTATAATCACGTATTATGATATTATATTGTGTAATAAAAATAAAGAGAAAAAAACAAAACAAAATTATAAATTAAATTATTAGCACACTCACGCATTTCCGGTAATCAATTTATGTAAAAGCAACAACAAATAAACGATTTGGTACCCTTCCTACCCTTCCGCCACATTCACAAAAACAAAATCGCAGACATTAATCATAAATCACTGGATTAAATTACCTGTAAAGAGAGAAAAAGAATAGAATAAGAAATAAAATATTTTTGAAAAATAAAAAACAGTTTTTTATACAATGAAAATAAAGTCGAGCTTAAATGATTACATTTTACTCTACACTCAATTAAATTATTAAAGTGTACCTTGCCTCAATGAACAGTAACTAATGACATACGTACATATGAAAGAGTTTAACTAGCCCTAGGCTACAGCTTACTTACTAACTTACATAATTGATCACCTTTAGTCAGAATTACAACCTAGCTCCTCACACCAACCATGTTTGGCGAAACCTACAATTTAACGTCGAGCACTACTTGGAAAGGAGGTCCGCCAAAAGAAATATTTTTTATTTTTTAATTTTTTTTTTGTACACAATTGGCCATTACAACCTTCAGTCAGGATTACGACCTAGCTTCTCATACCACTTATATTGTGTGTGTTAATGGAATTAATGACTGGCGAGAACTACAGTTTTAAATCGACTCCGAACGACAGATTTTTTAGAAACTTTTTCATGTCAATTTTATTTACTCTCAGAGTTTTTGCCAGAAATCTGCTGAGAGTAAGTCGCCGAAGAAACCTATTTTCATATTTCGTTAAGTTGGAAATGTCTGATCTGGGGTTTGAATCATGGCCACACTACCTACTAAACTACGACGATTACATTTGAAGCTGACGTATTTGGATCTAATTAGTCTATTTTTCTAAAGGTTTAATGGATTTAAATCCATTATTTGATTGTGTTTATCTTAAAAGCCTATACAGATGAAGAGAAATATTAAATGTTGAGTAATTAAATACCTACTCAAAAACAAATTTTTAAAAACAAACTGAAAATTAAAAAAAATTTATAAAAGAATACAATATAAAAACTGACAGTCATCCATATTCTAAACATATTTTATCCAAAATAATTCAATTTTTCTAATTTGAGTCTCAAGTTTCTTCTGACCTTTTCAATCAAATTGGTTTTTAAAATATTTTAAATTCGATTTTTTTCTTCTTTTGTATTTAATATAACAATTATTGTGTTCATTCATTACTAAAACAAAACAAAATTTAAATGATTGATAATTAAATGACAATCAATTATTGTGGCGGCAGTTGTTCGTCACGATTTATTATTTAGACGAATATTTTGAGCACTCCTCTCCTCTCTTCTTGTGTAGAACAAAGCAGAAGATAAAAAAAATTAAAAACAAATTTGCATGACAATAAGCATCGGAGTCAATGTAAAAATATTCATAATTAACTGACAAAGAGCTACAAATTTGGTTAAAAGCTGTATTGTTTTAAAATAATTATTTTTTTTTTAGAGACACTTCAAGTACTAGACTGTTACAGGGAATGTAAGAGAATTAATTCACAAAACCATGACATTTTACAAAAAAAATAAATTAAATTAATTTTTATCAACCATTTAAGCTCCTCTTTCGGTAAGACAAAGGAATAGGCCTTGAATGACCTAAGCCACACGTTCAAACATGCAGACATTTCAGTCAGAAATATCAAGGATGGGGTTCCTAGTATTCCTGCAATTCCCTTTAACAATAGCTATGTTGAAATTTTTGGTTTTTGTCTTTGCTAGTTAAGTTTGAATTTATCTTCACACACATCTGAGCAGTGACACGTTAAATGACAGACGTTTCTACCTCCTTCTCCCAGTCGTAATTTCTACACGAATAACATGATGTGGCGCCATGCCAAAAGGCAGTTTCCCAAAAGAACAGACCCCATGTAGTTAATGTACAATCGAGAAAGAAAATTAAGCCATTTCGTGCTCGCTGGGTTAAAACTCCGCCGACTCAACCTGGTCCAGCAGGGCTCTCTCTCTCTCTTACCCAGATTGGAGTGGAATTTGTCCCTAATCGCGGTTAGAGGCAACCCTGTGTGCGAGTCACTTGAGGGTTATACCGTGCGATAATCGTTCCGGCCAATTCGTTCACCACACCGTTTCCGATTATACCCATATGCCCAGATATCCAAATACTGGAGACCTTCGATAAATATTGGAGACCTTCCACAAATATCGGAGATCTTCGACAAATATTGAAGACAAGCTTGATGCATGAAAAGGAGTTTATTATTACAATCTAGCTATTCGAGTAGATCAGTATATTCTCAGGGAACTAAGTGGTACGAATACTGAGATGCCCACACATTACATCTCGCAAACGCAACGTATCTTTATGGTCTAGACATTGCGTAAACAAGGTATAGCCCTACTTATGGATGTAACTACATACAAGCCTTTACAGGTTAAAACTTAAAAAAAAACCACATGAGACTTCCAGGTGTTGTGGTACCTAGAAAACCCTACCGCATCTTTAAATTCAAATAAATATTCTTAAAGTTGATCTTACAAATTCATAAACTACTGTAATAAGTCTTAAGCGACAGATGTAATTTGAAACATCACAAGATCATTTAATTTTTTTTTATTATTTTTTCAAGCGTAAATTTTATACTTCAAATATAGTAAAAAAATCAAACAGTAGCTTCAAATTTCTTATGCTTAGTATAGCATTTATAGTTTTAAAGCGTTTCAATGGCCTCGTTATTGACCATTATAAATGAGCAGCAGTAAATGTAGGTGGCTGGCTTTTAAAAGGTTTAACCTTAGATATTAAATAAAGAAACCATGACAGCCGAGAGATAAAAAAGAGACTGTGATATAAAGCTAACAAACAAATTTAAGATACTCTTTCGTCCTCAAAAATATGCATTTACTACCAAGTACATATATCACACGAATAACAATAATGAAGAGCTTTTTACTGATCGCAGAATCTTGTTGAAAGTAATGTTAAACCACTCAATAGTGGTAATCGAATAATACTGTGAGTACGTCTTTGATATTTCAGAGAACATCACAAATTTTGTTCGGTGTTCGCTCTTCTGTATTTTATAATTGAAACGTTTGTGATGTGATATCGACTTCATAATCAATTGGTCAATTCACACAAGCCGTTGTATCGTTGTATTCATTGTATTGTTAGAAGAACATACAACAGTGTATGATTGTTGTTGATATTTTTCATATAAAAATCCGATGCACTTATACACATTTTTTCCATATGTTTTTAAAAGTTGTATTGGTTTCGTGCTATCAAATTGTGTGAATGAAAAAAATGTGTATATGTTTTTATATGTTTTTAAAAAGTTGTGTTGGTTTCGGGCTATCAAATTGTTTGAATGCCACGAGATACACAATACAGCATAGCATAGAGCGTTCACAAACAAACAAATGTATTCAATACAACATACACGATACAAAGTCGTGTGAATTGCCCAAATGTGTATCCAATATACCCAAGAATTAACATGATTTATCTGCCATAATTCGTTTGCCAATTACTTACAAGACATTAAAGATACTTTCATCTCAAATGAAGCAGTTTCGGCACAATCTTCATTAATAATCATCTCATATCCAAAAAGAAAATTTGAAGAAAACCATTTCAACGGCATTGCCTTTGCGGCCTTTTGAAGAAACTTGTGTCAAATTTGTCACTGCAATAGCTATCTGTAAAAGTCATCTGACATAGCATTTATTAAAATTCAATTAACAACGTGTTGTACTTTAAACTAATAATACCAGCTTGATATCAGCTGGGCCGCCAAATACCATGATCATGATAAAATACTTGACGTGGGCCGAATACGGAAACTATTGGTGGTGGTTACGTGAAACCAACTGACATAAAAATTGTAAATTTAATCGATTGTATTTAGTTTATAACACTTGTTTACAAGTACTCATACATTACATGTCTTTACATGGCGTATGTAAAAGTCAATGTTTATTGATTAAATGTTAATCAAGACATGTGGCTTTCAATGCTAATCAAAAATATTCGTTGGCGGCAGTAAACCATATTGGTGCTATTGATATTGGTTTCCCCTTTTTTCTTTAGCGGTAACATCACGTTCGAAAGCAAATAAATACTGATGACAACCTGTTCACAGATAATATAAAAAAGACTACAGGCATGAATATAAAAGAGCGCATGCCCCCCATAGAAACAGAAAAAAAACTAATCGTCCGCACAACTGTTGTGTATATATTAAAACTTTATTTGCCTTTTTGAATTCCCTTAAATTTTTAAAGTTAATTTTTGTATTACTAAGTTCATAATCTTCGACATTATACAGATCATACAGGGAGACTCAATTCCGTTTGCAACATGAATGGAGGTGCCATACTAATAGGCTCTGCTAGAAGTAACATAGTATATATGTTTAAGGTATGAAATGCTTGTCTGCTATCTCTGAATCGTATGGTCATCCATCGCACAATCGCCGTGTCAAAGACCTATTTGTAGGCATGCAGATTGACCTCATTCGACATATGTTGGATATCGCCGTAGTACAGTAGATAGTGTCTTGACTTATTAGAAGCAAGCCCCTGGTACAGTTATCTCAAACAAACCGAAATATGAAAAATATTTCTTTCGCGACTTCTTCTCAGAAATCTTCTGTCAAAAACTCCGAGAGTAAAATAAAATTAAAATTTTCGCAACAGTCTGTCGTTAGGAGTCCACTATAAACTGTAGATCCTGCCACTTATGGATCAAAAATTTATACACACAACATCCGTAATGTGAGAAGCTAGGTCGTAAAGCTGACTGAAGGATTATAATGACCAATTAAGTAAGTTTGTTGGAGCAATGGATCTGCACCTTATACATACATACATACATACATACATAAGTGATCATTACAACCCTTCAGACAGGATTACGACTTAGTTTCTCACAACACTTATGTTGTGTGTGTTAATTTTATACATGAGTGGCAGGACCTACACTTCAAAGTCGACTCCGAACGACAAATTTTTGAAAAACTTTTCATGGCAATTTTATTTACTCTCAGAATTTTTGCCAGAAATCTGCTGAGAGGAAGTCGCCGAAGAAATACTTTTTGTATTTTGTTTGATGTTTGGCCCGGGGTTTGAACCCCGACTTTACGTCTAATAAGCTAACACACTACCTACTAGATTACGACGACTTCATCTGCACCTTATGCATCACCGATATTGCTATGAAGAGGCAGGGATTCCTGACTTCTCATTTCTGACTGTTTGACTGAACTAAAAATCAATTTTAAAGAATAAGAATCTACAGAGAACTCACCTATCTCAAAAAGTAAAGTAAAATTTGCCTCTAAGTGGTAAAAAACTATTTAAACGTTTGATGTATTCAAGAACATAATCAAAATGCTAAATTGACGTCAACCAGGAGATTATATTATTAATTGGAATGGTGGACCCAGCAATTAATTTATGAAATTAAATATTAAATAAAGAGATAATAAATAATAATAAAGATCTGATGTGTAAGTAAATTAAATTACAACAATATCTCCCACCTACCCACAAAAAAAATTCAAAGAGAAATAATCCGAAACTAATGCTACCATTAAAGCCTATTAATAATGACAACGCCTACGAATTTGTTGTTAGCAACCGAAGAAAAACTGAAATAGGCAGCAATTCTCCAATCATTACGTAAAGAAGAAGACGTAAAAAATCGTGCAACACAAGATAATAATGATGTTTTTCGAAGATAATAATGATAATGATTATCGTATACATATACATTTTAAAACCTGAAAATATTTTTATTTTGTGTTTTTGTCTTTCAATTTTCTTCTGTAATAGGGTGTGGTCCCTCCCCCTCTATTAAAGAAAAACAAAATGGAATGAAAAAAAAAAATAAAAACACTCTAAATGATGAAGTGTCATATGGACCGACATCATGACCAACCAACCAACCAACAAAGGGATTTTCTTCCTCTGTCTCCCTCCCTTTGTATGAATTCTTTTTATTTTATTTTTTCTCGTTTTTGAATTTCTTTTATGCATAAAATTATAATGAGATGCTCTGGCTCAGTCTGTTACTAGTGTGTTTTGCTCTGCTGGTGGGTATTATTATTTGTAATACCAACCAGCTGATGATCCTTTTACACTTGCGGAGGAGGCATGTTATTGCTTTGGAAAGAGTATGACACAAATTTACATAACATGTCATCATATGTAAATTAGAATTTAAAGAAAATTTCTTTATGCTTAAAACCAAGGAGGAATTCTTTAAAAGAAAAAAAGAAAATGCCAGCATAAATGAATAATAAGATTATGGTTTTCGATATTCACTTAAATATTTTATTTTTAATATTAGTCGACGGATAATTAATTAATTATTCTATGTAATGTTTAAAACCTTAACATCTTTACTTATTATTATTAATAGCATCGCGAAATGATGCCATAGTATTGCGATTATACGATCTATTGTACACCACAAACTATATACGGTATCCCGACCTATTATATCTCATCTACGCCTATTGTCCTGACAAAGTTTAGAATGCTTTTCGGACAATTTCAGCCTTACACCTGATGTGCAAACAGATGCGTCCTGCTGACATGTGTTAATGTCTCACAGGTTCTAATAATTCATTCTCAACGTCTCAAAATTTAAATGTTGGGTTCGAAACAACCCGTTCTAAATGACTCTACAGAGTCTGGGTTTTTCTGCAAACTAAACTGTTTATCAACTACAGGTTATTTTAGCGTAATCTGATGCATGACTAAGATTTCCTTTTTTGTAATTTCCTATCAAAAGTTTTGATTGCCTCAAACGCATTTTGTTTGGGAAGAATTTTTGCCTCACTACATCATCACTTTCGTTGAAACCTCTCCAAACATCTGTTTCCATCTTAAAGTAAGGTTCAGTCTTCACCAGCGGAAGCTCCCTAAATCCCAATGTTATCTGCCTGTTCATTATCGAGAATTTCCACGTGATCTGGGTCCCAGCAGAGAGTTACCCTATTTTCCCTAATTCAGCTTTCCCAGAGAGTTCCGTACTATCTTCGATTTAACTTCATAACGTCCGAGTGACTGATCGAATGGCGGCCAGACTGCCGAATAGTATTGGGCATGTTGACCTTTGCGTCTTACGTGAGCACGTCTTTTGATGCCATAGACTTCCGCTTGGCATGAATCCAACATAGCTTCCAGGGCCGCTGTAGGACACGTTCACATTGCCCCTGTTACACAAACACACTTAAGTCTCTGTATTTCATTCAACACCATTTGAACTGTTTTCAGAATTGTTTTGACAATGGTGCCGGAAGTTATTATAGCTCTCACCATCATGTTATACATCCAATACACAATGCCTGTGTTACATGTCCAGTATTTCCCTGCAAACCTTCTGCATATCATTATAACATGATTGCCTTCTCCTGAAATGCTTTCTACTTAACCCATCCTATTAATCTAATCCCATCCATATTAAAGTAATGCTCCAAATATATTTTACCTCCATTTTCTGTGATAATATCTCAGGAGTCGAATGCTCTTTATGTAATAAGTGTTCCTCTTCTTGTATATGGTAGTATTATGGTCTGAAGTTTTATCCTCAGGGCAACTCTCATGCACTGTCAGCTCATAATCACCAGACTTCTATGAAAAACATCACAAAAATGTTCTTAGCCATTAAGACCCAGAAAGTTTTGCCAAGAGTTCAAAGACAACCAAGTTCCACATTGGTGTTAATGAGATCCCACCTTGTCAACCTATGTAAGCTCAAATACATTCATTTGGGATGGTGTTTGGTCAAAACATGTTCAGTGGCATGCGATTGATGCACCGATAAATAAATATTTGTTTGATGTAGTGATCAAACCGGTATTCATTTCACATCTCACTGCCTTAAGCTATTAACTGGGCTTTTAAGCCACTGTTACTTAGCCATTAAACCATAATCATCTTTCATTCGATTTCGATTTTCTGTTGAGCATGGGGAAAATACTTTCAAGCAAGTATTGTTTGAGCCTCATATTTAACCCAAATTACATAAGCAAAAAGTGCATCATTTCATAATTTCATAAATGCATCGATAAACGAATGAATGAAGGAAAAAAACACGAATGCGATAAAAATCTGAATAACTTTGAATATGAATCGAGACAATGAATTGAACAAAAGATTCGTAAATTATGTCGCATAAATCCATAAGTTTTCTGAATTTCATTTTTCATTTTTCTCTTGTTTTTTTTTTAAATTATTTATTTACTTAAGCTCCATATGTACACACACGCATGTCAACGTCATTATTGTTGGAATTTGAAAACAAAACTATACAACAACAACTATAAAAATAAATAAAAAAACAGAGATGAACAAACGAACATATTCATTATTAACCATGATTGTTGATTCATAGGAATTGTGTTGTTGTTGTTGTTGTTGTTGCTGTTTTTTTAACAAGGGCTCCAGTGTCGTCTGTTAACCTGTCAGCTCATATGACAAGTTTAATTCGTAAACATGAGAGCTGTCCTCCGCTTCTTTCCCTTTTTAATGAATGATGAAACGAAACGAATCGAAAGGAAAGGAAAAAACGCATAAATGTTGCACAATTTATAAAAGCAGAAATTATTCAATTGTTTATTCGTTTGTTTGTGTGTTTGTGTATCTCATTTTCTATATTTTCTCAATGTATTTATGCCAGCCATTGTTTAATTTTTATTTTTAATAAAAAAAAATAAATAAATTTTGTCGTTTTGGTGCATTTTAGTTGAATTAAATACGAATAATTTAAAATAAAAAATGAAAAAATATACGATAGAAATGCTAGAAATAAAAATATATTAGAAAATACATAGTGTTGGGGGTATAATTTAAAAACCCATGTCAGAGTACAACTGGAAACAGACGATTTTTTAGCAATTATTTTCGAAATTAAAAATTTTTTTCAAATAATTAATTCAGAATGTCACAATGAGGACATCATTAACAACGAACATCATACGAAGGTTCATCACTACTACACTGAATAAGTTTTCATAGAGTAGAGTGTTTCAAAGCAACGGTATATGGCAACTCCTTCTATTATCATAGGACCACCAATCACCTGTGGAGCTGGAAAAAGCTGATTAGAAACAAAAGGCAGCGAAAAAACGGAAGTCAAATAAGATGTTGCAGCTGCTTTACTATAATTCTATGATCCTGTACTCATCTAAGTTTCGGGAATAATAAAATTCCTAAAAATTCTAATCCCAAATCCCAAAATTCCTCTATTTGAGCGTTTCTTGTGAAACACTGATACGATTTAAAATTATTCAAAATGTTGCCCATGGTTTTTACAACGTATGGATTCCAGGCTAAGAGGATTGCTCATTTTTCAAACCAATATTGATTATAAAATATATTTCAGTGGTAGTGTTTTCCAGCCATTGAAACAATTTACAGTCGAATCAGACAAAAACAAGAATCGGAATTCCTTACCATTATTTTCGAGTTAGTTTTTAACTGGTTTTGCACCATACGACTGAGCATTGTCACGATATTTCAAATGTTAGCACTGGTTTTTGCTTTAAACAAACTATTTATGTGCGATAAATATCCTCTGCGATCGTCTGACCAAATGTCAACAGTTCATAATAAATAGGTGGAGTATTTCTGCACCATTCAAATGCGGAATAATATCTTAGCGAAATGGATATTTAACTTTGGCAATGATTTGGGTAGTTGGGCAAGCTTCACCAACGATTTCTTATATTTTGAATTGTCGTAATGGTTACAGAGAAGCTACAAGTTTCATTGCAGTTCTTCTAGCACTCATCTTTTTACTACCAATGTTTCAAGAGATGTGTAGTGGAATGTGGTGCTAGTTTTAGTATGTTAAACAATAACCAATAAACCAATATTTAAACAAGGTTTCTGTTTAGTATTCCGAAAAGAAAAACTAAATGAAATATAATCTCTTCAGCCGTTGCAAACCTCCAATCGTTTATGAATTTCGCCAATTTTAACAAGCGGTAGAAGTCATAGAGATAAAAATCCAGTGAATATGGTACGCGAGACACATACATAGATAATTGGTCATTACAACCCCTCAGTCAGGATTACGACCTAGCTTCTCACACCACTTATGTTGTGTGCGTTAATCTTATACATGAGTAGCGGGACCTACAGTTTAAAGTCGACTCCGAACGACATATTTTTGAGAAACTTTTAATGACAATTTTTATTTACTCTCAGAGTTTTTGCCAGAAATCTGCTGAGAGAAAGTCGCCGAAGAAATACTTTTTGTATTTTGTTTGATGTCTGGCCTGATTTTTATCAAGCCTGGGGCTCCAACCCTGGCTTTACGTCTAATAAGCTAACACACTACCTAGCGACTTCAGTATAACTTTAAATTTACAGCCTTTAATGACAGTAAAACCCAACGTTAAGGCCTCTGGATGTACTGTTTAACGGTAATCAAATAATGTAATAAGCAAAACCTTCGTTTTGTGGGATTTTGTGTCAATGTGGCTCTTTAATAGCGCTGGTCTCATAACCAAATAACCATTATTCGCCACCTGCTATTATCCTCTTCAGCAAATTTAAAATTCATTTAAAAAAAGCTTCTGAGCAATGCAGATGCATCATTCGATCTGATCAAAACTATGACCAAAATATCTGCCAAAATTATTTGTTGCTCGAGTTACACCAAATCTCGATCTAATCAGTAATTTCCCTTAAGGTGTATTAACGATTTTTCGTAATTATTTGAGTTTACAGAACAAGATTTATAGTTCTTTGTTTGTTTCTTCATTCTTTCTTGCATTAATTTGAACACATTAAATCCCAATTTTTTTAAACATCAAAAAAGCACTTCTATTACGCTATGATTTACCGACTTACATATGTACATACATATTTCAATTTAAGAAATTTCAAATTTCACAATTTAAAAAAAAACCGATTTCTTTTAGACCATTTTAGATAACACACTAATGTAATCGATTGGTAAATACATATCTAAGAAAAGCCTCTGTTGCTACTTGGTTTTTTTTAGTTCATGTTTATGTTTCTCTCAATAACTTGTCACAATTTGTTTGTTTTTTCTTGGATTTTTTTTTGTCGTTCTCATGGTTGTTGTAACCATTAAGAGTTGGTTGTCTTAATTGCATTTATAGTGGTCGCATGGTCCCCTAGTGTTGAAAATATACCGTTAACATACATTTTAATTTTAATTTGTCTTTTAAATACACTTATAATGTCAAGCCATTTTAAGTTTTGTGGCCAAAAAGAAACCTGGGCGAAGAAAAAACATGTTCAGAAAAGACAAAAAAAACAACAACTAAAGACCAAAAAGAGACATAAAAATTACCAGCAATTTAACGAATCTTTTGAAAGTGGTTTCACAACACCAGCATACATACATCATACATTCATATGTATGTACATAGAAAGACATGCTATTTCTTGAAGCAATGAAATCAAATGCCTTCAAATCATGTATTTTTTTTCTATTAAATTAGAAGAGATTTTACTGTCTTTGTAAAATGTTAGTTTTTATTTTATTTTGTTTTGTTTTTTTTTTGTTTTTCTTTTTTTTTTAATAACAATAGTGGTTTGGCATTTTTGTATTCAACATTTTTCTGTTGAAGTTTAGTGTGTGTGCCTGTATGGAAAACAAAAATATTTCTTATGGAATGTTTTAATTTTTATTAATTTTTTTTATTTATTTGTTTATTTATTTAATAATAGTTGTTATTTTCTTTAAATAGCAACAATTAAATGATATTAAAGGAAATTACCTTGCCGACTGCCGACTGCCGACATTTTAATTATTTGACGCAAATATTTCATTTCAGTTTGAAACAATTTTAAACAGCTTGCTTTAGTTAATAAACAATAGAGAGACACCTCAGGCACCCCAAATATAAAAATATTGTTTTTATCTTTAAAATCATCATATTATTGGATCGAAAAACAAGTTAAAAATGCAACAAATCTTGTGAATCCTAAAGTAATTTTGAAAAGTTCGAAAAAATATAATTTTTTGAAATTATTTAAAACCTCGTCGTATATGAATATACAGCGCCGATCAGAATAATAGCACTAACTAGAGAAATTATGAAATACGTAAAATTATTTATTAAAAATTATTTATGAAATACGAAAAATTATTTATTTGGCGATTTCTTCCCAGCAGATTTCTGGCAAAAACCCGCGAGAGTAAATAAAATTGCCATTAAAAAGTCTGTCGTTCGGAATCGACTTTAAACTTTAGGTCCCGCCATCCATACATTTAAAATTAACACACATATAATAAGTGGTGTAAGAAGCTAGGTCGTAATCCTGACTGGAGAATTGTAATGATCAATTATGTATGTATGTGTATATTGAACAGGTGAGCAACAATGGCGCATTTCTGGGAAGGTTAGCGCTCAAGATCTTTTTTTGTAACGCTACTCCGCACTTTACTACTAAAAATTATTCCCCTAATTAGGCTAAACAAGCTAATTCAACCAACCAACCATACCCACCACATTACGGTATGGTACGAAACGCTTAAGGCTCATTCTGTTTTGCTAACCAGTACTCTAAGCTTTATTTTAAGCTTTTTTAATTAAAAATTATTTTTTTTTCTTATTTAATTTTTCCATGAAATACGAGTGAACAACTCCCCCACAATACAATTAATGCTTATTAACAACAACAATAATAATATTGACGCTCCTTTTAAGAGTCAACCAACCAATAAAAGAAATTTTTAAATTAATAAACTCAACTACGTTTTGCCTACACAACGTTCGATAACAATTATTTGTCATCATCTGCGCAATATATGTTACCTTTTATGGTGAAAAACAAAACCAACAAACAAAACCAACAAATAATTATTTTATAATAAATAATTATTGTTTTTTTTAACGATTGTTTGTTTTTTGCAACACAATTTTATTTTTGTCGACACATTTAAGTACAATTTTAATTTAATTTAAAGGAAAAAAATTAAATATTATTCATTTAAAGATTTCTTATTGAAAAACTTTTATTATTTTTTAATTTTCCTTACAAATTACTTGAACTAATCAATTTACTTATCAAAGTATGTCTATTAAAAAACCATGGTTATCCATACATTCCGCACAACTAAGCTTAATTTAAGAGTATTAAAAGATATAATTCCAACCCTAGTATAAATTGTAACCAGATTTTCTGATAAAGCCCGTCGAAAAGTACCTGACTGGTACGTAAACTGGTACCTAACTTAAAACAATTTTCATCCCCACATTTCGCAAATTTGAAAAGAAAAGCTAGACAACATACACTATAATCTACTCTTGCTAAAGTTCAATAAGTACCAGAGTACAGTCCCTTTTTACCCCTTTTAAAGCCCTAAATTTTCAAATTTTAGTAAAGTACCAAATATTTATTTTTTTACATTTGATTCAAATATATTTAAAGAGGAGTTGCTTCTATTCTTTAATGGCACTTGAACTACCTATGTCTACCAAAGAAAAAAGTAATAAGAACCCCTTACGGAATGCTCTTTGTGGCCCATGGTATTTCGGTCCATATTTTTATATGGAACGAACGAAAACTACTTACAAGACGTGGTTTTTGCTTTTAATGGGACTGCAAGTTCTCCAAAGTATTAACGAGTACACAGACGACAGAGGTATTCGAATTCTTAGCATAATTAGTGAGAGAGTGTACAAAGACATTACATTTTGACCATTATCTGGGTGTTATAGACACGCAAACATTTAAGGCATCTAGTAACTGATTGGCAAAAAATTCATTCGTTACGTTAAAAGTCTTCCGGAGGGTCCGGAAAAACTGTAGTAATATTCCAGAGGACGTAGATAGATATCCATGCAAGGCGCAACATCGTCTCAGGATCTCATCTCGAAGGAGCGTTTTCGATTTGTTAGATAGCGGCCGCACAACGGTTGAGCGACATATGTTATTACAGCCTGTGTCAAAATGTGGATTACAAAATCGTACGGCAAAGACAATTATTGTCGCACACAGATTCTCTCCGGCCATGGGTACTTCTGAGCTTGCAATGGTTTAAACCAGTACACAGTTCCTTGTAACCAAACTATCCGGGTTAACTCGAAACTCACCGAAGGTTATCATGCAATATAGGAGGTGTTTGGCTGCAGACAAACCATTGAAAATGTATTTATAGGAATAAGCCCACCAAGTGCAAAGTGACCAACTGTTCGGTCAAAAAAGTTTTCGGTATTATAGAGAGTCATAATACTATACACTGCAACAACAAGAGCTACAATGACATTGAAAGTTAGAGCGGCTTATGTTTTACAACAACAAAAACAATCGTACAGAGACAACTGAACTGTAACGAACATGGACGGTCTTCTAACGTAAAACTTTATTGGTGGTTTTGAAACGATTTTACCGTCAGACACTGAGGTGATGTTATTATATGGCAGTCGTTTTTGGCTTGTCGATAAACAAATCGTAATTGATGGATTTTGAAATACAATGACAAACTTTTTTCCATACGTTTTTAAAACACGAGTAATTTTTTAATATCTCTGTAAAGTACCTTTTTAAAAAAGTACTACTTGTTAACATATGTATACGAATTGATTGAATTTAATTGAACATACATTTGTTTAATGTTCGTTAATGTTTTATTTCAATTTGTTTAAAACATACCAATGAAAACCACAACCTACATAGGGGCTTGTAAACAAAGAAACTCTAACTCTGGCCTAATGTTTCTTTGGTACCACATATACGACATTAATCTTTAGACAGACAGGTTTACCACCACTTGTCACTTACACTTGTCTTTTTGACAAATTATTGTAAGAAAACCCTCTCTCAATTGGTTGGTAGATTGTAAAATATTTCTTTATATGGTTGCTTTTGATGTTAAATATTTAATATTTTATACACAAGAGTACATTATTGCATAAAAAACCTAAACTCTACACCTCCTCCAGATAAATCACAATTCAGCTGATTTGATTTGATTTGATTTGGTTTCAGTTGAGCTTTTTTTTTTCTTCTAAAACTAATTATAGTCATCGATCGTTTCAATAATGGTTGTTGAAATTATGGTGAATTTTAGTTTTTTTCTTTCTTCTTCTTTTTAACGTTTCTATTATAGAAATGGTAAGAAGAAGAAAAAGAAAAAACTTGTGAAAAACCAAACCTACATTTCTCAAGATAATGTTCAGCAAAGTATTGCTACTGATTGAAAATGAAATTTGAAATGAGAAAAATAAACAAAAATTGTAATGGTAGTACAGTGTTTTCAGTTGCTTTTATGAACGACAACATTGCCTCGAATTCGAGACATACTTTTTAAAAGGAAATATTCAATATCTGATGTTGGCTTATTAAACGAGAGCTCATAACGGAATATGAGAAAAAATACATTTCTTTCGGCAGCTTCCTCCCAGCAGTCTTCTGGGAAAACTCTGAGAGAAAAGAAAATTGACATGAAAACTTTCTCGAAAATCTGTCGTTCGGTGTTGACTTTAAACTGTAGGTCCCCGACACTTATTAATAAAAAAATTAACACAAGCAACACGGCTGATGTTTGAAGCTAGGTCATAATCCTGACAAAGAGGTTGTAATGACCGATTGAGTAGACGATATCCACTGATATGTAGCGTGTGTTGACACGCGAGCCAGGTATAAATCTCAAAATAACCGAAAAAAAATTCTTCGACAACTTCCTCTCATCTGTCTTCTGTCAAAAATTCCAAAAATAAATAAAATTGACATGAAAAGCTTCTCTATATACGCAGTGACAGAAATCAGGCCAAGTAAGGCAAGCTAAAGATTACCATTTAAAACCCTTTAAGTTATATCTTTGCAAACTTTTCATGATTACCAGAACAATTTCTCTCATGTACAAGATTTATTTGTTGGATAAGAATATTGATCGTCGTTTTATAATAAATATAGAGATTTCAAGTCGTCGTGGTCTAGTGTGCAGTGTGTTGGCTTATTAGGCGTGAAGTCACGGTTCAAACCCCAGTCCAAATATCTCCAGCCAAACGAAATTTAAAAAAAAATATTTCTTCGGCTTCAGCACATTTTTGGAAAAAAAAACTCTGAGAATAAATAAAAAAAATCAAAATTCTGTCATTCAGAATCGACTTTAAACTGTAGGTCCGGTCCGCCACTCATGTACAAAATTAGCACACACAACATACGTTAATGTGCAGCTAGAAACATTCTCTTCACGATGTTAGATGTTAGTAAAGTGACACAACACCCGAAATAATAGACTAAAAAATAAGGAATTTATAAAAAAAATTTAGCAATAAAAATAATACTGTAAATACAGTGAGCGTCAAAGGAAACTGCACACCAGAACAATTTATAATAAGAATAGAGATTTCAAGTCATCGTAGTCTAGTAGGTAGTATGTTGGCTTATTAGGTGTGAAGCCACGGTTCAAAACCCAGATTAGACATCTCCAACGAAATGAAATAATGAAAAGTTTTTCAAAAATCAGTCGTCAGGAGTTCAGGTTAAACTCTAGGTCCCGCCACTTGTGTATAAAATTAGCACACACAACATACGTAGTGTGAGCAACTAGGAATATTCTCTTCACGATGTTAGAGCTTTTATATGAACTGAAGTCTCGTCTAGAAAAGTGACGGAACGCCCGAAATATAGACTAAAAAATAAGGAATTTACTGCACACCATGAATAAAATTCTAACAACCACCAAACTCATCTAATACCACTTAAGGAGAGTGCCCGAAAAAATTTGACAATATTTCAAAATTGTTTCTATTTTTTTTTTTGTTTCAATTTTAAAAACTGGCAATGAAACAATTGTAAAATAAAAATAACGGTTACTATATATTGTTTTTAATTCTACAGTTTCTTTTGATTCTTTCTAAACCACTGTGATATGATTGTTATGTTTTCAGAAAATGTAGGTTTATTTGGTGTTTGTTTCATATTTTCTTTTTATTTTCTATTCATTTGTCGTTTTTTTTTTTTTTGTTTTTATTCATTTCATTTTTTTTTCCTTTATACATAAATGGAGGGGAAATATTGACGGGTAAACTTTTACTAAATTAGCGGTTTTACTTTTATTATGTATGCTTTTTGCGGGCATTACACCAAACAGTTATCATATAAAGTGGCCAGTGGAGATTGACTGACTGTAGCCATAATACATACACAGACGTTGTGTTTTGTCTTAAAATGGTAACATTTTCTAACAATTTTAAAGCCGTGTATTTCTGTTGGAAAAAACTATACTTTCTCATAGTTTGATTAAAAGCATAAAAATAAAAACAAAAACAAAAATCAAGAAAAACTGAAAGACTATAAAAGATTAACAAGAAAAAATTTAAGAAGAAAAAATATAGGCACCTGCATTGCATTATAAAGTATTAGTGGAGCGTTAGTTGTTTAATAACAAAAATGTAAAGAAAGAAAGAAAGGCTCAAATCTTATAAATAAAATCTGTAAATCTTAATCTCAGATGATGGCTGATGGCTCAGGTATTAATAGACAATTAATTACTGTGTTGTTTCATTGTTAACGGACAAATTACTGTAATTATTTCATTAATTAATATGTATGAGCACATGTAATTTCTGGTAGTAAAAACAACACAATAGAAGATTTAAGACAGACAATAAAGAAATAAACAAATAAAATTACAACATAATCATATTGGCCATGTAAGCAGAAAATTATTTATTACCACAAACAAACTACTTAAACAATTCCTAAATATCTTAGCCACCACACCATCTCTCATAAATCTTAAAGAGCGTTTGTTAACAAAACTTGTGTTATGAGAGATTAAATTTTATGGCTTTCAAAATTAATATTTTAAAGGTTAATGTTGGCTTTAACGCTTTCCAAAAAAAAAACAAAAAAAAATGGAAAACCATCCCCAGAATGGTAATACAAAATGACACACAATGAAGATGAAGAAACAAACAACCCTTAAAAACCCAAACAGCCCATAAAAGAAAAATGATTCATTCCATCAACCAACAGGAAGGAACATGTTGCTCATTTATTTCGAATGCCTTTTAAATGCGGAAAAATAATATAAAAAAAAGAAATCCCCTTTTCCCTGGTATAGTATATCTAGACAATGAATATTAAAATTCTAATAGAAATGGAAGTGGAGGAGTAGAAGAAGGAGCCATTTTCCCCTTGTGATTGTTTGCAATTTGCAAATATCGATTGAAAGTTCTTTTGTGGGGAAAAGGATGGAGAGCTAGAAACCCTTAAGACTTTGAAGAATACATTTCCTATAAAGTAAACAAAACAAACAATAAAACACATTTTTAGAACTGTTTTTATATTTTAATTATTTATTTAATAACTAAGTTCATTGAACTCTTGGTAAACAGAACTGAAAGAAATTCTTTTTTCTTTTTGTTAAAAGTCGTCAAAGAAGTTTCATTCATTCGTTTAGCGAAAGTATTTAAAAACTGCTTGGTTTCGGTATTGTGTTTGTTGGGTTTATAGGCCAGATATTCCTTAAAAGGCCTCCTCAGTCAAAAGAGGTAGATAATAACATACTATAGTTAGGGGAATATCTAGAAAACTAGACTCGATGATATTTAAAACTGTGTTATTGGCCATATTACGAGTACGTTTGAACAAAACGAGGAATTAATTTAACACTAGACATCTAGAGTCGTGAGGGTGCAACTGATTAGGCATAAACCAGGTTAACTATCTTGATCAAAAAATACAAGCAACAGTGTTTCTAATTTCTGAAATCCATCAAAAATACACTGACTGACAGTGGATAGGAAATATTTGAACATTGATCCAGAACAATGTAACAATATTTCGGATAATCTGGAAGCCTTAAATTCCACAAATATTTGAGGAAAATTCCTTGAACGGACACGAGGCCTTAAGTCAAAAGGCAGTCAAGCAACCAATGTTATGTTATGGTCGTGCAGCGACTAGGTAGACTGTGCGTCTATCGGTTATCGGCTGAAGATAATTTTTTTCATCTTGGCGTTTAAGAGCATTTGCTAGAGATTCGTATAACATTCATATCTAACAAGATCAACTTAAACTTGTTCATAAAATGATCATGCCTGCGAGCATTGTAGAAAACAAGTGTAAAATTATATTTCATTCGATAGACGAGGGCTATCATATTCATAAGGTTTCCACTAATGAAGGAAACTATGACGCACGTCTGTGCATTAAGAAAGTTGGAGAAGAAAACTATCCGCCTTTATGGCGGAAGAAGGAATCTGCCATCCCGTGAACATTTGTATACAATTTAATGAAAACTGAGAGCTGATCTAAAGATGGAAAAAGGTGTCTATTGTATTACTCATATAATAACATTGTTTGCTCTTAGTCTCGCCCTCTTTCTGATGGAAATTTCATTCAGAATAATTTGAATTATTGAAACCGATATTCCGAGATGCAACCTCTTTTTTTCGCATTCAGTTTTAAATAAGAGCAGTTTCTCCATTCTCCTATTGCTGCAGCATCATTGTTTCCATAAGAAGGAGCCGAGAAGTGAACATTATTATGGCTTTTATTTGCTCAGGTATGGCAAATTGATTACGTGCCAGTAGGGGTATTTATAGTCTCCTATTATATTGCCCTATTGTTGAACCATCATTGATGGTGAGTTGAAATAGCTGATGCTGACGAAATACTGTAATGAATTCAACATTTTGTCCTCTAATTGATTAATATAACTTTTTGCACTCTACAGAGGATGGAATTACGTTCTCAATGCAAGAGTACTGGCAAGTGTAGGAATCTGTGACTAGAACCGTGTGTCTCTAAGCAATACTGGCAAACAAATGCTTTCGATAACATCTTAAAGAAGAGAAGAACAGAGGATCATCTTTCGTTTTATTAAATTCATTTCTTCATTTTATTAAATTATTGAGATGGAAAGGTGTCATCCATATGCTGCTACTAATTTCCTTTTGTATTCATTTGTTTTGTTTTGTTTGCTTTTCTTTCGTTTTTTTTTTAATTGCTCTGGTATACCTTGTTTGCCTTTACTTTTCGTATTCAAATCCCACAAAAGAACCAACAATAAACACTGATTCTTACCTGTTGTCACCTTTCAAAAGCGGTAACATATTTCCCAATACCCGCTGCTGATGATAATGAACGTACAAAGTAAATAAAAGAAAAAGTTTCTTTTGATGTTGCCCATTGGCCTCTATCTATTCTTTTGTTTTTTTGTGTTAAATAAACTAACTTTTTTCGAGTCTATTTTATTAACGGAAAATACCTGTAATTAATCACCTCAATTCCCCAAACACCAGATACTTATTTATCTACAACAACACCACCAAACACAACAAATATTACTGACAACTTGTTTTGTGTACTTGTTTGTTGGTTTTTGTTTTTCTACTACTGCTGAAGAACGGTGATTTCCACTACATTTTCCTAGTTCTTCTTCTTCGTCAGTATTCGATGGAAATCAAATAAAATTGACCCACATTTTACAGTTAAAATTGCGTATCAATCATGGTGTCTATTCGTGAGTTTCCTGGGCCTTTTTAAGTTTTCAATTACAAAATAAATATTGAGAAATAAGACAAGAAAACATTTTAATCATAAAAAAAAAAACTAAAACGAAGTAAATTATGACTTGTGGATTATAATCAAAGAAAAACAGTTTCCCTGTTTTCTCTTGATTCTGGGGAAACAAGATTTTCTATAAAAAAAAAAAAAAAAAAAAAAAAACAAAGAAAAAAAATTATGAAAATACTGAATATCTAGAAAACAAACTTGCTTATTACGCTTTGTTGGCTGACGGCTAGAAAATCAAGAGTGCAACCGACTCTGAATTATATTTGGTATGTAACTTTAAAATGTGGAATTTACAAGAACTTCTGGCATATTTAATTACTTAGTCATTGGTTTACATATTATAAGATAAGTTAAAAGTTATTTGAAAATTGTGAAGCTCTACTGCACTCGTTCGATATCTGAAGTATAAAGATCCTCATCAGCCTATCATTTGTATCGATCGATGCAGAATGCTTTCACTGGAATTCGTTTTACTTCTTTCTTGCTTGTTTCGTTCTTGACCTAAATAAATTAGAAGGTGTCAGCTGTGAATTATCTTTCGTCTGAAGGTTCATTATTAAGTGAAAGATTTGCCCTTTACGAGAATCCGTTCACAATCTAAAGAACGCGTACGTAAGGGGTTAAAACTTACTACAAAATTTGTGATTCTAATATTGCACATTTTTCCAGTTTTATGGGCTGATCATGTTCATCATAATCGACCTTATGCACAAGGAATTGGGAAGATTTTAATGAATGCCTTATTTGTGGCCCGGAGACTCCAGTAGTGATTATCGAAAAGCCAATGCTTTGGGGAGAAATGTTTGTTTGGTGCTCATTCTGGTCTGCAGATTTAATTGAGCCGTTTTTTTCTTTTTTTTTTAAATATAACTGACAGAAAAAAACGCTGACTGCTCGATAACCGGCATTTTTAACCTGCAATCGAATATTTTGAACTGAACGACAATTTGTTTCCGATAGGCGATGATCCGAACCATACAACAAAGTATGTCATTATTTTAGTTTTCTTACATGAAAGGTTAGGTTAGGTTAGAGGACGTGTACTTGTCAATTAAGACAAGTACAGTACCCGGAGATCGAACTGACCCATTGTACAACGTCCTAGTTTCTCACACCACTTATGTTGTGTGTGTTAATTTTTTTTATACATGAGTGGTGGGACCTACAGTTTAAAGTCGACTCCGAACGACAGATTTTTGAGAAACTTTTTCATGGCAATTTTATTTACTCTCAGAATTTTTGCCAGAAATCTGCTGAAAGGAAGTCGCCGAAGAAAATACTTTTTGTATTTTGTCTTGATGTCTGGCATGGGGCTCGAACCCTGGCTTTATGTCTAATAAGCCAACACAGTACCTACTAGACTACGGCGACTTCTTACATGATACTTTTTCAGAAATTTCACATTCTGGTGACAACAAGTGGCCGTCAAGATCATGCGATTTGAACGCTTTAGGTTTTTTGTGGAACTATCTTAAAGACCGTACCTAAAGAAATTATCTACTAACGCTAGAGAGTTTCAAAACCAATATTCGTCACGAATCAAATACGTGGAAATGTGATCGAAAAATACCTCTAAAGAATTGAATGCTGCATCTAATCCTGAGAAGGATATAATAGCAAGGAGTGTCTTTACTTTAATTTTATTTTTGAAACTTAAAAATGTGGTTCAATTTTATACTCTTAAAAACAATAAAAGATTCCATGAAATGAGAAATTTAAAAAAAATAAAATATTTCCAAATTAAATGGCGTAAAATTAAATTCTAAAAAAATTCTTTTAAATTAAACAAAAAAAATCTACTTCTAGGCACACATACGTACATAGTATGTAACCACATTTTTTAATATTGAAAATTGCCAGTGGAATTTTTTTCTATGAAATTTAAATCCAAAAAGTAAAACCCAAAAAAAAAACTTACACATGCCGTAAATCGATAATTTAATTACACATACTATGTATGCAGATAAGTATGTATATATGTAAACATGTACTTGACACTCGGATACAATATTACAATATAAATAGACAGCTAAAGAAAAGTATGTAAATAACGAAAGAAAAATATAAAAAAAATATGTATATACAAGTATATCGTATGTATATAAAATAAAACCTTCAAAATTAACAGTCAGTCAACAGCTCATTTTCCTTCTCTGGTAGTTGGGAGAAGTCAATAACATGTAACACTTATAAGATACGATTAAATTTAATTTTTCTTTCATTCGAGGAGTTTATTCACGTATTTCAATGTGTTTAAATTTTATTGCCAAATAAAATAATAATTAGCTTGAAATTAGTGAAAATATTTAAAACAACAAAAAACGAAACTAAATGAGCTTTCCATTAGAAAAAAACACTTTTACAAGAGTTTTTCACAAAGAAACTAAAAAAAGAGAAACTGGTTACATCAAAAGCCACAAAAACTATAGAAAATTTGGGGCAAAAATATTGCATTTCTTTTAAGAATTATTTTACTCTTTGACATGCCCAACATGATATTTTTCTCAAAAAAAAAAAATGGTTGAATGCAATATCTGAAGAAATATGATAAAAAAAAACTTGTAAAAGAAAATGACGATAAAAAGGCTTTTCAAATATAGAAAAAGAGATGAACTGAGAGAGAGAGGAAAAGAGATATAAAGAGTTACCCATTTTTCAGTTCCAAAAGTCAAGACAGATTTCGATGAAACTTTTACTGAACTATAACGTTTGGATCCAGAGTCTGGATGGGTTGCAGCAGTAGATCCTTTTGAATGATTATTCAAACGATATCTCGACATTTATTCACGGATGTTGGCATAGACCCAAAAAAACCTAACGGCGTCTAACCGAATGATCCTGGCGGCCAATTAATGCTACCAAATCGTGAAGCTGCTTCTTTCTTTTAAGCTGCTCATTCAACAAAGCCAAAATCGGTTGTATTGTGCGTCTAGTGGAATATTTGGTTAAAATCTCATTCCGTCCAGTTCACAATTGCCAATTTCAAGCCGAAAAATTTAGTAGACCAAAAATTAGTGGTTTTCCAGGCCTCATGGGACCTCTAGATTTTTTGTTATCCGCAATTACTTCTGGATTCTCCTAGTCCCATATGCGACTCGTTTTGCCTATTGATTTAACCACTGAGTGAGAAATGTGCTGAAAATAATATTGTTCGACAATTGTTCGGTCCAATTGCTAAAAACGCCGTGGAATCGACAAATTAAGATTATTTGCTAGCCTTTCTATAAAGCAATCGATAATTTTTGCATACATTGCGATGAAGAAGCACGGCTCTAAAGCTTCCAGTCTCTTCAGTAATCATTCGAATTCTGTCCACGGTAGGTCGATTATGATTATACCGTGAAACGCTAGAAAAGTGCCCAACAATGTAAGTCTATGGTCAAAAGGCTAGACAGGAAACATTGTTTAAATTTCATCTAACGGGATCCTTTCCCAAATAACAAGAGTGAGCGGAGACGATGAGCGACCCTATTCAATCTTTCGAATACAGTACTGCCAGTACCTAAAAAAGATTCTCGGACTGTTTGTGTTCCACTCGATATTCAAAAATCCTCAATATTTTTGATTAACTTTACACCTCTCACCTCATACAGAAATTGTTGGTGTCTCGCATTAGTACCTAGAATGCTAGGACCAATGACAAGAACAACTATTGGGAAATTTGTTTTAGAAATACCATCATATCATTTCCGTCGAAAGTGTATGTACATATATTAAAACAATCAGAAATTAATTTTGAAAAGTTTAATTGAAACATTTCATTTCCGAATCCTTTTCTACTTATATACGAGATTTTATTGCTTAAGAGAAGATAAGTTTTGAATCCTTTAGATTTTCGAATTACAACTCCCTCCATCAAATTCATTAAAAATACCCACTGATTTCTATAAAAGCAGTGCTCCTTCTCTCTGTACTTCTACATCTCTCTCTCTCTCTCTCTCTCTCTTTCTCGTTTTCTCTTTTTCACGTTATGAAAAATTAAAAATCTCTAAATATAAAAGAAAACTTATTTATATTTTTGCTCCAGTAAAAATTGCGTGTCGTGGTATAAGTTTTTCCTCTTTCTCTCTGTCACTTTGTGCATTTGATTCTCCTTTTCTCCGTTATAGAAATATAATATAATAAGAACAACATTATAAAAAAAGAAGAAGAACAAGAGAAAAATCGATTTTTACCCCCAAAAAGAACTGCTTGGAAAATAATTGTGTTGAAAAAATTCGAAATGTAATATGGAAAGAAGCAACATACCTTTTAATACTTAACGTTGTTAGGAAAAAATATAACGAAAATTTAATAATCCATTACAATCAGGCTGCTGATGATGAAGTAGACGATTTATTACAGCAAATGTTTGTGTGTTTTTAACTCACTTCCAAATTGGTAAAGAAAATAAAAATACAACCGGAGAGATAATAAGACAAGAAAAAAAACGCGAATAAATAAATATTCTGTTTCTTTTTTTTAATGAAGGTTATCAAAAAAAAATCACTTATTTAGCAGCACTCTTTCAATTATTTTTTTTTCCAATTAGAAAAACTTGCTGTAATTTTCTCATGCACGAAAATATAAACAAACTTACAGGTTTAGTTAGGCACGGACACAAAAACAAAATAAACAAATTTTATTCAATTGATTTTTATTTTTAACATAAAAACAAAACTTTTTTTAAATTAAATTAAAAAAAATTAACACTGCTTTTTCTTTTAATTTTTTTTTACATTTTTCTATGCTTTTCATTGCATTTTTTTCTTCTTTGCTTCTTCTTCGACTAGAAGAGATATTTATTTTCTTTTTTTTTAGGTGTTACAGAAGAGATAAAATTTTTCTATTCACCAATAATTTTTATGATTTACATTTTTATATATTTTCTCCATTGCTGTGATAAATAATAAAATATTTTTAATATTTCTTGTATTTCTTTCAACACTTAATGCACCGCTTTTAATATTTTTTATGCATTTTCACTTGCATTTTATACAGAATTTTTACAAATAATTATTTGCGACCGTTTTTTGTGGTATCGTGTGTTACAAAAAAACAAAAATTATTTATAACAAGAACAAGAATATGTACCAAGCAGAAGAGGGCGGTGTATTATAACTGTAAAACTAGAGAAGTGTGGTGAATTTAGCAGCAATAAAAAGCACAGTAGAGTAGAGATTATCAAACCGAAAATAATAAAAAGAGAGCAGAGGGCAAAAAGAGAGCCTGTAATACAAGATGAATGAAAATTTTTCAACTAAAAAACCGCACTTTAAGTTTATTACTTGAAAACACACACAATTGAAATACAGATTTTTTTCTTTCGATTTAGAAAACAAATGAAATACTTTTTATTTTTATTTTATCTTTCTGATTTTATTATACTCGTTTAATTATACTTGAATAAAAAGCTAACGACCGCTGTGCATAGATACACAAACGTTTAACGATTAACCAAAACTCCTCCACTAACAAAACAAAATAACAAATTATTCTATTCATATTACATATAGAATACAAAAACAAGAACAACAGACAAACAAAAATTATAAGAGAGCCTCAAGTATCATAATGTTCTATATACTACAAGAATGAGTATGCCACCAGAGCTAAATGACTGGCCAAGTTCTCGTGCTCTAAACACACGACCAACCCGTTTGTACACACTCTCAAACAGTTGTGGTTAAAATAATAGGTACGATATACCACAAATTATTCGTATGATAGCATTTTGTTGACAAAATGTAAAGCACGCGTAATAGAGAGAAATTATTGTTAATCGTTGTAGTTTAACAGATCAATGCCTATTGGTGCCATTGTTTTGGTGCTATTGTTTGGGTGCAGACACCTTGATCACCTTCCCATGATGTAAGTTGTTGATGTTAACTTGATAACTGAATTACTATTTACGAAATGAATTACATTCCAACAACTAATAGTCCCCATAACTTTTTTTTTTCGCTGTCCCAATATGCATAGAGTACAATATTCATATGTTTTTAAGTGGGGGCGCTTTTTAATAAAAAAAAATACAATAATAAACACAGAAACAAGAACAATAATAAAAGCAACAACAATCAACATAATACCATATGGTTATTGATATGCTCACAAAACAAACAACAACAAAAACCCCCAATAACAACATCAAAAGCCTACATAAAACATTATGCTCATACAACAAAAAGCTCTCTATTCTTTATCTCTATTATTCTGGCACTCTCTTTGAGTTGAAAAAAGATGCTCTCTTTCTCTGTCTCCCTCACTCTCTCTCTCTCTCTCTCTCTTTATCACAACTAAATTATTAGAAAAATATGTCAAATGCAATATATTTGAAGAATAAAACGAGTGGTGAATTTAAAATTTCCACTGTGGTGATTTTACCCCATGATTATTCTCACTCTTTCTGGTTTAATGCTCACAAAAGAAAAACACAACACAATGATGTATTTAAGAATGCAAGTTTACTGCTCACAAGAAACGAGGTGACAATTTTTTGTTGGACCCCTTTTTGTTGTATATTTTTTAAATGAATTTTAAAGCTGTATAAAGCATTAATTATTCTTATTATTCAAATTTTTATTATTTTTTGTTTTATTTGTGTGCATTGTTCGATTTCGTTTTGCTTTTTGTTTTTGTTTGATTTTTTTTTTTTCAATTTTATCAAAACACACGCGTGCTTTTATTTCATTTACTATATCGTTTGGTTTTTATCTTAACGCGATAAATTGTCATCGTCGCCGTCGTCATCGTCTTTGTCGTTGTTTGTTGTTTGCTGCTCACGCGTTTTATTACAACTGTTCGCATATAATATAGATTTATAACTGCTAAGCCTTAGTCAACAACAATAATAATAACCAAACGGACAGACAGACCGCCAGATAAAAAAAATGACAATCGTTTATAGGCAGTTTTCTTGGTGTTTGTTGGCTTTAAAGAGGAGAAGAGTTTCCCAAACAATTGCACATTAAACTCCACATTGCAGTCTTTAGTTGACACAATTTTTAATTTAACGTTTTATAACACTGTCATTTTTCAGTTGGAGACTCTCTGTTCGAGAGAATTGTTTTGTACGATATGAACAGCAACAACGTCAAGTCGGAATTGCATTTTTGTTTTCTTCTTTTTTTATTTTGCATTTAACCAACGACAACAACAGCAAAACGCGAATGAGTATGTAAGCATTTTATGCATAATGTAATAAACAAAGACATTTTTTTTCACGGCATATGTATGAATTTAAACAAAAAAAAATCAACAATATTTGTGTCTCTTTTGTTTGCTGTATTTATCGTTTGTAATAATATTCTCTTCAGGTTCACACTTGCTGGGAGTTATAGACACGATAGAACAAACGATCACAGAATTTTAATAATTTTTTTTTATTCTTTTCTCATTTTCTTTGTGTCTATATAAAGTAACAACAACAATTGGATTTTATTTCTGCGTTCTTGTGGGGGGGTAACTCAGAGTTGTAAATAAATGATATCATTGAAAATAACACTGCATTCTCGTAAAAGAATGCATTCGTTTATAATTATTACTTTTATCAATTATAGAAGTTTCTTACCATATTGTATAAATTAGTGAATAAATGGATAGGTTTCAATTACCTGAAAATAAAAAATAAATTATAAAAATTAATTTAAATTTTTAACGGAATAATTAAAATTATTTGAAGTAAAAATATAAAATGAAATTAAAATTAAAATATTTGAAGTAAAAGGTATGTATTAAAATATGTATACGTACTCCTACGTTTAAGCATTAAATCACTACATACTGAGAATTTCCAAGTACCTTAAGAATACAAAAAGTACCCAAGCATATTTTTACATTTCCTATATTTTCAAGTATGGAAAAATTATTTTTAATCTTAAATGCATCTAAGACTCGAATTTTTCAAATACTTTAAACATATATTTGTTAATTAAATACGTACTAAATTGCAAAAATTACAAAAGCGTAAAAATGTGGCTTTCTGTATGTTGTTGGTCTATTTAAAAGTGTTGTTAGTCAAGTTTTACTGTTAAGTGTTATTACGAATAAACAAAAATTATTTCCGTTTTAGGGTACTTTTTACGCGCCCTTTTAAAAACATAAAGCTATACTTTTGTATGCCCCCAAATTGTTTAAGTATCACTTATTCCTCCCTTTTTATCCCACTTTAATGTGTAAATTTAAAAAGAATCCTCTGTCATTATATCAATACATTATAAATATCATGTTTAATATACTTGAGAACCCACCAAAGCAAACAAACAAACAAACGCTATCAAATTGGAAAAAAAAGTCAAACTGATAAGATTGGTTCACATTTTATGTACAAAATATATTTTCAAATATTTGAAGTCCATTTATTTTCGTGTCAAATTGTTCTACTTTAATAGGGACTTTTACAAGAAGTGCCCAAAAAAACGAGCGATAATCTTCTTTAATTCATTATACTGCCATAGTTCAGAAATTACTACTTCCCATATCTGAGTTTCTGTTAATAGAAGAGAGATTATTTTTTGTAATTTAAAGTTAAATGGAACTCTTGGCGACCTGATATGAAGTTTTGTAGACAAACATTCCGTATTTGCTTTTCTTCATATTTTGTTGTTCTTCTTATCATGCGTTGTTGGTTGGTGGCTAGAATTTGAAGCCACTAAAATTAATTTCTTCTATACTTTCTTATTCTTCCAATTCCAAGTAAACCGCGTTTTGCTATTTTTATTCTTAGAAAGCTCATAGGATAGCTAGCCTCGTTACAAGCATGGATGTAAGGATCGATAAGATTCAGATGTACCCATAATGACAAAATAATCTCATTTTATAAAAAGAATCCTTATTATGCAGGCGTATTACATAAATAGATTAGCAGGCATGGTATATTATTCCGTTATTCAATTTGGTCTTCAAAATAAATTTGATAAAGTAGTAGGTCCCGCATTTGAACTCTGGGACAAAGAATACTCTGGCCAAAAGTGGCCATTTCCTTATCTACTCTGCATCTGGAAGACTTAAGAACTCCAAATTAAACTCAACTAATACTACTACTCTATCACCATGAATAGAAAATAATATCATTTTAATTGATTTTAAACGGCTACAATTAATGATGTTGGTTTGTTTTCTTGCTCATCATCATCATCATCATCAATAGAAAAAATGAAAATAATTTAAAAACAGAAAATAAAACATTAGAAATGAACGCAAAGAAAATAGAAGAACACAGAAGACGTTATTCTATTGACAGCCACATAATTAATCACACCATAATTGTTTTCAACATGTTTTGTAATTCGTCCAATAAGTCAAGAATTTTCATCTGTTTGGTGAAGAGTTAAATGAGCGGAAAATTCAATTCGTAACGTCCACTGATTATACTGGAAATATGTGTTGGGGCATTCTAAAAAAGAATCGTTAAGACCATATTAAAGCTGGTGATGTATGTATCACCTGAATTCATGTATTGGCATTTGAGATTGAACAGTTGCGCGTGAAATTTCAAATTCAAAGCAAGAAATTCTTGTTGACTTTCGTTAACAAACAAGTCTCAAAATAAATGTGTAGCATTTATGTATAAAAGAAAACAATTTGATTGATATAATTTTCTAAGTCATTATTACACAAAAACTAAGCTATGCAATGCAGCTAGGATCAGACTGGATCATTCATAGATCTTTAGGATCGAAAAACATTCGCAAGCCACTCTCAGTTATAGTAAAAGTCACAATAGTTATAGCTTCTTTAGCGTTCGTTCGCAGAATGTCTTACAATTTTCGTAGAAATTTATTAGAAAATTAATCGCGCCCGAAATCTCAAAATACAAGCTTCTAACTTCTTTCATTTCTAAGGATTTAGAACAGTTCGAAACTATACCATATCCAATTTAAATTTCGCTAATGCTGGTAGGAAACCAGAGACTGAGAACCCTTGCCTCTTCATAGCAATAACTGAACACTTATACATATATAAGATGAATGATTACTTCCTCTTACTGCTTAGACTTCCTCCAGAAATTATGTCAGGGAATAAGCAATCTATCGGTATGCTTCACAATAGGACAGTAGCTTTCTAGAACCACAAAAAAGAGGGCAGTTTATCCTCTTCTTACGGAATAAAACCTAGTCCTCATGCTGCTCTTTACAAAGCGAACATAGGATCTCCAGTTTAACTGAGGGAATCTAAATAACTATCCCCGGTAGCAATCTCGAAATTGCTAGGTCTATACCGGTCCTGGTCATTTCATCAGTAACGAAATTTCCAACGATATCTTCATGTCCATGAATCCACATAAAAGTTACTTTTGAGAAGTGAATGGCGGGTATATTCACGAGCAAAGACTTGCTTTGAGTTCGAAAAACTTAGCAGATTTACTAGGAAAATCCAATAACCAAACTATCGTTACCCAGCTTTTACTATAACCACGACGGCCACTAAAATACACTGTAGTAATTAGGTTTCTTATGTGAAAGTCTACAAAACCTTGTAAATAAGAAGTATTATAAAGGATTTAAAAGATTCGTGCGAAATGGTTTCGAATCTGACTGTGTTTAACATGACTTAGCCGCTCACTAGATTAGACTGTCTTTGACTGCCGACTTTACTAAAGAGGGACTTTAGAAAACGAAGAATTGCAATATAAAGATAATTATCAGGTAGATGTACTTCAAACTCTAGAAAAAGCGTCTATACTAGTGTCTTGTTAGAGGGATTTCTTTTGAACATACCTCGTACAGAAGTGACCATGAGTTTCTGTATCAATTTAAAATAATTTCGACATTTAAGTTTTCCATACAAGCTGGAGTTTAATGAACGCAAAAACTGTAAACGAAATAAGAGTTCACAGCATCTTATAATTGCAAACATTTGTTTCATCCGATTTCTTTAGTTTTGTTTTTATTTTTTTAGTTCTCAAGACAATTATTCTTTTTAATTGGTTGGCAAAAAAGACCAAAAAAAAATAAAAAAATGTTGATGTAATAGCCATGGCACAACAAACATAGTGTCTCAACATACTATAATGAGAATGTATTAATATCTTCTAAACTAGGACACCATATGTGGTAAAACTATGGGGGAAAAGAATAACAAACAAAACAAAATTATGACAGACTTTAAATTATTGAAGAGTTTAATAAACAAGAAGAACTTTTTAAATGCGAAAAAACTGAATCATTTTTTAAAAATAAAAATAAAAAGTCAGCCACAGTCCCCTTTTGTTTTAATTGGTTTTAAAGTTTTAATTCGTTTCTTCGGCAGTGGCAGTTTAAAATAGAAATGAAGAAAAAGTTTTAAATAAAGAACTTCTCAAGAAATGGATGAAATACAGCAAATAAAAAAAAATGTTTTCAGTTTCTTATTTCATTTCAGTATTCCATTCCGCAAAGCAAGCGGAAAAAATAAATATCTGTCAAGGATTTCAAATTAACGATAAAAAACGACTTTTTTGTAATCGAGAAAGGACAACACCCACCAACTCAAAAGTAAATAAGAAACATTTTGTTTTCTTATCTATTTATTGTATATATCTTTTGCCAGAAATGATAAAACTTTTCACTTTTGATTTAAGGAAACAAGTCACGTTTAAAATGTCAATTGAGGCAATCAATGACAATATATACGAAGAAATAAAGGATGTGTGTGATTGTAGAATTTAGAAAGCGAAAGCATTTTGTTTAATAAGCAAAAATTCATTTTCTTTTCCTCAAACTCCTTTGTAATCTACTGGCTAAGAAAGTCTTTAAACAGGCCGAGTATGTTGCACTTTAGCTTTAATTATTGCTTTAAGAATGTGATACTTTGTTGAATTAGAAAATATTCACCATTATATTATTCACCACCATATATGTATGTTTTAACCTCACTATACTGTTGTTTACTTTACCATACAATGATGATGCATGGTTGCCAGGAAAAAGAAATTGAAGCACATGCGCATTGACAATTTAACTTTATTTGCGTGTTGTTTGTTTATTGTTTTTCGTTTTTTTCTTGTTTTTGTTTTCTTTTTAATATTTTTGTAATAAAAACAAATAATAAAACCAGAAAAAGGATATTATACGTGTATTGACATACAACACAGTTCAAATATGCCGCTTAATGAGCGTGTAGAATTTAAGTATGTTTTTAAAAACAGTGTTGAGAATTTAGCGATTTTTTTAAGTATTGTAAAACATTTTTTATACGTATTTATTTAAATATAAGAAGGAGTCTAGGAATTACAATCAAAAAGTTTCCTAATTTAATTAAATTTTGAATGACGGAGAGATCGAATTAGAACATATCTTACTCCCTTAGGCAAGGGATAAAATATTTATATTTTATTGTGACAAATCTTAGTTCGTTACTACTTAGGGGTGAAGTTACGCTTAGGGTTTAAAGTAAATACAATGGAATGTCTACCAGACTCGGTATGACAAGGCATAAGGCTCACGCAGCAAACTCATTAGAAGAATAGATTGACTCTAATTTTGTAAAGCGTGATGTTATGGCTCATCTACTACTCTCCCATAGTGTGTTCAAGAAAACAACACAACATAAGGGATGAACTCCCGTTTAAGAAGAGAATAAAAAAACAGACGTTGGTTGAACTGTGTATGAGCAGGTACTATTTCATGAATTATTTTAGGCTCACAAGCTCTTTAATGGCTAGATGTATGGATGCCGCATGTCTCATTTTATTATTAACTAATTATTAATTAATAAGTTTTAACGATAATAATAGTCCTGACTGCAATAGGATAGAAGTCAACGTAGTCTAGTAGATAGTGTGTTGGCTTTTAGACGTGAAGCATCGGTTCAAACCCCAGGTCAGACATCAAAACGAAGATATGAAAAAAAATTTCTTCGGCGACTTCCTCTCAGCAGATTTCTGGCAAAAACTCTGAGAGTAAATCAAAGAAAATCTGTCGTTTGGAATCGACTTTAAACTGTAGGTCCCGTCAATCATGTATAAAATTAACACACACAACATCAGTGGTGTGAGAAGCTAGGTCGTAATCCTGAGTTGCAATGACCAATTAATGACCAATTAATGACCAAAAAATAAGAAATGGTTTCAAGAATGAGACAGAGTGTTGGCTCTGTGTAGAGGAGGATGAACCTGTATTTCATTCGACTTTCGATCAGACACAAAGTAACACTTTTACTGCAAACATAACCTACAACAGATTTATATGGTGCTGGATTCTTGAATGAGGACTGGTTAATAATAAAATTACCCTACTGAAATGTAGTGGCCTAAAAACCGGATTCAAGCTGCAACACTTAGTTCTCAATTTATGAAATCTTGTTATTAAATGTCAATTAGACTGCTTTAAGCCTACCAACAGAATAAAACCGTTTACTAACTGAAATCAAAACAATGAGGAATCAATATACGACATGGCTAGACGTTAAACATTTGCCATGTCTTGGGTGAATGAGTAGAGTTTAACCCCTTAAGCGTCATTTATCACATGAGCGGGTATGTTTATAACTTACTAAACCAGTTACAATCACAAGCTACACACGTTATAAATACTTTGCTTTTAAATTTGTTGACAACACTACCCACTAACACGGAAGTAATTTTCAGATAAAAAAGTCAACTTAATTATCCTTTAGCTGATATATGGGGTGGATTTTTATTACATATCCTTAATCTACTTCATTAACATTTAAGCGCATATGGCGAAAGAATATTCAAATTGTGATTCATAAGTTTGAGTTGGGTTAGGCCATGGAGGCACAAGGCATTTCTTCTCCACCTCCAACTTTGTTTGAACAAAAACACAGAAATAACATGCAAAATAAATGAGTACACTGTGCTGCGTAAAAAAACAATTTGGGGTGCTTATGTAGCAAATCAATTTTGTTGTTGCCCCTTCTTTTCTGCAACACAGTGTAATTATGAAAATTCAAGGATATAAACTAAACCGAAAGCTAAACAAATATACATAGCTTGCGGGTCAACTACAGCATGCATATACAATATGAAAGAAAATCAATAATTTGCGAACTAAATTTAAAACAAGAATTCGTTTAAAATGAAATTCATGATTTCACAACATCATCATTACATTGTGGTCATCATCATCACATTGCTTGTGAATAGCAGACAGTATGACGCTTGAAAAATGTACTATTTTCCGTTTTTATGGGTTTCTCATCCGGCATATAATAAAAATAAAAGAATGAAAGGACGAAAGGAAGAGAAATTTTTATAGGAATACATTGTATAACGCCTTCAAAAACGCCGCATAACAGTTTTTCCATTTCGCCAGTTTGTGAAGGAAGGAAAAAAGGAAAGAAAAAGTTTAATGGACTTTTACAGTCAAAACAAAAGCCAACCAAACAACCGAGAAGCAAGAGCTAAAATGCCAAATGGCCAATAAATATATTTGCTGGGGATAGAGTATGTTTTGGTTGAGTTTTTCGCGTTCTATGCCTGCCAGCCTGCCGTCAAAACATTATTAAAACAAATTTTATGATTTTCATTTACAAAAACGATGTCATTACGCTGCGTTTTTTTTTTCTGTCTTTAACATGCGATTTGGTAGTCAGTGTTGTGTGGCGGTCGATATCATTTTAACTCTGCTCCAGTTTTTGTAAATAAAATTTATGTCGTAATTACGAGTACAACTGATAAGAATATCAGGTAAAAAGACATGGAATGACATGGTAAAGTTAGGAATAATGACAACATTGTGTCCCTGTTTTTTTGTAAACAAACTTTAATTTAGAAAAAAATCTTTAAAAATTTAGAAAAAAAAACATTTTCTTTGAAGCATCAGTCGCAGGCATTTACTCAACTGGAGCATAAGAAATTTAACCTCATTTTAGGCGTCTTGTTTCAAATTACATCAAGAAAATGTTTGTTCCAAACAGCAGTTTCTTATTATACAATTGAGATCTGTAAGATAAAAAGCATTTTAACAATTTTAAAATGCCTTTTTACATTGAAGACGTTATGTTTTCTCCAGAGGAATAAAGAATGTACTTCATAAACGCCTTGCTTAAAAGGTATTTAAATTAAAGCGTACATAAATTTATAAAATTTTGTGTTACCGAACCCTAGAGTTAATTATTCAAGAAACCGAATTTTTGTCTTAAAAGTCCATGAACCCTAATTGTAGAATGGTAAAAACCATCCCTGAAAGGTATTTGAGTATTTTAGGTGGTTACTTACTTAATTAACCACCACAACCCTTCAGCTAGGATTACGACTTAAATTCTCGCACCACACATGTTGTGTGTGTTAATTTTACTGGGACCTACTGTTTAACGTAGACTACAAAGGTAAGATTTGAGATCTTTCACGGAAATAATTAACTCCAGGGCCATTATTAAGACTTGCTGTTAAAGTTGGGTTTAGTAAAAGGTAAATTTAGTTAAAGTGAACTTTAAAGTCACCTTTAACTTTTTTTCGTTATTACAACTTAATGATAAAATAAAGTTAACGTTTTCAAAAATATGGCAGTGCCGGAGCAATGTCGATAACATTGCTCAATTAAACAAGTTTTTTTTTTTGAAACGCAGTGGCAACGACTGGCCTCTTTTTTTGTTGTTGTATTTGCTTATTTTGTTTATAATTAAAGTTGCCGTATTGAAAATAATATGTACATATATAATATGGCAAGTTCTGACATAAATTTAACTTTAAAAGTTACAAGTAGGATGATCTTCCTTTTAGATTAACGCCTACTTCTACCTTATTGTCAACTTATAATAATGAAAAACAATTTATCTGCCCGTTAAAATTCTTCCTTTAGGTAACGGCAATTTGTAATAATGGCCTTCAGGCTCTTTGCCAGAAGAAATATTTTTTTCAATTCTTTATTTTGAGATCTCAAATCTAAAGTTTGAACTCACAAACTATCGTATAGTAAGTCAGCACACTACCTAGCATTTTCAGCCTTTTCTTGGAACTGAAGCTTCTAAAATGATGTGTAGGTGGATGTGCTCATATGACTCATGACAAATTTCAATAACGCCACGCTACAGCATTATCCAACAGACTCAGTCAACTGCATTCAAGAACAATCGGTGGGTTGGTTCTGTAAATACTTATGTATACATACACATATAGGTGCTAATCGTTAGCCTTAACGGTCTACGATTGATAAGGACTTAAACCTGCTCAAAACTTGCGAGGAATTTGGAGGAATTCGGTCAGTAAGGGACTGCGCTTACCTGTGGCATTACAACGGGCCGCTATGAGTGTTCAAGTGAGCTTTGGTAATCAAAGCTAATACTTCGACCTAAGCTAAACTAGCTCAGGCTGCTTTTGAAATTCGACGCTCCTTGATACTCATGTTATGACTAAATCCGTGCATTAACAGCACCAAAATGGCAGAAACAGCTGAGGTATGTGTTGTATATCAATCATAATGTAAATGAATCCAGTGACTAAGAAAAATTTATTGATCTTTCCGTTTTCACAAAATATAGAAAATTTAATTTGGCACAATCGGTTAATCAACCATGTGGTAATTTTCATGAATAAAATTATCACGCCGATATGCAATGTAATCGTTAGTAAAAAAATCGGTGTTATTAAAAATAATCGTTTTTAACTGATAATTTTAAATTTCATTGTGCAGGTAATAATCATAAGCGTTACCTGTGAATCAAAATATGTAATTCACAAAAAAACGCAACCACCAACTCAATCGCATTGTGATTCAACTTTTAATTTAAAACAGCAAAAAAAAAAATGAAAAAATTATAGAAAATGAAACGTTTGTATATGTATTTATTTCCTCTGTTTCCTTTTTCTTTTTCTATTTGTGTGCATTTTATGATTATTGTCGACGTATTTCGTAAATAAAAGAAAACCAAAAAGGCATGTGAAAAAAAAGCGAAAAATTCGTCAATAAAACAAACGCTTAAACACACAAACGTATCCACCAAATTTATCTTCTTCATTCACTTCAGACAGACAACGCGTATTTTTGTATTTTCATTAACGAAAACTGAACAGAGATGAGAAAAAAATAACAGAAACAGAAGCAGAAACAGAAACAGCAACTAAGTGAACTTGTTTCTTTAATTTTGCACAAGAAATGATTTCATATCTCAAAGTTTGTTTTTTATTTTTCTGTTTTTTTTTTCTTATAATTTTTGCCAATTTTTTAATAAAAACAAAACCGAAAACAAAGTCAAATACATGTTTAGCCACAATTTGTTAAAAAATAAGTGAAAAAAAATTCGCTAAAACTGGTTTTTTTATTGCAATTTCAATTAAAACTCTTTGAATAAAAACAACAGAAACAAAAAAAACAGAATAAATTAAAAAAAAAAAAACAACCTAATAATGTGTGTTGAAAGTACAAATTCTAACGTTTTTTATTTCGTATAACTCTAAAGAGGTATTTATGAAATGGTAACCTTGTGAAATTCTTAAGAAACTTGCCATCAATTTGTTATTCCATGTGAACATAACATATGCGAAATCCAAAGGAAATCCATTAGTTTTGCATAAAATTGAAGACTTGATTAAATAACCAGAGTAAGGGAAAACATTTCACCACCCATTGCGATGAGGTGCACTATCACTCGATTTTTAAACCAAAACAATTCTCAACCACATTTTGGCAAAGATTTGGCCTCATAACCTCTTTCTTTTCGTCAAAACCATAACACATCATAAAAAGAGCACAAGTCTAAACAGTAAATACCTATCCGTATATTATATTGGAAGAGAATTATTTCTGTATCACTGGCATACTGGCAATGAAAAACGATTCGATTAGCACAACCCACCCAAGTGCTAGATAACGCAACACTCTCGGCTGTCCTTCTTATAATCGCTCAAAAAACAAAGTTACGACTGATTTTATACGCAGCTTAGGACTTACGCTGCAAATAAATTTAAAAACAATTTACGTAAAACATTCCTGTATCAATAATAGTAAAGCAACCTTGTTCATAAATTTTCTTACTTGAATGCAGTTGATAGGCGATTGCAACGGCCTTAAAGGCTGATAACAATTAGGCCTGGTTCACCCACAGGTTTCTGAAACATTTTTGGTTCGCACAAAATTTTTTTTATATGGAGTTTGACGTTTCTCTCAGAGAGTGAGAGAAATTATTTTGTGCGAACAACTCTCAGTGTGAATTAAATTAATTTTAAATTTGGTCCGAACCATTTTAGATAAGGTTGCCACACCATATGAAATTTATACAATACACAAATATTTGCAGAAGTTCATCGAAACTCCCAGGGTCCATGCGATGAAAATTTATAAATGAATCTACGTCATTTAAACGCATTTTGGAAACTAGTGAGTGAAAATACCCAAAGCCAAAGCTTCTCTTTGTTTCATAAGTGGTCTTACAGCCGTCTTCTTGTTTATATTTGATTTTCGTTTTTCATAAATATATTTTGCAAGTAATTTTACTTTGGTCACTTCAATGGCGAACAGAAGTAGCAAATGATTTATGTATATCCATCGCAGAACAAGATGTTTTTATTCTTACCAAATAATTCACCACAAATACTGTTTATTTTTTGTTATAAATATTAATTTTTTATTTCTTTATTTTGACACAAATATAATTAACTTTCTTAAGTTTATGCACATATGTATTTACTTCATTTTCAATTAAATATGGCGGCACTGTTTTTACGAACAAAGTTTCTGAAATGGGTGAATCATGCTGCAGAAAACTCTCAGTAGACAAGAAATTTCTCCGAACCAAAAATGTTTCAGAAACTTGTGGATGAACCCGGCCTTAATGTTTTTTTATATTATGTTCAGTGAGGCATGTCAAAAGCATTTATTCAAGATGATCTTTTATAGGAGAAAGAGAAAAACACAGCACGTGCTAATAAAAATATTCACTATAAAGAAAATGTTCTTATAAGAAATTATGAAATGTATTTTCTATTTTACGTATCATTGAATAGTTCCTTTACTCTTGCAGCCTCTTGTTGTTTAAGAACGTTAAATTAAATAATAATTATAAAAGAAGAGCGAGAGGTGCCTTGAAGGCATACAGCATGGTCATAGCTGGCTCCAACCTAATGAATATGAGCTACTGATAAACGAATTCATCAAAGCTTAGGGGAGATCAATTTATGATTACATTTTCTGTAGTAATTGTTTGTCAATTCAACTTCGTGTTTTAGTTTTCTAGCCGTCAGCCAACATCGCGCAATAACGGTTTTCGTGTCAATAATAATAACGATGAAGATGGTACCCTCATTGTCTTTATCAAAACAAACAAAAAACATTTTGGAGTTGAGATTAAAACACAATCGAAAAAACAAAACTAATAACGTAACATTTTTGAGGAGTTGAGGAGTCACTCCTTTTCTATTGTTTAGAAATAATTGTGTTTAAACTTTAAATATGTATGTATGTATGTATGTAAGAATTTTCCGCTTGAATAGCAGCCGTTTGATTGGCGTGTTACGCATGTTTGTTATACGATGTGTTGCAATCATAATTAATAAATAAAAAATTTTTTTGTTTATGGCCGGAAACCTTTGATCAAAAAAAATGTTTAAAAATTGTTTATATACAAATATTTGAAGTTATTTATCATGTATTGTATAATAATCACATCAATCATTCATAAGACAATCGGAAGAATACAAAAGAAACCAAACGATTAAATCGTTTAATATTAGGCCTGAATTAAAACATACCCCTACCCCAATGCACTACATTACATATGTACGGCCAGTAGGCAAATTGGGTCAAATGAAAACGATTTAATATTTTCAAAATTAATTTTATGATTTAAGTTTTTACTGAAGGTCATTATCATGTTATGCTATTCTACAAGGAACAAATGTTAGCAATTAGATACTTCCATCGGCCTCAATTGGCAGCCATTCTTATTACCTTGTACCATAAAAACCCTTTAGCAGACTGTTCGTACATCTGTAGCAGAATGCCACCATATACGAAAGCGAGTGCCTTTGAAATTGATGTATGTGAAGTTAGCTACGCGAAGTTAAGCTAACATAATTGAAAAATTGCAAAAGTGAACATTTAAAAATCTGTAGATATACATATAATCACGAGAATAGTGATAAATTGGAGAAAAAATGAAAAGAAGACAAAGCTAAGCTTTTGAATTTTTCCGGAGTCGACAACCATAGGGCACTTCATAAGGCTACCGGATAACTGCAGCGTCTTGTTGACAGAAGTATTTGTAGTATGAATTATACATACACAATTGGTCATTACAACCCTTCAGTCAGGATTACGACCTAGTTTCTCACACCATTAGACCTACAGTTCAAAGTCGACTCCGAACGACACAGTTTTTGCCAGAAATCTGCTGAGAGGAAGTCGCCGAAGAAATACTTTTTGTATTTTCTTTTGATGTCTGGCCTGGGGCTCGAACCCTGGCTTTACGTCTAATAAGCCAACACACTACCTACTAGACTACGGCGACTACTGTGACTACTGTGAGAAGACTGAATTCTAACGTAACGAACTCCACAACGATGTGTAGCTGTCTCAAGCTTCTCAAAGAGAGATAGCAGGGCGTAACGTGAACGTGAAGACGATTTATAGTTATCGCAAATCATATGGAACACCGGGAAATAATATGTTATTGCAGGTAACTCCAGAGCATATGAAATGGCTAGGCTTTACACTACCGTCGAACTCTTCGGTGAGTTTTCTGAATTGGTAACTCTCTGGAACTGCAGACTAATAATTGGCAAAGCCACTATGGATTCTCAACGCCGAATGGGCGATTTTGACAATTTTGACAAAACAGGGATAGATGGCACACAAAGATTCCGCTTAAACTTGAAAGAAGCATGGTTAGTATGGTTGTTAAGGTCATTAATAGACTTTGTATTAAGGGCACTCATGCAAGACGTATGGATCTTGAACACATGGCAAACGACTTTTGCGGGGACTGTAGAGACAAGGAAAGGGATGAAAATGTTGTTCATCTCTCTTGGGTACATGCTTAGCGCTTTATCTGGGAAGGAGAGAGGACCTTAGTGTCTATTATGTAAACAATTGAAATAATCTGTCCCGATAATGGACATTAAGAATATAAGTCGCTCCATGGTTTTAGGAGTAGGGCAAATGGATAATTGTATAATCGCAATGGACCTTATACATACATATGTCCTCATAACACTTACCAACGTGTTATTTGCCGTGGATATCGGTTGGTAAAGGTTTGTAGTAAAGTATGTTTTGGTGGTAAGAGCTGTATTTAAAAATACAGATACATAGAGTAGTAGGGTGGATGGAGTAAAGATCCATTCTAATTATTTACTTTTGATACTACTATGCCCTTTCGGATGTAGAATGAATTGTTTAGAAACCGATGGGAATGTGTACTACAACACGATAGTGATCATGTGTTTTTTTTTTTAAATCGCATAAAATTTTTAATTATCGCTTATAATTTGAGTGAGTTTGATTGGCATTGGTTCACACGGTATAACGATGTTTATTAACGGAATCTTCAGTATTTCGCTAAACAAAGGTTGAAAATGCTTCTCAGCTTAATATCAGTAATTACCTTGACACAATATTAATATATTCATTTAAGCTTTTATATTCATTAAAAATAAAATGAAAATAAAATGAAAATAAAATAAAATAAAATAAAAATTTTAATCAAATTAAAAATGTATTGCAACCGAACTAATCATTAATCGAATGCTCAGATTTCCTTCCAATCGAAGCAACACATTTTCTTTAAAGTCATGATTTCTGATTAAAATTAACATAATTAACTATAATTATATAGCATAAGGAAAGATAGACGGATAGACAAAGACAGACAGACAGACAGACAAGCCACTAACCGGTGAACTGGCAGGTAGCACAACTCATACCACAATAGCTTAAAACGAAGCTAATCAAGCCACAAAAATAAAATTAAAATAAAAATAAAAATAAGAAATTAAAATATGATACAAAAACAAAAAGAAAATTTATTTTTGTAAAGAGAAATTTTTACTACAACAAAAAAAAGAAAAAACAAAAACAAATAAACCAAATACGAATATAATCGTAGAAACTAATTAAATTTAAAATTTTTTTACCATTTTATGATTTTCTTATTTATTTGCACTTTGAAGCAGAAGCAAATTGCTGTTGTAAATGAAATTTGTTTAAGGAAGTAAATTATAGTAAAAATTGTAATAAAAACAATTTAATGAATGAATTGTAGAAAAAAGGGCACAAGTGATGACTATTAAATAATAATAAAAAAAGCCAAACAAAATTGTTAGTTTGCAAAAAAACAAAAATAAATAAATAAATATTAGAGTTTAGGATTTGTCAATTACAATACATAGTATAAAGCACTAGAGCGTAACAGAAAAAAAATTACGGAAGGCAATTGTTAGAAATAATGGAACCACATTAAAATTTAAAAAATATGGATAATTAGTTGATTTTTTTTTGCTAATTGTTTTTTTTTTTTGTAGTAAGAATTTGTATTTATTTATGACACAATTAGTCATAACCAGTTATATTTCGCTACGTCTATGTACGTTTATTTAAATTTAATTAAACTTAAGTTCTTCAAATTTAAAGGTATGACGAGTTTCGCGCAATAGCGCATTGTAATTTATAATTCCAGGCTAGTAATTCTCGCACTCGATCTCATGCAAGATTTATTCGAAGTTGAGGTTTTTTCTATTTTTGGATTTCTGTCACTCGTTAGCGAGTAAGCACGAGTATTTCTAACAAATCGATTCGCAAGTTATAGAGTCCAATCATCAGAAAATGTCGTAAAATAAACATTAATTTAGATACGTATTTCTTTCGATCGAGACCCCGTAATTCGGCCCCAACTTATCATATCTTATTCGATTGTAACCATAGTGATGTATCACACGCTCACTATTAAGATTTTGCCAACTTTTTGTTACGTAGCTGACAGAGCCACATATTTTCTTACGTAGATTTGTAGATTCCAGTTTCAAGCATTCAAGTGGTCCACCTAATATTCTAGAATCCTAAAAAGTCTGACTAGAAATTCTAGAAAGTCTATGGCTAGATATTGTAGTTTTTTCAAGAATAGGTGTAATGCAGTTACGTGGATAGTAGTAGTAAGTGGGGCAAGCGAGTTTCAATGTCCTGATTGCTGAATTGGGGAACAAATTCTATGAAATTTTCAAGAAGATTGCAGGACGCGTGTAATCAGAAATAGCTTTCAATATAACAATTACGACGTTAACTTATGCTTTTAAAAAATCTGACAAAGAGAAGAAATGAATGAATTCGAAAAGAATGTATGCTTTTAAAGCATTATTTTCAATCAAAACGTTACATTTTTCCTACAAAAAATTTTTCATATTAAAAACATAAAAACTGCTTTACGTAAGAAGGGTTTCATGCCCAGACTTATCGATTCAGTTCATTGACAGTTTATAGAAGCATTTAGTTTTGCGTAAATTTTGGACCTGTTGACTTTTAGGAAATTTTGATTACGGAAACTGGAATTTAAATACAGTGTGCATAAGAATACAATCAGCAAACAAGTTTATTCGAGTTACAGAATTCGTTTGGCGCGTTTAAACTTTAAATATAATATTTCCTTACTTGGCTTTTGCAAAAATGCTTTCATCATCATTGTTCTTTTAATACAAATTTATTTTTTATGAATCCGGTTCAAGTTTCTAAACCGAATAATTTCTGCATGACAAATCACCGTAGTGTGTCACATGCTCAAAGAACAGTTGACAACACTTTTGTTGCTTGCATTTTTATATTCGTCAAGGATGGCAACTTTGTGTTGCGAAAAGAAGGAATAAAAACACAAGGAAGTAAAAAAATCAATACGTCATGTGGAGCATAAAAGCAAAATAGTTCCCCATATCCTTTCTTACTTTACTACAACGGTGGTAAATAAAATTTATTTTAAAAAAGAAATTTACAAATATGTATGAAATTAACTTACCTTTTAGTTGAGAATAATGAAATTTTCAAGTTAAACAACAAATACAATTATAATTTAATGATTGGCACTAAAAACACGAACAGTTATTTATACACATACAATTAAACATTTACACACTGTTTTATTTTTGTTAAAATAATGGCAAGTTTCTTTTATTTTTATTTATCATTAACGGTGTCCCCTCCGTTCGTATGTTCGTTTTTTTTTTGTATTATTTTGTTTGCCTTTGTTGCTAATGTGTTGTTGTATGGTGGTTATTTTCTAATACTTTATTTCTGCTATTGTTGTTGTTGCCTCTCAAAGTACTACTTTGACTCAATGATTTAGCCAAATTACGTATACAGCACTTTATTTGTTGTTGCAATTGCAATTTGGTTAGTATTTTATTGTAATTTACCGTTTTAATTTTTCGTTACTACTTTTTATTTAAGTATTCTTTTGTTTTATATGCTACCTTTAAACCACTTACTAAAAAATAACTTTATAATTTTATTGGTTTTTGTTTCTCTTTACGAGTGTGATTTGTTTTCCATTTTTTTCGTTTCCTTAGCAAAAAGTATGGTTTTGTGGTGAAGGTAATTAAACTTTACTGAATTTTGCTTACGTTACAATATTTTTAAGCAACAATTCTAATTCTTTTTTAGCAGTTATTTCATAATAATATTTATTTAGGTAATTTGGCTGCTTTTTAACTATTTCTTTTTCAATTTACACGGACTTTTTTGGGGTTTAACACGACAATCAACTAGAAATTTTTTTGCCAGACCGTAAATCACGTCTGTCGTTTTTCGTTCGTTTTGGCAATTGGAAAATAGAAGAAGCAGAGCAATATAAAAAAGAAACAAGATGATCAGTGTTGCCGTCTTTAGTTATTTCTAACCAGATTTGGTTATTTTTTGTTCAATGTGTAGAAATGAGGATGTTTCTGGTTTTGGTATTATTTTTATTGTCAAAGAATGTAATTTCATTAATTATTGTAAACTAAATAAACATAAATTAACTTTGAATGAATAGATAAAACTATGAATTTAAATATTTTTATATTTTTACTTATTTCCAGAATTGGAAAATTTTTACTCTGGCAACACTGGTGGTTGGAAAAATTCCTTTGTGCGTTCAAAAAAGAAACTGTATTATAATTCACACATTCTATTTTCGAGTCCGATTTGTATAAATGAATATTAAAGCTTATCGTCATTTAAAAAGAATTTGTTTATCTATGTTTGGTGGGGTTTTCTTTGTGGTTGGTCTGATTTGGATGTGTGCGTTGTATTGTTCCGTGTGGTAAGGTTGGTTGGTTGCGTCGTTTTGTTTGTTTTTAGAATTTGGACATAGGATGGACGGCGGAACCCCCCAAAATTCATATTGTGGTGTATTTCTAATTTAGTGAATTTTTGGGAAGTGTAATGAATTTAGTCGGTGTGGTGAGTTTGTCTGGTGTGGTGAATAAAATTGAAATTCATCAAATGAACAAAATAAATTTGGATATTATTTTCCCTCTTTAGTGATTTCTTTTTCAGAAAATATTTTATTTCCTGGCAACATTGAACAAAATGTTTACATTTAACTACTCTGCTTTAGTTTTCACTAAACATTGCAAATGTTACCAGATGTAAAAATATCTAATTATGAGGGGACTTTTTGTAAACATATATTTAGCAATTTTTTAAACTGATCGTGTAATTAATGCCAATTATATATAGCTTCACTACACTTGAATTTCAGCATAGAGCTTGGATATCTTGAAAACATTTGGGTGGAATTAATTTAATAAGTTAGAATAAATATCAAAAAAAAATTTACAAATATATTACAGAAATTTTGATATTCCAAATCAAATTTATGAAATTGAAATACCTTTGTGAGTTACCATTTAAGTCAATGGAAAGAGTCAAAGCCAAAATCAACAATAGTAAACTTACCTAGATTGTAAACAAATAATTTTCTATATAAAATTGATTATGTATACTTTTTCATAAATAAAATACTTTATAAAACATTCCACTCTAAAATATATCTTTTAAATTTAACATTTTAATACTTCTTTAATTTTTCCTTAATTTCTATTAAGCTTTCATCCTCTTCAACTTTATATTTGATTAATCTTGCATAATTTTTCAGTAGTTTGCTCCAATAGCATTCGATATCCTGCATTCTCAAATGATGCCATATGAACTCATGACCATTTTCAGCTATCTCCCGAGCCAAATCATCATGTTCTTTGAAAAATTCCAAGATATTTTTAATATCCTGTTCGCTGGGATATTTCTTGAGAGGTACATAATGTACCCAAGGTTTGAGAACAGGATAAAAGAATTCTAACCATTCATCACCCACATGAAAAACTAACGATTTGCATAGGAATAAATGTTTAAAACGGAAACTAGCAGCAACACCTCTGAAGTTAAAAAGATACTTATATCGGCAATGATCTTCAAATGAAACTTCTTTAGCTGGTTCGGCATTCAAAGTATCTTTGGGTGATTTCCAAGCCTGGTTTTTAGTATACTGAGCATCAGCTAGTAACGTATTGTGTCTTGAGAGTAAAATCAGCGCATCGCGTTCATCTGAAGTGCGAGATCCACGAAAAAAAGCTTTTGACTCTTTAGCTTCCCACGGCCATTTCTCGGAGGCCTTGTTTATCTTCTCTCTGTAAATATCCCAACGCCCGATACCTGTAGGATGTAATGAGATAGCTGGTCCACCAGCCCAAAATGTCCATGCTGGATACATTATGTCTAAATAATCGGAGGTTTTTGAAAACGAAAAAACAGGTTTTATTTTCGTGCCAAATTTACTGTGGACTTGAGGATAGTCGCGGGTATTCAATACAAAATCCATGTCAGGTAACTGCGGTAAAAGCTTCAAAATGAAATATTCTACACCCTCACAACGAGAGGGAAACATACAGTTAGAATCTCTATAGAGTTTATGTTTATATATTTTGTAACGGGTACCAAAACTAGCAGCGTCTTTAATCATTTGTTTGATTATGCCCTTTTCCTTGAAAACATTCAAGTCCTTTTTTATAACAGCTGCGTGGCACTCACAATTTTTATCATTCGGGTCGTTGGTGCATGGACGGTATTTTTCCTTAGCTTTGTTTACATTTTGTATAATATTGTTATTTTCTTTAATGAAAAGAATGTTATAAAAAGTATATAAATTGTTACTCATATTTACCTTTCTTATATTTTTCCATGGGGTCTGGTCCTTGACAAATACTGTCGTTTTCTATGGAACATTGTGCATTATCATCATACGTACTTTCATTCAGAGCAGCATGTTTTATTGAAAATAATAAAATTATTGTAAAAATTAAATTGAATTGATGCATTTTCTGCCGGAATGTTTTTATATTTGTTTACGTTTTCATGAAGAACTCAAAGTTGATGAAGCATTGGCGCCGTACAATTATGATTTCTACACATATTTGTCTTATAACGGCTTGCCAGATCAGCACTAACACAAAAAAGGGAAATTTATTGAAATAAAAAAAATTATAAATAAACAGCATAGTCACAGTTTTAGATGAACAAAAAGAAGGACTATTAACGAAATCGACATTTTCTTATACGTGCAGGCTTCTTAAGTGTTAAATCTTATTAGAATTCTTAAATTATGCCAATTAGATTCTAAAAAGTTTATTTCAAAGGATACAATTGATCTGGCACCACGTTTTGTCTGTTCTCTCTTCCTGTTTTCTTGCTCTCTTCCAAGAAAATATCTTCAAGAGGTTTTTTTGACATATGAACAATCATCAATGGTTTTTTTCTTCACATAATTTTTTTTGTTTTTTTTTTACTTTGTTCTGCCTTACAAAAAATACGGAAAAAGTGAAATTTCCATTAGAAAAAAAAAAAAACAAACAAATCATTTTCTAACAATATTAAAAATTTACAAAATTAATATACAACGTGATGAGTGATTTTTTTAAATCTGCTATGGGCTATTTCAATAACCCTCAAACACCAGCAACCAACAGTGCATCAAATCCAAATAGTGGAGGCTCATCCTCCAACAGTGGAGCTGTAAATGCCAACACATATAAAAGTTCATCAACGGGAGCTGGGCATCAAAATAATGAATTTTGTGGCCAAATAGTGGAAATAAATGGTCATAAGTTACGCATAAAAAGAGTTATTGCTGAAGGTCTGTATAACACATTATTTATAATATTGCAATTGTTGCAAAACTAAAAGAAAATAAAAAATCAATATAAATTTTATTTGAACTTTATTAGCTGGATGGCTGGTTGATATTTGTGGGCGTCTGTTTGTGTGCAAAGCAGTTGGTTTTGTTAAAAGTTCATTGTTGCTTGGTTTGAGGAGAATATCAGCTGTCGAAAAAGTAATATCACCATCAGGGTTTTTTTTTTTGTTATTTTTATTTCCATTGCGGATGCCAGCTCAAGATAAGAATTATGATAAAAGAAATTTCCATAAATGCATATACGTAGTATATGTACGATTTTTCTATATGTTATTAGGGGGTTAAGATGTCATTTTCATTTTAAAGCTGTATCTTAACCTTGTATAAGTTTTTTATGTATCCCAACTTATTTCCTTCTGCTTTCTTAAGCACAAGAATTAATTATTGGTAGATTTGTAGCAGATAATGCTTTTGTTTACAAAAAATCTGCATCTACCCACACTCTTGAACTCCTGTGAGTGTTGCACTTATTTTATTGTTTCTTGTTTTAACCTTTATTCGGTAATTCACAAATAAAACGCATATGGTCTGAATAGGATTATAATTTTATTTTTTTTATCATTTACGAGAACTTAGATTATCTTTATTAATAAATACAACAACTAAATAGTAAAATAGAAACGTCACTTTAGTCGTTTCTATATATTGCGCAGTTGGATATGTTATGTTTAGTCGGTTTAATTTGCTATTCTACGACTTTTATAGCTTAAAAAGGAGTATTTTTATTATTACCAGGAAACGCAAGCTCAATTTTGATATCGTTATGCATTGATATGACCTTGCTTGTTACTTTATTTGTATAAGAACGTTCATGTCATATAGTTAAGGTTTTGCTTGAGCCATTTAGAGCTGTGAAAAGTCTTTAAACTTGTATCAGTTATTACCAATTTTGCCGGAGGAGAGCAGAAATGATGTTTCTGAGAATGATGAATTGACAGATTCAAAGGAACGACTGTGAAGTCTCATCCTAAATAATTACACATACTATGGTGTTGATTTAAATAACTTTTCCGTTTTATCATTATTATTTTTATTTACCTATGTTGTATTCTTTTCAATGTAGTTATTAATTAAGTCGATTTTTTTTATCATTCTTTATTTAGGTGGTTTCGCATTCGTATATGTGGCCCAAGACGTACAAACGGGTAAAGAATACGCGCTCAAGCGTCTTATCGGTGTTGATAAAAAGGCCTGCCAATCTATTATAAATGAAATTAATACGCACAAACAATTATCGGGTCATCCAAACATTGTGAACTTTGTTTCTGCTACATATATTGACAAAACGAATGGACCACAACAGAGAGCCGAATATTTACTCCTAACGGAGTTGTGTAAAGGTAAGTTTGTAAATATACTAATGTGTAGTATTTACTGTATCACTAAAATTGTATTGCAGATGGCTCTTTAATTGATTGTCTGGGTACTAATTTGGAACCACCGCTAATATTGAGAATATTTTATCAAGCTACAAAAGCCGTGGCTCATATGCATTCACAATCTCCACCCATTGTGCACAGAGATATAAAAATTGAGAATTATTTGTTGGGCGATGATAAAAAATTAAAGTTGTGTGACTTTGGTTCAGCCACCAGTGAAATATTTTCACCCACATTAGACTGGAATGCTCAACAACGTAATACTTTGGAGGATCAGGTTTGTTGCTTAATTTTAGGTTTAAAATTCTTTTCTTATCGCCTTTTTTTCCTTCCCATATGTTTTCAAGTTAACCAGTGTTACAACACCCATGTATAGAGCACCAGAAATGCTTGATACTTGGTCTAACTATGAAGTCGGTTTAAAGGTGGACATTTGGTCTTTAGGTTGTATTTTGTATGTGCTTTGCTTTCAAAAGCATCCGTTTGAAGACTCTGCTAAATTGCGTATTGTAAATGGCAACTTCATAATACCCACAGATTCGAGATTTATTTGCTTTCATGATATCATTAAAGGTTTGTTTTCGAAATTGTTCAATAATATAATTCAATAATATCACATTCTGAATTTTCTTTCAAGGTTGCTTAACAGTAAATCCTGCTCAACGTTTTAGTGTATCGAACATTTTGGATAGATTAGCTGCCATTTCTGAAACAATGAATTGGGCTCTGAAAGGTCCTTTAGACTTGGTTGGTAAACCAATTATTACTACTACTCCAGAACATTCATGTGCTGCAGCAAACAATCCTGCTGCGTCTACGCAGCAACGTACTGTAGCTGGTAATTCAACATTTTATGACGATCCTTCAACTATTCCCAATCGTTCACAATCGCAATCACCTCATCCTCATTCATCCTCCTCTCAAAGCACCTCTTCAGCAAATACTTCGGCTGTTAACGGAAGCTTATTTTCATCTATACGAGGTGGAGCTGGTAGTTTTTTGAAAAATCTTAAAGACACTTCCTCTAAAGTAATGCAAACTATGCAACAGACAATCGCTCGAACCGATCTAGATATTAGCTATATTACATCACGTGTCTTGGTTATGCCCTGTCCTTCCGAGGGTTTCGAATCTGCTTATAAAACAAATAACATCGAAGATGTTCGTTTGTCGATAGAGAGTCGCTTTTCACCACAAAAGGTTAGCGTTTATAATTTTGGACCACGTTCGTGTCCTCGACTGTCTCCGCCAGTGCGAACTGTCGAAGCTGGCAGTATATACGGTTGTACACAAGCAAGAGCACCAAATCTGCAGGTAATTTTTCATTTTTCTATAATTTTTTTCTAATTTGGAAAATATATTTTTATTAAAAATTTTACAATATTTTTAGGGTTTGTTTTCTGTGGCAGAAGATATGTACGGTTTTCTTACGGCAGATCCTAAATCGATTGTAATTATACAAACTAGCGATGCAGGAGGCTGCACTGCGGCTACACTTGTATGCGCTTTACTAATGTACTCCGATCTCATATTGGAACCTGAAGATGCTGTACAAGTTTTTGCTGTTAAAAGGCATCCGGTAAACTTGAGACCTTCCGAATTTCGTTATCTTTACTACTTGGGTGATATATTACGTCCTACACCCCTACTGCCCCATTATAAAAACATCAATTTGGTTTCACTCAGTTGTCAACCAGTACCTCGCATGACTAAAACCAGAGATGGTTGTCGTATTTACATAGAAGTCTACAGTAATGAACGTTTGCTAATGTCTACCATGCAAGACTATGAGAAAATGCGTTTATTTATGGCTGGAACAGGAAAGATTACTTTACCCATAAACTTAACGGTATGTGGTGATCTTGTTGTGGTTTTATATCATGCCCGTAAAGCTATGGTAAGACCGCAGGGCATTAAAATATGCCAGTTTCAATTGCATACCGGTTTTATACCTGAACCAGAAACCTTAATAACATTATGCACGCAAGACTTGGATGATTTAGCAGATCCGGAGTGTGTACCACCAAACTTTACGGTCTCGTTGTCGTTAACAGTCACTGATGTGGAAACACCACCTGCACGTAATCCACCTTGGGTACCAACTAAGCCCAGGCGCAATGCCTTCAATTTGTTTAGTTCTCAATTGGAGTACGAGGAAATGATAGATAATTTTGTGGCCAAGCCATCTACAAACGTACCAAATGAACCTTTGAGGCAAGCTCCAGCAAAGCCTGTACCAGTGACTAAAAGTAAGTCCTCCACACCGCCATTAATAATGCCAGACATAACGGAAATACCGACAGAAGCGTTTTATATACCACCAGAACCAACACCTCCCATAGATTTGTTGAATCTAAATCAACCATCAGTTCAACAGCAACCACCTCATAACTCACAGGCTACCGCTATGCCATCAACAGATGCAAGTTTCGATTTACTTGGAGCATTTGGCGACGATGATTCCTCTGGTATTGGCACAGCACCCATACCAGACATTTTGGCGAACAATAGCCAACCGAAATCTGCTGCTGATTTGGATGACATATTTGGTCCATTAAATTCTAATACAACAGCTTCCTTTAATTTAGACTTTAATGCTTTTGCAGCACCTACATCACAAAACACCACAGCGTTTCCAAATCCAAATATTGTAAAAGGTGCTACGGCTTCAACATCATTTGGTGCTATACCAACGTTTACAACTCAAACAGCCAGTAAAGAACCTTCACCGCAACAGGTAAATATCGATTTTTTTACAACTATTTAGTTGCCTTCTGCCAAGGGCATTTGAAGTTCGATTGCCGTCGATAATCATGATCTTGCGTCACGGAAACTCTAAATATTTCCCCTATCCTGGTAGACAGAACATTTGAGCTAAAATTAGTCTGAAATAAGAAGTTGAACCTTTAATAAAATCTAGAGATTATCTTTTTAAATATTCACTTCAAATAAATTATTGCAATTTTAGTTTATTCATTGTATTTTCGATTATTTTAGACTAAAGACCCATTTGCCGACATTGCCAATTTAGCTTCAGGCTTAAATATTAATTTTACTCCAAATCCAACGTTGGGTGGTAAATCAGCAGGTCACACTCCTGTAGGTAGTAGTCCCTTTACAACACAATTCTCCAGTCCGACGCATAATCAAACACCAACAACTGGAAATAATATAAGAGTACCGCCTACATCAACACAAACATCAAATACTACGTCTCCAAATCATATGAAATCACCAAATAACACTGCAGGATTTGGTACGAGTTTTCCTTCGACACAGCAAACGTCAAGTCCGTTTACTACTGGTGGCACATCTGGACCATCAGCAGCAGCTTCAAATATACAAAATCGTCCTGATTACAGTCGCTCACATTTTGAACAGCCCAAGATGAATACACAACAACAGCAACAGCAAAAAAGTTCAGATATATTTGCTGATATTTTGGGTGAACAAGGTTATAAATTCACTAGTAAAGGCAATCAAGGGCCACGTTCCATCAATGAAATGCGCAAAGAGGATTTAATTAAAGATATGGATCCGAAGAAAGTTAAAATTATGGATTGGGTATGTAACGTTTATACATGGCAATTAATTTTTCTTATGTGACATAAACATGTTCTTTTTATAGACTGAAGGCAAAAAGAATAATATACGAGCCTTATTATGCTCTATGCATACCGTATTATGGTCTGATGCCAAGTGGACTAAATGTGAAATGTCACAATTAATAACACCCAGTGATGTTAAGAAGGCCTATCGCAAGGCTTGCTTAGCTGTGCATCCTGATAAGGTAAGTAAAAAATGCTTAATTTTCATTGGTTATTAAAGATATTTTTATATATTTTTTATAGCATAATGGTACTGATAATGAAGAAATTGCTAAAATGATTTTTATGGAACTGAATAATGCTTGGACTGATTTCGAAAACGATGCCACTCAACAGAATATGTTCAATTAATTTGCTTTTATTTTAAGCAAATCTAAAATATTATTTTTTTATAAATTATATAGTTTATAAATTATAACTTTGATTCTTAATTGGAAAAGTTATGCTATAATCAAAGAAATTATATAAAAAATATAATGCTACTATTATTGCTTTAAGCTTTAAATCTAAAGAAAAACAAAACATAACTTCACTCGTCCTAGGACCTTATTTACTTAATTCCTTTTTTTAAACAATGTAATACACATACATTTTAATAGAAAATTATAAATTAAAAACAATCTCTATACACAAAAATTTCTTTAACTGAAACGAATGAAATACTAATTTTATTATTTTTAAACTATATTATAACTGTAGAAAATATTTTCTTTATCGTAGAAAAAAAAAGAAACAAAAATAATAATAATTAAAAGTATTAAGAAGTAAATGTAAAAATGATTAAAACATTTGAAGATTTAAATAATTTTAAGTTTTTATTTTCTCTATATAAGTATCTATATATCTTATATATATAGATGAAAGTAGTTAAATTTTATAAAAGTTTAACTTTTGTTCAATTACAAAAGAAGTTTACTCAAAACGCAAAAAAGAAAAAAAACAAAATTATTAGAAGAATTTAATAATTATCCCTTGTCTAATATAAACTTTTTTGTTTTCCAATCAATTAAGTTAAGATTCCATTCCATTGTGAAATTAATACATTGTAAATAGAATTAACCGATAAAATATAGAGCATGAAATCCTTGAACAACAATCTCTTAGTACATATACATATACATACTGTAATGAAATTGAATTGAAAGTGTAAAAGAATGTACGTTAAATTTGTTTCAATGGATGGTTAAATTTAAATAAAAGTTATATACCGAAAATAAAATGCTATTTCATATATATTTTTATGTCAATATACATATACATATATGCATATGTATAAACATACATATATTTATTATGTAGTAAAAAAGAAAACCGAAAACTTTACATTATTTATGTAAGTAGTTACTCTGGAATGTTTAAATATATCGTATATAAACAAAAACTCATACACATCTCGTATTTCTTTTTACTTAATCTGTTTGCCGGCCACATAAACCTTCACAATATTACGATCATCGCCTACGTAAATGAATTTTTGTACCATTTCAAGTAGTTTAACTTCATTTGATTTTTTGTCATAGTCTTCCTTATTGTAAAAACCAAAGTTGTGTAAGGGATATAGGCTGGTATCGACAATCAAAGCATCAAATTCTTTGCCTTCAACAAAATTACCGCATACACTATCGAGAGCTAAAGCCTCGGCTCCACCTAGTGTGGCTAAATAAATAGCCTGCTTATAATCGATGGGTGTATATGGCTTATTATCACCGCCATCAGATTGTAATTTTCCACTGCCTTTAATGTTTTGCTTCTTAACAAATTCCAAATGGTGCGAAACATCTAAAGCTCTTAAAATTGCATCCTGTATGGAAATTGAATTGCCACCAGAAACATCTGCAAAGAGTTGATACAGTTACATAAACACATGGGAAATATTTTTTACTGAGTTTCTACCTGTTCCTAAGCCTACTTTAACACCATTCTCAATTAAACGCAAAATATCACAAAAGCCTGAACTTAACATGGTGTTTGAAGCCGGACAATGAGCTACAGAAGTTCCGGTACGTTTAAATAGCTCAATCTCATCATCTTCCAGGTGAACAGCGTGCGCCATAACGGTCTGAAAATAGTAAATTAAAAAAAATACATAAGGGCAGTTCGAGATAGTCGGTTTGTTATCATATTTATTCAGTTCAGTAGAATGACGAATTTGTTAATTTTATTATTTAAACCATTCCTATTTCACTTAATTGCTTACCTTTGGAGTTAGAAGTCCAGCATTGTCATATACTTTGGCATACGAGCATGAGAAAAGTTCTTTAACAAATTCAATTTCTGCTACGCTTTCACTAATATGACTCTTATGGGAAAATATACAAAAATATCCTTTGAATATCGATAGTATTATAATATCTTTTATTTACTTGTACATGCAGACTCTGGGTTTTTGCTAAATCCCCTAAAGACTTCATAAGCTCCTTCGTGCAACTTAAGGCAAATCGTGGTGTAATCGTAGGCTTCACTAAATGCGAATTTAATTTTTGTATTTCATCTACAAACTCTTCCGTAGCAGCTAAAGATTCTTCAGTTTTTTCTCTGTGAATGTTTGAATTTAGAAGAATTGGGAAACGGGTTGACAAATTTTGTAATTTTGACTTACACGTAGAAGCTCGGACAATTACAATTGGAACAAACCTTTCCTATTAAAGCACGTTGTCCCTGCCTAACCGCCTCTTTGGCTAATGTTAAGGTACTGTCTTTATTATTAGTACCAAAATATGAGGCTAAAGTCGTGCCACATTTAATAGTAGATTCCTAAAAAAAAAGATTTAGAGGAAGAGAACTTTAATGTATTTCAATAAAATCGAATTAAGAAGATGCATAAAAATAATTTCATTGAAAAGTTATAAATGTTTATTGCATTGATAAGTTAATTCGTTCTTATTTGAAATACTATTGATTTACTTGCTACATTGAGATTAGATTTTAAGATAACATGAAACACATAACTTACCACAACTCTTTTGTAAACTTTTTCAGCAAATTCTTGATCAGCAAATTTTGCCTCCAAAGGAAATGTATACGTATTTAACCATTCTAATAATGGCATATCTAGTCCTAAACCAATTTGTGCCACTTGAGGTGCATGAATATGGCAGTCAATTAAACCTGGCATAAGAAATTGTTCACCAGACAGCGTTATCAGTTCGGCATCAGACGGAAAATCTGTTTGAGTCGCTTGCCAAGCATTATAATTTTCACCTAGACCAACAATCTATAAAGAATATATATGAGGATATAATGAGTAGTAGCACTCTACTATAGACATTACCTTCCCATGTTCGTTTACAGCCACAAAACCGTTGGTATACAAAACAAATTCTTTTAAGGACTTGGTGTGTATTATTTGTCCTACAAAAACTTTATGTTTCTGTTCCATGTTCAAAATCAGGTTATCCAAAATGTTATATTGTGTCCAAAATGGCAATTAAAAAGTCAAACTACTTGCTATCAGTAATTAATGAAAACCTGTTGATAAAGTGCAATAAGATCGTGACAGAAATTGTTATCTTTGTTTTGGTTTATAGTTCAGAGTTGTTAACTCTACGATATAAAAACGCTGACAATTGTCGAAACAACCGTGTATAAAAATTTCTAAACAAGAAATAAAAAATAAATAAAAACAATATGAACTTCATTTTATAAAAATTTAAATAATAATATGCTAATATTTTAGACAAAATTTTTGACTTATTTTGTTTTCCTGATTTTAGAAAAAAATGTCATTTCCACTTTATTTGCACAAGGGTAACACTAGTTGTCAAATATCCTACACATTTGATTGGTTATAAAATTACGAATTCGGAGAACAAAGAGGACTTCGCTTGCAATTTTTTTAACTTTATGAGAAATGCATTTGAATATTGTTAACTTTTTCTAATATACAAATTCAAAATACAAATAATGTGAGAAAAAATAGTAATGGAACCATTTTCCAAAATAAATTGGAAAAATTCTTCAATCTCATCAGTTACAGAGCAATGTTAATGGTGGCCAAAAATGGACACCGGCAAAGTTACCAGTTGAATAGACAGTTTTAAATACTTGTCCCCCATATTTACCATGGATATTAAAAAGGAAAAAGTCAAATTCAAAGAATCGAAAATAGCTCAGCAAAATCATATAATTGAAGAAATTTGCAATAACGGCAGTGTACAATATAATTGTACTGCCTGTGGTAAAATTTTCCGCAGCAGATCTCAAAAATATTATCATTTGAGATGTGATCAGTTGCAGCAGATGCAATACAAATGCGATAGTTGCGATAAGGTACAATGAAATATTTTGAAAATTGTTTAATCTTTATGTTATACACTTACTATACACTAATGGGAGCGAATCGACCATAATATAGAGTGCAAAGATATGTCTGAAACTTTATAAACCGTAGTTATACTGCAGCTTATTCCTCAAATGTTAATTCTTCGTTTCGGACACTAAATAGAACGGGGAATTTGACCTATTCAAGAGACACTGTATGCCAGAAATACTCAATGCAATGCAACTAGAATTATATCCAGATTTATTTCCAATTTCAGTCCTTGGGACGTTTTAATAATTTTAACTTAATTCAACATCGATTCGCTCTTTTTAGAAAAATTCATTGCATAAATTGAATCTTTCTATTAACATCTCTTTAAAATTTATTACAGGTTTTTGCCCGCCACTCTCAGTGGAAGTATCACAAACAATCGCATATATCACCTATAAATAAGTGCCACAAGTGCCAGAAAACATTTTCAAATCCATTAGCGTTAAGAAAACACATAGCGTTGCATAAAGTAGAGCCAAAATTTTGTCCTCATTGCAACAAGTCATATCTTAAAAAAGAATCTTTGGCACAACATATTGCAGCTCAGCATCTTAATCAATTGCAATACGGCTGTGCTAATTGCCCTAAAAGATATGCGTCAAAGTCGTCGCTTCAATTGCATCTGCAAACACATGAAAGTAAGTGGATGGAAAGTTAATAACTGCTTTATTAAAATCTTGAAATTGAATAGAATGGTTTTCAATAAAAAATTTGCAATACTTATGGATTTCAAATACGTCCTTTTTTAAAACTAAAATCACATTAACTAACATATAAACATAGATAGTACTTTTAAAGGAATTAAAAATTTAAACTGATTATTTTATTGTTTATATATTTTAGAAAAACGATTTAAGTGTTCATATTGTGAAAAGTTATTTTATCGGAATTCAGTACTAAATTTACATCTTAAGCGTCACTACAACTCTAAAAGTTATATATGCACCGTCTGTCATAAAGTATTTAGCGAGTCCGGTGCTTTGGCAAGACATCACAAAATACATCAAGGTAAATATAATAGTGTAAAAAACATTTAAGCGTTATTAAAGTATTTTTCTTTATTTTTAGAAAACTCTATTCAATACAATTGTAGAATATGTAATAAAACTATTTTAAGAAAAGACAATATGAACAGACATGTAAACACCATACATCCTGAAGAAAAATTTGATAATATTGTTGAAGTAATAAAACCATCATTTGCAGAAACTCATGATAGTTTCGAAACTAAAATCGAAAGTAAAGGAAATAGAAGTTTTGTAATAATTGAAAATAAATTGATACAAAAACCTACTATAAATGCTTCCGAACAAAACAATACTGAAACTGAGACTGATGTGCTAAAAAATATAAACAATGAAAGTGGAAATTTTGGCTATCAAATAAAAAATCAAATAAATGTTATTATGGAAGTTCCTTCTTCTGACAGTAACTTACTATCATTGAAAGATAAAACAGAAGACCAACAAACACATCTAGATTCCAAAACAAAGGAGAGCCAATCTTCTGTGAACATATTGAAGAATGATTCAAATAATAAAGGTAAAGGCTTTAAAAGCGAAAGCCAAACATTTTATAATTTCGAATATCAAAATCAGACTGAAATAATTCTAACACCGGAGAACGAGATGCTAAATAGTAACACTACTAATTTACAATCCCAGTTTGATTTAGAAAATCATGCTCCTGTCAAAGCTCAAGATGACATACCAGCACAAAATGATTTTGAATCAAAAACACAAACAATTTCCTCTGTTATTAGATCAATAGGAAATGTTAAGAAAAATTTATGTCCTTATAATGTTACGGCCAATACAAAAGTAGTTGATAAAACCAATTCGGAATATAAACACAAAAAATATTGTCGCAATAACTATAACATTGATTTGTATAGAAAAATTCTGGGCTGTGATGATGATGACGACGATGACGATCAACAACAGGAAAATAATAATTATACTCCACCAAATCATTCGTGTAATACTATAGAAAGTAATATCTTGAAATCTACTGGGCCAGTACATTGGCGTAAAAGTTTTAAAAATAATTATGAAACATCTGCTTATTGCGATGGATGATCTGATTGTACTGGTAAGCTTTAACATTTAATTTGCTGCCTAATTATTTAGTTTTAAAACTAATTTTAAATACAATTAAAAGATATTCAATTAGTGTTTTGTGTATATGTATTTTTATTTATTGTATTAATTGTATTTTAAACTAATCTTTATTTTATGCAAGACTAACTAATCCTTACTGAATTTTAATAACCTTAAAAAACAAACTTTAATGCAAGATTTCATATTTGGCAGCTCATTACATGATTTACACTTAAAAACAACCAATAGTATACGAGCAGTACAGTCTTGTCAAAAATTGTGATAATTTTATCTTTCAAAATAAAATCTTAGCTTGTTTTCAATAAAAGCTTAGTAATTTCAAACACTTTATTCTTCACCACAGGCAACCGTCTTTTCATTCGTTTTAAGAAATATTTTTAATCTTATAATTCAACTTGTTTTTCATTTTATTACATTAAACAATTTGCTCTACCCTTTTGCTTGATAGTCTTTGTAGTAGATTTTGGATTGCAATCATATTTCGATCGCCTCAATATGTATGTGTATGATCGAATAAGATTGTATTGAAATCTTTTGTTTAAATAATGTTACGTCAATTCTCTTTTGTCTATATTACGTGATTCAGTAAATTTAATTCGTATTGCTGTATCCTTCTTTGACAAGATTTTAATCCATGGGCATTTTCATTCCCATATACATATATGTTAGTGTATTTCTGTCATTTTTCTTTCCATCCATGTGTATAATCACCTTTCTAATGTTTTCATTTGAATAGCCAATAATATTCCTTATACGCTATAAAATAAAAATTATTAAGCTCTACGCATCATTTGTTTAATTTCATTGTATTACTATCATAGCTGCCCTTACTACATTTATTTAATCTTTTTTTTTGTTTCAACTATACATAAGTCAATTAACATAAAAAGAGGAAAAGTATGTTAGGTTTGTAAGTCTTATTTAAGATGTGATTTGTAATATATTTTTTAATATTTTTAAACCACTTCTCCAACAGTTTTGTTATAAGCAAAGCGAACTGATTTATTTATATTATCCTATGTGATCAAATTGAAAATTAATTATATTTTAGGATTCCATAATTTATAATGCTTATTTATTAAAGAGAAATTAGTTTATAAGTATTTAAAAAAATAATAATAATTAAAATAAAATCTATAATTTCATACTCATACAATAAATACATTGGAATAAAATTATTTAAATAGTTTAAAAAATTAAACTTGTGGATCAAATCGTAGTATAAGTATAAAAATTACTTCCCATAGCAATAGTGAATAAATTAATTAATTATTGGGACGAATCTACCCACTTCTGTTCACCATGCTAAGAAGCGCCGTAATACATCTTTACACAAACTATAAAACCCGCGAGTCTTAATATTAATAATACATCAAAATAGCATATTGTTTTACGAACAAGAGAAAGAAAAAAACATTTCTGTAGCATAATATTGTTTAAAAGCAATTTGGCCATATGCCACAGCATCCACACAATTTTCTTTAATTGCAATGCTTGCAATTGTAATGGCGACATTGGCCGTGATCTTGAATAACAGATAATTATAATGATCATTAGATTTAAAGCAATTAGTTTTATTTGCACGAGGAAATAATATAATCTTTATATTTTATTATAAAATTGTATTCTCAATAATGTTAAAGCCATTGAATGAGAAAGATGTGTTGGCCGAAGTATATTGTTTAACACAAGAATCTACAAAAAATTGGCGTGCATTGTTAAGATATGGCAATTCATTAGAAATAGATACGAAACGTAAATTGTTATGGGTTTGGCCCACTGAAAAAAATGTGTGGCAGATTAACAAACTATTGAGGGAACATAATATAACAAATATCTTAAGCATTGGCTGTGGTAATGGTTTATTTGAATGGGTATTAAAAGAGGCTCTAAGTAAGTATTAAATTAGCATTTGCAAACAAATTATACTTGAATTCGTTATTTCCTTTTAAGATATTTCAGTTTATGGCATAGAAGTGGATCGCCAGTGGTGGCATAGTAGTTATGCCATCAAATCGTTCATACCACTTAATTATATTGAGGATATGAAGCAAAATATTGAACCCACAGAAGATAATAGTAGCAGCTTTCTACAACAATGTTGTTCATCAAATAATTGGAATTTCGCTTTAATGTTTTGTTATTTTAACAATCGTTCGGCATTTTTAGAATATTTAAAATTGTATGAAGGCAACTATGTTATAATAGTAGGACCTTTAAACAAAACTGATATTTATACAGACCCTCTGCCTTTAGAGCCGAATTTTCCAGATGATTTAGTACAAAAATGGAAATTAAGAAAATCTTTAGTGTTGGATTGCAATAATGTATTCGTTTTATATGAAAAATGTTTAACATAATTAAATTGTAAATATATAATAACTAAGTTCAAGGATTCAAATTTATCTCCTGAAAGAGCATTAATTATTAATGTTATTCATATCATGTAGATCGTTCTTTTTGAATACATGCAAATAAGTATTGAGAAATAAATAATACCACAAAAGTGCTTACGAATCATTTTTAATTTCTTTATTAAGCTCTACTAACTTCTATATGAAATTTACATGCTGGAATTGATTGCACTTCTGCTGTCACAGTACTATTAATACCCAGATTACTTAAAGCTCCTCTAACCAAACCGCACGTAAATGCCACAAACTGAATAATTTTAAAGGAATATTAAAAACATGTATTCAGTATTGTTAAATCAATTTCAAAATACCTTTGGGGCATGTTCCAACTGTTTAGTTCCTGGCGAAATGCGAGTTAGAAAGCGGAATGCCTTATCTTGGACCACATACATTCCCTGGTTATTTGTTCTCAAGTTGTCTACTTGTTTTTTGTATATCAATGTCCAAAAGTCAGTGCATATGTATTTGATAGTTTCAAGTTCATCTTTAAAACGGGCAACATCACGAGTTAGGCGTTCTATTAAACGGAAACCGGTGGTAAAGCCTATGTATTCCAATGTAGAAAAATCATTTTCCTACAGAAAAATGAAAAGGGGGTTGTGTGTTAGTAGCTATACTTTCTGGTGCAATAACTTTTTACCTTGTTGTCTTCAAGACAATAATTAACAATTTCTGCATGTAGACAATCGAACACAATGTCTTCTGACATTTTTGAAAGACAAATTGAAAGAAAGCTCAATAATTTAGTTAATATTTATTGTTTAACAAATTGAATCCAAACTTTCAATATCCTAGTTGGGCTTTAGCAACCGTAAACAAAAATAAACAGCTGTCCTATTTTATTTCAGATGTTATGTTTTTTAAACTCGATTTGGCATCACTTTTAGGGTTTCCAATGTTTTATAAATATAAATTACTTTAGAAATTGTATTAGTAAATTATTCTATTCTTTTAAATAAAACAAAAACCAATTTTACTTTAAAATTTAATTTAATATATACTTTTAATTTAAAAATTATTAACTAATTATTGAACGCCACTGTATCAAAGATATTTTTTTTAGAAATTTGGGATTAAGTTTTTAATCGTGTGGCAGCTCCGCAGTTTTTATTATTTTTTTATAAATGTAAACAAATAATCCGGCTTGATAATTTTTTTCTAAAATTTTTTTAATTTGATAAACACGATAACGGAACATTGAGTTGGCTGATACCATAAATTTCATTACCATTATAATTAATTTGCAGCACAAAATTATGATACTTAAACTTCAACAAACGAATCCAAATAATTTATTGCTTTGCATGCCAGTGCAAATTTGCCTTTTAATCGCTTTAAGCTTTTTAAGTTATGGAAGTTCCTTGCATGGCACATTTGTTTTTGACGACGCAGTGGCAATAAAACAAAATAAGGCTATAAATCAATTACCTACAAATTATACGGCCATTTTCTCCAGTGACTTTTGGGGCACCAGCATCGCTAGTAATGATTCTCACAAGTCGTATAGACCGATGACTTCTTTAATGTTTCATTGGGAGTGGATATATTGGAAGCTAGAACCATATCATATGAAACTAATAAATCTTCTTTTACATACCCTCAACACCATACTGGTTCTTCTGGTTATGAGAAGTATAACATTTTCTGGTTTTCCTTACAGTGTTGCTTTAATGTCGGCCATAATTTTTGCCGTACATCCAGTCCACACAGAGGCCGTATCAGGTATTGTGTCTAGAGCAGATTTAATGTTTTGTTCTATATACCTTTTGTGCTTGTTAATCTGTAGTTGTAGCTGTAGAAGATATAGCATATGGACACCTCTTATGGTATTTAGTTTGACCTGTGTCGGTGTTTTGTTTAAGGAGTCTGCTATAATAATTCCTTTAGCCTGTGTATTTCTCAATTACAGTTTAGATCGTAAATATACCTTGCCATGGAGGCACCAGTTGAAATCCGTATTCACAAAAACAAATTTGTTCTATGGCTTAGCTACGGTCGTCATATTAATTGCACGACTTTGGATAGCCGATTTTAAAAGTCCACAATTTCGTAAAGTCGATAATCCTATTGCCTACGCTGACAGCCTTTTAACTAGAATTTTATCACAAAATTATCTTTACGTATACAATTTTATGATGTTAATAAATCCTTGGCATTTATGTTTTGACTGGGCTTTTGGTTGTATAAAACTTATAGAAAGCTTTACAGATATGCGTGTTTTTACAATAGTTATAATGTACTTCTTTATAAATACGACAATTTGTAGATATCAAAGCAATTATGCTGCAATGTTTGGTTTAGTAATGACCATTATACCCTTCTTACCAGCGTCTGGTATTATTAAAGTAGGCTTTGTTATAGCCGAGCGTGTTTTATATGTACCTTCTATAGGATTCTGTTATTTGGTGTCATATGGTTTTATGTGCCTCTATGAGAATGTAAGACTTCGTAATATTTTAAATGCTAGTTTTATGGTACTTGTGCTAATTTTCATTTTACGCTGCCGACAACGTTCAGCCGAATGGTTAACTGAAGATAAACTATTTACCTCTGCATTGGCAATATGTCCCGATAATGCTAAGGTAAGTTGTAAATAATCAAATATTTTGATGATTAATTTCTTATCATTTACGTTTCGTTATCGAGTCATACATTAAACTAAAGGCTAATACTAAAGACAGATACTAGTTACCCTACTTTAATAAGTAAGTATGAACGTTATTTGACGTAATCTAGAACAGCACAAAAGTCAGCATTTCCAAGTTGTGTGTGACTAATTAATAAATGTTGCCTCTTCTAAAAATTGTTGTCGTTGAGGGTTTGTCATTTCTGTTTTGATCTAAAAATAAAAAAAAAAAATTATGAATAGAATGTTATCGAAGAGTAAAAGGGAGACCGCATTTAAATAAAAACTATTTTAATATCAAACATATATTCATAGGAAATTCTTTGAAATTAATTTTCTAATTAAAAAAGATAATATGATGAGATCTTAATAGAATTATACAACATGGGATTGAGATTACTTTATATGATCTGTTTATCAAACACCATATAAATTTGATAATTAATAAAAAAAATTAATTGACAAACATTTCGGTACAAGTAAACTTGGACAGTCTTAATTTTGTTAGCAGTTTAAAAACCTAAATTAAATTAACAAAAAAATTGTAAAATATAAGTTACATTTAAAATTTATAAAATTACAGGTCCACTATAATATTGCACGCTTAGCTACTGATATGAAAAATAACACAAAAGCTTTTGTCCACTATCAAAAGGCAATTGATCTTTATCCAGACTATGATGCTGCCCTTATGAATTTAGGCAATCTTTTTCGTGAGACTGGTGATTTAGGAAAAGCCGAATATTATTTACAAAAATCAATCGATGTAACTCCAGATTTTGCCACAGCCTGGATGAATTTAGGCATAGTGCAAGCGGCAAATAAAAAATTTCAAGAAGCCATACAAAGCTATACAAATGCCCTTAAATATCGTAAAAATTATGCAAACTGTTATTACAATTTGGGAAATCTATATCTGGAACAAAAACTATATACCGAAGCCTTAAATCATTGGCAGAGGGCTGTAACTTTAAATCCTAAATTTCAAAAGGCTTGGGCTAATATGTTAACGATGTTGGATTCAAAGAGTCTTTTTGAAGATGCTTTACGTTTATCTGAAGAGGCGTTAAAGCATTTGCCAAATGAAAGTTCGATATTATTTTTAAGAGCGAATATCTTTGGTAAATTGGGCCGTTATGTAGAAGCTGAACAATTATTTAAACGCATAATTGCGAAAGAATCAATGAACTATATGTACCATACAAATTTAGCTGTATTGTATCATCGTTGGAATAGAATAAATGAAGCAATTAATTCATATAAAAAAGCCTTAGAAGCCAATCCACAAAAAGCCACAACTGCTAGAGATAATTTAAGTAGACTCATCAAAAGACTGGCAAATGAGAAAGCCTTACATAAAGATTAAGTATGTATTAATAATAATAATAAAAAATCATTATTGATCATATAAATACACACACAAGTAACAGATGGTGTAGACTCTAGGGAAAATTTATGTCTGATTTTTAATTTTATTTATTTGATTTATTTTTTATACCATGGGTGACAATATGTTTATACTATGTACGTATATATGTATGTATGTTTTATATATGCTATGTATACATGTGTTTATTCGAACTGCTTTTTTTAAATCAACATTATGCGTCGAAATATTTGTTTTTTTTTATTATGTTTATTTGTATACGTATGTATGTATTTGTACATTTTATTGTTATTTTATAGAATTAAATTGCATTCAGTCACGTCGCGATACAAAAACACGTAAAATAAAATAATTTAGCACCTGGTAATTGTACGCTAATTTGTTGCATAAACATTAAATATACAAATTTATATTTTCATATGATTATTTGTATAAGAAGAATAAGAAATGCTTTCAGTTTTGTTAGAACGAATAACAATACATTCATTCATACGATACAAAAACAAAGTTATTTAATAAAATTTATCATATCCATTGAAAATCATAGTATTGAGATTTATTAGAATTATCGTAGTGATGTTTTTGAAAATTTTTGTTACAGATTAAGACTTTAGTTGATTGAATAAATAACGAAATGTACACAAACCTATGCATTAAGAAGGCGGGTTAATTATAGTGTATAACTTTTACCATAAAATATTTTCTATTACTTTTAAAAAAGAATAGTGAAGATATTTTATAATGCAAAAAACATTGTGAATTCTTTTTCTACTGGTAAAATTACACAGCGATAATCTCTACTATACATAATCAAGTTTCTGTATAAATTTGTCTTCTTGTTCTGAAATTTTTTTATTTCATGGGAATACATAAATATTTGCTTTTAACTCGTTCAATAATAACTACAATTTGGTTGCGTATATTTCTAAAGTTGTTTGTTATAAGCTTTTATTCCTCATTTCTGATACTAATTTTAAATTGCATTATTTCATGCCTTTGGTTATTAAAATGAGCTCTTTTTACGCCCTGTTTTAAGACGTTCATATCGGAAACCTAATTTATATCCACTTTCCAGCATAAAAATAAGTTGCTATTTTTTTGATTTCTCTTCAACCAGCTTGTTTGATTTCTGATTCAATTGTATTCTTTTTTTTTCCTGTGGATTCAAGAGTCCTTCAATAACGATTTGTATTTCAATGCAATTTTTTTAATTACTCTTCGACCGACTTGGTGGAATTCGGATTCAATTTTGATTTTTTTCCTGCGGATTTAAGAAAATTAAATTATAAAAAGCAATGGTTATTATTTTAATTCTTCTTTAACGTAATACTGCCTTAAGTTTTTCTTAAAAGCAAGTTTCGTTTTCTTTTTTTGCTGTTTAACAATAATAGAAGAGAAAAACTGAAATAATTCCGTCTAGGAAATTAACAAATACAAAATCAAATCAAATATGATTGAAAAGATAATAGTTTAAAAAATTTTTAAAAAATAAAAGTATGGCAAACAATTTTCCAGATATGCACAAATTAACATACTTAGCAACCACCGTTTTTAACATTTTTAAATCGTTGTAATTTCTATTACATGACATTACTTTACAACTTTTTCAAAATAGTGGAGAGATTTGTGTAATTTACTTAATAAAAAAAAATATAAATTAAATAAATACATCCACACAATTTGATAATTTTTTGTATAAATTGTATATTTTACTTTTAAACTTTTTTCTAAAGTCTAATTAAATAACTTCATATTGGAAATAAATGATAAGATAGTAGGTATGTATTTAAAAAAAAATCAATTCAATTTTTTTACTTTTTTGTAAACATAATAATTAAGAAAATATTAATTAAATATCTAAAACATAATAATTAAGATAATAAGGTAACGGCAAAAAGATCTTAAAATGTAATTAATATTAAAATGAAAATTTTTTATCAATATTTCTAATAAAGAAAACAAACAAATACTTGTAAATTTTATCAGTTGCTTTATAAATAAGATAATAAGTAAGGTACATACATACAATATATAATATTTTGAATGATATCATATTTTGAATAATTTTATTTCTTATAATAATATTTTGTATTGAAGGTTTTTTGTTGTTAAATTATTTGCACCAGAACAAATACCATTTGAAAAGACGTTTAGGGAGGATACCAAACATATGACATTGACGTACAATATATTAATTAATTAGAATTGTTATATACTACGTACATACGATTTAATGGTAAAGAAAACTTAAACTAAGAAAATAAATTAAAGTAAACAGTTTCTATATGCGTTTATTTGATAAGAATGAAATATAGGAAATTAGAAAATAATAGAAATACTCTTATAAGCTACAATGAAGTATAATAATTTTCTTTTTGAGTTTGTTAAACAATATTAGTGTTTTAGTTAAATGAGTTATTTCGAGATGAAAAATTTTATAAATAAGTCTTACATTTTTGAGATACATATGTAAAAAAGAAACGGTTTTTTTATATAATATAATGGCATGAGACATGGTCTACTCTATTCTGTATCAATAAAGAATTACTGTTCTTTTCAAAGTACGGATCACATTGTTTATAGATTGTTTAATGAAAAAAATTTCCATTAATTTTTGAAAGCATAAACAAATTTGTTGTTTTTTTTAGCTCAAATCAATTAGAGTAGCTTGAAATGTAATATTTAGTTTTGTGATAAGCAGGCACATTAAATAAAGCTTGCTAGTAGTGAATATTTGCTTAAAGTAATACAAATTCCTCTGTTTCGCTGTCATCATCATTATTTGTTTGCACCAACGTATCATTATTAATTTGCAATAGTTGTTTTTGCAAAGGTTTGTATAAAGAGTCGCTCATTTCATTAAGGTTTTCGTGTTGCAAACAACGACCTCTTGAAAATGAAAATAATGGATAATTGATTTCAGCATATTGTTGTGCTGAAGTCTCTGTAAAACTATTGGTCATACTTGAAGGCAATTGTTGTTGTTGTTGTGTACCAATGTTCAGTTGCTTTTCTAAAGAAACTGAAGCACAGCGCATAGGATGAAGATACTAAAATTAAAATTGAACGAAAAAAAGAAAGAAAGAAGAGACATTTTAAAAACAAATAATAAATAAAAGGTGTTAAAAGCTTTTTTATTATGATTTATAATGAGAAACATTGTTATCTTTATAAAGTCAACAGTTTCGTATTTGCAAAACTAATTAAAATTTTATTGCTTACCATTTGTACAGATTCAACAAAGTTATCAAAATCCGTTTTTGTCTGACAATAAAAGCCAATACAACAGCTGGGATCCATTTTGTTTGTTTTAAGCTTTCTGGGTGATTTGCAGTGAAACGAATGCAATGGAAAATTCTCTTGATTAACATCCACCATTTCCTGGCAATAGTGGGGGTCCAAATGGATTAATTTATCCTCTAAATATGTAAAAAGAGATGAAATTAATCAAAATTTGTTTCAGAATAAACTATAAATACTACTAACCTTGAAAACCCACAAAATATAATGAGTGCTTAGGGCGGCCGCCTATTATGCCTATGCAATATTCAGTGCTGAGCAATAATTTTAAACAATGAGCATATGCCGAATTCAGTTTTTCTGTACCCAAACGCAGTGGTATTAAAACAATCAAGGATTTCCAATTTTGTTTCGCTTCTGATGTTTTGGGAGTATCCGCCTTACGCCAAGGTACATGAGATTTAGGCGTAGGTTCTGGTATACAACATTCCGCTTCAATGTCACCAATGTAAACTGCAAAGATTTAGGATTCATAGTGATATTGAAATAATTAAATGTGGTAGTATTAGACTTACTAGTGCAATCCTTGGCTACATAAATAACAAGATTATCAAAGTCAGCATTTTCCTGTGCGGCGTTTTTAAGGGATTGTCTAAGTAAAAAAGATAAAACATTTTTTTATTCTACGACATTAAAGATCATTGAGCTTAACATACTTTAACAAGTACGATACTGAAGCTGGACCGTACCAGTCACCTGGTTTTTTACCCATTTTCTCGCCCAAACTTACTAAAGTGTGTATAGAAAATGGTGAACTTTTTGAAGAACTATCACCAAACCATTTGATAATCTTTTTATGCATATTATCCTCATAAGTCGAATGTAATTGAGATTCTGGATCGTAACGCCAACCTTTAAGAGAATTTTGTTAATCACTGACAGTAATGTAAAAGGGACAGATTGTTCGTCCAATAACCACTAATCTGTTAAACTTACTGCGTCCTAAAAAGTGGCATATTAAGGCTTGGGCTAAGAGCATTTGACCACTCCGCAACATACAACCCCAACCACAGTCTGAGGTGTAATTTGAACCATTCATTAGTGGAAACTCCCGTCGATAGGTCATCCATATGCGACTAAAGAAATCACGTTTAAATCCTTCTATACCCTCTTCCCAGGGATTTTCTCCTACTTGATTTTCTGTGGCATCCATAGCCATTTCTTGTGGCACTACAATTTCTTCCACTTGTTGAGGATTCAATACAGGATACAAAGGCGCCGTATTACTATTGGGTGTTACTATATTCTCTGAATTTGCTTTTTGTATTGTATCATAGGCACTTGATATAATACCAACAATTGTGTTATCTTGTCCAGGATTGTTTGTTAAATCTGCTGAAGTCTCCATAGAAGAAGAGGGAGTACTTTTTCGATGATAACATCTACCCAACAGCCACACTGGTTGCTCTTTCGAAAAATTCGACTTCAATTTTCCACTCCAACCGTATTTAACATTGTGCCACATGGTTAATAGCTTTGATTCCATACCCTTTGTTGGAGTCCTGCCAGCAGCCGGTGTCGATGTTGACGATGATGCTGTATTACCATCATTGTCATCTGATTCTGTTGGATTGTTAACACACGATGCTCCCGAAGTGTTGGTGTACAACTGTTGAAAAGCGTTGATAAAACGTGAAGACGTTGATATTTTTCTTTGTGGTGTTGATGTTTCGCTTTTACTAGCATTTTGCAATGGAGGAGCCCCAGTTGGTGGTCTTTTGACACATTGTATGGTTGCGGCCTGTTCTTCTTCGATAGCTCCCTCTTCAACAGGTATTATATTGGCAGCGGTGGTTGTGCTGCCTTGAAAAAGGGATAACTTTTCGTCCGTTAACTGCGACAATAGACCATCATAGTTCATCTGGGAATGTACATTGCAATAAGGAAATTTCTTTAAACATGGATACATTGTCATTGAACTCATTGCAACACTTTATAATATCGTTTGCTTGTTTCACTACAACTACCACTACTATTGATCGGTCAGAAACAAAGTTTTTTGTCTTTTTGTTTGTGGATTATTTACGTGCGAATGACTAAATTGTTTATCTCTGTATCACGGTCTCAGTATGACTGTTCTTCTTGGGAACTCTTATTTCGCACGTTCACAATAATTTATCAAGTATTAAGCAACGTATTCTATCGTATTATGGACAGTACTTACCATTTATGTTGATAATTTTTTTCCTTCTTTAGAATGTGTTGGTGAAATTTGTAGTCTACTTATCTTTTCGTATTATTTATGATAACGCTTAGTAAGTGTTTTGTTTATATTTATTATTATTGGTTTTTGTTTTTATTTCTAATTTCGCATTTGATAATTTAATTTTATATTTATTAGATTTGCTTAATTGTTTAGCAAAAAATAGAATGAATGAATGCAGGCAAGTGCCGTAAGTGAGAAACAAAAAAGAATAATTGCACATAGAATGTAAGTTTTTCTTTTTTATTTTACATTCTCTTTGTTCTTGACGTTTGTTTGAATTACTTAATTTAGTGAAGGTTTCACGGATGTAAATAATCAAAACAAAACACAAAATAACAGTAAAGGATGCTTACAGATGCTTACATCGACTGTTGCCAGATTTATTATGTGGTGTCCTCGAGTAATTCGTTCATTGCCGATAAACCGAGTACTTTAATTTCCAAAAACTTTTCATACAATAAAATTTCATTTGTGGCGTGTTTTTTTAGATTCCATGATTATGTTTGTAAAATAGATTACAGATCTAAAAATATTAATTAATTTATAAAAAAATTACAGCATGGGAGATGTTTTTGAATCAACGAAAAAATTTCTACGAAGGAAATTAAAATTTCCCATAATCGGTCAAAACATTTATCAATATGTGATATAATGTACTTATAATATATTTTCCTATATTTGTTAAATTTTAAAATCTAAATCTACTTCACTATTTTGCCATATATTAACGAGTAAGTAATCGATTAAAAAGTTTACTACTTAGTTTTGCAACTTTTATTTGGTAAAACAAGAATACAACTTTGCTGTCAAAACATAAAGCCCAATAACAACGTTGCAAAATGAGCGGCGCTCGAAGAAAAAATTGCATTTTTTTATAGCAGAAATTTGGAAATTTTATTAAAAAATTTACAATTGTGCCTATTTAATAAAAGTAAAATAAAAAAGAATCGATCGGAACAAAAAATAGAATATAAACGACGTATTGTAAATCACTTAAGCTAAAAGGAAAACTTTAATTTCTTCGAAAGAAAAAAAAACTTTGCTGGAAAAAATACACACGTCGTTTTCGCTTGTTCAATGAGGGCTTCGAAAAAAAATACGTGAAAAATTAAAAAAAGAAGAATAGAAAAGTTGCATTTTTTTACATGAATATCATAATTAGAAAAACAATCAAAATTGTTTAAATCGTATAGTGATCTAATGGAAATAAATAAGTACTATCTAATTAAATAAATAATTAATTGTGTCTATTGAAAGGGAAATTGTTTTTATTTTTTTAAAATATAAAAACTTTTTTTGTTGAAAATTGTTTTTTTTTTATGTAAAAAGAGAATTTGTAAAACAAAAAGAGGGTGCTCTGACCTCACGAATCAAAACCGAAAAGAGAAAACGTGTAAATCGGTAAAAACACAGTTGTTGTTGTGCTTCAATGAATGGTGGGCGGCAAGAAGAGGATGTTTATGTTTTGATTAGTGAGAGTCCCATATCTTCATACGCGTGCATGTTTAAACACTGCAATAAGTAAATAAAACTAAAAACATAATAATTATAAATAATAACAATTATGACGGAGGCAAAACGTGTAACCCTAACAACGATCAGTAATAGTGTGACATCTTCCCTCTTGACGACTGGTTCGTCCGGCACGTTACGCTTTGGTGCAGATCTTCTTTCACAAACGGATAAACCTACCACAGAATCTTATCCTGCCGGGGGTAAAGGCTCAAGCAAAACAATACGTTTAAATATTGAATTATTTGAAACAGATTCCGTCAAGTATCCTGAGTTTAATTATGCTAAACTAATGCACGTAGAAAAGGTAAGTGTGTTGGCAGATTACCTATAAAAGGTTTGAACATAAAAAATGCAATATACAGCGGTTTTAAACTGTATCAGAACTAGGTCTAAGTCGAATTTAATTTTATTTGTGGATCGGTCAAACGGATGGTGACGGGTAATACGTATAAGTGGGTCTAGAAGCGACTCTCCAATCTTATAAACTGCACGGGACAACTCGCGATCATTATTGATTTCGGCCTATGCCAAATAGTTTTGTTGGCTTAGCTCGTGAATGCGAAAGAGTTTTAATAAAAAACGTTTCCAATTTAATGCAAAAATTATGCATTTATTTCTCACAGATATGTAAAAATCTCTATTTCATTTCTTTAAAAAATCTATATATATCTATCTATCTATAATTTTTTTTAGAAAAAACAAAAGAAGATAAAACAAAAATCCAATGGTTTCTCAGATCCTTTCGAAGATAACGACGATGATGTTGCACGTATTGCAAAAGAATTAGAGAAGAAATACGGAAATACATATAATAGCGGCCGTGGAAAAAATAAAAGAGATGATGTGGATATAGGAATGGGATATGATGAATCCGATTCCTTTATTGATAATACCGAAGCGGTAATTAAATCATACACACACAGAAATACATAAAGTAAGTGCAGTATTAATTTAAATTCAATATATTTCAGTACGATGAAATAATTCCTGATGAAGTTGAGACAATCGAGGGTGGCTTTTATATAAATTGTGGAGCGTTAGAGTTTAAGAAATTACACACCGAGTCACTAACCACTAAAACTGATGAAATCATTAAAATGCCAAATCGTCCAAAGAAACGCGTTATATCATCATCATCCGAGGAGTCATCGTCATCCGACGAAGAGGACGAGGAAGACGATGATTCTGACGACGAAGACGATGAGGAGTCTGGCGAGGTTTCATCCATCGAAACAAGTAAATCAAAATCATCAGTCAGTACAAAAGAGAAGAAACTAAAATCGTCTATTAATAATCCTGCCAAAAAGAGCGCAATTTCTACTGAAAATGGAGGAGGAACGATGAAAAAAAGCAAAATAAAAAACCTAACCAGTACATTGTCTTGTTCAGCGTCTAGCTCGCCTAAAGTGCCGGCAGAAGAAAGAGTTTCAGATGTCGAAAGAAATATAAAAAAGGTTGAGAAAACCACAACTGTTAAGGATATGTTGAAAGCGCAAAGAGATAATTTTTTAAAATCTCAAACCTCTTCCAACGGTGATACAAAAGAAAAATCATCAGCGGAAGATAATGATGATGAAGATTCCTCAAGCGATGACTCTGAAGATGACGATGATGAAGACGATACCGATGAGAATAGTGACTCAACAGAGAGTATATCACAAACTCAAAAAGATAAAAAACAAACGCTAGGAACCGATGATCTTGGAACAACTGAAAGTATGTATACTAATTGTTGAAAAATATTTTGTTATGAAGCATAGTATAATTGCTGTTTTGTTATTTTTGTTACAGAACTGAGAACGACTGATACCAGTTTACCGGAATTAGAACCCGATGTCTTAGGAAGTATTATAGAATTTAGAGATGGTGTTAAAACACAAAATTTAATTGGCAAAAAATTCCAATTCGATGACAAATTATCAGAAACATTTCTTAAGTACATAAATCTATAAATTCCTACTAAAATAAAGTGAATAATGGTTTAAATGTTATTTCCGTTTAGAATTGATGATTCTCTGTTGTGCCTGGAAAAGATCCAACGTAACACGGTGTTTGCACATTTAGAATTTCAACTTTCTTTACCAAAATACTTTTTTCTAAGGAAAGCCAAGCAGCTGCGTATCAAAGAAGAAAAGCTGAAGAGCAAACGGGCTTTTAACAAGCTATATAAAGCAGTAACTGAAACAATGCCTGCAGTTATGGTCAGTTACGAAGCAGAGCTAAGAAGATATACTGAACTGCTGTACGTATTTGCTTTGTAATCGAATAAGCCTGATGTTTTATTAAAAAAAATATAATTTTTGTTTTATTTACTAATATAAAAATATATGTATTTAGAGCTGCAAATTCTAATAGCGAGCATCCTGCGAAAATGCCAAAGAAAAAGTTCCCTTGGAACACAAATTTAAGGTAAACTATTCACGTACATTCTTTACTTTCTTTTGTTAATTAATTTTGTTTGATGTTTTAATTTGCATTAGAAATCTTTTGTATGATGTCTACCAAGTGCGTTGGACTTCATACCCCGTGCTGGGTACACGAAAAGAAACACTCGAGGAATTTATAACATCGTATATGCGAGATAAGGTTGTAGATATTTGGCCAAAGGGTTGGATGCGTTATGAAGAGTTGCAAAAAGAAATAGAAAAACGTAAAGCGGCAGCTAAGAAAGCTAAGGAAAAGAAGAAAGTAACATCAGCCACAACCTCAGGACAATCTTCACCAAATCCTAGTATAGTAAGCAGTTTACCTGCTTCAATACAAACTGCACCACCTGTGACTGCATTATCTGCTGCAGCTACAGGCACATGTTTTCCTAATGCGACAATAACAGCTCCGCCCGCTTCCTTTATGAAACAATTTGAAGAATTTACTACTCGCTCCAATGCCAACTCGGATACGGATTCAGTGGCAAGCAGCAGTGCATCTTCGGGTTTAAAACGCAAGAATGCAGACACCAATCGCAGTAAACCAGCTAAAGCAAAATCTGCAAAATTAAACGGTGAGAAAAGCAAATCAACTATAAATAATGGTGGTAACAACAATAGCAACCGAAATATGCCGCCTACAATATCGGTCGACCTGGTGTCACCGAGCAAAAGAACTGATCATAGCATTAATCACATTATGTTACCAAATGATGGCTCAGCGGTCAACAGTAATCCGACAACTTCAATGGCATCGTTAATATTCAGTGCCACCACAGCAGCTGTTTCACAACCATTAAAACATTCCAGTAATACACATGTTATTGATCTCGATAATTATAAAAGCGTGGGTGATATACTACAAACATCGAAACAATTACAAGCAGCGGCTAATGCTGCAGCTTCCTCATCCTCTTCTCTAACCGTAAACAGTACGTCGACGTCTACACATGCACGACGTGAAAGCAGTGGAGACTCAGAAATTGAAATTGTTGGCGTCTATCCAGCCAAGCAGCAAATTAAAAAACACAAAGCAAACAGTCGTAGTACAACACCAAATTCTAATTACAACATGACCACTGATAAGACTACTACGAGTTCACATCACAGTCACCAGCATAGCAATAACAATCGAAAGAAGGCGCAACAAGCCAACTCAGTCTTAAGCAGTTTACCGGGAATGGATGTGAATAAAATGGTTAGCGCTCTTATGGAATTGGGTGACGTAAGTTCAATATTCTACTTTAAAATTTATGTAAAATGTTCTCTAAAGCTAATATGTATTGTTTATTTGACATGATAGAATTTGCAAATTAAACCTGTTTTAGCAACAGGTGCTCAACAACAACAACAACAGCAGTCTTCGCAATTGTCCTCAAATCAATTGGCGCAAGGTTCAAATGCACATCAATGACCCACAACGAATGCCTTACTTAATCTTGCAGCAACGTCGTGTAATTTGTTAAATTCACTTCCTACAACTTCATTGGCAGCAACATCGTCTTTTTACAACCATGAGCAAACTGTAGCAGCGGCCTTAGTATTATCCTCAATGTGTGGGAATACCCTAACAACAACTACCACCGGAACCAATTCAAATACGTCAACACTGCCAACGATCGTGGGTAATACCAGCGGAATAACACAGTTTCCAGCATCGTCATCATCCTTACTACCACTAACCAATAATGATAATTTAAATTTTAATAATTTATCAACACTGCCTTTATTTTTAACGCCACCACCACCACCACCATCGCCATCCCCTTCATCAAACACATCTCCTATAAGTGTAAATATGAAATCTCTATTAACATCATCACATTCATCCTCTACGTCTAACTCACAAACGAATATGTCCGCTCCCGCAAATTTGTCATTTTTAACACCAAATCATTTCTTAATTTCCAAATCGCCTTCACCGCCTTCCAAACACGATCGTCGTTCAAAGTCTCCAGCAACATCTACATCGTCAACAACAACCACACAACCATACAATCATCTTTCTCATCAGCATCATCACCACCACAAACATCACGTACAGAAATAATAATATTATCATTTTGTTGTAATATAATGTCCTTCCTCCTCGTAATTATTGCACGATTTTTATAAAAACAATGAAAAAACTTGAATAATTTCATTAAAAAAATATAAAAATCCACAATGTAAAGTATGTTTCCTTTTTTCTTTTCGTTTTTGTTATAGAATTTCTTAGTTTTATAGTGTGTGTTTAATTTTTCATTTTTATTTTCTTTTTTTAATTAATTAATTCATTACTTAATTACTTAATAATATAATAAAATATTTTTTAAGATTTAATTATGTACGTTAGTTACAACAGAATAAATTCTATTTGAAAAACGAATTTGGTTTTCGACGCGTATCATTTAAAAATATATGCCAACTTTATTTAAGCAAATCAAGATTCTCCGACACATTGGTGAATCGTATTATTATTATTTTTCTAACGAAAAGAAATTAAATATACTTAAACTTAAATAAAGTGAATGGTTTTTTTTTAATTTATTGGGCTTTTTGGGAGTGATTAAATTAAAATATATGTAATAGCTATTGTGTATAAACCATTATTTAGCCGATGTTAGTTAGTATGCAGATCAATGTCTGATGTATTTAATACAACAGTCTAGGGCTTTCTCAATTCATTTTTTACCATTGATATTCCTTCTAAGATGTATTCGTTAAGGGCGGTAATAATGTGCATATTTTCTGCATCAAGTTGAGTTTTTGCCGAGTTCAAACATAAAGCTTTAATATGGTCGATTAATTGAAGGCTCCTGTTAATGCCAGACGTTGAAGCAAGAACAACGGAGATTAAATTTAATGGATATCACAATTCCGTAGATTGCTCCACGATGATACACAGACTATTTACTCTTTAAGTACAGGAGCTGTATGTTCGTTTGGGAGGTTCTGTTGTAATTTCGTCTGCCTAACATGTTAGTGATCATAGTTAGCATTGTTATATTTGTTTCTTTTCTGCATACTGGAAGATATCTCTTCTTCTACAGCTTTATAATGAGTCATATAGTTTGCACAGAAAACATAGCATTGACCCCAAAAGTCCCCCAGAGACTTTAAGTTCCGTGCGACGATGGTTATCATAGTTGTATCGCACAGGTTGCTGTATTCTGTGAGATCTCTAATTTTGGAAGAAATTGTGAGAATAGTGGTAGTTTCGGATTAATATTGCCTTTGGGTATGTACAATGTACCATTTGTCAATGTACATAAAGCTTTGGCGATCTCGTCTGTTCTGTTCTGTTTTCAAGTGAAGAACAGTAGTGTCGCCAGACAAATATAGGTTGCTGAATTGATGGTTGGTTGGCATGGCAGTCCTAATATCGCTCTAAAAGCGAAACAATTCCCCCTCCAATTATTTTAATAGATATACGAGAATCTGAGTTCTTAAATTAGGCTTACAGACTAAATTTAGACCTTTCACATGGCCTCTTTCCAATTGGTGGCAGGGTCATAACATTATTATATTAAAACAAATTGTTTATTTCATTCTAACAAATAATTTTTTTTTTTCTTAGACGAAAAAAGTAAGATTGCCTTTTTGTTATATGAACTGCTGAATAGGCAAGCTATCGAACTGAAAGAACATTTGTAAATAAAATAATCGATATTGTTTTTGATACTTACTCCGTGTTTTGCGTATATCACAGTGATTTCGAATGTTCGAAAAAACAAGTGAATAGTGTGAGTGAATAGACTGTGTAAGTAGTAAACAGAATAAAAATAACGTATTTAGAAAATTTTAATTATATTTTATTTATTTTAAAATTAAAAATTCATTTATTTTTTAAAGACTATTGTTCTAAAACGTTGTTAATTTCTTATTTAAATTTTGAATAGTCTACATTACCATTAATTCTGTACTTTAATGTTTTTTTTTCTTTTTTGTTTATCGCATTATGCAAATCTTTATAATATCATTAAATAAAAGCACATCCAAAAATCCATTATTTTGCAAATAAAAATAAAATACGAGTGTGAGGAAAGTGCATTAGAAAGTAATGTAAACCATTGTTATTAAAACTACTTTATTACGATAAATTAAATATATGTATGTTTATATATATGTATTTGCATATTAAACAAGCTACATACATACATATGTATATCATTTTAATTATATAGTTTTATATAAATATATATACACTTAAATAGTGCCCTCTGTGTGAAAGGACTATTATTTGTTAAATAACAGAAATTATTATAGTAAATATTCAAAGTAATAAGCATTTTTGTTTGTTTTAAAGACTACTAAAATTGTAGGAAATTGTATGTATATATGGTTTTAGTATCCATAAGTATTATTTTGCACTCAGGTTAAAATAAGTAAAATTAATAATAATTTAAATTTAAATAATTTGAGTTTCTTTTCTTGCTTTTTTTAACTCGCCATAAACTTTTCGGATACTATTGTAGACATTATGTTATCTATAAGAGTCTAAAAATGTAAAATACAATATTAATATAAATAAGTTTGTCATTACTTTTGTCGAGAGTGTCTATTCTATTGCAGTGGATGACTTTATTAAGTATTATAATAATTTGCGAATGACACTCTTACATATATGCGTGACAAATGTTACATTAAAAATAAAAAATAGATACATATTGCATAAATAATAAATTCTTTTAAACTTTTAATTGGTATTTAGGAGACCTTAAGTTTACTTTTCACATATAAAATCAATGCTAAATTATAAAAAAAATGTGTATATAAAATTAAATTATGAATGATTGTGTTACGGTACCAGTTTTTCATTATATATCGTTTAAAAAAAAAACATCACAGTCAAGTAATAATAATATTTTCATTTTCGATTTGAGTGAACGGATAAAAATGAAAAACAAAAGAGAACTATAAAAAAGCAATTGATTTTACTTCATCCACCGTAATAAAGAACTCAAGCGATTGGCCGCCGATGTCATTAAACCTTCAGCAATAGTAGATTGTTGTTGTTGCTGTTGTCCACCAGCGTTCGTCGCTGAATCTTGTTGTGTGGGTAAATTTGGAACATCCTCCCAATCCAATTGGGAATTTTCATCTAAAATGCAAATCAATTATTAATAATTGAATCAAAATATGTATGTATTAAATATACACATAACCATTAAAAGTGACATACCATCCGATTCAGATTCAGTGGCTGTTTCAATGCCAATTAATAGTGAATCAACAGATTTCACTAATGGTGCATTTGAAACCTCGTGACAGCCATGCCGTCCTAAATCGCTTTTTTCCGGATCTAATATGGCAAGCATATTTTCTAAGGTGTGATTTTCATTGATAGAGCGTAACTTAACTTGTTGTGTGTAGGCTAAATACATGATATTTGAGTTAAGCTTTGATACTTTGCGTTGAAATTGTTCCTCATTTAATTTTTTACAAAAATCGCTAAAAAAAAAGAAAGAAATTTAATCTAACTATTTCACTGTTTTTTTAAGGTCCACAAATAAGAATTTAATATTTTAAAATTTAATTAAAAGGAATAAACATATACAAGATATATTTATACCAGGTGGCCGTAGGTTATTAATTTTTTTTGAACAAAGACTTATTCATCAAGAAAAACAAATTGCCCGTCGCTTTCATATTATTATAGAAATAGGGCACCACAAATATAAATATATCTTGTTTACATGCAATATATGTACAAAAGAGAAAACATAAAACTTACCCATAAGCTACTTTATATGGTAATCTCACATTTAAATAGTAACAGATTATTTGAAGTAATTGTGTTGTATACGTTAAAGCACCCACAATACGAAAGCCATTAACACGACTCGGTACAATTTCATTTGCTATCGTTTTGGGCACATCGTCTTTGTTATCTTTTAACCAATCCAGGTACGCAGTGTAATCGCCATTTGCTGGCAGTGACGGAGCTACAATACGATATTGCATTTCACTTATACCACTGCCGTAAAAAATCCATTTACCTCGTATATAAGAGGTATTTTTAGCATCCGCTAATGCGGCTATAGTTTCTGAATCTTCTGTTGATGAATGTAGTGATTTTGGTTTGGTCGGCGGACGTTCGTCCTTGAGCACTATTTCCGAAATGGGAAATATATATTCTACCAATTGTGTTATACTACGACGCGTAACATCTTTAAGCTTATCCAGCAGATCACAATGTTTTTCGCGCAGTTTACCTATTTTCTCTATGCGATCTAAGACATAATCTTCAAGTTCTTTAACTTTAATTGGATACTTTGGCAATGTTTTACGTTTATCTGAATTGGCTTTATACAGTTCATTACGATGTTCTCTTAATGATTCCAGATTCGATTTTTTCTTGGCTATCAACTGTTGCAATAAATCCACTTGTTCTCGATGCCGCTTGATATCAAACGAAAGATTTTCACTTTTCTTTTTTTCCTTTATCAAACGTTCAAAGCGTTGACTGAACGTTTTGAGGCCAGCTTGTGTATTTAAATATTTTTGTTGTTTTTCCGATAAACTAAAGAAACAAAATAAATAATTTTTAAATACCTTATCTATATGCATATGTATGTACATATTTATATATATAAAGGGGCTTTAGATAATAATTTCGATATTGATTGTGTACAGCAGTGATTGCTTTTATGGAGAACTGTAGGAATAGACCTCTTATACCAGTAAAATAATAATTTCTTTTTCATTTTTAATAAAATGACAATGAAGTTAGAGTATCTCTCCTCCTCATACATTAAAGCTTAATTATTTGCAATTCAATTTTGGAGGATTGTGTCGATAAAATGAAAAACTGAGGTGCACATTAGTATCGACAATTTTGTAATCTAAGTATTGACGCTGTGTGTATACGATAGCTAGAAACAAAAGGCATAATTATAGCTACGCTGCAGATTGTATTGGAGTGAAAGAAATTTTAAATCTTCTACCTGCACCTTAATAAACAGTCAACGATATAGGCAGAGGGTATTTTGTACATATTTTCAACTACACGAAAGGAACATAAAGAATATTATTATTATGTATTTAATTTAGGTCTTTGTAAAAAAACTTTTCTAGAAATTCTAATCTGCTGTATTTATTGATACATAACAAAATAGAATTTGAAAAAAAAAACAAATATTACTAACTCCTCACACTCCTTGATTTCGATTATTCTAATATCCATCAGCTTTTATTGCGAAACCCTATAAACAATGATGAGGAATTTAGAGTTCTTCCCCTTCTTTCAATTACTCACCATTCGCCATGGGGTTGACTCTTGCGTGTTATATATCCGGATTTTACACAATCGCGGCAGTGAAATCTCTGTTGTTGGGCTAGACACAATTGGCATTTTAAGGTTAGAGCTGGAGCGCTATCTATATTTCTTACGCCAGATTTAAATTTTCTTCTCAATCTATGAGAGCGATTTCCTCTTTTCAGTTCTACAACGCCGTCATCATCTTCATCGTTCGAAGTGCTGGAGACTTGAAAGTTTTCTGGGGCTTTTGAACTTTCGTCACTACTACTTGAAGCCATAACATAATTGTCTGGATTTTGACAATGTTTGTTTTCTTTTAATTTTAAACTTTATTTAGAGATATTTTTAATTGTGTATTTAAACGCGATACCCAGAAATTTTACGTATTTTTTTCACAATTTCAATAAAGAAAAACAACAACACTCTTGTATAAAGTAAAAAAATGGTAAATGTCAAATGCTGCTTCTTCTCTTACAATGTACAAGTAAATGAACGAATAAAAGCAATCACAATGAAAACAACAGCTGGTAACACATAGTTGTACAAAAAGCGTAGTAAAATCATGATAGAAGTAGGAAATTAAAAACTGTTAATTTAAGTACGTAGGCTGGTGAATCAATTGAAAGTAACTTTGATCAAACAGGAAAACGTAATAAAACAATTTTTTAGTTATTTATTTTAACATGATGTTTATTAAAGCCCTTTCGTTTTTCGCTTTATAACATTTTCAAATACGCGTTCGTCGCTATAGACCAATATTTACATAAATAACTTAACAACCAATTACTCAATTAAAGACAAATAGCTTTAGTTTCTTTTTGAGATCTTAATTATTTTGCCTATTTTTAATTTGCTGTTTTGTCTTTGTCTTTACGCCTTTTACTTGTAGATTTTTTAAATTAATATAAATTATGAAAAACAATATTTTAGTTGTAGTAAAATCGTAATTTTTATAAATAACAAATTCTTACGCGATTCAAAGGGTTATTTTCATATGATTTCCTGTTTGTATATATGTTTCTTGATCTTGTATTTATCGCAAAAAGATATTTTGCAATATTTTCTTATTCACTTAAGATGATTTTTAAGATTGACTAATAAATCTTAATTAGTTACGAGTGTTCTAAAGATGGCGGTGTTATAAATTTTATAGTACAATTTGCTGTACAAAAGTGTGGGATCGGGTGTGTATGAAGAGCGATGATTATTACTTTTTGCTTCCTAAAACTTTAGTTACAGCTTCAATAACATCTTTAGGCTGAGGCAGTGCATTTGCTTCTAATGACTTAGCATATGGCATGGGTACATCAACACCACAAACTCGCCACACGGGAGCATCTAAATGGAAAAAGGTCTCATCCTCCATAAGACGAGCACAAATTTCAGCACCAACACCTAAAAAAGTTATAAGAACAATAGTTATTTTTTTTTTAAATTAACTCTTATACCAATCTATCTAGCCAAGGATAGATTTGAAGGTTAGTATTACAATTTATTTAATTTTCTGTTCTGTTTTGTTAAAGCAGGACTAAAATATTGACAGTGCTTAATGATTTTAGTATTTTAATTTCTACAGAATAATTTTTATGTAGTCTCCAAAAGATTCAATTTTATTTTCAAGCTATAAACATTTAAAAGAGTAATAAAAAATAAATAAAATGCGTTTGTAACTTATAATCTCGCAATAAACATTCAAATAATTCAAATATTAAGGAGTAATTTGAAAAAAGAAAATTCAATAAATATTGCTGACTGCAAAAAAAAATCGTACATAAAAAGTTATCGCCGGACCATTTGCAAAATGCATATCTGTGGAAAGATCACATTTTACCTTTAAGGATACATTGCTTAATAGCAACGCTGTAACGCATATTTGGAATTTGAGTGCGCGTCGTACGCTGATTGGTTAATTTCATTTATGAATCTGTTTACCCTTATAATCCTAAATTTATTGTTTGTTTATATTCTTTGTTCAACTTTTGCATGTGTTCTGACCTTGAGAAAAACCTTGACGTGAGTCACAGCCACGTTTTTTTTTAAATCTGAATTGTTGTTACGAGAAAGTCTACACAAAATCTTGTCTATTCTAAATAGATCAACTAAAATAGTTTATATCAGCGAATATAAAATAATTGACAATATTCTAACATTGAATTATTTTCGGTTTAATTAAAAATTATTTTTAAACTTACCACTTTGGGGCCATCCTTGTTCCACTGATACCAAATGATGAGTTTTTCTAACGGAATTGAAAACAGTTTCCATATCCAAGGGACGAATTGAACGTAGGTTAATGACTTCAGCGTCAATACCTGAAAAAAGTTTAATGTGCCACGTTATAACAATAAAATAATTGCTAATTTTGCTTACCTTTCTTTGCCAATTCTGCAGCAGCGAGAAGACTAGTTTCCACTGCTCTGGAATGAGCAACAATGGTAATATCTTTGCCAGGTTTCTGGATTTTTGCTTTGCCAATAGGCACTAAAAAGTCCTTGTCCAAAACTTTTGGATCAATGGGATAAGATGAACCATACAAAACTTCATTTTCTAAAAATACAACTGGATCGGGATCACGAATGGCAGCTTTAAGTAGGCCTCTGGCATCTTCGGAATCGTAAGGTGATATGACCTTCAAACCGGGACAATGGGCATACCAAGCGGCAAAACATTGTGAATGTTGGGCAGCGACACCCATAGCAGCGCCATTGGGGCCACGGAATACAATTGGTACATTAACTTGACCGGCAGACATGTAAAATGTTTTGCCAGCAGAATTGATAACCTTAAAAATTCATAGAATACAAGCAATAAAATAATTTTTTAAAAATTACCTTGAAACAATGCGATACCCTCTAATGAACCAAGGAAATGCCAAAAATATTGTATATAGTGTAACAAATTCATTGAATTTATTTCGTATTTATTAAACATATTATAGTACGTATTTCTCTTAATAACGAAAAGAATGAAATTTATTTTAAACCCAATTTCTCTTTGATTATAAAAGCAGGCAAACGACGTCCTTTCCAGTAACGCGGTAAAGGTGTTTCTTTAGCTTTTTGAAGTTTATCGGATACAAATTGGGCAGCGTTAAATGCTTCAGCATCTTTTATTTGCGCAATCAATTTGGCTTGGAATGCTTTCTCTTTACGCATCTCACGACGTTGGCGTACTTTGGCCCATTCGAATTTCATCTTACGACGTAACTTCTTCAACTTGTGTTTCTTCATTTTACGACGTCTTACTACTATCATGCGGGCAGCTTCCATTTTATCCGTTTTATTTTCAGTGGGTGCACGAATTTGATTTATTTCATTGAGGATATCACCAATTTCATCTAACCAGTTTGATTTTGTTGGATCACCAATTTGTTTTTTATTTACCAAATCACCAATAGGTGTTGGATTTATTTGTGGTCTTACAACGGCATAAATGGGTATTGTAGCATTGGGTCTGGTTAGGCCATTGTAAGTATGCATGTTACGTAGCATTGTTGGTGTTCGTACTGCAGGTTTCAAAAGGGCACCCTGTTGTGTAGTAATATATAATTGGATAATATGGGTCAGAGTTTGTGAAAATAATTTTTGCTTTAAGAATTTTCATAAAAATTTCAAGAATATTGCGATTTCTTCTTCATCTAAGAGTTATTAGATTTGATTTAAAACATTAAATAATTTTAAATCATTTGCACAACTCTTGTTATTTTAGTTGAATACTTAACCCATATTATCCCATTATGGTTTGTACAAATGTCCAAGTTATGCTGTTTTTTATGATGTTAAAAAATGAAGACAATGTACTTTTGTTGGCATTTCCCGTTCATTTGGGGGCAATAATTTAAGTTTTAACAAATTAAATCTACTAACAAATAATTATTTCATTGTGAGATAATATGAGTTAAATTTCTACTTATAAATCTAAAGGTTTATTAATATACAATGTAAATGCTTTTAAAGTGTTTTGTATTCTATTGAAAACTTGGTGATGTGTAAAATTTATTCCTTTATGCCGAAAATTAGAAACTGTTTGTAGTCAATTGCCTACAGTACTTGTACTATCAGACATTACCTAAACGCTAACGATAGAAAATAAAGGAAATATGAGCAAGAAATTATTGTTGGATTGGTTTTAGTAATTTGAGTAATATTTCAGGACTGAAAATTGAAATTTTACACTTTCAATTATTTTATAAAACATCACAACTACATCTAAACCGAGTTTGATTTACTTAATAATGTACTGTCGGTAATGAATTTTTTCTCTAAAGCATAAAATAATTATATAATATAATAATTAATAATATTAATTTGTTAAATGTTCTTTTTACACTTTTTCCTATCATAACTTAGAATAATTCGAAAGAAATTTTACTCATCTTTGACAAAAATTTATCTATGTAATATGTACTGTGTGGATCAAGGCTCTGGATTGATGATTTTTAAGCTCTGGAAAGAAGCTGCCTGCATCGCATAAACTATGAGAAGACTAGTCCAAATAATATTGAGATAATTTATCAATATTATAGAGCTTTTAATTCTTAAAGGAGTAGGACCTACATAATTAGAAAAGTTTCTCATAGAAGCTGTTGAAGAAAATCAGGGAAGAACTTATCTGAAAAAACTTGAGTTATGTTATGATTTCAAAGCCTATTATATAGAAAATCTTGGGTGCCTTGGTAGTCTACTAGTGTATTACTTATCTTAACTATAATTATATTAGAATATAATTTGTAAATGTGTTGTAATTAATACAAAAAATTCTATTTTAATCTATTTTTATAAAGATCTACTCAAAATTTTGTACAAATCAAGATATTATTGTTTAAACGAATTAATTGAATTTAAATCGTCGAACATTTATAATAACGACAGTAATAGTAAGGATTCAGTGCTGTAGAAGCAAAATTATATCATATCAAAAACGTTTTATTTAGATTATTATTATTAATGTCTAATAAACAATGTGGCCTATTTTATTATTATCTTTATCTACTTCGTGTAGGTCCGGTTAGTTATCTCCGTACGTTCTATGCTGATAATCAGTCATAAATTTAAATTATTAATTTTTTGATACACTCACCTGATCAATGGCTTGCATGGAGAAATTGAATGTCATGAACTCGCAAATGGGACGTAAACCTGCCATGGCAGCACCGACAGCAATACCAGCGAAACCCATCTCAGTAATGGGAGTATCGATGACACGTTTGTCGCCATATTTTTTCCACAAGCCACGAGATACCTTTAAGTTAATAAATTGGTTAACAAAATCAATCAAGGAAAAAAAATTAAAACGTAAACAAATTATAAAATGTATAACGCCAGAATTTGTTTTTGTATCGTGCATGCATTCACCGTTTTGCCGTTCTAATGACCTTAAAAAAGTTTCTTCTATTAAATGTATAACGTTATCAGTGACAGTAGAAATATTTCTATTAACTTGCTTAACCCCTTCCTACACACTTCTTCATGTGGCCATGTTCTATTATGATTTTTTATCAACTGCGCCATGCTTCTTCTTCTTCATCATTATTGTCAGTCGTTCCATATTTTAAGAGACAAACTGCCTGGTAAACCATATGAATGCATTGTATACAAGTATATAGACATACATATACAATGTATATTTTTCAGAATTTTCTGTTCTACACACAACCGCACATATATTCTAACCGTAAGTTTACGTAACCATTTGTATTTTTATTAAACAAAATTCACCTTGTAAGCACCGTCATATTGGGCTACTTCCTCGCCCAATATGAAGACACGTTCATCACGTGCCATTTCTTCGTCCAGTGCACTGTTCAAAGCATCTCTCACAGTCATTTGTTGTGCAGCCAGAGATCTGGATGCGGTAGTCGATAAACCACGACGAGCAACGCTCATAACCATTTTCATGGGCTTCATCATTTTGTCGCACAAATACTTCGTGGTTCGTATCGTGTGGGAAAAAGATTAACTGCAATTAAAAAACCGCGTATTTGTTTAATTACAATTTAATTTAATATTGCAAATGGTATTGTGTAATTTATTTTTGCAATTAACCGAAAAATATTTGTTCTTATTGCAAATTTTTACACAACCGTACCGTTGTCGTTCGCCTAAAGAGATGTCAATGAGTTTTAATTGACATTTGTCTAATCAGAGTTGTAAGCCATAATTTTCAAAGTTACCAGATGGAGAAACTTGCATATATTTAACCCTTAAAACCATTGCAATAAAGTTCAATGGGTAGGTTTCTAGTCTATTAGGGAGGGGTTCATGAACTTTCAAATTACACCGTATGAGTAACTTTGTCCATGATAATTATATATAATTTGTAATAGTATTGTAATAAAAAAATAAATAGCCAACTAACCATAAATTTATTTTACCTGTGTCCTTAATTTACAGTTATAAATAAGAGAATTAAAATAAGATCCTATTTTCAAGAAAAAAGGGGTAACTTTTAGCCTAAGGTGTAGACGGTTTGCTTTTTATTTATGACTTATAGTTAGCAAAACAGCAATTAATTTACCGTATGTTTGTCTTTATACAATTTTAATATTCGATCACCCTAATTCGAATCCCTTTAACATTTCGTTTGAACTAATTAAAAAATTAATTAAATAATTATCTCCATTCTATTGTTTTGTTTTAAATACATTCATATATGGTATAATATTTAAACCACATATTAAAATTTATCATAAATTACAGTTATCTCTAAAAATGTATGTAAACAAAAACAAATTCTTATCGGACGTAAAATTCTGTTATCTGGCAACTCTCAATTTACATAAATTTGTTTGTTTTGCTTTATCGGTAGCCATATGATACAACACTTTTTATCGTTCAAAACCAATAGTTTTCATAAGCTATCACGGTAAATTACTATAAAAAATATTAGACTTTCGTTGTGATATTAAGTCGTGAAAAAATATATTAGTTAGTGAAAAAATAGAAAACAATTGGTAATTTAAAACGTTACTTGAGCAAATTTTGGCAAAACATGGATAAAATTAGTAAAATATGGATAGGCCCTTTGCCACAGGACTCACCATATGTTAAACCATTCCGTTTTTACTATATACAAAATGGTAAGGAGAAAAATTGGGACCTTATGAAGGTACACGATAGTGTATCCATTATCCTTTACAATACAACAAGGCAAAAGTTGATATTTGTTAAACAATTTCGTCCGGCTGTATTCCATGGTATTGTGACTACTGATGGTGGTAACATTCACAATGTTGATTTGGAGAAGTACCCACCATCATTGGGTGTCACTATGGAAATGTGTGCCGGCATTGTAGATAAAGAAAAAAGCTGGAAAGAAATTGCTAAAGAGGAAATCCTAGAAGAGTGCGGTTATGAAGTGCCTGTAGAGCGCGTTGAAGAAGTTATGACTTATAGGTAAAGTATGCTTATAAAGAAATATATTCGATATCGATAAAACAATTCCAAAAAATCCAATGATTTTATAGATCTGGTGTGGGCTCTCAGGGGTCTAAGCAAACAATGTACTATTGTGAGGTAACTGATGCCGATAAATGTTCCAGTGGCGGTGGCGTTGATGATGAGCTCATCGATGTTGTTGAATTGTCCATTGAAGAGGCTCGTAAAATGGTACAGCAAGGATCCGTAAACAATAGTCCACCAAGTTGTTTACTGGGCGTAATGTGGTTTCTGATGAATAAGGCTCCAAAAAATTAATTATAAAGTTATTTATAAAAACCAAAGCAAATGGGAACACCCAACTATAGATAACAATGTTTTTCTATACAAAGAGGCAAGCATTATTGATTTTTTTATTATTTAAATAATAAAAAATGCCTTTCTATGCACTTCCAACTATTTTCTTTTAGTAGCTCTACATTGAATCTATGCTTGTGATTTTAATAAAAAAAATATATTAAACAATAATGTTGTGTAATTGCAGATTTAGATGTGAAAGGAAATTACTTTTTCGATTTTGATTTGGGGAATATTGCGATGTTGTAATGCATAAATAGGATTGAATAACCAATTGTACGTGGCTGTGAAGTTTCAAAATCGTGCCAAGTAAGTTATTTAAATAGTAGACGTTTAGAGAAAGAAAAGATAAACAAAAGTAGTTGTTGTAGTAGTTGTTTAGATAATTTGGAGAATAGTTGTTTTGACACTTACAAAATATGCGGGTTGGAACAAATGTTGCGTTGGATTTTAAAGCAATTTGTATGGATTTCAGTGTTAGTTCGAATGTGTTTTTTGATAAATTCTTTTGTTAGCAGTCTTATATATATTATGTGTGCATTCAAGATGATTCTGGGGAGATTTTCAATCATCTCCGTGCGTAATACTGAGAGTTAAAAGAATATCTAATTTATACGGGGTCTTTCAAGTTTGAATAACATTTGCTTTCTTTTATTTTTCTTGTCACTGAAATCAATTCTACTTCACACCGAAAAAAATATAGAAAAATTAAAATTATTTTATGCAAAATTGCTGTTATTTATAGTCGTAATAATAAAATTCTGAAATTTGTTTCGAGCATTTCCTAAAAACTTTACTGTAAGGGAAAACGTTTTACAATTTCGACAACAATTAATTTTATCAGTCATTGTAGGTAGTACGGAAGCGATGACCGAAAAAAACTGGATTGACACACTTGGGCCATACATAAGGCCCATTATGATACCACACTTTCACATTTTCCCTAATATCTGATCAATTTGAAGCTTTTGATGAAACGACTTAGAGCAACAATGTCGTATCATTAACAGTGCACTAATTTAATTCGTTCTGCAACCATAATGTGTCGAAAGTTTCGACTCGAGGCTTAAGTAAGGTTTTGGTTTTATAGCATTACAAGGTCTATTTGGCGGAGAAAGTAAAAACAATCAATTCTTCAAAGGAATCGTAGATATCAGGGTAGAAATTATTTATTATTTAGACATGATAAGTTTTCATAAGAAATGTATATAAAATTTCGTGTAAAGTGAACAAGAGGTCATGTGTCTTATTCTAACACTCTTCAACATATGATGTGGTGGCTCTGTGTTACATATAGGAGTGCCGGACAAATAATTTAAATTTTAGGTTTTTCGAAATTATAAAATTTTTGTGGATATTCTTAAGAAGTTGGAATTAATTAAAAAAATAAAATAAAAAACCACAATGATTAATTGAATGCAATAAGAATCATATAAATCCAACTAAATATGATTGATGGCCAAGTTATCGTTAACTTTGACGGCCTTGTTGCTTAATTAACTTTCAATTTGCTATAGATTTACTGTTTTAGTACTTATTTGGTACAACTTGATGAAAGTCAAAGGTTATAAGATGTTTAAGATTTGGATTAAATATTTTATATTTTACTTTTTTATAAATTGAAACTCCAATTGTGTGTATTATTCGATATTTCAACACTTTGTCGGTACAAATAACAAGTCTGTGTGTATGTTTGATGTAAATGTGACGCTATGTTGACAAAGTTACTTTCTTAAGTCTTTTGTTTTGTACATGTTTGTTCGCTTTATTTGTATTCCCATAAAAATGTAATAAATAACAGATGATTGTACAAATAAGACCAAAAACAATCAAACAACAACATCTACAAGAATCTGTGGTATTAAACGTTTTTACTTTGTTTCTTTTTAATGTTGTTTTGCATAAATTGGTAATAAAACAAGAAACAATTTTATTAGAACACTGCAGATATAAAGGCAAAATAACATTAAAAAGATAAATAGCGCAGTCATACACGTTTCATAGCAAATTATTTACAGTGAATGACAATGAGAATCGTACAGTGAGGCTCAATCTCTTCTCAGAATTTAAAAATGTACAAAGCTTGGCAGTAAATACTTTTCTTTAAAAAAAAGATGACGACACTGAAAAAATGTGTTGAGATTGAATACACTTAAAAATGCCCAGATTCGACGCAATCGCCATCAGTAGAACTCTGTTGAAATAAAATCGAATTAATGCGGATAATGAAAATCGATTGTTACTAGATAGCAAAAGGAGACCTTCTCAGCTACATCTTTACTATTCACGCAGAGCCGTATTTTCTGAATTTCTGCATAAAGTTTTGGTCTTCTTTTTATAGTTATAATAGCTGTTTTCTGAACAAGTTTTGGTTGGACAATCTGCGAATGTATGTGAAAGGAGGCTATTATCGTTAGCATAATCAAGAACTTCCAGCATATTCTTTGAAATCAAGCTATTCCTTTTCTCTACACTTTCCCAATGTCACAGTTAAATAAAAAGAGAGGTAACATACACCACATAAAGTTGGCAAATAATCTTCTTTTGAGGGACGTTATCCTTTACAGGAGAAAGCGCTTAATATGGAGAAGGGTGTCGAATGCTTTCCTCCTGTCGACAAAAGTTGGTATAGTGAGATCTCCATTTGGCTGACTGTTCCGCTTTTATTTTCAAGCCGTTTTCATGGTGGTTACAGGATATAGGATCCGAGTCAGAACACTTCTGATAATCTTTCTTTTAGTGTGTCAGTAATCAACTTATTAACCAAGCTCCTATAATTTCCTTATTCTATAGGGTCAACTTCCTTATGCTCATAAACAATCATTCCTTCGGTAAGTTCTTGAGGGAATGACTAATTTCTTTAGAAACTTCTGAGGGTAGATAAGAGTAGTTAGGCCGCAGTCTTAGAGATTTATTGTTGTTTAATGGTTTTCTGGCATTGTATATTTCTGCTACACTGGCTGGGTTAGTTGAGACATTTAACGGAATATTACAGTATTGCGCCATAATATTCATACCCTAGTTTCAGTTGTTGTTGTTGTGTTGTGTTGTTCTTTAGTTGTTGCAAGTCTGCCTGCACTTGCTGATCGATGATGTTGATCTGTTTTTATTATCAACTGTATACACATCCTATTCTTATTTTAATCTTATTAAAAACTATATGCCCTTGTATGATCGCAATTGGCATTCACTGTATATTTTTTTAAACAGAAATATATGTGTCTAATGAGGGATGCGATATAGGAATGAGTGATTAGATGTGTGTTGAAAAAAGTACAAAATGTATTTAAATAATTTTTTTTTTTTAATTTTAACATTATAGAATAATTTTTTTCTTAGTTTAAGTTTACATTTTAGGTTTCTCTTTGCTGTTCAGCTTAGCAGCACTTAGATTCCCTCTGTGTTTTAGTGTCTAAAGAAACATTTTGTACAACTTAAAAGATCAACCTTAAGATGAGTATTTTGTTGTCGCTGTTGTTAAAGCAATCAAATAAAATTAAATAAAAAAATAAAAATAAAATTGTAAAAATATTTTCCTAAAATAGATCTTAAACAACTCGTGTTACTCTTTTCAATGGCTCAGCTCAATTTCAATGTAATAAAACAACTTGCAACATTTACCACAGGATATTCAAAGCAACTGTTAAGACTTTAATACTTTCTGTTGCCTCGTTGTAATGTATCTAAATATCTAAATCGATGTACAAACGAGCATATTTTTGTGGCTTATTGCTGGTTTCTGTTATACTATTGTTGTTGTTGTTGTTCTTGCAGTTGTTGTTAAAATTGAAACAAGAAGTAAAACTATTATCAATTCTACATGGCTAATTGGTTTTGAATTTATGGACCTGTGTTAAATATTTATGTATGTCGTCTTTCGACAACATCCAAATACCACAGTTTTTTTCTACACTTTTTTTGTTTTTCTTTTTTGAATTTATATAAACGAAATTACTTATTTCGCTATAGCTGTTTGGGTTGGTGGATTGCTCGGTTGGTGTGTAGAAGGGAGACGGCGACATTAAATGTAATGTGTGTACAACAAACATGATCACCATATGGATATGTTTTCAGAGATGATATTGTAACTACAATATCAGTAAAACGGCAGCAGCAATAACAGATCAGCAATTTTTGTTTTCTTTTTCCTTTTTTTTATTCTGTATTATTTTCCTCCTTTTTTTTTGGTGGGGCTTTGCATTGTACGGTTTATTATACGTTCGACAATATATAACAGAAGGTAGCAATTTTATATTAAACATGGACAGGCATTTCAAATCTCTTTCGATGGGTGCACAATTACGATTTTGGTTGTGGAAATGGAGAAATCAATGGAAATAGTAAGAGGAATTTTACAGACGATTATCTTTTCTTTAGTGCTTTCTGAGGAAGTTTTTATAGGAGTAAATGTTACTTGGCGGTTTTTTAATATTGAATTTTGTGTAAAACGTCGATGATATGCGTGCTATCAAAAAGATCAAAGGAACGGGGAGTTTAGCAAAGGTGAAGAACCTTGAACTAGATACCTCAATGTGTTTCCAGTTTGCTTTCGCTTTTGCCATTCAGATGCTTGGCGCATGTGACGTAAGCCAGTCAAGAGATCAAAGGTTGTAACGAATCACGCAAACCCAATCGTCTAAATGGAGAAGCCTAGAATATACCAGCTTAGTATGTTTAATAAATGCCTTCAGAAATGTTATTACAAGATTATAAGACCAAAAAGTCAAGCCTTTTTCGGCTCTGAACGTACGGGCATTTCGTTCTTGTGAATGATATTTTTGTGTCAATTCCAAAACCAACCTTCAGTCGTAATATTAATTGGATTTTATAGGCAAATTTTTTATTGTTTAAAATATTTTGAAACCAGCCTGTTATCTTGACTAAAATGCTACTAATATAGGTACGTATGTATGTCTGTGTAAATACTGAAAACTTTATGGTTCAGAAAAATTCCAAACGCCTAACTAAAGTACGCTCAAAGTTTAACAAGCGAGCTTGCCTGGTGTATCCAACAATTCCACATATAGGTGTGTTTATATTTGTCTCTATGTTTTCATCACAATCTTTTTGTTTGTTTTTGCGATCCAAAGATGTCGTCCTGTTTCTGAAGCATGGCGAGACTTTGCGAACTAGACTAGTTGAGGTATTCATATCTATCAGAATATTTATTGCTGAGCGACTAGCTGTATCTAGATACACAATATTCCATCTTGGCTTATGCCAAGTAATCGCCATAGATTAGTAGGTAGTGTGTTGGCTTATTGGAAGTGAGGCCACGGTTCAAACCCCCAGGTCAGACATCTCCAACAAAACGAAATATGAAAATATATTTCTTTAGTGACTGCCGCTCAACAGATTCCTCTGTGAGTAAATAAAATTACATTGAAAAAGTTTCTCAAAAAAATTGTCGTCCGGATTCGACTTTAAACTGTAGGTCCCGCCATTCATGTATAAAATTGACACACACAACATACATAAGTGATTTGAGAAGCTTGGTCGTAATCCAGACTGAATGGCTGTAGCGACCAATTGTGTACATATGTAGGTATGTATGCCAAGCTTGCGTAAAACTTGTTTTGTAAATAGTTGGCCGGCATTTCACTTGTCACTCGATTGGACCAATATCTACCAAATAGGAAGTAGTCCGAAAGTAGGAATTAGAGAGCACTCCCTTTCACAACCTTGTCTTAGTTTTCGTATTGTGATGCAATAAAAACTGTAAAAAACTCAAGAATTTTATACTTTCCATTGCAAAGATTTACGTCAGATTTCATCCTCTTTTAGACAACGGCACAGAATCATAATTTTTACAAACAACGGTTTCTCCTAGCTTGTGCTTATGTCCATCGCATCATTGACTACGCCTATGTTTACAGTTTATATTTTACTATTATTTTACATAGACATAGCAGCATAATTGGCTTTCAATTTGCAGCAAATTGTTGCAAAAGCCACGACTACAGCATTGCAACAAATCGCAGAAAAAATAAGTGAAGGATAAAAAAAAAATGTTGCGAGAAAATGTTGTTGTTGCTACCTTTCATAGCAGGCGTATTTAGATTACAAGAGGATAACCAACCAATTCTGTTTTTCCCTCAACTATTTCTATTTTATTATTGTTGTTGGTGGCATCATACTTGTACTTATACGTACATACATACTTTTGTTAGTATATAGTTGCTATTGTTGTTGTTTAAGACCAATATAATACTTGTTGTTATTGTTTTGTGGCAGCAACATCATCAGTATCAACACAAAATTGTTGTCATTACTCGTATACAATATTGTATTGTAAAGTATTATAAAATTTCCTACAAAAATAAATACAATGTAGATATGTATGTATAGTATGTATGTCGAGAGATGGCTATGCTTGTTGAGAATGATGGCGATATGCAATCGATATTTTATTATTTCTATAAAAGAAATTTAAAATGAAAAAAAAACAAATATTTTTTCTCTTGACTTCTTTTCCTAGGTTTCATTTAATTTTTATCAGTGATGTTTTCCAATGCTGCTGCTATTGCTGCTGCTTTACTGTTGTAAACCAAAGGTTTAGTTGTTGTTGTCATTGCTGTTATTTTTGTTTAAATTTAATTTGATATGAATTAAAGAAAAACTGTTTTTTTTTTGTCCGTTTTGCTAAGCATATAAGATTTTGTACTTTTCGTATAACATAAGAGGAGTCATTTATCTTCAATAGCATTTCACTACTACTACTACTACCATCACTTGTACTACTTTTACTACTATTTCACCTCAAATCCCATCGTCAGCACCTTTAGCGTTAATATTAGCTTCAGGTATTCGTATTTTTAGCCAATAGCATTGCCTACTATCTCATACACTATTGGCTAATATCCGAACGAACGCACTGCTGCTACAACTGAAAATATTTCTACAACATTTGACACGCACTTTACCACAGATTATTTATTTTTATTCACATAATTTATAGCCCAGTTTTCAGTTGCTTTTATTTCGTTTTTTCTCTATTTTTTTTCGAAAGATGCACGTGAAAATGTTTAAAATCGGCTTACACGAGTACTTACAGCAGTAATATTAGGGTAAAGCTTAGTGTTTTGGTTTCATATTGCATTATATGTAGGTGTAGTAAAAAGAAATCTATTAATTTTGTATAAATGTTAATGCTGACTTCAGCACAACACCGAGTAAACGGCAAGCTATCCGCTAACCTAATACTGATTGACTATCGTGTTACATGATTCGACCATAATCGTATTTCCAAGAGATTGACGTAAGCGTTAAGCGCTTAAGAAATGGGTCGATTTTGTTCCGATAGAGCACGAAATCGCTAATAGAAATTTGTGGCTTTCATGTATCGAACTTTATTTTATCCATCCTTATACAAATGGTCCCAAAGGCTTCTTGTGGAATGGGCAATCAAAACAGTGCATGTAGGACAGTGCTTCTGGAGAGTTCAGTCAGAGAAGACAAAATATGAGCGGTCAAGAACTTCTGTCCTTTGATGGAAAGAACAGAGCACTGTCATATGATATGTAGATCAACCTTTTCCTCCTCCTCAGATCCACAACTCCTGCAAAAGTCATTCGAGGGAATGTCAAGTCTGTCGGTATGCTTCTTAATAAGAGAATTAGAATTATACGATGATTGGCTTTACGATTAAAGACCATAATCCAGCCAAGTCCATACAAATCGAGCAATGTCTATCAATATTGCATGTATCCAAATGCTGCTGATGTAGTCTAACTGAGGTTAACGGAACACCTATATTTTACTACATGTCAGAGATTCTGTGTTCCGTTTCGACTTTGGCCAGTTGATCAGCAATACTATTTCCGACGTTATCCCTGTGTTACAGACAGAACCCATATAAAAGTTATTTTTGAATGATACGAAATTTTATTGAGAAACTCTCAGTATTTATATAGGAGGACGAACGTTTGTTAGGGACTTAATCACAGCCTTGTTATCCCCGAGTAAATTAAGTGTTTTTAAGGGAAAGTTTTACTTGTAAGAAACCCCATTTGTAAGATCTGTTCGAACTTATATTCTTATATTAATAATTGCCTGTTAATACATTTTCGGTGTGAATACAAATTTTAATTTTCTAAGGATATGCTGGACTTTAAGAACGCTGGCTACATGGTTTGGGATTATTTTGTTGTACATATGTATAATTTGTATTAGCAGATTATAAAACATTTGTAGTAATAGTTCCTTTGGTCGATCTTCCATCATATAACCACAAAAATAAGTCTGTAGCCAGATAGGCAGAATGGGTACAGCATCGATAAAATAAGGAAGTGAACATATAAGCGATCCTTAAAATCTCAGAACAGAGAAGACTGAAGGCAAATAAAATAGATAACTGGGGTATAGAAATTTAAGCCTAATAGCGGAAGCGGGTAGCTGACCTTAACTGCAGTCCTAGACAAAATTGTAGATCTAATGAACACTTTAGTAGAATTCAATTTCATTTCAAACTCATGTCATTTCCTATACTCGCAAATAATCATCGCCTTAATGCTGCTGCACTTGTTATTTGTTATACGTTGCATGTTGCATTTCGTTTTTAGTATATTTTGAGGCATGATATTTTCGATTTTTTCCTCTTGATTTCCTTCTATTTTTGTGTTGTGGGGTTTATGTTTTTTTCTTTTCTCTTCAAATCGAAAATTAAAAACTTCGTTATATAGATTGATACTTACGCTATATGATCGTATGTTTTGTATCTGTATGTACATATGTACATTTGTATGTATATACGCTATGTATATAATGTTGTTGTAATAGATAGAGAGAGAAAGAAGAGAATACCATTAAAAATTGAATTATTTTAAACGTGATCATACATGTTGTTACCAGTCATCGTATTTCTTTCTATATTCCAATCCATTCCATTCCGTATATATTCGTAAAGGAGACAATCCAAGTCAGTGCATTCACAGTATTGTATAAGTATTCCTTCAAATAGTTGGAGGTGTTTTACTTGTTTTTGTTGCTGATTTTTTAGTTTTTTTCTTTCGTTGGAACTACTTGGTGTGTTAAATATTTTATAAAATCCCAGAGTAATTGGTTTTTATTTTCTCGGCTATAGTACTCATCCTTCTAACCGTTGGAAGGCCTATAAATCTAAAGATTTATTGATTTTTATTTGGCATTAGTTTTTTGTTGTTTTCAAGAGAAATTGTTTAGTTTGAAATGGTATTTGAGAGATTTTTTTTTGAACTATAATCTTCGTTTTTAATACGAAGTGAACTGCTCTTGTGAATTTCGCTTTCATCAATATCGACGCTTTCAATTTTTCTATAGATTTGTATATGGCATCACCTACATACAAATAATTTTTGCTGGGTTTTGTATCACATCAAAACAAATATAAATTAAGATCAGTAATCCATCGTTTATTATCGACATTTTTTCTTGGTCATATTACTTAATTATTTGGTCATTACAACCCTTTAATCAGTATTACGAACTAGATTCTCACACCACCGATGTTATGTGTATTAAATTTATCCGAGAGTAGTGGGACGTACAGTTTAAAGTCGACTACCAGCCACAAATATTTGAGAAGCTTTTCATGGAAAAATACTGTTGAGAGCTGGTGGTTTTGTTCGATTTGTTGAGGTTTGAACTACGGCTTCACGTCTTATAAGGCAACACATTATCTACTTGGTTACTTGATTATCATTAGTATTAAAATTCGTTCGATTAAGTAAAGTATGGAGATCACTTACATACATACATATTTACATATTTGTACATACGTACATAATTGGTCATTACAACCCTCTAATCAGTATTACGAACTAGATTCTCACACCACCGATGTCATGTGTATTAAAATTATCCGCGAGTGGTGGGACCTACAGTTTAAAGTCGACTACCAACCACAGATATTTTTGAAGGTTTTCATGGAAAAAAACTGTTGAGAGCTGGTCGTTTTGTTCGATTTGTCAGTGTTGAGGTTTGAACTACGGCTTCACGTCTTATAAGCCAACACATCTACTTGGTTACTTGATCATCATTAGTATTAAAATTCGTTCGATTAAGTAAAGCATGGTGTTCACTTACATACATACATACGTACATAATTTGCCCTTTTCTTATGCCCTTTTGTTGGAGATGTCTGACCTGAGGCTTGAACTGTGGCCTCATGTCTAATAAGCCAACACACTACCTACTATACTACAGCGACTTCATAGACAGAAGATTTATTTAAATCTAATAATAAGCCTGTTAATCCTTGCTCCTCCATGGAGACGATAACATCTCCAGCATAGGTTATAAGAATACCAGGCAATGATACCTCTTCAGTAAAACTAGCACTCAATCAGCATTAAGTTTCTAACAACATATCGGAAGTTATTTCTATGCAGACTAATGGACCTGCTCACAATAACTGAAAAGTGTGATGTGCTGCGAATGCATTCCTACAACCATACGTTCTTTATAAAGGAGTGTTCATCAGATTAATTTAAATTGAAGGTCTATTTAGAGATTTTTATTAAATCTATTATTAGCAATTGCAGGCCTATTTGTACCAGTTTATATAAATTTAAAAATAATTATCAATTGTTCGTGTGTGTGTGTGTGTATTTTCTCTATGTATGTATGTATCTCCAATGCAATAAAATTATTTCAGTTCATTGCGAAACCAGGAAACGAAAGAATTAAGACACAAACTTGATTTATATTGTGCAACCAAAACAATACAAAAAAAATATATAAATTCTAAATGAATTAAAAGAGAAATAAAAATCAAATAAAAATTATAAATCAAATAAGAAAAGTACAGATTAAATTTAAAAATTACCACCATATAAAAACAATTATGCTAAATCATGCTTCATACATATAATTTATAAAACTTTAACAATATTAAACCATAACACAGCAATTTTTTTCTCTTTCAATACAATTTTTATTCTTGCAACAACCATTGATTGTATGCTGTGCACTGAATGAGGTGTACAATGAATGGCAAGAAAAAAGAAACAAAAAAAAAAGAAAAACTAAAAACTAAAGAAAAATCAATTTCCGCTTTCTAAATCAATATCAAATCGATACACATACAAACATACTCAGAGATACCTTTGATGGCAATGGATAAAAGAAAATCAATCGTACCAAACAACCAACCAACGAACCAACAACTAACCAACCAACCAACCATTCACTATGACTTTTGAACTTCATATGGACTGTTATGAACTGAATCAATAGTCGCAATAGTATACAATAACTCTTGACTCTTGAGAATTCCAGAGAATGCAATTCATATCCAAATTCATATTTTTATAAACGTACTCGCTTGTATGGCATACATACCTGCAGCAGCAGGAGCATTTTCATGATCATAATAAACTCAAATCAACGCAACATCTACAAATCCAAATATTACAACAAATAACAACAACAACAACAAGCGTATATAGCGGCATTGCAGCAAAATATTGAAAATCAACTTAAGAAATAAATTTGAAAGCACTGTGCAACAAGTACTGCTCTCTGACATACAGAAGGACAAAAAAAAATACAAAAACAATAACAACAACCACAATAAAAACAAACAGTTTTAAGAGTTGAACGCAACTTTAGAAAAATAGAAAAAAAATCTACTCGATTTACAAAAAAAAAAGAGGGCGAGGGGGCAAAGCGTTTAAAACGATTTTAAAAAGAAATGCGAAACCATAGACACGGTTTCATAAAAAAAATTATTTCAAATCTGATTTTATTTTGTTTCGTTTCTTTTTTTGTGAATTCTTTTTTTTTAATTTGTTGTAAAACAGTAACATTTGCCCAAGTGGGACTAGGAAGAGATTTACATTATCGTTGCAGCTCTAAAGGTCTGAAGGTTTCGATACTATCGACAAATTTTACCCAACTTAATAGCACGAGTAATGTAACGTTGCTCCTTAGCATAGTTCATGATCACATTCCGCATAGAACAAATTTTGTGAAGGATTTTTCGTTCATATATGCTCAAACGGAGTTGGTCATTTGTTGTGACTGACCAATTCTTGTATGCATACGTGGCGGTTGACTTGACAATATTTTTGTATTGTGTACAATCAATTTGCATGACATGGAGTCTTCTTTCGGTGCAATATTTCTAGTATATAGCAGGTCACAAATACAATATTGTATACTGAGGAATTCAGCAGATTTCTGGCAAAAACTCTGAGATTAAAATAAAAATTGCCATGAAGAGTTTCTCAAAAATCTGTCGTTTGTAGTCGACTTTAACAGGTCCCGCCACTTATTTTTAAAATGAAGACATACAACATAAGTAGTGTGAGAAACTAGGTCGTAATCCTGACTGAAGCGTTGTAATGACGAATTATGTATGTAGGTATGTATGTATGTGTGTATGTATATGTATGTATGTATGTATACTGTTGTGATTGCTTAGCAGGTCGCCTAAGTAAATAAGGCTCGATACACTTTCGAACTTATACTCTATTCAATTCAGTCTTGTATATCTGTTCTGGAACATTGGCATATCTTATGTATTTCGTCTTTCCCTCGCTTATGGTACAGGTCAAAATCCTTGCTGCGCCTTTAATATTTGTTCATGTAACAAATACTCCTCGTTCCATCAGTAATGTTATCAATGTAGGCTATGGTAAGGCCAGATCTACGCCTAAATTGGAGAAAGCAAGTGGAATGATTCTCCTGTCGGTGTATGTTTAGTAGGTAGTATGTTAGCATATTAGGTTCAAATCCCAGGCCAGACCGATCGGCCACTTCCTCTTCTGGCAAAAATTCTAAGAGTCAAAAATTGCCATAAAAAGTTTCTCAAGATTCTGTCTTCCGAAGTCGATTTTAAACTGTTGGTAACGCCACGCATGGATAAAATTAATGCACACAACATGGGTGGTATGAGAAGCTAGGTTGCAAAACTGACTAAAGGGCTGTAATGTCATAAGTAAGTTATGTCGTGTAAGTTAGCTTCTCTATACCATTAAATTTCACACAATTCTGCTTCAACAGAAAGAGCTGATCGACTGCTCGTTACATAGTTCCATGTTGATAGTTATGGGTGGAGTATATTTGTAAAGATTTTATAGCAAACGTGTATAAGTTTGATTCCATCACAGTTTTCGCTTAGCTTTTTTTTAGTGTTTTTGTCTTTGTTGATTGAGTCTTTACTCTTTTCTCAGGATGTGACATTGCCTGACCTGCCTTCTGTGTATATCGTTGTTGCTATTATCCCCTCTTTGTATGACACAGATTAGGCGACTTCCTAATTTGAATGCATTTCCCATGCAACTGTCATTTCTATTACCAACTGCTTCAAATTTCTCCTTTCTTACCTACATTTTTTCCAACAATCCACTGTAATCCATTGTTGTTGTTGTTTTTTTTCTTTTCTAGATCCTTTTCATAGCTTTACAGTTGCTTTTGTTATGCTATTTAAGCTACATTTCATTTCATTTCAATGTATTGTATTCACTAGCTTGAAGTGTATGTATGTACGTACGTACGAGTATGTCTGTTTAAGTTTTCAAGATGAGCTTATGATGAACATGCAATTTATTTGTGTTCATTTCTTTTCTTTTTTTTTCAATCTTTAAATACTAAACATTTCTTCTCACAATATAATCCCGTACAATACTCGTATAAGCTCGTATAGTAGAAGTTTGAATACGTTTTTAAAAGATTTTTGTTTAGGTTTTATAGTCAGCCAATATCATTTTTTATGTTGTGTTTCCTCCCGTCTTTTTTTTTCTTTTTTTTGGCCCCATTTGTTTGGCCAGAAGCATTCAGAAGCCTTCACTACCACTACCACCAACTGACACTTCATAACAGCAGACAGAATAACTGACGGCATACAATTGATAAATAAAAAAGAGAAAAAAAAAACAGAAGAAAAAAAACATGGAAATCCTTCGAAACAAAAAAGGTTCACAACAACTTCAACTTAATAAAACACCTTCAACTTCAACTGCTTTTCTTCTGTTTCCTCATCTCGTGCCTGACTTACGAGTCAAATAATATGAAGAATCTTTTCATCTTGTGCTGATGCTGCCTGCTGCAGGTCGCTTTGTTGCTGCTTTCAATGTTGTTATGGATGCGAATATGGCAGGAGTTGCGGCAGTTGGTTGGTGTTGCTAGTGATGATGGTGTTATTTTTTGGGTTCCATACCGATAATATTTTTTTTTCTAAAGTTTGAAAATAAAAATCAGAGCATCACATACTAAGTATACCAGCAAATGACTACTTTATATAAGGGAAGTCTGCTCACTAGCATACCATAAAAGACTTTTATGAATTCCGAGAAATAGAGAAAAAGTACAAACTTAATTATTTTCAGCATAAATTCTTATAAATTCCAAATTTTTTGTTTGAGGTATCCTTCCCTCACCACCTCCAACGTTAAGTTAATGTTACAAAAGAATTAGAGTTGAAACAAAACATTTCTCCACCATATCCAGGCATTTCACAACATTTTGAAGAACTATTTTCCATAGTTAAGAGAGCACATGGTACCTAAACAGATGGACCAATCGTTGGATGGATGACTGGACGTATGGTTGGATGGATTGACTATAAAATGCAACTGTGTGTGCTGGTTGCTTGCGCTGCTGGAATTTTAACTTTGAAACGATGAAGTTTTGAAAACAAATCGACAATAAAATGCCAACAAAAACAACAACAACAAACACATCTTCGTGGATTTTTAATTAGCGCAGCCTTTGTTTTCATTTTGTTATTCGCTTCGAAATACAACAAAAACAAATGCGAAAAAAATCATTCAAACTAAACGTCTAAAGATGAGATTTTGAGAAAGTGAAACAAAGTATTCCGACATAAAATAAAACGCCATCTATTCGGTCATATGCGAATTGGGAATAGTTTAAGTTTTTATTGATAACACTGTGCTACTCGAGCTTTCCCAGGTATCGCACAATATAGGGTACCATTAGATGAGTTCAGGATTAGTTCAGTGGTACTAAAACATTTGGTTTTATTTGACATACTCTCCTTAACTTGCAATTTTATTTTTCGTATGCAAAGCGCTTTGGCGAAGAGGATAAAGTGAAAACTTCACAGTCCTACCAATAGTTAAGCACTAAAAGAGGCCATAGAACTAGCAACGATTTTAATATTCGAAAGATCCAATGTTGTTTATTAAATCATATGCTCGATGCTATTGTTATGTCATCTATCGGCATTGGTAGTGTAAATAATACAGAGTTCGAAGTTCTAGATCTTGTGGGTATGAAACTTCAATGTGATGTTTGCTGTAACCAAATATTCAAGAAAATAAAGAAATACTTCATTCCATCTGATCCCTTTGCTATTTGCTACACTTATTACCTGCCGATAATTTTTGGATTACTCAACTGCGTACCGAAGTTTGAATACCTGCGTGCATTAGTTTGAATACCTTCGCAATGTGGCTTGTTTTTCCCTGTGTTGTCACTATTTCAACGGAATATGTCCCCCAAAAAATCTCAATTCTAAAAGCTTGTGATCAATTGGCCAGTGGAATGCTCTTCTTGCATAGGGGGTTCGTTCTTTAGCTTCATCTTTATGTAAAACTCAAATCTTATCTCCATCAACACCACTCGCTCTTTCATACCTTATTCACTATGGCTTACTGCTTTTTCTTTCGATAATGATTTCTGCTTGTAGATCCAAAATGATGCCTCTGGGACGATTGCGTTTCACAGATAGGTTTACCTGAAGGGAATGTTTCACAAGCCTTCAAGTTGAGTAATTTGATGTTTATAAGGATGCAAATAAGCTAAGATATTACCATGTATACGGCAACGATATTAATACAGACAGTTAGGTAGCTGTGAATATGGCTTTTGAAAGTGGACACATTGTTTTTTCTCATGAGCACAAATCGGATATCTCTAAACAAAAATACAAAACATTCCATTTTGACTCTTGTCTGGATGTACGGCAATGCTCTTAGTACTAGTAATTTAGTATGGATCACCAATACCAAGCTTCACGTAGTGAGTTTCGGATATGAACACTTTATCGGTGTTCCACATGCCAATACGAAGCTGCAGATTGTCAGTTTCGGATATGAACACGTTATCGATGTTCCACAATCATAGCTTAAATTTGAAATAGATTGTGCGTTAAGAATAAAAGCGGAGAGGTTTCATTTATTCTATAAAACGGCAGATTTGGTTACATTAGGAACACATGACATTACTTTCATTGACCAATATTCACAGATGCCGCCTTCACATGAAAACTGGGGAAATTACTATTCATTATTTTAAACGAGAGCATGCGAAGTTCGAATGATAACGAAAATTAAACCAGCTCCGTATTGACTATAAAAAGGTTGGGGTACCTTTCGTTGGGTACTTGTGCAGGTAGATGAAACTGTGCTTAAAGTTGTCGAGAGATACAATTTTCGTACGATATATTGCTCTGTCCGAGTTGGAGGCGAGTGCAAATGAATAAAGCTGTATGTATGTATGTAGTATGAGCTTTACGCACATCTAAGTCGTTAGACATTTGGCAGTTTATGAGTTTGCTTTTGAGTTACTTGTTGAGGGAAGGCACTGAAGAGGACGACCAGAACTCAGATCGAAAGATCAGTTTGAAGACGATTTTCTTAAACTTGTTGTGAGAAATTGGAGGAAGAGTCCATACAAGGTTAGGAGGAACATGGTATTCTATTCATTAATACAGTCAGTACAGAAGAAGAAGATTTCTTTCTTTATTTATAGGCCAAACTAGTTGCAGCTGAATGTAGAGAACTTTGTGAATTAGAAGTAGAAAAGAGTTTGTTTGTGATTATCTTTTGTGATGCCTAAAACAATGAACAATAAAGAAAATAACTGGAGAGAACCTAACTTACGCCGATTTAACGTTTGTTTCAGTACATTTTTTATGCTTTAGGCTTCGTTGAACCTAAAGATGCTGTAATTACTTGATAATTCTGAGCATATGCTGTTATAGCTGTGATAACTCTCTTCTGTTACTATTATTTAGAACGGAGGATAAAATATAGGGTTACCACCCACACTCCCTGCCCTTCATACCTAACCAATCTAGGAATTTAAATTTCTTAGATTCCAATGAAATATTTAATTTGAAATCATTTATTAACGAAAACGTCTCTCTTTTAAAATTTAAATGCACACATACAGATGCCCAGGCGCTTAGTGTAAAATCGTGGATAATATTTCCTGTTAATTTCTTTAATTTTATTTATTGTGGTGCAACGTTTCCAAGTTCAACGTTGGCGATCTGATTTTTTTTGATGTTTTTCCATTTCAATGTGGTTGCCTACCAATATCTTGTGTGCTTCTTTTCTGGTCAATCTCTCTTTTTAATATTGTTGTGGTTAAATATCATTTTTTATTTTCTGTTGTTCTTGTTGTTGTTGTTGCAGTGGTTCTTGCTGCTGTTATTTATTAAATGTTTTGTGCGGTTTGATTCCCCTTCGAATTTTTATGACATTGTCGTACGTTTGGAAATGAATCGTCGTTACATTCATTTGTTTCTACTGTACTGTGTGTGTGTGTATTTTTTTTAAATATTTTTTCGGATACTCATTCAACATGATTAAATCTTAATGAGGCTTAATAATCTTTTAAATCCTCACAACCCTAACAAAATGAAGTAATTTTTTTAAATTTTATTATCGTGATTAAAAAAAAACGAAGACAAAAATCAAAAAATTCTTTTCATTTAAGAAAAAAAAAAAAAAACAAATAAAAAATTAAAAATAAAAAATTAAAATTAAACGATTTTTTTCTAGAGGATTTTTTTTACAAACAGACTCCTTTTGAATGTTAAATTAATCTGTCGGATTAAATCTTTTTGGAATAACAGAATGGAAGAAAAGAGTAAAATGTTGCATTTACATTTTTATGAGATTCTTCGTTTTTTTTTTTTGACCACGTTGTTCTCAAACCTGACAGTTTATGAACTCCTTTCGACCACAATTTGGTAGAAATATGTACTCGTGTGTGTGAGATACCCAGCATAACGAATTTAAACGAGAAGATAAAGTTCATCACTTTTATTTTATGAACAAAAACTGACACAAATCATGACAGTGACAAGTGTGTTTGGTCATAAAACAATCCAACATAAAAAGAAAAAAAAATACATGCAGATATTCATAAAAATTTATGTCTTCTTTCAGCTTTCTCTTTCACTCTACTGTTGGCTATACGGGGTTTATATTCTAAATATAGGGTGACTTATTATTTTATGTGCTTAGAGAATATTTATTTATAACATAGTATCGGTTAGGTTACTTATAATGCTTTTTCTTATCTTTGAAGAGCTTTTGAATTGTAAAGTTTTTGTAGATCCAATGCAACATTTTCCTTCGTTTCTCTAGAAACAGGAAAAAGTCAAAGACAATTATGAAAATATTCCATTTATAAGATGGCTAAAGTACGCTTGTGGAAAACTAGTCATCAGCATCTAATACTGATCAGGTTATTCATTGTAAAAACCGCAATTCCAAGAGTGTATTTTGTACCACTTCTCCCAAACTGGTCAAGGTAATTGTATTATTGTACTGCCCTCAATATGTGTAATGTATCGCTATAAAACTTGGAGGAGTTGTCTTCCGTATCAGTAAAGATAATTCTCTTTCTAGGCTTTGATAAGCGTTCAGGTGTTTTCACTGTGCTGATTCCAGGTATTTGTAGGCTAGTAGGTATTATTATTATTATTAGACGAGGCCACGGTTCAAACCACAGGTCAGACATCTCCAACAAAACGAAATATGAATGAATAGTTCTTCGGCGACTTCGTCTCAGCAGATTTCTAATAAAAATTCTGAAAGTAAATAAAATTGCCATTAAAATATTTCACAAAAAATCAGGCGTTCGGATTCGACTTTAAACTGTAAGGTCCGCCGCTCATGTATAAAATTAATACACACATCATAAGTGGTGTGAGAACCTAGATTGTAATTCTGACTGAAAGATTGTAATGACTAATTATGATGTAGGTATGTATGTGTTTGTTCTCTTCATCATAGAACTGGTCTTTAAGTGATCCATGTTCTTGTATTCTGTAGGTTTTAATTGGTTGGTCAGAAGGACGGTTACTACCTTTAGACCATTTCTGGATAATTTGATGCAAGGCTCAAACAATTGTTGCATGACACTGTAATTTACGTAGAAAAGGTTTAGGTTGTCTCAAACCCATTAGACTCGAGAAGATTCTTCGCCACGTACCATCTTCTCTTTACTCTATTTTCTCTGCCCAGTTGTTTCCTCCTACCCAAGCAGTTCCATTCTAATCGCGAGTCAAATTTACAGAAACACACAGCCTGACTGTCGGTATTGCTATGTTGCCTCAAATACATTTGGCTTGAGAAAGTTCTTCTCCACGCAACCATCTTCCCTTTACTCTATATCCTCTGCCCAGTTGTTTCATCCTACGCAGGCAGATCCATACTAATTTCGAGTCGAACTTACAGAAACTCACGACCTGACTGAAGGTATTGCCATGTTGTCTCAAACCCATTTATCTTAAGAAGAGTCTTTGCCTCGCATTATCTTACCTTTACTCTGTTTCTTCTGCTCAGTTGTCTCATCCTACCCAAGCAGATCCATACTAATCTCGAATCGAACTTACGGAAACTCACGACCTGACTGAAGGTATTGCCATGTTATCTCAAACCCATTTGTCTTAAGAAGAGTCTTTGTCTCGCATCTTATTCGCTTTACTCTGTTTCCTCCGCTCAAATGTCTCACGACCTGTCTGCCAGTATTGCTATGTCCCGTCCCTTGCACTTCCTGCCAAATTTGAATTGAGCACAAATTTCGATGACGCAAACTCAAGCTTAATCTCGTGGCGAAGGATTTTCCAAGATTATAGCGTTTGCCATCAGTCGTGAACATGATGAAGAATAAATATCATGTTCTCGGCCCGCCTTCCTTTTTATCAAAGGATAGCTCTCCTTATGTATAAATATTAACATAACGACGACCGCTTCGGAGTCTCATAAATTTTCCAACAGTCCAGTTCATTAACAACTTTTAAGCATTAACACTGCATGCAACAAACCTAGACTGCTAAGTACAGTAGCAGCAAGTGTGATCACACAGTTCAAGGCAAATGTACCACCAAAGGAAACAAAAAAAAAATTGAAATGATACCTTTTTTGTCGAACACATCTCGTACAATAATCGTTTTAATGCCAAATAGAATCCCTTTCCCGTTGGCAATTAACTTTGTAGTGTGAAATTAACCCTTAAATAAATATTTGTGGGATTTCGTTTTTATCTTTCAAGTATCAATTGCAATGAAATTTTACTCCTGTGGTGGTTAATTAATAACAATACTGCGGTTGTAATTATAATGTTATTTGTTGTAGAACAAAAAAGGGGTAGGGGGTGGTATTATAGATACAAGTACTTGAGCCCATTTGCCCAGTACAAGCAGCAGCTGTCTTAATGAATTTTTTTTCATTCAATAAATTTCCTTCTAACAAGTGTTAGAATTCGCATAATAAAAAATAAAATTCAAACTGGTTTTTCAAAATTTTCCTTTATTATTGTGTTAGGCTTGTGGTGTTTGAATAGCCGCCTATTCTATTCTATCTATTCAGAACATTATTTTAACCCTTATGTTTTCGTAAATGTTTTTACGTTTTTTTATGTTTTGTTCATCCTCATTAAATTACACCAAAATTTTTTTTTTTTTTTTGGTTGCGCGTGTATTTTGTTTGTTATAAACCTGCCAGATGCGTATGATTTATTGTCATGTGATGAAGATGATGTTGTCCTACACACTTTTGGGTCGTACTGTAAATAATTGTAACAAGTGGAAAATTTCGAGGGTTTTATGGAAAACAACATTTTTTTTAAAATAATTTATGACTTATGGAAATTTTGTTAATTTTAAAATTTTCTTTTTCTTTTTTTATAAATTTTTGAAATTATTATTTATTTTAGCAAGGACGTTTCACAAACTACGTTTTTGGTATTAAAAGTGAACCATAAAGTATATAAAACGAACTTTATTCAACGTATTATAAGTCCGTATTTCTTTATGATCATGCGATTTAACGAAGTCGCCGTAGTCTAGTAGGTAGTGTGTTGGCTTATTAGACGTAAGGCCACAAAACGAAATATGAAAAAATATTTCTTCGCCGACTTTCTCTCAGCAGATTTCTGGCAAAATCTCAAAATAAATTAAATTGCCATGAAAACTTTCTCAAAAATCTGTTGTTCGGAGTCGACTGTAGGTCCCGCCACTCATGTATAAAATTAACACACACAACATAAAGTGGTGTGAGAAGCTAGGGCATAATCCTGACTGAATGGTTGTAATGGCCAATTATGTATGTATGTATATGAAGAGTATATATATATATAGCAGTCCTGGAAGATAGCATTACAGTTGTTGAGATTCCAGCCGAAATACTAAAAAAATGTATTACTTACCTTTAGTCAGGATTACAACCTATAGTTTCACACCAGTCGCGTTATGTGTGTTTATTTTATCCAGGGCTCTGTAGGTTCGAAGGACGAACGATATATTTCAGAAATTTATCGCAGCAATTTTAGTTTATTCTGAAAATTTTTGCCAGAAGACTGTTGAGAGGAAGTCGCCGTAAGAAATATTTTTCATATTTCGTTTTGTGCAAGATGTCTGTGCTAGTGGTAGAGCCACGTGCTGTCGTCCGATAATCCAATACAATACATATTAGACTACGACGATTTTAAAGTATGAAAAAATATGCCAAATTGCTAAGGTATTCACTTTTGTTTTCTTCGCTAAGATTGCCAGATTCGACATCAATGGACTTGAAAAAGTCCAAAGCAGACTTCATCACAATAAAGATGTTACAGCCTCAAAATAGAGTCGAAATATCAAAAATAATTGTTTTTAGGCATTGTGTTCGATGACAGTGAAGATAATTGGCTCTATAGTCCGTGTGTGTTCTGTGTTCCCTTCTTTGGGAAGGACGTTTACAACCCTTATGCCGCTTCTGGATAGTTTGATGCAAGTCTGAAATAATTGCTGCATGACCTTGTAATTACCTAACAAAAGCTTAGGTTGTCTCAAAACCATTTGGCTTGAGAAGATTCTTCGCCTTGCAACATCTTATCTTATATTTCCCCTGCCCAGTTGTTTCAGCCTATCCAAGCAGATCCATACTAATGCCTAGTCGAACTTACAGAAACTCACAGCCTGGTTGTCTTTATTAAGCCTCGAAATATGGTAGAAATCTTTAAAAATACACACGGTAATCGTTGTAATACATATTATTTGGCACCAAAAACCTGAAGTAAACCTTAATTTGTATTCGAAATGTGAGATTAATTGCTTCTTGTAACAGAAACTCAAACTTGATTGCCATAAGTCCCTAGCTGTTATTGCAATTACTGATCCCTTTTATTTTCTGTAAGAATAGCAAATTTTAAAGCCAATAAACAATGAAGAAACAAAGTTAATTATCGCGTTAATAACTAGAAATTAAAAAAAATCCAATTAACTTGACATAGGACTAAAAAAAATATTTCTTATTCAAGTTTTTTAATCCTGAACTTCAGGTAGAATTAATAATTCATTTAGAAAACGTAAAATGATAAAGTCCTTAGCCTTCGTTATTATTTTCTTTATTTCTTATTTACTTTTAAAATTGCTGTTTTATATTGGCTATTAAAGAATTTTATTTGATTTTGTTAAAATAGTTGAGCGAATTGTTAAAAATCACCACAACAACGCAACGAAAAATACCAATCAAAGCAACATTTTTCTTTTTTTCTTATATTTTGTTTTTGTTTGTTTGTTTTATTTTTTTTAATTTAAAGTTATTTAATGTTTTCTGTACCTCATTAAGCAAAATCAATTTTTTTCTCAGTCAGTTTATTTGTAAGTGTGTGTGTCTGTCCGTATGAGAGAATTTAAAGTTAAACACAGAGAATTTTCAATTTATTAACGCTAAAATACAATGAGAAGAACTTCGGTAGAAAAACGAAAAGAAAAACAAAAACAAATCCAATATTAAACAGAGACGGTTTAAATATTTTTAAAATCTTGTTCCTATTGCTGCTGTTGTTGTTGTTGTGTTTTGAAAAGGGTTCTGTGATATTTCTTGATTCGTAAACTGACTGTTTGCTTCGGTCGGTTGGTTGATTGGTTCAAATTCGATTTTTCAATGTTTTTGGTTTCTAATTAAAATACCTTTTGGTTTTTAAATTCACACACATACACACAGACCCGTTCACACATTAACTTATTTTCTTATTCATATGGCGGCGGTCTTCTCATCATTTATATCCAAAGCATTCATATGTAATTGTGTATTGGTTGCTAAAGAAATTTGTATCAAAGCCTCTGGCTTAACAGTTGTCGTTGTGTTGTGCGTGTGAGAGAGTTAAAGTAAAATATATTGTTAAGCTTAAGATCGGCTGTAAGCAGCTAAAGAAGGATGTATTTGCTGGTGTGTGTATGCATGTGCTTGTGTTTATAAGCTCATCATAGGCTAGTGTTGGCGGTCTCACACACATTTCAAAATAAAATGAAAAACAAAACTTTCAAAATAATAAGCCGACCTTAAAAATGAAAAAATTCTCTACGAATTCAATTAGATGTACAGTGTTAGACTTGTGAACCCCCTATTATATTGCTAATCGAAAGGAATAACCACAAGGATTGATTGTTCGAGAATCAAATGCCATTCAAAAATTATGGGCCTGCCAATAAGGTTGCGAATAAATTTACGAATTTGGGAACCAATTCTTTAAAACGAAAGATTTAAGAAACAAACCTTACTTTTTATCATAAGACTACAAATCGATTAAAGTCAATAAACTTGATGAGTAAGGAATCGGCGATTCCTCTCGATGTCGTAAAGTGTCGTAAAGTACTTAAAACTAATGTTGTCCAATCTTAGCAATTTTTTTGAAATCTTCTAGCAGAACGATAAGGAAGCTCCTTCTATCTAAAAATGTCCTTACGACTTACTATGCCTATCCCAATAGTATTTTAAAAAAATTATCCGCTTCTTAAGTGTAGGGTCCACTTTGAGAAAAATCCAACCATCACCTCATCTCATATGTACATACATACAAATGTGCATTTTATTACTAATGAAGCACAAAATGTTGAAATATTTGCTTGATGTTGCATTCGTAAAAAAAAAGAAGAAGAAGCAGAAAAAAATTCCAACGAAATTGGCCAATACACCAGCAAAACCCTTTAAACGGTAAGCAAAATGATTGCGCGGCAATGAAGGCTGCCTCTAAAACGTATGAAATAAACAAACATACATATGTGCATACACACATAGTAGGTAATGCTTTTACATCTATTCTATAAACCGCAACATGCGTGAATGTGCGGCGCAGCATGAGTGTAGACTGAACGGCGAACAAAAGTAACAACTGAGAAGAAAAAAAAGCGAAAAAAAGCCTGAAAATGAAAAATGTGCGAAAGTTTTGAATTTTAGCCATTTGCTCGAAAGAGATCTCAACAGCGTCATCATCACCATCACCACCATTGCTATTCCACATGGGATTCAAAAATGCAAACTACTATGGTGATGATGATAATGATGATGATGACGTTTGCTGTTGGTCTCTAGTTGAAAATGAAAATAAACCAAATGACTCATGGCGAATAAGTTCATGATGATGATGATGATGAGGATGATGATTTAAATGAATCGTTTTTTTTAAAGCGGAAGCAGACTGTTATAGATTCTTGAGTTAATTTTTAATTTTTGTCTTAATGAGAATGCCAATAAATACTGGAAATATATTTCTGAGATTTAAAATGAAATGAAAGACTGAAAGAAAAAAATTTTTTTTAATTAAACGGATAAAATCCTTTAATTTCTTCAACTAATTGAAAAAAAATTCTTTTTATAAGGAAAAATTTCTTATAACTGACTGACAAACTGATTTCTAAGAACACATGTAAATGTGGAACAGCAGCACAGGTAACAATATTTAGTTTAGAAAATTCGGGGAAACAAACACTTGGTTTTTCGTGGATGATTGTAGTCGTGAGATTGAATATTATTTCAATTTTCGGGGCTGAACGAAGCCTTGCAATTTGTACAAGAGTATTGGTAGTATTTCAATAAATATGAGGCTTGAAGTCAGGCCCAATGATTAATTTTTTGACCCTCCTTATTTAATGACCCTCGTATTTAATTTTCGCTGTTGCCCTGGCATTCGAATCTAGTTCTTCTATTTTTACAATTTATAACATTTAGACTTTAATTGGATAACTTTAACTACACTAAAAAATCTTGACTGTAATATCATAGAAAACATCATTACTCTCTTCAAAAGTACGCATAGAATCAAAATCTGTGGATTTCTTTATACCTACAAACAAGGGTTGGAGTTTTTATTGGGCTTCAGTACCCTGTTGACAAAAACAAAGTCCAGGAGGTACAATTACTCCCTTTCGTTTCATTTCAGGACCATACAACTGCCACAAGGCAACTGCTCGACTGCTTATTAATTTCCTTACTTTCCGTACTTATTTTCAATTTCATTTATAAAGGTTTTCGAACTAATCAGAGGACTACTGACTGTAGCAGGGCCTAGAATAATAGCAAATCCATATGTCGTTGAATAGAATAGAAACGGGATGAGGAATTTTTCGTTAACTGAGCATTCCAATGCATTCCTTTGAGGTTCATTGTTATTTATTGCTATCCTCTCTGTAGGCGTTTTAAGCATGACGTTAGGATGTGATGTTTCAGACATAATGTCTCCAAAGTTTCAATTAAACTACTGAACACGTAGTGTTCTAACTATTTTTACTTAACGAATATCGAATCGATATGGAAACCCTTATCTGGCGAGATTATGTCTACCAAAACTACAACGAATTCTGCAGCATGGGAAAAAATCAAAGAAATTTATATGACAGTAATGGTAGCGCCACACACCAGACACCTTCTTACAACCCTTTAGTTGGGATTGCGTCTTAGTTTCTTATACCACACATGTTGTGTGTGTTAATTTTATCCACGAGCAGCTGGACAGTTTAGTGCTTAGATTTGAGAAGCTTTTCATGCAACATTACTTACTCCTAGATATTTTGGCAGAAGACTACTGAAAGGAAGTCTCCGAATGAAGTATTTGTTTTTATTTTCTACTTTTTCGAGATGTTAGTGCTGAGTTTTGAAGATGCTTACATACACACGCATAATTGGTCATTACAATCCTTCAGTCAGGATTACGACCAAGCCTCTCACATCACTTATGTTGTGTGTGTTAATTTTATATATGAGTGGCGAGAGCTACAGTTTAAAGTCGACTGCGAATTACAGATTTTTGATAAAATTTTCATGGCAATTTTATTTATTCTCAGAGTTTTTGCCGGAAATATGCTGAGTGGAAGTCGCCGAAGAAATAATTTTTGTATTTTTGTCTTGATGTCTGGCCTGGGTCTCGAACCTCGGCCTTACGTCTAATAAGCCAACACACTACTTACTAGACTACGGCGACTTCAAGAAGGTACTTAATACTGAATTATATCAGGTTGTAATATAAGCCTTCAGCTTAAAACAAAAGCTATGTGCAGACTTACTACTTAGGATAAAATTCTACGAAGAAGAAGACAGAAAAATTTCTTAAAATGAGTGTGTCAATTACTTTTGCATACGACCGTCATTATAAAAGTTATATAATTTCTAATTATTGATTGTTTTGTTATACTTTCAGCGGGGATATTAATTTTATTAAATAAAAAATAACAAAAGATTTAAGAAACAAACTTTCATACAAAAAATTCAAAATGGCTTTGAAATGATGAAGAAATACAAAAGACTTAAGAAACATACTTGAAATAAAAAGAACAAATCAAAAGGAAATTATTTTCTCAACAAAAATTTTCAACAATTTTTTGTTTATAAACTCTTCACCTCTTTTATCATAATTTTTTCTTTTTTCTTTCTCTAAAATAACTTCAGTATGTATTTTCCCCAATTTTTTTTTTATTGTTTGTTGGAGATTGAAAACAATATTTATTTACTCCTTTATAATGTGCATTATGGATGGTATGCATTACTTTTAAGTCACACAAAAATGCTATTTAAAGGGTTTTAAAAGATTATCTCTTTTCTATGTTTTGTTTTTGTTTTGTTTTGTTTTTATTATTGTATTATTTTAAATATAAATTTCCTAGAAACTGATGAGATTAGGAAACATATCGAAGAAATAGTACAATAACAAGGTGTTTTATGTCTCACATGATATGAGAAGGCAAAAAAAAACGAAACGAAAACATACAGACATCATTCGGGGTCTATAATATAGATTTTCATACCACAACAACAAACAATCTAAACATGAAATTGTAGTAAAAGTTTAAAAGCAAAAAAAAAACATAAAAAAGAGAAAAAAATGACAAAGAAGAGAACCCAAATCGTTGAAAAACGTGCGCGATAGGTTTTGTGTAAATCACGTCAAAAATCGAGTGTTGAAAATATTGCTGTGCCAAAAGCAACCACACTACACTATTTACGGTGTCTGTGAATGAGTGTAAAGTGATGGTGTTGGAAAACATATCACATGCAAAATATACTTTAATGTTGCACCTTCTGCACCATTAGGTATGTATGTACATATATGAAATATACTAGAATCCAAAGTTTTACATTGTTTGTTAACCTTTTAAGGACTTATCTTAATAGAGTGGCCATTATTTATATCAGTTTTCTAATACGTGATGTGCTCATGTTATGGGAGAGCTTCTGCATGTATAATATTCACTTAAAGCTAATGAAAGCAGTTTGCCTGTAATATTTTGGTTTTCCTAAAGCATTTCTGAAGCTAAAAACTTCCTGGTTTTGAAAACCCCTTATCAAATTTTGTTTTTGTAAATCCTGTTTCCTCCGCTTAATTTAATTTGAAGTTTGTTTATATAGAACTCATTTGCTGTTCATTCCCCCAATGACAGATTGTTTAGACCACAATGCCATTTAAATTTTTCCGTCTCATTTGTGTAACGATTGTCCGTTAAAGTGTTAAATGCCTCTCCATATGAATATGCATCTTTTAGCATTAATGTCGGTGGTAAACGATCTTTCGTCTTCTTTTATTTTCGTTTTTTTTTGTTCTTTAATTTTCGATTACTTTTGCATACTCGGTTCAGGCAGTACACCATCGATGATCATCATCACCATCAGCAGCATCAGACAATCATGATCATCATCGTCATCGTCATTGCATACTGAAAAATGTTTATTGTAAACGCATTTTGATCGCAATCATTGAAGTCGAAACACATGCTTATAAAGCTCAATGATTGTGGTAAGAAAAAAAATGAAGCTGGCAAAAAGGCACACCATGTAGAAAACAGCTACAAATTTGCATGCAGTCCATATGCAAGTAAGTATTTGGAGTAAGAGCAGCATACTCTTCTATAACTTTTAAGGCTTTGCAAGACAAAAGATGCAGTGGCAACTTAAACTGCGTTTAATGGCTGCAACATGATGACATGATGCCAATACCATACAAGCAAAGCTAATGCTGCAATGGAAAGGCATCAACAACAACTATAACAATAAAAACATATATAAAATATAATATTATATTTTAATACACATTGTTGGCTGTTGAACAAGCAACCGACCAACCTTTGAGTCCACCAGTCAACCAAACATCCAACCATCCTACAAAGTTAAAGCCTTTCGACAGTTTTTTTCTTCAACACTTAGTTTTTTCTTTTTGGTTTTTCTTCTCTTGCCATTTTTCCACATCATTGGAGTTATAGTTATAGTTGCCTTGCATAGTTGTTGTTGTTGTTGCTTGTGCTGAATCGAAGGTGCTGGCAAGAAAACATGTGTTGTTTCGTAGCTGCCGCTAAAGTACATGTAAGTGTCATATTGATATGAATTTATGACATCACGTGGCCATGTAATCGACATTTTCGGTCATATTCAAATGTAAAAGAAAGAAAATGCAGTTTATTTTTGTTGTTTTTGTTGCACGCTTTTTGGGGGGGGGATTCAGAATGCAGTGGTGCTACATAAAACACTATAACAACACCAAACAACAATAATAACAACAAAATATGAAATACGTTTATCAAAATTGAGAAAAAAGTCACAAGAGGAAATATGGTCGATAAATATCGATTACAAGATATCCTACAACACTTTATGCTCTTCAGAGGCTGTGTTCAAACCTCAAAATTAAATGGAAACGAGCAACAACAGAGACATAGATGGCCGTCTGTCGGGCTGATCTCAATTATATAGTGAGTTCTATGGGTTGGAAAAGCTTAAAATGCTTCGCCGATGTATAGTAGGTAGAGTGTTGGCTTATTAGACGTGAGGCGACGGTTCAAACCCCAGGTCAGTCATCTCCAACAAAACGAAGTATGAACAAATATTTCTGCGGCGACTTCCTCTCAGCAGATTTCTGACACAAACTCTGAGAGTAAATAGAAAATTGCCATTAAAAAGTTTCTCAAAAATCAGTCGTTCGAAGTCGACTTTAAACTATAGGTCCCCACAACTCGGGTAAAAAATTAACACACACAACATAAGTGGTGTGAGGAGCTCAGTCCTGACTAAAGGGTTATAATGACCAGTTATGTATTTATGTATGTATGTAATGGAAAGAGTTGAAGCATTTTTGGAATACGTTTCTTAATTCATAACATTCAACTCCAGGAAAATGTCCACTTTTGTTATTTGGGTAGCATAATACCATCGTTAAATGGTATTTGATGCTTCGAACTGCATCATGAGATCTCATCAAACTTTCGATCAATTCAGTATAGTGCAGCAATCACCATCATTCCCCAGTCATAATGAGAATTGGCATTCATAACTCGTGTGTGAAATCTGTTCTCTAATAACGAAAGAAACTTAGAATATGGGAAGAATCGGAAAGAATCAATTGAAACAATTGAAAATAGAAAATCAGTTTTCCTATCGAAAGTTACATTCCCCAGCATCAAGTCGATGTATCCATCACATATTAAGCGATAGTGTAGGGCATTTAAATATATGCATAGTGAGTTGAGTAAAAAACAAAATCAAATTGTGGTAAGTTGAGTTAAGGTTCATAAAACAGTCCATATCTGTCCGTGTGTCTGTCGTTTTCCGTCCGTCTGTCTGTCTGTTTTTTGTTGTTGAGATAAATGCCATGTTTAGAAGAACGCAAACGAAGAAGAAGAAAATGATTGTGTGTGAAAAAGAACATTACGATCGTTTTTTGTTGCCTGTTGTCTGTTGCCTGTTGCTATTGCTGTTGCAGTTGTTGCCGTTGATGCAGTTGCTGCCTTTACGTTGAACGCATTTTTTCTCATAAGTAGCTGGCAATAACAACATCAACAACAGTAAAACAATAACAATAACATTGATTTCTAGTATATACTGTGTGTTGCATTTAGACGCGTTGATCGTCAATACTTGTAGTCGTATGTAATACATGTTGGCATGTTTTTCTGTTCAGTTTTTTTGTTTTTATATTGACTGACTGCTATATGGCTGCTGCAACAATACTTTGGTGTTAAAAACACGCAATCTTGTTGAAAGTAATTGGTTAATTATGTTACATGCAAAATTTTGTAACGTATATAAATTAAAAAGGACTTCTAATGGATTCCAAGATTGATGTATAGATTCACCATAAAATTAATATCTTCCATGTCGACATAAATTCTTTTAATACTCGTTGCCTGTTTGCAGCAGCCCCGTCTACAGTTGAGTTGAGACTAATGAAGCAATGCATGAAGAAAAACAATAAAAACTATTGAGAGAAATTTGTCAAAAGGGGCATTTAGGAAAGAAAAGAACAAAAAAAAAACAGAAAAGAAAAGAAAACAGTTGGTAAGATAAAACATTTTGCTTTTCGTTCGTATGGGTAATATATTACCCATAAGTAATTTAGGAAAACACATTCTTTTTGTTCGTGGTTAAAATATTTTTAACTCTTTCATGAGAAACAGAAGTTGAGAAAACAGGTCACCAATTAGAATATTTGAAAGCGGATAAAGGTCAGATGTAACAGCTGAGTAGTTGTTTTTTTCTTTTTTGAATTTTGTTTAAAATATTTCTTGAAAGTCTTGAGAGGATTGTTGCAACGGAGTAAGATGAGAAATTATTTTTTCATCACTGTGTAGTACTGGTTTTTTTTTTTCTCATTAAATTCTCATTTATTAATTATTACAACTAGTTATTATAACTAACAAGTAATATACTTCCAACATTTAAATAAACATAAACTTTAATTTAATATATATTTATGATGATATTATGATGATCATCAAGCCAAAAGAGAGCTTCTAATTAGGTCGGATGGCTTCCTTCTTTTAAGTCTGCGTTCCAAACCAATGGGATCAGCAAGAGATGATGCTTCTGAATTTACGTGGTCTCTGAGTCGGATGTTATGTTTTGTTGCAATGTTTTCAATCTCTTTTTTAACAGTATTTACACCATGGTCACGATGTAAATCACTTGTGCGTATATACCATGGTGCGTTTACGATGCATCTGAGTACTTTGTTCAGAAAACGTTGAATAATAGTTATATTTTGCTTGCTTGTGCATCCCCACAATTGTGCTCCATAAGTCCAAATAGGTTTTAATATTTGATTATATATTAACAATTTATTTTCAATAGACAGTTTGGATTTCCTCCCGATTAGCTAGTTTAGCTTCTTCCATTTTAGTTGTAGTTCCATAATTTTAATTTTAACATGCTCATTCCAACGTAACTTTGCATCCAGTGTCATACCAAGATATTTTGCCGTATTTGAATACGGTATTTGTATACCGTCCATGAATATAGGGGTACCTAAAGTTGATTTATTTGTAAAGTCAACATGTGTTGACTTAGAACTATTTAATTTTATGCACCACTTTCTAGTCCATTCTAAGACCGAGGTAAGTGCGTTTTGTAACTTGTGTTTCGCCTCATTTTCAGTTCTGGCAACTGACAAAATAGCCGTGTCATCGGCAAATGTAGCCATAGTCGTTCCAGCAACTTCTGGTATATCACTGGTGTATAAAACATACAAAAGTGGACTCAGAATGCTTCCTTGAGGTGCTCCTGCTTGTATTTCCCTTATTTGGGAATATTCGTCCTCATATTTAACGCGAAACAACCTATCCTTCAGGTACGATTTAAATAAAGTACAGTACGCCCTTGGCAATTGCGTGTTTAGTTTCGTGAGTAAACCCTTATGACTGACTTTGTCGAATGCTTGTGAAACGTCCAAGAATACAGCGGTACAAACATTTTTTTCCTCTAAAGCTCTTTCTATTACATCAGTAATGCGGTGAACTTGGTCAATTGTTAAATGCGCATTTCTAAAACCAAATTGATGTTTCTTTGTTCAATTATCTGTTTAATGCGAACTTGTAAAATTTTCTCATATAATTTCGATAATATGGGCAGAAGCGAAATAGGCCTATATGATTTAACTTCAGTTGGAGGTTTTCCAGGTTTTGGTATCATTACCACTTCGGCGACTTTCCAAAACGATGGTACATGAAGTAGTCTAAATGAAGCATTGAAAATTTGTGTTAGTTTTAGAATTATGTTATTTGGCAGATGTCTAAGAACTTCAGTTGTTATTAAGTCGAATCCAGGACATTTCTTTAATTTCAAATTAAGATGGATTTGTTTAAAAACTTCAATTGGTGTTACCTCAGGTATTGTGTAATCATCTCGACCATCATCATCAAGACTACTGACTTCCTGCGTAATAGATGGTGGATCAGTATCAAGAGAGAACACACCAGCAAGATGGTTAGAAAACAATTCTGCCTTTTGGCTATTTGTTCTGGCCCAATTTCCGTCTGCCATGTGAATGGGAGGAATTTGTACTGTGGGTCTATTTAAGTTTTTTGTTGATTTCCACAATGAGTTAGTCTGATGTTTTTTCATTACTCAACCCTTGTAAATAGTTATTGAAACGTGAGTTCTTATACTTTTTGATTTCTAAGCTAAGTTCGTGTGTCATTCTATTAAGCCTTGCCTTGTCAGCTGGAAATCTAGATCGTTGCCATATCTTTCTCAACCTTCTTTTATTTTTTATCATCTCCCTTATATAAGCAGGGTATGAAACAACGTGTTGTTTATCAGGAGGGTTCGGAGTGCTTTCCCAAGCAGTACTTTGAATGAGGTTTGTAACAAACTCAACGTCTTCCTCAATTTCGTCAATTGTTTCTGGTTCATTAGGGGGTATGTTTGAATTTTGCAAAAAAAAAAAAAAATGTGTTTTCAAAAATAAGGTTTTTTTGCCAAACATTTCTGAAAATCAACAAAACTTTCGCGTGTACCTATATCTGCACGAATTTTGGTCTGACAGCTGAGAAAGTCAAACTCTGCTGACATTTCTGTTCTTTAAAGTTTAGCAACTTGTCACTTCAGCGCGCTTGACGAATGTTTTCGTGGATATGGCAACTTTATTAATTGTATTAACAATTATTTTTTCGGTATTAAACAAGAAACATATAAAAAAGAATTCGTCGTATCTTTTCTATTTGAACAATACAGGAGAAGGCAAAAACGTCTTTATAGCGATTATATCAGGTTGAGTTACACATACATAATTGGTCATTGCAACCATTCAGCCAGGATTACAACCTAGCTTCTCACACCACTTATGTTTTATCTATGAATGGCGGAACCTACAGTCGACTCCGAACGACAGTTTTTTTTTTTGAGAAACCTTTATTTACTCTCAGAATTTTTGCCAGAAATTTGCTGACAGGAAGTCGCCAAAGAAAAATTTTTTCATATTTTGTTTTTTTGGTGAGGTCTGACCTTGGGTTTGAACCGAGGCCTCACGCCTACTAAGCCCACACACTACCTACTAGACTACAACGACTTCTTTAGATTACAACTCTTAAATAGTTTCGATTTCAACTCTTGTGAGTAATGACGCTGTATTCGCTGATGCGATTGCTTTTTTCAAGCTTTTCTACTGAATAGGATTACATATTCGAAGTGGTTATGAAAATGCAGATCACTTGCCCAACATAAAACTTGGTCTAGCCTTAAAATTTTACGTTACGGAAAGAAAAATGCATACAAATTCTACTCTTTCAAGTACGGGTCGATTCCTCAAAGCAGTGTTTGACACTTTAGCACTGTGTGCAGAAGGCAGTAAAACTGCTTTCTCTATTTTATCGATAGCTTAAGGCATAATGAAATATCTTTCTCACACAGCACATAAGTTCATGATCAATTAACCAATGGATCGTACAAAGCATTATAGAGGAGAATCGCAATCGAATTGTGCAAATTGTATGGTCTCTTACATTGTAAACAAGTTTAAATGTAAACTTCTTACATTTTCTTCAACCACGATCTACTTTCCTAGTTCAATACAATGCTGTCTATGGGAAAGGATCATCCCCTGCACTATTAGACAGAATATTTAAACATTTACATCCCTTTCTATTACTCTCCCACTATATGTACAAATAACGGACAAGTACATCTCATGTACATAATTGATCCCTTTTTTCAATGATTTTGTATTTAGACAAGCGAGTCTATTCTTAATTAATCCCATTGTTATGTTTGTTTAAAAAATTAAACCATCACATAAAAGTCAAGGGATAGAATAATAACAGCAGCAATAACAACAACCACTACAGCAATATCTGTTAATATTTAAACAATAATCAAGCAAAAGAGGCACATTTACACATGCGTACTCTCATGAATTAAGGGATGTTGTTCCTTCACATTCACAGCAAGCAAATGAACCGCAAGAAGAGTGAGTATCAGTTAAATTAGGCATTAAACGCGCAAACGTATAGGATAGAAAGGATGGCAATGATAGTGATAATCATTGTTATGATAATGGTGGTGGTTTAATGTATTGGTGTTGATTATAACAACTTTAAGGATGATGATGCCTTACCCTAATGCCACTAATAGGAATTTGATTAGATTTCAGGTTTCTGTTACAATTTCTAGACACCATTGTATGTGTCTGTGTGTGTGTATGTGATGAAAATCTGAACATGTGACAATTTCGCATGAAAATTTGATCAGTTGGACGAGTACAAGTGTGTTAAACAAAAAAACTATTGTTTGGTTATAGTTTTTCAAGTGCATTCTGTGGTGTATCTGTTGTTTTTTATGGGTTCAGGTTGTTTTTTTTTTTAATCCAGTTGAGTTGTTGTTTTTTTTTCATTACATGACTCGTGCCATTTGAAGTGTTTGCAGTTGACCTTCCTTTGTTGACACTTGTGTTTATATTTTCTTTATTTGCGTATAAGTTTTGGAATAATTTTTTAAATAAACAGGGTGGGAAACTATTTACTTTTTTTAATGAAATTAATACAGATGAATGAAATTTGAAATTTAAAAAAAAAATAATTGTTGTTTAGTGCAATATGTCGTCTTAAATTTTGTATTTTTTTTCTCTGAGTAAATAAAAATTTGATGGGAACTCCTTTACCAATTTTACAGTTATTTGTTAACTCCTAAGACTAGAAATTTGAAGTGTAATCTTTTGAATAATTTCATGATATAAAAGACAATGCCAAGAAAAAGAAAAAAAAAATAAAAACTATAGACGGTGGCCATTGAAAGAACCGACGGAATAGGATTTCTTTCGCGATACCATTGATATCATGTACGTGCTCTTATTTTGCTGTTAACAACCCGATTAACTGATTTCGGCCTACCTTAACACATCGTTCCAGGTACCTCCGCTTCTTGCGCGGCTACGCCAGTTGGTTACACCAATCGATGATAGAGCTTCCTCTATTTGGTCCTTCCAGCACAAAGAAGGTTGTCCTCTTCGCCGACTTCCATAAATCCCTGTATCAAATACCCGACTCGCCGGAGCATCCTCCTTCATTCAAACGACATGGCCGAGCCAGCGCAGCCGCTGAATGTTAATACGTATGCTAGACAACGTCTATGTCGCTGAGGAGCTCCTACAGCTCACTTTTGAATTGGATGCGGAAGTCACCGCCAACTCGCATTGGACCGAACTCTTGGATACACTTATCAATTACATTCATTTTGCCATTTTGAGGCCGCAAACTTTTCGCATCACTTGATGTTAGCTGTTCTATATTACTTTGACTTGGTCTCATAAGTAGTAGTAGATTGGCAAGATGTGTTAAAATCTCTCACCCATTTTCTCATAACACTAGTTCTCTGAATTAGAAGAAAAATGAAAAGATTTGTAATACAAATCATTCTAAAATTATTGACTTATTGTCCACTTTACTTAGGCTTTTATATGATGGCATGAGAGTTTTAAATTTTAATAAACATACATACACGCATAATTGTTCATTACAACCCTTTAGTTGGTATTACTACCTAGCTTCTCTCACCACTTATGTTGTATGAGTTAATTCTATCCATAAGTGAACGGACCTACAGCATAAAGTCGACCTCGGCAACAGATTTTTGAGAAACCTTTTCATGGCAATTTTATTTACTCTCAAAGTTTTTGCCAGAAAACGCTGCACCAACATCATCAAATTAAATTGCACAAATAAAATTGGAATATAAAATGGCAGAGTGTGCGGCGGACACTCACTATAATCCATTTAGTAGTTTCTGAGCATATGAGAAACAAACTTTTAATAAAAGTCAGAAATATTGCTGAAATTTTATAGTCGAGTAGCTAATTTCATGGCATTTATTTTTTTTAATATTTCCATGGCGACTATGAGTTACAAAGTCCATCAATCCGGAGTGTATAGCGTCAATTGTGACTTAAATATTCTAACGCTTCAAGTGTTGCTGGTTTCTTGGCATAAATCAGTGATTTAACAAAGAACTATAATAAGTTCTCCAGAGTAACGAACGAGGAGACCAGTAAACAGAAGCACATCTGAAAAAAGAAAGTTCTCTTACCAAATTGACAATGCATGTTGCGTCGTCTAGTTGGAAACAAAAAAGCTTGAGAATTGTCTTCGCTTCAAATGCGGCAGTAACTGCCGGAATTACTTATTCACTCGGGCGATTATTTTGATAATAAAACGGACCAACTGCTTTATGAACTTCACGAACAGATTTATTTCTTTTCAAAGAAAATTTCCATAATTTTAGGGAACAAAAATATATATGTAGTATATAGTAGTATAGTTTCATGTTCTAAGCTATCAAAGCATATCTAAGTTTTTACTTACTTAGCTGGTAATTACAAGCCTTGAGTGGATTACAATCTAGCTTCTCACACCATTCGTGTTATGTCTATTAATTTTATATATGAAAACGACAGATTTGAGAAACTTTTCATGGCAATTTTATTTTCAGATTTTTGCCGGGTGACAACTGAGATCTCCTTTCCAGTCTAAGAAAGAAATTTTTTTTCGTAGTTCGACTTGTTCAGCCGGATAGCTCTCGTCTAAAAAGTCAACATACTTCCTGCCAGACCATGGCTACTTGTGGATACTGACATATATGGTGAAAAGACTGGTATTCATAACTCTTAATTGTGTGCCGTATTCAACGACTCCGGTAAGTAACTTTCAAGTACACTCTTTAAAATCTAAGTTCTTATGCAGAAAAAAATCACTTGTTGTGAACTTTACCTTATTGAGATGCCCCTTAGAAGAGTTTCAATATTAAAAATGAATTATTAACTAAATTAATTAAACTGTTGGTGTTTAGAGAACACATGGAATTTAATTTATTTTGAAAGAAATTAATTAATCTTGACATTTACAAATGCTAGTGCAGAGAATTTCTTTGTAAATGGAAGTCTGTGGCTCTATTCCCTTTTCTCCTCTTATTAAAACATTTCATGAAAGAAAACTTTAGCTATGTAAACAGAGTCTCATTGAATTCAATGTCAAAAATAAATTAAATGGCTTTTAGTTGCCTCTACGGTATTACAATTTCATTTATTAAAAGAGAAATAAAATCAAATCAAAAAAATTGTGCCTTATCGGGTCTTGAAAAGTATTCTTGTTAAAAATTCTTAAGCAGCAAGCTAAGCCCATTAGAAGAGAGGCAATAGTGGAGACATTGTCGTTTTTTTTTCAAATAAAGTTTTAAAAATTTCTTTTTGTAAGTTTTTGCCATTTCTAGCGGTTATGCTGCCTAAGCGTATTTGTAAGTTGGTAACGAACAATTGAACAAGATTTTTATCAAGATATGTTCATATTTTTCTATTTCCATTTTCCCATTTTCCAATTTTCATAATGTCCTATTGCGGCTTTTAGCGCTTTGCTTTGTTTCGCACATTTTGACAAGTGTTGCTGCAAGTTGTTGTGGCTTATTTTACGTTACGTTACGTTTACGTTTCATTGTTTATACGCTTTAACGTTAGAAGCACCCACATGCTGTGAAAATTCCTTGTTTATTGGCATTTTATAAACCATCGCCACCATAATCAAACAACATCATTATCATTGTTATTATTATCATTATGATCATCATTATTATTGTTGTTCATACAGATGTACAGACGTACATACATAGTTATAGTCATAGTCATTGTTATGATTATTATTTTTATGGTATGAATACTGGTAGTTGTTGTTTTTGTTGTTGTTAGTGCGGTTTTAAAATGAATTTTAATAACGTTTATGGTTATTTCTCTCTTTTATTCTTCTTCTTCTTCTTCTGCTTTCCAGCCTGTTCCTTTTCTAGTTGATCTGGTGGTTGGCTTTGGGGTTTTTCACATTTTTTTTTCTTTTTGGCTTGTGTCTCTAAATGTTGTTGTTGTTGCAGCCGTTTATATATATTTCAATTCGTATTGTCGTCTCCATCTCAGTCAGGTTGTCATAAGAAATATGATGCCTTTGTCAAGATGCTTTTGTTTTGGTCTCTTCTTATGGTTCATGTTTCGTTAAACGATAATAAAGTTGTAGGAGTTTAGTAGTTGGCCAACAACAACAACAACTTGGCTACAGATGCATTGTGTGCCTTATATTATGTGTGTTTGTATTTGTGTCTGTTTTAATAGCCAATGTAGGCCATTTAAAAAGGGATTTAAATGCGCATTTGATTATCGCGTTGACAGCTTTCCAAATATTGAAACGCTTTTTGTATTCAAAAGAAATCATTAATAATGATGGCGTTTTTTCTCTCTCTCTCTCTCTTACTTTGCTTTGCTTTTCTTTTCTTGTAAAGTTTACTTAATTGATTTGTATTCGAAAATTATGGTTATAAAAGCCATATAATTGGCATTTTGGTTTTGAAAATTAAAATTAAATTTAATTTTATTCAAAATAAAGTTTTATTCTGTTGGTTTAGTGGGACATTATTACGTGGGTTTACTTCCATTATGATTGTGTACATCTTGTAGATCGTTTCGGCAAAAATTTATTCACTTAAGTAAAGTTCAGTGTGTAAGTTTTTGTGTTCTTTTAGCTGTAAAATGATAGACACTTCGTTACAAGATCGGATTTAGACTGCAACAGGATAAAAAAGGAATGATTGTGGTTTTAATTTCAAATCAAAAGCAAAAGTTAATTACAGTAAGTGGTTACCAAAGTGCAAAGCCGAGTATTGTTTCCCACAATCCCGGGAGTTTTTACCCAAAACCACTTTCTTTGCCAGCTACAAACCGTGTGGGCGGGCCTATGGTAGAAGGAAATAACGTGAAAAACTGAAATCTTTTGAAACGATTGGACTTTGATTTCAACGCGATAACCACAAATACTTACTTTGTTCGTATTAACCAAATCGTGGAAAATATTTTTCATAATTGAGCTCTGTGATCGAATGAGCCATTAAGCGAAATCTTTCTAGATATTCCGTTACACCAAAAGTTTCTGAACTATATAATGTATTCGTATAGTGTCTGTCACAATCTAGCTGATCTGACAAATTTTAGGATAATGCATGGTGTGAATAAAGCTAAGCTTCTGCCTAGTAATGGATAAGTACCCAAGAATTTCCTTCTGAGATCCATTAACGCCATATTCGAACGTCCCCGGCCTCACACTAACCCACCCTCACCCGACCGCGGAAGGCTCGTCCCCATTACGTAGGGACACGTACACACTACAGTCCGGACTGTAGTGGGTAAGGGAAAAGTAATGGCAACGAGAACATAAATCAGCTACAGAACTTAATCACAAGCTGAATAAAGTAACAATAAACAGGAACTACCTATGACAAGAACGAAAATACATTTTTATATAATAATTTACAAATCAATGCCAGCATATAAGCTACGTTTTATATTACAAACGCTACAATTAAAATCAATAAAATCATAATATAAGTTAAAATCATTACATAATCTACGAAAAGGAAAATTACATCCATAGTTCGTTCTATACAAATCTAAAGAAAGAGGACGATAGTGCCGTGAAAATCTTGCTGGAATACTGAAATTTAGGTTAAAAAGCAAAAACTCAGAATCGATATCACCTTTAACCAGATTAAAAACAAAACAAACCCCTAAAACAGCCCTTCTACGTTCTAAAGTTGGAAGTTTTATCAAACCTAATCTAGCCTCATATGACGGAAACCCATTGGCACAATCCCATATAAGTTCCAAGTTTGTGTCCTCATCCTGGAATCTATACATATATTCGATCTTGATTCTCAATAAGTGTACCTTAAGCCTTAAGTCTTACCGGTCAGAAGGCTGATTATTAACCTAAAATATCTTTTCATTGTAAGCCGCTGTAGTGTAGTGGGTAGTGTGTTGTCTAATTAGACACGAGGCCTCGGTTCAGACGCCAGATCAGACATCTCCACTAAAACGAAAATATTGAAAAATATATCTTCAGCGACTGCTTCTCATCAGATTTCTGGAAAAAACTCTGAGAGTAAAATAAAAAATTGCCATGAAAAGTTTTTTTAAAAAACTATTGTTCGGAGTCGACTTTAAACTGTAGCTCCCGCCAATCATGTTTAAAATTAACACAGAAAACCTAAGTGGGAGAGAACCTAGGTCGTAATCCACACTGAAGGATTGTAATGACCAAATTTTTATGTATGTATGTCTCCTTATAACAACCCAAGAAATGCTTAGACTGTATCAAACCCATTTGTCTTGAGAAGGTTGTTGGCCTCTCTTCATCTTGCCTTTCGTTTAAAAAAGTCCAACAAAGGCTTGAACGTTATTATAGGTCAGATTCTCATTACCTCGACTATAACAAGGTATGCCAGTCTTTGTATCTTATCCAATCCCATCTGTAGATTTTTTGTGAACGTTTGGTTACCTTCAAACCCTTATGAGAGTTAAAAATAATAAGTAGGATTACTCGCCTTGCTTTTTCAGCATATTTCCTACGAAATGGTTAAATTAATGTTAAACCAGGAGTAAAACCTTTCCTATCCTTGTAAGGATATGCTGTGTTATAATCAATGTTTAAATAAAAAAAATATTTTTTACGTTTTACTAGATAAAAAAGTCTTGTAATGAAAAACATGTTCTAAAAAAAAAAATTTGAAAGAAGGGGTGGTAAAAATTGTAATGGCTTGCCACAAATCATAACGAAATTGTGACAAAAATTAATTGTGTTGTAAAATTCATAAAACCAAAGCATACACAACCTCAGTTACATTAAAAATAGTTAAAAGGACAAGTATCTAGGAGTTATGCCTCAAAATGAAAGATGTTGTAACATGAATATGCCACAAATATTGGTTATAATAAACATCCCTGAATGTTTAAAAATTATGAAATTTAATGATTTTAGTTTTTCAAGGATTTCTAATTGCCAACATATTTTTCCTTGGCTTAGGGGTGTTTATTTTCAGCTTTGAGGGAGGAATTGTGATTTGCACGCCTTAAGCATTAAACGAGTACAACGAGAGCGGCTACAACCACAGTCACATTAACATTGAATATACATATAAATCGCTACAAACGTCCTTGTCAGATTGAATTTTGTCGATATGAATTGCGCAGGTATTTATTGTGTGTTCGATTTGATTACTCAATATGTTTGATTTTGTGAGCGATAATAAAATATTTTAATCCCTCGTTTTTGTTGCCTCATATAATGCTGCAACATGTTTGTATTTGTAGTTGTATTTGTCTTTTGGTTTTGAGTTATTAAATGTATTTATTTGAGAGCTGATTTAAAACCATGTTAAAGATTTAGCAGATTATCAAACATGCTTCTTTCTTTCTTCGTTTCTGTGGCATTCTTGCCATAATGCTCGTTGTATACAACACGCATATGCTGCTGAATTTCTGGCGTAGTAACGCACTGCGTGCCGAGAACCAGAAAGTAACCAATTCGTATACTTTACGCACTTGTTTACTTGCAGCAAAGTGGTATAAATGATGGCCATGCTTATATGTATGTAGACGCTAATGCTGCTGGCAGTTGGCTGTTAGCTGCTGGCTGCTGCTACACTCCTTAAACCGTTTGTTTGCCACTTTAAAGCTGTTTGCTTTCTAAATTACACTTAATTTCCTATAATTTTTATCTTCTTACACTGTTCTCTGTTCTCTCGTTTATCTGGCGGAGCCCCACATACAATAGGTGGGTTGAGTTTTAAATGCTGGGCGCGCTTAAACATTCGTATGTTCGTTGGATTTGTACAAAAATCTGGCGTAAATTTTATTGACATAATCACTGGCATCATGTGATTTTGTTGTTGTTGCCATTTAAAATTTTTGTTTTGTTTTTTTCTCTGAGACGATTACGTTTAAAGAAATACTTAAAGTTGGTGGCTCACCACACCACACAACTGTTCAGCTCATTTCATTCAACAGCAGGAATACTTTAGCAATCGCATTAGCATTGCCATTTCAAGCATTTTCTATTGCTATGGCTTGCTTGCATTATTAGAAGCATTCATTGAATTTATTACAGACGTTCGCGCCGAGAGGATTAACGTATGTTAGTATGTATGTGTATGTATACATAAAAGATTGTTTAAGATTTGAGGCTGATAAACAACAAACCGTTTGGCCAAAATACAAGATTTGTTGCTACTTTGTAGTTTAATTTTGAAAATTGTTGCCATTAATAAAATTGGCCAACGATTAGAAATAATTTATTTCAATAAAGATTATTGTTCTCTGATAAATTGATTTCAATTCGATTTATTCGTTCTTTAATTGTTAATGTTCAAAACCAATTGAATTGAACTATGAATGTGAAAAGTCCAAAAGAATACATCTGTATACAGAGCAGTAGGAAATAATTAATCTGATTAAGTTATTATAAATAATTTCCTGGTGAAATCATTTCATAAAGTCTTCACTATACTGTTGTGCACAGAAAGTTAACAGGGGCTCTGACATAGCAAATCAAGTTTAATTGCAGTTTATACACGATGAGAATATCAAATGTTTTCCTTGGTAACTTTGTTCACTTTTCCTTCTTTTTATTAACAACTGTGGTGATCGCTGTAGTGCAGTGATCAATTTGTTGGGTTTCGAGTTCCAACCTTAGCTTCAAAAACTTCGAAAAAATGTGTTTTTTTTTAATCCTGCTTTCTTTCTAAAAGACATCTTTGTCTATGCGCTTTGCGAACTTTTTCATTGTATCACTAAAGGATTTATGAAGCAATGTTAACACGTTGAATGCCACCGCAGGCAGGCAAAGAACCAAATCAACGAGTTATCGTGTATTTCGCGTTTACGTCATGGTATTCCAGAAAACTGTAAAGCAGATGAATTGGCCAGATGTGTCGCAATCATGGGTTGAGTTCCTTACATTCGAGGTTCCAATCTGTAATCAAAATTTATTATTTATTTATCAAGGAGCACTCTCAACTTCTGTCAGTTATATTGGGTTTAAGTCAAGCCGGGAGATTGCACCATCAGATAATGCTTCAAATTATTTTGTTTTAATGTCATTGCCTTGTTTCAATGGAACTAGGCTGTCGAGAAGACTTTTCCCCTTTATTTGTAATTATTTATTTTGCTTTGTTTCAATTCCATAAAGTTTTTCCAGTTAGCAAGTCCTAGAATGTAGTGGTTGTAATCTGCCGTCGTCCAAGGCCACTGTCCTCTGCGAAAAAAATATTGATGTGATGTACTGGGTGTAGTGTTTAGGCTGTTTGTCCATTGAATGAGTGGTGCGTCCCAATTTTTCTATATTTATCACTGAAATTCTAAATTCCTGCATATGTCGGCAGCATTAAAGAGGGATTAGTTGGAGAGAAATTGAAAGCATGATGTAAAATTTCCGTGTCAAGCACTACACAAGATTTGGACCGTGTAGTGGATGGACTATATGGTCCTTCAATATTGTTTATTACAAAATAATTTCTTAGGATTTGAGCCATAGCTTAAGCTATGGAATTTAATTGCCATAATTTTGAGGTGGTAATGATTAAAATTTTCACAGAGTAGATGTCAGATATGGCTATAAAGATGTCGTAAGTGATCATTGTCAACGGTTCAGATGTTTGACTGTATTTGATTCGAAAAATTTAGAAGAGACATGCTTTAGAATGAGTAAAACCAATACCTATGAATTGGTCTACTTCTTTGCTTTGTTTCTTGATTCATTTGCCGTTGTTTAGGAAACCGTGATGCAAAATGTTTCACAACCATCTGTTAATATTTCCATATTTTTGAAGTGGCCTGGATATCGTCCAAAAATCTGTTATTATTCGAAATCCTAAAGTCTGTATATATATCTCAGCATACACTGAGCGCCAAAAGTGAGCAAACAACACTGAAATAATTCATTGTCTTAGGATAGCGAGAAAAGTAAATGAGAATAGTCGAATAATTTAAATTTAAATTTCCAAAAATAAAAACGTTTATTTATTACTTATAAAATGTTAAAACAAAAACAACAATTCATGATAAGGGAGCTTTTTTTATACTTAAGAACAAACTGTTTTATACTTAACAACAAAAGAGTTGACTTACTTATGGCGCTCACTGTATATCTGAGATGAGTGTAGAATTATCGACTTAATAAACACTAGCTCTAATATATTTTGTGGGAATATGGTCTCCTCTGTGATATATTGTTGTATAACATATCCGCTAACACTACACTTGTCTATCTTCTTTAAGAGTTTTATTGTCTATGTAGGATGTACGATTTATACGCTATGATGGCCAAACACTTAAGAGTGAGAGATGAACCAATAATCTGATTTCAAACTCTGACATTCACTTGTTCAATTTTATTTCTGTAAATAATTAAGACATCTTGTAATGTGTTTTTTCGATGGACAATTTCTTTCTTTAATTTCGAAACCAAATCTTCATAAACGGATTTCATTTATGTAATGTTAAGATCACTACCAAATTAAAAAATAGATTTTTATCTGTGACCTTTGAACTTTTAATGAAAAATAATAAATACAACTTTCTCACAACTTCTATAAATTCCTACATCAACTCTTTTATCGATTATTTCTTAAAATGATCACAGTGATTACAGCAAAACTTATAGAAAAATTAACAAAAAGGAAAAAAAACTTTGCAACGCAAAGGCAACAGCAGCAACAGCTTTAGCGGCAATAATTTTCGTAGACCCATTTTACGAACATTTCATAATCTTGGCATAATTTAGCTGCAAATCAAAAAATCCAAGAACAACAACAGAAAATGGAAAACAGCAGGCATACCAAGGCAAAAAAAGAAGTTTTGCTCCACTGACGAATGGGCCAAAATAAAACCGAGTGCAATACACTGAGCCATACAAAGTCACCTTGATTAACTCAAAGCAGTCAGTCGTCAGTCCGTGTCAAATGCTAAAAAGAATTGAGGAGAGAACATTAAATGTTTGGCAACTTTAACCTTAAAAATGAAAAGAGTTTTTTGTTTCCGTTTGTACCGCCAAAATAATAGAGATGGACAGACAGCTAGATAGTCAGACAATTTGATGTGCAGTCTTAAGTAGTAGTAGTCGACAACAGTCTTAAGTGTTTGTTTGGCTTAAATAATTGGCCAGTTTGAGTTGACTTGAGTTCTTGATGAAGCTGAGAATTTTATTTGATTCATAAATTTAAAAGTTAAACTTAAATTTTAAATTAAAAAAAGTACAGCAAAAAGAAACACAGTCTTAGTTTTGTGATGAATATTAGAAGTTTAAAGCATAAAACATTTAAGAATAATATTTTGCGCCAACAAAATAAAAACAGCAACGACAACAACAAAACAAAAATGAAACTCTTGAACTTAAAGTGGACGTTTATAAATGTTATTCACCAAATTTGAGGTTAGAGATGAACGAACAATAAATAGAAGATGAAAAATCAAAATAACCTTCTTAAGGTTCTCTATTCATTTCGTTTGTTGATGGAAACTGTGTTAATATACCTCAGCTAATTGGTGTTTTACCTTTAAGAGAAGGTACTAAAAAACGGGGGGGTGGTAGGGTAAAACCAAAAACTTATGTAAGTGGAAATTGTTATCGGCTTTCGATTATAAGAAAACTTTGGTATCAACTCGTTCGTAATCCCAACAAAAATAATAACTCGTACTTTGTTGAAGTAAAGAACTTCCAATATTCTCAATAGTCAGTCGCTTGTATTAGCAGTCATTCAACAGACTCTTTCAAGTGTGAATTTATTTTTCGAATGCATTTTGAATAGAATTTTATTACGTTTTAGAATATTTTTAATAGAAAGTCGACAATTTGGAAAATATCCCTAATTTAACTCGTATTAGAAGACCTTTTGGCATGAACATATAATACAATTCCAATGGGCTCAAATGCCACAGAGGCTCGTTCTTCCTACAGAAGCATTTATAATCTCTTAGCATTGGTCAATTCGAATTCTTCTGGAGAGGCCGTGAGTTATTGCTTCAGTAGGCAGAACAGTGCAATCACCAGACCAGTTGTAAATTATGGAATTGCCTGTAACTCGGGGGAGCAAGCAAACCATATAACCATTTATTTCTCAACAGAAGAAAAACTTTCTTCTTTACGAGATTTGAATGTGTATGCGGTTTTATGGGAGTTCACTGTGATCTGTTTTGTAATTATCTACAGAAGGCGAAAAATGGAATACCATATTTTTCCATTTAACTGCGCTTGTCTATCACTCCGTCTTAATACAAACTGAATAAGTTTGATGCAAAAGAAATTGTTGGGTCCTATGGATCATTCTTTAGAAAGTTCAAACGATGTATCAATCTTATTTGCGTCAAAGTTTGATTTTAATCGGACAAGTTTTAAATTATTCGTATGCACTACAGCCACATTTTATCGATTAATAGGCTGCAAGAAACTACACAGGCATCCAGTTGCCCCCATTGATAAAAATATATTCAATATCCGTTGATGAGACAACGAGAGAGAGATTTTATGAACCACGTGGTAATTAAATATCAAGAGGAATCTTGTATTTAGCTTTGTGGTAGATGCATAGATCACGACAACTTTTATGGTAAAATTGTATAAAGTGAAGTAGTGAAGTCGCCGTAGTCTCGTAGGTAGTGTGTTGGCTTATTAGACGTAAGGCCTTCAAACTCCAAGTCAGACATCACCAACTAAACGAAATATGAAAAATACTTCTTGGGCTACTTCCTCTCAGCAGATTTCTGGCAAAAACTCTGAGTGTAAATAAAATTGCCATGGAAAGCATCTCAAAAATCTGTCGTTCGGAGTCGACTTTATAGTGTAGGTTTCTCTACTCAAGTACAATAAATTTAACACACACAACATACATAAGTGGTGTGCGAAACGAGGTTGTAATCCTGACTAAAGGGTCGTAATGACCAATTATATATATGTTATGTACATTTACATACATAATTGGCCATTACAACCCTTCAGTCAGGATTACGGCCTAGCTTCTCACACCACTCATGTTGTGTGCGTTAATTTTATACGTGAGTGGCGGGACCTACAGTTTAACGTCGACTCCGAACGACAGATTTTTGAGAAACTTTTCATGGCAATTTTATTTACTCTCAGAGTTTTTGCCAGAAATCTGCTGAGAGGAAGTCGCCGAAGAAATATTTTTTTTTCATATTTCATTTTTGATGTCTGACCTGGGATACGAAACCGGGCTTTACGAATAGTAAGCCAACACACTACCTACTACACCACGGCGACTTCAATATGTTATGTACATGGTAATCAAATATCAAGAGAAACCATATTGCAGTGTTTAGCTATGTGGCAGTTGCATAGATCATCTAGTACATGTAAGCAGTACTTGATGTTGACAGCGATTTTTTGACATGGAGACTTATGTCTTGCAATAACCTCGAAATTATAACGACCAATCGAAGCAGAATAGTGTTATGGGGAAAAGACTTTTCTATCTGAAATTGTTCTGCAGTATGACTATGGCATGTAGGATTTGAAGAATTTTACTGTTAACACCAAGACAAAAAGGAGTATGCTTTTGTCTTTGTGAGACTAGAACAACATAATCTCAATCCGCATTTATGATTGAGTATGCAACGCCCCATCTAGAAAGAATTTCTTTTCCTTCTGTGCCATGTATATTCAGTCGTAGTTTTATGTTTTTTACCGAACCATTCAACTATAATGCCTCAGTCTCAGTGGGACGATTATAACGACAAAAAATTCGTAATTTTACAAAATTGAACTCATTTTATTCAATAAATTAAATTAAAAGAAAAAATCGTAAAAAAAATCAACTCAAGAAAATAAATATTTACTGCAGAAAAGAAAACAGAACCTGAAAATCCCTGTATGAAAAAGATACATTTTCATGCTTACGTTTGTTGTGTTTTAAAAAGGTAAATTAAAAAAAAAACGAAAAAAATATGCGAATAATGAAAACTCCATTCAAACTACAGGCAGTCAAAGTAAAATAATAATCTTTAGTAACAGTGGTACTGAAGGACATAAAAAATGGGGGAAGAATAATCATGTTTCCGTTACGGCCGTTAGACTTGCAGTGATTGAAAGGTTTAAGGAAGATGGGAATTTGTAAAATTGGCAAAGCTTGCACCAATTGGGTAATTTTGCGTAAGACGTTGGTTCCTAAATATTCCAGCATTGAAATGAAATGGCAATCAGCAACATCGACATCCTGTTAATTTTATCGATGAAGAACTATGGGTCTGTTCTGCTGTACGATGAAGTTGAAATCTACATTAAAAATGTCTCAACTAAATCTGATACTAAATATGACGAATCTAGAGAACTCAACGGATTTCATCTATTTAATTATGGCCTTTGATAAAACCTTAAATGAATAGTTGCGCCTCAGGCAGAACTGGAATGTTGAATCTGTCGTTAGAGAGTATATCTAATCAAAGGCTCGCGGAATATCTGCGATTTTTGGAGGCAAGAAGTTAGAGTTCATTTACGGTAGTGCAATCTTTTTTAAGAGGCGGAGCTATCTGTCAATGGACGATAGCTTTGGAGAGCCAAATAACCTATATCTGCACCCCGCAAGAGATGGGCATTGACAAAGAAAGTGCATAACAGTCTCCTCTTCCTCAGCGGATCTGCACTCACGGCGGAAGTCGTTAAATGGAAGCCGCATTCTTTCCGCGTGCCTACCCATAACACAGTTTACCTACTCCATGCTGCTGTAACAAATTAATTTGTTTGTTACACTGGTAAACTTATGGAACTTACAGACGTTTATCTTTAAGGTGTGAAGCATCAAATTTTCATAAGCCTTTTGTCGTTTTCAATTAACTAGTGACGCCTTAGGTTTTAAATCATCCCAGGTTTTATATAATTTTAGACGTTTTATATAATTTTAGATCTTAGACTAGAATTCTCCCTTGCCAAGAGAGCTTTTCTTCTCTACCTTTATTTTATAATATCAACGTTTCATCCCTCAAAGTTCATTCATTTAAAGTTGTTATAGCTTCAAGCACACTGTGCTGTAAAAAAATCTTAAATATTAAAATAATTTCTTGTTGTTATTTGGCTGCTGTTGTTGTTATTGTAAAATGGCCAATGAATGGTTCAATGCTTTACTTGAGTTTAAGTGCTGTACAGTTGTTGTTGTTTTTTTTTCCAAATCCTTTATACTTTTCGTTAAGTTTTTCGTTTTTATTCCTTTTTTTGCTACAGTATTTATTGTTGTTGTATTTAAACTATAGCTAATACCGCAGCTACAACTACATTTATTCATTGATTTCGTCTTCGTGATGTACTTTAATGAAATGAAATCTGATACCTTCGTGTATACTGGATTTTTAACTTTTTCTACAATCCTTCCCGTGATCATCATTGCTAGCAACAACAACAAGAACAGCAACAACATGAAAATAGTATGATCAACATCAACATAATCAACAATATTCATTCGTTCGTATACATACATATGTATACGTATCGCACTAGCAATTGAAATGAGCAGCAGAAGCAACTTTAAAAATCTATTATAATCGCCAACCAGCATTGCATCTATGCATCCATGTAATGCATTACGAGATTATGCCTTCAAATGATTGCAATTCATTTGTGTTGTGTATGTGTAAAGCAACATCAACATCAACAGCAGCAACAGCGAGCATCAGCAGTGGCTCGCTGAGTACTACTAATATCGGCAACTGTATATTGCCAAGTTGTAACAAGTTTTTGTTTTCCTTTTTGGTTTTATTTTTTTTCGTCTACTACTCTGTTACAAAGAAGAAAACTTTTAACAAAAATTATTATCGGCCGTTTTATCCGCGTTGCAAATATTAAATTTCTCATCACGCCCTAACCACAAGGCATTTATTTGTGGCCGATCTGCTACAGCTAGCTACCCCCCTAATGTTGGCGAGGGGGATTAGCGGTTGTGTTTAGTAGTGGCACAATTAAAAAACGTGAAAATTTTTAAGCGTTCTTAACACTTCTTTTGAAGTTGGTTTTTTTCTTTGCTTTTCTTAAAAGATTTATGATTTGAAGTATTTACCACAATTACTTGCACTAGACCATCTACACCTCTGGACGGATTTATCTCTTACGGGGTCCTTTATTTGAAAATTTGTTACACCAGTTGGAAATTATAATTGTCTCGGCAGGCTGCAATTATTTTTGGTTTTTATTCAGAAAATAATTTTTATTCAAGCAGCTTTATATGTGGTACATGAAAAAAAATGTATTAATAGCTGCGATTTCGAGCTTCTATTTGATTCCAATAAATTTAAATAAAAAAATCAATTTAAAGCAAATCGGAGTTGCTTTTGCGCCTTGTGTAGAGAGTAGACTACTTTAAAGGCCGCTTCAAAGCCTACAGCAAACATTTCTGTGGCTTTCGAACGACAACAGGAAAATGGTTCATTCGTTTTCGATCCATAATTTTGATGTCAAAGATACAGCGGGTTAATAACGGGTTGGTTAAATCCCAGTTGAAGAAATTATGAAAATAAGCAGCCTGGACGTTGTAAGAAACTAGGCATTTAAGGAAACTGGGCATACAAAAATGTATGAACTTTGTGTGCCACAGCATTTCTAAATCGAAAATTTAATGGACCGAATATTTGGTTTGAGTTTCATTATTAAAACAGAACAAAATGGATTCATTTCTGAAGCGAAGGATTATTATACATATAAAATCCTTTAGTCAGGATTGTAACCTAGTTTCTCACACCACGGGACCTACAATTTAATGTCGACTCCGAGTGACAGATTTTTGAGAAACTTTTTTATGGCAATTTTATTTACTCTCAGAGTTTTTACCAGAAATCTGTTGAGAGGAAGTCGCCGAAGAAATATTTTCTTATATTTCGTTTCGGTGTCTCACTTGGGGTTCGAACCTTGACCTCATGTCTAATAAGCCAACACACTACCTACTAGACTACGGTGACTTGGCGTGGATATAGAAAGTAAATAAACAAAGCAAAGTGAAGTTTCACACCAAGAAAGACAATGGTGCTGTGTGTTTGGCGAAATTAAAAGAGAATTGTTCATTATAATCTTCAAAAATTAATTAACAAGGTTGATCCAATGAACAATGTTGTCCATAATTGATGAAACCGAAACCAACAATTTAATTAAACAGACCGAAATTGATAAACAGAGCAGTTAATGTCTTCTATACGATAACCAAAAATACTCGTACATATTTGATGGCCCAACAGCTAAAACAGCTTGGCTAGGATGCTTTGATGCATACATCATATAGCTCTGAACTTTGAACCTTCAGATATCATTCGTTTGATCTTTTCCGAACTCCGTTAGCAATATAATTTAAAATTTCGAAGTGAAATACTCAATATAAAGAACTTGCGGAATAAACTTCCCTTACAAATATTTCTACGACCGATCCCTTCAAAAGTCTTAGGCTAATAGTGGAACAATCTGTCAAATGGCGTTGTATCATTTAAGATCATTGCTCTTGGAACACCAAAAAAAAGAGATTAATCCGACAGTACGGGACTGAGCTGAAATTGAACTATTGGCTGGTGACAGGATTACTTTTAAAAATGTTGTCCGCTTGCTAAAGTTCCTTATAAGAGTTTCGAATATATTCATAAAAACACCCCTAATCTTCAACACATCCGTAAAGCTGCCATTATACGAACCCACTTAGAATTTGACCTCAGTAACTATTTTTGTAAATATGTATGTATCTACATGTGAAGGCATGAGGCATAGAGAAGTGTTTATTATTGACTTACATACCTACTTACATACATAATTGGTCATTACAACTCTTCACTCGGGATTATGGACCTAGTTTCTCATACCAATTATGTTGTTTGTGTTAATTTTATACATGAGTGGCGGGACCTACATTTTAAAGTTGACTCCGAATAACTTGATTCATGGCAATTTTTTTTTATTTGCTCTCAAAGTTTTTGCTAGAAATCCGCTGAGAAGAATTCACCGAAGAAATATTATTTCTCATTTTCTGTTTGAGCCGAGGCTTACCTCTAATAAGCCAACGCATGCCTACTAGACTACGGCGACTTCTTAAGTGGACTTTTATTTATTCGACTTGTAAACATTTTCATTTTCTCTTAGAGTGAAATGATCTTAAGTTCGATACGAGTGTACCAAAAATAAAATCCATAAAGAAATTGATGAAGTCATTTTAATTTTAAATTGTATTCTACCACAGAACTATGACATTTTAATTAAATCAATTAGCATAAATGACGTACAAATTAATTAAAGCAATTAATATTTTGAAACAATTTTTTTTCAATTTTAATTTTTTAAATTAATATTTAATCTTTATTCACCAATTATAATTTACTCCAATTGGAATAAAAACTGATGCTTCAAAAGCTTTCAAAGATCTTTATCTGCCTTTACAAATCGAAATGGAAGCAACTTCCTTTGAAATCCCTTTCATACTCAGGCAATATGTTTGAACAAAAAGGAGTCGAAGAACCACAATGAAAAAAAAACTTGCATTTTATTAAAGTAACTGTACGAATGTACAAACAGACAGATAAAGATAAAAGAAGAATAAAAACGAAAAAAATCTTAAATTACAAATCCATTTCCCATGATCAATGGCACAATTACAATAACAACTACAAGTATTTGTTTTGTTTTGTTTTGTTTGAAAAATCTGAACAAACAACGTTAGAAGATGAAGAAATTGCAATCAAAGAAAACACACCAAAGAAGGGGGAGAGATAGAGGAGGGGAGGGGGTATTAAGAATGATAAACCACTTCATTTTAAAACACGAATTAATGAAAACCATTTTATTAGTTGTTGCTGTTGTTGTTGGTGTGCTTGCGGTTGCAAAACTACTTTGATTTCGATACGGTTTCTGGAGGAGCTGAAAGAATAAACGAAAAAAAAACAGAAGAGAAGAGAAAAATTAAATTAAAACGATGATGCTGGTCAGGGTTCTAGAATTACAAAAGAAAAATTAAACTGATTCCTCTTGGCCCAATAACAGAAATAATAACAACAACTACAATAGCAACAATGGCTGCAAAAATACAAGCGAGAAGGATGATAAAGTTGGTGGTGATATTGATGGCGACAGCTTTTTCTTCGCATATGAATGCTTGATAAAGAAAAAAACAGAAAGAAAAATTATTACAACAACAACAGTTAGACAAGAAGCAGATTTGAAAGTGTTAAAAATATCCCAAAGGTATTAATATGACCAATTAAATTATTAAAACGCGCAAAAGGCACAAACAGCACAACATGTTGCAAACAGCTTCACATTTAGAACTAAGAAAACATATGGCAGAGCAGAATTGGGTGTGAAATCAATAATCATTGAATTACAAAAGAACCTTATCTACTACACTTATGGCTGTAATCTTCTGGTTTGGTACATGTCGAGGAGTGATTATTTGAAAGGGGCTAACAGGCTTCTTAGTTTATCATTTTGGGAACGTTGATAAAATTTTATTTGAATTCTATGGAGTGTGAATCTGAAGTATTTGATTTAGTGGACTACTTGTAGGAGAATAAGGAAGGATCTTAGTATCGTTACTCGGCTTTAAATAGTTATTACCCTGTTGTAATTAACAAGAATCCATTTATGAAAATCAGTTGTTATTGCACAGGCAGGCAGTTTTCCAGAAAGTGAACTCTTCAGTTTTGATATCGGTAGTGATCTGAATGTGCGTCAATTGTTTTTAAATACGATTAAAACATTTTGACATTCTAAGTACCTATAAACGACGGATCGTTGAATTCATTAAGAAAGTTTATGCACATGTTTATGAAGGCGCCGTAGTCGACGGTAATAGTGGTAGGTAGTGACTTATTAGACGTGAGGCCTTTAAACCTCCGGAAATTATGAAAAAACATTGTTTAGCCGACTACCTCTCATCAGGTTTCCGGCAAAAATTCTGAGAGTAAATAAAATTACCATGAAAAGTTTTTCAAAAATCTGTTATTCGTAGTCGGCTTCAAACTGTAGGTCTCGCCACTTATGGATGAAATTAACACAAACAACACGGCTGGTGTGAGAAACTAGGATGTAATACTGATTGAAGGGTTGCAATAACCAATTATGTCTGTTATGTTAGGTCTGTAATCCCCTCAAGCACTGACTAATCTTATTTAAGACTCATGTTCATTAATATAAACGAAATGTAAATGATATTTTCAAACGAAAAATTAAGGTGCGATTTATATAATTTCACAGCAGCAGAAATCATTATTCCATGATACTTTCAAGTGATTTATGTCAAAGACCAATTAGAAGGTATTTAAACAAATTTCCTTATGTTGAAAACGGTTTATTTATTCCCATTAAAATGCCATCAATTTTAATTTACCATAATGCAGCACCATAATTTCAAAAAGGAAAAAAAAAACCAAGAAAATATTTCCTAATGCTGACAATTTTTTTTTTTGCAAAGCACTGCCTCCTTATAGACACTAGCAATATGCATCTTTTTAGGGCATATATTGCAATGCAACGCAAGTACATTAATTCACAGCATCATCATCAATGGCAAGTAAGCAGGCAGCAGCATCATACCATAATAATCATCTTATTAGCCTTATAAGGATATTCAACAAGTAAATGAAAGTGTATGAAGGCATGTATAAATAAAATAAAGTGTGTTAATATGAGACTGTGTTTGTGTGTGTGTGAGTATTATAATAACAATATTAATAAACAAATAAATAAATAAAATATAAACAATTTTAATAACATATTAGTACCTTACAAACAATAACTCTTGTAATGTCAACGAAAACACATTCTCACCCAAGTTCAACAATACGACGATTATAAATCATTCTTAAAACGACTCTCAAAGGAGTTGCAAACAACAACAACAACAATTACTTTGCCAAACAACAATAAAGAAAAATAAAAGCGAAAATACAATCCCTACGACAAAGAAAAAAATTTAAATACACGGTAAAACTCTACAAGTAGACTCGCTAAAATATGCACAAAAAAAATGGAATGAAAAAATAAAAATAAAACTACAATTGTGTTAAACATGGAAACTATGAAAATTATTGTCAAGTAACGAATGGAAAAAAAGAAATACAACAACAAAACAAATAAAAAAAGAATTGTAAATGGTTGAAAGCAACTGTTTTACATCCTACAGGACAATATAATCGTGAAATAGTTCGCACTCAAAAACATTAAACTGAGACTTTCAGCCGTCGCCGTAGTCTAGTAGGTAGTGTGTTAGTTTATTAGATGCAAGGCCTCTGTTCAACCTCAGGTCAGACATCAAAACGAAAATATGAAAAAATATTTCTTGGCCGACATCCTCTCAGTAGATTTCTGACAAAAAATTTGCCATGAAATGTTTCTCAAAAAAAAAAAAAAAAAAAAAAAAAACTATCGTTCTGAATCAACTTTAAACTGTAGATCCCTCCACTCATGTATAAAATTAACCCACACAAAATAAGTGCTGTGAAAAACTAGGTCGTAATCCGTGACTGAAAGGTTGTAATGACTAATTATTTACGTATGTATGTGTATGAGACTTTCAGCACTTTTTGGTTAGAATGGTAATTATCGCATAACTAAATATACATTCGCATTGATCAGATAAGGATCATTTAAACTAGACAAATATAATACACCTTCTAGCAATGTTTTCTCTTTGTTCCAGCTTCTACTCAAGACTTTTATTTCTCAACACATCTACCATCCTGTGAGCAGGACAGTGATTTCACATGAAAATTTCCTTACGTTTGCTCCTTATATGACAAATATATTTCCTTGTGCTGCTTAATAGTGCAATTGAAACTTTCCCTCTATTCGGTTTCCGTTTTTTTTTTGGATTTTTCCTGTTTTATAAACAAATAGATGATAGGTCCACACAGCTGGTACTAGTCCTTGCCTAAATACAATGTGCTCCATGTAAATGTATTATTGTGAAATCTCGGCCATTGAATCTTACTATTTCCCAAAGGTTTTGCGGTAATGATCTCCTATTTATGAAATCAGGAGTTGTCTGAATGGATTATTTCGATTGATTATATGAACTTGGATTGGTTGAGTTTGTAGTCAAGCACTTTAACCACTATTCTCATGATATAGAAAACAGTTCTGATTTTTTTAATGACAAGTGTTGCATCTAGGATTATGACTTTGTAACCAACGACCATGGAATAAAGTTCAAGGCTATGTCCACTGTCGCCGTGGTCTAGTAGGTAGTGAGTTGGCTTATTAGACGAAAGCCAGGGATCGAGCCCCAAGCCAGACATCAAAATAAAATACAAAAAGTATTTCTTCGGTGACTTCCTCTCAGTAGATTTCTGGCAAAAACTCTGAGAGTAAATAAAAATTGCCTTGAAAAGTTTCTCAAAAATCTGTCGTTCGAAGTCGACTTTAAACTGTAGGTCCCGCCACTTATGTATAAAATTAACACACAACATAAGTGGTGTGAGAAACTAGGTCGTAATCCTTACTGAAGGGTTGTAATGACCAATTATGTATGTATGCTATGCCCACTGTTTACTTCGATTATCGTTGCGAAATGCAGCAGCATCTACACAAGTATACAATTCCGCGCGTATAATTGTTTTAAAGTGATTTTTTTGACCAAAAACCTTATATATCAGGCCTCAGTCTCCATATTTGATTTGTAGCCGACTTATTAGGCTGAAATCGATATTTGCTATGATTGAACACAATGCGTTCAGAAAACAAGTGATTTATTTTTGAGAGCATTAAGTAGAACTATATTGATGACTAAAATAGACTGCAAAGTCCACTCATTTCTTTTAATGACCCTCGCATTTAGACTACGTTCAATAGTGGATAAAATCATTTAAATTTTCGTGTAGATTTGTGGATTCTATCTAGGATACTACTTGTTAATTAAGTTTAACGCGTAGATATTTGATCGCGGTTTGGTTGTAAATCCTGAAAAAAAACGGTGGTGATAGCTTCCACCAAAAGGTAAGCACTTTTCGTGCATTAAGGTTGTATAGAAGGAATCTAAGCATTTTTTTAGATAGGAAAACTGTTCTGGAAGTCGAACATACTACACAGGATTAAAAAGGAATCCATTGTTCTGTATGATAGTGATAGGAGGAAATGGTGAAACGAACCTAGGGTGATTCATAGAATCTGTGTAGCAATAGTCAAACCGACTGAGACCTGCAGATGTGTGATATCGTGGCAGAATAACTAACCTCAACTTGACAAGACAGATACAAAGATGCACCTGGATTATCATTACTACTGTAAGTGTTCAGCAGCTATTACTAGTCGATGGCATTCAAGCACTCTGACCGGATTGGAAAGTTTCAGGAATGTATATTCCATTGATACCACACTATGACTCTTACATCGATTGCAAATCAATTATTGGCTGTTGTTGCCAACATCAGCACACCCTTAATATAACCTAAACACCTACTGTAGTGTAGCAATGAAAAAAAAAACAAAACATACAAAATATTCTCGTACTTATAAATAAATTGTGGGGACAAAAAGCTACAAAATGGGCTACAAATCTCAGCCTCTTTGGGAGTAAAGTTCCTGTCTATGGTGGCTGGTATAACTATGGCTGGCTGGTGACTCTGTCGTTTGTTGTTGTTATTGTCGTTTGCTGTTTACCTTAAAGAATACACAATACTGCCAATTATAATGACTACGATTGAATATAAATCAAAAAAATAGTTAAAAAAAACAGCGAAACAACATTTAAAGCATACAACTGACTTGGGTTAAAAATAAAACAAATTGAAAAACTATCCTCAACAAATAATATATACTCGCGTACAAGGCAACTGTTTTTTGTTGTTTTTTAATTTTCTTTATGAATAGAGCAAAAAAAAAACAAAAGCAAAATACAAAAAAGCCGAAAATTTATGTTTCACAGTGATTCTCAAACGAGTATTAAAAAAGCTTTGGGTAGGTAAAGGGCTCTTCTTTAATGCATCAGGTTGGGTTTAATGATATTGCGCGAAAAGTTTCGACAGGATATATGACATCAAAATGGCACTAAAAGCTAATTTGCGGAGTCACTTACCCCAATCGATTCTATTTTTTATATCCTAATTTTATTAACCAAATTATTAGCCAGAACTTCTTGAATTTTAAAGCAAAGCTGTAGAATTATAATCAATTAAAAGGCTGCAACTCTTTTACTGTGCGCATCTATTTTCAAAATAATTTATTATTCACAGCTAGGGTCAAAGGCAGAAAGACTAAATAATTGTTAAATATTGAACAGCGATGTAATAGCATCACTTACGTCATACTTTCCTTCTTCATCAGTGAGGGTCTAGAAATGTTGAAAGTCGCTAAATTACAATTCACTCTTAAGCGGTTAGATGCCACAAAGAGGCACAATTTCATGACGTAATCTACATTGTCTACCAAGTACACTTTATCTCCAATATTTAAAGAACTGCTTAGGCTTGAATACATAGGAAAAGATCCGCATATACCCTGAGCTGTAGCAGGACGTAAGAGGATAGTCTTTCATATTAAAAAGGCGGCGGTGACTTAAAACACCACAATGCAGTACACTTTCGAAGTTTGTGAACAGAAGCAGATGGATACGCTAACGACAATTTTTTCCCCTGATATTTTTCCCGTACTTTCAACTCTACTTTGCTGTTCTGTAAACTATTCCACTTTATTTTGGTATTTTATTCAGAAGAGATTTGTTAAATTCTGATCCTTTGTGAGAAGATCTGGAGGACAATATTCTCAAATGGGGAAGTATAATTGGCAATGATCATAGACCATAAGGCAATATATTGAGGTAATTAAAACCATGAAGCTTTGGATGTTCTTCTTGACAAAGCTCCCACGGTTACACTGTAGTTTGGTGTGATTTTTTCTTTAACTGCCTAAGAAAAGTATTTTATTGGGAATGGAATTCGGTCTCAAAATCAAAGAATCCCAGTCGTACAGGTCTACTATAGGCCTCATTGATGCTATGGTGCTTTGAGAAGGGAATACATGGAAAATTACTGACAGTTGTTTAAGAACCTGAGAGAATCTTGTGTTGCTAGAATGGTTTCCAAAAGGACAATTGTTCTAACTAAAATGACATCTGGAAATACTTTTTTTTTGAAATGAAAAATGGTTTCAATTCTGCTAAATAGCAAAAGATCCTTGCGTCATTGCGGAGAATGCACCACCGAATATAATTTTATAATTAGGACAAAAATTACAAATATGAAATGCTAAAAAGTCATCGAAGTCGCCGTACTCTAGTAGGTAGTGTCTTAGGCGTGAGGACGTGGTTTAAACACCAGCCCAGATTTCTCGCACAAAAACGAAATATTAAAACATATTTGTTAGGCAACTTCCTCTCAACAAGCTTCTGAAAAAATTTCTCAGAAATTTGCCGTTTTGAATCGATTTCAAACTGTATGTTCCGTTATTGACTCTTGCGTCGTTACGGAAAGAGCTTCTCAGTGTTGTGCTGTTGGTGTAATTTTTATAATTTTGTTTTTGTCTCGGAAAGCTCTGCTATTTATTTATTATATTTAATAATCGTTTTTCTAATGAAAATTTCTAGCATCAAAGTTTGTGTTTATCTGGCCTTTTGGGAAAAACAAAAGACTTAAGCAACAAACTTTTGTCTTGTTTTGGGCAACAAAAAGTCTCGAATCTCCTTTTTCAGTTATTTTTAATTTTGCATTATTTTGTTGTTGTTGTGCATTTTCCTATTGATTTAAGAACTCTACATGCAATAATATTTTGGATTTATGACAACTTTTCCATAAAAATTATTATTTTTTTCTCGCTGTATTCAGGTTGAAATACACTTAAAAGGAGTTCTTGGGACTGCAGAGTAGACTTAAAGGCGTTTTATTTACTAACCACAGATTATTTTAAGCGTTGATTCTAAACCACAAAATACTCCAACGCATTTGTTATGATTTTTTTTCCAAAGGATTTAAAGCTTAGAACAATTGGAAAAAAAATTGAAATTTGGTTAAAACAACATCCAACAACAAATCATTACTTATTGAAGCATTAGAAGAAAACTACAGGAAACCCAAACAAATAAAATAAAAAAATTATTATTATTATTGTTGTTGTTGCTATCATTGTTGCCGTTATTGCTGCTGTTACTATAGTAGTTGGTGTTGCCATACATGCATCATTTTTTTTTTCTAAATATTTTTTGTTTGTTTGTTTGTTTTGGCGTATGAGTAGAAAATATGTCGTGTGTATTTCTATATGTACATCTGTTTGTATATTTGTCTGTCTGTCTATCGGTACTTGTATTGTTTTTATTTTGTTGTGAATTTTTATCATTTTTTTGTTTGTTTGTTTGTTTTTGGAGTTTTTGTGTCTGGTACAACAAGAGATAAAACAAATTGACTTCGTGTGTGCCGAATATGTCTTCTTGAGAACTTTTGAAGTTTGGAAAAAAGTTTTTCCAATTTTTTTCTTTTCATTTTCATTTTCTTGTTTTCCTTCAAATGCTGGTTGATGTTTTCTTTTGTGTTTTTGTTGCTTTTTTTTGCACTCAAAAAACTTGTCATATACTGTGGTTTATGTTTCCTACAGGTTATTGAATTGATAAATGCCGGGTTATGATTAAAAGCTTACTGGACTTATGATCGAATTCATTTGAATTTATACCGTATTTTTCAAAATTAATTGAATAACACTCCGGGGACTTGTGAGTGTATTGTTGCGTTATACGAAAAGAGGTGAAGTAAGGCTAAAAAATGGAGTTGAGTCTTCATATTTTGCACGGAACGTATAAAAATAATTTCAATGCAATTGTACATTTTATTGTAACTCATACAGAGTAGCAGTTTTGTTATGAAGGGATATTAGCATGTAACACAGTGGAATAGATTTGAAAATAATATGATTTCGTAAGTTAAAATATTCCATTGCAAGGCATAATCATAAGGGAATTCTATCCTTCTGTAAAAACAGACTTTAAATCTGTCTTCGTATAAATGAGAGTGAATTTTAATGACGTATGCTTCCCACAGAAAGATGCTCAATAGCTTCTTTCATCCAAAGCAAGTACTTGTTCAATTGAAATCGCATTGGATTTCAGTGCCTGATTCAGCCCTTAACTCCTCTATTCGAGTTATATAACATACATACATGCATACATTCATTCATACATAATTGGTCCTTACAACACTTCAGTCAGAATTACGACCTACCTTCTCACACCACTTACGTTGTATGTGTTTATTTTATACATGAGTGGCGAGTTCAACAGTTTTAAATCGATGCCGAACGACAGATTTTTTTGAGAAACTTTTTTCATGGCAATTTTATTTACTCTCAGAGTTTTTGCCAGACATCTACTAAACGGCAGTCGCCGAAGATATATTTCTTCATATTTCGTTTTGTTGGAGATGTTTAACCTCCTAAGCTTTTAGTGCCATTTTTATGTCACATTTTCTGTTGTGTGTGTTAAACCTTATAAATGAGTGGCAGGACCTACAATTTAAAATCGAATCCGAAAGACAGATTTTAGAGAAATTTTTCATGACATTTCGAGTTATATAACCTTGAGCTTGACTGGTATTAGAAACGAACTTATTTATTGAGCTTTACTCAGAATTTTTTTGGGCCATCAGGTCCTCTGAATATGAGTGAAGGCTGACACTGACTTTAGAAAGTATTCGCTAAGAAAAGAGCATAACGTATCACATTTTTCATAATTTTTGAGAACCATTAAATATTTTTGTATCGTATTTCAAGGTAAATTATTTGTGCTGATAATTTAAAAAGTTTGAATTTGGATGTTTAAACAAACGTAAATAAAATACACTATACATTTATTTTTAACAGATTTTTCTATTCCTTGGGCTATTTACAGATGCTGAGCGGGAAGTGTACAATTTACTGAATACCCTACGCCTGCAGTCACATTATTTCCATTCCCAATCTTTGCGAAAAATTACTTATACTTCGTCCGAAGCTGATTTTGATAGTAGATTTCATGCTAGAATGCCAAGATATAAAGACTGCTTCTATAAAATGGTCATGAATTATGTGGAAGTCTACACAGATGTTTCTAAACAGGAGAATGAGGTATGTTATCCAATTTTTTCTAAACTGCTTGATATTAGAATATCCACCCGCGTCCTTAACTACTGTAGGGCCATGGTAATGACATTTCTATCCTTTCTGACAACCAAACGGCAATCACTTCTTTTTTAGGTGCCAACTTTAGGTCTAAACTGGTTGGTATTTGTGACTGCCTTGATCCACTTTCCCAATCGTTTTGTGTTAACTTGCCACAAGGGACATCCGGAGTAAATGTGTACCTAATGAATTTGCTAGAACAGGGAAAAATCTATCCAGGTACACCTCCGTTGGACTGTTTATTAGCAAACGTTGTTTATTGGATGATGACAATTCCTGAGCTGCTTCATTGTCAGATCACATAGTCTACCAATCTCATCTCTGTCACTGTACCTATTCTCCTGGATCATTGCTTGTTAAGTGGATACATTTCTCTTGGCTGCAAATAACTTTGTTTTGAAAAAAGAGCTTTTTCTGCTTCATTTGCCAATGTTCGTTTCTTTTCCGATGGAGACTTCTCTTCTTTGCTTCACCCATTCTCGATAGTCTAACGGAGCTATCTTTACATGACATCTGGCCGATAGCAAGATTCTTTAAACTTTCAGGCAGGTTTTCAGTTTGACTCTAAGGGAGGTAGGCTTTAATGTAAAAAACTGATGTGGATTGTCGAGATGAAGTTGCCGTAGTCTAGTAGGTAGTGTGTTGGCTTATCAGATGTGAGGCCACGGTTCAAACCGCAGGTCAGAAATCTTCAACAAAACGAAATATGAAAGAAATATTTATACGGCGACTTCCTCTCAAGAGATTTCTGGCAAAAATTCTGGAAGTAAATAAAAATGCCATGAAAATGTTCTCAAAAATCTGTCGTTGGGAACCGGCTTTAAACTGTAGGTCCCGCCGCTCACGTATAAAATTAAAACACACAACATAAGTGGTGTGAGAAGCAAAGTCAAAAAATCTTGACTGAAGGGTTGTAATGTTCAATTATGTATGTATGTATGATTGTCAGGATTGGTTAAACCAGAATTGTGGCTTAGTTGTGGAACATTGCCTCATGTGGTATCGCAGAATGTAAACTGACATTCCGTCCTATCCGATCCTCTTCTAGCTTATTTTGTTAATAAACATTGCATTTGAGAAGAAAACTTGTAAGACTCTGTACTTGAAAAACTCAACAACAACAATAAAAAATATGCAAAAAAAAAACATAAAAATATCAAGGCTACAAACAAAAACTCAAAAAACAACGCTACACCAACCAGCCAATAACCCAATCACTCGTAATAAGTTGAAGCAAAAATGTGAAACGGTTTTCTTTCTTTCTTATTTTCAGAGAATATAGTACAATTGTACGAGTATGACAAAAAATAAAAACAGAAGAAAAGTATGACAAACTCACAAATAGAAGGAAAGAAAAAGAAGAATTGTAATCATATTGATAGTTTTATAAAAACTATAAAGAAAATTTGAAAAAAATCTAATATTTCCACCAGCACATATTGAATGAAAAGACAAAGAATTGTAGGGAGTTGAAAAGAAAGAAAAAATTGGAAAAAAGTTTTGCACCTACTCTGGTTGGTACATTCGTAGTACAGAAGATTTGACAGTTGTGAGGGGGGTTAAAAACTTTGTGCACAGCATCAGCCAATAAGTTGGAAAATATTTATTAAAGGAATGACTTCATTAGCTTTGCATATTTATAATTTTTTCAACCTACTAACCTACTAATGTTTTGAGTTAATTGGCTTAGTTACAGTAATCGTATTCGCTTCTAAGGACAATTGCTTCCTTCTGCAATTCGTTCTGATATATGCTCATCCCTCATAACGTAACTAGTACTAGTAAATAGATTTTGTTTTAATACTTGTGTAGTGCCTAGCTGATAAATGCTTTGGTTTACTGGTAAATCTTTTAGTTTCCTGCAAGAAAGGCGTTTAATAGCAGGACAGTGACATAAGAAGTGCTCAACACTCTCGTGTTCATTCTAAAGCTTCAGGCAAGAGCACATAGCCTATCTTCGTCTTCATCATAGAACGTTTGTGTTTATTGCCAAGATAGGCCAATAACAACTTGGCTATATTGGTTGTCACTCCTTGTCGTCTGCAAATAATTACAGGAGAACATGCAATTCCCCTAAAAAATTGTATTACCCGGAATCCATAACATCCGAATATTTAACTGCTCAACCATATTTTTGAAAAGAAATGCGACAGTCGAGGGGAGTTCACGTCCTCATTAAGGGGGATTTTAACGCCTCAAGAACGGGCTAGTAGGCAGTGTGTTGGCTTATTAGACGTGGTATCAAAACGAAAACGAAATACGAAAAAAAAATTTCATCGGAAACTCCCTCATCAGAAGTTTCTGGTAAAAACTCTGACAGGAAATAACATTTTCATGTTTCTAAAAAATCTGTTGTTTGGAGTCGTCTTTAATCTGTAGGACCTGCTCACGTATAAAATTAACACATACGACATGAGTGGTGTGAGAAGTAAGGTCGTAATCCTGACTGAAGGGTTATAATGACCAATTATGTACGTGTGTGCGTAACTACAATTTGTCTTAGCAGGCTTTCTGATTACAAGCATTTCGTCATCCTTGCTTTACTTAGTTTACGCTCCCTCGAGAATATTTCAAGACCAACACCTTCTAGGATTTCGGATCACAACACCCTTCCTTCTGCTAGGGATATTGACTCTTCACGGTTCACGGATTAGAATCAGCTCGGGGATCATCATCTCTTAGTGCCACAATGCACGCAGGTGGCTCACAATGTTAGGTATTCCCATAGTTCGCTACCATTTCCATACCTATTCAATATGTTAGTGAGTGGTTCAGAATCAACTGAAGAATGCTAAATGAAAAGACCATACTCTACACTCTTCTCAACACCGCAAAGTATGTTCTGTCCTTTAAGGCAGAACTCTGTATTATGATCTCATATAGCAGAACGGTATGTGTTAATCAGATAACCACCGGATATAAAGCTCAGTTCGTCTGAATGGCTTTCTTATAAGAGTGGAGAACAACAGTCCTCTTTTTTCATTATCTCAACTGCGTTCTGCCGGAAACTCTATTCGAAGTGATGCCGATGTTTTGGTAATTTCAATGACTCAGTTCTAAGCCTTCATGGCAAGGGTAAGAGTTCTGACCTGCTGGGATTCTCATACAGGTCCCTTGACACGGAATGGCTTGTAATGCATATATTCTTCAATATTTGTAAGCTAATGGCTGCAACAAACTCATTTAAAACTCTGCAGCCAAAGCGAACAATAAAGAAAGAGTGAATTGGTTGGTTAATTCGTTTAGTAAAGTTTTGCCGCTTCACATGTACGGCATCATAAATTATACGAATAATTGACGCTTTCAGTGAACTTATAATGCAGCACCAAGAAAAAAAGGGAAGAAAAGAGACACAGGAAAAAAGTCCAGAAAGAAAAACGTTTTTTTTTTCTCTTGTATTTTAAAGCGACAGCCAACAAGGCTGTCGTCAATTTAATAGGAATGTAGGTGGTTGGTTAAGTTGGCAAAATAAATGCTTGGTGTTGCAACAATTGTATACTTTTTCTTCTTGTTGTTGTTGTTATTGTTACTGCTTGCTGATGATAATGATGATTATGATGGTGATGATGGTAGTTGCAATAGTGAATCTGTTTTAATATTTGCCAACTGTTTTCTGATTTCCAAATTGGTGTTATTGTTCTGTAATTTTTCTTTTTTCTTTTGGTGTGTTTTCGATTGTGATTCTTTAAAGCCAGAAGCCAAATTAACGGCTACAATTTTCTTTTGTTATACTGTATGTTACTGTTGCTGTTGCATGTTATTGCTGCTGCCTTATGTTGTATGTTGTCATTTCATAAATGTTGATGCGGCGGTAGGTTTATGAGCTGACTTGTACAACAGCATGTTTTTTTTTGTATTTCGATTTCAAAGATGTGATCAGAAGATGAGATCTGAGCCACGATAAGAATCTGCCAAATTTAGTAATAAATTTTAACTGCAACATACCAATGAAATGGTTTGTATTCTTATTTCATTTTTCCTTTTTTTTGTGTATTATCAACTTAAATTTGTTGTAAGTTTAACCCCTTTGTTGTAATACAACAAGACCACTGTTCTTATAACATTACAGCAGAGTGAGGAAAGAATTCTGATGCCATAAAAATTAAAAGAAAGGATAGAGGGAATTTCTTTAATTGAAAACAAATTGTTATGATCACTTCTATGATTCTGGGCATTGTATACTTAAACTGTGTTCAAAGATCATTAACAAACTACTGTATGTAGAGAAGCACAAAAGGGCGAACATTTTGGTGAATTGATGATTTGATGATTGTCATATTTTTTTTGGCTTAAAAGTATATTTTGTAAGTATTTAGAATTCAAAAATATTCTTGTAAAATGTTATTGAATTTACCAGGTAATTGAACTGCTATTTATCGAAGTTTAAGTAAGTCAAACACTGATGTTGATCGGTTTTTACTTCAATAATCCAATAAGACCTCATAATCTTCGCTAAATGAAGTTGTATTTCTAGTCAGTTATTCAAAATCTATTACAATCAAACAATTTCGTTGTCGAAAACTCTTCTTAGTCAATAAGCCTCATTCAGGGGTGATTTCTTTAGCAACCTAACATAAATGCTTACAAAGTTGATAAGCAAACGTTCCTATATGTATGTCATTAGAATTTTACAAAAAGGTCTTGCTTTTAAGTTACTCTTTGTAGGCCTAGTTATCAACACTACGTCAATTCAAAGCTTGCTTACTCCTCTCGTCGCCGTAGCCTAGTAGGTAATGCGTTGGCTTATTGGACGCGTGGTCACGGTTTAAACCCCAAGTCAGACATCTCCAGCAAAACGAAACATGAAAGCAGAATTCTGCGGCGTCTTCCTCTCAGCAGATTTCTGGCAAAAACTCTAAAAGTAAATGAAATTGTCACGAAAAAACTTTCTTAAAAAATGTGTCAGAGTCGACTTAAAAATGTAGGTCATGGATAAAACTAACACACACAACATGAATGGTGTGAGCAGCTGGGTCGTAATCCTGACTGAAGGGTTTTAATGACTAATTATGTATGTATGTATATTACTCTCCTGCAGTAAATACAGGCTATTCCTAGCATTTCGACTTCCATTCTCAGTGAAATAAATGGAACACCAACACATTTATTTTTATACGAATCAGCTAGCTGGGTACTGACTTTGTAATCCAAATGGTTTCTCTGCTGTTGTTAAGTTGAATATTGTAAAGACTTCCGCAAAGTCCTCACAGCCACCTCGATGCAGAAATTAATCTCTAATAATTTTCGTATGGTAAAGCTGTTGTCAGTTGGTGAAGTTAGATGCACAGTAATCGACTATTGCAGAAAGTATGACTCTGCTATCTGTCGAGTAACATAACAGCGGTATTAAGAGATCTCTCTGGAAGTGTTTGTTTTACAGCTTACATACGTACATAATTGGTCAACCCTTTAATCAGGATTACGACCACTTTCTCACACCACTTATTTCGTGTGTGTTCATTTTGTACATGAGTGGCGGGACCTGCAGCTTAAAGTCGACTCCGAACGACAATACGACGCCGAAGAAATATATCTTTTATATTTCGTTTAGTTGGAGTTGTCTGAGCCGAAGCCTCAAATCAAATAAGCCAACACGCTATCTAGTAGACTATGGCGATTTCTTTACAGCTGACTTGCTAAAAACTCCTTCAATAGCAAATGCTGCTTGTAAGTAGTTAGAATTGACACTTTGTTCCTATAACACTGAGCACGCCAGTCAGCACGCATGAAGTTCAGATCGTCAATGCCAAAAATGGCAAGGAATCAAATATAGAAAAACCAACCCGTATCTACTTAAAGCCCATGCTGCTCCCAGCATAGCGTCAATCAGAATCAAGGTTGAGGAGATCTGGTCACATTTGAGAGTTTGTATCAGAAGCTAGTAAGCCAGTTACTGCCCGAATATTTGTTGTGCGATTGAGAGGGTTTCGTCACTGAGTCAATATGGGGTGTGAATAATAGACTCACAGAGTTAGATCACACCAACCAATGAACATTTTTTTTGTTTGTCTGCAACTTTTTCAACACATCTGGCACTTGGATAAAAATACCTGAAATAGGGGCCAACGTTAATCAATATTTTGCCAAGGGTTGAAGATGTTCTAACGTTACGCTGGTTAGGGAGCGTCATATGCAAAAAAAACCTGAAAGACATATTTCGGTGCGAGGCCTAAGTAGTTTTGGAAGAATGAAATTCAATTACTGCTTTTTCAATGATAAGTTACGCATGTAAAGAATCTACAACTAAGCTGTCTAGGCTTACAATTATTAATTTCAATAAAAATAAATATTGCTGGCAATAGTAAATACAACAATTGTTAACCAAACGTACCCACATGCCCGCCAACAAACTGATTTTTTAAGCAATTGTTGCAATATTCCAAACAATAGGCCTGATACTGTTCTATATGTGTGTGTCTTTGTATTGTATTACGTTCAACATTTTTAGCGTACAGGTGGTTGCTGGTTATGACCATTATGGCCATTAAGTTTTAAAACTTCATGTGAATTGCCTGCAGCACCCACTAACACTACATACAGCTCGACAACTCAGCTCTTTAACTTCGCTGCACTATGGGCCTCAAAAAAATGTATTGCTTTGTATGGGTGTGTAGCTGTGTTTAAACATGCCTGCAGACAAATATTTCGTGTTAAAATTTTTTATTCTTTTCTTTTGTTAATTTTGAGTTCAAACCAAAAACCAAAAGTGTTGCTGTTGTTACTGCTGTTACTGCTGTTGGTGTTAGTTTTGTTGTCAATATTGTCGCTTATTGTTGTTGCTATTGTTAGCAAAATATAAACACAGAAAAAAAAAAGAAATATTTTCCTTCTGCTTCTCATGGTCGTTTTAATAAGCTCTTGTTATTGGTGCTGTTTTGGTGACGGTTGTTGTTGTTTTTTTTTTTTGATATTTCGCATCGTTTTGTCACTTTATTGTTGTTGCTGCTGTTACTCTTGTTGTTGCTGTTGTTGTTTCGTTAACTTAAAATCGTTTTGTTTTCGGTGTTGTCATCATTTTGTACCTTCAGTTTGTTTTTGTTATTATAAATAACTGTCTCTTTACAAAAAAAAAACCTATTGGTTAACCAGTTACTTAAAAGAGTGCATTGTTAAATGAATTGAAAATATAAGAATCTGTTAAGTTGGAGACGTGAAAGAAGCCCTACGAAAGGCGACTATGGCAAAAATCACATGGCAGTTTCTTGAAGTGAAGTGCTAACGATTGTGGTAGTTTTAATCGGTAAGAACCCTTCATATCCAATCAGGATTGCGAGCTATAGAAGCGATCTACCTTCAATAAAATAGCCAAGTACTTGAGAAGGGGATACATTTTTTGGATTTTATATTACAAATTATGACATTAACTTGCCTTTAGGACTAGCAAGCGATTATTCTATTGTGATATTTTGGTTGCGAGGTATGTGTATTAATTTAGACTCACAACCCTTTAGTCAGGATTATAATCTAGCTTCTCACACCACCCATTTTGTGTGTTTGAGAAACTTTTCATGGCAATTTTATTTAATCTGAGAGTTTTGCCAGAAGAATGCTGAGACGAAGTAATTTTTTCATAATTCGTTTTGTTCGAGAGATTTGACCTTTGTTTAGAACCACAAACTCTTGCCTAATAAGCCAAATCACTACCGACTAGACTAGAGAATCTACTTTTAGACAGGAAATCATCTTGTTACGATTTTTTTTACCACAGCGGTGTTTCGATGGTTCAGGACAACCTATAAAAGGATTGATCAGGATTCCGGAATGGTATTTTTAGAGTTGTTTGAAGTTCTGTGGTAAGATAATTGACAATTCTATCGGAGACAAAAACCATAATAATGCATATAAATGAGGTTCTTAACACTTTCCTGACTTACAGTCAGTAAAACCAGCTTATTTGCAATGGGTTTGTAAATTCTGATATACATTCTGTCATAGATTAAGAGTAGAAGGGCAAATACACTTTTGTTTTGTTGTTTTATGGGAAGAAGACAAGCGCCAAATGGCAAGGTCACACCATTGGTGTAGTCTTGATTGAGAAAAACTGTGAATATTTCTTTAGCAAAATAGATTTGCCGAGTGAGAACTCGAGCATATTTTGCAGTAATTTTTGTAGTGCAGTGTCTTCATAGTCGCTGAGGTCTAGTAGGTAGTGTGTTGGCTTATGAAACGTGTGGCCACGATTCAAAAACCATGAGAGTAAATAAAAATTGGTATGAAAAGTTCCTCTAAAAATCTGTTGTTGGGAGTCGACTTTAAACAGTAGGTCTCGCCACTCATTTATAAAATTATTGCACACAATATAAGTGGTGTAAGAAACTAGGTCGTAATCCTGACTGAAGGGTTGTAATCACCAATTATGTGTGTAAGTATGTAGCTGTTTTTAAAGCTTCTAATACCTGCTAATATACAAGTGTTTTGAAACTGTGAAAACATTCTTTTACAAACTGGCTATTTTAATTTCTATTCAAGATGCTGTTGTATTGCGTTGATTTCTCAGATTCCCTCTGCCTCGCTCTCATCTGCTATCAATATGTTTGGCAAACGAATTGTTTTTATTTGTATCAGCATCAGTAACAGTGTTTGTTGATTTTATTTTTATTTTTAATTTTTTTTTTGTATTCATTTTTATTCGATTTTCTTTTTTGTTACTCTTTTTAACTCTGTTGTCGGTATCTTTTGTATTCTTCTTAAACCTTTGTTGTTATCGTTGTAGTTGTAGATGTTGCTGTTGTTGTTGTTCGTTTTTGTGATTTTCATCTTTTTGTCATCAACGTTTTGTGGGTTTTGAATTTCTTACCTTTTTTCTCTTTGATTGTTGTAGACCCAATGATTTCTTTACGTTGTTGTTGTTGTTTTTTGGTGGCCTTTTTAGTGTTGACAGTTTTGAGAGATTGTTTTTGTTGGTAGATTTGCATAATTATGTTTTAACAAGTTGTCAAAATGTTATAAATTGAGTTCAGCGTTCAGAGTATGTTTTTTCGTTTGGAGTTTTTTTTAAATAAAATTTAAACAAAACACAACAAAACAAATCTGTAAGTGAATGATTGAATGACTGAATTGTTGTCGTTGTGGCATTAAAATTCAAAACAAGTGTTGGCTATTTTTTAAACAGCGTTGTAAAAAAACAATGGAAAAAATAGGATTTAAATACAGATTTATTGTGATTTGTTATCTTAAGAAATAGTCGCATACAATTGAAAATGGACTTTGAATTTTTATGCAGAGATTTTGTGTTTTTTTTGTTTAATTTAAGAAGTAATAGAACACATGTTGAATATATAATGAAACTTTTTTTTTTACAAATTTTATATACTCTTGGGCTGATAGTGTTAATGATAGTCTAAAATTCCGTTACTAAACAATTAAAACAGCAATACAGTCCTCGCACTCTTTGGCCATGAAGATATTTTCAGCAAAAATCTTCGATTAAACTCCTTCTGCAAAACATTTTTAAATACTTCTTATTTCGCTATTGATTTTCTACACCTCTTGACTATTTAAGCCCCTAGAACTATCATAGTTCTTCAACTGTACTCATCACACGATGACTGAATGCAATATCAAAGGGTCGTGTTCTATCAACATAAATTAAGAACTTTAGTTTGGTTGTTTCTGTACCCATATTATGATCCCACCACCATGCGGTGTTGGGCTAAATTACATGACATTCCTAGAGATGAGATTTGTTTCTGACTTCCATTCTATTGATTACGAAAGCTTAAGGTGCACATAAGTACCCTCTTCGACAATAACTTCTTTCCGAGGATTTTTACTTCGTTTACATACCAAACACTCTTCGTACTAGTTTTATTAAGTGAGTGTGCAATAAGCAATACGAAGTGTTTTCCCAGCCTCTTGCTTTAAACAGATCAAGGCAATGCGGACATTTAGTAAGAAACAGAAATTGCATTTGCAGACATTAGACGTTCAGAGCTTAATTCTTAGGTTATGCTCTTTGGAAGATGAAAAGGGTCTGCCATACCAACAATACTGTAGTAGTTGATCAAGAGATAAAAATAGTTTTCTCCTCTTCCTAGTTTCTAAAGCTTCTGTGGAAGTTGTTTACTGGCCAAGACTAATGCGTCCTGTATGATTACCTAAAATACACTGTGTAGTAATAACCACAACGTCTACGCCAAGCATGATCTTTTGGAGTTTGAGTAGATTTTTCGTGCGTCTTTTTATTGCCTTACCTTAATCGTATCCGATGCCATCCACACCTAAGTTTGCAGGTTTTCAAGAGGTTCCCAATATAAAATTCGATGATTGATTTCAGCTTCTCGGCGTCGAATGAGCTATGTCCGTCTACTTCAAAAAGTTGTATTCATTCATAACTCTATCGAGTTTTGAATCAACTGTGAAGATTTGCGTGGATTACCTATTTTCCTCCATCCGAAACGGGCGTTCTGAACTTCCTCAATAAGTAAAGGGATTGAGAAAGCTTCCTAGTGGTGAGTAAATTGTTCTTCCACGATGTTATTTTGATAACCAGTTCTCCATAGTATCCTGTACTCTCCATCTTGTACGACCTAGCTTCTCACACCACTTATATATGTTGTGTGTGTTAATTTTATACATGATTGATGGGACCTACAGTTTAAAGTTAATTCCGAACGAAAGATTTTTTTGAGACCCTTTTGATGGCACTTTTATTTACTCTCAGAGTTTTTTTTGCCAGAAACCTGCTGAAAGGAAGTAGCCAGTGAACGTATAGTATTTCTGTGCTAGCAACCTTTCTAACGTACATTTTATAGTATGAAACTCGATCAGACCTCTCCTAACTATATGCCGATTGGACCTTAAATAAGAACTGATTATCCAAGCTCGGGCGTATACTAATATCGATAATATGTCTCAGGAATCTTAATTAGGTAAGAGGGAAAACTAATGGAAAATTAGGAGTGGTATGTAAGTTGCTCAACCATTCTAATGGTATAAGCTTCAATCGAGGACTAGCGAGACATATATGGAGCTCAATGTCCATGGGCCTTAAATAATAAAATTATTTATCGATAACATGTTTCTCTGCAGTTCTAAACTCTATTGTGAGTTTGATACGACAATTTTTATTTGTTTTCTTTAAAAAATAATTTTGTTTCCTTCTAGTCATGTTTTCTGTTTCCTTTTCTGGGCACATTGTGATTTGTCTTGAATTCCGAAAAATAATCGATAAGTATTTAATAACTCTCCCTATATGTCGCTCTCTCTCTCTCTTGCATTTCTCACTAAGCGATGCCATTTTGTGTAATGTAATGGGAATGAACCATATGTGGTGTGTGGCAAATGTTGTTTCTGTTACTCTGCTTTTAAAAACAATTTTTGAAATTTTCCACATGTTTTTGTGTAAAAATCGATTTAAATTTTACACAGCCTGCAATTTCTTTATTATGGCCAACGTATTGATTTCAAAAAAAACTAATGATAACCGTTAAAAACTTGGCATTTACTTTGCAAGAGAAATAAATGTGGTTTACGAGTATAGGGTTAAGAACAAAAAAAAAAATATGGAAAAAAGAACGTCAAAGTAGCAGAAGAAGAATAAGAAGAATAAGCATAAGAAGTAGAAGATGGACTACAAAATGTGTTCTTCATGATAATGGTGTGAACAGAAAGCAGCAGACGGGGCATATCGACTACGGTTGTTTTAACGGGTGTACTCATACATACATACATGGATACACACACATGGACAGACAACATACATACATATGTATGTGTGTGGATGTATATCACTTATATATGTATGTATAAAGTTTGCTGCTTGCAAGCAGAATGGTGATGATGGTGAGAAAGAAGAGCTGACTGACTGTAGAGGAGGCATCAAGTAAAAATTGTTACCATAACCCGGCACTAATTTATAGCAACACTAATATTAAGTAATTAAATGTTGTTAAATACTGCCATAAATGCAAAATGCACTTACAAACTGCTGCATGCTGCCAGCATAGCAGAGCACAACACAGCATAGCACATGTAGCATAGCTTAGTAAGGCTAAGACACACCGTTTGCTTGCAACCCAAGCTGAGTGTGGAGACTTCTTCTAAGTGTATTAAATTGCAGCCGCCAAAAATAGCAAAAAAAAAAGCGGCAATGGCGGCAAAAAGCAAAACGAAATAAATGGAAACACTCGAACAGCCAAGTAGAGAAACAGACAGACAATGGGGCACAGCACAGCACAGCATACAACTGGTAACTTAGCGCTGCATGATCACACTGGCTGCTGCTGCTGCTGCTCAAACAACAAATACAGCAAGACATGAACCAAAAATGGTGAAATCTAATTTAATTATCAAATGCTATTACAAGATTCCATAGCAAAAATATTTTCACACCTCAGCCAGTCAACTAAACAGCCAGTCAACCAGCCGGCAAGCCATTGAGCCAACAAGCCAGTAAGCCAATGAGCCACTAAAGGAGGCTCTAATTAACTGGATAAATGTTGTAGTCATGCATTTGAAACTGATCTAAAGTGAACTGCACTGAACTGCACTGCACTGCACTGCACTGCTCTGAACATAACAAAGTAAAGTCAAGTTAAATCATGGCTGTTAAAAGTTAAGGATGTCAATTGAAATTGAAGAGGCACTTATACATATACATGCATACACACAGACAGATAGACAGATAGTCACATAGACAGACAGACTTTCAAATATTTAGCAAAGAAATAAGGATAAATAGATGGCTTATGATGATGGTCACATTCTTTTTTTGTCCTACTCTAGACTTTTTTTCTTTTGCTTTTGCTGTCTTTAAAGCCTTTTAAATGAAACAAAACAAAATGAAAAGAAAAGAAAAAAACTGAAATCGGTTAGAAAAACTTCATTAACTGCCTTAAACAGTGATAAAGTGGTTTCTATTAAATTGGCTGCCACAAATCTGTGCTATTCTTCAACTTCAACATTACCAAAGTGGAAGAATTCCCAAGCTAATCGGAAACAGATGTAGAGCATTCGCTATCTATGGTTAGCTATTGGGTTTGGCACTGTTGTTGTTGCTGTTCATTTTTATTATTATATTGTTGTAGTGAACACCACCATTACAAGCATTCCAAACAATTCCTTGCCGCAAAAATACAATTCGCTTAAGCACATGTAGACATTTTACTTTGGCTCAAGAATTGCCAAGAGCTAAAGGAGTTAGAAGGAGAGGAAGAAGAAGAAATTGTCTCCTATAAAACAGTTGGCCAACGACATATTTGGCATGAAAATGACAGGGCGAACAAGTGTGTTTTGACGCACATGCATCATCGAACCATCCAATTCAAGCTGAAACCACCATCCCAACTAGCCCAACTCGTCGTTCAGCAGCGTCACATCATCACATCACAAACAATGTATTGATCTGTAAACTGTGAAGTTAAAGTAGCGCTATTACGGAAAAGCAGTGCTAGGCAAGTGAGTGGGGTGTAAAATGGAAGTTCCTAACCTCAAAAATTAAACTTTGTGTTGTCTGCGATCGGGATAAAATTAAAAAAAAATCATTGTGAATAGATTACAAGACCTAAGGGCTATCGACTTGTGATATATGTAAGTTACACTCAGGGGAACCAGTGACTCTATACTACACTATTCAGGCCACCGAAATGGCGGCAACTTCGTAAGTGGTTACTTTGCATTGCAGATTTCAAAGACGTATTTAAGACACCTAATGCCTACCGCTTCCATCGACTCTTATACACAATATTATACAGCAAACGTAGCTAACTAAACCCTTTCCTTAGTTTCCTTTGCTGCCGCCACTGCTTATCGTGTCACTTTCTCGGCTATGATCTGTGAACTAATCTACTGGTGGTGGCAAACGTGCTACAGAAAAATATTTTTCCAATTAAATTGGTAACAGTTGGTCACTTGCCTGATCACATACAACACATTATTGTTGTAGTTGTTGTTGTTGTTGTTGACTCCTTGTTAGTTACCAAAGATGCTTCAAAACCAAGAAGAAAAAAAAGGAGGAAAAAATGCGTTGTTTGTGTGGCGTTATAATTTTGTTGTTTATACGGTGCTGCAATGTATTCATACTTATCTATTGCCAATGGATAGATGGATTGATGCACGGATGGATGGTTACATGGATGCGAAATACGCATTTTTTTGAATGCTTCTGCTCTTATTCGAACGTTATCTGTTTTTAAAACCGCTCCTCTCAGGGGTCCAAAGGCAAAAGTAGGAAGAGGAAGATATGCTTGTGATAATAATAAACAAAGAAATCAAATCGAATCGAATCAAATCAAGCCTAAAAAAACTGCTCGCAAAACAAACGCACACAAACAAACAGGCACAGAACAACAAATGATCTTTTAAATCAACGGGAATGATCAAGAAGAAGAAGAAGAAGAAAAAAAATATTGCATTGCAAAGACCGCCGTGTTGTCGCCACGTTCAAGATATTATTCCATATACGAGCAATTATTACGAGACCATGCCACAACCACACCAACAACAACAACAGCAACAACATACCCGCTAAGGATGTGACTAGTTTTTCGATTCTTTTTCTTCTTCTTCTGTTTTTATTTTTATTTTCATTAAAAGTTCTTTTTGTTGTCGTTTTTAAGCCGTTTTGTTTCGGAACAAAGTTGATGAGTTTTGAACAGCCCCAAAAGGAAAAAGTTGTTGTCCAACTCCAGCAGCAAAAGTAGATTCTTGCAACAACTGTTGCAGTAAACAGGCAAAAAAAAAAAACAAAAACAAAAACAGAAAAAAAAAATCAATCATCACAGTGCACCACCACAGATGTGTGTTGAAAGCATGAATGAAATCAAATGATGTCAACCTGCATTTATGATGATCACGTTCGCTGCGTTTCGGTTTGTGTTCGTCCTCCTCAACTCATGTTTGCTGCGTAGCGCAAGCTCAATCTGTTGCATTGCCTAAAAAACAACAATAAAAACAAGAAAAAAAAGGAAAAAATGTAAACAAAACCGGGATAAATGATCGATCGTTTTTATAAAAATGCAGGAGCTCTTGGCTTTTGAATTATTTTTTGTTGTTATATTTGTTAGTGTTGTTGTTGTTGTTTTATTTTTTACAGATATTTTATTATTGTTTTTGTCTTCATTAAAATATCGAGAGTTTATCAGTTTTTTTTATATAACCTACTGCAATGTATTTTAATCCTTAAATTATTGTTTCATTTAAAAATTGTATCACAATGGTACCTTTACTTGCTCATAACACTGGCCTACCAAAAGTACTATTGAGAAAGGGTTAACTTCTGATTAAGGCGAAGATTCTAAGGGTCGTTAAGACAAGTGATCAGAAAACCCTTACCGAAGAGCTTGAGAGTAACAATTTATGGGAATAATTAAACAGCAGTAACAACTTGAGGGGACGTGTTTTTAGGCTACATCTGATTTGGGAGCGGCCTTATGTTAGATTATCAGATTGAAATATGCTGGATAAATTGTCATTATGGCGTTTTTTGGCAACGAAGTTGTAGATGTACTAATAACGTCAGGCTTAGCTTTGTAGGATATCGCGCAGGAGAATTCGTCGTAGTCTAGTAGGTAGTGTGTTGGGTTATTAGGCGTGAGGCCTCAAGATCAGACATTTCCAACTAAACGAAATATGAAAAATATTTCTTCGACGACTTCTTCTCAGTAGATTTCTGGCAAACACTCTGGGAGTAAATAAAATTGCCATGAAAATTTTCTTAAAATTTAACGTTCGGAGTCGACTTTAAACTGTAGATCCCATCACTCATGTATAAAATTAACACACACAACATAATTGGTGTGAAAATCTAGGTCGTAGTCCTAGTTAAAAGGTTGTAATGACCAATTATGTATGTGAGTCGGTGAAACCATCAGTCGGCTTTTTCTTGGGATTATTGAGAAGATGTTTGATTCACTCGTAAACCGTGTATGGCGATGTAGAACGGATTGTTGGCATAGCCCCTTTAGATACAGAATTAGTAAGTGGAACATAGATATATCAGATTTCCATAGACTATGTGCAAGAGCGAAGAAGATATTTTATTCATTAATAGACCGTGTATGGCGATGTAGAAGGGATTGTAGGATAGTACCTTTAGACACATTATCAGTATGTGGAATAGAGATATCGAAAATTATCGTTGGCTATATGAAGGGACGGAGGAAACAGTGAATCATATTTTATGTCACTGCCCTTGTTTACAGATGCATAGGCAGGGGTGCATGGGGATCTAATAGAGTTAATAAATGGGATTCACTGGGATATCTTTGGCGGTAGACATTTCTTATGTACATGTCCTTTAAATGGCTGATTGTAGTTTTCACCTTTCTTTTTCTTTCTTTCTTATCTTTCTTATTTTGATCACTCCTTCTGTTCCTTTTTCTCCTCTTCTTATTTTAACTAGGTAACTAGGTTTTCATCCCCCTGGAAGCCGTTGGATATTCCAAGGCTTTACTAACTAGATTATTTGCCTCTTCGGTTTTCGATAACTTCCTGGTGATTAAGTGACTAAATAATGAAATCGTAAATCGCATTTTTAAAGCTAAAAATAGACGGACATCTCTGGCTGTGACTGCCCTAATTGCATATGGATTCCAACAAAACATATTCCCTGCCAACATATTCCCTGAACTTATATAATTCAACTGGTGAACCGTATTGTATTCACACAGACGTTAGATACCCCTGTAGATACGCAGTACAGTCTTATTCTATCGTTTAGAGCCGACCGAGTGGCAACTACTACCATGCGGCGGCTGAGCTATGGTTTAATTTGACCATGATAGTGATCAAAAACAATTGTTATCAACCACCGAATAGTAAAAATTCAAGAAAATAATAAAAGCCTGTCTGTTCAGTTTTGAATTCGCAATGGAGAAAGGCTTTTCAGAGTATGTTTCGAAATTTTTGTATTAAGGGCCTTCAATCTCCCTCCCAATTATTCATCCAAGAAGTTAATCTCTGACTTATCAAGATGTGTAGCATTAACAATAAACATCATAAGAAGGCCATTCAGCGTTATCTCTTGAGGAAGAGTGCGACTCAATCTGTAGAAATCACGATCATTCCACCCAATGCAATTTATTTTGGTCAAATTCAAGATTTTCTTATTAAAACTGTCCTAAATAATAAAGAAGTCTCCCTGTATTCGCCAGAATTTTCAATACAACCGAATGCCCTTTTATTTTATGACGCTTACTTTGTAGCATAACCACTTAAATGGATTGAGTAATTCTTAAGTGTTGTTGGTTGGTTACTGTTGGCTTTGTATTCGTATTTTTTATTTTTTTTTCATTTTATGTTTGTTTTACTTTTTTGCCCTTAGCAAGGCTATTGAATTTTTAACACCGGCTTAAAACGCACTTTTTTCTGCACAACTTTTAAAGTCAAAAGGCCACCGAAAGAAAAACAATAAAAAAACGGCCTAAAGAAGGGCTTCTGTAGAAGCGAAATTGTAACAGAATAACGCTTAAAGGGAAAAATTCTGTAGAAACAAAAGAAAAGAAAACAAACGAGCTGAACATAAAAATTATGTTAAAAAGGCATAAAGCGCCAGTTCTTAAACGAACACCAAAGAAAAAAAAAAGGAGAAAATGTACAAAACAGCACAACAATTCGCAGCAAAACCCTATGAAAGATGCTGTTCATCATCACACAGCAACATAAACGAAGCTCAACCAACAGATGCTGGAAAAAGAAAAATGAAAAACAAAAAAAAAAACCATAAGAATCGCATAAAAAAGCACGAGAAGATGAGTGAAAATGTAAAACGTAACTCGTGATGCATCGTAACAACGCACACACTATTCGCATTTGATGCACCTGAAACATTTGCAACAAGTGCGGCAACAACAATAACAACAACAAAACCGCACAACACACAACTTGTAGCTCTGAACAGATGCACACGCAATAAATGCGGTTACTGAACTCCTTCTCGTACGTCTTTATTCTCCAGCAAAAAAAAGAAAAGAAGTTTAAAAAATACACACACACACATATATGCACTCTCTCGCACATTTGCTGTTTTCTTAAAGATTTACACACAAATCTGTTCTCCCGTTTTCTGTTTTTTGTTAACATTTTTTTCATTTTAGTTTTAACGAAGACGCCATTTAGCCACGGGCAGTAAAACAAATCGTTAAACGCACTACTTACCAACAACATACCGCACACTCACATTCGCACACTAACACTTATGCATGGCAACTTTAAAAACAATAATATTAGCCAAACGGCAACAATGAAGTTCGTTTAAAACACGATCTTAAATAAAAACGATCAATCGTTGTGTACAATACCAACCAACCGACAACAACAACAACAACAACAAATATACATAATATCAACAACTGGTTATTGCTGAATTGTTAACAACACATTAAAAAAGCGGTTATTTTGTTAAGAGCTCAGCCAACCAATCAGAGAGAAGAGAATTCCCCTTTAATTTTACTCCCATATGGATAGACAAAATCACATTAACTGTCTCTCGCTCTCAGGTACTGTTTAAATTCACAGAATGTTATACTTTCTGTAGAGAATTCTGGTTAAATTTTGTGGGAAATTAGAGGAAGGTACTTAATAAAAGTACTTAGAAGCATTTTTTAATTTTAAAGAAAGTACTTGTACTTTAAGAACAAAACTTATGGTCAATATTTTTAATATACTCGTAATGAGATAAAATTAATATCGAAGAATATTGAAATAAATAAAGAAGAAGCTTTAAAAATTATGTGGCACAATGAGGCAGTTATTGAAGAAGTGCATAACATTTGTAGTTCATGGAAGATTCATACAAAAATATGGCAGTTTTATAAAAGAGATGGAGCAAGGCTGTATTCACCGTAGTTTAGCTGCGCGCTGACTTGTAAGCCTACATATCGTGGTTCAAATCGTCATCTCGAATATAAAAAAAAATAAGAAGAAAAGCATTTGTTTCGGCGACTTCCTCTAAACAGCCTTCTGGCAAAAGCTCCCATGTAAAATTTTTCAAAAATCTGTCGTTCGGAATCAACGTTAAACTGTATGTCTCGCTAGTCGTGAGTAAAATTAATACACACAACATGGTTGGTGTGAGAAGCTAGGTAGAAGCTTGACTGAAGGGGTGTAACGACCAACTAAGTAAGTAAAACTACCACACGAATTCTCCTTTTAACGTACGTACATATATTTACCATAAAAGAGAAGTATATGTACTGTCTAGAAGCATAATAATTTCAGGCCTCGTGTGAACACACTTCATTGATTAACAATAAACTGGGACACACTCGTTTGTGTAATGGATGGCAGTACTGTGAATAAAAATTTGGCGTTTAACTGTTTTTGTACGATTTTAAAGAGTTTTAAAGACTTAAATTCTTCTTTTAGCTTTTGTTGCTGTATGTAGATGGATAATCGGACATCAGCAGTTTGGTGGAAATCAGTCAGTAGTAATTTACAACGCATTAGTTGGCAATAGCTCATGTATCACAATTCAGCTTTAATTTATATTGAGTATCCTTATAATGTCTCCTCAATTTTATTATCCTGAAAAACTTCAGTATGCAAATCAGTGTCAGTAAGGTTAGCTTCCTGCCAATTGCTTTAGAGCCTTCAGTTTTCCTTTCATCAAGTATAGCTTTTCAAAACCCTCTTCCATCTTCACAGAAAGGATCAGGCCTCATCAGCGGGAAATTCACTTATGGTGACCCTATTTTACCTATGCTCTAATGGTGCCTGAACTGACAGATAGTTTGACTTCTGTATATCCTTTTAAGTTGGATTGATATGGCGTAAACGTACGCTTGGAAGAAACTCGTGAGTTTCCTCATGGGCACTTAAATATTTCATTCTGAGACGGAACAGCACTGCTTCTATCTCACCATATGTATGGTCTTGAATCATCAGCATACTACAGCATGACCCGTAGTTCTCTTAAAAGAGTATGCAGCAACCAAATTCTTCCTTTCACTCATTGTCGTTGTGGTTTCCCGTTGTGGTTTCCCTTTGTGGTTTCCCGTTGTGGTTCTGTTTAAGGGATATTGCAAGAGGAAATCGTTTGTCATTTAGCTTATCAGTCTTCATTTATTTATTTTATTATGTTATGAGATTTATTTATTATATTATGAGAATGCTGTTATTATTACAATATTTTTATTATATTCAGAATATTTAAAAAAATTTCCCTTTAAACTTTTTGTTTAAAATGATTGGTACTTTTTTTTTTGCTTAAAAGTACTATTTTCATTTTTCATTTAAACAATATGTATGTTTACTTCTTTTACTAGCTGATCTCTTATTGTCTTTCTCTTGCACTTGTCCTCTGCAGTGTATTTTACTCATTACGAAATTATGCTCTTTCTTGTTCGTTACTCTCTATTGCATGCTCTCATGCATGTACTTACAAATTCATACATGATTGTGTATAAGTGTGTGTGTGTGTAATTGTTTTACCATCCCCCATAATTACACAATGTTGATTACAGTTTTATCTCTTCATTTAACAGCATACATAGGCTTAGAGGACCGAGCACCACCAACAACTAAAGATGTGTTAATATAATCAGGCCTCAGGGGTTGATGTGGTATTATGACTGCTACGACTACTACTACTACTGTTGCTACTGTTACTGCTGTAGCGGTTTTCCTTTTCAGTTGTTCTCTTGACTTTTATTGCCGATCATTTCTTGCGTGTTTAAATTATTCCTTCTCTTGTTGTACAGTTCTTTTGTGTTTTTTTTTTCTTTGTCTGTTTATTTCTATTAAATGTTTTTAACTACTGTTTTTTTATTATCATTGTTGTTATTATTCTTATTATTATTATCGTATGTACATATGTATGTATGTACTTAAGTTGTATGCAGTAGTAGTAGTGGTAGTGGTAGTGGTAGTGGTAGTGGTAGTGATGGTATAACAATCGGGTATTTAGAGCATGAATGATTGAGTTTTCGTTACGAATTTTTATGTGATATTTCTGTCTTGAGAATGTTTGTGTTCTACTGTGTGCTACTTGGGTGTGTGTGTGTGTGTAAGTGTTTGATGCTTTTGAGAGGCGTGTGGTCGTAGTCGTGGTCGTGGTCGTCTGTTGTTAGCCGGGCCGGGCTTTTAATAGGAAAATTGCTTTTAGGCCCATAATTAAAATTAATAATAAGACGTGGTTTAGGTACGTGGTTTAGGCTTTGCTGTGTAGTTAGTGTGCGGTTGTCTTAATTTTGTGTTAAAAACGGTTTAATTATACTTATTATTGTTCATTTTATTGTTGTTTTATTACAGCCATAGCACACGGACAAACAGACAGACAGTGAAAGAGAGTAGCAGTGCCAGTTAAATAAATGATTATTTGTTGTTGTTATTGCTGTTGTTGTTGTTTATGTTTTAGAATGTTTTAAAAACTTAATGAAGAAAATTGTATTGGAATTTATTGTATTGCTGTTGCTGTTGCTGCTGCTGCTGTTGTCTTTTGGTGGTCGTATGACGTCTACGTTAATCATGGGATTTTTTTCTGTTCTTTTGTTTTAAAAAGTGATTTCTTTTCGCTGTTTCGCTGTTTCCAATGTTTAATTGAGTTGTGTTTGTTCCCTTAAAGAGTAAGAAAATTAATTAATTTGGGGTTTTTATTAAATGATTAATTATTGCCGGTGCTTTTTACGTTCATTAAATAAATGAAAAACGTTTAAAGAACTGACAGCTCAGTGGTCTATATTTTAAGGCCGGCCTCTATATTATTTACATGTATTCAGATTTATATATCACAAGTAATATTAAAAATCGAACAAATCTTTAGTTTTTTTTTGCTGTATAGTTAGAGAAATTTTGCAAAAAGGAGAGGAAGAGAAATGATCTTTGCCAGGAACTAAATTTTAAATTTTAAATTTTAGGCATTTTTAGAATTAGTGAGCTTTAGTTAGAAGTGCTTGAAAAGTTCACAGTGTCTCTACTTTCGAAAAACGAAATCAACGAATGTTTTGTAAAAACTGAATTAAAAATGCTTCAAAATATTTGAGCAAATGGTAGAGGTTTAAAGTGAATCTAAAAAAAAATTGTTTGTAAGTGGCTAAAGCTCTTTTAGGATGGCAAGAACTGAAGTATCTGGTCATGTCTAAGTTAACGTGCAGTTCTTGCGCTGACCAACTTCTTCGGTCAGTACAGGGACTGCGCTTACCTATGGCATCACAACGGGCCACTACGCGTGCTTAAGCGAGCTTTGGTATTTAAAGCTACCACTTCGACCTAACCTAACCTATCCCAATCTGCTGATGGGAGAATTAGGAAGTTGCCTGCATATCATTTGTTTTACGGTTGCTTTGATTATGAGGCAAATGTCAGGTGAAATATGTTTCTGAATCATAAAATTTCTGATTAAATGTATCATTGCATAAGCATCGCATTGAAATGATAGTCTTTATTTGTTTGTTTTTTCCTTTTCATTTATTTAAGCTTAGCTCCTGTGTTAAAGTATCACTCCCCTGTTTTTATTATTTCTCTCCTTTGTTTCTATTAGTTTGTGTGTATGTATGTCTAATAATTCTTATGGTGATAAGTACATATGTCATGTGTTGTTGACCAGAAATGTTACGCCGCTGCCCTAAAGTCTTTCTTCTCAGGTCACCAAGTGCGGCTTAATGATAGCTTAGATGTTCAGAGATTTCGTGGGTTTTTCTCGTCATTTCGTCTTCTGCAGAAATCTTATTTTCAGGGTATAAGGGCGGAAGTCATGTTATGATTGATTTTTAAAAGTTTTCAAAAACGAATTCTGCATGTACTTAACGCAAACTAGTGTCCGCTGTATATCCATAAATGATAAAGAGAAGAGCGTATTATACATATATGTATGAATTGATTCGTATAAAAAGTTACACCAGTTTTTAAAAGTGCCCCAGCTATGCATATGCACAGTTAAATGTCTCGTAATAGCATTCTGATACCCCTGTCTTTCTTGGGCACGCTTCTATGTGGTGCACATATACCCGGTGGATCTATCCAATATACATTACATACCTTTATAGTGTATTTTTCCACGGGTATCTTTATAGTCACTATTTTCGCCTGAATATTCGACAGCAATCTGGTATAAGAGGTAAATTAATGTCCTATAAATTCGAAAAGATTCTACATTGAACCTTGTGATGGGACTTAGGATTTTCCGCAATGGTTGTTATAAAATCAGCAGTTTCGTAGTTTCGTAGTTTGTGTAGTCAAAGCATCTACGTTCTTGCTGTCATCACGCTTTATGTGCATTTCTATCCCTCAATTTTCAATTTTATTGTTTGAATGTTAGGTCGTCGCTATTAGTTTCGAAATTTTCAGTACTCCCACTCTAGTTATTGCAATAGAGACGGGTCTCTAAAATTTTATTTGGCGCTAATCTACTTAGAATTCAATATTAAGGTGGTGGTGACAATGATGGTAAAATGCTGCCTTCGAATCCGATATTAATTGTCTGAGAGAGTTGGTCTAATTAGTTATTAAAAAAATCATATTAATCAATTGTAGGAGTGAGAGAGGGGGAGGGTGAGAAAAATAAACACTTAAACAGGGATGCTCAACTGCACCCTCTATTTATTTATACACTGAAAACAACACACTTTCATTCAAAAGAATGAAAACAAAAAATGTTTGAGAGAATTATCATCATTTGATAAACACATTGAAACTCTCTTGCTCTCTATTATCTCAAACTCAGCTCTTTTCGATAAATTTCTTTTTATTTATTTTCAAATGGAAAAAAAATTGAAATGGTCACCCTAAAGTCTAGCACAAGTTGAAATACAAACAGACAAGCAAACACAAAAAATCCAATCCAGCCAACCAACCAACTAACGAATATTAAGAATCCAATACGAATAAAATTATACATATATTTAGACAAATATTGTATTGTTGTTATTGTTTCGATTGTATTGTATTAGGCTGGGTGTGTGCGTCAGTGTGTTAGTGAAATAAAATGTTGAAATGAGCGCATGCCGCAAGGTTTTGTTAGCCGCAGGACTTAAACAATTCAGTTGAGCGTCACACTTTGAGCTGTAAGCAACAACGGTCGGATAGTTGGTTGTTTTTATTTAATTGTGCTCTTCTTATTTTTAACTAGTAACACAAAACATTTGTGTTTATCAGTGTGCCAGTGTGTGTGTGTGTTCGTCTGACTCTGAGAGAGAGAGAGCAAGCGATAGAGAATAAGAGCATAATTGTAATATTACTTTTACATTCTTGGTTAACATAGTGTTTAAACGCTGTTAAGCGAAAAACTCTAGTAAGAAAGAGTTGGTACTGTTACAGAGTGTTTATGAGTTTGTGTGCGTGTGAGTTACACTCTTTTTTTTTGTTGTTTTTCTATATTATTAAACATCATTATTATCGTTTATATTAATAATACATGTTATTACATGTGTAAAAAGTAATAAATTGAGAATAAAAAAACAAAAAATAAGAACAAACAACAACAAAAGTAAATCAACTGTTAAATAATTGTTGTTACATACATATGTTTTATTCGAGTGCAGTAGAAGAGTTAAACGTTAAACGCACATGCAAAATAAACAGAACCACAACCACAATTTTACTACCGAGTTTGGCGTATTACAGGCGATTATTACTGAAGAATAAAATCTAAAAAACAAAAACAAATAAAACACGAATGAAAAACAAAAACATTTAAACGATCAATGACTGTTAAACTCAGATTAAAGTGTGTGTTTATGAATAAGTGCGGAATTTAAATAGAAAACGAAAGAAAAAAAAGAAAAATTAAATACGAAAACAATAACAACAAACAAGTGCAAATGAAATAATCATAAAATCATATTTAAACGAAATGAAGAAAAATTAAAATAAAATTAAATAATTAAAAATTCGAAAAAAAAAATTAAATTAAAAAATAATTCAAAAGAAACACGAATTAAAAATAAATTTAAAAATTAAGCAACGATATAATTTTTCCAGAAAAAAAAGAAAATTATTCTAAAAAATATTAAAAGAAATTAAACATAGAAAAATTCATTGTGAAAAAAACCGAATTCTAAGAAAGTAAGTGAAGCAAGAATTTCAGATTGTTTATGATATGATATGATCTATAACAAGCAGTGTTTAAATATTTAAACAAAATATGAATAAAATCATAATATATATTTAAATAATAATTATATTGAAAACACATAAAAAAGTTTGGAGTATAAGCCATAATTAAAAAAAATTAAACAAATAAATTTAAAATTAAAAAAAAAAAATAAATTTTTAACAAATTTATTAAAAATATTGTAATCTAAAGCATATGGAATATTTAACATCATCACAATCATCTTTGTTATAAATTATCAACATTAAGGATTTATTTTCCAATAAGTTTTTGGACAACTAAGAGAAGTACATTTAAATTTTTTTAATTTATTTTGTAGGTTTTTGGAAAAAATTAATAGCTTGGGAAATTTTACTTATTTTTCTTGGGTTTGTTTTAAGTGATATTCACTTTGAATAAAATTTCATTTGTTTATATAGGGATTTAAGCGTTCTACAGTACAATATTGAATTAAAACAGCAACATGAAATGATAACAATAAATCTTAGATAATACAATACAAAATGAATTTGTCACGAGCTTAAAAAACCATGTTTTTAAAATTAAATTTAATTAAAAACTCTTCAAATCCACAAAGAATGTTTAAATACGTTACAAATCTTCCTCAAAATATCAGCATCAGGTATAAAACCTTAACTACTTACTTAATTGGTCATTACAACCCTTTAGGCAGGATTACGGACTAGTTTCTCACACCACTGTGTGTTGGCGAGACCTACAGTTTAGAGTCGACTTTAAACGCCAGATTGTTTTTTGTAAAACTTTTCTTGCCATTTTTAGTTACTCTCAGGGTTTTTGCCAGAAATCTGCTAGTGAAAGAAATATTTTTTTTTAAATTTCGCTTTGTTCGAAATGTGTGAGGCATAGGTTGGATCACAGGCTCTAGTCTTGGAAATATAATGAAATTTTCAACAAACATCCCGCAATTTCGTACCTCAAGTAGCGGCCGTAGTCTGGTATGTAGTAGCGTTAGCTTATTAGACAAGAGTCCATTATTCACACCTTAGCTTACACATCTCAAACTTAACGAAATATTTCCGACTTCCTCTGAGCAGGTTCCTGGCAAAAACTCTGCGAGAGATTAAAAGTAGCCATGACAAGTCTTGGAGCTGCTAATTGAAATGCTCCATTGCATTACCCTATTTCATTTGTTTAAGTATTCCAGTATGAAAGCAATGTTGCCTTTATAAAATTAATTATTTTTATCGGCACGCATCTGCTTACGAGAGCTATAAACGTTGAGTATAAAGCAACATTTTATTCGATGATCTACCCAAGAGCGATTGCAGCTTAATCCGTATTGTTCTTTATGGAGATGTTTATGCAGCATGCGATTAGAAAGCATCTTGCTGATTACCTTTCAGACTTAAATTTAAATTAATCCACGAGAGGTGGAACCTACATTTTAAAGTCGACTCCGAATTACAGATTTTTGAGAAACTTTTCATGGCAATTTTGTTTATTCTCAGTATTTTTGCCAGCAGGCTACTGAGAGAAAGTAGCCGAAAGAAATATTTTCTTTTTATACTTGGTTTTTGTACCACGGTTTCGCTACGTCGATTTGATCTTTCACACAGCAGATGCTAATGTAATACAGCTGCAGTTGCTTCAAGATCTATGATTACTTTTCTTTCGTAGTTTAGTTTTCCTACCATTATTAAATATTCTATTAAAAGAAAGACCATCAAGGTTTATTCAATTTTATTGGCATTTCAAAACGAAGGAGTATTAAACTTCTCGGGACGATGGTATATCTTGTGGAGGTACGAGTATTCAATTGGAAGTGTAGGAAAAAGTGATGCCCAATTTAATTTTATACCATGCTTTCATGCTTTCTTAGACGATTTTAAATATCAAATGATATAAACACTATTATTCTAGTTTAAATTGTTAAAAATTTAAAAAAAAATTCTTTTTTTTTGGGATTTTGCGATTATTTTTATTATAATTAGTTGTTGTTCCTTTTTCTGTTTTTTTATTTAGAATTTTAATTTAATTGATAAAAAGAAACCGTTTAAATATTATTAAAAAAATCATATTTATGAGTACATGCTACATACATACATACGTAAGTATGTAAACTACTTCTTATATATCTCTCCCACTCTCTGTATGATATTTTACTCTTATTTTTAATACAATAGTTGTTATAATATGTACGAATGTATATATGTTTTATGTTATACGGTATGGTATATAATATACAATATAATACTTCGCACTACATACTATGTGTACATATGTATGTACATATTCATTCAACTATTTTTTTATATATAATTTTTTTTCATAAGATTTGTTGTTGTTTTTGTATAAATTGTATTATTTTTATTATTATTATTGTTGTTATTATTGTATTTAAATGATTGTGTATGGTTTACAATCATATGCTGTGCTGCTGCTGCTGCTGTCCACTGTGCTATTGTGGTGATTGTCAACTTAACGACAAACTAAATCGACAGTTTTGTTTTTTGATTTTTGTTTTTATTGTAATCGCGTATTGTATTCGTGTTGTGTTGTATTTTAACAGTACTCTCCTATGCACACACACACGTACATACACAGTTACTCTCTTTCGCTCTATTGATATTTGCATTTTACTATGCTGGCTTGTGTGTGTTGTTTTGTAGTGTATGTAGCATATTCTCCATAATATTCTCTAATTCTCTGTTTACAAAAGCTTGTGTAAGTGTCAGTATGATTATTGCATTGAGATGCCGAGACTACATCTGTAAGGAAAACATACGATTTATGATTAAAAAAAAAAAGAAAAATAATAATAAACGTTACAATAATAACACAAATAAACAGTTACTGTTTATATAAATTTTTTTCGAAGAAATTTTTTTCGAAATATTTAAAAACATATTAAATATTTTAAATTATTGCAAAAACGAAAATAAAGAAAAAAAAACCGCAACATCGTCGGCATTTTATCAAAGAAACCATAACCAAAAATTTTTTATAAAAGAAATGTAAAAAATTGGCGTTAAAGAGCTTAAAAAGTGAACGTTTTTTTTGTTTGTTTTTAATTCATAAATTATATGAACTCTGTTTATCATCATAATAAATTGAAATAATTTAATAGAAAAAGTGACATTTTTATAATGGAATTGAAATTTGTTTAAGGCAAAGCTTATATAAGAAAATATCAAAAAAAAAAAAAAAATATTAAAAATTCAAAGTTTCAGTTTAAACTTTTTTATGTCAGATATTCAGTTGATATCTTTTGTAGTTACTTAAAAAAATGATAATGCAAAGTTTCGGAATGAAAAGATTTTTTAATGATTTTTCGACTGAAATAAAAAAAAATCGTTTTTAACCACAAAATTTTAATTTTTAATATACATTATGCAATATCAAAAAAAAAACACACAAAAATGATATTAACCCATATGTGCCCAACTTTTTTTTCTCGTAAAAACATGGATTTTTTGTATTTATTGGAATCTATATTGTATACCACACAGCTGATCAATAACGTACGTTTTAAAAATGGGGCGATAAGCACATATGGGTTAAAGTGGTTCGCCTATAAATTTGTCATTCACTGTTCTATTGCTTTAACAACAAATACTGCTGTAGGGACTTGTAACGGAAAATTGCATATTTTTACGTAGTGCTCGTGTTTTTCTTAGAGTACTTCTGAACAATCTTACGTATTCGATTGGCCTGTGTATCATACAATCTATTATCGAGAAAATCCTTTATTTTATCCCATTATCCGTATGTGGAACGTACTTTCTGCGGCATTATTTCCTATCACTTACAATTATTTAAAAGTTACAGTATCGACCGAAAATTTGTTATTAAGGAAGTTGTTATTGAGTGTTCCTTCCTATTGAAGGCGGGTAGCAACAGGATGATATTCAGTTACACGCTATATACTTCCTTTATGTATACTTCGGATATGTCAATAATTAGGCGCATTTATACCTCTTTGCTGATGACACTGCCTTCTTCAGTGTATACGAGAGCTGTGTCGAAATGCCTTGGCACTTTCAGAATTGGATACTCTAGCAAAAAAAGCAGTTTAACCATCTTCTTCAGATTAATTAAATAACCAAGTAACGACTCAAAAATGATATAAACTTTGGTATTCAACTTTATAGACGTTTTATACTGAAGCGTTATAATGATGTTGGATTAATGATGGAAACTTATGCCTAAAGCTCAACCGTAAACTTCTATGTATTGTATAATACCCTTCTAAAATCAATAAAAAGGGATACATATATCCAGAAATTGCTTAACCTTTTAGAAATGATAACAGCAACAACGAGCGTCATTGGAAAATCAGACAACTTTATATTTTGGGAATTAGTAGGTTTTAATCCTCGCTGCCCAATACTACAACCAATAAATTTTCACATATTATCTTGCCTCTAGGCCACGAGAGATAGTTACTCCATCATCTTGGAACCGTTTGCAGTAGAAAAATCATTTGTTTAACTGAAATAAAAAAACTGGATTAACAAAACTGAAACAAGGCAAACTAAAAACGTGTTGGATGGGGTTAAAGGAGCAAAAGAAATTAATATATATTAGCGGTTTTCACTCTTTGTTGTATATTTAATACTCTAGTATATTTACTCGTACTTTCGACAACAAAGCGCGAGCATCTTTTTTTCATCTATTGTAAACTCACATGGTATAAGAAATATACCATGGTAAACTTATTTAAACAGCTGATTATTGATATTTTTTGTTATTATTTTGGCGGATAGACGATCAGCTGTTTAGTTTTATATTTACCAAGCTTATTTACTAGACCTTTTTTCATGGTAAATTTAACAGAGCGTTGTATATTTGAAATGAATGCATTTTGTTGTTGCGTTGATGTAAATGTAGTATTTATACTATATCTACCATACTTACCAAACCTACAAGGGTACTTTACTACGAAGAGTGAAAACCCCTATTGTCTCAGAAATATGACACTGATTTTAACATGTTTCTCAAACATATTCCAGTATGTGATAAATACCGAAGTACTTCCCTTAAACATTGAAAATGAATTCGACCGAAAATATTTGTAAAAAAAAGGCAGACGATATAGGAGTTAAAAACAAAAATTAAATAAAATGGAACAAAGAACCTGTAACAAACAGTATTAAAAAATAAATTCATTTTACGATGCCACTCTCTCACCCAAAAAACACTTGATTTTGCGGCCGAAACACATTTTAAAAGAAAATTAATGGCTTTTAATTCTATTCGACTTGATTGTGGTAGAATAATTCTTGAAAAACAAAAAAATTCCAAATTAGAATTGCTTCTCTAGAAAGATTAGTTTGGACCATAAATTCGTTTTTTTTTTTTGGGAATTTACTGCAGTTCTAAAAAGTAGTTTAAATACCTTCAAAAAATGTTTTTCTTAAAAAAGAAAACAAAAAGAATAGAAATTCAAAAGGAATTTAATTTAATTACTGTTTGTATTTATTTTTTAATTTTATTTGTATTTAATTTTTTTTTGTTTTATTTCTTCTATTGATACCAGCGAACGCCAGTGGCATCCAGTAATTGTGTGTGAGAATTTAAAAAATTTAATTTCCCTTTAAATTTTTCTTTCTTTTTTTATTTTATTTTATTTCTCTCTCTATAATGTTGTGTAATATGGGGTGTTTCATGATGTTTATGGGTGTCATAAAAATAAAATAAAAAAATGTGCATTGATCGCCACTAATTAGCTCATGAATGAACTTTGCTGCTGCTTTTGCCTTTTTTTCAATTTTCTTTTTCTTTTTAGTGTAAAGGTCGTAAAACTTTTTATGTATATGAGAGTTTTCCTATTGTTTTTTTTGTTTAGTTTTTTTTTTGGTAAAACGTGTTGTTTTTTGCTATAGAAGTCTTACCAGCTGTATTAAAAGGATTATCAGTCAGTGGTTTCATTTGCTTTAAAGAAATTGGGGCAAAGATAAAGGGATTTAATTAAATTTCGTCGTTTGTGAAATTTATTGCATAGACATAAAGATATTGGGTGTAAGCATTAATTTCCACTAAATAGACGTGTGATTTTACAACTAAAATATTATCGTGAGTGTTTTTATTTTTTATTATTATTATATTATTATATTGAGTGTATTTATTACATTTATTTCGATGTATTCGTATGCCCAAAAAATCATAACTTTCAGACTTCTTTACTTACTTAATTGGTCATTCCAACCTTAAGTCGGGATTAAAACCTAGTTTCTCACATCATCTATGAATGGCGGGACCTACATATATTTCGATGTATTCGTATGTCCAGAAAATCATAACTTTCAGACTTCTTTACTTATTTAATTGGTCATTTCAATCTTAAGTCGGGATTAAAACCTAGTTTCTCACATCATCTATGAGTGGCGAGACCTACAGCTAAAGGTCGATTTCGAATGACAGAGTTTTGAGAAACTTTTCATGGTAATTTTATTAATTATGCCAAACGACTTCTGGAGGAATTCCACGAAGAAATATGTTATCGTTTAGTTTTATTCTAGATGACTGTGCCGAAGTTTGAACAACGAAAATATATCTAATAAATTAAGACACTATTTCCTAGACTACGGCTATTTTATTTATTTTTGTCTTCTTCAATGCCGAGAATAACTAATTGCTAGTAAATGCTTCACAAATCTGTCTTTTGCAATCGAAAAATGGAGACCCGCCACTCATGGAATACGTACCAGAATTTACAAAAAGCTTAGTTTATCATTATATGACACAAAAGTTAATTTAATAATTTTTTTCTAAATATTTAATTGTACTTTAGTTGTTATCTGTATTTATTTAATTGGAATTTTGCACTTAAATGACTCATTTCTTTTTTATAAAAAAAGGCTTGGTGTTAAGACTTGTACTCCACTCATATGTTTAAATTATGTGATATATTAAAAATAGTTTTTTTTTAATTAAAATACTTTACATTCTTTCAAACTACATATGTATATAGAAAGCTAGAGCGTGTGAAAAAATATTTCATATCAATTGACATTGAAAAACAAAGTTGACAATTTAATGTTTCTCATAAAACCTACAATTTATTGTGCATAGCGATTTAATTGAAAATTGTAAACTAGAAATATATGGTAAATCAAGGTGTAACAAATACAAATTAGCTGCTAGTCATTTCTAATTAACATTAATTTTCTTTTATGGCATACAATTACAAATTAATCTTGTACAAAACAAAACCGGTTACATGAAATGACCCGTAATTTCTTTCAATTCAATTTATTGCAAACAATTAACGCTTACATATGATATGCATACACACACATATATACATATCTATATGTATGTAGTTGTCTCACTCTCTTTCACTCTCAGTTTTTTTTTTAATCTTTTATTTTCAATTTTAAAAGGCATATAAAAAATATACAAATATTTATAACAAATTACCAACATTATTATCAACAGGGTAGGCAGGCATTAAGTGCTCCAATTACAAATTAAATGCAGGCAACATATCAACAGAGAAACACACAAAAACAGTACAAAAAAAAATCTCAAAAAAAAAAACAAATTCACCCACTAAACACGTAAACAATAACGAAAAAAAAAAACGAGAAAGAACTAAGAGAAAAAACACGCAACTTGGCTGGCTACACATGTCTAGTATTTTCATAATGCTAAGTGTGTTTGTGTAAGAGTGAGTAACAATACAAAAAAAAAACGAACTGTAAAAATGCAATATAACTTCCGGTCAACTACTATTTAAAGCACAAACAAACTCTGGTTTTTACTCTCATTTCTATACAAAAAACAGAAAAATAATCACATGCTCATAGAAACTGTATAGCAAAGTGGAAAGAAAGAAAGCATGTCCATTTGAGTGTGCATGTGTGTGTGTGTATGTGCAAAAGTAGTCAACATCACATCATGCATCGTCATAATTTTAATAAATCATTGTTGTTGTGTGGACAAAGTCAACGACTTCCGTTTTATGAGAATTTTTCTTCGTGTATTACAACGAGAGTGTTTCTCTCTATACAATCTTTTGCATAAACATTTAAACTCACTTATTGAATATTTGTTTTTGTGTTGTTGCTGTCGTTGCTGTTGCTGTTTATTTATAGTAATAAATGCAAATTAATTAATTAATTTATAAAACGAATAATTAACACCCTGTTATAAAAAACGACAACAAACCAAACGACAGATGGATAAATGCACACGAACAAACGAACGCACATACACATGCAAGCAAAAAACGAGAAGAAAATTCCAATAAAAAGTAAATAAAAAAGACGTATAAAAAAACATAAATATTATCATGGGAGAATCTTTTAGCAGCAAGAAAAACAAATAAAAATAAAACAATAAAATTCTTAAGACGAAACAAAATAAAACAAAGAAATTTCAATGACCACAAATAAAAACCAAAACAAAACAAAAAAAGTAAAAACAATTAGTCAAACAAATACTCATCATGTGGTTTCTTGGTATGTTTTTGTTTTTGTTTTTATTTTCCATCACAGAGCACCAAATTCATTATATTCCTATAAGAAGAAGCAGAAGAAAAAAGGGGGTAGTGTTTGGAGCCAGGGTGTAGAGAGCAACAACAGAATACGAACAACAACCGAGAGTGAGAGAGTTTAAAGTGAATGCAAATGTATAAACAAAATTGCATACAAATTAATGCTTGTTATAAACAAACAAACACACAGCCATACACACACATAGTAAATGAGCATAAGTTTGTTTTTCTCGACTTAGTTGTTTGCCACTAATATTCCCTGTATTTGAATTCATTATTGCTCGTCTCAAAACGTAGTATTAAAATGAAATGCATGCTCGCTTATTGCTTTTTTTGATACGTGTATTGTGTATGTTCTTTTTGCTATTGTCAGTGGCTGATGACTGCTCAGCCACATTTAGTGGTTGCTGTTTTGCCGTCTGCTAACAAGTGACAACATTGACAATGTTGCTGCTGCTGCTGCTGCTGTTGTTGTTAATGCTCATCATCATCATCATCGATCTTCGTTCTTTCTTTCTTGTTGCACTCTTGGTATTGTTGATGACGACAACAACGCTGATCATTTTATGAAAACATTATTTTCTTTCCCTTTATTTTTGTTTTTATTTTTTTTTATTTATTTTTTGCTCATCATCTGCTCCTCTCTCAGGGATATGATGACTATGATGTTGCGAGTGTGTGCCTTTGTGTGCGTGCGTAAGTGTTTTGTATGCTGGTTGAACCAGTCAGTCAGCTCATTTGCTGTAGTTTTGCAATGATTATGATGACAATGACGTTTTGTTTACTTTTTTTGTGTGTATTAAAATGGGATGCCAGATGATATGTTTTCAGAAGAGTATATTTTATTACTCCGTATCGAAATTGTCTAGAAATTGACAATTTATTAAGAAATTTAAATGATACTCGTGTCCAAAGGACATTGTATCAGTTATTACGATAAATGTATTGTTGGGTGGCATACAATACTTTGTAGATTTTTTTGCACAATGTAATACACTTTTGAGACTATTTGATGGTTAAAGTTTATAAAAACAGATGGGTATTCCTTGTTTTCACAAATTGATTTGAATTTAAAAGAAACGACACAAAAATTTGTAGTCGCCGTAGTCTAGTAGTTAGTGTGTTGGCTTGTTAGACGTGAGGTTTCGATTCAAACCTCAAAAAAAAATATATTTCTTAGGCGACGGCTCTCAGCAGAGTTCTGGCAAAAACTCTAAGAGTAAATAAAGTTGCCATGAACAATTTTCTCAAAAAATCTGTCGTTCGGAGTCGACTTTAAACTGTAGGTCCCGCGTCACTTATGGACAAAATTAACACACACAACATGAGCAGTGTATGAAGCTGGGTCAGAACCCTAACTAAATAGTTATAATAATCAATCAAGTAAGTAAAGTAAGACACAAAAATTTTTTCACTGTGAGTGCCATCAATCAAAGCTCAATACACAGAATTTTATGAATTGTTCTTATCTGTAGCGTCACAACGGTCCGCTATGTGTGCACCTGTTAAGAAAGCACTGTACTTAGTTTTCTTTATTATTATCTCGAGTTCTTTCAGCCATGCCTTCTTTAACTCGTAAATTTTTTAGAATTTGGTGGTCATATCACAGAAAATTAGTTGTTAAAGTTTGATTATTACGAAATGTGTTATTTTCTTTCATTTCCAGGCACTTAGTTTTCCTAAACCGTTTTTTCCTACTGCCATATTGGAGAAACTTCTAATGAATTTTTGTAAAAATCAATGTTATTTAGATAAGGCTTTGATTTCGACTTCATAGCTATATAGCTACGATTCGTTGGCCGGTAGAATGATTGCTATCATGGTCAAGAAATTGATAAGCATTTCTAAAAGAGATGGCTAGGCATTCCACATTGATTCTTGCTGGATATATGCTAATAAATCTATTCATTCATGGATCATCTTTTATGCTCAATTGGCCATAATAAATCTGTTCATAAATCTTTGATTGTAAATTATTTTCTTTCTTTCTTTTAAAGAAAATTTTGCCAAGAATACTTCACTTGGTAGTTTTGGATTTTTTTGCAAATATTTTTAAGAATTGATCATAAAACGACATCATCTGGCACATTACAATACAATTTTTGATTGCATGTATGAGAATAACGCGAGAAGTCGTATGGAAAAAAAGGAGGAGAAAAAAAAACACAATTCAGAAGAAGAAAATTGTGAATTTTAAATGAATGTAAATTGAATTGCATTTGCATTAAACATGATGCTTTTTATTTTTACTTTTATTTTTATTTTTATTTTTGCTTTTATTTTCATATTTAATTTATTTTTTTCCACATTTTTTGTTGCCGGTTTTTAAAGGCAACCAAATGATGAATGAATTTTTTAAAAACATGTGATGATGATAAAAATTGAAAAAAGAAATGAAAATTCACCAAAGAAATCTTTTCGTTTTTCTCTTGTATTTTATTATTTATTATTAGGTATGGTCAGGTTTATTGCATATTTTGTTTTTTGGTTTTTTTTTGTATTTGTAACGTGTTTTATTTTTTAATTAAAATACGATGATATTTTAGAAGATGAAATTTTGTTAAAGGACAAGAAGATTTATCGTGTACATACATACATATTTTGTAATTTCGAACACGTAAGTTTTCGAACTTTGAGAATATGAGGAGGAAACTATTAAATTTTATTTTTATTATTACTTATCGTAATAAGGCTGTTGAAAATATGGTGGCAGATGATTAAAAATCGGCAAATTTAAAATTTAATACCAATAAATCCTGCGGTAAATTATTATGATGCAAATTAATTAATTTTAATTTTTATGCTCACCTGCCAAAAACCAATTTTGGGCACCACTTTTGGTATCTTGGAGAAGAAAAACTTTCCTTTTCTTAAATGCAATCGATCAACATAACTTACCAAAAGGATTTATTGGCTTTTAAGGAAGAAAAGGCGGTGATTATGTCATATGTACCTTCTGTACACAGAAGACAAAAAAAAATATAAATTTCAACATAGTGTACCTAACCTACTGGAAAGCTGTATGATGCTAATGAAAGTATTTCAAGCTCGAACTAATTTCTATTTTAAAAAATAATAAAGTTTTTTTGTAGTGAGCTATTCTTCAATAAATTATTAATGATTGAGCAACAAAGCTTAATTAAATCCGAATCAATAAGCAATTCTTAGGAATGAATCTTTCTTCTGCTCCTTCTGCAGGGATGCGTTAGAGGAAATAATCTACAACCTTATCCACCTATTTCCCATTGCATTTTATGCAAAACTAATTATGCGGAAGACCACATCCGTTTGCATGAGCAAAAACATCAATTATTAGGTGGGAGCCGAAAGACATGACATACAAGTTGCAAATGGGATTGGATTTATGCTCTCATTTTTCTTATCGTATCATCCCTGTCAGAGTTACTTACAATTCATGCATCTTTTTTATATCCAGTAAGAGCCAATCTAAAATGCCGCTCCATGTCGTTAATATATGTTCAGCATTCCTTTATCAGGTTGGTATATACAGTTCCTATTAGTTTTAAAGCTGAAAAGTTTTTGTTGGCGTTATTGTGGCCCCCGTATATGATAATAATAATAGATCGCATGGGCAGAGTAAGAGGATGATAATGTAACATTTTCAAAGATACTGCTTTTCTTGAGACATCGGTAATGTTAAGGGCAAGGTTTTATTCTTTTGAAGATATTCGATATGGATTAGGTTGTGAACATACAAGAATATGTTCGCCATGACTATGCACATACAACATACACACATCTTATACACTGTAACGAACTACTAGGGTATACACTCCTGAGTTTGTTGTCATATGAGAATGGATGCTGCACATACATACATACATAATTGTTCATTTGTTAGGGTTAGGATTACGATCTAGTTTCTCACACCACTTATGTTGTGTGTGTTAATTTTATTCATAAGAGGAGGGACATACAGTTTAAAGTCGATCCCGAACGTCAGGTTTTGAAGAGACTTTTTTGCAATTTTTTATTTACTCTCAGAGTTTTTGCCAGAAATCTGCTGAGAGGAAGGAAGTCACCTGGGGTTTGAACCGATGCCTCATGTCTAATAAGCCAACACACTACCTATTAGACTACGGCGACTTCATGCTGCACGTATCTTACGTAAAAGTGTCTGTCTTATAGCCAAGCGATAATTTTAAATTGATACAACGAAAGCATGTTAAAGGCCTATGACTTCCAACGTCTGTCGCACTTTTAATCCCTGATTGGACAGCATCGCATCGTGAATGTTTTTAGTTTTAGTTTTGGGATGTAGGGACCTCAACTAGGCGTCCAGAATGCACAAACTTTTCATGATCTCAACTAAGCTAATTGATGGGGAAGAGTCTCTGTCCTATTTCTCAAGATAAGCCTTGGTTGACTGATAACTTTTTTTCGAGATAAATAATGCTTCCGTAGCACGTAAAATTCACTTTTTCAGATTCTCTCCTCAAAGTCTGCTACCAGTGTTTAGCTTCTACCAATATTTGTATGACACACACACAATGCATACGTCCTGGTGCAGAGTCCATGTTCTATTTCTCAAGATAAGCCTTGGTTGAATTCACTTCTTCCATTTTCTCCTCAAAGTCTGCTATCTTCTATTAATATTCGTAGGACACACAAACAATGTTTTTAGTTGCTTCGGGTGTAGACACTTCAAGTAGGCGTCCAGAATGTACAAAACTTTCCTGCGCACACGTGCACGTCTTGGTGCAGAGTCTCTGTTCTATTTCTCAAGATGAGTCTTGGTTAATTAATATTTTTTTCGAGAAAAATAATGCTTCCGTTGGACCAGTTTTTATCTCAAAGTCTGCTACTACTGTTTGTCTGCTAAAATTTTTTGTAGAATATAAACTAAATGACTTAGCTAGTTAGACAGTTCCATAATAGTCAGTGTTGTCCTTTCAGTCAAGGATTGCGAAATTCAAAAAGGCAATGATTTATTAACCTGACTTCTTTTTTTGTTTAATTTTTCAATTATTATTTAAAATTTACTTGCATTTTGAATGACTTTAAATATTTTATTTATTTATAAACAAAATTTTAATCCTGTTCCTTTCTTTTCTTTACAGATTGAACCTCAATTTTTACACATCCAAAAACATAAAGAAATAAATTTTCTTAAATAAAAACACAATAACGACATAATGCTATAAAATTCAAATAAAATCGAACCAGATAGTGAATGTGGTATTTAAATATAAAGAAAAAAATTAAAAAAAAGAAAATTACTTATAAATTATTACAATAAATATTAAATATTTATAAAATCAATTTAAAAAAATAACATGCTTCCTTATAAATATTACAAAAACATTTTTAAATAATAGTGCGGTAAAACAATAATTATTAAAAAAAATTGAATTAATTTTAAACGAAATCATACACAGTTTTTTTAATTAATTCTTTGTTTTTATTAAAAAAAATAAATCCTAATGTATTTAATACCTTTAAAAGAAAAAACTTCAAAACTTACACCTTCTTTAACAAATAAAATGTTTACCAAACATTTTCGCAGAAAATTGTCAACAACAACGTCAGCAGTGTCATCACCATCATTATCATCATCAGCCACAATGAAGCAGAAGAGGTCGTCGTCGTCGTCATCGCCGTTAACAACAAACAATTTATTAAACCGTTCCAGTTGTTGTAGGAATTTAAAAATCAACAACAACAGCAGCAGCAGCAACACAACAATGCCTTCTATTTTAATTCTAGCAATTTTATTAAGTTTATTAGTTAATAAGGTAAGTGGATACCAAGAAAAACTTAAAACTTATTTTAACCTTTGACATCTGTTTCCATTTCAAATACAAGATTCTCTGAAAAAAAGAACACAAGAGAAAAAAACGGGTCATTAAACTATCAGTAGCTTGATTAATGGCTCTATAAATTTCGTTTTTAATGTCAATTAAGATCAAAAGAAAAATTCTAAAGATTAACGATTTTATTTCTTATTTTCAATTCTCCTTTAAAACATTGAAAATTTCTTAAAACATAAAATTTTTTTTTTACATTTGAAATCTTTTTCATTAACACCCGTGATTTTTTTCTTACCACTCACTTTGTATATGTTTTTCTACAATTGGCGGATAAACGTTTTGTTCTGTTCTTTACGTATGTTTTTCTACAATCTGCGGATAAATTTATTTGTTTTGTGTTACCTACCGTCTCATGCTCATATCAAACCATGTAGATATTTCAAATTTGATGGATTTCTTCTTCTGGCACTTGTTATTAAGCCAACTGTGCGAATGTAATCAATTAGAACCTTTATTTGTTATTGTTGTTGTTATATTCTGTTGTATCTTTTTCTGAATTTATTTTTGAAGACATAAATAAAAAATTATATTCAATTTAATTAATTGTATAGAATTAAAATGCGTATAAAAAGTGATCTTTTTTCCATGTTTCCATGTCTTATTTGATTTCTCTTTAACATACATCTCCAGCTTACATACATTGTTTAAGACCGTTTTGAGTTTAATTACGTATGATTAATAATTTCAGATTAAATGAAATGTCTTCCATAACAGTAGGAAAACAATAAATACCGTCTATATTGTGGTTATAAAATTGATTGAAATCTGTTTAAAAAATTGTTTGGATTTGTCTTGCCTACAAGTGTAGGCCTGATTTTATTTTCAGATAAAATTTCTTTTCATTTCAAAACAAACGGTTTTCATAGAAGTGGTAGTAAAAGTTTATCTATTTGCCTTAAATAATAACGGTTTATTTACAGGCTTTTAATGTTATTATTTACTGCTACAGAAAAGAAGAGTTCATTAGTATTGTGTTTTAATTGAAACATAAATTCCAATCCTTAAAATACTAAAGAAAAGTTCGATTTAATTGTCATCGCAGTCTCCTTAGAACTGTACACGTTTTCTCTAAGGCTTGCGGGAATTTTTTTATTCCCTCCAAAAATTAAAATTTCTAGAAGTCATCAAACTAGATTTGTTTGTAAGATGACTAAATTATTGTTAAAGTCAAATTTCTTGAAATTTGTAAGTAAGAAAGGAGGAGGAAGTAAGAGGATAGTTAAGATGAAGGAACATTTCATATTAGATTTTCATAGGTTTTTGTCGCTTTTATTCTGTCAATGGCTATCGCTCTGCAGTCAATAGCTCTCAAACTCAAACTATATGATGTAGTTTGTACAACAGCTGTTTTTAGATAAGAGACATATGAAGAGTGATACGAGCAGCTTTTCTTTTGTTAGTCAAAGACGGAGATTCAAAAAGTTACGGACTTACTGACCCATTCTCATACATGTGTTTGTTTCAGTTATCATCATGTAAAATATTATGAAAACAGTGTGTAGACGATGGCTAGAAGTGAAGTAGAAACAATGATCTTCATAGTCCAGCAGTCTATGCTATAAAAATCATTTAAAATCGAAAATGCCTTACTATAGCTGCTAATAAATTCGTTCTTTCCAATCCTAAATGATTCATAAAATAGGCTCAATTGCTGAGAACGCCAAATCCGGGTTATCTGTATAACTTTCTCTAACAGAGGCGATGTTTATGGTATTGCAATAATGTACTGACCTGACCACGTCTGTAATACTTCTATACATACATACACACATAGTTGGTTTTTACAACCCTTCAGTCAGGATTACCATCTACTTTCTCACTCCAATTATAATGTGTGTGTTAATTTTATAGATGAGTTGCGTGACCTACAGTTTAAAGTCGAATCCGAACGACAGATTTTTGAGAAACTTCTTGGCCTCACGTTCGAATAACTCAACACTCTACCTACTAGACTACAGCATCTGGTTGTCTATGCTACAAAAATCATTCAAACTCGAAAATTCCTTATCATATCAGCTAATAAATTTGTTCTTTTCAACCCTAAGTGATCTATAAAGTAGGTTTGTCTGTCAAACTTTCTCTAACGGAGGCTATATTTTTGGTAAAGCAATAATGCACTGACCTAACCACTTCTATAATACTTCAAGATTCTTCAATTTCTTGCTCAATAGGTCAATTGCGGTGATCAGAATTATCTCGTCATGAAGAGTGTTACGTTTAAATCGTCACCTCTTTTAGTAAATTTATCATCATATTTATGAATTCTTCAGGTTGTTAAACGATCTATATTCATAAAAGCAAACCTTGATACACTTCAGATGGGAGTTATTTGTTAACACTCAGCTTAGCCAGATCGGTGGTTTCAAAAACCAGTAAACTGATGACGTAATATCTCGAGCAATCTAGTAAGGGAGACTATCTCGTCTGACAATGTTTGTTCGCATCAAAATTTGGTTTTCATGATACATACTTTGAAAAGATGAAAGTCTGATTCTAATGTGATAGTTTACTGGACATATCCACAGTTGTCGTAGGTATTTTCTTTACTTTCTTTTATTTGGCTAGTGTTACTCACTGTAAAGAAGGTGAATGATATCTTCTTAGGCAAAATTTATTATTTTCTTTAGTTTTTAAAAGGCTTCTTGGTACAGTCAACATACAAAGTTTATTCTGTGCACAGCTTTAATATAAAAATCGGTTGTAATCTTCAATACGCACTTATCAAGATGAAATTTGTCTTTGTGCAGGTATGCTTTGACGCACTTTTAGAAATCATGGGTAATTTTTCACGGAATATTAAAAGAATGTTTTCCCACTAAATAGTTCTTTAATTATTTTTTATTTAAGTATTGTGAATAACTTTGTTGGGGGCTGATTTTTGTTTTGTTAACCAAACTAATCAAATCAACATTTATTGAAAATATAAAAATTTCTCAAAAAAATTATCAACAAACAACTTGGGTGTCCAGAGTTATGGTTTCAACATTTCCATACTGATGAGACCATTTTTAATTGTGAATTAAAAAGCAGCTTCTTAAGGCATTAAAAAATAAAATTATTTCTAAAGAAAATATTACAGAAAAATGATTTTGATTTTAAATACCTGCGTGTGTGTTTATACTCGTATGAGAGAGACAAAATGTACTCGGCTTTAATGATGACCATAACGTTCTGATTCGTTTTGGACCTTTAAAAAACGGTTCAATGGTATTTTATCTGTTGTATTTGTAATATATAGTAAGTGTGAGTGTGTTTGTGTATGTGTAAATAATGTTATTGTTTTTGTTTTTATTGTTGTTCACAGTCCATAATCCGGTCATACAACATTTACATGAAATCAACGTAAAGCCTCAATTAAGAATAATTTACATGCACTAAAAAACAAAAGACCTACAAAATACCCTTTTAAACATATACATACATATGTATGTATGTAGCTAGATATAGACTGTTTTTTTTTTTTCTTATATTATGTTCTTTAATATGCAGGAGAAAAGCAAGAAAGAAAGATGGAAAGAAAAAAGAATTCAGGTTTAAGTTTTGCTGTCGTTTTTTTCGCTTCTTTTGGTTGCTTTGTGGAGTAAACTACACACACCATAATCATAATTAAGTCAATGATAGTGGTGATGAGGGTTTGTTTTGATTCAGTTTTGTTCAGTTGAGTTTTTTTACTTGTTAAACGTTTTGGCATGGATCAGGTCACATCCTGTGTTCCATTTTGGGGTTTTTTGTTTAGATTTTTTTTTGATCTTCGATTAGAATTTTTGAACACCGATTTTTACTTAATCTTGTAAGTTTAATTGTTTTCCACAAACCTAAGGCTACTGCAGAATTTATGGAGATTTTAATCGAAATATTTTGTCATATTTTTTTTAACTCCTTGTTATCGAAAAACAGCACTAATACCGAACAGAAAACATTTTGCGGATATTAAAAAAAAACAAAAATAAAAACCCGGAGGAAAAAAACCAAAACGTTAAACATTAAACTGTCAAAAAGACAACATTTTAATGTCCAAAATAACAAACCAAAAATGGACAAAAAAAAAAAAAAAATAAAAGAGAAGCAAATCAAACTCAATCTGTCGAAATGTCTGAGAGAGCAATGTTCCAATTAACAAGCCCTGAAAAAAATTTAAAAAATACAGAACAAATACAATAAAAAATATAAGAAGTCAATTTGAAAAAAAAAATTTTTTTTTTGGTTCACACAGTCCCAACGAAATATAGCAAAGCGTAGCCGTAAGAACCCTTAAGAAAATAAAACCATTCACTCATCCATTCATTCACTCATTCATTCATTATTTGTTTGGAAACGTTTTTTCCCCATTTTTTAAACGAAGTTTTCTAACAAACAAATTGAACTATTGAATGTTTATTAAAGAATAGCCTACAAATCATGTAGAAAAGATTATTAATACCTTTTTTGTTTTTATTTTATTTCTATTTTTTCTAAAACTTCAATAAAACCAACAACGACAATAATAATCAAAAAAAGAGAACAAACGATTCTTTTGGTAGAAGAAGATTAAAAATAAAAGAACTAAATATTCTGTTTAAGATTTTAAAACTCCTAATGAAGATAATTTATTACAAGATGCCGTTTAATTAAACCCCGATAACAAACCAAACCAAACCAAACAGAAGAAGAACTTCAACAACAGCAGCTAAAAATAGTAGTTTTTTTTAGCTACAAAAGGTAGAGGAAAAAATATGGATTGGAAAATAAAAATCAAAAAAAATTCAAAATTTTATACGATTTTTTTTTCATTTGTGAATCATGGCCACTATACGAGGAGCTGACTAACCAAAACATTATGTTTGAAAGAAATAACCTAACAAACCAGAGGCTATATACGTATCTCGTCTATTATATCTTCCAATCTATGCTTGCAGTTTGTTTTTGTTTTTTGTATTCAACTTACTTAGGTACTTGCCAGGGAGTGTCGCCGCTATTTTAAACTCCTCTCTGAAGGCTTTAGTGTGTCACTTGTCTGGGTCCCCGGGTACAGGGACATTCCAGATAACTATAGGTCTGATGAGCTCCTTTCGAATCACTCGTCAATCGAATTGGTTATGGCACTTATCTCGATTAAATTGGCCACTAGGCAATAATTCTTTTGGGACTCCAACCTATCCTGGGCTAATGAGACTCATTTGGCCCTGGGTGGATAGAAGACGTACCAACCAACTACTCAAATTTGATCGCAAGGTCATCTCGATCACAGTGGTCATGCTTACAGGTCATTTCGTAGTGGGAAGATACACGTTTGTGGGTCTGTTGGAGAGGAGGAAACTGTTCACTATATTTGACCATGCCCATCACTCTCGAGACGTAGGTTTAGGTTATTTGGCTCTCCATTCCTTGTGAGCTTAACTGAGTTATCATCCATTGATATCTAGTTTCGTTCGTAAAACTTTCAGACTGGTTTCCAGCTTAGGGGAGTCGTGCTTTTAGTGTGAAGCCCCTATGCTGACCAACTTCTTCTATGAGTTCGGTTGCATTTGGTCAGTACGGGGACTGCGTTTACGTTGTAGGGGTACCTATAAATTGAAGTCGACCTCGAATAACAGATTTTCATGGCTGTGTTATTTACTCTCAGAGCTTTTCTCAGAAGTTTGCTGAGAGAAAGTCATTAATGTTATCCGAACAATTTTTTTTTTTTTTGGTATCTTGACAGCTCTCTTCTTAAGAGATAGAAAACGAACGGCTCTCAGCGCTATTTGGTTTAATATTATATTTTATTCGGACAATCTTAAACAGAGCTGGCAGTAGGATATATTTCCATACAAAGTTGAATTGATTTGCTCGTATAAATCATGCTTTAAGAATGTCGTATGGCAACTTTGATTTTCTTGACAAATTTTTCGAAAAGAGTGCATAGCGATGCTGAAGAAAACTCTCTGTTACAAAGAATTTTGCCCGGGAGAATAATTTTGTTCTGGCAACATTGGTCAATTCACACACACACACATAAATGGTCATTATAACGCTTTAGTCAGCATTACAACCTAGCTCCTCACGCCACTATGTGTGTGTTAGTTTTATACATGAGTGCAGCTTAAAGTCAACTCCGAATTACAGATTTTTGAGAAACTTTTTCATGGCAATTTTATTTACTCTCAGATGTTTTGCCAGAAATCTGCCTAGAGGAAGTCGCCGAAGAAATATTTTTTAACTTTTCGTTTTAATGTCTGTCCTGGGCCTCAATGTCAGTCCAGGATTTAGCTCGTAAGGGCAAAAAACAAAAACATCAATTCTGGATCTGGATATTGCTTATACGATTTGAGAGAAGACGAAATGTTCGTTGGGTTACCTAAACATCCTTTAAAATATACAAAATTTCTGTATCGTTCGCAATGTATACAAGCACACATGCAGGCATACACACGTACGTACGTGTACTGCGTGTGAATTTATTTAAACTTGAAATTCTGCCTAAATTAACAAACAATTTGCGAATGCGTACCACAATTCTTATTTTTTTTTTAATTTCGTGGAGATTTTTTGTTTGTTTGTTTGACCAAGGCTGTGGCGGATCAGACTTTAATTTCCCATCAACAAAATCAAATGAAAGAAGATCATCGACAAACGTAAGAAAGAAAAGAAGTCACAAGATTAAGCGTTAAGATCATCATCAAAGATTTGATTTTTTATGTTTCAATAACATTGCTTCAGTTTTAGGCTCCTTTTTCTTTCTAAATTTGATTAAAAATCAAGTAAAGAAACTTCCTTAGTTCTGCAATAATATCTGTGCCGGCAAGATACATACAAGGGTCGTCTGTTGGTGGTGGTTGTATGCAAAATGTTTCATTGTGTCTTCGTTTTCGTTGCACATAAGGGAACGGCAAAATAGGCAGACTTTGTTGGAAAAACACTAATTTGTTGAATTTGTTCGAATGATTATTAAACGAAACGAACTCCAATTTGGTATTCCAAGTCTTGTTGTTTTTTTATGGATTTTTTTGTGATTTTTTTAAGAATTTTGTCGGCAAGAATTTGTATACAAAACAGAAATTCTTAATTGCTTTTGCATCTGTGTTTATGAAACCATAAATGGTTAGGAGACTTAAACTTCATGTTGACCTTTTTCGGTTGATTTAATTTGTAATTTGTTAACCATTTTTGAAATAAACAAAGAAAAGGAGCATAAAGAAGCTAAGCTTGGATACGATTTAAAGAGCGTCATCTTGTGGTGTTGGAGGAGGGATGAGCATATAGGAGGAGGCAATTTAATATAATTGGAATACAGAACAAACAGAAGTTTTGAAATTATGTTTCTAATTACTTAATAAGAATAAGATATGCATTATGGCATAAGTTTTTGCATTTCAGGACGCAAAAGTTCTTTGTCACTAAAGTTGGTCGCCAGCTGGTTCGTATTATCATTATTTGAGGCTAAAAAGCTCTGTAACCAAGGAAGATTTATTGTGCATAGTCTATTGCATTAATCTTCACAACTATTTCAGGTTTAGTGTTCCACCAGCTAAGTGAAGGCCTGACCATCTCACTATATAAGTGAGAAGTCTCTGTCTGCCAAGTGTAGGGTATTTGCAAGCAATCCGACAGACGCTTGGCTTAGAGAGATTAATTTTGTTTCAGTAGTTCGAAGAGTACCTCCCGATCTGCTTGTTTATCAAGTTTTACTTGTTAGGAATTGTTAGTCGTTAAGCCTGACGCTAGCCGATGTAATTAAGCTATCCACCCTGTTCCCAGTTCCTAAGTATTGCGTTTCTGTGGCTCATTGTAAGTCTACAGAATGGCCTAGGCTAAGTTGCTCTTAGTTTGTTCAGTTTCTTAGTCCGATTCTATTTTAATTTCTTTGTCATCATCAAGGTGTTTCCTTCTGTTTTTTTTTCTGTGTTTTTGGCGATTCATCACAATATCTACATATTGGGCTTGTAGTGATGGCTATGCTTAATAAGTTTTCTTTGATTCTACAATGTCCGATAAGATGGCTGGTTCTAAGACTGTTTCTGGATAGTGTTGAGTGGAAATAGATTTGACACTTCTTACCAAAATTCTAGTATAACTTTAGACTCTTTCAAACTCGTCTGACCTTAGAATTGTGTCCGCCTCTCTCAATCTTATTAAATAAGTTTCCTGCACGTTGCCTTGAATTTATATATGACCTGGGATCCAGCAACCTATTTACCCTTCAGATGTCTTAGGCAGACCCGTACTAATATCGAGTTAACCTCATAGGACCTAAGTACTTGGAAGCCGACCTGCACGTTGCTCTGCATTCTCACATGACCTGGGATCTAGCAACCAATTTACCCTTCAAATGGCTTTGGCACACCCGTACTATTTTCAAGTTAACCTTATGTGTCTCCTTCCCTATACTATCTGTCCTGTTCGTATTCTTAAGGTAAAGTTTCATTGTATTTATCTTACAGAGTAGTATCAGCAATGAGGGATGCTGCAAAATGTAATTTAAAGCAAAAGGTAGATAAACGTAATTATAAAAGACCTCAACTATAGCAGCTTTCGAACCCAGGCCATTTTTCCTTACTTACGTTCATAAACTTCAATTTCTATGGATACTTTTCTATTCGTTCTATTCATTTTCTAATTAAAACTTTGCTTTGGTAAATTAAAATCGTATTTTTTTTTTAATTTGAATTTCGAAAGTTTGTTTGTGTATTTAAATTTCCTTTAATTTTTTTTTCTTCTTAATAAACAAATCTGTGAAAAATTTCTCAAATTATTAATTTATTGGCAAAATTTTGTTGCAAATTTTTTTTAATCTTCTTCAATAACATGTTTTAAGCGCTAACTTCTTTAAGCAATTGATTGTAAAGCCAATAATTTTAATAGTTAATCATTAATCAATGACGGTAATTATGCAAAAAAAGGTGGCTAAGATTAAGGCTTAAAAATTCCCAATAAATTTTAGTGTGTTTTTTATTATTTTTTTCTTTGATTTTTAAAATATTTCTTAAGAAAAAGGTTCCCACCAGTTTAATAAGCAGTTAGTAAAAAAAATTTCTATGATTCATAAAAAGAAAAAAATTAAATATGATGGCGTTTTTAATTCGACTTTCATTTTGTAAAGAAACTGTTTAATGAAGCCATAAAATATAATGGTTTAAACAAATTGAAAATCTTGTAGCCTTTTAATCTAAAAAAACAGAAATTCCAAGACATAAACAGACAATAAAATGGAAAGAAAGAAAAATAGTGTAGCAAACAGGAGCCTGCAGAGCTTTAATTAGAAGCTCTATAAAGTTTAATTAAAAAATATGATTTAAAAAAATGGGTAACAAAAAATATAAAATATAAAATACATGATGAAATATTTGTAACAACAACAAAATAATTATAAAAGAAAAAAGAATATGCAAAATTATTATTTTGTTGAGCATTTCAAAAGAAACGATGATTTATGATTCGTTAGAGGCTGTTATTGTTTTGAAACAAAATTTAAAAAACAAAAAAAACAAAAAATTGAGCAATCATTGCAGCCACTTAATTAAATAAGATCTCCAACTGATTTTAGTTCAAATACATTGAACACAACACAACAGTAATGAGATGCTTTTCATCAAATTTATTTATTTTTTTCGTTTCTTTTCTTTTCAAAACCAAAAAAAAAAACAAAAATAGAAATTATTTTTTGATTGGAAATCTCGTTAAAAATAAATTGAACATGTTTTTGAGGAAGAAAAAAATTTTATGTTATTAAAACTTATTGTAAAAAATTATTGGAGTTACTATTTCCAATTAGAAAAATATAAAGAAAAAAAAAATAGGCGTAAGTAAGTTTAGTAAGGAAAGAAAAAAAAATTGGTTGGCATAAGGCAATCTACATAAAAACCAAACAAAACTGGTAAACTACAGTGAAGGCAAAGTTACAATAAAACTTCAATATGCCTAGCATAACAACATGATTAAGCATAATTGAATACAAAAAAAAGAAAACAAAAAAAAAATTGAGAAAAAAAAGAAATCATTTACACAGTAACTCAACACTTCAGATACAATGAAGAAGACATTGGTGATGATTACTACTGGACTGGACAACCTAAGAGATTCTCAAAATCTAAAAAATAAAAAGGAAAAAAGAAAACAACACTTCATAAAATACATACATACTACCAGCTACTAAAGCTAAGACAAAAGTTTACAGCATATTCAACATTTAACCGAAACAGCAAAGATCATCAAAATAGCACTCTCCCCACTTAACAGTTTTAAAATGTTAAAACAAAAGCCTGAAGTGCTATAAAATTTATTCTCTACTGTATTCTCTCTTAAGACTCGTGCATGCGTTATTAGACAATTTATGTTTAACATTAACTTTGTTAACTTAATAGGTTTTCATACGCTTGTATTTTTCGTTTTTTTTTCGTTTTTTTGCATATATTTTCTTTGAAACTTTTTTCTTAAGAATTTAAAAGACCTTTAATAGACACAGAAATATAACCAGACTACCGTCTAATAGCCATGCTTACTAACTTTAATACCAAACTAACTAATGACAAATAAACTTTAATGATTTTTTATAGCGATTATAATTTTCTTAGTGGTAATATGCATGTAAACGATTTCATATTAAGGATATTCACTTAAAACAAAACAAGAATAAAAAATTTAAAAAAAAATGTAAATAATGGTTTTGTTCAGTTTGAAGTACAATTTTTATACAATGTAAAGCATTAAGTGACCCAAAAATGCATTAAGGAGACGAACTGTTGGATAATTCTATGTCCGACTAACTTCAGGGAAGAAAATATTTACAACTGAATTTAAATTCTAAAAACTCAAACAAAATTTCAAAATTAATCGAGAAATAATTGACAAATACTTTCCGAGAACCAAGCCCTGAACACAAATTTGATTTTTGGAAAGATCTTTGCAATAAGACTTAGTAAAAACATATAACTGGAGTAATCTGGAAGCTGCATAATATGTTGAATGTGTGGCTATTTTATGGTATACGGTCACAGAAATAAAACATTGTGAGCTCTTGGAGATACACACGGTACAGCTGTGGTCAATTTAATTTGGATAGAAGATACAGAAACCAGAACACAGTCATACTATCCGAAAGTCAAGTCGCCATTCCAGAGACATCATTGAAAAATATTCTCCAAACAACATACTCTGGGCAGAAATAGTGGAGTCTATGATTTTGGGAGGAGCTTTTGCTTTCAGAAGTAAAACATTGTGAGATCTTGAAGGTACATTTGGGTATACAAGCGAAAGTCTATGCCATCGAAAGATGTGGCCAATTTAATTTGGATAGAAGATACAAAAGACAAGACATAGCCATACTATCTGACATTCAAGCGGCAAATCCAGCACTCGACACTTATGAGGTTAAAGCGAAGATAATGTGGGACTATCTAGAGAATCAGCTAGTTAGACAGAAAACCATAAGGCTACCCGCTGCTGGGCCCTAGGGTAAGAATCCTCGTCAATGAGCAAGCAGGCGACCTTTCGAATTGATTCAAAACACTTCTGTGGATTGAGGGCATCTGTTTGAGAAGGACTTCGCAACGAAAGCGAAGATGAGGAGAGACAAAGGCTCTTCTAAAACCAAGTAAACTTAAGGCAATCGAATCTTTTGTTAGGAAATTACAATAAGAGAACATATCAGTTATACATCAGACTATCAAGAAATAACCTGAGGTTGATAATTGGTCTTTCGACAGAGTACTGTTTGCGTCTGAGTACACTTATACAGGATGGGGATTGTCTTGAACCCAACATGGAGATCTTGTGTTGAAAGAATGAACCTTCGCAGCACATTCTTGAAACCTGTGGGGTATTAATGCATTGTAGAAGAAAACACCTGGATGCATATCAGGCGTTAGGCAGGGAATTAGCATTATTGACTATGTACAACATCCACAGGTTTAGTTAAATATTAAACTTGTATGTTCTTTTTTAATTGATTTTTATATAAAAAGATTTGTCGCTGTAGTCTAGTAGGTAGTGAGTACTATACGTGAGAACACGGTTCAAACCCTGGGTCAGGCATCTCCTACTAAACGAAATATGAAAAGTATTTCTACGGCGACTTCCTCTCAGCAGATTTCTGGCAAAAACTAACTCTGAGTGTAAATAAAAATGCCATGAAAAAGTTTCTTAGAAAATCTGTCATTCCGAATTGATTTTAAACTGTAGGTCCCTACACTCATGTATAAAAGTTAACACACACAAAATAAGTGATGTAAGAAGCTAAGTCGTAATCCATCAAAATGGGTTGTAATGCCCAATTAAGTATGTATTATTTAATTTCAATTTTTTTTTTAAATTTTTTAAAATACATTTTTTGGTGTTTTATGTGAATACCCTTAATATTATATACATGTTGTGGTTTTCTTCTTTTTTTTTTACTTTTCAAAATCTACACATTAGGGTAAATGTAGAAAAGTTTTTTTTTATAAAAAATTGTCCCCTAAATGACCATAATTCAGTTAATTTTAAATCGTGGGATTAAAATTTTTCTAAAGCACTGATACAGACACAGCCATAGACATGGTGACAGACATAGCCACAGCTACAGCCACAGACACATGGTTATACAATTACCAAGAAATTATAACCAATAGCTTAGAAAGCCACAGACCACGAGAAGGTTATTGCAATAAATGATTTCAGCGTGAGAGCGTGTGTGTGCGTGTGTGTGTTTGTTGGCAATATTAATGTGGTTAATTTTGTACGCGCGTAAAGTGGCAAAATGTGTCAGTTAATTATGCAAAGATATTTAAAAATGACCAAGCAATAGTTGATTGTGATTGTGGTGGTTGTGTTTGTGTTTGTGTTTGTGGTGGCTTAAAGCCAGCCGCCTTTCGTTCTTTCTTTCTTAGAACTTTCGGATATTGAGTTGAGTGTGACTTGTTTAACTATTTTTCTTTGCTGCTTAACAGAGTAGCGTGTTGTTGTTGTTGTTAAATTATTAGCTGACAATATCGTTACGGTCTTCTTATAAATTTCTACTTTGTAACTGTCGTTTTATCGATGTCCCATCGTTGTACGAGCATGAGTAGCAGCACACACCGTACAAGAACTATTCAAAACGATTATTGACTTTAAATGTTGAGTCATTCATTCACTTATTTATCCATCCACTCAGTCATTCATGCATTCATTCATTTATTTATTTATTCTTTTATTATTTTTATTGGTTTTCATATTGTCTCTTTTTTCTTGTCGATTGTAATGCTGTGCTAATGTTCTTAAATAAATCGATTCTAATTTGATTAGAAATTATAAATTAAGATTTTTGCTTTCTTTCGTTTTTTCTTGCTTCATGGCATGTCATATTTTGTAACGGTAAAAAAAGAAAGAAATAAACCGTTTTATATGGTCTTATGATCGTTATAAAATGAACATTTTTATGACACACTTAAAATAGATTTTCTGCAATAAAAACCCGAGTAATAAATTTTATTTCAATGACTGGCAATCGCTAGCTGGTGATGGTTGGTGATTTCGAAATGGTAGCTTTTCGTTAGCTTTCGTTATAATTTAGAATGTAAATAAAAAAAATTTTAAATTATATTAATTACTGTTATGGGAACCTATTGTGAAAATGAGGTCAAAAGGAAAAATCCAAATTGAAAAGTTCAAAACATACATACGAGTACATACGTATTCTTTTTACATTAAAATCTAGTAGTAGGCTTCATTAAATTATGATGATAACATTAAGCTTTTACATTTAGAAAGTCGAGGCGTACAGTTTTGAAGCATAAAGATGAACTGATTTGGATAACAACATTTCAATTAGTAATTACTCGGCATATAATAATATTTGAATCATCATTATTATCATGATCAGATATTTAATTTCCATTTTGGCTTCTGCAAATGGGAAATATTATCAGGCTTCTTTAGTCATGCATACAGTCAAAGAAAAAAGTCGACATACACCCAGTGATTTTTATCAAATTTAAAGGACGTTATGACGTTATTTAAGGTATTTAAAACAAGAATGTTTTGTAACCTAGAAATTATTAGAAAATCACAACTAAATTAGCGACGTACACCGCGGTATGTAGACTTTTTTCTGTGACTGTTAGTGGTCAATACAACCCCTCAGGCAGGCTTGCGAACTAGCTTCTAACACTACTCACGTTGTGTGTGTTAATTTTATATATAAGTGGCGCGGAACCTACAGTTTAAAGTTGACGCTGAACGACAGGTTCTTGAGAAACTTTTTCATGTCAATATGGTATGAGAAAAGATATTTTAATTATTTTTTTCTGTGATTTCCTCTCAATGCATACATACATACATAATTGGACATTACAACCCTTCAGTCAGGATTACGGCCTAGCTTCTCACACCACTTATGTTATGTGTGTTAATTTTATACGTGAGTTGCGGGACCTACAGTTTAACGTTGACTCCGAACGACAGATTTTAGAGAAACTTTTCATGGCAATTTTATTTACTCTCAGAGTTTTTGCCAGAAATTTTCTGAGAGGAAGTCGCCGAAGAAATATTTTTTTTCCATATTTCGTTTTGATGTCTGACCTGGGATTCGAACCCGGGATTTACGTCTAATAAGCCAACACACTACCTACTAGACTACGGCGACTTCGATCAGTTTCTCTCAATAGTCTTCTGAAAAAAACTCTCAGGGTAGAGAAAATTGCCGTGAAAAGTTTCTCAAAAAATCTGTCTTTCGGGGTCGACTTTAAATTGTAAGACCCGCCACTCATGGAAAAAAATTAAGCCGTACAACATAGGTGGTGTGAGAAGGTGTAATCCTGCCTAAGGGGTTGTAATAACCAGTTATTTAAGTAACTAAGTATTCCAAAAAACTTTAATACATTACGTGTCACGAATGTAGAAGCAAATGTTGTTCAACATGTAAAGAGTATCTAGTTAAGCTCTTCCTTTATTTAAACTTAAATAGAACACAGTATATGCAACTTATCATCGAAATTCTTTATTCGTTTATAAGAGCTATTAATGCCTTTATGTATGGAACAAAACATCTTTGAAATGTTCGCACGACATCTCATCAGGTAGAGCGCATTCGAAATGTTTAATTTCCCATGGCTTTGGCACATACATAAATCAAGCTGAATATTAACGAAGCTGTTAGCTTCGAGGGCCTCAGAAGTTTCTTTTTTTTTGTAGTACACCTGCAACATAAGTAAACCCCACAAGAAAGAGTCTAACAGGATCTAATCGTACAATCTCAATGGCCAGTTTGCGTCATCCCGACATGACACATTAGGGGCTCATGTATCTTGTTTGTATCGTGTTGTTCTCTGCAAATTCTGCATAGAATTTAGTGTTTCACTCTAAAGCCATCTGAGATATACAGTCTTTTTGTTTTGTGGACTAATGCTTCGCTCCTTTTCTGCTTAGGGAAACTACATTTTGGTCAGAATATTTTTAATGTATTGCAGTAAGTTATGCCCTGTAGTATAATTTCTGTATTAACAACCGTACAATAGTGTATATTATATAAGATTTGATAAGAAAGCATGGAGCTTTTAAATGGATTTGAGTTGATTTCCATTTTTCTTGCTTTCAGTTACATACCTTGATTGCTTATGCCATTCCAAGATCTTGGCAATAAATGCGAATCTTCGAACTCAGATTCAATCACGTAAAACTTGAAGTTTATTTCAGTTAGTATGTCTTATTCATACTATTTTATAACAAAGTTTTTATTTTAATCCGAATTTTCTTTCAGCGAAACCCAGACTTCGGTTTTCATATCAATTTCAATGAGAATTGAAATAATTATTGTTTTCCTTTTTTTTTTGTTTCGTTTTATTTTATTTATAATGATGAAAATATTTTAAATAAATTTCTTTTAAATTGCATTTATTTACCTTTCATTTATTCGGCATATTTTTCTTTCTTCTTCATTAATTTTCTCCAACAATCACTTCAGATTTCTTTTTAATATCTTACTTGGCATTCATGGCTGTGGTAATTGTCGTACAAATGCCTGATAATTCGTTCGTTGTGATAATTTTTTAAACGCATTTATCATTATTTCATTTCATTTCTTGTTGTTGTTGTTGTTGTTGTTGTTATTATTACGAATTTCCTTTAATTCAGTTAAAAGCAATACATATCTACAAAGAAATAAATGCGAGTATAATCACATACATACACACACACACATACACATAAATAATGATATCATGAGGAGGCATTCAGTCAGTGTATGTACATATGTATGTATGTAGCCAGTCAAAGAGTCAGCCAGTCTTTCTGCAACACTTAACATATCAAATTAAACAACTTCAGACAATCCTAATTCCACTTGTTGATTGTGTTGTGTTGTGTTGCGTTGTGTTGTGTTTGGGGCAACGAGAATCAAGCAACAATCCTGGCTCATATCATGACTTCTTTTTTGCGGGAATTTCTAGTTGCATGTGTGTATGTGTGTATACGAAATGAAATACACCTTTTGCTGGCTTTAAATGTTACGCTGTAGTTTTGCTATTAAAACCGTGGAAAAACAAAAACTCACAGAAATGGCATTGAGCAGGAGGGTGAAGTGAATACAAAAGAAAAACGAGGATGACAACTCATTAATGAGGCCGATGTCATGCAAATTCCAATGGTTTCAGTCAAGCGACATACTTCTCTACTCATCGTGTTGCAACAACTACTAACCAACCAGCCACCAAAAACTTTTACAAACATCTGCAACACAACAATAAAGAAACACCACCATAACCATCAGCATCATCATCATCATTATTGTCATCGTCATCGTCATTATCCTCAACGGCCACATCATTCTTATTGCCAAAGTTGTAGCCTGTCGTTTCATTGTCGTTGTTGTTGTCATCATCATACTCATCATTGTTGTTGTTAATCTTGCTGTTGCAACAAAACAATCACATGGTCATCATTATCCAATTCCTCTTTTTGTTTTCAGAAAGAAACATTCTTCTCAGACGACATACTTAATTTGATAAAAGCTTAACTAAGAATAGAAACAATCCGCTTGGATTGATATTTTATTGAAACTGCTCCCGCATATGTATAAAGGTCCACCACCATGTAATGTATGTGTGAGTATTCTTTTTCATTTCTTTCTTCTACGATTGGATCACAATACTGAATAAAACCACGTTTTTATCGCGAATGTTTCTGTTTTTTTTTTAGTTTCATTTCTGTGATTCGTTTTTCCGTTTCAGTTTCCTTTTCTTGACTGCTTTTGATGGTGGAGATGTTAGCATGTTTTCTTGGTAAAATTGTTGACCAGGTTAAAATGCATTTTATGGCATTAAATGTCATAGTAAGGTGTGGGGGAAACCTTTTGGGGTATTTTTTTTCTTGGGACCAATAGATTTTTCCGAATAGAAAACTTCCTTTAATAATTAAAAATAACCAAAAAGTACTTTTAGTTGAAAAAAGAAGTACATTTTTTTTTTCATTTTGAAATTGAATTATAAAACGATTTTAATACATATACTTTGAAAAAAGAAAAAAAACGTTAAAAAGAGATAATTTAAAAATCAAAGAAACAATTAAAATAAAAAATAGTATCTAATAAGTATTATAAGAATGAATAAAAAGTACCAATTGCATATTTTTTGGTTCATTAGCTCAGAGCATAATAACAATAATAACTTTTGGTCATTAACAATTTATTGTACATCTTGTAAATTTACAAATATGTCCATTCTTTTATTTATGAAGTACCAAAGTACTATTTATGAAAGACATAAATATTTCCTTCTTAGGTACTTCATTACTTTAGCATAAGTTTGAGATCCCAATTTCACCATAAAAATAACGAACAGCCACAGAACAGCAATTACTCTTTTTTAAGACCCTAAATATTTAAATTTATAACATTAAAAACGTACTATTTTACCCGAAAAGGTACTCATTTCAAAATGATATAATAAGACGCACAGCAAATAACACCATTCCCACCTTCCTGGTACAGTACATAACAGAACAGAGCCCATCATCTAAACACTACAACTGTGCATAAAGGCCTTGAGCCTTTATTCCGATTTGACGGATAATTGCATACAGCAGATGTCAATAAAGAATTACTTTCAGAGGAGTCTGAAACCAGGAGACCCTTTACTTATATAAAAAGGCAAATAAGGCTAGAAAATGTGTACTGAGTTTGCATATTCTCAGTGCTATGGATTTCTGTGTCAATTAGTTAACTCGTTTACTGTTCTGTCTTCCAAAACGAAAAAAATACCGTCCATAGGTTGGCGTATCCGATATACAAACTGGCGTTGAGCGAATTCAATGAATGGTTGAACTGGAGTTAGATTAAGTTTAGTTAGGTGTCGGATTTTTATTTCAATGATGGCTGACGAATAAACAAGTTGTTAACCGTTGTTGTCGTGTAGTACTGACCGCAAACCTAATCTATTCAGATTCGAATCCTTTTGATGGTAAAAAAAGATTTTATCTTGATTTTAAATTTTTAAAAGTTAAGAGAGATCCTCAAAATAATAAATCCAAAAGGTCGTCCAGAGAGTGGGTAATCAACAATAAATTTGATATGTTAGGCAACTCCATATCTTGAGAGAGAGAGTAGAACTCAATGAACGTGACTACACTCACAACATGTTCACAGAGGGCGTGAATTGTGTGCAGCTGTATTTCACCAATGGCTTCACGAATATTGTCATTTAAAGCGTCAATTATCTCTGGCTTGTCGGCGTAACACTTATCTTTGACGGCACCCCACAAATAATAGTCCAACGGTGTCACATCGCAGCTCCGAGGTGGCCAAACGACATCAGCTCTGCGGCTGATAATGCGATCTTCAAAAACAGGGCACAAAACATCGAGTATAGCTTCGGCTGTGTGTCACGTAGCGCCGTCCTGTTGAAACCAAATGATGCCAATAACCTCCTCTTCAATTTTTGTGAACAAAAATTCGTTCAACATGACCCGATAACGATCGCCATTGACTGTAACGGCCACTCCTTACCCATTTTCGAAGAAAAATGGCCCAATTATGCCTCTGGACCAAAAGCCGCTCCAAACAGTGACTCGTTTTGGGTGCGTCGGCTTTTCAATGTATGCGTGCGGGTTTTCTGTGCCCCAAATGCGACAATTTCGCGTGTTTACATACCCGCCAAGATCAAAATGAGCTTCATCTGAAAAGATGATTTTTTTTGCCAAAATCGGCATCTTCTGGTGTAGGCTACTGTACGGCCAGCCGAGGCAGCCATTTGAATGAAATTATTTTCCATTATTAACCGGAAGGATTGTACTTGCAAATAAAAAAAAAAAAAATTTGAGAAAATATTCAGTAGTTTTTTTTTAAAGCATTTTCAAAAAAAAAGTTATTTGGCGGACCCTTTAGGAATGGGGTTAGATTTCCATCAGATGTACATACATAGTCATAGTACCTAACCTATCCTAACATAGAGTGTTAAAAAGTATGTGGCGTTCGCGTTCTAATCAAGTTATACATTTAGAATGAAGTAGCAAACTGATAGATTTGTATCCTTTAGCGCTATGGTGCTTGACATATCCAGATTACAGTTTACTTCTAAAGGTTACGAATGAATTTAGTATATGAAGGCAGAATAGATTTGATAAAATGTTGTAATAATATTGCCTATAGCGACAAGAAACGTTTCAATGTTAATGTATTTACACTCTTTCAAATAAAACTTTTAAAATAAAATAATTTTGAAAATTCCAAGCTCCAATTTTATTTGCCCGAAAATGTTCCTTTATTTCTCATTCCCTCTTATATGCTTGACACTTTTTTCTTAGCAGTTTTTGTTTTAAATTAACATCTGTACTTGTACTATTTCACTTTTTCTACCACAAATGTCAACAACTGATATCAGTCAACTAAATCAGGATTCAGAATTTTTTTCTCCTCGTTTTTTTTTTTGACATTCTTCTCTGCTTCTGCTTCTATTTCTATTTTTCACTATTCAACCAAAAGACACCAGTTACCACACCACCACCACCAACACCACCACCACCATCAGCTCCTGTTGTTATAACATAAAAAAGGAGAAGAATAAGAAAAATAAATGTTCCAATAGTCAGTGGCCGATTGTCGCTGCTGTCGTCATCCTCATTGTTGTAGTCATCATTATCATTATCGGGCACACATCAATGTCACAATACAGATGCACCGATTCGACTTTAATGACAATCAGCGCCTGAATACATTTTAAATGTTTTGCGTTGATGTTTTACTCTTCTTTTTAGTACGCCTTACTCTTCTTTTTCCTCTCATCTTCTTCTGAAGCTTGTTGGACGCTTTTTCTCTATGAACTGAGATTTTTTTTATTTATTTTTGTGCTTCAATATCCGTTTAAAAAATTGCTTTTGTTACGAAAATTTAAGAATTTTTATTTTTAAGGAATTTGAGGCAATAAAATAAATACATTGAGAATATATTCGGACATTTGCCACGTCCTCTAAGTTATGTTGAGAGAATTTTTCATCATAGCTTTGGTAGGAGTTTGAAAAAGCTAAAATAAATCATAGATTCTATGGTCTTCGCACATTTCACGTAACAGAGAGTGAACAAATGAGAGAGAGAGGGAGAGAGTTGTCACACAAATCCTTCATTTTTTTTCGTTGGCGGGATCTCTTCGCAAAAATTAATACATACAACTTGAATGGTATGAGAAGCTAGGTTGTGATCCTGATTAAATTGTTATAATGACCAATTGGATGTCGAGACCTACAATTTAACGGCGACTACGAATGATTGAATTGGAAAGCTTTTACTCTCTAAGTTTTCTGCCAGAAGACTGTGGAGAGGATCGCCGAAATTTTTTTTTAATTTTTTGTTTTGTTCGTGATGTCTGAGCCGGGGGTTGAAGAACGTGCTCTCTTCTAATAGGGCAACACACTACCTACTAGACTACGGCGGGGGAATAATATATTAACGCTTGCGAAAGTAATACCGCGACATATTTTCTCTTTATTTATAATTTTGTGATATCTACAAATGGAATTATGTTCTTATCATCTTTCATTCCTTTAACGAGAGCAGAATATTAACAACGTAATAATAAAGTCTAGAATACTAGGGTTGCCATCTCTAATTGTCTAGAAATAATTTTTTCTGCTTGAAATGCATTGGATTGTTGTTTGTATAAGGTAGTGAGGAACTTATCTCATTCTATACTCTCTAGAGATCACCAAATATGACTCTGTTTTCTTGTTTATGTTTTTCCTCTCTGGGATAGGGCTTCAGAGGATTCCAGAATGCTTTTTGATGAATTTATAAAATAAACTTCTTTATAAAATAAACTTTCCTCATCGAAAATACATTTTTTTAAAACCAAAAAATTTTTTTTGTGTACGAAGACAAAAGAATATTTGCCAAGTAAACGGCAATTTCTTTAAAAGCATGGCTATTGTAATGCTGATATGTTGCTCTGTTGCCTGTTTAGATCGTATGTGTAACATTGGCAATTGTTGTCCATCTGTTTGTTGGATGAAAACGACTGTGTATCAACAGCCACACATCACATCAATGTTTCATCACCAGCATCATCATCATCATCATCGTGATCCATATGGTCGTCTTTATTATCATCATTTCAGCATGATCAGTCAGTTATACTAGGTATACCAGCGATATAATTTTTTTGTTTTCAATGCAAGAATTACAACAAAAAAAGAAACCAACAACCATTACTTATAAACACATATGTATGTATGTATATACATACGTTATATACATTACATATTGACGATTTGCCGTTTGTTTGTAAGTCAGCTTTGAAAATGCAAGCAGGAAAAAGTTTTTGTTTTTTTTCTCTCTTTGATAATGACGATGTTGCTGATAATGCTATGGATGTTGGATTCAATATAAAATCGTCTTCATTTGTTGCTGGGGATTGATCAATGTCTGTTTAATATTGTCTTATACTATACAAGGCTTATAGTTGTTGTTGTTGTTGTTGTTGTTTTTGTTGTGTTGGTAACCACCTCTTTTTCTGCTTTTGTTGATCGCTTGTAACGAACGGCCTTTGGTTTATTTGTATTGTATTGTTGAAATCCCTATAAGAAATGAAAAAAAAAAATAAACGAATTCCAATAAAATACAGTAAAAAGAAAAATGAGAAGAAGAAAAACTTTATAAGAAAAAATCGTTTATATTCCCAGATTCCCACCTGTGATGTGATGTGATGATCATCAAAACATTTCCACACACACAAATGCAAACAAACAAACAAACACATGATCACACGTACGTGGTATAACCCAATAGGCAATTAAATTAACAATTGTTAAATATTAACTCATCAAAATGTGTCTTTTGTGGCTTTTAAAGCGGCACTCGCAGGATATTTAATTAACGAAGCTTATTGGTTATACTTGAGTCCTCTAAAGTTCTTATTTTTTTTTGTATGCGATATGTAAGCCCTGCATGATGTATGTGTATATCTTCATGTTCACTGGGTTATTGACAATTTGTTGCATTGTAACCTCTCTAAGAGGATATGTAAGATTATGTTATGTTTGCCACAAATCTGTTTTAAGTCTGTTTCTCAGCTGAGTTGATTTTTTCTTCTTGCTTTCTTTTCCTTTAAGATTGATCATTTCAGTTTACAGTTGATGTTGTTTTTGCTGTAGTTTTTCATGTTTTGTTTTTTCTTTTTGGTTCTTATAAATTAAACTTTAATTTTCTTAAAGATCAATCTTAATAGTTTACGGGGTTTTTCTTCTCATCTTGTTGGGCATGCTTAATTTTCTTTGCCAAGCCATTCGTTTTCCTCCTCATACTCAACCTGTGTTTGATGATTTTTGATGGGAGTTAAAACAAATAAAAACTGGGAAACCGGTTTATTGCATATTTTATCATATTTTTTCCTTCCATTTTTTTTGTAGAGTTTTTTTTTAAACCTGACGCTTTTCCCTAAGCCTGATGCACTTGAATTTGATGGCATGCCGCTAATTCCTTTTAGTTGAAATATTTAAAATTCTATCATTAATGCAAGTCTCTCTGGTCACTTTTCTCACTCTCTCTCTTTCTCTCTGCCTCATAGTGGCTTGATGGTATGAAAATAATGTCTCAAGTCTTGAGTTAAAAATATTTCTTTCTTTAATTCCACTTGTTGTCTGGAATTATATTCTCCAGTTTTTATTAATGAATGTCATGTAACCAGTCACATCTTGAATTATATGGTATAAGAAACAGAATAAGAACAACAACAGCAACAACAACAACAACTACGAAATTTTATTGTAACAAGTGAACTACAAAATACTCAGACTTGTATTTCGTGGAAGCACAAACATATCATATGGGTCACTGCATGATGGAAAATAATCATTCGCTCATGTATCTCAAAGACAAGACTGTCTATGGTTTTAATATATAAAAAAACCTTTTGTCGGCTTCGAACTTGAATTGCTCTTGTTTGTAGTCAAAGATTTGAAGCACTACTCTATGCTACCTCAAACCATTTGAGCATAAAGTTCGAGGTAATTTTGGGAATTTACTTTTGTTTAAAATTAGTCAAATTTGTTTTGCAATGTGCATGTTCGAATGCGACTTGATCGATTACGCTGCCTGGTCAAACTGCTGAATCCATGTTAATGCAATTTCCTTGCAGTCAAATGCTCTACATTTGATGGCATCATCCAATATGAGCAGGTTATATAACACTAGGCCATCACAAGAGGTCTGTAGCGATTACAAGTCGTTCATTTTAAACAAACGTTGCATAGAAGGTCTGAATCGACAAGATTCGTTACCATCATCAGCTCTCGGATATGAAGATGAAATGAAGCATGAAGGAATAATTATTTTTTCCTATGCCGCATCTCAGTTGTCTTCTGGCAAAGGCTTTCAAAGTAAATAACTGCCATGAAAATGTGTGTCTAAAACGGTCGGTTAAAGTCGACGTTAAACTGAAGCAGTTGCAGGCTCTTTCGTTCTTAGAACGCTCCAATAACGCTACGAAATAGTCGTTGTTGATGGTTTATACGTATCCGAAAATATTAGTAGTGTTGTGCCTTTCCACGTTCTGAAATCGGTGATAAAATCATTGATACATTCTCACGTATCCAAATTCGGGATTTTTTTTTGTGGAACTCAGAATCATCAATTCGTATTGTTTCTTATTTTATTGACTGCGAGCTCACGCGATACCCACTTTGACAGACCTTTCCCAGGCCCAAATATTCATGCACGATATGATCAACACGTTCCTTTGATATCTTTACAGCCTTGGTTATCTCGCTCAACTTCACTTTACTGTCCTTTAATATTATTTTGTGGAATTTTTTAATGGTTTCATCAGTGTCAGCCTCTTTGGCTCCGCTACGATTATTGTTTTCGGTACTTCATTCGTTTTCCTTAAGCTTAGCGAAAAACTTTTCCAGGTTTGATTTTTCCTGGTGTAAAGACCGAATAATGTTTATTAAGTCAAGCCTAGTTTTGGGTTAAGTAAGTCTACAATCTATCCGCCCCACTGTAAGATTCCGCCAGATGGAAAACATGAAATGTGGGGGTGAGTTGCATGAACTTAATCCCGATTAAACGACTGTACATACATATATACACAATTGACCATTACAACCCTTCAGTCAAGATTACGGCCTAGCTTCTCAACACCACTCATTTTGTGTGTGTTAATTTTTATACGTGAGTGGCGGGACCTACAGTTTAAAGTCGACTCCGAACGACAGATTTATGAGAAATTTATCAAGGCAATTTTATTTTTTTTACTTTCAGAGTTTTTGCCAGAAATCTGCTGAGATTAAGTCGCCGAAGAAATATTTTTTCATATTTCGTTTTGATGTCTGACCGGGGATTTGAACCGTGGCTTCCCGTCTAATAAGCCAATACACTACCTTCTAGACTACGGCGACTACTGTACATATATAAAATGTATTATAGAAGTCTCTGTGGTCTAGTATGTAGTGTGCTGGCTACAGACCAGACCTCATGGATCAAAACCCAGCTCAAAAACTCTGGGTGAGAAAATATTTCTTTCGGCACTCTTCTGGTAAAAGTTCTGAAAATAAATAAAATTCCTATGAATGGATTTTTAAATCCGTCGTTCGCAGTCGACGTTGCACTGTAGGTTCCATTATTCATGGATAAAATTAACACTTACAACGTAGGTAGTGTGAGAAACTAAGTTATAATCCTGACTAAAGGATTGTAAAGACTAATTAAAGAAATATAATGGAAACATCCATATGTTTATGTAGACATATACATATGTATGTATGTATGTATGTACAATAATAATAAACTTAAAAGTAAGTTACTTTTAACAGGACTGTCGTTTAAAGCAACATTAATAAAACAACAAAAGCAGAAGACTAACGAAATTCATACATTTTATATTTTCATTATATCATAAAGACACGTGTACGTACGTTTGTATGTATGTTTATAACGACTATTATTTAGTTTGAAATCTTTAACAAAGTGTTTATAACATCATACATCATACAATACAAAGATCATCATATTCATACAATCTTATACTCGTACACTTCATGAGAGAATACTTGTTGGTACTAGAACGCGCATTCATCGTTTTTGGCGTCATTTCGTAACAGTCTGGCCAATATGATTAAAATTCCTCTTTTTCCTCTAGTGTTGCTCTATGCTATTCTCTTCATAGCTTTGGTTGGTTTGATCATCATCTTTTGACTGGGCTTAAATCAAACGGCAGGCTTAAATGAAAAATAGAAGTGATCAAAAAGAAAAAGGAAAAACTATTTCTACTCTTCTTTTTTTATTCTTCTTTTATTTTTTTCTATTTCTTTTTTTTTATCATTTCGTTGCGATTTCAGAATTTATTTATTTAAGCGCCTTTTGTTTCTTGTTAAAAGTGAAAAACGAGTTTTTCGGTGCGTAAGTTTGCGTTTGAATGCGTTTAGAAAGAGGCCTAGACGAGCAGTTCTGAAAGCAGATAAATGTGTTGTGACTTTTAATTTAGATTGCCAAGAATTTAATACCAGGAAAGCAATTAAAAGCATTAAAACCAAAGGAGCCTCCATTTATTGTGTGTTCACGCATTTTTTTCTACTTCTTCTTCTATTAAGAAAAAAAAATTTATAAAAAAATAGCGTGTGAGAGTGTGTGTAAATGGGTGTTTGATAACAGGGTTGCATGAATCAAGTGTCATTTTCGAGCTGTCATTTTAATGACATTTTCCTTGGAACAGAAAGATATAGAGGAGCAACCAGCAAGACAAAGAAAAAAAGAGAGAAACATATGACACAAGCAATAGCACCTCTTGATGGAGAAATAAAATGAACATTTTAAACGGCGTTGTTAGTTAATTTCTCAAATTAAGTGATCTATCAAAATTATTTTCATTACTTTTATTTTATTTTATTTATTTCGTCTTCAGATATTTAAAAACAAAATTTATTGTTTTTTTTTAAATTTTTTGTTGCATTTTTTGCTTAATAAAACGCATATAATGGAAAATAGAAAAGGATTATTGTGAATATCTAATTAGTTGGTGTGGCAACCTTTACTAACATCAACTAAAAGCATATCTAGTCACTTAATATAAATACATATAAAAAATAAATGCTTAAAGTCAACAGACCGAAACATTTCGAAAATATTCATGTTATTTTGGGTTTTATACGGGTTACACGTTACACGCTTAGCCTTCAACGATGGAATGGAGATCATTTTATATTGCATATTAATTGATTTTTCTAACGCCTTTAATAATCCTCATCATAAGGCCATTTGGAAAGGGATGTAAAAAACAGATGTAAAATCATATCGGTGCAGATAATGTCATAATTTAAGCTTTCTATAAGGACTCTACATTTAAAGTATTACGTCAAAACAGACAGGCAGACAGTTTAACGTTAAAATGTCAGTTCGACAAGACTGTGTCTCCAATAGCGACTTCCGAACTTTCGCAGTTAATAACGGCCATCTTGTTGCAGTTACATCTGTCAAATTAATTGTCATTTATTCAACCTGTTTTGCCAAATTACCATTAAGGGATATAGCATTCAACAACACCAAAATGGTTGTTATATTCGAGAACTTACCACGCGACAAATCATCTTTAGCAAAAAGGCCCATTTATGGTTGAACAAAAACAAACAGTTTTGCCTCATTCACACCGTTCATGTCTCAGTCGATATTCTATCCACATGCAATTTGAGGGTATTGTTATCTTACGTGGTGGTGATGTGAACTGGCCACTGAATAACTGGATACAACAAAGACGTGTCTATAGGGGATATAGCCTAGGGCATTTGAAATCTGACATTAGTGAAGTTATCGCCAAGGTACCGCCCAGAATGCCTAGAAATATGATCAAAAACTTCCTCAAAAGGAGCAACTGCTGCAAGCAATCGTGAAGCGGTTATTAAAATGAAAATTTACTTGTCATTAAGCATTATGGTAGCATATGGTAGCTAAATTCTTGCTTATGATGTAGGCCTGCGAATGATGAAATGAAAATGTAATATCTCACGCTAGTATTCAACTAACACCACAAAACTATGTAAAAAGAACTGGAAAAAGCCCACTCCACAAACAATTGAATTCGTTAAAAGGAGGAGAAGATGGATTGAAGATGTTTTGAGCAAAACTCATGAGAAATGATTAACAAATGAAATTCCCAATAGAAGTAGAAGATAAGTTAGATCCGTTAACACCTGAAGTATATTAACTATTAATGATGTTGAAACGATGGTATAGATTCGAAATGAATCTAATGGCATATTACATAACAGAATGGAAGAAAGAAGAAATTTGTAGTGACTGTTTGTTTCAATTCTGAAACCATAGGAAATAATTATTATGTAATATTAGTTAATTTATTTGGATCTTTAAGGAGTGTAGGGTTTTGGGTTTTTTCTTGCATTCTTCCTGTTTCACTAATTAAGTTAATTTCCAGCTAAAATGGTGAGTGGTTTACTGTGGCAGTTTCTAGGATAATAGGGTTACCATATTTCGTTGCAATGCTTTTATAATGTATTGAAACTTTATTATTTTTTTTATCTGAATGGTGGTATACGACAAAACGACACGTTATATCGTGATTAAGTGTTTTGATCCATCAGTCCAATTCAAAATCTGGAGATGTAAATTTAAAATAAAATTTTAAATTTCTTCTCAAAATTAATGTTAGTTTTAAAATCGTAATTCTTCTCAAAATTAATGTTAGTTTTTAGATCATAATCCCGACATGATTTATATACTTATGTAAACACAATTAAATGTGGTCAAAATGTTTTTTAATATTTTTTTTCAAATATTTATTTTCCTACTTCCTAAAATAAAAAAAATCTGGTGTTTATTTTTTGTTCTTTTTTCCTTTTTTCAGATATCTGCCATTGGTAATTTTGAATTAGAAATATTAGAAATTTCAAATACAAATAGTCACTTATTAAGTGGCTACTGTTGTGGTGTTCCTTTAGAGATAAGAAGTACAAAAACAACGGGTAAGTACCAATTGAAACCTAAAAAAAGAAAAAAATAATTTAAAAAATTACAATTACAAAATGCAATTTTTAATGTTTTGATTTTTGTTTTTTGTTTTTGTTGTTTTTGCTTTATTCTAGGCTGTCCGCCTTGTTCTACAGCATTTCGTCTGTGCCTTAAAGAATACTCTGCTGCCGAACAGGGTACACCCAGTATATCAACGGGGTGTTCGTTTGGTAATACCACAACCACAATATTGGGTGGCTCCAGTTTTGTGCTAAGCGATCCAGTACGTGGGGCCATGGTACTGCCTTTCACATTTAGATGGACGGTGAGTTTTTGTTTTAAAGAATTAAATTTTTTTGTTGGTTTTTTTTGTTTTTTGTTGGTTTTTTTTTTAATTTTATTTCAATTTTTTGGCAATTGCTTATCTCTAGAATACATATAAAAATTCTAGACGGTTTTTGACTAGGTTTTTTGGGTATGTTGTGTGAATAATGTATAGGTTTGGCATATGTCATAATGTTTTTTTGCTTTATTTTAAATCAAAAAGAAACCCTTTTTTATGAAACACACTTGAAACAAAGTTCGTTCAGCACATGCCAAAACCACAAAATTGCGATAAGAACACTTTGCGGGAAAAGAAAAAATCATAATTTTTTTATGCGTTTTATTTATATTTTCTTTTTGTTTTTTGTTTTGTTTTAGACAGATTAAATCATTTCTTTATTTGTTTATTTATTTATGATATAATATTTAAAAGTTAAAGAAATTAAATCTACTGACCCATAAATAAGAAAGAAACTTTTCTTTTTATTGTGGTTCTTGTAAAAATTCTTAGAATTTTGGTTAATAAAAATATATTTCTTTTCTATTTTTTTTTTGAAATTTAATTTTTATTTTCTTCAGTCATTAATCATTAAGTCTTTTGAACGCAGTTGTGTTGTGTTGTTTTGGTTTTTTGTAAACCTAAGCCTGGTACTTCCCTATGATATTCTGACAAAGCAAGGTCATCAATTTAACATTGTTTAGTTGTAATACAACAACAGCAAAAGCAATAACAACAACAAATAAACAAATAAGTGTTGATTGCTTTTACGGCTTAAAAAAATAATATTTTTTCTTCAATCTTTTTTTTCCATTACATTGAGTGAACAAACGAACGAATGAATGAATGATGGTGGCGGTTAAACACTTTTTATATACTTTAAACAATGAGTGTGTGTTGTACAAATTATTGTTTAGACAGAGAAGACATGAAACAATTTATAATAAAAATTTCTTAAGCCGTTATTGTTCAATCAAGCCAACCATATAAACATACATATGTATCTACCAAGTAAAGGGTCTGCCAAATAACTTTTTTTTTGAAAATGCTTTAAAAAAAAACTACTGAATATTTTTTCAAATTTCTTTTTTTTATTTGAAAGTACAATCCTTCCGGTTAATAATGGAAAATAATTTCATTCAAATGGCTGCCTCGGTTGGCCATGCAGTAGCCTACACGATCGGTCCAATTTTTAAGCACACATCGATTGTGTGCAGCTGTATTTCACCAATGGCTTCACGAATATTGTCCTTTAAAGCGTCAATTGTCTCTGGCTTGTCGGCGTTTATCTTTGACGGCACCCCACAAATAATAGTCCAACGGTGTCCAAACGACATCAGCTCTTCGGTTGATAATGCGATCTTCAAAAACAGGGCGCAAAACATCAAGTGTAGCTTCGGCTGTGTGGCACGTAGCGCCCTCCTGTTGAAACCAAATGTTGCCAATATCCTCCTCTTCAATTTTTGTGAACAAAAATTCGTTCAACATGGCCCGATAACGATCGCCATTGACTGTAACGGCCACTCCTTGCTCATTTTCGAAGAAAAATGGCCCAATTATGCCTCTGGACCAAAATCCGCACCAAACAGTGACTCGTTTTAGGTGCGTCGGATTTTCAATGTATGCGTGCGGGTTTTCTGTGTCCCAAATGCGAAAGATGATTTTTTTTTTGCCAAAATCGGCATCTTCTGGTGTAGGCTACTGAATGGCCAGCCGAGGCAGCCATTTGAATGAAATTATTTTCCATTATTAATCGGAAGGATTGTACTTTCAAATAAAAAAAGAAATTTGAGAAAATATTTAGTAATTTTTTTTTAAAGCATTTTCAAAAAAAAAGTTATTTAGCGGAACCTTTATTTATTCGCTTAAACAAAAATATGTTTCTTCTTTATATAAAAAAATTATGATGTTTTTTTCTACATCGATATACCAAAGTTATCATTAATTTTCATTATGGCATAGTAAACGTTATAAATATTCGGGTCATTTATACTACATACCAAAGTTATAAAATTCCTAGATTTTGTTTAGCTTTTACCACAAAGTTTTGTTTTTTTCAAGTTAAACTTAAAAACACCATGTTATACTTACACATGGTACGTAAATGGATTTTAAATTATAATGTTTTTTTAAATATAAATTTTTTTTATTTGTTGTAAAATTGTTTATGTATGTACCTCATGATATTATGGAAAATCGCTTTAAGTACTGAATTTTCTTCTTTTTTTTTAAAGCCTGTTAAACTAATTTTTTTTTTGAAAGCTTAGAAAGTCTTGAAATATTTTTAATAAATTTTGTTAAATTTCAAGGATGAAAAAATATTATTTTAACACGATTATACGTTGAAAATTGTTTTAATGGCATTACCTTTTACATATTTTAGTAGCAGTTTAGTATATTGTTCCATTAAATTACCAAGTATTTAATATAGAGTTTGACTTTAATGTGAAAAGATTAGTTTTTAAACGCTTCATTGAAGATTTGAAAGTATCAATTGAAAGAAAAGATGACCTCAAATACTACAGTTTTTTTTTAATTATCAAGGAAAATGCTTCAAAAATTTTCAAGCATTAAAGAAGCACTTAAGAAATACCGTTGAATTGGTTTTGCTACGTTAAACTGATGTCTAATCAATGATTAATTTAATGGGTAACATCGACCATATATTCGGTGTAGTATAACAGACCACAGTCGATCCCACGGTCATCACGCTAATCTGTTCTTAATTCTTAAAACTTTTAAAACAAATCGCCATGGAAACAGACACAATTGGGCATAAAGCATGATGTAAGCTGTGTTTGTAGTAACAGTCGCAACTCCATAGGTCAGTAATAGGGTTTGTTAGTTTAAAACATGTTTAAATTTTGGGTCAGTTTAAGTTACAGTAGCAGCCTATTTAATTTGACACACTCCCATTAGACTCTCATGTCCATTACGATACTTCAAGGTTTTCAATTAAACATACCTGCGCGGTTTACAAAAGCCACAATGCTCACTAATTTCAAATCTAAGGCATCAGACAGATTCTCGAAAGAAATGCAAGCGAAAGTAGAGCATTATTATTATCTTTGCAAATGTGGCAGTAGCAGCAGCAGTAATGTTCTACACCCAAGCACAGTGCCTGTCTCTTTATGAGCCCATGCTAGGTGATATTCTCATCCAAAAATTCAGATCCACTTTCAATTTGGCAGACAGTCTCAATCACAGCCTTCATAGCATCATGCAGAAGTTTAAGTTTGTAGAGAGTAATAGCACACACGCCTTTTAAATCCGGTAGAACTCCTAGTAATTTATGTGCACCCACATGTTTTTGTCTAAAATCCGTTATCACTACAAAACTGTCAAATATTCTGTTCTGGTGACTCATTCATTCTAAGTATGTTTAATGATGGTTCATTCCTTTTAACACAGAATATAAATATTGGACGGGTGCCCTGGCAGTCTAGTGGGTCGTGTGCTAGACTATTGGCGTAAGGGTCGTGGGTTCGATTCCCACCAGAGACTCTGGTCTGTGACACTACACCTAGGATATGGTCAAGTTACTCAGCTCGTATATAATTTGTTATTGTATTGTGATTAATAAATAAATAAATATTGGACTTGCGGCGAACCTTGAGGTTAACTCTCTCCTTAATGTAAAAAAAGTTTCCTTTTACTGAGTACACCCTTCCAAATATCTCTTTCAAATCCCAGAAATATTCTGGCGCTATTAGCGGCCTTCTTTCAAGCCTGTCTGAGTTCTCTTTGCTGTGATTTTCCACATGTCCTAGTATCCAACAACGGTGATTCAATATCATCTGTTCAGCAGAATCACGTTGCCCATACAATCGCATTCTCTTACTTGAAGATGGTATCAGACAGTAATGCTTTGACGTGACTTTTTACTTCTTATCAAAGTTGAATTGAGCATATTTTTCTATGGCATAAGCTTCCACTTGGAAGTTCGCTATATGCTCCGAATATAGGAATCTTAGACCGAACATGCACACAAATGTTCCGAAGTCTTCTTTAGACTTATCGCCGTATGTGGATGGTCCCTCCCCTCCTATTCACTCTTCATTCACTTTTGTTGTGCGCACTACTTGTAAAGGGTGTTTTTTATAGAGGTATAGAACTTTAAGTTGGTCAAGTGATTTATTCTCAGTTTGGTTTGGCAATTCATCATGAATAGACTCACGCCTGAACAACGCTTGCAAATAGTGCAATTTTATTTCGAAAATAATGGTTCTGTGCGGAAAACGTATCGCGCACTACATCCATTTTATCGTCGACAAAATCGTCCATCAGAGCAGTTAATTCGATTAACCATGGAACGCTTTCGCACCACGTTTACTCTTATTGATAACTCGCATCCCCAGAGACGCTGTACGGTGCGTACAGAAGAAGCTATTGCTGCTGTAGAGCGTAGCATTGAGGAAGACCCGAATGAGTCCATCCGCCATCGAGCACAGGAATTGGTTCTGTGTCCATCCACTTTATGGAAGATTTTGCGGAAGTATCTTGGTTTGCGTGCTTACAAAATCCAACTCGTTCAAGAATTGAAGCCAAACGATCATCAAGTAAGGCGTAGATTCGTCGAATGGGGCCAAAACGAGATTACCGTTGTTCCCGATTTTCATAAGCGAATTTTGTTTAGCGATGAAGCGCACTTCTGGTTGAATGGCTACGTAAACAAACAAAACTGCCGCATTTGGAGTGAAGGTAATCCTCAAGTGTATGTGGAAACACCGTTACATCCAGAAAAACTGACTGTTTGGTGCGCTTTATGGGTGGAATGGTGGAATCATTGGTCCGTACTTTTTCAAAAACGATGGTGGCCAGAACGTTACAGTCAATGGTGATCGGTATAGAGCCTTTTATTACTAACTTTTTCATTCCTGAATTGAATAACCATGATGTCCAGGAGATGTGGTTTCAACAAGACGGCGCAACATGTCACACAGCTCGTGCCACAATAGATTTATTGAAAGACACGTTTGGTGACCGCCTAATTTCACGTTTTGGACCTGTGAATTGGCCTCCAAGATCTTCTGATTTAACACCGCTAGACTACTTTCTGTGGGGCTATGTAAAGTCATTGGTCTATGCGGTAAAGCCACAAACGCTTGACAATTTGGAAGACAACATTCGCCGTATTATTGCCGATATACGGCCACAAATGTTGGAAAAAGTCATCGAAAATTGGACGTCCAGATTGGAGTACATCCGCGCCAGCCGTGACGGTCATATGCCAGAAATCATATTTAAAATGTAATGCCACAAGATTATCTTTCGGATAAATAAAATTCATGTCATCGTTGTTTTATTGCAACTTAAAGTTCTATACCTCTATAAAAAACACCCTTTATTTTCAGGTTTTAAATGAATGCACAAACAATTTTGATTCATATCTGCTACTAAAAATCGACCAACTTTTTTTAAAGTCATTTCATGATCAAATTTTGGGCAGGATGGTTTCCCACCAGTTCTCATTTTTGTACTGAGGTTTTCACGTATTTCGTAACAATTTTTTCGGAAGATCAAAATAATTTAAAATTGTAAATCATTGCCTATTGCCAGATTAATTCAATTCCATTCGGACAAAGTAAAAAATTTCATTTTCCTTAAAACGTAAGATGCAGGCTCAATTCTCCCGCAGCCATTGTTTTTAGTAACTAATAAAAGTTTTTTTTTAAGAGATATTATTAGTTTTTAGTTTTACTAAAGAAAATGAAAATCCTTTACAATATTTAAGTATGTCAATAATCGAAAAGATTTGTTATAAAAACTGTTTGCAAGGGAAATCGGCCTGGCATTATTGATGTTGGAAAATATTATTCATTTTTATTTGCCTACAGTAAAATCCAATATCTTCTCAAAGTCAATAAGAATAAAAATTTATTTTTTTGAACAGTAGAAATTATATTTAAAGTTGGATTTCGCTTTTAAGTTTTATTTTTATTTAACTACATACATAAGTCTAAAGGAATTGTGGGTCTGAGGAGAGAGTCATTATTTTACTTCGTGTGTCAGTAACCTGCTATTGTCGTAAAGAGATGGTGTTTTGACTTTCGTGCATTTTTAACTTAGACCCTCTGATATAAAGAGTGCTGCAATGCCAAGAAATTTTTAGAACTCGGGTTGGTTTCCTCTAGGATGTTTGATTCCCGGGTAGAATTGGTTGTGGTATCGTAGCTGCCGTAGTTTAGTATGTAGTGTGTTGGCTTATTAGACGTCAGGCCACGGTTCAAACCCCAGATCAGACATCTCCAACAAAAACGAACTATAAAAATTTCTGGCAAACACTCTGAGAGTGAATAAAATTGCCATGAAAAGTTTCTCATAAATCTGTCGTTCGGAAGCGACTTTAAACTGTAGTGTATAAGTGGTGTGAGAAACTAGGTCGTGATCCCGACAAAAGAACTGTAATGACCAATTATGTATGTATCATAGTGCTGGCCTAGTGGGATTGCTTACTTTAAGGAGGGTCCGCCACATTGCCTAATTCTAATTAATTTAACCTAGGTTAAGGTATGAGTATAATTAATCATTATTTCGTATATAATGACATGAAGAATAAATATTTAAAATGTTAATTTGTTAATTATTTTGCAAAGAAACAAAAAACAAATTGAGTCTTAATTAAGTGTTATAAGCATGTTGTGTTCAGTTTGGTGCAATTTTTCTAATTGGTTTTAAGTTCGGGTTGCTGTCTTAAGTCTTTTGTTTAATTGTTTCCATTGTTTAAAGCTAACAGCCAATAACTTTATTATTTCTTATCCGAACGTTATGCTTTAGAAATCATTTAAAAATTCAACATTTTAATATTGTAGACACCTCTACACAAAAAAGAAAAGGCAATTAAAACTCTAAAAATACGTTGTTGTTTCATATTTTTCTCTTCTTTTCTTTATTTTTGATTTAACCTTGTTCAAATTATAAATCTACTTAAGTTCCTGGGTTAATATTTTTTGAAATAAATTAAAAAAAAATTGGTAACTAACTTGCCGCCACAGTGCATGCATGTAGGCTTGTCAGATTGTAATGCTTAAGCTATGGTAAAAGGGAAACTCGCTATGATTTCTGGCATTTATGGTTTATTTGCCGTCTCTATAAAACATATATTTTTGTTGCTGGTTTACTACTGAACACTGCCAACACCACCATATGCCACATTAACTGACCACTACTTGCCACACTTGGTTGAATGGTTGGTTGTTGCTTTGCACACAGACTTGGAAATTATGACTTGAAAGAGAGAAACAAAAACAAAAGCAAACGTTTATACATGATTATGATTAAAAGTTATTTTTGTTTTTAAACAAAAATTAATGATTTTAAGCTACGGGTAGTAAACCAGATGATTCTTTTGTTTAATGATTCTTTAGTTTATCTTCAAAAAACAAAAAAAAAAAAAAAGAATTAAAAACAAGACAAAGAGAAACAGAAACGAAAAATTGTAATAAATTTATGTCTGATGTATTATTTCTTTCCATATTTTTTTAAATATTTTCTGCTTAAAACAGATTTTTACCACATACATACATACATCCATACATACTTACATACATATATTGTCTAAAAATATTTCTTAGTTTTATTCGTTAAGTTTTTAGTTTTTTTTTACTCACTTCAATAATACATGAAAAATTAAAAACCAAAAACCAAAAAATAATATTTTATGTAAGTATGGTAGTAAAAAAAAGCTAAAACATATTCGTTTTGCTGTTTAAACAATATTGCACAGTGGGAGATGAAAACTTTTAAGTAAATTTAAAGAAAATTAATTGAATAACAAAAAGTCTATGTGTAGTGCCTATTATTATGGCAGTGTAATGACAAAAAGAACCTATGAATTGTTAACGGTTGGTAAATATTTTAACATTTTAAGATCTGATAAAATTTGATGATTTATTGAAGTTCATAATTTCATTGTGATTAGTTTATAGCATATGGATTGTACTGCACATTAAACATACATTGTAAAAAGGGTGATATTTTAATCATTCTAGTTTTTAAAAATTTTCAAAAGTTAATGGATCAATATGATTTCCATGTCCTTTTAATTAATTTGTCATTACAATACTTTAGTCCATTTTACTTTCTTACCACACTCCTACTCGTTGCACTCGATGTCTTACAGCACCAACACGAGAGCGGTTTAAACTAAGCTCTAGAAGTGGATTATACTCCCACGAATTCGATGTAGACCCCTAGCATTTTGCAAATACACAAGCCTTAGCAAAGTCACATTCCTGGAAACTTCAAACATCTGTCATTCACTTGGTTATATAGTCATAACATACATACATAATTGGCCATTACAACCCTTCAGTCATGATTACGGCCTAGCTTCTCACACCACTTATGTTGTATGTGTGTTAATTTTTATACATGAGTGGCGGGACCTACAGTTTAAAGTCGACTCCGAACGACAGACTTTTGAGAGACTTTTCATCGCAATTTTATCTACTCTCAGAGTTTTTGCCAGTAATCTGCTGAGAGGAAGTCGCCGAAGAAATATTTTTTCATATTTCGTTTTTATGTCTGACCTGGGGTTTGAACCGTGGCTTTACGTCTAATAAGCCAACACACTACCTAACCAAAATAAGCAGCGCTGTATAAAGGTCTTAGTCTTCTAAGCGAAGAATAGGACTGTAAAACCTTAAGTCTGTCTTATGGAAATATAAATTACTACTTACCTAATTGGTTATTACCGGCCTTTAGTCAGGATTACAACCTAGCTTCTCACACCAACCAACGTCGAATTCGGACTATAGATTTTTGTTTTTAATGCTAGAGATATGGTTTGAACGCCTGAGCCATCGTTTAGTACGCCAACACTAAATCACGGCGACTACCACAACCGAAATTTATATTGATAAGATATAATTACAATAAAGAGCGGGAATTCGTTATCATGCCACGGAAGTAAAGGAAGTTGTTCGTTCTACTAACTGGGCAGAAAACATTATCCCTATAAAGCGTGGAACATGGCACCACATGATATGAACACATTGCATGTTTCCATTAACAAATTCCTGCGTATATTTTATACCTCTTCTGCCTAATGAGCAGAGAACGAACTGCAGTAAATAGCCAATTACAAATCAGTTGAAATTGAAATAAATAAACGTAAATGGAGCTGTATTGAACGCTTAGAAAATAAGCCAGAAGTGCTACTGTGTAAAACCCTTAGGCTAGAAGGACAATGGGGGAACTAGTATACACTTCGAAACAACTGCTAGTGAAAACGCTGTTGCATAAGTGCGGAATTGTATTGGAATCTATGGAAAATTTTTTTTGATTTTATGCTACGTATACATTTGTGCTACCATACACTATGGCCTCCAGATAGATATTCAGTGTTATTTACTTTAGCAACCAAACCCACTTTTGATATCATTAAACAAAATTTATACATTGAGGGATATAGTGTCGCAGTAGTCTACAAAGTAGAGTGCTAGAAGTGAGGCCACTGTTCAAACCCCAGGTCAGACATATCGAAGAGAACGAAAAATGTAAACATATTTCTTCGTAACTTCTTCACAGAATTCTTTTGGCGAAAACCCTGAGAATAAATAAAATTGGCATGAAAAGTTTCTCAAAAATCTATCGTTAGAAGTCGACTTTCAACTCTAGGTCCCGCTACTCATGTATAAATTTAACGCTCGCAACACAAGTGGTATGAGAAGCTAGGTTGACCTTGCCTGAGGGTTGTAATGACCAATTATGTATGCACGTATGGTGAGAGCTGATCGCCGGCAAAAATATATTTATTTTCAATTCGTTAAATTGTCGATAATACAGGAATTATAGATAATAATGTAGTTACGTGGTGTAGTAGCGATCTTCTTACAGAACCTCTGAGTGTGAAAATAAAAATTATCATGAAAAACTTCTCAAAATTCTGTTGTTCGGATTCGACTTTAAACTGTTTTTTCCGCCAGTTGTGAATAAAATTAACACACACAACATGGGTAGTGTCAGAAACTTGTTTGTAATCCTGACTAAAGTAATGTAATGACCAATTAAGTAAGTTCGGTTCGCTATTAGCTGGGATGTCTAGCGCTTTCGTCGAATTCGTTGTGTTCACACCGAAAACTAAATTAATAAAAAAATTTCATTTAAAATACTTTGTATTTAGTATATTTATAAGGGTTTTTCTTCTTAGAATTGTTCTGTGGTTTAGAATTTTCCAAACAAGTTTAATTTTTGCTTCAATGCATATTGAATTTTTCAAACTTCTTTTTAATTTTTTTTTTAAATTTCATGATTCCATGACCATTTATAAGTTTAAAACCTTCTTGTACGATAACCTGTAGCAGCAAACTTTATAATTAAACTCTTATCATATATCATCTTAACGACATTTATATAATGTCGATATGTTGGTAATATAGGCACTCCTGTTTAATTGCCTTCTGCCATTATCGAAATCCTTGAAGTCAATTTAAATTGTTTTTATTTGGAATAGTTTTACACCCCACTGTGTTAGTTTTTTTTTTGTGGGTACTTGTTTTGGTTGGTTTTGTTTTTTAGTGCCGGCTGTTGCATCTTTCAACTTTTAAACTGTTTAAGGTTTGTGGCTTAAGTCTTTTGTTTAAATAATCTTTCTCTCTCTCACTTTCAAAATTGCACTTGTTTGGTGTTATTGTTTTACGTTTTTCGTTTATTGTTTTTGTTATAATTTGCAATGGGATTTTTTATTTTGTATTTGTAATAGTAAGTTTGATTGTTGCTGCACTTGTTTAAATGGCCGCCTCACTAGCACTGTGAATCTTTTGCAAACGTTATTTTCTATGAATTTTTTTTTTATGAAACCTTGTTTTTTGTGTATTTTTTTTTTGTAATATTTGTTGGTAAATTGTTGCTTTTATTAGCAGCATTATGATCGTGTTTAAAACACGTTCTAAAATTAAACACTAATTAAACGAAAGGCTGCCAATAATGTTGAAAAATACGGAAAAGATGAAAGTCTTAAAAATGAAAGATAAAATGTTACGTTTTTTTTAAATGTTTTTTGTTTTGTTATTGTGTTTTTTTTTAATGTAATAAATATGGAAACGCTAGCGAAGAGAGTGTGTGAGAGAGAGAGAGAGAGTGAGTGAGATAAAAAAGGATTTGAAGCAGGAAATGTCAGAAAATATAAGTGATAGGCATTAAAATAAAGAAAAAACAACAATAGTAAGAGATAGATAAAGGTTTTTACTTGATTTTATTAAAAAGAAAATATTAAAAAATAATTTTAAAAAGGCCTTTAACCTTAAAAATTTAGTTTGCAATACTTTTGTAATTTATATATGGCATGTGACCCTGAGTATTTTTTCATTTTTTTATTTTTTTGAATTTGTTTATAACCTTGTTACCATTTTTATTTGTTTGTATTCTAAAGTCATTATTTCTTGGGCATATTTTACATATTTTTTGCCATTTGTTCCCCCTTGTGTGCCCCCTTGTGACTATTTTTTGTCTCAATGAAATTTTTATTTCATTTTATTTATTACATCTGTTCAGTTTATGGACATAAGTACATATGGTTCTTACAATGGCATTAAATGAAAATAAAAATCTATTCTTAAAAATTCTTTAATAATTCTTAAGAGAATAAAAAAAAAACAAATAAATGCAATCACATAAACAATTGTTATGCTTTATAAGCCTTAAATATGTGGTAGCACCTTATATTTGTTTGTTTTTTTTTCATTTTATTTCGACTAAATATATGTATGTTTGGTCGATTACAACTTAAGGCTAAAATATTTCAACATGACACACCAACCAGCCACCAAAGCTTAACAATTTTTTTTTATTTACTATCAAATGCTTATTGGGTGAGTAAAAAGTCAATTTACAATTGAGTCTCTCAGAAAAAAAATAAAATAAAATCGAAAACAAATAAAAAGAAGAAAAATAATCGTGGTAAAAAGTGTTAAATTTTAAACACCATCTATAGGAAAATAGAGTTTTAAACTCTCCCTGCCTCGTTTTCTGGCCATAGAGAGATACGTTGTACGTTGTAATATGAGAAAATAAAACAAAAACAAAAAAAGAGTTTCATGTGTTTTCAACTTGTTGAAAAATAAACAGAAATAAATGCAGCATTAACCGATAGCTTAAAGCTATTAAAACTATACATTGTTCTACAAACACATCAACAAACATGCACTTACTTAATGCGCGCTTACCCCATACCATCAAAGCAAATTGATGTGTGCAGTTTTGTTTTTTCGTTTGTTTTCAGCAGTTTCCATTTGATATGGAACAGTGGTGTGTAAGGAAAATGAGGAACAAAAAAAAAATTGTTTGCATTGAAACAAAAGACTTAGGCAACAAACCTTTCTGTGTAGTGCAGTGCAATTTTATAATAAAAAAAATAAAAATTAATAAAAGCCACCCATCAGCCACACACAGTGGGGTGTAAAACAATATGAAGTAAATAAAATTTATATTGTTATCAAAGGATTTATATTGTATTTCTTCTTCTTTTTAATTTTTGTTTTTTTTTTTGTATTTTTTTTGTTTTTTGTGAAAGGCGGAATTGTTAGCAAAACTTTAAATGTCATTTGAATTGTAATCGCTTACATGTGTTATAAAAGGGTCTTCTCCCGTGTTTGATTATATTATTTATTATTTTAGTTATTAGTTTTATGCGAGCTTTTTATCTGGTTAAGCGATTCCAGGTTTTATTGCTTAATTTTTAGTCGGAAAGTCTCACAGCAGCACAATTAATTTTTATATTACTTTGGTTAATTCCTGCATAAACTGCTGAATATTTAAATGAAAATCAAATAAAGGACTTTTTTAATAGGAGTATTTAGATATTGATTGTGGATTCTGAACTGAATTTATAATCTGGAAATATTTTAAACATTTTCAGCACAATGCAAAAGCCTAACTGTAGATGACCTATTGAAAAAAAATACTTGAGCACATGCGTACATCAAAAGAAATTAAAAAAAATTAAAGCGAATGTGTAAAGTGACTGCAGGCTTGTCGGAATATTTAGCACGTTTGCAGAATGTACATAACAATCGTGAAGTCGCCGCAGACTAGTAGGCAGTGTGTTGCCTTATTAGGCGTGAGCATAGCTGCCAGATTTATCGTCATTTTGGCGATTTTGAGCTCCAAAAATATCGTATTGACGATATGACGATTTATGCCCTTATTTTGACGATTTTTAGAAATTAAAAATTTGCATCATATTCTTTACTTTAGTACATTAAGAGCCACTTTAAGCTTTGTCTTTACTTTGCAATTGTTACTATTGCAAATTTATGTTAGTAAAAACAAGGAGTAAAGTATTATATTTTTAAGTTACTTTCGAATACCTGTGATGATTTTTCTGTATTTTATTCCGTTTTAATCCCTTAAAAGCCAAAAAATTACAACTCTGAAATAATCTCGTAGTTGAGAATAATTTATCACTTGTCGTTGCAGATAATTTTAAAAATTCGAGTATAGCTTCTAATACTATATTCGGAACAAACAAAGGCAAGCGCCGTTAATTTTTTTTCGTACGACCAACACTCAGGGGAAGGATGGCATTGTGTTTGGAACTATGCAAATATGTTATGAGAAGAAGGAAAGGGAGGACAGTGTTTATGGACACTAGGCTTGTATATTTTTATACTACTATAAGTAACAGGAAAGACCTCTGCAGGAATTGAGTTGCACATACGAATAGTCAGACGAAAAAACGTATTATTACTGTAATGCAGTGTGCGATCCATTGGCCAATCGACCACATATGGATGTGCTGAACGAGAAACGAGTGTTACGTAGGAATACATGATTTTCGGGAAAAGTCCCCTTATTTCGTTCGAGCGAAATCCTTCTGTAGTAGCTATAGAACAGTGAAACACAAACCACATTGCACCGATGCTCCATTGATTCAATGAAGTGGGATACACTACCGTCATTAACGAGCTACTACGGCCTCTCCTGTATACGGTCGAGAAACCTCAAAAAGGACGTTGAGGCACCGACCCATACATGAGAGTTGTATTCCATTCTCGGTCGGTTATAAATGGTGTAAATAGATGATAAGATCTTAAGAAGGAACTGAAGGAACTTAAAAATGTAACGGTTGCTTCTGACTCCTTAATATTTACACCACCCATATATTAAGATGATGCAATAATATTGCTGCGCTTATGTATCAATAAACAACACTGGGATAGATTGTTTAAATCTATCCTGAAAATGATATAAAATTTCTCCATTTTGGGAAAAAAAATTAATAAATGAAGATGAGGGGCGCTAGCTTTTAATTTCTAACATTTTTTTTAAATGTTTCATTTTTGAACTCAGATATCTACATACATTGGCTTTATAGCATGTGTTACTACAACAGAAATTTGGTTTTTAAAAACTTTTAATATATTTACTTATTTTTTCTGACGATTTTTTGACGATTTCAATAAACGTCTTTGACGATTTTGACGATTTTTTCTCAAATATTTGACGATATGGTGCCTCATTTATCTGGCAGCTATAGGCCTCAAACCCAAGGTCAGACATCAAAAAGAAATATGAAAAAAAAAATATTTCTTCGGCGTCTTCCTCTCACGAGATTTCTGGCAAAAACTCTGGGACTCAAATAATATTGCCATGAAAAGTTTCTCAAAAATCTATCGTTCGGACTCGACTTCAAACATGGATGCTGTAAGAAACTAGATCGTAATCGTAATCGATCGTAAAGGGTTGTAATGACTGATTAAGTAAGCATGGAAGGTAGGTTAGTAAATGCCATGTTGTTGACAAATATGTGAACTCTCTCAGACAAGTTTTTGAACAGCATTTCATTTCATTTCATTTTCAGTGGGCAATGAAATAATAACAGATTAATTACCTGTTGAGCTTGAAAAAATTTGATTAGTTGAAATGCTATGCAACACCTCTATGTTATCTAGAGAAACGAAAAAGAAATATATCCCCCTTAAAAGTGAACTATCTATGCTTGATTCAAATATTATCCTTCATTTATATGACTTTCCAAAGGAAGAAACATTGTAAGCAGATAGGCTCTAGACGCAGATAGGCTCTAAGTGAAAATTCTTCCAAATGTTGGACATATTCAAGGATAAAAATCTATTCAATAAAATAGAAGACGATGTGCTATAATTTCAAACTCAAACTAAATTCAAATGATTATTAGAAAAGAAAAATTCCATATACTCGTATAATAAATTAAATTTTCTTTCACTTACTTTTACTTTCTAATCGAAATAAAAATTTTATTGCCCATAATTATTATTATGCTTTATTAGTTTCTTTGCTTTCCCCTTAATAAAATTAATAAATTATTTACAAAAGTTGTACTCTTTTCTTTTATTTCTTATTGTGGCAATTTTCATTTAAGTTTTCTTAAACCTTTGAAAACACTGTTTGCCTTCATTTAAGCTTTGATGGCGGTCAATAGCAATAGTAACATTGAATTTATGCCTTCTACTGCAATTCCAACTATTTATTCTTAAGAAACGTAAAAAAAGAAACGTAAAAATTAAATGCAACTCTCTCATATAACCAAAGACCAGGAATAGCTAGACACCGAGAACAACAACAGTAACAACAGCTTGGACTACAAATTCAGAGAAACGTTTAACAAACCATTGCAATATGAAATGCCTTTTTATATATACACACACACATATACACACGCTCATTTAATTTTCCTTCTATTTTTGTATTATTATTACTGCAAGGGGTGGAGGTATAAAAAGAGCAACAGTGAGAGAGTAATTCAACTACTGCTTCGACTCTTGTTCTCCTGTGTGTAGTATGACCAGGCAGGCAAACATTTAACGAAAACAAAAACAAAAACAGAAAATTTGAAGAACAAAAAAAAGAGTCCAGAGACGTGAATAGAGTTTGGAGTAGAGAATGAATATATGTTTTTATGCAGTCTTTAGCCGTTAGTCTCATACACGTTGCCGCGTTTAAGACGAAACGCCAGTAACGTTAACAACGACGGCCAGTCGTCATTCATTCAGCCTTAGTCAAGTTAGGCCAGGCACATTTGTTGTTAAGAAGAAAAGCAACACGTTGAAAACAGAAGAAAACGAAAAAAAAAATGAAACAAAATAAAAAAAGTATGAACTGAACACTGAATATTGTGGAAAGAAAAAAACAACCTGTTTCGTGGGAACATTGCCTTGCTTGGAGTTTTGAAAAAATCAAACTGCACCACCACTAGCAGCAGCAATAGTATTACAATCGCTATAAAGGCTACAGAAACGTAGTAGAAGAAGAAGAAAAAATAAAAAAAGAAAACAAAACTTTATGAGCTCATAACATACCACAGGCAGGCAGGCAGGCAGCAGCAGCAGTAATAATAAAACCAACAACAAATAACAACAATAAAGACAGTAAAATACAAAACCGTCAGTATGAGCATTAAAAGGCTTAAACATTAGGCTCATATTTGTTGCTGTTGTATTATAAAAAAAATTAAAATATTTTTTCCTTCTCTTGGAGTTTTTTTTTTTTGGTTTCTGTTTGTTGTTCTCTTCATCATCATAATAAAGACTGACCAAATTGTATAACATGCACACACTTAAACACACATACACACACATTTAAAAACAGACACTGAAAGGTATGTTTTAGTTTAAAGTTTTCTATTGTAGTACGAAAATTATTGAAAGATCTTCTCCGTGAAACAAAAGACTTAAGACACAAACTCCATGTTATTTAGCAATCAACAAAGGAGTATAAAATTCCAACAAAATCAATATTTAAATTGAAATTGTTTTAAAATTATTCTTTAATTTAGTAAAACTCATTGAAATACAAATAAAAAATAAGCGAGAATATAGTCCTACAGGAGTGAACTGCGATAAATACACATACGAGCAGAGGGCTGTATACATAGAAGTAAGCTTCAATACTCGTTCTTCGTCTTATTCCATAATATTCCTATGGATGATGGTTAGTTTCGCCAAATATCTTACATACATAATTGGCCTTTACAACCCTTCAGTCAGGACTATGACCACCCATGTTGTGTGTTAATTTTATACATAAGTGGCGAAGGACCTACAGTTTAAAGTCGATTCCGAACGTCAGATTTTTTAAATACTTTACATGGCAATTCTATTTAACTCTCAGAGTTTTTACCAGAAATCTGCTGAGAGGAACTTGCCGAAGAGATATTTTTTCATATTTCGTTTTGTTCGAGATATCTGACCTAGGTTTTGAACCGTGGCCTTACGGTCTAATAAGCCAACACACTACCTACTAGACTACGGCGACTAAATATCTTCTCTTCTCTAAATATCTTTCAAAATCAAAAGATTTAAGAACTAAACCGTAAGTATTTTTTATTGTCCATATAAAGCGTACCGTTTCATGCCTGGAGTAATTGTTAATCCTTTTTATACTTCTAGATGTTATTGCCCTAATTGTCAGTTGACTACCCGTAAATATATTTAAATACCCATTCGTCAAACTTACCCAATGATTACTAGCCCAGATCCTACATTCCCTGATCGCGTGTACCTTCGTTTGAAATATCTGTATGACAAGCCACTCACGTGTAAAATTAATACCCACAACTAAAGTGGTGTGAGAAGCAAGCTCCTAATCCTGGTTGATCGATTCTAATAACTAATTATGTGTGTATGTATTGCCTTAATTATCATTTGACTATGAGTAACGGTATTTACATATCTATACGTTCTGGTTCTTCTATATAGAGGTCCAGTGCCGTCTTATCTCTCAACGGGCAACTGTGGCACGCATCCGTTTTGACCCAGAAAGTTCATCCCATATTAGAGTGATGCAATTGGTTGATATTGATATGGTGGGCATCCTGTCGGATAACTATGCGTCAAGCGGATGATCGTCACATGCCGCAACTATTCTATGTTGAATTATGGTGCGGTAGACGGAGGCAAAGTTTGGTTTTACGTTCTTCTATACAGGGGCCCAGTCCCGTTCTATCTTTCCAGGGACAACTGTGGCATACATCCGTTTTGACCAAGAAAGTTCATCCCGTATTAGAGTGATGCAATTGATTGATATTGACATGTTAGGCATCCTGTCGGATAACTATGCGTCAAGCGGATGATCGTCACATGCCGCAACTATTCTATGTTGAATTATGGTCCGATAGACGGAGGCAAAGTTACTTTCTTCTATAGGGACCCAGTCCCGTTCTATCTCTCCAGAGGCAACTGTGGCATGCATCCGTTTGACCAAGAAAGTCGATTCGATAATAGACGGATAACTACACGTCAAGTGGAAGATCGTTCAGTGCTCCAACTATTACGGTCCGGTAGCCGGAGTCAAAGTTTGGTTTCTGGTTCGCTTATGCAGAGGCCCAGTCCCGTCTTAGCTCCACGCGAGCAACTGTGGCATTGATCGGTTTGATCAAGAAAGTCGATACGATATTAGACATATAACTACGAGTCAGGCGAGAGACCGTTTGGTGCTCCAACTATACTCTGATGATACGATTTGTGGTTCCAGTTGATCCATCTACCCAAAGACCACCTCATATCGAACACGTATCTCTATTGGTTAGATGAAGAGTATTGTTTCCAATGCCCTTGTAGATGATGTTAGCATCGCACCACTTCTCTCCAAACAACGTATTCGTTCAACATGCATACATACATAACATAATTGGTCATTACAACCCTTCAGTCAGGATTACGACCTAGTTTTTCACAACAGTTATGTTATGTGTGTTAATTTTATACCTGAGTGGCGGGACCTACAATTTAAAGTCGATTCCGAACCTCAGATTTTTGAGAAACTTTTCATGGCAATTTTATTTACTCTCAGAGTTTTTTCCTGAGAGGAAGTCGCCGAAGAAATACTTTTTGTATTTTGTTTTGATGTCTGGCCTGGGGTTTGAACCCAGACTTTACGTCTAATAAGCCAACACACTACGGCGACTTCGTTCAACGCTTTGAATTATTCTAATGTTGCATAGTCTCTTCATCGATATCCATCACACTACTGAAACATAAGTTAGAAGAGGTCTAATTACGCTCCTGTAGAGCCAGTGTGTCATTCTTGGAATGAGGCCTCATGAGAGAACCCATGGCTCTTCTACATAGCTTTTGACTTCATGTTCGTTATGTGTGTTTACTTGTATCCATGAGTGGCAGTGCCTATAGCTTTGAGTCGCCACCAAATGGGAGATTTTAGATTTTTTTTTTTTTGATAATTATTTACTTTCGGAACTTTAATCAGCACACTGTAGAGAGACAAAAATATTTCTTTTTTACCTTCAAGTTATTAAAGATGAGTTGTTGACTTAGGTCACTTGTCTTGTAAGTCAATACCACTACCCACTGAATTGTGCGGAACACAGTCTTATGACTTAGGCGTTTAAAAGTTTTGAATTAAAAAAAAAAATCAGAATTTCTAACTGCCAGTCATCAATGCACAATCTAGTGTTCTATTTATAATGGGGCCAGGATTTAGAATTACAAATTAAAAGAAAAATAAATCAATTAAACTTCAATAATAAAATCATTTCAATTAATTTAATACAATTCTTAGCCACAAACTCAATGAGTCTAACTTAATAAATATTTATTAACGTTAGTTATTGTGCCCAAGAAGTTGCTTTGCTAAAGAGAAAAAAAAACGTTTTCATTTAAAATCCTAACAATGAATTCATACATTTAATGAATAAATAAATACGACTATAATAGTATATGTATGTGTATAGCGTGTGTGTGTGTGTGTATTCATTAAAGTTGATTTTATTTAGAACTCATAATAAATGAAACCTGTTAAATGAATGAAATGAATTGAAATGAAATGTTTTTTTTTCTTCTTTGTTTTTTTTTTGTACTCGATCCCAAGTATTAATACTTACTGCCTGACCACTTCTGCTGCTCCTCTTCATTTTCTGGTTCTTTTTCTTTTTTGTAGTTTTTTGTTGTTGTTGTTATGTTTTCTTTTACTTAATTTTCTTTGGTATAAAAGGTGTTTTTAAGCCATTTTTTAACGTTTTATTGCTATTAAAGCCATTGCCGCTGCTGCTGCTGCTGCTGTTGCTGGTATTGCTGTTGTAGCCAATGTTGCTGTTGGGGTTCTGTTTAATTTCTTTTGATGAAATACTTGAAAATGTTTGAGTCTAAATGTTCTACATTCAGACAAAATGTACAGACGGACGGACATTATCAAATTGGGACAGACATTCTACATACAATCTACACTCACTCATAATGTTAATCGTGTTTGTTGTTATTGTTATTGTTGATTTTGTGGTGTTTTTTTTGCTGTATTTAAGCCAGGTTCATATTGTTGGTGACTTGTTGTTTACATGTTTTTGTTTATATTGTTGTATTATTATTGTTATTGTTGTTGTTGTTATTATTGTTGTTTCATGAACTCTTCAAGTGCGTTTTTTTTCTGCCGTCATTGCTATTCATTTTGATCATTAACTCAAAAGATTTTTTTGTGTTCGTTTGTTTGTGTACGAAAACAAAAAAAAAAAACAAAAATAAGTTCTTCCACAATTTTACACCAGTCCAGTAGTTGGATTCGTGTGGTTTTTATTTTTCTTTCTTTACTCTTTTAAATCCCTTTTTTTGTTGAATCAAAAATTAGTTTAAATAGTAATTATGTTGAGTTCATCGATCAGGATAATATACCATAGCATGGTGAAGGGAATATCAGGATTGGAAATAATTTAAAATCAGTAGACTTTCTACTGATCGTATCACACATTTTAAAGGAAACATAGCCATCGGTTTTTGTCTTACAAAAAAAGCGGTGAGTTTTAATAAAACATTAAAAGAAAGTTGCAGTAGTTTTAAGGTCAATATTATTACTAGGTGTTAGCAGACATATTTCTTTTTAGAAAAAGCTTTATAAAGCGCTCATTAGAATTCCAAAATGCTGTTGTACTGTCTTTGTAGCCGCTGTAGTCTAGTAGGTAGTGTGTTGGTACATTAGACGTGAGGCCACAGTTCAAAACTCAGGTCAGACATCTCCAACAAAACTAAATTCGAAAAAAAAATATTTCCTTGATGATTTCCTCTCAGCAGATTTCTGGCAAAAACTCCAAGAAAAATAAAATTGACAGGAAAAGTTTCTCAAAAATCTGTCTTTCAGAGTCGAATTTAAACTGAAGGTCCCGCCACTCATGTAAAAAATTAACCCACACGACATAAGTAATGTGAAAAGCTAGGTCGTAATCCTGATTGAAGGGTTGTAAAGTCCAATTATGTTTGTATGTATGTTGTACTGCCTGCCATTGATACCACATATAGTAGATAAATGTGATTGTCTTTATTGTCTCTGCATTAAAAAACTAGGTCAACCATTTAGATAAAATTAGCGTAGAAAACGCTTTAGTAGCAATACTGCCACCAATGAAAACTATGTATGAAGTATAGAAAATGTCAGCACTCAGTGCCTATTAAGTAGTCGGATTATTATCAGGAATTATTGTTCCTTATAGGCCAATACATCTGCATATATTTTGTTATTGTTTAGAGTTTTACATCTTGAGTGCCTTTGTTTTCTAAAAACCCGGCGGTTGTTTGGCAAACATTTTCCTGACTGTAGTGAAATATGTTTAGATTTGATTTACATTAAGTAGCGAGAGCTTATGGTTCATTTCAATTTCAATCGAGTCATATAAGCACATACATATAACGTAGCATTTTCCTTTCAAAGAAAAATATCTGATTTATAATACCTCCCTACGATAGACTGATTCAATGGTGAACAAAGGTTGAGCTTTAGTTTTCTCGATAATAATAGCGAACTAAAAAGTGCCAATTGGAGAAATCAGGTTTTAAAAGCAAATTGAAGGCGACCTGTCAGAAGCCTATGAGTAGGTTGAACTATAAGCCCAGAAATATGCATGCCTGATTTACTCTCTTATTAGGTAAGTACACTACACTGTTCTCGCTTTACGTATAAAACTACGTTTGCCCTCTTTTAAGTTTAGTTTGACGCTCAGTTATTTGAACATTTGAAGTGATTCATGTACGTTGCTGGGGTATTTGCTGGGGTTTCGTAAATTCTATTTTAATATGTGATCGGAGCATAGCTTTCATTAGTAGAGTAAACAGTTTAAAACCTGTTAATCTCACCTTATGTCTTCTATTTATCTCCCTTTGTGAAAAGTGAAAAAGATTAGTGTACGTTTACTGACATCACTATTTGAAGGTGTATTTAGAAAGATTGCAAGATACAGCTGAAATGTTTTAACGTAGGACTGCTATTAAGTTGAGCACATCACCAGTTGTTCTCCATCTAATTATATACTGAAAAAATTTGAAGCTGTCGTTGGAATATTAGACTCTAGCGCAAGGTTCAATCCCCAGGTCAGACATCTGCAATAAAACGAAATATCAAAAAATATTGCCATGCAAATATTTCTCAAAAATCTGTCTCTCGGAATCGACTTTAAACTGAAGGTCCCTCCACTCATGTATAAAATTAACACACACAACATAAGTGGTATGAGAAACTAGTTCGTAATCCTGACTGAAGGGTTGTAAGGACCAATTATGTATGTATGTATGTATGTATGCTAAATTTGATAATTTCTTATCAGCTGTTGTCTACAATATTACTACTAGTGCCCTGTAGTCAAACACAAGGAGTTCTCTATCCTTACTATTTAGCATAGTTTGTGTGGAGAATCCAATAGCACATCAAGGCATTTCTGAATGGACTTTGGAAGTGAGGTGACTAAAGTTTCGTAATAAAACGAAAATATTAGGTCAGCTGATGTTCTTAAAGGACAACAGCTAAGAGTGGATGTCTACTTAAATATACGAAGCTACATAAGATAATCGTGTTCGTCAGCGTTGAAACTAAAAGAACCATTTTCCAATCCTGTGCTCTCTCTGAAGTCCTCTACAAATGTGAAGAAGTCACTCTCAATAGCTTGTAAACGTTTCAGATCAGACAGATATTGGCGACATTGAAAACACTGTTATTCCACAGGAAGTTTTTGAAAAATCTCCCGCAAAAGCTTATTCAAATACTAGTATCAACTGGCATGCATTTTAATGCCCCTTCAAACAGTTTTTATAGGGTAGCATAGCATAGCGTACTTTTTTATTCGTCTTAAAATGGCTTTATTTTGTAAATTATTTTTGGATTTTTTTTTTTGGTTTGTGAAACTAAATGACTTTGTAATTTTAGAGTTTAAATTGTTGTTGTTTTTTTGTGTTGGTGTTGTTGCTCTTGTTGTTTTCATTATTATTGTTCGTCCATATACCTTTTGTGTAAAATGCCTGAATTGTTGTTGTTGTTGTTTACAGTAGGCCTGTTTATATCTTGTTATTGCTGTTGTTTGTTTGTTTGTTTGTACGTTTATTTGTAGTCATTGTTGTATAGAGCATTGTATACACACGTTGTGTATACATTTGCCTTATTTGAGGTGGCATTGGTGGCATTTTAATCAAGATCAAAATTTAAAGATTAAACTTGGCTTAAATGCAAACATGCTTATGTCTGTTTATATTACAAACAAACATACGCATGAAAATAAACAAAAAAAAACAAAACAAAATTGAACAACATATTTTGGTTTAAAACGAAAGAGTAGAGTAGAAATTGGTTTCACAGGATTATAATTTCTTTCTTTAGTTTTGACGGGTTTTTTCTCCTCTTTTTTTTCTTTTTTTGTGATGATTTTAAGGTTTAAGCCAAAACTAAAAGTGTTATCGATGTTTATGAAATTATATTTCTTTTTTAGAATTATTTCTGCGAAATATGATTAAAAAATTTTCGTTTTTTTTTTCATCTGTCTTGTGTTAAATCATGTAATTTGTTGTTAAAGCCTGTAATTTAATTTTACGAGCATGTATGATTTTCAAGGGATTTTCGTTAATTTTTTTTTGGTTTTTTTTGGTATAATAAAAATGCTTGTATTTAGTGTTGTAGTATTCTTAATTTAAATTTATAGTTTTTTTTTTGCTCTTTTCTTAACATATAGTGGCATACGTACGTACGTCCGTATATTTTTTATTATTGTACGTTAATTGGACAAGTTAATAACAGACTTGAGGTTATAATATGTCAGTAAAAATGCCTTTTCAGAGTTCAACATTCGAAATTAAAATTAAATTTTTTGTTTTCTTTCATTATTTTTGTTCAACTACTGTGGGTTGGTTTGCTTTTTCGGCCTAAAGTGTTACATTTAATTAAATTGTAGCCCCTTAGCAAACGTTTTACTTCCTCTTTGGGTTTTGTTTTTTTTTTTTTGTTGAAATGTGTGTTGTCTTGTAAGACTATTATGAATATCTGTACAATAGTTTTGTTAATAGAATAATTATATGTTTTTAAATGCTTTTGTTTATCTCGTATTTTCTTTTTAATTAAATTGTTAGTAAGGTGTACTTGTAATGTTTTTGGTTTTTGTTTTCTAATGAGATCTTCTTGTGTAGTTTGCTGGGAAAATTTCAGCATCATGAAAATCTTTAAAAATGAAAATCTTTTATGTTCATAAATTATGAAATTTAACTACGAAAATAATAATAAAACTGTTTTAATATGTAGTTTAGGAAATTAAAACATATTTTTTAAGATTCAAATAAAGTTAATTTTTTTTTTTGGGAAATATTAACACCATTTTGTTTTCCCGATATTGGCTTCTTTAAGTAGAAATTAAATTTGGATTGTATTCAATTTGCAGATATTTTCTTGTTCGAAATTGTTTAAATTTGGCATATTTTCCAACTCCAGAGAATGTCGTTCTTTTGTTTACCTTATATATTCTAAAATTTTCATGAGATATGAGAAATTATTTTTGCCTACATCAACTAGTTGGCATTAATGAAATTTGAACAACCCGATTGCAATATATTTACATTTATTAAGGCGATAATTATTGTATATACGTTACTATTAGGTAGCGTGTTGGCTGATTAGATGCAAAAGCCTGGGTTCGAGCCCCAGGCCAGGCATCAAAGGCAAAATACAAAAAGTAATTTTTCGGCGACTTCCTCTCAGCCGATTTCTGGCAAAAACACTGAGAGTAAATAAAAATTGCCATGAAAAGTTTCTCAATAAATAAAAATCTGTCGTTCGGAGTCGACTTTAAACTGTAGGTCCCACCACTCATGTATAAAAATTAACACACACAACATAAGTGTTGTGAGAAACTAGGACGTTGCACAATGGGTCAATTCGACCTCCGGGTACTGCACTTGTCTTAATTGTCAAGTACACGTCGTCTAACCTAACCTAACCTAACCTACTATTATTCCAATTAGATGCTGGGCCTCAAAAAATTGTTTGAACATAGTGCTTCATTTCACCGCATACTTTTGCCCATTTTATCTATTTCCTTCTACGATTTCTCTATTGGTTCCATTCTAAAGTGTCCTCTTCATATTATTATTTGATGACCGTAGAGGATATACAATTCACCATCATGTTTTATTTTATTTGCCATAAATGTTGATTAGCTTGTTAACATTTGGCCAAAGCAGGAAACATAGAGGAGCGTAAGTCTTAAATTTGTGTCAAAATGCTGACTTCACCACGATTGGCCAATGCGATGGTTTGCATAAGTTTGTCGATTCTGGAGAATTTCATACAATGCCAAATATGTTAATGTCTATCAGAATGTGGCCTATGATAGTTAGATGGGTGACATCTTCTGAAGACAGAAGACAAATATTGTAAACATACATACATAATTAGTTATTACACCCCTTCAGTCAGGATGTCGACCTAGCTTCCTACTCCACTTATTTTGTTTGTGTGTAGCAATTTTATCCATGAGTAGTGACACCTACTGCTTAAAGTCGACTCCGAGCTACAGAGTTTAGGAAATTTTTCATGGCAATTTTTTTATGCCACCAGAATTTTTTCCAGAAATTTCCAGAGAGGAAGTCGACGAAGAAATATTTTTTCATACTTCGTTTCGTTGGATATGTCTGACCTGGAGTTTGAACAGTCTAATAAGCCAACGCACTACCTATTAGATAACGGCCACTTCAAAATTTCAAAATCTTTAAAAATTAAGGACACAACATTTTTCGAAGTCGCCATAGTCTTGTGGGCAATATATTGGCTTTTTAGACTATAGCCTGTGATTCAAAGCTCAACTTAATTTTCTAACAAAAGCTCTAAAAATTGCTATGAAAAGTTGGTTTAATCTGTCGTTCGGAGTCGATTTAAACTGTAGGTCCCACCACTCATGGATAATGTTAACACACACAACATGGTTAGTGCAAAAAGCTAGATCGTAATCCTGACTAAAGGCTGGCAATGATGAATTATTTAAGCAGTAATTTATCTTTCCATAAAACAGCCTTAAGGTTTTACAATTCTATTCGCCTGTAAGCCTACGACCTTTCTAAATAGCGCTACTACTTGTGGTTATTATTAGAGGCTATATAACCAGATAAAAAACGAGATGTTTAGAGTTTCCATGAATGTTACTTCTTGTATTTGAAGAAGGCCAGGGGTCTAAAACAAATTCGTGGGAGTTTAATACATTCAAGTGTTCGGTTTAGATGGCTATCGTATGTGTGCTGAAAGAGTATCTAGTGTGAGGTGGATTATAGCTCTGACTCTGAATGTTATTAAAATGATTTCACAATTTTCTAGCACATCGCCTATACTGAACTACTTTTAAAATTTAAGCTGCGCTATACTCCATGCGCACATGTATCTTATTAGCAATTATAACCCTTAAAACAGTAATGAGTTGAGTCCAAGTCACTGGTTTGACAATTTTTTCATGGCATTTAGATACTCTCAGAGCATTGACCATAAGACTGAAAAAACGGAGCTAATGCTTTAACTCAGAGCTTTTGTTTAGTACCAACTAGACTACGGCCCTTTTACTATAAGTTGATCTGACGAATAATTTCAAGTTAATTCGACATTGTCATGCTTTTGAATATGAAATTAATTTTATGTGTCATTCATTGCATTTATTTGCAGGCTTTTTGACTGTAAATATAAATTTAAATTCATTTTTCATGCCAATCGCTTGTAAAATTTTTTTTCTTTCTTGTAATTATGCAATCAAAAACTGTCTCATCTTTGTTTTATTTTTTTTTTTTTGGAAATTTAACAAGAGTCGTCATGTTAATGAGCTGCTGATTTAAATTGATTTCATTTCACATTAAACGAAATGAAAACAGAAGGCACTGCATGATGAACTGAAATGAAATGTAAAAGAAAGGAAGACAAAATGATAATATTTAAACACTCGATTTTTTTTTAAATTTTACAACATTTCAACAATAAAATGTTGAAAATGTTTTGTATAATTAAATTTAAATACATACAAATACACACCAAAAGCCAAAAAAGAAGCCAAGAAAAACAATTTCAATTTACTTGTACAAGAGAATAAAATGAAGACTTCATTTAAAAACTACAACTGAAGTAAACGAAAAAACACAACCAGCAGCTAATTATGGGGCCATATACACTCTGATAGTTGTTGGGCATTAAAACTTGCACGGAAAAGTAACAAAAAACAAGGGAAAGAAAATAAAATAAAATCCTGCAAAACAGTAAAACAGTACATGATTTCTGCATTCTTAAGCCAAAGCAAACGAACGAACTCCAGAACAACCAGAAATGTTTTCAAATTTGTTAATTGGAACAAAACGTGCAAATAATTTTAAATACAATTAAAACAAGGCAACAATAAAAGAAAAACTTTAGCCCTTCTGCTAACTTTAAAATATATACGAGTATATGTATTCCATGCGGCATTTAAAGTGTTATTAAACTTGTCTAAGAACCTTTAGGCCGATTAACATTTTTAACATTCTTTTGTAGTATTTCTCTAATGTTTTTAAATCATAAATCTTTTTTGTTATTATTGTTGTTGTTGTTGCTGTTATTATTGTTGCACAAATATTATGTAAATTTATTAACTCAATTGTTTGTTTATTGGTTGTGTTGTGTATTTGTTGTGGTAATAAATAATGTCGACACTATTTTAACTATTTTGCTTATTCTTCTTATTGTTGTTATTATTGTGCATGTTTTGCAGTTGTTGTTGTTGTTGTTTGCTGTTTTGTTTGTTTTATAGCTTATAATTTAATTCATGTAAATTTGTTAATGTTTTGTTACTTACAATAGCACACACCTTATGTTACAATTTTCTGTAATTCTTTTGGTATTTCTAGCGTTCTATTCATACATGCTTGCGAACATGGTAAAATATGCTAATAGAGCCTAAACAATAACTATTGTAATGCTGAGACAGACATAAACGTGGCTAAATTGAAAATGCATTTATAAAATGGCAATAGTTTCAAAAAGGTTACCGGAATTACATTTTTTTGAACGGTAATTGGGCTCATAGCTCAAACAAAAAAAAAAAAAACAAAATAATCAAATTCAAATAATTCAAATTCAAATAAATTCAAATAAATAAATCCTAAATAAGTTTCAAGTGACTGTTTGGTTGCTGCATTCATCATAAATCAAAGTATAGTCTCCTGTTATCGATCTATTCATATGTATTTGTCTTCTTCTTGTCTATATTTACTGCATAAAGCTTCTTCAGCAATATTACTGAGTGAATTTTGTTTAAAAACACAACAGAATCTATTTAGTTTTTTTCTTTTGCAAATGAATCCCCGATAGTCTGATCTGAGTGCTCCGTTTCTCACCAAAGACTCTGGTCTATTAAATTTGTAGATAAAAAAAAAATTAAAGATGGTGGCCAATTTGTAACCCAGGGCTTTTACAAAAATAAAATATAAAAAATCGTAGTCACCGTAATCTAGCAGGTAGTTGCATGGCTTATTGGTAGTAACGCCACGGTTCAAATCCCTTGTCAGACATCTCGAACAAAACGAAATATGAAAAACACTTCTTTGGTGAATGCCTCTCAACAGATTGCCGGCAAAAATTCTAACTCTAAAGCTCTGAAAGTAAATAAAATTGCCATGAAAAGATTCTTAAAAATCTGTCATTCGTGTGTTGTCTTATTAGACGTGAGGTCATCGTTCAAACTCCAGCTCAGACGTCGAATATTTGAAAAAAAAAAACATTTTTCCGGCGACAGATTTTTACAGATTTCTGTCAAAAACAAATAGTAAATCAAATTGCCATGAAAAAGTTTCTCAAAAATCTGTCCTTCGCAGAAGACTTTAAACTATAGGTCTCACCACTCATGTATAAAATTAACACACACAACATTAATTGATGTGAGAAGCCAGGGCGTAATCTTGACTGAAGGGTTGTAATGACCAGTTATGTATGTATGTATGTATGTATGTATGTATGTATGTATGTGTGTATGTATGTATGTATGTATATACATAAGAGAGTTTTGCACCGATATTCGAAAAGGGTCTAGCCGCAGAGCTTTGCTTGCTTTGAACTTCTCAAGTATGTAGTATTTTCTAAACAGCTCTTAACTGTTCCTACAAGATATGGTCTTTTGTTATAGCTTCACATTGATATTCATGGCGATTTTTAGCAAATTCTCGCAAATTTTTGTAATCGCCTGGAATCTTTTATAATCTTTGCAATGCATTACTGGTTGAACATCACATACAATTCCTTGTATACTCGTAACAGGTTGCCCTAATGGATTTGTATACCATCTTGTTTTGTTAATACTTCGGTTATGCAAAAATATTATTCAACATCACTCGACTTCAACTCATGTGTTCTACACCTTTTCAATAATTTCCGCTGCTTGCAATCATTATGAAATTTTGTTGCGTTTGTCAACATTCTTGGTGTAGTGCCTCCACTTTGAACCTTTTTAAATAACATGAATGGCGTTGGTCTGCAACAGTACTTTTTTTAATAGTGGTATGTAAAGTTAAGCTTTCCTCAGATGATGCTTCGTTGTCAGCAAATTTAAAACACCGAAGAGGTCTGAACTCCTTTTTACCACTAAGTTTGTAATGCATAAATATCCGTTTAATTGACAATATTTAACTACAACAACAACAAAAAACACAGTTGTTATGGCCAGTTAACCAAAAGAAATTCTCATTTTTTTGTCTTCTTTTTTCGTTGTTCATTTAAAAAAATTCCATTAAACACAATTGGTCATATTGTAGTTAAATAGCCAAGAAAAACTCATTAATTTTGTAAATTATTTGAGAAACTTGACAAAAGAGATACCATAAATTTATTATAAAAAACATCAGAGTGTAAAACAAGTAAAACTATACTGACTGAAGAGACAGACAGACAGACAACTGATGTTTCATTCATCCTTTTTAGTTCAATAAATTATGGTTGAAATAAATCTCCCGCACTTATGCAAATATTCTGCAAAACGACAACAACAAAAAAAACTTGTTTGTTTTTGGCCAAGACTAAAGAGTAGAAGCAGCAGCAAGCAGCCAGCAGTAGAAGGCAAACAAACAGAAAAAAAATTTATTATTTCACATGAATTTTGTAGATTTACAAATAATTTAATACCTGTCCCACCAATCAACTTGAACATCCATCAATAAATGCTGTTTCGTTCTTTCATCACCACCTTGAGTCATGCAGACAATAAAAACCGTATGAATAAATTTCGTTTCAATAAGCAAGCCTTGTTGCCTGCTTGCTGGTTACTTATGGCTCTGGGAGTTGCTTACATTGTGTGTGTACTGTGGAACTGTGCATGCATATAACACCCCCTTTTAGCTTCTTGAAATGTTATGGCCAAGCACTTTACTACACCCAATTTCTACTCCTTTATATTACAATTTCTTAACTCCCTCTCTGCTAAATATAGAATCCTATTGTACAACAACATATGGAAAACAATTTCAAGTAATTTTGTTGAAAATTCGCATGTAGATGAGCTTGCTTACATGCTTTGGTACGGATACGGATACGAGGAGTATGTGTAACTGCGCCACTCTAAAAGTATTGATAATATTTGATTGTCCGTCCATGCCATGCCATACCATGCCGTAACATGCACGCTTGTCTGTCCTTTGCTATGAGTTTAACTTCCATATCGTAGTTTTTCTGCTGAGCTGAGCTGTTTCATGATGTAAGTCACGATTATTTGTTGTTGAAGAATTATAGAGTAGTCGTCCACTAACGAAAAAATCAAACAAAAAAAACAATTTTTTTTTGGAAATCTTTTACTGGCAGTTGTAGTTACTCGTACTCGTACTCATGTTGAAAATTCTGTTTCCACATGCCCGTGTATTTCTCTTAAATACCCAACTATTTCAATGAAACATTAAAAATATCTTTGGCAATAAATAATAATGATTTCACTTTGTTGAGGTTGTTTCTTTTCTATTTACAAAAAAAACTCTTCTTCTTGCCTAAGAAAAGTACTCATAAGCAAAAACCAATAAATTTAGTACCATAAAGTTATTGGTTTCAGTTAAATCTGCTATGGGATTAAGTCCATAAACAACCTGTAACTTGGAAACAAAAAGTGTATGAGTGTGTCCTATCCCCCTTTGAAGTTTGAACGTTTATTACAAAAAAACATAATTTATTGAGCGAAAGTGTGTTAGATTTGTAGCAAAAGCTTCATTACATCTCCTGCATTTGCGTATAATAAACAGGCCCTTCAATATTTACGATATGCTTATACATCTCATCAGTATTGTGAAGAGAATAGCGTTATTAAAAATCTAATTGAGTTGTAAACATTGTACGTTTATTTGGCCATAAATTTGAATTCTAATTTTCTTCTAGTCCATAAAAGAATTTTTATTTAAAAGTCAAGTCATTTTTAAAAGTTTTACAAGATTAAAATGTACCTTAGTTCGGATTTATTACCCTCTGGGATTATAATCCCAACTGATCTGTATGTTTATATCTACAGGTGTACATACATAACATAATTGCTCATTGCAATCCTTCAGTCGGGATTACGCCCTGGCGTCATACATCACTTAATGTTGTGTGTGTAAATTTTATACATGAGTGGCGGACCCTACAGTTTAAACTCGACTTCGAAGGACAGTTTTTTTGAGAAACTTTTTCATGGCAATTTTCTAGTTACTCTCAGAGTTTTTGCTAGAAACCTGCTGAGAGGAAGCCGCCGAACAAAACTTTTTTATATATCGTTTAGTCGAGGATGCCTGACCCGGGGGGTTTGAACTGTGGCCTCACGTCTAATATGCCAACATACTACCTACTAGACTACGGCAACTTCAAAAACGCTCTAATGTAGTTTTAATAACTCTTGAATGCAGGTATTTTGGCATAGAATCCATGTGTATCATAGTTAATGACGAGCAATGCTTTGAATCAGAGATCAGCAATGAGTATTCAAAAAGATGAGTAAATTCGAATCATACTCATAATTTCTGATACTTATACGAATTCAGACTTATTTTAATATCATACTCATACTACTCATATTCAAAGTTTAAAGTACTTATCGTACTCATAATTAACAGTACGCATGATGTTGTTGATTTCGACTCTCCTTTACTCAACATTTACAAAAATCACAAAATAAGTACGATTCGCACACGAACACTACAATACTCAGTAGAAGCTTATGTGTTTACCTTGCTTGCTTTGAATGATTCGAATCACTGGAATCATTTATGAGTATTATAAATATTTTTCTAAATTTATGAATCTGAATGAGTAGGTGTATGAATCAAACATATTTCGAATGTTATGAGTTTGATGTCATTGCAACCTGTATTTATAAATCAATGTTGTAGTGAGTACGAGTGAATCAGAGTAGTTAAATTTCAATATTTTTGACTCACTCATACTCAAAATTTCATGAGTACTTACGAGCAGCGAAAAAACGATTTATTGCTGATCTCTGCTTTGAATAAAGTTGTATTGTAAGTATGTTTTTTTATTTAATTTCCTCACTTCGATATTCATTGCAAGTCTACAGGCAACAATGGATGCACTTGGTACTGATGCTCAATTGACATAATTAATGAAACCGCAGTCTTCTGAGCGTTATTGCCATGAAAAAGTTTCTCAAATTTTTGATTCGAAATCGGCGTTAAACTGTAAGCTTCATCAGTCGTGGATGATGTGAGAAATTTTGCCGTAATTCTGATTCAGATGGACTAACAATGTATGCATGTATGTTGGCATCATTAAAACATTTCTCGTCTTTTTTTCCTTTGGTTTTTGCTAAATATATGAAATAATTAAATATTGTTTTCAACATTTATTTACCTTTAAGCACTTGAGTAATTGTTACAAACCCCTTATAATTGTGATAAGCAGGCACTTGACATTAACAAGCTCTTTATTAAAATGCTAAGAAAATATACAAACGCATAAACAAATGACATAAATTTTTTAACAAAAATTACTTGAAACAAATATAAAAAAAAAAAACAAAAAAAATTACAAGTGCAAATACAAGTACATCTGTATTACAAAAAAATCAAATAAAGAAACTGAACTACTTGAGTTTAAACTGGGGGGCAAAAAAATTATTCTCTTCAGCTGATCATCATTCAGTCAGTCGTCAGTTAGTTTTATGAAATTAAAGGCAATACTTTACCTAAATTTTGAAAATATTTTTTGTTTTTAAATAACAGCACATACAGTGAGTGTTAAAAGAAACTGTACATTAACAAAATATACTTTAATAAATTAGCGTTATTTTTATTTTATAATAGAAACAAAAAAAATTACAAAAAATTTCAAAATATTGTAAAATTTTTTCGGGCACTCTCCTTAACTCGTTGAGTTTGGTGATTGCTAGATTTTTTTAATTTTGACACTCACTGTATATGTATTTATATACAGATACCAAATCGACAACTGACAGAAGCTGAGTTTATAATTCGAAAAAAATAATAAAAAAAAAACAAAGAAAAAATATGAAGATGTTGATGATACTTGAGAAACTGAGTGTATTTGAGATGAACAATCATGGTTTCAAATAAATGCCATGTATTTCAATACTTAATGAAAATTTAAACTCCATTTTTTTTTTACTTTTTCTTGGATTTTTTTATTTATTTTAAAATAAAAATTCATAAACTCACGTTTTCTATATGATTTTGTAAGACACGTTTTGTTTTGTTTTGTGTTTTTGGCCGAATTCTTTATTGACAAAAGTTATGTATTTATTTTTTTTTTTTTGTCTTCTCCTAAACTAAAACAATAGCCCTCATAAAGTTAGACATTTATTTAAACATACTCGTACTCGTACTCGCACTGATTGCATATAACTTCCTAAAACTACAAAAGTATGAGTTTAAACAATTTATATCCTGTAATTTTCTTAAAGAATACAGAAAAAAAACTGCGACTTCTTATGCTTGTAAGAATACTTAAAGCCAGTAAGTTTTCAGAAATGACTCCCATAAATGCAGCCAGCAGAGGGCATATTTAACAATATTAATATTCATGACCAAGCGAAAGTAAGCGACTTTGTCTCGATCGTGTTTAAAAGATACACTTTAAACAGAATTGTAAAAAATACAAACAACAACAACAACAACAACAACAAAATCAATGCATATCTATACAAAATCATCTTTGATCGTAAGCAACAAAAAAAATTCCTACTACTGTTGCTGCAAACTTTGCTTATGCTACACATGCCATTACTTTATAAAATCGTACGTTTTTTTGTGTTTTTGTTTTTCGAAAACTGATCAAGATATTGACTGTTAAAGCTTAAAGTTCTTTCTTTTGTTCACCACCACCACCACTAGCAACAACAACCACTACAACATCAAACTAGGCTTTGTCATACAGTGCAATACACTTTTTAAAACTCCAGCATAATACTTGAAGAATACTCGTATATATATTCCTAAGGCGGCCTTTTTGTTTAGTTTTCTTCAATGCATATTTTATTAACTTTTTGTTTGTTGTTTCTGTTTTTGTTTCTTTTTCTTTCATTGATTTTTGTTAACATTTATTATTTTGTTTTTGTTGTTGTTGTTATTTCATTTGTTGTTTGATAATGTTTTACAACTGTTGTGCTGTCGTATTTGTATGGAATATTAATTTTTCAATGTTCGTAAATCAAATTTTTATATTATAATGATCATTATCTATGTGTTTAATAACATTATTAACATCATCATTATCCTTAGTAGTAATATTATAATAATGGAAACAAAAATATATTCATACAATTTGACACAGATTTGTGTTTTTTTTTTCAATTTCACTTGGCTTACTTTCAATTAATTAAAGTATTCAAAGTCTAGTAGGTAGTGTGGTGGCTTATTAGACGTAAGTTCACATTTCAAACCCCAAGTCAGGCATCAAAACGAAAATATGAAAAAATATTTCTTCGGCGACCTTCTCTCAACAGATTTCTGGCAAAAACTTTGAGAGTCAAATAAAATTGCCATGAAAAGTTTCTCAAAAATCTGTCATTTGGAGTCGGCTTTTAAAAAAAACTGTAAGTGTGAGAAACTAGGTCCATAATCCTGACTGAAGGGTTGTAATGACTAATTATGTATGTATGTATGTAAAATAGTGTTAGACTGTTGTCGCAATGGAATGTTATGTCATCGTGTCTGTTCGATAGCTTCAAATGAATACGTTATCTGTGAAGTTTCCTGTGGTTAAAATGCTTCCATACACACCGCAGCATTACAGAATCGAATGTGGGAGAAGGTGAAAAGGTTTTCATAATGATTTTGCAAATAAAAAAAAATTAAAAAAATTTTTCTGATTACTGATTGAGAAAGCCTGATTGGAAGAGCACAACCCCCCCTCCAAAGAACAACAAACATCGAACCTTATTAGAGAAGTCAGTCAATGACATTTCCTTAAAAAGAGTACAATTTCCACTTTCAAACACTCTTCGTACACCAACGAAATATGTTTTCAAAGAGGGTGTTGATTTTAAGAAACAACAGTTGGCAACCCTATTATTCTGGAACTTTTTCCTTTTCCTTTTCCTTTTCAGCAGGCAGGTAATCTTGATTTATGCTACTGAAATAAAACTAGGAAAAAGCTTTATGATATCTTTGTGATCCTTAAAGCAACACAAAGGAATAAAAAATAGGTCAACCTGCAAGTGTTTGATTTAGACTCCGAAACATGCAATACATGGGACACTACTGGCCATAGATACCAATTTTTAGAGTTGATTTGATCGTTTCTTCAAATTTGATTCCTTTCGCTTTGGGTGGTTATGGTTCATTGCAAATAGGCTCTCTAAAGACGTTTAACCATCCCTTGGCTATGTGATACTTGAATTCTGCTGGTTGAAAAGATGTTGAGTACAAAACGCCATGTATTTTCTGATATTTTAAGCACAGAAAATATAGCATTTTGCTTGCCTCTAATAATTAATTTCCAATAGTTTGTTAATTACTTTTATTCTCACACTTCTTTTCCGTGTTTCAGTAAATTTATCGATTTGTTTAAGAAAAAAATTTAGAAAAAAAAACGGTTCATTTAATATTTTCAATGGCAATATTATGGTAAACACTTGTTATGACATGAATTTTTATGTTCACATAAATTTCTTAATCCAAAATGTTTTAATTAACTTCAATAAATAATTCGTTCATCAGAAGAAGAAAGAAACAAAAAATATAATATTTTGTAATTTTCCAAATATTTTCGACCATAATAATAATTTTTAAATAATTAAAATATTATATTTATTAAGAAATAAAATTAAGAGAAAAAAAAGAATCGAAATACATGTACCAACTGTCAGGGCAAACAAAACCCAGCCATAATTTCTAAAAATCCTAATAAATTTTCTCTGAATTTAATACAATACTCATAAACAAAACTAATTTTGGACAGTTTTTGTTGCGGTCATAAGACATTGTTAATAAGTTAACAATCAACTAAGCAAACATAGATGATGTTTTATGCAAATGAAGTGCTATAAATCTAAATATTTTAGAAGAAAAAATAATCGACTGTATTAGCTTGGCTAGCCAATCAAATGGCACCGATTGGTATTAGAAAAAAAAAGAAACAATTATAAATTTAAAGACCAAAATATTCCAAATTAACATAAAACATGGAGTTTTTAAAAAATCATAAATCACTTGTAAATTAAAGTGCGGAAAAAAAATTTGGTTTTGTTTTTGGCTGTGGTTGCAATTTCATTAAAACAAATCTGGTTTAATACAAATTTTGTCATTCATTTAAGGTTTTTTTTTCTATTGTTCCAAATCAAATACAACCAACAAAAACATGCTTGAAATCAATGAATTAATTAACGTAATAAATTTAGCAAATTAAGTGTGATATTAGTCAGCTTCCTATTGGCTGATTTGAAATTCAAAGGCCAAATGAGTATTCAAATTTAAATTTTAAATACAAAGGTATTCCATGAGTATTCGTTCGTAAATAAAACAACTAATGTCCGTTTAGTGGCATTAAATAAGCGACACAATTACTTATTTTGTTTTATTGAATTTAGCTGATAAATAATTCACACCTAAACTCCAAAGCCATCATTACAATCCCATGTTATAAAAAGAAAAATCTCATGTGGCTAGTGTTCTGTCTAAACAACTGAACCAGCACTTGACATGTTTATTTTCGTAACACTGTTCTGGCTGTTCATTTAATATTTTATGCATGACAGCCAAGTTTAACACACAAAAAATCAAATCAATGGAGAATATCTACTGGTTGTTTAAAAATAAAACGATCAAATATCATTCGAATTATCGCCATCATCGACATCGATATCAACATCATTGCCATCGTTGTCGCTATCACTATGATCATCATCATCATCATCAATCCTATAGCCATTATCGCCTTCACCATCAACCACTATCATCACCATCATTATTATTGTTATTATTACTACTGCTGTTGCTTGTTGTTAACTTTGTCAAGATATTCTTTTTTTTTTGTTTGTTTTTTTTTGTCTTTCAAACATTAAAGAAGCGTCAAATATTTCTCTTCCAGTCTTTAGAAAACTTGCCGCCGCCGCCGCTGCCGCCATTGCCACACACTCTGTAACTTATGGAGGCCCAATATACACACGCGGTCTTCTGCTTTAACAATTTGATTTGGTTTTTCTAATAAATTTTTTTTTCTTCTATTTAAGTTGGCTTTTTGCCATGGGAATTTATTTAATTTGGTTTTCTTTCATTCTTTCGTTTTATTTATTTATTATTGTTTGTTCATTTATTGTTTTATTTATGGTATCAATTTCTCTGTAAGTGCACGTGCAAGTATATGTGTGTGTATGTGTGTCTGTTTCCCCTTTTTTGAAATAATCTTCTTAAAAATCGATTATTGAACATCGAAATGTGATTCAAAAGCCAGCGTAGGTAGCATCGAAAAAGGAAATCCATATTTATGTTGAACATTTTGTTTTAGCCATTCGAACAAGAATGCCGTTACAAAAAATTTTGTTATTATTTTTAATGACAATCGTAACATAGTTTTGACATTTGAAAGCTTTTCATAAAAAAGCAAAAAATCGTGAAAAGTATTCACATACATACATAATTGGTCATTACAACCCTTCAGTCAGGATTACGACCTAGATTCTCACACCACTTATGTTGTGTGTGTTAATTTTATACATGAGTGGCGGGACCTACAGTTTAAATTCGACTCTGAACGACAGATTTTTGAGAAACTTTTCATGGCAATTTTATTTACTCTCAGAGTTTTTGCCAGAAATCTGCTGAGAGGAAGTCGCCGAAGAAATACTTTTTGTATTTTATTTTGATGTCTAGTATTCACTATTTTTTATTTTCCCATAATAAATTATTTTTGTTTGATATCAAAAAGGGGCGTGGTTCCCAAAGAAAATAACACTTAAAATCAATCTGGAGGCTATATAGTATGGTAATATTAATGTATAAAACCGTAAAAAAATTTCCCATTCAATTCCGCACTAATTCTACAACTTTTTCCCAGTAGTCTCTTCATTGTCCTTCAAGTCTAAGGTTTGTACAGAGTAGCACTTCTAACTTGACAAGCTTCTGCGTTAATTAGCCTGCTTTCAATACAGCTCCACTTAGGTTTATTTATTTTAACTTCTACTGACTTTTGATTGGCTCTCTACCTTATTTCGTGCTCTGCTCAATAGCCAGAGGATTTTTAGCATTATTCGCAGGCAATTGTGAATGAAACATGCAATCTGCTTACATCGTGTCGTGTCATGTTCCATGCTTCATAGGGGAAGTGTACCTTGTCCAGATAGTAGAACAAAGAAATTTGCTTTACTTTGCATATTGCAGCTATTGTAGTCCAGTGAGTAGTACATTAGCTTACTAGAAGCGGATCCAACAATATAAACCTCAGCTCTGACATCTTCACAAAAATTTAAAAAAAAACGTCTGAATTCGACGTTAAACTGAATATTCCGCCACTTATGGATGAAATTAATGCATACACAACATGTACACATACATACAGAATTGGACATTACAAGCCTATTTTATACGTAGTTTAAAGTCGACTCTGAACGACAGATTTTTGAAAAACTTTTTCACGACAATTTTTATTTACTCTCAGAGTTTTTGCCATAAATCTGTTGATAGGAAGTCGCCGAATGAATAATTTTTTTTCATATTTCCTTTTATTGAAGATTTCTGACATGGGGTTGAACCATGGCACCGTACACAACAGGTGTGGTCTGAAAAGCTAGGCCGCAACTATGTTAATGCCAAAAAGGAAATTAATTATACGACATATTGATGCCTGCACATTGGACAGTTAATAGGCAAATATCATCAGATAATAATGTTTGCCACCAATTTATAGAACTCTCAGTTATCACTGCACTTAAGTAAAGGTTCTTCTGTTGCATCCTTAAACTTTATGTGAGAGGTAATCTATGCCTTCTAAAACGCTGCAAACCACATACTTTAATTTTGCAAAACAAGCAAATTTTTGTAGGCGATCAAAATATCGAATTCATATTAGGTAGTGTGTTGGCTTATTAGACATCACGCCTCTTATATCATGTGATTAAAGTTTTTGTGAGATGTAATCTATGACTTTCAGACAATACAAATCCTGTCTTTTTGTGTGGAAAAACGAGCAAATGTTCTTAGACTACTATATTGTTTAAGCATGTATCATGGAATGAGTTTTTCGGAGATGACATTGACATGATAACCAAGCTTAATTTAAGCTCCATAACATTTGAATATTAAAAAGAACAGTAACGGAAATACCAACAGCAATAAATGATAAATTCATTACTATGTTCGATAAAGTTATAGCCGAATCAATTGTCGCTATAATTCAAGCCATAAACACAGAAAAGATTAAACGAATGAAGTTGAAGGACAGCGCTTTTCTAGACGACAGTCTGGTAGGGTTTGGTGGCAACGGTAGTATACATATGTAGAATTTTATTCCAATTATTTAAACAAAAATTGACACAAATTTTCTCTATTTTTTACACACATCTTTCAGTACTCGCTGAATACGAGTCATATGACAAGTCTTTCTTCAAAGGATGAGTTCAAATTTTTTAAAGAATTTCTTTTCATTTTTAATTTAAATTTCTATGTGCCATTTAAGGCCTATAATGGATTTATGACACTTGTAATGATATTTTCTATTTTTTTTTTTTTTTGAAATAAAAATTATCTTTTTAATTAATTGTAACTAATTTAGCGAACCGAATGATGAAGCCTTTCTAAAATCTCACTTGTGTTCATTTTCATGTCTTGATGATGATGATGACTATGATGATGATGTTGTTGTTGCTATTGCTGTTGCTTTTTCCCAAAGTAGTTAGAAAAAGCGACGACAACACATCTGTTTGGTGTTTTTTTAAGGCATTTTAACCCCTTTTGGAAACCTTTAACACAAATTTCTGTGCTTAAAAGGCCGAAACAGAAACACAGAAATGAGCAAAGTACGAAGCGAATGTTCAAGTAACAGCTGGAAAATATGTGTTAAATTAACTTAAAAATCTGTGATTAAATGTCTATAAATTTCAAAAAAGTGGCTAATTCGTCACTTTTTATTTTGTCTTCAATTTTAGTTTCTTTTTTCCTCTTTTGCTTTTGCTTTTGTTTTACTTAAATTACAGTTATAATATAAGTTTTATTGTTGTGTGCAATTGTAAACAACAACAATGTTGTATAATTAAGCAGCAAAACAAATTGTAGAAAATCTTAATTTAAATCAAATAATCATTATAAATTGTGTCACTGTAACAGACAGGTGAGATGCCAACTCAAGCCAAAGCCATTCATTTAGTGCCCCACTATCCAACAGTCTTGCCATTCAATCGTCTGTCCGTCTGTCTATCCAATGATAATTGCAAAATAATCAAAATACGGAAAACGTTACTTTTATTACAGTCTTACGGTTTATAAAGTTTTTTCCCCCCCATTTTTTTCTTGTGTCCATTTTTACTTCGAACAAACGAAGACTAATTAGTCTGAACGAATCTAAGTAAGAGAATATTTATTATTTTTGTTGTTGTTGTTTTCCTTTTTTTTGTTTTTATGGCTCAGAAAAGTGACCCCAACCTACCACACATAATAAAGGAAACGAAAAAAAAAGAAAAAAAATATGACTACGTTGAGTATTTCTCAAAAACCAAGGCACTTTTATAGGCAGTCAGGCAGACAATTAGACGAACAGTCTTGCCAAGTCAAGTTACACTTTTAGACAGTTAAATAGCAGACAGACACTTTGGACAAGTGCTTGATTTATTACGCTTTCAAAAATAGCAAAAATTTGTTGGCATTTTTTTTCTTCTTCTGAAAGGTTTTAAAATATACAAATAGGCAGATACAAATTTGCCTAGCTGAGCGCGAGTAGAGAGTCAGGTTGTTTATCTTAACCACAGTAATGTCTGTATGTATGTATGTACAGTAAAATTAGTGGAAACATATTTAGTTGTAGGAAAATGTCTTAAAAAAAAATCCATTCCAAATAGCGCTTCTTTTGTCGCTGACTACAGTTTTATTTTATGGATGCTTGTCATGGTCCATACGCCATAGTCTAAGTAATTGACCCCGTTTTTTTTTTGTTTTGCTTTCTGCAGTTTGTTTATGATCAAAAAGAAAATTATGACAGTAGAACCTTGATAGAAGTGTTTGCAGTTAGTAAAAGGTCTAGTAGCGTTTAAAAGGTTGCATTACATTTTTATTGTTTTGTTGGTTTTGTCGAATAGTTTATTTGGTCAATAATTCTAACCATACGTAACAATGTTTATAATGAGAGAAACTTATATTTTGTATTTCACTATTGAGGGCATGAAGTTCTCTTATGAAAATCTCTCTTTGGTGAACAACGTATCAATTTATGTACTAATGTAAGTTTTGATGGTTTTGGTGGCTTAGTGTCTAATCGTATTTTGAGGTTATCATAGTAATCATAAGTGTATGTACATGTCCTCCTATCGAACCTATAAGGTACAAATGGTTTTTTTTCTTTTTGCAAACCATTTACACTCTTGGATTCAAATCTCATAACATGGCCTTATACTCAAGCCTATATAGTATATTTATAAAGTGCACTGCTTAACGTAGAGTCGGCGCCAAACTTCACATTTTTAAGAAACTTTTCGTGGCAATTGTATTTCATACTTCGTTATGTTCTTGATGTCTAAGCTGGAGTTTGAACTACGGGTTCACATCTAATAAGCACACTACCTATTAGACTACGGCAACTTTGATTTCACTCAATACAGCATTTAAGTATATGCTACGACATCGAAATAGTACGAGCAAAATAATGATTTCTTTGATTTGATGATTAAATTTTGGTCTTAATGAAGGAATGTAATGGAAGGTGTGGCATTCCCGAAATCGCATGGAAATTATATGATGCTTTTCTATGTTTGATATCCTTATATCTAGTAACCTACATTTTGTACCACTTCGTTCAATTTATGGCGATATTGACTACCATAATAGTGACACTATCACTTAGGACATCAAACAACTTAAATTTTATTCCATAAAATATTCGGTAATTTTTATTACTCCTTCCACACCAAATAAATCAACTTGCCCTTGAATAACTTCAAAATTTTAGACATGGAATGAATGTCACAATTTATATCCTCCATCTAATTCTTATTATTTTGTTTATAATTTGCTTGCTCATACAGACATGCATACATAATTGGTAATTCAGTCAGGATTATGATTTATCTTCTCACTCCACTTATGTTGTGTGTGTTAATTTTATAAATTAGTGGCGGGACCTACAGTTTAAAGTCGAGTCCGAACGACAGATTTTTGAGAAACTTTTCATGGCACCTTTATTTACTCTCAGAGTTTTTGTCAGAAATCTGAGAGGAAGTCGCCGAAAGAATTATTTTTTTATACTTTGTTTTGATGCCTGGGATTTGAAATGTGGCCTCACGTCTAATAAGCCAACATAATACCTGCTAGACTATGATGACAATAATGACTTTATTACAGATCCTTAGAATAATTGGGATACCATTTGTCGTTACCTAGAAACAGCACCCTCTTTGAAAATGAATTTCCATTGTATTCATTGGGTATACTGGTGGAAAACTTTGCGTAATATTTCTGAGAAGCATACAGGGGTTATGTCATGTTAAAAAAAATGTTTGGGGAGATGCTATAGGGAAACTCTGTTTAGGTTAAGCGTTCGGTCGCAGTATTTTAACACCTCTATGCGACAATAACAGCAATAAAGTAGTTGTCCTATATATTTGGGAGGATCAATAAAGTTCCAATAAGAAAAAATATTTCGCTGCACGAAGTGAATCGATAGAATAAAAATATGATCGATTAATATTAATTCTTGGTCCCAGTTAGAATACAGTTTGAACATTAAGAAGAAGGAATATTAATTAAAAATTTAATCAATTTAATTAAAATATTTGTTAAATTAAACAAGTGGCAACAATTAACGATTGATTGTAAACATTTAAAAACTAAGCTTTCCTACCATTCTTTAAAAAAAACTTTCTTTCCCTCTTTTCCTTTATATTTAGCCTAACGTATATAGCCATTACACATTACATTATATTGTATGGCTGAAGCAAAAACTCCCATTGATTAGAATATGATAAATACGTTTGGACTTAAAGTGACATGACCACCATGATTTGATTTAAATTTATTTCTTTCCACAATTTGTAGCAAATTCATTTTGCCATTAATTTACTGTTTTTTCTTCTTTTTTTGTATATCAATATCGTTGGCAGCATAGTTTTCTTTTCTTTTTTTTTTTTCTTTTGCTTTAAGTAAATTATACCTGCCAGACTATTTGAACATAAAACGGATGAGTCTTGTGGTTTTTCGATTCTGTTTTTTTATTTTTTATTTCTCTGACCGGCTCTTATCTCGGGTTTAAAGATTTTGTTTGTTGTTATTGCAGTTCTGTTCTGTTTTTTTCTCTCTCATTTTCATTTACTAGCTTAACATGTCAACGCATGCTTAAGCTTTTCATTTAAAAAAAAAAGAAAAAAAAATTAGGAATAAAAACAACAACAACTAGACAAATATGATCTTGAGAAATCATAGTGTGTGGAAATTGTTTCTTCTTCTTCTTCTTCTATTTACTTAAAAATAATTTGCTTAAACTATGAATGACTTGAATAGGTTTGCCTAAGTAAATTAGCCATTGGACGAGACGACTCCCTTAAATATGGCGCAAAACATTATAATGAAATTCCACTTGCAAAACAGAAAAACACACACCCAATAGACACCTATATACGTATACGTATGTATGTACATGGAAATAGCTAAAGTCTATGAGACTGTCTTATTATACGCATTGATAGTCTAGTAGGCAAGAGCTCAGTCTGTCAGGCAGATTGCCTGGATGGGTGTTCAGTGAGCCGATCATTATTATTATGATGATTATTCTGCGTGTGTGTGCATGTGTGTGTTTGTGTATGTACAAGTGATGGTGATCTTGTCATTATTGTTAAACTGCTGCCGATGTATCGAATCGAATCTTTGTCTGCTGTTTGTCAGTAGTTGTTGCTTACATAGTTAAGTTTATGTAGCTGGTTGCCGCTGTTGTGGAGTGCAACTATTTGTGGCAAAAATATTGGCGCTTAAATATTGCCCGTCTACACAAAAGCTTTATAGTTTATAAGAGACTTCCACCATCTACAATAATTCCACTAGAAAAACAACAACAAAAAAACAAAAAGAAAAACAAAAACAGCAAAGAAAAAAAAAACGAACGTCGTCTATAGATTTTTAAATGAGAATTTCCTGGCTTCCAGCTGGGCAACGTCGTTCAAATTTAATTGCTTTAAAGGCATTTATTTTGTGTTTTTTTCTCTGTGTACTTATACACGCACACACATTTATACTTACATATCAGGGTACGAGCTTAAACTATTTCAAAGTCATAATGTTAGTTACGTTTTTTTATTATTATTTTCATTTCTTAGTTAAAGTGCTCTTTTAAAGAGATTTTCTTTCTTTCTTTATTTTTTTTTCTGTCGTATGGTTTTTTTTATTTTTTTTTAATCACACAGTGTTTTTTGAATCATGTTTCCACACCATGAGTTGCCATAAATCTAATATCTATGTATCTTGGCAAACCAAAAGCAAATCTACACTGTGCTGCATAAAGAAAAAATCGTCTCAGATAAAAGCTGCTCGTCGTCGTTATAGACAAGGCGACCTTTGTGTGTGTGTGCGTTTTTTCTTTTGCAATTGATCACAAATTAAAAACTGAAATTCTCTCAAACTTTTTAAATTATTACTGCAAAGTGGCTATACACTCGAGGAAATATTGGCGCACTTTGGTTATGAAATTAAAAAGAAAGTAAAAAATAAGTTGGATATGGATTTTGAATTTTTTTTTACTTTTATTTCCTACTTCGATTTGTACTATTTGTAAGAGAGTTTAGAAGCCTTGGTTTAGTGTGTGAATCAAACATTTGAAAATGGTTGATGTTATTCTCCACACAATTAACCGTGAAAGCTTCTTGATACTTCAGAGAGGTTAACATTATCAACGGAAATCATAGAAAATTCAAAGTTCAAGTGTTAAAAGGGAGTAAGTATCAAGTGACTCTCAGCTATATTGAATGCAATAATCTAAAACGATTTTACAGACTGCACATGGCAACCATAGCATTCTAGGAACTTCAATCAATCACCTAAATTTACTGGATTAATGAAAGGGAAGTAATACAGAATTGAAAATCAAATAGGAATGGGGTTTTAAATTTAAAGGAACAAACAAAATAAAAAACAAGAATATTTGCATAGACTTGAAAAAGTTCAAAGAAATGCCCGACTCAGACATAAAATAGAGAAGCAAAGATAAATTGTCTTTCAAATAAAAATTCTTATAAAATCACTTTTTTCTAATCGTTAACTTCGATATACAGGGTTTTTATTTGATTTTAAGTTCCCGAACTTCTTGTGTGCAAATCCAAGTTCTATCAGAAAAATTTAAAAAACCTTGAGCACAATATGAATCGATTAACTTGAATGCTTCTGTCCATATTTATCACCTTTAGTGTTTGCTTTGCAATCATTTTACCATTCTAACTAAGGCTTTGATTGACTTAAAAAGAAAACAGAGCCTTTCTTACAATGTTGACTTGTCCATTATTCTGTATTTTAAAGAAGATACAAGGGATGTCTTAGACAGCATTTAATTTCGTCGTAAAATTGCATGATTTTTTTTTGTAAATTTGCATTCCGTGGCTGTTCAATGTAGAATATGTTCAAAAATCCTTTAAAGTTAGCATTTGCAAAAAATGTAATTTTTTTATGAGAGAAGAGAAATTGTAATTCTCTAGTTTTACTAAGAGTATCATGAGATTTACTTTCGATTGTGTAACTTTGAAAAGCAATTATTTCTGCTGTCACGAAAGGTATGGGGTGCTTCCCAACTGTCATTAAAATAGATTGTGCCCATTACCAATTGTCCTTACAAATTAAGCTGATATTTCCATATAAATGTATATACATTGGTCATTACAACCCTTAAGTAAGGATTACGACCTAGTTCCTCCAAATTGTGTGTGTGTTAATTTTAGTAGTGGCACCTAGAGTTTTAAAGTCGATTCCGAACTACAGATTTTTTTTTTTTGAGAAACTTTTTTCAGCAGTTTTTGCCAGAAATCTGCTGAGAGAAAGGCGCCAAAGAAATATTTTCATATTTCGTTTTGTACGAAATGTCTTGGCTGGGTTTTGACTCACGGGGTCACGTCTAAGAAGCCTACACACTACATACTAGAGTATGGCTAGTAAAACTCGAATAAAAGTATTCAGGAGAATTTAGAATTACTTCCTCTTCAGTTTCCTTTCAGTAAAACTTATAGTAAAAATTCTGAGAGAAAATAAAATTGCCATGAAAAGTTTTTCAAAAATCTGTTGATCGGAGTCGACTTTAAACTCTAGGTCCCGCTGCTTATGGATAAAATTAACACACACAATATGAATGGCAAGAGAAGCTAGGTCGTACTCCTGACTAAAGTGTTGCAAAGGCCAATAAATTTGGATTAATTTCTGTTTCTCGTGCAACTAAAAGGATCCCGAACAAAAAAATTAGTACGTAAATTTTTCTTTCACTTTTTTTGAAGAGATTAAATCAGTCTAAATTCCAAGCATTGTCTCTTGAGCCTATTGATTTTGATTGTAAAATTTTGTGCACTTTTTAAGCAACAATATTCTTTGAGTGTATGAACAAGCATTTGAAAATAATAACAATCTATACTTATGCTAGTATTCACTCGGGTGTATGATGGTTTTGTAAAATTTTTTGTTTTAGATTTGTTCCTCTCTTATAGACCATCCACCAACTGTTTTATTAAAAAAAAAAATGAAATGAAATGAAATAAAATAAAATAAAATCGTAATAAATGGAAAGGAATGCCAACGTCTTGGACTTTCTTTTATTAGATTTGGTTGGTTGGTTGGTTGTTAATTTCAAATAAATTTTTTGTGTTTGAAACGAAATTGATAAGGCATAAAATAAATGTTAAAGACTGACATTTAAATTAAATCGCATTTCAAATTAAACAAAATTATCAACTGAGATTTGCTAAAAGCAGGAGGGAAGAAAGAAATAAAAACCGAAAAAACGAAGGAGAAGTGACGAGTATCTTTTTTTAAAACAAAGTTAATTGGTTGAATTTGTTCTGGTTCTTTTCGAGGAAATTACCATCACAGAATAATTTGCTGATGAGAAATATTTTTGTTCAAATGGTTTTTTTTATAATTTAAACTGAAATATAGAAAAAAAAAAATAAAACCAAAAAGACAATTAAAATTGCAACGAATTGATTTCATCTGAGTTATGCTAACAATTCGTTTTGGTTTTCAATAGCAAAAATTGGTTTGAGATATTTGGAAGCTGGCTGTGTGAGCTTAAACGCAAAACGATAAGCCATTACTAACGATGGTCAGAAATTTTCAAAAGAATTTACCATGTGGCCATTAATCTGTTGTATTAGAAATAATTTCACAGATATTATTTGTTGTTGCTGTAATTGTTATTGTTTTAATTGAAATTCTTAACATTTAAGAAATTTGTTTTGAATTTTTTTTGCAAAATTAAATAAATTTTAATGTCTTCACGTTTTAGTGTTAAATTTTGCATACAAAAGAAAAAATAAAGTTAACAGGAACATACATTAACACTCTATTATATATTAACTCAGTGACTGACTGAATGGCTGACAACCCGTACTTTTCTACCAATTCAATTAGGCTACTGTTTTTCACAATTTTTTTTTTTTGTTTTAACTTTAAATTGTTGGATAATGTTTCGACAAGAACATGCAAAAATACAAACGAATTAAATGTAACCATTAAACGGGAAGAAAATCTCAACTCAACACCCATTAAAATAAGCAAAAAAAAAAAAAACATTAAAAAGAAAAGCAGATAAAAGCGACACTCAAACGAACGCAGATGAAACGGAGGGACAGAGCGAAGACAGTCGTATAAAAGACGGAAACAGACAGTTAACAACAAAGTATAAAAAGAATACATAAGCTTCTGTAAAATTGTTCGGCTTTGTTTTGTTTTGTTTTGCCTTTTAGCCAAACAAATTGACAAAATAATTTAACCCCGTGTTAACCTTCTTTTAAGCTTAAATGAAAAATCCGCCTTTTTTTCTTCTCTTTTTCTACTTACAGTCCAAATTCGAAATGGAAAAAGAAAACAAAAAAACCAAAACCAAACAACAAATTTTAAAATTTTTTTTTCATTTTCGCTTTTTTTTTAAATAAACATTTGCATTCATTGTTTTTATTTAATTTTGTTTTTATTTAATTTTCTCTCTCCTTCTTTTGCAGAAATCTTTTACGTTAATTTTACAGGCGTTGGATATGTACAATACATCGTATCCAGGTATGTTTAAATAACAATTTAAAAACCTTTGAAATTCAAAATGCAGCATAAAAACAATATGAAATGTATTTAATTTAAGTCAAAAATTTTTTTTGTTAAAACAAGTGTTTTTTTTTGTATTTGTAGTTCAGTTTTGTTTTTTATTTTAAGAAAAATATTTTTTTTTGTTAATTCGAATTGCTTATAAAATGTTTTACAAAAAAATGAAATTAAAATAATTTTGAAGTAAAGAACAGCGTATCAAAAGAATTAATTCTTTTACAAATTTATGAAAACCAAAGGCAATGTTCCTTACTTAACAATCTTTGGCACAAATGAAGGACCAAACTTTGCCATTCATATCACAAAAAAAAACATGTTTTATAATCGACACTCTGTTTAATATAGTTGCCGTTGTCTAATCAGTAGCCTGTTGGCTTATTAGACGTGAGGTCAGGGTTCAAATCCCAGCCTATATACGTCCAGCAAAACAAAATATGAGAAGTATTTCTTAAGCCACTGTCTCTCAGCAGATTTCTGACAAAAATTCTGAGAGTAAAAAAAAAATTGGCATGAAAAAGGTTCTAAAAAATCTGTCGTTCCGGGTTGGCTTTAAACTACAGGTCCCCCACTTATGTATCGGCTGGCCCCTTTATCGGTTTAAATTTGAATCATCATTTATTTCGAATCTGACAATACTTTTGTCATTCTATTCTGTCACAAAATTCAGTATATTATCTCCACTGAACGTAATGAATCGATTTACGCTTAAACAACGTTAGGATTTATTGGGCCAACGGGAAACTGCACTATGATGTCGATTTTCCCCAAAAATATAATACAATAAAGCTCATTTCCATCTTGGGGCGTAGGTTAGTAAGCAAAAATGCTGTATTTAGGACTCAGAAAGCCCACACTTGGTCTTACACAAGCCAATGCAGTCATTGCAAGTGGCTCTTTGGTGTGACTTTTAAAGCAGAGGCTTCATTGGCCTATATTTCTTTGAAAATGAAGACGGCGTAACCATTATGGTCAATGGAGACACCTAACGCATCATGATAACCATTTTTTTGTAGCCAATCCTCTTGGCATTGATATGAACGATATTTGGTTTCAACAGGATGGTGCAACTTGCCACACATAGCATACCACAATCGATTTATTGTGCCAAACACTTGATGGTCATTTATTTAGCCGAAATGGTGATGTCAGGAAGCTACGATTTGACACTATTTGACTATTTTCTGTGGGACACCGTTAAAGGAAAATGTTATGTGGACAAACTTGAGACAATTGAACATTTGAAAGCCAACATTCGTGATACCATTGCCGAGATACGACCCTATATACTCAAAAAAGTGCACGAATATTATTGCGATCTAATGAGTTACTGTGAGGCCAGCCGAGGCAGTATATGAATGAAATGATTTTCCATTTCTTTTCGGAACAATTGTACTTCGCAATTAAATACAATAAATTTGTCGAAATTCTTTTAAATTTAAACTTTTAACACACACACAACATAAATTGTGTGAGAAGTTAGCCTGTAATCCTAACTAAAGGATTTTAATAACCAATTAAGTAAGCCAATTTAGTAACAGTAAAGAATTAATTCCTTTACATTCACCAAAGCTTTTGGGCTGGTGTGATGGTTTTTTTTTATAAATTCGTGGCTTTTTGTTTTTAATAGAAATTAAAATAAAACACCATCAACAGCAACAATAACAACAATAACAACAGCAACAACAGTTGAAGCAACATTAACACACATATAAGCGCATGTGATAGTTTTGGCTTGAACTTGTCGTTAACATTTGGTGTTTTTCTGATTTTTTCTTTTCGTCCTATTCTTACGGTGGTTTGGACTCCAACGTTGATTTCAATTTACAAAACCAATGTTTACGTTTTGTTGATGTTGCTGTTGATGTTGACGTTGTTGTTTGTTTGAAATTAAACAAAATCTACATTTTTGTTAACAATTGCCACCATGATCGTTTCCTTAAAGTTAACAGCTACACGGCTCTACAACATCTCTTTTTTTCGTTTTCGAAATTTTTCTACAAAAAAAAAGAAAAAACAAACCCGGCCTTAGCAGACCACAAAAAACAAATCAAGCTTAACAAAGTTGAAGAGGTTTTTTTTCTTTCAATGTAAAGCTTCAAATTCAAACATCAAACTAATGTTTTGAATACTAGGTAAAGGCAGAAGAACACAATTTCCATTACTGAATACAACTACAAAAAATAGACAAAGAAAAAAAACAAAACAAACACCACCCATCTTGTGTTCATTTCATTTAAACAGAAATAGAAAAATCCCACTATTTTGTACTTTTTTTTCTCTTTTAATTTTGTTTTTTTGTTTCCTTTTTTTGTTTTTCAATTCTCCACCTCCTGTTTGGCGATTACCTGAAGACTCTGAAAGGTTAATTGAAGAAACATCATTTTCAAGCGTGATTCTACCATCACCCGAATGGAAAACATTGGATCATATTGGTCGCAATGCTCGCATTACATATCGTGTCAGAGTTCAATGTGCAGCTACTTATTATAATACAACATGTACAACGTTTTGTCGTCCCCGCAACGATCAATTCGGCCATTATAACTGTGGGCCACAGGGTGAAAAAATCTGTCTAAACGGCTGGATGGGCGATAATTGCGAGAAGGCCATATGTAAGCCCGGCTGTGATCCCATGCGTGGCAAATGTGATAAGCCCGGTGAATGCGAGTAAGTACATATCTCTTTCCTTCTCTCTCTCTCTCTCTATAATATAATCATAATAATACAACATAATATTTTCATAATTACTATTACCGTTATCATGTCATGTTATTAGCCATGTTTTATTACACAACCATTAACAGTTGACAGTTTGCTTAAGTACAGAATAGGAAAACAAAAAATTAAAAAGAAAACCTTAACATTAAACATTAGAAATGAAGAGAAGTAAGAAGAAGAAAAAAACACACAAAAGAAGAAAAGAAAAACGTCATATCTCCAGCTATTAAAAAGGGCAAATGTCATATGGTCTTAAAGTAAAACTGTGCTCGTTTCTTTTCTTTGCTTTTTTGCATTATTTTTATTGGTGGTGCTTTCTTCAGTTACTTAAATAGAAAGTTTGTTACTTTGTTTTATTACTTTCACACACACACAGAGAGAGAGAGAATCAACTCGTGTAACTGACATTAACTCACGTTTTTGTTACAAATTTTACTAGGATATTAAAATAATTTTAATTAATTTCATGCTTACAGTCTCTGTCTCTGTCTCTGGCTATTGCCAATATATTTCCAATGTTTTCAAAAAAAAGGCAATTGAAATAAAATTAATCATACGCCACGCCGCCATGAAGAAAATATCGTATTTTAAATAAACACACACATGAAACCAAGTGAAAATTAAAAAGAAATATAATTTAAGAAGAATCAAAAAACTTTAAAAATAACTTCATCCATCGTTTTTCAATAAATTAAAATTTATTTAAAATTTACGTGAAATTAAATACACAAGAAATTTCATTAAATATAAAAAGACTTAAGAAACGAACTTTTTTCAATACGTTTCGTTGAAAGTAATATCAATAAGCCGCTGTAGTCTAGTAGGTAGTGTTTAAGACGAAAGCCTTTGATTCAACTTCTGGCTCAGTAGGTCTCGCTACTCGGGGACCGGGGAACAGCAGACAGCTCTCTCCTTACTGTCCATTGGGCAGAACCAGTAGATCCTATGATTTTAATAACATTTTCTTAATGAAAGAGTGACCATGTTGTGGGTATACGGATGGGCCAAGGACAGAATTTCCCACAGGAACGAGAGTTTTTGATCCCAAAATTAAATATTCCAAGCCCATATGGATACCGTGCCTACGAAAGACGTATTCTGTTCAGTTTGGATGGAAGGTACTAAGAACATGACTAACTGACGGCTAGAGCGCCAACCGAGCACTTGGATCTCATCAGGTAACTCGAGGACTGTATGGGACTGTCTGTAATAGCTAAGCCAGCTAAGTAGAGAAAATAGAATTAACCTCTGCTGAGGTCCAGGTTATTTAGAAATTCCCGGTTATGATCAAGCAAAGAAGCTTGTGTGAAGAGGAGCTTCTACTCTGCTGAATAGGGCTTTCTGTGGGTATAGATGTTTGGAAAATTATGCTCAGCAAAAGTGAAAATAAGCAGAGGTGAAAACTTTGAGACACTCAAAACTTTTGTAAGGAAATTACAATAAAAAGAGATTTGAGTCATTCATCAGACTAATCAGGAATAAACCTTTAACAGGGCACTATAGACTCAAAGTACAATTATTCTCAATGTGGACTGCTTCGAATCCAAAATGCATATTCTGTGATGATGAGAGTGAATCATCAGAACACATTCTTGTAACCTTTGAGGCTTTAATGCATTCCAGAAGGAAACACCCAAGAGAAAATCACATGCTGGGCTGGAAATTATTCTTATTGGCATCGAGTCATGGTCTAGTAGGTAGTGTGTTGCCTTATTAGACGAAAAGCCAGGGTTCGAGCCCAAGGCCAGACATCAAAATAAAATACACAAAGTATTTCTTCGGCGACTTCCTCTCAGCAGATTTCTGGCAAAAACTCTGAGAGTAAATAAAATTGCCATGAAAAGTTTCTCAAAAATTTGTCGTACGGAGTCGACTTTAAACTGTAGGTCCCGCCACTCATGTATAAAATTAACACACACAACATAAGTGGTGTGAGAAACTAGGTCGTAATCCTGACTGAAGGGTTGTAATGACCAATTATGTATGTATGTATGTATTTCTTCGTCTACTGTCTCTCAGCAGCCTTCCGGTAAAAACTTTAAGGAAATTGCCATGATAAGTTTCTTAAATATCTGTGGTTCGGAGTCGCCGTTACCGTGTAGATGCCTCCAGTTTTGGATATAATTAACACATACAGCATGGATCGTGTGAGATGTAATCTTTGACTAAAGTATTGTAGTGAACAATTAAGTGAGCTAAGTAAGTAAGACGCCGAGGAACTTACTAAAGATTGTCAAGGCTTAGAGGTGATATTATACAGGTATCCTATATAGTTTGAAGAAAGTACAAAAGATCACATGGTTGCAGTAATAAGGTACCTTCTCACGATAATAATAAAAAAATATTTTCAAATACACCAGTTTTTATTGAAAATATTTAAACTCTTTAAAATCGATTAATTTAAATGCAAAATTTTAATTTTAATTTACCCGATAATAATTTTGTAATAATTTTATTTACAATCTAAAAGTTTCCATTGGGAAGATTATTTCTAATTTTTGGGAAATTTTATCTTTATGAGATGATTTAATTCTCAAGAAATTTAGTTTAGTCTAAAGTGAAATCATATCAACGAAATACAATATGATCTAGAAACACTGTGTACAACTTTTCTTTTTGAAGTATTTCTGTTCAATTCTAGGCCAAAATCAAGACACTAATTATAGTTTAAGTTATAATCATAATTTCAAATTGTAGTTGTTCTTTACAGCAATAATTTTCAGTTACAACCACTTGCAAAAACGTATAAAAAAAAAACATCCAGTAAATCTATTAAATTTGGACCAAAACAAAAATTATTTTTATTGCATAAAAAAGGCCAGACCTCTGTTACAGGAGAGTTAAAATAATAGCATATTGAAAAAAAAAATTAGAAACAAAAAAAGAAAGAATGAAATAGGTTTTGGTTGTTTTTATTATTATTTTCTGTTTTTTTAGGTTTTTCTTTCGTTTTTTTTTTTGTTTTGGAGAGGAGAAAATCATAAACCATGCTTATGGTTTTTGTTTTATTATGACCAGCTCTATGGTTATATAGTATTTTCGGTTTTATTATTATTATTTTGTTTTTGGAAGACCATGACGCCCCTTTTCCATGATTCCCAGCTTGAGTTTTTTTTTCGTTGTTTTTTTTCCTTCAGCTTCAGCTTGAGCTTAGGCTGCTTGTGGTGGTTTGTTGCACTTCACTAAAAATCACGTATTCTGTGTTACACTATTTTCAACGTTACAATGAAACGAACTAAGACGAGGCAAAAAACAAAAAAAACAAAAAAATCACAAACGTTTGTTCGTGCATACAACACAAAATTCAATTCAATACAACATAATGTTGTTGTTTGGAAAAATAGTAACAACATCAACGAGAACATTGAATAGAAAAAAACCGATTTTTTCCTTCTTTTTTTCTTATTTTAAATCCTAAAAAAACGAACTTTTACAAGGTATTTCAACAACATTCGGAAGAAAAAAGAAAAATAAAAAAATTCAAACTTAAGTTGAGTTAAGAAAGAAAAAAATTTTAAAAATTAAAACTAAAACTGAAACTAAAACATCGATCGATGAGTTTGAATTTTCAAACTGATGATGCTGGTAGTTTTGCTTGATGAGGTTGTACGGTGTATGACTATGACGATGACGATGACGATGTCTACGATGATGATGATGTTGGCTAAAATAATTTAAATCAAAATGAAAAAACCAGGGAAAAGCCAAAACTCACTACAACAAACAATGTCTTAACAATGGCCAAAACATTTTAAATCGTAGACAATGCTCAGGAACAAAAAAAATTAAAACAAAAAAAAAATATTGAAAAAAACCCATGTTTTAGTTTTAGCAGTAGTTCGGTAAGTTAGTCAGAAGCCCAAAGATTTCATTATGGTATTTTTACATTAAAAGGAGGTTGGCTCCACCTACAATTTCGATTAGTTTTTTTGCTATTTTTAATTTTTTTTTCTTCTTTTTAACTTGTTGTTGCTTATGATTTAGAAAATATTCACAGTAAAAAAGTTAAACCGAAAAATTGCTTTTTTTCCAAAATGCTTTGTTTTCTAGTATTGCGAATCAAATAAAACTAAAAGCATCATCATAATACAATAAAATAAATATTATTTAAAGTACTGTAAACAATTGCAATTGTTTGAAAATCTTCTATGAAAACCAACCACACAATAACATAAAGCTTTATCAGGCAAAAAACAAACACAAAAAAAAAATGAACACAATTTGAAGATATAAAAAGGAATTAAATCGTCAAATTTAAAGGTTTCTGTTGCTCAACTCATTTCCCATTTTAAACACTTAGTAGGGGAGGGGCAACAGTTTAATTCAACAAAACATATAGAAATTATCAGTCAGGTTGAAAGGTTTTAGTTTGTTTTTAGAATTAAATACAGATTGGTGTTATAAAAGGTCGTTTTAGGTAGGCAGGTAAAGTAATTTGTCTATACACAATGTAAAGCCCATTGTGATTCCACATTTATCCATTTCCTCTAAGCTGTTTGGGCTTTCTAATTAAATGTTTTAGACTCCTAATGTCTATGAGCGACAGATCATTTAAAATATTGTCGGCGCAGTAGTCTTGTAGGTAATGTGTTGGGCTATTAGACGTGAGGTTAGACATCAAAACGAAATACGACAAAATATTTCTTCGGCGAATTTCCTCTCTGGCAAAAACTCTGAGAGAAAATAAAATACCCATGAAAAGTTTTTTTAAAAAAAGTCTGCCTTTCAGAGTCGGCCTTAAACTGTAGGTCCAGACACTAACATATAAAATTAGCACACACAACATAAGTGGTGTGAGAAGCTAGATCGTAATAATCAATTATGTATGTATGCGTTAAAAATATCTGTATGAAAGACATCAGGATACTTTTTCCTTGTTCAACACAGTACTGAGCATCTACAAGAAAGTTGTCATGTCTCTGCAGGTCCTGCAGAAGTTGCCTGCCATGCGTTCAAAAATAATACTTCCTGCATGAGTTCTCAGTATGCAATGTCCAGTAATGACTCCTGCAACCATACTGAGTGTACTCCTTTGGAGTTTGTGCAGTATTTTCATGTGCGCTATTTATGCAACATTACTTACTTATTTAAAAGGTTGTAGCCACCCTTTAGTCAGGCTTACGTCCTATACTCTCACACAATCCACGTTGGTTGTGTTAATTTCATCCATGAGTGGCTTCACCGAAAGTTTAAAATCAAATCCGAACGACTGATTTTACGGAAGCTTTTCATGGCTATTTCGTTATTTACTCTCAACGTCTTTTGGCAGAATACTGCTAAAAGAAAGTCGCAGAAGAAAAAATTTGTCATATTTCGTTTTATTCGAGGTGCCTGAGCCCGCGTTAGAAACATGGGCTTGCGTCTAATAAGCGAACACCCTACCTAATTAGACTACAGCCACTTCAACTTTTTTTCAAACTTTAGCTAGAGTTTTTGGACTGTTCGTATCCCAAGCTGTACAACCGCCGTACAGAATTTATGATTGCATTGTGAACTATAAGTTCGCAAGTTCTTCTTCTTAAAGTTCCAATGTTTGCAATTTCTAACAAGTGATACGGAATTTTGTGCACTTCTACCAGATAAGTCGATGGTTTGGTTGTTATTCTATTAAAATTTATGGCATTTAAAATAGGAACGAGTTAGCACAACAGAAAAAATAAGTCAATTTCATATGCTGATAACATCTAGTTGCTATACAATTATAGGATATATTATTAGAAGGCGCTTGAGGGCCTCTAAACTCTAATTGTTGATCCAATAAGAGTTCTAAACCATTACAAATATTGAGTGCATCTTTTAATATGCATTGATAGCTTATGACCTATCTCTCAGACTACAGTTCTTACCAAATTTGAATTTTTTTCTTGGCAAAAAAGCAACCTTTCCGCTGAACATAATTCTTTAATAGGAACATATTCCTCAAACAGCACGACTTTTGATAAGGAAACACAGTGATTTGCAAAAGTTGTACATTAGTTACATAACGTACATACATACACAATTGGTCAATACAATCTTTCAGTCAGGCTTATGGACCTAGTTTCTCACATCTCTTATGTTGTGTGTGTTAATTTTACACATGGGTTACGGGACCTACAGTTTAAAGCCGACTTCGAACGACAGATTTTTTGAGTAACTTTTTCATTACAGTTTTATTCACTCTCAGAGTTTTTGCCAAAAATCTACTGAGAAGAGGCGCCAAAAAAATATTTTTTCGTATTTCGTCTTAATATTTGTCAACACACTGCCTACTAGACTACGGCGACTTCTTGTTCGTTTGTTAGTCTATTTAGTTTGAAGCGTTGTGTCTTACTCAGCAATTCTGTCATTGTCACATGCCATGAATGCTTTACACCGCTAAACCAAATAGAAAATGATGATACAGTTATTACTGAACTTATGTGGTTGCAGCACCAAACTCTTTATGTCGCAAAAGTACCGGTAAAATTAAAATGTCGTAAAATGTCCAAAAATGACAAGCACATCAGGTCAAGACTGTAGCAAATCATAAGCAACAAACTTGAAGTTTTAAAGTGTTAATGCCTTTAAAACACTTTAACTTGAGTAGTTTTAGAAAAATTTGAATAAATTTAATTTTTTTATTGGCTTTTTGGCTTAAACAGAAAGCTTGAAAGAATAAAACAAAATATTTTTTTCCCCTGATGTTATTTGTACTAGCAATTTAGTTGAAATGAGCAAGCAACTCTTTTTGTTTAAATATTCAAAACTATGAAATCTTTTATTTCTCTGAGTTATAGAAGAAATGAAAAATGTTTTCCCAAAGGGCTTTAAAAGGGGGAGTATATATTGGGCTTCTACTTCTTATTTTTTATTTTTATTTTTTTGATTTCTTGAAAAGAAAAAAATCTATATTTCATGTTATTTGTTGCTTCTTCAAATAACAATAATATTTAAGCAAAAGCATCAGTAGTCATAGTAGTATTAATGTATTGATGGCTCATCTTAGATGCCCTCTCACAATACAAAACTGCCACTGCTTAAACAGGCAAACGAACACACCAAGTTAGCTTAGAGTATTCAAAGCAAAATGAAATACATTTTACGGTTTTAGGGTTTTAAAACCGGCTACAGGATTTTATTATTGCCATTAGAAAAAAATCAAAAATACTCAATAATCCGCAAACATTTTATTGTGATTGTTTTGAATACCCTACAATTAAAGTTTTGAATAAAACCTTATTGTAATGCTCTACCAGCATATTGTCCACAATTTTTATTTACAAGAACCTTTAAAAAAGTTTACCACAATGGAAAACTTGTTGCTACAATAGCTGTTAACAGAAATCATTGTTCAGTTTTGTTTTGTATTGTTTTACCCAAAACAAGCAACAAGAAAAAAACCAAAAAAAGAGAAGAAATCCCTTAAAGATGAAAAACAGAAAAACAACAAGAAGAAAAACTCAATTTAAACTTGATTTAAAACCTTAACTAAAAGCCTGTGAAAAATCCAAATTCAATGCAGTTTTCTTCAGTTATTTTAACACAAATTGTCGTATTGTTTTTTTCTTTTCTTTTCTTTTCTAGTTTGTAATAGTTTTTGTTTTAATTCTAGAAAACATGTTACAAATGGTGTACATCATTTGAACATACCGTTAAAGATTGGTTTTGCCATAAAACGTTACTTTTTTTCTGTTATTTTTCGTTTAATTTTTATGTTGATGGAAGGAAAAAAACTCAAAAGCAAATTTATTTAAAACCTATTTATTTGACAGCCAATTTAATTACAAATGAGAGAGAGGGGGAGGGGGTAAACATATTAAAGACCTAACAAAAGGGGCGGCTTTACCAACTGCTTTACAATCTCTAATGTTATTGAAGATATAAATGGGCGTGTTAAAACAAATATTGTTTTTGTTATTGCTTTTATCTCAAAAATAAAATGAGTTTATTATTATTATTGTTATTATTATTGTTACTTTACTATAATATGTACTCGTGTTATTAAAGTGTTTTTTTTTTATAATAAACAAAATCAATCATGTTATTTTTATCATAAACATGTTGGCCTACATTTGTTAAATGAAGTTTGTGTCTTGAGTCTTTTGTTGAGAAGACATGATTAATCGATGGCAAATAAATTCAATGTAATTTAAGGAAAATGCTAATGCTTTACACGTTTAAACAATAAATTTGTATGCAAAAGTAATAAACAAATCCGTAGAATTTTTTTTTTGGGAAACGAGTTTAAGAATATTCTACTAAAAGCGAATGCTAAGAAAATTGATTTGTTTTAAAAACAATAATAAATTTATTAAATTGGAAAAATTGTAAGAATAATAAAATTATACGTACAGGTTGTAATTAAAGTTTTCCATTCGAAATGAAAAATATTATGTTAGGTTAGGTTAGAGGACGTGTACTTGTCGATTAAGACAAGTACGGTACCCGGAGGTCGAATTGACCCATAGTACAACGTCCTAGTTCCTCACACCACTTATGTTCTGTGTGTTAATTTTATACATGAGTGGTGGGACCTACAGTTTAAAGTCGATTCCGAACGACAGATTTTTATTTATTGAAAAACTTTTCATTGCAATTTTTATTTACTCTCAGAGATTTTCCAGAAATCTACTGAGAGGAAGTCGCCGAAAAAATACTTTTTGTATTTTATCTTTGATGCCTGGCCTGGGGCTCGAACCCAGGCTTTTGCGTCTAATAAGCCAACACACTACCTACTAGACTACGGCGACTTCATGAAAAATATTGCATTTGCAAAAGTTAGCTTTGAATTTTCCAGAACTCCTCAATTCTATGTTCATATGTATATAGCTGTAGTACCAAAAACTCATGAGTATTTTCCTAGCAGAAGCTAACTCCATGTAAAGATGTATACAATACGTAGATAGAAGTTACAGAAGTCTAGCAATACCATGTGGCAGTCAGTCCATCATCCGAACTCTTAGCTCTAATGAGGTTGACTCGGGATAAGTATGGCACTGTTTGGGAAGGTAGAATCGTGTAAACAGGGAAAATTGGCCAACCGTATATGGGTAACTAAATAACAGTGATCCATTGGTTAAGCGAAGGCCAATATCTTAAACTTTGGTTATAGAAAACATGATTTCTTGTAGCATAATATTTTATGCCATTTATTGTAGGCGAAGACTTTGTCATTCACGTTTTAGAGTCATAGAGCTACAGATACTTGATAGACACATACATAATTGGCCATAACAACCCTCCAGTCAGGTTTACGACTTAGCTTCTCACACCACTTATGTTGTGTGTGTTAATTATATGCATCAGTACAGTTTCATGGTAATTTTATCATGGTTTTTGCCAGAAATTTGCTGAGAGAAAGTTGCCGAAGAAATATTTTTTCATATTTTCGTTTTGTTGGAGATGCCTGACCTGGGGTATGAATCTAGGGCTCCGACTACGGTGACTTCATATACTTGACACCTACATTGAATACATTGATTTTGCATTGTAAGCGGTAGCCTTTTTAATCGCCAAGAAGTTGCGATGATTCTTAATTTTGGTTAGAATGTCTTGTTATTTGTTTTGTTGCTATTCAGAATAATATCTGGTAGATGATGAAATAATTTCACGTCCCTTAGCCTTTGACACGTTGATTGAAGGCGAGCTGATCCTGTTGTAAAACCAAATTTTTTTCTGCAATTTAATTTTTAATTTCGAATTCTTTTTGCTTGAAGCGAGTATCATCAAAAAGGAGACGAGATTGTAATCCTTTAAGTTATTCCAAGACGTACGAGATGTGTTGAGCAAGCGCGTTTTGGAGTGAAATTGAAGACTAATATTTTTTTATCTAATAACGTGTGTTTTAACCTAAAACCATGAACAAATTGACAAACTTTCGTATGGCGTATTTCGTAGTGGCCTTTTTTAACTGTGTCTGTAAGCAAAGGAATTTAATGCACATGGCTGAGACTTGCAAAAAAGTTTACAACATAGGAAGTCATTTCGAAAGTCAATATATAGAGCAGGAGATCGAGTGGCGTCTATTGGTAGCCGTGGATAAAATTTTAACGAACAACTCTCGAGTTCATTTACACAAAGAACTGTATACTAAAGTCCTTTAAAAAGGCTTGGATTGTTAATTTTTGAACACAATCCAACTGCAGCTAGATTTTGATGCGCTAAGCCAGAAGACTACCAGTCTTCAAAAGTTCTTTTTTATTTATTCTACAAAGTGGTGATTAAATATGTTTCCATAATCTTGGAGAGTGTATATAATATAGCTTTTGAGAGTCAGTTCTCTGTGTTATTAGCTTCAACATTTTTAAGAAAGAGGAAAGGATACTGTAACAGTATTCTATCGGGCGCTAAAAATAATGGCAAAGAATAAAACATGCAAGGATTACTCATATAGCAAATGAGATGCCAAAAACACTACCTTATAACGCTTTTACCACTCAGGAGAAATACCATAAACGGAAGATATTTCAGATCTTTTGTATTGTAAAAAAAGTTCGTTTTCTAAGTCTTTCGATAAATATAGTGGAAGAGAAAAATATTTTGGGTCATGCGCTATGAATTTATTCAACGTATGCTAACTAAATAAAAACTATATTTAGTTTTTAAAAAATATTTTTATTCAAAAAATTACATTCTCAACTCGAAACAAATTTAAATTTCAAAAAATTATGTCAAATGATTTGTCTAGAAAGTAAACATTTTGTTTTTTAGGTTGTTAAAGCAATTAATATTTCTTGTTTTTATTTATTTGTTTATTTTTTTTTTCTTCTTAGTACCATAACCTTTTGATACTCTAACCACCACTCTGAGAGTGCGGTCATTGAACATTCAATTTCTTTTAGCCTTCATTTCTAAATATTTTCTCAGTATAAAGCGCTACCTTTGATGTTACTGTGGCTCATAGTTTAACTAACAAATTAAAAGTCATCCAATCGTCATTATGACTATAAATATTGGTTTCATGTTAATAACAACAACAACAACAATAGCAACAAAAATAATGTTTTTTACTTAAGCCATTATTGTAACAAAAATAATAAAAAAAATCATAACAAAAAAGGAAAGAAAATTATGAACAGATAAATAAATTGGTACAGCTTCCTGTAGAAGCCAAGCCATAGAGCAGAAGGCAATTAAATACAAAATAAAGGAAAGGGTCTATTGCAAGCTTGCTTAACTCAAATAAGTAAGCGTGGAAAAGTTGAAAGGATGACAAATATGAAATTGTTATGTTAACTGACAAATGCTTATTAAAAATACAATTAAAATTTTGCAAAAGCCTTGAATTGCTTTGAATGTTTTTTAAAACGAAACCAATATTATTCAATTCGAAAGTATATGCTGGTTAAACAAAAAACTTTAAATCAAATCAGATCAGATCATGAATAGAAGAGAGAGAAAAAAATAAAACATAAGCAAAATAAATACCTCGCCCATCTCTGTAAATGGTAATGCTATATAAAAAGTAAACGGCTTAATAGCATATCACTTTAATACGTTATTTATATCAGGCTTCTCTCTACAAATACAATTTTAAATAAATCCTATAAAAAAAAACAACACACCACAACAACGTTAACTGGCTTAATAAATGTTTTCTTCCAATACCAAATAGTCAAAAGGAAGCAAAGACAAAAACTAAAACAAACAAAAAAACAAAAACAGAAATAAAAAAACGAGATAAATATTGCTAAAGTTATAGTTGTTGGTGTTGTTGTTTTATTTTATAAAACGATATCCCAGTGCAACAAGTGAAGTATCGTTACTTACGGCTGGCAACTGATAATATGACAAAAAAAAGCTCAACTCAAAGGAAAAGTTTATTAAAATATTCAAAATCCACAAAAAAACACCAACACTCACTCATACATGCACGTTGATTTTTACCACTACAACCATCAAAACAACTACGTGTTTAACTAAAAGCCTGGCCAGCTACTTACACGTATTGAAAATAACGTTAGTTTTTCTTTAAGAGATTAAAGAGTTGGCAGGAAAGCTTGTGGACAAAGGGAAGTATAGCCAAATTGATTATTGAATTGAGTTTTGTAGAAGAGAAAACTTTTAAGATTTATAATGAGCAAGTGACATAAACGTATAAACACTCGGCTCCTTTGAAATTGATTTGACAACAGTATGGAAATTTAAGACAATGAGCAGATAGATAAACTTAAAAGGATCGGAGCTTTTATGCATAGAAGCTGTGGGAAAAAAACCTGTATGCTAATCAAGTGCTATGAAATTAATCTTACTGACAGCGAACAATATCCTGAAGATTGTCAAGTCAAGGGGACTTCGGAAACGTTGTAGGGAAGCTCTACATATGTTGACGGCAGTACGATAGATTTTAAGGTCGTAGTATTCATACGCCTCTATACAAAAATTATAATCAAATCATAATAACATTACTTACTTGAGAGTAATCTCCGAGTTTTTGTCAGAATAAATTTTTGTTCATATATATTTCGCTTCGTTATGTTCGAAATGTCTGAACTGTAAATGGAGTCAGGGGCCGGTTATGGCGACTTCAGTCATGATAATATACTCACTTTATATTTTTTGAAATCGCCGTTGTATAGTCAGTAGTCGTAGTCTTCTTCTGCGTCGCATTACACACTCCCAAAGTTTTCGTTATAACACCAATAAACCTTGAAAACTGAAGTATTTTTTTTATCAAATATGACCTCCATAAATCGGAAAAATTTAATAAAATTTATAAAGAAGGTTTTTCGGACCTATTAGGCTGGTTAGCTATTGGACCAAGGATTCCAAAACAATTTTCGTTACGGTCGGGTAACTCTTGGGACCGACGATATAGCCGGTGTAGTTAACTGTTTTCTTCAAATGAGCAACAAATGGTGCTAAATCGGATAAAAAATGGACTTCTGGCGGAAATGAACTTTATGGGCTGGATAGTCATGGTATTCCAAATCGTTTTCCTTACGATCGAGCTTTATTTGGAATGGGATATATAGCCGACGAACCTAATTGTTTTTTTTTTCAAATGAGCAACACAAAGTGAAATTGTAGGGAAATGGACTTAAACGTTTTAATAATTCTCATTGAGTTAATATTCGTTTATATTTACACAACAAAATGTCGTATTTTTCTCAAGTTTGATTTCTTTGGTAAATGACTTGAATTTTTAGGTCAATGACTGGCATCTTTTGAACGATGAATTGCGTTTTATGATCTATAACTTGGGTTTTTTTTTGGTTGTTGACTTGCTTTTATTTGGTCGATAACTTGCATTTTTTTTTGACGATGACTTGCACTCTTTGGTAGATGGTGACTTGCATGTTTTTGGTTGATGACTTTGATTTTTTTTTTTTGTAGATGACTTTCGACGTTTTGGACGATTAATTGCATTTTATGGTCGATAACTTGGGTTTTTTTGGTTGATGACTTGCTTTTTTGGTCGATAACTTGCCTTTTTGTGGACGGTGACTTGCACTCTTTGGTAGACGGTGACTTGCATGTTTTTGTTTGATAACTTTGATTTTTTTTTTGGTAGATAATTTTCGATTTTTTGGACCATGATGAGTTGCATGTTATTAGTCGATAACTTGCTTTTTTCGATCGATGACTTGTACCACCATGGGTTCCTGTGCCGAAAACCTAAAAGTAGAGATTTTCTTTGATATTCACCGCATGGAAATTTTCTTTAATGTCTCTATAGGCTAACCTTCCCCTTGTCCATTCTTATTTAATTTTTTTTTATTATTTTGTCTTTCAACTCTTAAACATTTTTATTTACGTTGAACCCTATTGAAACGCCTGTTGACGTTTTAGTGATAGAAACCATCGCTCTCTCACACTCCAAGCTTCACTTTAACTTGCTATATCTATCAAAAAAAAAGCACACACACACTCATACAATTTCAACGAAATACATTATTGTTTGAGTATGTATGGCTTTTTTTGTCTTAAACACGACTCATATATACACACGCACGCATTCAGTTAGTTATACTACCTGTAGCATTACATCTTATAGCTGCTGTAACCGATGTCTCTTGGTCTTGGCGGCGTAGTTAAGCGTGTAGTGCCATTAAACGTGTAGCAGTTATTTTAGCGCATCTGCTGCAAATGCACCACCAATGCACACTCATCATTCAATATGGTGAGTTGCTTTAACAAATAACAACAACAACAACAAAATTCATTTTATAAATAAAATATAATTTTTTTTCTTGTTGTTTTTTGTTTTTGATGTTATAAACTCGACTTGAGTAAGATGATGACTGTTTTCTTTTCTTTCCTTTTTTTGTACGTTTTCTTTGGCTCTTCCTAGACCCAGTCTATACTCTGTGTGTACGTATATATATTTTATATATGTATGTGTGGATGGTTAGTTTAAACCGCCAAGAGTATAATTTATGATTTCATTAAAGCAGCAAACATTTTTTATCGCTCAACAAAAATCTAAGCCATGTCATGTTGTTAAACTTATAAAAAGGAGACCTGATCATACAGTCTAAAGTTTTTCCTTCATTCCTTCATTGCTGCAGTCTTCTTCTTTTCTCTTTTCTTTGCCTTTTCCAAAGGAAATTATGGCAGTGCGTTAATAAAAGGTATCGAAGAAGAAGAAATAAGTAAAAAAAAAATTGAAAATTTATTGTTAAAAAGGAAAGAGAGAGAGAGAGAGAAAGGGAGAACGAAAGCAAAACAAAACTGTGCGTGTTTAGAGGTAAAATCGTAAAAGAAAAAGTAGCTGATATGGACAGCAAGTCAGTAAGTATAGATTATGCGAGGACTAATGAAGCAAAAGTTTTTCGATATTTTTTAATTAGAAAAGGCATTAAACAAAAACAGGCGGGCATAAGTTTAAATAGTTAGTTTTTAGGAAGGCTGTTGTACCTCAACCTCTATACAGTTTATTATTGCTGGAGTTTATTATTGCAAAAAAGTCTGAACGATAAGCTCAACCATTCTTATTTCGGCTGAAGGAAATCAGAAAATTGTTCTCTCTTGTCATCGTGTTGATGTAATAAGTAAAGAGGAATCACCACTATATTTAGCAAGACAATATCAGACTTAGACAAGTTTAAATATTGCAAGAGCGATGGTATTTATTGCCTGTCACAATCAGCTGACATGGTGGTTTAGGAAAAATATTTTTCAAAATTTCTGGACACTCACCGGGGCTTTTCGCTTTTCTGTGAAATATGATGTTCTACGTAAAGTCGGGTTATCGATCACTAGAAACAAATTGTGTTCAAAGGCTGAGAAATATTACCGAAACAAATATTATTTGAATCCATCTTGTCGTAGCACCAGAAAAAAAATCATTTCGATTGAAATTTATGATTTGGCTATCCATTTAGGGCTTTTGCTTGCCATGAAGCTCTCTCCAGAGAGACAAAGAAACTCCATTCAATGGCAAAGATAAGATGGGTTAATGAACCCACTTGTAGAGTTAGCAGTCAGATCTGACTCGATATGTGTGGAACAGAATTTGCATTAAACATTTCAAGATGCCATATAAGGAGTGATAACAAGACACTGGCTTCTGGGTGTTGACACCAGGAGACTGGGAATACCTCATAATGACAAGTAAAGAAGCAGCAACGAAAAACAGGAGACCATATAATACCTTCTCTGTCATTGAATTTAGTGACAAAACGTATCGAGCTCAAGTAGAAATAATAAAAATTCATTCCTTCATAAGACTCTTGGTTGGTTGAGAGATAACCGTCAGCAGGTATAATTACGTGACAGAATAGGTAATATTGGTGATACAATCGGACCTTACAGGACTCTGGTTTAACCAAACCTACTGATTACTAGCTAATAAGAAAGTTGCTAGAAGCCTTTCTTAGTTTTATAGCAGCTGGACTAAATTACTCTCTTCTGCTGTTATTATCCGGTATTTTCGAGAATCAGCTGTGTTATCAAATGGCATTAGAAAGCTTAGTTTCTCCATCACAACTACTCAACGAGTGTTAAAATATTGTGTTATACGCTGTCAGTTTTAACAACTTTAAAATAAGATTTCTAAGTATAACCTCTCTTGGTTAATTAAATAATCCAGTGCCTTTTAATTTCATTGATCGCCCTTTGGCTACATTGTATCGGGTTTAATTGAGGCTAAGATGCTTATTAGGCTTACAAGCTATTGGTACAGTTGCATTGTAGTGTTTGTTACGAAACTCCATTTGGATTGGGTATGGTTAAGGCTACTTAACAGTTCAGTATGCGGGTGTCATGGTCGTACCATCATATGAACCGAAGTGAGCGCAATTACAGCCTACTTAGTCCTCATAAACTGTCAATACAAATCCATGTAAAAAAATTCTAAACTCTGAACTAAGAAAACTTTCATTTATTTACGTCACCTTTCTCATTGACTGCAAAATATTTTTTCAATGCATTGAAGTCTAGAAAATCGAAAACAATTTTACCATTTTCTTCTCTTTTCTTTCTTTTTTTCTATTTTTTTTCTGAAATTCTTTGCTTTTGGCCACACGCAGCTGTTGCCACACTTAATGTGTGACTGTGTGTGTATGTATATAGCCCGGTGAATTGGCATATTTTATAGAATTTGATTTTTTTTCTGTTATTTTTATTTTTCTATTCCTGTATTTAGCTGCTGCTTTTCAATAAAAACTAAAGCTATTAAAGTGAACATCAAATGTCATGTGAATCTTAAGTTGTCATCACAGTCATACAATATAAACACGCTACATACACTGACATATGCACACACACACTTACCCACTTGGCTCTACGTAACCTGTAATAACACTAAACTCAACTTCTACTGATACTGATTGCTAAAGAGCGCATTACACACTTCACGTATAGACGTACAAGCGTTTAAGCTGGCAATTTTTTTTATTTTTTTGTAATGAACGGAACGCATCAGATTTGTTTTTCTTCTTCTATTCCTACTGTTGCCAGTAAAATGTTTTGTCTTGACAATGTTTTTCTGTAGACGCTTTAATGTAGACGTTGTTTTCGTTTCGTTTTTTAACTGTCTTTTCATACAGATACACATACACATACACTCACACACACACACACCGATATTACATTGTATATACATTTTAACGTTTATTGAGTTTCTAAGCCCGACTTTCATATGATTATTGTTGTTGTGTTGGTTGTTGAATAATTGCTGTTAACCGTCGACTAAACTATCGTCGGCTATTGACAATTTTTTGATGTGGATTTTTCTTTTTTCTTTTCATTTTTTCTTCTTGTGTTTTTGTGAGAAAAATAAAAAAGAAAAGCAAAATGAAATGAAATGAAACGAAAAAAATTGGTAGAATTGACTGGAGCTGAGTTGAGTTAAGTTGAGTTAAGAAAATCTTAATGGTCATGTGCAATTAAAGTGTTTGATTTCAAGGTATTTTCAATAAAAATCAAATTTAATGTCACTCATACGCATTGTAGTGCTGTATGTATCTAACAAACATAAAACACACGCACTCACACATTGATTGTATGATGAAATTTTTGTATTAAAATTTTTGAAATGTTTGTTGAATTCTGAATTTAAACAATGACTTGACTAATGTTATGAGAAACCTAATATTCTCAATTAATTTATCACAAACGGTAAATATTTTACAAACAAAACATTTTTAATTAAAAATCTACAGAACATGAGTTTAAAAGTTTATTTTAAAGGAATTTTTAAGGTTTTAATTCATCTGAGAAGACAGATGAATAAAGCGGCTAATAAACCTGCAAATAAAACTACAAGACTTGCAAATGTTTTGAACTATTTTTTCTCACCTACTACAACATATTTTTCGAACACTAGCTCTTCGCCAAAATGAAAGTCTAATATATACGGTCTTCGAACACGTACTTCCGAACTTTGACAGTTAATAGAATCCATCTTGTTGAAGCTACATTTGTCAAATTAGCCGTCATTTATTCTGTCTGTTTTGCCAAAGTACTATGCACGGGTATAGTATTAAAATAACAAAATTGTTTTACCAAAATGGGCGTTCTGTCAAGGCAACGTACTGCGCTCTTCTCTCATTTTACGATTGTCATAATCGCCATACCGAGAGTATTATTCGCAATGTGACTTAACTAATTTAGCTTCGTAATGTGGGCCTGAACACGTTTTTGCAGAGGTCTCTGAAATCAATTAATAACTGGTTCTAGTTTTCATTGAAACTGGGCCCATTTTCTGTATGAACAAATAAAAATTGTATAATTTGAAACGATACTCATACACGATGGAGTCGCTGTAGTCTGGTAGGTAGTGTGTTGGCTTATTAGACGTAAGGCCACGGTTTAAACCCCAGGTCAGACATCAAAATGAAAATATGAAAAAATATTTCTCGGGGACTTCCTCTCAACAGATTTCTGGCAAAAACTCCGAGAGTAAATAAAATTGCCGTGAAAAGTTTCTCAAAAAGATCTGTCGTTCGGAGACGACTTTAAAATGTAGGTGACGCCAGTCATATATAAAATTAACACACACAACATGATTGGTGGTAGACGCTAGGCCGCAATCCTGACTGAAGGGTTGCAATGGCCAATTATGTATGTACGTACTCATACACGTTTCTAACAAAAACTCTAAGAAAAAAAAAAAATTGTCATGAAAAAGTGTCTCAAAAATCTGTCGTTCGGCGTCGACTTTAAACTGTAGGTCCCGCCACTCATGTATAAAATTAACACACACACACACACAACATATGTAAGTGGTGTGACAAGCTAAGTCGTAATCCTGGCTGAAGGGTTGTAATGACCAATTATATATGTATGTAGGTATGTACTTATCCACATGAAATCGAAAATCGTTCAATGCATTCCTAAAAATTCACTGTTTGCTGTTGATTTTGGGCTGAGAGTGTCATCGATCCATATTTTTTTTTTTTGAAAATGTTGGAGACGTTGATCTGAGCGTCACAGTTAAGAGGGCGCGCTTAGGTGAAGAATTCTCAACTTTTTTGACCAGAATTCAATCAACTGGAGACAAGGCGGCTCTACATGCTACGCAGCTAATGCCACTTTGAATATTCTGCAAAATCGATTTCAGATAATGATCAGCTCATGCGAACTGGCCATGGAGATCGCTTCTTTTTTTTTTCTTATTTTCCTAAGTTGCAGGTATATATATGGGAATACGCTACAAAACACTGTGCTGCTGTGCTGTTCTGCCTGATTTATCCGCCAAAGTCTTGGAAATTTCGAATAAGTTTCACCCATAGAAACTGTGATAGATATTTGAGGAACGTGATTTTCCTCACATAATGGCATCAACAGATCTTTCAAACGAATAATAGATCGATTTGTTGATGATATCCCCATTATATATGTACATATGTATACATAGAAATATCACTAGTGTAGGTAAATAATAATTAAATTATATTAAATTATTCGCAAAATAAGAGTTTAATAAATTGAAAATTGCTTTCCGTTCGCTGTTTGCCTTATCCAATATCATCTGTGCCCAACAACACTGGACTTTAATTGCCTGTATTTAGTTACGTGTTAAACAAATCAAATCAATTTAATTTATAACTACACTGTACATGTCTCGTATTCTCTTTATAACCCTACTTAAAGTGTAAAATTACAATTTTATTAAGCATTTCATAATCGATTCATATACATACATACTCGTATATAACCCCTTAATGAATCATGTTAATGCTTCTTATAGGAATATGGATGTATGTATGAGTAGATGTAGAAATTTTTAACACCTAAATTTGAATGCCTAACAGATTAACGTGTAATGTGTGTGGTTAATTAAAAATTTCTTATTTCTTGCTATTTTTGTAATTGCAATTTTCTTTCGTTTTTTAATTGGGAAATTACTTATGCCCTTCATCAATAATTTTTACACTTCCACACTAAGTATTTACAAAAAAAAAATATTGTTTTTCGCATGATTTGTAAATATTACTTTACAAGTAGGCATGTAAACAGACTTACAGACAGACAGACAGACAGGGAGGCAGGCAGGCAAGCAGGCAGGCGGACAAGCAGGAAAATGTAAAAAAGAAAGAAAGAAAAAAAGAGGTAAACGGCTAATGAAGCATCTAATTAGAGAATTCACGCTTTTTATGCTTTGCATACAATGATACTCGTATTGTGGCCAAAGTATGCAGCAAAATATTTGCACTTTTTATTTGTAGACTCTTAGCAAGCAAAGGCATCATCATCTTCATCGTCATCTGCATTGGCAGCAGTATCATTCGCATACCCAGCAAAGGGAACCTAAAATTTTGTTGGTCTTTTCAAAAATCAAAAACTAAAACAAAAAACGGACGAAAAAAAAACATGGGGATAAATAAGAAATAAAATCATAAAACCACGACTTAAATAGCAATGGTTGGCTATCGTATTACGACTACTAACCACCAAGAAAGCAAACTTATTACATACTTTGGCTTGGCAAAAACCGACCAACTTCTTTTTCAATTCTTCTGCTGGGTTTTTTCTTCGTTTTGGTTTTTGTTTAAAAAAAAAAAAATTTTTTTTCCGCTGCATTAGGTTTTTGCCACCATTATAGCGTATAGTTTTCTGTTTTTTTGTTTTTCCATTTTATTAGTTAAAGGTGCATCATGCCTCAATAGATGGTGGCCTAACTGGCTGAACCATTGCATCAGTGGTTGGTTGCTTGGCTTGGCTTACTGGCGGGATAGTAGCTTGCCTGCTTGCCTACCTGCCCATATTGTAGCCTTGGTTAGCTTTAGCTGGTATACATGAATATGAGAGTGTGTCTGTGGGTGTGTGTGTGTGTGTATTTTGAGATGGTGGGTTCATTGATTGTTGATATCAACTATCTCAGCATAGAGCTACAACTCAATTAATAACAATTTCTCAGAACAATAAAGATTTCGTAACCCAAAAAGCAAAAAACAAAAAAAGACAGAGAAAATAAAACTAAAACAACAGCTACAAAATCCTTATTTTAAACAGTTTTTGGAAGAATAAAGAAAAAAAAACAACTCCCTTTAGATACCACCTTCTGCTTGGCCTTTTTCTTTTTTTCTTTTAAAAATAATAATGAATTTAAGCCATGTTAATACCAATTTGCTAAAAATGAAATTAGCTTTGGCTTATATTAGTTTGAGTTGCTTAAATTAAAACTGCATTTAACTATAAAGTTATTTAACAACAACAACAACACCAAGAAAACATTACAAAAAATTTAAACTCATTTGGTTTTGAGATTGCTTTGCTGCCTGCTCTTCTGCTGGCTGCTTTCCAAAGCCATCTGCACATTTCTTCTATTCTTATCGGTGTTGTGTTGTCGTTAGTTTTTTGGGAAATTAGTTGAACTCTTAACGATGACTTTTGTAGATGTACTCACTCTTATATTGTTTATAAACAGCAGAATATAGACGTACATACTTATGTACATAATCGAGTGTTGTTCAGTTGCATCTTTTTCCCATTTTAAGCAGCCGTGTTTGGTTGCTTTTGCAACTTCAAACTTCACTGTTAAATTTTTCCTAAAGGTGTCAAAAGATAAAAATTTATTTAATTTTTTTTCCCTCTTTCAATTTAATTTCAGTGCTGTGCTGTTAATTTTTCTGTTTAGATTATAATATCATGTTATGATTTGAAATTATAGAGTGACTTCAGTAAGGTCTCTCTCTCTCCGTCTGTAAAACCAGGCTAGACAAGACAGTTTAATTAAAAAATCATGTTCTTTTTCAAAAAAGATTTACTTAAAGCAGGTCAATTGCAAAACTAATAGGATTTATGGGTAATTGGGGGAACAAAAATCACAAATCAAATGAAATTCTCACATAATATTCTTTTTTTTTATTGAAATTCTGTAATATTTTCAAAAAATTTCGAAAACTTAATAAAAAATTTTAAAATATTTTTTTTCTTGGAGATTTGATGATGAAATTAAAATAAATTTGATTGGGTTTAGTAAACTGTCGTATGAGTTTAATATTGTCAAATAATAAGGACACAGTAGAAGTATGTATATGTTTTTAAGGTCTATTGTAGGTACATACATCGTTAGAAAGAATTTTAAAGATTTTGTAAAAAGTTTCTTTCTTAAGTCTTTTGTTTACAAATTTGTTAAACTATTAAGGGAAAATAGGTGCAATAATTCCTTCAACGCACTTAGATGTTTGTTTCTTTTGTTTATATAAATAGTATCCGTACACTGAAATAGGAACAATCGTACTCTCCGAAAATATGAATGAAAGCAATGTTACAGAACTATACTCGAAGTGAAGTTACAGTAGCCTAGTGATCAGATTTCTGGCAAAAACTCTGAGAATAAATAAAATTGCCATGAAAAGTTCCTCAAATCGTTCGGAATCGACCTAAAACTGTAGGTCCCGCCACTCCTGTATAAAATAATTAACAAACACACCATAAGTGGTGTGGGAACCTAGGTCGTAATCCAGACTGAAGGGTTGTAATGACCAATTATGTATGTATAGTTAGATAAAGAGATTGATTGTGGATGGCTATAGGAAACCATTACCATAAGCAATAGTTCGTGTTTGTCGTATTCATTCAGTAGCTGAATCAGACTAAGTCTTTGAACTTTCTCATAAAGTTACTAATTAGGCTCCCAAAGCCTAATAGACTGTTCGGACAGTGTAAAGCAATGACAGAGAAAGTAGATGATAATATCTTTCTGCTTCACTTCATTGAAACATCTGCAAAAGTTCTTATGCGGCAGACACAACCACATCGCTTATATAGCCTCCTGGAATAGTGGTCAGAGTGAATGAACTTTTCTAATCATTTAGAGATCTAATCTGTCCTTTTATTGCACAGGTATGTTCATTCAAGTAAGAATAAAGAGTATATTCCAGTTATTTATGTTGTTAAGATCTTTCCAGCATAATGCGTGCTATTCTCTTAACCATTATGAGTATGACTCAATACGTGGAAGTGAGAACTATTGCTAGTCATCTGCTCTAAAGCATTTCATTCATTATGCTTTGAAGGAAATATGTGGAGATTGTCGAATTTAAAAATAAATTTCAATAATATGCTCTGGAATTAATGAGATTGGAGATAATGAATGTCATATCACGCGGACTATAATCTACGCAATGATAGGCAAAACAAATAAGCTTAAGCGAAAGTCTGCTAAATTTTATTAACGGATGAACTATAAAAACATGAACATCATGTGAACTTGAAGGAGAAGTTGCGATTAAAATGCGGCTAAACACTTAGCTGGACGACTTAGCAGTATAACATGCTTGAGCATCGATTGACAAAGCTTAGATTAGCTATAAAATAGAAGAAGATTTGAGCGGAATCTTCTTCGAATACACTCCATATTTTAACTTCAGCAGGAGTCTCCTTACAGGAAAGATGTGGTTAACATCCATCGTGACGAAATATTGATATGAAACTGTTGGCCTCGACTATCTAAGCATTTTCTTCAGTTTCGCTGCTTGTAGTGCTCTTGAAACTGAATAGAAGAAGCTGAGGAATACTCTGCACTTGCAGATTACTCTGCTCGCAATAAGCACCTTTTCAGCTTTGCTGCTAGTAGTACACTTAAAACTGAATAGAAGAAGCTAGAGATGCGTGCTTTTGCAAATCACTTTGCCCACAATTACCACCTGCTATATGCATACAGATACCCAAAATCTGCCGTGAGAAAGAGCAGCAGTGTTGCACTAGTGGCTAGGAGCTACAGTCTTTTGTATACGCTTTGAATTTTCTGTTGCCTTCTTTAAACTATCTGATTCGAGTCCCTATCTTACTTAATATATGATTGATAAATGCGTGATTAACATTGGATTTGACTCCTTCTTAATTACATTACATTGAATTCAAAAAAAGAAGGCATTTACATCCTAATTTCTACAAACACTAGACCTTAGCTAACCAAAGTCTATAGTTTTTCATTATTTAATACAGAGACATAAGCTCCTTAAGTGAGGAAAAACACATGCGTCTAGGGAAGGAATTTAATTTCACAATCCTATACCAATCTTATACCTTCCTTGTGCTTTACTCTACATTACTCCTTCATATTTTCACATCCTCATGTTTTCCCCGTGTCTTACAAATCAAATAAAATTTCATTTACTTTGTTTTAAACGACATTTCATTATAAATAAATTAATATTCATTAAAATAATTGAAGAAAAAAAACAATCAAATTAATGATTTCAACAAATGCAACAAAAAAGTTGTTTGCTTAAGTCTTTTGTTTTAATTGAAAACAATCAGCATGAGTAAGAGCACAAATGTAAACGAGTACTTGGACACGCATGTAACCAGTCAAATGGCCACCTTGGTATTGATGTTTAATTAAAATTGCCAATGGCTACTTTAACATCGTATTTATTTTTTTATTTCTTTTTTTTAATTTTTTTCGTATTCCTTTGTTCAGATCTGGTGTAGTTAGAGCTGCGGGATTTTTTTCCACATTTTTTTCTTTACTTTTTTTTCAATTTAACAATTGCTAATGAACTAAACTTGTTAAATTTTTTTTTGATTTCTTGTTGTTTTTTTTTTTGCTTTTTTGTTATGGTTTAAGATGAGTCGAGGAGTAGATCTACACACATCAACCTTATTGACTCATATTGTAGACAACAACTACAACGGAATGAATGAGTGGGATGCTGACATGGCTGGTTAATAGATTCGTTTTTTTTTTGTTTCTCTTCACATTTTATGGTATTTTGTTTTTATTTAATGTGTGTGTACATACAGCTCATTATTTAATTTAAACACACAATTTTTTAAACAAATAATAACAGTGAATATTTACGTAAATACAAACAATAAAAAAAAGCAAAATCCCACCGAAATAAAATTTTTAAAATCACTTTTTAATAGTTCTTCATTGTTTCTGTTGTTTCTGTATTTACCAAAATAATTAAGAGAGATTTAAATGGGTTTTTTTTGTTTTTTGTTTTAATAGTTAAAAGGGGTGTTTTACACATTTGCCTATTGTTTCAACGTTGGCAAGTGTAAATTAGATGTGTCAGCCAGTTTATTAACAAAACGCAACTAAAAACGTTTTCACGCTTAAATGCCTTTTTTCCGTGTTTTGTTTTCTTTCTTTTTTTCATCTTTAAATTAATTTTTAACGTTTAACTGTTAACGAAGCACTTTTGGACTATCTGTGGGTAAGTTTAAGCCACAATTAAGGCCATGCAGAGTTGTGTTGTGTGAGAGAAAAAAAAGGAAAAACGTGTTAAACAAACATTTTATCAACAAAAACAAAAACAATAACAAAAAGATTGAAGATGAATATGAAGACAAAGTTAAATCAATATTTATGGACGGCAAACATTTTATGAATTTAGTTACTTTCATATTTGCTTAAGCATATGCGTTAAAAAAAACAAATGATTCTGTTTCATCTTATTTCTCTCACAGTCTCCACGTGCTTTTCGTTTTGTTTCAAAAGAAAACTGCTAACAAAGTATTTTCTTTGTGGCAGAGAAAAGGCCACAATAACAATTGCTGTAGGCTTACAATAAAAATTGTAATGGTTTGTTACATTCCATTTAAGTTAATTGCAGACGAAGAATATTAGGTTAGGGTATAATGGTATTTCATACATATTCCCCATACTATGTATGTATAGGGTTTCAATGAAAGACCTAAGCATCAACCTAATTGAGCGAAAAAGACCAAACACAGCACACTAACAAGGAGGCCTAATTATTAGAATCTGAAACTGATTCCAGTCTAAACAATCGCAGTCTACTTAATGTTGCCAAGAATTCTTTCAAAACAAGAAACTGACGTATTAGTCTTCTGAGTTGAATGAATAGCCAGTCTGCTTATTACTACTATTTTCCTTGTGCTATAGAACTGAACATAGCGTAAACATTGTTTATATTTCTGAGATCAAATTTTGATGATTCTAGAAGCCATTATCAGGATGGTAGCTTAAGAGTGGCAACAATCTTTTAGAAGCTTGTATCAAAGGTAGAATAGCAAGTGTGATCATTTTTCTGTATGAAACATATCTTCAAGCGTGTTCAAAAATTGGTTTGAATTATAATAATCTCTACGCAACTTCAATTTAATTCTCTCTCCACATAATGGAAAATTTTTTTATTATTCCTGCACAGACTATCTTCCACTCATCATAAAGCAGCTTCTTCCAAAGATTAAAAATCTGAACTCCATTCCAATATTTAACCTTGATTGTAATAACCTTTGACTGTGTCTAGGTACTCCTATATTTGCCATCACATCGAGCAATGCATTTTCAACTTTTGTGACGTTTCTACAAGCATATTTCACGGGATTCTTTAAATTCCCGCATATTCAGTGAGTGTCAAAAGAAACTGTACATTAAAAAATGTACATTAATAAATTACCGTTATTTTTATTTTAAAATTGAAAAAAAAAATGTTTTTTCAAAATATTGTAAAATTTTTTCGGTCACTCTCCTTAAGTGATAAAAGTTGAGTTTGGTTATTGTTAGAATTTTATCCATAGTGCAGAGTTTCTTTTGACGCTCACTGTATTTGATAGACCTACTAGGAATTCGTTATTATATCTGGCCTTACGAAGTACTGTTCGTTCTGTCAGATTTACTTTCAAGGACTACAGCACTAGTTTGATCATATATTTTCTAACTCTTTTGCTTACACATCTTTAAACAAATAATCCACAATGGCCACAGTGGCTGCTTCTTCCGCAGTTCTCAAACCAAACATACTGTCATCCATAATTTTCCACAAAGCGGTCCTATTACAGAATTTTACTGAAGTTCTGCCATTATAGCACACAACAGTTTATTCGGTGATGAAAATATTAAAATGATTTCCTTAAATGTTTTGATTCCAAATTTATTTCCTAACAACGTTTAGGTTTAGTGCATACACATCAAATTCTACTAGCCGAGAACAAGGACACCTAACCAGTCTAGACTGATTTAATCAAATTGATCGAACGTTGAATTTTTGCATATTTCCTCTTAATTTACTGAAAATTCAATCGATAATTGATTTGATTTCAGCAAACAAACTTTATTATATTACATACATACATAATTAGCCATTACAACCCTTCAGTCAGGATTACGGCCTAGCTTCTCATACCACTTATGTTATGTGTGTTAATTTTATACTTGAGTGGCGGGACCTACAGTTTAAAGTCGATTCCGAACGACAGATTTTTTTTGAGAAATTTTTTGCCAGAAACCTGCTGAGAGGAAGTCGCCGAAGAAATATTTTTTCATATTTTCATTTTTAGTCTGACCTGGGGTTTGAACCGCGGTCTTTCGTCTAATAAGCCAACACATTACCTACTAGACTACGACGACATCAGACTTTATTATATTGTAGTGGCCAATTCTATAATCTCCCAAACTAAACAAATTAAGCTAAGTTTCACGAGTTGCTCACAAGTCTACAACGCGAGATCACCCAGATGTCTTATTATCCACTCTTATACCCTGAAAATGCCGTTTCCCTAATCCAGTCCCAAGTACATTATGTAAACAATTTCTGATTATTTATAATTATTTAGACACTTTCAATAATAAAGTCATGAAGTTGCTGTACATTTTCTCTTCACATTTTTGTTACTGAAAGACATGTATGTATGTGTCTTAAGTCTTTTGATTTGAATTGTTCATTTTATTTATTTTCTTTTTAAATAAAACAACCATGTTTTACGAAATGGATTTTAAAAAATTTAATTCTTATACATTTTGTTGCATAAAAAAAGACACACAACCGTTAACAAATACCAATTATTTCGATTTCAATGTTGAATTTTAAATAAAAATAATAGCAACAACAGCAACAAACACAACAACGCTTCATTGGCTATTTTGAGATTGTTAATTTAATTAACTGCAAGAATTTCTTGGCTGATTGAAATACAGAAGTAAGCAAAAACAGAAAAAAAAACATGAACGAAAATCTAGCAATTGCTTAACAATTGTTGCAAAGTAAAAAAAAAAGAGAAAAACCAAGCAACTCCAGCTTAAGGAAATCAAAAGACAAAAATGTGCGGGTAAGATTGTTTTTTTGTTTTTGTTTTTCTATATAGAAATACATTGAAAATAGTCGTGTTTGTTAAACTGACATTAATGATGGCAATGTGACAACTGCCACACAATAAAAACAACAGCAACAAGAAAATCTATTAAAAAAAATATCGGGAAAAAAGCCTCCTAGAGTATTAAATTGTCTAAATGTAACTAAAAAAAAAAGAGTTGAAGAAAAAAGAAATGCAATGAGGAGAACAAAAACGTTTGATTTTTTTTTAAAGAAAATTGTTTAACAAGTGACACATTTTGTTTAAGGAAAATTATACACAAAAACTAGTAACAAATGTTTAAAAGAAATGAAATCAATTTGCATAAAGCAAAACTGTTAAACAAGATTCTTAACGAACAAAAACTTACCAAAGAAACACATTTATTTTTGGGAATTATTTCTCTTTTTTTTCTATTTTGAGCACTTTAAACTAACATTAGAAAAAAAAAAGAAAACGGGAGAAAAAAAGAAACATTTTTTATAACCAAAAAAAACGTGTCTAATTTTTTATGTTGGTGGTATCACTAGGCAAAAAAAAAGAAGCAAAACGACATGATTCTTTAAGAACTTAAACTTAAAACTTCAACTTTTGAATTTTGTTGAGACCAAGTAACCAACCAACCGAACACTACATAAAGAAAACCTTAATGCTGCTGGTATTGTTTTAAAAGGGCTAAAAATTTGTCATTTTGTTGGCTCATTAGTCACTTGAAATGCATAAAAAAATCTGTACTGTATTCACTTATTTGTAGATATTTGAAAAGCAGCAAATGATGTGACAATTTTTCTTTTTTTTCATCTTTCTGCTGCACTGTGGTTGTTTGAGCCGAAAGCCTTATAAAAATTTCAAGTCATGGTTGTTGCAAATGTTTTTGTTTAAATAACCTTAAGTTCATTTCATCATTTGCACCATCATTTATATGACTTCAACACCATTTGATGCAAAAAAAAAAAAACAGCGGCATTTTACTTTCGGTATATGGCTGTGAAAAAAACTTGGTCATGTTTAAAGTTCCCAAAAAAAGGTAAAGGATTTTTGGTTTTAAAGGGAATTGATTTTTAAGTTACTTAAGATTTCCATACAGTTGGTTGGTTTGGTTGCTTGGTTAATTACGTATACCGCCCCATGTCAAACATGCAACAGTGACATGTAGAACATTATACACTCCTTTTTGAAATACAAAAAAAAAAATTAAAAAAAAACTTGAAATAAAAATAAAACAAAGAAACATGTCTAGTTTGTTGGGAATAAACAAAAAAAAAAAATAAACGAAAAAAAATTGTAAAAACATTTAACAAATGTCTACGTCGGAGTTTTTAAGTTCACTAGTTCCTAGTTTCTCTCAATTTTTTTTCCATTTTCCTGAAGACTACATTTTCGTGATCCATGTTGCAGCTCAGTTCAGTTTAGTTTAGTATTTTTCTTTTTCTTTGCGTTTTTCTTTTATTCTTTAGGTTTTAATCAAATTACTTAAACAAAACTTCGAAAATACCGATACCGTCTATATATCGTATGAAAAAAGCACAAAGAAAAGCCTTTGAAACTTAAAACATAAAGAATGAAATAAAGTCAAGGAAAAAGAACAAAAACAACAAACACACAACACGTTACAATTCTTATTTAGAATAGTTTTCTTCGTTTTTCTTTATTTTTCCTATTTTTTTTGTAACAAATAAACCAACTACAAGGTAAACCTCCCAAAATGTTAAAGCCATGCATAGGAATGTGTTCTATTCCTTCTATTCTTATAAAATAAACAAAGAAAAACTTGAAAAAGAATTTGCATAACATCCTTCACAACGAAACAATGCTGCAGCCTTACAATGCTACAAAGCAACTGCAGCCCGATATCTTCTTTTTTTTTTGTTAGCTTTGCTCGTCTTCATCGTTGTTTATATCAAATGATTCCTTTTGTATGGAATTGAAATGAAACAGAAATAAACGTTCAATCCTTTGGCTTAAAGAAAAACTGTCTGTAAAACCGTGTCTAAGCGTGTTGAAAAGCTTAATTGAAAATATAAAAAAATTTATTTTCCGTATGCCTTCCTTTTTGGCGAGTTTGTTGTATCAGGTTTAAACTATCGCCGTCTTAGTTTGAAGTCGCTTTATAAAAAAGAAAAAAATTTAGTTTAAATGACGTTAAAGATGGTTTAGTTTCATTTTTTATGTTCTTTTTTCTGTTTTGTTTAGCATTGTTTGGTCTTGTTTTGAAGACTGTTTAAAATTTTTTTTCAATCGTTTTTCTTTGCTTGGCTTAATTTTTTTTTCTTTCGTTTACAACGATTTGTGTTACTATTGTCAGCGATGGCGTCGAAATATTTTGGTGTTATTTTTTATTAGAAATAAAATTTAACAGATTGATTTGTGTTCAAAGAGAAAAGAAAAAAAAGAGTAACAAAACAGACGAAACACGACCGTTTGTATGCTCTTAAATATAAATAAAAGCTTTACATTAAAATTTAAGAATAAAGAATTCTTCTTAACGAACTTCTTTTTTTCTTCAAATAGGCATTACTAACTAACCTGGTCTTCAGCAGGAAGATGCCTAAAATTGTCAATTATCCAAAAATCCTAATGCAATTCTGTTAATAGTTTCACTTAATATTGCGATTGTGCCAATGGTTGACAGCTTAGGTATCCCCAGTGAAACTGTTAACATCTCAAAAATTAATATAGGTTTCTACACTACACTTATGGGTATCTATTTAGGAATTTAAAGAATTACTCCAATCTTATAGGGTAAAAATCTTCTTAGTAGCTGGACTTAGTTCTCATTAGATTTTATCACAACTAGCAGATTGCACGAGAAGTCATCACATAAATCTTGAGCCGTATCACCATAATGGCGGATATACACACATAATTGGTCATTACAACCCTTCAGTCATGATCTAGTTTTTCACACCACTGATGTTGTGAGTGTTAATTTTATCCATAAGCCTACAGTTTAAAGTCGACTCAGATTTTTGAGAAATTTTTCCGAAATCTATTGAGAGGGAGTTGCCGAAGAAATATATTTTATATGTCGTTTTTGTCGGAGATGTCTGACATAGAATTTGAACCCTGGCCTCACGTCTAATAAGCCAAGCCACTACCTACTAGACTACGGCGACTATAATGCAAATTAAATGACCTATGATAACTGCCAAGTAGAATTGACCATAAACTCGAGAGAGAGAGAGAGAGAGAGAGAGGTTATACTTATGCCAAGTGCGATACCACTGGCATTCTTTTCAACTATGTACATAATTGGCCATTACAACCCTTCAGTCAGGATTACAGCCTAGCTTCTCACAGCACTCATCTTGTGTGTGTTAATTTTATACGCGAGTGGCGGGACCTACAGTCTAACGTCGACTCCGAACGACAGTTTTATTGAGTAACTTTTTCATGGTAGGTTTTATTTACTCTCAGAGTTTTTGCCAGTTATCTGCTGAGAGGAAATCGCCGAAGAAATATATTATTTTTTCATATTTCGTTTTGATGCCTGACCTGGGATACCAACCCGGGCTATACGTCTAATAAGCCAACACACTACCTATTAGACCACGGCGACTTCATAATTCTTTCATTCTTTTCAACTAGTCCTGGAAACTTCCAATTTCAATCCTCGACAGATTAAGGCGATCATCTTTTGGAAAGAAACATATTTAAAATGTATTTGAGGACAAGAATAAATTTCAAATCAATTTTTGTTGCCGAGCAGTTGAAGAAATTATCAAGTCAAGTTCCATGTTCTAAATCGTTTTTAGTTATGACAGATATTTGGAGAATAAGATTGGACGATGAATAAAAAATGCTTTAATTAGAGTATTATCACTTTTACGTAGCTTTGGTGTCATCTCAATAACAAACTTCAGAACAAGATACTCCTGCATAAAGCATACGATTAAAGTTGTCAGAAGATGCACTTGACATATTACACATGGGAACTTGGACTCAATTAGAAGCCATTTATGAATCAGATGTAGGCGTTTATAGTTAAGGTCAAATAAGTCTAGCTTTCGCTGTAATAAGAAATAGAGCAGGAGCTTGAACAGAAAGTTACACTAGTAACAAGAGATAAACTTCAAAAAGAATTTGTTATGACAGTACTTAAGATCTGTACTTATTTCACAAACTTGTTTGAATATTGAATATTAATTAACACTAAACGTACCGGTCAAGGGATTGGTTGTTGATTTTTCATTAGAAAATTCTTATAACAAGTTTTCCTCAATTGTCTTCATTACTTAATCTTTGAATATAAAGAATTTAATTATTTATTTATTAATTATTTATTTAGAATATATTTATTTAATTAGAATACACAATTATAATTTATATTATAATTATTATGAGCTGAGTAACTCAAACCTTATGCTCGGTGTAATGTAACAAATCAGACCCTCTGGTTGGAAGCACACCTATAGTCTAGCACAGAACCCATTAGTTTACCAGGTCACTCTATAAATAATTTATTTTACTTAAATTGTGTATATTTTTATTTGTTGAATCTGATCAATATAAGTGAACTGAATGTTATTTACCAAAGTAAAATCCTTTCCTCTAAATTAGACTTTAACGATTTTTGCAAATATGCGTTCCAAATACAAATTCAACCGGGTATAAGGTTATTGTGAGCTTGATACCACCGAAAGCTTTTCCTGTGAAATTTGTTTTCATGGTATTAAAAAGCCTTTACATCGCAAATCTTACATCCAAAATAAATCGTAAATGAAAGAATGTTAGGTAGTGACATTGAGTACAACAATAAGGAAAATATTCAATTTTAGAAATAATTTTTGAACTCCATAACTAAGATTTAATCTTGAACAGGAATAAAAATCAAAAATAAAAATAAAATTTGTTGTGCTAGATGAACCATACATTATTATATGGTGAGAAAAACACGATCATTTCATGTAGTAAAGTTTATTGCTGAAGTCTTTTGTTTAAGTCATAAAATAAAGAAAAACACAAGGGTTTCTTACATCTTACCCTTACACAATGGAATGTGACTCAAATATTAGAAATGCTTACAATATAGATGAATGATTTTAAACAGTCTTTAAAATATATTATGAAACCAAACTAAATTAAAAATTTTTGTGTAAAAATTCTTTATAGAGAGGCACCCAGAAAGATTGTCTTAAACATAATGTCTGTGATAAAATCCACTTAAACTTTGTCCTTTTCGGTTCTGGTTCTGGTTCTGGCTTTGTTTCTGTTAATAATTTTCTTTCATTTATTTTTTATGTTGAAATGTATGATTTTCTTAATTCTACAAGAATGCCGTACATATGGTTATTGTAATAAATCTTTAATCTCTTCATAGTTATTAACATAAAAGGAATAATATAACCAAAGATATGTATGTATGTTTAAAAGTTTAACAACATAAAATGTACATACGTTTATCTGACTGTGTGTCAGTGCATGGTACTGTTCGCTTGCTTTAGGTTTAAATATAAAACTAAAGACTTAAGACACAAACCTGTCTTTACAATATTTTTTTTTTTAAAGCGTTGCTTTACGAATTGCATTGTTATTAAAATGCTTGTTTTTTGTTTTTTTTTTTTTGCTTTTATTGCTTGTAACAAGTAGTAATTTTTATGTGTTTTAATATGATGTATGTTTAGAGCTTCTTTAATACAGAAAAAAATGAAGGAAAGCAAAAAAAAAAAAACAGGCAAATTCCTATACTCTTTTAAAAACCTCTACTAAATAGCCTTTTGACATCAAAAGTCTTGACATTACACGACAGCTACTCATACTTACTGCAATAAATACCAACACCATAGAATTATGATAATAAAACGCTCAGGTTGAAAACAAATTTTTCTTCATTCTTCATATTAAATGCTTGTTATGGCTGGAATGAAAATGTTTTTATTTTTAGTTGGGTTTTTTTTTCTTTAATAAAAGATGAAATCTTCTGATGAAAAAATTTAATCAGATCACTTAAAACCAATTAAAAAACTTAATATGCTTGGTTAGTTTGCAAAGCAAAGAGAAAAAAATTAAGTTTTTTCTTCTCTTTTTTTTTTCTTGAATTAAACGCAGAGGAAAAAAAACTGAATTAAACTTCCGCATGAACACAGCAGGCATGAAACCAAAATCTTAACGTGTAATAAATCTTTAAAATGGCTGAAGGCTTTTTTCTTTTTTTTTTCTGTTTAGAGAGAGAGCCAGAACTACTGGTTGCTGGGCTTAATAAACAATGCTCTGGGTTGTATGCTTATGGGCCAAATCTTTAAAGGCATACCGATGGTAAACAGTAGATAAATAACTTATTTTCGGAGGTCAACCTACCAAAAAAAAATCAAAAAAAAAAAACATCACAAAATAAATGCAATAAACGATGAGATGTGAATTAAAGAAAGTATTAAATCAACTCTGTTCAGTTTACCATGAATGCAATGTGTAAATTTGTAAGGCAACGCTTGGCAATGAGTTAAACGTATTAAAGGAGGCCGTTTTTTCTTTTTGTTTCTTCCTTTTTTAAGCAATTTTTTTATGGAGTTTTTAAGCTTAATTTAGTTGCACGTAAAGATTAATTAATTTTCAACTCATTTAACAACTTAAAGAAAAAAAGAAAAGGAAGACAGTACGTACGCTTAAAACGAGACACGAAACGAAAGCTTTTGAAAATCATTTTTTTTTTTAATTTTTTAAAGCCAAATTCATAAGATTAAATAGTTTAAAAATGAAGACAAAGGTAAGCCAAAAAAAGATATGAAATTGATCAGATTTGTGTTGTGCTTAAATTTAAAACCAGCAGGTTGTAAGCATGCATGCACGCACAATCTCTTTTTAGTTAGTTAATCGTTCTTCTCAAAAAATTCTTGTAAAATCTGTTTAAAAATTTAAAAAAATAACGAAAAAAGAACAAATGTAGTCTTGAGCATAACCAATATAAGAAAAATCCTTTCAAAGCCAATTTTTATTTAATTAATGTTTTGCATCTCCCAAGAGGAGAGCTGCTAACAAGTGTAAATATGTAGGAATAGAATATTAACACCAGTTTACCTATGTTTTTATACAACTACTTGAAAAACAACGAAATAGAAAAAATTCTGCAAATTTTTTTATTTAAAAAAATATATGTTTCGTCTACCAAATTAAAGATTTCGTTGTAATTCAAATCTTATATTTATTTTTATATTTCAGTTGTCGTCCTGGCTGGCAAGGACCCTTGTGTAACGAATGTGTGGTGTATCCGGGTTGTAAACATGGCTCTTGTTATGGCGAAGCCTGGAAATGTAAATGCGATACAAATTGGGGTGGCATATTATGTGATCAAGGTAAGCGTATATAAATCCCTTTATAAAAAGAAATAACAATCAATGATGAAACATTTAATGCTGCAGCCAATTGAAATTTTTATGTCCCTTTATATGCAAATTGGGGAACAGTGACCTTTTTGCACTGTTTTTTGTTTCTTAAGGAACGTGAGGCTATAATAAAACTTCTCCCCTATCTTGCTGCTATTTCTGAGCTTTGTTTCCATGTCATGAACAATTTTTTTCTAGCTAAGTAAGATTACCAATCCTCTTTTCCAAAACATCACGCTCTCTATGAACATATGTATGTTCGGTTGTTGCAGTGCTTGTAGATGAGATTAATTTTTTGCCCATATTCCTTTCTCTTTCAATATATTTCCTATCTAATAAACTTGTAAATGGGGGCCTTAGCTTTTTTGATAGTTGCACTAACAGTCAATACTTTGTATAATAACTTCTGGGCAATCCATTTGAGACCTGTCCGCTGCTTATTCATGCATAAAGTCTGATTATAAACTTACGAACGAACTATATTCTGTTGAAATTAACATCTGTCGTGGACTGAAATTAAAACTAAAGTCCATATTAAGTATTCGTACTGAAGTCGTCAGTAATTTGGTAGTAGTGTATTGGCTTATTAGACGACAGCCCGTTGTTTAACCCTTGCATAAGATATTTGATACCAAACAAAAAATGAAAAAATATTCCTTTCGTTGACTTCTTCTCAGCAGTTAAAAACTCTGAGAGTAATATAAAATTGCCACTAAAAGTTCCTCAAACGAAATTAACACTTACCATTATTAATGGGAGAAGCTAAGTTGTAATCCTGGCTGGTAATGACAAATTAAGTAATCTGTCATGAAAGTTTCCAATGAATTTTATAACTTATTCACGCGCGACAATTACACTCAATATACATATCTCTTCCACAGAAAGCCTTTCACGCTTCACGTTAGCTGATAAAACTGAATTCCTTTGGTGTTAACCAAAAAAAAAAAAAAACGTTTAAAATCGGTTGCGTCCTTCAGAGGGAACACTTGCAAACATAGCATCAAATCAGAGGTTAATATGCAGGTCATTGTAGATGATTTACAAGAATCACAAAATGAGTATGACTCTCGTACGAACACTACAATATCCACTAGAAGGTTGTGTGTTTGCTTTGCTTGCTGTCTTTGTCTTTGTCTTCTTCTTTTTTCTTTTTTTGTAAATGCAACAACAACTAAGACTGTAAATTTTGATGAATGATTCATTCATTCACACGAATCATTTATGAGTACTATATATGTATAAATTTTTCTAAATTTATGAATCTGAATGAGTAGGCATATGAATCAAAAATATTACGAATGGTATGCATTCGATGTCAACGTTGTACTCATACTCGTTGCAACCTGTACTTATAAATCAATGTTGTGGATAGTACGAATAAATCAGAGTAGTTGAATTTCAATACTGTTGACTCATTCATATTCAAAATTTAATGAATACTTATGAGTATTGAAAAAACGATTTATTGCTAATCTCTGGTACTGACCGAATTCTACCAAACTCATTGAGGAAGTTGGTCAGCGCAATGGCTGTACATTAAAAACACGACTACCCTATGCTGGAAACCAGCTTGAATGTTTAATAAACGAAGCAATATTCCTAATATCAATGGATGATAATACAGTTAAGCTGACAAGGCATTGAGAGCCAAATAACCTAAGTCTGCACCTCGCAAGAGATGGGTATTGACAAAGAAAGTGGATAACACTTTCTCTTCTTCAACAGACCCACAACCACGTCAAAAATCGTTCGATGCAGCCTTTCGGCGTGTGTGATTGACTATAACAGTATTAAAATATTTTCGCTTAAATTTGTTTGTCAATTTTAGATGCAGGATCAAATAATAATAGTGCGAGTAATAGTCATAACTATCAAATTGCCGTAGTCTAGTAGGTAGTGTGTTGGCTTATTAGACGTAAAACCCGGGTTCGTATCCCCGTTCAGACATCAAAACGAAATATGAAATAATAAATATTTCTTCGGCGACTTCCTCTCAGCAGATTTCTGGAAAAAACTCTGAGAGTAAATAAACCTGCCATGAAAAAGTTTCTCAAAAATCTGTCGTTCGGAGTCGACGTTAAACTGTAGGTCCCGCAACTCATGTATAAAATTAACGCACACAACTTGAGTGGTGTGAGAAGCTAGGCCGTAATCCTGACTGAGGGGTTGTAATGGCCAATTATGTATGTATGTATGTATCAAATAAGGTTTCTACATACGAAATCCTTTATTTCTGACACCCATTTAATGTAATATAAACGCTGTTATACAACACTTAATATAGATTACTTAGGCCATCTGTTGGACATCATGAAAATAAGTTTTCAAATAATCATAAAATGGCCCATACATGTTTTGGCATATATGTACTCGTATATGTACACATATTTTTTTTTCAAATTGCATACAATAATACAATCAGCAATCATTTATTGTTATACTTTGATTTAAATTCTTCAATTCATATATAATTTTTTGCATTTTTCTTTCTGTTTTTTTTTTCTTTTTCTTAATTTAGATTTAAATTACTGTGGAACTCATGAACCCTGTAAACATGGCGGTACTTGTGAGAATACCGCACCTGATAAATTTCGTTGCACTTGCGCTGAAGGCTTATCTGGTGACCGCTGTGAAATCATAGAACATCCATGTGCTACACAACCATGTAAAAATGGTGGCTCATGCACGGTTAAGGTATGTTTAAATATATCATACAATATTTATAGCCCCCCATATCTGCATACATATCTACCGCATCATGCATATATCAACGTGTACCCCCAGGCACTGATATCACTTTATGCAACACATAAAAGGGATATTTAAAAACAAATCTAAAGAGAGAGCGAGAGCGAGAGAGATAGAGAGAGAAAAACAAAACAAAAAAAGTACAACGTTTACTAAATCCAAACGTAAATGCAAATTTTTTATTTCGAAAAAAAAAAATTCAAGAGAATGCTCAAAAGTGTTGTTGTATTCCTCATATGCTTATGAGCGTTTATAGAGGAGTTACTGTTGAAGTACTGAATAAAGCATGTCATAGGCCACAAAAACTAAACGTGATTGAAAATTATTGCCCGTTCATATGTACTATCTACATACATATGTATATGAGCATAATTTCATCTGCTTTGACCAATTTGTTATGGAATTTATTTCAATTTTGTTTATCTTTTTTTTTTCAATTTTTACCATATTTTCTTACCATTTGTCTTCTACTTCTTCTTGTTTTTTTTAACAATTATGCTTTGGTTGTAAATAAACTATAAAATTTAGGAGTGGAAAAAAACTTGCACAAGTACTAACTAAACCGTAAAGATTTTTTTGAAGGGAATGTAAAACGGATTTCACACCGTCTCAAGGTTGTGAGATTAAAATTAAGAAAAATTTTGCATCAACTTATTGATTTCATGTTATGAAATTCGGAAGGTAATAATTCTGCCATAAAAAGATTTTTCTTAAGAAACTCCTCTACCAACAGAGGCAAAACTGCTGAGAAATTTTTTCGAAAATCGTTAGCATCGTATATGCATGCATACACTGTCTTTTAAATAAAATTCAGAATTTTTATTTATAAACGTAACGAAAGAAATTTCCTTTAAGAATTTTTAAAACCGCCAACTAATCCATTAAAATCGTATTTAAAGCATCGTAAATTTTCTTCTTCTTCAACAACAAATTCGTAACAAAGAAAATGAAAACAAAATTTAACATCTTTCGTCTCATTGTAAAAAGAAAAATTGAAATGTTTGCTCAGGAATTTATCAAAAAAAAAAAAAAAGGAATACATTCCATATACTGTGAACGATTACTCTTAGCATCAATAAAATATTTGCATAAATAAATTCATCGATTTCTGTATGAATAGTACAACGAAATGTGTTCTGTAATGTAATGAAGAGTTTAAGTTTCTCAGTAAGTGATGCATAATTGATAGAGAGATATCGTTGGAAATGAAAAAGTGAAACTTCTCGATGAGTATGGAATCGGTCATCTCATACTCTGACATCTCTTCTCCAATAATATCCTCATTGGGTAAAGGTTAGAGTGGTAGCTTTGATACCAAAGCTCCCTTAAGCACGCATTGCGGCCCGTTGTAATGCCAATGGATAAAACTGTAATTTGTTCTTCGTGTTGGGCGCAGAACCCATCCAAGGGCCTCATATTCTATGGCACATCATTTGCAAACTCATAGGGTTATCCTTTAGTCTTTACTGGAGAAGCTACAGAAATATTTCTCAGACCAGAGGCAATCTTTCATTAACTCTGGGAATGTGCAAATCTAACAGGCAGTTGATTAAAGTTCTTTGGGGTATCTTACTTCATTACATTACTATTTTACTCAGGATGACAGATATACATTTATCTTTATTTTTCTCTTAGCATTTTGTTACTCGTGGTCTTGATCTATTGTACTTACAAAACGACACATATTATTGGCCATTACAATCCTTTAGTCAGGATTCTTAAAGTCTTGAAGATGTGTTATAAGACTGCGACCATACAGGATATCCCTACAATGTCTTCTCAAATAATATTGCCCAGATAAACTTTAGGATGCTGCTCGTCTAAGCCAAAGTGTCTCTTTAATACCCCACGAGTACCAAGAATATATTCTAATGATTCATTCCCATCATCACAGATGCCACATGTTGGGTTCAAGAAGATCCGTATTGTGAGCAAATATACTTTGAGTCTGCAGTGCCCTGTAAAAAAACTGTTAAATACATGACTCAAATCTCCTTTTATAAGTCAGGATTGCTGAATGGCTGCTCATGCCACCTGTGTAGCAGGCATTAATTTTGTCCATGAGTCTGGGGCCTAGAGTTTAATGTCGAATCCGAAAGACAAATTGGAGAGAGTTTTTCTTGGCAATTAGTTTTGAGAGGTGTCGCCGAAACCCAAAGTACATCAATTTTCTGATTTTACGTTACCCTTTAAAACGAACAAGTTGAAGCTGCCTTCGGTAGTTATTTTACTTTAGCCCTGCAACAAGTGATACAAATAATTTCCTTGTGGATAGACTTACAACCCAGCAAGGCTTGCAAATTGTTTAAAATTTTTTTATCAAACTTATCACCACATTTTGTGGAGAACATAATCGTTCTTCAAAGCGACTAACTTGATTGTTTTCGGACTACGTTTATGCTTACCGATCATGTGCATTCGGTGAGGGTTCGACGCCTCGATGCGCGGAAAAGAAGAAGAAAATCAAAATCAATCAATTCGTCTCCCTTTCTTCTTGCACTGTATATTAGATTTTACGAAAGGATTCTGGCTTAAGAGCTAGACAGATTAAACTTAAGCAGGACTATTTTAAAGTATTCGAAACGACATTGTAGATTATAATTACGAGGCGAAATCTAATAATTTATCTAAGAAAGAAAGATATTCTAAATTGTACTCTGTTGTATTGTACTATTCTGTTGTACTCATATAGTTTTTAAACACTTATGGTAATCATAAGCGTTATTTAATAACACAAACAAAAAGAGAAAAATATACGGAAACATATTTTTAAAAATATTACCCATCACTTAGACTGCCATAACCGTAGCATTCATGATCTATTTAAATGCTTTTTAAATTAAACGTGAATGGTTGTTCACATTCCTGTAAAATATTTCAATTTTTAACAGAGAAGTCAGTCTGTTGTATATATATATATATACCATACATGCTTACATACATACGTAAATAATATAATATTAAAAACATTATGTATTCATAATGCAAACAAAGAGTTACAAATCTTTATTACATTTTTATTATGAATTTAATGCCTTAACCATGCATTGAAATGTAAAAAAAATAGAGAGCAACCGCATATGCATTCTGAATTGAGTAGATGCAGTACTTCTTTAGCAAAGACGCGCCAACATAAGCAGTTGGCCATTTATAAGTGTGTATGTTTTAAGCCACATTCATTTAGCCATTAAAGCATGTGTTACCATGAGTGAGTAAGTGAGTGAGTGCTTGCACGCTGTTTATTACGATTTTCATTTCTCTACAGAAAGAAATTCTTTCTTTTTTTGTGAATTGCTTTCTTTCTTTCTTTCTTTTAATTCTTGTTCATTTAAAGACTAATATTAACATCTTTTCTGTTTTGATTAAAGTTTTATTAAAAAGAAAAAAACAAAATAAGAAGAACAAGATTTAAACGAAATGAAATGAATAAATGTATGATATGCGTTGTTTAGCAGGCTAAAAACAAAATTTTCTTTTCTTTTTTTCTTTGGCAAAATTTCTTATTTCTTTTTTTTGTTTTTGTTTTCTTTTTAAGGAATCCACAATACCAAATGTAACTGCCTTGCCATCGTATCGTAAAATGCGTGGCATGAGTTCAGCAATGGGAAAACCAGTTAGTAGACATAATTTACCGCTGTTAGAATTGGGTTTAGGATCATCATCATTGTCATCGTCGTCAGCATCATCTGCAGCCTCGGTTTTGGCTGCATTAACATCATCGTTAAAGAACAACAATAATAATAACAACACAGCAACAGGACGTGGCAGTGTAAGCATTAATAGTGGCAGCAATTCAAACTATAACCATCAAAAAATTCCACCAGTCTCGGAATTCACTTGTGCCTGTGTACCCGGTTGGGCAGGTCCAACATGTGAAATAAGTAAGTTTGGAATATTTTTATTTATTTATTTTGAATTTTTTTCTTTTTGCTTGTATTATTTTTTCATATTGAATTTGTATTCAAAGCACAGTGGTTTGAATGACAAAAAAAACGAAATATTACAACATGTAACCATGTATTGATGGCTGTTCTTAGGTGGTTAAAAAATTGCAAAATTTTGTATTTTTTTAATGTGTCAGACCAAACCGTGTGATTTATTTTATTTTCACGTCCTTTAAGAGCCTATCAATGCCACCCAGGCAATGTTTATGATGAAGCGAATTAGCCGCAGAGCATTAGAATTTGATACTGATAAAGTCAAATTCACTAATAATAGTAAAATTTCCTAAGTGCACAGACTAATAGTCACAATATTGACTGATTATTGGCATCGAACGAAGCAATAAATATACGCATGTATTTTACACGTGTATAATGCAATATAACAAGTGATTTATTTTTGGAGTGTAGTTTTACGGTGTAAGTTTTTTAGTATACAAAAGGAAAAAAACTTGATAATATCAATAATGCTTAGGAAAGTTAGTCATTTCACCTCTGAGACTACCAAACGAGCGAAAAAACGCTTGCAACCTATCGAATTTATTATCAAAATTCATGCCTATGTGGAAAATGTATTTCTATCGACAAATAATCTTTAGCGGCAAATGTCATTTCTGCCTCCATAGGAACATCTGCAGACGTACATAATTCCCGAATTTAGTGTAAAGAGCAGCTAGACACACTTCAAGAGCAACATGGTGGCTAGTGTGACGGCGACATACTTCTTTAAAAATAACGAAAATCGCTACGTCACAGCTACCATGTCTTGACTACACACATTACAACCTATCTTCTCACACCACTTATGCTGTGTGTGTTAATTTTATACCATGTCTTGGTTATTGGCATATTTTCCCAATATGAAAAAGTTGGACTTAGTTCATCTAGAGTATTAACAAGGTCTTCTGCTGAAGAAGTCGCTGAAAGAAATATTTTTTTGTTATATTTGAGGTGTCTAAGCTGTGGTTTGAATCGTGTAAACCAACACACTGTCGCGATATGTCTAATAAGCTAATACACTCCCCACGGTACAACGAGCTCGTATCTAATGAGCCAACACACTAGCTACTACACTGTGGGCTCGTATCTAAAAATCCAACACTTTACCTACTAGGCTACGGGCCAATAAGCCAACACACCACGTCGACTCAACACGTTGACTGAATATTCGCCATTGATGGTTATAGCTTGCAGTCGCCGTAGTCTAGTAGGTAGTGTGTTGGCTTATTAGACGTATTGCCACGGTTCAAACCCAAGGTCAGACATCAAAATGAAAATATAAAAAATATTTCTTCGGCGACTTCCTCTCAGCAGATTTCTGGTAAAAACTCATGTATAAAATTAACACACACAACATGAGTGGTGTGAGAAACTAGGTCGTAATCCTGACTGAAGGGTTGTAATGACAAATTATGTATGTATGTTATGTATCAACAAGGCGATGTCACATATTGCACTATTAGCGCAGTTTATTGTTCGCCAAAATCTTTCAACTTTCCATATGTAACTTACACATGTGTATTCACATTTATGTAAGTGTAACAGAAATTTTTGTAAATCGTTTTTAATATTCGATTTTACCCATTGTTTAACAAAAACTATGTAATTTACAAAAAATTGTATATGTATTTTACATATGGAAAGTACAGAAGAATTAAAAGGACACTTGGAACTAAACACATAATATTTTCGTGATTTCATTATGCTTTTAACAGTATTTCTTTTTTGTAATTCTAAATACATTTTTGTTTTAGTGGTTAGGTTTAGGTTAGAGGTTAGAGGACGCGTGCTTGTCACGTCAAATTGACCCATTGTACAAAACGTCGTTAAGATGGAAGGATAGTAGATTGAATAGGAAAAAGACGAGAAGAAAGTAGGAAAGGAAGAATAGGAAGCGGAGGAATTACACAAACCAAACAAACACACAAGGGAGAGAGTAGTGGTTTATACTTAAAAATTTTCTTATGTATTTTACATATTGAAAATGCAATTTTTTGTAAATATTTCTTTTTTTTTTTTTTTTAAATGTTAAATACATGCAAAATTTCTTAAAATGCTTGTGTCCATTCTTCGTGTTCCATTATTCAATTTTTATATATTTATCTGAATATATATTCACTGGTAGACGAAAATTTCATTTCCACTGTCAAATTCTGCGCCACCTCTGTATTCGTGAAAGGTTGTTATATGTAAACAAATTTTTTAATTATTGTTTGCAAAATTCTTTAAAATTAAATTAAAATTATTGATTATAAATAGTACATTAAAATTCATATTTTAATATTGATTTTAATATTCTGTGTTGAATTATTATTCTGTTTAGCAATTATTATTACAATAGAGTGTTGACATTGAAATATACATCCAATATGTATTGTAGTTGTATTTTACACATGGAAAATGTGGAAAAAATTAACATTTGTATTATCACAGTAAATTTTTCATGGAATTATTTCGAAACAGTTTATACAGTTTAATATTCACATAAAAACTAAACATGGTAAATTGTATTTAATGACTGCTAAATAATATTATTGTATTACAATTCAAATTTTACTGTAGCCAAAATCGCTTTTTAAACATCATTTACTTTAATAAAGACTTATAATGTTACTACATAGCCATGTAACACCATATGTTTGCTAAATTAGCGATTAAAATCATATATTTTTGTAAGACTGATTTCATACATAATCATATACATTATTGGTATATTTTTCACAGCCGTTCCCCAATATAATAACCGGGCAACATTTACTCTTAAAATAAATACACCTGTTTAACATCGTATTTCTAAATTATTACATTTTACTCGTATGTATGTACATACATACATTCATTTATTAAGTAGTTTCTGCATTTAAAATATTTTTGCCAGAAAAAAAACAAAACTTTTTTTCGTAGAGGCTATTGGAAAGCGGTCATCAGGTTTTAAGCAATTAATTTATGATGTGTGACCATCAGTCCATTGTTTTATTTGTTCTGGATTAACTATCGTTTGTATATTAAGACAACTTATTGAAATCTAAAGAAATCTTGTAGTCTCGCTCAGCTATTGCATTTATTTTGGTGAGATTTTCAATGTTTTTTCAACATAATGATGGTTTTATTTTTAGCAATTTATTGTTTTATTTCTGTTATAATAATACAAACATAAATGATATTCTGAACGTCACCAGTGAAGTGAATAAAATCTTATGATTGAGATTAGAGTGTATCTGGTGGACACACAATCCCCTAATTATCATACTAACAGACTATTATACTACCCACTAGACTACCCTTGCTTTCAAGTCGTCAACTAATTCAGATTTATTGTTAAACTTTGGAATTCTATTTTGTACCTTTTGGGAAGTATAGCCGTCACAAGGAATCTTCCTCATTTTCCTATATTTTTTTTCCAGTTTTATTAAGCAATTTCTTCAGCTATTATAGTACGACCTAGCATGTTAGCAAGTCTGTCTGTCGTAACCTCGAAACAATGCGCACTGTCAACATACTGATTGAGTCCTACTCTTTCTTAAGAGTTTGTTCAGCCTGACTTTCTTATGATGTTCATTGTTGATAATATTTTCTTTGGGTCAGCGAGCTTTCTAAATAGCTAGCTTGGAAGGGATGGCATCACTTAACTTTAAAACCTTTAAAATATGATCTCTTCACCTGGGTTTGAACTTGAGGTACTCAATTTATAGTCAAGAACTTTAAAAAAAAATTTCAACATGCTACCATACTTTACATACATAATTGGTCATTAAAACCCTTTAGTCAGGATTACGACCTATCTTCTGACACCACTTATGCTGTGTACGTTAATTTTATACATAAGTCTACTCGGAACGTCATACTTTTATGAAGCTTTTCGTGGCAATTTTATTTACTCTCAGAGTTTTTATCAGAAAGCTACTGAGAGGAAGTTTCTGAAGAAATATTTTTTCATATTTCGTCTCGTTGACGATGTTTGACCTGGGGCTTGAACTGTGGCGTAAGTCAACATACTACATATTATACTACCATACTTTACCCAGATTAAAACAAACATATGAACAGTACCATAAAGGAAATGGAGTGAATAGTCAAAACTAAATGAATGAATGTTTGCATATATTTTTTTTACGAAAAGCTTACGAATGTTCTGTAATAAATTGGCACTTAAGAGCCAAATTTGTAGGAAAAACACTTCACGTAATGATTGGAAATAGTTCTTCAATGGTGTCCTTACAATCGCGATATTTTCATTTGAACGATACCAAGTCGAGCATCACATAAAAATGAGACGATTAAATGTCTTGTTACGGGCTCTGTTGGATGAGTATAAGACCAGAAATTTACAAAATGTTGTAATTATTTGCTCTTAGTCAGGATTACAACCTAGTTTCTCAGTTTTTGCCAGTTTTTTTTTATTATTTTATAATTATTTTTTTATATGTCTAATAAGAAAATATACTACCCACTAAACTACGGCGAATTAATGCTCATTTTTATAAGCTTATCTGATGAAAATGATCCACAAATTTTACACTTTCTAACTAACACCTGTCACACCCAACACCTGTTTTTCTTTTTTTGATATTTGTTCATCCTTTTATACCACAGTGCAGTTTAAACATGTCCATTCACTTGTTATTCGATTTGCAACGAAAAAGAGATTGAAAATTGTATTGCATTTGTATGTAGTAAAGCCGTTTGTTATGATTTTTTTCTTGTTTTTTGTGGTTTTCGTTAAACTAAATTGCATTTGATTTGTAAAATTATACAATTTATTTTTTTAATTTAAAAAGCTTATTTATTTTCGTTTTATTTCTCGTTCGTTTTTAAAACGTTTAATTTATAAGAAATGAGAAAAACAAACATACCAACAACGACATACATACCAATGAATTAAATAAATTTGTATAAAATGTTTGTTTTTCTGTTTGTTTGTTTGTTTGTTTGCATTCTGTGGCATTGCGTGTATTTCATGAGATGGAAGTAAATGAGTAAGTGAGTGAGTTTGCTATGAGAATGAATGAAGAGTGTGTCAAAATCGCTGAAATACTTGTATTAAAAGTAAACATTTAGAATAAATTAAAACAAAAATTTATTATGAATACTTTTCTAGTTTTTTGTGCAAAGCTGTCTTCGTTTTGATTTTTGGAAGGAAAACCAAACAAGAAGAAAAAGAAGGAAAAACCTTTAATTTAGTTTACGTGTTGTGTTGTTCATATTTTAAGCGGCGTAAAGTAATTATGCAAAGCTTTAAAAAAAATCTCCAATATTGTGCTGCATACTTGCAATTGGCATCGAATGTTTGCTGTGGCTGGAAATTCTTTTTGCACAAAATTGCATGCGAATATTTTTGCTTGCAAGCGTTTTATTTGTTTTTTTTTTATTACTCAACAGATTAACTTTTTTGTTTCTCTTCTCTTTCATTTTTTTGATTTTATGTTATTTCTTTTTTTATTTTTTTCTTTTTTTTTTGCAACATGCAACACAAATATACCATTTTTTTTTGCATTTATTTTGTGAATTAAATTAATAAAAATTAAAAGAACATAGAAAAATAAATAAAAATTTTTATTAAATAAATTATTTGCAATCATATTTTTAACACACACTGCACACACTGCACTCAACAAGGCAGCAAGCAAGACTTTGGTAACAAACTTGATCGTTGGCTCATTGGTAACCTGATTACTTTTCGATACGTTAAATTAAGTAGAACAAATTTTTAATGCACAAAAAATGTGAAAAATTATAAGAAAATAAATTTAAGGTGTGGGGCATTTTTCTGTTGTGATTTTTTGATGTACAAACTGGTTGTGGTGGCCGCATACAGCAGTTGATTATGATATATTTGCACTTGTAAAATGAAATTGTTTCGATTGATCTATGATTAGCACAAAACTTGATCAATTTTCTATTACTATGGGAAATTTTCTAGAAATGGAAACAAGCTAACCTGTTTTGAATTGCAAGTAATATGACTGGAGTTGCTACTTATATTTTGACAAGCAAACAATTGTTGCTTTTTTATAGTAAAATAAACATTTCATTTAGCTCCCAAAAACTTCTATTACGACGTTAAAATATATAAAATAAGGAACTCCTTTGTCTATATGCATACATACATACATAATTGGTCATTACAACCCTTCAGTCAGGATTACGACCTAGTTTCTCATACCAGATATGTTGTGTGTGTTAATTTTATAGGTGAGTGGTGGGACCTACAGTTTAAAGTCGACTCTGAACGACAGATTTTTGTGAAAGTTTTCATGGCAATTTTATTTCTTCTCAGAGTTTTTGCCAGATATCTGCTGAGAGGAAGTCGCCGCAGAAATACTTTTTGTATTTTATTTTGATGTCTGGCCTGGGGCTCGAACCCTGGCTTTACGTCTAATAAGCCAACACACTACCTACTAGAGACGACTTTGTCTGTATAACTGACTTATATCTTGTGTGGAACTAGACAGTGCTTCGAGATATTGATGGAGCCACAGATATTTGCTATACAACAGAGAGGATATTTATTCCTTATCATTCCTTTAAGGAACATAATGCCGTCGTTTTCCCATCTTTTTATTATTTGTTTGCATTCTTACAGTTTCCTTATTAAAGTTTTTGTGGTTGAGAAGGTAATTACAGCAGCTAATGATTTCTTTAATACCCCTCGTCATTAAGAAGGAACGAATTTTCATTCTTATCCGGTTGGCTGCTGTTGTTGCCATAAGTTCCGGTTGGTTGTTATTCTGCCTTAATGTCGTTTCGTTAATATATTTATGTTCCAGTTAAGCAGATGATTGGTCTTTTGTAGCAGACCCTAGGATAATGGTGCTGCCATCTATCACTGCCTAGAAATAACGCCCTCCGAGTATGTGCTGCAGTGGTGGGGAAACTCGGTAGTCGTTGTTTCCTAATTTTTCCCCACTAGGCGGCATCACTGCCCGACATCCAAGTGATTTTATCCTCCTTCCATTTCCAGGGGGTGAGGGGCTTCTTCGATGGATTGTATTGAAGCGGATGAAGCCAATTTATTTAAACTTCTAAAACCATGAAGAACGATTATCTTTTAACCCCATTGTGATTCAAGCCTGGGATTTTTTCAACTTCATTGGGATCTGAACCCGTACTTCTCGACTTATAGACAAGCTGTTTTGACCACTACAACACGTCGTCACTATGATAAAAGCTCTGTTTTATAGCCATTGCCAAACAGCAATGTTCTTTAAAAATCAATGTGGAGGTATAACGCTAAGGAACTTTAGCTGACGGAGTCCTGCTCTTTGTTAATATGTAAAGCTGCCTGACCTTTCCATGATGTTCGTTGTTTATGTTATCATCTCTGCGGGAGAGCTCACAAAACTTCCTCAATTATGTGGGTGATAAAAAAATTTTAGCCTTTTTTGGGGTTTGAACCTATGTTACTCGGATTTGCAACCGAGAACTTTAGCCAATTTCCCAAGCTGCTGCCAATAAGGGAGATGTTTTAGGTATTTTCAGTGAATTTAGAAGTTTGTTGTTTGGACCAATTGTTGCTATATATAATGACACGAACAACATAAAAAAATTTTTGATGACGGGAGCTCTTAAATGCAACAATAATGCTGGAAATTACTTATTTGCTAACTTAACTGGTCATTATAACCATTTAGTCAGGATTACAACCTAGCTGCTCACACTATTCATGTTGGGTGTATCAATTTTATCCGTAAGTGGCTTAAATCCGAACAACAGATTTGACAAACTTTTTATGGAGTTTTTGTCAGAAGTCTGCTGACATGAGTTTGCCGAAAGAAATATTTTTTTGTTTGTTCATATTTTGTTTTGTTCGAAATGTCTTGGCCAGGGGTTGAACCTCGGGCTCTAAGCTAATAACCAAACTAGACTACAAACTTCAGAAATTTCTGACAAATATTCGAGATAATTCTCGACGAAGCACAGACTAATTATTAGAAATACTGTTTATAGGACGCATATTAGAAGCATAAACTACAATTTAAACTCTACGAAAGCAGAAACAGCTTATTTTCCAAGAGAAGACATGTTTAAACGTCGCAATATGGGTGACAAAGTTCAAAATTTTGCATTTTCGCATTAAAAATATTTAAATTTTAATAAAACTTAGATAATCAATCTAACTCAGCATGTTTTAGATGCAAATCAAATGGTATTCCAGCAATTTTATGAAATCAAATGTCTGCATTATTCACTCAATTAGGATGTTCATCATAGGTTTTCATGCGGGTAAAGCTAAATCGATAATTCTAACAAGAAAATTATTTTAAAACGATGTTAAACTATTCATAAAGGCTTGTTATCTTTACTTTAAGCCCATGAAACCCATTTGTTAAACGAAAATGTTGCCAATTTTATATGTTTACCATAAGGAAACACTGTATACCGGAAGACATTATGGCAACGAAATAATAATTTTAAAAGCATTGAAAATTGTTCTTCTCATCTGCTTTTGGAAACTATAACGAATTTTATTTAAAATTTCAAAATATTTTTATTATTACTGAAGTTTCTAAACAAACAAATAAATTTATTTAGAAAAAGCAACAAAAAGCAAAAAAACTAATAGCATTATTAATTGGTAACACTACGTGCATTGACCTTTGAGATTGTTGTTATGTAAACATTTGAAAAGACGATGTTAAAACGTTAATAAATGTTTTTAAGCATAAAAAAAATCATGCGTAAAATATGTAGTTGAGTGTAAGTGTACATATGTGTGTACGACATGTAATCAGTGATATTTAGTATTTTTTTTTTTTTTTTTGTAAATTTTTATGGATAATATAAGTTTGAAACTACATATCCATCAAAGCTTGAAGTAGGCACATAAACGTATAATTTATATATGTTTTCTTTACATAAAAAACAAAAGATTTAAGAACCGAACTTTTTTAATACTGTTATTTAAAAATTTATTACTTTCGTAAGGAGGCTTGTCTGTCTATCTTTCCTATGGTGTATACAATATACATGTACATGTACACATACATATGTATATTGTATACGACTATTTAACAGAGATTACCTTATCAAAATATGTCTGGTAAATTTTAAAATTTAACACTCAACGCAAAGTTAGAAAAAGATAATGAGAAGAAGAAAAAATATAAAATTCCAGTGACTTTACACGTTCGCCAAAGTGCGTTCATTACCTCTATGCATGTCTATAAGAAGGAAAACTAAACACAAAAGTCAAAAACTCTTTAGCATGCAAATTTTTGAACAACCTAAAATAAGAGAAGAAGATGAAAACGAAAGAAGAAGAAGTAAGTAACGTTGGCTTTAAAATAGAGTCACTTATGACTAATTGCCAACTAATGCAGGCACTTACTTACCACGAGAACTACACTAAACTGCCTACAAACATTTTACCGTAGAGTGGCATGTTGAGTTCATAAAAAAAAACTAAACAGAAAAAAAAACAAGGAACATACTGATAAATCTTTAACACTTGCTAAATACACTTAAGAATTTTGTCGCGTAAACTTTGTTGTTGCTGTTGCCTGTTGTTATTCTCCAGCTTTTGTAAAATAAGTAATAAAACATCAACACAACACAACAGGAGAAAAAAATGTATTTTTTAAACAATATTTTTTCCTTTTTTCTTTTTATGGTATTTTAGTATGTGTAACAAAATGTTTTTCAAAAAATCAGCAACAAGAACAACAACAATAACAACAAAATAAACTCTTAAAACGTTAAGTTTATGCGTAGTGTGTACATGAACAGCATCTTAACGATGATCAAGTCAAAAAAGTCAAAAATATGTATGTTTGTTTGGCGTTTTAAGAATTACGTGTTGCCTTTTCAAATTCTATTACAAGCCAGTCAGCCAGTCGGCTTAAAAAGTAGCCAAAAAAAAGCGACACTGTTTCTTAGAAATGCCATTAACAGGTTGAAGTAGTTGGTTGGCAAAGTATTTGTTAAATTCTTATTAAGCAAATGGAAATGGTGTTTAGTTTCTAATTTTATTCTATTGTAAAAGATTTTTTTCTCATTTTTTTTCAATTTACCCAAGATGTACGGCTTTAACTAAACGAAAAAGAATAAACAACAACAACAATAAAACGAAACAATAATATTTTAAAGGCTTTTAAGTATTGTCAGTTATTTTGTTATGTCTGTTATGACAAATGGCATGTCTTGTCAAAAAGGTGTTAAGAGCATTTTAAATCATTTTTCAAAATTTGTTGCTATTATTGTTTTCACTTCACTTTAGTTCTTTTCATTTCCATTTTCATTTTTATTTTAATTTTATTTCTCTTTTGGTGTATTTTATGTTTAACGTTTTAACAACATTGCGTGTTAAAAGAATTTTAATAAATAAACGTTATTGCCTTCATTGTAAAGCCTACAGAAAATTTGTATACTTTTCTTCTTTTGCAAATGAAAAATATTCTCAAAGTATTTAAAACTTTACAACATCTTTCGGAAGATCTTTTTTTTTGTAATTTTTGAATATTTAAACGTGACTCCTTATTAACATGCTACAAAGTGTGGTGCACATAAAATCTGAACGCTCTCTTTTAGGAGTTCTCTGGTGCACTTACAATCTGAACGTTCTCTATAACACATCCTTAAAACAATTTCCTGTAAACTTAACAATAGGATCAGACCCTTGCTCACTGTCGCTATTGCAGTCGCCGTGGTCTAGTAGGTAGTGTGTTGGCTCGGCTCAAACACCAGGTCAGGCATCAAAACATATTTCTGGAAAAAAAAAAGTTTCTCAAATCTGTCGTTCGGTCCCGCCGCTCATGTATTAAAATTAACGCACACAACATACATAAGTGGTGTGAGAAACTAGGTCGTAATCCTGACTAAAGGGTTATAATGACGAATTATGTATGTATGTATGTATTGTCAAGTAATAAGGAAAAATTCCTGTGAAACTATTTTCTTGTAGAATTGGTCGTCCTAACGTCTCTAGACTCCACGAAAAAGTTGTCACACCAAGTTAGTTTACCTAAACATCGTCTTCATTGCTATTGGCTTCACAAAATACATATATTGCTGTGCTCAATTGAGAAATAAGATATAAAGAGATGTATATCCGACGTGGTCTGGTAGGTAAATATTACTTTCAGATATAGGAAAACTTATGCAAATCATTGTTTGAAGGAACAGAACAGAAGAAATTATAATCCAGGAAAACAAAATTCCTACGATGTTGGCATTGTTGGGGCAAACAGCTACTTTTTAAGTTTGCTGTTCAGAAATTGCAAATAAAATATCGGTTAGTGTTGCATATTGAAATGTAAATTATTTTTAAATTCCAGGTCTACTAGTCCTAATCCTTTTAGAGATTTGAACTATAAAATAACGATGCTCTTCTTAAGATTCAAAGCCAAGATTTTAAATCATTCTAGTGCAGGCAGTAAAATTTGATTTGACAGTAAAATAATGAAATGAAACTACATATATGTGAAGCTTTTAGTTGAATGGGTAAAACTAAAGTTATCTAGGACTATAAGCTAATCCTTATACAATACAAAAGACTTAAGACACAAACTTTTTTTTAAATATGAAACATAAACTCACATGGAATATTGATTGATTTCATACAAAAAAAAAAACTTTTAAAAATTGTAAATAAGAAATCATAAACTAAAAGCAAATTTGTGTAAATCGGTTGCTTTTAATATTTCCTGATGAATTAATTTCACTGGGATTGAAAACCTCTTTTCCATTTTCTTTCTTTTTTTTCTTAAGCTTGTTTACTTTGTTTTTTTCTTTTTCTTTTTTTTTTAAATACAAAACCAACTTCCTTTTTAATATTTATAACCACAATATATCATAAAAACCGATAGTCATTTAAAACGCTTATAAGTCAGTTATCAGTCATCTATAACAATAACTGAATTAAAAAGCAACAACAATAAACAAAGTTGCAATAAAACTTAAACTGGCAGTAAAACAGCCATACTACCAACAATAAATAAATAAAAACATTTAAACAGAGGCATAAATGTATGGATAATTAGAAAAAAAAATTTTATATTGTGTTGTGGAAAACATTGGGAAAAATTTGAACGTGAAACAATATTTAAGAAAGAGAAAATATATCAATTTTGAAATAGTAGTTGTAAAGTGAAGGCATTCCTTTAGAAACTGTTTTTTTTTTTCTTTCAAATGCAAGGAGCTTTAACATATGTATGTATGCATGACAATCGGTAACAAATTGTTAAGCAAAACGAATCTTTGAATAATTATCTCTCAAATATGAGAAAAAAAAGAAGTCGTTAAAGGAGAAATGTTTTCAGATATTAAAGAAAAAGTGAACAATTTTTAAATGAGTCTTTTTAATGCTTATACAATGCAAACGTTAATAAAAGTGGTTACAAATTTTTTTAAGATTTTATGAGAAAAACCTCTTCATTTTAAAAGCAAAAAAAAAATAACAACAAAACAGATTAAATATGAATTGTGAAAGGCTTAAAAGCATTATAAAAACGAAACCAGCGGGATTTCAAATTATTAAGCATTTAGACTTTACCAATTATTTACTTTTTCTTAAAATATTTGCTTGTTTTTTTTTGTTTATTTTTTATTTGTTTTTATACAACAACAAGAAAAAAACAGTACACAGTAATATTTTTTGATGGGGTTATTTAAAAAGAAATAAAAATAAAATGCGTAAGAAACAGAGCAACTAACGAGGAGTCATTTCAAAATGTCTTTAGCAAATAAACAAACAAACAAAAAAAAAAAAGTACAAAAAAATAATGAATTTTATAGCGGTCGATTAATTAAACGTATGTCAGACCATAAACTAGCCAAATTTGTAGTGTCTGTTAACCCAGTTAAATGAAACGTGGTAAATTTTCAAACAAAAAAGAAAAAACAAAAAAAAAACCACGAACTTCAATGGCTGACATTAAACCATTAGAAATCCGCACAAAATAAAGAAACGAAAGCTTAAAATGTTTTCGATTTAAATAAAAACGCATGAATATGCCGCATTTGTTTATTAATTAAATAAACTTTTGCTGTTACCCTCTTGTATTCCATTGAAACTACAACGAGTATCTAAAGCAAGGCTTACTTAAAATCGGTGTGCATGCATATGGGGATTTAATCTTGAAATATGAAATATTAGTCGGTGATCTTCATTATTTTCTATTTACTAAGGGAAGTACCTACTACATCGATGATCTGAGTGATTTGTCGAATATTGACGTCGGCAGTTTGAGTCGCTTCATTGTAAGCTCTGGGTGGTTCCATGACTAGGGGATGGTAAACGTAAGATGTGGTATCACAATGGGTTCCATGGGGCCTAAGTGCGTCCATCCAATTCATTTGGGGGTACGGCCACTACCCTACCTACCTACGTAAAGGAAGTACAGAGGTGGCTATACATCTAAGAGAGTTGGATGGACACATATAGGCCACATAGTTCCCATTGTGTTACTATGAGGTGTACAAACAAAACCCTTTATCTGCTAGCATGGCTTTAAAAAAATTTCAGTTTACATACACTAGCAGAAATGAAATCTGGAACTAAGCTGAAATGGAATGATTTCTTGTTAGAATAGCGTTGAGATCAAAGTTCATTGGATCACAGTCTCTGGTCTGCTTCTATACATCACTGCTAATAGATAACTCCTATCTAACTAATCTTGACAAGGTCAGATTAGAGGACGAGTACTTGTCAATTAAGACAAGTACAGTACCCGGAGGTCGAATTGACCCATTGTACAACGTCCTAGTTTCTCACACCACTTATGTTGTGTGTGTTTATTTTATACATGAGTGGTGGGACTTACAGTTTAAATTTGACTCCGAACGACAAATTTTTGAGAAACTTTTTCATTGCAATTTTATTTACTCTCAGAGTTTTTGCCAGAAATCTACTGAGAGGAAGTCGCCGAAAAATACTTTTTGGATTTTGTCTTGATACCTGGCCTGGGGCTCGAACCCCGGCTTTTACGTCTAATAAGGCAACACACTACCTACTAGACTACGGCGACTTCAAACTTCATTAGGATTTCGTATTAAAGCATGACAGCCTGAAAGCTAAATGAATCCAGTGATCAATACGGCACCGTCTTAGTGTAGTACGTAGTATGTCGAGTTATTAGACATGAAGCTAAGGTTCAAACCACAGTCAGACATCTCCAATAAAAGGAAATATAAAAAAATATTTCCTCGATGACTTCCTCTCAGCAGATTTCTGGCAAAAATAAAAATAAGAAGTCTAATAAGCCAACAGACTATCTACTAGATTATGGCGGCTTCCCCTGTAATTACTGCTTGCTGACTACAAGAAAGTCTTTGATACGATTAAACTAATTGCCAAATGGAAAGCAACTTTCGGAAGACTTTAATCAATATGAAGAGAAACTCAGAAATATCCCAGACGTACCTATCATAATAGAAATAAAACAAAGGAAATGAGGGTGGATTGGTCATACTATCAAAAAGAAAAAAATACCTTGGCAAACTAGGACAGCTCAATTTTATATGAAAGAAAAATAGATGCGAACAGCAGCACACTTTATAAGATGGAGATGCTTCCAAGAGGGAAAAAAAGTGGGAGTTTTTTTTTATTAAAAAAAAACAAACTATTAAGAACTCCATTTGATTGTATGAAATGTTTGAACTTTCCAAGGATAGATAGTCTTCCTAGAGCAAAGCAATGTTTTTCAAACCTACAGCAAGTTTACAGGTGAATGTAAATGTACCACTTTTATGAACACACCTGTTGTAAGCTTTAAAGGAATCATTATTATTTTTTGGCAATAATTTTATTGTATTAATATTAGTTTAAAATATTAAATTTATAGTTCATCGCTTTAATCATTTTTGAAATCTGTAAAAAAAAACAATACAATACTCAAAATTATTCACAATTTAATATAACACAACAGGCAGGTGTGTCTCTTAAGCCTTCTGATTTTGTGGGAAAAGAAATCTTGATAAGGAAATTTCTTTCAAGATTTCTTTGGTTTTTAATTATTTTTTTTTCATAAAGCAAAGCACTTGTACATACATATTTATAATTTGTTGTCCATCATAATTTGGTTGTGTTTTTTTTGCTGTTTTCTTAAATTTAATCTTTTAACAAAAATCTTCATATTCATTTAACTAAAATGCATATTTTTCTTAAGAACATTACAAACAAATCAAAACTCAGAAACAGTATTTAATGTATCGTACTGATGATGGTTTGTTTAAAATGTATGAAAAGGGGCCCTCAAGCAAATCCACCTTATGTGTGTGCAGCTTTTTACTTCTCAACTAATTGTGTTTATTTAAGCACGCAACAGATACAGCAAAGAAAGACACTTATTTTCTTCTACAAAAAAACAACAAAAAAAAAGGAAAAAAATAAGATGAAATGAAAATGTTGCGATGTTGGCTGATGTTGGCTGATGTTATTGTTGATGATGATGATGATGATGACGACGTTGATTGGGAAAGAAGAACACAGTATGCAAACATTAGATTTCAAGACAACTGATAAAAATGTCCACACTCACATAAAACACATCACTCAAGTCATCTCTCAAACGGCGTATAAATAAATTCGAAACTAAAGAAAAACCAAAAACCCCCAATACAACTTGAGATCCTAAAGAGATGGCACTTGAAAGCATACGATAAATCTGAGCACAGTAAAAGCCAACAAAAAGAAAATCTTTAAACTCTAAATGGTTATGGTTAGAACGGGTTACAGATAGAAAAACATTTCGAAACCATTACAGATAGCAGCTTAAGAAAGCCTACTGTGCGCCGAAGAAAACAAATTTAAATATGAAAAATGAATGAATGAATGAATGAATGAATGCCTATTAATATTGCCTTGTTTTTCTTAAAGAGGCTAACAAGTCGTTTTTAAATTTTAAATTGTGGTTCTTATTTGTTTTCTGTTTTTCCTTTTTTTTTTGTTTAGCTTAAGGACTTGTGTTTTTCACAAGCAAATAAACCATTATTAAGCATGAGTAGTTCTCTTTATCCACTAGTTTTTCTTTGCATTAAAACAAGCCAAGAAATCTTCATCTTGTCTTATTGAATTCAATTCATTGCTAATGTGGAATTATTTTGCTTTCATTTGCGATCTTGTTTTTCAGATATCGATGAATGTGCTGGTGGCCCTTGCGAACATGGTGGCACTTGTATTGATCTAATCGGCGGTTTCCGTTGTGAATGTCCACCCGAATGGACAGGCGATGTGTGTCAAATTGATGTAAACGAATGTGAAATCACTTATCCCGTCTCAACCACATCTACATCATCCTCATCATCATCGTCATCATCATCATCATCATCAAGAGCACAGCACCTGCAACAGTATCAACAACATCAACAAGTGGGACCACTCACCTCAACATTGCGTACCTCTACAGCAGCTGTGGCAGCGGCTGTGGCAGGCTCAAGTACCTCATCTTCAGCATTAATTGCCGCTTTAAATGCCGCTTCATCGACTTTGGCTGCAGCAACAGCAGCAGCAGCCGCAGCAAATACCACTATGGGTCCCTGTGTGAATGCACGCCAGTGTAACAATAAACCCGGCTCATTTTCGTGCGTTTGCCTGGAGGGCTGGGGTGGTCCCACATGTGCCAAAGATTTGGAAGATTGCGTGGGCCAATGTAAGAATGGGGCCACTTGCATGGACATGGTTAACGATTATCATTGCGCATGTGCAACTGGATTTACAGGTATAAAATCAAAATTAATTCATAACGAAATTGTTTTAAAATTTAGCTTTGGGGCCAAAATGTTAACATTTGTTTGCCAAACTGGCTGGGTGCCTAATAAAACTTAAGTCCAATAGCCACTAGCAAATTTTTTTTCTTTTCTTTTAAATTTAAACCATAACAGCTCTTTGGGGGATTTGTTAAATGAAAACCAAAAAAAAAAAAAAATTAAAAAATATGTGTGTTGGTGGTGGCTGGTTAAACTAAATGTTTGTGTTACACTTTTTTTTAACAAGATTCAAGAATATCAGACAAAAAAAATAAACAAAAAATAAAAACTAAAATAAGTTTATTTTCAACAACTTGTTTTTAATTTCAACTTAAATTTTAAACTCATATTTACACACATGTTTTCTGTTGAAGAAAATATTTTATTGAATAATTTTTTTTTCTTGATTTTGTTTTTTTTTTCTCCTGATGCAATTATTAATGCTTTCAATTTTTATTTTTATTTTTGTTTTCGTTTTTTTGTTTATTTTCTTACGAACAGGTCGAGATTGTGAAACTGATATTGATGAATGTGCTAATTCACCGTGTCGTAATGGTGGCGAATGTGTGGACATGATTGGTAAATTTAATTGCATTTGTCCACTGGGGTATTCCGGTACATTATGTGAGGTATGTATGTGTACGGCTGTATGTTGTCTTTTTAATATATTTTTAATGCACGCTCTGTTGTATATTGTTTATAATTTGTTTTACGTTAAAAATTTAATGAATTTTTAATTCCAATTTCAATTGCATTTTTTTTTTTGTTTTTCGTTCATATTTCGTATGTTGTTTGCTCTTTCGGAACGTAAATTGTTTATTTTTATGCGTTTTTTTTTTATGTGTTAATAATAATTGTTGAAAATAAAACGACTTTTTAATTTGAATTTAAATTGTCCCATTAGAAGTATTTAAAAAAAGAAATGTCTTCATTGCTAATGATGTTCATTTGCTTAAAACAATAGGGGTTTGATTTGTTGCATTTTATTTGGTGGCAAAAAATGTTATTTATTGGCAGACATTAATTGAAATTTATGCGAAAGTAATGTATGCAATTTAAAGAATTTCGATATTGATTTCGGAATACAAATTTTGTCTATATAAAAAAAAAAAAATTTAAATTTTTTCCACTCTTAGTATTCTTCTCTTTTATTATACTTCGGTTGATAAATGTAATCAATTCATGATCTAATATTGCCACTTTTAGTGCTTTCTATACTTAATATTCTCCTCTTCTATTATACTTCTGTTGTTAAGTGTAATCAATGCACGATCTAATATTGTCAATGACTATTACTTTATAAATATTAAAGTAATGACAATAAATCTATATGCCTGTGAAATAGATTTAATTTCTTTTGCGATTGATATTCGAAAATATGATATAAAAAGAAAGAAAATATGATAGACTATAATAGACTTCTTTGGGATATAGACAAGCATTGTTTAATTCAAATGCAAACCGCTTTCAAATCGCTGTATCGAGAATAGATTTAAAATAGAGGACTGGCGAGCTAAAATATTGCAGAAATTTTTTTTATTATTTTCTAAGGAAATATGTTCACCGTTTTATTGATTCCTTAATAAGACTTTTGTTCATTAAAAACGCAATACTTGATGATGACTATCAATGTCAGAATTCGAAACTTATTGAAAGATATGTTTGAAAACAAAAGACTTAAGACACGTAATCCTCTTATGGGCCATTATAATTGTCTTTACGATCTAGCATCTTAAATTTAATCATTAATAGCAGGATTTCGAATGATAGATTTTGAAGAGCTCTTCGCTCAGCGTTTTTGCCACGGTTCACAGAGGCGCCCGGAAACGAATAGTTTTTTAAATTTTTTCTTTCATATTTCAGAGCTGAGTTTTGAACTCATAGATCTAGCCTACCATCAAGTGCCCATAATAATATTATTATTTTTAAAAATAAATCTCAGGCAGATGGTTCTTTGACAAACATGACGAACATTTGAAGTCGCCGTAGTCCAATAAGCAGTGTGTTGGCTTATTAAACGAGAGGCCACGGCTCAAACCCCAGACAAATTGCGAAAAATATTACTTCGGCCATTGCCTCTCAGCAGATTTCTGGCAAAACCCTTGAAAATAAATAAAATTGCCATGAAATGTTTCTCTAAAAATCTGTCATTCGAAGCCGACTTAAAACTGTAGATCCTTCGCCACTTATGAAGAAAATTATCACAAACAACATAAGTGGTGTGAGAAGCTAGGTCGTAATCCTGACTGAAGGTTTGTAATAACCAATTATGTATGTATGTATATATGTTCTAATAAAAGCATGTTGTTGCTCTAAATATCAAGCTCGATTAAGTAACAATGTTGGAAAAACTATTCTCTGCGATTACTACGGCGCGTTGTACTACGTCAAAAGTTGTTATGCCAAAAGTCTAACAAAATGATGCTTGACTACAATTGCAAGAAACCCTGGTTCGAATAGTTGATTTAAGAAACATGAGGCTACATTCCACATTAAAATAATTCATTCAGAAGTCCCGTGATGCTTCAGAGAAAATAACATCAAAAACGAACGCATAACGTAGGAATCAATGAAAATTTTTCTCAATATCTCACCCAATGACGTTGTTTTTAGATATTTCCTTATACAATTATGCTCAACAAATCCCATTGTCAATATTTCAAGTATTGTGGAGTTCGTAAATTTTCTTACATCCATGTTTTTCCACATGAGAAAGGCGGCGAAAATATAAAACCAAAAAGTATCATGACTGCTAAGCAATTAGACATACATATGTATGAATGGTCGAGTCTTGTTACAGTTAAGAGCAATAGATATTCTGCATGAAGAATTAAAAAGAATAGCAATCTTATTGAAAAAACTATCTCATCAAATCAATCAAAGTTTATTGGTTGCTCAAAACAGTTTTAAAAGTTTTTTTTTTTTCTTTTTTTAAATCACAAAATAAACTTGCCTTTCATTTCTTGTGAAAAACGTTTTTTATAATGTTCAAAATATACTCCATCCATTTCATGGGTATTTTATTTCGTTGTTTTTTGTGTTTTTTGTGTTTCTGTAATGTTGATTTAATTCACCATTACCGTGTCTTCAAAATAATGTACATTTTAACACCTTCATTTTTCTTCTTTTTTTCTGCTCCAAATCATTACATTTAATATGCACGGCACAAACAATATGACACATTCATATCACTACTTACAACAACAAAAACAAAAAATAACGAAAAGTAGATCGAATAACTTCAACAACAACAACTACTACAAAAAATTGACATGAACTCATAAATTTTATTTTAAAGTCAAACGAAATCATGTTTAAAATTCTAAAACGTGTAAAAATACGATAAATTCTATGGAAAAATCACAATGAAATGAAACGGAACAAAATTGTCGATAAGATTTCACAACAAAGAAATCATTTTAATATTAAACAGCAAATTAACGTTTTTATTTTATTTAAAACAGCAAAAGAAAAAAGAAGCCGTTTTTCTTTAAAAAACAAATGAGACTTTCAGAAGCATTGCTAAAATTTTAAGTCAAAAACGAAATAAAACACAGGCAGAATAAGATCCCTAGTAAGGCGAAATAATTTTGCATGCGTGTTAAAACATGTTTTCTCTTGGTGTTCGTTTGAGGTAAAACTAACAACACCATGTCCATGCATAGCAAAATAAAACGCCAACAGTATCACCAGCACAGTATCTGTCACACGAATTTGATGCTTTAATACCTTTTAACACTAATCGCATTACGAGCAATCAATTGTGATGAGAATATAAAAAAAACAACAACAACAGCAGTAGAATAAAAGGCAAAAACATACACACATGCATACGTACAAAGAATGACTTTGACTTACACACACATATGCACTTACTTATGTACACGCTTTTTCGTTGAGTAAGTGTCGAATTTATATCGAAAATGACTAACAAAATTTAGATTTTTTGAAAAATTTAAACATTTTCTCACGTGTCTGTTTGATCTTTTTTCTTTTACTTCTTTTGCTTCAGTTTTAAAGAAAAGAAAAAAGAAAAAACTGAATGAATATGGTAGACGATATAAAAACAAAAAATATTATTTTTAAAAGAATATTTAGTGTTGATCATCATCTACATTTAAAATCACATAAAAATAAAAATAAAAATGAAAATAAAACGTTTATTTTTTTTATTAATTTATGACTTTCAAACATGATTTGGAGAATATTAATTTTTTTTCTTTTCATTTCTTTTCTTATAATATTTATGAGCAAGCGTAGTAGTAGAAGAGAGGTTATGTTTTAATATTAATGATCTGACAGGCCCGCCAAACAAACCTCCAGAAACACAGGAAATTAGTTTAAATATCATTTAAAAGAAATTAAAAAGCCTATAAACATTTCAGAAAGGAGAACAACAGGAAATTGAATCATACATAACACATAGATTCCATTCTTTTCTTTTTTAAGAGAAGTAATTTTTTTTCTACTACAGTTTTAGCCTAGAAGTTTTAACAAATTTCATACTTTTATCGTTTACTGATGGAATAATAATTCGAGTTTGTTTCTTAAGTCTTTTGATTTTTTTTATGATTTTTCAATATAGTGACTTGTATTAAGATCTGCTCCACCACAATAGATAAAGGTTTAGATACGCAAAGCTGTGCTTCTAATTATGAAGGCTATAAATAGAGGAAGCCGTGGTCCAGTAGGTAGTGTGTTGGTTTATTAGACATGATGCCGCGGTTCAAATCCCTGGTCAGACGTCTCAAACAAAACGAAATATTAAAAAATATGTCTTCAGTGTCTTCTTCTCAACAGATTTCTGGCAAAAACTCTGGGAGTAAACAAAATTGTCATGCAAAAGTTTCTAAAAATCTATCGTTCGGAGTCGACTTTACTCTGTACGTCCCGGCGGTCATGTATAAAAAAATTAACACACACAACATAAGTGGTGTGAGAAGCTAGGTCGTAATCCTAACTGAAGGATTGTAATGACCAATACGTGAAATACACACCCTTCTATATACATCGCCTTTAGCTGAACATTTTATAAAATTCTACTTTCCAACCGTCGATCAATAACTGAGAAAAGTTTCTCGGATCAACTCTTCTTCCTTGTCGTTGCAGCTTCTATAGCAGTCATTATGCGTGACCAACCAGAGGCCAGTATCCAGTTATCACTGTTATGGCTGAGGCACCTCATATATAACCTTCTATATTGTTAGCTGCAATGCAAATTCTGTTCTGCATATATTCATGTCGGGTCAGATCTGTCTGGTGTTTCTACAAGTGGATTCATTATCCTATCTTACCATTGCTAATGCATGGAGTTTTGGTAAGACCATTTGTTTGCCTCTCTGTAGAGGAACATCTATCCCATGTAGGAATTCATTTGAAATTTCTGTATGGCAAGTGCGTCGGCCCTGTTGACATCTTCGATATCCCTTGTCTAGGAACCCAAATTAAGGTAACCGTCGAATGTCTTGCTAGCTCCTTCAGAGTCACCCGTCATTGGTGGACAATCTTAGATGTGGTGTACACACTCTCTAGGAATCTAATGGATGCTTAACTGCCGGTAAATATGCGTGTACCACCATACGTTATACTTTGATACGGAATTCGCATAGCGTCCATTTTAATAGCCATTATTTTAGCCTGCAAAGTACTACAATCATCTGGTAATGTAAGGGACGATCTAATATTCAGTTGTTCTGAAAAGATTCCACATCCGATTTGTTGCGCAATCTGTATCCATCAATGAAAACCTGAATGAATTTGCCTGGAAGGTATAAACCATTATCATAAAAGGATATATCCAGTACAGCGTAGCAAAACCTGGATGAAAAGCAAAATTTAGGTATTGTGTGGTCAATACGTACATTCAGACCAATAACACTCAACATTTTGACATGAGGAAAGCTTTAGTAAACTATCATTCTAATTAGAACATGGCGACCCAGTAAGTCACTTGAAGTTTCTTTCTTACTTATTTAAGTGGTCATTACTGCCTTACTACTTAGCTTTTCCTGTCAATTCTTGATAAATGGATTAACCGTTACATTTCTGTCTCTCGCTGGACTTTGTTATGTTTCAGCAGCGACTACGATACGTTCTACTTTTATCTAAGAAAAGTTTATTAAACCGAACGTATCAGATTCGATATCAAAGCACCCCAAACTCTAAGCATATTTCGTTGACTTATGGTATAAGCGTAACATTAGCGGCATAGTATCTGTAGCTCTCTTATTGGAACGAATCTGTAAACAAAAAAACGTATTTTGGGTATTTATGAACTATGATTACATCAATTGGAGAAAGAGATCCAGAATTTTTATTGCGAAGGCAATAGCTGAGTTCGTGATTGACTTAAACATTGAACACTGAGAGAGCAGGAAAGCTATTCTAATTAATATTGAAGAACTGATAACTAAAGTCGCCGTAGTCTAGTAGGTAGTGTATTGGCTTAATAGCCGTAAAGCCCGGGTTCGTATCCCAGGTCAGACATCAAAACGAAATATGAAAAAAAAAATTATTTCAGTAGATTTTTGGCAAAAATTCTGAGAGTAAATAAACGTGCCATGAAAAAGTTTCTCAAAAATCTATCGTTCGGAGTCGACGTTAAACAGTAGGTCCCGCCACTCGCGTGTAAAATTAACGCACACAACATGAGTGGTGTGAGAAGCTAGGCCGTAATCCTGACTGAAGGGTTGTAATGGCCAATTATGTATGTATGTATGTATGGGATTACATCAACCAGTGACACTGTGAAGAATATCGCTTACCACTTCCTTACGCCAAAACTTCTGATTCAATATCAGTAAAAATTTAACTTTGGTCGTACAAATCGATCATATCATAAAGATGATGATACTGGGCATTCACAACAATATTAATCAGAAAACAACAAACCTGTACAACCGCTGTCGCAGGAAATTTCTAGAAACTTAGTGGCTTCAAATAAATTTTTCCTTAACAAATGAAATACCAATCGATATTAAAACCAGAAAGAGAAAACAGGTTTCAATAAGACATACCCTATGAAGTGACACAAACACTTCTGGAATGTATAAGGATTCATCCTTGAATGTTGCTAGCCTTAGAATGTTTTTCGTGTAGAAAAAAAAAATAATTTCAACATGATTTTATTTTTGAGAAGTAAAATTAAGTTTCCGTCCTAAATCTTTTGTTGCAAATTAATTTATATTTTAACAATTAAATTATGATTTAAATTTCCTTATTGTGTATTTTAATTTTCACAATAAATTAAATTTTCTTTGAATGGTTAGAAAAAAATCAAGTTTCCCTCTTAAGTCTTTTGTTTTATACAATTTATTTCAGCAAATTTTCTAATACTTTGATGTTGTTTTATGATTTTAGGAAGCAAACGATCATTGCACCCCTTCACCTTGCTTAGAAGGCCGTTGTTTAAATACACCGGGCAGTTATTACTGCCATTGTCCACCTGGTCGAGCTGGTAAACATTGTGAACAGGTTAGACCCCTATGTAATCAGCCACACTGTAATGGTAAGTATTTACACTGACAACAAATATAGCCTTAAGCACCATTCTAAATATAATATTTAACAATTTTTATTTTTAACAATTTCCTCTCTTTCAACACAGATGGCTGTTTTGCTAATACGACAATAAATTCTTCTAAAAATTTACCCTGTTCTAGACATGGTACTTGTGAAATGGGTGATGTGGGTACATTTTGTAAATGCCATACTGGTTATACCGGCACATTTTGTGAGCACAGTAAGTTGTATTTTGTTTCTATTTTATTGTGTATATGGTGAGAACTTTGTAAAATTTTTTGTGGATTTTTTTTTTTGTTTTTTTTTGGCTCTTTATTATCTTTGATTTGATGTTGTACATGAGTATTAACAAGCTTGAAGTTGTTGTATTTAAACAAAAATAAAAAAAGAGGTCATTACAAAACAAACTTGACTTGATTAGCCATATTAATGGCTGTTAATCAGTCGTTAATAAAGACAACAAATTAATCATTCAATCATAAAATCTAAATTAGTTAGACAGTTACCAACAAAAAAAAACTATGTTCACACACTTCCATATTTAAATTTGGATATAACACAAGGAAGAGCTAAAAAAATTTAAAAAAAATTTAAATTTCTAGTGAATTTTAGCTGTTGTCCCATTCCATTTAAATCAATAAAGAAACTCAATCAAGTGGAAAATTGTTCATGTTAGTTTATGTTTGCAAAAGTTATTCAAAAGACAATCGCAAAAAGATTTTCTTATATTTTTACTTAAAACAAAGGGCAAAAAACAAAATGAAGGACAACGAACAAAAAAAAAATATTTTCGGCAAGTTTGACGAAATATTTAATTGTGAATCGAACTGAAGAATTAAAAGCATTGCCGATTTCTATTGAATTTTATTGAAAGGCCTTTATTTTAAGACCGTTTGACATGTTTCGTTGTGTGTCCTAGTCATATATGTAGAAACAACATGATAATCGAAAGAATGTATTCCATCAAAACTTAACGTATCGTTAATTTGTTCAAAATACTGTTGGGATTTTCTAAATTAGTGTTGCCATTATGGCCTAACCGCCGTAATCTAGTAGTTAGTGTATTGGCTTATTAGACATGAGGCCACGGTTCAAACCCCAGGTCAGACATCTGCAACAAAACGAAATTTGATTATTTCTTCGGTGATTTCCTCTCAGCAGATTTCTGGTAAAAACTCTGAGAGTAAATAAAATTGCCATGAAAAGTTTCTCAAAAATCTGTTGTTATGAGTCGACTTAAAACTGTAGGTCCTGCCACTCATGTATAAAACTAACACACACAACTTAAGTGGTATAAGAAACTAAGTCGTAATTCTGATTGAAGACTTGTAATGACACACTATTTATGTGCATATGTATAAAAACTGAACAGTGTTCCAGATACAATCAGCAGCTCGTGTTCCAGTACCATTTTGGAAGTTAGAGTTTTTAAGTTCTTTATTATTGGCGAGCATAAGTTAAGCAATAAGATAGCTTTGGTATACTAAAGAATGCTGGAATAGTTGTAAACATTACAAAGGCTGCTGACTTTTTAATTTTTTGCCAGAAATCTCCTGAGATGAAGTTGCCGAAGAAATATTTTTGGTTTTGTTGGAAATGTCTGACCTGGGTTTTGAACCATGGCCTACGGCGATGTCAGTTCTTCAATTTTAATTAGAATAGCTTTCCTTCTCTCTCAGTGTTCAAGGTTTAAGTCAATCACGAACTTAGCTATTGCCTGCGCAATAAAAATTCAGGATCACTTTCTCAAATAAAATTTAAATTCTGTATTACAATGTATAGATATACTGTCTGTATCTTTAGTTTCCTGTTTTCCTATATAATTTGTTGTTTTTTTCTTTTAATTTTTTAATTCTAGATCTTAATGAATGTTCACCGAATCCTTGTCGTAATGGTGGTATATGTTTAGATGGTGATGGCGATTTTACATGTGAATGCCCTTCTGGTTGGACAGGTAAGCAATGTTAAATTTTAACCTCTTAATGCAACATCTAAATACAGAAGAGAAAAAAGAAAACCTCGTACATACATAGTTATGTACATATTTGCAAAATTCCTTTAGCAACAACAAAGTTGGTTGATGGTTGTTGGTTGTTGGTTGTACGTTATACTATATCAGCTCGTATATATTAAACGATTAACATTATAAAGCATTAAAACTTACAACATGTTTATAATAAACGCCTGAAATGAGAAAAAGCTAAAGTATAAGGAATAGGGTAGAACAGCAACAACAGCAACTAAAAGTAAATTTAAGCACTTGTTACAAGCGCACAGGCAAAAAAAAACAACTCACAACAACCCAGTAACATAACTAAATTCTTAAGAAAACATTAATCATAAAAAAGAATATGAACAAGACAAAAAGCAAAAAAAAAAAACAAAAAAATAAGTGAATAAAACCATAAAACATTAAAAGCATAAACTAACAACAAAAAACATTAAAATGCTTAAGCAAACAACAACTACAAAAAAATATGCTTCACAAAACCTAAACAAAAAAATACGAAAATAATTAAAAAAGATTTTAAAAAAGGATTCAGAAATATTTCAACACAATTTCCTTTAACACAAAAAAAAATAAGAAAATAATTACAAAAAGATATTAAAAAAGGATTCAGAAATATTTGAAACCCATTTCCTTTAACACAAAAAAAATAATACGAAAATAACTAAAAAAGATTTTAAAAAAGGATTCAGAAATATTTGAACACCATTCCCCTTAACACACAAGAGAAAAATAAGAAAATAATTAAAAAAGATTTTAAAAAAGGATTCAGAAATTTTTGAACACCATTCCCTAAACAAACAAAAAATTCGAAAATAATTAAAAAGATTTTAAAAAAGGATTCAGAAATATTTGAACACCATTTCCTTTAACACACAAAAAAATAAGAAAATAATTACAAAAAGATTTTAAAAATGGATACAGAAATATTTGAACACCATTTCCTTTAACACAAAAAAAAGAATAAGAACATAATTGCAAAAAGATTTTAAAAAAGGATTCAGAAATATTTGAACACCATTTCCTTTAACACAAAACGTATTTTATTTTTATTTCCTGGAAAAAAATTCCCTTGAATATGTTACTAATTTCTTTATTTATTTATTTAAATTGATTAATTTATATCAATTATATCAATTTTAATACAACTAATGAAATTATAAAACTAAAACCAGTTGCTTTTTAAATTGAAACCAATTAATTTTCATTAACGAAAATGCGCACCATTTTAAATGTGAGCGGGGCGTGTAAGCATTCGGATTGCTTATCTTGATAACCACCCTCATTATTCTCTGTCTATTTTATTTTTATTTTATTTTCTTAAATTAATGTTAATTTTTTTCTATTTAATTTTTAAATTGCTTATAATATTATGTCACCTTTTCCCAAATACGGATGCTTTAAATTTGTCGCAAAACTTCTTTCAAATATGCTTTTTAAACAATTTATCATTGTTATCTATGCAAATAGTTCTGTTAGTTAGTGAACATGTTCACCGAATTTAACTATGACATGATAAATGTTTATTGATTTAAATTAACTAAAGCCTGAGAAAACTGAAAAATTTATTCAAATTTATTTATTGAGATCGAGATTAAATCTATACACGCTTACAAGCAAGTGCGAAATGATGTTTATTTCGGAATAAATAAACTTTAAATAAATCGATTGTTTAGATTAATTTGAAAAATTGTTTTTGAATTATTGTTTGAAATATTGTTTATTTTTAAATTTCAATTCAAGTTTATTTTTTATAAAACAAAATGGCCATGGTTTTAACACGAAAACAAATTGATTAAATTTTATATATTTTTTATCTGTATTTTTATAAAAAAATTAATTTCGGTGAATAAAAAACATACCACACATTAAAGCATTCAAAAGAATATGTTCCTTAAAAAGTTATAGAAAATTCAATTGAATTTTTACATCAAATTAACCGTAACCTGTGATATGTATACATAACTAAAATTTCCACTAGATCAACCTTAAAGGTTTCCATCTTTATTGGAGTTAACCAGGGTTTCAATTTTGTTATACAGAAAAATTTGTTCATTCCATATATAAGCAAGTAACAACAGAGTGTGCCCAGACCATTTCAAATAATTATTGTTCCATCAGATATCCTTCACAGCTTATAATTGTTTATTGTATTTGACCAAACGATTGTCGGTATTATGTGAAGAAATTTGAATGGCAACGTTTGATGTGAAGTGATTTGAAGTGACCCTCATAGTTTACTCAGACATACAAATGAACATCTTATTTTGACTACAAACATGCAAACATACCTAATGGCCATTACAACCCTTCTGTTAGATTACGACATAGCTTCCCACCCCACTTACGTTGTTAATTTTATACATGAGTGGCGGGACCTACAGATTAAAGTCGACTCAAAAAAACAGATTTTTGAGCCATTTTTCATGGCAATTTTATTTACTCTCAGAGTTTTTGCCAGAAATCTGCTGAGAGGAAGTCGCCGAAGAAATATTTTTTCATATATCGTTTTGTTGGAGATGTCTGACCTGGGATTTGAACCGTGGCCTCATGCCTAATAAGCCTACATACTACCTATTAAACTACTACGACAACCGCTTTGTCTAGCTTATTTTAAACATCTTCATCAGTACCGCAGAAATATTAGGAATTTTCATACAGAAACTGGATGGTAAAATGTTGATCGCATCGAAAACGATTTTCTTACAAAAACAGTGGATAAATCTTTAAGATATCAAGAAAAACCCCAAGGTATCCTATTTCTTTTCTATGGTATCCTATTTTTTCAATTTCCAATTCGTCGATGACAATCACAAATAATGGTGCTAAGAACGGCTAACCTTGACTTATTTCAACGTTCGTTGTAGCTTTCACTAATACTGCCCGTTGTAAAACATCCTGAGCGAAACGTTATCGTATATTCTTTTGAAAATGTTCACAATTCTAATCGAAGCCACTTTTACGTCAACGCTATCTCTATTGCCTACCATTTTACTGAGTCAAAAGCCTTTTTGAAATCGAGAAATATTAGGTACAATAAAGATCACTTCTAATCGATTGTTAACTTTAAGATCGTTGGTTTGTTCGATTCAACTTTATTATGAGCGAAAACCGGCCTGTTCATCGTGCAATGAGTGTTCAATAGATTAGAATTTTATGTTTTTTATGGCTAGGGTATTGACCAGGTACGCAATAGCTCGGGAATTCAAAACCTCAGTTCAGATATTTTGAAAAAAAGGTCGCCGTGTAATAAATTACCATGAAAAATGTTCTCATATGCGTCTTTCGAAATCGTCAGTAAACAAGTTAATCCCTTTACCACATACATACATAATTGGTCATTACAACGCTTTAGTCAGGATTATGACCTAGTTTCGCACACCACTTATGTCGTGTGCGTTAATTTTTATACAAGAGTGGCGGGACCTATAGTTTAAAATCGATTCCGAACGACAAATTTTTTACAAATTTTTCATGGCAATTTTATTTTACTCTCAGAATTTTTTTCAGAAATCTGCTGAGAGAAAGTCGCCGAAGAAATATTTTTTCATATTTCGTTTTGTTGGAAATGTCTGACCCGGCGTTTGAACCACTGTCTCACATCTAATAAGCCAACACACTACCTACTAGACCACGGTGACTTCTAAAATGGGTAAAGCATACGCTAGACCTCACTGTACTCTAGTATGTAGTGTGTTGGCTTATTAGTTGGGAGGCCATGGTTCAAGCCCCAGGACAGACATCAAAACTAAATATGAAAAAAGAAACTAGGTCGTAATCCTGAAGGGTTGTAATGAGCAATTATGTATGTATGGACGCAATGGATATTCTTTGCTGATAATTGATGGGGCAAACTATGAATAAAAATTTATTTCTCCATGGCAAAAACATAAAGAAACAATTACACCGTAAATATAAGTTATATTGTTGGCATTGCCTTTTAAAATCAAAAGACTTAAGACACATGCATTATTTTTTCTTAATTATCGCACACAACAGTTTTCTATTTTGTTTTTAATTTTGTTTTCTGCATAAAAAAGCCTAAAATTATTCAAGTAAAACAAAAATTGGCTTACTTCGTCTGCATGCATATTTAAATTACACAAATTTTTCTTCATACATGGCAACATACGAGCGCAGGCACACATTGTTTTGGTTTGTTTTTCTGTTGACAAAATCAGTATTTATCTTTTGTTTTAAATGTGAAACCATTAGTTTTTATATGGCCTTAATATTGTACGAGTATGCATGTAGATATGTATTCATTTAACGTCCTTCCGTGGCGTATTAGCTTTGCATATGGCTGTGGCTGCAACAATTCAATTAGAATTTAGTTTTTCACACTTGCCATACAATTTTCAACACCTTTTAAATTTCACATATAACTGCCAAAAGCATCTATTTGTAAAGGCTGATTTGAATCTCTCGCAAAAATGTACGAATACGGTATGCCAAACAGCAATGTCAGAGAATTAAAAACAAAAACAAAACAACAAAAAATTGAGACTCCTAAAAGGCCATTTATTACAAACTAGTGACGCATCCTGTTAATGCCATGGTACTACCTCTCATACCAATGCTTTTCCTACTACCACTACTACTACTGCTGCTGATTGTTAACAAAACACATGGATTTTTTAATTTTTCTTTCGTTTTTCTTTTTTTTTTTTCTTTTGCCATTTTGCCTAGAGATGTCGATTCGAATGTATGAACAAAACACGAAAGTTTGTATTATTTTTGTGTTGTACAACACAGCAACAGAAATTGGAAACAAAGTGTTGTTGTGGTGTGTGGAAACGCGATCTTTAGGTTTCATATTAATTCCCTTTCGCGTTTTACAAGTAACACGACATCACTACATACAACAACCACAACACCGCCACATTTAGTGATATAGGCAGACAGACCGACAGACAGACGGACGGACATAATGAAAAATAACTCAAGAGGAAAAAACGCAATCCTTTTTGCAGGTTTATGGAGTTAATGAGATTCCATACAGAATGGCACCACCCATTGGTACAAAAGAAAAATTTCTGTTTGGGTACTATTGCCGAAAGAAAGAACATTTGCTTTTTTTTATGGTACCAAATAATTAAGTACTTTTGCTAGATATAAGGATATTTGAAGGAAATGTATTTTATTTTGGAAGTGTTTTGAACGTATGTCTGAATGAATAAAACTTTCTGGCTTATACAATAGCAGGTACTTCATTAATGAGGAGAAAGAGGGAGCTACATGTTAAGTAAGCAGGGGGAAGAAATATATGGAATTTCTTTCAGTATTCCAAATATGTTTTGAGTGTGGTCTTACATAGTATGAATTGTACATGAAAATATTTTTGGCTGATGCCACATAAGACATGTGTTAAGTCAGAATGTCTTCCACATCAATTCATTAATTGCATACTGTCCAAGCGAAATCTTTATACGCTTATTTTCCATTTTGTGATCATTTTCTTTGCATTACCAAGACATTCTATTTATTTTTTTTTTTAAATTTTTCGGTCAAAAAAATATATTTTTAAAGTATATACGATAATCGTACCACGCCCTTTAGTTTTGTTTGCTTCTGTTTTATTTTGCACGATAAAATGGCATGCAAACTCGTATAACTTTCAAAATAAAATCTAATATTTACGAGAGTCAAAGGTACTATAATGTGTTGGGTACTAAAACTATGAAGCTACCTTGCTAAGAAATATGTATTTCCCATGATAAATACGACGTTTACTCAAGATTTTATTGAATTTTCATTTCAATATTGAACGATATTGACATATATGAATATGTATGGTTTTTTCCTGTGCTAGTTGTACTGAAAAATATTAATTTTCTATGATAAATGCCACGCCCACATTTTTAGTCTCTATAATTTACAACACTTCTGTCAGGATTACGACCTAGCTTCTCACACCTCTTATGTTGTGTGTGTTAATTTTGTACAACTCCGTGCGATATATATTTTGAGAAACTTTTCATGGCAATTTTTTTTACACTCAAAAGTTTTGCCAGAAATTTGATGAGCGGAAGTCGCCGTAGAAGTTTTTTTCATATTTCGTTTTGTTGGAGCTGTCTGACCTGAGGTTTGAATCGTGGCCTCACATCTAATAAGCCAACATACTACCTATTATACGACGGTGACTTCTATAAAATTAAATAAATAAAAATGCCACGCCCACAAGTCATAAGTACTTTTTAAATTCTGAAAGATAAGTTATCATCAAACATTTAATTTGAAAAAAAAAATAGTGATGAAAATACAGCATGTCCATGAGATTAAATGCTTACTTTTAGTACTTTTTCTGCAATACTTTTTGGTACTTTTTGTATAGCGCATTAACATTGATACTTTTTAACATCATTTTAATTTAAGTTAACATTAAATTGACCATCATTTGTCTGATCATGTGCTTTGACTTAAGGAGAGAGAGTGCTTAAGCTTGGTTTCATCTTTGCTGTTCGTCTATGGCCATGGTGAGGCTGGAGTAAATGAGTCGATGGCTCGTTGGCCTTAACAATCAGATAAAAATACTTCACACACGATTAGGAATTTTTAATTAAAATATTTTATTTTTCGGTTGTTGTTGTTTTTCTGTTTTTTTTTTGTATCTTTCTTTCTTTTTCTACTGCTGTTGCAGACATTTTTCTGTGTTGCTGTTGTTGTTAGTTGTTGTAGTTTTGGTTAATTTTTGTTTAAAAACTTAAAAACATATACACACACACACACATATGCTTATAAGCAATTCACATGCATATGTAAAAGTTTCGAACATCAAGAGGAAATATATTTAAAAAAAAAAGTTAGAATAAGAATGTAAGGAGCGAAAGGGAAGAGGATCTTGAAGGGTCCAAAAGGTATTTGCTTAAACTATTTGTAGGTATTTCAGTATTAATGCTGTTGTAGGAGAACAAAAAAAAAAGGAAGGAAAAAATCACAACAAAATACAACCTGCTGCCTGCCACTGCTGCTAAAGGAAAAACTTTAAAATTGAATTTCTTTTAACAGACAAGTACATTTAGCCAATGTACCAATACAACCAATACCATGCCACGAAAGAAACATCGATGAAACTCTGAAATTTAATTTTGTTTTTTTTTTTCTTGTTTTTAATTTTTGCTTTTCAGTTGTAAACATGCGAATGTGAATCCTCTGTTGAAAACTGTTTTTTTGTAGTTTTTTCTCTGTTCGTTAAATCTTAAGAACTTAAAGCTGCGTGTAATTTAGCCAAGTCAAGGATCTTTGACGTTGAGAAAAACAAAAAAAAAGAAAACAACATTCGCTTTCGTGCCTATATAAACTCATTCAAAAAGTCTTCTCTTCATATAGCTTAAGACTTAAGAAGAGTTAAAATCGATAAAAGAAGAAGAAAAAATCTTTGAAACAAAAAAAAACACATTTCAACCTGCCACTACTGACTACATTGAACATTGTACAACACAACAACTTTTACGGCAGCCGTCTGAAAGTGGTGATAGGCGTTTACATTTTCGATTTTTATTTTTTTTCGTTGTTGTTTTTGCTTTTGGATTTTGTTTTAAACATTTCCCTTTAAGCTTAACTTAATACGTTTAAATTTTAACTTAATAAAATACGTATATAAGGGGTAGTTAAAAGAAATCCATAATATTTAATAAACGTTGGATCTTAGCATAGTTAGAATTGACTCATTTGACTCAAATTAAAGTAATTTTAAATGCTCCCGTACGTTGGTAAAAAAGAATTTGTAGGTTATAACCACAGGCCAGACAACATCTCCAACAAAACGAAAAAATTTCTTCGGCGACGTCCCCTCAGCAGATTTCTGGTAAAAACTTTGTGAGTAAATAAAAATTGCAATCTAAAGTTTATCAAAACACTGTCGTTCGGAGTCGACTTTAAACTGTAAGTCCTGCTACTCATCTATAAAATTATTACTCACAACATAAGTGGTGTTTGAAGCTAGGTCGGAATCTTGTCTAAATCCTGACAATTATGTCTGTATGTCGACAGCAGGTCTTACTGAGTGTGATGAATAATTGTCACCACATGGCTGTAATTAGTACCACAAATATTTTGTAATTCGGGTCACCTGGTTTGTGTCTTTGTACAAAAATTGTAAACGATAGTATTGTTAAGCAATACTAAGCAATTGCTAAAGTTCCAAATAAGTTTTGTTAGTAGAAAATATTATCTTCCATGTGATTTCCATTTTAATTTAATTGCTTTTATGCTACTCAAGGTATAGATTACGAAACCCACCAATAGGCCATTAATGTAGCCTTGTATAGGAATCTTTTTACTATACCTTATATCCTTCAATCGTTTGGATGTGTGCATATATGTCTGTGTCTGCTCTTAAACATTACAAATGTTTATGGGCATGCAAGCGGGTGTTTTAATTTTTCTTTCTTCTGTTGTAAGCATCTTCCACTTAATTTCGATTGCTGGCTTAAAGACTTTAATTTGATATTTCCCTACCAATAATAAAGCCTTTAAAAGCCAGTTGAATATAATTTCAATTTTTTTTTCTTCCCTTTCTGTACATTTATGTTATAAAGTTTTTAGAGTTTTTATAGAAAAATCAAAAACAATATTTTTCTAAATTGATTGTGGGTTGGCTGTTTAAGGTTTAATTAAAAATTTGTTGTATTTAAGAAAAGTAAAGAAGCTTATAAAACACTATTATTAGAAGGGTATACGCCTCTTAATAAATAAATAAATCTCTTCTTCAAAATGCATAAACATTGACAACAAAGTTTAAATTACATATACATACACAGGCACACATATATATATATATATGCATACAATGCAGATGTTTACTTAAAAATGAATTCAGATAATTAATGTAACACATTTATTATGAATTATAAATGCCACGCCTACAATTTAAATATATTTCCCATACATCTTTAATATTGCTTCATAAATGCCACCTAAATGGGTTAAAATTTTGAATCTTTAATTGCAAAATATATACAGTAAGCGTCAAAAGAAATTGTATATTAAAAAAATATACTTTAATAAATTACTGTTATTTTTACTATAAAGTTGTTTCAATGCCAGCTTTTAAATTGAAACAATTACAGAAAATTTCGAAATATTGTCAAATTTCTTCGATTAGAATTTTATCTCTTTTCTTTTAACGCTCACTGTATATTGAGTTATCAAAAAAGTTTGCTTAATAAAATTTTACCAAAAATAAAACCCTGTTCTGAAAAATTATTTCCCGTATAAACCTTAGGCTGATATTTTATTATTTAAATTAAACACACTCTTATTCTTTATTTTTAGGTAAACATTGTTCAGAACGCGCTACTGCCTGCTATAATGGTCAGTGCCAAAATGGTGGTACTTGTGTTTTGGGTGCTCCCGAAAAGGGATTGCAATCTCAGTGTCGTTGTGCTCCCGGCTGGGATGGTATTTTCTGTACTGAAGCTATCGATCAATGTCGTGGTCAGCCTTGTCATAATGGTGGTACCTGTGAATCCGGTACTGGCTGGTTTCGCTGTGTATGCGCACAAGGCTTTTCGGGACCAGATTGTCGTATCAACGTAAACGAATGTTCACCACAGCCTTGTCAGGGTGGTGCCACCTGTATAGATGGCATTGGTGGTTATACTTGTATATGTCCCCCAGGACGCCATGGTTTGCGTTGTGAGATATGTAAGTCGTGCAAACGATCATTTGTAAAAACTTTTCATAAAACAATTTTCTATTTTACAGTACTTTCGGATCCCAACTCGGCTTGTCTTAATCTCACCGCGTCAAATTCGCCTTATTCACCACTCAATAAAACCCAAGATGTTTTGGCTCAACTATTAACAGGTCAAACGAATGAGTACTGTAATGTGTGTATTTGTGAGAATGGCACCTCACGTTGCACTAATTTATGGTGTGGTCTTCCAAATTGTTTCAAAACCAGTGGCAATTCGAAATCATCTAATTTTTCTGGCGTATGCAAGCAACATGAAGTGTGTGTACCTACCCTAAGTGAGAATTGCTTAAATGGTCCCTGCCCTTTAAGAGGTGATTGCCGGTCTTTAGAACCTTCTCATAGGGTAGCTCCACCCCGTCTGCCAGCTAAACCTGATTGTTGGCCTAATCAGGCAAATTTAAATGATAATTGTGCCAGACTCACTATATTACTAGATCGCCAGAGAGTCGGCACAGGCTCGTCGGTGGAGGGTTTATGCTCGGTTTTGAGATTTTTACTTGCTTCGCGTGTGATCACTATGCCAAAAGCAGAAAATGAAGGCATGTTGATTGTAATATGTGACTTGAAAACTGGTACCAATGATACCATAGAGGTGACAGTGGTAAGTAAAGATTTCTTTGATTTTTTGCTTTACAAACTGAAATAAAAAATTTTGTTGTTTTTCTTCTTTTTAGTCCTCTACACAACCAAATGATTCACAACTACCAACTGCTATACGCTTGTTGGGCGAATTGTTATCCTCGCGCCAATTGAATTCCTTACAGCAGAAAAACGATTTAACAAGTCCTAAACTAGCTGCCTTAGTTTCCATACTGGAAGTCAAAGTAGAAACTGCTCTTATAGCTGAAAGCAATAGCAATAGCCTTTTAATAGGCATTTTATGTGGCATTTTTATCGTACTCATAGGCTTGGCCATATTCCTTACACTCTTTTGGCGACAACGTATTGTTATGACCTCTAGCTCCGGCATTAATCTGGCTCCGTCTATGGATGCCTTACGACACGATGAAGAAAAATCCAATAATTTACAGAATGAGGAAAATCTTCGACGTTACACGAATCCTTTAAAGGGCAGTTCATCTTCATTGGGCCGTGTCAATGGCATGGAATTAAGCCTTAACCCAGCTCCTGAATTGGCTACCGTTAGCACTTTGGCTAATGCTTCTGCCTCCAGTTCAGGTGTCCATAGATCGCAACCTTTATATCCTGAATCGAATTTCGATTGTGATATGGAATCATCAACGAAAAGTAAAGAGTTCCATACGAAACGTAGTTCACAAATACTTTTGCATAAGACGCAGAACTCCGATATGAAAAAGAATACAGTTGGATCTATAGACAGTCCACGAAAAGATTTTGGCAAAAGATCTATCAATTGTAAATCAATGACACCGCCAACAGCAGCTGCAACAGTGGCAACTACGGTGGCGGTAGCCGAATGTAATGATTCGGAAATTTTAACAGTTTTAGTGTAGTAAGAACATCGATATGAGTTACTATCTATGAATATATGGTTTAAAAAGACTTCTTGTAAATAACTATGCTCACTCAAAGTGTTTGTGCCTAGAAAAAGAAAAAAACAAAACGAAATGTACGAAAATGTACAGTGTAGCAAAAAAGTTTGCATTACTAACTTTAAACACAAATTTTATTTGTTTTTGAACTTTGAGAGAAAGTTTTAAAGCAAGCCAGTGTATGTAAACTTTTTTGCAGTACTGTATCAAAAAATATATATCTATGTGATGCTAGAACTGTTAAATATATAAGAAAAGGACTGAAATAATTCTCAGAATGTGAAAGATAATTAATTTTTTAGAAGAAAAGCTGTCAATTAAAAATATTTAAAAAGTCGTACATAGAAAAGCCATGGTCACATTTCATGAAGTAAATTTATTTATTTATTTATTTATAAATTACAATACAATTACAAATTATATTCTAATTATATACGAGCTGAGTAACTTTGACCATATGCTCGGTGTAGTGTCACAGACCAGAGTCTCTGGTGGGAATCGAACCCACGACCCTCACGCTAATAGTCTAGCACACTACCCACTAGACTACCAGGGCACCCAAGTAAATTTATATTTTTTTTTTTTTTGGAAGTTGTTACACAAAATATTTTAAGTCTTGCTTGAAGTGGATCACAAAAACCTTAAATTTTCTATACTGATGCCACACCCTCCAAATTAACTTTTACAGTAAAATTTATTGCAAAATATTGTAATCGTAAATTAAAAATTTTGTATTTTATTAGTGTTTTCTAAACAGTTAGTTTTTAATTGGTGCCACGCCCACTTCCTCAGAAATATTATCATGAAATTAATATATACAACCAAGTATTAAGCTTTAATTTACTAATACCCCTGATAAGAAACTTTAAAAATTACTTTTTCAAGATGCCACGCACATTTACTTTTTACGAATTTTACGAATTAAATTATTTTTTTATACTGTTTGGAACTATAAACCTTTTTAGAGTAGAATATTGCCACGCTGACTTGATAAAAAAAATATTTGACTAATAAACTTTTTAGAAATGTATAAGGCATCAAGCAAGATATAAATTTAAAATAAAAAATTCCAAGGGTTTGCAAGCAGCTTAAATTTGTGTCTACAACTGCACCGTAAAGAGTGCAGGGACCATTAGATATTGTTTCGTTCTCTAAATGAGAATTTCTTAAATAATGTCTGGCGTTTAAAAGGTACTTGTTTTTCTATTTCGGCTCTAAAGTTGATTTTTTTTAGTTGCTCGTTCAAAAATGATACTTGCGATAAGCTCACCGTAGCGATTACTCTGCAATCTATTTCTTGAGATTGCATATTTGGAAATATGTGATCTTTGCAAAAGATCTCGAATTTTAATGATAATGTGGGCTTAATGTTTATATGAATGGTTTAATTTTTAGTGAAAAATGTCTTAAAATAAAAACCATTTTAAATTTGAATAACATGACGTATCAATAACTAAGAAAAACAGATTCTTGTGGTTTTAATATATCTTAATATTCTGAGAATATTTGTTAAACCTTTTCTTTGTAATACTTTGCTTCCTAGATTTTAAAACGTATAACTATTTATGTAGAAACATATTTGTATTGATCTCAAATGATAAAATAAAAAAGGCCAATTTCTTTTCAAGACAGTACAAAACAAACAACAAAAACAAATCGTCTAAAACTTTGACATTTTAAAATTAAACGAAACCGAAAAAAAAACGAACGCAACGTCATTAAACAAACAGCAATTCAAAATTCCTCGCAATAACGAAAATGCATTTATAAAATAATATAGAAATAAAAACAAAAACATTTATTAGTAATGAAGCCATGTTTTAACATATTAAAACTTATACAACAAAACTCAAAACTGCTCTTGAATTTGATTAAATTTTACTTAAAAATAAACAAATAAAAATATAAAAAAAATAATTGATACATAAATATGATATGATTACTTATCTTTAAATTTAATTGATATATAAGTTAAATATATGCCTATAGGAATTAAAACATGTTTTAAGTATTATTTAAATAGTTCTTATATAAAAAATATATTAATTTTATCATTATTATATAACTAAAGGTTAGCTAAAATGCAAAATAACTTAACAAAATATAAAAACGTTTTTTTTTAATTATTGTTTTGTTTCACTTTTTTCTAAATTCTAATCTAAATTGAAACAATTTGCATTTTAGTGGCCGTAATAATTTTAAAATATTTTATATGTTATACAAAATATAAATAAAAATAAAAAAAATAAATCCTATGCAGTGTGATATTAAAGGTAATTTTAACAAGAAATAAAAATAAAATTTTTTTAAATATAATATAGTAAAACAAAAACAAAAAAGAAAACAAATAAAATATATTCACCAGGAAAAAGCAAACGAAAAACTGTGTGAAAACTATTGTACTTTTTTTATTAATACGGAAAACAAAAATATTGTAAATATTTAATTTCATTTGTATAAAGTGTAAAATAAAACAATTTTATTACAATAAATATTTTAATTTATAAAATATTATATAATATAAACATTTTTATAGATTATACATAAATGATAAATAAATACGCTTTAAGTGTAATTAAATTTTTTTTAATGTTAATGAAAATAGCTTAATTGTATTAATTAATTGTATAATTAAAGGAATAATTAATTTTTAATCAATTAATTTTTAATAATTTTGAAACGCTCTCTTTTTAATGTGCTAATATTTAAGTTGCAATTATTTTTTTTAATTATTTTTACAAAAATAAGAATTTTTATATGATAATATTTTTTATTAGCCAACTATTTATTTTTCAGTTAATAAAATGTGTGTTTTTATGAAAAAAAAAAATAAAAAATAAATATAAAATTTAATTGATTTTATTTGTAGCATATGGCCGTAAGGGTATAGATAGCAACGAACTCATATTATACCATATTCAGGGCAAGTGGCTATATCGGTCACCACATTTGATGCTAAATATTTATAACAGTCCATAGTTTAACTAAAAATTTTGCCAAAACTCTTAACACTTGAACGGTTATTTCTTCAGACTGTCCCATTCTTAACAGTATGCATTCAAATTTAGAATTTGGTCTTAGTAGTTTACCCATAGCAACACATGATTCCCGGACAATTGCTCCAACCCCATAGCAGTGTCTTTCTGACCACCGTTAAGGCATGCTTACCATTATTTTACTACAGCTGTCGTAAGATTTCAACTTTTTTTTCTTTGGCTTCAGAATGGCCTGTCCGATGGCGGGAGCCTCGTGAAAATATTATAAATCGCGTATTCTCGCATAAAGTGTTAAATTAAACTGCATTCTCAATCTGTCAGGAAGGATTCCTAAGCATCCAGAATTTATAGACTGAACGTGACTCTGAGATTTAGATTAAGCTGATACAATTAAGGTTAGTTGAACAGTAAACCGAAAATCATAAAATTTAAATTGGTTTTTTAATTTTAAATCGTTATTCGAAAAATATAACGGTTTTCTCTTGCATTTTCTTCGTGACTTCATTTAGTTGATGTGGCAACTTTAAATAGATAAACATGTGATTGAAGAATAGTTGGCAACATGCAAAAACATATGTTCGGCCATTTTTCTTCTATTTTCATACAATTTCTGCTGATAAATTAACAAAGAGCGGAAAGCACAAAGTAATTTGTGTGTTTGTTTTTAAATTATTTAAAGATAAGATTGAATTTGGTTTGATCCAGAACTAATTTGATAAACAAATACTCTGTTGTTATTATTTATTGAAGAAATGTTGCAATTCATTAAAAAATCTTTGGTCGGTCTTTACATGCAGTATGAATTGGTCACCTGTATTTATATGTTTGAGCCGTGGGAAAAGAAATTAATAAGTGTGTACACAACAAACATGGACAGACTTACATTTGTGGGTAAAACCGTTAATAAATTAATTTTCTTTTACCTTTGCAGATGGCTTTGTGGCCTTAATATTGGCTTTGGTGCTATTCTCCAGTTATGTTTACTTGCCTTCCTACGTTCAGACATTTTTCCAATTTCTGACACCAATTCCCATTCAACAACAGCAAAATCAAGGCACTTCACCGCCCTCATATGCAACTCCCATATTACAAGCGGATAAAATAAGTATTAGTTAAGAATTGTTTCGTTCGTTCGTTCTTTTTTTTTCATTTCCATTATTTTGAATATTTATACACCTATTTTAACAATGTTTCTTAAACTCCTTTCTTTCTTACCACTTTAACAAAGTTTACAAAGTGCAATGTTTACGTTTTGTTGTTAAGTTGTAACGATTGTATAATTTCTTAATTTCTTAATTTCTTACGAATTTGTTATATAAACCTTTCTTCAAAAGACATTTGTTTAGGTTTTAAAAATTCCTTCATTATTATTTTAAATATTAAAACAAATTTTTAAAATTTGTATTAAAAAGACAAAAGAAAAACGCACAATAATACAAACGCGATGTAAAGATATTTTGAATTGAATTTAAATTATTTTTAATTATGAATTTAAAGCAACTTATTTAAATAAAATTGTATAAGTAAAATATTAAATTGAACTTTCTAAGTCTTTTAATAGATCTCCAATTATAGTCCACCAATAAAAAGATCATTTCCACAATACGTATTAAAGATGTATTGAAAAATAAACCAGCCAAACCACCAATCGAGACTAAAATAAAATTGCAGAATTAAATTAATTAAAATGTATCGGCAAAATGAGATAATGATTAACGGAAGTTTTTCAATATTTCTAAAGTTTATACCTTTATTTACATAAGCCAAAAGATGATATTTTCTTAAATTAATATTTACATACGTTTTAACATACATATATCATCCGTAGATTTTCTTTATTTTTGCGCTTGACCGGTAGAAAACATTTATTAATGTGTCTATTACGTATGGCAACCCAACTCAAGATGGGTTGTCAGTTGCCAAATTGACATTACAGACGGCCACTCACAACTCAATGGCCAAATTTGGCGGGTATAAATTTGTAGATATCATTCTAAATTTACGTCATTATATCTCCAAGCTCTTACCACAAAATGTATTTGTCCTATTTGTTCACAATTATTCATTTCTACCTCCACCATAATTAATTCCAATATAATTAATTCCAAAATATCCTTAATATCTGCACAATACCATTTTCACCCTATTTACTAATGCTTTCACAATTCACGTAATTTATTACTGCCCTGGTCCCACTGTCAAAATGGTAACTGATCTCAGTTGCCATACATAAAATGAAATTTTATTTCAGTTGCCTTGGCACATGGCAACCCAACTGGTTGCAATATATAATAGACAAATAAAATAACTTCAGTTCATTAAAGTTCTGTATTAAAATATTTAATCGGCAAATTTGAGTTAAATGACGCGATAAAAGTAAAGAAATTGAACGTTTATCGTTTGGGCAACTTGCGCAGAAGTGGCTGTTTCTGTGAACTGTATATGGCGCACTTAATCTAAAAATTAGTGTCTTAGGACTTAAGTTTGTTAAAGAAATTAAGGGCAAATGACCAACTGCTGTAAAAATATCTTTTAATGACCATTAAACAATTTGCCATATTTGGTCTTCCAAAAAATGGCAACAGCTTTGTGGAGAAGCTTCTCTATTTCTAAAGGATTTTGCCGTAGAAATCATTTTTGCTGACAGCAATTAAATTTCCGAAAGAAAAAAGCGTGGGTAAACTGGCTTTTTTTCATAATCTTTCTCTTCATCAAATAAGCTTTAAAAAAAATTCACTCAATGGCCCTGTCTTAAGTTGAAAAATACCAAAAATATTTATGGAGCTTGATTTGTGGATGGGAGAGCTCAGAAGAGTAAATCTACTCATTAATGAAATTTTTGTCTCAACACCTGGACCTACAAAACCAATTCTCTCGGAATACAAAAAAAAAAAAAAAAAAAAATACAATTCAGCAGAGCGGAACACAGGCGAACATTATAAAAAATTACGACCAAGTATTGTAATAAAAAAACTATTTAATGCTGAGAGGTATGTAAATTACAATTTGTTTTTAAAATTCTAAAATATTGTAAGAATTCTTTTTAAACATTCTTTTTATTTTCACAAAGAATTCTGCATTCGAACGACTTTAAAATAATGTTAATTGTTTTAATTATGTATTGGTAACTAAACATTTCCAATAATTGCTTACTTATAAGCAACTTGAAATTCTCGAAAAAGATTTTTTATCATTTTTTAAAAATGGGCTAAAAAGTAATTGATTGCTTCAATTAAATTAAGAATATGTATTTAATAATAAAATAATATATATTACAATATTTAATTGTAGATGATTACACAGAAATCTTTATGAAAACATGTAAAAATTGTAACATTAGACGTGAATTAAATGTAAAAATTAATTTCAATTGTGAGAAATGCTGTTCTTCTGCATTACATTTGTTATAAAATTTTATTGTTTTATTATTTATTTTTTATTGTAAGTCAGTATAACATTAACAGGTTTTGCATTGAGTTAAGCTAAATATGACTGCCTGTGATACTCGAAAATAACTACTAAAACTGACTTTTAATTCATTCATACTAATTGAAGATAATTAAGGTGTAAAATATTACCGCATATGCCCGTAATTCACATACACCTTGTCTACTCTAAGGGGAATTTTTGCAATAAAATCCCCACATTTTTCTTTTTGTGTTTTCATTATAAACGGCTTAATAAGTGTGTAAAATATTTATGTATCTGTGTGGTTTAAAGTTTCAGACATAATTTTTCTATATAATATTAGATTACTTACTCATTAAGTCGAGATTTGTTTTATTAACCCGTCTCACATACCGCAATGTAGGCAGTTCAGCTAATGATATTTTTATTTTACTCTCAACTGGTTTGCGTTTAGAGCTTAAAATTCATAATAATTTGTTATTATTTTTATTAATAATTTTAAAAATATTCATTTATGCATACCCATCCGCTGAATTGTAAATAATATTATATTCTGGCTCATCACAGGGACTCATACAATTACATTGTTTACGTTCATCTAAAATTTCATAGTAATAATCTGTTAAACATATGAGACCCTCATAATCGCACATTTTAAAGGGTGAATCTAAAAAAAATTCATGTTATTGAAAATAATATGTGTTTGTACTGCTTTTACAAACCTTCTTTGACCAGAAAATGATGGCTACAATTGCACAATCTTAAATGTGTGGCAAACACACATTCAACTAAACAAGTTGAAAAACTATAAAATTCATACAGTCTTAACATTTGACCCAAATCGGTAAGTTCGTGCAGAAAGCGACATTGCCTTTCATTGTAATTCACTTTATATAAATTGGCATGATTGTAGAGTTCAAGGGCATTCAAAACCATTTCCTTGTTGGAACCTAGCAAAACAGTTTCTTTAATCATGCCATCGGCCGTTTGATAGGGAATCTCTACAGGTGAATGTACATGTAATTGAATATCTGCGGTAAGTTCAAAGCTTAAAAAACCTACACCCATAACTCTATTATTGGCATATTCGACGTCATAGGTTTTTCTAAAGAAATTTAATAGGAAAATTAATATTTTAGAGACAGAAAATTTAAAGTTTTTTACCTGGCTTGATTAGAATTGAATGCAAAACAAACACCATATTCTGTGTGTATTGGTAAGAATTCCTCACAACACTCGAAAGTTTTGCCTTTGTATTTACAATTAATAATTAATTCAGAGCAATTTGTTCTAAACTGTAAAAGATTCAAGAGCCAAGTTGCAATCTTAGCGCAACCAATAAACATAGGTTTACTTACAGATTGTAATAATTGTGTAAAATTATGTGGACAAGATAAATTCTGTTGCATGCAGTAATCGCAAGTTGTACAAGTGCCTTGGAAATATACAATTTCTCCCACCACATCGTCTAAATGTGTATTATGCTCTGCACCATATAATTGCTCACTTAAATCCCAGATTTTCTCACCATTATACAGTTCACATATGGTCACCGCCGGAAATGAAGTATTCCAATTAAGACTGTTAAGTTTTTAAATGGATTTTAAAAACATTTTATATTGATTCAAGTATGTTACTTACAATAGCGTATCCAGATCAAATGTTATGTTTGTGGCAATAAAATTATTGTATAAACCTTTAGATATTTTTATAAAATATGGCACTGATACAACTACAAAGACTATATAAAATAGCCTAAAATTTAAATTAAAATTTATATTAAATTTTTTCAATTTTTTTTTTATTTTGATTCCTGAGTTTACATTTTTGGTATTTCTTTTAGTTTTTCTTTCCAGCTCATTTTGCAGTAATGAATTTTAGTCAATATGCCTTTAATTATTGTTCTCAATAAATAATCAATATTTTACGCACATACATATATGCATACAGACGTATGTATGTACAGCAAAATAAATAAAGCTATTACTGGTTATTGGTTTCTATTGTTCGATACCTAAAACGTGACTAAATCGTGCTATAAAAATCTATAATTATGTAGCAGAGTAAACCTCATATACGTAGCTAGACATAAACAATTATTATAGTTTATGAATTCGTCTCTTTAGTTCTTTTTCGGGTTCTTTAAACGTTCATTTAAAATTAGACATCCCCATTCATGTCCCTTTCGCTAATATTATATTATATATGTACATATGTATTATATTAGAAGTTGGTGTATGTATTAAGCATGAAATTAAACAAAATTTAAACTGTGATTACATTACTTATTAGTGAATTAATTTATTCTCGTATAAAGTATAAAAGTTTTTACAACTAAAATTTTTTTTAATAATTTCTTAAATGTTAAAGCTCAAATCAATCTACTATATTACTTGTTATCCATGGCAAATAGGTTAAAACATTGGTATAAATACCGGGATAACCCTGCTCAAGATTACATGCTATGCCACCGGAAGCCACAATACCATATTGTGTATAACGCTTGTTATTCGAGTAGGTGGTAAAGCTAACCAATGGTCCACCACTATCACCCCTGCAAGAGTCTCGACCTTCTTTTAGATCTCCAGCACAAATATGCTTTTCATTGATTTCAACTGCATGTGCAGCGAAAACATTTTGACATACCGCACGTTCTTGCTCATAAACGTCGGCTCTTAACAACACATTAGATCTAGTGGCTAGGAAAGAAGAAAAATTCATATGAAAAATTTAATTTTAAATTGTTAACACTTTTACTTACCAGACTCTGTGGCTCCCCAACCAGCTATGGTAAAAGAATTTGAACTAGGTTTAAAAGTAGCCTGTGTTATGGGCAAGCAAACTGGCTTTATGTGTTCTTAAATACAAGTTTAGTTTCCTTTAAAAAATTTCAAATCTATAACTTCAAATTTACTGTTACTTACTTTGAAATTGTACGTCTCGTTCTAATTTAATTAAGGCAATATCGTTAATGCTTCTTCTTTCATTATATTTTGGATGCGTTATAATTTTCTCTACACCAATATCTTCTACCGCGGGACTGCAAACATTCTTTTTGAATAATTTCCGGCAATCAGGATTGGTTCTTAAATCATGTTCGCCCAAACGTACACCAATGCTGTGAATTATAGAAAAAAATGAAATGACATGAGATTTAGAAGTATATTTAGATATACTTACACAGGATATATACGTTTATTGACACAGTGTGTAGCTGTTAATACATAACGATTTGTTATTAAAGAACCACCACATTTGAATTCATCGCCTTCCGAATCATAACGCAATAACGCCATCCAAGGGTACTGTGCCAACTCGGTTTCATTGCCACCGGCCACACGATTTCCGCCAGAATTGCCACAGCTTAGACCGTTAAGAATACTTAAACCTGAAATGAATGCAGAGATTTCAAGTTATTTAAGACAGATTATATGGGAAAATTATGTCGCAACGTAGCAACCAGCTTCATAGAATATTTACTGTTCGAAACATATTTCAATAGGAGTATACCAACACAATTTTATCAGCATTTAAAACCGTTTTCGAATCATCTTGAAATTTTCAGAGAATTTCTTTCTAACAATAAATTGTAATATTTTTTATATTTCAATCGTCACGGCGTTTGCCATAGAATGTAAATAATATTTATCACCAATTTCTTTTTAATACCATCAATACGTAGGGTATTGCATATGCATTACATTGTGTTGAAACTACGAAAATATAGTATGGAAGGGGAAAAGGGGTAGTAGTGTTTATAGACGATAGATATTAATTTATTTACATTGTAAGCGACCAGAAAAGAGAGTTCCACACATAGATAGCGAAAATAAAGAACGAATTATATTTTTCAAGCCCCTTTAATTTCTTCGAGCGTATTCCGTAGTAGTGGTAAAACTGTGTCACATTGCAACGATGAATTAGGTAATTGGTAGTCCTAGGAAGTCCATTACTTGGGTTGGATTCACCCCCAAGTCTACTATTCGACGGGTTGTCGGTTTGGCAGGGCACCCAAAGAGGTGCGCCTTGTCGGGTGGTCATTACTTGCATGATGTACAGCGATCCAGGGTGCCCGGAATAATCCTCTCCCTGAAGCTGTTCAGAATTTTCGCCCAACTTGATTTCAGCTGGGCCTGGTTGGTTATAGTTACCCTGGATAGCTGCCTTTCACTGTGCGATATTGGTGGAGGGTGTTGATGTAGAACACTATTGTTGTCGTAACTGCCGATTGGTGTAAGGAACGTTGCTCTTCCTTTACAGATTGGAGGTCCACTATTGTTGGTATTTGGTGCAAGACGTCCGTGTTGAAGCGTCTAAAGTCTTGTCTTGTGCGGCGAGGTGTTGAATCGTTCGTGACTATGTAGAATTAAAGGAGTGGACACCCTGCTGTCATTACTTTCGTCCTCTTCCACACTTGGTTAAGAAGTCTCAAAATAGACTTCAAAGCACCGTTCCATATATGAGAGTTGTATTCCATTGTTGGTGTAATATAAGTAAGGAGATTATAAAGAGTCAAGTATCGCTTACACTGTCTTAGGACACCGAGGCACTTGAAAGCTTCTGTCGACTCATATGCTGGTTTCAGCGAATATCGCTCATGCTCAGAACATCTAAAACTTTTAACTTCCCATCAACGTAGTTACAGATGCCATGATATTAATGTCACAAGAAGGAGTTTAAAAAAATAACCACATTTGTTTACTGTATTATTAGAACGTCTGATTTAAGGAGAAAATAGAAAAAAATAACTTTCGTACAAAACTGGTAAAAATCTATGTAATGGGCTATGAATTCCACCTTCATTGTTTGTATTCTCCTGTTTTTGCCACGAGTAATTATTTCTTGTTGAAATGAGACGAAATCATCTCACAAACAAATCTTTTTTGATTGAACCGACAAGAAATAAAATTTCTCTTTTTTTAACTTAAAAAATAACGGACCTGCTAACCCGTTCTCGTATGTGTTAAACTTTGATTTTCGAGCAGCGAATATTAACACATTCAAGTTTAATTAATAAAAAAAACCTAAAGTAAAAAAAATAAATAATTAAATAAATAATCATTTAAAAAGCTTCAGAAATGTATACTGAAACAGCCTGGCATATTTTTGAAATCCCTAAGTATTAAATTTGCAAAAACATTTAACTTTTCACTTACCTTGCGCATTAAATTGTGATTGATAATCCCTGTTATAGTCAAGATCCTCTGTAAATCTTGGATCGGCAACAGACATTGCATCTGTTGAGACCTGTTGTGTATTGGTAGATGCTCCTAATTTACAGCATAAACGTATCTAAAATGCATGATCATTTTGAAATTGTTTATTCGCTAATTTAATGGCAAAGTAATTATCTAAACTTACCGGTTCATTATCTCTGGAACATTTTGATTGAAAGATAAAATTCAAATGGTTTTTGGGTATTGCACTGGTGCTGCCATAATTTTTTACCAATTCGTTAACAAATGGGCAATCTTTATAGGGTACACAAAAACCCCTTTCCAAATTCGGTGTATTACAGCTTTCTTCTGCGAATTTTAAATTCAAATGAAAATTTTCTAATGTAAGCAACAATTATTAAATTTAATTTCACAAATCAACGTACGTCCTTTAACTAGATTAATAAGTACGAATACATTTAATATTCTTAAGGCAGTTGCAAATAAGACTTTCATGGTTTTTTGTTTTTCTTTTTATTGTTAACTAAAGCGAATCGTTTTCTTAAGTTTTAATTTCTTTATTTTTTTTAAATGTCAAGTTCAAGTTTAAAACACCGCTTTAAGCTGTTGGATGATATTGCCAGCAAATGCTTCTCTCAACTGCTTAATAATACAAGCGTTGCACTCAGTTTTTATTAAAATTATTTCCAGATACAATAAAAATCTATTTTTTTTATTATGTATCTACACATGTAAATGACGTTATTTGTATATCGTTTTGTTAAGCCACTTAATCTTTGTAAACCGGCTTTTCTGTTTATTTGTTTTGCTTTTTTTTATTCGAAAACGTGCTTCCAATATGATGCTGTTGCTGTATAATACAACAAGTAATTTAGTTAGTCGTTCAACTGTCCAGCTTAAAATGCGTTGTGATCAATTTTATGAATGAAAATAAAAATATTTTTGCAAGCATGCCACTCATCATAGAAGAGAGTTTCTAAAGACTTGAATTTTGTTTTTTGAAAACAAAACAAAACAAAAACTCTATAAGCGTGTACTTACAGATGCTGATCGATAGAAAAAGTTAAATCATTTTGTTTATATAATATAACTTTAGTACAATACTAATTTCTACAAAGTATTGGTTATCGTTAATTGATTTAACATTTTCCCAACTTTCTTGCATCATATGGAACAGAAGGGTCCAATAGCGAATAAAGTCAATTTTTGCATCGATAGTTTTGCAATGATAGTTGCAATAATCAAGGTCCTGACTGTGAGATTATTAAGACGGATTGCAGATAGAAGGAAAAGACCACAAGAATAAAATACTCAGAAGTTAGTGCTGCTTACTGGCCAGTGCCAGGCGTGACTGTTTCTAATCCCTAACATGGAAATTTCATGTAAGTTGCTATCGCTAAGCAGAACATTATTTACTTATTTCATAATAATTGAATAATAATTAAAAGTTATTCTGAACTGGAATGACTGGAATTGTAATGCGTGATTTCAAAGGAAATTGCATTTTCTTAATGTCACAACACTTTAATTTATGATAATTATTAAAATAAGCAATTTTAACTGAATATTACGTATTAAAGTTAACAATTTTCATTCTGCAGGTTGTTGCCAACATGATTCCGAATGTAAGTTTCCTTAAGTCGATCCACCACGTCCTTTAGTTGTGCTACTCTACTCTTTCTTGAAATTTTCTAAATGCTATACATTTTTTCATGGTTCTAATCTATCTATTGTTCTAATCCTATAACAGACGCCAGTTTTAGATTATAATTCCTTGATTTCTTAAACTTCCGAAAACCATACAGAAAGGGCAACTCTGCTACAGTCGCCAGGCTCTGTAGGTTCAATTCTCTCAAAATGGGAACAACCTGTATCAGTTTCTTAAACAATTAATGAATAAGGCAAGGCATTGCTACCACATTCGGCTTGTCTTCAGATTTAGTATCGAATGAAAATTTCGTGTTACTGACCTGGAGAAAGGACAGACAAACAAATCTATTTTGATAACCACGATAAATCTTAAGTTTCGAAATAAAGACGAATGTTTTCTTATACAAAAATCAGCATTCCATTCAAAGAGACAAGTACTTCCTATAATCGAATTGTAATTTGAGTGAGAAAGCTTAAAAATTCCAGTCCAACAAAATTGAAATACCCAAACAGTATTATTCATCGATATATTAAGGAGATTTCCAATTACATCTGGGAGCTGCAAGAGCAAGTGCTATGTCCTGCTGGAGATTACAATACATTAAGCTGAATTCGGTAAAAGCTTGTTTAATAGACTATATGATTATGGTTTGCCCAGCGACCCATTAAAGTGGTAGTTATTCCTTAAGATTTTGTGAAAGAAATAATTCTATTCTTGCTCTAACAGAATATTTGAGTAAGTTAATCTCACTTGATGATCCATCCAGCAACATGTAGTTAAAGGTTTGCATTTCATACGATAATGTCTTGAAATTGTTCACTAAATTGTTTCCAATAAATTTCTTCTAATGCCTCATTGTCTGCATTATCGTCTCGTCGATTATACGCATAAACAATGATTCACGATGTAATGAACTAAGCTCTATTTGTTTGAAATGTAATTTAAGATCACAGTTTGGGTTTTACACTATTTCGTAAAATACTTATTAAAGCAATACTTTTGTGTCACCTCGTTAAACTTGGTGATCTTTCCTAAGGTGATCAAACAAATCAATTCAAAATAAGATCTAATTAACCTGGTTTTACGGAGCAGACTCTGCGAAAAGGTCCATGACCTTATGGATTTCCCATCTCTTAACAAAAATAGCTTCACTGTCTGCCACCAATTGAGCAGGGTGCGACATTTAATTAGTGTTTGACTGACTTTGATGAGAAGAGAATGAAAAAATATAAATAGAAACCCATTCGCTGCGCAATATGTTTTCCTTTGCCAAGGCAGAAAGGCTATTTTTGACAGACAACGATTTCAAATATTCCGCTAGAATTGTAAAATCGTAATTTTAGGAAGTCAACTACCCACAGTGGATTGGTATTTTCAATCGCTTGACCTAAACCGTATTATTCAGCATTGACATTACGACTTGCAGATTGATTTCCATTAAATAACATTGTTTCTCCATCTTGTTTGATATATTTATACCCCTTGTTTGATGTTGTTTCTCAGAGAGGCTCGGAAAATTCAAATTTAATAAACAGCATTGGCCAGAACGTAATGAATAAATCTTACTTTTAACATCAAACAAGACTACAGTGAGAAACAATGAACAGCAGTTTGCCTGATGCTAGCTTGTAAAGCTTGTCTGTAGGCCATTGTATAGTTTTGATTGAAGCTAGTTGCATGAAGATTATTTAACATGAATTATACAAATTTTTAAATTAATAATGTTTTAAAGCATAATTTTTTTCATTTTATTTTAATTTTAATTATTTTGTTGTCCAATTTATGCCAATCATTCAATCTGTAAATGTATGATAAAAAATCTTTATTTTACTGATGCTATCTATTAAAACAAATCTAAACACGAAAAGAAAATTATTCTAGGCTTACCTTGTTGAAATCTTTGTTCAATAGGTGGAACATTGCTTTCTCTCAAATTGTCTGTTATCCATTGTAAATAATGCGTAACATTAGTGTATACGCCCGCTACGTTAACAACACCGCATTGGCGTAGACCTATTGACACGACGCCAAATTGTATGAAACGTGGATGGTCTTCATAAAAGTCTTGATAACCTAATGGACCGCCAGAATCACCGCGACATGAATCGATCAGACCTCTGCCGCCAGCACAAATATGTCCCGCATTTAATGGATGACGTAAATTATATTTCAACAATTGATTTTCACATTCCATGCGATTCACTTGAGGTACATATGCCGTCATTAGCATATCAGACGGTATACCTGCAATTATTAAAATATTATATTGCGATATTTTTTATTCAAATTCGTGCCCTTGAAATGCGTGTACATACCAGTTTCTGTTTTGCCCCAACCTGCTATAATATAACTGTTATATTCTTTCATTCGAAGATTATCGTAAATCGGTAAACAAATTGGCCTAATGTGACCTTTATGAAAACAAAAAAAAAATATATTTATTCACTGTAGTATTTGATATCTGAGGTACATATTTTGATTGCCTTACGTTTAAATTCGACTGGTTGTTTTAATCGAATCAGAGCTATATCACTATATATGCTATTACGCGTATAGTTTTCATGTATAATGAATTCTTCAATTCCAATATCTTCGACAGGAGGAGCACATTGATTTTTTCGTGTAACATTTGTACAATCAATAGCCGTGCTTATCTGGTATTCGCCTAACCGAACCTCTTTTCTAAAATATTTTTATTATTATTATAATACTACGTATGTACCTCTATTTGAAAAATAAAAAAGTTTTAATGGTAATTGCAATAAAAATATAAGTATTATTAATAAGAAATTTTAATAACTTAAAGAAGATAATAAATTATGCACGGTTAGATCATCATATCCATTTGTTATAATATATTGTATATAATATGTTATTCCTCCGAAAAACAAAAAAAAATTAATTTCTTTGAAGATAATTTCACCGCTTGAGCTAATTTTTCTTACGGTCGGGTAATTCTGTAGGGCTTGTAATCATCATTTGACTGTAAGGTTTAACAAAAAGAACTTTGGTGGCTTTATACGCGTCCTTAATAAAATGGCTGAAATAATAAAACATCCAACAGGGACTTTCGAACTGTGACGACACCAATCTACCAGTCCATCACTGTCAACGGCGAGCACTATTGGTCGATAATTACCAATTTCCTTCGACACCAAAGAGATGCGGTTTCAACTGATTTATGTTTTAGAGACATGAAAAATAGGAATTACTCTGTCCAGAGAAGCTGTGGCGGACATGTGAATGATGTTATATTCCACACATACTGATAAGTTGTTTAAACGTATGCACAAATTCGATGATACCTCACACAGACTTTGTCTTACTAAATTTAAAGATAATGAGGACTAAAACTTAGTTTAAATATGATACGTACTTTTAAGGCTTAATTGAAAATTCGAAGCAAATGCATTGAGATATTTCAGTTTCTTTATATAAAAAAGAATTTAAATTATTATAGTCCCTTTCAAGGTCACCATTCAAAATGACCGATGCAACTTACGTACAATTACTTCACATATATGTATACTTATACATTTGTACTTACAGATCATTTTCCAGTCCGCAAATACAGTGAGCAGCCGTCAGCACATATTCTTTAAAATGAAATTTCAAATTAATGCTGGAGAAATTCTATTTTTCCATACAATTTACAGGACAACCAAATATAATCGAAAATATTTCCGTCATTCGACATTCTTATTGACATTTTTATTAGAAATTTGAGATCATATAGTGCAATATCTTTGGCTGCCCTGTTCATTGATAACTTACGATCACTTATCAAGCTGCCACCACAACGAAACGGATTATTTTCGTAATTATATTTCAATAAAACCAACCATGGAAATGAAAATAATGGTGCCGGTTGTCCATGGGCTATTCGATCTGAACTGAACATACCACATTTAGTCCTTTTCAAAATTTCCAAGCCTTCAGCATTCAATTGTATATCAGATTTGGCACAGCAAACATGTATAACATTTTTAAATTTTCCACAATATAATTTTGATAATTTCAATTTTTCACTCTCTGTAATATTGCCGCCTCTTTGTCTAATATTGAGAAAAGTTTCATAGATAGGTTTGCAAGATTTCACGGGCATACAGACACCCGTTTGCTGACTATCAGCGATAAAGCATGGTGATGCGTACTCTAAACAAAATAAAATTTCTTTATTTACATTCTATAGGCACTTATAGCTAATCTCTATAAAACTTACCGCCTATTACCTGAACCGTGACTAATGTCAGTATTAAAAATAGCACGTTGTAAGATGCCATTACAAAATTATGTACATATATTAATTAAGTTTGAGTATTTTATTTAATAATTAGTGGAATATTTTAATTATTTTATTTGAAAATTAAAACTGCCCATGGAATACTGTTACTGGCGTAAAATGAATTTAATTTTATTAGTTTTAGACGGAGAATAGTCATAAGGAGAAATCAACTCACTATTATTATGATATTTTTATCACAGTCAGAATTCTAAAGGAATTAAAGCTTCGGCTTCAATAGTAAACTTTAATAAAACAAACATAAAAATAGGAAAAGAACTATTATGTACGGAATACTGTGGTTTTGATCCTTTAGGAAAAGGTTCCAATACCTTTGTCGCGGTAACGTTGGTTGTCAAATGCTTCAACGTCAGTCTTTTCCCACATAGGCATAGTTTCTGACGTAGCTCCACAAAGAAACAAGTCAGTTTTAATGATTTTAATATCTAATTGATGTCGTCACAAACGTGGTGTTATTCTTTCTAAAACTTCATATGCAATTGAGGCAAAATTGGTAGAGTTGTGTGGTACCGACAAGGCGCTTCCACTTCATTATATTCAACTGCAGCCCAAATAAGTTACAGCCATAATGGTAAGGGCTTTTTCCAGAATCATTTTCGAAAAAATACGGCAACTTTATCTAGATTCAATGGCTTTCCCACAATTGTTTCTGGGTTTTCCAGGTTTACGCCGATTGAGAAATATTTATCAACATTGAAAGCGTGTGGCTCTAGCGCCTAATCAGTATTTCTATGGCATTGCAAATATTCAACGGGTGCCGTGTATATACGGCAGTCACTTGGTGCGGTTGACGTTTTGTAAATACAGCAGCTATTTATTGTCCCACAGACGCTGAAAAGACATTGATGGCGGGGTATGGGCCATTTGCATTTCTGAACGATTACACAGTAATGGTCAGTCGTACCGTCGTAAAAAGTTGCAATGTGTGGAACAGGTGCGCCGTCGCGAAAGGGTTAATGGAGTTTGACTTTACATAAACGGTGTAGCATATCCAATTCAAAAGTACGGCATAATGAGCCATAAGAAAGACCAAATTACTGAAAACGTCGCGGAGTTAACAATTCATCTCATTCACCACACTTTTTCTAACTGAAGCGATAATTTTGACAGTTCGTACAATGCAATGATGCATATGCTTGACCACATCTGTAATGCTTTTGGTCTCTTCAAATTTCTTTATAGTTAAACTTGCCCTTTCTTGGCACTATATATCGATTATGGCGGCCAAATAACTCTGTCATGCCTGGAAAGTGGCCGTGTTTGACTCTCATAACCATTATCACATACTCTTTGGTTGTTAAACGATCCATATTCGAAAATGGCAAACTTTTTGGCTAAATAAATGACACCTTGCCAGAGTATCGGATAGCCCGATATCTGGATATAAATCTAGATACATCGCCAACAGGAATAGGAATACGTCTTAAGAATCTTGCACAAACAAAAATATTGCACACCATCTGCAGATGTTCTTGCAAAAATTTTCAATAATTTCTGTATAATGCCGATAATTTACTTAAAAAATTTTTTGTTTAATGAATTGATCCTTTTAAATATATGTTGTAGCCTGCGGAAATAAATTAATCTTTTTCAAAAAAACCATGAATAAATTTAAACAAATAAATATGAATGTTTAAATTCATAGAGGTTTTTAAAATACCCTACACTTTTTATTTTATTTATTATTATAATTATGACGTTTTTATTCAAATTAAAAACTAAAAAACCGAATTTATTTTTAAACAAATTTCGTAAATTTTAATTTCACAATATTTGTTTACTTTCTATAATTAAAACAAGTGAACCCATACGCCAAAATTAATGTGGAAAATACCCAAAGAATTAAATTCTTTGAAAACTCAATTAATATATCACAATTGACTGCGAACGAATTATTTATAAAAAATTCAAAAGTCGTCATACTGCCCACAATAACGTACAACGTTGGGATGGGTATTCCCAAAGAATGCGAAGTGAATTTTTTTTCTGATTTCAGTTTATTTGTTAATGTTGCTTATCAGTCAGTAACGTGTTTAACCATTTTTTTGTTGTGAGTTTATAACAATAACTGCTTGCGTTAAAAGAAATATATTAAAAAATTTAAACACATTGTTAAACAAAATCAATAAAAAAAGAACCTCAACTGTTTTTACAGCAATTAGAAGAGATTTATTTGTGAATATTTTTTAATAACAATTTTTGACAAGCAAAGTGTGCAGACTTGCAATATTTTAATAAAATTGTATATACAATCTCCCGAAAGACCTTTTTAAAAATGTACATTTTAATAGCAGCATTTGTTTTAAAAGCCGCAAAATACTACAGAAGTGAGTGTTATTAGAATTATTCACTTCGCCTCAAAGCCATCAACAACTTTCTGAGTTCTCATGTTCTTGTCTGAAAATACCGCCATATCTTCAAACGTATTCAAATTAATATCCTTAACAGGCACATGAAATCTATTAATATGTACTACTGTGAGCCATATAAAGCAATTTTAATAACTGTTTTCGTCGAATACTAACATTTTAAACCCGACAATCGTATTAAATTAACGCCTGTGGGACAGAATAGACACCAATGGATGCCGATATTAGAAAACCTGGAAATGGAAGAATATATCGTAGAAACAATCAGCCTATTGACCTATTGCAGTATCTGTATCTAATTCCGTTTCATTTTTGTCATCTTCCTTCTATCAGTTCCAGCTAAGCAGATATTTGATATACCATACTAGGTCTAACGAGTATAGGGAAACAACTTGAAAATGTCGTTTTAATGTAACGAATTTAATGATACCTCGTCATTGTAACCAACAGTTTTTTAAAGAGGTAGCATTACCTAATCTTACGATGTCCTTTGCTAACCTTATCCTATAGGTAAACGGTGAGCCGCTTAGAAAATTTATCTAAATAGACTAGGTAGACTCAACAAGGGAAGATCAATCAAAGAGTCGCCTGCCTCTCGCAACAGCAATTAGACTTGCTGTATACTTACCATTAGTTTATGCCAAGTAATACTTTGGCATTATTAGCAAATTTATTCGCTTCCTTATTTCCGATTACCTTCCCTAATATACGTATAATGACATATATAACATACATAATTGATCATTACAACCCTTCAGTCAGGATTACGACCTAGTTTCTCACACCACTTATGTTGTGTGTGTTAATTTTATACATGAATGACAGTGAGTCGACCCCGAACAACAGATTTTTGAGAAACTTTCCATGGCAATTTTTATTTACTCTCAGAGTTTTTGCCAGAATTCTGCTGAGAGGAAGTCGCCGAAGAAATACTTTTTGTATTTTGTTTTGATATCTGGCCTGGGGCTCGAACCCTGGTTTTATGTCTAATAAGCCAACACACTACCTACTAGACTACGACGACTTCTCATATAATGGCATTTCCTAGAGTAATTGTTAATCTCTTTCTAACAATTCAGGATAGCTCTTGATCGTGTATCGATAGATGCTATTGACCGAATTGACATAAATCCAGATATTCAAATTCCCTTTTTGCAAAGTTTATCAAATCATCACTGTGCTAGACCCATATCACACGTACTTACGCTTGAAAGACCGTATTATGTTTCGATAGCTTGAGGCAAAGATTGATTCTTCTATATAGGGGCCCAGCCTCATCACATCTCCATGCTTTAAGTCATTCATGTAGCAGCACTTCGCCCGGGCATCTACGTATTGATCCGGTTTGTCCAAGAAAGTCGATCTGGTATTAAAGTGGTGATTGCTTGCAAGTGATACATTACACAACCCGTAGGATAATTCCGCGTTCTGTGGTTATCCGTCAGTAACCCAAATATGGTAATACGATACGGCCAACCGAGGCCCATTCCCACATTGTGAAACGCCACAAGTGCCGCCTCATATTGAAACCATATTTCAATCTGTTGAGTGAAAAGTATTGTTTCCAACACCCTTGTTGGTAATGTCCTCATCTCATCATAACTTTTTTAAACTCTTTGAATTATTCTATTGTAGCCGCAGGCCGTAGGAGAGTCCGTGATTCTACCTCTGGCTCAGACATCTTCAACAAAAGAAATTCCAAAAAATTTTTCTTCTGGCGATTTCCTCTCAGCGGTCTTCTGGCAAAATCTCTGGGAGTAAAATGAAATTGTCTTGAAAAGTTTTTCAAATTTGTCGTTCGGAGTCGATATTAAATAATAAGTACCGCTACTCATGTATTAAATTAACACACAATATGAGTGGTGTGAGAAACTAGGTTGTAATCCTAACTAAAGAGTTGTAATGACCAATTAAGAGCATTTCCCCAATACAATACTAAAGCATAAGTTAGCGTGGGTCTAATTACGTTTCTATTAAGCCAGTGTGTTGTTTTTGGATTGAGGTTCCTATCGCTCTCCTACATAGGGACAATCATCTGTGGGTTTTTGCTACTACGTTCTTGAAATATTGTAAAACAATGGAATAAAATAATTTCGTTATCAATTATGAAAGAAATTTATAAAATATTCATAGCTTTCAAGTTATACTAACAATGCTTTCTTATCTACATACGTATGTATGTATGTACATACATACATATATCGAGAATTAAGGACTTTCCCTTTGTTGTGAATGTAATTTGTAGGCGAATTTTACTATTCTGGAATATTTATTGCAATTTTAATAATTTTTTTTTTGTTTCTAATAAAATATTTGCGGTTTACAGTAACAGGAAATAAAACTATATTTGTCGTCAGTATTTTTGTGATTATTTTAATTCTAAAACTAAACATTTATAAAATATTAAAGGATCTATCGAGACTGAGATGATATCAATGGAAAATATTGAAAAAAATTATGATTTCCGTCACGTTTATCATTAAAAACGACAAGTTTCGGAAATAGTTTAATACGTATAACAAAAGAGAAAAAGCTTTAAATTTAAAATCTTTATCTCATATGATCGGTTATCCATTGCATATAATACGAAGTATTTGTATAACTGGTAGGCACATCTACACCACCACATGAATTCAGGCCAAAGCTTACAACACCGAATTGTATAAAACGTGGATAGCCATTGTAAAAATCACGATAACCCAAGGGTCCACCCGAATCACCTTTACATGTATCCACTAAACTCTTGCCACCAGCACAAATTTGACCCATTGTTAAGGGCAAACGAAGACCATGTGTTCTTAGCCAAGATTGACATTGCTCATGTTCCACTTTTGGAACTACAGCTACCTGTAAAACATCAGCTAGTGTACCTAGAGGTATAAAAAACAAAAATCAAAATACATATGTTTGCTGTCAACCATGTGTGAATAGAAACAAACCATTGTCCGTTGTACCCCAACCAGAGATGACATACTGTTCATATGATTTATTTCTTAAATCATCGTAAATTGGCAAACAGACGGGTTTAATATGGCCTAAAAAAAATCATTTATCAAACATAGTATTATTAACAATATTCTATCAAATACTATCAAACTTACGTTGAAATTGAATTTTTCTTTTCAAACGCAGCAATGCAATGTCATGATATAAATTGCGAGCGTATTTCTCATGAACTATGATATCGTCGAAGTCTATGTCTTCCACAGGCGGTGCACAGATACTTTTACGTCTAATATTTGTACAATCCCGTTCAGTACTTATTTGATGTTCTCCCAAACGCACTCCTTCTCTATTAAATAAAAAAATTAAATAAATAAACAAATAATATCAAATATAAGGTGGCGCAAAAGAAATATCTTAATGTTAATTGAGTAAAAGTCTTGTAGAAGTAAAAGAAGATTAATTGCCATATTTCGCGTCTAGCCGTGTTTTGTATGATTACACGCAATTGTGCCATTAATCTGATACAAATTTTCAAAATTGGGCCCAGAAACCTCTGCGGATTCCAATAACTGAGCATATGACCGAAATCAACTACTTGTGGAAAATGAACTGACTTTACATATGTCTGTAACAACATTAGCGATTTTTTAAATGTAAATCTTACTTGAAACAGTTATTTTACGAAACGACTAATTAAGATTTCATGTGTGGCTCTGTAAATAAAAAACCATTTGCATAGTAATGGGCCTTATAGCTCATAATGATTTCGGACATGAAATTATAGACCACTTACATATTGCAATTCATGGACGTAAGTTTACAAAAGGCAGACATCCAATCGTCAAAGGTTGGTTCGGAAACATCTTCATCTCTTTAATTGAAAGTCATTACGAATGTTTGCTGATGCTTTAACGAGTATGTTATCGCCTCTACGAGTTCCTCAGCCACTGCAGCATTGTTATTGCCTGTTTTTGCAACAGGTTTACTAAACAAAATTTACATGTAGTTCTCTGCGAAAATTCTTAACTACTCAATGAAATTTGAGTGCGATTAGCCATAAGTTTGTGAAATATCTAGAGCTTAAAACAATCAGATCAACAACAGGCATTATTGTTTTCTAAATGCACCTTCTAGTGGTGATCTACTGGCGTTGTTCTTCAACAGTTTAATGAAAGAAAGATTGCAGTTCTAGTAATTTCATAAGCTTTCGACAGAGAACTTTTAGCTTTTGGTGTCCATTATCGATTGTATCGATCTTTTTCCAGCTTTTCTGTGATCACATTCACATGCATTAAAAATAAATTCGAGGGTAGTACCTCAAGATTTTGTCCCAATTTCTTAACTTACTTAATGATCTTCTGTCTTGATTTTCCTTATCCATCTATTCCCTACAGATGACAGTAATATTTGTCATTCAAAGACCTTTGGTCGTAGACCAAGCTATTAAAAATATGTATGATGCATATAACCATGGGTAGATATTTGTTACGAAGTCAGAAATTCCTGATTGTTCAAAGCGATGTGTGCTGACGCCAGCATATTATTTAAAATGTCAATAGAAGTATTTATAAAGCAATGCAAGAAATATTTCACTCCATCTGATATTCTTACCATTTATGTCCGCTATATCAGATCGAAAATGGAATATAAATTACAGATATGAACTAGTGCTTTGAAATTTATTTATCTTTTCTTTCCCCAACAACTTAGGATTCTAATAAAATGCACTGCATGCATAGGGCATAATCTCTGAGTTTTGGCTGTATGGAAAGTGGAAAATGAATTCAAAATGCTAATAGAAGATCGAAAATTGATCAACAATGTCCTGGTCCTTTATATGTGTATTCAACCCTTACTAGCTATCAACTAATACTCAATCTGTCTGCAACTTGTTTAACAAACCATAATGAAATTGTAGGTCATTTGGAAAAATTTGAACACCTTAACATATTGACAACAGGTACTTACAGCTCTGGAGTAATACAATGGGCAGCTGTTAAAATATATTCTAAAACAAAAATAAACATTTTAAATTAAAATAAATTTAAAGATTTAAAAGAAAGGGAAAAATAATTGTTAACGTACGATCACTGATTATAGTACCACCACATTTGAATGGAACAAGACGATCGTTGTATTTGAGTAGAGCCATCCATGGAAATCCAAATAATACGGCATCATAGCCATGTGACACTTTGTCAGTACTATATTGACCACAGGTTGTATTCTTTAAAATTGCCAAACCCTCCGGATTTAATTGAATTTCGTCTTCCGAACAACATACAAGGGGCTGTAACGAATTAAATTAATTTTAATAAACTTAAACACAGAAATTTAGCAATAAGCGAAGGAATCCCCCTTATAAATATTAGTCATCGTGACTCAGTTACGAAGTTGAATTTAATTAAATCAATGCTAAGACTTTAATGTAAATGAATTTGTGCTTTTGATGCTTTCACTAATTTATGCCTTCTCTTTGTTAAATCTGGATTTTTAAGAGCAATTGCGACTTCAGTATAATCCGAATTTAAACTTTGGCTGTGGCATAGCAGCTCATAGTAAATGATTTCTCACCAATCCCTCAAACACAACGTAAAGTCTTTCTCCCCAATCCGTGCTTGGACGCCGTTTCCGCTTGTTATTGTTGTACGTGAGCCACTTTTCATTATCTGTCAGTGTATGCTACAGATATGTGATGTAATTCAACAGCACTGGATAACAATTTTCTTTGATTTACCCTCTAAATTAAGAGTGGCATGACCTACAGTTTAATGTCGATTCTGTACGACAGATTTTTGAGAAACTTTCCATGGCAATTTTATTTTATACTTATAGTTTTTGGTCAAAAGACTGCTGAGAGGAAGAAAATATTTTTTATATTTCGTTTGGCCTCGTCTAGTAACCCCAACACACTATATACGGCGAAAAAATATTCTGAAGAAAATTTCATTATGTGAGCTTAGATCATGCATACATACATACATAATTGGTCATTACAACCCTTCAGTCAGGATTACGACCTAGTTTCTCACACCACTTATGTTGTGTGTTTTAATTTTATGCATGAGTGGTGGGACCTACAGTTTAAAGTCGACTCCCAACGACAGATTTTTGAGAAACTTTTCATGGCTATTTTATTTACTCTCAGAGTTTTTGCCAGAAATCTGCTAAGAGGAAGTCGCCGAAGAAATACTTTTTGTATTTTGTTTAGATGTCTGGCCTGGGGCTCGAACCCTGGCCTTACGTCTAATAAACCAACACGCTATCTACTAGACTACGGCGACTTCAATCATTCTAAGTGTTTATCTAACATATCATCCTTGTAATCCTATCCGCCGTTGAATTGTTTTAATATGGTTTCTTATTGTACAAGTTCCAGAGATCAGTGTTACTGTTGGCATTAGCTCAAAACGTCTTGTAAAAGACTCTGAAGAATTTTTTCATTAATTCCTATAGTTTTTGAGTAACTCTTCCGTATACGTTTTGTAGAGTCTGTTCAATGCTTCTTTTTTTCTGCGCCGCCAGTCGTTTTTATACACTGTCTAGATATCAGTATCCATATAGGAGTGCGACTTATTGGCCTTGTAGCTTGATATTTTTGGGGCTAACGTTGTTTATTCTTATGGCTTTGGTTGTCTTGATATTTATTCTAAGGAATGTTGCTCTCTAAGCATACCAGATTTGTATTTTTGCTAGCATGTTTGGAAACGAATATCATTCGTATAACCTGAATCCTCGAAATGGCGTGAGATATTCCAGATAATTATTTTTCTTTCAGAACAGACTTGGCTTATAACATCAGTCAGCACAATTTTGATCAACTGAGGAGAAAAAGGGCGTTTAGAATTTTTTTGGTAAAACCAGCACTCAGGGGATGGCCCCTACTCATGCAGTGCATTGTGCAGGTTTAGGAAAATAGGTTATATGAAGGTGGAAAGAGTAAAGAACCAACAATTCCTCATTCTCGAAAGTACTGTTGATTCCAATTTTTTTTTTCTGGAGTAACACATTTTCCTCTTAATGCTTTCCGTATACCAGCCAGTCTAAATTCTTGAAATCGATAAAGAGTAGATGCATGGGAAAACGACATTCTATAGATTATTATAATGAGTAGAGTATTGCTCTGATCTATGCAGTGTTTGTTTTGGCCGGTAATCTACAAATAAGCAGATTGAATGATATAATGATTTCTCACTAGTCGTAGGATCATTGTACAGTAGAAGTCCATTAGTCCGGCATCCAACAGTCCGGAATGCCCGATAGTCCGGCATTGCTCCGGAAAATTTTAAAAATTTTGGTTTCTCCAAAAATGTGTCTTTAAAGCAAATAAAAACGCTCGAGAGCTATTCGGAAGTTTTTCGGGGTAGTTAGGGATAAACCGGAAGCGCTCGGTATTGTTCGGAAACAATTAGCGGCCAGCTAGTCTCAGCTGTCACAACAAATCCATTTGCACTACAGCTCCGTTAATCAATCACGAAGCGTCTTCGCCATTTTTTTGTGCGTTGTTGTTTTGTGTCCTTTTACATCGCAGTAAACGCAAACTTTTGAAACTGTTTATAAAAAAAGTAATTTTCGTTCTAACTGTACAATGACAATGTTTTCAAAACCTAAGCCCTCGAGTTCGAAAGGCTAAATGCCAAAAGTCAAGAAAACAAAAAGGCATTCGTGACTTTTTTAAATCTAAGTGAAATATGTACGTGTACATACATTATATTAAATGTAAAATAAACTTTGTTGAATGTATTTGCATACTGTATTTGTAGTTCAATTATTAACCCAATTGTTCTTATAATTACCGCTGCCCGATAGACCGGAATTTTGGGTATTATCGGACTTCTACAGTAATATAATTCTTAGATTTCGACTCTAAAAATCGTATAAATATAATGACGTATCCATAGGAAAGTTTTTTTAATTTCTTTGTTTAAATTACCACTTGATTTAAACAATTTCTTTAGAAATGTACTGACACAAACCGGTAATATCTTTTTTGCAGTTTTGATTTTTATTCAAAATTTATCACAATCTCCTACAGCATCTAGATTTCGAAAGATCCCGTTCTATATGTACACTTTGTTGCTGTTTGGGCCTTAAACGTATTTGATTAATCAAATTGAGAAAATATGCGACAATTAAAAGAGCAGAGAATAAAATTGATATTATACTCAGACAATGTTAATTATTTTTTATAAAAATTTCAAGTTGAGGCGTGCTGAAACATTTAATTCCAGAGTATCAAAAAAAAACTTGTTTTTATTAAAAACAAAATAATTCCATACATAATATTTTTGGGCTAACAAACAACATTTTAAATCTTTAAACAGTCTCGATAATTTAATTTTTTTAGGAAGCATTCAGATCTATATATATGTATATACTTACACCTTTCTTTGTTTGACCACATTGCACAGCCAATAATTCATCTCGCTCTGAAGGAGTTGGTAAACCACCGGGATTTAAAAGAATTTTATTTAAAAACTCTAATGTGGTTTTGCATGATGTGATGGGTACACAACTTCCATTTTTCTCTTGGTTCGGCAATAAACAATCACTACCGTATTCTAACCAAACAATACAAACAATAATTTAAATTCAATTCAAAAGAATAATAAAATTTCCACAATAAACGGAAATCATATTTAGTTTTTGAGAATTTCTTTCAATTTTATTTCATTTATTTATTTTGTTTTTGTTCAACAACACTCACGTGCAAATACGTTTGTCAGTAATAATAATAATAATAAAAAGAGTTGCAAAACGTAATATAAACGAAACATTGTGTGCAAATTAATTAAATATTAATTGTGAGACTTTTTTCTTCTTAAATCTTTAGCTTCCTTAAGCTCACGACGGTATACAAAGAACTGATATTTAAAATTGATTGTTTGCAAAATATATATTCATACTGAGTTGATAGTAAAATAAACAACAACAAAAATTTTTTTTATTAATGCAATTCCCTATTTTATTACTCTACATGCCGTCCGCCTTTAATACTAGCTTTTAACACTTTTACATGCACTTATCAATAAAGTAATGCACTCATCTTGTATCTGATTGCTTTCCATAGTTTTAAGGGGTTCCCTTTACTTTATAAGCTTGGATCGAATACCCAGAAATCAAGACGCTGTACATACATACATACATAATTGGTCATTACAACCCTTCAATCAGGATTACGACCTTGTTTCTGACACCACTTATGTATGTTATGTGTGTTAATTGTATACATGAGTGGTGGGACCTACAGTTTAATTTAAAGTCGACTCCGAACGACAGATTTTTGAGAAACTTTTCATGACAATTTTATTTACTCTCAGCGGTTTTGCCAGAAATCTGCTGAGAGAAAGTCGCCGAAGAAACACTTTTTGTATTTTGTTTTGATGTCTGGCGTGGGGCCAAGACTGTATATTCTACATAATTAAGTTTATTGCTATGATTCTGTTAGTGTTATCTAGGGTTTCGTTTATTCATAAACTAATAAAGCTCTCTTAAAAAAATAAACTTAAAAAAGCATATTACAGTGTTGCCGCTTAAAGTTTAATTTTTTTATTAGGAATGAAATAAGCTCTTAAAAATTGTGATCAAATAAGTACAAGAATGAAACTAGAAAATTTAAGTTCATTGTTATGCTATCCTTTAGCTGCACAGATTAATGTCTTATTAAAGCCTAAAATGGTAGACCTAAAGATCATTTTCCATTAAATGATGTGGTTTCTGTATTGTTTGTTATGTCCACACAGTTAATTTCTTGAGAGTGCTGTTGAATCCCAACATAAACAATTTTATGGCTCATGAGCATCACTTAAGCTGAGCTAAGCTCTTACACGCTCGTTAAATGATTATTTAAACACATCACATTCCACATCAAAGTAATTTGTAATTCCCAAAAACACCTACAAACAACGGCTAGTACATATATTGTCAACTAAATGATACTTACGTGAACTTACGTCAACGTGAACTTATTCTACTTGCAGATTCGATGGTAAGAGTTAAATAAGTTTATTTCCTTACTATGTGGGATGTATGCAAAATAACATATGAACAAAATAAAATCCAATTAATATACATACATATGTGTATAATGATGATATCAAACTGCACTAAGACTTGGTCGGAGATAACAATGTCATTGTAAAGAACTGACTCGCATTATTTTGAGATCTAAATCCGATCGAGAACTGATAGAATATAGTAAAACCAACAATCAGAGAAAAGTGTCACACAAATTGTGTATACCGGATTTGGTTCGCCAAAATCTTTTTGCCAATAGGCTTAGACAATGCTGACCAGTTTTAAACAATATTGGATTTTCTATAAAATATTAATTACTCTACAACATTAGAACTTAAATTAGTGTAAAACATATTTCACTAAAGTCGCCGTTATCAAACAGTTTGTTGGCTTATTAGATGAGGACCCATCGTTTAAGCTTTGGCTCAGATCTCTCGAACAAGATGTTTCTTTCGGCGACGTCCTGCCAGCAGACTTCTGGCAAAACCTCTGAGAGTAAAAGGTTTGTCAAATCTTTCGTTCGAAGTCGACATTAAACAGTAGATCCAGTTGCTCATGCATAAAATTAACACACTCAACATGAATGGTGTGTGAAGCTTGGTTGTAAGCCTGACTAAAGAATTGTAAGTATACAAGTATTATTGTTATTATTTTTTTTACAACTATTATGAAAAGAAAATGAGGTGTCCTTATTTATTTACCCAGGATGAATTTCTACTTTAATTTTAATTAAAAATAGTTTAAAATAGGGAACTAAAATTTATAAAACCGCAATGATATACATATGATCTATGTATATCTTTTGATATAGTACATACAAGCAATTTTCTCATTTTACTTACTTTCTCATTAAATATGCAAGTGTTACATTGATGTTCTTATAATTCTTCACATCACTGCATATAACAACAAAATTCGTAATTATTTGAAGTCTAGTATTACCGCGAAAATACAAGATAAATTGTTTGTTTAACTTTTAATGTAATACACATTTATTCCATTTAACATAATAGGTATGTACATACATACATATGTCCATTTGTAAGTGTAATTGTGGTTGTGAAAGCACTAAAAATCATTTGATTATTTCGAAATTAATACATTTATTATTATTATTCTTTCATTATTTGGTTGTATTCTATATCGTATTTCAATGGTTTATGTTTTAATGAACTGACAATGTAACTTAAAAATTTAAAAGTACTCGTACATTATAATAATCTTTGTGATTCTTCGGATGAGAATTATAACTAAAATTTAATTTTAAATTTCTTTTAAACTAAACATACAATATAAAAATAAAATAATTAAATTACAATTCTGCTAAGACAAATAAAATAAAAATAATAAAAAAAAAAATAATTAAGAAAAGGAAATAATTATTAAGTTTTATTATAAATATTTTAGTTGGTTACTTTGAGATTGACCAACTAGCGGCAAATATTTTGTATAAGGTCAAGGTCAATAGAGGGATTTTCAGGGAGCATTAAATAGAAAAGTTTATGTTTACTTTTCGTCCGCTAGAAAATATAAAAAGAAATTAAAAGAAATGTTAAAATGAAAAAAAAAACCAATTAAAAAATTAATTCAAGAGAATATTAATAAATTTTACAATAAGTTATGAAGAGAAAAATGAATAAAAAAAATTTAAATAACGCAAGCGGGTTAAAGCAAGGCAATGTACCAAAAAAAGTATAAAAGAATTTAAAATATTTATTACCACTCTTCACCATAAGATTGAAGTATAGTGGTATTATATAAATTGTATGGAGTTAATAAGGTTTGGCAAAGCAAAGTCAATACCAATAAAAAAATATTACAAATACTGAGGATCAAAATAATCAACAAAACATTTGTTAAATAATACTAAGGATTATAGTAGATACTTGAAACATAATTCTTAAATATTATTAAATAAGCACATAAAACAAATAAAATAATAATTATATATGTATGCATATAAAATTGTAGTTATAACAATGATTACATATACATATAAGGATATATCATTTGGTAAAAAATAATCCTTTAACGGTTTCCCATTAATTGACTATTGGCTACTACTGGATAATAAATAATGTTAATAACAATTAAAATTATTTTAAAAACTAAAAACTATAAAAATAACCCGCATCCAATTTCAGTTAAAATATACAAAATAGAGAGTGTGTAGCAGAGTAGTTGTGGCAAGAGAAAAATGTGTCAAAAATTCTGTAGAAGTGGTAGTAGTAATAGTAGGTAGGCAATAATACAGGAAAGCAACATATCATTCTAACATCTGATGCGACATAAAAAGTTTAATAAGAGTGCAAAAGAATGCAGTTGTTAGCCAAAAAAATGGTTTATTTGATTGCAGCTAAAAGAGGACTCTCTTCGCCTAAAATGCAGAGGAAAAAAAAAGAAGAAAAAAATAGATTAATTACGTTTGTCTCCAAATAGTTTTTTGGGATTTAAGTCACGGGTCTTAATGTAGGGCATTCTAGGCCACGCCCAGGTCACGGGCAAAGAACATTCATAGTTAAAGTTGTATAATTGCTCTTGTAACCATTTGCGTTTGTCCTGAGGTTCGGGATAAGTAGAGGCAAGACCTTAAATAGACAAAAAGCAATTATTTTTAGAACTGGAGAAGAAAGTGATTGTTTAAAACTTACCTTTATCATAAGCACATTTTGTTACACCAATAGCAATACGCATAGAAATTTCCTGAATGCATTTCAATGGTGGATACAAGGAGCCACGATCTAAATCAGTTTGATCGACATAATTGGCAAGTTCTTGGGCAGCAATTAGGAACATATCGTCGGGTATATGATGAGTACCGGTAGCAATAACACCCAGTGCTACACCTGGGAAAATGTAAGCGTTATTGCCTTGGCCGGGAGCAAATGTTTTTCCATTAATGGTAACTGGTGGGAAGGGTGAACCCGAGGAGAAAATTACACGACCCTATAAAATTTTTTTTATAGAATTAACACAAACTTGTAACATATTTATATAAAATTAAATTGATGTTCTAATTTTCTTAATTAAAAACAAAATTCAATAATAAATCACATAACATCCGTTTGGTTAAATTGATAGGCTGGACAAACAACAGCTTACTTGGGTCCCATGAGGAAATATTATTCACTTACTTCTGTATTTTGATACGCTTGCTCCGCTGTACACTCTGCTTTGCTGGTAGGATTTGATAAAGCAAATACAACAGGACGTTCATTGTTGGCTGCCATAGTTTGTAAAATTTTAGGAGTAAAAATACCAGCAGCAGCTGATGCACCAATTAACACCTTTTAAAGTATTTAAAATATAATTTGTTAAAATTTATGCGTATTATTAAAGCCACGTAACGAGCGACTTACATTTGGTTTAATTTTCTCAACAATTTCTTCCAAATTTTTCATTGCTTCAACATCTTTGGCGTAATTCTTTTTGTGACCCTCTAAACTACCTTCGGAACGTGTATTAGTTAACAAACCATGTATGTCAACCATCCAGATTTTGTTGCGTGCATCCTTAAATTAATCATAATAATTACAATTATAGTCCTTTTTTTTTGGTGTATTTAATTACTCACATCGACTGGCACACCTTCCGCTACCATAGCCTTAACAACTAAATCAGCAATACCAATAGCAGCTTCACCTGCACCAGCAAAAAGGAAGGTATAGTCAGCGAAACTTTTACCTGTAATGCGTTTTGAAGCGTATAAACCAGCTACCGCTACTGAGGCAGTTCCCTGAATATCATCATTGAAGGTACAATACGAATTGCGATATTTATCAAGGAACCTAAATGCATTGTGATTGCCAAAATCTTCGAATTGTATTAAAGTATTTTGACCATAACGCTTGACTATTGCCTCCATGAACTCATCAATAAAGTCGTCATATTCTCGGCCAACAACACGTTTTTGACGGAGGCCAACATAAAGAGGGTCTTCCAAGAGATCAATGTTGTTGGTACCAACATCTACCACAATGGGCAGACATTGATGGGGCTTAATACCAGCCAAGGCGGTATATAAAGCCAATTTGCCAACAGGTATACCCATGCCAGAAGCACCTAAATCACCAAGACCCAAAATACGTTCACCATCTGTAACACAAATGGCACGCACATCAGGTTCAGGCCTATAAATATACAAAAAAAATGTTTAATTAAATTTAAATATATTCAAAAGTCGTTATCATAAATATATTTACCAATTCTTAATGACATCAAATACATGACCACGATCATTAATTGTGACAAAAAGACCACGAGGTCTACGATAAATTAAACCAAATCGTTGGCAGGCCAGACCTACAGTTGGCGTATATACGATGGGCATCAATTCCTCAATGTTTTCGGAGAGAAAACGGAAAAATAAACGTTCATTACGATCTTGCAAATCACTCAAATATAAATATTTATTTAAAGATTCACTATAACGATTCACAGCAATTTTACACAATTGCAATTGTTCTTCCTGAGTTTTAAAGCGTGCAGGTTGCAGACCATGAATACCCAAAACTTGTCGTTCTTCGAGGGTGAAAGCTAAACCCTATTAAATAATATATTCCTTAATGATCAAAACACAACATGTTTAAATTTATTTTTTTTAATAATTTTTGAATGCTCAAATTACATGTTTTACACCATGCAAGCATGCATGCAGTGTGCATAACTGTGGGATATCAATTTTTGTATTTTTTTTTTTTTCATTTTACACTTACTTTGTTTAAACGGGGATCTCTGATGTGATCAATACCCATTACTTGTGAGGGGCACAAAATATCACCGACCACTTCATGATATTCACGTATTTGTGTGTTGTTTGCAACAGCGGTGACAGCAGCAGCCGCTGCTGTTGAATTATTTGATGATCGTGCTGATGCTGTTGCACAGATCTTGGTTAGACTTCCACAAAAACTGGAAAAAAAAAGCAAAATTAAAATAAAATAAAAACAATTGAATATTTTATTAGATTTCATTAGAATTTATTTTTATTTTCAATGAAATGAAAATAATTCTTCTTATCTGTAATAAATCTAATCTAAGAACAAAACATGTTTTAAATAAAAAAGTAAAGTTTCGTTGGTTGATCCCTTCAGTATTATTGACCAAAGTTCCATATTAGACATCGTATTAGGCCAGAATACTCGGAGTATATTTATAAATAAGGGTTAACAAAAGCTTAAATAAAACGTTCCAAGCCTCACACAGTTCTCAACATTATCGACTTTTCTTTGGCATTGAAATATTTTTATCTCTATATACCATCTCTATATACGTAAAATATTTTAGAGTTTATTTATGCTAATTATGGAGGTGCCGAAGTGTAATGGCGCGCAGTAGAAAACATGTCAACAAAATGTGTTTTCCTATATCGGTTTAAGTCAGGAATTGTAATGCATCATGGAACATTGTCGCAACAACTACGAATGGAACAAAGGAACACATATGCAACTAAGATCGGCGTTCAAATTCTTTTTATTCTGTAAAACTAAAAAGGGGAATCACCAAATTATATACGTTTTTCCGTATTTGATGTTTTTTTTGTCGCATTTATGTATTTTGTGGCTAGTTTATTGGTGAAATTTGGTACACATGTACATGAAAAAAACGTCTAGAAATTAGAATAATTCAAAAATTAGAATTGCCTCAAAAACAAAGCGGTTCTAATTTGTGAGCGACTACTGTATAAGATTTGACGATCTAACGAAAACAAGACCAAAAATAAACACAATACTTGGAGAACAACGTTCTCTCTATTGTTACAGGGATGCACAACCTGGCTCACGTCCATTGTTGGTTAATCAAACTTTGTCAATAAATTTCTGCGCTATATTCAGCACCTCTGGTGGCCACATATCTTGGTTCTCAAACGTGGAGTTATTACAAGAAAAGAAATACAAAACCTATTTCTATCATAATTCGTAAGAGAAAACAGAGTTAGATAGGCCATATACTACGTAAGCCGGCCAATGACATTTGCAAATAAGCCTTCGATTGGAAGCGTCAAGGGACGAGAAGACCAGGCAAATCGCGAGGTAGCTGGACATGTAGTCTTGAAGAGAAGAAATGATGGAAATAATATTTTATTGGGACTATGCGCCCACGGTTTAATAATACAGACTTAAACTCGATAATAGATAAATAAATATGTAAATAAAAATAGAAAAAAACTTCAAAAGAAATAAAAACCTATTGAAAAACAATCTTAGCCAATAGAACCTCCTACTCTTAAATACATGATATAATTTACAAAACATTTAAAGAAATTCAATAATACTTTACTATTATTTTCTATTTCATATTCTTTTCATATTTTCTTTTTTAGAACCGACATGGAGATAAAAACCATTTTAATTTTGAATAATTTAAGAAAAAAAAAAACATTTTTATTTTGATATTGACATCAATTAACAACTTAAAGAGAAGAGCAAAATTGAAAAGGTAAATAAACATTATGTTCTTTCTACAATCATATCAATAAGAACAAACAGCACTAGACAAAATCAAATACGTTAACAGCAAAATATTATGATTTAACAATAACTTTAAACTGATAATTTACTTTAAAAAAAGTTTATAAAAATCATGCACGTCTGAATAATGACGACAAAAAATTGTTTAAAAACCAAAACTTTATGCGAATGACGACGTGTGATGATGTGATCATGGAAGTTAAACAAATAGTAAGCGGTGGTGGTGGTCGGTTATCAGCAGTTATATTTGGATTGCCATGTCAGCTGACTCTCTTCACTGTTGGTTATTATACAAGACATGAGCGATTTAAACAAAAATATTTACGATTATTCTACGTATTGTTCTCGAACATATGTATGATTTAAAAACTAATGTGTGCTTTTACCATCCAAAAGAAAATGTACAACAAAAAGAAATACTGGAACGATATTGAAGAAATACAAAAAAGTTAACAAATGTGGCAAAAAAACCGACACGTTGATAGTCATCGTCATATCGTTTCTTTCTTTGCTAGTAATTTAGCACGCTTAACAATGATAAAAAAAAATAATAAATTTCTATTTATTGTTTATGGTTGTTTCAGAAGTGCCCCATTAAAATACATACAAATGCTATCATTAGCGGTATTTGTATTTCATTTGTTTTTACAATAATATTGTATGAAAAAGAAAGAATAAAATATAAAAAAAAATATTTTATTTCTACTTATATTTCTATATCAACTAGCTGGGGAGATTAGTGAAGTATTTGCAAACACACACACATACTATATGTATGTATTCGCAATGTACTTGACATATATTATGATACGAGTATATCTAACATGCTGGGAAAGCAACTGAAAGCGCTATCTAACCAAACGCTAAATAGTGCAAATTGTATGACGTTTTTCAATCAACTTTTTTTTCTATATCGTAGACTCAGTAACAGCATGACTAAGATTAGTTTATACGGAATAAAAAAAATATTATTTTGAATTAATTGTACAAGATGATCAATATCTAATAAAACAAAAGCATTTACGTATGTACGTATGAATACGAAAAACGATTTATGAAAATTAATTAAGATTAAAATTAAGATAATAAACTTACAGTTTATATTAGAATTCGATACATAGGTGTTTTATTTTTCAAAAGTTTTTCTACTCAAGACCGAGTATTGAAGATAAATTGAATCCATATGTAAAGCATAACAAACATAATCTGAATCTGATCGTTCATTCTTTAGGCCAAGGACTATACCAACCTATAGCCATTAAATTGAAAAACCATAATTGATGGATTGACCACATGATGTCATTAGAAGAAATTCTGTAAAGCGGAATCCACTTATCAACTGAAGAATACATTGCTGATCGTACCCGCGAATAAGACAGGTTTACATAGAACTAACCGCCATAAGTAAAAGTTAGTGCCAAGTATTTCCTTTAAGTAAGAACATATTGAAATAAATTATGTGATCATCTCATCTCCTCCTTGATATACACATACTCCGCACTGATACCACTGACTGCTTAATATGACTGTCCAGAATTCAAAATTGACATTGATTCGGAAATCGCGATATAATTTTCATTCTAAACCACAACAAGCTGTCAAATGGAGTTTTCTTTCAATAAAATCATATCAAAAAGACCACCATTGCCTTACTAGAGATTTTAACATTTTCAACGACCCCTTTAAGGAATTGTTTAAAGGGTATGTTGGAGAAAAATAGGTCTGATCTCTCGGATTCTAAAATTCAGCAATTACAAGTCAGTTTTTTTCGTGTTCTGTAGGAAGATGACTGCGGTAACAATCTTGAAGCAGGCAGATGCTAAATGATTGCGAGTCTTTGGGATAAACGTTGCTTGTAAACGATAAAAGGACATACAGCTAATTTGTCGCGTTATATGGGTACTTATTTCGGAACAATTTACTTCGATACAAAGAAGGAACCCAATCTGAAAGATTATGGATACTGATTTCTGTAAGATTTCTCAGGGTGAGTTCATTTCTCGCATTTTGGGAGAATGCTTGGTCGTTAGGAATCTAAGAAGTAAGATTCTGTGTGGCCTATAACCAGAATATATAATCTTAACTTCATATATATGTATGAATGTATGTGGTGTGTGTACTGGTTAAAGTACTAAATAAACTACGTAGCAATGTAGGCTGAAATAAGGAAGATGATGAACAAAATTTGTTTTCGAATAAATTTTCAATTAGAAATGTTAAAAAATTTCCGACACCCTCTAACTATTCCATGCCAGATGTTCTATGACTAATGACTCCCCAACAGTGCTTAATATCAGCAACAAATATCATAATATTGTCAAGCAATGCCTTCACTTGAGCACGAGTAGGATAAATCGGCAAAATTTCTTCTCTTAACATGCAATACAACAAGCGAATATGTCTGCAAAGAAGACATTGTTTCGGGGCAACGACAACCCTACTATTATAGAACCAGCTACCGTAGACCAATAATTTTCTTATTTGGAAAAATATGTACATTTAAAGTAAAGAACTGTACGAAAAGAATTTTGAAAAAAATATATAAAGTATGAGACTTTAATAAGTCGTACTACCTAACATTTTATTTAATTGAAATTTTTTTATTGTGTTTTAACAATAGATATAAAACCTTTCGAAAACCTTTCTGAAAAAAGCGTTGTAAAGGTAATTTCAGTCTTTAATTTTTTTTTCCACCACAAAATTTATTTTTTCTCAATTGCTTTATTGATTGAGCCGCCTGTATTAAATTAAACTGCTGATGGATTTGATTTATACAGAATCACAATTACTCCTAGATAAATTGTCTATTTTATTATTTGTTTCGCTTTAAAATTGTTACATCTTACATCACAATCATTTATTTATTTCGTTTACTTCTGAAGTTCATGAACGCTTGAACAAATATACCAGTTTTTACTAGGAAATGTTTGTTAAGCTTAAAATGTAATTATTGTAATCAATAATTATATTGAAATCAATTATTCAAGATACACATTTTATACAATTTTATATATGTATGTATGTATGCGTATGTATAGATATTCATTAGAAACAATTCAATTATTTACGCTGTGTTTCTAAACGCAGCATAAAAAATTATAGACAGAGTAACGTAAAACCAACCGTGTAATGTTGAATGTACACTTCTAAAGTTAGAGAATATTTGTGTTTGCTTTGCGGCATTTCGAATTTGTGATTCATGTGAAAACGACAGGTTTTCAATCTTTCAATGTTTGGAGTTTAGTGGGAGAAACATACAACTTAAAAAAGTTACAAAGAGAGCAATTTGGCGCCGTTAGTACTGTATGTATAGACCACCAAGTTCAAATCCCAAAAACTTTGTGACACTGGCCGTTATTATATTCTTATCTGCGTTAGTTTCTAACTGCATGTATACCACTAGATACGTCAGGATCATAAATAGTATTTGTTCTCACAATTAATTAAATGTACAGTGGTTTCGTCGTTCAGTATCAGTTGAATTACAAAATTCATCTTCTTTTGAAACCACAACACAGAAGAAAATTAACCTCGTTCATGAATAAAATTTACACTTTAAGTTCAACACTAAAATTTACGGATGTCGATTCGTCATTTCGTTTCACTTTTTATACGTTCTCGATCTAATACGCTCTTCAAGGACATGGTATCATTAGTGGAAGTGGGCCAAAACCCTGAATTGTTTGCAGATACATATAATCTGTGTTGAAGAAAATTTTGCTGCTTTGAACAAAGTGTTAGAAGCTGCAACATTTGTTTTTCTTCATTGCCTTTATTACTCCATTGAGAAGTATATGAAAATGGTTTCATCGATGTTCGGCACCATGTATTTATTTGAAGGCTTAAGGCATGTTCTACCCATTTCCATTTTCATTTGGACAAGTAACTTTAACTCCATCATAACTCCTTAGATCTCAATGTATGTATGTACAAAGACATGTTAAACCCATTAAGATAATTCCACTCTACGGCATTTGATTTGCTTTCACCCCATATATATGTACATATGTTTATACCATAACACTTTGGTCTTATTTTAGCTTTTTTGGTGGGAATATTATTCTGTTTAGTTTGTTATGACAAGCAAAGCAAGAGAGGGTAAAAATGTTAATGACCTTTGTTTGACCGAAACAACTCAAAAAAAATAAAATAATGAGTTCTAAGAACTTTCAGAAAATTTCACCACTTACAAAAAAAAATATCTTTTTTTATTCTTTTTATTAGAATTCTTTAGAAGTTTGTTTTTTTAACAACAATTTTACTTAAAAGTAATCTTAATCAAAATAAAAAACAACATGTTATGATTTGCCGTCTAGATAAACCAACTTGCAAGTTTACGATTTAATTCTTATAATCATATGCTATTAAAAAATATTTAAATGATTAGCCAACCCACAACAAACTGTTGCCATACACTGTTTAATTTCAGTTTAATTATATTAGAAAATTAAAAAAAAAAATCGTAAGAAATGTGAAGTCATAATTTGAGTTCAGATAAAATTATACTATTTAATCATTCGTATACAATAGATATACATATGTTTGGAATATTTGTTATAGATAATTACAAAAATAAAATAAAAACGAAAAACAATGTGCTCTTAATAGTTATCATTGGCCGAAAAAAATAAAAATAAAATGAACTTGACCATGAAAAATGCGAAACAAATTTTTATATCAGTTTAATTTAGTTTTTGTGAATGCCAAACAAATGGTATTAAAATAGTGAAAATAGAAAAAAAAACAAGAGTAATGAGTTAAAATTGTGTTTAATTAGACATTTTAAAAATTGTTTTTTATTCATTTTATTTACTTAGGTTTTTTTTTTAATTTAAAAACTATTAATGAAGAAAAACATGTGTTACAGGCAGTGAAATAACTTGGTTGATATAAAAACAAAACGTATTTCAAACACCATTAAGTATTGCTTAAGGAATATCCTATCATACGAGAGACAGTCTTAAATGTGTGTGAAGATAAATTCAAATTTAACTAGCAAAGACAAAAACCAAAAATTTTAACAGAGGTAATGTTAAAGCTAACAGAGCAATGTTAAGTGGTTAACTGAAAATAGTCAAGGTAGAATTATCGATATTGTGGGCAAATGGGACTTGCTGCACATATCCCACTATATACAAATTGTAGCCTAAGGTGTCCCTAATAAAACCCAATAAGTCGTATATCCCAAATAATTTTGGAACTGGAGATATCGGGCGTCATATATACCCTATGTTAACAGTGGCTGGGTAGGATGACGGATGATGGATATTGTGGAAAAATGGGACTTGCTGCACATATCCCACTATATACAAATTGTAGTCTAAGGTGTCCCTAATAAAACCCAATAACTCGTATATCCCAAATAATTTTGGAACTTGAGATATCGGGCGTCATATATACCCTATGTTAACAGTGGCTGGGTAGGATGACGGATGATGGATATTGTGGAAAAATGGGACTTGCTGCACATATCCCACTATATACAAATTGTAGCCTAAGGTGTCCCTAATAAAACCCAATAAGTCGTATATCCCAAATAATTTTGGAACTGGAGATATCGGGCGTCATATATACCCTATGTTAACAGTGGCTGGGTAGGATGACGGATGATGGATATTGTGGAAAAATGGGACTTGCTGCACATATCCCACTATATACAAATTGTAGTCTAAGGTGTCCCTAATAAAACCCAATAACTCGTATATCCCAAATAATTTTGGAACTGGAGATATCGGGCGTCATATATACCCTATGTTAACAGTGGCTGGGTAGGATGACGGATGATGGATATTGTGGAAAAATGGGACTTGCTGCACATATCCCACTACATACAAATTGTAGTCTAAGGTGTCCCTAATAAAACCCAATAACTCGTATATCCCAAATAATTTTGGAACTTGAGATATCGGGCGTCATATATACCCTATGTTAACAGTGGCTGGGTAGGATGACGGATGATGGATATTGTGGAAAAATGGGACTTGCTGCACATATCCCACTATATACAAATTGTAGTCTAAGGTGTCCCTAATAAAACCCAATAACTCGTATATCCCAAATAATTTTGGAACTTGAGATATCGGGCGTCATATATACCCTATGTTAACAGTGGCTGGGTAGGATGACGGATGATGGATATTGTGGAAAAATGGGACTTGCTGCACATATCCCACTATATACAAATTGTAGCCTAAGGTGTCCCTAATAAAACCCAATAAGTCGTATATCCCAAATAATTTTGGAACTGGAGATATCGGGCGTCATATATACCCTATGTTAACAGTGGCTGGGTAGGATGACGGATGATGGATATTGTGGAAAAATGGGACTTGCTGCACATATCCCACTATATACAAATTGTAGTCTAAGGTGTCCCTAATAAAACCCAATAACTCGTATATCCCAAATAATTTTGGAACTGGAGATATCGGGCGTCATATATACCCTATGTTAACAGTGGCTGGGTAGGATGACGGATGATGAATATTGTGGAAAAATGGGACTTGCTGCACATATCCCACTATATACAAATTGTAGCCTAAGGTGTCCCTAATAAAACCCAATAAGTCGTATATCCCAAATAATTTTGGAACTGGAGATATCGGGCGTCATATATACCCTATGTTAACAGTGGCTGGGTAGGATGACGGATGATGGATATTGTGGAAAAATGGGACTTGCTGCACATATCCCACTATATACAAATTGTAGTCTAAGGTGTCCCTAATAAAACCCAATAACTCGTATATCCCAAATAATTTTGGAACTGGAGATATCGGGCGTCATATATACCCTATGTTAACAGTGGCTGGGTAGGATGACGGATGATGAATATTGTGGAAAAATGGGACTTGCTGCACATATCCCACTACATACAAATTGTAGTCTAAGGTGTCCCTAATAAAACCCAATAACTCGTATATCCCAAATAATTTTGGAACTTGAGATATCGGGCGTCATATATACCCTATGTTAACAGTGGCTGGGTAGGATGACGGATGATGGATATTGTGGAAAAATGGGACTTGCTGCACATATCCCACTATATACAAATTGTAGTCTAAGGTGTCCCTAATAAAACCCAATAACTCGTATATCCCAAATAATTTTGGAACTTGAGATATCGGGCGTCATATATACCCTATGTTAACAGTGGCTGGGTAGGATGACGGATGATGGATATTGTGGAAAAATGGGACTTGCTGCACATATCCCACTATATACAAATTGTAGCTTAAGGTGTCCCTAATAAAACCCAATAACTCGTATATCCCAAATAATTTTGGAACTGGAGATATCGGGCGTCATATATACCCTATGTTAACAGTGGCTGGGTAGGATGACGGATGATGGATATTGTGGAAAAATGGGACTTGCTGCACATATCCCACTATATACAAATTGTAGCCTAAGGTGTCCCTAATAAAACCCAATAAGTCGTATATCCCAAATAATTTTGGAACTGGAGATATCGGGCGTCATATATACCCTATGTTAACAGTGGCTGGGTAGGATGACGGATGATGGATATTGTGGAAAAATGGGACTTGCTGCACATATCCCACTATATACAAATTGTAGTCTAAGGTGTCCCTAATAAAACCCAATAAGTCGTATATCCCAAATAATTTTGGAACTGGAGATATCGGGCGTCATATATACCCTATGTTAACAGTGGCTGGGTAGGATGACGGATGATGGATATTGTGGAAAAATGGGACTTGCTGCACATATCCCACTATATACAAATTGTAGCTTAAGGTGTCCCTAATAAAACCCAATAACTCGTATATCCCAAATAATTTTGGAACTGGAGATATCGGGCGTCATACATACCCTATGTTAACAGTGGCTGGGTAGGATGACGGATGATGGATATTGTGGAAAAATGGGACTTGCTGCACATATCCCACTATATACAAATTGTAGCCTAAGGTGTCCCTAATAAAACCCAATAAGTCGTATATCCCAAATAATTTTGGAACTGGAGATATCGGGCGTCATATATACCCTATGTTAACAGTGGCTGGGTAGGATGACGGATGATGGATATTGTGGAAAAATGGGACTTGCTGCACATATCCCACTATATACAAATTGTAGTCTAAGGTGTCCCTAATAAAACCCAATAACTCGTATATCCCAAATAATTTTGGAACTGGAGATATCGGGCGTCATATATACCCTATGTTAACAGTGGCTGGGTAGGATGACGGATGATGGATATTGTGGAAAAATGGGACTTGCTGCACATATCCCACTATATACAAATTGTAGCCTAAGGTGTCCCTAATAAAACCCAATAACTCGTATATCCCAAATAATTTTGGAACTGGAGATATCGGGCGTCATATATACCCTATGTTAACAGTGGCTGGGTAGGATGACGGATGATGGATATTGTGGAAAAATGGGACTTGCTGCACATATCCCACTATATACAAATTGTAGTCTAAGGTGTCCCTAATAAAACCCAATAAGTCGTATATCCCAAATAATTTTGGAACTGGAGATATCGGGCGTCATACATACCCTATGTTAACAGTGGCTGGGTAGGATGACGGATGATGGATATTGTGGAAAAATGGGACTTGCTGCACATATCCCACTATATACAAATTGTAGCCTAAGGTGTCCCTAATAAAACCCAATAAGTCGTATATCCCAAATAATTTTGGAACTGGAGATATCGGGCGTCATATATACCCTATGTTAACAGTGGCTGGGTAGGATGACGGATGATGGATATTGTGGAAAAATGGGACTTGCTGCACATATCCCACTATATACAAATTGTAGCCTAAGGTGTCCCTAATAAAACCCAATAAGTCGTATATCCCAAATAATTTTGGAACTGGAGATATCGGGCGTCATATATACCCTATGTTAACAGTGGCTGGGTAGGATGACGGATGATGGATATTGTGGAAAAATGGGACTTGCTGCACATATCCCACTATATACAAATTGTAGTCTAAGGTGTCCCTAATAAAACCCAATAACTCGTATATCCCAAATAATTTTGGAACTTGAGATATCGGGCGTCATATATACCCTATGTTAACAGTGGCTGGGTAGGATGACGGATGATGGATATTGTGGAAAAATGGGACTTGCTGCACATATCCCACTATATACAAATTGTAGCCTAAGGTGTCCCTAATAAAACCCAATAAGTCGTATATCCCAAATAATTTTGGAACTGGAGATATCGGGCGTCATATATACCCTATGTTAACAGTGGCTGGGTAGGATGACGGATGATGGATATTGTGGAAAAATGGGACTTGCTGCACATATCCCACTATATACAAATTGTAGTCTAAGGTGTCCCTAATAAAACCCAATAACTCGTATATCCCAAATAATTTTGGAACTGGAGATATCGGGCGTCATATATACCCTATGTTAACAGTGGCTGGGTAGGATGACGGATGATGGATATTGTGGAAAAATGGGACTTGCTGCACATATCCCACTACATACAAATTGTAGTCTAAGGTGTCCCTAATAAAACCCAATAACTCGTATATCCCAAATAATTTTGGAACTTGAGATATCGGGCGTCATATATACCCTATGTTAACAGTGGCTGGGTAGGATGACGGATGATGGATATTGTGGAAAAATGGGACTTGCTGCACATATCCCACTATATACAAATTGTAGTCTAAGGTGTCCCTAATAAAACCCAATAACTCGTATATCCCAAATAATTTTGGAACTTGAGATATCGGGCGTCATATATACCCTATGTTAACAGTGGCTGGGTAGGATGACGGATGATGGATATTGTGGAAAAATGGGACTTGCTGCACATATCCCACTATATACAAATTGTAGCCTAAGGTGTCCCTAATAAAACCCAATAAGTCGTATATCCCAAATAATTTTGGAACTGGAGATATCGGGCGTCATATATACCCTATGTTAACAGTGGCTGGGTAGGATGACGGATGATGGATATTGTGGAAAAATGGGACTTGCTGCACATATCCCACTATATACAAATTGTAGTCTAAGGTGTCCCTAATAAAACCCAATAACTCGTATATCCCAAATAATTTTGGAACTGGAGATATCGGGCGTCATATATACCCTATGTTAACAGTGGCTGGGTAGGATGACGGATGATGAATATTGTGGAAAAATGGGACTTGCTGCACATATCCCACTATATACAAATTGTAGCCTAAGGTGTCCCTAATAAAACCCAATAAGTCGTATATCCCAAATAATTTTGGAACTGGAGATATCGGGCGTCATATATACCCTATGTTAACAGTGGCTGGGTAGGATGACGGATGATGGATATTGTGGAAAAATGGGACTTGCTGCACATATCCCACTATATACAAATTGTAGTCTAAGGTGTCCCTAATAAAACCCAATAACTCGTATATCCCAAATAATTTTGGAACTGGAGATATCGGGCGTCATATATACCCTATGTTAACAGTGGCTGGGTAGGATGACGGATGATGAATATTGTGGAAAAATGGGACTTGCTGCACATATCCCACTACATACAAATTGTAGTCTAAGGTGTCCCTAATAAAACCCAATAACTCGTATATCCCAAATAATTTTGGAACTTGAGATATCGGGCGTCATATATACCCTATGTTAACAGTGGCTGGGTAGGATGACGGATGATGGATATTGTGGAAAAATGGGACTTGCTGCACATATCCCACTATATACAAATTGTAGTCTAAGGTGTCCCTAATAAAACCCAATAACTCGTATATCCCAAATAATTTTGGAACTTGAGATATCGGGCGTCATATATACCCTATGTTAACAGTGGCTGGGTAGGATGACGGATGATGGATATTGTGGAAAAATGGGACTTGCTGCACATATCCCACTATATACAAATTGTAGCTTAAGGTGTCCCTAATAAAACCCAATAACTCGTATATCCCAAATAATTTTGGAACTGGAGATATCGGGCGTCATATATACCCTATGTTAACAGTGGCTGGGTAGGATGACGGATGATGGATATTGTGGAAAAATGGGACTTGCTGCACATATCCCACTATATACAAATTGTAGCCTAAGGTGTCCCTAATAAAACCCAATAAGTCGTATATCCCAAATAATTTTGGAACTGGAGATATCGGGCGTCATATATACCCTATGTTAACAGTGGCTGGGTAGGATGACGGATGATGGATATTGTGGAAAAATGGGACTTGCTGCACATATCCCACTATATACAAATTGTAGTCTAAGGTGTCCCTAATAAAACCCAATAAGTCGTATATCCCAAATAATTTTGGAACTGGAGATATCGGGCGTCATATATACCCTATGTTAACAGTGGCTGGGTAGGATGACGGATGATGGATATTGTGGAAAAATGGGACTTGCTGCACATATCCCACTATATACAAATTGTAGCTTAAGGTGTCCCTAATAAAACCCAATAACTCGTATATCCCAAATAATTTTGGAACTGGAGATATCGGGCGTCATACATACCCTATGTTAACAGTGGCTGGGTAGGATGACGGATGATGGATATTGTGGAAAAATGGGACTTGCTGCACATATCCCACTATATACAAATTGTAGCCTAAGGTGTCCCTAATAAAACCCAATAAGTCGTATATCCCAAATAATTTTGGAACTGGAGATATCGGGCGTCATATATACCCTATGTTAACAGTGGCTGGGTAGGATGACGGATGATGGATATTGTGGAAAAATGGGACTTGCTGCACATATCCCACTATATACAAATTGTAGTCTAAGGTGTCCCTAATAAAACCCAATAACTCGTATATCCCAAATAATTTTGGAACTTGAGATATCGGGCGTCATATATACCCTATGTTAACAGTGGCTGGGTAGGATGACGGATGATGGATATTGTGGAAAAATGGGACTTGCTGCACATATCCCACTATATACAAATTGTAGCCTAAGGTGTCCCTAATAAAACCCAATAAGTCGTATATCCCAAATAATTTTGGAACTGGAGATATCGGGCGTCATATATACCCTATGTTAACAGTGGCTGGGTAGGATGACGGATGATGGATATTGTGGAAAAATGGGACTTGCTGCACATATCCCACTATATACAAATTGTAGTCTAAGGTGTCCCTAATAAAACCCAATAACTCGTATATCCCAAATAATTTTGGAACTGGAGATATCGGGCGTCATATATACCCTATGTTAACAGTGGCTGGGTAGGATGACGGATGATGGATATTGTGGAAAAATGGGACTTGCTGCACATATCCCACTACATACAAATTGTAGTCTAAGGTGTCCCTAATAAAACCCAATAACTCGTATATCCCAAATAATTTTGGAACTTGAGATATCGGGCGTCATATATACCCTATGTTAACAGTGGCTGGGTAGGATGACGGATGATGGATATTGTGGAAAAATGGGACTTGCTGCACATATCCCACTATATACAAATTGTAGTCTAAGGTGTCCCTAATAAAACCCAATAACTCGTATATCCCAAATAATTTTGGAACTTGAGATATCGGGCGTCATATATACCCTATGTTAACAGTGGCTGGGTAGGATGACGGATGATGGATATTGTGGAAAAATGGGACTTGCTGCACATATCCCACTATATACAAATTGTAGCCTAAGGTGTCCCTAATAAAACCCAATAAGTCGTATATCCCAAATAATTTTGGAACTGGAGATATCGGGCGTCATATATACCCTATGTTAACAGTGGCTGGGTAGGATGACGGATGATGGATATTGTGGAAAAATGGGACTTGCTGCACATATCCCACTATATACAAATTGTAGTCTAAGGTGTCCCTAATAAAACCCAATAACTCGTATATCCCAAATAATTTTGGAACTGGAGATATCGGGCGTCATATATACCCTATGTTAACAGTGGCTGGGTAGGATGACGGATGATGAATATTGTGGAAAAATGGGACTTGCTGCACATATCCCACTATATACAAATTGTAGCCTAAGGTGTCCCTAATAAAACCCAATAAGTCGTATATCCCAAATAATTTTGGAACTGGAGATATCGGGCGTCATATATACCCTATGTTAACAGTGGCTGGGTAGGATGACGGATGATGGATATTGTGGAAAAATGGGACTTGCTGCACATATCCCACTATATACAAATTGTAGTCTAAGGTGTCCCTAATAAAACCCAATAACTCGTATATCCCAAATAATTTTGGAACTGGAGATATCGGGCGTCATATATACCCTATGTTAACAGTGGCTGGGTAGGATGACGGATGATGAATATTGTGGAAAAATGGGACTTGCTGCACATATCCCACTACATACAAATTGTAGTCTAAGGTGTCCCTAATAAAACCCAATAACTCGTATATCCCAAATAATTTTGGAACTTGAGATATCGGGCGTCATATATACCCTATGTTAACAGTGGCTGGGTAGGATGACGGATGATGGATATTGTGGAAAAATGGGACTTGCTGCACATATCCCACTATATACAAATTGTAGTCTAAGGTGTCCCTAATAAAACCCAATAACTCGTATATCCCAAATAATTTTGGAACTTGAGATATCGGGCGTCATATATACCCTATGTTAACAGTGGCTGGGTAGGATGACGGATGATGGATATTGTGGAAAAATGGGACTTGCTGCACATATCCCACTATATACAAATTGTAGCTTAAGGTGTCCCTAATAAAACCCAATAACTCGTATATCCCAAATAATTTTGGAACTGGAGATATCGGGCGTCATATATACCCTATGTTAACAGTGGCTGGGTAGGATGACGGATGATGGATATTGTGGAAAAATGGGACTTGCTGCACATATCCCACTATATACAAATTGTAGCCTAAGGTGTCCCTAATAAAACCCAATAAGTCGTATATCCCAAATAATTTTGGAACTGGAGATATCGGGCGTCATATATACCCTATGTTAACAGTGGCTGGGTAGGATGACGGATGATGGATATTGTGGAAAAATGGGACTTGCTGCACATATCCCACTATATACAAATTGTAGTCTAAGGTGTCCCTAATAAAACCCAATAAGTCGTATATCCCAAATAATTTTGGAACTGGAGATATCGGGCGTCATATATACCCTATGTTAACAGTGGCTGGGTAGGATGACGGATGATGGATATTGTGGAAAAATGGGACTTGCTGCACATATCCCACTATATACAAATTGTAGCTTAAGGTGTCCCTAATAAAACCCAATAACTCGTATATCCCAAATAATTTTGGAACTGGAGATATCGGGCGTCATACATACCCTATGTTAACAGTGGCTGGGTAGGATGACGGATGATGGATATTGTGGAAAAATGGGACTTGCTGCACATATCCCACTATATACAAATTGTAGCCTAAGGTGTCCCTAATAAAACCCAATAAGTCGTATATCCCAAATAATTTTGGAACTGGAGATATCGGGCGTCATATATACCCTATGTTAACAGTGGCTGGGTAGGATGACGGATGATGGATATTGTGGAAAAATGGGACTTGCTGCACATATCCCACTATATACAAATTGTAGTCTAAGGTGTCCCTAATAAAACCCAATAACTCGTATATCCCAAATAATTTTGGAACTGGAGATATCGGGCGTCATATATACCCTATGTTAACAGTGGCTGGGTAGGATGACGGATGATGGATATTGTGGAAAAATGGGACTTGCTGCACATATCCCACTATATACAAATTGTAGCCTAAGGTGTCCCTAATAAAACCCAATAACTCGTATATCCCAAATAATTTTGGAACTGGAGATATCGGGCGTCATATATACCCTATGTTAACAGTGGCTGGGTAGGATGACGGATGATGGATATTGTGGAAAAATGGGACTTGCTGCACATATCCCACTATATACAAATTGTAGTCTAAGGTGTCCCTAATAAAACCCAATAAGTCGTATATCCCAAATAATTTTGGAACTGGAGATATCGGGCGTCATACATACCCTATGTTAACAGTGGCTGGGTAGGATGACGGATGATGGATATTGTGGAAAAATGGGACTTGCTGCACATATCCCACTATATACAAATTGTAGCCTAAGGTGTCCCTAATAAAACCCAATAAGTCGTATATCCCAAATAATTTTGGAACTGGAGATATCGGGCGTCATATATACCCTATGTTAACAGTGGCTGGGTAGGATGACGGATGATGGATATTGTGGAAAAATGGGACTTGCTGCACATATCCCACTATATACAAATTGTAGCCTAAGGTGTCCCTAATAAAACCCAATAAGTCGTATATCCCAAATAATTTTGGAACTGGAGATATCGGGCGTCATATATACCCTATGTTAACAGTGGCTGGGTAGGATGACGGATGATGGATATTGTGGAAAAATGGGACTTGCTGCACATATCCCACTATATACAAATTGTAGTCTAAGGTGTCCCTAATAAAACCCAATAACTCGTATATCCCAAATAATTTTGGAACTTGAGATATCGGGCGTCATATATACCCTATGTTAACAGTGGCTGGGTAGGATGACGGATGATGGATATTGTGGAAAAATGGGACTTGCTGCACATATCCCACTATATACAAATTGTAGCCTAAGGTGTCCCTAATAAAACCCAATAAGTCGTATATCCCAAATAATTTTGGAACTGGAGATATCGGGCGTCATATATACCCTATGTTAACAGTGGCTGGGTAGGATGACGGATGATGGATATTGTGGAAAAATGGGACTTGCTGCACATATCCCACTATATACAAATTGTAGTCTAAGGTGTCCCTAATAAAACCCAATAACTCGTATATCCCAAATAATTTTGGAACTGGAGATATCGGGCGTCATATATACCCTATGTTAACAGTGGCTGGGTAGGATGACGGATGATGGATATTGTGGAAAAATGGGACTTGCTGCACATATCCCACTACATACAAATTGTAGTCTAAGGTGTCCCTAATAAAACCCAATAACTCGTATATCCCAAATAATTTTGGAACTTGAGATATCGGGCGTCATATATACCCTATGTTAACAGTGGCTGGGTAGGATGACGGATGATGGATATTGTGGAAAAATGGGACTTGCTGCACATATCCCACTATATACAAATTGTAGTCTAAGGTGTCCCTAATAAAACCCAATAACTCGTATATCCCAAATAATTTTGGAACTTGAGATATCGGGCGTCATATATACCCTATGTTAACAGTGGCTGGGTAGGATGACGGATGATGGATATTGTGGAAAAATGGGACTTGCTGCACATATCCCACTATATACAAATTGTAGCCTAAGGTGTCCCTAATAAAACCCAATAAGTCGTATATCCCAAATAATTTTGGAACTGGAGATATCGGGCGTCATATATACCCTATGTTAACAGTGGCTGGGTAGGATGACGGATGATGGATATTGTGGAAAAATGGGACTTGCTGCACATATCCCACTATATACAAATTGTAGTCTAAGGTGTCCCTAATAAAACCCAATAACTCGTATATCCCAAATAATTTTGGAACTGGAGATATCGGGCGTCATATATACCCTATGTTAACAGTGGCTGGGTAGGATGACGGATGATGAATATTGTGGAAAAATGGGACTTGCTGCACATATCCCACTATATACAAATTGTAGCCTAAGGTGTCCCTAATAAAACCCAATAAGTCGTATATCCCAAATAATTTTGGAACTGGAGATATCGGGCGTCATATATACCCTATGTTAACAGTGGCTGGGTAGGATGACGGATGATGGATATTGTGGAAAAATGGGACTTGCTGCACATATCCCACTATATACAAATTGTAGTCTAAGGTGTCCCTAATAAAACCCAATAACTCGTATATCCCAAATAATTTTGGAACTGGAGATATCGGGCGTCATATATACCCTATGTTAACAGTGGCTGGGTAGGATGACGGATGATGAATATTGTGGAAAAATGGGACTTGCTGCACATATCCCACTACATACAAATTGTAGTCTAAGGTGTCCCTAATAAAACCCAATAACTCGTATATCCCAAATAATTTTGGAACTTGAGATATCGGGCGTCATATATACCCTATGTTAACAGTGGCTGGGTAGGATGACGGATGATGGATATTGTGGAAAAATGGGACTTGCTGCACATATCCCACTATATACAAATTGTAGTCTAAGGTGTCCCTAATAAAACCCAATAACTCGTATATCCCAAATAATTTTGGAACTTGAGATATCGGGCGTCATATATACCCTATGTTAACAGTGGCTGGGTAGGATGACGGATGATGGATATTGTGGAAAAATGGGACTTGCTGCACATATCCCACTATATACAAATTGTAGCTTAAGGTGTCCCTAATAAAACCCAATAACTCGTATATCCCAAATAATTTTGGAACTGGAGATATCGGGCGTCATATATACCCTATGTTAACAGTGGCTGGGTAGGATGACGGATGATGGATATTGTGGAAAAATGGGACTTGCTGCACATATCCCACTATATACAAATTGTAGCCTAAGGTGTCCCTAATAAAACCCAATAAGTCGTATATCCCAAATAATTTTGGAACTGGAGATATCGGGCGTCATATATACCCTATGTTAACAGTGGCTGGGTAGGATGACGGATGATGGATATTGTGGAAAAATGGGACTTGCTGCACATATCCCACTATATACAAATTGTAGTCTAAGGTGTCCCTAATAAAACCCAATAAGTCGTATATCCCAAATAATTTTGGAACTGGAGATATCGGGCGTCATATATACCCTATGTTAACAGTGGCTGGGTAGGATGACGGATGATGGATATTGTGGAAAAATGGGACTTGCTGCACATATCCCACTATATACAAATTGTAGCTTAAGGTGTCCCTAATAAAACCCAATAACTCGTATATCCCAAATAATTTTGGAACTGGAGATATCGGGCGTCATACATACCCTATGTTAACAGTGGCTGGGTAGGATGACGGATGATGGATATTGTGGAAAAATGGGACTTGCTGCACATATCCCACTATATACAAATTGTAGCCTAAGGTGTCCCTAATAAAACCCAATAAGTCGTATATCCCAAATAATTTTGGAACTGGAGATATCGGGCGTCATATATACCCTATGTTAACAGTGGCTGGGTAGGATGACGGATGATGGATATTGTGGAAAAATGGGACTTGCTGCACATATCCCACTATATACAAATTGTAGTCTAAGGTGTCCCTAATAAAACCCAATAACTCGTATATCCCAAATAATTTTGGAACTGGAGATATCGGGCGTCATATATACCCTATGTTAACAGTGGCTGGGTAGGATGACGGATGATGGATATTGTGGAAAAATGGGACTTGCTGCACATATCCCACTATATACAAATTGTAGCCTAAGGTGTCCCTAATAAAACCCAATAACTCGTATATCCCAAATAATTTTGGAACTGGAGATATCGGGCGTCATATATACCCTATGTTAACAGTGGCTGGGTAGGATGACGGATGATGGATATTGTGGAAAAATGGGACTTGCTGCACATATCCCACTATATACAAATTGTAGTCTAAGGTGTCCCTAATAAAACCCAATAAGTCGTATATCCCAAATAATTTTGGAACTGGAGATATCGGGCGTCATACATACCCTATGTTAACAGTGGCTGGGTAGGATGACGGATGATGGATATTGTGGAAAAATGGGACTTGCTGCACATATCCCACTATATACAAATTGTAGCCTAAGGTGTCCCTAATAAAACCCAATAAGTCGTATATCCCAAATAATTTTGGAACTGGAGATATCGGGCGTCATATATACCCTATGTTAACAGTGGCTGGGTAGGATGACGGATGATGGATATTGTGGAAAAATGGGACTTGCTGCACATATCCCACTATATACAAATTGTAGTCTAAGGTGTCCCTAATAAAACCCAATAACTCGTATATCCCAAATAATTTTGGAACTTGAGATATCGGGCGTCATATATACCCTATGTTAACAGTGGCTGGGTAGGATGACGGATGATGGATATTGTGGAAAAATGGGACTTGCTGCACATATCCCACTATATACAAATTGTAGTCTAAGGTGTCCCTAATAAAACCCAATAACTCGTATATCCCAAATAATTTTGGAACTGGAGATATCGGGCGTCATATATACCCTATGTTAACAGTGGCTGGGTAGGATGACGGATGATGGATATTGTGGAAAAATGGGACTTGCTGCACATATCCCACTATATACAAATTGTAGTCTAAGGTGTCCCTAATAAAACCCAATAACTCGTATATCCCAAATAATTTTGGAACTTGAGATATCGGGCGTCATATATACCCTATGTTAACAGTGGCTGGGTAGGATGACGGATGATGGATATTGTGGAAAAATGGGACTTGCTGCACATATCCCACTATATACAAATTGTAGTCTAAGGTGTCCCTAATAAAACCCAATAACTCGTATATCCCAAATAATTTTGGAACTTGAGATATCGGGCGTCATATATACCCTATGTTAACAGTGGCTGGGTAGGATGACGGATGATGGATATTGTGGAAAAATGGGACTTGCTGCACATATCCCACTATATACAAATTGTAGCTTAAGGTGTCCCTAATAAAACCCAATAAGTCGTATATCCCAAATAATTTTGGAACTGGAGATATCGGGCGTCATATATACCCTATGTTAACAGTGGCTGGGTAGGATGACGGATGATGGATATTGTGGAAAAATGGGACTTGCTGCACATATCCCACTATATACAAATTGTAGCCTAAGGTGTCCCTAATAAAACCCAATAAGTCGTATATCCCAAATAATTTTGGAACTGGAGATATCGGGCGTCATATATACCCTATGTTAACAGTGGCTGGGTAGGATGACGGATGATGGATATTGTGGAAAAATGGGACTTGCTGCACATATCCCACTATATACAAATTGTAGTCTAAGGTGTCCCTAATAAAACCCAATAACTCGTATATCCCAAATAATTTTGGAACTTGAGATATCGGGCGTCATATATACCCTATGTTAACAGTGGCTGGGTAGGATGACGGATGATGGATATTGTGGAAAAATGGGACTTGCTGCACATATCCCACTATATACAAATTGTAGTCTAAGGTGTCCCTAATAAAACCCAATAACTCGTATATCCCAAATAATTTTGGAACTTGAGATATCGGGCGTCATATATACCCTATGTTAAGAGTGGCTGGGTAGGATGACGGATGATGGATATTGTGGAAAAATGGGACTTGCTGCACATATCCCACTATATACAAATTGTAGCCTAAGGTGTCCCTAATAAAACCCAATAAGTCGTATATCCCAAATAATTTTGGAACTTGAGATATCGGGCTTCAAATATGCTATATATATATATATATATATATATATATATAGATACAAATATACAATATAATATTTAGCAAACGTAGCTAACTTTTTTATTTCATAGTAGCTTTTAAAATTTTCTGACATATTAGATTTGAACAGAACAGATTTCGGATTTTAACAGAACAGATTTCAGATTTTAACAGAACTGATTTCTGATTTAAAGAAAAAACAGGGTTGTTTATAATGGAGGCCGTAGAAGATTAGGTGTTTGTCAAACAGTTTATTATAGCAATACACTGCGTCTTCATTTCAAGGTGCTGTGGTCTAGTCGGTAGTGTGTTGGCTTGTTAGACGAAAGGCCGCGGTTCAAATCTCAAGTCGGGCGTCAAAAATTTCTTTTTATTATTTTATTTTTTCTAATACATATCAGATATATAAAATTATTCAGTATATATTTATATCAATATTTCAATATTAAAATATATGTATTAGAAAAAAAATATTAAAATAAAAAAATCTTTTTGACGACCGACTTGGGATTTGAACCGTGACCTTTCGTTCGTTTGAACTCGGTCATGATTGAGAATAATCAATTGAATTTATTTAACAATTTGACAATTTTTTCAAAAAGAAAAACTAATGTTTTTTTAATGAGGACAAGTGGCTTTCCCTAGAAGGGAACGCAATCTACGAGTTATCTCGTAGTTGGCAGTCAACGTGAATTTTAAATTAATTCATGTTTCAAAAGTATTCTCAAAAATTTTGTATTTATTTAATTAAATATAATAATTTTATTAATTTTTATAATTACATCAAATAATAATAATTAGATTAAATGGTTCACTTAAATAATTATATTAAATAATAAATTTATAACAAATCAGACAAAAACCACCCCAGTTAGGGATTGAACTCAGGCATGATAGAGAATAATTTCAAAAATATCCTCAACAGTCTAGTACTTACAACTTTTAACAATAATGTCAAACAGATTGGTTTAGCCCCTGGCCAGGATGTGTTTTCTTTTTTATAAAATATATATATTAATGTATTGTAGTTTTCTTTTTTGTTATTCATTATTATTAATTATTATGTTAATACCATTTCAGTACAAAATATGCGAGATTAAAATGCGTCACTTGGATGTAGTACAATGAAAACATCGGGGAATCCCCAGTTTTGTTTTTACTTTTAACAGTTAATCAAAAAAAATTGCAAAGTTCACTTTCCGCCATAATAACTAAAATCAAGTATAAAGCATAGAAACTTCAATTCGCTGTGGTCTAGTAGGTAGTGTGTTGGACTACTAAACGAAAGCTCACGGTTCGAGTCGCAGATCGGGCATTAAAAGGGTGTTGTATTTTCTTTTTTAAAAAATATATGTATATATTTTCTAATACAGATAAAATATATAAAATATATACTCTTAAATTAATGTTAGGAATTCATCCCAGTGGAAAGAAAAACGACACGCAGTGGAAGCGTGCTGGGCCCATAACCAATGTTAGGAATTCATCCCAGTGGAAAGAAAAACGACACACGTTCTTTTTGTAGTTAACAAAATTCTTTATTTAAAAAGAAAATAATTATAAGCAACTTCTTTGCTTGATGTTTAAAAAGTGAATGATTAAAAAAATGAAAAAATGTATTGAACAATGTAATGACATATAAGCCATAGATAACTGTTAATATTCGAATTGTTTCAAGTTATAAATTCATATTTTAACACTTCCTCTCAATTTGAATATATTAATTGTTGCATAAACAATTCTACACATTCTACTATTTAGTATAAGCCCATTGTTCTTAAATGCTGATTATGTTTTTCTTTAGAAAGATTTTTAGTTAGTAAATCCGCAACATTACAGCTCGTAGAATATAATTAAGTTCAATAAGTTTATCCTTTACAGCATTTCTAATATGGTGGTATCTTATATCTATGTGCTTTGTGCGTGCATGGTACATCTGATTTTTGGTCAAATATTGTGCACTCAAATTATCACCTTTTATGATAATTAGGGTATCCTTAGAATGATAACCCATTTCCTCCAAAAGCCTTTTCAAAAATATTGCCTCTTTTGCGCTCGATGAAAGTGCTACATATTCAGCCTCAGTTGTACTTAGTGCCACAATATGTTGCTTCTTCGACTCCCAGGACACTGCGCCACTACATAATAGAAATACATATCCTGTGTACGATTTCCTGTCCTTTGTATCGCCTCCCCAATCTGCGTCAGTATAGCCCAAAATCTGCTGGTCATCATCAACGTAACGTAGCTTGTAGTTTAATGTTTTTGATAAATATCGAAGTATATGTTTGGCCCCATTTTCATTATCAACTGTTGGGTTTGTGTTACATTGTGCCAGCTTGCTTACCGAATGCATTATATCAGGTCTCGTTGAAATCGCAATATACATTAATTCGCCAATGAGTGATTGATATCTGGTTTTATCAACCCTTTTTGCTGCCTCATCATTTGGTTGTATTTTAAAGCCTGGATCTAGAGGTGTTGACGTAATACGACAATTTTTCATGTTGTGCTTTTCCAACAATTGCTTTATGTAATTTGACTAGCTCACAGCAATGGGACCAGTATCTCCTGTACGCTCAATTTCCCAACCAAGAAAATAAGAGAGCTGTCCTTTATCAACCAACTTGAACGTATTTGCTAGCTTCGATTTTACTTTTTCTATGTCACCAATTGATGGGCTACCTATAATAAGATCATCAACATAAACCGCAATAAAAATTATCTTTTCATTAATATTTTTTATGTATAAACATGGTTCATTTTGGCATGGTTTAAAACCAAATTGCCTGAGAATACTGTCTATTTTAGCATTCCACGCCTTGCCTGACTGCTTCAATCCATAAATTGCCTTATTTAAACGTAATACACGATTCGGATACTCAGAGTTTATATAACCATCAGGTTGCCGCATATAGCATTCTTCTTCCAACTCACTATTCAGATATGCTGTTGTAACGTCTAACTGATGTAAATGTAATTTAAATTTAACAGCCAATGCAAGCAACAGTCTTATTGTTGCATATCTGATTACAGGTGAAAACGTTTCTGTGTAATTTAACCCGTAAGTTTGGCTACAACCTTTTGCAACCAATCTGGCCTTAAAGCGTTGAATTTGATTGTTTTTATTAGTTTTGACATCATATACCCATCGACATCCAATTGCCTTTTGACCTGGGGGAAGGTCCACCAAAGTAAATGTATTATTTCCCAATAACGATTTGTACTCATCATCCATAGCATGCAACCACTCCTTCGAATATTTGTTATTGTAAACCCCACTCAGGGCCTCTGGAATTTCAATTTCATTTGCATCCAATAAATTTATTACATTATACTGTTTCATTGGGCGTCCTGGCTTACCAGATCGAATTATTTTTGGCCTACCTCGGCCAATTTTATTTATATTATGATTCACTGCTTCGTTTTGGCTATTATTTTTCTCGTCTTCTGCTGTTGGTAGTTGTTGTAATTGTTGCTCATCTTGATTTTGAAAGTTTTCAGCATGTTCTTCTGAAGTTGATTTGTGTTCATTATTTTGCTCATTTTCGTTTATATTTTTTAATAAATCTATTGCATTTTCATTTTGCTTACCCATCAAAATATTTTCATTAAATCTTACATCCCGACAAACTATAATCTTTTGCGCTTTCAAATCAAATAACCTGTAGGCTTTAGACTCATGTGAGTATCCAACCATAATACACTCTCTCCCTTTTGATTGGAATTTTCGCTTTTGATTCTTGTCAAGTGCAACGGCTAAACATCCAAATGTTTTAAGATGACTTACTCTGGGCTTCCTCTTTAACCATACCTCGTTTGGAGTAATATATCCAATAGGTTTTGATGGCAATCGATTGCGTAAATAAGCTGCAGTAGCTATTGCCTCAGAACAAAATTTTTCGCCTAATCCAGCATGCACCAGCATACACCTGGCCATTTCAACAAGAGTGCGATTAAACCGCTCCGCCACGCCATTCTGTTGTGGCGTATAAGGCACAGTACGTTGATGCAGTATCCCACTATTTTTTAATAATTCGTCAAAATCTTTATTTATATATTCCCGACCGTTGTCACTTCTTAAAGTTTTAATTTTCATTCCTGTTTGGTTCTCAATCATATTTTTAAACATTTTGAAATTTTCAAATGCTTCATTTTTAGATTTTAAAAAATATACAAATACCTTTCTTGACCTGTCATCAACGAAAGTTAGAAAGTAACGAGAACCACCAATAGATTTCGTTTGAAAAGGTCCACAAATGTCCGTATGTATTAACTCCACAATATTTTCCGATAAAATCGTTGACTTTTTAAACGGTTGTGTGTTAATTTTACTTTTCATACATGGTAAGCACGCTATCTCACCAGTAATTTTAATTTTGTCCATTCCATTTACAATTTCTTTATCAGTTAAATCTTCTAAATTTTTCAAATTGACATGACCGAACCGATTATGCCATTTCATTATTTCATCAACACACGAGAAATTAAATTCTTTTTGCCTTTCTTCTATATTTTGGAATACATAAAGATTATTTATTTTGTATGCTTTATACAGTTTTATCATTTTTGTTTTTTACAATAGCCAAATTTTTTGTAAATTTTATCTCTGCATTATTTTCAATACTCTTACTTACAGAAAAAAAATTTATTTGTAATGATGGTACATACAGTGCGTTCTTGAGAGTGATAGTAGAAAAACCAGTTTTTATTCTCACTTCACCTCTCCCTTCACAGAGCACAAATTGGTTTCCCGCGACCGTTATTTTTTCTATACATTCTGTAATTGAAGTAAATAATCGGCGATTATTACACATATGTGATGTCGCCCCACTATCAATACACCAATGATTTTTACTTATTGATTTATCGTTATTGTTATTATTATTAGATGACAACGCGAATGTAAAATAAGAATTTTCTGGAGATTTAAATTTTTGCTGACAAGAATTTGCATAATGCCCCCGCTTACCGCAAATGAAACATTTACCACTTCGTTTACCTTTCGTGTTATTCGCTTTCACGTAATTTTTATTGTTTTTAGCAACAGTTGTATACTTGCGATCATATGCTGTATATGCATTTTCAACTTGATTTTGTTGTTCTTCGCGGTGATTTGACTTTTGCCTTTCAAATTCCTCTAAAAGTTTAACCTGTAAATTATCAAATTTTGGCAGCTCATCCCTTGTCTCCATCGCAATTACAAAATTTTCGAATTGCTTAGGAAGGCTAGATAGTAAAATTATAACTAGAAGTTCACTAGTCAATGTAATGTCGACTTCTACTAACTTTTCTACGAGATTTTCAAACGTGTTTAAAAATTTGGGAACCTCACCATCTTCCAACATCCGTAGGTTTAGTAGAGCTTTATACAAAGTTACCTTCCGTGCAGGTCCTTTTGGTTTATGAATGGTTTCTTCCTCGCTGGAAGTCTTACAATTTTTAATATTATTCAGTTGTGTCGATTTTACACACAACACAATCGTTGACCATTGCTTTTTCATCAGTTTTTATCCATTCCTCTGCGTTTGAATTTGGCTTTGGTGTTTGTCCTGAAGTGACATTCCATAAGTCCGAATGGATTAATATACTACGCATCTGGACAGACCACGAATCGTAGTTTTTCTCATCAAGTTTGTCTATCGCATAAAGACTAGCCATTTTTTCAAACCAAATATTTTTAATTCTACAAATATCTTCCAAATTTAATTCCGAACTTTCTTCTGGAGCAGGTTTATTTTCACTTTTTCCTGTACTGCGAGTAACTGGGCCCATAACCAATGTTAGGAATTCATCCCAGTGGAAAGAAAAACGACACGCAGTGGAAGCGTGCTGGGCCCATAACCAATGTTAGGAATTCATCCCAGTGGAAAGAAAAACGACACACGTTCTTTTTGTAGTTAACAAAATTCTTTATTTAAAAAGAAAATAATTATAAGCAACTTCTTTGCTTGATGTTTAAAAAGTGAATGATTAAAAAAATGAAAAAATGTATTGAACAATGTAATGACATATAAGCCATAGATAACTGTTAATATTCGAATTGTTTCAAGTTATAAATTCATATTTTAACAATTAAATTAAAGCTTATCAATATATACAATAAAAAAGAAGAATATAATACATAAAATAAAATACATACATTTTTGAAAGCTGAATGAATTTGAAATTCAATTGCTTATTCGCAATCATGTACAAGTTCATTCCCGAGTTAGGGTTTTTGTGTGATTTATTTTAATATTTTTTTTCTAATACATATATTTTAATAATGAAATATTGATATAAGAATATACCGATAAATTTTATATATCTGATATGTATTAGAAAAAATAAAAAAAAAATCTTTTCGACACACGACTTGGGATTTGAACCGCGGCCTTTTGTCTAATAAGCCAACACACTACCGACCAGACCACAGCACCTTGAAATGAAAACGCAGTGTATTGCTATAATAAACTGTTTGACAAACACCTAATCTTCTACTGCCTCCATTATAAACAACCCTGTTTTTTCTTTAAATCAGAAATCAGTTCTGTTAAAATCTGAAATCTGTTCTGTTAAAATCCGAAATCTGTTCTGTTAAAATCTAATATGTCAGAAAATTTTAAAAGCTACTATGAAATAAAAAAGTTAGCTACGTTTGCTACATATTATATTGTATATTTGTATCTATATATATATATATATATATATATAGCATATTTGAAGCCCGATATCTCAAGTTCCAAAATTATTTGGGATATACGACTTATTGGGTTTTATTAGGGACACCTTAGGCTACAATTTGTATATAGTGGGATATGTGCAGCAAGTCCCATTTTTCCACAATATCCATCATCCGTCATCCTACCCAGCCACTGTTAACATAGGGTATATATGAAGCCCGTTATCACAAGTTCCAAAATTATTTGGGATAAACGACTTATTGGGTTTTATTAGGGACACCTTAGGCTACAATTTGTATATAGTGAGATATGTGCAGCAAGTCCCATTTTTCCACAATATCCATCATCCGTCATCCTACCCAGCCACTGTTAACATAGGGTATATATGAAGCCCGATATTTCAAGTTCCAAAATTATTTGGGATATACGACTTATTGGGTTTTATTAGGGACACCTTAGGCTACAATTTTTATATAGTGGGATATGTGCAGCAAGTCCCATTTTTCCACAATGTCCATCATCCGTCATCCTACCCAGCCACTGTTAACATAGGGTATATATAAAGCCCGATATCTCAAGTTCCAAAATTATTTGGGATATACGAGTTATTGGGTTTTATTAGGGACACCTTAGACTACAATTTGTATATAGTGGGATATGTGCAGCAAGTCCCATTTTTCCACAATATCCATCATCCGTCATCCTACCCAGCCACTGTTAACATAGGGTATATATGACGCCCGATATTTCCAGTTCCAAAATTATTTGGGATATACGAGTTATTGGGTTTTATTAGGGACACCTTAGACTACAATTTGTATATAGTGGGATATGTGCAGCAAGTCCCATTTTTCCACAATATCCATCATCCGTCATCCTACCCAGCCACTGTTAACATAGGGTATGTATGACGCCCGATATCTCCAGTTCCAAAATTATTTGGGATATACGAGTTATTGGGTTTTATTAGGGACACCTTAAGCTACAATTTGTATATAGTGGGATATGTGCAGCAAGTCCCATTTTTCCACAATATCCATCATCCGTCATCCTACCCAGCCACTGTTAACATAGGGTATATATGACGCCCGATATCTCAAGTTCCAAAATTATTTGGGATATACGAGTTATTGGGTTTTATTAGGGACACCTTAGACTACAATTTGTATATAGTGGGATATGTGCAGCAAGTCCCATTTTTCCACAATATCCATCATCCGTCATCCTACCCAGCCACTGTTAACATAGGGTATATATGACGCCCGATATCTCAAGTTCCAAAATTATTTGGGATATACGAGTTATTGGGTTTTATTAGGGACACCTTAGACTACAATTTGTATATAGTGGGATATGTGCAGCAAGTCCCATTTTTCCACAATATCCATCATCCGTCATCCTACCCAGCCACTGTTAACATAGGGTATATATGACGCCCGATATCTCAAGTTCCAAAATTATTTGGGATATACGAGTTATTGGGTTTTATTAGGGACACCTTAGACTACAATTTGTATATAGTGGGATATGTGCAGCAAGTCCCATTTTTCCACAATATCCATCATCCGTCATCCTACCCAGCCACTGTTAACATAGGGTATATATGACGCCCGATATCTCAAGTTCCAAAATTATTTGGGATATACGAGTTATTGGGTTTTATTAGGGACACCTTAGACTACAATTTGTATATAGTGGGATATGTGCAGCAAGTCCCATTTTTCCACAATATCCATCATCCGTCATCCTACCCAGCCACTGTTAACATAGGGTATATATGACGCCCGATATCTCAAGTTCCAAAATTATTTGGGATATACGAGTTATTGGGTTTTATTAGGGACACCTTAGACTACAATTTGTATATAGTGGGATATGTGCAGCAAGTCCCATTTTTCCACAATATCCATCATCCGTCATCCTACCCAGCCACTGTTAACATAGGGTATATATGACGCCCGATATCTCAAGTTCCAAAATTATTTGGGATATACGAGTTATTGGGTTTTATTAGGGACACCTTAGACTACAATTTGTATGTAGTGGGATATGTGCAGCAAGTCCCATTTTTCCACAATATCCATCATCCGTCATCCTACCCAGCCACTGTTAACATAGGGTATATATGACGCCCGATATCTCCAGTTCCAAAATTATTTGGGATATACGAGTTATTGGGTTTTATTAGGGACACCTTAGACTACAATTTGTATATAGTGGGATATGTGCAGCAAGTCCCATTTTTCCACAATATCCATCATCCGTCATCCTACCCAGCCACTGTTAACATAGGGTATATATGACGCCCGATATCTCCAGTTCCAAAATTATTTGGGATATACGAGTTATTGGGTTTTATTAGGGACACCTTAGACTACAATTTGTATATAGTGGGATATGTGCAGCAAGTCCCATTTTTCCACAATATCCATCATCCGTCATCCTACCCAGCCACTGTTAACATAGGGTATGTATGACGCCCGATATCTCCAGTTCCAAAATTATTTGGGATATACGAGTTATTGGGTTTTATTAGGGACACCTTAAGCTACAATTTGTATATAGTGGGATATGTGCAGCAAGTCCCATTTTTCCACAATATCCATCATCCGTCATCCTACCCAGCCACTGTTAACATAGGGTATATATGACGCCCGATATCTCAAGTTCCAAAATTATTTGGGATATACGAGTTATTGGGTTTTATTAGGGACACCTTAGACTACAATTTGTATATAGTGGGATATGTGCAGCAAGTCCCATTTTTCCACAATATCCATCATCCGTCATCCTACCCAGCCACTGTTAACATAGGGTATATATGACGCCCGATATCTCAAGTTCCAAAATTATTTGGGATATACGAGTTATTGGGTTTTATTAGGGACACCTTAGACTACAATTTGTATATAGTGGGATATGTGCAGCAAGTCCCATTTTTCCACAATATCCATCATCCGTCATCCTACCCAGCCACTGTTAACATAGGGTATATATGACGCCCGATATCTCCAGTTCCAAAATTATTTGGGATATACGAGTTATTGGGTTTTATTAGGGACACCTTAGACTACAATTTGTATATAGTGGGATATGTGCAGCAAGTCCCATTTTTCCACAATATCCATCATCCGTCATCCTACCCAGCCACTGTTAACATAGGGTATATATGACGCCCGATATCTCAAGTTCCAAAATTATTTGGGATATACGAGTTATTGGGTTTTATTAGGGACACCTTAGACTACAATTTGTATATAGTGGGATATGTGCAGCAAGTCCCATTTTTCCACAATATCCATCATCCGTCATCCTACCCAGCCACTGTTAACATAGGGTATATATGACGCCCGATATCTCCAGTTCCAAAATTATTTGGGATATACGACTTATTGGGTTTTATTAGGGACACCTTAGGCTACAATTTGTATATAGTGGGATATGTGCAGCAAGTCCCATTTTTCCACAATATCCATCATCCGTCATCCTACCCAGCCACTGTTAACATAGGGTATGTATGACGCCCGATATCTCCAGTTCCAAAATTATTTGGGATATACGACTTATTGGGTTTTATTAGGGACACCTTAGACTACAATTTGTATATAGTGGGATATGTGCAGCAAGTCCCATTTTTCCACAATATCCATCATCCGTCATCCTACCCAGCCACTGTTAACATAGGGTATATATGACGCCCGATATCTCCAGTTCCAAAATTATTTGGGATATACGAGTTATTGGGTTTTATTAGGGACACCTTAGGCTACAATTTGTATATAGTGGGATATGTGCAGCAAGTCCCATTTTTCCACAATATCCATCATCCGTCATCCTACCCAGCCACTGTTAACATAGGGTATATATGACGCCCGATATCTCCAGTTCCAAAATTATTTGGGATATACGAGTTATTGGGTTTTATTAGGGACACCTTAGACTACAATTTGTATATAGTGGGATATGTGCAGCAAGTCCCATTTTTCCACAATATCCATCATCCGTCATCCTACCCAGCCACTGTTAACATAGGGTATATATGACGCCCGATATCTCCAGTTCCAAAATTATTTGGGATATACGACTTATTGGGTTTTATTAGGGACACCTTAGGCTACAATTTGTATATAGTGGGATATGTGCAGCAAGTCCCATTTTTCCACAATATCCATCATCCGTCATCCTACCCAGCCACTGTTAACATAGGGTATGTATGACGCCCGATATCTCCAGTTCCAAAATTATTTGGGATATACGAGTTATTGGGTTTTATTAGGGACACCTTAAGCTACAATTTGTATATAGTGGGATATGTGCAGCAAGTCCCATTTTTCCACAATATCCATCATCCGTCATCCTACCCAGCCACTGTTAACATAGGGTATATATGACGCCCGATATCTCCAGTTCCAAAATTATTTGGGATATACGACTTATTGGGTTTTATTAGGGACACCTTAGACTACAATTTGTATATAGTGGGATATGTGCAGCAAGTCCCATTTTTCCACAATATCCATCATCCGTCATCCTACCCAGCCACTGTTAACATAGGGTATATATGACGCCCGATATCTCCAGTTCCAAAATTATTTGGGATATACGACTTATTGGGTTTTATTAGGGACACCTTAGGCTACAATTTGTATATAGTGGGATATGTGCAGCAAGTCCCATTTTTCCACAATATCCATCATCCGTCATCCTACCCAGCCACTGTTAACATAGGGTATATATGACGCCCGATATCTCCAGTTCCAAAATTATTTGGGATATACGAGTTATTGGGTTTTATTAGGGACACCTTAGACTACAATTTGTATATAGTGGGATATGTGCAGCAAGTCCCATTTTTCCACAATATCCATCATCCGTCATCCTACCCAGCCACTGTTAACATAGGGTATATATGACGCCCGATATCTCCAGTTCCAAAATTATTTGGGATATACGACTTATTGGGTTTTATTAGGGACACCTTAGGCTACAATTTGTATATAGTGGGATATGTGCAGCAAGTCCCATTTTTCCACAATATCCATCATCCGTCATCCTACCCAGCCACTGTTAACATAGGGTATGTATGACGCCCGATATCTCCAGTTCCAAAATTATTTGGGATATACGAGTTATTGGGTTTTATTAGGGACACCTTAAGCTACAATTTGTATATAGTGGGATATGTGCAGCAAGTCCCATTTTTCCACAATATCCATCATCCGTCATCCTACCCAGCCACTGTTAACATAGGGTATATATGACGCCCGATATCTCAAGTTCCAAAATTATTTGGGATATACGAGTTATTGGGTTTTATTAGGGACACCTTAGACTACAATTTGTATATAGTGGGATATGTGCAGCAAGTCCCATTTTTCCACAATATCCATCATCCGTCATCCTACCCAGCCACTGTTAACATAGGGTATATATGACGCCCGATATCTCCAGTTCCAAAATTATTTGGGATATACGAGTTATTGGGCTTTATTAGGGACACCTTAGACTACAATTTGTATATAGTGGGATATGTGCAGCAAGTCCCATTTTTCCACAATATCCATCATCCGTCATCCTACCCAGCCACTGTTAACATAGGGTATATATGACGCCCGATATCTCAAGTTCCAAAATTATTTGGGATATACGAGTTATTGGGTTTTATTAGGGACACCTTAGACTACAATTTGTATATAGTGGGATATGTGCAGCAAGTCCCATTTTTCCACAATATCCATCATCTGTCATCCTACCCAGCCACTGTTAACATAGGGTATATATGACGCCCGATATCTCCAGTTCCAAAATTATTTGGGATATACGATTTATTGGGTTTTATTAGGGACACCTTACGCTACAATTTGTATATAGTGGGATATGTGCAGCAAGTCCCATTTTTCCACAATATCCATCATCCGTCATCCTACCCAGCCACTGTTAACATAGGGTATATATGACGCCCGATATCTCCAGTTCCAAAATTATTTGGGATATACGACTTATTGGGTTTTATTAGGGACACCTTAGGCTACAATTTGTATATAGTGGGATATGTGCAGCAAGTCCCATTTTTCCACAATATCCATCATCCGTCATCCTACCCAGCCACTGTTAACATAGGATATGTATGACGCCCGATATCTCCAGTTCCAAAATTATTTGGGATATACGAGTTATTGGGTTTTATTAGGGACACCTTACGCTACAATTTGTATATAGTGGGATATGTGCAGCAAGTCCCATTTTTCCACAATATCCATCATCCGTCATCCTACCCAGCCACTGTTAACATAGGGTATATATGACGCCCGATATCTCCAGTTCCAAAATTATTTGGGATATACGACTTATTGGGTTTTATTAGGGACACCTTAGGCTACAATTTGTATATAGTGGGATATGTGCAGCAAGTCCCATTTTTCCACAATATCCATCATCCGTCATCCTACCCAGCCACTGTTAACATAGGATATGTATGACGCCCGATATCTCCAGTTCCAAAATTATTTGGGATATACGAGTTATTGGGTTTTATTAGGGACACCTTAAGCTACAATTTGTATATAGTGGGATATGTGCAGCAAGTCCCATTTTTCCACAATATCCATCATCCGTCATCCTACCCAGCCACTGTTAACATAGGGTATATATGACGCCCGATATCTCAAGTTCCAAAATTATTTGGGATATACGAGTTATTGGGTTTTATTAGGGACACCTTAGACTACAATTTGTATATAGTGGGATATGTGCAGCAAGTCCCATTTTTCCACAATATCCATCATCCGTCATCCTACCCAGCCACTGTTAACATAGGGTATATATGACGCCCGATATCTCAAGTTCCAAAATTATTTGGGATATACGAGTTATTGGGTTTTATTAGGGACACCTTAGACTACAATTTGTATATAGTGGGATATGTGCAGCAAGTCCCATTTTTCCACAATATCCATCATCCGTCATCCTACCCAGCCACTGTTAACATAGGGTATATATGACGCCCGATATCTCCAGTTCCAAAATTATTTGGGATATACGAGTTATTGGGTTTTATTAGGGACACCTTAGACTACAATTTGTATATAGTGGGATATGTGCAGCAAGTCCCATTTTTCCACAATATCCATCATCCGTCATCCTACCCAGCCACTGTTAACATAGGGTATATATGACGCCCGATATCTCAAGTTCCAAAATTATTTGGGATATACGAGTTATTGGGTTTTATTAGGGACACCTTAGACTACAATTTGTATATAGTGGGATATGTGCAGCAAGTCCCATTTTTCCACAATATCCATCATCCGTCATCCTACCCAGCCACTGTTAACATAGGGTATATATGACGCCCGATATCTCCAGTTCCAAAATTATTTGGGATATACGAGTTATTGGGTTTTATTAGGGACACCTTAAGCTACAATTTGTATATAGTGGGATATGTGCAGCAAGTCCCATTTTTCCACAATATCCATCATCCGTCATCCTACCCAGCCACTGTTAACATAGGGTATATATGACGCCCGATATCTCCAGTTCCAAAATTATTTGGGATATACGAGTTATTGGGTTTTATTAGGGACACCTTAGGCTACAATTTGTATATAGTGGGATATGTGCAGCAAGTCCCATTTTTCCACAATATCCATCATCCGTCATCCTACCCAGCCACTGTTAACATAGGGTATATATAACGCCCGATATCTCAAGTTCCAAAATTATTTGGGATATACGAGTTATTGGGTTTTATTAGGGACACCTTAGACTACAATTTGTATATAGTGGGATATGTGCAGCAAGTCCCATTTTTCCACAATATCCATCATCCGTCATCCTACCCAGCCACTGTTAACATAGGGTATATATGACGCCCGATATCTCCAGTTCCAACATTATTTGGGATATACGACTTATTGGGTTTTATTAGGGACACCTTAGGCTACAATTTGTATATAGTGGGATATGTGCAGCAAGTCCCATTTTTCCACAATATCCATCATCCGTCATCCTACCCAGCCACTGTTAACATAGGGTATATATAACGCCCGATATCTCAAGTTCCAAAATTATTTGGGATATACGAGTTATTGGGTTTTATTAGGGACACCTTAGACTACAATTTGTATATAGTGGGATATGTGCAGCAAGTCCCATTTTTCCACAATATCCATCATCCGTCATCCTACCCAGCCACTGTTAACATAGGGTATATATGACGCCCGATATCTCCAGTTCCAAAATTATTTGGGATATACGACTTATTGGGTTTTATTAGGGACACCTTAGGCTACAATTTGTATATAGTGGGATATGTGCAGCAAGTCCCATTTGCCCACAATATCGATAATTCTACCTTGACTATTTTCAGTTAACCACTTAACATTGCTCTGTTAGCTTTAACATTACCTCTGTTAAAATTTTTGGTTTTTGTCTTTGCTAGTTAAATTTGAATTTATCTTCACACACATCAGTCTTAAATATTAAGAAGGTCCTTGGATTGGTTTAGATTACGAAGTGAAGTGAAAGCATTGCAGGTTAACCAAAGAAAGAAAGAAAAAACATCGAAAACAAAAAAAGAAACGGAAATACCAACCGACAATAGGAAAATAGAGAAGACAACCAAAAAGGCCGGTCGTTAAAGCTATATACTGCTATCGAAAAACTTTCTAGTTATCACCAGATATCAGAAAAGAAAATAATTTTTCTCCACCTTAATAAATATGCAAGATTTTAAAAAGAAGACAAATTTTATACATACATACGCATGTGCATACATATACATATTTAAAACATATTTAACTACATACATATGTACATATATTTAAAATAAAATCTGTTTTAAGAATTTTTTGTGATCACAAACAATTTCGAAAAATACATACGTAACCTGTAAAGTTTCCCATAGAAAAACATTTAAAGATAATCAGAAAGAGAATAGATATAATTTGTTGTTGTCGTTCTTCTTGGTGAGAGAAAAGATAAAACAAAAAAAACAAAATTATATATTTAGCAAGACACATAATTATTTAAATGTTTATTTGTACATATGTATGTACTTAATATGTGTAGAAATTTTTTTTATCAACCTACCCCCTAAATGTCCACCTGCCTATACCACCACCATCAATCACCCACCCATCACTTGTTTCTTTGATACACTACAATTTTTAAACAGTCTTTGCTTTGGCTACGCAATTATTATTGATTTTATTTTAGTGGGTTTTAGTTTTTCTTCTTTTATTTTCTAAATTTTAATTGTGAATTATTTAGAAAAAAAGTCAAATTTAACGAAATTTTGTCTGGTACGATGATAGAAATAACGTAATAATAAGAGATAATGTGTGCAGAGAGACTGTTATTTGTCTTTTAAGGTCTTATGTAATAATTATTGGCAACAGGATGACATTCATTTTTAAAGAAGACATCCATACCCAAAAACATCCAATAAGACGTAGGAGGTTCTAAACAAAATTCTTGTTGAGGCATTAACTGAGTATACCAAATGAAATGGAAAGTAAAATACATTGACAATGTACCGAAGAGGCAAAATGTAGAACAAACGTAACGAAAGTAATTCGTGGCCAGTAGAAACAGTAGACATCATGGCGTTGCACACATCCACACACATATATATGTTATGGAAGAAACATCCCCATCATAATGGGTAAAGCAAAATCAGACAGCTGACACAGGTTACATCAGGTTCACGAAAGAAATTCTCTCCTCCAATACTCTTACTGGGTCAAATGGGGAAGAAAAAATGTTTGTATACACAGTTCTGTCAAACAATTCTTCTTCCTCTGTCGTTCCAACAGCCAAAAAAGCAAAAGAATAGAAATATTGCCATTGAAACTTGATTTGGCCAAATCGTCATAAAACACGACAAAAAAAAATGAACATGAGCAAATGAAAAAATAATTATTGCATAAGCCATTTAGCTTTTTTCACACCAATGCTATATTTTATATATAATATTTAAAAAAGAAAATATTTTTTTAATATTCGGAATATTTCAAATAAAAAAAATATATTTTCTATTGTACTTACCTAGGACGTGAGAACATTTTCGGTTTCCCTTTGCGTTGCTGTCTTTCCAAACGAAAAAAAGCTCCAAACACTTTTTCTTAATTCTTTTCAATCTTGTATTAAAATTACACTGTTTTTTGTTTATAGAACATTATATGCAACGAAAATATATTTTCAAAACTTTTGCGGTTTTGTTTTCTTTTAATAACTTTTTATATTTACAAATAAAATTTTTTCTATTTAATTTTCTTATTTCAAACTCACGTGCCTATCGTTCTACACTGAAAACCCAACCGAATTCGTTGAATGAAGCTTTTCAACTGACGGATACGTGACTTTTTGCTGTTCACTTTGCTTTTCAATGCACCGTTGATTTTAAAAGTACTAAGCTATACAACAATAAAACATATATTGTTTACGAATGAGAGACTTGGGAAATAATAAAGAAGAGCAAAATTTACATGAAAAAATAAAAGTTTTTATAGCCATAAACTCATGTATATGAACAGAAATAAATGCTTTAAAAAAATTATTTGTAACACTCTGTTTAGCAAATATTAAAACCTTACTTACTTAAGTGTTATATTAAAAAGTGATTACTCAAAACCCGGAGTGCTCCGGCATTTAATTTTTTTTATTTTAATAATAATAGAAATGTATTATATTTAAAAATATTTCTTCATATTTATAACACGATTAAAGGAGAAAAGGACTGAGGTGTTTCCAATGACAAAGGCGGACCTGATTTGGAAATGTTTTGCGTCGGGCGTTATGATGGATATCTATACGTGCATTCAAACTGTCCTGAATACACTATGATAGGTTCAATCGGTTGAAGTCTGCGGTAAGACCTCACATTACTTCTGGGCAAAAATAGGGTGGTTTTGGGGTGTTTTATTTTGTGGGGTAATAATACTCCAGGTCAGTGTTGAAAAATTGAAGTTTTAAAATAGTATTGAACACCTTTTTCAAAACCTTTTTGCATCAACGCAAACCATAAAATCTGTAATAATGAAAACGTACTGAAAATTTTAATATAGTTTTCTAATTTTAATATTTTAGAATTTTAAAATAGAATGGACACTCACACTACCTTCTTACTCGTTCGTACTTTATTCCTTTATTAATCATTAATCTAAACACAAGCCGCCACGTTGGTGCATATGGGTACCGGAATGTCTCCGCTAACAGAGGTGCAAATTACTTATTCTAGACACACAACCACACACACACCGAATCATAGTGTATGATATATGATAATACAGTAATATATGGTAATACAGTGTCCTTTCGAATAACGGTGCTTTGATGAGTTTCGATTTTATCCACTACACCGGATAAATTCACCACAAACAGCAACAACAACAATAGGATTGTTTATTTTTACCATTTCGATGTTCGACTGGGTTTGAACTGTGGTCAATAAAGCTGGCTAACTGCCACCTGCTAGACAGACAGACCAGTGTTGCCAAGAAGGAAAAAACATTCTAAAAAACAGAAAAAGTACTTTTTTGCATATACATTAAAAATGTAAATAAAATAAATTATTTAACATTAACAATTAGAACCACACTGTTCTGTGAGTTAGTTAGTTAATCTACTTAAGCGCGTTGAACGTGTGTGCGCAAGAAAGACATAAATAAATATGTAATAATAAAAAAGTACTAAAAGCGTAGCGGGGGTACTGCGGTATTTTTGAAATGAAAAAGTACTGAAAAAGTACAAAAGTTCTGAATTTTTCAACACCGCTCCAGATTAGCTGTCTCAAAAAACTTAAAAAATTATGCCTTAACAAGAAATATTTCTTTCTTTTCACTTAATTTTCTTACATTTATTTCACTATAAAACAATATACAAATATAATCTACGATAATAAATAATTTCACAAAAAAATTACAGGTAAACCATAAATTAATAAAATTACTAGTTTTAAAAAACAGTTGAGGTTTACATAAGGTCCATGTGATAAAACCGAAGTATAACTTTGTACTGAAGTATTTTCAGAGGGTATGGATTTACCCTCAAACTCATAATAGGCACGAAAACCATTACGATCGAAACGATCATTTGAATAGAATGACACACGAAAGAAACGATCATCTGAGCGTATTTCAAATTTGTCACGTTTGCCACAATAACGCGAAAACTTACGATCAATGCTGATGAAATTTGAAAATTCAACATAATCACTGGCTGTAAGATAGCCACAGCTGCAAAGAAATAAAATTGGTTAAAATGGTTACGCCTCAACAGATATTTTGCAGGAAAATTACCTGTCGATACCTTCGACATCGAAAAAACTGAAATTTATTTTCACTTTCTCTTCAAATTCGCCATAAAAGAAGTAATGACAGGCTATATTTTGAGGATACAGTCCGGGAAAGTTGGGAGATGTAAAAAACCCAGTTTTCTTAGTGGTACTATTGAAAACAAAACTGCAATTGTGACCTAATTGATAACCGGTAGTAATGCCAAAATCTAGAAAAGAAAAACAAGAATTATTTATTTTTTAACAAACTAATGAAACATTTAAAGAAATATTTATTCTTTATTAAGATCAGTCAGACAGTATACAATTTAAAATGACTCATGCTATTCGACTTACTTGTCAGAAATTTGTATTCGGCCTTAAAACCATAGTAGCCCACTTTTTGCTGATTGTTTGGATACTTTCCTATGAATTGCAACATTAGCTTAGGACCCTTTGACATTATGGGTTTTGGCAGAAAAGCGCCGCAATAAAAATCCACAGCCTCATACTTTCCCTTAACTTGTGTAAGCAATTGTAACGAATCATTTGGTTTACATTCGGTGGTATTTTTGTGTTCAGTGGGTATATTAAAATCAAGGAACTTTATTTGAACACGTTCGTCACCACTGGCATAAAATTCATAAATACATTCGACTCGCCCTGTGTTGTATAGAGGCATCAAATTGTTGACATTTGCCAATCTGACATTTGCCGCAAACAGCTGACTAGACTCAAAAACACCGGTTTTGTTCCAACGCGAATCGTGTATCTCTTTACAATTTCCTACAAAAATAAGAGACGAAAAAGCGATATAAACAAATACAAAATATAGAAATGAGTGTATTTAGTTAACCATATTTAATGTTTCTCAATAAGTATAAAGTGTTTATAATTAGAAGCATTAAGCATTATTTTAACAATAACAGTCAAGCGAACAAGATGTGGCATGTCGAAGATAACCATTTGTCAACATTCACACGTATTTGTGATGAAATTGCCAATGAACGCAGCTACTTGAATAAGGCTCAGATTTTAGGGGAGTTTTTTCGTAAAGGATGCAATAAAAAGGAATTTAAGGGCGATCTCCTGCTATGGGTTCGCATGCTGATACCGGCTGATTCCCAACGTGTCTACAATTTACAAAACAAGCAGATGGTAAAATTGTTTTCACGTCTATTCAATAGTGATCCTCATGAAATGCAATTGGATTTGGAACAAGGTTTGGCTTTTTAATGACTTTTGTTTTTATTTATTTTCGTTAAACAATTTTAATTTAATAATATAGAGGGCGACATTTCTGAAACATTAAGAAAGTTTTTTGAATCGTCTACGCAATTTAAACCTCAAAAAAACAGCACCTTATATTTGCAAGAAATTGAGGAATTTCTACAAAAACTGGAACAGCGTACTAAGGAGGATGAACAAACAGATCTATTAAGGCAGTTGTGTAAACAGAGTACAGCTGCGGATTTGAAAACGGTGAGCCGTAATGTGTTAGTTATTGAATTTTAAATTCCATAATCCTATAACGACATGAAGGAAAATTATTGATCCTCAACACACATACATGTGCAGGGTGAGGTGACAAATAGTTAGGACATTAATTTGACTTATTGGGATTTTTTTTTTGAAAGCAAGTGGGTATTTTGCTGGCAAATAACTGCCTTTATTCCCCGTTGATGAAGTACTAAAATAGATTTCATTGTGGTTTTATTAAATCATTGTGTTTATTTTTTTTTTTTTTTTTATTAAACTAAACTTCAAATATAAATTTCCTTTGTATTCCACTTCCAGTAAAATAATGACCTCGTTTATACCTTAAAGTGCACTATAAAATGGTTCGCAAATAACAATTAATTTAATTTCAGGATTTTTGGTACAATAAAAGTGCTTTTAACCCAATTTATACTAAGAATTTTACAAACTTTTTGCATCAATATTATGGTGTTTTGACGAACTCTTTATTACTTTACTTCATTTTTAAGGGATTCTACATTTTCTTTTAATTTACCGGGGATATTTATATTTTTAAACAGTGCAACAGATTTTCGTTTAACACCTGTGAGATTGTCTTATATTTTTGTGGATGAAAGAGATTTTCATTTAAAATTTTCAATTATTCTCTTGCGCTACTCTTATTGGATGCTCGTTTATATGTGTTTATAGCGATTGCTGAAGGTCTAGCGTAAGCTCAGTCAATAACATTGAAACCTATAAGCCCAGAAGTACAAATTCTTTCGTTATTTAAACACTTGAAAACAGTATTCTAATCGCTTGCCATGGTTAGGGTTAAAATTTTTATGCAACGCTTGAAAGGCTAGTGTGCTTCACATCGGTTTTCTACTAACATAGAAAGAATGTAATTTTGATCCCAATATTGTTTCTTTTGCTGACTTAAGAAAAAGTGTCAAAGGATAAAAGTTAGTTAAGGTGTTCACTGTTATAACCAATTCCCCGACAGTGAGCTTTAATTGCTGTTAACCAATTAATGTGTATTTGAAAGTTGGGAAGTGATTGTAGATAGCATCTCAACACACTTGATATCTATAATGTACCTACTAGTAAAACTAAAAAATAAATATTTATTCTTTCCTTATTTAGGTCATACGAATAATTAAACAAGATCTACGCATGAATGCAAAAGCTAGTCATGTTTTGGCTGCATTTAGTCCTATGGCGTATGCATCGTACCAAGCAACACGGGACTTAGCTGAAGTTGTAAAACAGTTTTCATTTAAGAAATCACCGAATGCTAAAGGAGCTGATACAAAAAAAGCTAAAGCCGCAGCAGGCAAAAAAGTATAAATTGTTTTTTAAGATTCTTGAATTATATCATGTATTTAATACTCTCTTTTGATAACAGGGTAAAACAGTGAATGTACACGTTATGACACCTATTTCGCCAATGTTGGCGAATGCCTGTAATTCTGTGGAAAATGCTTTTAAGAAAAGCCCTAATGGCCTTTACAGTGAAATTAAATACGATGGCGAACGAGTGCAAGTTCATAAGCAGGGCAATGAATTTAAGTAAGTTTTTCTAAAATTTTTGAAGGAAAAGTCAATTGAAATTAAATTTAATTGTTTTCTTGTAGATTCTTTAGCCGTAATCTAAAGCCAGTTATGGAGCATAAGATTAAGCGCTTCAAAGAATTTATACCAAAGGTTTGTATAGCTTTTGTTGAACATTTTAAGTGTTAAATGTTCAATAATATTCTTTCATCGTATTGTAGGCTTTTCCGGGCGGTGGTGATATGATTTTAGATTCTGAAGTTATCTTGGTCGATACGGTAACAGACGAACTTTTGCCATTTGGTTCTTTAGGCGCTCATAAGAAAAAGGAATATGCCAATGCAGAAGTGTGCCTTTTTGTCTTCGATTGCATCTTGTTTAAGGGCGAAGACTTAACAAATTTGTAAGAATTCCTTGTCTTTAAGATGGCAACATTTTTTTTTAATAATTTATGCAACATTTTTATTTGCAGAACATTTAAAGAAAGACGTAAAATATTGGAGGAAAATATTACACCGATTAAATCGTATGTTCAGCTATCTGAATCTCATTTCTTAAAAACAAAAAACGAGTTAGCCCTGATGACAGCGAAAGTTTTAAAAGCCCATTTAGAGGGTGTTGTTCTAAAAGATCCTGCCGGCACTTATCAACCGGGAAAACGCGGTTGGTTGAAAGTTAAAAAAGATTATCTTTTTGGTGGCCGTATGGCTGATACAGCCGATTTAGTAGTTTTAGGTGCGTCATATGGTTCAGGCAAAAAGGGCGGTATACTTAGCATATTTTTAATGGGCTGTTACGATCCTCGCGACAAATTGTGGAAGACAGTGACAAAAGTCCATACCGGTTTAGATGATAAAACACGTTTAGAGATGCATGATCACTTAATGAAATTAATGGATAGATCTGATGGAAAACAAGTGCCCACTTGGTTTTTATGTAGCAAACCATTGATACCAGATTTTATAGCAAAAGATCCAAAAGCTATGCCAGTATGGGAAATTACTGGAGCTGAATTTACAAAATCTGGTGAGCATACAGCATCGGGAATATCTATACGATTTCCTAGGATTACAAGGTTAAGAGAAGATAAATCTGCACAACAAGCCAATGATTTACCTTATTTGGAGCAAATGTTTGAAGCATCCAAAAATAATGTTAATGTTGATCTTTTGATCAAAGGCTGTGATGATATGGATGCTGATGAGGATAACTTACAAATAAATAGTAAGCTTAATTTGCAAAAGACTCCTAAAAAAGAAATCAAGTCCGAGGATGAGAATTCTCCTGCCAGTAGTAAAAAGATTAAAATAGAAACGCCTAGTTCAAGTAGTAGAAAGAGGAAAGTAGAGAAAGATATTGAAACACCAGAATCGCTAAAAAAGGTCAAAAAAATTAAAGAAGAACCTGCAGATAAAAAAGATAGTAAAGCAAAGAAACAGTTAACATTGACCAGTGCCTTTAAAATTTCGGAATCGGTAGGCAAAGTTAAACAAGAAGTGAAAATTAAAAAAGAAAGTAACTTATTTAAGAATATAGTAGGATATTTTGGAAACATTAAAAATTCAAACGACATTATTGAGAAGTTTACATCTAATGGCGGTACTGTTACGACAGACTCAAAAACAGCTGATATAAATTTCTATGAATCCTATGGTGTTAAAGTTGATCTAGACTCTTATAGGGAAAAATATCGCAAATCTAGTCATCATTTATGTATACAATGGTTATTGGACAGTTTAGAGAAGAACACCATATTAGACTATGGTTTATATGCAATTGTTTTAAAAGCATAATGATATCGTCGTGTGTGTGTTAATTAAATTAAGTAGTACATATTTTAGATACAAACAATAATACATACATATATATTGTATAGTTTTTGAAATCTAAAAAATAGAATTAAAAAAATTTCATCAATGTAAAGATGCAGGATAACAAATACTTTTTGTTTGCTTTTTTAAATTTATAAAAAAAAATTTAATGTAAAATAATTGTATTCTTAAATGCTCAGGAATTTATTTTGAAAGATTATGAACGATTCATGATTTTAGAATTGATTTGTATGTCATAAAGTGTACACTTTTGTTCGTTTGCATTCGTTAAGCAATAATTATTTATATATTTATGTATTGTTTAGGCGTAAAACTATCGATAATTTATTAAGTATGGAAGTATATAATAGAAATATATTAATTTTATTTAATAAATTATTTTATAAATATTTAACAAAAAATTTTTTTTTCAATTTATCAATCTTAGGCACATTTTAAACAAATTATTTTTAATTAAATAAGTTATTGTTATTATAAATAAATGTAACTCTATTTATTAGCCAAACGAGTTAAAGTAGCAATCAATTCAAAAGTGATAAATATTGTTAAAATAATTAAAATAAAATAATTAATTAAAAATAAAGGACTTCTATAGACATCACTTGTGTTTGTAAGCACTTGCAGTGGACGTGGATATACGTCATACAGCTAATGAACTCACTTGTAGTGGGATTAGATAGATTCGATTTGATATAAATATCTGCAAAACAAACTTTGTTTTAAACCTGTCCATAGTCTATCATGGGATAACATAGCAGTTTTAACGGGGCACTGGCATCTACAATGGGAAGCAAAACTGTCTAGATGTTTTGCATTAAGAAAGTAAGGTAATGAAAGTAATACAAATATAGGTGTATTATCAAATATATGTATTTTTTATTTGATTGAACATTATTCTAAATTATAAAGAACAAAAACTTATGTAAATTTCTTCCAAAAAAAAAATAATAAAATGCAAAAAAAATAATCATTATTTGGACAGTTTTGCACTGTTTGCGGGGTTTGTTGAAAATCATTAATCGTTGCGAATTTAATATTTCGTCCAAAGGGCTTTATTTTTAATTACGCTTTCAATATGTTTTGGCATACTCTCCACCAACTTTTGGATGGTATCACGATCAAGAGCTCGACATTCATGTTGTACTCTCTCCTAAAGCTTGTCAACATTTTTTGGTGGGTTTTCATATGCTATCAGCTTTCTTTTAACAATAGCCCATAAATTTTCTATAGGATTCATGTCTGGGCTTTATGCAGGACAGTCCATCGTCCCAAAAGTTTGGTTTTGTAGCCAGCTTTTAACTATTTTGGCAGTGTGCTTCGGATCCCCGTCTTGCTGAAGAAGAACTTCTTCGGCTGGATAGGCACTCTCGTCAACAAAATGTGGTAAATTTATGTGTAAAATATACATATAATCCTCCTTCTTCATTATACCTTGGATTCTCACCAAAGGTCCAATGTTCCACCAAGTAAAACATCCCCATACCATAATACTGCCGCCACCATGTTTCATTGTTTCCTTGTAGATTGGATTTTATTTCGTTCCGTGCCAAAGGTCTTAGATGGAAATTTTCACAAACCCCGTTTATGCAGTCAGCAATTATCATTCACTGTTTATTGTTAATCAACCATATTTAAATCACATCGTTCTTACATGGAGCAAGAAAAATGGGATTTAGATATTTTCGAGAAGGTGTGAATTCGGCAGCTTTACAAGTGCCTTTTTAATTTTTTATACGCTTTATATCTCCAGATAGCAAAAAGACTACAACATTACATCGAGTGATACATTGTCAGAGAGTGCCGTTGTTAATGCGTTGTTTAATGTATTTCAACTAAGTTGATAGGCGAGTAGAGAAACGTTTTCGGCATGGCAGTAATTAAAATATAAGTTGTAGTTGTATTGTAATTCGGAAGTAAAGATTTAAAAAAGCTAAGAGCATATTCAAAAAACATTGTTAAACTTGTTATTTTCTCTTATCTTAAATACTTGCTAGTAAACTATGCTGTTTTTTCTCTTATAAAAAAGCTTTTAAATTAGTTAATGAAATTAGAAATATTATATAATTTTTAAAAAGCTTCTATTCGAATTTATTTTAAAAGTTATAATAAAAATCTGTAAGAAATATATTGTATAAGTTATATGCGCTACAATATGTTACGTAGAGAGGATCAATTTAAATCTTATTCATTTAGTAGAAAAGTAGCATCATTGCCATTGTCAGTCTTAAAATCAACGTGAATAAGAGAGCAACACAATTTTATTTTATTTTAAATTATTTATTTGGTTTTAAATAATTGAACGTTTAAAATGTGGATAGAATTAATTATATTATTAAGTGCTTTAATCATTTTTATTTATCGTTGGGGCACAAAAAATTTCGATTTTTTCGAAAAACGTAATTTGCCTGCTAATAAGCCGGTGTTCTTGTTGGGCAGTTCAAAGGATGTAGTGTTTGGTAAAAAGTCTGTGTTCGATCATTTATGTGATCTTTACAATGAACATGAGGGCATGTAAGTGCATTAAAAATATGTTTCCATACGATATGAAAATTCATGTAATTTTTTTACACTTTCAGGGTCTATGGTACGTTCGATGGCGGGCGCCCTGTGTATTTAATACGTGATCCACAACTGATTAAGCGTATAATGATTAAGGATTTTGATCATTTTACCAATCGTCTTAATACCATGGATGGGGGAGATAATTTTTTAAGTCATTCTTTATTTTTTATGCAAAATGAAAAATGGCGTGATATGCGTAACACTTTAAGTCCAGCTTTTACTGGCAGTAAAATGCGTCAAATGTTTAAACTTATTCTATCGGAAATCGAGGAATCTATGAATTTCATAAAACAAAAAATAAATGATAATAACCTAGAGCAGGAAGGTCTAGAGGTTGATGTTAAAGACTTTACATCACGTTTAACTGTTAATATAATAGCATCAACGGCTTTTGGTTTTCAAATCAATGCCTACAAAGATGACAATAATGAATTCTATTTGAAAGCTAAAAGGGCCATAACATTTACTGTAAAGCAACAAATAAAAATGTTTATATTGGAGCTATTTCCCATGGTGGCCAAGGTAAGCTTATTTCATAGAGGCTTTCTATTATAAAAATCCTCGAGGCATACAATTTCTAATTTTAGATTTTTAAAATCAGTTTATTCGACAAAGATTTCAGTGATTATTTTATGCATTTGGTATTAGACACGATGAAATATCGTGCAGAGCATAATATACATCGGCCTGATATGATAAATCTGTTATTGGAGGCTCGCGGCATGATACCTACTGACACACCAAAATCACATTTTCAAGAATGGTCGGACGTTGAAGTTGCGGCACAATGTTTTCTATTCTTTTTTGCCGGTATGGAACCATCTTCAATCACAATGTGTTTTTGTGTTCATGAACTTATGGAGCATCCTTCCATACAGCAAAAGCTTTATGAAGAAATCCAACAAGCTAGTGATGACTTGGAAGATGCCAACATATCATATGAAATGTTACAAAAGCTATCCTATATGGAAAAGTTTGTTTGTGAAATATTACGTAAATGGCCGGTAACACTGTTAACAGAACGTTTATGCAGCAAAGATTTTATTTATGAAGCCAATGGCGAGAAATTGGAAATCAAAAAGGGTGATGTTGTACGTGTGCCCACGTGTGGCATACAAAGGGATCCAAAGTATTACCATAATCCAGAAGTTGTCGATCCTGAACGTTTCAACGATGAGAATAAATCAAAAATTGATGCTGGAACATATTCACCTTTTGGTCTGGGTCCTCGAAATTGTATAGGTGAGTGAGAGTGGATAGTTTTTTTCGTGTTTAAATAAATTTTAAATTTATTTTTGTTTAAACATTTTATTCAAAAGCAAATCGTTTCGCTACAATGGAAATTAAAGCTTTTCTTTATTATTTAATACGAGATTATCGTATAGAAGCTTCACCTAAAACAATGCAACCTTTGGAATTGAAGAAATCTGGATTAAATTTAATACCCGAAAAAGGTTTTTGGATACAATTTATACCACGGAAATAAGCGAATGGAATGATTTAAATTATATTTGATTATATTTAAAGATTATATTTAAAGATTATATTTATAAAGTTTTTATTGTTATTATTAGTAACAAAAGCAGCCAATAAAAATAGATTCTTGCGTGAGATTGAAAATAGGTTTTTCCATTATGTAATATTTTATTTACAATACAATTATATTTTAAATATTGCTAGAGTACGAGCTTAGAACTAAAGACCGGTGAGGTGACATGCTTTGTTAGCAATCGAGCTTTTTAACCCCACACTAACAGTGTAGCATACTACCCACTAGACTGGTGAGGTATTCAGTTTCAATAGCTATGAACAGCCGTAATCCAGTGAATAGCGGATATCTCAGTAGACGAAACTACAGAGTTGAGTCCTCTACTCTGGTATATTTGCATCCAAGACGCCGATTTGTCGGCTTTCTCATCTTCTTGGCCTTTGTTCTTCGATTACGTGGAAAATTATAGATAATGATCATGGTTTACTTGCTTATAAAATACATCTGACACAGGAATTGAAGCTAAGCGCCCCTCTTTTGTTTTAGGGCTCGACACTAATTGAAGATGAAAATTTTTATCAAAGAATGGAGATGATTTCTGGGTAAATGGATACGTCAATAAGCAAATTTGCTGTGTTTTATGCGAAAGAAATACTCAGGGCTTTAACGAATAACCATTGCATCCATTAGAATTGGATTTTTTGTGTGGCATCATCGGTTTTTATATCCAGCGAAATAAGCAAGACGCTGCCATTAAGGTGAAAGGCGAGCGCTATCGAGTCAAAATTTTGTTTGAAAAAATTAATGAGCTAAGCATCAACGACTTTTGATTGCAACCAGACCACGCAACTTGTCATACGGTGCTTAACAATTTCTAGAAATGATTCTCGCCACTGGCTCCTACGTCCATGCGATATTACGCCTCTGGATTAATTTTTATGGGGCTCCTCGCTTTCGGCCGAACAACCAGAAGTTTTTTTAATATTGGAATTCAATATTCAAACCACATGTGATTTTCAAGAGTTCTCATCATTCCTCGTTACATGTATTTTGAATACAGGAATAAATACTGGACTTTACTAAAGAATTAAGATTCCCATAACCTTCGATTAAGTGAAGGGGCTAACAATTCAAAAATGAATAAAAAAGTTTTTGAATGAATTTTATTTTCAAACGCAATATTTTGAAACTTATTCAGTCTACAAACTTATCAAGATACAACAAACTCTCGTAGTCACTTACGATATTTTCAGTTAAATATACTTACCTCAATTGAAAATTACTTTCAGAAATTATTATAAAAATAATACCTATATTTTTAGCTTAAAATATGAATGAAGATACAAAAGAAACATGTTGGAATCTATCTTATAAACAATAAACAAAATCAATAACAAAGGAGCGCACGAACTTGTGGAAACTTTATTCGCTAAAGAAACCCCATATCCGAACCCCAGGTCCGAAATTTTTTGGTGAAATTTCATCAGACTTGAACATGATGACTTATACTTGACATATCGACGCCTCCATTCTATAACGTTCTAAGTGTACTTAGAACGTTTTTAATGTTCTTGCATTTTTAAATTCTACGTTCTCTAACTTAAATACTGTCAAAATTTGGTTAAGCTGCGCCGATCCGTTCCGAAGTTATAGGGAAAAATCTACTTAGAATACACATATAGTCGTATATCGCGTGAAAGCTTTAAGAGCTCATAACTCAAAACATACTTTTTCGACTTAGAATGTTATGGAACGGAGGCGTCGACGAAAAAGTCTCAAAATCTGCCGTTCGGAGCGAACTTTAAACAGTGGGTTCCACCACTCATGTATAAAATTAACATACACAACATGAGTGATGCGAGAAGCCAGGTGGTAATCTTGACTGAAGGGTTGTAATGACCAATTATGTATGTATGTACGTATGTATCATAGCGTAACCTCAATAATTGCAAGATCAAAATTTTTTAAGGCCTAATAACTTACTATTCTCCTCCTTACCATGTACCTCCTTAACTAAAGGCTACTTCTATATAAACAATCAAAAGGAATCCTACCATACAATATATGTATATAGTGCATGTTCCTTCTCCTTTAGACGCTAACATAATCTCTGCCACAACAATATGAAATAATTAATAATCACTCCTTATATGAGCGATAATTATCAATTACGGTAGTAGGAGCACCAATAAGAAGTGATAAGCAAACGATTCCTAATCTATTAAATATTTTTATTTTTATTTTTTAAGTATGTATGCATGTTTGTATACATGCCTATTTCTATGTCTTAAGAAAATTTTATTAATTTTAGCAAAATTGATAGTACAATCATTTATCTGAAAATAATATCACTCGTACTTACTACAATTGAATTTCTTAAACCTAAAAACGAGCGCAACTTAAAAGCTTTTTCACTTTCCAACAAACAAACCCATTGTAATTGAGAACGTAATTTTATTAAAAAAGAAAATTAAAGTTTTATTAGTGGCACCGGCATATGTGAGATATGATAACAAAAGCTGTGAATATTTCGAAAAAAAATTCAACATTTACCCCCATACGAAACACTTCTTAATAAAACACGAAAGTGTTAACATTGTGTGACAAGTGAAAAGTGAAAAGTAAATTTTTTTTTTAAAGTGAATGAACATAATTTAAGTGAATTGAGAATGTTGTTAGAATTTCTTGTACTCTTAGTCGTGGCCGGTTATTTATTTTACCGTTGGGCAGTGGCAAATAACGATTTCTTTGAAAAGCGCGGTGTACCCTATTCAAAGCCCACTTTTCTGTTTGGCAACTTTGCAAAAATGGTCTTCCGCCAGAAATCAATGTTTGATGTATTCATTGAACTCTACAATGAAAGTGACGCCAAGTAAGTTATAAAAAAAATTGAGAGAAATGAAATCAAAATTAATTAAAAAAACTTCGCGATTGATAAGTGGGAGGACTTCAGCTTTACAAATTTGAAACAAATAAAATTATTGAACTTGAACTTGATAGTTTATAGCGATTGAAGGTCAATTTTATTTATATTTTGCTTTTTTGTTTTTGAAACGATAATAATGCGTTACGCTAATAAACAAATATTTTTTAACAGTTTTTATTTTTAAATTATTGCGCATAATAGCAGTAAATAATCATATGAATTAATTATTCGTTGTATTTCTATTGTTTGTTTTATTTAAATTTGCATCGTCTGCATGTATTATTTGTTAGAATATTGAAAAGCTTTTAGGAATTCTAATCAATTTGATTTTCTTTCTTTGATTTTGATCACAAACCATATCTGAACAGATGTACATAAATTACCAGTTTTGAAATTTTTTTTCAGAAGTAATTATAAATTATCGTGATTATTAGTTGATATAAACAATCAATTAAATTATTAGACGTAGGGGTTTATGGCATTTATATGTTATTTTTAGTAGTATTTTTCGTACGCACTCTTTTGTACGCGCTTAGTCATGTGTACTTGATAACGAATGTACTTGTGGTTAACGGCTATTAGACTTATCTCTTGTTGTGTTTACAGTTAAATAGAGATTTTTCAATCAAGCGCCATAAAAACTACATACATATACATAATTGGTCATTACAATCCTTCAGTCAGGATTACGACCTAGTTTCTCACATCACTTATGTTGTGTGTTAATTTTATACATGAGTGCAGATACCTACAGTTTATTTTTTTCTCTAAACGACAGATGTTTGAGAAACTTTTCATGGCAATTTTATTTTACTCTCAGACTTTTTGCCAGACACCTCCGAAGAAATATATTCTTCATATTTCTTTTTGTTGAAGATGTCTGACTTGAGGAGAGTTATTTTACTCTCAGATTTTTTTTGGGGTTTGAATCGTGGTCTCACAGCTAATATGCCAACACACTACCTACTAGACTACAGACATACATGTGTATACAATTTTATAGAATTTGTTCCTTTACTTCATGATCTTAGATTTAATTTTGCTTTTGAAAAAGAATTTGTTTCTATTTATGTGTTTAAAAAATAAAAAAGCACCTAAAGAAGGAAAGTACGGTCATGCAGTTGTATTTATTTAACTAATTATGTAATGTAATGTTAGACTTGGTAAACGAAATTTAAGAATTTTTTTTTAAATAATGACCGATTTAATAATTTTTCCCATTTTTAGTACTTTTATGATTTTTAACTTTTGAAAGGATGCTATAAACCTTTTTAGTGAATATTTCAAATCATGTATTAGTTTTTCTAATAAAGCAGTAAATCACATGTCAGTTGGCCAATAACTTACTAAATTTAGTACCTAAAATTATTTCTTAAGTATCTCCCGACAATCTTAAGTACATAATTCATAAATATTATACTATTAAACGAATAGTTGAACGTTTAAACCTTACTGGAGTTAAGCGTTTGCATACATTTGTCCCTTAGTGCATAAATTATTTATCGTATATATTTATTTATCGACTTTTATTTAACAATCATGCTGTTGTTGATCTCTTCCTATAGTACTTAAAGAGAAATATTAAAATGATTTTGATTCCACTAAACATAAGCTTTAAATAGACTTAAGCTTTTGGAAATTAAGATTTTAATTTACAATTTTTATTTGAAAAAAAATAACTCTGAACTATTAGAGAAGCTATACATCTCTTTGGAGACATGCATATACATTTCTTGTAAGACATATTTTAAGATGCACAAAGTAGTCCTGCTATGTTCTCTGTTATTCTCTTTCTCCTTCTTTTCTAATCGATAACATTTGTTTCTTTAATTACAGAATCTATGGTATTTTTGATCAGCGTACACCCGTCTTCTTTTTGCGCGATCCTGAAGTGGTCAAGCAAATTGCTATAAAAGATTTCGAACATTTTGTCAATCATCGTTCCATATTCAGTGATGAGGATGATACTGATCATAGTAAAAATCTACTTGCTGCTTCACTGGTTTTAATGAAAGATGGCAAATGGAAGGATATGCGCAGTACACTTAGTCCTGTATTTACCGGCAGTAAAATGCGTCAAACGTTCCAATTGATGAATGAGGTGGCCCAAGACACCTTAGTCTATATGAAGAAGAAGGATGGTTTAGATGTAGATGTTAAGGATTTCATAACACGTTTTACCAATGACGTCATTGCTTCGACGGCTTTTGGTTTGAAAGTCAACTCGTATGAGGATGAAAAGAATGAATTCTATATGATGGGTAAAAAGGTGACCACCTTTAATTTTATACAAAATTTGAAATTTGCCATGTTTGCAAACTTTAAAAAGCTTATGAAGGTAAGTCAACTGTCTTTAAAAGAATTCTGAATCTAAAATATTTCGTTACTGTGTTTCATTGTAGATTTTGGACATTCAACTTTTTGATAAGCAAGTAACCAGGTATTTCATGAATTTGGTTTTGGATGCCATGAAGTATCGCCAGGAAAATAATATTGTAAGACCCGATATGATAAATATGCTTATGGAAGCTAAAGGCATGATCAAATCCGATAATCCTAAGCCAGTCGCCCGTGAATGGAGTGATGTTGACATTGTGGCTCAATGTTTCTTGTTTTTCTTTGCCGGTTTTGAAACTTCTGCTGCTCTAACCTGTTTAACTGCCCACGAGTTAATGGAGAATCCAGAAGTACAAGAGAGACTGTTAGAAGAAATTTTAGAAGTTGAACAAAATCTGGATGGTAAACCTTTAGGTTATGAAGCCTTACAAAATATGCGTTATATGGATATGATAGTGCAAGAATGTTTAAGAAAATGGCCCGGTGCTATAGCCATTGATCGTGTTTGCAATAAGGATATCACATATACATTCGAAAATGGCGAGAAATGGGAATTAAAAAAGGGTGATTGTCTGTGGATACCCGTAGTTGGATTTCATCGTGATCCCAATTACTTTGAAAACCCCGATAAATTTGATCCGGAAAGATTCAGCGAAGAAAATAAAGACAAAATTAAACCGTTTACCTATTTGCCTTTTGGTGTAGGACCACGTAATTGCATAGGTAAGACAAATAATTATTTTAAATTTAAATTAAGTTCCAGTTTCTAAAAAACTTTCGTTTTTAATTTCAGGTTCACGTTTCGCTCTTTTAGAGACCAAAGTCTTAATTTATTATTTAGTGCGAGATTTCCATTTGGGTGCAGCCAAAAAGAGTTGTGTCCCTTTGAAATTGAGTCCCAAAACTTTTCAATTAATTCCTGAAAATGGTTTTTGGCTTAAATTTACTGCCAGATCCAATGTATAAATTTTTATTTTAGTCCCATAATAATATTTTTTTGTTGTATTGTTAATAGGTAAACATAAAATATATTTTATATGTGTTGTTAATTCTTCATGAAAATAAAAATAAAAATGTCCATCAGCTTCTTCTGTCTGTCGTTCGTAGTCGACATACAATATATAGTACATGTTCCTTCTCCTTTAGACGCTAACATAATCTCTGCCACAACAATATAAAGTAATTAACCCCTTCCGGTACGATTTAATAATAAGAAACTGTGCATGAAATAACCATTTAATTTTTATTAAAAAAAACTTGTTTCATTTTATAATTCTTACATATTCTTAATTAATATCCATATTTATACATTGTTAATATCAAAAACGGTCAAATTAAGAAAAAATCAAAGCAAAACCTTAATAAGGTACATATATAGTCAATAGTCTTCAAGCGTGTGGTACTTTCCAAAACATGCTGGTAAGTGTAAAGGAATCCTGCATTGTTTACACTGCCAGGGAGTCTCACTTCTAATTTTATTTTTCTAGCACACACGGCACCTCTTAGTAGGTTTTCTTTAATTCTGAGTTGAAGGTCGCCTAGCACGTTTTTGATTCCTTGGTAATATTTCACTACCATTACTTTCATTATCAGTATCAGGTTAATGTACACTTATTTCTTCCGATTCTTCATAATCCCTCCAATCATCTTGATCTGCGTACTCTGTACTACTCTTATCCATTATGGTATTTATTATACAACACGTTTTTCATTTAGCAAAAATATATGTCGACCGATGTTCAGACTAACAACAATTTCGCGGCGTCTTGTACCAAGAAATTCTATCGGTAAACAATATGTGATAGTGATATGTGATATTTCCACAAGTAACAAAAGTGTTGGCAAATTCAGTACACTAGGAATTTTAAACTAAATTAATTATCATATTCAACAGTAACTTTAGTCGCATGACGAGTGTAGCTCGTCATTGTGCGGTATGGCATGAAAAATAGATGACGAGCTAGACTCGTCATAATACCGGAAAGGGTTAATAATCACTCCTTATATGGACGATAATTATCAATTACGGTAGTAAGAGTACGAGTATGAAGTGATAAGCAAACGATTTCTAACCTGTTAAATATTTTATTTTTATTTTATTTATTTATATTTGTCTAAAGAAAATTTTATTAATTTTAGCAAAACTGATAGTACAATCGTTTATCTGAAAATAATATCACTTGTACTTACTACAATTGAATTTCTTAAACCTAAAAACGAGCGCAACTTAAATGCTTTTTCACTCTCCAACAAACAAACCCATTTGCTGATAATTGCAATTGAGAACGTAATTTTATTAAAAAAGAAAATTAAAGTTTTGTTAGTGGTGCCGGCATATGTGAGATATGATAACAAAATCTGTGAACATTTCGAAATAAGAAAATTCAACATTTACCCCCAAACGAAACAGTTCTTAATAAAACGCGAAAGTGTGAACATTGTGTGGCAAGTGAAAAGTGAAAAGTAAATTGTTTTAAAGTGAATGAACATAATTTAATTGAATTGAAAATGTTGTTAGAATTTCTCGTACTCTTAGCCGTGGCCGGTTATTTATTTTACCGTTGGGGAGTCGCAAATAATGATTTTTTTGAAAAGCGCGGTATACCCTATTCAAAGCCCACATTTCTCTTTGGCAACTTTGCGAAAATGGTGTTCCGTCAGAAATCAATGTTTGAGATAATGATTGATCTCTACAAAGAAAGTGACGCCAAGTAAGTTGTAAATTAATATAAAAATGAAGAGAATACAAAATTAATTAAAAAAGCTTCGCGGTTTATTAGTGGGAGGACTTCAGCATTACAAATGTTAAACAAATAAAATTATTGAACTTGAACTTGATAGTTTATAGCGATTCAAGGTCAATTTTATTTATATTTTGCTTTTTTGTTTTCGAAACGATATTAATGCGTTACGCTAATAAACAAATACTTTTAAACATTTGTTTTTCAATTATTGCTCATAATAGCAGCAAATAATCATATGAATTTATTATTCGTTGTATTTGTATTGTTTGTTTTATTGTTTTATTTAAATTTCCATCATCTGCGTGTATAATTTGTTAGAATATTGAATGCTTTTAGGAATTCTAATCAATTTGATTTGTTTTCTTTGATTTTGATCAGAAACCATATGACCATATCTGAACAGATGTACACAAATTACCAGTTTTGATTAATTTTTTCAGAAGTAATTATAAATTATCGCGATTATTTATGGCTTTTATATGTTATTTTTAGTAGCATTGCTCGTAAGCGCTCTTTCGTACGCGCTTAGTCATGTGATAACGAATGTACTTGTTACCAACGTCGATTAGACTTATCTCTTGTTTTATTTACAGTTCAATGGAGATTTTTCAATCAAGCACCATAAAAACTACTTAAAGAAATATGGATATGGATCCTGATATAAATTTTTTACTACTTATGTACTACTTATGTATCCTTAACACTGTATCCTTAGTATCCTTTTGCGTTTTATTGCCTGTAAATATTGTGAAATGTCTCTCCAGCTGCTTAAAATAGTCTTAAATGCCCGTTCACCTTCATTATTGAAAAATAATCCGAGTGAGCTAAATCTGGCTGATGAATTTGACTGATTTGATTGAGATTGATTTTTCAATATCGGATTTATGAACTGGTGAATGAACTTAATCAAACAGCTTTTTTTCATCATATGCAATTTTTTTTTTAAATTCATCATTTTAATTCTGCAAGAAGTTAGCATAGTATTGACCTTGATTTTTTTCCCAACTAAAGATATGTAGTAAAAACTACATGCATATATACATAATTGGTCATTACAATCCTTCAGTCAGGATTACGACCTAGCTTCTCACATCACTTATGTTGTGTGTGTTAATTCTAAAAATGAGTGGCTGTTGGTCCCAGCTTTAAGACGATTCCGAATGACAGATTTTTGCGAAACTTGTCACGGTATTTTTATTTTACTTTCAGACTTTTTGCCAGACATCTGTTGAGAAAAAGTCTCCGAAGAAATATTTTCTTCATATTTCGTTTTGTTGAAGATGTCTGACCTGTGGTTTAAAGCGACTTCAGCAATAAAAACTATTTCTAGGTTAACCAAAAAAAAATCTACAGTATAGCCTAGAACAGGATACTGTCTTCGTCCTTTAGTGTTGAGTAGTCAGTATAACAAGGCTGTCTTATCTTTTGGTTTAAGATAACATAAGCTCTACGAACGGTACAGATTTTTTAACTTTATGTGGATCTGGTTCTTGTCCAGATAATAGTATCAAATAGAATATAAATTAAATAATGTTACTTGCCTGTGCTTTTAAAATTTAAACAAATATTTTGATGCTACTGACAGATAAGGGAGATAATAACAATAAAATTTTGACAACATTTTTATTATCAGTATACTCATATATTTCAAACGTTTGATTTGGTTTTATTAAGTCAATTAAGTTTGAATTTATCAAAATATTAAAAAAATTATCGTTTTCGAGTGCCAAATACATAATATGTAAGTCTTGTGCATGCATAAAAATTAGTTTTTGAATTGACACAAACCCATATAAAATTTAGTTCAAAATTTGACTAAATTGCTACAGGTTGTGTTAGTCATCATATTTTATTAAAACAACCAAGAAATATGTTTTATAATTACTTTATCAAATAAAATATTTTATTTTAATACTCTTATCTGTTTTTTAATTCGATTACAAATTGATAAAGGTTTTCATAAGACATACAGACAAACAGACAAGTGTAATTATAAATTAGAAAAACATTACGCATTTACATAGAGGGAAGGCGTGTCAATATTTCTTTTGACCTATAACCACCGGCAGTACTAATGTGAAGGTTCTTTGGTTAAAAAACACAATTTGTTTGTAATATTTGGTCTGTTTTAGGGACTGAAACAATAATCTTATCTAAGTGTAATATGTGGTAAAAGTATTCGTAAATAGTTTGTAATAAAAAACGTTTAGTTTATGGTATATTGAAGGTTTTAATATAAAAAAAACATGTAAGAAATCAGGCTCTTTTTGTACAATATCTACTATTTCGCTTATTGGAAAACAAGAAATTTCTTGCTATTGAAAAATGGATGTAACGGCAAATAAAAAAAAAAGAAATTGCTAAGAATTCTTTTCACTGTTTATCCTGGTGATATTCTATGTCCATGCAGACCTACCCGTGTAATACTTCAAATCATTTTCCGGTTTAGTTCTCTAATGCTCTGGTTTTATAAGACAAACGATTTCAAACGAACATCTATTTCTATATAATATTGCCTGCTGTAGATGACACAATGCCCATAACTTTCGTTTCTCTGCTTTCCTTGCGACCTTAGGTAAATTAAACTACAGAAGTTTATAGGAGCTGTCGTAATAGCTGCAACAGTCCTATCAACTTTTCGATATTGGAGGTGTCATATTGGCTGCTACGTTCCTTTCAAAATTAATAACTGTGGTCTAATAATAAGTCTAGCTTTAGTAAATTAGCTTTGATTCCAACAAATGCAAATGCCATTTCCTCCTTAAGTGAGTGCGCTCAAGTGAGATTTAATTTTATCAAAACTGCCACTCCTTTCCACTCTATCCTATAACGAATTTAGCTTATGGCGTCCATGCACATTTCTAACGTATTCTTGATAGAAGATTGTTGGATAGCGAATACATGGCATGTGATACAAACTATTTAAACGTTTCTTAACTAAACTAAACGATGAAAAAATCTCATGGATAACAAGCTGATAAACTGTATGGAGAATCGAATTATTAGTGGAGGTGATAGGAAAGTCCCCTCTATTATACGTAAAAGACTTACGATTTAACAACGATTTTATAATTCGTTCCACGTATGAATTGAGCGTTATTGCTCTGTCAAAAATCCAGATAATTAGCAACATATGCATTATTATACATACATATATACATACAAATGTGTTGATTTGTTGAAATAGAATGGTTTTTACTTCTTTTAAGAAATACGATTTATTACTTATAAGTGTACACACACATACATACCATAAGTACATACAACCCTTCAGTCAGGATTACGACCTAGTTTCTCACACCACTTAAGATGTGTGTGTTAATTTTATACAGATACATGAACAGCGGGGATCTACAGTTTAAAGTCGACAGCGAACGACAGAAATTTGAGAAATTTTTACGGCAATTTTCAGAGTTTTTGCCAGAAATCCGCTGAGAGGAAGTCGCCGAAGAAATATTTTTAGATATTTCGTTTTGTTGAAGATTTCCGACCTGGGGTTTGAACCGCCCAATAAACCAAAACATTATCTACCAGACTACAGCGACTACATACATACATATGTATAAAATTTAAACATATATACATACAGTTCGCTTAGGTTAGGTTAGGTTAGGTTAGGGAGAAGCTATACATCTCTTTGGAGACATACATACATACATATATCTTGTAAGACGTATTGTCTTTGAAAAATTTCAAGATACATAATTTGGTCCTGCTCAGATTTCTGTTATTCTCTTTCTCTTTTTTTTTTTAATGGATAACATTTGTTTCTTTAATTACAGAGTCTATGGTGTTTTTGATCAACGTAAGCCCATGTTCATTTTGCGCGATCCTGAAGTGGTCAAGAAAATTGCTATAAAAGATTTCGATCATTTTGTTAATCGTCGTCCTGTATTCAGTGATGAGGATGAAACTGATCACAGTAAAAATTTATTTGCTGCTTCACTGGCTTTAATGAAAGATGATAAATGGAAGGATATGCGTAGTACCCTTAGTCCTGTTTTTACCGGCAGTAAAATGCGTCAAATGTTTCAATTGATGAATGAGGTGGCCCAAGAGACTTTAGCCTATATGAAGAAGAAGGATGGTTTAGATGTAGATGTAAAGGATTTCATAACACGTTTTACCAATGACATCATTGCCTCAACGGCTTTTGGTTTGAAAGTCAACTCGTATGAGGATGAAAAGAATGAATTTTATATGATGGGTAAAAAGGCGACCACCTTTACTTTTATACAAAATTTGAAGCTTGCCATGTTTACAAACTTTAAAAAGATTATGAAGGTAGGTCAACTGTCTTTAAAATAATTCAGCATCTAAAATATTTCGTTACTGTGTTTCATTGTAGATTTTGAACATTCAACTTTTTGATAAGCAAGTAACCAAGTATTTCATGGATTTGGTTTTGGATGCCATGAAGTATCGCCAGGAAAATAATATTGTAAGACCCGATATGATAAATATGCTTATGGAAGCTAAAGGCATGATCAAATCCGATAATCCTAAGCCAGACGCCCGTGAATGGAGTGATGTTGATATTGTGGGTCAATGTTTCTTGTTTTTCTTTGCCGGTTTTGAAACTTCTTCTGCTCTAACCTGTTTAACTGCCCACGAGTTAATGGAGAATCCAGAAGTACAAGCGAGACTGTTAGAAGAAATTTTAGAAGTTGAACAAAATCTGGATGGTAAACCTTTAAGTTATGAAGCCTTACAAAATATGCGTTATATGGATATGGTAGTGCAAGAATGTTTGAGAAAATGGCCCGCTGCTATAGCCATTGATCGTGTTTGCAATAAGGATATCACATATACCTTCGAAAATGGCGAGAAATGGGAATTAAAAAAGGGTGATAGTCTATGGATGCCCGTAGTTGGATTTCATCGTGATCCCAATTACTTTGAAAACCCCGATAAATTTGATCCGGAAAGATTCAGCGAAGAAAATAAAGACAAAATTAAACCGTTTACCTATTTGCCTTTTGGTGTAGGACCACGTAATTGTATAGGTAAGACAGATCACTCTTTTTAAATTCTATTAAATGCCAGTTTCTAAAAAACTTTCTTTTTATGTTTCAGGTTCACGTTTCGCTCTTTTAGAGACCAAAGTCTTAATTTATTATTTAGTACGCGATTTCCATTTGGGTGCAGCCAAAAATAGTTGTGTCCCCTTGAAATTGAGCCCCAAAGGTTTTCAATTAATTCCTGAAAATGGTTTTTGGCTTAAATTTACTGCCAGATCCAATGTATAAATTTTTATTTTAGTCCCATAATAAATAATATTTTTTTGTTGTTAATATGTAAAGATCCAATGTATTTTATATTTGTTGTTAATTTGTCATGAAAATAAAAAGAAAAATAAAAATGTTCGTCAGCTTCTTAAATCTGTCGTTCGTAGTAGACTTTAAGTAGTTAGTATGGCCATTATAGAAATTTATAAATTCGCTACTTGATTTGAGTTTTTGGGGCACTCATTTGGTTCTGTTGAATTTTATTTTGTAGGGACCTTAGCTTCACTTTTTTCCTTAACAATCACACAAGTTGCTCTTTCGTCTGCCCAGCATATTTATCTAATGGCAAGCAGTGCAATTCAGTAAAAAGTACTGAAACTATTTACATACTGTTTACATATCCTTTGACCCGTAGTTATTCATAATCCAAATTATAATTATTGATCTGTTTGATTTCCCTCTTCAAGTATACTAGTATGTAAAATTATTTACAAATAAAAAAATTGTATTAAAATAAATCACAATAATTCCTTTTTATTTTGTTTTTATTGTTTAGAATACATGAGATACTTAATAAAATTGTTAATACTTTGCAAAGTATGTATGTATCTTAGGTTTTTTTGAGTATTAATTTTATTTGTTGTTTTTATTATAAAAGTACTACTGATTAGGGTCCCCAACTACACCAATTATTAAACTTTAAAGGTGATTTTTAGTATTGCAATACAAAAGTGTGAAAATACTACTAATTAAGCATAAATATGCTGAAAGAACAGAAGACTCTTAAATAATATGGTAGTAAGGCTATTATACTACAATTACAGACATCAAACCATTATAAAGGACAAAATAAGGTAATCGTCATGTTGGTTTAAGTATGATCATGCACTTGAGTCTGGCTCAATGGTTGCATGAACTGTTGACTGCCTACGTAACTAACTGGTTGGCTTCATACCAACCGTATTCAACAATTATTTGCAATTATTTGCTAGTGTTTGCTTATTACTTGGCTAAAAACAATATCAACTTTGCTTATAAAAATATTTACTTGCGTCAGATATCTAGAAGCTGTACTACAACGGTGGCGTATAAGCGCTGCTTTGATAGTAGACATCTTTGCAGGCTTTCAAATATTCCCAGAATTTTATAATTCCCCGGTGCTGTAGACGAACGACTCTCTTATTTTATTTGTATTAAAAAGTGAACTGAACAGAAATGTTGGTTTTCAATTTATATTTCGTTTCAATAAGAATTTAAAAAAAATGAAAAGCAATTGTTTATTTAGTTTTGAAATATAAACGATGGGAAGCCAATAGTTATACCACAATTTTGAAGTATTACCACTATTTCTCATTACACATGTCTTTCTTCGAATACAGGAATAAATACTGGCCCACTTTTTAACATCGTACTGGACTTTACTAAAAAAATTAAGATTCCCATAACCTTCAATTAAGTGAAGGGGTACCAAATCAAAAATGAATAACAAAGTTTTTGCATGAATTTTATTTTCAAACGCAATATTCTGAAACTTATTCAGTCTATAAACTTATCAAAATACAACGAACTCTCGTAGTCACTTACTATATTTTCAGGTAAATATACTCAACTCAATAAATGATTACCATCAGCACATAGTATACAAATATAATCCATATTTTTAGCTTAAAATATGAATGAAGATAAAAAAGAAACAACTGTTTACATGTGGGAATCTATTTTAATCAATAAACAAAATTAATAACAAAGGAGTGCACAGTAATTTTTGGTGAAATTACATCAGACATGAATATGATAAATTATACTTAACGTTTTGTGAAATATTAGCACTATTTGATGCATTAATAGAGATATTAAGATTTTCTAGATGATATAATATCTATGCATGAGGTTTTATATATAGTAAAAAGAGGTATTAGCCTCTATGCGACTGCCACTTAAGGTAAATATAATTTTGGATTGTTTAATATATACATAGACATTCATTCTCAGACCCGTTTCGTCAGTTACCTCGGCCAACCGATTTGTAAGATATGTATCCATGACGTAGAAGCTATATATTGTATACCGTTCGAAAAGTCCAGACGTCCTGTACTCCTCAAAATTTTCCTCTACAGATATCCATTGTTCTTTTCATAATTCAGTGCAGAATTATATAAGATCGTGCTTTACACGGGTGCTGAAGGTTCGATAGACAGCCTTAACAAGTTAAATAACTTTCTAAAGCTCTTGTTTACACGTCAATTAGCTCAAAATTACATTCTGGTTTTGCTTATCAAAACATTTTTTAAAATCACCCTTCTTAGGTGATTCATACTTTTAACTATTTCGTCAAATAAATTCTAAGTTTCCCAAAAATTGCGGATAAGAGGGTGCACTAGCACATATTAGTGAATCACCCCTTAGGACCTTAGACTGTTAATTAGAAGACAATTACAAATTTTATTATAATTATAATGTACTGAGTAAAGTAGTGTAACAGATCACAGTTTCTGGTAGGAATCGAAATCACGAAACTCACGCTAATAGTCCAGCACACTATCCACTAAACTACCACAGCACCTAATTAAATTTATTAGAGCATGAGTATTAGCAGCCCGCAGTTGTGGCATTTTCGTGCCACGCCCATTTGTAATATCACTTCCATAATGTTATATCATAGTATTTCTTTCAGAAATAGTACTTCAAAACAAAATAACATGTGTTATCTATTTACTCTGGAATAAAATAAACAATTTCGTAGATTCTGCCATATTAATTATTAATTTAAAAGCATTTCTTTAAATATTAAATACATTTAAATCGCTCATCGTTATTAATTAAATGGATGTGTATTCATTTAAGAATTAAACAAAATGAATTATGCATGGCGCATAATACAAATACTGCATGAACAGGAATGCGCATTTCATAAATATTTACTTTGATAGTCAAGTGGCATTCAGTTCTCTTCCTTCATATTATAGGAGCTCCAAATTTGCGTACTACACCAATGTGTCGGGTCCGTGGAAACAGAGGCGTTGAAGTTGCTAATGGACTAGCAAGGCGAGGCTCGGCCATCTATACCAAACTGTGTGTTATTAACTGGCCTTAGACCAGTGGGAAGTTTGAATATCAACTTCTGTTTTGTATTAGGTACAGTGTCCTGGTCTAAAACAACCAAATTGGTTGACGATGCCCTTTATCTATAGTGGGGTAGTTCCTTCACATGGGCTAAACAATTAAGGAAACTTATTAATTTCTTAACAGGCTATTAATAATGCCTGAGTGGGTATATACTCATGTGGGTATCTTACATGGAATAACGTCTGTGCAGAGAGTACCTGAGCAGATTCTTTGACTGTTCATCAAAGACATGGTGGACTTCTTACAACATGCTAAAATTAATCTTCTGGATATCATATCATATTGTATGGAGAGATTATTAAATATTATATCATGGAATGGCTTATTTGACGTGAGGCCCAGGTCAGATATCTCCAACAAAACGAAGTATGAAAAAATATATTTTCAGCGATTTTCTCTCAGCTGATTTCTGGCAAAAACTCTGAGCATAAATAAAATTGCCATGAAAAGCTTTTCAAAAAGCTGTTGTTCGGAGTCAATTTTAAACTGTAGGTCCCGCCACTCATATATAAAATTAACACACACAACTGTGTGTGAGAAACTAGGTTGTAATCCCGACTGAAGGGTTGTTATGACCAATTCTATATATGTATGTAAGTATTTATCATAGCGTAACCTCAATAATTGCAAGATCAAAATTAAGGCCTAGTAACTTACTATTCTGGAAGTCGCCGTAGTCTAGTAGGTAGTGTGTTGGCTTATTAGACGCGGCGACTTCCTCTCAGTAGATTTCTGGCAAAAAATCTGAGAGTAAAAAAAATTGCCATGAAAAGTTTATCAATAAATAAAAATCTGTCGTTCGGAGTCGACTTTAAACTGTAGGACCCACCACTCATGTATAAAATTAACACACACAACATAAGTGGTGTGTGAAACTAGAACGTTGTACAATGGGTCAATTCGACCTCCGGGTGCTGTACTTGTCCTAATTGACACGTCCTCTAACCTAACTTACTATTCTCCTCCTTACTATGTACCTCCTTAACTAAAGGCTACTTCTATATAAATAATCAAAAGCAATCCTACCATACTATATATAGAACATGTTCCCTTTGCTTTAGATGCTAAAATAATATTTGCCACAACAATATAAAGTAATTAATAATCACTCCTTATATGGGCGATAGGTATCAATTACGGTAGTAAGAGTACGAGTTTGAAGTGATAACGATTTCCAACCGTTTAAATATTTTATTTTTTAAGCATGTGTGTCTAAAGAAAATTTTATTAATTTTAGTAAAATTGATAATACAATCGTTTATCTGAAAATAAAAGCACTCGTACTTACTACATTGAATTTCTTAAAGCTAAAAACGAGCGCAACTTAAAAGCTTCTTCACTCTCCAACAAACAAACCCATTGGCTGATGCGATATTGCAATTGAGAACGTAATTTTATTAAAAAAGAAAATTAAAGTTTTGTTAGTGGTGCCGGCATATGTGAGATATGATAACAAAATCTGTGAACATTTCGAAATAAAAAATTCAACATTTGTCCCCAAACGAAACAGTTCTTAATAAAACGCGAAAGTGTTAACATTGTGTGGCAAGTGAAAAGTGAAAAGTAAATTGTTTTGAAGTGAATGAACATAATTTAATTGAATTGAAAATGTTGTTAGAATTTCTCGTCCTCTTGGCCGTGGCCGGTTATTTATTTTACCGTTGGGCAGTCGCAAATAATGATTTCTTTGAAAAGCGCGGTGTACCTTATTCAAAGCCCACATTTCTGTTTGGCAACTTTGCGAAAATGGTGTTCCGTCAGAAATCAATGTTTGATATATTCATTGATCTCTACAATGAAAGTGACGCCAAGTAAGTTATAAAAAATAATAAAGAGAAATGAAACAAAATTAATTAAAAAAGCTTCGCGATTGATTAATGGGAGACTTCAGCATTACAAATTGTAAACAAATAAAATTATTGAACTTGAACTTGATAGTTTTAAGCGATTCAAGGTCATTTTTATTTATATTTTTTGTTTTCGAAACGATATTAATGCGTTACGCTAATAAACAAATACTTTTAACATTTGTTTTTTAATTATTGCTCATAATCATATGAATTAATAATGAATTAATTATTCGTTGTATTTATATTGTTCGTTTTATTGCTTTATTGAAATTTGCATCGTCTGCACGTATTAGAATATAGAATGCTTTTAGGAATTCTAATCAATCTGATTTGTTTTCTTTGATTTTTATCAGAAGCCATATGACATATCTGAATAAATTACCGGTTTTGAAATTTTGTTCACAAATAATTATAAATTATCGCGATTATTAGTTGATATAAACGATCAGTTAAATTATTAGACGTTAGGGTTTATGGCTTTTATATGTTATTTTTAGTAGCATTTTTCGTACGCTCTGGGTCATGTATGCTTGACATTAAATGGTTTTTTATTTACAGTCCAATGGAGACTTTTCATTCAAGCACCATAAAAACTACTTAAAGAAATATGGATATGAATCTTGATATTGATTTTGTACTACTTATGTATCCTTAACTCTATATTCTTAATATCCTTTAGCTTTTATGCAGTGCATCCTTAGTATCCTCTTGCTTTTATACACTGTTAATACTGTGAAAAAATAACCTTAAAATAATCCTTAAATGCCGACATTTCATCTTTTAATTTTTTTGTTGGTAAATTATCTACCATAACCACATTTTTTCCCTTGAAAATAGAGAATAATCCGAAGGAGCTAAATCTGTCTGATGATTTTTAACTGATTTGATCAATATCGGGTGTATGAAGTGGTTTTTTCCATTATATGCAATTTTTTTTAAATTTATCTCTTTAAGTCTGCAAGAAGTTAGCCTATTATTTGACTTACAGAGTTCTTGCCAGACATCTGTTGAGAGGAAGTCTCAGAAGAAATATTTTTTCATATTTCGTTTAGTTAGAGTTGTCTGACCTGGAGTTTGGATCTTGGCCTTACGTCTAATAAGCCAACGCGCTACCTACAATAAAACTATATTTGGGTTATCCCAAAAAAAAAAAAAACATACAGTGTAGCTAAACAGGATACTGTCTTCGTCCTTTTGTGTTGATTAGTCAGTATAACAATTAAATTATAGACTGTCTTACACTAGTAGCATTGTATTGCTTTAAGATAACCTAAGCTCTTCGAGCTGTACAGTTCTTTTAACTTTATGTGGATCCGGTTACTATTTAAATAATTGTTTTGATGACATTTCCAGATAACAGTTTAAATAGAATTATAAATTAATTAATGTTACTTGCGTGTGCTTTTAAAATTTAAACAATTGTTTTGATGCTACTGCCAGGTAAGGGAGATAATAACAATAAAATTTTGAGAACATTTTTATTATCAATATACTCATATATTTCAAACGTTTGATTTGGTTTTATTAAGTCAATTAAGTTTGAATTTATCAAATATATTTGAATTTATCAAAAAATATTAAAAAAAAATTATCTTTTTCGAGAGCTAAATACATATGTACGTCTTGTGCATAAAAATTTGTTTTGTCTTGATACAAACCCGTATAAAACTTCTTTCAAAATTTGACTAAAGTGCTTTAGGTTGTGTTAGTCATCATATTTTATTAAAACAACCAAGAAATATGTTCTATAATTACTTTATCAAATAAAATATTTTATTTTTATACTCTTATCTGTTTTTTAATTCGATTATAAAGGTTTTCATAAGACAGACAGACATACAGACAAGTGTAATTATAAATTAGAAAACCATTACGCATTTGACCGATAACAACTGACAGTACTAATGTGAAGGTTCTTTGGTTGTACAACACAATTTGTTTGTAATATTTGATCTGAAACGATGACCTTATCTAAGTGCAATATGTGGTAAAGGTATTCCTAAATAGTTTGTAATAAAAAAGCGCTTAGTTTCTGGTATATTGAAGGTTTTAATGTAAAAATATGTAAGAAATCAGATATTTTTTAATAGGAGTGTCTCAATTTAATCAGAATACTGTTCATAGTAACAAGCGGACAGAAACGGTGATGTACCGCGTATTGTATTGATGCTGTAATGAATTAAAAAAATTGGATTATTTACACTTCAATTATTGAACTATTGAAGTAAGATATCCACTATTAAGAACTTATTTCACAAAGTTATATATTCGAACTGTGAAATTATCTGAATTATCTCTTATTGGCTGGTCAGCAACGTATGCTTTGCAAACTTTAATTAAGAAACCATAAATGCTGGTTTTATTAAATATTATATGCGTATTAAAATTGTTTTTTCATAAAATGAATTCGATTTATTATTAATATTGCTTGGTAATGATGAATAGTAATTACAGTTAAGAAAACCAGTTGCATTTTAATAATTTTTTTTAGTAATTTAATAAGCGTTACAACAATTCTTACTAAATACCGGTAATACATTGGACTAAAATTAAAGTAACGTAAATATTATAAATATCGTTTATTTAACCTATTGTGAACCAATGCAATTCATTTAGGATTTGGGATATACATACATACAATGTTGGAGGAAATAATTGGCAAATGCCAAAATTTGAACAATTTCTTCAGCTACATAAATAAGAGAACTTTTAAATTGTCTCCATAGAAAATTGAAACGTAATAGGGTTTGGCACGAACTTAAGCGTGAATAGTACCGCAAGTTTTTTCTATTTTATTATAATTTTTTATTGATTATTTTAAGGTTCGAAAAAATCCATATTTATTCTTTTAAAATCCCTGGATATGATAAGAAATTTCACACAATTGCGCGTAGTAGATTCCCGTTTCACCCATGATTTAAAAATTCGTTCTCCGTATGATTTGACACCGCCATGATATTTCTCGGAAGAAAAGCATATTAATCTGTCAAAAATCCAACAATTAGCAACAGTTGTATTTTCTCCGAATCTTTAGGTGTGGTATATGCACATTATTCATACATATATACATACATACAATTTTATTTGTTTCATTGTGTGTTTATTTGTTGAAATAGATTGATTTTTACTTCTTTTAAGAAATAAAATTTGTTACTTATAAGTGTACACATAAGTATATATACATCACAGCACTCAAGTTGTGTGTGTTAATTTTATATATGAGTGACGGGACCTACATGCAATTTAAAGTTGATTCCGAACGAAACTTTTCAGAAACTTTTAATGGCAATTTTATTTATGCTTAGAATTCTTGCCAGAAATCTGCTGAGAGGAAGTCGCCGAAGAAATATGTTTTCATATTTCGTTTTGTTGAAGATGTCTGTCTGGGGTTTGAATCGTGGTCTCACGTCTAATAAGCCAACACACTACCTACTAGACTACAGCGAAGACAGACATATGTATAAAATTTTATAGAATTTGTTTCTTTACTTCATAATCTAAGATTTAATTTTGCTTTTGAAAAAGAATTTTTTTCTATTTATGTATAAAATAAAATGTATCCAAAGAGGGAAAGTACGGGCATTCAATCGTATTTTTTGTAAGAATTGGTAAACGATATTTAAGATTTTTTTTTTAAATAATGATTGATTTCGTAAATTTATAATCAATAAAGGCCATATAAAAGTTCCTCTTTTTGGTACTTTTTCGAAATTTGAAACTTTTGAAAGGAACAAATATTATTAATTTCATACACACATGTTATAGATATTTTTAGGGAATATTTTAATTTATATATTGTACAATGGGTTCATTCGACCTCTGGGTTCTGTACTTGTGTTAATTGATAAGTACACGTCCTCTAACATTAATTTATATAATAGTTTTCCCAATCAAGCAGTAAATCACACGTCAGTTGGTCAATAAATTACTAAATTTAGTACCTAAAAATTTTTCTTAAGTATATTCCGACAATCTCAAGTACTTAATTTACAAATATTATACTATTAAACGAATAGTTGAACGTTTAAAATATAAAACTAATGACCTGTCTAGCAATATTTATAACGAATTTAAAATTTTAAACCAATTCATTCAATTTCATAACATCTTGAAATGCATAACTCTTGCTGGAATTTAAGCTTTTAATTTAGAATTTTTATTTGGAAAAAAATGACTTAGTTCGCTCTGAACTATTGGGAGAAGCTATACATCTCTTTGGAGACATATGTACATACATACATATATCTTGTAAGATATATTGTCTTTGATAATTTTTAAGATGCATAATTTAGTTCTGCTAAGTTTTCTGTTATTCTCTTTTTCCTTCTTTTCTAATGGATAACATTTGTTTCTTTAATTACAGAGTCTATGGTGTTTTCGATCAACGTACACCCGTGTTCTTTTTGCGCGACCCCGAAGTGGTCAAGCAAATTGCTATAAAAGATTTCGATCATTTTGTCAATCATCGTTCTGTATTCAGTGATGAGGATGATACTGATCATAGTAAAAATTTGTTTGCTGCTTCACTGTTCTTAATGAAAGATGGCAAATGGAAAGATATGCGTAGTACCCTTAGTCCTGTTTTTACCGGCAGTAAAATGCGTCAAACGTTCCAGTTGATGAATGAGGTCGCCCAAGAGACATTAGCCTATATGAAGAAGAAGGATGGTTTAGATGTCGACGTTAAGGATTTCATAACACGTTTTACCAATGACATAATTGCCTCGACGGCTTTTGGTTTGAAAGTCAACTCGTATGAGAATGAAAAGAATGAATTCTATATGATGGGTAAAAAGGTGACCACTTTTACTTTTATACAAAATTTGAAATTTGCCATGTTTACAAACTTTAAAAAGATTATGAAGGTAGGTCAACTGTCTTTAAAATAATTCAGCATCTAAAATATTTCGTTACTTCACTATAGATTTTGGATATTCAACTTTTTGATAAGCAAGTAACCAGGTATTTCATGAATTTGGTTTTGGATGCCATGAAGTATCGCCAGGAAAATAATATTGTAAGACCCGATATGATAAATATGCTTATGGAAGCTAAAGGCATGATCAAATCCGATAATCCTAAGCCAATCGCCCGTGAATGGAGTGATGTTGACGTTGTGGCTCAATGTTTCTTGTTTTTCTTTGCCGGTTTTGAAACTTCTTCTGCTCTGACCTGTTTAACTGCCCACGAGTTAATGGAGAATCCAGAGGTGCAAGAGAGACTGTTAGAAGAAATTTTAGAAGTTGAACAAAATCTGGATGGTAAACCTTTAAATTATGAAGCCTTACAAAATATGCGTTACATGGATATGGTAGTGCAAGAATGTTTAAGAAAATGGCCCGGTGCTATAGCCATTGATCGTGTTTGCAATAAGGATATCACATATACATTCGAAAATGGCGAGAAATGGGAATTGAAAAAGGGTGATTGTCTGTGGATACCCGTAGTTGGATTTCATCATGATCCCAATTACTTTGAAAACCCCAATAAATTTGATCCAGAAAGATTCAGCGAAGAAAATAAAGACCAAATTAAACCCTTTACGTATTTGCCTTTTGGTGTAGGACCACGTAATTGTATAGGTAACTCAGATTACTCTTTTTAAATTTAATTAAAAGCCATTTTTTAAAAAATTTTCTTTTTGAATTTCAGGTTCACGTTTCGCTCTTTTAGAGACCAAAGTCTTAATTTATTATTTAGTACGAGATTTCCATTTGGGTGCAGCCAAAAAGAGTTGTGTCCCCTTGAAATTAAGCCCCAAAGGTTTTCAATTAATTCCTGAAAATGGTTTTTGGCTTAAATTTACTGCCAGATCTAATGTATAAATTTTTATTTTAGTCCCATAATAAATAATATTTTTATTTTGTTGTATTGTTAATATGTAAACATAAAATGTATTTTACATATATTTGTTGTTAATTTTTCATGAAAATAAAATTTAAAATAAAAGTGTTCGTGAGCTTCTTAAATCTGTCGTTCTTAGTCGACGTTAAGTAGTTAGTATAGCCACGATAAGAATTAATAAATTCCCCCTGCCTAAAATTCGATACTTGATTTGAGTTTTAGGGGCACTCATTTGGTTCTGTTGAAACTATTTTTGTGGGGACCTTTTTTCTCTCGAAATGACCAAGAAACTGCCGTTACCGTGAAAGACGAGCGCTATCGGGCCATGCTGGTTAAATTTTTATTTTTAAAAATTAATCAGCTCCCCATCAACAATATTAGGTTGCAACAAGATGACGGAATTTGTAATACGGTGCTGAATAATTTCCAAAAGTGGTTCTGTTCCGTGGCTCCCACATTCATGCGACATAACGCCTCTAGATACATTTTTATGAGGCTATACTAAGTCATTGGTTTACGTCGAAAAGCCAGCAGCTTCTGAAATATCGGAAGTCAATATTTAAACCACAATTCGAAGTATTACCACTATTTCTCATTACATTTGTTTCTTCGAATATAGGAATAAATACTGGCCCAATTTTTAACATCCTATTGGCTTTACTAAAAAATTAAGATTCCCATAACCTTCAATTAAGTGAAGGGGGTACCAATTCAAAAATGAATAACAAAATTTTTAAATGAATTTTATTTTCAAACGCAATATTCTGAAACTTATTCAGTCTACAAACTTATCAAAACACAACGAACTCTCGTAGTCACTTACTATATTTTCAGGTAAATATACTCAACTCAATAAATGATTACCATCAGCACATAGTATACAAATATAATCCATATTTTTAGCTTAAAATATGAATGAAGATAAAAAAGAAACAATTGTTTACATGTGGGGATCTATTATAATCAATAAACAAAATCAATAACAAAGGAGTGCTCAGTAATTTTTTGGTGAAATTTCATCAGACTTGAATATGATGAATTATACTTAACGTTTTGCGAAATATTATGAATATTTGATGCATTGATAGAGATATTAAGATTTTCTAGATAATATAATATCTATGCTTGAGGTTTTAAATGTAGTAAAAAGAGGCATTAGCCTTTATGCGACTGCTGCTTAAGTTAAATATAATTTTGGATTGTTTCATCTATACATAGACATTTATTCTCAGACCCGTTTCATCAGTTGCCTCGACCAACCAATTTGTAAGATATGTATCCATGACCAAGAAGCTATATATCGTATACCGTTCGAGCGGTCCAGTCGTCATGTAATCCTCAAAATTACCCTCTACAGTTAACCATTGCTCTTTTCATAATTCAGTGCATAATTATTTCAGATCCTGCTTTATACGGGTGCTGGAGTTTCGATAGACAGCCTTAACAAGTCAAATAACTTTCTAAAGCACTTGTTTACAATGCAATGAGCTCCAAATTATATTATGGTTTAGCTTATCAAAAGATTTTTTAAAATTACCATTCCTGAGTGATTCATATCTTCAGTAAGTTCGTCAAGCAAATTCTCTGTTTCCCAAATATTGCGGATAAGAGGGTGCACTAGCACTTATGAATGAATCATTCCTTAAGACTTTAGCAGCCATACTATTTACTACTAGCGATATGTCAGATTTGAAGTTATTTATTTATTATAATTATAATGTACTGAGTAACGTAGTAACGTACTACACCAATGTGCGCACACAAACAGCTTAGTGCCGGGCCCGTGGAAACAGAGGCGTTGTGGGAATTGAGGTCGCTAATGGACTAGCAAGGCGAGGCTTGGCCACCTATACCAAACTGTGTGTTATTAACTGGCCTTAGACCAGTGGAAAGTTTGAATATCAACTTCGCTTTTGTATTGGGTATAGTGTCCTGGTCGAAAACAGATAAAATGGCTGATGAGGCCCTTTACCTATAATCGGGTAGCTGTTTCACATGGCTACATAATTGAGGTCTAAAGGAGTCAAAATGGTTGACGATGCCCTTTACCTATAGTGGGGTAGTTGTTTCACATGGTCTAAACAATTAAGGAAACTTATTAATTTCTTAACAGGCTATTACTATTAAAGAGAGTACCTGAGCAGATTCTTTGACTGTTCATCAAAGACATGGTGGACTTCTTACAACATGCTAAAATTAATCTTCTGGACATCATATCATCCGGACTGTTGCAACAGTCATAATTTTATACAAGATTGTATGCAGCCATTATTAAATATTGTATCATAGAATGGCTTATTTGACGTGAGGCCACGGCCCAAACCCCAGGTCAGATATCTCCAACAAAACGAAATATGAAAAAATATTTTTTCAGCGATTTTCTCTCAGGTGATTTCTGGCAAAAACTCTGAGCATAAATAAAATTGCCATGAAAAGTTTCTCAAAAAGCTGTCGTTCGGAGTCAACTTTAAACTGTGGGTCCCGCCACTCATATATAAAATTAACACACACAACTGTGTGTGATAAACCAGGTTGTAATCCTGACTGAAGGGTTGTAATGACCAATTCTATATATGTATGAAAGTATTTATCATAGCGTAACCTCAATAATTGCAAGATCAAAATTTTTTAAGGCCTAGTAACTTACTATTCTCCTCCTTACCATGTACCTCCTTAACTAAAGGCTACTTCTATATAAATAATCAAAAGCAATCCTACCATACTGTATATAGTACATGTTTCTTTTGCTTTAGATGCTAAAATAATATCTGTCACAAAAATATAAAGTAATTAATAATCACTCCTTATATGGACGATAATTATCAATTACGGTAGTAAGAGTACAAGTATGAAGTGATAAGCAAATCATTCCTAATCTATTGTATATTTTTTAAGCATGTACTACTTGTGCGTCTAAAGAAAATTTAATTAATTTTAGTAAAATTTATAATACAATCGTTTATCTGAAAATAATAGCATTCGTACTTACTACAATTGAATTTCTTAAAGTTAAAAACGAGCGCAACTTAAAAGCTTTTACACTCTCCTACAAACAAACCCATTGGCTGATGAGATAATTGCAAATGAGAACGTAATTTTATTAAAAAAATAAAGATTTATTAGTGGTGCCGGCATATGTGAGATATGATAACAAAAGCTGTGAACATTTCGAAATAAAAAGTTCAACATTTACCCCCAAACGAAACAGTTCTTAATAAAACGCGAAAGTGTTAACATTGTGTGGCAAGTGAAAAGTGAAAAGTAAATTGTTTTGAAGTGAATGAACATAATTTAAGTGAATTGAAAATGTTGTTAGAATTTCTTGTCCTCTTGGCCGTGGCCGGTTATTTATTTTACCGTTGGGCAGTGGCAAATAATGATTTCTTTGAAAAGCGCGGTGTACCCTATTCAAAGCCCACATTTCTCTTTGGCAACTTTGCGAAAATGGTGTTCCGCCAGAAATCAATGTTTGATATATTCATTGATCTCTACAAAGAAAGTGACGCCAAGTAAGTTGTAAAAAAATAGAGAGAAATGAAAACAAAATTAATTAAAAAATCTTCGCGGTTGATTAGTGGGAGGACTTCAGCTTTACAAATTTTAAACAAATAAAATTATTGAACTTGAACTTGATAGTTTATAGCGATTCAAGGTCAATTTTATTTATATTTTGCCTTTTTGTTTTCGAAACGATATTAATGCGTTACGCTAATAACCAAATACTTTTAAACATTTGTTTTTCAATTATTGCGCATAATAGCAGCAAATAATCATATGAATTTATTATTCGTTGTATTTGTATTGTTTGTTTTATTGTTTTATTTAAATTTGCATCATCTGCGTGTATAATTTGTTAGAATATTGAATGCTTTTAGGAATTCTAATCAATTTGATTTGTTTTCTTTGATTTTGATCAGAAACCATATGACCATATCTGAACAGATGTACACAAATTATCAGTTTTGATTATTTTTTTTCAGAAGTAATTATAAATTATCGCGATTACTAGTTGATATAAACAATCAATTAAATTATTAGACGTAGGGGTTTATGGCTTTTGTATGTTATTTTTAGTAGTATTTTTCGCACGCGCTCTTTCGTACGCGCTTAGTCATGTGTACTTGGTAACGAATGTACTTGTGGTCAACGGCTAATAGACTTATATCTTGTTTTATTTACAGTCCAATGGAGATGTTTCAATTAAGCACCATAAAAACTACTTAAAGAAATATGGATATGAATCTTGATATTGATTTTGTACTACTTATGTACTACTTATGTGTCCTTAACACTGTATCCTTAGTATCCTCTTGCTTTTATACACTGTTAATACTGTGAAATGTCTTTAGCGGCTTAAAATAGCCTTTAAATGCCGACATTTAATTTTTTAATTTTTTATTGGTAAATTTTCTACCATAACCACATTTATTCCCTTGAAAATAGAAAATAATCCGAAGGAGCTAAATCTGTCTGATGAGTTTTAACTGATTGGATTGACTTGATTGATCTTTCAATATCGGATTTATGAACTGGTTTTTTCCATTAAATGCAATTTTTTTTTAATTCATCTCTTTAACTCTGCAAGAAGATAGCCTAGTATTCGCCTTGATTTTTTCCCCGGCTAAAGATAAGTAGTAAAAACTACGTGCATATATACATAATTGGTCGTTGCATCACTTTAATCAGAATTACGACCTAGCTTCTCACATCACTTATGTTGTGTGTGTTAATTTTATACATGAGTGTCGAGACCTACAGTTTAAGTCGTCTCTAAGCGAAAGATTTTTGAAAAAATGCTCATGGCAATTTTATTTTACTCTCAGAGTTTTTGCCAGACATCTGTTGAGAGGAAGTCTCAGAAGAAAATTTGTTTCATATTTCGTTTAGTTGGAGTTGTCTGACCTGGAGTTTGGATCTAGGTCTTACGTCTAATAAGCCAACACACTACCTACAACAAAACTATCTTTAGGTTATACCAAAAAACATACAGTATAGCCATGCCTGAACAGGATACTGTTTCGTCCTTTTGTGTTGCGTAGTCAGTATAACAATCAGATTTTAGGCTGTCTTACACCAGTAGCATTATATTGGTTTAAGATAACCTAAGCTCTCCGAGCTGTACAGTTTTTTTTATGTGGATCCGGTTACTATTTAAATAATTGTTTTGATGACATTTTCAGATAACAGTATTAAATAGAATATAAATTAATTAATGTTACTTGCGTGTGCTTTTAAAATTTAAACAATTGTTTTGATGCTACTGCCAGATAAGGGAGATAATAACAATAAAATTTTGAGAACATTTTTATTATCAGTATACTCATATATTTCAAACGTTTGATTTGGTTTTATTAAATCAATTAAGTTTGAATTTATCAAAATATTAAAAAAATTTCTTTTTCGACTGCCAAATACATAATATGTAAGTCTTGTGCATGCATAAAAATTTATTTTGTATTGACACAAACCCATATAAAACCTCTTTTAAAATTTGACTAAAGTGATTTAGGTTGTGTTAGTCATCATATTTTATTAAAACAACAAAGAAATTTGTTTTATCAAATAAAATATTTTATTTTAATAATCTTATCTGTTTGTTAATTTGATTACAAATTGATAAAGGTTTTCATAAGACATACAGACAAGTGTAATTATAAATTAGAAAACCATTACGCATTTACATAAAGGGAAGGCGTGTCAATATTTCTTTTGACCGATAAGTACTGACAGTACTAATGTGAAGGTTCTATGGTTTAACAACACAATTTGTTGTAATATTCGATCTGTAACGCTAACCTTATCTAAGTGCAATATGTGGTAAAGGTATTCCTAAATAGAAAGAGGAAATACAGCGCCATTAAAAAATTTTCCAAGCAATCTTATCATCAGTCATATGTTTGATTTCAAACTAGCTGTGTCCAGTTAGTATGATATGTTACTTCCAACACGTCTTTTACCATTACTATCCCATCAAGGACAGTTCTTGTAAAATTTTCTGATCATTTTCTCGGGATCTGTCCTATCCAAAGTAAATTAGGTGTATGGATTTTGACTTCCATATAAAATTACTTCAATATAAAATTGCTTAATTTAACATTGCTATCTTAGCGCGATTAGCAACTCAATTTAATTTTTGTTTTTCTCAATACAATTCTTTACTCATTATTAATTGTGTTACAATATTTAGTGCCTCCGAGTCTTTCAAACATTATAGTTTTTTCAATTCTGTACTTGATATTACGTAAAGAACCAATCAATTCTTGAAATGAAAGTCACGACAACTTCAAGCAAATAATTACAGTGTATAAATCAAATATTTTTGGATAGGAGTGTCTCAATTTAATCAGAATACTGTTCATAGTAACAAGCGTACAGGAACAGTAATATACCGCGTATTGTATCGATGCTGTAATGAATTCAAAAAATTGGATTATTTACACTTCAATTATTGAACTATTGAAGTAAGATATTTCGCAAAGTTATACATTCGAACTGTGTTATCTGTAATACCTATCTCTTGTTGACTGGTCAGCAACGTATGCTTTGGAACCTTTAATTAAGAAACTATGAATGTTTATTTTATTAAATATTATATGCGTATTAAAATTGTTTTTTTAATAAAATGACTTCGATTTATTATTAATATTGCTTGGTAGTGATGAATAATAGTTGCAGTTAAGAAAACCAGTTGCATTTAGTAATTTAATAAGCGTTACAGCAATACCAGGAATATATTGCGCTGAAATTAAAGCAATGTAAGTAGTATAAATATTGATTATCTAACCCATAGTGAACCGATATATTTAGGACTTGGCACATGTAAATAATATACACACAACGTTTAACCCTGGACGGTTGCTCTTCATTTTTGTACATTAAGGCTACTCTTCGTTGAATTGACGAACAATTTAACCCTGAATGGTTACTGTTCGTCGAATCGACGAAGCTCATTTACTCTTTATCATATAATTCTTTTATGTTTGACCAAATTTCGACGAATAGTCGAACGTCTAAAATAAAAACTAGTAATATTTAAAACCAATTTAAAATTATAAACCAATTAATTCAATTTCATAACATCTTGAAATGCCTAACACTTGCTGGAGTTAAGCGTTTGCATACTTTTGTCGCTTAGTATATAATTAATTTATCATATATATTTATTTATCGACTTTTCTTCAAACAAAAACAAAACAAAATGCACAATATGTCTTAAATAAACAACTCGAAAATACATATTTGCCTTTCAGAATTGATTTAAATTTTAAAATTATTCACAACAGAGATCAACAGCATCTCTTCCTATAGTATTTAAAGAGAAATAATAAAATGCTCTTTTTGACTTCATTCTATACAAGCTTTTAATAAGTCTTATGCTTGTGGAATTTAAGCTTTTAATTTACAATTTTTATTTGGGAAAAAATAACTCAATTCGCTCTGAATTGTTGGGAGAAGCTACACATCTCTTTGGAGACATACATATATGTACATATCTTGTAAGATATATTGCTAAGTTTTCTGTTATTCCCGGTCTCCTTCTTTTCTAATGGATAACATTTGTTCCTTTAATTACAGAGTCTATGGTGTTTTTGATCAACGTACACCCGTGTTCTTTTTGCGTGACCCCGAAGTGGTCAAGCAAATTGCTATAAAAGATTTCGATCATTTTGTCAATCATCGTTCCATATTCAGTGATGATGATGATACTGATCATAGTAAAAACCTATTTGCTGCTTCACTGTTCTTAATGAAAGATGACAAATGGAAGGATATGCGTAGTACCCTTAGTCCTGTTTTTACCGGCAGTAAAATGCGTCAAATGTTTCAATTGATGAATGAGGTGGCCCAAGAGACTTTAGCCTATATGAAGAAGAAGGATGGTTTAGATGTAGATGTAAAGGATTTCATAACACGTTTTACCAATGACATCATTGCCTCGACGGCTTTTGGTTTGAAAGTCAACTCTTATGAAAATGAAAAGAATGAATTCTATATGATGGGTAAAAAGGTGACCACCTTTAATTTTATACAAAATTTGAAATTTGCCATGTTTGCAAACTTTAAAAAGATTATGAAGGTAAGTCAACTGTCTTTAAAAGAATTCAGCATCTAAAATATTTCGTTACTGTGTTTCATTGTAGATTTTGAACATTCAACTTTTTGATAAGCAAGTAACCAGGTATTTCATGACTTTGGTTTTGGATGCCATGAAGTATCGCCAGGAAAATAATATTGTAAGACCCGACATGATTAATATGCTCATGGAAGCTAAAGGCATGATCAAATCCGACAATCCTAAGTCAATCGCCCGTGAATGGAGTGATGTTGACGTTGTGGCTCAATGTTTCTTGTTTTTCTTTGCCGGTTTTGAAACTTCTTCTGCTCTGACCTGTTTAACTGCCCACGAGTTAATGGAGAATCCAGAAGTACAAGAGAGACTGTTAGAAGAAATTTTAGAAGTTGAACAAAATCTGGATGGTAAACCTTTAAGTTATGAAGCCTTACAAAATATGCGTTATATGGATATGGTAGTGCAAGAATGTTTGAGAAAATGGCCCGGTGCTATAGCCATAGATCGTGTTTGCAATAAGGATATCACATATACATTTGAAAATGGCGAGAAATGGGAATTAAAAAAGGGTGATTGTATATGGGTACCCGTTGGTGGATTTCATCGTGATCCCAATTACTTTGAAAACCCCGATAAATTTGATCCGGAAAGATTCAGCGAAGAAAATAAAGACAAAATTAAACCGTTTACCTATTTGCCTTTTGGTGTAGGACCACGTAATTGTATAGGTAAGTCAGATTACTCTTTTTAAATTTAATTAAGTGCCAGTTTCTAAAAAACTTTCTTTTTTAATTTCAGGTTCACGTTTCGCTCTTTTAGAGACCAAAGTCTTAATTTATTATTTAGTACGAGATTTCCATTTGGGTGCAGCCAAGAAGAGTTGTGTCCCCTTGAAATTGAGCCCAAAAGGTTTTCAATTAATTCCTGAAAATGGTTTTTGGCTTAAATTTACTGCCAGATCTAATGTATAAATTTTTATTTTAGTCCCATAATAAATAATAATTTTTTGTTGTATTGTTAATATGTAAACATAAAATGTATTTTACATATATTTGTTGTTAATTTTTCATGAAAATAAAAATAAAAATGTTCATCAGCTTCTTAAATCTGTCGTTCGTAGTCGACGTTAAGTAGTTAGTCTAGCTAAAAATTAATAAGTTCCCCCCTGCCTAAAATTCGCTACTTGATTTGAGTTTTTGGGGCACTCATTTGGTACAGTTGAAACTAATATTGTAGGGACTTTAGCTTCACTTTTTTTCCTAACAATCCCACAAGTTGCTCTAGCGTCTGCCCAGCATATTCATCTAATAGCAAGCAGTGCAATTCAGTAAAAAGTACTGAAACTATTAATTCAACGGTTGACATATCTTTTGATCCGTAGTCATTAATGATCCAAATAAATATCTTTACAGTCATAATGATTGATTATAATGATTGATCTGTTTGATTTCCCCCTTCAAGTATACTAATACGTAAAATTATTTACAATAAAAGAATTGTATTAAAATAAATCACAATAATTCCTGTTTATTTTTTTTATTATTTATGAGATAATTAATAAAATTGTTAATAATTTGCAAAGTATGTATGCATCTTAGTTTTTTTTTGAGTATTAATTTTACAATAATAATAATAATAATAATAATAATAATAATAATAATAATAATAATAATAATAATTAATACAAAAGTGTGGAAAATCTACTAATTAAGCATAAATATGCTGAAAGAACAGAAGACTCTTAAATAATGTGGTAGTACAGCTATTAGACTACAATTACAGACATCAAACCATAATAAAGGACAACATGAGGTAATCGACATATTGGTTTAAGTATGATCATGCATTTAAGTCCGGCTTAGAGCTTCACAGTGTGAATGGTTGCATGAACGGTTGACTGGCTAACTGACTAACTGGTTGGCTTCATACCAACCGTATTCAACAATTATTTGCTAATTGTGTTTGTTTATTACTTGGCTAAAAACAATATCAATGTTGCTTATACAAATTTTTACTTTCGTCTTTGTGATATAAAGTGAATTGAACAGGAACAGAAATGTTGGTTTTCAAATTCATATTTCGTTTCAATAAGAATTTAAGAAAAATGAAAAGTATTTGTTTATTTAGTTTGAAATATGAACGAAAATTGCGTAGACATCAAATAAAATAAAATGGAAGTTAAACAACAACAACAGGAAACAAATGTACAAAATCTTTTATAAAAATAAAAACGTATTTTTGATGAAATGACCAAGGATTAATTAAAGCAACTGCAAATAAAACAAATAAAAAACAAATAAAATTTAATAAATATTTATAACAAAAAGTTGTTAAAAAAAAAATGAAGGTATTTAATAAACTTTAAAAATTTATAGTTTTTTTGAATAAAAATAATTTGTCTAGTCAAACCAAAAAAAGTTTCCTTTTTGAATATGATACATACATAACATACATACATAATTGGTTATTACAACCCTTCAGTCAGGATTACGACCTAGTTTCTTACACCACTTATGTTGTGTGTGTTAATTTTATAAATGAGTGGCGGGACCTACAGTTTAAAGTCGATTCCGAATGACAGATTTTTTGAGAAACTTTTCATGGCAATTTTTATTTACTCTCAGAGTTTTTGCCAGAAATCTGCTGAGAGGAAGTCGCCGAAGGAATACTTTTTGTATTTTGTTTTGATGTCTGGCCTGGGGTTTGAACCCTGGCTTTACGTCTAATAAGCCAACACACTACCTACTAGACTACGGCGACTTTTGAATACGATAAGCACAAGAAAAAATTATTGTTCAGGAAGAATTTGAATCGCCGGTGATTTTTAGTGAAAATTGAAAACAATTTCAATAACAGATACATGGATATTTCATTGTCTATTTTGCCTTACACTTTACCGATGTGCTTTTGGCTCTTCGGTGTTATTGAAATTTCTTTCAAGGCATTGTTAAATGGAATTAATTTCTTTCAGTGTTTTTTATTTTTCCTGGCAGTTTGAAAACAATTGTCTGACTACATATTTCTTCAGGAGGTGTTCGAAATGTACTTTATGGACGATTGTGTTAAATTGTAGCCTGCGAACTTCTATCTGCATTCAAACTTGTTTTGATGCAGAGTGTTGATCTGTTAATAACATAGAATATACTCGTATAGCACATTTTACTTTTAAAACCTTTCTTTTTACACTCTAACATACTGTATGCTGCAATATAACATAAATATAATGAAATTCGAATATGAATTGATAAGCAAACGATTGCTAATCTATTATATTTTTTTAAGTCTGCCAGAATGATTGGACATTCATACATATGTCCATGTATTTAAAGAAAAAGCATTTATCTAAAAATATACCAATCATAGTTAACACAATAGAAATTCTTCAAAGCTTTGCCCTCCAATAAACAAAACATTGGATGACGGTATATTCGCAGTTAAGAACGTAATTTCTTTCAAAATAATATTTCGTTAGCGGTGCCGGCATATGATTATAAAAAGTTTGAACATTTCGAAATAAAAAATACAACATTTACTCCCTAATCAAACAGTTCTTAACAAAACACGAAAGTGTCAACATTGCGTGGATAGTGAGAAATAAATTATTTTGTGTGAATGAGTATATTTTAAGTGAATTTAAAATGTTGTTAGCATTTTGCATACTCTTGGCCTTGGCCGGTTATTTATTTTACCGTTGGGCAGTTGCAAATAATGATTTCTTTGAAAAGCGAGGCATACCCTATTCAAAGCCCACAGTTCTGTTTGGCAACTTTGCAAAGGCGGTTTTTCGTCGAAAGTCATTGTTTGATATATTCGTTGATCTCTATAATGAACATGATGCCAAGTAAGTTGTGATAACATGTGCAAAAGATGAGTTACTAGAGCTTTCTGTTATGTACAATTATTGAACTTGAACCTGAAACAATTCTGTTTTTTTATTTCTTTTGTATATTATTTGTTAGAATATTGAATGATTTTAGGAATTTTTGTTTATCATTTCTTTCTTTGATTCTTATATCACCGAATTGTATCGAAGTTATCGGTTTTGATAATTTGTTGAGTAGTAATTATAAATTATAAAGATTATTGATTCATTAAAACAGTCAGTCATATATTTAGACGTACGATTACGTACGTACTACCCAAGAGCAACTTGAAGTTAATAACCGGCCTTTTGACTAGCCATTGTAGACTCAAAGAGGATTTATTTACATTAGGGATGATGATGAGAATGTATTGCAGAAGGAAGGCAGGATGAAGGAAGGCTCCGTGCAAGGAATTGTACTTGCTTTAACGAGCAGCATTCTTCATTCATTTATCCGGGCATTAAGATTGGAGAAGAAATTATAGGTGTACCCTCTCTAGAGATATAATAATAATAACACCTCCAGCAGTTCAAATTTGTCTGGTCCCTATATACATATGTGTGTTCATTTCCCCATCTTTCCTTTGAAAATGACATGTTGAGATCAATTGTTTGTGCCTCTGCGGGGTAATGTCAATCTCTCATATAAATTCATTTCAAATTTCTATTGTATCAGCCTTTGCAAGTGTGTCAGCTTTGTTGTTAAGCGTTTACATACTTTTGTCGCTTAGTATATAATTTTTTTTAACGCATATATATTTATTTACTGAGTTTTGTTTAAACAAAACAAAACAAAACAAAACAAAACAAAGAGCATTATATAGTACACACATGTCATAAACTATAAAAGAAATCTCAACAATAAATAATTTTCTCTTTGTTTTTTTTTAATAAGAAATAAAATTCTCTTAAATTTTATTTAATATAAGCTTTCCAATGTAATAAAGCTAGAGGAATGTAAGCTTTCAGTTAAAAAAAAATTATTTCAAAAAATCAAGCGCGTTTCAAATTAAAGAAATTTTTATTAGGCACTATAACCATAGATGCCAGATTTGACGATTTACCGTCATTTTGACGATTTTGAGCTCCAAAAACATTATTTTGACGATATGACGATTTATGCCCTTATTTTGACGATTTTTGGAAATTACAAATTTACATCATGTTCTTTACTTTAGTACAATAAAAATCCATTTAAGCTTTGTATTTATTTTGCAATTGTTACTATTGCAAATTTACGTTAGTAATAACGATGAGTGAAGCATTATATTTTTAAGTTATTTGCGAACACTTGTGATGATTTTTCTGTATCTTATGCCTTTTTCATCCCTGAAAAGGAAAAAAATTACAACCTCCGCACGAAGGGAGTTCCACATAGTCCGACGAATTTTGTCTGTAATGCAGTGTGCGATGCACTGACCAGTCGACCACATACGGATGTACTCGCAGAGAAAGGCGATTGTTACGGAGGAATACATAATTCTCGGGAACAAGTCCCTTATTTAGCTCGAGCATAATCCATTGTTATAGCGGTAGAACAGTGAAACACAAGCCATATTGCAACTATGCTCCAATGAATGAATAGAGTTCGATACCCTACCGTCATTAACGAGCAACTTCGCCCTCTCCTATACGCGGTCGAGAAGATTCAAAATAGACTTTGAGGCACCGACCTATACATAAGAGTTGTATTTCATTTTCTTTCGGATATAAGTGGTGTAAATAGTAAGAATATCAGATGAAGTGAAGTATTTCTTGCACCGTCTTAAGAAGCTAAGGCACTGTATAAGGTGTCGATTCCAGTGAATATCACATTGAATTTTCATGCTCAGAACGTCAACAGCTTCTGATTCCTTAATATTTTTACCACCCATAGACTTAGATGATGCAATATTATTGCTGCGGTTATGTGTCAATAAACAACTGTTTAAACCTTAAACAATTTTTTCCTGAAAATAATGTAAAACTTCTCGATTTTTGGAAAAAAAATCAGAAATGAAATTAAGGAATGGTAACTTTTTTCTAACTTTGACTAAATTTATAAAAAAAATATTAATATTATCACATTCATCAGCTAATGTAAAGAGATATTATATAAAAGAAGCAATATTATATAAAAAGATTATTTAAAACTTAGCAGTTGTAAATGCTTCGACTTTAATATTGTATCTGATCTGATTAAAATGTTTAATTATAATATATATATATATATATATCGACAAAGCTACTTTTAATAGCTCAAATTGTCAGAACTCGTGAGTCGATGGAGATTTCACATGTTATTATCTTAACATTTTTATTCTACTGGGAACATCTTGACCAACTGCTCCACTCGAATCGATCTCGCATCCGAAGTAGTTGAAGTTAGAAAGATTTGTATGCTATACTCCATATAGTTAACATATCGACCGATATTATAAGTATCTTCGTTTTATTTGAGCTTATCTTGAGGCCTGTTAGTTTTCCCGGAAACCAAATACAGTCTGTTGAAGGTAACAAAGTCTATGCGAAAGCAAGTACCAGATAATTAATGAATTCGTTATTAATTTGTTGTTGAAACCTCCGATATTTTATCGCGCTACAAACATTTTCCTTCAGTTCAATGAATGGGAAGAGTGAGAATATAACACCAAAGTCGACAAAGGGAATGTGAAAGTTGGAGTTGAAGTCTACGCAGAGCTTAGTGATGATAAGAGTGATTTTGTAAGAAGGAGGTTAATTCCAGCTATTCGCACTTCAGTTGGGAAAACACACATACATATCTCGGCTGCATATAGCTGCAAATAATTCATTAATAAATACAGAAAAATTCCACTTTAAATTTATTTTCTGTTATTCATTTCTGTTTTTTTTTTCTTCTAAAGGATAACATTTGTTTATTTAATTACAGAATTTCTGGAGTTTTTGATCAACGTAAGCCCGTGTTCTTTTTGCGTGATCCTGAATTGGTCAAGCAAATTGCTATAAAAGATTTCGATCATTTCGTCAATCATCGTTCCATATTTGATGATGACGATGGTGTTAATCATTCTAAAAATTTATTTGCTGCTTCCCTGATTTTAATGAAAGATGGCAAATGGAAGGATATGCGTAGTACTCTGAGTCCTGCTTATACCGGCAGTAAAATGCGTCAAATGTTTCAATTAATGAATGAGGTGGCCCAAGACACCTCAGCCTATATGAAGCAAAAGGAAGGTGTCTGCTCTAAGGATGGTTTAGATGTAGATGTTAAGGATTTCATAACACGTTTTACCAATGACATCATTGCTTCAACGGCTTTTGGTTTGAAAGTCAATTCGTATCAGGATGAAAAAAATGAATTCTATATGATGGGTAAAAAGGTAACAACACCTACTTTAGAGCAACTTTTGAAATTTGCCATGTTTAGTATCTTTAAAAAACTTATGAAGGTGAGTCAATCGTCTTGTAATAGGATACCTACAAATGATAATAATTTGTTATTGTATTTCGTTATAGAAATTGGATATTCCACTTGTCGATAAGAAAGTCAACAATTATTTTATGCGATTGGTTTTGGATACCATGAAATATCGCCAGGAAAATAATATTATAAGACCCGATATGATCAATATACTTATGGAAGCCAAGGGCATGATCAAGTCCGATAAACCGAAAACAATTACACGTGAATGGAGTGATATTGACATTGTGGGTCAATGTTTCATATTTTTCCTTGCCGGTTTCGACACTTCTGCTGCTCTATCATGTTTCACAGCCCATGAGCTGATGGAGAATCCGGATGTGCAAGAAAAACTGTTGCAAGAAATTTTAGAAGTTGAACAAAGTCTGGATGGTAATCCTTTAAGTTATGAAACCTTACAAAATATGCGTTACATGGATATGGTGATACAAGAATGTTTAAGAAAATGGCCTCCTGCTATGGTCACAGATCGTGTTTGCAATAAGGATATCACATATAATTTGGAAAATGGCGAGAAACTGGAATTGAAAAAAGGCGACTGTGCCTGGATACCAATAGTTGGTTTTCATCGTGATCCCAAATTCTTTGAAAATCCCAACAAATTTGATCCGGAGAGATTCAGTGAAGAAAATAAAGACAATATTAAACCGTTTACCTATATGCCTTTTGGTGTAGGACCTCGTAATTGTATAGGTGAGTCAAATAATTCTTTTTATTTTATATTAAATAAGAATTTTTAAAAATTTTCTTTTTATATTTTAGGTTCTCGTTTCGCTCTTTTAGAAATCAAAGTCTTAATTTATTATTTAGTACGAGATTTCCATTTGGGTGCAGCCAAGAAGAGTTGTGTGCCCTTGAAGTTGAGCTCTAAAAGTGTTCAATTAATGCCTGAAAATGGTTTTTGGCTTAAATTCACTGCCAGATCCAATGTGTAAATTTTTATTTTAGTCCCATAATAAATAATATTTTTTTGGTTGTATTGTTAATATGTAAACATACATAAAATGTATTTTATATGTGTTGTTAATTTTTCAAGCAAATAAAAAGAATGTCAGTCAATTTACGAATTTCTTTGGTTTTTGAAAAAGGGCGACTGTGCCTGTATGCCAATAGTTGGTTGAAAATCCCAACAAATTTTATCTGAAAAGATTTAACGACGAAAATAAAGATAAGATTAAACCCTTTTAATAAATTTCCTTTTCATATTTCAAGTTCTTGTTTCGCTCTTTTAGAGACCAAAGTCTTAATTTATTATTTAGTACGAGATTTTCATTTGGGTGCAGCCAAGAAGAGTTGTGTGCCTTTGAAGTTGAGCTCTAGAGTTGTTCAACCTTAGAGTGGTTTTTGGCTTAAATTTACTGTACGATCCAATCCGTAAATTTTTATTTTTAGGAAGATTAAATGTGATTTTAATAAAACAAATAAAATGGTTTTGATTTTATTGAAGACACATACAATGCATTTCCGAATTTTGTAGGAGAGATTTGCCGTTAGACATTCATTGAATGAAATAACCTGTTTATATTATGAAAGAATATGCTGATATAACTTTGAATAAAACAATGACTTTTGAATATAAACAATTGAGTAATGATCAGATTGAAGTCGCCGTAGTCTAGTAAGTAGTGTGTTGGCTTATTAGACGTAAGGCCACGGTTCAACACCCAGGGCAAGACAAAATATTTTTTCGTCGCCTTTTTTTCAGCAGCTTTCTAGCATAAAATCTGAATGTAAAACAAAATTGCCATTAAAAGTTTCTCAAAAAAATCTGTCATTCAGATTCGACTTTAACCTGAAGGTCCCGCCATTCATGTATAAAATTAGCATACATAACGTAAATGGTGTGAGATGTTAGGTCGTAATCTTGACTAAAGGGTTGCAATGACCAAATTAAATAAATACATAAACTGAATACTACTATCATGTTCTTTATTAGTTGAAGATCCGACAGCAGTAGTAGCGCATACAAATTGTTTGAAGAAAAATTGCAAAAAGTTCAACAGTACAATTTCTCACATTTTAGTACTTTATACAACAATTTTTAAGGACATGTTATTAATAATTTCTTTTTTTTCATTGTTTTAAGCATTTAAAATGTCGTTAAATATAATATTCGCGGAAATACTTGGGATCCATAGGTGATTATTTTATTTTGTAGTACGTTAGCATAAATTGTTTTAATTATTATTTGATTTAAACAACATTTCAATGTTTAGTAATCAATTAACGGATATTATTTATTAATTGACCTCCTTTCACATGAATATTTTCTATTTAGAAAATCTATTTGCTTACAACTTCATTTTGAAACAACATTTTCAATGTTTCGTAGCAGAACTATCGGATATTATCGTTTAATTCGATCGCCTTTATTTTTGACCCTTCTGGTCAGGAAATTTATTTACTTACAACGTTATTTACATCATTTTAATTTGTTTTATTTTCCAGTTTTTGTTTAATTATTAGCAGCTAATAATTTAACATTAATTTGTTTGAATAAATTCAATAAACTTAAAATAAGTTGCTTCCTTTTATTGTTTAAAATTGAAATAATTTAATAAAAAAAAACAATCCGTTTAAATAACAAGGTTAGGCAATACAATTAAGTGGCACATGATAAGCGTGTTTAAAATTAAATTGAATATTACTAAGTTCTTGAAAGTCTAGAATATGCATACCAAACGTTATTGAGACATTAAAACCGAAGTTCGTCGTATAATTTTTTTATTTTTTTTCTATAAGAGTTTGCACACTATGTGCTAATTTTAAAATCACTTCTTTTGATCCTGTTCTTTCGATATATTCATAAGTCCTTTAAAGACTACATACATATATAATTGGTCATTACGACCCTTCAGTCAGGATTACGACCTAGCTTCTCACACCACTTATGTTGTGTGTGTTAATTTTATACATGAGCGGCGAGATCTACAGTTTAAAATGGATTTTGAACGACAGATTTTTGAGAAACTTTCCATGGCAGTTTCATTTACTCTCAGAGTTTTTGCCATAAATCTGCTGAGAGGAAGTCGCCGAAGAAATATTTTTTTATATTTTCGTTTTGACGTTTGACCTGGGGTTGAATCCAGGCCTTACGTCTAATAAGCTAACGCACTACCAACTTGACTACGAAGACTTCAAGACTATTCATTTTAATCCTTGCCCATGTAAGAAAAAGGTTGCTGTAGGAATAAAGTAGACTCTGAGATAGTGAACACATTTTTGAACACATTTCGAATACAACTCACTATAGGTTGCAATACATAAATAATATGGCCATGCAAAACCTGTAAATTGTCGCTGACAAATATTCGTAGTACCAGTAGCCTTTCTAGGTACCAATATCCAGGCATATTAATATTACTGCTTATTATTTTTTTTTTTTTTTTGTTCAAACAATTCTGAAAGTTAATTTATCGTCTGTCCAGCACATTTGTCCAGTAGTGAGTAGTGCAACGCAGTTAAAACAAAACTGTTACGGAAGCTACTAATTCCCCTGTTTACATACATAGCTTTTGACCCGTGTTTATTTATAATAAAAATACTTTTTTTTAGTCATAATGATTGATTTGGCTGGTTCTTGACGCATTCTCCATCCCTCTTCACTTATTCTAGTACGTCAATATTTTTAATGCAATTAAAAAAAAAAATAAAAAATAGTCAAAATAATTCTCGTTTAAGTATTTTTTTTTATTGTTTAGAATACGCGAGATAATTAGTAAAATTGTTTTTACTTTACAAAGTATATATCTTGTTTTTTTTTAACTACTAATTTTATTTGTTGTTTTTATTGTTAAAAAACAACTGATTAAAATCCACAACTAAACCAATTATTAAACTTTAAACGTGATTTTTAGGACAACAATATAAAAGTGTGAAAAGGTAGTGATTAAGCATGAATACGCTGAAAGGACAGATGACTCCCAAATAATATGGTAGTTTAGCTATTATACTACAATTACAGACATCAAACCATAATAAAAGACAACATGAGGTAATCAACATGTTGGTTTAAGTATGATCATGCATTTGAGTCTGGCTTAGAGCTTCACAGTGCGAATGGTTGCATGAATGGTTGAGTGACTAACTGACTAACTGGTTGGCTTCATACCAAGCGTATTCAACAATTATTTGCTAATTGTGTTTGTTTATTACCTGGCTAAAAACAATATCAACTTTGCTTATAAAAATATTTACTTTCGTCAGATATCGGGAAGCTGTACTACAACGGTGGCGTTTACGCGCTGCTTTTACAATCGTACATCGTTACAGGCTGGTTGAGACATTCCCAGAATTTTATAAGACTCTGCTACTGTAGACGAACGTTTTTTCATTTTTTTGCATATAAAAGCATTTATCCAGCGTACATAAGCATTTTATTTGTGGTATAAAGTGAAGCGGAACTATCGGTTTTCAATTCATATTTCGTTTTACGTTAGACAAGAGTGTGTGTGGTAGATATTGTAATACGCGCGTGCGCTTTATTTATACGGAAATTATTGCATTTTGCCAATATTATTGTTTTTTTTTTTTAGTTCAATAATAATTAATTGACAAAAAGAAAAAGAAAACAAATTAAAAACAAATATATTTGTTAATGCAACGAGTGCATTTAGTTTTGAAATATAAACAAAAATTGCCTTGACAACAAATCAAATCAAATCAAATAAAATGGAAATTAAACAACAACAACAGCAGCAACAACAACAACAAATGGAAACAAATATACAAAATTTTTATAAAAATAAAAATATATTCTTGACAGGCGGTACGGGATTTTTAGGAAAAGGTGTGTTTAAATGACCAAGAATTAATTAATGCAACTACAAATAAAACAATAAAAAAAACAATAAATAAAAACAATAAAAAAATTATAAAATTTTACAAAAAATCTTATAAAAAAGTGTTAAAAAACGAAGCTGTTTAATAAATCATAAAAAAACTAACAATTATTCGTTAATTAAAAATAATTGATGTTAAAAAAAAAAATTAATTATTGATTAAATTTTATTTAAAATCATATCGATTATCTCAGAGCCAATTTCAAAAAAATTGTGATCATTCTGAGCACAAATTAAACAAAAAAGAAAAGAAAATATTTGAAAAAAATATTTTTTAAACAAAACTGATCCTCAACCAACCCTTAGTTCTATGTTTGTTTTGACGTATGAAAAGATATGAACCCAAAGAAATTAAATGTAATTTTTTACTTTAACTGGGTACAATTTCGACGAATATTTCACGCGATTGCGTGCGTCGTTTCTTCTCTAGGTTTTTGGGAAAAGATCTGGAATAAAATATATAATATTAAACCTTGTCGACGAGCATCTGTTCGGCTAAACAATTTTTGAAAATTATATTAACGTTTTGTTTAAAAACAATCTGGCTTTAAATCAATTATTTTTAATAATTATTGGCTTTTATTTCCCTTCTGCTAATTATTGTGTGTTTAAAACAATAATCTTTAAATTAAAATTTGCATAAGTGAGTGAAATATTTATTTAAAGCGACAAATGAATGCCTAGTATTTACTTTTTTAAGATCATTTTCCGCAAATATTGCCCATTGTGATCCATTCGTGAACTCTAATTTTGGCATACATTTTCCAGCATTTTGGCCAGTATATCACAAATGTCAGCTGTAATGTTGTCTTTCAGACCTGGAATTATAGCTAACTTGTCCCTATGAACAAAAGTCCATGTGTTTACCCCCCAGAAATTAGTCTAGTCCGGTTAAATCGCATAGTTTTGACGATCTATGGATTGCAACAAAACGTGAGGTGAAAAGCCCATTCAAATTGGCTGTCAATAGATTCAAAATACTGCGTGCTGCGTGACGTATGGTATCGTTCTGTTGAAACCACATAATAACCAAGTCAAAATTTTCAATTTTGTATGAAAGAAGTGCTGAATTAATTGTAACATTGCGGTTTTTATCTTTCGTATAAGCTGTGCATTATCGGGCCGCTACACCAAGTAGTACATCTTTCAGAGTGGATTCTTAACTCTGGAACTATATATCTGTCCCTTTACACTAAATTTGGAAATTGTGTTTTTCACTCATCACACCACTAAGCCAAAAAATGGACTTTGACTCTGTTGATACTTTTTCGATAGAAACACATTTCTCACACGTCACGACTTTTGAGAATAAAATTCAATGATTGTGTAAATTATTACACTTAACAATCAAATAACAAAAATAGCATACTTTACAAAAATTTAAAAATAGATTGAAGGAATCAGGATTAAAAAACATTCAGAAGATTTGAAAAATTAACTTAAGGGTTAAAAAAGTTTTTTTGGTCACATTTTGCTTTAAACTTAATTTGCAATTTATTTATGTTTTAAGGAAGCGAAATCATATACATGATTGCTGAGAGGTTGTCGCTGAAGGAATATTTTTCCTTATTCGTTTTGTTGGAGATGTCTGATCTGGGTTCGAACTGAGGCCTCATGTCTACTAAGCCAAATTACATTACAGATATTGTAATTATTATGCAACTTAGAGGATAAAGGCTTTGTATATACGCTAAAGTGTGCTCTAAAGAACCTGAGATAAAATAATCAAAAACTTCTAAAAAAAATTAACCCATTATTCAACAGAAACGTATAATTGGTTTATTTTTTAATTTCTTTCTGCACAAATCTTTAAAAACAGTCTGCATCCAGCCACTTTTCAAAGAACTAAAATAGGCTGCCTTCCAAAATGTTAGTTGCTTTGTGTTTGAACAAAGTATAGTGTTTCATAAAGCCGCTATACAAAATAATTACAATGGATACTATTTCAAAACATCGTCAATGTGTATTTTGAACGCGGTCAAAAAGCAATCAGGCATCGGATTTTTAGTTGATGCATTGTTTGCTTACTTTGCATATTTGCATAGTTTATATACAGTATTAGAACTGCATACAAACTTTGTATTGATACATTTTGGAAGGCAGCCATAGTTGCAGATGTTTGCTCTGTCAACTGCCTGAATTGCAGACGTTAAATTTGTTACACTCCCTTCATTATATCACGGTTTAAACGCCTGTTTAATATTTGGCAAATTTTGTTTAAATTAAAATATATTTTAAAATAGTCACTACAATGTTTAAATAATTGATTTACTTGATTTGATATGTATTGCAATTAAACAATTTAAATTAAATAATTTTTTTTTGCTTGTCATATTCATACTTTCTTTTTGCAACTGTCATTTTACATGACTTCATACGTCATAAACATGTGCGTATGTATTCTCAATAGTATTTCTAGACAAAGTAAAGACTGAAAACTTTCCATTTCGCAAATAAAATGCACTCGTTAGGTATTATTCAATAATACAATATGATTTGGCAATTATTTGTTTTATTCATTCTAAAGTAAAACATTTTATTGTAAATAAAGTAATTAACATTTAAACTTTTATAAGCAGTTAGTTTCTAAATTATATGATAAAAAACAGCAAATGCTAAACAAGAATTCTACAAAACTTAGTTCGATAATGCAAAAAATAAAGAAAAAAAAATAATTAAATAAAATACAATATTATATTGAGAACATTTTGAAAAGAAAAATAATAAAAAAATACAAATCACGTTGCATAATAATTTTGTAATTTAGGAAATACGCGACATTTTTCCAAATGGCTTTAATTAACAGTAAAAATTATTTAAAATCGTTTGCATATCTGTTGGAGATTTATATGAGAAGAATCCAAGTGAATCATTTTATTGACATACAGAATGGTTTTTTCTGTTTTTATTCTGTTATATTCCGCCTCAATAATTTATTTAAATGCTTATAAACATGACATTATGAGATATTTTTTATTTTAAAACTAATGGATAAATAGTTTCTAGGCAATGTTTTTTAAATATTAAAAATCTATTAAAAATTTCTGAAAAATAATTTTTAAATGTTGTTTCGTGATATCGAATTTAACCAGGGATGTGCACTAAGACTGCTAGCACAGATATGTATATAAAGTCATTACGAATGTTTTGGATTTTGAAAATTGAAAAAAAAACATAAATAATTTTCACAGTGAATAGAATATTTATTTCAGACGAGAAGTGAATGCCTAACATTCACGGTTTAAATATTATTTCATACAAAAGTTACCCACAGACAAGCCTTATGTGGTCCATCTTTAAATTTTTATTTCCTAACATTTTGACTGGTATCTCAGTATCTGTCGCGTCTTTAGTCTTCCACAACTGGAATTTTAGCTGTCATCTGTCTGTAGCCACATAACCTTTACGTTAAATGGCGATAAGTGAATGCGTGACATTCACGTATTAACGGTTATTTTAAATAAATGCTACACACTGACAACCTGTAGGCGGTACGTCCTTAAACTTCCATTTTGGCATACATGAGCGGGCAGTTCAACCTGTAACTCAATATCTTTTGCAAGAATTTTGTATGGTTTGGTAGTTGAAATGCTGTCTTCTAGAACTCAAATTGTGGCTGCCTTCTGTCTTTATACGAGAATCTTCACATATCCTACAAAATATAAACTAGTGTGGTCAAATCGCATGACCTTTTCGCCCATTGGACTGCTCTAAAACGAAAGAATAATTACTCACCAAATTCGGCCACAAATAGGTTCATGGTATCGCGTGGCATTTGGCTCCGATTTGCTGACACCATATGTCAATAAAGTTTCATTCTTACTTTATTACTTAATTTGTCACTACAACCGTTTAGTAAGGATTGCAACCTAGCTTCTCACACCACCCCTAGTTGTGTTTGAATTTCAAGTCAACTACGACCACTAGATTTTTGAGAAACTTTTCATAGTAATTTTATTTACTTCAAGGTTTTTATCAGCAATCTTCTGAAGAAGATTATCGTTTAGTTTAATTGGAGATGTCTGGGCTGTGGCTTGAACCACGGCTTCACGGTCTGATAAGCCAACACACTACCTACTAGACTGCTATGACTTTTTTCGCCATTACAACCCTTTAGATAAGATTATGACCTATTTGTTAACAAATTTATAGCAGAATTGGCTTTTTTTTCTTAAATCATCAAATTTACCATTTGTTGTCTGTACAAGTCAGTTGGGATTTTGAATTTTAAACCATCAGACAACAACACGTGCTAAGAAAATTTTTCATAAAAATAAAACAAGAACTGTGTGAATATTTTTTTCATTAATGTTTAATGTTTTTTTGTTGTTTTAATTATTATCATTATAAAATCCATATGAATTAAATTGTAAAAATATACACATCTTTATTTTTTTCAGTGTTTATTGAAAAACTTTTACGTTCGACTGATGTCTCGAAAGTTTATGTTTTAACACGGCCAAAGGCGGGTGCTGATATCAATGAACGCTTTACGAATATCTTTAAAGACCCCGTAAGTAATACAACATATACTATGTTAATGCAATGATAATACAAACAAAAATTGTGTGACTTTTTCATTCTTTCTTTCTTTTTGCAACAACAGCTTTTTGAAAAACTATGCACCATCAAACCGAATCCCATGAAATATATACAACCGATTGCTGGTGATTGTACACTGCCAAATTTGGGAATATCAAGTGCGGAAGATCGCAGGGAATTAATTGAAAATGTTGATATTGTTATACATGTGGCTGCAACAGTCAGATTTAATGAACCACTGAGCAATGCTACACAAATAAATGTTCAGGCAACCGTGGATTTAATAGATTTAGCCAAAGAAATGAAAAAGTTAAAAGTAAGTAACATTTGCCTCAATCATTCACTTACTTGCATTGATACAATTTCACGTGAACTGAAAATAAAAACAAAATAATTAAAAAAAAAATAACAAATAAAATAAATTAAAAAAACATTAAGAAAGTAGAATTAACACATATTTTTTTTTTGCAATTTGCCACACATTTGTTATGAGGCTTTTTCGGTTTTTCTTTTTCTTCTTGCAAGCATTTGGAAATTGGAAATACCATGAAACTAAAGAAAGAAAGATTTCAAGATTTATTTACCCATACCCAGTAAAAACGACATGTACGTCTATGGTGTAATATTAGCTTGTGGATCATATTTCATGTAAAAAAGGATTGTATTTTGGAAGAAAAACAAGTTCGTATTGGCTTTTTCTTTCGAAAGATTTTTAATTTGCAAAATTTATGTGTTTTTTACGCAATCACAGTAAAATGCCATGAGTATTGTATGGCAAATGCTGAGAGTTTGCAGCATGCATTTGGCATACAGTAAGTACCCTACTGGAACGAAGATAACTGGGCAACAACAACTTCAATTCAAGTTCATGAATTGTGAAATAGTCCTGGGGTCAACAGTGTGTGCAATTTCCTACAAAACATAAAGAATAGAACGAATTAATATCCTACAGAACTGAAATTTTAGCTGACTTCTGTCTGTACCCAAGACATATCATGTATCACTACAAAATATAGCCTTGTGAGGTCAAATCTCATAACCTTTATGTCCAATGGACTGCCTAAAACTGAGTACGTACTTGGTATCGTGTGCCAATTGGTTTCATTTTACTGAAACCATATGTAAAGTTCCATTCTTAATTACTTACTTAATTGGCCATTACAACCTATCAGCTTGTTGAGTGTAGTAGTAGGGCCTGTAGTCGACTCCGAATGACAGATTTTTGAGAAGCTTTTCATATTTTATTTTATTTTATTTTTTCTCAGAGTTTTTGCTAGAAGGCTGCTGAGAGGAAGTCGCCAAAAAGAAATATTTTTTTCAATATTTCGTTATGTTCAAGAAGTCCGAACCGTGGGTTGCTCCTAGTCTTCCTAGGACTTGTTACAGCTGGAAAAGCTTGATTAATGAAACTGAAATAAACCAAATAAAAAATAAGATGGGAGTGAGGTGCTTTGCGATAGCCTTGTGAAAGACTAAAGCTATCTTTCTCAAAAGCTGGCACTGTTAACCTTTCTTTGATGGTTGCTATTGATGTTATCTTTACTGGAGAGGCCAGGGTCAGGGAGCTTACTAGATGTATTTGTTGGAGGATACTGAAGCCTTTTAAATTTATAGATTCGAAAATCAGGATGTATTTTTTTCGGCTTTCATGTGGTAAATCCATAGAGATACATTGTCTCGGATTAAAATGGCTTTCTCAAAAAGATCCAGATACTGAGTTCCTCTGACATACTTATGCACCAGTTCCCAGCTCGAAAACCTAAAAACTTTCTAACAAAACTCCCCAACTAATCCTCCAACAGATATTAACACCCTATGTGGTGTATAACATGTGCAAAAAAAAAAATAAAAAAAATAAAGAAAACAATATTAATTTCAAATAAATGTTACCACTTACATTTACCATTATCTATTGGCCAGTTTATATGGGTTATAAGACAATATATCACGTAATATTCAACTGCCGCAACAGCCACATGCGACTGTGAGTACAAGAAAATGAAATTGAAAGAAAAAGTTTTCGTTTTTATTTCAAAATTTCAACTCGTTTAAAAGAAGAAAACTGCAATACACTTTAAGCCAATTTTCACGTAAACCTCATGTAGTAAATGGACAGACACAGTTTTCTTAGAGGTTTTTCTGTCTATCTTTATATGGCCAGTTTTGCAAGTTTGTCTACTGAGCAGGTATGCGTAGCATATATTATAAGCGGGCAAACCAATTTGCTATCTATACTAAAACATCGATCCATGGACTTTTTAAAAACAGCTGATGAGCGAATAGAAAAAAAACGAAGATAATTCAGAAAGTTATGTAAATGAAAAATTTTAAATTGAAAAAAATAACCGCTGAAACAGTTGGTTGATTACACAATCCTTGTTAACATATTACATTGTTTCGTTTGTTTATTTTAAATATTATTATCGTATTAAATCAATTTCCAGTCTATTAGCTAGTGTGTTGGCTTATTAGATGTGATGCCGCGGTTCAAACCGTATGTCAGATATCTCCAACGAAACGAAATATGAAATTGGAAATAAAGTTAATGATCCAAGACAGATTGATTTCAAATTCAAGTGGTTCGAGGTTGAACACGTAATCAGAGGATAGTGTAATGAGCATATCCTAGTCATAAAAGCATCCTGAAAAATAACGTTTAGGATTAACTAACACCCCATGTGAACTCCAAAAACATAGTTCTACTCTCTTAAAGCAAAAAACTTATGCAGGCAACTAATCGATAATTTAGTAAACAACGCAGTGATGAATCATCTTCTATACTACCTCTAAAATCTAAAGCAATATTAGCGTGAATGTCGGCGAATTTTGCCACTTGGGCAGCACAACCAGGTGGGCATCCGTACATAATTTTCGACACAAAAATAATAAAGATCGCTCTTCCTTCGCCAAGCGACGCAACAATTGACGACGAAATAGCTGTCGCCTAAAATAAAAATCCACGTATACAACACACATGTTAAATCCGTGCTACTATATTGCTCGGAAACGTAGGCTGCAAATATTTTGCAATAAATGCCATGACAACATATTGAAACTTTGTTGATGGTACATCAATTCAAATGACAACTTACCATGACTAGAAAAACAGGAAGATAACAACACTCAAGTAAGGATGAGAACATGCGACTGCCTTGGTCACATGCTCAAACAACAACGACAAAAAACGAACTGGGGAAAAGAACATAAAATCTTACAAAAACTTTTTTTGCTTCAAATTGGGTATCTGGTTGAGAAATTTATCTGTACGTCATAAGCCATACTTGACAACTAATTTCAAACAAACCGTCATAACTTGGATTGACTGTAAATTTTTGTCTTAATTTTCTCCAATATTAGGAAAGTTTTCTATTTTTATGACATCTAGACTTGTCTTATTTTCCCTTTTAATATATATTTTTATCGTTTATATTTTCAGTCTTTTGTTCATGTCTCTTCAGCCTTTGCCAATTGTTTGGTTTTAAACGCCAGTGAGAAATATTACACCGAATATTTGGGCACAACCAGTGATAAATTGTTGCAAATCAAAAATGTGTTGGGCAATGAGATGTTAGATCGTATGGAAGGCGAAATAGTGGGTAAATTTCCCAATACCTATTGCCTAACGAAATCAGTAGCCGAAGAGGCTGTGCTAAATAAAGCAAATAACTTGCCAATTAGCATATTTAGGCCAGGAATAAGTATGTTTTTTTTCAAACGCCACATGAAATTAATATTTTATAATGAAACGTATATTTAATTACATTATCACATAGTATTACCCACTTGCGATGAGCCTTTAACCGGTTGGATAGATAACTTGTATGGGCCAATGAGTGTTTTATATGGCTGTGCCTATGGTGTGTTAAGAGTAATGTACGGTTGTCCTACAAATAAAGCCGGTTTGGTGCCAGTCGATTATTGTGCCAATATGTTATTGGCCTGTAGTTGGTATACAGCCACTAATGTAAAACAGATGTACGTACAATATTTTATATTTCAATCAAAAAATCAAATGTTTTTCAAATAAATTTTTTTTACATTTTAGACCTACCAGTGATCCTCCCATTTATAGTTTGGTACCTGATGAATCAAACACTTTGGAATGGGGCGATTATAAGAAATATGTTCAGACGCATGGCGTGCAAATACCATTGTCCGCCATGATTTGGTATCCTTTCCTAATATTTGCCGATAATATGTGGAAATATAACATCTTATGTTTCATTTATCACACATTACCCGGTTATTTGATTGATTTTTTGCTATTGATTATAGGCAAGAAACCAAGGTAAGTCATAAAAAATTCAGTTGTTGTTAATAGAAGATCGTATTAAATTTATAAAAAAAAATTTAATTTAGAATGTCAAAGGCCTATAAGAAGATACATAAACAATGTGGTTTGTTACAGTACTTCCTGGATAATGACTTCACATTTGATACCACAAACGCAAAGCAATTATGGAAGTCTATGAGTCCAGAAGATCAAAGGCTTTTTAAATTCGATATGACAAGCATGAATTGGGACAACTATTTCTATAATAGTTTATTCGGTTTGAGAAAGTTTTTAGCCAAAGACGATCCGGATACCATACCCAAGGCCAAGAAATTGCTAAAAAGGTAAGTAAATAAGTCTCTAGAGGGAATCGAACGCACAACCCTCATGCTAATTGCCTAGCGCGCAAAACACTAGACCTTTAAGGCACCCAATTATTTTATATAATTATTTATTTTGAGTATTGCTTCACTAGTCTAGTTAAAAAAAAGTTCTGTAGATAAGGTACTGTAGTGTATAGACTTCTTAATGAGTTTTCGTAAATCGGAGACTTTTTGAATGAAACATAGATTCATAGTTACAAAATCGTTTTCAACACAGCCTTCTTTGAGCTCAATTCAGATCGTCAAAATAAATTCGTTTGCGAGACGATTTTGTCGTTGGAGACAAATCTTATTCTGGTGGTCCCATTCATTTGGTTTGAATGCAAGTGATACTACCTCCTCAGAAGAATATTGCGGTATGGGCTGGATTTCTGCATACATATGTATCTGTATATCCTTACATCCCACTGATGCAAAGTAAGTTTGTCTTTGGTTAATGTGTTTTATTTCTTTCATTACAATCGTTTAATCAGGATAACGACCCAGCTTCTCACACCACTCATGATATGGGTGTTAATTTCATACCTAAGTGACGGGACCTACAGTTTAAAGTCGACTCCGAACGACAAATTTCTGAGAAATTTTTCACAGCAATTTTAGAGTTTATAGTATAGTATATATAATTTAGAGTTTTTGCAGAAGTCTGCTGAAGAAATCACTGAACGAAATATTTTTTTTGTTTTATTTGAGATGTCTAAGCTGTAGTTTGAATCATTGGCTCGTATCTTATAAACCAACACACTACATACTAGACTGTCGTGACGAGTCTAATAAGTCAACACACTACCTATCATACAACGAGCTCGTATCTAATAAGCCAACACACTAGCTACTACACAGTGGGCTCGTATCTAAAAACCCAACACTACCTACTAGACTACGGACCAATAAACCAACACACTATCTATTAGACTACGTTGAATCGACTCAACACGTTGACTGAATATTCGCCATTGATGGTTATAGCTTTGTGAAGATAGTTAATAACGCATATACCGTGTGCATTCACAAAGTTCTTGTCATGACTTTATTGCATCCATCGCCTTGGCCTTCTTTGACGTCAATTCTCCTCGACAAATCCTTTGTTGGTACTGTATTTCGTCTTTATGTGTTGTGGTGGATATGCGTTTTAACCACGTTTACGAAATGCGAAATTTTTATAAGTCTCGGACTTTATAAGTTGGGTCTATCTTTATCATTGGATGTATGCACATATCGAAGCAACTGATTAATTAAATCTCAGGACGTTTAAGAGTTTATTAAGATTAAGACTTTATTATAAACCACCTTGCAGTTCATGGAAGAATGGAGATCATTCGTATGTATCTTTCTTTTTTTAAAAGGAAGTCAACTTCCAATAGTTTTTAGGTCCTGGGATTTAAATTGTTTGTGACCTCAGAAAATATGTTATTTTTATTCAATTAATAGCAATAAGTTATTAAGCGTTTATTAATTATTAATCCATTATTTTTTTCTGTTTGTTCTTTATTTCATTTTAGATTATATGTACTCCACTGTTCTATACAGGGTTTGGTATGCCTTGGAACGTTATGGTTGTTGTGGTCTATTTTGAAATTAATTTTTCTGTCTTACTTTGTATAGGAATTACAAAATGTGGTGATAATTTTTTTGTTTTTTGTAAATAAAAGGTAATTTAGTTGTAATTAAAAACAAAAAGGAAAAGTTTGTTTTAACTGGTTTCATTATAAACAGTAAACGTTTAACACATGAATAAATATTTTCATTAAAACAACATTGTACTGTAAGTATATTTATTAAAAATAAAGCAAAACAAAAAATTAAAAATAAATGAATTAATTAACGAATTAAATCTAGCAATGTTAAATTAAAATGCAAATAAAACTATGTTTTCAATATAAGGTACAGTGGTTCACAAAGTATTTAGTGCACCCAATTATCTGTAGTAAATATGACTTCACTTTTTAAAAATGATTTTATGAATGAATTTATCATCAAATTTTGTCAGTCATTATAAAAAACAATAATATTTTTGCTATAAAAATTTATGCATACGAAATAAGCTGTGAACCACTGTACATGACGTAGTAATTTTTCCTAAAATCTATTCAGTTGTACAATACAATATCAGAACAATTTTCCAGGGTTAAGGTTGCTTCCTCTGCTCTACGTAAGTATTTTAATTGAATTTTATTCTGTTTTAAAGCGTCATCCCCCCGCCCCCACTTTTAGCGTATTTACTTTGAAACAAACAATAATTAAATTAGAAACAATTGTACTTTAAACATTTATTTAATTAATTATTAGTCACTGAAACTCTTACGGAAGTTCAAGATCGATATTTAAATCTATTTGATTAGAATAAAGTTTTTTCCTATTTTCTTGAAAATAATTACACGCTACAGTGTAGGTATTTACTAGGAAATTTTCGTAGGGGATTCAACCGTAACAAGTTACGAGTTGAGCTGTAATTATAAACAATTTTTTTTTGTTGCTTGCCTAGACTAAATCAATTGTAAGGTTAACATCCGCCGTTGAATAACTTAATGAGCATGTATTATTTAAATTTAATTTACGTTTAATTTACGCATTGTTTTTTAGAAATTGATTTAAGTGATCTAATTTGACACTTCATTTCAACAACATAATAATTCGTAGAAGATTTCTGTTGGTCGCCACTAAGCTTGTGTGATACAGTAATATGCACTTTCTTTGAAGTATTGTGAAATTTTTACTCCATTCCAGAAATATATATCATAACCTGTCACATACATTATTGTACAGTCAATTGCATACCCTTCAGTCAGGATTACAACCTAGTTGCTCACACCACTTATGTTTTGTGTGTTAATTTTGTACATGAGTGGCAGGAACGACAGACTTTTGAGAAACTTTTCATGGCAATTTTATTTTACTTTCAAAGTTTTTGGTCAGAAATCTGCTGAGAGGAAGTCGCTTTGTTCGAGATGTCTGAACTGGAGTCTGAACCTTGGTCTCATGTCGAATAAGGCAACACACAAACTACTAGAATACGGCGACTGCAATGCCATGGCAGGACATTAAAATTTGAATCACTTGCTCCAAGTATACATGTTATAGCGCACGTTTTTGAGAAAGACTTCATTTGCTTTCATATTGATGAGTGTGATCCAGTTAGGAAATATCATTTTTGAACTGTATTCTTCTCATTATTTTTTCTTACACCTTATTTTACATTCAAAAACAGTTCAATCGAAAAAAAATTGAGTTTTTTATCATAAATTTGAGATCACCTTCAAGTCATTGTTTTGTAGAAGCATGAGATAAATTTTATTTTAATATTGAATTTATTATTAATTTTCTTTACTCCCTCTCTTTAGCTGTTTATTGTTTAATTATTTAAATTTTTATTTTATCATCATATCTAAATTCTATAAGCATTTGTTTCAACGCTATTCTCCTATAATTTATTGACTCTTCATGATCAATCAGTAAGTCAACACATTTAACCCGCAAACGGTAGTTTTTTTTTACATTTCATACCAATAACAACTTGCCTAATGACTTTACAAAATTCATTTGTGACGGTTACTCTGCTTTGCAGTCTGTTAAATCTGTTTAAATTATACTACGTTGACATCTTTATGACACAAAAATACAAAACAAGTGTTAAATTCCATGATTCGATATTGAAAATTAATTTGTTTTTGAATTTCTAATTGAAAAACTTATGAATAATTTCGTTTCAACATGTATTTAACTGTTGAAATTGTAACAATTAAAGATTTAAAAGATATTTCGAGACAGAGCGCTACGTTACTAACATTATAATTGATTTAAAGTAAATGAAATTGAATTTTCTTTGTAAGCTCACGACAGCCTTTGTAGTTCCTTAGACAGCAAAAGTTAAGGCTTAGTTCCTATACTGTTTAAAGGTACCATAATGGTGGCCCTTAAAATAGCCAACTTGGCAGAAAAGTGAAAATGTTTTAATGATGAGTAGCAATCTTATGAAACGTCACGTTTAAGCCACTACGTTGTTTTTTTTTTAGAAGCCATTCTTATGTTGTTTAATAGCCAAGAAGGTGAAGTGGATAAAGACGGGATTACAGTTTTATGGTTTAGATTTCAAAGCTTTGTATTTTAGATTTTAAATTATCTCCAAATTATTCATAATATATAGGCAGCACATTATCATTAACAACGAACATTAGAGGAAGGTGAGCCTTAGTCCTCCCTTTAAGAAAAGGTTGGACTGAAACTTACAAAAAGTTTCTTACAGAATTATATTGGCTGATCATCGACAATTGGTTGGATGTGACAATATCTGAACCAGAACTTTTATATCGATTTGTCTGAGATATAGGTTTCACAATTAACACAAAGAAACAAAACAAAACAATCCCTGTTTTGACTGGACCAGGATTGAATAAGTCGTGTTTAAAGAAGGCAAAGAATGTTTCAAATGTTAGAAGTCGTCGTAGTCTAGTACGTAGTGTGTTGGCTTATTAGACGTAAGGCCCGGGTTCAAACTCCAGGTCAGACATCGAAACGAAATATGAAAAATATTTCTTCGGCGATTTCCTCTCTGCAGATTTCTGGCAAAAACTCTGAGAGTAAAATAAAATTGCCATGAAAAGTTTCTCAAAAATCTGTCGTTCGGAATCGACTTTAAACTGTAAGTCCCTACGCTCATGTATAAAATTAACACACGCGACATAAGTGGTGTGAGAGATTAGGTCGTAATCCTGACTGAAGGGTTGTAATGACTAATTATGTATGTATGTGTGTATGTGAAGAATGTTTCATCTATAAACAGTGAGAACAGTGTTCTGGACATTGCGCATTCGATAATTTTTATGGAATATTTTCAAAAAGGAATAACATATGCCTGCCGTAGTTATAGTAGGTAGTGCGTTGGCTTATTAGATGTGAGGGCACGGATATATGATAAAACATTTCTTCGACGCTTTCCTCTCAATAGTCGTCTGGCAAAAACTGTGAGAGTAAAATACGGTTGCAATGAAAAAATTTTAAAAAAATCTGTCCCCATTTATCGATAAAATACACGCAGAACGTAAGTCGTGTGAGAAGCTAGATCGCAATCCTGACTGAAGGATTGTAATGACCAATTAAGTAAGTTAAGTGGTTAAAAATATAAACAGAATATGTAGTCTTATGGCTTTATAAGACCGCTACAGAGAAGACTTTTGCTTTACCTCACAGCGAATCGGTTCATAGGCGATGGGTCAGTTGCATGAACGAGGTATTGTGGACAGAGATTGTTCCTTAGCTGTACTATTTTTATTGGGAACACTTTTCCTGTAGAATATCTTTATGCATCATACAATGCAAAGATATACAAATATAATGAAAACGAGAAATATTTGGAAAGTCTTTAACAAAATGTTTCTTGACAGTTGTTCGCTTGTGATAATACGAAGAGTTTCAATGATGGTTTGTTGCCACTTACGTAGAGAAATGAAAAAATTAAAAGTAATAAGAACCCGAAGGGGATATTGTAGTACCGCTGAATTTATATCACCGGTTAAAATTCAATGACTAATCACTCCATAAACACTTATTTAAATGAAGGCGCTTGGAAGTGCAAAGAAAAGTATGAATAATTTCCTTGTCTACCAATACATTCCAATAAAACTGACTTATTTCATGAGATCGCAACAAATATTTTCCTTAAATTCTATTTATTTCACTGTGTCATAAATATCTTCTTTAATTACGGCGTGTAAGTTTTTAAGGACTTAAATTATTTGAATTCTTTTTATTTTCATTATTAACTCCACAAAATTCTCATTTAGAAATCTAAATATAACCGTTAAGACTTACGATTAGCTGTAGAATTTATAATTTTCACCGTATTATTTTGTATGAAGAATATATTCGTAAATAGGCACAAAGGACTCTGTGTCTCATTATCCACAATACTGAAGGCAGATGATAAAGTCGTAAGCAATGTGGATGCTGATGAACTTTGGCTTTTAGGACAGCATAATAAGCAGCTTGAAGATGTAAATAAAATAAAAACAAACACTAAAGATGCCAGCATTTCTTGAAAACTTTGTTTTTTTTCTTGTTTCGTTTTTTGTTTTAAATATTTTGGCGCCTTTTTTTTTTGTACAACACTTTGAACTAAACTATGAAGACAAAATTGTTTCGAACGTTGTTGTAATTTAGTTTCGTCGAAAGTTATTTTATTTAAGGAATCTTTAGATTATATTGTATATGTATGTAGTTGGAAAGTATATTATTGCTTAGCGATGCGTTTCACAAGACAAACGGATAGAAACTGAATAACAAAGTTGGCATTTAAACTCTTTTATATGAAGTGCATAACAAGAAGCATCATCAGGCATCCCCAAACATTGTCGTCTTCATCAGCTGTATAATTTCTACGACTTCGTAATATACTTACTCTTACTTTTTTTTATATTTTATTTTAACATTTTGTTCTGTTTTGTTTTTGGGTAACAAAATGTTTAAAAACTCATGCAAAATTTGTGCTACATATGCGCAGCACTATGGGATGTAAACATTTATGTAAAAATCCTGATACAATTAAAATTCACTATTGTATGGAAATATATTTCTATTATGATTTGTTTTTAAATAACAAGATATTTAAAATTTCGTAAAAGATTGCACTATGGGTCAGGAAGTTTTGTAAACTATTAATTTTATTTTGACAACAGAATGTAAAATGGGCCATGTATATATGAGAAATTTTTAAAAATTTATATAAAAACGTAATGCCATATTTACATTGCACTATGGACCAGAAAAATATGCTAAACTGTTAGTTTTGTATTACTTTGTTTTGGGAGTAATAAAATATTTCAAAGTTTATGCAATTTTGTGCAACATTTAAATAACACTATGGGCCCAAAGTGATACTTGTTTTAAATTATTCAATATATCTTATGGTCAGATTTAGTTCTACGAAACGCAGGAAAATTCGTACTCGATGTTATGTTTAGACTTCAATACTGTGGCCAGACAGCCGTCTGCTTATCTCACTCCCACAGTGCGAATTGAGACGTCATCAGACAATCGGCCAGTCTTCATTATGATGCTACTACCATACAGCAGCTGCCTAGCTAAAGTAACTAACACCTTGATTTTAAATATTTTGAATAAGGTGTGGTCTGTAGCAAGTTTTTCGTTACCGTGTTCACCATTAAGTCGAACAGGAAACGCGATAATATGCCGCCAATCGTATGCCTCCTTTAATTTGTTGCTCGGAGTGCGTTAATCACGTGAACGGCAGTTTGCTTTGTTGAGGCAGTAAGAAAGTCTGCTCTTCATAACCTAGGCTTAAGGGCATGATTCCTAATGAGTTTTTGATTGTGTTTTCAATTTGTCGGAAAATATAGTACATATTGGACTTTAGTTTTCTTTATTATACTTCGGACCTGAAATGGAGATACTTGGTGGTCTGCTTTTAACATCTGTGAATATATGTTGTCAAGTTCTGGAGGCTTTTGATGTTTTAAGAGGGCAAATTGCCTTCAATTCTTTCCATTATAGCAGATAATTTGAAACCATAGTGCGAGTAAAATAAAGAAATGAGCAGCATAAAATCGTGTAAAATACATTCACCATAAAAGAAAAGTCATTCATGTAGAGTTGAGCAGAGTAGAGTAGAGCAGAATGGAGTAAAGTACTGTAAATGAAAACGAAGCAATAACAACAATAACAAAGGCGATAATAAAAATGTTTCAAAGAAATATAAAAACAACAGGACTACTATACGTTCGGTATTTAAAAACGAGCAAGAGAGAACAGCCAGTCAAACACGAAACACAATACATTTATACATACTTCAACATACATATACAACACGTATTGTATGTGTAGTAATAGTAGTTAATGCTTTAATAAAAATAACAACAACAACAATAATAATAACAGAAAATGCAACACTAACATAATTGCAATGGCGCTACTACTACTACTACTACTACTACTACTATTGCTACTACGGTTATTATTACTACTACAAACTGTTAGTAGTACGACAGCTACAACCACATCCGTTGCTTAGGTTCATTTCCGTATCCGTTTAAAATTAAGGCCAAATATCAAATAAAATAGTAACTGTGTGTGTCAGTGAACTGTACAATAAAAAGTGTGGCAAAACAATCAGTGTTTCTGTAGTTTTTTGTTGTTTGAATATTTTTCTCTCTCATAATGGTAGTCTGCATGGAAAAGGTTTTTGTTTGCAGTGGAGAAACAAATCATTCGTAATAATTTGTGGCGGTTTTTCAATTGTCTTACCGAGCAAATGAAATTAAAATTGTGCAACAGCCAACGACGTTCAACAAAATGTTGAAAATCAGTTTTCTTTATAGAAAAAAAAAAACTTCAAAAGATTATAAAAAGTTTATTTTATTAATGGAAACTTTGTCCCCCCACGGCTACACTTAAGTCAACTTTTTTTTTATTGTTTTCAATGGAACTCTCTAATGAATAAAAAGTTATTTTAGAGAAATCTAAAAGAAAAACAAAGGAAAACAATAAATTAAAATAAAACAAGAAGCATCAGAATAAGATCACTTGATTAGTTCGTTAGCATGATGTCCACTGTGACAATGTAGTTGTTAAAAATCTTTAAAATGCTGGTAAATTTAAAGAAAAATTTTCGCTTTACTCACCCTCTTTAAATCCTTTAGAAACTTTCGAGTTGTCCATTACATTAAATGCCAGCACATTGCTTTGTTTCGTAATGGACGTTTGAATTTCGCCAGCAACAATTGGTGAATCTTGTTCTTATTTTGAAATAACAAAAAGGAAACCTAAGTTAAATGCACACAAAAAAATTTCATTTTATTTTATAACCCACCTGTTACAATTGCATTCACAAAATCATTCTGTACGAATTTAAATTTACCCCGGAAGCCCTTTGATGTTACATTGGAACTGGCATTAAATTCAATTAATAGATCCGGTCCGGTGCTAAGGATATGACGTGTATTCGTCACAAGGCCACATAAAACATCAATAACGGCATTCATATTTGCCGATTCAGCATCGAATATTGTCAGCTTGTCGAGATTACAGCTGTAAGGAGAGGCACATGTTAAAATGGAAGGAATGAAATGAAAAATGTTGTGTTATAACATACCTGGTACCTTTGCGGGGTACACGCAACTCTTCGAATATAACCTCAACACGAGTTTCAGGACTGAAACGAAAAAGTTTACGTTATTTGAAGTACAAGTAAACCCTTTACGTATCATTTGTGCTTGCAAAAGTAATTGAAGTTTTTCAGGAGTTTTGCTTTTTTAAGTAAACAGATGGAACTATAATAGATCAACTACGATCTAAACTAATAATTTGTGTAGAGCCATAACTCATTTATATTTCACAGGTTCTAACACATGGGATTACACCTTAAGGTAGGATTCTATCACTTCTTTTTTAGAATGCTCCAGTAGCGGATGGACTTTGGTCATATTAGTACTACGGGTTGTAAATGGTCATGTATTAATGAGTCTAAAATTAGTTGTCGATTGGAGGATTGAGGTTATGTTTCCTGATCGCATAGACTGGGTTTTAGTTCACCCTTGTATTGATTCTAAGGGCCTAAAGTGGATACGGATGGACCCAATACTGATATCGGATCCCCGTACCTGTGGGTAAATGGCACAGTCTTTTTCAGTTTGTGGTTCGTGCAATTTCATATTGCTATGATATTAACCCACAATGGACTATCAAGCACTGTTTTTGTATTCGTTGGAATCTTGGGTGCTGGTTGACAGTTCTTATCATCTTCAAAAACTTGGTGCAGTTAAAAAAGTTGTGCTCTCTTGGATTGCACAAAGGGTATGCTGTAAAGATAATGATGGACTGCCGACTTAGGGATCCACAGCGAATAAAGCCTTATTGTGGAATTAACTAAATAAAAATCGAGCATGATCGTTGGGAACAGTCTCTAATGTTAGCGCGTTTTATATAGGTACTCTACTGCAGAGATATCGTCTTAATCGATAATATTTCCTGTATTGAGCTGATTGAGAATTGTGATTGCATTTAACAGCTTAGTGGACTGAATTCGAAAGCTGGAGAACTGGCCAATTCATAATCGATAATATGGCCCAAGCCAGTCTTGCTCCTTGAGTTTTATTGGAGAAAATGACGATGATCATGATACCCTATTTAGTAATAGTCATTACAATGGATCACTAGCTACCTAAAAATGTTTGCCGGCTTGTGTTGCCTGCTGTTATTACAATTTTAAAGGTTTTGGTATAAGACTTGGCTTCGGAAAGAGATCATATGGAGAATACTTGTATTAGAAAGGTTGCTATGTCGCCTATTACTGGCGAGACATAAACCTGAATATAAATCCCAGACGGATTTGCCGAGTGAACCATTCCACTTGTAGTCATAAACTGGAAACCATTTAGTATTAGCCGGCAGGGCATTGATAATTATTGGCGTGATACTGCACGTAACACTTTTTAGGTTTAGGCGAGTCCGTAAGGCTCAGGATTAATGTGATCGTGGGTTTTGTACTCCATTAGCCACAAGCCAGGAGCTTTAGACTTTGATGGGCGTATATATAGTAGTGGGGTTTCTTTCTGCCGCTATAGAAAGTTGGTATGTCTTCGCAAATACCTAACCTTTGGGAGTGATCGGACTTAACCTGTTGCTGCCCAGTGGCAACTTAAGTTGCCAGCAGAGGTTGCCTTAGTTTTTATGCTCTGAGAGGAAATTGAGTGTAAAAAACAAAACGGTTACCGTTAGAAAAAAAAAGTGATTCGGGTATTAATGGGTTAATGGTACGATTTGTACCAAATTTATACGAAAGAAAACTTACCGTCCAATAAACTTATACGAACATTTTATATGACTCGGATATTTAGCTGGAAATCGAGGCGAGTGAAAATATTTCCATACATCCAAAGTGGTGGGAGCTTCCTCAGCGTTAGCAAAAAAATAATAATCGCAGAAGGTGCCGGGTATTAAACGACCATCATTTTTGAAATTTTCTAAATTGTTGTATAAGAGACGTAATAAAAATTTAAATTCACACAAAAAATTGTACCGTTAAGAGATTCAATATTTCTTTTTACCCTTTTTTAGAAATCGATATTCTGCGCTGACATTCAAAGACCAATTATCGATTTTTGATGGTACAGGCCTAGTGAAACGCAAACGTATAGCGAATATTTTGCCAGAACTATAAATAAATTCATGTGGCGGTAAATCGTCTGCATGCATAATGGTTGTGGTTGAAGCGCTTGTGGAAGATATATTGGCATGGGAGCCAATATTAGACATGGTAAATGGACTGGATATAGTTTTGCTGCTATTGCTACTGCTACTGCTACTGCTGATGATGCTGTTGTTTTTGCTGTTATTGCTGTTATTTTGTGGCGACACTTGTATAGAGATTTGTGTACGATTACAGAAGACATATTCTGGCAAAGTGGTATTTTCAACAACTGGTTCACGTAAATATGGAAAAATCTCAATATAATCTAAACAGCTGCAAATGAAAAGAACAAAAAAACAGAAAAGAAAATCAAAAGAAATCATTGGAAACTTACACACGAAGATAATGAAGATATAAAAATGAAATGTTTTTATGCAAGTGTGTGATTAAAACAACACACACACACGCACACAAGATACCATCATACTTGTAAACTGTGAAGAAGAACGGATGTTGAATTTTTAATGGAAATAAAACGGAAGAATGAAAATTTAAATTTCATTAAGATTTTTTAAATCAATAACATGATAACGATTTTGTTTTTTATTTTCGATTTTAAATACATACATAATTTGGATAACAAGTTAAAAATAAAAATTGAAAATTTATTTGTAAAAAAATATTCGTGATTATTCGGTGGCATTTTTAGGTTTTCTAACACCAGACAATAGGCGACAAAACGCTGGATAATCTATCATGGGTGGATCTTCTAAATTTTTTGGTTTCGCTAAGGGTGCATGTCTCAATGCTTCCTGAGCCTCAGCCAATGATAATTTATCACCGAAATTTGTTAGTTCTTCATACATTCTACAAAAAGAAATTTTAAATTTAAGACAACAAAATGGCTTTTAGAATTCTTATGCTAACTTACTTTTTCTCTTCAATTTTTCCAGTGCCATATAAATCCCATTTACTCCAGGCTTCGAGTAGAACATCTTCGGGATCCAGTTCTACAGTGCGATGACTCATAAGTTCAATAAAGGCATCCACATCTAAAGGTTCTTTAGCCTAATTGTTCAATAGTTAGTTAACAATTAAAAAATTTGTTTCCTTTTGTAAGAAGCGACTCATTAAGAGGTATTTTAATATTAAACGGGTCCGCTATTGTAAGCGATTGTTAAACATTTAGGATGTCATACCCCATGCAGCTATGTTTATTTGTTGGAAGTTAATGATGCCTGTTAAAGGCTTTTACCTTCTATGATTGCACTGCAATTACATTTCTATTAAGTTCGCGAAACTCGCTCTGTCGTCGCCGGGGGAAATACTTCCTAATTTTCTCCTCATAATTCTCCGCCTGAACTATTCAATAGAAATGTGAGTGCAAAAGTATTTTGTAACTTTGTTTTATAAATATATTCCTTACATTTGCGTAAGAGCATCACTCATACTAGCCAGTACCGCCTAAGTAACAATTACTTTCTTGAAAACAAAAACCTTAAGAATCGTTTGACAATTCGTGAAAATCTCTTCTTGGCTTATCAGGCAACAGTTTGTAGGTTCGTATTAGGGTCCGGGCGTTAAAAGCATACTGACCTGTCTGGATACATAATAAAAGGGTACCTAAAACTTTCATTTGTGGTGACAGTTCTGAAAAGGCGTTGACAGTGACAACTAAAAAAGAGGTTTCTGCGGTTTCTGTTTAACAACCAATCATATGGTTGTTAATTTCATCCAAGAGTGGAGAGATTTGTTGCTTAATGTAGACTATAAACAACAGATTTGAGAAACTTTTTGAAAATTAGTTATTCCACTTGCATTTGTCTTAAACTTATTTACATCATGAATGACAAGATCTGCCAGCTAGGTGCAGGGGGTTTGAAAAATGAATATAATGCGATGTTCAAGCCAACTTGAAATCCTTGTTTTTACTAGGTGGGAACCATTGTGAATCAAATTTTCTATTGTACATTACAACCCTTCAGTCAGGATTACGATCTAGTTTCTCACACCACTAATGTTAAGTGTGTTAATTTTATCATGAGTGGTGGGACCTACTTTTAAAGTCGACTTCGAACGACAGATTTTTGACAAACTTTTTCATGCCAATTTTATTTACACTCAGAGTTTTTGCCAGAAATCTGCTGAGAGGAAGTCGCCGAAGAAATACTTTTGTATTTTGTTTTGATGTCTGGCCTGGGGCTCGAACCCTGGCTTTACGTCTAATAAGCCAACACACTACCTACTAGACTACGGGAGAAAATTTTTGAAAATTAGTTACTCCACTTGCATTTGATGTAAATTTATTTATATCATGAATGACAAGATCTGCCAGCTATGTGCAGGGGGTTTGAAAAATTAATATAATGCGATGTTCGATTCACGATTAATCAAGTGAACTTGAAATCCTTGTTTTTAATAGGTGGAAACTGTTGTGGACCAAATTTTGTTACAAAATAGATAAAACAATATTAAAATGAGTGGCTAGCATTCGATACTCTATTGTACACAGTTAAGCAGCTTAAAACTAGATATGCATGTATGGGCTGAGAATTACTTGTATGCTACCCTGTTGGTGCAAATTCCTAGAGAGCCAGATGAATATGAGTATATATTGCAACGTTTAAAAGAAATAAAGGCATTTGAATACTTGTTTCAACATTTAAAAAATGGTGGTTCTTGCAAACATATCACCCTAATTTTATGATGAAGAAAATTTTAGATCCCTCGTCAATGGTCATACCTTTGCATTAATAGGAAAGAAGCCAAACCCAGTGATCAATTATTTACTTTGATATTCATAAGTTTGTGAGAGATGACATAATGCAGTCGTTAAAATGCTAAACTATAAACCCAAGCGGTCCATGCAGCAGAAGGTAAATAGTATTTCATCACGGTTGGTTTACATTTTAAAAAATTTAACTTTCCAAATAATCCTCCATCCACAAAGTGCCTTACCACTATACCTAATACAGTAATCAAATTCACGTTGGCAGATAGTGTGACTTCAAGATGGCAACCTTATCATACTACAACTTGGTATAGTAGACCAAACACCTTAGCTTAGCTAGAGTAAATTTGTTTAACGAAACTGAAACAGACCAAGGATATAATAACAAGATGGAAGGCATGCTATGTGGCAACCTTATGTTCTTCAAAGGTACGCAGTAGCAGTATGACTAAATTAACATAAAATTTTTAATTTTATTTCCATCACTCTGCTGAGGTAGATTAATCCAAAAAATAAAGAAATATTCAACACTTATAACAGATTTACACGTACATACCTCGTAATGAGTCGCCATTATTTATCCATGAAAAATTATGTTTTCAATAAAAATACCTCTTTTAGCATCTCTTCAATCATTTCGTCGGTAGCATCCGATCCCAATGCTCCGAAAGTGAAACGTAAATCGTCTTTCGATAACAAACCATCACAATCGGTATCGAACAATAAAAATACCTACGCAAAGAAAATCTCATTGAAAGCAGGGTGTACTTGTTGGGAATGTAATCATTACCTCTTTTAGTTCCGCTAATTTACGTAAATCTAAATCACGCATGGCATCAAAATCATCAGTTGTAAGTTCATCGGGTGGCCTATAGGGACCTGTTGATACGGGTATTTTTAACGAAGGATTGAAAATTTCATTTATTGCCCGAAGAGCTTCCGATTCGGGTTCTACGACTGGGGCTATGTTAGAGGGTTTTCGAGCTGAGGATGCTTTTTGACGTCGCTATGAATTGAAGAATTTTATTTTTTTTTATATTATTTTTAATAAAACGAAAAAAAATGATTCCAATTTTTTTGTACAAAAATTTTGTGTATTAAAGCTTTTGTTAAACCACGATATTCTTAAAATTCAATTCATTTCTGTAAGGACCTTAATGTGTTTTTAGCTGCCTTTAAAATACCACAATTTTTTATTTGAAAACAAAAAATTTTCTTAAAATTTGTTGTTAAAAATGTTGGAATCATTGTTTTTATATGAACGCTGTTCAAACCTTTTCCAAGTCATCATATGATATGGCATGTTCACTAGTCATTTTCTTTTATTTTATTTTTCTTTAGAATTTCAACACTTTTAAGGATAATTTCCTTCCTTTTTTAAGAACTGTTTTTTTTTTCTTTCTTTAAGAATACAGTCGTTGATAATCCGTTCGCTTTTAAAATGTAACTGAAATCAAAATTTCCTTTTTGAATTTGTATTTAATGATAGACACTTTATAAATCAATTTTATTTGCAAATAAATTTGATTTACAATTTTGACACAAATTTTCAAATATTTAACATGTCACACACACATACATATGTATATACATACATAAAAAGTGTTTGTATATGAGTATATGTATGTATATAAGAAAAGATAATTTGAAATATTTAAATATTCATTGAATTAATGCCCGTACATTCAACTTGCCCTTGTCATTTCCTCCTGCTATGCATACATACATACATACATACTTATATTTTCCGAATTAGTTTCTGTGATTCTACATTAAGATGAATGTCATTACATTTTAATCGTTTTCCAAGTTGTCTTTCTTTTGGATTTGTTTTTTTTTTTATAATGTTTCCACTGTATGTGTATTTTTTTTGCATTGGAAGATTTCCTTAATATAATTTATGATTATACCGTAAAAGTATAGTGAAATTACATAGAATAACTAAACTAAAGCAATTCGCCGATTTTAAAAGTTCAACAGAGACATTTAATTCACTGAAAGTATAATAACATTTCAGTAGAAAGGTAGAAGAGTAAAGCGGCGTTGTATCATAAAAAATAGTCGCACACAATTAGCAACAGTTCGTTTTCAATACACCGAACACATTCTCACACGGAGGACATTGCTTCGAGATGTCATCAAATATGATTCTAGAACCTGCTATAGTTAATCCATTAACTGCTTAACTTTAAAAATGAATGAATGAAACAGAAACGAAGTCAAATAAGTACTAAAAAGATGGGAGAGATTTTGTGTGGCAGCTGGGTTCTTAAGAAAACTTAAAGGAGTAAATATATGCAAATCTCACAAGATTTCCCAGATGCCCGGCTAACAAACGACTTTATTCATAAGCTGTAGTAAAAATACGTTCTTTATCTTAGCACAGTTAGCATGAAGTCGCCGTAGTGTAGTGGGTAGTGTGCTGATTTATTAGATGTGAGGCCTCGTTTCAAACCCCAGGTCAGATATCTCCAACGAAACGAAATATTTTTCTTCGGCGGCTTCTTCTTAGCAGTCTTCTGGCAAAAAATCTGAGAGTAAATGAAATTGTCATGAAAGAGTTTCATAAAATTTCAGTCGTTCTGTAGGTCCTGAAACTTATGTATAAAATCAGCACGCACATTGTAAGTGGTGTGAGAAGCTCGGTCGCTATCCTGACTATGACCAATTATGCATCCATGTATGCATAGTTGCATGATCCTATTTAAAGATTCTTTCAAAGGGACTCTTGTCCAGATTTCTCAAAATCCTAGAGTTATCGTTGTATATAGACTTGGAAAGACGCGAATTATTTTATCATAAGCAGGGGCTGGGGCCCATTAGGAAGGCCTATTAGGAAGGCAGTAAGCAATTCTGGAGAGTTCCATGGATAGTTCGAACTTAAATGTGGCTGCTTTTAGATGTTTCCATTGTTGACTGATAATCTGACAATCCACACACACACACAGCAATATATTTCTGACTCTGAATTCTGACTTGAAGTCGTATTAGTCTATTAAGTAGTGTGTTGGCTTATTAGACGATAGGCCACGGTTCGAACTTCAGGTCTCCAACAAAATCTCCATGAGAGGAATCTCTCAGCAGATTTCTTGTAAAAGCTCTGAGAGTGAATGAAATTGCCATGGAAAAGTTTCTCAAAAATCGACTTAAAATTGTAGGTCTCGCTACTTATGTATAAATTGTCACACATAACATAGCTGGTGTGAGAAGCTAGGTTATAATGAGCAATTATGTATGTATGTATGCATGTATGTATATCCTGACTTGGCAATAGTTTGCTTTGATTCTCTATTATTTAACCCTTTTCACTGTATATTGCCGTTTTTTTCCTGCAGTTAACATATTCTTAAGAAATAGCTTCGTTTCGCAGATTGAGATTCGGTTAATGAAATTTTTTTGTTCTAATTTGAGTGCAGTTTATACACCAGCTACATCTGAAGCCACCTTTACTGTATAACTATTTGCAGCAACGAACAAATGCATGATGAACTATCACAGCTGCATAAAGGCAACGTTAAAACAACGCCACCAATTGAAATGCTGCAGTTGAGTAAAACGAAACTATAAAAAGCTGAAGCATTTTCCAACCAAACGATTGATTGATTGATACAAATGAACTGCACCAACAAAATACATTTTAATAAGATATTCAAATAAAATTGTTACAATTTTGAAAAACACACTCGTACAGCGACAAATCAAAACTAAAAGTTCACAACAAAACAATATATGGAAACGCAGCAGCAGCATTATTACGTAGAAAATAAATTCTCAACAGATGGTATAAAAAAATTTGTAAATAAATTCAGATCTTATTGTCCACCAATGTACTCATTACACAAACACATATAAATTGAAATATTTTAATTGAATTTTAATATTGACCCAGCAGAACTAGCAACCACTTAATTACGTTGAATACAAAACGTCAAATTAAATTTTCAATGTTCAATGTTTAAGCATTAAGCTTCAAGCTTCAATAGATTTGTAAATAATTTTGAAAATAAATTAAGGAAATCGTAATGCCACTTACTTGGGCCTCAATTGTAATTGCCTAAAACGTATCGAGACAATTTCCTCATTTGAACCGGTAACGAAGATGATAAAACAATAATTTTTGGCATAACGAACCGTGGAAGCATTTAAGGATATCAAAGCAGGTGCTGACGAGGTGCCATTATGATCTTGGGCATGTAAACAGGAACATTCTTTAAAAGAAAATTAAAAAATTTTAATTATTTTTCAATTGTTAAATAAAACTTACCCAGAAATAGATTTTTTGTTTTATTCGCCCATGCATTAAAGCCGTTATAATTATGAATAATTAATGGCATGAACAGTAGTAGCAAATATTTTGACATTTTTTTGTTTTTATTTTTAATTTGTTTATTGTGGATGTGTTTAATAAATTAATTTTTTAATTCCTTAACAAAAGCACAACATTCTCGAGCTTCACCACTCATTGAAAACTCCGCACCTTAACAGCTACTGCTGATTGACTAGACTACTACTGGCTGAAAGTGGCGGTTTTCTTTGCCGGCTAAATTCATAATAAATTTCATATTATTCCTGCTGCTAAATATACGTGAATCTGTGTGTATGTGTGTGTGTGTTTGTGGTCAACAGTAGAGACTGTAGTGTTGTTTTTTCTTTTGTATGCTCCCATTTACACATATTTGTATGTGTATGTGTGGTTGTTTTTTATCTCTCTGTAGAGGAAACGGAAATAGCATTACATATACACCGTCTTTTGTAGCCTGGCATGTCTGTGTCTATGACTGCATGTATAGTGTATGTGCATAGGTATCTGTGTCTATGTATCCTTCTTTTTTTATAAAAATAGTGTCTACCAAGTAAGTTTGACTGTCTTTTTTTTTCTTCACAGTGCTTTTCTCTTTCACTATGTTGTTGTTACTTTGACAGTCAGTCACATTTGCGACCTACATCGTCGTCTTCAACATCATAATCAGCAGCATAATTATTGTCACCACCCAATAGCGCCACTATCATGCCTTCGTGGCTTCTGAACATAAACAAACTAGAGGCTGTTATTCTATTATTACCCGGTTAGCTGAAACAACAAACGCTTTAATACAGCCTTCAACATACAATGATAAGGACTACAATAACAATAACAAAATCATACACAGGCTTCATACATACATATGTATATTCTATAAATTTATGAGCTAATGAAGTTAACCAATAATGGCTGGTTAGATGGCGGCTTGGCTTTGGTTACAGTATGACAAAATCTAATAAATTGTGTGCAAAAAGCAGAGTCAGTTTAAAATAAGTTGAATTTTTTTGCTCTTTTACTAGGCATTCTCGTGGAATGCTTACTAATCATACACGGGATAGATTAAAAGAAATAAAGGTAGGAATTCGTACTTTTATTTTGGATTAATTTTTATCGTAAACATAAGGTCATTGCAAATTGTCGTATTATTCGATTGCTTATCAAGCAGATAGTATAAGTGTAATCAACTATTTACTTTAAAGTTCCTACGTGTTCTTAAATTCTGCTCTGTTTATTGCTGTTCGAAGATGTTAAATAGTGGGGTTGCAGATTTTGTTGACCTCTTCCAATGTTTATTTAATTCGTTAAGAAACAAGCATTACGTAAAAATGTCCGATTCTTACTGTTCACTATACTTCGTTCACCACGTTCCAGTTATTGTAGGACAGTAGATTCCTGTTTTACATCGTCCGCTGTCAGGATCTTGAAAAAATTTTAGGAATTTTAATACAAAATGCTTTGCAATGTCGTCCTTCCATTTCCATTTGGGATCAATCTGAGACTAGGTGTAAGTTCAACGACCATATGTACTATTTTCTGCTTCTTGTCGGAATTTTCGCACAGAGCGTATAGTTTGTCCTACGGCTTTTCGGTTTTCCCACACCAGACACTTTAATTCGGTGATTTCCAATTTATGGGGATAATTCTGGTTATAACACTAGCCACTTTATAAGATTTGTTGAGATATCCTTCTCACTACCTTAGGCTGCTTCTTCAGTACACTGATAATGTGCATCTCTTAAGTGTTTTTCAGAATATATTTCCATACAAGAGGTAATTTTAACTTAATTTCCTTCAGCAATAACAGTCGCTCATCAATCAGATCATCAATCTCCTTGCATCAATCCGAACAACATACATATTTGAAACTTTCATTGTCTTTGTTTTCGTACTTTTCCTGTGTGGTAATTTTCGTTATGATGATTACCACTGCTATCGCAAATCAAAGATTTTAAGTTAATCTTCTTCAACAATAACAGAAGCTTCTTAGATTCTCTCACATCAATCAGATCATCAATCTCCTTGCATCAATCAGATCAAAGTAGTTGAAATTTTCATTTTCTTCGCTTCTTGCGCATTCTTCTAGTGGTGATTTCCATTGTAAAATTCCTTATTGTTCCCGCAATTATAGATGCCGTCAGCTTCTGAACCACACATAATTTAAATATGGGATACTATTGATGGCTGCACTGATCTCATGTCTATCGTTTCCGTAGACACTTCATCATGCATCTCAACAAACTTCTGGCAAAAATCTAATAAAATAAAATTGCCAAGAAAAGTTTGTTAAAAATCTGTTGTTTGTGGCCCCTCCATTCATGGCTAAAATTAAAACACACTATATGAGTGGTGTGAGAAGCTAGGTTGTTATCCTGACTAAAAGGCTTGTAATGACCACTTAACTAAGTAACTAAGTATAGAATAGAGAAATTGAGAGCTTATTTGAGTTATTTCGATGCACTGTTCTCTTAAATTATAAATAAATCAAATTCTTCATATCACATCATGCAGTTGGTTGTTAATGTGGATTGTTTTTGCTCTTTTTTTGTAAGTTTACTGTGTTAATATGTCAGTAAGTTTATGACAATCAAACTTAACTTTCTCCATCTAAACATATAAATTTTTTTGTAGTTTTTTTTTTCACTTTTCTTGGTAGTCAACCTGAGAGTCCCTTTATTTTGTTAAAGCTTCCAGCATATTTGGTGCTGTTGACTGCTTTTGGGTATTTTTTCTAATTTCATTTAATATGATACAATAACAAATAAATCTATTAATAAATCTTATGAAAAAAAGAAAAAAAAAAAACAAGTTAATGTGACAGTGTTATGGAATTGTAACAGGGAATGACCCAATTAAGGAATCATTTAAGTGTGAATGAACAATCAAGTTTTTTTCATTCGTTCTTTCTTTCTAAGTTAATAAAAGGCCAATCGGGCCAAAAGGCTAAAATCGATTTTTTTTAAATTGTTTCTTTGTTTTTATTGTTATTTATTTAAAATTCAACAATGTTTACATACATAAATTACGTTATAGAAATAAATATAATAATAATTACGTTAAATTCATAAGAGTTACAGCTAAAAAGTATGCTTTAATATTTTTTCGTATTTTTTTTTTTTTTATAAATTGTTACTCGCTTAAATTCGTATGGCCCAGCAGACATTGTCGTCCTTGATTCTTTAATTTATTTTTGTAATTTGGATTTAAACATATTGGCCAAAGCATACGCACCATTGCCATTAATATTCTTAAATTAGTTTTAAAAATATTTAAATAAGTATCTTAGCATTCAATGAAATTCTAAATCAATAACTCACTTCATAGTCGTAAGGCTGGCAAAATTCTTTGCATCGCTGATACCATTGTTTAATGCGTCCATATGATTGTATATCAAATTCAAAGGCCTCAATTTGGGATATGGTCACCATAAGCGTTAGATCGGCTATGGTAAATTGTTCGGCGGCAGAAAATTTTCTACCCTTTAGGATCGTGTCAAACCAACCTAAGGCTTCATTTAATTTGGCTTTTTTGGTTTCATCCAATGGTGCCCCCATAAAAATTGTAGGAAACTTAAATTGGATATAAAAAAATCTAATCTTTGTGTGTAATATATAAAATCTTTATAATTATTGTGCGATTTAAACCTTATTTGAATTTGCCTCTTAACAGATTTCTGGCAAAAACGTAATTAAAATTACCATGAAATGACTTTAAAATGTAGGTCTTGCCACTTGTGGATAAAATAGATACACACAACATGGGTAGTGTGAGAAGCTAGATCGTAGTCCGAATTGAATGGATGAAATGACCATTTAAGTAAGTAAGTAAGAGTTGTTTGATCGATCCTATAATAACACTCCTTCACAATTCTGTAAAACAATGCCTCATGCAGATGATGAAATGTTTTTTCTTTCGGAGATATTACGAGGATTGACAAAAGTTCTGATAGAATTGTATAATATTTTAGGAAAATTATTTTGAAGGGACTAAACTAGATAGAGACTCCAAATTTAAAAAAGGAAATCCACTGATTTATAGTTTTACAATCACTAACGAAAGCCTCGATTCTTTTCGCCAAAAAAATGCACGATTTGATAATGAAAACTATAGAAAACGTTTTGCAGTACGAAGCAAAACGACTGGCATAACCCTTCCTTTTGTTTTGTTCTCGTATTAAAAATTTAAAATTTAAAATTTAAATTTTAAATACTTACGTAGTACTCTGTCATTCTCAGATATAGGGAACCCATATCAAACATCATACGTTGATCCACTAAAGCACGTACTCGCACATTTTTTGGATATAAACTATCATCCTTGGCAAATGCGGAAACCATGTATGACAGTATGGCTCGACTTTTATTAAAGAGAATGTGTAATTTTTAAAGGAATACAATACAAATTTATGAGTTTGCTTACCTTTCCCATAAAATTAAGCCATCATCATTCATAGTTGGCACACAATGTTGAGGATTCATTTCTAGGAACTCTGGTTTCATTTGCTCACCCTCCATTATATTGATAACCTTGAGATTGAGTTCAAGATCTAACATTTTGGCCAATAGTAGAATAGTACGACATGGTGGACTCGGTGGTATATAATATAAGGTTGGTGTCATCTTGCCGCCTCTAATTAGAAGGCAATAAACAAATTCTTTAACAATATTACCTGTTTCTTCAAACATTATTCAAATGACAATGACAAATTGCTCTCTAAATTGAACGTTCAAAATTTCTTAATCACTTTTCTTTTTTTATGAAATGGTTTGATATGTTTGTATTCAATAATGAAAGGCAAAATAAATTGTTAGTAAAGAATTATAATAAAACCAATAAATGTCAACCAAAAAAACGAAAGAAAAGAATAGAAAATCGATTTAATTGTTAATAATACAAAAAAAAAGACAGCAGACACACACGACTGAAAGTTTGTGTTATCGAGATTTGATTGTAGCACAAATGTGAAGCAGGCAATTGCAAATGCTTGGTTGAATGATGGTTATTGGGTTACTCTTATAATTTTATTCTCTAATGGCGGTCTTTCTCCCAAACTGCCTAAAAGTATGCTCCAAAATAATTATATTATTAAGCAATTATATGTAATAAAAGTAAATGAGCACTATGGGCTGTTGTTAGATAATTTCGATAGCAAATATACAGTTATTTTTGCCGTTTTATTATTTCATCTTTTTTCGAGGCACTTTCCAAATTCAAGTACTTACTTGAGTTGATGCACAAATTTGTGTTGCACCACTTGTACTGTCTCTATGCAATTCCCCAGTTTTGCTAACAGTTTATGAAAAATAGAAACCCACTTATCGTTGAAACTTTTTCGAAAGTATCGTCCTTCGTTGTCAAAGTTGTTGTGTCCTTATAAATGTTTAAAATATCAACTGGATACAGAACTGGAGTATAAATAAATGCAAATTATAGTGAGACCTGTCCAACGAACAGTAACTTTGCTTTTGGTCAAGTTGTAAATACTTTAAGGAACCTTCTGTTATGTTCGGTTGGGTTAAATGGTGGTTTTCTGTTTTCTGTTTTTTGTTTTCCGTTTCTTGTTACCCAATATAACGTTGCCAGGTAACAGTGAAAAAAAAATCCATTGAAATTAAAAACATATGGGTGCATCCATGGTAAAAGGAGGGTGTTCCCAAATGTATTTAACAACTCGTTTTTGAAATGTATGCAAATAAGATGTGGATTTGGTTGATGTGGCATTAAAATTGTATTTGGGATAATGAATTATTTATTTGATTACATTGCCGTCAAATGCCTTTATATACTTATAAACAATAAACTCACCTTTTCAATACAATATAAATCAATTAAAGGTCAAGTAAGCACTTAATAATGTCCTTAAGCTGTAGAGATAAGGCAGCTACCTTAGCAAAAACATCTTTGTGTACATGCATCGGTTACGAAAAGCCTTAAACGCGTTAAAAATTAACTTTCAGTCTGAGTTGTGACTTCGGTTACTAACGATGTATCGTGGCCAAATATTTTTTTGATTTTTGAATGAGCAAAAGTCAAAATATTATCAGGTACTTTCTTCAAAACTGAAGTAAGATTTACTATGGCGCTAAAGTCGCCGTAGTCTGTAGTGTCGTCGACTTATTAGATGTGGAACCACTATTCAAACCCCAGGTCAGACACCTCTAAATAAACGAAATATGAAAAAATATTTCTTCGATGACTTCCTCTCAGCAGATTTCTGGCAAAAAATCTGAGAGGAAAGAAAATTGCCATGAAAAAGTTTCTCAAAAATCTGTCATTCGGAGTCGACATAAGTGGCGTGAGAAGCTAAGTCGTAATACTGACTGAAGGGTTGTAATGACCAATTACGTATCGATCAAAACGGTAGGCAAACAAGAAGAGGTTTGGACTATAAGGCCAAAAGGCGAAACTTCCTAAACACTACTAAACAGTTTCCAACTGTTCAACGTACATATGGCCGACTACGTACATAAAATATTGGGTATTAAAACCTTTTAGTTAGTATTGTTATGTGCGCTAATTTTATGCATTTGTGGTGAGATCTACAGTTAAACGTCGAATCCTTACGACAGATTTGGTAAACATTACACCATTTCAACCACATTGGCTTAATAGAGTCTACATTTAGTTGTTATTGAAAACCTATTAATATTGGGGAACTAACAATAACTAAAAAATAAAATGATATGGAATGACCCATATTTTAACTCTTCACTTATTTATATCACCGCTATGTTAAGTCTAAAAATATTGAATACATTAAACTGAAGCTAATAAACAGCAGGTGAAAACCTTTTTGTTTGGTTAAGGAAAGACAACATAAATACGCATAGCAGTTATTAACAGGAACTGAAATACTGTTTAGTGGCGCTGTTAAATGATCTTAATTTTAATGCCTTCTTAGGAAATATTAGCTCTCGTAAAAACTTGAGTATTTGTTATGGAAAGACCCATATGAATATAAATCTTTTACACATATGTACATATGTATGTATGTCCATTGATCACTGAAACAATCATATTGTCAAGCTTAAAGTTGCTGTGTTTGTAATACAACAACAATAATGTCTACAATCAAATGGGGTTTTTCCTGTCATTTCACAGGCAATGACGTGTTAATATTGTTTAGTTGTGTCTGTTCATCAGTAGAATTACAAGAACCACTATTCCATTACTTGTTGTTACTGTATTATTGTTGTTGTTACATTTGTAACTGTTATTGATCTAAAAATTACTCACATTCATCTAGTATACGCGTGTATTTTAACAGCCTTTCCAATACTACTACCCAGTTAGTCTTTACACATTAACAATATTTTTATAAGCTTTGTTTGTATACATGTATGTGTGTGTGTATATGTGTATTTCTAAGTATAGGAGCATTTTTAAAAATACAACAAAGTGGACTGGTCAGGTCATTAGACTTTGTTTACACGCATGAATAAATTTACGTTTTACTAACCCACATTGAATTTGGTTTCTCAAAAACCGCATTTTATTCGGTTGTCCTGCAGTAATTGGCACAAACCGAAGGCAGGTTAGGTTTGGGTATGTAGGTTACATGGGGTGTTGTAAGACAGGTCGGTACGTTTATTTACACTTTACATTTTAAATATTCATATTTAAACAATTTAATTATGAGTTTTTCATATCCCAGAATCTATTATTAAACGATTAGTTTATGTCTTCTCATACTTTGTTGTAAATTGCCGCATGATATTGAACAATTTAAGTTCAAGGTTTTGATTTTCAAAGCGTGTTAAAAACCATTTCGAAGGCTATTAAAGATAATGACTTTATTAAAGCCATTTGATTTGGATGAGGAAGAGTGTGTAAATTTAAATTAAAAGAATAAAATTGCAAGGAAGTTAGCAAAAGTAAAAAATCTTTAGAATTTGAAACGTTTTTTTAAATGCTGTGGTATTTTTATGTAGGTTGCCTACAGACTAGTGGAATTTAGCAAGCAATTCCCAAAGGAAAGTATTAATTTATAATGAGAGGACCATTACTTGACGTCAAAATCAAAGTAAAATTGTTTGAATGGAATATCCCTAAAGATTTCATTTTGATCTGCGGATCTTCGTTTGTCTGTTTAGTAGTTGGAGTTTAGTTTAGTTCAGGACCTCTTTGCTGTAGCTGATGGCATTGTCATACTTTTCTTTTCATTAATATTTAGCTATTCTCTATCGATTGAGACAGTCATAAGATTTTCACTACTTTCCTCCTGGATTTTTAGGATACGACGTAAGGGTACGTTTAGACGCTCATCTTGAGCAATCAATATGACATGATCAATGTCAATAATATGCTACGTTTGTACCGTTACAGTGAACACACAGTTAGTTCTTCTCCCTTCTACTGAGAAGATTTTAACGTGGCCATCTTCAGCCATATTCTAGTGCCTCTTTGCAGTTAACCCAGAAAGTAAGCTGGAGTAAAGTGGGCTCGTTTGAATTTTAATGCCTGGGTTCACCTCTGTAATTACTGCTTCCTTTATTGCAGTCTCCTTTTATACAGTCAAATTAACTGCAGGGCTTTTCCTCGCCGTAGTCCAGTAGGTAGTGTGTTGGCCTATTAGACGTGAGGCCACGGTTCAAACCACAGGTCAGAAATCTCCAATAATCTCCTCTCAGCAGATTGCTGGCATAAACTCTGAGAGTAAATAAAATTGCTATTAAAAGTATCTCAAAAATCGGTCGCTCTCTTCTTCTTCTTTTCACGGATCTCACTGTATTCTCTACAGAACTATTCAAATGCCTCTTTCTCTTGATTTCAGTCTTTTTAAGCGGCGTGGCACCTTCTTACCTCTTTTGAATGCCTTTACCTTAAATATCATCTGCATCCTTTGAGAATCGTATTTTGCTTCTGATTTAGCAGTGGGTGCTAAAGACAAGGCACGCGAAGTATTCTATTCTATTCATTGATTTAAAATAAAATAAAATATAAAATAAAATTGCCATGAAGAGCTACTCAAAAGTCTGTCGTAAAAAGTCGACTTTAAGCTGCAGATCGTGCCATTCATGTATAAAATGAACACACATAACATATGTGATGTGAGAACCTAGGTCGCAATTCTGACTGAAGGATTGTAATGACCAGTTATGTATGTATGTAAGTTCAAGTTCCTTACTTTAATAACAATAATTTTAATGGGAAAAAACTATGAAAAGTACAAATTGTTGGAATATTTTTTGTGAGAATATGCGTTTGTATCACACTTGTTAAGAGTTTTCAATAATATGTATGTATATTATTAAGCAGACCACTGTCTCTGTTTTAATTTGTTTTTTGCTCAAAGGACTCTTTTTAATGTCACATAAATTGTTAAAATAGTCAATTAATATAATTGTTCTACAATTGACTGGAAAGTATGAACAAACATTTTACATCGGGTGTAAATACAATTTTTTAATGCAACATTGTAATAAAAATTATTATTAATAACAGCACTGAAAAATATGCCACAATCACAAGAAAGGTACGTGTCAGGCTAGAGAATAGTAATATAATATTTATCGTGCGGGTATTTTGGTTTCTATACCCATATGCTACTAAGCCAATATAGTTTATAATAGTAATACAGTTTTAAAATCAAGAAAATATATACATACATAGTACATTGTCATAGTCATATATGTAGTTAGACAGTAATGACTATTTATAACGAATACAACACCACCGAATTAAAATCTAATAACTCTCTAGACACAATTGCTACAACTGTTTATCATGGATGGCTAAGAAGTAAGTTTGAGAAAACTATACATACTCAGGAATATATTCCACTGTGCTATTGCATCTTTAGGAAACGACTTAGGACTTTGAACTGTGATAAAAGTAATGATTACTCTTCGGTGGCTTCTGCGAATACCATGTTGTGCAAAATAATTCTTTTGATTACAAATGCACTAAATCCGCCGTATTGAGAAATAGCTAGGTTCCGTTCACAATATGGGTTGTGTAATCTTCTTTAATTTTAAGCTTAGCAAGTGAAATATTGATTACTTTGTTCATGTAAAAAGTAAGCAATCTGGTGCTTGCATTTGTTAGCCTATAAGAGACTAAAGAGCCATTATTCTCGTCTTGTAATTTAGAGATAGCATAGACTCCAACCAAGGCCTTTAAACCTTCTCAAGAGATGTCCATGATATAATCACGCCATAAAAAATGATGATCCGAAGTACCATATCGAAAGAACTTCTGAGAACATCTTGTTTCAGATTGTATAAAAAAATCCACTTACAACACCTATGTGCTCCATTCATGAAGTTTCATTTCACTTGAAAAGAGAATCATAAGCGATCGATCAACGATGGAACGAGGAAGATGGACGGCGAGACTTATTCCGGACATAAGGCCATGGATTGGTCGGAAATTTGGAGAGGTGAGCTACTACGTTACACAGATGCTATCGGGTCACGGATATTTTAGGAAATATCTGCACAGAATGGGCAAGGCCGCCTCCCCTGTCTTTACGAGGAAGGGGGAGGTAATTGATGACGCAGATCACATTGTTTTCGAGTATGCACGCTGGCAGAGCTATTGCTCTGTACTGACGTCAATAGTTGGAACGATCACAGCTGCTAATATTGTCGGGATTATGACTGCTAGTAGTGAAAATTGGACCTCGATAGTGAATTACGTAGAGCGCATTCTGAGGCGGAAGAAGAGAGATCTTGAGGCAGCAGAACGAGCAAGCATGTCGGCATAGGTGATACTGTCACACGTGCCGGGCGTAACCGAGGCGATAATTTAGACGAAAGGAATAGTGGAGACGCTTAGATGACTCCTCAACTTTCGATTCGCAATCCGGACGCGGATATAGACATGAAGAGGCCAAAGAGCCAAAATGACTCCACTCCGAAGTAATACCACCGTAGTTCCAGAGTGGGCACAGACAAGTCCACAGGAGACGAGGTGGGATTTAGTGGGTGAGGGCCCCACACACGGAGGATGTGACGACTTCCTCTATGGTGCGGTTAGGTACATTTACCCCTCCTTGGCGAAAAAAAAAATCATAAGCGATCGATAAATCCATTTAATGCAGTATCGGAGGCGATATCAAATGTTCTTAATCCCATATGAAACAGATTTCTAATTTGACTCCAATTCCTAAAATTATTTGTAGTTTTATAAGATAATCGAAAAAACTACACGGTTTTACATCAACTTAACCTTTGACCTTAAAAAATAGGTCGTTAAAACAGGCAAAAAAAAAATATCAATCATGATGTGAATTGAAATATTTGCCAGCATCATTGATATGTCATCAGTTGCTAATGAACTTCCTCTTCGCAATAAGTTCTGTGTATAGAAAAAGAATTCTAATCTGATAGTAACCGAATGCAGTGAAAGGAATGCGCTAAAATTTCTAACTGAAAATCGAATGAAAAGAAGGGCCATACCTTTCGCTAAAACCAACTGTACATTTGAAGGGGAAATTCAAAGAACACAACAGGAAAAGCCATGAAATTACAAGAAGAGAATCTAAAGCAAAAGAACGTTTTTTTTTGCAAGAAATGAAAATAAAATGATGCTGCAGAATACAATGCTGCCTTAAGCGACAAGAAAAAATAAAAAGAAGCGGTAGAGTGTGCTTTTATCAAAGAAACTGAAAAAAAAAACGATCAATAAAATAATTCTTGAAAACCTTTAACCTGATAAATAAAGAAATAATCTGGTAAGGAAAGGAAAAAGAAAAAAATTGTAAAACGTATGCATAAATATGAAATGTATTGTACTAATGATAGTTTTACATGTGTCGCCTCTGGACAGATCATTAGCTGTCTAGAGACAAAAACTTAGGGTGAGAAATATGAAAAAAAAAATAAATAAATGCAACATTAAGAACCTTGAATAAGTCCTCATTCTAGCATAGAACAGTCGAGGTTAATATAATTAGGCAAGCAAAACCTAATGGAAATATGGTCTGCAAAATACTATTTCAAGAGACATAGACTGTAAGCAAAACAACCCACAGTTGAAAATGTGAACACTTCAGGTGACAAGAATGTTTTAGTGGCCATTAGTTCCTCTCATTTAACCAAAGTGCGCGCATACCTGCAATTCAAAGAATTATTAACTGCAACTGCATTGGATTTTCACAATAATCGCTTAATTTTATTTACAAACATTGGAAATATTACCTGCTTAAATAAACATCACAAATTCCTATTTTAAATCGCTACAATAACTACAACAATAACAATAGGCAGTTCAATAAGGATAACTTCCAGTGAATATTTAAATACAGCAAGCAGCTCATTTAAAGGCAATTAAAACGAAATTTTCTTGGAAATGCCAAAAGTCTGGCTACTATAAATACTTAAGGACATGTCACAGGATATTCTTTAATCAGTAGTGAGTAGTTTGTAAAGGAGTCTGCATTGAAAAATACGCCGAGAGACAACATGAAACCATTTCAACAAATATTTTACATGACAGCCATAGTAGCATTAGGATCCCATATGGCAGCAGTGCCTTTAGATACTACCTCAGCCAGGAAAGAGGAAAAACTACCAGAGGAAACACAAGACAATGAATCACCAGTTAATGGTAGTGCGGTTAACAAAACGGATAAAGACTTGGAAACGGCCAATTCAAATCAGGAACCCACGTATGTGGTAAGTGTTGCTTAAATTTTCATTTCACAACAAACAAAAGAAATTAAACGAAAAACTTTTTTATTTAACCAGTTACCAGACCAACATGCATCCGGAAGTGGCAGTGGTCACATTGATCCTACATTATATGCTGGCTATCTTACACCAGAATCGTTCCAACAGTATTTGGCTCAATTTGCCGGTGCCTTTGGCCCTTACGGCTATCCTGGCTATGGTCCTGCTCCAGTTTATCCTGCACCATATGCTGTACAAACCGGTTATGATGGCTATTTGGTGCCTTCAACTAGTATATCGGCTAGCGGTTCGATATCCAATACCTCGGGTGGTGTTTTAAATGCCCTCGCTAATCTAATAACCGTCCTAATGGAATCCACCATATTCCGTGTTATTGCCACCGCTATTGGTGCCATTATAATGATGATCTTTGGTGGTGCCATCACCAGAGCCTTTTGTAATGTGACACCCTTTTGCGATCTGCTTTCGTTTAAAAATGTTGAATATTTAAAGGGTAAAGATGTGGGCGATGTAGGTCGTATGTTGGCTGAAGGCATAACACCGGAACGTGTAAGACGTACTTCGGAATTTGTTCGCAATGCCATACGCAAATACACGGAAATGCAAAATATGTTGGCAGAGGAAAACAATGACGACGAGGAATGAGGTTGCTAGAGAGCTTCGCAAAAGGCCGAAATAACGAATTTACAGTTCAAATTATGACAATACTTTTAATAGTTTTAGTATGATTTTAAGTTTTTACAATTAAACACTTAGTTAAGGCAACTAATTTAAGTGTTAGTTTTTTAAAAATAGAAATAATAACGTCTCTCACTTATAAAAAAAAACAAAAATTAATTTAAAAGAGAAGAAAGTTACAGTCATCAGAATGGGTTATTTGAAGCCCTATTTTCTGTTACGCAAATGCTTGGAGAAAAACAAAGTGCACTACATTGAATCAATTCGAAAATCGATAGAAGTGTAACGGTGAAACGAGATTCGTCACCTTTTTAATTCATGGAACTCGAATTTCTAAAAATAAAAAGGCTATACTGTCTCTTCAATGGCTCCTTTACTGCTAATTGGAAAGCAGTCACCACGTTAAACGAATTGGTAGCGCGCTGTGCTTCTATGAAATTGCTTCATTCTCTTAATTTAAATCAGTCAGTCTCTCTTAGAGATAGGATCACTTGAGATGGAGGCTGGCGCTGTGACGGGGATGTATTGCATGGATGGCGTTAAGCAGTTCTATGTAGATTTATTTGATGGATACGATGGTTATCGCTGTAGGTATTTAGATGCTTTAAAGGCCCTCACCGGACACTATGTTAGATTGAGTTTTGGTCCACTTTGTAGGAGGACTTTCACAATTTTTTAGACAACGCCAGAGAGATATTTTGAGTTCTGATGCATTGTGTGCAGTAATAAGGATGTAGACAAACTGTCAAAGGAAAAACGAATAAGGGTTTGAAGTTGATAGTTCACTCAGCTAACTGTTCCTGATCGATAAGATAATGAGACGGGAAGTGGGATCTTCTTGGTGGATCAGGGCTCCAGGGATTGTGGCTCCAGTTGGAACATTTTAGAATAGAATGAAACCCTACAACAGGGGAGGAATGTATTAGGATCTTTACAGATAAATAGCTGCGTTATGTGTTGAGGGACATTATGTGGTATAGAAACACCTCTTCTGTATGCCGGATTTGTAGTAACGTGTGTAAGTTTGAGACGGTGGAGGATGCCCTTGGACTGTATCCTAATGTGCAGAGACATTGTCTCAGAATTCTGCTCTGAAATTTCTATAAAGGCGTTAGTATGTTAGCCACTGCTAGAATTTACCACACCTATATTTATCTTACCGTAAATGGGAACATCCTTAATGTATGAGCCGTGAAAATATTATGAGAGAGATAGAGATAGTATAGATGAAAGTACTACATGTCAATACGGTATTATCTATAGGACAACGATATATTTTCTAATGACATAAGTTGATCACATACAGTATTAGCAGTATTGGTAGCGGATAGGTCAGTGAATCATTCTTTCTATTCGTATGCAGGAGCCAAGTCTAAAGCCCTAGGCGCTCTCTCTCCCTACTATATAATTTCGTAGACTTTATATAAATCTCTGAATGTCGAGTGGCTGTCACTCTCATTTATTTGTGTTAAATGTAGTAACGCTTGTAAGAGGCCACAGTAACGAATTTTCATTTATTTCTCGTATTAACCGATCACCAGCAAACTTTATTGTGGGTAGTTTACACATCGCAAATAAAGTTTGACTTTATGTCAATTTCCTTTTAACTTGTTTACGATATTTTCGAACGAGTGACAATGAATAACAGATATCAATCAAAAGTACTTGATTTCGCTTCCGATTGTAATTTATTATTTAAATATTAAAATATTTGTTGTTGTATCAAGCTTTCAATCCATAGTAGGCTGAAGAATCATGATTAAAAGCTACGGAATACTATTTTTTATTTCTTTTGCTTTTGGGCAAATGATGCAATTCTAGAACATTTTTAATGTCCATAAAAGTGTGTGTAATTTTATCGTCAAAAAAAAAGCAAAAAACACTTGACTTTATGTTTACCATCTGATAACAACTTAATCGTAAATAACACTCGCCTACAATGTTTGGTAAACAAAAAAGTTGTTAACAGTCTGTCCTTAATGATATAATACCCTACACCAAATGCTTATGTCCACATAATTTTAATAGGCCTCCTAGATAAGAAAATTGGCGAACTCTATATATACATACATTACTGACCACTGACCATCTCTTTAGCCGGTTGCATGTGTTATTTTTTTATTAGTAACGAAGTTTTTCCATGACAGTTAAAACATTTGCTATTTGCAATTGCACTATCCGCTAGGCTGCGGTTACCATAACAAGTCCATTGGGGTGATAAAAATATAACTGAAGTCTATGAATCCACTTAAGTATGACTGACTCAAAGGCACAAGCTTTCTGAATTGGTCTGGAAATGGATTACTAGTATAGCTATCTGTTTGGATAGTCAGGCTGTCTTAAAGACACTGACTGTGTATCGTGGCAACACGAGTTAGGTTTCTGTCTGCAGAGAGAGAGAGGTATTACTGTGATTGAGTCAGTGGCATTGTGGCGAATGGGCGAGACTGGAAATGATCTTGCAAGTGATGGACCTTATTAAGCGGTGGATTAAGTCTCTCGTAGAACACTTTTATGGGCCGATCCATCAGGTGATCAAAAGGAAAGTGTACAATTATAGGAGATATAGGGGAGAACGTAGAATTTCTAGGTTATTACTGCCTTGATAGTAATCCATCAAGTAATCCATCAGGTAATCAAGAGGAAAGTGAACACTTACTGGAGATATGGGAGAGATTGTTGATTTTCTAGGTTACTACTGCCTTGAACATTAAATAGTAGGAAAACAGATAATAAAATCAGAATAACATTGAATGGAGGAGGCCTAGAACAAATGTGGTTAGTACATATTTGTGTATAGTGTTTAATGTAGAGTACCAATCAGTCTAGCCTGACAGCTCATAATTTTTTTTATAATATATTCTATAAACGCCAGTACAAGCCCAGTACGTCATTGCAAACCCTTTAAAAGGCTTCTAAATTAATTTTATTCGTTTACATACATATTTAAACATATTTTATTTATTAATTTTATTTTCTTTCATTTTTTTCTCGGCTCCAAATGTCAAATTGAATGTAGGTTTAGTTCAAGGCCGCAATAATAAAAACAACACAAAAAAATAAATAAAAAATAAAAACCATAAACTAACACCATAAAATAGTAAAAATTCCTACTATTTTAGGCTTTAATACACAAAATGACTCACTTAATAGGTTTTAAACAATGTGGAGCAATTGATGTAGAATGACTTGTAAAATTCCAACGGAGCGTAAAATTTTTAATGAATCAAAACCAAAAACAAAAATAATAAACAAAAACGTATCAACAGTTATGGAATTTTCGAAATACCCTTTCTAAACCAGTTTAATACGTAAAACATTCATAGAAAACTCACATCTTAGTCACGTTTCAAGTTAAAATAACTGATAGGCCTGATGAGTCTACTAAAAATAAAACGTTTGAAAAATTTAAATTTTAACGCCAGTTTGAGTCAATAAAAACTACAATCAACACTTGATTCATGCGCAGTCATACTAAAAGAGACAGAATTTGAATTGGAAATGAATTCACAAACTGTCAAATGAGTTTTAAAAATTAGATGAACACAGCTTCCTAGCAAGTAATTATAAATACGTCACATTAAAAGGGTTTTTCCAATTTTTTTTCTTGAATTTTTGAAGTAGAATTTTCTTTATTGAAAATCGATTTTAATCGCATTGTTGCTGTTATTTTCTATATGATATTTTGTCATTTCATCACTGTAAAACTTTAATAGTTTTTACGTTAAAAACACGATTTTCAGTGGCTCTTTGGTTGGATATTTTTTGTTATCATCAGAGAATTACTGCAGCAGAAATTTGTTTCATATTCCATTCATACACACATAATTGGTCATTACAACCCTTCTGTAAGGATTACGACCTAGTTTCTCACACCATTTATGTCGTGTTTGTGTTAATTTGTATACGTAAGTGGAGGGACCTCTAGTTTGAAGTCGGATACGAACAATAAAATTTTTTTTGAGAAACTTTTCATGGCAATTTTTTTATATTTTTTTTTTTTTTTTTTTTTTTTTTTTTTTTTTTTTTTTTGTGGAATGTCAGACCTGCGGTTTGAACCGTGGCCTCGGTAACTACAAAAAAATTAAATTCCATTACTCCACAAAAATTCGTTAGCTGTCAAACCAAACAAGAGAGTTATCAACTGTAGGCTTCAGTCTGGAGAAAAAGGAGCAGAAGATATTATCGGACTCTCGTTCATCAGTACAAGTAAAAAAAAAAAAAAAGATTAACGAACTGCATGATGAATCCTTAAAAGTAGGCCGTAAGGTAAATTTAAGAAAAACTTTATCTCTACGCGACAAATCCTTTACCACAGCAAGCTCTGATATTCAAAATGCAGATGTAGAGGACTTTGGAACTCAACTGAAATTTACAGTGTTATTTACGCTGATGTAGCTGCGAAGCGGGATATAAACAATAGAATTCAAAGAGCAAAAGAAGATTGCAAGAAATGTATGGCGTTTACGGAAAATCTAGGCACATGGATGGCTGTCCTTTCAAGATGTTGAAAGAGACAAACTTATACCATATAAGTTACAAAAGTTATCCGAAACCGTTTGGGACTTCAGATGAAGCAAAATTAGACCCCAAATTTCCATTACCGACTGATCATTCTCCATAGTAGACCCCAAAGCTTTGTAACTCATAGGTAAAGTTTAAATAGTTTCCTTCTGCTTCACGTCACTACAATTTGTGCAGAAGTCGTTTGCCATGTGTCCAAGACCGATATGTCTTGTATGTCTACATACAATGCAATATCCAGTAATGACTACAATAACGATTCTGAACTTACTGCGGCCACATACAAAATAGTAATCTTTTACACTTGCAAGGCTTCTTCGCTTGATCTATGGATGGATTAGAAAATTGACTTTTGACAACGGAAATCGAAATGAAAATATAAACTTTCGCCAATCGCTGTTTACGAAATATAATTGTGATACGGTGGCCGAATGGAAATTTTTTATTTTTTCTAACAAAATATGGAAATACATACAGACATACATAATTGGTCATTACTAAACTCCAGTCAGGATTATGATCTAGCTTCTCACACCACTTATGTTGTGTGTGTTAATCTTTTACGTGATTGGAGGGACCCACAGTTTAAAGTCGACTTCGAACGACAGATTTATGAGAAATTTTTCATGGCAATTTTATTTATTCTCAGAGTTTTTGTTTGCCTGAAATTTGCTTAGAGGAAGTCGACGAAGAAATATTTTTTCGTTTTTCATTTTGTTCAACCGGAGGTTTGAACCGACTGATCATTCTCAATAGTTGACACCAAGGCGTTTTTCCTTCTTCTAAATGCTTCTGCTTATGTACCTCATAGGTAAAGAATAGTTTCCTTGTGCTTCACGTCACTACAGCTCGTGCAGAAGTCATTTGCCATGTGCTCAAGACCGATATGTCTTGCACATGTATACACAATGCAATATCCAATAACGATTCTGAACACACTGCGGCCACATACAAAATAGAAATCTAGAAATCTGTTACACTTGCAAGGCTTCTTCGCTTGTTCTATTGATGGATTAGAAAATTGACTTTTACAACGCAAATCGAAATGGAAATATAAACTTTCGCCAATCGCCGAATGGCAATTTTTTATTTTACCTAACGAAATATAGAAATACATACATACATACACACAGTTACTAAAATATACATTCGGTTAACAAATTTCAGAAATTTTTTAACCAATCCGTTTTCGTTGAAAATCTTTATAGTTTCCTCGATTTTAAGACGGCCTTTTGCATTGGTTAAAAAATTTCTGAAATTGAACTGAATTGTGGCCCTGAAACTCTGAAATTTGTTAACCGTATGTATACTTTTGTGGCTGAGTGTACATACATTCGTCATTAGTACCTTTCAGTCGGGACTACGATCTAGCTTCTCACACCACTTATGTTGTGTGTGTTAATTTTTTACATGATTGGAGGGACCTACAGTTTAAAGTCGACTTCGAACGACAGATTTTTGAGAAACTTTTTTCATGGAAATTTTATTTATTCTCAGAGTTCTTGTTTGCCAGAAATCTGCTGAGATGAAGTCGCCGAAGAAATATTTTTTCGTTTTTTAGTTTGTTCAACCGAGGGTATGGACCGTGGTCTCAAAAGTCAAAATAGCCAATAGTCATCGTTAGAAACTTAAGAAATGGCGCTTTCCGTTTCACCATTTTCTTTACATGTCAAACATTATCAGCGTGAAGTTCGCCTATTAAAATTTTAAACTTTCGTAAGATCATTATTTTTTAAAATGGTAGGGCTGCACTTGAATGCAATGAATTATTGTTGAATACCTATTTAGCAACTACTAGAAATGCAAATAAATTCATTATATAATGCCTAACATTCTTTATAAATATTTAACTTTATTGTTGTTGTGTTATATTCTAAATCGTGTTTTTAAAAAAAATTTTATTCATCGTTAGAAAAAATAATAAAAAAAACAAAACAACTAACATTATTGAAAATCTCATGCATGTGCCGCTAGAACAAATATAAGTGAACACCATATGCATGTGAATTACCCCACATTGTTTGCAAACAATTGCTCTGACATTCTCTGGAGCGTATACAGTGTATACACTTGTTTAGGACAGACGACCAAGCCTCAATAAATTTTAGCGCAAGCATTGTTTAGATTCTTGACATTTATATTTGCACTTCTGTTTCCCCTTACGTCCAAGTAAAATATTTTCAGTTACTATTTGAATTTGCTGTGAGTATCTAATCTTACTGAATGAGAGAAAACGTTGCATTTTTTATTATCGGTTGCTAGGTGCTCATAAGCTTGTACTGCAATATTTTTTTATAGCTTTACTGCATATCACTATAAAAACGGTATTGGAGTGTAGAATAATTAATTTTTATTTATTTTTTCTTTAATAATATTATAAAACCAGATGGCAATAAAATTTTTTTTTTATTTTTTTTATAATTTTGTTTGTTTATAAATATTTTAAATTAATCGTTTGCTAGTGTAATAGCCGTTATGGGGGTGTGTTTATAATATGAGGTTAATAGACTGGTTTTATATCACATTAAAACTGCTACAGGTTATTATATTCGAAGGTTATGAAATCGAATTTATGAATTTATTTAGTGTTATGACGTCGAAAGTCAAGCCTAGTCATCTCAATGGACCAGCCTAGAAGAACAAATACTGAAGTAAATACGGTTCATAAGACAGTCATTGGCCGCATGTGAAAAGAACCACAACTGACATATGGAATTTAGCAGGTTTTTGATGCTATTGGCTCGTCATTTCACCCGAGAAATTTTGAATTTTCCCACTTTTTAACTGAAATGATAACACTGCTCTTATCTACATGCTGCTGTCAACAAGCTGCTTCATTTCGTTCGTGTTTGATTCGTAGCAAATTTCGCGCATTAGGCTATGAATTCCTCTGACTCCTTGGTGAATCATTTAATTTACAATCTTTCAATTCATCCACACCTATTTGCCTTCGGACTCGATTTACCCGTTTCCATGTTTGTGAAGGGCGTTCCACATCAACTGCCTTGCAATATCATCAGTAGGTCTTCGGAAATTATACTCTAATCAGTTTCTCCCTCTGATATCGAGGTGGATTGTTTTCTGTTTCCTTACTCACCACAAAAGGTTATATGATGGTAGTGATCGGCATTGGATATTAATTGTGTTTTTCATAAATACTTGAATTTATATATTTTGTTGCATTCCATGACTCGTATCCAAAAAAATAATTATATATTCTGTTTGATTATCTGGAGTATGCAGTACAAGTCTCAAATGTATGAATGTCAAGTAAACTGCTTTGGATTCATTCCGTTTCATTATAAGAATTTTCTTACGCGCATTGTCTAATTCCCAACTTCAATCAGCTTTGCTTTAAATCCTCAAATCGATCTTAAAATTATTTTGGCTTTTAAACTGTACGAGTTGCCTGCAAACATTTAAGTGTGGAAACAAAGATACACATTTTAAATCATCAGAAAAAGGTATAGCATTTACACTCAGCCACAAAAGTATACACACGGTTAACAAATTTCAGAAATTTTTTAACCAATCCGTTACATAGAAAATCTTCAAAATTGTCTCACAACTTCCTTCGATTTTAAGACGGTATTTTGCATTGGTTCAGAAATTTGTGAAATTTGTTAATCATATGCATACTTTTGTTGGCCTGTGTAATATGTTTGTTTGACGATATGTATATTACATACGACGTATTAGTCTTTTAAATCATTTGTTACATGTACAGTGAGCATCAAAAGAAATTCTACACCATGGATAAAATTCTAACAATCATTAAACTTTTTTTTTAATTTTTTTTAAATTTTTTGTAATCTTTTTTGTTTCATTTTTAAAAACTGGCAATGAAACAATTTTAAAATAGAAATAACAGTAATTTATTAATGTAGATTTTTTAATGTACAGTTTATTTTGAAGCTTACTGTATATTCCCCGACCTTCCATTTTTCCAGTCAATTTAAAACTTATTTATTAAAAATTTATTTACAGAGATGAAAAATACCCCAAGTATTGTATTTATTTAGGAAGAGCCACAACCATTACGCTCGACTAAGAGATTATTTAAATTTTTTTCTTGGCGGTCATCCTTACTTTAGGGTTGCAATAGCCAATAATGTAAATGAAGATACGTTATGTGAGATCTTTAAAATCATGTCAGATCGAATTATAATGCAATCTAATTTGAATTTTTAACACATTTTTTGTCGAAACAGTTTTACCTAAATATTACGCTACATGTACACATTTCCGCCAGGGAAAATCAAAATGTCAGATGACAAGTCAGATGTAAAACATATGAATTCATGTATTAGTATAAGAAGAAACTTTACTATTCATACTACATACTACATTGACTCATATGACTTTCATTTATAAAAACTAAAACTAGAAAAAAAAAACCTCATTATGGTCAGATACTTAATAAGAGATTAAAAAAACCTCAAAGTAAGTAGTAATTATGTGCACGTATTATAACAACAAATTATAGTTTAAAAATAATGTTGAGGTTTAAACTAAAAACTACGTAGTTTCTTTCGAGTTTAATGATTTGTGATTTGTGCGTTTATAATGAATATGAGTCAACTGCCAACAAACCTATTAAAGCTGGTTCCCATTAGAAAACTTTTTTAGTAAAGTTTTTGTATCATTTCTTTTGGATTTTAAACAAAAAATTTTATGTTGAAATTCTCTTTTAAATTCTAAGCAAAACTGCTCAGCATGACATGGAAAATAATTCAAATTTTCGTCTCTTTTTCTCTCCTAATAGCTCGCAGTTGAATTAAATTAATCTCAGAGCTGACGTGTTCTTCCGAAACGGCTTGTTTGTGTAAAAATTTTTTTCGGCATTTTGCAGCGTCATGATAAATGTTTACAATCTTGCGATCCAGTGAGTGGCCGAATTAGGCGAACAGAATAAAAAAAAATTGTAAATAAACAATTAAAAAACAAAAGAAAAAACTAACAACAAAATTAAAAAAAAAATATTAATAACAAAAACAAACACTCATTTACTAGGGTTCGCAGAATAGTTTTTATTTTCATTTCAATGTTATCACAAGTTTTTTTTTTTTGTTTAAACAATTTTTCTGGTCTTCGCAGAAACGAACATAAAACCCCCCCTATTAGATATTATTTTCTTCTTACTGAGTAAATTATATTGAAAATATATTTTTCAATTTCATTATTTTCTGTATCGAAAATAATATTTCCTACACCCAATAACCATACATATATACATAATTGGTCATTACAACCCTTCAGTCAGGATTCCGACATAGCTTCTCACACCACTTATGTTGTGTGTGTTAATTTTATACATGAGTCTAAAAACGACTCCGAACTACAGATTTTTGAGAAATTTTTCATGGCAATTTTGTTTTACTCTCAGAGTTTTTGCCAGAAAAAGCCGAAGAAATATTTTCTCACATTTCTTTTTATTAGTGATATCTGACCTGGGGTTTGAACCGCGGCTTCACGTCTAATACGCCAGAACACTACCTACTAGACTACAGCCAATACATCGGATAACAATAATCGAAATATATGAGCACCTGACATAAAAAAGAATAATAATCAGAGATATCGGACGGTTTTTCGTTTAACAGTACAAAAACATTGTTATCACACTGTATGGTTGAAAACAACAAATACAAAACGAAGAGCTAGTTTATCTATTTCGATAACAAGTTCCACTAATGACTAAAATCTAACAAAACAACAGGTTGTTTTTGTTGGCAATTAATAATGACTTGCTATCAGAAAATACTCTCCTATTAAAAAACACTACAAGTCAAGAATGCTCATTTGAAATGAGTATATTTTTTTTATTAAATAAATGAGCATTTGGTTACCAGACTTTGTAGACAACGGAACACTGGACATAATTCGGTAAAACTTAATAACATCAAACCAATTTTTTGTTTTGTTTATTCCCTCGCACATAATCGATATAAATCGAATTTGTTTGTATTATTTTAGCCATGGATTTCTATTATATGCCACCCTCTGGACCTTGCCGTGCTGTAGAAATGACAGCCAAGGCTGTGGGCGTTGAACTGAACAAAAAATTTATAAATTTACTTGCCGGTGAACAATTGAAGCCCGAATACTTGAAAATCAATCCCCAACATACTGTGCCCACTTTGGTCGATGGTGATTTGGTTTTGTATGAATCTCGTGCCATAATCGTTTATTTGTGCGAGCAATATGACACCAGCAAGAAATGGTATCCCGAGTGTCCCAAACAACGTGCTGTTATCAATCAACGTTTGTACTTCGACATGGGCACATTCTATAAATGTTTCCGTGACTATTATTATCCCCAACTGAGGTTCAATGCTCCAGCCGATCCAGAAATGTACAAAAAAGTCGAAATTGCTTTTGAATTTTTCAACACCTTCTTGGAGGGACAGAAATTCGCTGCTGGCGAAAATGTTACTGTCGCTGATATTTCGCTCTTGGCAACGATTACCAATTTTGAAGCCACAACATTTGATATCAGTAAATATCCCAATGTTGCTAGATGGTATGATGAGTGTAAGAAAGTTGTACCCGGTTATGCTGAGAACTTGGAAGCTTGGTTGAGTTTGAAGAAGTACGTTAAGTAGATATTAATGCGTTAAAATTTGATCGATTTTAATAAGAAAGAATAAATTAAAAATTTTTTAAATTTCAAATGAAATAAATTCCTAGTTATTGAGAATATAGACCAACTGTTTTGGTATTTGTCATTGTATTTTTAAAAATTTTTGTAATTCTATTCCAAAAGTTCTTCTCGTCTATTAAATTTAGAAACAAAACCAGTCAATTATTTATTTAAACTTTTTAAGTGTAATGTACTCTAAAAAGAATCGAATCGAAAGTACTTCAGTAACATCTCAAACTTTTCGTTGAATGATATTCATGCAGTTTGTAATTGATCGTGTGCCAAGAGGGCTCGCATTTGGTAGCACGTTCTGACAGGTTTTTTTTTAAATTTTCTGTGTTTATATAAACCGAATTTTTCCTTTATAGTTTCAACCGATTTTAAACGTTTTTTGTTCTGTTTTCTAACTTCAGTATCAATTCAGTATTTTCAACATTTAGGGTCTCCCCGATAACTTATTTCAACTATACTGGCTACAATCTATTGTAGCAGACTACAACTTGAATTGAACTCACACTGCCAGACTCCACTACCCTACAGAGGTCTTGAGATAAGGGTTTCTTCTAAAATGTTCTCTCTCTTTTATAGAGAGCTTATTTATTAAATTGGTCTTTAAATACATTTTTTAAGTTTCAACGAATAATACCCCTAAGTAGTGTACTTTAAATACTGGTATCCCCTATCGTTGTGACCTGCTTATGTTTGAATTTTTGCTGATAAAAATTCAAACAAAATTTCAAAGAAAACTGAATGCTAAAGAAACATATTCACATACGAACAGATTAAAAAACAATAATAAAAAATAAAGCAAAACATAATAAACAAGTGTAAAGCAGAACATTCTGGAAGTCACGGTTTTGATAAACACTACAGTTCACTTTTTTCTTTATTCGAATAAATAAGAGTCATTTTAAATGGACGGCAAATGCAGATAATTTTTAAATTTTACTTTAAATTTATGAAGAAGACATAAACTGAATATGCTTTAACGAATTATTGCTCAGTGTTTTATACGTTTTTAGATTATAAATATTTAGAAATATCACATAAGGCCAGTATGCTTTGTTCGTAAAAGATTAATCGACTCATTAAAGTCAATAAATTTAGTTCATTCGTTGTACAAATTTTATTTCTGCCTATGACCACAACTTGGTTTAAGTTCTTTGTATTCGGATTTCACCCATAAACAAACCTGATCGAGTTTAAAACGGTTCCAGATTCTTTATCATTAAATAAGTATCACACCATGACGTATTTGTTAGCAGCTGAAATGTGACATGAGAATTTCTCCACCTAAAGAAATTTACTAGGAATGATTTTATTTCAAGTTAGACTGTTAGCCATCAGATATTCTTGTCCGGGATAATTTACGTTATCCAAACAGTTTTCAATACAAATACGTTTAGCAAGCTATGGCTTTCATTTTAAAGTACACAGCCTTCGAATGTTCGCGGGTACTAGTTGTCATTAAAGATTTTGCAAAGTGTAGATGACTGCATACATATCAATCGACTAAGAACATTACTTCTGCAGCTATGGGCCACAGGGACAACCCAAAAAAGTAGCATCATCATCCTCAAACACGCATCAGTAAAAGTTCACTTCTGTGCTGTGACAGTACACATCATTCATGTACAATCTTCCACTTCTTCGCTGGAAGTGAAACACTACACCTCTTAAAATTTGAACAAGTCTAGTTCTGTCGTCACCGTTTCGTATATTAAAAAAGATTTTGAGCGAAAAGTGGAAGAAGGTAATTTGTTTTTGAGAAAGCTTGATACATTGCTTGGTAACTGGGGGCCATCTATTTCAATGGTTAACCACATAAGGCCTGACGTACATACATACATAAATTATTGGCCATTAAAATACTTTTGTCAGTATTATAACCTATATTCTTACTCCACCAGTGCTGTGTTATCCATGAGTAACTTGATCTACTGTTTGAGGTCAACTACGAACGATAGATTTGAGAAGATTTTTCATTGCAATTATTTACTCTCAGAGCATTTGCCACAAGACTTATTATTATTTCTTTCTAGATGTCAGAGCTGGAGTTCGAACTCTCCAGCTCTCGACTACGGACCACGGTTATCACATAAGACCTCTACGCCCAAAATATTTGAAAAATTGATAAAGTTCGACAAAATGTGGAAGCTATAGGTATTCAAGGTTCAGTAATATCGATTTTAAGTGATACCTTTAAAGGTTGTGATCATCGAGGTTTTTAAAAAAATCGACAGCATGTGATCAAAAAAACTAGATTTCTTTCCATTGATAAAATTCTCGCACAAGCAAATCTATTTTGATGGTCTCGATAAAGGGTATTTTTAGATGGACTTATTGACTCTGCAGACTTCTTGACTCCGCTATACAAAAAATTATTAGTTATTGATTCATCTGTTGTACAACATTTCAAACTTAATTTACAATTTCAAAGATCAAATTAATATCTGCCAGCTTATCTACCCGTTATGTTGTCAAATTCTTATCATTACCCCAAACGCTAGGTGACTAATAAGGAACTATTTTCAAGTGCTATTAATCTGAAATTTAGAAAATGATAAGCACTGTATCAGATTAGTTGCAATTTAGCCTTTGAGGGTCTTGAAATATCAAATAAAACGAAATGATAAGGAAATATGAAGAAATTGTTTTTCTTGTGACCTAAAAATCACTTTCAAATTTATTTTCAACATTTTTTTTTTATTTTTTTATACATATTTTTTAGGGTTCAAATGACTTGCATTAAAGTTTTATTTTTGGCCGAAAAAAAACAAAAAAAAATATAAAAAAAGGTGGTTGGCATGTATTTGAAGTGAATGTGACTGGTTGATGTTGGTGGTGGGTTGATATTGGAATTGAAACTTTTTGTTTGAACCACATTTTAACATTTATTTTTTTGTTTCTTTCTCTGGATTTAGTTTTTCACGTTTAAATGGAAAACGAAGTTTATTCAATTACCAGCACAAAAAAAAAATGAAAGAAACTTGAATTAGAGTTTATTGCTGCATTCCTTTGGATTGCCTTGGTATGGGTTTCTTAATATAAGAAACTTCTGTTACGCTTCTCAACTGGCTCAAATACATACATACATACAGCACACACTAATTTCAATAGAAAATTGGTATTTATTGCTCTTGCGGCGGCTTAAAATAGCTCATGTCTTTGCAGGCCACAACATTTTCAGCATAGCCGGGTATAACCAGTTTACAGTTGTCATACCATTTCGCTACATTTGGATATTTGCTGTAATCGAAACCAACTGCCTCGAAATTAGTCATGGTGGCGCATAAAGCAATATCGGCAATGGTGTAGGTGTCTGTATCGGCTACATATGGCTTGGCGGTTAAGAAGGTTTCCAAATAGCTAAAGGCCGCCTCGACTTGTTTGTACTTTTCCGGATCAGCAGGTTGTTTGCGCAACACAATGGGCACATAATAGTCTACGAAGCTCTTAAAGAATACGCCCATGTCAAAGTACAGACGTTGATTTATGATGGCCTTTACTTTCGGCACTTTCGGATAGAGGGAACCAGACTTGTCGTATTGCTCAGCCAAATAGATGAGTATGGGACGGGATTCCCACAAGGCAAAGTCACCATCCACAATGGTAGGTATGGTATGGTGGGGATTAATTTTTAGAAATTCTGGATTCAATTGTTCGCCAGCAAATACATTCAAGATTTTCTTATTCAACACTACGCCTACAGCCTTGGCGCACATTTCAACGGAACGGCATGGTGGTGAGGGTGGCAAATAGTAAAAATCCATAATAAAATCTAAAATTAAAATAATATTTAAAAAATAATAATGATTTAATTAATAGAATAAAAGAAATAATATTGATTAACTGTTTTCCATATTTCAAATAAATTACCTTTTTGTGCAGGCTGCGTTGACTGGTGGTAGACAAGTTGCTGGAATGTTTTAAACTTTATTTTTATACTGACATTTTAACGAGTCTATTCGGGCACATTTTCTTATCGCAAAACATAAAGATTATAAATTATTATCTAAGCGATATGAATAGAATGAAATGAAATACAAATGTTACCTCATTCTAGCACTTCTTTCTAATGGTGTGAGTTGAAGTTGTTGCCTGATTAGAAATTAGCGTGATTTTGTTACTGTTAAGGTAATGAAGAAATAAAAAAAAATATGAGTTCAAGTAGTAGTTAGTACACGCCCTGAAAGCAAAAATATGTTTTTTGAATAGCAAAAAAGAAATTTTTTATAAATAATTAATCATTTCGACGTCGCTTTGTACCTCTTCCCCCGAATTAAACGAAGTTGTCCTTAGCCTAGATACAATAAAATCGGTTCAATTTTATAAATAAACGTAAACACGATATTGTTGACAGTCATTCCAAATGGCCTCTCAGTTTCTAAGGTCAACATCTCACGTCAAAATGGACAACTGAGTAAACCAATATAAAACAATTAACAGGAAGCCAGTGAAATTTTTATCAATGACATAAAAAGATTAGATCGTTGGAATACTATGGACCAATTTAAATGCAACAATCGCAGGCTTGTTTCAAAGATAGAATATATTTTCAGATCGATTTCAATCAGAATCAGAACAGGGGAAAATGGTTAAAACTTTCTATTTCCTTTTAAAAATCGGAGAGAAAACTAAAGAAGTTACTTTCTTAATTAGACTAAAATATCTTTCCAGGCCCCCCTGCTTCTAGCACGCCTTCGCCAGTGGGTCACACCAATTGATGACAGGGTTTCCTTTTGCATTCGAATAACATAGCCGAGCCAGCATAACCTTGGGGTGTTATTACGCTGCACAACGCCCATTTCGTTGAGGAGCTCTTACAGCTCATGAATCGGTTGAGGAAATAATCTTCAACTCGAACTGGATCGAAGATCTAACGTAGGATTTTTTCTCGAATACTTTCAAGGCTGCTGTATCAGTGCTAAATATTGTTCACGTTTCTACGCCATAATAAAGTACGGGATGGATGGACATCTTGTAGAGTAGAATTTTAAAAATTATAAGATTTCAATTCTTCTCCATTTAATTCACCCAGGGAACTCCTATTTACCCCACAGAGAGGATAACGTACATTACAGAAAAGTCAGTCAGTGGGACCTCTTAAAAAGAAGAAGAACTAAAATATTCAACGGTCGATAATGACAGATTGTAACCCTATGAGTCTAGAGCTTGCTACAGTAGATGACATAACTGTTTAGTTGGAAAAAATTGAATAAAGAAACTGAAACTAAGTAGAGCAATAATAAGAAGATAAGAGAATATGCTTTATGACGTGAGCTAATGATTCAAAAGACGGATTTCAGTTGTCTGTGGTAAGCATGCAGCACAAATATTTTTAACATGACTTTCAAGACGAGGATTTCGAAACTATATTTTAAAGGTCTCGCTGACTACATGTAACCTATAATCTTGACCGTTTAATGTCAACTAATTTTCTCATACAGAATGGAAAATTTTCTTCCCCTTATCCCTCGGAAAGTATATGGAAACTATAAAGAATCTTCATTGTACACGGTATGCTACGATTATATTTCAGTCACAATCCCCTAGTTTGTAGAGTACCATGCTTGTTCCAGTGCGCTTTGGTCTTCTTCGGTTTCTTTAGCCATGCCGATTTTAGTCCAACGGCATTGCTGTGATACAATCACAGTACCTCCGGGAGGTACTTCCTCTTTCTATTCCCATGTGATAATGTTTTAAAATAACCAAATTGTTCTTTGCAATTACAAGTAAATCAATTGTGTCGAGCCAGGTTAAGTTTCTTCTAATTAAGTACCCTAATTTAACCACTGAAGGGGCTGCGTAGAGCTGAGCTCATTCTAATTTAATTTTACGGTGCAGAATTTGGATTTTAAACAACTCTAAGCGACCAAGCCACATTATCTTTGATATCATTTGGATTCTTTGGTCAAATTGCAGAAACAAAATTATGTTGCTATTGTGCGATAGTTGCTGCAACCGATAGTTTCGACAATGGCTTGCTGTATGTATCTCACTCAGTGTAGGGCATTTATTTTCTAAATGGAAATGGTGAAGTTACTGCAATCGCTGGATTTTCGTATTAGAAAACTATTTATGGAGATATACTCTTACAAGTTGTTAAACGGTTTAGGTAAACGATTCACAAAACCTACATGAATCACAATTACAACAGAAATGAAACGAAAAACTAAACCTCTTACCGGTTTAACCACAAAAGGAAATACGGTGAATAAAAACGTAGCCGAGATGATTAATTGACAGAGTGGACACTGTTTGATGCACTATACACTGAAACATTTTAAAAGAAATTCAATCGTGCCATTCACTTTTATTTATTAAATAACTGTTAATACATATTCAAACATTTTTTCTGAAAAAATTTCTTTTTTTATGGTAATTTCATTAAAAAAAAGAAAAAATAAAAAAATTAAAATCAATTCAATGTTGGCTTAGTGTAGGGGATTACTTTTTCTCTGATAACAAGCACAACCAAAAGAGACCTCAAAAACAATTGGATAAAAGCCAAAATCTGAAGCTGAAGAGAAGAAAAATACTCACAAAAAGACTTACGAAAAAAATTATGAATTCAAACAAAACACAAAATTTCAGACGCCGGTTGCCAAACTTAGAAAGCAAAATTTAGATACACGTATAGAGTTTTGTCAGTTAAAATATAATTTTTGGAAATCAATAAAACAACAACAACAATAATACTATGGAATTTTCATTATAAAACAGAATAGTGGCGGCTGTTATCTGCACTTCTAAGGCCTAATTAATCATAATAAATCGCTAAAGAGAGAAAAAATAAAAGATAAAAAGCTTCGATTGGCTTCTTTCTTTTTTCAAAAATTAGAAATCTTTTCAAAAATTGTTTGTTTTTCGTTTTAAACAAGACTTCATATATATTTTTAATATATTTTTAGAAGTTCTAAACAAATAATAATAATCAAATAAATTAATATTAAATTAAATTGTGATTAGAACATACATAAATAAATGATATTCATTTTTCTACAACAACTGCAGCTACTAAACACGTATGTATGCTTCTAGAGAAAAAAAAGTCAACATATTATGCATTAAAAATTTAAAAATAATTTAATGAAAAGAAAACTAAAAATTAAACAGAAAAACAAACACAATTGCAGTCATTTTTCAAAAAATTCTCTCAATTGCTCTCAAATGTTATGCCATGACAAACGTTTTTTCAATAAATACACAAAAAACCAATACATACACATACTAAATGATTTACTCGTAATTTCTTTGAGAGTGTTTGAAAATATGTTTTCAAAAAAATTGTTTATTGGGTAGGCAACGTCCTATTTAATGCCCCTACGTTGTTGGTCATTACAACGCTTTTGTTGGGATTACGACCTAGCTTCTCATATTAATCATGATCTAAGTGTCAGTTTTATTCATGGATTTCGGGAACTACAGTTCATTTTAATTTGTCTACCGGGGAAAATATTTAAGACGCTCTGCATCAAGTTTAAGAAAACATCACTTAACCCAATCCTTTCCATTTAAATTTCTTATCCTCGGCAACATTCAACTATTTCACGTAGTTCGATTCAGTTAAGAATTGATTACACAGCCCTGCATGGGGTTTGCAAATAAAATGGCTCCAGGTATTTCCGAAGGCATTTTGCGCTCTGAACACCAATCTGGGTTCAAAAACTTTCCATCACTTCAGATTTACTTGAAAAATACAGATCTTCATTTAGATTTAAAAAATTCATAATGGCGGATCCAATGTGGCGGTCAAGTAAATCTGATTAATTTTTATAAATCTCGACCGCCATATTAGATCCGCCATTTTGAATGTTTTAAGTAGCTTACATTGTATTTTGGCAGCGATTTTCTAACTTTCTTAATCTCCGAAGGATTTTACTTATTTACTTACTAACTTAATTGATCGTTACAAAGATTTAGCCGGGATTACAACCCAGCTTATCACACTACTCATTTTTTATCCAAGAACAGATTTGAGAAACTATTCATTGCGATTTCATTTTACTCATAGAGTTTTTACCAGAAAACTATTGAGAGAAAATCACCGAAAGAAATATTTTTCAAATTCGCTTTGTTCGAGTTATCTGAGCAAGGGTTTCGAACTACGAACTGTTTCTTATAAGCCTACATGCACACTACCTACTGGACTTCCATACGATGTTATCATGTGAAAATGAGTGATAAAATTTGATATATTCTGGTTATGAATCAATGAATTTTTCATAATGTGTAGCATCTCAAGGGCAATTATGTTTGTTCATAAACCAATGTAAGCTATGAAATGCCAGTTTCTAAGTTCCCATTGATGGCTTAGTTATGGGCCACATACATATGTATATGTTGACAGTGTTTTCTACTGAAGTTTGTATCCTGTTCTTATACCCATACATAGAAGAAGAGTCACAAATCAATGCATGTGTGTTGCAATACCTCTTAATGAACAGAAGGGTACAAATGTTTTTGTATTCAAAAAGAAATAAACAAGTTTTATTATTTTATTTGTTGTCTTTGCTTTTCGTAAACCATCAACAACATATGTCTGTATTTTTTTATAAAAACAATAAAAACAAAAACATGCAATAATACTTAGTTTATAACAACATTTTGCCGGTTGTCTGTTTAATCTCTGACTTATCACATTCATATTCTCACACTTGCTCTCTCTCTATCTTTAATTGTGTCTCTTTTTGATATTTTATTCAATTTCATGTAATTTCTCACAGTGTGTGTATTTCATACAACTGTTCGTTGATAAGGGTTCTGTGTTTGTGGATTTCTCAAGAGGGCTGACTATTGGTATACGTCATCGGAATAGTTTAAATAGACGCTACTCTCCAAGATACAGACAGTCGTACGTTGAGTTTTGTAACGTTCACAGCCAAGACAACCTAAAGCACTAAAAGTAAGTCGTTTAAATAAATTTAAAAAAAAATATTTTTTTTATTTGGAAAATTAAAAAAAAAGAAACCGGCATTATAAGCAAACTTTATGGAGAAAAAGTACAGTGCCTTGTTAAACAAAAGTGGCAGAAAAAACCAAGGAATTTCAAGTTGAACTTCAAAGAAAAACCAAAAAATAAATACAAAGAAACTTTTGATTTGTTAAAGATAATTACAGAACAAAACATTTGTGGTTTAAGTTAGTAATGGTCGCATAAAATATTTCCATGAGAGAATGTTCGAGAATTAATAATGCATGGAGAAATCATGTTAAACAGTTATAAAGTTATCTCTCCTATTGTTTTATGTTCTTTTTGTCTTTTTTTTTGTCTGTTTTTATGAATTCCAAATGAATGTACCATATGTACACTATCGTTAGAAAAAAAAAAACAACAATTACACGCTTTTAATGCCATAAATATTAAGCAACATCCGCCAAGTAATTATAGTTTCTAATTGTTTTTTATTGTTTTCTTTTTTACTTTTTAGCAATAATGGATTTCTACTACAAGCCCGGTTCCGCTCCCTGCCGCTCAGTCTTGATGACTGCTAAGGCTCTTGGCATTGAGCTCAACAAGAAATTGTTGAACTTGCAAGCTGGCGAACACTTGAAACCCGAATTTGTTAAGATCAATCCCCAACACACCATTCCCACATTGGTCGATGGTGATTTTGCCTTGTGGGAATCACGTGCCATTATGGTTTACTTGGTTGAGAAGTACGGCAAGAACGACGCCTTGTTCCCCAAGTGCCCCAAGAAGCGTGCCGTCATCAACCAACGCTTGTACTTCGACATGGGTACCCTCTACAAGAGCTTCGCTGACTACTACTACCCACAAATCTTTACCAAGGCCCCTGCTGATCCTGAAATGTACAAGAAGATTGAAGCTGCCTTTGAATTCTTGGACATTTTCTTGTCTGGCCACGAATATGCTGCTGGTGATGCTTTAACTGTTGCCGATTTGGCTCTGTTGGCCACTGTCAGCACCTTCGAAGTTGCTGGTTTCGATTTCAGCAAATACGCTAATGTTGCCAAGTGGTACGCTAATGCTAAGACTGTTGCCACCGGTTTCGATGAGAACTGGGAAGGCTGTTTGGAATTCAAGAAATTCTTCAACTAATTTTTAAGGCCCCATTTGTTTTTCATTTAATTTGTAATGTAATTTATTAGTGTTAAAATTAAAAATCTTACAGATTTTTTTATATATTTTTTCTAATTTGTTAGAAACATTTAAAATATAAAAAAAAAGTATAAAAAAATTCAAAATTTTAATGGTTTTTTATTTGCTTCCATATATGTATTTTACATACAAGTAATATATATACACAGATCTTGACCTAGATCAATATGAATATACGCGAGTATTAGAACGCTTTTAAACGCAACTGTTTCAAATATTTTATAAAAGTAAAGAAATTAAAATTCGTGAAATTAAATTATTAGTCAAGGTCATCTAATGAAGCCGAACACAAGGTTTTCAATAGAAAACCGGGGGAATAAACCACCCGTGGTCTATAATTCGACACTTTACGATATGCATGTCTGTTGCAAACATTTCAAGGTCAATTCCTTATTTGTGTTAAAACTTTTACGAATTTTTTGTTAACATTTGCAGAAATTATGCCGGTTGTATAGTTTGTGATTTTCACGGATCCACTGGTATGTAGTGTGTTCGCTTAGCAGACTTGAGGCCACGGTTCAAACCCCCAGGTCAGACATCTCCAACAAAATGAAATAAAAATCAAATATTTCTTCGGCGATTTTCTCTCAGCAGATTTCTGGCAAAAATTCTGAAATTACATAAGATATTGACATGAAAAAGTTTCTCAAAAATCTGTCATACGGAGTTGTTTTTAAACTGTAGGTCCCGGCATAAAATTAACACACACAACATAAATGGTGTGAGAAGCTAGGTCGTAATACTGACTGAAGGATTTTAATGTCTAATTATGTAAATATGTATGTATGTAATCCGTATAATAATTCTTTAAACAATAATAATTTATAGGATGATTTGGGTTTCATATAATTTGAGCAAAAATTAAAAACAAAATCCAGTTAATAAAAATGTTCTAAATTTATTGATTTTTTCTATGTCAGCACTATATACTTACAAATATCTTTTAAAGAAATATACGATTAATTTTACTAATTAACATTTCATACCTTTAAGTATCTGATAAATATCAAAAAAAAGAAAGAAAGAGGATCGCAAAAACTTGTTCTCTTCCGAAAATTATTTTTTAGCCTCTGATAAATAATATAAAGAGAGACTGATTGTGATGTTAATGTTAATCCGAGTTGCCGTGGTTTAGATGAAAATAAACAAAATTAAATAAATTGAATGAAAATAAAAAATTATATTTTAAAATGATAATAAAAATTGAAAAACTCGATGATAACTTTTTTTAATTCAAATTTAATAGAAAAAGATAACAGCCTATAACGCTTTCTTTGACGTGTAGTCCTTTGAGATAGAGTCTCATGCTTGAAGTTGCCCGGCAATCTCCTATTGTTTGCAATTTAATTACGGGAGACAACTTCTGCTTCGCATGTACATATAAAATATTCACAAACAAAATTCTACGGATTATTATCGCTACTCCGTGGTACCTTATAAACTCAACGTGCCTTCACGTCAAGTGATAACTGATAAAGCCCCCTATTCAAGTCAAATTCCTTGGCATACTGGACTACCGTGGATATATTCGTCTGAAAAATAAGGCCACTGTCTTTTTCATGGCAATTTTATGTCACTCTCAGAGTTTTTGCCAGAAATCTCCTGAAAGGAAGTTTATTTTTTCATATTTCATTTTGTTGGAGATGTCTGACCTAGAGTTTGAACCGTGGCCTCACGTCTAATAAGCCATCATACTACCTACTAAACTACGGTGACTTCAAGGACAAATCAATAACTTCACAATATTTCATTAGAATAGTACATCAATCAGAAGTTTATCACACATTAACCAGTCATGCAGTTTTCGAAGCACCGATCAAGGCCATCATAGACTTCAAACTATCTCACATTGGCAAAAATGTTTTGGAAATACTGTTACTCTGTATTAATAATATCTGGTCTAGTAGTAAAATCGAACTTTCCAGGGAGACTGATTAATTGAACAAATGTTTATAAGTTCAGTAAAAAAAATGGTTAGAAAACTGCCTCCGTATAGTCATCAGGAAACTTCTTTTTCTTGTCACTATAGCTTTACGACTTAAATTTTACGATCAAGAACAAGAGATTGAAATAAAGTTGGCAACAACTATACGGAGTTGTACAGATCCATAAGTTTATTAGCAATAAAGTGTGAACGTTTTAAAAGCTCTTCGGAAAAATACTTACAGTGTTCCCATTTCATTCTGTCGAAGGACATTTGAGAAAGTGGCCCACTTTTGCGATCAATAACACATTTGATGTATGGTAACTGCCACTTTATAATTATTTTTTTAAAATTTAATTTTACGCAATGAAAGTGCCCCCAAAAAAACACTAGACTTGCTTAATAAAATTTGGCGCGTCTATGATAAATTAAAAAACTTGCTTAAGTAAAATTGAAAAGTGTGAACTAAGACAAAGCTCATTATTTTATTTGTTGTGTTTAATCTTTAAACAACTTTAACAAACAACTTCAAATAAAATGTTAAAAAATAGAAAAACAATAACAACAGCTTGTATTAAGATTGTAAACAATTCTTATCGGTAAACTGTTTTATTTTTAAATTATTGCACAGTCACTATCCCTCCTCTCTTTCTCTGATTCACTAATTATTATTTATGGATTTCCAAAGAGTGTTGGCTATTGGGATTCGTCATCAAAGTCATTTAAATAGACGCTGCTCTTTCAAGATACCAACAGTCGTACGTTGAGTTTAGTAAGGTTCACAGCCAAGTTAAGCTAAAACAAGAAAAGTAAGTGTACAAATAAACCGGCATTATAAAAGATGAAAAAAATACAGTGATTTGTTAAACAAAAGTGGAAAAAAATTAATTAAAATCAAATTTGAAATAAAAAAATAAAAAAAAATTAAATATTTATAGTAGAATTCTCTCTCGAATCGTTTGAATTCATACTCTGTCTATAGCTTTACGTGTTAAAAAAAAAACGAAATAAAAAAACATCATGTGATTAATTGCCCTTAAATTTAAACAAAAAAATTAACTCTAAACCGAAAAAATTTCTTATTGTTCTTGGACTTGTTTTTTGCTTTTTCTCTATTTAGTAATAATGGATTTCTACTATATGCCCGGTTCCGCCCCTTGCCGCGCAGTCATGATGACTGCCAAGTCTGTTGGCATTGAGCTCAACAAGAAATTGTTGAATTTAATGGCTGGCGAACATATGAAACCTGAATTCTTGAAGATCAATCCCCAACACACCATTCCCACTTTGGTCGATGGTGACTTTGCTTTGTGGGAATCTCGTGCCATTATGGTCTACTTGGTTGAGAAGTACGCCAAGACCGACTCCTTGTTCCCCAAGTGCCCCAAGAAGCGCGCCGTCATCAACCAACGCTTGTACTTCGATATGGGCACTCTCTACAAAAGTTTCGGTGACTACTACTACCCACAAGTCTTTGCCAAGGCTCCTGCCGATCCTGAATTGTACAAGAAAATTGAAGCTGCCTTCGAATTCTTGGATATTTTCTTGTCACGTAGCCAGTATGCTGCTGGTGATTCTTTGACTGTTGCCGATTTGGCCTTTTTGGCCACGGTCAGCAGTTTCGAAGTTGCTGGTTTCGATTTCAGCAAATACGCTAATGTTGCCAAGTGGTACGCTACTGCAAAGACTGTTGCTCCCGGTTTCGATGAGAACTGGCAAGGCTGTTTGGAATTCAAGAAATTCTTCAACTAAGTTTTAAGTTCCTTTGTGTTTTCAATTTTTATTTATAATTTAAATTAAATTAGTTTTATATGTAATAAATATTTGAAAAAAAAAAATTGCACAAATTTATTGTAATCATGTTTTCAATACATACATACATACACGAATAGAAACAACAGGTCTTGACCTAGATCAATATGTATTTGTCTATAAAACTGTTATATAGTAAAGGTAAGAAACTTGGGAAATTTATCTACTATCTAAGGTCATTTAACAAAAGCAACACAAGGTCATTGTAAAACTAAATTAAAAACGTGAAATTTTCTAAAAAAATTTATTTTTTTAAACACATTTTGTTTTTAAAATAACAAAATTTGAACATAAGAAAATTTTGAATTTTTTGATATGTTGCTACTATTTTTTCCACCACTGTAAGTACACCAATCGTACAAGAAAAAGCAAGGGAAACTTCTTGAAAGAATTTGTAAGGACTTGTTTTCATTTATTAGCTGTAGAATTACGTTCAATTTACTATTTTACCAGGTGTTTAGTACAGAAATAGACAATAAATTAAAATGGCGCCCCTAATGGAACACTGTTATAAATATATTTATATTGTATATGTATGTACATGTATATAAATGGTTACATTTATAGTCCATTTATAGTCCGTAATTACTTTGTGACAATGGAAAGGCATTAATTTTTTATTGACATTTAATTGCTTAAACGTGTTTATATTCGATCATCCAAGGCATTATTTTTGTTCTTTTTTACGAATTTATAGCAATAAAGTGAACAATATTATAACAATTACATGTACATATGTATGTATATATACATATGTATTATAGGTCATTACAACCCTTCAGACCTAGGTTCTAACATCACCCATGTGTGTTAATTTTATTGATGAGGGGCGGGACCTACAGTGTAAAGTCGAATCCGAATGACAGATCTTGAGGAACTTTTGATGACAATTTTAATAGCTCTCAGGGTTTTTGCCAGAAATCTGCTCAGAGGAAGTAGCCGAACACATATTTTTTCATATTTCGTTTCGTTGGAGATGTCCGACCTGGGATTTGACCCGTGGCCAACACACTACTTAAGAGTAAATTTCAAAAAGATTCGCCAGCTTTTAGTGTCTGGCAGAGCTCATAATGATTTTGAAATCTTTAAGTACCGACACTTCTCTCCATTCATTACGTTCCATCTGACTGTTGCATGCAAGATTCTAATCAATATCCTGCGATATTTCACACTCGTACTGGTCCTATTCTGGTACTTTTATAAGCTTTCTTTTGTCGAACATTAAATTATTGATTTTCTGTGTAGGTTAGGTTAGGTTAGAGGACGTGTACTTGTCAATTAAGACAAGTACAGTATCCGGAGGTCGAATTGACCCATTGTACAACGTCCTAGTTTCTCACACCACTTATGTTGTGTGTGTTAATTTTATACATGAGTTGTGGGACCTACAGTTTAAAGTCGACTCCGAACGGCAGATTTTTAGACACTAATTCATAGCTAGGTCCTGATCCTGCAAAATATTAACTGACCTTTCTGTTCTATACTACACTTTCAGGGACAATTAAAAAATGTTCTTCCAATTTAAGGTTCTCTTGATGTTCGAGTCTTATCAGCTTCTAAATGAATCAAATAACTTTAATTTGTATAATCCATCGCCTGTGGGTGCCATGGTAGTCTAGTTGGTAGTGTCCTAGATTTTTAGCGTGAAGGTTGTGGGTTCGATTCCCACCAGAGTCCTTGGTCTGTGAAACTACACTGAGCATATGGTTAAAGTTACTCAGCGTGTATATAATTAAATATAGTTTGTAATTGGATTTTAATTAATAAATACATAAAAATCTTTCCACTGCCTTTTCTACGGCCGTAAATTTAGCGTGTTTGTACGTATAACCAGATAATGAATTTGAAATGTCAGGGGATGTTCAACTTGACGTATAAAACAAATACAATCAAGTAAAAAAACAAAAAATAAATACCATTTAGCACCTACTATTCCCCTTCGTAGTCGCCGTAGTCTAGCAGGTAGTGTGTTGGCTTATTAGACGTAAAGCCAGGGTTCGAGCCCCAGGCCAGACATCAAAACCAAATGCAACAAAAAGTATTTCTTTGGCTACTTTCTCTCAGCAGATTTCTGGCAAAAACTTTGAGAGTAAATAAAATTGCCATGAAAAGTTTCTCAAAAAATCTGTCGTTCGGAGTCGACTTTAAACTGTTGGGCCCACCACTCATGTATAAAATTAACACACCCCACATAAGTGGTGTGAGAAAATAGGTCGTAATCCTGACTGAAGGGTTGTAATGAACAATTATGTATGTATGTATTTCCCTTCGCTTACTTTCGAAATTTCAAGTCCTATTTCAGAAAATACTGCGGATGTCGCCACTAAAAATTAACACACACAACATAAGTAATGTGAGCAACTAGGTTGTAATCCTGACTGATGGGTTGTACTAAACAATGGTGTATGTTATGTATTTAAGAAAATATAGTTCAGCTTAGAATAGCTCGTAGAATTCTATACCCCTGGATGCTGGGATGAATAATCCCTTTCCTACCCTTTGCACACGTCTATTATACAAGCAATCTGAGCTTTTAAGATAACTGAAACATGTTTACGATAATGTATGTAGCAGTTTTGAACTTTAAACTTAAGTTAACGTGTGATTTCGTTAGGATCATAGCGATTTAAAATTTTCTTGGGTGGTATTGACCACCATTTGTATCCTATGTACTGTAATTGGTTACATCCGAAGGTTATTCACCAGAAACTGGAGCTGATAAGCCTTTGACTCATTAGATGGCCGTGTCTTATTCATAAAAACCTGAGTGAATGTTTATAATTGTTTGGCATTCTCAAATTAAATTTGGATTTAAAGTGTGGGAGTTGAAACGTCAGTTCAATTGTTTAAGTTTCTAAATTTGTTAACGATACTTTTTTTTTTTGGAAATTATAACTGACAATATTTAAAATTTAAAATTATCCAAGTGGATATGGTTTCTTACATTAAGTGAAACCAACTTAAACTTTTCGAATAATAATTTTAATTTGAATTTAACATTTGTAAGAAAATACGCCATCATTCTGAATGAGTCTGAGCGTTGTAATGGGTAACTAAGTATCATTTTAAATATAAGAATCATAAAGTTAAGGAAGAAGTAACACAAATCTTTGCTTTGAGTTTTAATTAAAATATGTTGGAGTTTTAAAACGAGCAAATTTTATATTTTTCAGCAAAAATAATTTGTATTTTTCAACGCCATATCAAAAGTCTAACAATTTTAAAAAATGTTAATCAATGATGCAATAGTTTAATTAAGCGCAATTAAAATGTATGAAAAATTTGTATTATTATATTCTACAATTAAAAATTAATTATTCGAAACAAAATTTTACGAAAAATAAAATTCTCCTATACAGACCAATATTAACTTTAATTTTGGTGACTTAATGGTCTCACACACCCCATTAAAATAAATACAAGCTTTCGTGACCAACAATACAAATTTTTAGTACTTATACGTATAACTTGTCAAATCATCATGAAATCAAACAAAAATTTATCAGCTTTCGTTCTAGAACTTGACACAGGGGGGAATAACTGAATGGTCAACAAAAGTAAATTACTGAACTAATGCAGACAGAATATAAAATGTATATGATATGTATCTGTATATACATATATATATCTGTGTATGAATACATATAATATTTATTATTATTACAATATATGCGAGTATTAGTATAACATATACAACACCTCAGATACAATCTATCAAATAAAAACTTAACAAATTATTCGACTAATGAATGGAAAAACAAAAATAAACGATTGCCATACCGAGCAGTTATTACTGAGAACCTAAATAGTGGCGGTTTAAATAAATTTAAGAGAATGAGTTTTACAGAGAAAACGAAAAAAAATTGTTTAAAGTGAAAATTAATTATGAAATGAGTTAAGAGCACTGAAATACGAAGAGAAAAGTCTGAAGCAAATTTGTTTAAGAGTTTCTAATTTTTGATGAGCTTTGTTTGCAAATAGGGCTATAAACGAGGAGCGCTATTAATATTTTGTGTAAATCATATGTATAATATTAACATTTTGAATCAGAGATCATGTTCTTTATTTTCTACGAATAGTATTTGGTACACCATCTGGGCTCCTTATTATTCAATCAGATACAACAGACAGTTGATACAGAACAAATTATGTTCCCTAGCCGTCTAATGCTGATTGAGGACTACCAAAATTGTCATACGTAAATACGTACATACATACATACATACGTACCTACATACATAATTGGTCATTACAACCCTTCAGACAGGATTACGACCTAGCTTCTCACACCACTGATGTTGTGTGCGTTAATTTTATACATGAGTAGCGGGACCTACAGTTTAAAGTCCACTCCAAGCAACAGATTTTTGAGAAACTTTTTCATGGCATTTTTCATTACACTCAGAGTTTTTGCCCGAAATCTGTGTTAGAAATACCTGACCAGGGGTTTAAACTGTGGCTTCACGTCTCAAAAACTATCTACTAGACTCAGCGACTACGGGCTTCGAGTTCTTCAGTGTTATTCGGTGTTTGGCTGTTCCATCTAGTGACCGTATACTTAAATTTTTTCTGTTTGCATTTCTATGGAGTTTAACACTCTAATAAAAGCAATCCACCAAATAACACGATTTTGTGTGGTTCATTTTATTTCGACTTTTCTTATTTGATTTTTGATTCATAAACGTCAGGTTATACGAGTTTTGTTGGCCAGTTTATCATTCAGACTTATGAAAATGGTATCAGATAGGGCTTGGCAGCGTTGCCATTGCCAGAGAGCTTTATCATCTACCACTCTCTTTTACGAAGTTCAATTCCGGCTTGCATAAGCATATCGATACCAAACTATTTCGTATTCTTCTATGTGTCAGTTGACATAAGTAAGAAGACAGTGGCTGATGGAACCGGTGACTTTTAAGGGTGTACATCCATAGAGAACAACAAATGTAACATTTGCTTCAAAAACGCGTGGCTTAGTATGGAAGATTTTCATGTTCTTATGACATAATTGTACAGTGACTTCAGTGCTTACTGGATATCTACCAAGATAACAAACTATGCTGTTAGTCAAGGCCTGATCTAGCAAAATTTTGGCTAAATTCTGCACCACATTATATCTTCATGAACAATTATTCATGCAGTACACTCTTCTTAGAATTCTGCAAAGCAAGCTCGATGCTGTATAACATACCTACAACTCTTCAGTCAGGATGACGACCTAGCTTTTCACACCACTTATGTTGTGTGTGTTAATTTTATACAGTTTGAAGTAGATTACGAACGACAGATTTTTGACAAACTTTTAATGGCAATTTCATTTACTCTCAGAGTTTTTGCCAGAAATTTGCTGAGAGGAAGTCGCCGAAGAAATATTTTTTTAGATTTTCGTTTTGATGTTTTACCTAGGGTTTGAACCCGCGCCTTACGTCTAATAAGCCAACAAACTACCTACTAGGCTACGACTATATAACTGTGATCTTTATAGTCTAATCTTTGTTACAATAAAGAAACGATTAAAATTTAAATTCATTTCCTTTTTCTATATCTTTAATAAATCAGATAATAAATTACAGTACAAAACAATAGTTATCCTACTTATAATTTAGTTGAAGTATTTCCTCAATTGCAAGCATCCTTCCCAATTCTCATCGAAACCGGGGGCTACAGATATACCATTGGCGTACCACTTGGCAACATTGGCGTATTTACTAAAGTCGAAACTAGTAACTTCAAAGGTGCTGACTGTGCTTAACAAAGCCAAATCGGCAAGAGTCAAACAATCACCAGCAGCATACAGGCTGTCAGCCAAGAATATGTCCAAGAATTCAAAGGCAGTTTCAATTTTCTTGTACAATTCGGGATTGGCAGCAGCCTTGTCTTTGTACTGTGGGTAGTAGTAGTCAGCGTAGCTCTTATAGAGTGTGCCCATGTCAAAGTACAAACGTTGGTTGATAATGGCACGTTTCTTGGGGCACTTGGGGTACAAGGAGTCAGTCTTATCGTATTTCTCAGCCAAATAGATCATAATGGCACGCGATTCCCAAATAGCAAAATCACCATCGACCAAAGTGGGAATGGTATGTTGGGGATTGATTTTCACGAATTCAGGTTTCAATTGTTCGTCGGCTTGCAAGTCTAAGAATTTCTTGTTAAGCTCAACACCAATAGCCTTAGCAGTCATCATGACCGAACGGCAGGTAGCAGAAAGGGGCATGTAGTAGAAATCCATGATTGCTAAAGAAGTAGAAGGTAAATAACAAAACATATTAGAAACTAACAGGACACTCTTTCAGAAAAATATTTGTAATATTTTCCGTAATTCTAATTCTTTCGTCATGTAAAATTAGAATTTTTATTATTTTTTTTTTAATTTTTATTGAAAACACTTACTTTTAATGCCTTAACTTGTCTTGGCTGTGAACGTTACAAAACTCAACGTAAGAATGTTTGGAACTTGATATGCAGCGCCTATTTAAGCGATTCCGATGGCGTATTCATAGTTAAAATTCCTTATCTCGCGGTGGTGAAATTGATAAAAAATACTAATAAAAGAGAAACAGAACTAGAAAGAGAATTAAAGTGTGATAATGCTGTGATAAAACAGATAAAGAATAACGTACAACGCGTGAAATGATGACGTGCCGTTCAGGGGGGTCATAACTAGCTACAGTGGTAAAAAAGTGTCAAGTCATTCTGACTACAGTATTTGTGTTAGTGAGATCAGCGTTTAAGATCTTCGGCTATCGATAGAGTCACCAAAATACACAATTTTGTTTTACCACAATTTGATCAAGCGGTATTCATGAGTGATTTCAAACACTAGTGGGAAGAAAGACGCTTCACATTGCCGTTAAGAACGGTATGCTGTAAGTAATTGCCACTTTATAATTATTTTTTTTTAATTTAATTTTACGCAATGAACATACCCGCAAAAAAATACTAGACTTGCTTAATAAAATTTGGAGCATCTATGATAAATTAAAAAAAAGTTGCACAAGTAAAATTGAAAGGTGTGAACTCAGACGAAACTCATTATTTTATTTGTTGTGTTTAATCTTCAAACAACTTTAACAAACAACTTCAAATAAAATGTTAAAAAATAGAAAAACAATAACAAAAGCTTGTATTAAGATTGTAAACAATTCTTATCGGTAAACTGTTTTATTTTTAAATTATTGCACAGTCACTATCCCTCCTCTCTTTCTCTGATTCACTAATTATTATTTATGGATTTCCAAAGAGTGTTGGCTATTGGGATTCGTCATCAAAGTCATTTAAATAGACGCTGCTCTTTCAAGATACCAACAGTCGTACGTTGAGTTTAGTAAGGTTCACAGCCAAGTTAAGCTAAAACAAGAAAAGTAAGTGTACAAAAAAACCGGCATTATAAAAGAAGAAAAAAAAAATACAGTGATTTGTTAAACAAAAGTGGGAAAAAAATTAATTAAAATCAAATTTGAAATAAAAAAATAAAAAAAAATTAAATATTTATAGTAGAATTCTCTCTCAAATCGTTTGAATTCATACTCTGTCTATAGTTATACGTGTTAAAAAAAAAACGAAATAAAAAAACATCATGTGATTAATTGCCCTTAAATTTAAACAAAAAAATTAACTCTACACCGAAAAAATTTCTAATTGTTCTTGGACTTGTTTTTTGCTTTTACTCTATTTAGTAATAATGGATTTCTACTATATGCCCGGTTCCGCCCCTTGCCGCGCAGTCATGATGACTGCCAAGTCTGTTGGCATTGAGCTCAACAAGAAATTGTTGAATTTAATGGCTGGCGAACATATGAAACCTGAATTCTTGAAGATCAATCCCCAACACACCATTCCCACTTTGGTCGATGGTGACTTTGCTTTGTGGGAATCTCGTGCCATTATGGTCTACTTGGTTGAGAAGTACGCCAAGACCGACTCTTTGTTCCCCAAGTGCCCCAAGAAGCGTGCCGTCATCAATCAACGCTTGTACTTCGATATGGGCACTCTCTACAAGAGTTTCGGTGACTACTACTACCCACAGGTCTTTGCCAAGGCTCCTGCCGATCCTGAATTGTACAAGAAAATTGAAGCTGCCTTCGAATTCTTGGATATTTTCTTGTCACGTAGCCAGTATGCTGCTGGTGATTCTTTGACTGTTGCCGATTTGGCCTTTTTGGCCACTGTCAGCAGTTTCGAAGTTGCTGGTTTCGATTTCAGCAAATATGCTAACGTTGCCAAGTGGTACGCTAATGCAAAGACTGTTGCTCCCAGTTTCGATGAGAACTGGCAAGGCTGTTTGGAATTCAAGAAATTCTTCAACTAATTTTTAAGTTCCTTAGTGTTTTCAATTTTTATTTATAATTTAAATTAAATTAGTTTTATATGTAATAAATATTTGAAAAAAAAAATTGCACAAATTTATTGTAATCATGTTTTCAATACATACATACATACACGAATAGAAACAACAGGTCTTGACCTAGATCAATATGTATTTGTCTATAAAACTGTTATATAGTAAAGGTAAGAAACTTGGGAAATTTATCTACTATCTAAGGTCATTTAACAAAAGCAACACAAGGTCATTGTAAAACTAAATTAAAAACGTGAAATTTTATAAAAAATTAATTTTTTTTATACACATTCTGTTTTTAAAATAACAAAATTTGAACATTTTGAATTTTTTGATATGTTGCTATTATTTTTTCCACCACTGTAAATACGCCAATCGTTCAAGGAAAAGCAAGGGAAACTTCTTCAGAAAAACTTAAGAATTTGTAAGGACTTGTTTTCATTTGTTAGCTGTAGAACTACGTTCAATTTACTATTTTACCAGGTGTTTAGTACAGAAATAGACAATAAATTAAAATGGCGGTAATTGTAGGTTGCCGCATCTAATGGAACATTGTTATAAATATATTTATATTATATATGTATGTACATGTATACAAATGGTTACATTTATAGCCCATTTATAGTCCGTAATTTCTTTGTGACAATGGAAAGGCATTAATTTTTTATTAACATTTAATTGCTTAAACGTGTTTATATTCGATCACACAAGGCATTATTTTTGTTCCTTTTTACGAATTTATAGCAACAAAGTGAAAAATATGATAACAATTATGTACATGTATACATACATACACAATTGGTCATTACAAACCTTCAGTCAGGATAACGACCTAGTTTCTCACACCACTTACGTTGTGTGTGTTAAATTTATCCATGAGTGGCGGAGTCTATAGTTTAAAGTCGACTCCGAACGACAGATTCTTGAGAAACTTTTGATGAGATTTTAATTACTCTCAGAGTCACCGAAAAAGTATTTCTTTCATATTTCGTTTGGTGGCCAACACACTACTTAAGAGTTAATTTCAAAAAGATTCGCGAGCTTTTATTGTCTGACAGAGCTCATAATGATTTTGAAATCTTTAAGTACCAACACTTCTCTACATTCATTACGATCCATCTGTTGCATGCAAATCTTCGTTCACACTCATACTGGTCCTATTCTGGCACTCTTATAAGCTTTCTTTCTGTTCTGTGTAGGACTGTATAATATTATGAAAGATTATAATAATATGATGAGAATACATATGGCCTTTATAGTAATATTTACAATGTCCGTGGACCACAAATTATGATATCAATCAACATTGCAAACGAAAAAATATTATAAACTAATTCATAGCTAGGTTCTGATCCTGCAAAATATTAACTGACCTTTCTGTTTTATACTACACTTTCAAGAAGAATTAAAAAATGTTCTTCCAATTTAAGGTTCGCTTGATGTTCGAGTCTCATCAGACTAAATGAATCAAATAACTTTTGATTGTATAATTCATCGGCTGTGGGTGCCATGGTAGTCTAGTTGGTAGTGTCCTAGATTTTTAGCGTGAAGGTTGTGGGTTCGATTCCCACCAGAGTCCTGGGTCTGTGACACTCACAACGAGCATATGGTCAAAGTTACTCAGCGCGTGTATAATTAAAAATAGTTTGTAATTGGATTTTAATTAATAAATAAATAAAAATCTTTCCACTGCCTTTTCTACGACCGTAAATTTAGCGTGTTTGTACGTATAACCAGATATTGAATTTGAAATGTCAAGGGATGTTCAACTTGACGTATAAAACAAATACAATCAATTAAAAAAACAAAAATTAAATACCATTTAGCACTTACTATTCCCCTTCCCCTTATTTTCGGATTTTCAAGTCATATTTCAAAAAATACTGTAGGTCCCGCCGCTCATGTATAAAATTAACACACACAACATAAGTAATGTGAGCAACTAGGTTGTAATCCTGACTGATGGGTTGTACTAAACAATGGTGTATGTTATGTATTTAAGAAAATATAGTTCAGCTTAGAATAGCTCGTAGAATTCTATACCCCTGGATGCTGGGATGAATAATCCCTTTCCTACCCTTTGCACACGTCTATTATACAAGCAATCTGAGCTTTTAAGATAACTGAAACATGTTTACGATAATGTATGTAGCAGTTTTGAACTTTAAACTTAAGTTAACGTGTGATTTCGTTAGGATCATAGCGATTTAAAATTTTCTTGGGTGGTATTGACCACCATTTGTATCCTATGTACTGTAATTGGTTACATCCGAAGGTTATTCACCAGAAACTGGAGCTGATAAGCCTTTGACTCATTAGATGGCCGTGTCTTATTCATAAAAACCTGAGTGTATTTTTGTAATTGTTTGGCATTCCCAAATAAAATTTGGATTTAAAGTGTGGGAGTTGAAACGTCAGTTCAATTGTTTAAATTTCTAAATTTTTTAATAACACATTTGTTATTTAGAAATTATAACTGACAATATTTAAAATTTAAAATATTCTAAGTGGATATGCATGCCATTAAAACGGTGTTTTCTAATAATATTGGTTTCTTACATTAAGTGAAATCAACTTAAACTTTTCAAATAGTAATTTTAATTTGAACTTAACATTTTTGAGAAAATAGGCCATCATTCTGACTGATTCTGAGCGTTGTAATATGTAACTAAGTATCATTTTAAATATAAGAATCATAAAGTTAAGGAAGAAGTAACGCAAATCTTTGCTTTGACTTTTAATTAAAATACGTTGGAGTTATAAAACGAGCAAATTTTATATTTTTCATACATACATACATAATTGGCCATTACAACCCTTCAGTCAGGATTACGGCCTAGCTTCTCACACCACTCATGTTGTGTGCGTTAATTTTATACGTGAGTGGCGGGACCTACAGTTTAACGTCGACTCCGAACGACAGAATTTTGAGAAACTTTTTCATGGCAGTTAATTTTACTATCAGAGTTTTTGCCAGAAATCTGCTGAGAGGAAGTCGCCGAAGAAATATTTTTTTTTTTTTTTCATATTTCATTTTTGATGTCTGACCTGGGATACGAACCCGGGCTTTACGAATAGTAAGCCAACACACTACCTACTACACCACGGCGACTTCATTTATTTTTCAGGAAATTTAATTTGAATTTTTCAACGCCATATCAAGAGTCTAACAATTTTAAAAAATGTTAATCAATGATGCAATAGTTTAATTAAGCGCAATTAAAATGTATGAAAAATTTGTATTATATTCAGAAACTACACTTATAAATGCAAACATTGAATTATATTCGACAATTAAAAACTAATTATTCGAAACAAAATTTTACGAAAAATAAAATTCTCCTAACTTTAATTTTGGTGACTTATTGGTCTCACACACCCCATTAAAATAAATACACCTAATTCTGTTTTTACACGGTCTTTTTTTACACGGTTTTGATATAACACGGTTTGAAAATAAAATATTTTTAATTTTTGTTACACGATTTTATACCATTTAGCACGATTTAAAATTTTTTGTGCTTAAATTTTTATGTCAAATTTAATTTTTGCAAAGTATGTTCATATCACAAATTTAAGGGAATTCCCTTTTTGCGCGTACAAGCAAATTTACTAGTCAAAGCAAATGTAAATGGCACAAATTTAGGGGAATTCCCTTTTGTGCATACAAGCACAAAGGTCAAAGCAATTGAAATGTGCTAATATTTTGTGTTTGGTAAAGAAATTTTTTATTGGCAAATTTGTTTTTCTATCGTTACATTAAATTTAACGCATTAAGATAAAAGGTAAGCCAAAAAATAATTTATATTTATTAAGTTATTTATATTTTTAATTTTGTTAAATATTCTATGAATCCCTAAAAGAAAATGACAAATACAAAACTACTTAAAAAATCCTTGTTTTTCACTAATTTTAATAGGTTTTAGAGATTAGGAACCAATCACCTATTTTTGCTTACAATCAATGTCTTTTTTTACACTGTTTTTTTTACACGGTTTTTTCTGGAACCAATCTACCGTGTAAAAACAGAATTAGGTGTACAAGCTTTCGTGACCAACAATAAAAATTTTTAGTACTTATACGTATAACTTGTCAAATCATCATGAAATCAAACAAAAATTTATCAGCGTTCGTTCTAGAACTTGCCACAGGGGGGAATAATTGAATGGTCAACAATAGTACATTACTGAACTAATGCAGGCAGAATATAAATTGTATATGATATGTATCTGTGTATATATATGTCTGCATGAATACATATAATATTTATTATTATTACAATATATGCGAGTATTAGTATAACATATACAACACCTCAGATACAATCTATCAAATAAAAACTTAACAAATTATTCGACTAATGAATGGAAAAACAAAAATAAACGATTGCCATACCGAGCAGTTATTACTAAGAACCTAAATAGTGGCGGTTTAAATAAATTTAAGAGAATGAGTTTTACAGAGAAAACGAAAAAAAATGTTTAAAGTGAAAATTAATTATGAAATGAGTTAAGAGCACTGAAATGCGAAGAGAAAAGTCTGAAGCAAATTTGTTTAAGAGTTTCTAATTTTTGATGAGCTTTGTTTGCAAATAGGGCTATAAACGAGGAGCGCTATTAATATTTGGTGTAAATCATATGTATAATATTAACATTTTGAATCAGAGATCATGTTCTTTATTTTCTACGAATAGTATTTGGTACACCATCTGGGCTCTTTATTATTCAATCAGATACAACAGACAGTTGATACAGAACAAATTATGTTCCCTAGCCGTCTAATGCTGATTGAGGACTACCAAAATTGTCATACGTAAATACGTACATACATACATACATACGTACCTACATACATAATTGGTCATTACAACCCTTCAGACAGGATTACGACCTAGCTTCTCACACCACTGATGTTGTGTGCGTTAATTTTATACATGAGTAGCGGGACCTACAGTTTAAAGTCCACTCCAAGCAACAGATTTTTGAGAAACTTTCTGTCAGTAGATTTCAGTCAAAAACTTTGAGAGAAAAAAAATTGCCATGAAAAAATTGACAAAATTAACAAACGCGACATATGTGGTGTGAGAAGCTAGGTCGTAATCCTAACTGAAGCGTTGTAATGACTAATTATGTATGTATGTGTGTGTGCTTTCACTCACTAAATATTCGACCACCGTGGCTACCGCAATTATTTCAAAAAGAGGCACGCTTTAGCTGTTAATACCACCTCACAAGATTTATTTTATAATTGTTCCTAAACATAAGGAACTATGTTGACTGTCACTGTCACTAGGTGTTGACCGGCCATGAATTAATTTTCTTTTAAAATTGAAATTTCATCAGGTATTGTTATTTCAATAACAAATTGAAGATTCAATAAACAAATGATGGAAAAAAATGAACTTAAACAGACTCTGATGCAGATTAGCATACTTGCCAGTCTGTTTTCTTGGATGAGGACTCGCATCCCGAAAGCAGTCAGTACCTTATTAATCGGTCCAATGGTTTTAGTAAAGAACTTGTACTTACATATGTGTAGCCTTTAAGGCTAAAAGAGTGGACTAATTGTACGCCGTGACCAGCAGCCTTTGTGTGGTTAAATCATAAAGAAAACCTGGGGTTTGGTCAATAAAAATTCTGAAGAAAATTGTGAAAAACTTGACCAAGTAAAACTGAAACGTGTAAATCAAGGAAGCATTATCTTATTTGCTTTTTTTTTTTTTTTTGATTGTTAGAACATTTCAATAATATTTCTTTCATATAAAATCAATTAAAATACAATAACAAAAACATTAATTGAGATTGTATATAATTTTTGCCGGTAATCTGTGTTATCTTCAAATTACGGCACAGTCATTCTCTCTTTCTCTTTTCTTTTGCTCTCTTCCTAGGCTTCCTGATTAGAGAATCATTGTTTGTGAATTTATAAAGAGTGCTCGCTATGGAGAGATATCATCGGAATAGTTGAAGTAGACGCTACTGTTCACGATACCAACAGTCATACGTTGAATTTAGTAACGCTCACAGCCAAGAGAAGCTATAGCACTAGAAGTAAGGGAATTAAAATATTTAAAAATATTTAAATTATAATCAACACTTTAGAAATGTACAAACAAAAGTGAAAATAAATAAATAAAATTGAATTTAAAATTCAAAGGAAAAAGAAAAAATAATTAAAAAAGAATGAACCTTAAAGACAATTTTCAGATTATTTCTGTGAGAGAATCATTTGAATTCAAATTCTGTTTATAGTTTAAGGAATTTTGTTATAAAACCACTTTCTAATAGATTTTATTGTTATTTTGAATTTTCCGTTTTAGCAAGAATGGATTTCTATTACTTGCCCCAATCTGCTCCTTGTCGCGCAGTCATGATGACTGCTAAGGCTATTGGCGTTGAGCTCAACAAGAAATTCTTGGACTTGTTTGCTGGCGAACATATGAAACCAGAATTTTTGAAACTTAATCCCCAACATTGTATTCCCACATTGGTCGATGGTGATTTAGCCTTGTGGGAATCTCGTGCTATTATGGTTTATCTGGTTGAGAAGTACGGCAAGAACGATTACTTGGTCCCCAACTGTCCGAAAAAGCGTGCCGTCATCAACCAACGCTTGTACTTCGATATGGGCACTCTCTACAAGAGTTTCTATGACTACTACCTCCCACAAGTCTATTTCAATGCTCCTGCCGATCCTGAGTTGTACAAGAAAATTGAAGCTGCCTTCGAATTCTTGGATATTTTCTTGTCTGGCAATCAATATGCTGCCGGTGATGCTTTAACTATTGCCGATTTGTCTTTGTTAGCCACTATCAGCAGTTTTGAAATCGCTCGTTTCGACATTAGCAAATACGCAAATGTTGCCAAATGGTATGCTAATGCTAAGACTGTTGCTCCTGGTTTCGATGAGAATTGGCAAGGCTGTTTGGAGTACAAAAAATTCTTCGATAAGATCTATCAAAATTAGTTAGTTTTTAATTTTAATTTTTTATTTTAATTAATTATTGTTTGCAGCTACTTCTGGAATTTGTTAGAAATTTTTGCAAATTAAAAAATTAAAAAAATAATCAAGAAAAAGTAATTATTTTTATTTCACGATAAATCCTTGAAGATTATGAGTATTGTCAAGCTGTTCACAACGTTAATTGAACATCCATTGCTAAGAGTAATTTCATAAAGACCAAAATTTTTGATTAAAATAGAACAAAAACTTTAATTTTGATGGCTTAATAGCCTCACACAACCCCTTTAAAAAAATACAAGCTTTCGTGAGCACAAAAATTCAATCTTTAGTGCTCACACATAAAACTTGTCAAATTATCATGAAATCAAACAAAAATTTATCTGCCATCGTTCTAGAACTTAAAACAGGGGGAATAACTGAAGAGTCGACAATAATTGCAGTTGTGTGAACAGTACAGTACTGAACTAATACAGGCAGATTATAAATTGTATACGGTATATAACTAATATTTATTATTATGCGAGTATTAATATGTACAATACTTGATATATACAATAAAAAAATAAACAAATTAATGGACAAATAAATAGAAGACTACACTTAATGATTACCATCGAGATTAGTTATAGACTGAGAACCTAAATAGTAGACAAATGAATAATAAAGAGAAATTTAGAGAGAAGATATAACATATTTAATAAAAAATTCATTTTTTATAGAATATAACAAACAATTTAAGAGAACTGACAATGTGAGTTCATTCAATATGAAAATAAAACTAGCGAGCAAATACATTTAAGACAAAGTGTCATCGTCGTGTTCTGCTACCTTGAGGGCTTAAGACGTGCTCCATTCATTTCCCTTTTTGTATGTAATTTCGTTGAATATTGTTGTTTTTCTCTGTCGCTTTCCAGCGAATCCATATTGGAAACTATATTATGCTAGAAGTCGCCGTAGTCTAATAGATAGTGTGTTGGCTTATTAGACATGAGGCCTCGGTTCAAACCCCAGGTCAGACAACTCCAACAAAACGAAATATGAAAAAATATTTCTTTGGCGGCTTCCTCTCAGCAGATTTCTGGCAAAAGCTCTGAGATTTAATAAAATTGTTGCTCGGTATCCATTTTAAACTGCAGGTCCCGCCACTAGGGTATAAAATTAACAAACACAACACAAGTGGTGTGAGAAGCTACGTCGTAATCCTGCCTGAAGAGTTGTAATGACAAGTTATGTATGTGTGTATGTATGTATTATACCAGCATATTTTTAAATATCCTTCGCAGACTAAATTCACAAGTCAAGGCTTCGTAACCATTTAAATTAAAAATTATATTTATTTCTATTTTATTATATTATATTAGTCTACTACATAGGTAGGGTAGTGTGATGGCTTATTAGACGCCAGGGCACGATTTAAACACCAGATCAGACATCCCCAACAAAACGAAGGATGAAAATGTATTTCTTCGGAGACTTCCTCTCAACAGATTTCTGGGAAAATCTCTGAGAATAAACAAAATTACCATGAAGAAGGTTCTCTAAAAAAATTTGTCGTTCAGAGCCAACTTTAAACTGTAGGTCCCGCCACTCATATATAAAATTGATACACACAACATATGTGGTGTGAAAAGCTAGGTCGTAATCCTGGCTGAAGGATTGTAATGACCGATTACGTATGTATGTATGTATGTATTACACCAGCATATTTTTTAATATTCTTCGCAGGCTAAATTCACAAGTCAAGGGTTTGTAACGATCAAAACTTAAATAAAAATTATGAATTAATTAGTAGAGTTTAAAGCTCTGGTGCAAAATATTATTTCAAAATAAAATAAAATTTTTTTAAATTCATTCATTTTATTTACAAAATATTTATAAAAAAAAAATATTTTTTTTGCTTTTTCAATTTTTCTCTGCAACAGGTAGCTTACTCTACATTTTTTTCTAAAATTAATTAAAATAATACCGTTATAATATCGATTAAACGATCTATACATCTAGTCTATATAGTGATTGACTAATTTTGGAAAATATTGGAACGCTAAAGTTAAAAACTATTTTCTAAAACTACTTAAAATTTTAAAGTATTATTCTTATTTATATTGCTGCTGTTGTTGTTGTTGCTGTTACTATTATTACTATTAATTTTTATACTACTACTACCATAATCTATGGGTGTCTTAAACGACTGTTCCAAATTGTGCAGGCGTTCTTCTAAATCATTCATAGAATTACGTAAAATATGGCCACGTGATCTCAATGATATTCGTGGTGAACTCTGCATTAAATCATCTTTAACACCCGAAAATGAGTGACGCACACAAGATCGCTTTTCAAATTGGGAATTTTGATAGAAATCTTGTTGGAGTAGCTGTTGTTGTTGTTGTTGCTGCTGCTGCTGTTGCAGATGATGATCACATAGGGAACGGCAATTGGTCACCACCAAAGTGTCTTCATTTTGTAACGAATCTTCATAGTTATCACTGGGAAAAGAAAAACAAAAACAACATGTTTGAAAAACTGTAAACTATAGACTGAAGCATATATGTATGTATGTATGATACTTACCTAGAATCGGTATTGCTGATGTCCATTTTACTGTTGGTTGTTATTAAATTTGGCTTTTTATGTTTCAAAGTGACTCCGTGCTCTTTGGCATGCCGTGGACATAGGGACTGATGTGTGGCCTTACGAGCCTGCGAATCAAAAGAATCCGGCGATGTTTCATACAGTTCACGGCTACTAAGGAAGTCTACACCCGAGTCTTGGCCATTCGAATGCAATGAAAACATTGATGTCTCAAAGGAATGTGGAGATCTATAAAAGGAATGTTGTAATTGCAGTTAATTGCTAGAACATTAAGATTTTATTTTTAATTTCTTAATATCTTACAGATTATTTACAGGTTGACAAGAATTATATTTCAATACAAATGGTGAGGAAGAGTTGCCATCATCTTCCATGGCAGCAGCATTTCTTAATGCTGCAGACTTTATTACCGATTTCGGTAAGGGTACGTCAATATATTCACGCTGCCTTTGGCTAAAACAAAAATAATAACGTTTTCTTAATAACTTTTAATAAAAAAAATTTTAATTTTGGTTTAAATATCTAAGGCCAGACAAAGGTTTAGTATTAAATAAGGTCCACTTTCCTGGTGAATATTTAAGCTTTAAGTGTTAAAAAAAAATTCTCTTATAATATCCTCACCATTTTTATTGAATTTTAATACAAATTGTTACTAATTAAACTGTATTCTTACAAATGATATATTCTATACAACCCATGCCACTTTCCTGGAAAGAAAATGATTAATAAGGGGTTGGCCAGTCTAACCCATTTTACACAATCATGTGCAGACCTTATTGGACTGCTCATATAAATACTGTATATATCAATGAGTAACATCATCATCTGATGTTCTTTCATGCCGTTCAACGTAAGCACTGATCGACCGCTTTAAACCCTTGTACCCTTGTTCAACATCTGGCTGGACTTGGTTATGCGTCGAACCGTATGTGTTAGAAAAGCTACCGCTGATGATATTTGTCTACTCTGTTGAATCAGATACATTAAATAACGACCGAAGTCGGACTGCATATTAACATCGGTACTGTCATACAAACGATATTTATAAGTTCATGGCTAACGACGTTATTTTGCAATCTAGTAAGCACCACAGCCTTAACAGGCGGCTCAAACTAGGCAAAAAAAACTAATCCCACATATTTGGTGTACTACAAAAGGTATGAAAATCACCTAAATAATCCATTAAATGGTTATGATGACTAAAGAGTTATAAATCATGGAGTAACAATGCATTTGACATACATTTCATGAATTTATAATCCAGCATTTGTGATGAATATTAAAGATATTCTTTCCAAATCTAGTTTGTAAATGAAACTTCTGATGTAGAACAGATGAAACACGAAGTTAGTTTAGGTTTAATAGGCTACTCTCGCAAATTTTAACGGTTTGACTCAAAGGCTGTATAGAGTATTGCAATTCTTCTCAAGTCATCCATGTTGTGTGCGTTAATTTTGAGTGAGGGGTTCTATATTTTTGCCTCCACTTCGAAGATCAGATTTGGGAATGTTTTTTTGATTGCAATTACTTTTGCTTTCCAGAGTTTTGCCTGAAGACTGCTGAAAGCGTGTCGCCGAAGGAAATTTTTTTTCGAGATGGCAGAGCCAATGTTAGACCCTTCTACCTATTACACTAAACTTATCATACTCCAATACCCATTAAAAGTTCACATGTAAAGTGCAGCTGAATTAGTAAGAGTTTGAGGAGACTGTAAAATCCAAGGTGACGCAGGTCCATTATTTATCTAAGGGCTTAAATTAGGGAGAAAAACCGCATTTGGTAAAAACACGAAATTTTGTTCCCTTAAGGCTTTCCTTAAAAGCTCGTATTGCTTCATCAAACACCTTATTCGTTCGGTTTCCCTCTGTCATTTTTTCTATCTCAAAATGTGAAAACTGACAAGTTTGAAGAACATTGTCCACATTGTGGCAGTTCTTACTATAAACAGGGTGGGGAAGCTATTGAATACCTCTGGAATAATTGCTTCAAGAACGACAGATTTTTGAGAAACTTTTCATGGCAAATTTATTTTACTCTCAGAGATTTTGCCAGAAGACTGTTGAGAGGAAGAAATATTTATTTATTTATTTATTTATTACAATACAATTACAAATTATATCCTAATTATATACGAGCGAAGTAACTTGACTATTTGCTCGTTGTAGTGTCACAGACCAGAGTCTTTGGTGCGAATCGAACCCACGACCCTCACGCTAATAGTCTAGCACACTACCCACTAGACTACCAGGGCACCCAGAGGAAGAAATATATCTTTTCATATTTCGTTTTGTTCAAGACGCCTGAGCTGGGGTTTGAACCACGGGCTCGTGTCCAATAAGTTAATACCTACTAAACTACGATGACATTGTTGTGAAGTGATTTTTCCGTAATTTGTGTTTTCTTTGCTTTTTTTTTGTTAGTTTGATCTAAAAATGTCTATTCCAACATGGGTTATTTGACTAGGGTTCATAGAATAGTTTCTTATGAAGTCTAATCATTTGACACATTTACTCTAAAAATTATTCAACAACAGATTCATTAGATTTATTTTATTCTATGCTGCATGGTGATCAAAGTATGGAAATTACTGCCTTCAGTATGCGGAATCATAACGTGCAACAAACTTCAGTTTCTGTATGTATTAAATTGATATTCCCTCTGAATTACAGATTTAATAACAACACGATTTGGTAATTTAATAGCAAACCTTGTTAAGTAAATGGGCCAATGCTCTTTGAGTTTATTTTATCGCGATACACTTGCATAAATCATTGAACATGCATTAGTAGTAGATAAAGGAAAAACTGTGCAACACTTACTCGTTATTTAAATGCTGATGATGATGTTGATGCTGATGTTGTATCTGAGGCACATATTGATGTTGTGTTGCTGGCTGATGCTGTTGCTGTGAATGTTGACTGCTATTATGGCCGTGATGATGATGATGTGAATGCTGATGATGAAAATGTGAAGAGCCTGAGTGTGGATTCGATAATGTTGAATGTGTTTGACTGAGTGTTGGTGTTACTTGCTGCAACTTGGAGGACGCACTCCAGTCTTGAGATAATTTCTGTGTAGCAACAGCTGTCGATTGTGTTTTACCCGAGGAGCATAAAGAATCTAAAGAAACAAAGGAAAAAAAATTGTTATTTTCTTAGGAAAATCATTACCAGTTTAGCTGTTCCATATTTACGTTGACTCTGACGTTGCAACTGTTGCTGTTGATGTTGATCTGGTGTTACTGCTTGTGTTTGATGGTGACGTCTTCGACACGAATCTAGACCAGCACGTGCTATTGTATACGTTAAACCAGTTTCAGATGATGGAAATTCCTGTTGGGACCATAAACCCCTAAAGAAATGTTGTAAAGAAATGTTGTAAAGAGACACAAGAAATCAAAAAAAGAAAATTCCATTAATAAACATGATACCCATATGTACGTCTGTTGTATGATATTATGTGATGTGGTGTGATATGATTTGATCTGATGATGATAATGGTGTTTAAAGGAGATCATTGACTTGGTAACATTGGTAGACAACATGTTGGAACATAATTAATCAGTAAATAAGCCAGAAATTGTTTGAATTATTGGCATAGTTTTTACTATTTACAGGTGAAACTCAATTGTGTTGTTCTTGTATTATTTGTTCGTTTACGAAATGGGGTTAAATGCGTAAGCAATATGTTTGTATATTTAGAAAGTACCGTTATTTTTTATTAACTCTGGTTTATAGAGTGACTTTCTTTGGAAATTCATTTTTAATGCCCACAATAACAAGCAATTAAATGGAAGAACAGAACAAATAATTGAAACAAACAACATCATTGAGTTTCTTTTTCATTTTCATGAATTGAAAAAACTTTATTTTCATTTGAAATACTTAGTATAACTTAAGTGTATTAGCAATACATAGGTATGCATGTATATATGTATATATGTATGTTTATGTGGGTAAATGTTAAATCATCAGTCTATTAAAATCTAAAATTAATTTCAAAATTATTTTTGTTTTTTGTTTTTGAATTTTTACCGTTTTTGTCTCATGCACATGAAGCACAGAGCGGTCATGGCTGCACCAATGCCACAAAATGCCACCAGGACTATGGCCACAATTTCCATACTGCTCCAGAATGTAGCACTATGTGTTGATTTGTGTGGATTTTTACCAAATTCTGCCAATTCTATAATGCGAGGTATTGCCTTGCTGGAATCCCATGGTCCATTTGGATTGTTCTGCAACAATTGCTGCTGTTGATGATGCTGTAGCGTATCCAATTGTATGGCGGCCAAAGCTCTGTTGAATACGTATTTAAAAGATTTAGAAATTTGTTTTCTTTGGGTTCTAAAGGGAAAACTTACTCCTGCAATTGTTCCATTTCAACTAAAGAATTTGAGCGTGGATCAACCGCATAAATGTATGCATCAGTACTGCAAAAATGGAGAAGACAAATAAATTAAACAACTTAAATTAGTTAAAAATTACATTATTGTGACAAGTAATGATCATAAAGGGCATAGAACATGTTCGATCTGTTCTGAGTACTTAAATTCTGTTCTTATGAGCCTAATTAACCATAATTTGGCATCAGATATCAAAACTTTAAGGTCGTTAGAAGGAATTATTCTTAGAAAATAGCATCAGTAGACGATGCCTTGTCTCCTTGCTGGCTATATTATTGTAACTTCTGCTAAATGTGTTGAATTCTGTTCATAAAAGTCACCAATTATTACCACGACCACTATGTCAAGTTGGTTTTTCACGATACTGGCCAATTGAAAGGGTCTTCTAAGGCCATAAACTAACTTTTATAACCCGGTTGCTATAGTGAAAAATATGGTGTGATTTTGCTCGAATGAAACGATTAGATAAGATCATAATCGGGCCACATCTAATATGACATCATAGCAATGTGACTGATCAAGAGATAACTAAACCAATGTGGACCTTATGTGGGCAGACATAGCTTAGCTATGTGGCTCAACGGAGAAGGTGATATGACGTCATAATGTGAACAGATTTGATCTGGCAGTATATCAATATGGCTTTTCAGGCAGCTGGAGATCTCTTAAGGACTTATTGGGCAAAGATACGACCTCGGATGTGATTACATCGGCATTGGACAAGGACATGGATTTAGCTTGCATATCAAAAATATATGACTGTTATTTCCAGTTGAAGGTTATCACATCCGCTTTAGTATATTAGAGTCGTGACTATTGAGTGCCGTTTTTCACATTTCAAAAAACAACATCTTTGGGTATTGAAATTTTGGGGACAACAACAGACAACATGTCGAGAAGGTTCTTAGATATATAGGTATAGACACATAGGAATAGAAACATAGACGACCGCAAGGTTAGGTTAGGTTAGGTCGGAGTGGTAGCTCTGTTATCACAAAGCTCACTTGAGCACGCATAGCGGCCCGGAAGATTTGATTCTAAGATTTAACACCCATGGCACTACACTATGGATACAGAATGTGCTGATATACGCTACAATGGAACTGACATTAGCTGCAATCCTATAGCGTCTACATAAGTGATTATTGAATTGTTATTTCTTATTGAAGTTTTTTCCAATAGGGTACTTGAGCTTATTTTAGAATACGCTGCCTATAAGTGCTGGTCCCTGGCGCTACTTTTACATCCAAAATCGGCTTAAAATGTCAATTTAAATTCTTAAAGTTGATCTAGTAAATACGGAAGACATAATCTGCTTTCTGTGAAAGCCATAAAATACAGGTCCTTAGGCAAGCCTCGTAGACTTAAAGAATTTTTTATGTTTGAAGGGACGCTAAGGTAAAACCAGAGCGTTTATTTCACTCCTAAAACAAGACATTATTATAAAGAAGCAACTATCAAAAGCATACTTTGTCACAACAGTTGACAGACATTTAAATTCAGTAGGATATTCTAAGCAAATAAGTATTTTTAAAGAGATTTCTTAATTATTAAATAATTCATATAATAAATATATCACACTTACGCCGGTTCCAAACTACCAATATGAGGCTCTAATAATCGCACGCGTACATCCATACTAATAGCCTCACTTAGGACCTGCATTAAGGCATCGATTTTCTTCTCAACATCAATGGGTTTGCCAGCCACAACAATACGAACTTGTTTCTTTTCATCGATCAGATAAACGAAAACATTTACAATACTGCTACGGCCATCATCAGCTCCCGCACGATCGGTGGCCTTAACATCAAAACCATAAACGCGATCATTTGAGGGTTCAATAATTGATATCAAGCGTATCTTGCCCGTAGTCTCATCGATACCAAACAAACGGGAATGATCGTTTAAAAGACGATAACGTATCTCCGAATTTAGACCCAAATCAGGATCAATAGCTTCTACGCGTGTAATGGGATAACCGAATGTAGCCGAACGTGGTACTACCGAAACAATAGGTTGACCAGCTTGTTTGAATCTGGGCGCATTATCGTTTTCATCTAAAATCTTCAACACTAAACGGCATTCATTATTTTCCAAACCCTCTAAGCGTTCATCCAAAACAGGATACGATAAACGGGCATATGTTCGGGCCTCTCTATTGGCCTTATCACCCTTCAGTCTCAGCTGATAACGTTCAGTTTGTTCGCGATCAAAGGATTTTAAAGCATACAAAGTGCTTGACTTGGCATCAAACTCAAATGGCACTCGGACACCACTTTCCTCTTCATCACTCTCTTGGCCTTCTTCCAACCACAGGGACCAGCGTAATGTTTCCGGATTGAAGTCTTTCGTAAAGTTTACTTTAATAACTTCCGTGGGTATTTCATTGTTCTCCAGCAATTGTATTTCATAGTATTGGTGTTGGAATATGGACATGTTCTGGAAATTTATTATTTCTTCGGGCTTGGGAGTGGTGGTCTCTATAATGGCTTGGCCCTGTAAATTTACCAAAACAATGGCAGTGGAACTTAGGGAAGGGCTACCCAAATCCGAGGCTATGACGGTAACATTTAAATGTTCATAGTCGTTGTAGCCTTTAAAGTTGCCAATTGTGGTTATAGAACCTTCCCGGGAATCTATATAGAACACGGGCATACCATGAGACTCATAATGCTGCAGAGAGTACAGAACCAAGCCATTGCCATTGCCTATGAAATCCTTGTCAATGGCATTTATTTGCTTAACAAACATGCCCGGCTTAGTACTGCGATCCAGAAATGCTTTGTACAAGGGAACTTTCATGGTTCTGTCTGCTACACCGGGTATATAAAGCTCTGCCTTGGTTATGTCATCATAACCAACAAATTCTGGTTTATTATCGTTTACATCGACAACATTCACTTCCACCTCTACCGAGGAGGACAGTCTATACAAAGGTTCTGCATTATCGGTGGCGATAACTTCAAAAGTGTATTTGTCCTTGAGTTCACGATCCAAAGAAGCCACAATTTTTATGACACCCGAGACGGGTTTTATTTTAAACGGCAAATCATTGTCGCTAAACGAATACGAAACATTGGCATTTTCTCCAAAATCCAAATCCACAGCCACCACTTGACCCAAAACGGAATCCTTATAGTCTCCCTCTAAAGTGTCAAAACTGTACCAAGATTTTTTGAATACGGGAGCATGATTATTTACATCGATAACGGTAAATCTTAGACACGAAGTATCCCTGAGATTGTCTATATCGTATGCGGTGACATTCAACAAAATTTCCACATTGGCTACCAAAGGATAATTCACCATAACCTCTCCGGTGATTTTATCGATGGTAAAATATTTTATGTTGTGGTTTTTATGGCTTAACGGAACTCCAGCTAAGCGGTCTACATGTTCCGAGGTGAGTTCATAATAGACCTGAGCATTACGACCGAAATCTTCATCGATGGCGGTGATTTGTAAGATTTTCGTCAAAACTGGAGTATCTTCATACACCGAAAACAGAGGACATTTGTTCAGTGGTAATATGGCTCTAGTTTTTCTTGATCTGGCTCGATTTCTGGCCCTAGAGCGAGCTCTGACACCCAAAGTTCCATTAAAGCCTGCTTCTCCCGTACTAAGTCGTGGCGATCCGGGCATAAAGTAGGGCGCAATTATTTTATTTGATGTTAAAGAAGCCATTGTAGACATATGACTAGTGGCGGATTCCACAAAATAGATCTCCATATCGGTGGTATATTCACGTATCTCAACACGAGACTCTTTAAACACTGATATGCGCTCAAACATGGGTGCATTGTCGTTGACATCGGCTACTAAAATCTTTAAATTGGCATAAGAAGTTAAACCACCCGTGTCAACTGCCAAAATTTTCAAGGAGTATATTTGATCCTTCTCCCGATCCAGGGTTCGCAGACCACTATAGGAGATCTTAAAGAAAGGCTGTTGATTCATTTTCAAACTTATGGGTTTCAAATCGGTTTGCATTTCCCAAAATCTATAATCCTCCTTCCATTGCTCTGTCAAGTTGTAAATATCAAATGTCTGGGGATTAATCAGTGCCGTAGCATTGTCCTGTTTCACCAGTTCCACTTTAAATAGTTCACTGTAATCCCCTTGTAAAACCACTTTAAATTCAGCATTTTTACCCAAATCCTTGTCCGTTATTAGGATCGGCTTATTCATAGCTATCTCCATACCCATGGGGCTGTTCTCCTTTATAAGGCCGATATAATTAAAGTCGCCAAACTCGGGGGCATTATCATTCACATCGTCAACAGTTATCTCCACCTGATATATGCCAGCACCACTTACTAGGCCCGTGGTATATTCCACAATCACCGTTAAATCGTATTTATCTTTCTGCTCACGATCTAAACCGATTAGGGTCAGCAGAGTGCCATCTTCAGTTATGGTGATTTTGTTAATGACCTCCTGCTGATTGGCTATAATATAACGCAACTTGATATTATTGTCCTGCACTAGTCGACGAGGCAAACGCTTTCTGATATGTTGCCTTTGGTTACGGCTACGAAAACGTGAATTCAAGGTAACATTTGTTTCGGGCGGAAGACTACGAAACGATTCCAAATCGTTATTGACAATGTTTATGCCATTTTTATACAGCAGTTGACCTATAATGCCGCCCACTATATTCTCCTCGATATGGAACTTGATGATGTTCATGTTGATTTCTCTGTAAAAAGGTTAAAGGTTAAAAACAGAATGAAAATCCTTTTTACTCACACAACAAACATTCGATAAACTTACTCGATAACTGGCCTTAAGGGCACTCTGCCTTCTGTTTTCGTTACCACATGTATGGTAACATTGGTTATTAAGACACCCTCATCTGTTAGATCTGGTGCTGGCACTGTAGTCAGAGGCTGGGAAGTGCGGGACATTAACAAGGGCTGTGTGGAATTGGCAAAAAGCTGAAAACAATCCGTAAGACATTAAGAAGATGTATAATTTATGATAACAATCGTTCAACTTACATAATTTGCTACCGCTTCAAAGTAATACACCTTCCTACTGAATTCTGCCAATTCCCTTATAACGGTTATAATACCCGATCTTTCTTCAATGGCAAAGGGTACACCTTCCGAATAGGTATGCAAGAGATCGTACATTATTTCATCTTCACCATCATAGATTAGAGTTGTCCGCACTTGACCCACTGAGGTGCCTAAGGGAGAATTAGCACCTACCCAGAATTCATATGGAGCCCCTATGAAATCAATTGCCTGGTCATCAATAGTGGCATAGACTTCGATTGTTATGACAGCCAAAGAAAAACGTCGTTCCGAGGGATTAAGTGGCTGAAATAGAAACATCATATCGTAATATTGCGTAACAAATTACTGCAAAACATTTTTTCTGCGCCAAAGCTCAGGGTATGGCTCCTACTTATGCAGTACCAGTACTGCATAGTGCCTGCTATCACAGTACCTCATTCGATCGGATCAATTTTAGTGAACTTTTTCGAGTGTACAGGATCGTATCTTGGCAATGACATCACGAATGTTGGCCTTTAAATACTCATTTGTCTCTGGTTTGTCGGCATAACACTTTTCTTTAATGGCGCCCCACAGAAAATGGTCCAATAGTGCGTCAAATCGTAGCTTCTTGGCGGCCAATTGTCATCACCATTTCGGATAATTAAGCGACCATTAAACGTTTGATGCAATAAATCGATTGTGGTCTGAGCTGTATGGCAAGTTGCACCATCCTGTTGAAACCAAGCATCGTTCATATCAATACCAAGAAGAGCGGGTCCAAAAAAATCGCTTATCATGATGCGATACATGTCTCCATTAACAATAATGGTTGCGCCGTCCTCATTTTCAAATGAGGCCGCAAGCCACACCAATCAGCCAATCGTATTGGGTGATTTGGCTTCTGTGAGACCACGTATGGGTTTTCTGAGCCCCAAATTCAGCAATTTGGCTTTTTAATGTACCCACCAAGGTGGAAATAAGCTCCATCCGAAAACGATTTTTTTTTTTGGCAAAATTGACATCATCGCGCAGTTTCTCGTTGGCCCAATAAATCCCAACGTTGCTTAAGCGAAAATCGATTCGTTACGTTCAATGGAGATAATATACTGAATTTTGTGACTGAATAGGATGACATAAGTATTGACAGATTCGAAATAACCGATGGTTCAAATATAAACCGATAGATGGCCCACTCGATATACATATGTTAGGAAAAAACATTAAGGAAGACTTCCTATACATAATGTGGTTGGTATCTCTTAATGATAAGTACACAACAAGTTCACAGGATGGTTTAGGTGTATGCCGTTAGACATAAGCTTTTAAACTGCTAGGATTAGTCTCTTCCCTTTCAACCCATTTCCCTAACTACGCACAAACGCACGCTAATTCAATTTATAAAATAAATACGTGGCTATAAATTTGTAATTCTTTTTCCCAAAGAAAAAAAAACCACCAAGGTATGCTTATTTACCTGATCGCTGGCTTCCACAAAAACAGCAATTCTTCCTCTCCTTAGCGGTCCAGCCACATAAATGGTACCATTTTTGTTATCCAAACGAAACGGTATGTAACCACTTTTCTTAGGCCTTTGCAACTCATACAGCAACATACCATTGGGTCCCTCATCTGGATCCAGAGCAACAACTTGACCTATGACATAGCCTACCGGTGCTGTTAGCGGTACTTTAAATTCATATAGATTACCATGTTCAAACTTGGGCGTATTATCGTTTTGATCCAGCAAAGTTATTTCCACTTTAACAGAACTTGGTCCCGGTCTTTTCAAATTAATATCTTCCATGTAGGACGGTGTGCGTTCCAATGCCTCCACCTCTAAATGCACGGCTTTACGTTTTTCACGATCCAATAGGCGATCATCACGTACAGTAATCCAGCCGGATCTCGAATCAATGCGAAAGGCACCACTAGCATCCGGTTCCTCCTTCAAATTATACAAGAATTCAGCATTTTCGCCCTGGTCACGATCGATGGCATTCACTTGTAAGACACTAAATCCAGTGGGTAAATTTTCCACAATGGATATGTTATAAAAGTCAGCCTCAAACTCGGGTATATTGTCGTTAAGATCAAGGATTTCCACTTCGATTCTTTAAAGATTATTGAGAAAAATTTCATGTTTCATTTTGAACGAGTAAATTAAAGGAACAACTTACCTGGCTAAGGCCTTTTTGAAGGGATTATCCTTTTGACGGGCTTCGATTTGTAAAACAAAAGTGTTACCGGGTAAGCTCTCCTCCTCCAAATCGATTTCCTTTTGCAAATACATGATGCCATTATGGGAATTAACGCGAAACAATTTACGTTCATTGCCCGATATGATGTCGTAAACTAAAGTGGCGTTTAAGGAATCTTGATCGAAAGCCATTATTGGAGGATCAAAATACAAAGGTATTCTAATGGGCATACCCTAAAGCAGGAAAAGAAAATCGAATATAAGTTAAGCACAGCAATGATTCGCCCATTAACTCACCGTCATTGGATAAAATTCATTGATTTTGGTGCGATAAACTCCTTCGGTAAATTTCGGTGGTAAATCATCGACATCCTTTACATTTATCGTTATTGTGGTATTCACCTGATTCGCTGGGGTGCCCCTATCCCAGGCAAATAATGGCAAACTAAACAAACGTATCCCCGTATCAAAATCCAATTCTTTTTTCAATATCAATAGAGGCCTATGTGGACTTTTCAAAGCAAAGTACGGACTGCCATCGGCTGACAACTGTTCTGGCACTGTAGACATACTAAAATGTACCTCCGAATTCGGTGTATTCGGTTTATCACGATCAAATGCCTGTATGCCTTCAAAAACTATAGTGCCCGGCGGTGTATTCTCATCCACATCCACTATATACGGGGTATTCAGAAATTCCGGTTTATTGTCATTGACATCTTCAATGTACACTGTCACGGACAGATAACTGCCCTCTTCCAGTTTCTCATTTTTACCCGCACATACGATACGAAATTTTAAAAGATTTTTTGGCACATCCCGATCAACAAGATCTTCCAGCGATCTTGTTAATGTTACAACCACAGACGTTGCGTTTAGGTCGTGTATGGCAAAATATTTATGATCTCCTGCATTATCGGTGGATTGTAGGGCGATTTTGGAACGTGGATACGCTTTTAGTGTGAGAATTTCCTTGCCCGTTTCGGCATCTTCACGCAGGCGTATAAAACGGACACCTTCACTTTCAGCGGCAACGCCATCGTGAAATGCGCAGCCCGTGTGACCTGGAAGACAAAGTAGTAAACAAACATTCGTTGAACAATCTATAGAGATGAGCAAGTCTTGGTAAAATATTTCAATTGCTTAGTTGGTTCATCTTATCTTGCAAAATTTAATTAAATCAGATCGTAACTCTTATTATAGGCTATTGGATAGATCATACGGCCTAGTACTGAACCATTAATAAGACCCTTGCAGAAAAGTTTCTATTCTCTCAGCTTTGATTTGACATAGGCTTGATGAGGCCAGAATATTTGTGGTTATTGTAATGGTGTGTTATACTATAACCCGGCATGTAGTGCGTTTCCTGAGAAAGCTCAGAAGAAGGCACCACCAAAAGAAAAGTTTCTATAATACTGCACCATACTACACACCATCAAATAGTTTGGAAATGTCTGGAGTTACAATATTCCACTGAGCAAATCTATACCTTGCTAAGATAGGACTCGACTAAAATAGGCCTTCAGAAACTTTACTCCCTGTCTCTGATCAAGTACTTTTAGACGCAGAACATAATGTTGTTGGTTGGCAATTTTCAGAGTTATTAGCCTTATGGGTTTCCCGAACGAAGTGAGGCATTCAAAATGTTAGCCAAAATATAGAGTGGGCTATCTATAGGTTTAAACATGAACCATCGGTTATTTCGAATCTGTCAATACTTATGTCGTTCTATTCTGTCACAAATTTTAGTATATTATCTCCACTAAACGTAATGAATCGATTTACGCTTAAGCAACGTTGGGAGTTATTGGGCCAACGAGAAACTGCACGATGATGTCGATTTTGCCAAAAAAAAAACATCTCTTCGGATGAAGCTCATTTTTATCTTGGTGAGCACGTTAATAAGCAAAATTGACGACTTTGGGGCTCAGAAAACCCAGACGTGGTCTTACAGAAGTCAATGCACCCGTAACGAGTGACTGTTTGGTGCAGGATGTGAAGCGGATGCATCATAGGCCCAGATTTCGTTGAAAATAAGGACAGCGCTACCATTACGGTCAATGGGGACACCTATCGCACCATGATAACCGATTTTTTTGTACCTGGTCTTCATTATATTGATGTGAACGATGTTTGGTTTCAACAGGATGGTGCAACTTGCCACACATTTCAGGCCACAATCGATTTATTGCATCAAACGTTTGGCCGCCAAGAAGCTGCGATTTGACACTGTTGGACTATTTTCTGTAGGGCGCCATTAAAGAAAATTGCTATGCCGACAAACCAGAGACAATTGAGCATTTGCAGGCCAACATACGTGGTGCCATTGCCGAGATACGACCCCACACACTCCAAAAAGTACACGAAAATTGGTCCGATCGAATGAGGTACTGTGAGGTCAGCCGTGGCAGCCTTATGAATGAAATAATATTCCATTTCTAGCCGAAACAATTGTACTCCACAACAAAAAGCTAAATTTGGAAAAATTTCAAACATTTTTTGTTTTATTGTATTTTTAAATTTAAACTCCTAAATGGCCCACCCTACATAATAGTTTAGCTGTGCCTGCCCACAATAATTATCAACAGCTTAGTCAAACGTAATGTCTCTCTCACATATTTATGTATATAATTGCACTTTAATAGCATATTTTCTTAAAAATATTTTTTTTCAAAACAAATTTTTTTTTCTTAAATTTAAAACATTTAATTATATTGTTAAATGCACAGACACTTTATTTATATTTTTAAAAATTTCTCTTCTCTTTATTTGAAGAAAACCTAACGGATTTCACCTACTTTATCAAAATTTATCATGGTTTTCTTTACAAAATTTTCTGCCAAATTATTAAAGAAAACTTAAAATTAAAATGAAACTGCAACAGCAACTTGACAGAAAATAAAAGCAACAACGACAACAACTACAACAATAATAACAACGAAAGCATAAAATTAATCTTGAAAAAAATGCAATAAAAATGACACAAAAAAAGTTAAAGAAACAAAAAAAACAACAACAAAAGATTCGTAGTGCAAATTTCTAATACGTACTCATGTTACAACAACAATAAAAAACAAAAGCAGAAGAAGAAGAAAAAAGAATAGAAGGCTGTAACTAATGGGAAAATTGCACAAATCCCATTCGATTTAAACTCGTCTCAGCTCATTTCTAAATCAAAAACATACAAAAAAGCAGGGACACATAGATAGACAGACAGCCAAATAGACAAACAGACAAATATATAAAACAAATTGATAAAAATTAAATGAAATTAAAAGAAAATGAGAAACACACACATACATACGCATTCGAAGACATAGTATCATTATATTTGTATTTGTATTCATGAAATTAAAACTATTCTTGTCAATCGTCACTTCTGCTCTTCATAAAGCAATAAAATCTGAAAAAAAAGCTTTTGAAATCTATTCTTAGGCGCAATAGTATTAGGGTAGCGGCCACTTGTAATGATTTCTTAAATGTTTGGATTTTGAGAACAAAAAACAAAAAATCACGAAAAACTTGCGCAAATGAATGCAATATTTATTCGTAGCGATAAATAAATGTTTGCCATATGTTTTGAAAGACTTGAACATGGAAATATTTATTGCGGTTACGACGTAAAATTTTCTTACAGTCTCCGAGAGCTAAAATTGTGTCATGTCCCTGTGCGACTTTGAAATTTAAATGCGCACCAAACTCTTTTTTCAACATATCAATCAAATTTAATTCCTCCATTCTGGAGGTCATTACAGCTTTTCAGTCAGAATTACAACCTAGCTTTTCACACCACTTATATTGTGTGTCTTAATTTTAAGCATGTTTGACGGGACCTACAGTTTAAAGTCGACTTTAAACGACAGATTTTTGAGAAACTTTTCAAGGCTCTCAGGAGCTTTTGCTTGAACACCGCTGAAAGGAAGTCACCGAAGAAATGCTTTTTTCCGTATTTCGTTTTGTTAGAGTTGCCAGAATTGGCCTTCTGAACCGTGGCCTAATGTCTAATAAGCAAACACACCTCCTACTAGACTACAGCGGCAATCATACTGCCTTTGACATGAAACCTCGCTTTGCCTACCATAGCCCCCATTTATTTTTTGCACAACGTCCCGATATGATTCCAACGGTTATGTAGTCGCTTAACCCCAAACAAAATTCCACTGAAAACTTACATATGAGTGAATAGCGGCATATACATACATACATACATACATACATAATTGATCATTACAACCCTTCAGTCAGGATTACGACCTAGCTTCTCACACCACTCATGCTGTGTGTGATAAAATTATACATGAGTGGCTGGACCTACAGTTTAAAGTCTACTCGGAACGACAGATTTTTAAGAAGGTTTTCATGGCAATTTTATTTTACTCTCAAAATTTTTTCAGAAATCTGCTGAGATGAAGTCGCTTTGTTCGAGATGTCTGACCTGGAGTCTGAGCGTGGTCTAACACACCACCTATTAGACTACGGCGACTACAATGGCGGTATATATTAACAGGTTAAATGGAGTGCTTAAGGGGTATTTTATTAAATATAAGTGATAACATTCGCATATATTGGTCGCTTGAATTTTAAATTTACTTTGAGTTCTTCTTGTACGTACCTACACTTTTGTTGTGCTAAAATATGGACTCATCAGAAAATTTTCCGTATTTTTGTTTAAAACAAAAGTGTCAATCTCTTCGCAAGAGAATGCACTTTAAAAATATCACCACTTGTTTTATAGTTTTTATTAAATTTTCCAACTAGGAATGGCCAAACTTGAAAAAATAATATTTTCCAAGTTTCCCCATCAAATCTCATAACATAAAAGTTTTAACAAAATGTTTATGTATACCATTTGAAACTTTAATCTCTCCCCTTTCTATAACGCTTTGGATTTTTAAAATAGCTTCAAATATATTTGGGTAATCAATAATTTTGTTTGAAAAGATCAAAATATTTGACAAATAAAACTAGTGTGAAGGGTTCGAGAAATAAAATTTTTTTTTGAGTTCTACTCAACAAAACTCACAACCTACACTATGTCATTAGCTGAATGTATTTCGACTGTCGCACCGTGTTATTAATACATATTGTTGTTTAAAATTCACAAAATTGCTTAAAAATCTATTGGGGTGGTACCTAGACTTTTGCTGTCCACTGTGCCAGACTTGGGAAAAAATTATCCAGCAATACAAAACAGTGAACACTAAAGACAGTATGTTCGATACCTTGAAAATGGAGTGCATTTTATGTAATAATAGGAGGCTCTTCTATTTTCTTGATTTTAAATCATTTTCAGCAATCAAATACGAATCAACTGTTTTCTATCGATAGTGCTTGGTGATGACATATTGCTTAAACCGAATAAAACTTCAATATTTTGAATGGGAAAAACTGAATATAACACAAGGTCAACAATTTCTATTGCTACACAAAATATTGCTTTCAAAAAAAATATATATTTGTTTATCATCAAAGCCGATTGCATTTGTTCAAATCATTGATAAGTTAGTTTCAGATGTTTCGAAATAAATTCAATATAAAAAAATAAAAATAATTTAAATATTTTATCATAACAATTGTATTATGTATGTATTTTGAAATGAACCATTCCTCAAAAAGGGAGAGGTATTATATTGTCATTTTATTTTCAAAATTTGAGTTTTTTTTTTTTTTTTATTTCAAATGATTGACTTTATGGGTAGTAAATATCGATTTCTTCATTCTTTTTTTTTTTTGTTAATAAAAGAATTGCATGATAAACTCTATTTAGAAGACAACTTTTATTTGATTTGAATAAATTCATTAACGAAAGTTTTATTTCTCTTTGTAAACAATAATATGTAAAAATAAAATTGAAAAAATAATTAACTACAGTTAATTAATTTGCTTAAGTTTTAAAAGTCACAAATCGTTAAATTAATGAAATTTTTTTTTGCTTAAATTTTCAGTTCATTTTTTAAAAAAGTGTCAAATATTTAAAAAAAAAACTTATAACTGTAGCACAAGTAACACATATTTTTGGAACATGACTTACATAGTACTTCCTACAGTGAAACTTTTTCTGGTAAATATCGTTTTAAATGCATGATAATATAATGCAAGAAACTTAAAGCATTTCAAATTCAAAATTCTTCTTAAAGTCAACTTAGAAAGCTTTGAACTGAAAGACATGACTGTTTGATACCAAAAGAATTTTAATTCCATACAAATATCTTCATATGCCCCTCCTCATTCTATCCAAATTGATAAAAATTTAAAGCTCTTTAGATCTATCCTCTATAATAACGGTAGTGTAATAAACTCAGTGTGTTCACCACTTATAGACTGCGTCTGTATATCATTACATACATACATACATAAGTGGCCATTACAACTCTTCAGTCAGGATTACGGCCTAGCTTCTCATACCACTCATGTTGTGTGCGTTAAATTTATACGTGAGTGGTGGGTCCTACTGTTGAACGTCGACTCCGAACGACAAATTTTTGAGAAACCTTTTCATGGCAACTTTATTTACTCTCAGAGTTTTTGCCAGAAATCTGCTGAGAGGAAATCGCCGAAGAAATATTTTTTTTCATATTTCGTTTTGATGCCTGGGATACGAACCCGGGCTATACGTCTAATAAGCCAACACACTACCTATTAGACTACTTACTATTAGACTTTATATCATTAAGATTGCTAAATTTATCTCGTTTTCATCACATATTCATTCTAACTACTTCATACAGCTGTCAATATTATTTAGTATGGATATCTTTGGACACCACCATCCTAAGCTGAGTAGCCACAGGGCCCAGTAACCATTTGGTCTTTATTTAACAGAAATTATATTCCAAATCTCTGTCAACCACATGGCATATGCCTTTCTCAATCGTCTACATAAGGCTCAAATATGTCAAAATTTGTATGCGATTGTAGCGCAGCGAAAGATTATTTAAACGATTTCTTTATGGTCGTGGTATTTAATGCAATCACTACTAATTCTACGTGTATGTTCTTAAGAACATTTACTAACAGATTTTTCATCCATCCAAACACCAAATAATAACGGGCCATTCTTTTACAATTTCGTATTTCAGTGTATATTTTTTTAGTATAAAAAACAGGTACGTGACATGTCGTATTTCAGTGTATATTTTTCCAGTATAAAAAATAGGTACGTGACATGTGGCAGTGATTAGCAAACAGTGGGCTGAGGTAAAAATGTGAATTTTTAAGCATGAAACTCATTTTTGGCTCCTTGGTCAGGTCAAAGAGGTAGAATGTAAAAACAACAAAATAAAGTTAAAAGCAGCCAATACACACTGAGAAGCAGCTTTATTGAACTGTACTTCTGTAAGAATAATGAAAATCTCAATTCAGATTTCGGCCAAAATGGAAGAATTGGTTTTAGCTGACATGTCGTGTCAACATCACGGTGTCCTAGCCCACACATTACGCCATATGCTGAACAAATTGAGTGGCAAGTTTTGTGATCAATTAATCTTATGTTTTGAAGTGGCAGACGACCGTAAAGATCACACGATGTGACCCGTCTAGACTATATTTTATGCAGACATGCAGACTCTCTCGTCTTTAGCTGGAATTGCAACTCTGAATAATAACATCATAGCTACATACATATGTCATAAATGATACAGGAAAGTATATGCAAATTGGAGCTTCGCCCCGAAGCCGTTAACCACATTCACATGAAATATTCTTCAAAAAGTTAATGGCAGGCATTCATTTATTGCAGCAAATATGCATTTTATTAACGCTTGAATATTTTTCTGGGCATTATCTGCTCTGCTGTGCTCAATATTCCCTAAATAGTTAAGAAAACTACCGCTTTGTTCTAAATACATACATAATAGGTCATTACAACCATTCAGTCAGGATTATGACCTCTCACACCACTTATGTTGTGTGTGTTCATTTTGAAGTCGACTCCGAACGACAGATTTTTTGAGAAACATTTCATGGCAATTTTTATTTACTTTCAGATTTTTTGCCAGAAATCTGCCTAGAGGAAGTCGCCGAAGAAATAATTTTTGTATTTCGTTTTGATGTCTGGCCTGGGGCTCGAACCCTGGCTTTACGTCTAATAAGCCAACACACTACATACTAGACTACCTATCTTTCTACTCGACTTGAAAACTTTTAAGTTTTATCTTCTATCTGCCTTCAGAGAAGACTTAAAGTACTCATAAGACCATAATGTTTTACCTTTTCAGCGTTTATAAAGAAACTGCGCCTGGTCTATAGGCGGAATATGGTAAATGGTATTCAACTAGGAAAGTTTTTCCAGTTTAGCAGTTGATTGGCTTACTATAACATACATATTCTAGGAAGGTAAAGTTAACTACAAACAACGCTTTATGTGAAAATGAAAATTGAATATGTTATTGGGTGTACGGGTGAGAAACTATTCTTATTGTGTCTTTCTCTTTCTCAAGAGGTGACTCAGTCTGAATTTCCTATGATGTATGCTGTTTATTATTCTAGTTGGGCATCAGTGATAGCGTATCAGATAGCATTCTGAATGGATTATTTGGAGAAGGCTTAAAGTTCTTAATTTTTATAATACAAATACGATGAAGAACACTTTTAACCACTACATCACACCACCTGGCCTTAACTTAGTTTCATTAAAACCATAAAAAATTTTCTAATTTTTACCAACATGACGATTTTAAGAGCCTTGGGTTCGTTTGCCTGTTATTCTAAAGCTACATATGTGAGTGTTACCCTAATATTTAAATACATTAGGTTTTTTTCTTCATTTTTTTTTATTAAGGTTTTCATGTTTCGTTTAATTTTTCTAAAATATTTCTTAAAACTGCAACAAGAAATTTGCAATTGGAAGCAATTGAAACTGAAGATTTACAAACGGATGCAACTTTTTGTTTTGAAAACAATAAAAAAAATACAAAAAAATAATAGAGAAGAGACTTTTAAAATTAATTATGTCATGAGGGTGGGAAAAATATGTTTATAAAACAAAAAACAATAACAACAACAACAACAATAACAATAAATAAATAAATAAACATGAACTATGCAGTACATATGGCAGGCACGTTGATAATGTTGCCTTTCCAAAAGCAAAACACCAGCAACAACGTCTGCATATGTACGTCTGCATACATATAAAATGCAAAAGGCAGCAAGCATTTGTTGCATTGTTTTAAACAAAACAAGTGTTGCAATCGTCATAAAAATGTGCATCAAGTTTAATGAAGACACTTTATCATTGTGTCTTATAGGAGCGGGAGAGGGGGCCTGCTTTATTTTCAGAAACACAAAAAAAATTTCGTTGCTACAGTAGTGGTGGTAGTAGTGGGTGATAGAAAGTTTTATTATTTTTTTTTTGTTTTTGTTTTTTCTTTTCAGCTCCCTATTAAAAGTATCAGATTTTTAACTTTGAATTCAAAGGAAAAAGTTTGTTTGTGTAAGTGTTTGTGTGTGTGTTTTATTTTTCTTGTAAATTGTGCGACTTTTTCGCGATTATTTTGCAAGATTTTCGCACGATTTACCAGATATACTGGATAAAAAAAGTTAAAAAAAAAACAAAAATCAACATTGTTTTCACTTCATTATAATGTGGCAGCAAGCAGTAGAAACGTTTTCATCCACCCATATGTACTCGTATGTATGCATGCCGGTGTTGAGAAACTCTTTCGCTTTTCAAAAAAAAAAAAAGAAAAAAAAAACTCAGAAATTATAATAAAAACCAATGAAATCGTAATCAAACGCATTTTCTCGATTGCATGATAGGAAGACGTCTATTATTCTTCTGTTTAATCTGCGTGTTTTTTCTCATTTTGTTGTTGTTGTTGGTTTCCATTTCTTGATTTAAAACTCGTACAATAAATTGTTTGTTTAGATAGATTTTTTTCAATTCCGTTTCAATTCTGGCAAAAGTATTGTTATTGTGGTTGTTGTTGATTTATAAAATTCAAATTTAAATTGTTTGTAAAAAGAAAAGTAAAATTTTTCACCCCAATAATAAGAAGAAAAGGAAAACATGTATGAACTTTTGTTTTTTTTTCTGTTTTTGTTAAGCCGGAAATAATTTAAATAAACATGTTCAGTTTGAACTGTAATTATTGAAATTATAATATTTTAATGAAATTTTAAAATTTATAATTTTTACTGGTACTTGTAAGCTTCCTTTTTGCAACTTAAATATGCACATGCAGTACAATAACAACATACATACATACACCAGAGTTTATTCAAATATTATTCATAGAAAAACCTAGAAGTTCAAAATTACCTGCATAAACCATTTATAACGGGCCTTTCATTAAGCGCTTCCTATCTTTAGACTTAATAAAAAAATATTTGTGTGTGTGTGGGATATCATTATCTGTAGAACATAACATCATTCAAATATTCTCCACGATTTCTCTGGCTGGCGCGTACCCGAAATGTCCAATGTTCGCATGACTCTACCGCCTAAATCAGGCTGATTTTGGCCGCTGGTAAGAGTTATGTTAGCTTTGAGGACCGCTGAGGTTTGTACGCATTTAAGATACAAGTCTAACGGGGTCAAATCTCATGATATTGGTGACTAGTTCACATCACCTTCAAGAGCTGATCATGATCATGCCCTCAAATCACACGTGCAGAATACCCAATGTGACATGATCTGTGTGGCACGTAGTATCATTGGTATCTAGATCATCCAATTCAGGTCAAACGAAGTTGGTAATCGGTGTTCTATACTGCTCGCCATTAAAAGTGATGGCACTTTGATCGAAAATTTAAAGAAATCTGTGCACAAGATGGGTGCCCCTCTTGCTCACAATAACAAACAGCATTGTGAAGTAATTTCAATAGAGTGTTTGGTTCGCATGGATCAAACATGAAGTCACCACTGCAAATCTGAGGCAAAAACAGCGAGGGAAGTGGAGTGCATTGTCAGTTCTATACTCCGACTAGGTTATGGAATTTGTTCGAATTGATTTATTATTCAACCTCTTTGTCACTTTCAACATACATACATAATTGGTCTTTACAACTCTTTCGTCAGGGTTACAACCTAACCTCTCAGACTACACTTGTTGTGTGTGTTAATTTTTCCAATGAGTGGCGTAACAGTTTAACGTCGATCCCGAATAGCAGATTTTTAGGAAGGCATGGCAATTTATTTTATTTTATCGTCAACCGACTGCTGAGATGGAAGTAAAGTTAGGTTAGGTTAGGTTAGAGGACGTGTATTTGTCAATTAAGACAAGTACAGTACCCGGAGGTCGAATTGACCCATTGTACAACGTCCTAGTTTCTCACACCACTTATGTTGTGTGTGTTAATTTTATACATGAGTGGTGGGACCTACAGTTTAATGTCGACTCCGAATGAAATATTTTTCTTTTCATATTTCATTTTGTTCGAGCTGTCGGAGACTGGGATTGTACTATGGTCTCTTGTCTTAGAAGACAACACACTATCTACTACACCATGACGACTTTTAAAACGAATTAAACACAGAAAATGGAAATGGATCGACTGTGCCATGAACATGAATCCTGTTAGTATGGTGCTAAAAGGGAACTCTCTAAGCCGTTGAAATTGTATGCCGTAAAGAGCACTTGGATACTTCGATAGTTCAAGAGCTATGGCATTGATATAAGAGTTCTTTGCGGAAGTTTTATGTCACCAAAAGAAGGCTAGCCCTTCTATCCAAGAATTGTTTTATATTTTCAATTGAATACAACCGATTAAATACTAAACTAAGAAAAGTACTTTAAAAACGTACTTTAAACCCAAATTTCTAAGGTATACACGAAATAAATACTTTTTTTATTAAAAAAAATCTATCACTAATAAAATGTGGGACTATGTACTTACTTACTTACGAATTGGGACTTTTGGACATTATTGAAATGATTAGGTGAACATAACTTTTCTTATTAAATTTGTGATAGCATTGCTGGTTGAAATTATTATTGAGCACCTGTATATATACGTACATAGAGTTTCAGTAGAAGTTGTTTTCATGTGAATGCCATGGTACAAAACAATGCAAGATAAAGCATCAGGATGATAACCAAAAATAGATCATAATCAACTTCTTGATATGTCTTTATTTAATGAATTTAAGTCATAATCATAAAAGTAAACATGAATCCATAAATTATTTGAACTTATTTTCACATCATATTTAGAATTTTAAGTCAATATTTCTTCGTAACCTCTTTCTATTTATTGTATACGTACATATGTGATGTGATGATGCTCCATTTCAAGATCTATTTATTGCAATTGTAAGCTGTAAACTAGTTTAGAATCATAAAATTAATTGATTTATTAATGATAACACATACTTAAGTAACGATAAACTAGAATTTTATTAATAAACAGCAGAAGATCATACTCGAATGAGGCCAAATCATAGCCAAAGAATGCAGACATATTAAGCAACAATAAATTGTGGCACAAAGAATAAAAATCATCAATAACTTTACAACACAGGGTGCCCTGGTAGTCTAGTGGGTAGTGTGCTAGACTATTAGCGTGAGGGTCGTGGGTTCGATTCCCACCAGAGACTCTGGTCTGTGACACTACACCGAGCAAATAGTCAAGTTACTTCGCTCGTATATAATTAGGATATAATTTGTAATTGTATTGTAATTAATAAATAAATAAATAAATATAACTTTACAACACACACTGAAAAGAAGAACCTATTTTTAGTGCACTTCAATAAATTGCAACAAACTTGTCCACCATGCCCCAAATAAGTAAGAAGTTGGGATATGAAAAGAACAACTCTGGTTCCCATATTTCTAAGCCGTGTTTTCGCATATGAACACATAAAAGCGTGTCTGCAATTATAGCCGTACAATGTTTTCATATGTAGTAACCGTTATAAAAGAAAAATCAGGAAGAAATTCGATTACAAACATGACAACTTAAGGCGTTAATTACTCCACCCCATTGTTTAAGCGAGGCAAGAGAAAGACAGTGCAACCATTGCCGTTCCTTTGTACTGGGTATTGATTAGTAAACAAACACGAGAGATTTGTAACAAGTTTTGGCAAACATTTAAGCTGGACAATTAATTGTGCGGCTTTTCAATATGATTTAACAGCAGCAGCAACTAAACCAGAAGAGATAGATACCTGACAACAATTACTTGTACAATCATCACCAACACCGTCATTATCGTCATCATCATTCCGATTTAATATTATGGTTTTAGGAAAATAAAATTAGAAAGAAGGAAAACATAAATAATGATTGAAAAGCACCACCACCACCTAATGCCATTTACTCTAGCTAGCACAGTGGGACGAAGACATCTTTCATTTCTCCCAACAAATGGATTTTTCTTGACTTCTTCCACTGGAATTGTAAGAAAATAGCTGACCTTGACTTGAACCTCTTGCTGTATCTTGCATATGAATAAAAATTCGACATTAAACTGTAAGTCGTACGATTCATGGATAAAATTAACACACACAACATGGATGGCGTTAGAAGCTAGGTCGAAATCCTAACTAAGCCAATGTAATGGCCAATAAAATATACATTTTGAGGAACTTTCTAATCTGAGTCTTACTCTTTCCCGTAAGTGGCGTTATCTGGTCTTCATATGACGTTCCATGATAATGTTTCCTTCTTTGGAAGTCAATAAATATTTGGAAGGGAAACGAATTCTCGTCATTTATAAAATTCAAAACAAACGCGACGAAATTGCTTTGTTTTCTTTTGTATTAAAACCGGGAATGTTTAATTTTTTAGTAAAAAAACTGTAAGCACAACAATCTATCACTACCACTCTAGCCGCAACACTATGAAACCAAATCGGGGGACAGACAAAGTTTAAGATTTGTCTGAAAATTTTCTATTTTAAACGAAATTTGCACCTCCTCAGATACGCATTTCCGACTTGACAAATGCTAGTGCAACTTGTGTCTCATTGGTTTACCGTTACTACAATGGATAGTGCTTGAATGAAATGATTAAGTCGCCATAGTTTAGTAGGTAGAGTGTTGGCATATGAAATGAGGGTCCTTGGTTCAAACCCTACCTCATGCCTCTTGAATAAAAACGAAATATAAAAAAAGATTTCTTCTCCTCTCAGCAAATTTCTGCCAAAAACTCTGAGAGTAAATAAAATTGCCTTGAAAAGATAAGCAACAAATCTGTCGTTTGGAGTCGACTTTTAAACTGTAGCTCATGCCACTCATGGATGAAATTAATACATAAAATATGGGTGGGGTGTGAGAAGCTAATTTGTAATCCTGACAAATGGGTTGTAAAGACACTTTAAGGAGCTTGTCTCCGAAAAGTATACGCTATTACGAGGTGCTCGTCTTTCCAGTAAAGTACCTTCACTAGAAGTAGTCGCCGTAGTCTAGTAGGTAGTGTGTTGGCTTATTAGACGCAAAAGCCTGGGTTCGAGCCCCAGGCCAGGCATCAAAAGACAAAATACAAAAAGTATTTTTTCGGCGACTTCCCCTCAATAGATTTCTGGCAAAAACTCTGAGAGTAAAAAAAAAGTTTCTCAAAAATCTGTCATTCGGAATCGACTTTAAACTGTAGGTCCCACCACTCATGTATAAAATTAACAAACACAACATAAGTGGTGTGAGAAACTAGGACGTTGTACAATGGGTCAATTCGACCTCCGGGTGCTGTACTTGCCTTAATTGACAAGTACACGTCCTCTAACCTAACCTAACCTTCATTAGAAGATAAAATTAACGCACTCAGTGTGGGTGGTGTGAGAAGCTAGGTCGTAATCCTGACTGAAGGGTTGTAATGACCAATTAAGGAGTTTGTTTCCGAAGTATATACTCATTAGAAATGGATTGAATCGTGCAACATATACGGCATTGCAGAGAAAATTCGTTCTTTAGCTGTACTGCGAGCAAGTGGTATGCTTTTCTTGCAACAGTTTTTTCCTGTCACTTACTCTATAAGCAGATTCAAACCTTATATTCATATACAACAGTTCCTCTTTCCACTCTTTCACAACCACTCTTCCCAGTTCCGACATTATATCCGGCATGTATACTGGCCATGCCGTACGAAACATTACGAAAAGAAAAACTATTTTCAATGATACCCATCTTCAGAGTATATAGGTTAGATTGTACATCAGATGGACTGTTTTTTTTAGATATTCGCTTAGAATAAACGAGTTGTCTTAATTCCATTCAACTTTATCAGAAATCCTTTGACAATACCGTGCCAATCATTCCTCTCTAAATGTTGCTACTGATTTAGCTGATACAGCCTTATTCAAAAGATTTAGAGACTCGAGAAGTACTTTTTCTAAATTAGTATGTGAGGATGATTTTAAAGATCCAATTAAGCTAAGAAGACCAAGTTTTTTAAAATTATGAATAAGACTTCAACAAAGTCTAATGCAGACATACGTACATACATAAATGGTCATTACAACCCTTCAGTCAGGATTACAACCTAGCTTCTCACACGACTTTTGTTGCGTGTGTTAATTTTACACATGAGTGGTGGGATCTACAGTTTAAAGTCGATTCCGAACGACAGATTTTCTTTAAGAAACTTTTCATTGCAATTCTATTTTACTCACAGAGTTTTTTCCAGAAATCTGCTGAGAGGAAGTCACTGAAGTAATATTTTTCATATTTCGTTTTGCTGGAGATGTCTGTTGTTTGAACCGTGGTCTCATATCCAATAAGCCAACACATCAACAAAATGTGTAAGAACATGTTTAACAAGCGCAGTGCTTACACAGTTCACACTGCAATTGCTTGCTTTAGTTATTTCTCTGTCAGGTGAGCTTTGAGTCCTGAATGGCACTTAAAAAAAAAACACTTTTAATGATTGGCGAGTATTTTTAGACATCAATTTACGATTAAACAAATCCAGTTATTATTAAAAAAAATTTAATTTCTTTCCGTTATACGCAAAATAACTACATTTTAACGCTTAAAAATAAATTGAAAAAAAAAAACAAACAAAAAACTTGTCAAACGTAATTCATTTTAGAATTTTAAAATATAGTTCTGGTTCTGGTTCTGGCAACACATAACATGTAATCGTATAATTCTGAAATACTGGTACCCACTGTGAGAGAGACAAGTACAATATGTCTGTAAAATTTCTAAACGTATCCAAAAAATGAGGTTACTTAACGGATCATTTGTGCACAACCACACACACACACACACATGCACAAACGCATATACACTAATGGAAAATCAAAAGACTTAAGCGACAAACATGTTTCTAATAAAACCAAACATTCACAAACATACACACGCATACAGCTATAAAAACAGGAAGCCAGGCTAAATACTCTTTATCCAGTCTAAATTGTTTGTTGTTTTTATTGCTTTTTTTATTATAGCTTTGGTGCTTTTCCTATTTTCTTTTATTATTGTTGTTATTGTATTTGTTTGCGTTTGTTGTTGTTTTTTCGTTTTAAACATGGATGAGTTAAAACATGGACTTCAAAGATATGCAACCACTAGTGGTTGAATTGAAATTAAAGTCCAGTTTTGGTGAATGAATTATTTTTTCCATGGAACTGTAATTGCAATGCACTGGATGAGGCAATAGCGTTAGTCATTATGATAAAGATTATGAACTTTAAACATTTTTATCGAAATATATTATTTGGACTTGGATTTGGTTGTCTTTACGGTATTTTTCTGGCCACTTAATGTGGCGGCTGCAATTGAATATTAAATGGAGTGTGTTTAAACTTGCCTTTAACAAAATGTATCAACAAAATCATGAGGCAGCTTAAAAAGCCTGCTAAATTTTGTGCTTTTACATCCATGGGCAGGAGGTGAAAATACATTTTGTGTGCGTTTATCTGTTTTGTTTTTGTTGTTTTTATTACGATTTCTAATTTATTTTTTGTGGTTGCGTTGCTAGCAAGCAAGCAAATGTTGCAAACACACGTTTATGATTTTAAGGTCGTTGTGCTGCTGTAAGTGCAGCGTCAGCTGCTGTTAGTTAAGAGACGCCTCACAGCGGTTGGTGATTTATGTTGTATGCACTTGTTGTTGTTGTTGTACAAGTAAATCCTTTACAAGGTAAAGTGGGTTATTAAACTTGACCCACACCTCTTAATAAACATTTTTCTTGATCTTTGCAGTACCACTTTTCAATGACACTTCTATTGGAAATTTTCCTTTAAAAATTTTTTTTGCAAATATTTAAAAAATTTTAAATTCGTTTTATTTTTCTATTTGTTTTAATTTATTTATTTATATTTTTTTATTTTATTAAATAAAACACTGGCTTTTATTTATTTATTTTAAAATTTTTTTTCTTTCGTTTTATTTCTTCTCGTCACCGCTTAACACTTGCAACACGAACCGCATTCAAACATCAACTGTTGTCTAGTTTTAGTTGCAAAGATGGTTTCAAGCGCGTCTTTTCGTTTTAGTTTTTCCAACGAACAACAATCCAGAGAACTTGTTAAGACCATAAACAAAACACCACACCACTAGAAATACAAACTGACAAGTTAATAAAAAAAAAATAAAAAAAAAATAAAATATTAAAACCCAGTGGAAATTGTTAGCAAAAGAAAAATATAAAGAAATAATTTTAATTTCAAAAGCGTTTGAATATATTCGTTACATTCTACTCGTTCTCTTTAGCAATTGGTGTTCAGGATTTGATCCTGCATTCAAGACAGCTGAAACAATTTTTGGACGACTATTGTGGTAGTAAATTAACTTTTTCGCCAGATTTCTATCATTCTTCATCGAGTTTTTATTTACGTATTTATAATTATTTCCAAATAGATTTCGACCCATACACATACATACATATATACATACATAATTGGCCATTACAACACTTCAGTCAGGTTTACAACCTAGCTTCTTACACCACTTATGTTGTATGACCTACAGTTTAAATCGGCTGCGAACGACAGATTTTTGAGAAACTTTTCATGGCAATTTTATTTCACTCTCAAGAGTTTTTGCCAGAAATCTGTTGAGAGACAGTCGCCGAAGTAATATTTTTTTTTCATATTTTCGTTTTGATATCTGACCTGGGGTTTGAACCGTTGCCTTGCTTCTAATAAGGCAACATTCTACCTACTAGACCATTGCGAAGATATATACACTGGTAATTAAAAAAATTGTCGCATACTCATACCCTCATTCCTTTCTCTATAAACTATATTTCCTATAGTAGGTGTCATCTCCTGATTGTTGGTCTAAAAAATCGTCAGACGCAATCTTCTTGTCATTTCCAAATTTAGTAAAGTATGCTGTCAAGTTCCTTTAATCGAAACGTCTACAATTTCTATTCACTTAGAGTACATGTTTGCTTTGACCCCGTTTTACTGCTCTCTTCCTCACGGTGGAACCTGGAAGCTATTGTGTTGAATATTTCCATCCTGCTTATAATAGGCCTAGTCCACGAAAGCATGAAAAATTCTAAAGATGTCGTGTTTTGTCTGGGGGTTTTATTTGCCAATCAGGTTCCTCTTTTTCCTACAGGGTCTTCCAAAGCAACATACATTTGTTTAAATAACAATTGAGTGAAGTGTGTAGAAATATGGTTTAAAATCAGACTTGTTTTCTTCTTATTTCTCTTTCTTTATTTAATTTTATTTAATATTTCTACGACAACTAAGCTGGGAAATTGCATTAAACAACCTTTTTTTTGCTTTGCTTGTGTGTCTCTTTCTTGAAATTATTCATAAAAAAAAAACAAAAACAACAACAACAAGAAAAGGAATAAATTCTGAAATGAAAAAAAAAATTGAAATGAAGACTGAAGTCATTGTTTTTTTTTTGTAAAGATGACATTAAAATGAAGATGTTTCATGTTGCATTTGTTTATTTCCAGAAAAACTAAAAAATAACGAATGGCTTAAAAGTGTTGACACTGTGTCTGTTATCATTGAATGACAATATTTACATGACGTTTTAAACACGATTATTGAGGCTAACATTGATGACAGTGACAGGTGAAAATTAATTGTTTGAATTAATTTTTTTTTCTAAATGAATAATTAAGAATATGTAAGCAAACAGAATTTTGAAATAAAATGCTTAGAACCAGTGGAAATTCTTGTTTTCCTATGAAGAGTTTTAAAATTTTTCATTTAAAAATAATTTTTCTAACATTTTCCAAGAACTTTCTCTTTCAATTGAAAAATGTTTACATTGTCGTTGTTACATGCGTTGTGTATATTTTTGGAAATTTAAAAAATGTTTAAAATTTTTTATTTTCACTTAAATCCACAACAACCATTATTCCATGCTAATCATCAATTTTATGCTCCTGCTCTATAAAAACAGATGAAAAAGAAAAATTTATTTTTAAACATTTCGTTTTTTGGTTTTCAAAAGCAAAAAAATTTAAAGAAGAAAACACAAACTGTTTGCCACCAGCGTCATTGAGTCAAGCAGTCAGTCAGTGTTGTGTTCATTCACACGCAATGAGTTTCAATTTCAAATTTACAAGTGCGTGTAAAAGCAGTGACAGCGTCGAGTGCAGCACTTCTTAAAGCGATAATTAAAAACAATTAAAATTAAATGTAAAGTTTTTTTTCTTTAAAAGAAATGTAATTAAAGAAAAAAAACCACACAAAAAAATAGTAAAAAACTAAAGACCATTACAAAATGTAAAATAATAAAAAAAAATTATGCGAAAAATACGACTGTTTAATACCCTATAATTAATAATTAAATGGCATCATAAACACCCAAATAACTGTACATACATTTAACATTATGTAATAATGGCATGTCTTCCTTATAACTTCAAGTTATTTCACCCGTTAGACAGTTGGTAACTTGTACTCGTATCAACAGCAAAAGTAAACGTTTTAAAAATCAGTCAAATTGTTCAAATGGTCGAATAGCCAAAGGAAATGAATACTGATTGATACGTCGTAGTATTGTGTATTGCTTTGGCTTAACGTTGTGCTTAAAATGTACAAAAAAATATTCGTTTAGGCGACCGCATATTCTAGTGAATACTCTGCGAGTAATGAAAACGCTTTCCAGGTTAATCGTTTGGAGACAACGTAAAAGTTACAGGTCCCATCACTCAATAGCTCATACCCATGATGGGTTGATGTCTCACAGACACATTTGTATAGAGGCCAGACAATTATGGTCCGTTATGGATAACGTCAAACAAGATTTGTTTTAATTCTACCCAGAATGTAATTTATGAACCTCATAACAGTCTTAGAAGTCGCCCTAGTCTACTAGTGTTGGCTTATTAGACGTGAGACCGGTGACTTCCTCTCAACAGAGTCAACTTTAAATTGTAGTCAACAGTCTTAACGTTACACTGGCATCTAGGTATACATGTCCAAAAGGGTTTAAAATACCTCACAACGACTTCTGCAGCAGCTGTAACAAAGAGCGCTTTTTACTATCCAGCACTACGACATACATACATACATAATTGGTCATTACAACCCTTCAGTCAGGATTACGACCTAGTTTCTCACACCACTTATGTTGTGTGTATTAATTTTATACACGAGTGGCGGGACCTACAGTTTAAAGTCGACTCCGAACGACAGATTTTTGGAACTTGGTCAGTACAGGGAATGCGTTCACCTTTGGCGTTACAACGGATCACTATGTGTGCTCAAGTGAGCTTTTGATATCAAAGCTACCACTTCAACTTACTTACCTACCTACGCCATAATTAGCCAAAAGACAAATGAAATTCCAAAGAACGTCGCACATTCAACGTATTCGTATTATTTGATATAATTTCTCTGATGGTAACGATATTTTCTGTGGTGAGTACATTGTGATAATCCACAGGCCTGACCGAATTTGTAGCGTTTCCAGCCTCATTAAAATTTTTTTTTATAATCTTACCAATCCCTGGTACAGCCTGTTTTGACCAGCATAATAACCCCGTAATGCTTAAGAAATGTTTAAATCAACACCTTTACAGCAAGTTTTAACTATTGTTACCCGTTTTTCGATCGTTAAACGATCACTATTCGTAAATGTGTTTAACCTTTCACTGAATAAGTGACTCTTGCAGATGAAAGATATTTAACAGATGACAGAGACAGACTGTTACACCCAGGCAGGTGTTACTAAACCGGGAGAAAAATAAAATTTTCTTGTACATTGTAGGGTACTTTTTAACAAAAAAATTTTTTAAGAAATTAACATTAATCAAACAAAAAAAGAGACTTTTTACGGGGTAAACAAGTTCTTGTATTAACAAATTAACAGAAGAGTACCATAAAAATAATAACAAAAGACGACTATTTAACATACTCGAATTGTATTTCCGCCATGGCCATGGCAATACCATGTACAATACAATGAGAAAGTAACCATGATTGAGTAACAAGTGATACAAAAAATAGAAAAAAATAAGAAAGAAATTAGAAAACCTGTGATGATAGTGCGAGTGTTACGAAATTTCTTTTTAAAAAAAAAGAGAAAAAAAAATTCTAGAATTTATGAGGCAATTAGAGGTTTATGTTTTAAATTTCTTTTTTAGAATCAAAGAACTACCGTCACTTGCAATTTAATTTTAATTTTTTCTTATTCTTTCACTTTTTTGTATGCCGATTTTTTTTATCATCGTTCTTAAGAAAATCATTTCAGGCCGTAGTATTTAAAATGATATTATTTTTAATCAATTCGTAATTCCATGCTTTACTTTACATGAGCACATGATAATTTTCTTAATAAAATAACAACAAAAAGGTGTTGATTACTTCTCTGACTACCATAACCAGCACCATCACCATCACCACTGTCAGTTCTACGTTTTTTTTTTCATTTCTTTTCTGGTTCTATTGTTGTTGGTTATGCATTCACATTCACCATCACAATTCCATTCTTTTCGATTAACGGTAAATGATGATTTGTAACACTATGATTACAAAATAATGATGCATTTGCCAGTTGAATATTGTACGTATGTAAGTATGTTTCTAACCTCTATTTGCATTGAATTAAAATCGTATTAAGAAAAAAACAAAAACAAAATTAACAATAACAATAGCAAAGCAACAACAACAATGGTAATAAAATATAAAAGATGAAAATGAAAGATAAGTAAATAAGCATGAAAGGAAATCCAATGAAATTTTGATTTTTATTGTTATCGATAAATAAGAACAATAAATATGGAAACAGAGAGAGAGATTATATTGAAATCGAAACAATAACTCACTGCTGCATGTTACCGTTAATGGTAAAGGCATAATAAGTTTGTGTGGATATTTGTAAAGCTTTTAAATACGCTTGTTATTCTCAGTATGAAAATGCCATGTAATTTATTGGAACCAACATATTTTTCTAGAACCGATTTAGACGTTCAAAAAACTTATGTACGTATTTAGAAGGGAACCTCTTTACTACTTGAGTACATTGTGTTTTGGTCGTTATCGTTTGGTCAGGGTATGGCATGAATGTTTTAAAAGATAATCAGACTGTTCTTATGCAGAATAATCTTCCCTACCTTCCACTACTTAAACACAACAGTAGATTATTTGGAAATATCGCAATCAGAAATGCAGACATAGTCTGCAAGTGATTGCATAGTACTTCCTTATGGAATTTTCCAAAACCACTAGGACACAAAAAGGGGGAAAATTACACTGCCCTGCGGATCCTATATGACGGTCAAGTAAATCTGATTAATTTTTATAAACCTCGACCGCCATATTGGATCCGCCATTTTTAATTTTTTAAATATGAATGAAGATCTGTAATCAAAAAACACCTGAGTAACAATTTTCAAGTAAATCTGATTAATTTGTAAGGATCTCAGTAATGTGTTTTCTGACATAAACCCACCTCCTTCTTTAAGCGTGCATGCAAACAATTTGGCTTTGGGCTCATTTTAAACAGCAAAGATCAATTGTCAATTTCTGACAATAGCGATGGTTCTAGCACGTCAGTGTTAAGCTCTACAATTTTTCTAAAATAGCCAAAAATGCTATTTTTAGGGGTTTCAACCCTCTTTTTCTCGAAAACCTGACATGATGGTAACCTGGAGCCATCTTATTTGCAAAACCCATGCAAAGCTGTGTTATTGATTACATTGCTTCGGACTCTATTCCACTGCGTATTAGATGGTGTATCACAATCGCCTAAATATCTTCACGACGTTGCCTCATTTAGAAGGTCTGCAGAAAATGCATTTTTATCTGATGATAGATCCTACAATACATTCGGTTATAGAGAGCACATGTACCCTGCTAAAGTTTACAAAAAGCACAATAACTGACGCATTTATTTAACGATTACCCCACGCTAATTGTCTAGCACACTATCCACTAGACTATCAGGGCCAAGTGACCAATTATTCGGTGATGAGGCGAAATATAGGTGAGGTCTCACCGCGTGTATATAATGGAAACCCGTGTATGTATGTGATATTGCCAAAAGATTTCGAGAGAACCTATCTTTGATATGTTGTCATTCCTTTATAGTCGAACCAGATACGGCTGAAATCAGATGAACAGTGGACTCAAATGAAAGTTTTATTAGACAGCTAACCTGCTCCAAAGCTACCTGATTTTCAGCGTAAGCTTTTGAAATGGGGTACAGCACAACGAAACGGTGGACACATTAGACAAGATGCAGTTTATGACTCTGTATAGATGTGTGCAGTCTTACTGTACAGCAATGCTTACTACTAATCTGAATCTAATTAGAGATTAGGAAACACTATAACGTTCGAAGAAGGCTTAAGTACGTAAAGGCGTACCTGTTCAAAAGACGCTCGAATATCGTCAAGTATACCAAGTATACCGAACGAGTGATTTAGAATATGGGTGTTTGCAGATTCTGGTAAATACATATAACACGTTCTTATTAGATTTCGATGGCAGTACCTAGGGAGACAGATTGTATCCATGGAGAACGTTAACGTACCAGATTGTTATATTTTTTCGCCTTCAAAACCATGACTGGCATGGGTGTTCGCAACTTTAATTTTGTCTGAATTGAACACCGCTCTACTCATTTTATTACACGATGTTTCTACTATAAAGATCAATCTTTACAATGTATTTACGTAGCCCATTTCTATACATTTCATAGGCAGGCTACTGAAAGTTACATTTCCATCTATTTATATATTGGATCTGGCAACTTTCAGAACTTAATGTTGAGTTTCTTTATACTTTCAGAATAAACATCGAATAAATTGCCATATTTTTTTCCAATACAGTGGCTATAAATACAATTTCGAACGATAACCCGCTTCAATCTCAAATCAATTTTATATCGGCAGCTAGTTTCAGTGCGAAGCTAGCTTTGAACAGTTTAAATAAAGTTTAAACAATTGTTCAAGAGAGACAATATTTATTTGGAATATCTCATAATAATTGACCTAAGCCCCTGTTAAAGTAGTCCTATCATTTCAGAGAATTTAACTAAGGTGGCAGTGGAACCAGGTATTCTATAGTCGAACTCCATCGATTGCAATATTCTCAGAGAAAGATTCCAAACAATAGAAAAAATTAGAAAACAAAATAAAAAGTAAAGAAACGATAGAAAAACTAAACACAACAAATAACAAAAAACAACAACAATAAAAAAGAAAAATTAAATAATACAACTGCACAAAAACAAAAAGAAAAACAAAATTCATACATAATAAATGAATAAATTTTTTTTCTTATCGATGTTATGTTAGAAGACAACAACCGACATCCATACACGAGCTTATGCAGTCATACGTCACAGACGCATGCGCATGCGTATGTTGTTCGTATGCTCAGAGGAATGTCTGTGAATGGATTCGGCCGCCGGTGCATGGATGGTATCAATGGCTGACTACTAAATGGTCATAAAACATGCAACAGAGAAGGAAAAACGTAAAAACATTCACCCATCAAATCACAATTGTATTGAATTTTGAATGGATTTGAAATTGTTTGTTTAATTTATTATAATACTTAAAAAAGAGAGACAGAGAGAGAGAGAGAGAGAGAGTAGTGGACACAGTGGTTAATTGGTTACCATTTGACATGGCTATCTAGATAAACTAAAAAATAATCAATGTTTGATATGTCACGGTAGAATAAGAAGAAATTTTCAATTTCCACAAAGATTAAGAGAAAACCGTTAAAACACTCAGCAATAAAATTAATTGAAAGAAATTTACAAACAAAACAATTAATTTCCCTGAATATTTGAAAAAAAGTTTTCAGTTTGATTGCAACCACTGTTGTTTATTTGCTATTTACCGTATGATTTATTTGAGTAATTATTTGTACAAAAACAAAACGAAACATTGTTTGAAAGTAAATTATTTTAATTAAAAATTAAATAATAAACATGTTTTGAACCACCATCAAACGTAATCGAAAATGTATGCTTTATTGTTGTTGTTTATTTGTTTGCAAAACGTTTACAATCTGCAGCATTTAAAAAAAAAACTTTATGAATTAAAACAATTGCACAAGTTTAAGACAAATTAACTGTCTTGTGCATTGAATGTAATTTAACAATTTAACAATTAAATCAATCAGTGATTGTCAACCAATTTAATTTATTTTAAATTATGCAGATACAAGAATTTAAGCAACATTTAAATGCACATCGATTTGGTACGATAGATTCTTTAAGAGGTCATTGAACCCCCCACGAAATATCTAAAATAAGTTATAAAAAGTTTCATATCACAATTTGTGGTTCAATATTTACGTTTCTGAAGGCAGTAACACGAAACTTCACTTTCCTATTATTCCTTGAAAACGTTCCCCCTACGCTGTACTTATATTTCAATCATTTACGCTTTGACAACTTCTAGAAAATCTCTTTTGATTTGATATTGTTATTATAATTGCTGATGTCCATCAATCACTTACCTTGAGAGTACAAAACATGCAAGCGCAGAAATGTAAAATACATTGATAATGCCTTGCAAATAGATCGTTATACCTTTGAAAGCCTATGATCAAACTATCGTTACGCCCGAAATTGTAATATTACTGGAATGTATATATACATGAATGGGTTATCTTTACGGAGTGAATATATGTGTTATCAAAGTGATAACGCTAAGTTGTCAAACACACTACGTTGCGTTGTCGAAATGACAACGATGCGTTGTCGAAATTTCAACGAAATGACAACGAAGCGTTGTCGAAATAACAACAATGCGTTGTTTCAATGACAATGATGCGTTGTCAAAATTACCACGGTGGTTGTCAAAATGATAGCTGGGTGTTATTAAAATTTTATACACATCCGTTGCCGAAATGTTAACAAACGTGGTAAGCTCACTTTTGACAACGGATTGTATCAATTTCGGTACTTTTCTACCGGTTTTTCCCCTCTGTGTAGTCAACTTTTTAGTATAACTACGCATTTTGAGCTTTGTAGTTCAATATTTGACAAAGTACCGAAAGAAACCACTTTGAGAAATAAAACAGAAAAAGCCAAGTGAATTTAAATCGATGTCGTGAATTTTGAAGAGAAATAAAGGCATTAGTACAAGAGAGTGTGTCCATATACATATTTTATATGCTAATTACCACCAATTATGTGCTCTTTCTTTTAAAAACTGTTCTAGTTTTTGTTGGTATGTCTCGATGATAAACGAATTAAACATTTCAAACCGTGCTTGATAAAGAGCTGCAAAAAATTATGTTTCAAATTTAATAAAATAAGTATTCTCTTTTCATATATTTTACCCAGAAGTCTCTCTTCTGAACAACAGAGAAAATAACAAAATAAAATAATTTTTCATCATAGAATGGAAAGAGTAGAACTTAATAATGTGCAAAACTTATCATCACCACACCTAATACAATATTCTACACGTTTTAGCAAAAGACATTGTTTTTATTTAAGAACATATTGTAACCATGCCATTCTAGAACCTGTCACAGTAGATCAATCACATGCTTAGGCGGAAAATTTAATTTATGAATTTATGAAATGGAAAAAAAGGCTAAAAATTAATAGAAATATGGAAGAAATCCTAACTATAGTCTCATGTTCCTTAAAGGAATAAAAATAAGGAGACAAATAGTAACATGACACAAGATTTAAGAGGTACGGGCGGTTTGGAAATATTAAAATAGTTACGTACGCTCGAGAATTATGCTCTAAAACGGATTAACGAAAATTATTATCTGGGGGATTACTCTCTATAGCGATGCGAAAAGAAAATTTTGCGAAGGCTTTTGCGTAAGCGATACAGAATACCAAATTGTACCCTTAACGCATTTAACTTACGCATCGGACATGCTTTCGAATCGCAATAGAGAGTAACCCCCCTGAATAATTTAAAGCTCGGACAAAATGTTTTTTTGCTGTGAGTTTTCTGCAGCAGAATTCATTCAATTCAAAAATTTTATTTGGAAAATGAAAGCTGCCAAACGAAACTCTTAAATCAAATTTATATTTTATGTGATTTCTACAAGCAAATCAATTCAACTTTGTAGCCGTAATCTAGTAGGTAATGTGTTGTCTTATTTGACATATAGCCTCGGTTCAAATCCCAGACATCTCCAACATAACAAAATATGAAAAAATATTTTTTCGGGACTGCCTCTCAGCAGAATTCGAGCAAAAACTCTGAGTGTAAATAAAACTGCCATGAAAAATTTCTCAAAATTGTGTCGCTCGGATTCGATTTTATACTGCGGGTCCGGCCAACCGTTGTAAAAAAAATTAATACCCATAACATAAGTGGTGTGGGAAGCTAGGTCGTAACCCTGACTGAAGGGTTGTAATACCAATTATGTTATGTATTGGCAGCACTGGTAAAATCGAGTTGAGAATTTTTCGTAGAAAACACTTTTCTCTCTCAAAGCGACAGGCTCTCTCCTAAAGTAAATATAAAAAATTTGGCCTAGACAAAATTTTTGTTAGAACAACAGCTTTAGTTTGTGGATATCATTTTGCACTAGCTTCATTTGACTATAAGACAAACATATCGTTCCAGCCTAAATATAATGGAGTTTTTGGCTAATCTCAACAACTTTCTTAACACATGAAAGATCCCCTTTAGAACTTACAAAAAATAGCCACAGGGAGGTGCGAAAGTTACAGAGAAAGTGAGAGAGGATAGTGTTTATAAATTTCAGATCTGGATCTGTGTATGTCCTATGAAATTGAAAAAAGCCCTATGGATATTATAGCTTAATCGATACACATTATCATGAGACAGGAAATAATTCTGTAGGTGGAGTATTCTACATGCGAGATCTACGTTTAAGAAACGTGAATTAAACGGAACCTATTCGAACATTGTCAATCCTAAGCTTTCAGGTTATTATTGCGATACCCAATGTGAAAAATTATTAAATATTTTACGTTCACTTTAAGTTTTTGTATTCATAAATGAATTATGACTTACAAGTGTATACAATACTTAAATATTATGTGGATGACCTAGTAACTAATTTATGATTTGATGGGAAATCTATTGAACCACAATAATTATTCGGGCTATTGTTTGATTGATGTTAACATTGATACCAACATTTATTAGGTAAAAAATTATTAATGGATTGTATTAAAAATATTGAAACTTATTAATTTAAATTACAATGACTTGGTATTTTGAAAGCCAGATGTGTTTAAAATCTCATAAATTTTCTTTTCATAATAAAATTCATCAATTGATCCATCAGATTTTCTCAAACTTTTATTACAAATGAGTTTAAAGCAACAACTCATTAGGTTGCCAAAGAAAACAGGTGGCCAACTTGGCACATTTTATCTTAAATGTTCATAAGTGGGTCAAAATATTTTATTTTGTAACCTTAAACAAGAATAATTAAAAATTTCACATGTCTGAAGTAAACATTTAAAGAAAAAAAGGCGAATTATGATGACAGCAGTAGTAAATTAAAAAAACAAAAACAAAAACAAAAAGAAACAGCAACAGACAATGAAAACAATGTCATGTTAAAAGTGCTTTTGGAAACTATTACCATACATGAGCACCTCAAATGGGTAACTTAGGGAAAAGGCCTTAGAATGCTTCAATATTACAGGCAAGTAGGTAAGAAAGTAAAAATATTCATTACCCATATGGTCTTTAAAGTTATGGCCATAAAAGCAAAACAAATGGGTCAACAACCAAGAGTTCAATGGACATGTTAAGAGAGGAAAATAATTTTTTTTAAATAAACTCCAGTAAACAAAACCTCTAGAAAATCTCAGAGACATGCTTCAAAAAATACTCTCATTTGCAAAAATTGAATTTAATTTTTGAGTGAAACTCTGCAAACGAAAGTTTTCCAGATGAACTCTTATTAAATGGAAATGATTTCAATTCAGCGGCTGCAATTGCATTCACGACATTTAAATGCATGGCGATCGTAAGTATGTATGTATGTATGTAGGAATGCGAAACATTTGTAATGAAAATTTTTGCATTCGAAATAAACGGTTGTTGTCGACATTTAAAATATAATGTTGTAGACGTCCACCGGTTTAAGCGGTTGCAATGGGACGCATTCAAAATGACTGTGCAGTAATGTACACTTGAACCTGAAGCGAATAATTTTTAATGTTAAAAAAGAAAATTAAAAAAAACAAAATTAAAAAATTATTCCCAAGCCAACAGTTTAAAAATCTCCAATATTTGTACCCCATATTGTGGCAAATTTGTATGCAAACTCAGCTAATTAACACTCACCATGAGCTTCAAAGGCGAAATGTGGCTGAAATAAATAAAAATATTAACTGTAAACGATCAATACTCATGGGATTGCCACTACTCCTGCAGTGTATTATGTTGGCACTGGGAAAATAGGCAGTATAAGGGGGGATAGGAAGACTGTTATTATATTTGATATTCGATTTGACCGGAAACTATAAGTTATTGAAAAAGTTCAGAACATCCATTCCGGATAGAGGGAAATAAGAAAGTCTTCTGACGCAACTCGTGAATAGCTTCAGTATGAATGGTTCGAAACTCACCATGGTTGGAGGTATTTTTCGGAGACTACTGTGAAGTCGCCGTAGTCTAGTAGGTAGTGTGTTCGCTTATTAGACCTGAGGCCACGGTTGTAAATCCAGGTCAGACATCTCCAATAAAACGAAATACGAAAAAATATTTCTCCGGCGACTACCGCTCAGCAGATATTTGGCATAAATAAAATTGCTATGAAATATTTCTCAAAAAATCTGTCGTTCGGTGTAGGTCCCGCCGCTCATGTATAAAATTGACACACACAACATAAGTGGCGTACGAAGTTAGGTAGTAATTCTGGCCAATTATGTATTCACAACAGCTATGCGTTGTTTTTTTTCAGGGAGAACACCATTTCAAAATGGCAACAACAATGAAACGAGGAAGATAGAGGAAGATGGACGGCGAGACTTATTCCGGACATAAGGCCATGGATTGGTCGGAAATTTGGAGAGGTGAACTACTACGTTACACAGATGCTATTGGGTCACGGATATTTTAGGAAATATCTGCACAGAATGGGCAAGGCCGCCTCCCCATACTGTCTTTACGAGGAAGGGGAGTTAATTGATGACGCAGAGCACACTGTTTTCGAATGTGCACGCTGGCAGAGCTATCGCTCTGTACTGACGTCAATAGTTGGAACGATCACAGCTGCTAATATTGTCGGGGTTATGACTGCGAGTAGTGAAAATTGGACCTCGGTAGTGAATTACGTAGAGCGCATTCTGAGACGGAAGAAGAGAGATCTTGAGGCTGCAGAACGAGTAAGTATGTCGGCATAGGTGATACTGTCACACGTGCCAAGCGTGACCGAGACGATGATTTAGACGAAAGGAATAGTGGAGACGCTTAGATGACTCCTCAACTTTCGATTCGCAATCCGGACGCGGATATAAACATGAAGAGGCCAAAGGGCCAAAAGGACTTCACTCCGAAGTAATACCACCGTAGTTCCGGAGTGGGCACAAACATGTCCACAAGAGACGAGGGGGGGATTTAGTGAGTGAGGGCCCCACACACGGAGGATGTGACGACTTCCTCTATGGTGCGGTTAGGTACATTTACCCTTCCTCGGCGAAAAAAGGAAAAAAAATGCGTTGTAATTTGAAGGTACAATTTTGGTGCGTTGCTGTGCTAAGCAAAATAAATACTGCCAATACGTATGTAAATTTTATCAGCTAAATTTTATGTATCGCCATGCGCCATTAAGATTTTAATGAACAAATTCTTTTCAACATTTCATACATATTAACAGGGAATGTTAACACATAAACAGAACACATCTATACCTGTTAACATAATGTTAATTAAAATAATTGTTAACATAGAATTTTTAGTTCAAAGAAAATGTAATGTATCAAACGATATGCTTCTACTTAACGCTAGATGGCCGTAAACATTTGGTTCATGTCTAAACTTTCAAATGTGGCCAACGTAATGGAATGACTTTTATATTCAAAACTCACACCTCTCGGCAAATATGATTGAACACTCGTTGTGCGTCACATAAAATCTAAATCAACCAAGAAGGTTGAAGAATTTTATCTCTATTTTCTTCGGACAGACGGATTTCATGGTGATTTGTTGTTCAAATCGTTGTTTTCAATTCTATTTACTCGTCTGGGGATTTTCTGATATTCAAGATTGATCAGCACCTCTATCAGATTAGTCGTCAAAGTGCTTTATTATGAACTCCAGATTAAAATATAACAGAAGTCAAACAATTTGAATTCTCTGTTTTGGAATGAAAAGAAGATTCATCCTGATCCCTCAGAAAGGATAGTGAACTACATTGGAAGGCCTTGTCGCACCATCTGTTTTGAAAAAATATGACTTTTCACTATTGTTTAGAAAAGAATTATCCTCTATTATTTTATACAGAAGGCTTTGTTTCTAGACAACGGCAGATAGAAATCCTTTCACCCTCAAATTTGCTACCATTGGTTTAGTTAGAAAATGGTTGATTGAAGACGCTCAATCAAAGCAACAAAATTAAACCAGATCCACATTTAATGATGAGAATGTTCTGCGATAATTGTATTATGCGCCTTAAAGAACCGAATTACACTTAAATACATTTATATACATATACTTACATCAGTCCTTTAAGGACGGCCGTATATATATATATATACATATATATATATATATATGTGTTCCTTATACTTCTCTATACTCCCGCCTCTTTTCATCTTTTCAAACCACTTATACCGTGTGTGTTATTTTTATACATGAGTGGCGAGAACTACAGTTTGAAGGCGATTCCGAACGGCAGGGTTGAGAAACTTTTTTATGCCAACTTCATTTACTCCCAAAATTATTGCCAGAAATCTTCTAAGAAGCAATCGCCGAAGAAATATATTTTCATATTTCGTTTTGTTGGAGATGTCTGACCCAGGGTTTGAAGAGAGTCCTTACGTCTAATAAGCCAACACACTACCTTCTACATTACGGCGACTTCAATAAAAATAATTCTTAGTCAGAATTGTTGCAACGTTATTTGCTGACAATGTTTATAGAGATTTGAATCTCATGCTTCTCTCGAGGTAAGTCACTTCATGTCTCCCAAAACAGAACGCTTCCTCCCGGTGTGTCGTTTTTTAGGATCTTTAAAATATTTTCTTCGTTCTTTTTTTTCTAAAACAGTGGATGACTTGAACTCACTAACTGCATGCCCTTACGCCTGTGATCTTTTTTGTTTTTGTTAAGAACTTTTCTTTTCCCTATTCCCACTTTGTCCTTTATTCAAAATGTCTGAAATCGTATATCCTTTTGCAAGTAATTTCCTTTTTTGTCTGCCTTCCTGCTTAGACATGATTTATAAACTTTTTAAAAAATCCTGTAGACACTTATAATCCCAAATAACACAAGGATCAGCATGAGCTTTCCACTTTGCCAAAATAATAAACCATTTTGCACGATTGACAAATATTTCAACAGATACAATAAAAGCAAGAACAAGAATATAAAAAAATGGGAAATAAAAAATCAAAAAAAAAAAAAAAAAACGAAACGAAACGAAACTAAAATTTAAAGATACCAACTACTATTGTACACTCTATGGTACGTGAAAATGACTGAAACACGAAGCGAAAGATAAAAGCAGGTTCCATTTCTTCATTTTTTTTCATTTCCACTTTTTTTCTGCCACAAATACAAAGAAAAACAAGAACAACAACATGCAGAGGGCAGAGTGTTCAATTTTCTTTCCAATGACAAGTTCTAGTCAGACCGTATGTTTTATGTGAACTACAATAACAACAGTAACAACAACAACAAAACCAATAACAATAAAAAAGATGTATTTAAGGACACTAATCCTTTTTTCCTTTATTCAACAATTGCGGACGCGACATGTACCAGGATATGTTCAGTGACAATAAAAATACATAAAAACGTGAAATAAACTCATGGCAAAAAAATGCATAAAAATTAAATATAAAAAGAAACAACAACAACAACAACAGTGATATGTCTACCACAAAATACACACACACATATACCACCACACTAATGCAAAGGAAGTGGAATTTGTAGTAAAAAATTCAAATAAAAACGGGCCAGGAGTTCGTGTAATAAAAACGCCAGAGTCAACCAACCAACCAGCCAACGAACCAATGTCCATACACGACTGACTCACTGAACAAACCAAATTACTCCCAAAGCTCATAAATAATGACTCAATACGAAGCAAGTGTCCATTTAAATACTTTCAATTATTAATCACACATAAAACGGGAGTCCTCCCCCTCCTCCCCCTTTCAACCTTTCATCATACAACTTTCCCATCAACCATGGCAAGTATTGTTACTGGCGTAAGGCAATAAAGAACACAAACAAAGTAAAATAAACGAACAACAAATAGTGTTGCAAATACAATTCAAGCAACAACTACACTACAAAGGATAACGCAACGGCAGCAACAATATCGCCAATAGAGAGGACGGGAGTAAACGCAGTATTAGTTGGTTACAGTATATAACGACGACAGTGTGTGTGAGTGCTTAAGTGTGAGTATTGATGGCGGAAAACTAAACCAGATATCCGTTTATGATAAGAAAAAAAAAACAACAACAATAACAATAACAAAAAGACGCATTAAAACGAGAGAAAAAAAGAATTTAAAAAATGCAACGTGCGGTGCTGTTGCAATAAGAAAAATAAAAAATACGTACGTAGTGTTACTAAAAACAAAAGAATTTTAAAACAAATCTTAGGGAAGAAAAAACACTTACGACGGGAGTTTAAAGGATCGCATTCGTCCTCTGAAATTTTTTTAACATTTCATGAATTCAGTCTCAAAGTAAAATTGTTTCTTTAAGCCTTCAATATTGATTTGAGTTTGAAAAATCGTCAATTTTTTTCAAAAGTTTTCATGGGCAAGGCCTTGAGACCGTCGTCTAGTAGCCGTAGTCTAATAGATAGTGTGTTGGCTTATTAGACGTGAGGCCATGTGTCAAACACCAAACCCCTAAGACCTTGAGACCATTCCCCTTTGGTGAAATTCTAGAGATCTACATCCCTAATTGTGTTGGAGCTAACTGTCCTTCATATTACTTTCATGCATTTATGGATAGCATTCGAACTTTGGTCCGAAAGCAAGATTTTTTTTTTGATTGCATGTTGGAGAACTTAAGCAAGATTCTACACATAATCCATATCTTCGAGTGGGCTTGAGAGACTTAATATAAGAACTCTTCTATCAGAACGGACTTGGTCCATAATGTCATTCATCACAATGATAAACACTTGAAGTGATAGAAAGTATAAACACATACATACATAATTGCTCATTACAACCCTTCAGTCAGGATTACGACCAAGGTTCTCACACCACTTATGCTGTCGATTACGAACGACGAATTTTTGAGAAACTTATTCACGGCAATTTTATTTTACTATCAGTGTTTTTGTCAGAAATCTGCTAAGAGGAAATCGCCAAAGAAATATTTTTTAATATTTCGTTTGTCGGCTTGGGTTTGTATCACGTCCTCACATCTAGTGAGCCAACACACTACCTACTAGACTATTGCGACTTCAATAGAGAGTATATTTGTTTTAATACAGCGATGATATAAAATGTTTCACTAACGCATCTTCGTAAGTTACTGTGGTGATGTGAAGAGTTTTTACGGCAATCTGATTGATGATACCGAAGGCTTGCTTGAAACCTATGAAATGTAATGAATTTTGGAGATTGTTGCAGTGCCAAAGAGGACGAGAGTATGTGATTTATTGCACGGTTAAGAGAACAAAAAGCTTTTGACTAGCCACTGTAGTTCATTAGGTAGTGTATTGGTTTATTAAAAGTATGGCCCCGTTTCAAACCCCAGGTCAGACATCTCTAGCAAAACGAAATGTGAGCAAATATTTCCTCTACGACTTCCTCTAAGCAGATTTCTGGGGAAAACTCTGCGAGTAAAATAAAATTGCCATGAGAAGTTTCTTAAAAAATTTGTCGTTCGGAGTCGACTATAAATTGTAGGTCCCGCCACTCGTGTATAAAATTAGTACACCCAACCTAAGTGGCTTGAGAACCTAGGTTGTAACCATGACTGAAGGGTTGTAATGACCAGTTATGTATGTATGTATGTATGTAAGTATTGCGTAAAAATATGGGAATTTAGGATACGAGTTCTTTTTTCATGAAAATACATTCTCTTGAAGTAATAATGCAGTACCGTCATGCAATCAAGCAGTACCGGCATACAATCGAGCTGAAATAATTTGTAGTAAGACTAGGTGGGTTGTCATGCCTTATCCGTGGATTATACGGTGAACATGCGAGAGTGTAAACCTTAAGTATTAAGCCGAGTTGAAATGATGTAGCGAGCAGATAAGTTATCCGAAAGCTTTTGTAACTGCAAAGTGCAGGGCAATATTTTAACCCAAAGATCTGTAGAATTCGGCAAATACTTGGGAATAAAAATGATTCGTATAATTTTATGAAAATCGGTTTAGAACTGCTCCTATGGATGCATTTAATTTACATCCAGAAATCGGTTGGTATCAAAGAATTGGAAGAACCTTCATTATCATCCATTACCTCCTATCACACAAAAGCTATATGAGCTTGACTCACTCAACTCTTTTCCCATGAATGACTCTTGACTGAATGTTCATAAAAAAAGAATTTAATCTCCAACAACTATTGAATGCCAGCCAAACATTTTTTCAAATTTAAAACAAAAACAATCAAAAAATTCTAAAATCTGTGTACAAATCCTTTGAAATCTCTGTTTTTGACACATGTTACACTCTGGTATTTCACAATTTTTCGTTTTTTTCTAATTTTTATTTTTGTTCTCTTTACAGACAACAATAACAAAAATACGAGGGGGAAAAAAGAGACACGAAAAGCTTTAAAGGACAACATACCGCATACAACACACAGACACCAGCACATAAAAGTAACGACAAGCAATTATTGCTCATCAAAACTATCACCATCAGCAACATTATCATCATCATCATCATCAACATCGTAGTCATTGTGGTCAAAATTATTATCAACATCGTCATTGTTGTTGTTGTTGCGATAGTCAGTCATGTTTCAAAGTTTATGTAACTGTCACTGGTCACGTCAAGTGTCAAATATGCGTCATTGGTGGAATAAAATATTTTTTGTCATCATACGTGTAATGGTGGCCATAAATCAAATGATTGTAATGGCCCCCTTTATTTACTATAAAAATACCACAAAAACAAGCAAATCCTTGTCAGCAGCAGCAGCAGCGCACAACAAGGATTTTCCAGAGGTTTTACAAGTCAAGTGGAAATATCGTACCCATCGTTTGGTAACGGCCATGGCCATATTTCTTTGTCTTTTATATACGGTGGCATCACCGTTTATGATTAAAATGGCCGCTGATTTGTATAACACCACACGCCCCGATCAGGATAATCTCTTTACCGTTATAGCCAAATTTACAATGGCTACTGATGTTTTATGCTTTCTCCTGATAATGGTCACACACATCATCTATCGCAAGAGAATTGTTACGATTTTGAATCTTTTCAATGAAACTCTATTAAAATTCGAACAGTTAAACGCAGATTTGGTGGATTTTAAGATTTTCCTGCTGATGGTTTTGAAATTGAGCCTAACCATGTACGAATTGTTCTTGAGTGTACCGTTTCTGATGACGGCCTCTTCACGACTGTCATCCGCCAGCATAGTGGCATTTCTATTCACCCAATATCTGCAAGGTCTCTGTACTGTATACACTTTAAACATATTCACCTTTATACTTTTGCTGATCATAATGTCCTTGCAATTGGAGAAAGAACTGAAACTAATGGCCACGCTATGCAATCCCATGAAAATGTCCCACTTGATCAATCTACAAAATGCCGTGCAACAATTGATTTCCTCGTTTGTTTCCACATTTCAATTCGGCATCTTTTTAATGATTCTCCTGTATTTCGTTACGATATTGTGCAACATTTACGCCTTGTTGGATTACTATGTCACCACCAAACATCTCTTTCGCACTTTCATTACTTATATAGTGAGTGTGGCCTTAGAGTTGTACTCTTTGATTTTGATGGCCTACTTTTGTGATCGCAGCCAACGACGGGTTAAGGATCTATTCTTGTTACGTGAAGAATTGCATTTCTTGCAGGTATTTCACATATGAAATGTTAGTTTTATTCTGTATCACACACACAATGAACGTTTGAAATATTATTTTTGATTCTTTGGTCTTCCATATTACAGGTTTGTTCACCCTTGCGAGTGGTGGATATGGATCTGTTGTGGCCCCAATTGCAACAGTTTGAAATCTTGGGCCTTTATTGTCTAAATAATGAATTCGCTTTGTTTTTACTCACCTATTCTGTAAGTTTTATTGTCATTATATTAGAATTTGAAGTTAATAAAGCAAGAAAATAAATGAAAACTTATCAGAATACATACATACATGAAGTCACCGTAGTCTGGTAGAAAATGTATTGGCTTATTGGAAGCAAACCTGTGGTTTAAACCCCAGCTCAGACATCTCCAGCGAAATTCAAACATGCATAAGAAGGTGCATACAACGTATAGCCTGACTTTCAAAATGTTAGTTGCTATGCGTTTGAACAAAGTATCGTGTTTCATAATGCCGCTGTACAAAATATATACAATGTATTCTATTTCAAAACGTCGTCACTGAGCATTTTTAACGCAGTCAAAAATCAATCAGGCATCGGATTTATAGTTGCTGCATTGTTTGGTTACTTTGCATATCTACATAGTTTATATACAGTAGCAGAACTGCATACAAACTTTGTATTGATACATTTTGGAAGGCAGCCATATTGTGCATCTGTTGTGTTAACATTTTACCAAGGGCGTGGTTTCGGTCTGAACTAACTATAAACCAATAGAATATAACAATCAGATGCGAAAATGTACTTGAATCGGAAAACTCGATTGCAACTTTACTAAAGCCACACTACAATGGAATCCGCAATGCCAACGGAGACCGAGTAGATCACATATTATTTGCTTTATGTTGCTCAGATAGTAACAAGAAGTCCAGAACTAAACATGGAACCAAGTTAAGCATACATAATTGGTCACTACAACCTTTTAGTCAGGATTACGACCTAGTTTCTCACGCCACTTATGTTGTGTGCGTTAATTTTTATACATGAGTGGCGGGACCTACAATTTAAAGTCGACTCCGAACGACAGATTTTTGAGAAACTTTTCATGGCAATTTTATTTACTGTCAGAGTTTTTTCCAGAAATCTGCTGAGAGGAAATCGCCAAAGAAATATTTATTGTATTTCGTTCAGTTGGAGATGCCTGACCTGGGGTTTGAACCGAGGCCTCACGTCTAATAAGCCAACACACTATCTACTAGACCACGGCGACTTCAGGAACCAAGTAAAAGTCCTAGGCAATTATTAAAGAGGATGTAGATGGATCTCTAGAAAGCGAAACAATCAATTTTGGTGTACGAAAAGGCTTCCTAAGCTGAGCTTAATCGACTTCCCACTCGAAACTATATTTCATCATCTGCAATGTTGTTTGCAGGTTGCATAATGGGTAGATGCCCCAGTTGACACGTATGATGTTAAACGTAAGAAAAACAATACGGGAGTGAAACCCAATTAGTTTCAAACCTCATCACGCAAAAAAAATATTTCTTTGTCGAGTTCCTCTCAGCAGTCACCGAGCAAAAACTGTAAGAGTAAATAAATTAAAAAATTTCGATACGACTAAGACACAGAACATGGGTGGTGTGAGAAGCTAGGTGGTAATCCTGACTACAGGGTTATAAAGACCAATTAAGTAAGTAAGTAATCAGGGAAAAACTACACACTTTTACCAATACGAGCCTCAGCGTCACATGCAGGATATTCTGGCGTAATAATATCAGCAACATGGATCTATGTTTCTTTTTAAACAAGGAACTCGTAATTAGGCAAATAAAACTTAGAAAACTCTCTCAAGAATAAGAAGCCTTGGCTAGATTAAAACCAATTGGAGTCTTTAGATACTCCAAAAACTCTGAAAAAAGTCACGAAAATACCAACATCAAAGCGGGTAAGATAAAGATGCCTTAGGGAAATCATATGCTCCCAATGGGTGTAATAAAACATCAAGCTGCTGCAGAGCTTGTATTATACGATTAAGTACAAAAATTCCAATAACTGTGAAAAGTCCAATAGGAATATAGTCTGGACTGGCTAAACCTGTTAAGAGAGAGTACAAATGGTTTGCCTGGGGCTCGCTTTACTTCTTTACTTGATTTTCCATAACTTTATGCATACCAGATAGTATCTGCTAATTAAAGATCTACAGAGTGATACGTCAAGTATAAGAAAAAAAATAAAATTCAGTTTTTTTGGTATTTAATTTAAGACTTTAAATCTTTTTTAAAATATCGTGTTTTTTCATTGTAGATCTCCCACTTTAATAGCCAATAAGCCGCTATTTGTTTTAACTTGAAATACCATTGAATTGAATACAAACAAGAAAAAAATTTAAATACAATTGACTCGTCTCCACCCTTTGGATCAGCCAAACCAAATATTTTCTGTGAAAATTAACGATTAACAAGGAAATGACAAATGATGCTGTTGCCATTGCCATTGCTATTTCTGTGTTTCGTTAACTGATTTCGGTTTTTTTTATCGCTTTTTACCTATGCCAACTACCCCCTGAGTCTAAAGATACGGGCGAAAGTATTGAGAAAAAGAAAAAAATCATGCTGATTAGCTGGCTTAAAGGAAGTTAAAATGATTGATTGAAATCTGATTTGATTTGAAAAGCAACGACAAGGACAACAAATGCTTACGTTAACATACAAACAAATCAAAGTGAATGTAACGAAATAAAAAAACAAAAATTATTTTATTTTTGTTTAACAAAAATGCCAAAAAAAAAGGACGAAACTTAAGCAACGCCTTCCACAGACAGTAGACTTAAAAATGAGAAAATCAAAGTCAAATTCGAATGCGAATACGAATACAAAAATAAGGGAAAGTACATGGCCAAAATGGTACAGAGCTTACACACACACATTTGCAAAATATCATAATGCCAGTATACGAAGTATTCACGTCTCATGACTTTGTTCATCATTTTTGCTTTGCTTCCGTTACATTTAAAACGTAATTTTATGAATAATTACGTCTTAATGTACTCAACAAAAGCGAAATTATGAATTGCTATTCTATTCTATTCTATCTTTATGTCTCTCTTTATCGTTTATTTTTTTTTATAGTTTCTATTTATGTTTCCTCAATTGAGTTTGTTGTTGTTGTTGTTGCCATTTTTTATATATATTTTTACATTTATTTGTCAATATGACTGAATGAATGAATGAATTATAAACAGTCAGTCGTCCTTTTGAGCGTTTTCCTAAATGTTATTGTGTAATAAAGTTGTTGGTTGTTAGGAAAAAGCAAGAAAAAAAAGCGGAAACCGGAAATGGGAACGGATGCATTTTACAAACATATCAGAGCATAAAAATCAAATTGGTTGCCATTTAAAAATTACTCTTATGAGTCTACATACAACACATTTCAATACAGACACAGATACATACATACACAGGCATACATATGTAAGAAGCTGGCAAATTCTCTTATTGAATATGACTGTAAATATTTAAAATTGTGCGTTTGTATTAGAGTTGCCATCATGTGGATGTTTTTAATACACAACGGTATTAAATAAAACCCCCACAAATTGATATTTTGTTACTAAAATTGTTTATAATTCAATTAAAACATTAATTTAAGCATGAGAAGCTATAGAGGTGTAGAGATGCCTTCATTATCCAGCCGTAGAATCTACTGCGTTGCTAGCAATATATAGAGAACACGCATTTAATGTCTCCCCCAATTCTATTGCGATGGAAAACATTAGGATGCTGCACGGTGTCAACAAGCACTGTTCCCTGCCAAGTAGAAGTTGTCTCTTCCTGGGATACATTAAAGCCTCAAGGGTTTCAAGCATGTGTTCTGATGATTCATTGTCATCATTCATCAGAATCTAGATATAAGATTCGCATTCCACCACACCACATATGTTGTGTGTGTTAATTTTATACATGAGTGATAGGACCTACAGTTTAAAGTCGACTCCGAACGATAGATATTTTGAGCAATTTTTTTATTGCAATTTTTTATTTTATTCTCAGAGTTTTAGCCAGAAATCTGCTGAGCGCTAGTCTTCAGATTTCATTTTGTTGGAGATGTCTGACCTGGGGTTTGAACCGTGGCCTCAAGTCTAATAAGCCAATACCTTAGGCTACAGCGACTTTTTGACGTCAAATCTCCTTCCATTTTATTTACCCAAAACGCGTTTGGCATAAGAAAAATCTCCGCCTCCCTTTATCAGCCATTTCGCTGAGTATACTCTTTCAAATATCTTTTCTCTCAGCATGGAATTCCTTCTCCTTTCACGACCATCTGCATGTCTACAGCCGCAGATTTTCACACAATCTGGTTTCCAGCAGAAATTATCTCCGATATAACCTTTTGTCCCTGCCCAGCTGAGTCAGTTTTAGTTCCATACTATTAACTTCACAGGAGGCAAGTGCTCAAATGACTGTGATATTGTGTTTCAAATATTTCACCCGACATCAAAAACCTAACTCAGTATATGTCTTTTAAAAAAGTACGCAGTCTGCAGGTTACTTCTTTTACTTCTATTCCTTAATCTCATTATAAATTTCACAGGAACAGTTAAGAAGAGAGTTGTAAGCTCGATCCTTGAAGTTACGGCGTCCCCAGATGAATTTCGTTTTGGACATGTCGCCCATTAATCTATCCATAGCCTTCAATACTCTCTTACACAAGTGGACTTAAGTTCAGCAGAGTTTTTTGGTTATACCAAAGCTGGTTAGTCAATGTACCGTGCCAAATTCCATATCCTTAGATTATATCAGCAAGATTTTCCTGCTGCCCTACTGCATATCATTATTGCTTTGCTCTTTAAATGAGCTGACAGGGTGAGTTCACTATCCAGTGATATTCTTATATATTACTATTTCCAGTTTCTGTCACATTGTCTCACCCACTAGTCGAATATTTTCTATTCAGGAAGTTTTCTTCTTCACGCAATGGATAACATTGTAGTCTTGCTTGCCACCCACATACAATTTTATATCACCCTAGTGATATGATATTAATGCATCCGTCTTCAGCTTCCGATATCTGGATAACACCATAAAATTATCAGACCTTCGTTGAATTGAAAACAAACTTATTCGGGTTTTTTAATAATTTTTTACCACGCATTCAACGAAAAATGGCAATCCTAATGCAAGTGTGGGAATCTGTAAGAGGATCTCTTTAAACGTATTGTTACCAAAATAAACTCACTGCTAAACACGTTTAAAAGGAAAATCAAAAACAAAAACAACCAACCAGAAGAACAAGAAAATGTTTATGAAAATAAAGAAGCCAATCAGTATGGGAACAGTTTTTTTTTACTGTGTTTACCATTCAGCACCTTTCAAAGGAAAAGCAACAATTGTAATGAGAATAGTTTTTGTACACAGAGAGTTTACGTAGTAAAGAAGAGAGAAAAAGTAAGAGAGAGAGAGAGAACAGAAATCTCAGAGAGAGCCAATATGTGACAAAAAGGTGTGGGGAGAAATTTCAGGAACGAGTGATAAAAATTGTTGTAGTCACCTCTTGTCAATTGAATAGTAAAAAACAATATAATAATCAGTGATGCTAAGTTAGTGATTTTTAATTGTATTATTCTGTCGATGACTTCAATTTTTTAGTCGATAACTTACATCTTTTTGAGCAATGACTTTCATTTTTCTGCAGATGACTTCATTTTTAGACGTTAACTTACATTTTTTAGTCCATGACTTCCATTTTTGGCCGATGACTTGAATTTTTTTTCTTCAATGACTTGCATTTTTTATGAAGTCGCCGTAGTCTAGTAGGTAGTGTGTTGGCTTATTAGACGCAAAAGCCTGGGTTCGAGCCCCAGGCCAGGCATCAAAGACAAAATACAAAAAGTATTTTTTCGGCGACTTCCTCTCAGTAGATTTCTGTCAAAAACTCAGAGTAAATAAAAATTGCCATGAAAAGTTTCTCAATAAATAAAAATATATCGTTCGGAGTCGACTTTAAACTATAGGTCCCACCACGCATGTATAAAATTAACACACACAACATAAGTGGTGTGAGAAACTAGGATGTTGTACAATGGGTCAATTCGAGCTCCGGGTACTGTACTTGTCTTAATGGACAAGTACACGTCCTCTAACCTAACCTAACCTAACCTGCATTTTTTAGCTGATGAATTTCACTTTGTTAGCCGATGACTTGCTTATTTTTATAAAAAGATCTCCATAATGCCCTTTTCAAAAATGCCTAGTAAACTAAGTGTATAAGTAGTAAGAGGTTTCTCCAATTTAGTACCGCAATTCACGGGGATATACTCCAAAATATTTTAAATTAAATTGCTTAATACATCTAAATTGACTCCAGGATACTCACTCAAGAGTAGAGTCTATTGCGCAAGGTTTCCCAGCTTATACACTAAACATTTCACATAAAAAATTTCTTATGAAGTTATTCTACTATTTATGCTGACGTTATTTCTTAATTTATAATGCAATTGCATGCAGCTACAATAAAAGCGCTAAGTTAGTCATACTGTTGGGAAACATACAAATATTTGTTGTTGATTTGATAAACTCAACACTCTCACCAATGTGCAGCAGCAACACAAACAAAACAATTCAGTCTTTACGCGTCCATGAAAGGAATAAAACGTGTTTTCTTTACTCGTTGCAATGGCAATGGTTTTACGTTCGGACGCTACAATTTCATTCTTTCGGTTCTTTTTTTATTTAAGTTTTGATTAAAATCTTCATACACACACGCAGTCATATATGCATACGGAATTAAAGAATTGTGCGGTGTGTAATAAATTGAGTAAAAAAAAAACGAAAACAAAAATTCACCACACAGTTTATGAATGGGAATGTGTGGAATTGAAGAGAAATTTATCACTCTTGGAAGGAAAACAACCAGTTGTTGTAAACATGAAAAGAATGTGATGTTGTGCTGAACAGCTACACGGGTTCTAAATTCAGTTGCACGGTGACTTGCACGATAAACGGGTCTGTTTTAAATGTGAACGAAAGTTTTTTTTCGTAAAGAAAACAAACGCTGCGACATAAAAGCAAAACACGGGCTACGAAAATTTTAAAACGACGGTCGTTTTTTGAAGTGTTTAAAATAAAAAGAAAAATTCTTAAAGAAAAGCAAAATTTGTTTATGATTTTACAACAACAAAAAGAAATTTAAAAGGTGTTAAATGTGATTTAAATTACAACAAAAAAAAAAATTAAAGTAAAGTAAAGAGTGTAGAGGCAATAAAGAAGAGAAGAAAAAAGAAGTTATAGTAGAAATTTTTTTAAAGAGTTATAAAGTGTGAAGAGTGAAAAAAAAGAAAGAAAATAAATATTAATTTGTGTAATAATTTCATACAACTTAAAGGAATACTCAAGTGGAATTATTCGAAAATTAAAAGGTAATTTAAATTAAACAAATTTATTGCAAATTAATGTATGTAATTAAAGAGCTTCTTAAAGTAAATGAAAATAACGGGAAAAAATACGGATTTAAAGTGTTGAATTCATTGTGTGTTATGAAATCATTAAAGAAGTTTTAAAGAGAACGTAAATACAATACGTATGGCAGGGAAAGCAGGACAATATGATGAATGAATAAAAGGAATAGAAACGTTACAAAAGAAAAAAATTCGTATAACAGGGTGGATTACAACAATAATAAATGGTGGTATATTTTTATATAAAAACACAACAAAAAATGAATCAAAAAATTGCAAAAAAATATTCATTTGAAGGCAAAAACTTTTATTCTATAACAACAACAATGTTGATAGGGACCGTTACAGCAAAAGCAAAAATAACTAAGAATACAATACAGAGTGTAGAAAAAAGAACAAAAACCAAACAGCTGATTTTGAAAGGAAATTTCACTTGATTTTTTTTTCTCCAACAAAAAATAACAAAAAAAAGACCAAAAACAAGGGAAATAATAGACTTTAAAATTTATTTTTTAAATAAGATATACAGACTGTATATATGTACATATGTACTGTAGTGCCCTTAAGCAATATTTTATGGAACATAGGTTTTCTGTTTTCATGGTTTCATTGTAAAATTGAATTCAATTGAAAATATTTACAAGTTTTTGAAAGACTTTTTGATGATCTTAGTTCCGCAGAAATTGGCGAGTTTCTCACACTTTTGAAATAAAGTTTACAGAAACGGATATTTGTTAAAAAGTTATGAAAACTTTTCTTAAGGAAATAATATTTCAATACGAAATAAGTTAAATACAGGAACAATTATTTTTAATTGGAAAGTTTTTTTGTGGCAAAATTTTCTTTGGGATTAAGGTCAAATAAAAATAGAACCTTGAAATGGGAACGGGTAGCAAAGTACCGAAAGTATAAGTGTCCTCTCTTGAAATCAATTCAAGAACTGTTGTGCCTTCCATTTGAATTAAATGCTTTCATTCAGCCCCTGATGGACCAAAGGTACCAAAACCAATGTTGCAACTCTAGCACTAGAAGCATTGGCCATAGTGAAACTTGCTCGTAAGGGCTTCTTTAACAGCTAACATAAATATAATGTAGATTTGTTTTATGTTCCACTACGATGAAATATTTTCACACAGCCCTTGACATACCTCGCGATTAAAATACTCGTAGTGGACGAACTATTTTATTTTCGATAAATTTCTAGAACACCTTGAAAATACTTACAATACTTCAATTGGAAGGCCAGGTATTTTGCCATTCCGTTAATATTTTGGAGCATTGCAACAAAGGTACCAAAAAAAATTGTAATAAACCTAGCAGTAGAAGCATAACCCTCTATCACAGTTAAGTCAAGCATTGTGTATATCAGTGAAGTAGCAATTGCTTAGTAGGTAGAGTTTTGACTTATTAGATGTGAGGTCTCGCTATTATGTATACATATGCATATGTATGTATGTATGTATAGTAAATCTTTGATTTCTTCCACTTGGATTTAATAATCATAGTTCCCAGTGGTGTTGTCGAGCCGGAACGCTCCGGAACGTCGTTCCGGTACTTCCTTTTTGGACAGGAACGCGTTCCGGAACTAAAGATGATTTCTGATAACGAGAATTGGCTGACGTTTTGAAAAAAAAAATTAATAAGAATTGCTGATTTTTTCTTCTAATTTTTGAAGAATTTTTATATGTATTTTTATAAACAAGGGTTTGAACCGAACCTGAACCGGAACAAAAACCGGAACGAACCGGCTTGGTTTTCCGAACCGTGAACCGGAGTCCGGAACGCGTTCCGGTAAAAAAAAAATTAGCACAACACCACTGATAGTTCCTGACTTAATCTCGTGATTTGAATGCTATCAGTAGGCTGATTCTTTTAAATTCAATTAAAACCGTGATTCCTCTGCATCCACAGGTAGATCGGGTATTTTTTCTATTCCGCTAATCACGTGGAACAAAGGTACCAGAACCAATATTGTGATTCATTCTAAGAGAACCCTGAGAGCAATGACTATCGTTTAATCCACCTACAATATTTTTGCAAGGTAATCACCTTCGTGCTTAACCGTTACGCGACGGGTGCAGTGTATGTACGGAAGTCACTTGGTGCATTACAGCCGCTGACGTTGTGTGAATATGGCTCACAGAAGATAATTCCGCATATATGCATGTATATGGCCGTCATTTGTTTGTTCACTTGCGTTTCCGCGAATGATGATGACGATGGTATGGTCAGCCGCACAATGTTGTAATGTGCGGTACAGCTGCGCCGCTGCGAAAGCGTTAATAATGAAATTTCCGAATAACTTCGAATGCAGTTTATCGAGTTTGCAATAGTTTGTCAGTGCTAATATACAATGTAGTCATCCTAGTCTAGTAGGTAGTGTGTTGGGTTATTAGACGTGAGCCCACGGTTCAAACCTCTGCACACAACTCCAACAAAACGAAATATAAAACAATATTTCTGCGACGATTGCCTCTCAGCAGAGTAAATAAAATTGCAATGAAGTTTCTCAAAAATTTATTTAAACTGTAGGTCTCGCCACTTATGTATAAAATTAACACACACAACATAAGTGGTGAGAGAAGCTACATAGATCGTAATCCTAACTGAAGGGTTGTAGTGATAATAAATGATGTCTTTAAAATAGTTCGTACTACGAATTACGTTTGAAATATATACCGTGTTTCGTAGATTGTGTTGCAAGTCGCATTGTTTTGCTGAAACAACATATCGTGGATGTCCGTATCAACAATTCTTTAAAAAACGAAAATGAGCCATCCGGTAATTTTTTATGCAAATGTGCCAAAAGAAACTTGTAAGACTTGAGAGTGAATTGCCCTACCAATTCGGAAATTAGTAAATTTTTTAGGGCTTCTTGGGCAATGAATCTTTGACAAACGGCAGTATGTAGTAGTGGTATGTAGCACTGGTACCAGCTTCAGTGTCACCACTTAGATTATCGTGTAATAAAATTCGTCAGTTTGCTCGTGTATTCTCACTGCAATCCAGTAAATGTTTTAACAAAAGACTGAGCGATTTCATACCGACGCCTCCGTTCTATAATATTCTAAGTCGAAAAAATGTGTTTTGAGTTTGAGCTCTCAAAGTTTTCACGCGATATACGACTATATTTGTATTCTAAGTAGATTTTGCCCTATAACTTCGGAACGGATCGGCGCATCTTAACCAAATTTTGACAGTATTTAAGTTAGAGAACGTAGAATTTAAAAATGCAAGAACATTAAAAACGTTCTAAGTACACTTAGAACGTTATAGAATGGAGGCGTCGATATGTAGATTGAATTTTCCCGAGTTTAATAAGGCAAGCTTTTCAATCAAAACAAAATAAAAGAACTCCTCTGCAGACGAACGAATCGAATGATCAGTGAAGTTGAAATTATTTTTTTTTGTAATTCCTTCCACTAGTATAGACATATAGGGTGCAACTTAAAAAAAAAAACAAAGAACTTAACATTCGAACATTATTTTTGCAACTTTACCTGTTAAACTTTTGTTGCTCTTGTCTCTGCAACACATTCTGCAATCATCTTGCTACAACAATAAAACTACAATAACTACAAAAACTTTTCTAAAAACTACTTTAAATTGTTGTTTTTTCGCTCTTTTTTTGAATCTAAAATTATCTGAAAAACAGAAAAAAAACAAAAAATAGAGACGAGAAGAAACATTCGTTAGCACACGTAGTCATACTAGAAAATCTTCTAAGTTTTCGATGGAGGAGGAATGATTGTAATGCGCCATCTTTTGCAGCAATTCAAACCGACAGTTTTCAAGCATGCAGCTCTCCGCCGGCCCGAGTTAAACTAACAAACGTTGAGTCAGTGATTGAGGGGCAACATCAGCAACAGCAACCACTTCAGCACTTGCAACATCAACGGCAATCTTGTTTCCCTTTTTTCTTTTTGCGAGTTTGAAATTTTTTTATTTTTTTTTTTCGTTCTCTGTGCCACAGTTGCCCAAGTGGCTGACAATGGGTATTTTTCTTCAATGAATTCCGTTTTGCACTGTTGTTGATGTGTTGCTGTTGTTGTTGCTGTTTGTTGTTGCTGTTGAATTTAGCGGGTGTTATTGGGGTTCACTTCAATATTTCGTAGGTTTTTTTCTCACAAAAAATGTTTTTCTTTTTTTTTTTCTCGTTTTTTGGAACGGATGGTGTGGGCGCCATATGTACGAATTTTTCGTCTACAATCACTGGCAACTGAACGCGAGTATGTGTAAAGTTTTGCCTCCTGCTCTTCAAGTTTTTTTTTTTTTTTTGTTTTTGTATAATTTCGCATATAAAAAAATATATTTTTTTATCTTTCTTTTCATTTTGCGTTATTATTACGATTACAAGTGTTAAAGCCACTTGATTTTGAAGAAAAAACATTTTATTTCAACAAAAAAAGACAAAAAAAGAACGAAAATAAAACAAGTAATTCCATACAGTATGTGTGAATAAGTGGTTATTAAAATATAGGATAAGAGCCAAAAAATTTTTATTAAAAAAAGGAAAAAAAAGAATAGGAAAAGCATCTCATGGTTACGTTCTACCAAAATAGTAAACTTGGAGGGGAAGTTCATTTGTAGGACATATTCATGGAATATTTTCTTTTCATTCCGTTTTTTTTTTAATTTCAAGCACTTGAATCACTTTAATTGTAGCGCAATGAAATCCATTCATGAATTCCCCGTTTATTTTTAATAAAAAATTTTTCGTTTTTAATAACTCGATGATAAGTGCCAATAATGAGGGTGAAACTTGACGAATTTTGTTTTTGTACGTATCTCAAGTGTTTTTTTTAATTAAAAAAATAAATTTTATTCCGATATGTTAATAAAATTTTTTTAGATGATTGTGAGGACAAGTCCTGTCACTTTATCAAAAGACTTTAAGGTCTTAGTGTCAGAAATAAGAAACTTTTGAAGCTTCGTCTTGAGTTATGTTCAATGAATAGGCAACTGACATTAATTTTCATCGAAAAATCATCTTCAGCGGTGAAGTCCATTTCTATGTGTATAGGTACGTGAACGTGGACAAACAAAATTGTCGAATTTGTGAAGATACCAATCTATAATTACTCATAGATGGAATCACGTCAGGATAGTGCAGGTAAATTTTAATACAAAAGAACTTTTTGCAATGCTTAATGAGCTTCCATTTGAATTATTTGCTATATAACCGCAATACGATATGCTGACATGCTAGGCTTGAGCAATATATCTTCTGGATACTCCTGTACCCTTTCGACAAATCGACAAACTCTAAGTAAAATTGATTACAGCTATTCTAAATCTAATCTGGATAGGGTTTCAGAATTTCAAGTGTGAATGCAGGACCTATGACGGCTCATGTAGATATGGTAGGGTTTGATATTAAGATGTCTCTATGCCTCGTAGACTACTGAGCGTTTTTCAGGCCGAAATAATGGCGCAAGGCATCTCCCAATACATTTTTATCTCTGTCAGTCATCGTATCGCTTTTGGACGCAACTTTCATGTTTGAATTGGAACTCGCAAATGCCGTGTTTCTTTGATCTACTCTCTCGGCATTTTTTTTTTGTCAACCTCATAAGAGTTTCAAATCACAAGGACATCACGCGTAATTGTAATGCTAGAACAGGTACATTCCTGCTGAATAGGAAGTCTCATACCACATCGTCAATAGGAAAGGCATTTATTCGCTACTTATACATCCTCAACTGAAGTAGAATCTTACTTTATTGCCAGATTCAGTTGGCATTAATGGGATAAATGGGATCATAGGGACATCTCTGACACTGTATCGACTCATGTAGAGTGTTTTCGCTTGACTTCTTCGTATTTTGTAGATCGGTTGAAGAGGAGGAGGGTATTGCTAGTGCACGTCTCCTCCACTATTCCGGTTTCTTTCATTTGGCTCATCCTTTGTCGACTATTGAGTCAAATGAAGTTGTTGTTGTTACTTGACAACAGATCGATCAATCGATTAAGTAAACTTTCAGCCTAGTTTTTGGTCTGATTCCGAATGTGAAGTCCAGATGCTGACTGATCACATTTTGTCCATAACTCTTAGGCATCGCTACTTGTCATAATTCCTGGTATAGTTTAGAGTTTTGCCTTGGAGCAATGCCTTAGTCTTAACGATTTCCATAGTAATGTTATCAAGAAGTAGTATAAAGCGCAAAAAAGCGGGTAAAAAGGGTAACATTGACCCTTTCAGTAGTATCCTTACGTTTCTGATTTCTAACCTTTTTCTTCTTTTTATAACAAAGCTTTTCAATTGTGGACAAGTGTTTCGGACACCAGAGCTTCTAACAAAGAATGATTACTTGCCCTTGGATTTGTCTACATGGCATCGATCAACAAATATCGTAACTCTAAATGTAAGCTCTGATGTCGAGAACAATACGTATAACATTTTCATAAAAAATAAATTTCCAGACCAGAAGTTAAATTTTAATGCCGTAGACTTCAAATGCAACGCGAGGTAAAAGTTTAAATGACCCACCAATGACTTGTAATCATTTCCCACAGAGAATGTATGTCACATACAAATGTGCTACTCTACTCTACTGACTGACTGACTGACTAACTGACTAGTATGTGGAAGTTTTTATATGCAATACCATATCTGTCTGTCTGTCTGTCCATTCATCTGTCATTTGCAAATTTAATTTCTTGCCTTATAATCTTTTGTGTCATTTTTTTCATAATATTGTGTAATACTCTTGTACTTTACAATGTGAAATTCGTTTTTGTTTTACAAGCATTTAAATTGCACTCATTTAAATCACTTGTACGCTCTCTCTCTACCCTACTCAGCGTATTATCGTGGAATTGTAAAAACATTGTTGTACTTACGAATTAAAATCTCCGTTTATCTGTTCTGTTCCAGCAAACTGTCTCGATTCATGGCAATATGCGACACACAGATTTTACAGAATAAAAAAAGAAAAAAAGTTTCACGCTGTGATTTAATTGTCCTCCATATGAAGGGGGAGCAACGATCACAGAACACTGTCTGTCAAATATGAGATGCAGAAGCAAAAAATACAAAAAAAAACCTTCACTTGTTTTAATAACACTTGATAAAAACAGAAAAGAAAGAAGAAGAGGAAAAAAATTGTTGAAATCATTTTAAATAATTGTCTTATTGTTTTACATTTTCTTCATCATCTGGCTATGCCATCCAAGTCTGCCTCTCCTAGCTGCCTGCCTGCCTGCTATCGTTACAAAAAGTGTGCCTTTTTAAGCGTTTTTTCTGTGTTTTTTCTGTGTTTTTTCTTTATCATCAACCAGCATCATCAACCCACCTTCCTTAGTATGACAAAAAGGGAACAAAAAAATTCTCTGAAAAAAAATTCTTCCTGTGTAGAGCTCTGGCTCTTCACTTTCATTTGCATGATTTGCACAAAAAACAAAAAAAAAAAAAACAGAAAAAACAGCTGCGACAAACGTCAACGTTTAAGGCATCTAAGGCATCGGAACGGTAGTAATGTGGTGTGCAGTATTTGTAAGAAAAATAATGCCACTCTTTCCCTTTCTTTTTTGCCTCCATTTCGCTTTATTTTTTTATTTCTTTTTTATTTATTTTCTTAGCTAAAATACTTTTATAAATTAAAATTAAAAAACAGAGAAGAAAGATTATTTTTTTTACTTTTTTGGAAATTTTTTTCTGCTTTAAAAATAAAACGGCCTGTCTGTCTGTCTGTCTATCGTACAAAATTCGAAAATATCTTAAGAAGTACGAGTATCTGCAAAGAAGATTGAAATGGAGAGAGAAAATGAGAGAGAGAGTGTGATATTTTTTTTGTTTTTGACACAGATTGTTGTCTGTCATTTATTACATCCATGTCATGCCATTTAATGTTGTGGTAAAAGTAAAGTGAGACAAAATTCAAAGAATCTTTTTCTCTTTACATGACCTACGTTGTTCAAAGGCTTGGTTCAATCAATGTCAAATTCACAAAAATAATGTTTTTTTTTTATTTATTTTTAATGCTGATGTGAATAAATGTTGTTAAGAACGTTCTAAATTTCGAAACTGTTCACAATTTTTCATATTCTGGAAGGAATTTGTAGTCGCCATAGTCTAGTAGGTAGCCTAGCTTATTAGGGTTCGAGCCCCAGGCCAGACATCAAAACAAAATACAAAAAGTATTTCTTCGACGACTTCCTCTCAGAAGATTTCTGGCAAAAACTCTGAGAGTAAATAAAAATTGCCATGAAAAGTTTCTCAAACATCTGTCGTTCGGAGTCGACTTTAAACTGTAGATCCCACCACTCATGCATAAAATTAACACACACAACATATGTGGTGTGAGAAACTAGGCCGTAATACTAACTGAAGGATTGTAATGACCAATTATGTATGGAAGGAATTTAGAAGGCAAAGAGCACCTATTTTTTGTTTTTTCTGAACAAGTAGCACCCTGTTCCCTCTGCTTCACTACCTAATGTTAGAATAGCCCGTGAATAATCCTTAACTAATGTGCTGCTTTTGAGTTTCGTAACATCCACATTTATAACAATAACACTGTTAAGTTAGTAATCGGTGTGCCGGAAGAGAGTCCCTTGTCCATAAATAACCTTGATTCCTTAAACTTCTTCACAATTTTCTGACGGACATTCGCTGACTTATTTTGTGCATTCTTTCTAAAGAAAATTTCGCAAAGTTTTCGATCGATTTAAGGTGGGTGCTTTGATTGGATAGGTAGCACATCATTAGCGGTGTGGTGAATATTAAACCAATTGCAACACTCCTCGAAAATAAGCTCACAAGCAACTCCGTTCATGTTAGTAATTCTTTTCTAGCGTATGTGTACATAATTGGTCATTACAACTCTTCACTCGCGGTTACGACCTAGCTTCTCACACTACTGACATATGTATGTTATGTGTGTTAATTTTATACATGAGCGGCGGAACTTACAGTTTTAAAGTCGACTCCCAACGACAAATTTTTGAGAAACTTTTCATGGTAATTTTATTTACTCTCGGAGTTGTTGCTAGAAATCCGCTCATAGATGCACGCCAAAGAAGAATTTTTTTCGTATTTTCAGTTGCTGGGGATATCTGGCCGGGGTGAACCGTGACCTCACGGCCTAATAAGTCAACATACTATCTGCTAGGCTACAATGACTTCTATAGCGTTTATATGAAGATAATTGATGAGGCAACGATATTCTGTGTTAAAATTATCACTTCTGAACTGCACAACTATCTACCGCAGTTGGGAATCGATGAAACATGTTGCAAATCAACTGCAAATTTTTTTCCTATTAAAAATGTAACGAAAACTTGCAAATCAAAAAAGAAACGGACGTTGTCGCGTTGTATTACCATTAACGCTGTTACGCATCGATGCAGTTGCCTTGGGAGTATTCAAGAAAAATTGAGCTGTAGGCCATCAAGGAGCTCTAAGTACAATTCAATGACATGGATTTGTTAAGGGCTTTACAACTCATGGGCTACGAAAGTTTGGTCATTTCGACAATGTTCTAATGAGACGAGTATTTGATTTAAAGATCTGGGGACATGCAGACGTAGGTTCGACTTTACCTACGTTGATGGTACGATGTTGAAAGAAAGTGTTCACGCAAGCCGGGCTATTAAATAAGTGAGTAATTTCCGTTTGGATTGGTGCCTTAAACTGATCACCCGCATAGGATATTGCTAACAAACCACATCATCGGACGATCAAACAGATGAAGCTTTTGAACTAAATGAGAAAGGCTTTTTAACACTACATACGCCATCTTATATTTTCAGAGAGACCATTGTTTCAAGGTAATCACAGATGGCTACGTAGAGCTTGCTACAGTAGGCCAATTACCGCTAAAGTGGAAAAGTTTTTGATTCATGAATTTTAAAACAAAATTGAAATATTCAATGAATTTCCAACTCCTTAAAGGAATTAAAAAGGATGCGTTAAAGATAAAAAAGAACGTGTAAAAGATACGTTATCTATACTGAATGTGCCCCCATTTGAAGTAATAAATCAATAAAGATCAAGAACGAAAAGTAAATTTTAGAGTCTTGTCTATTAGATCAGGCCATAAAAAACTTTGATGCCCTTGTCTGTTCTTGAATTCCTAAAAAAGTACTTGAGTTTATAAGCAAAAATTTTAAAAACCAAACAAAACTTCAAGTTAATACAGGACCCAATCACAGAAAATTGGCAATAACAACAGCGTTTAGTGACTTATCCATTAATTACAATCTAAAAGCACTTCTTGATATTTTAATGATCTATAATTAGCACCCTATACCTTGAACTTTCTATCCATTCCATCGTCTGTCTGTCCATTCATTCATCCATCTTTTGCATTCGCTTTGCTAAACAAGAATTTTCACAAAAAAAAAGCAAAAAAAAATTCACTTTCCGCCACTCATTTATTTTTATTTCTATGGAACAACAATTTTCCACAGATGAAAATTGAAAGAAAATTCAGGCCTTCTTTTTGTGTTTTTTTTTGTTTCATTGCATGATAATCTCTTTTAATTCATACAACGCTGGCGATAGTGTATCTAAATGTTAACGTTAATGTTTGTTGCTAATGCTGATTCTTATGAGAGCTCTGGCATATTTGGCATGATAGAAAAAAAGATATTCAAGAATAGAAATGGAATTGTAATGGAAAAAATTCAACAACAACAATTGCTTACAAAAAATAATTTAAATCAATGATAATTGTTGTTGTTATTGCTGTTGCCATTGCTTTGACTGGTGTTTGATGAACTTTAAATGATGCTGGTAAAAATTAAGATTGTGTTGCGTTGATAATGTTTACGCTGACAATGTTTCTTACTGTGATTCGACGATTACGTTGATGATAATGAAACTGGTGATGATGGCGTTGAAAAATGTTTATAGAATTTCACACACACACACACACACACACACACCCAGTTAATTAATGTTTATTAAAGCAACAAAATAATAAGTGTTAAAAATAATTCTCAACTTTTGTTTCTTGTTTTTGTTTTTAAATATTTTTATTTGGTTTTTAATTCTTAATATTCTCTTGTTGTTGGTGTTGTTGTTGTTATTGTTTTATTGTTATTGTTGTTGTTTTATAAAATTATCCACACTCTCTTTACTTCGGTGCCAGTGAAAGGATACTTTTTACTTAAAACATCTTCAGGGAAATTAAAAACAATTTTTCTGTAGGGAATTTAACAAAATTAGTCGGTGCATCACAAGCGCGCGGCGGAGTATTTCTCTCTTAATGCTTGTGATAATATAGAGAGAGAGACTCCTTTTAAATGTGGCGGGCGGCAAATGAAAATGAAAAACAAAATGGAAAATTATGAGTCTATTTGGGTTATTATGGGATAATGTTGTACAGGATAATGTTCTCTTTTAAAGGGGAGCAGAGAGGAAATTGTGTTTAAAATCTTTTAAAGGTAAATTGAAATAAATATTCAATCACAGGAAAAAGAAAAATAAATATTTTAATGTAGAGAGGGAGAGAGAGAGAGTGGACTGTGGAAATTTAATACTGTAAGGACCAGGTGCAATTTGAAATAAAGTGGGGAGTATTTATGCGTTATTAAAATTAAAAATTTCTAATCTTTAAAAAGATTTGTTTACAAATTACGCAGTACCAGTGAAATCAGTGTAAAGCATCTTGAAAATAAAGTGAAATGAAAAAAACCACTTGAGATTATAATTTTAAATTTAATTGCCGCCCAAAAATATCAAGTAGTTGCACAACTTATTGGCTACAAGTGTAGTATTTAGGCAAGTCATGTGCTTTTTAAACTAGAGTGTTTTGGTTTTAGTAGTCAAATGTTCCACCGTTCCACCACTTTAATAATTTATGTCGATTAAAAAGCCTCATAAGAGATGGCGTGGTGTTGTGTTTTAAATGCCTAACAACAAAGTAATCCATCTTGAAATCTTATTCATATTTATCATGGTTTTCGAATTTGTAATATTAAGAGCTAACTACTTACAACTTCCCGTTAAAGTTGGGTTTAGCTAAAGGTAACTTTAGACAAAGTGAACTTTAAAGTCACCTTTAACTCCTTTTCGTTATTACAACCTACAGATAAAATAAAGTTAACTTTTTAAAAAAATGGCATCGTAGTGGCAATGTCGATAAAACTACTCACTTAAACAGGTTTTTTAACGCAGTGGCAACAACGGTCTCCGTTTTTTTGTTGTATTTGCCCATTTTGTTTATATTTAAACTTGCCATATTGAAAATAATATATAATATGGCCAGTTCAAACATAAACTTAACTTTAAAAGCTAGAGGTAGGATGATACTCCTTTTAGCTTAGTTAAAATCCTACCTTTAGTTAACTTAATCTATCTAGGGAGGATAACATCAACTACAAACATCTTAGAAGAACATTCAGTATTAGTTCCCAAGGTGTGTTGTTTCTAGGCAATGATAAAGGAAAAAAAAACTAATCGAATGCCAATGAAATTATTATTTAATACAATTTCTTTAATCTAAAAAATCGATTCTTTTAAAACACACTCTGTATTATTTAAAAATATCATGAATAAATAAACATTCAAGCGTGGAAAATAAAATTTAATTTCAATTACGTTTATTAACACTTTTTAAAGCGAAATTAGCAGATGTCGAGAATGCTTAAGTTGAGTTAACACATCCACTTGAAATCTGTCATCTCTCATTCAATGCCATGTCAGCTGTATATCATATTCCAAGAATTAATGGCAATATAGTCTAATTATTGCTATAATTATTTTATTTATAATTTGTTTTATAAAAAGAAAATCAAAAAATCTGGGTTAAGCGCCATCTACCCCACACACTTCTATTGCCACACCACCCGACACACCCTGTATTTGTTATAGAAATTAATTATTATTATATTATATATTATTATATTATATATTATATATTATTAATTATTTTATATAGAAATTCAAAAAAACCGAGAATTGTTTATTTAAACTCGACATTTGATTGACTTAAAGGTTAAATTTATTTTGGTATCGTATTTATACAAGGCTTTTAAAAAGGAAAAACTAATGAAAAATGCCATTTTATGCTAGAGAAAGCAAAGGAATAAATATTTATTAAACAAATACGTTATCTTTTAAATAAATTATTTATTCAATTGTTTATTTATTATACCCTACGCCACCACATGTGCAGGAGATTTAGTTTTGTAACATCTTCAAAGCTCTCGGATACTGTGTACTCAAGCCAAATGATTTTGAGCAATTCAGGTTTAACTTCAGCAGAATAAGAAACAAATTTTTTAAATGCTTCTCGAAAAGAAAAAAAAATAACTATAATGCTCGTCCAGAAATGTTTGGAAAGCTCACTGACATCTTCTAAACGGAAGTCCACACTATCGAAAGATTTGCTCAACTCAACTTGGGCAGTGAGTACAAAGGATGGTCAATTCCGGATACTCAGCTCTTATGTGGTTAATTCGAAAATAGTATGGAACTGCCTCGAAAAGCTGAATTAAATACAAATAAGATATAATCACCATCTCTTTCCCAAGTCATGCGGTAACTCACTGCAATCAGTAGGTCAATGAACTTCTGAGGTAGTGTAGCTTCACAGCGCTGATAGAGTTGAATCTTTCTGTAGAGTAGGAACAGATGTTGGTAAGAGTATAGTCGGCGAAAGAGAAGATGTAGAGAGGATCATGTCAAAAAAGTTTTGGACAATCTAAACTTTTGCTAGTGAGGAAAGACTTGTGCCATTCATCTGGCCACATTTGGATAGTAACCGGCTTTATGATCGGACATTGTAGACTCAAAAAATATTTGTTTTGATTAGAGCACGCTTGGAGCTTTATTGTATGTAGTTTTTGTGATGAGGACTGTGAATAATTAGTACACGAAGATGGATGGAACATGTGCGATGTTAACGCATCTCAAAAGGAAACAGCTGTATACGTATCAAGTGCTAGGCTGTGGCGTAAAAATCCTCACTTGCTCCCAGAGATCAGTTTAGTTTCACACACAGACAAATGGCAAACCTATCCCTGGAACCTGCTACAGTAGACCAATCTCCAGCTTAGCTTGCAAAGATTTGATTAGTAAAACTGGAACAAAGCATAGAAATGATTACAAGATAAAGATATGCTTTGTGATCACCCTTAAAAGGAACGCAAAGAAAAAAAAATCAAGTTATTTGATTGGTCAACATAAGCTTTGCTATTCAATTTACTTAAGCAATGTAAAATTTATGGAAACGTTACTGTAATGTTGACATATTTCGCACCACACACCAAGATCTCGTTTCAGTGATAGTTTTCGTTGAAAGGACTACACCACTGAGAGAACACTTCTGCATGATTCTACAAACTGCTGTCGGTGAATTGGTTATAGTTGGCCAAAAAAGGAATACCAAAGCTGAAAGAGGGCCGAAGAAAGGAAGGATCAGTATATTGAGGGAGTGAAGTGAAAGCGGTGAGACAACACTCGTGTTTTCGTAACAAGTGGTCGTAACATTGACTGTAGGATGTCCAATTATGTATGTACCCATGCGTCTTATTGAAACGATGTCAACGTCCCATGTAGACACGTTTAATCCAATAACGTCAATCTCAAATTTATCTGAATCTGCATTCATAATGTGTGGGTTGTAGGGTATCACACAAACGGTGTTGTTCGTTCATCTTCATAACGGACATTAAAATACAATTCTAATGAAATGAGACAGTTTTGTTTAAAGAAATTAAATGCCATTTAATCCATAAAAATATCTTTACGAAGATAATCGTCGTTTTTTCTTTCTTTCTTTACTTTTCTGCTAAGCTTCACAGCGTCAGTGTTCTTTTGCTTCCTAAATGAAGAGCACAGAGATGAGATAGGAAAAGATAAGTAAACTTCAAACAGCAAGTGCACAATTTCTTTCTTTCTATTTGTTGTTGTTGTTGTTGTCGTTGTTTTTGTAAATATTTACCTTTTTTTAAATCTCTCATACTCTCATACTCATTATTTCAGTTTTGTTTTTATTTTTTTATTCTTCATTATTTATTTATGATACACAGGATCTTTTTTCTTCATTTTCATTTCATTTTCTTTGTCGTTGTTTTTTCTTCTTTTTTTTGTTTTCCAAACTTATCACTGAAATCATCTTTTAATTTTCCGTCTTGAAAGACGAAAAACAAAAAAAAAAAAAGGAATAAAAAATGAAAAATCAAGCAAAAATTATAAGAAGTTTGTTGTTGCTGCCATACCGCGGTGCATTTTCTATACACATATACTACACCTACACATATCACTATGATTGAAACCTAAAGTTTGTTTGTTTGTTTGCCTGCATTAGTATATCAATCTTAATGAAGTTTTTATAGCTCCTCTCTATCATCATGTGTACATAGAACCTTTCGTACAAAATAACTATTAATTAGCGAATGAGTGTACAAATTTTGAGTCAGTAGATGAGAACAGAACCCTTCCGACCAAGTCAGCATTAAAAATGACGAGAGTGATTGATTTTCGTGATTAACTTTTACTGCTGCAATGGGCTTTGACATGCCCTTCCCTTATAAAACTTTCGAATACATATCCATAAGAATTTCAGAATTAGAATTATAGTTATTTAGTGAATCCAGGTTCAAACCCGGTGAAAGGCAAAAAAATTTTTTAACAGCTTGGGATATTCAAAAACTGTAAATGGCTTTAGTTCTCCTCCAAATAGTCTCTCCAGGATGTTCCGGACTTTAGACTCTCTAGAGAGGAAAACATAAATCAAGAACATCACGCATAAGTTAGGTAACGATCCCTTTAAGGAATAAGAATAAGGACGATTACACATCACTAATACAACAGTCCTATAAATTTTCATAAAGTGTATTGAAGTCACCGTAGTCTAGTAGGTAGTGTGTTGGCATATTAGACACGAGGCCACGGTTCAAACTCCAGATCAAACATCTTCAACAAAACGAAATATGTATCAAAAAATATTTCTTCAGAAAGAAAGAAATTGTAGTCTTTTTAGTATAAAAAACACTTTCACTTTAACATCTGCCAAAAGCAATATCAGAAGAAAAGCCTTTCACAAGAAATAAAACACACTGACTCTTTGTAGTCCAGGGATAAGCGAAGCACAGCGGGTTTAGCCTGTTATAACATACATAACTATGCGAGCTGTAACTACAGCTAATGACAGTGATGCTGCCGCGGCCGTTGATTTTTCTTGTTTGAATGCCAATATAAAATTATGTTGTTGTAGTAACAGTAACAACAACAACATTACCGAAAAGAATTTAAAGGAAAATTTACATCTCGTAATTGACTTTTGAAATTAAGTCACTGTAATGATAACTTCTAAAGAGCCATGGCAAAGCAACAAAAAAAAAACAGAAAAATTAAATAAAAGAATCAGAAGAAAAATTGTATAAACAACAACAACAACAATAATAAAATTTATAACAGGACCCCAAGGTAATGCTACTGGTTGCTATACTCTCTCTCTTTCTCTCTCTTCATCTTTTAATGTTGCTGCTCCCAATACGTATTACCCACACTTGTACAATTTATACCCTCTTATAATATAAATTATGAAGCAGAGTTAGTAAGAAAAAAATTAAAAAAAAAGAGAAATAAGGAGAAGAAGGAAATCTAAAATGTACTCTCAAGTACTTCATTAAGGTCTTTTAATGGTTCTTCAAACAAACAAATTGTTGAGAGTAGAAAATAAAGAAAAAGAAAACAAAAAACAAAAACAAGAAGAAACACAAGAAAATAAAATTATACATGAGAGTGTATAAATTTGAAAATAAAGTATCCATTCATTCATTTTTATTCATTCACCCACCCATACATTCATAATACACAGTCATCCATCCATCCATCCATACAGCCCCAGCCATGCATTTATATATTCATGCTCTCACTTACTTACTCTCTCTCTTTCTCTCACTCACTAGCTCGCTCATGTTAAGAGTAACGAAATTTTGTTAGTTTTTCTTCATGCTATTAATGCATTGGTGTTTGTGTGTGTGTGTATGTAGTGTAGCAGTTTAAATCTGTATAAATCTTAAGATTTAAAGTGAGTGTGTGTACGAACGAGCATTTTTCTTATGATTGCCGTATTCAATTCAATTTAATTTTGAATTTTTTCTTCGTTTCGTCTTTTCATTATTCTTTAGAGATTTTTAAATTTTAAATACGATTTTATTCGAAGATTGAATGCTTTTTATTGGCTGTATTATTATTGTCTGAAAAAAGACAACAACAATGTTAATATTATTTTAAATCAATAGTGATTACAGTGGTGGACACAATAATATCTTTATGGGTTTCATTTTAAAGGTGAAATATGTATATTTAAAAGCACTTATAATGGTATAACTAGACAATATAACTAACAAATAACGGTGAAGTCTTATTCTTGAAAATAAAATAATAAAAAGAAACGTAGAAATAATCGCCATATCGTCTTGAAGATCACATCCTCAGTTTCAGCATAAAGACATGGTCTTTACCATACTGTATTGGATGTTACACCCTTCTGGCCAGGACTACGTCCTCCTTTCTACAACCACTCATGTTGTGTACGACCCCGAGCTACAGAAATGTGAAGGCTACCACAACTGTTATATTTTATCAAGATGTCAGAGCCGAGGTTCGTTATTAATAGGTGTCTGAAGTGCACTGAAGTTCAGTAAAGACTGTCTAACATGACGCGATTAACAGCATGCTATGCTGGACTTGGATACGCTCCCTTGAATGTGTGTTTAGGCCCCAGGTAGTCGTATTAGTCTAATAGGTAGTGTGTTGGCTTATTAGATGTGAGGCTACGGTTCAAACCCCAGGTCAGACATCTCAAGCAACACGAAATATAAAAAAATATTTCTTCGGCGACTTCCTCTTAGGAGATTTCTGACAAAAACTCTGCCATGAAAAATTTTCTCACAAATTTGTCGTTCGCAATCTACTTCAAACTGTAGGTTCCGCCACGCATGTACATATAAAATTAACACACATAACATAAGTGGTGTGAGAAACTAGGTCGTAATCATGACTAAAGGATTGTAATGACCAAATTAGGTATGTACATATATATGTATATTAGGCCCCATGCAAGGGTTGTAATATACGAAGCTCCTGCAATTTATTCAGGGAACAATCTTAAGCGTATTGCGACCAGAATTTGACTGTTTTCGTAAAAAGTTAGGATGATAGCCACGCCATATAATCATCGTCACATATTGTAAACTCTGAATCGTAATTTAAAATAATTCCTCAAATATTTTAATCTTTACAACCGTTAAATAAACAGCCTTTTATAATTGATGTTGTTTTCATTCTCTAACCATTTTTAAGCTCTTTCAATGCCAGTGATTAATATCGTTTAATAACTACAATTGTAAAGATACAAATCTTCACTTGTTTCTTTTCGTAATTTTTCAAACAGAGTTGTTGTTGGAATAATACTTAAAAAATATAAATCAAATTTCAATTTCATATAATTTTTAAACTAAAAAATCATTTTTAGACTTTTAGAAAAATTTTAAAATGCCAACAATCATAGCCTAATTATGACGCAGACGATAAGAATTCAAAATTTCCATTGAATTTTTAATTTTTTTTAAATTGATGGATGGAACTGAAAGGAAATTTAATTGCAGAGATCGATATAGAAAACAATTTAAAAATTAATTGACTCTCTGATTACCTAGAAACACTAAAGTAATCTTCCATACATTAACCCGTAAAAAAAACAACAACAACAGAATTTCGAATTTAAAAGGAAAAGGAATTAAATTTCCATTTAATGCATGAACAAAAAAATCTCACATTTCACACGCATACATTCATAGTAACAACAGAAACAGCGACAACAACAATAAAAGGCAGTTAAATAGGGGTGGTATAGCTACCATAACCAACATACACAGAAGTAATAAAAAATATTTTACAAACCAAACAAACCTTCAAATTTAAATACAAATACTCTCACATATACATGCTCACTCCCGTTCTTTCTCTCTCTCTCTCTCTCTCTTACTGTCATTTACCGTAAGAGTGACTTTTTGAAAAAAAAAAATATTTTTTTTTGTTTTTGAAAATTTACTCAGTTTTTCTAAATGAAATACAACGGACAACAACTTTGCTTACAATAACACCACAATAATAGCAAAAACAACAACTACCTACAACAACCTTATGTATTTAGATGAGAGCAACAAGATTTTTGTTTTTGTTGTTTTGTTGTTTCGTTTTTGTTTTTAACATCAATAGGAAATAATTGCTTAGAGAAACGCGTCGAGGCGTGTTGAAATGCAATAAAAAGGGGGAAAACAGTTGGTGATACTCACCATTTACACAAATACAACAGAACGCTGCTTACACATCAGGGGTGGGTAAACGAAATTAAAGAAAGGCTCTGTGTCGCAAGAAGGTATAATTTTCGTTTAATAACAGGCGTCTCCTTTTTTTAAATGGTTTTGTAGTAACATTTATAAGAAACAAAAGAGGACAGGATTAAAGAATGAGGACACTTCGTTAAACAAAAGTGTTTTTAGATCAAAAATTGAAGCAGAAATTATGTCTTAGGGCCTATATATGCTGGTTAATGAGTCATCCATTTATTAAAACCACGAAATAAGTTTTTAATTCTTAAATGACAGATTGACTGTTAAGCAGTTTGATTGACTAAATGTAGCTTTGTAGTATCGTGGGCATAAACATACTCTGCTCATACCAGAAAAGTTCCTGGGCAGATGCTTTGTCATATAAGCTTTGAATATAGGCTAAGTTCAATAGAAATAATCGAAAACGTAAAACAGATCTCACAAGTTAACAACTGAAGGAGGGAGAGTTTTAAAGCGCTTTAAGGACTGCTTTAGTTTATGGCTTGCCTTTTGACTTAAAAAACCCCACAAAAAGAATTCTAACGTGTGCAAATCAAACAATTTCGGTAGCCAGTGGGCATAATCTTGAAGTGAGACGATCATGCCTTCAAAACACTCGTTCAGAATCTTCAATGTGGCATGAAATGTATGGCTTATAGCACCCTCATACTTTAAACTACATGTCATTGGTGTCCAGATTATCCAATTCAGTCCAAAAGAGGTTGGTAATCATCAACGTGTTGTGCTCATCATTGGCAGTGTTGGCCTAATGACCGATGGCGCCGCCAGCCCAAACAGTGATGCATTGGACGTTCATCAAATTTGACAATTGTGGTTAAGTACACATTCATTCAAAAGTGAGTCACATGAGCCTAGAGCTCATGTACATTCAGCGAATATATGTATGTCGCTTTTTATAGCAGCCCATGGTGATTTAGTAAGACGCGACAGAATAAATAACAACTGATTTGACAGATGTAACTTCAACAAGATGTCTATCAAAGTTAAGAATTCCGTGTTAAGAAGATCCTGTATTATTTAAGACCTTAACTATGCTGACAGATCTGTGAAAGAAACAAAAGTTTTCAGTGGAATGAATAAAGGAGTTTGAAAAGGTGAATAAGAAAAGGAAGGATTGAAAGAGATATGAACCCTTTGTAATACGAGTTTGAGACAATCTTAACTCTTGTTAGAGACTTATAGTGGGAAGAGAGACTAGTCCGAAGTAAGCTGAGGGTAATTCTCGGTATTGCACACTGAAATTGTATTGTTTAGGACACAAATCATTTCAAGTCCGATGTACAGGTTATGTTATGTATAGGAAATAATGAAATATCAGAACATATACTTGTTAGATGTTCTTTAGTACCCTAAAAAAAACAATACAAATCATAGCGTTTCCTGCCGGACTTATACAATCGTAAAGAAAAATTTCTTACAACGCCAACGGTAGGAAGACCTCATAACGACTGTCATTACACTTACCAACCCATGTAATTACTGTAGAAGGATAAAGATAGAAAGATAAAGATACTGCAGTTATAATCAAAAATTTTAAACAAAAAATACAAAAAAAGAATTGTATTTAAACTTGATTTGTACAGTAGTGAGTACATTTCTTGGACATTCTCTTAAAACTATTTAAAGCGGCTTCTGTTCAAAATTTCTTTAAATGCGTATTGAAATGATAAAAAGTTATTTATCTTCCAAAAGCCTTTGTTTATTAACTTTAAGAGGCCTATTAATGTAGTTATTATAATACATAGCTCCCATCTCTGATATTTCATACATGCAATGAGAAAAGAAATATTCTGTTATCAACAAAACAACAAAAACAGCAAAAAAAAAAACAGAACTGAATTGAATTGACACAATAAATACATTGAAACCGAAACAAGGGGAAAACTAACAAGAGAGAGAAACAAAAACAACAACTGCCATGTAAATAACAGTAATGAATAAGAAAGGAAATTGTAACAATAACAAAAACCCTATCATCATCACCAACAACAACAACAACAAAAACAGGCAAATGCGTTATAGAACATTTAACAAATTTAAGCTAATGTGATTAAAAAGGTTTAAAAAACAAAAACAAAAAGAAAAATAAAAAAAAATTACAAACTTACTAATACCAACACACTATGTTGATTTGCTTTTAGACAGGGAAAAGAGCCTGGGAGAGAAGAGAGAGAGAGCGTGTCGAGGCAAAACATTACAACAATAAATTTCGAAAATTATTTTCATTTATAAACAAATGAAACAAATTCTGTGCGCGAAGCAAAATTTTCATTTTTTTTCTATTTTCTAAATGTTTTAAATATGCGTTAACAAATTGAAAAAAAGAAAATAAATTTATTTGGAATTTTCGGGGTTTCATATTTAGCAAAGGTTATTGTTATTGTTGTTGTTGTTGTTGTTGTTGTTTTTGTATAATTTCTGTAGAATTGCGGAAAATAAATTTAGCGAACGAATCAAGCCATATGACGAAAGTTCACTTGCTTAGACATTCATACTCATACATACCCATACGAACCGTATAATTTGCAAAACTCGTATGCAAATAGGAATCATACTAGCACACACTATATTGTATGTTTTGTGTAAACGGCAGAGCCTTAAAGGAATGTAAACGTTTCGTTACTATATGGAGTGTGATAATTTCTTATTTAAAGTTCTCTGAGAGTGTTTCAAACCTCTTAGTATGGAAATAAGAATTTTTTAGTTAAAAAATCGATTTATCGGCAGCAATATTTGATACTTTTTTCTTCAATGTAAATTCAGCTGATAGTGGTAGTTATTTGGATTTTAAATCAAATATAATTGATTATATAAGTTCAACGAATACATACATTTATTCCTAAGTTCCTAAGAAGTACAATGGGCCTTAATAAAATTATTCCATCCAAAGCCCAGTTTTTTAAACCGCTGCATGAATAACCCCTGTCTACGTCATTTGCATCCACCAGTTATCTTCCAGTCTTTCTACGCCAGGGCCAATTCGATGGCTATGAGTGCTATCTAAGAACAAAACGTAAGCACTTCTATTTGCGATATTTAATTCCCAGATTATATGCTCTTGCTTTGCCATTGCCCAGTAGTTTTCATTGGAGACTCAATTGGGCAATTTGCTCTATCTTACATGGTTCTATGGTTTGCAAACGTACAAGCCTTGACCTGCTGCTTCTATTGGTTTCGATGTCCTTATATTTGTGAGTGAACTGAAAGATCTTTGTGTGTACGCACTTATGTTTTCAGTCATACTAATTATTACTGGATTTAGGCTACTGCTCCCACTATTTTTGGATAAGGTTTGGTGGTGTTGATACGCATAACTTTAGTTTGTGGAAAGCTGATATACAATTCGGCTTGTGCGACAAATTTCTCAACATTGTTTAATATTCCAGTTGTCTAAATGATTATGAGCGACGAAACAGATGTTGTCAGCATAATCGTGATCAATAAGATCAATAAGTCTGTGTGGTCTATGGACATTTGCGACAATAAAGTCTAGCCAATGCTAAACAAAAACTTAAAGTTTCTATAAGTTCTGCTAAGATTGAATGTCTTTCGTATGCTGAGTCGAAGGTGGCCTTCAAGGTATAGAATATTGCGGGCTAGTGGATTTGGATGACATTTAAGTTTCTGCGCTGCCACTAGATTTGATACCAGCGTTGTAACCAAAGAAATGTTTAGAATCCTTGTAATATGCGAGTTTTTAATGTGCGGGATGATACTATTCACTCAAAGGGTGTCAGTTTATTGCTTCACATTTTTCACGATTGGGGAGGTTTACCTCAACCAGTTAATAGTCCAGACATCATCTCAATTAATGCTGAACGTTTTTACTGGAGTACACTCCATTTGAGAGCACGGTTTGGATTCATTCTTGGTAAGCAGTTCTATACGTGCAAAAGCGTTTTGTTATTAGAAATGCGTAACGTTTTTCATGTAATTTAGAGCCTAAAGTCGAGTGTAAGTCCTTTGAACACAATGGCAGTCTTTATGCCCTTTCACTAGGTAATGCGTTTTCATATTTTGTAATTTCAATTTTTCTGTTAAATGTCTACATTCCTTTAATACTCTGCTTTTGACATCATCAGCAAATTTATGCTGTTATTATTTGTTAATGCCGCTGCTAAAGCCATATACATACCCAATAGTAAAGGGGTTAATTTCGTAGTGCGTATTTATAATACATATGTATGTATGTATGTATGTGTGTAATGTTGTAGTGGTATTCTATTATTTAAAATTATTCATGATACTCAATTCACAATTCAACTCGACTCTAATATTACTGACTCCCACTCCAAAATGCAAATTCAAATGCCAGCCAACTTTTCTGTTATTCTTCCTGATGATGCTTTTGATGCTGACTGACTGACTGACTGGAGTGCCAAATTTATTTTCAAACGAAACTTTTTAACAAGACTGTATAGAAGGCAGGGTGTGCAATTCTGTGTATGTATGTGTGTACATTTTATTATAAACTTTACTTTGCATTTTTTTGTTTGTTGTTTTGCTGCGAATACTATTGTATTTGAAGCCGTTTTCACTATTGAAACGAATACGTTGAGAGAGAACTGTGTGTGAGTAAGTTTTCGATTTGTGCAGCCTTTCATTTGATTACGCTGATGAAAAGCTTGAAGGCATTAAAGCATTAAAAAACAAAAAACAGAAAAAACACGCCCGCTTTTGCACAACATTAAACAACAGCAACCATTACGTATTAAAATACTGATTATGATGATAATAACGTTTGTGATGATGATGATGATGCTGATGCTAATGCTGGTAATGATGTTGGTTGGGGTCATTGGTGATGATGATGGCGATGGTGGTGGTGGTGGTGGGGGATGGATGTACTGTTGAAACTTTAGCTAAAAAGCTTACTTTGGAGAATGAATTGAATTCGTTTAAATGAGTTACAAACGTTTTGTTCGCAAACAGAAAAAAAAGGAAATCTTTTAAATGACAGGCTGTCCGGCTTACAGATTGAACTGGCTATACAAACAATCGTTGGTTAGCAGCCACAACATTAAAATCAACATCATTATTATCATCACAATTATCATTAACGTCATTATTATTATTCGTATTGGCATTCACATTCGTATTCGTATTCGTATTATCATGATTATTGTTGTTATTATGCGAAATCATAATCATAATAATAATCGTACAACAACAGCAACAACAATAATCATAATCATAAGAATAATATTGCATTATAGTTGAGTGGTCTTATTCGGTACATTTAAATGCCAAATCGACCAAATAATATACAAAATATACAAGCTTCAAAAGCGTATAAAAATAAAAATAAAAATCAAAAATTTTCGTTACAATATGCCACTCTAAAGGCTATCGACGCAGTGGTAATGGTCGTTATTCAGTCATGCATGAAGAATAAAAAGACAGGGAGAGAGAGAGAGAGAGAGCGGGAATGAAGTATCTTTATTGAAAGACAAAACAATTTTGGTTGGAAATTATTTAAGGCCGCTTACACTGGCATTGTTTTAATTCTTTTCAATACATTTTTTCAATCGTGAATGGCAGGGAATCTGTTGGCTTAGGATATTGGCGCTGCTAACGGACTGTCCGGTTTGAGAAGGTGCTTAGGGTACATAAACGTAAAAGGCAGTTCTTATTTTATGCATCCCAAGTGAAGGCAGTAAAGATTTTTGAAGGTTAGGCTTGGTTAAGTTAAACCAAATCGACGTCTTGTTTAATCATTCCTCACATATCCACTGTATCTATTCCGAATTGGAATTCATAACTATCCACATAATTTTTTGAATAAATTTATTTCATTCAAATCTTCTCGAGCTAGACACGTTCGGCCGGTGAGTTTGGCTGTCCAACAATCTTGCTTCGCAGGTTCTAAAGCGAAAACTGAGAAAATGTTCAGTGGTTTCCACATTTTTTCAAACCATTTGGTACGTATATTCAGGGGTGAGTATCTCGATTTGATATAAGTTTCCCCAAGAGGGTTAATTTTCCCATTTTTTTTTCTTTGGGAATTATGAATGCCCGTGTTCAAAGAGTAATGCCAATCTCGCATCTGAATTCATTCCGAATTGTTTGTTGTGTCAGACTTTGCGAATCAGCAACCAGTAACCTACATTGCTGTAACCATTGCACGTTTTACTATCTCCGCCAGAAAATTCTTGGAGAATCTTGAATGTATTGTTCGCGTTCTCTAGAGACCTAATGATCGCTTGAATTTCAGTAAATTGGTGTACAACTTTCTTACTTACTTAATTGATCAGAACAAGCCTTTAGTCAGGATTGCAACCTTGCTTCTCACATCACCAGTGTTGTGTGTGTTAATTTTATGCATGAGCCAAAATCGATCAGCCTCACACCGTAGGAGTTGGTGGTCGTGTGGAGGCTATACTTACCGGCAGTGGGACCAAAGTTACTTTCTCGCTGGACCTTCGCATTAAAATCTCCGTGCAAGTTTTCGGTGCCATGGGCCGGGCACTTGTAGTATATGTTCTCGAGACTAATGTAGAAGGCATCTTTAGTCGCATCGTCATTTTCTTCCGTCGCCGCGTGAGGAGAAATTAAGTTTATTTTATAGAATTTAGCTTTGATGCGGGTTGTGGCTATCTTTTCGTTTACAGAAGTGAATATAGAGACGAGAGGGCGAAGCCTCTTACTAAGCACAAATCCTCATCCAATTTCGTGCTTTTCCGCTCGGCAGCTGTTATAAATATCGCACGATGCAAGCCAATTGCATTCTTGTCCTAACCATCGCATTTCCTGGATGGTGGCGTTATCAGTCCTAGATTTCCTGAGGACATCCTGCAGTTGGGCGGAAGCGCCCACCCTATCGAGGTTCCGAATGTTCCATGTGCCAATTCTTAAATCATTGTCCTTTATTCGTTTGCCGTGGTCGTCAACTTTTGAGGCGATCTTATTAAAGGCAAGTGTTATCGCTTTCATTGGATACTGTTTTTACGTGGTGGGTTCCAAACTCTACGTGCAATCCAAATTTATAGTCCAGGGGATTGGACTGCGCTGCACGCATTAGTTAACATCTAGCCGGTGCTAGTATGCCATCTAGGAGTGGCCATAAGGAGTCTGCGTGTCAACTTGAATACAGCAAGACAAAGATCGCTCTGGCGGTTGCCATATTGACCACAATCAGAAACTATATCTTGTTCGCATGCAACCCATCCATCCCTTTGGTACATATACTATTAATTAATACGACAAATAACCAATCTAAATGTGATTTTAGTTTACATTCGAAAAAGTAACTCAATTTTGAAAAACCATGTACTTGTGTTCGCCTTTATTTTGTAAATATTTTTGCTCCCAAATACAGACATAAAATCGGTGTGCCCTAAATATCAATAATTGTTGTAATCCCATAAATATACACTCCAGTAACCGCAATAATCACAGTCATAATATTCCTACTCATCATAATCCACTCAATTTTGCAGCATAATTCCGCTTCTTATAATAACAATCACAATGAAAGTCAAAAACGTCAAAAACAAAGCAAGCAACATCATCAACACAACACAACAGTACAACAACAGTACAACAACGAGATGAAATTTCATTATTTTTAGACGTGAAATCAAAATAAAGCCTTCTCTCCCCACTAAACCGTAAATACGGAAATCATTGTGGGTGGACTGAACAGCCACTGAACAATAATTTCAAAGCTTGGCAATAATGACTGTAAGGGCTCATATAATAATAATCAGTATCAGTATTATGATTATGATGATTATGATGATGAAACAATAAAGAAAGAGTTAGTAAAGTTTAGATTTGTTGCCTTTTAGAAAAAACATCATTAAAGTTGCCTCTTAAATGAGGTGTGTGAGTGTATTGGAAAAATTTTTTTCCAATATTTTTTCCTTTATTTTATTGCAACATCATCATCAACGTCATGATCGTCATCATCATCATTTTGATTGTAATGATTTTATGTACATACATATATGCATACACAGTTATGTTTCCTCTAACTGGCAACAAAATGTTGCCTGTTGCCCAGTTATTTGTGCTCAGAATTCCATGAACATTGCCGACTCTATTAAAGTTCATTCAAAACAGTTTTTATGTCCATCCAGTTGGAAAAATAAAAACAAAAGAAGCCAAAAAAAAAAAAGTGAAAAATGAAATGAAAATATTATTTTTGCTCTGCATTGCTATCAAAACTTGGGGCATATATTCGATTTGTTAACTCATTGGGAACACTATGGGAGAAAACTTTCTAATGGAGATACGTTTTTCAATAAAAGAACGAAAAAAAGAAAAGAAAAATAAGATCATCGATAATGTTAAACGATTTCATTCTTTACTAAAGGGTCCGCCAAATAACTTTTTTTTTTTGAATATGCTTTAAAAAAAAACTACTGAATATTTTCTCATATTTCTTTTTTCATTTGAAAGTACAATCATTCCGGTTAATAATGGAAAGTAATTTCATTCAAATGGCTGCCTCGGCTGGCCATGCAGTAGCCTACACGATCGGTCCAATTTTTAAGCACATTATCGATTGTGTGCAGCTGTATTTCACCAATGGCTTCACGAATATTGTACTTTAAAGCGTCAATTGTCTCTGGCTTGTCGGCGTAACACTTATCTTTGACGGCACCCCACAAATAATAGTCCAACAGTGTCAAATCGCAGCTCCGAGGTGGCCATAATGCGATAATGCGATTTTCAAAAACAGGGCGCAAAACATCGAGTGTAGCTTCGGCTGTGTGTTGAACGTAGCGCCGTCCTGTTGAAACCAAATGTTGCCAATATCCTCCTCTTCAATTGTTGTGAACAAAAATTCGTTCAACATGGCCCGATAACGATCGCCATTGACTGTTACGGCCACTCCTTGCTCATTTTCGAAGAAAAATGGCCCAATTATGCCTCTGGACCAAAATCCGCACCAAACAGTGACTCGTTTTGGGTGCGTCGGCTTTTCAATGTATGCGTGCGGGTTTTCTGTGCCCCAAATGCGACAATTTTGCTTGTTTACATACCCGCCAAGATCAAAATGAGCTTCATCTGAAAAGATGATTTTTTTTTTGCCAAAATCGGCTTCTTCTGTAAGTCGATCGCAGGCCCACTTAGCGAAGCGAAAACGCATTCGATGGTCAATTGGCTTCAACTCCTGAACCAATTGGACTTTGTATGGCGTCATAATGTTCAATTGTTGAGAACGACGGTGAATTGATGTTGGTGGCGCTTCACGCACACTTTCTGGCACAGCAGCAATATTCTCGGGTGCACGCACTGTTTTTGGTTTGGTTTATCGATGAGGATGCCAGTTTCATTCACTTTTTTCACAAGATAACGAACATACGGAGCTGACGGTGCTTCTCTTCGTCGAAATTCCGTACGCAATTTTCGCACACATTCTGCAACATTACCCTGATTTTCAAAGTAATGTCGCAATATTTCCCAGCGCTGTTCAAGCGCATACACAACCATATTCGTTTAGCGGAAGGTTACAACTAATTATCTGTCAAATCAGACATGAGCTAAGTGTTACCAAATACGAAATAAGCACTAGTTGAAAAGAAAAACGTTAGATGGCCAACCCGATATTTAGCCTAAACCTGAAACCCTTATCTAAGGGTGGAGTGTTCGTGATAACTTCACCCTCGAAAGATTGGTTCAGTCCCCATTAAATTAACTTAAATTTTATGCTTTCTTTCATGCTCTTTAATAGTGTTTTTTGTCGATGACTTGCATTTTTTGGTAAATAACATGCGTTTCTTATATAGAGCAACTTTTTATTCATTTGAAGATAACAAATTAGCTATATCTCCGGTTCCAAAGCTTACCCGACCGTAACTAAAACTATTATAGACTTCTTGATGCAATAGCTATCCCAAACACTAGGTCAGAAAATCGCAACTTTTTGAATTTTATCGGATATTGTCTCGTTTATGGAGGAGATAGTTGGTAATAGTACTTGATTTTGACAGTTTTTTTGGGCGAAAAACGTTGAACTTGAGACTTCTAATCGACATCTCTGGGTAAACAATGTTAGTGAAATCAAAGCAAAATGAATTTTGCCTGGAACTATTTCCGAATGAACTGCAACTGATAAATCCGGTTGAATAAAAATAGATTCATAGTTAGGTTTAGGAATCGATAAAATCTTTCTATGCAAAACAAAAGTTTAATGTCTTTTGTGTACGGTATACCATATATTCGAGTCTGTTTAAATATAATTTTAAGCACAATAATGCTGCAAGCACAGCATATCATATTCATTTCATTCCAACGGATTTAAATTCAAGTGACTATATAAAGTGCGAACTATTCGTTGATGCTTAAATAAGCTCGTATAAAAACCCATGAATTTATAAATGATTTCGGAAAATTATTGTTTTTTTCGTTTTTTTCTTTGCATTTTTCACCATAATAATAATAAATGTCAGAATCATCTAAATGTCACAATATTATTTCCGCGGCAACGTTATGAATAAATGACTGCTGCATGACTGACTAACTGTCTGACTGACTGACTGAAACGATTGAATAAATGAATGAATGAATGAATGGTGGTGAAGCCAGTAGTGACTGCAAAAAAAAACCTCTACTCAAAAATACCCGTGTACAGTAATAATGATGATTATATTCCGTGTTAAATACATACGAAAAAATTTAGTCAACTTTTGTTTCAAACGAATTGAAAATCGTGTCGGCAAAAAATGTTGTTGTTCAACGTATAATTTGTGTATGTGTGTGAGAGTGCGAGGAATAAACGTTTAATTTTCGTTTCTTTTAAAATAAATTGTGGGGTGCCACACCACACCACACCACACAACATCATCGTCATCTCTTGTCGGGCCACAGCACACACACTATGGAAGGCGATAAATGCCTGAAGCGGAAGGTGAAAATTAAGAAATTAATGCCGTTTTTCTTTTCCTGTTCCAAAACTACAGCAACCACAACAATGGCACTCTTTAGAAAGTTCCATAATACCCGATATTTATTTGCTGACTTAAATTATGGGTGTTAAATATCAGAAACGCCACAAATTTTTTTTTTATTTTTTTATTTTCAATTTGACATTGAGAACAGAGCGGCGGTATTCCTTTTTTTTCTTTTGCTAAACTGAACACGCTAATGTTAAAAGGGGAAAGCCAAACATATAAAGGAATTGAATTGTTTTTTTTTTCGATTTTTCGTTTAATAAATGACTTAATTTTTGGTATATTTTATTAAATTATAAACAAATTAATTTATATCTTTGTTGAGTGGGCATGAAAGGGCATATTTTTGGAAAACGAATACATAAGGCACGCCCATTTGAAAAGAACTTCTTTGAAAAAAAAATATATAAAATAAACGAAACATTTTACAAATTAAAGAAAGAATTCCTTGTAATTAAATTAGAAATAATTAATAAGAAAACATATTCAGTGTTTCCCAATTTTTTTTTGTAAAATAAATCCTTATTCATGCAACGTAACTCTTTTCGGATAAGTAAAGATGTCATAGCGGTGAAGAGAATGGTGGAGTACAGCTCTGGACATTATTCTTAAAAGCAAACTCATCAATGATAAGGGGGGTAACGTAGTAATTTCAGTTTCAACAGTTTCAGTTTCGTTTTGACGATATTTATTACGTAAATCTGTATTAAGATCCTTAACGCTTATAAAGCGTTATAAAGGAGATCATAACTGTTCTAGGTGGCAAAGAACAATTTACAAATCGTAGCAAGGAAGGCTGACTTCCAAAATGTTAGTTGCTTTGTTTTTGAACAAAGTATAGTGTTTCATAAAGCCGCTGTACAAAATGTTTACAATGTATACTATTTCAAAACGTCATCATTGTGTATTTTTAACGCAGTCAAAAAGCAATCCTGCATCGGATTTATAGTTGATGCATTGTTTTGTAACTTTGCATATCTACAAAATTTATATGCCGTAGTAGAACTGCATACAAACTTTGTATTGATACATTTTGGAAGTCAGCCGAAATTTAAATCTGCCAGTAAGAAATGCAAAGAGAAATATTTGTAATTACTTCAAGCTACATATATACAGGCAATATCTGGGGTGTATTAAATTTATTTCTTTTTACTTGATACCAACACTCAAGAGGTCTATATTTATATATTTATTTATTAATTACAATGCAATGACAATTTATATTCTAATTATATACGAGCGGAGTAGTATCACAAGCCAGAATCTCTGGTGGGAATCGAACCCACGACCCTCACGCTAGCACACTACTCACTAGATTACCAAGGTACAAAGGTCTATATTTATGTGTTAGAATTCCGTAATGTGAAGTCGCCGTAGTATAATAAGTAGTGTTGGCTTATTAGACGTAAAGCCTGGGTTCGTATTCCAGGTCAGGCATCAAAACGAAATATGAAAAAAATATTTCTTCGGCGATTTCCTCTCAGCAGATTTCTGACAAAAACTCTGAGAGTAAATAAAACCTGCAATGAAAAAGTTTCTCAAAAATCTGTCGTTCGAAGTCGACGTTCCGCCACTCACGTATGAAATTCACGCACACAACATGAGTGGTGTGAGAAGCTAGGCCGTAATCCTGACTGAAGGGTTGTAATGGCCAATTATGTACATATGTATGTATGTATGTATACCGAAGAAGGGAAAATAAAACATTTTTTTTTTCAATAATAATCAACAACGAAGATAAGATTGTGAACCCATACAAATCTTCTAACAGGATCTCTTGGCAACAAGCTAGTCAACACTCTTTAAATGGACGCTATCTCTATGTCCTACAATTAAAGTTCCTGAAGGTGATAGATCGAATCACTTGCAAGTGAAGGAGAAGAACTTCTTGATACATTTATTTAGTGCTCGTGCGAAACCGACTCTGACACGTGCAGAGACATGGGCTGGCAATATTAAAACATCAGTATTTGAAAATGCTCTCTATTTGTTCTGTGTTAGCGTATGGAAATTAACCGTTAAAGAGTAGTTTATCAAATTTAAACGAGGCGAGGGGAGTGCTAACCGCGATCCTAGTAGTGAACGCCCCTAAGAGACTGTTACCGACGAAAACATCTGAAAAGATTACCAAACAATTTTGGAAATGTGTTGGACATGGGTGCGTCAATCTTTTGGTATGACAGAGCTTTGTTCGAAATTGAAATTATAATTTGAAAATTATAAAATTTTCTTTGTTTGTTTAAAATATTTTTGATTTTATGCAGCATTATTTTCTTCATTATATTCCGTTTTAATTTATTTTATTTTCTTAATTTCATTTCAGGTAAATATTTTAATTTTATTGTGGAAATATTACTGCTTTCTACAAGAGAAAGATTAATCAACTGGACCAACATATGTAGCTTGTAAGGTTTATCAAAACACTTCGGTAAGTCAAAGCTATTTAACTTCTAAAAACTAAAGAACTCAGTTGTAAGCAAAATAAAGCGTTAATTGAATGCATCTGTTTTAATTTACAAAGATTTTAAAATTGTTTTGTTCATACCTGCATAATTTAATCGGGATTACAATCTCATACCACCTCTGTTCTGTCTGTTAATTTTATCCTTGAGCTAAGTGACAGCAAGTTTCCCCAAAACCGATTTTTGGTGAATTAAGAGTTTTGGAATGTATTTTCATTGGAACTAATTACTCCCAAAGCTACTAAAGAGTGCTGCTTAGACGGGATCCGAGTCGATTGTACATCATTTCTTATATTGTAGTCCATTTGTTCTGTTCGTAATTATCCTCCTGAAATAATATTTTTGTATGTTTGAAATTTTTTCCGACTCATAAATTTTAAAATATTTTCTTAAATTTATTCACTACACCGCCTTTTGTCTGAGGTTATCATCCTCAATCGACAGTCTTATTTTAATGAACAGAAAATTGTTTGCATTAAAAATTTCTAAAACTGTGCTAAATTGCCTGGTCATTTCTTTTTATGGCTTTTATTTTGGCCACCAAAAATAACCTTGAAAAGTCAATAACCGTTAAAATGGCATATCACTCGCTGGATGAATGACTCCATGTCCAGCTGGACTCACAAACCTCTGAATTGTTATAAAATTGTTTGGCTTTCCTTTCTTTTTTCCTTTCATTTGTTTTCTTTCTCGCTGTGCTCTAAAAAAGTTTTACGAAATTGAAAAGATAGAAAGAAAGGATTTCATTTAAATTAATTTGCAAAAATTGCAGAAAAAAAAACCAAAAAAAAAAACAAAAAAAACCGAAATGAAAACGAGAAATGGCGACAAGAAAAACATTAATAAATGAAATGAAATTCACAATCACAAGCACAAGCAAAAAACAGAATGAAACTACAAAAAAAAAAACCCCATTCAATTGGGGTACAAATAAAGCCAATAAACCAGTAGAAATGAAATGAAAAGAAAAGAAAAAAACTACCAAACAAAAGCTAAAGTCAGCAGCATTAAAAAGAACAATGGCTTGTGTGTGTACACTGTATAGCCAGCAATAGGTGCAGTGGTAGTTAGTTGGAGGAGCAGCTGCTAAAAGAGCGACGACAATGCCATTTACAGTGCGACTTTAACGACGAACAACAATGCAAATATTGAGCATATAACAGCAATAACAACAACGACAACGACAAGACAACTGCAATATTATTGAAAACAGCATTAAAATATCAAAATGAACTTTTGCACTTGAAACTTCTCAAATAGAAACCAATTGAGAAATTTGAATTCTTCAATTGTAATGCATTTGATGTTGAATGCTGCTGCCATTTGTGCCATTCATTCACTCATTTATTTACTCAGCTACGACAATGGTGCTGATGACGTTGTTAATCTCGTTTTTCTTTTCTCATTTAAAAATATGGTTTTCCTCTTCTCTGCATTGACACTCCACCCCTCTCTCTTACTCTCTCTCTCTCTATAGAATTTAAAATGAATTTATTTTATTTTAACGAAATTACAAAACCAATAAAAAAGAAACAAATGCAATGTAAAATTCAGTTTTAAGGGAGATTGGTAGATTGGAAGAAAAAGTATTTTGGTTGGTTGTTAAAGTACAGTAATTGCCATAAAAACTATTGATCGTAGAGTCAGATAAATTTTAACAACCGTTATGACAATGATAGGACTAATGAATACAGCATCGCGCTCAAGAAATTCATATTTTCAGCGTATTTAGGAGAAATGACGTCACGAAACGTATTTTTGTTGGTTAATGCAATAATTTCCAGTAAATTTTTCTTTTAGTTGTTGTATAATAAGAGAGATAAGATACAATAAGATACAAGCAGAGAGAGAGAGAGAGAGCACAAGGCTTATAGTGAAAATATTTCTTTCTGGTTTTTAAAGTTTAAAGGATCTGAAAAGAGGAAAACTGGGTTTTTAAATTGAACGCTTCAATACTTCAGCAAGTGAAGAAGGGACAGTCGATCAAATTCTATCATTTTAAGCCTTACAAAGTGTTATACTTTACGAAATAAATAATATACAGTCACACAGATAATTATACGTACCCCCCCTAAAAACCATTTTTTAAAAAGTAATGAACTTCTAATCTAAAATTTCTTTACATTAGCGTCTGTAACGACACATTTACTTAAATAAAGAAAAAAGATTCCCAAAATCTATGAATTTGTGACTGCAGTTTGCTTAAAACCAATATGGCATCACAGAAAATTATACGTACGACGTATATTTCGTATAAAATTTCTCTAAGGGTAGCCCGGTATATAAAAGGTATTGTGGACAAAAATCCTAGGACTACAGCCGTAGAAATACGAAATACCTCGGGAAGTGATCAGAATGTTATTGTGCTTTCCGAAACAGTTCGAAGTGTTTTGAGAAAGAACGGTTTCCGAAGCCGAGTGCCGAGAAAAATGCCACGATTGGAATTTGCCCAATAATATATGGACAAGTCAACTGCTTTTTGGGCGAATGTAATATTTAGTGATGAGAACAAATATAATTTGTTCGGCTGTGACGGAAAACAAAAAATTTGGCGCAAAAATCAGTCGACTTGTCCATATATTATCATTTTTAAAAAAATGATTTTTAGGGGAGGTACGTATAATTATCTGTGTGACTGTATAAGAGGATAGTATTCTTGCAAAATTTGACGCGTTATTGATCATTTTGAGCTATTACATGCGACCAACTTTCTGATCACTTTTGGATACGAAGCAAAAATGGCTCCCCACTTTTTGAGTCCAAGAACAAATCATGCAAAGTTTATGTAGTCTTTTCTGAAGTGATGTATATTCACTAGAAAGCATTTTTCTTCTGTAGAAAATTTCGGAAAAGATTCGGGAAGGAAGGTAGTCTGGTGAGATAAAATTTCCCAATCACTATTTAAAAATAGTTTTTAATCGATTTCAGCTCTATCGCTATAGCGTTGTCATAAAGGAATATTACAAGTTATTTTCTGGTCATATATTCTTGGTCTGGTCATATATTTTTTGTCAATCACCGCTTCAAGCAAATCAGTTGCAACAGTTCATATTAGACAGCATGCTTCTCGTGCCCCCAAAATGTAGATACATTAGATTTCTAGCCGCATATTCTTAAATATTTCTTGGTCAATCATTGCATCAACCAAATCAGTTGTGTTCAGATAGGATTAGGATAGATAGGATTCTTCTTCGTGCCCCCAACTATAGAATCATCAAACTTTCTTTTGTGAACCTTAAAGTCATTGCAAATTTGAGTAGGGGAACTAGATAATGTGAATTAAAATTGTAACCCAAAACGCATGAAGCATGAAGAAAATGTTTGCCAATAGTTGCTCTACTTTATTTACCATTTTCTATATGAAAGAAAACTTTGACTAGTTGTATTTGACGTTGAGTTCAAGTTTTCTAAATTACAACGTTTTTAGGCAATATTACTTCCTATATTCTCGGGTGATGTATGTTGTGTACGTTGCTTTTATCCATGAGCGTCAGGATCTATAATTTAAAGTCCACTCCGTATAATAGATTCTCAATGCTTTTGCCCGAAAACTGCTGAGAGGAGGTCAACGAAGGAAATATTTTTTCTCTATTGTAAATGTAAAAGATGATGCTTGAAGTCGGAGTTATTGTACAATATGTCTATATTTGGCTAGGACTAAACACGGCCATCAAGCATGATCATCAAGCATCAGTAATTAATACTGATTTAATGCCGCATACATCTTTTACTAGTTTTTTGGCTTTTTTCTTGCCATTCTCTTTTTTTCTTGCACTGCATGTCATTTCTTTTGACATCATCTGCAATCACTTTACATGACAGTTGCTTTTAAAAATATTTGTTAAACAAATTCTTTAATTTAAATTAATAAAAAAAAAAAAAAAATAAAAACATACAAAATCGATTGGCTTAATTTGAAAGTGTTTTCTCATAAAAAGGTCTTTCAATTGATATTCAATTAAATAAAATGACAGTTATTTTCGTTTCGACACTGTTACTGTCATGCATTCCATCCAGCCAGCCAGCCAGCCAGCCAGCCATTTATCCATACATTCATCCGTTCATTCATCCGTTCATTCATTTATTCATTCATTTGTCATATGAGAGTATCATGCGTAATGGATGGTTTGAATGCGTGAATATTTCTTTAAAATTGTTCATCTCGTTAATAATATTCATTTTCCCTCTTTATTTTTTTGTTTGTTTTTTGTTTTGTTGCAATGAAAGTGTAAAACAATTACTACAACAACGATTTAAACGATAAGCGTTGGAAGAATCGACATAAAACTCTACTTAAAATCAAATGAATACCGCAAGACTATGGAATGCATAGAGGGAGGAAGGGTAACAATTACATGATGCCACCATTAACCACGGCCATGTGGTATTTAACGCATATACAGGGTATTTAAAGTTTCATATTATTTTTTAAAATAAAAATTAAAATCAAATTTTAAGTGACATTGGAAGAAAAACCTGTGTCCCTCCATTAATAAAAGAAAATTTTAATTAGAAACTCGAACCTTTACAAGCCTGTAATTTATAATACGATGAACGATTAAGAGCTTTTTATGAATGCATGAACATATGAGTACATGTGTACATCAATAACGAATTACAACAATTTGATGTTACCACTGATGATTGATTGATTGATTGATTGCTTGATTAAATTATTGTATGTATTTGAAACTCAGATGATAAATTCCACTCGGATTCTATGCGATACAAAACGTTTCGCGTGCTATCGATGCCACACATAAATTGATGATGATGCTGTGTAGATGCGGATGATTGTCGAGTAAAACAACAATAAATTGCGTTAAAAAATATTTACAAAAGTACTTGAATTGTATGTTAAAAGTCAGTTAAAGGTTAAATTGGTTTTATAGTTCAAAAAAAAAAAAAAAAAAATCAAACAAAAAATTGAAAAAATAAATAGTCGACGGAGAATTGTAATTTAAATTGTTCTGAAACGGAGAAATTTTTTTCGAAAAACTTTTGTAAATTCATATTTTTTTTTCTTATTGATATTCAATAAATATTTTGATAGGCGAGCTACAAAGTTTTATTATGGAGTGCCATATTATTGATCAGCAATTTGCCACTCAAACAGGATGTTTTTTTTTTGATTATAAAATATGAGTTTAAAATACAGAAATACTGGCTGGTTATTCATTTGAAAAGTGTAAAAAAAATTGTTCTGATACGTATTGAATCAATAGAAACTTAAAATTATTTTGCCACTAAACCCAGTTACATGGAGACTACAAAATATTTTTGTTTGATTTAATAGAACTTGTCAGCCTTTCTACATCCTTTATGGGAAATGTTGATTCAATAATTTCCCAAATCCTTTGTAATTGGAACAGGGACCTTGCAATGCATTCGTAATTTCTCTAATCGTCACTAATGTGCGGCAGTGTCAGCCATCATTATTCACTTCTAGTACAAAATTTAGAATTTTTCCTGTTGAAGTTAAGTACCAGGCCATATCTTTTCGATCCATACATACATATATAACTGGGCATTACAACTCTTCAGTTAGAATTACGACTCAGCTTCTCACACCACTTATCTTGTGGGTGTTAAATTTTTTACCTACAGTTTAAAGTCGACTCCAAACGATAAATTATTGAGAACATTTTTCATGGCAATTTAATTTACTCTACGAGGACTTTTCCAGAAAGTTCTGTTTCCAGAATACCTAACTGTTAGAGGTAAAACTGTAGCTACTGCTGCCTTTAATGTAAAGTCCATTAGGATTAAAATGTTGAAGTCGTACATGAGAATGAAACAAATTTTATAGCATGTGGTGAAAGAAATTTGTTCCTCAGTTTGTATTAAGATGAAATGAATAAAAGTCCTTGCGGCTCTCGTTAAAAGAAAGAAGAAGTCACGTGCGCTTAAATTTTCATTCCATAAAAAATCAACTGTCGTTCGAGCTATACCTCACGAATGTGAAATTGCAGGGAACAGGAGTATTGAGACTCTCCCCATACATTCAGAACTTGTGCTTTTTATTACCCATTACTACTGAACTTTACTTCAATAACAGATTGGAGATGAAAATTCCTTCATGCTGAGGATACAGTAGGAACAATCCCATCGAAAGCTTTGACATCAGGACCTACACGGCTTAATCCAAGATGAGTTGCGGCGTTAGATCTTGTGTGTTCTTAATCGAGTCCAACCTGAATCATAACTACAGAGACCCTAACAGATCATGCCTCTATTAGGTAAAAATCTGGGCTCCTAGGAAAGATAGCAGACAGCTGTTTCAAGTCGAAGCAGGTGAGTGCATCTGTTTTTGGATTGGAAGCCAAACAACTGTTGTTGTAGACCTTTAAACTTTACATCTTAAAGTAGGACTGAATTGAATACCTACAGCCTCTTTCTCCGCATGACTCTTATTTATAGAAACTGGCAATCGGGGTTTTTGTGGAAGTAAGTGGGCAAACGAGTTAACACGTGTAGAATCTGATTAGCGCAAACGGTATACGGACTAGATTTCGTCAGTTAGAGGCTTAACTCAAAGAGCTTTCCGAGTGGTGCGTCCATGTATTGTGTAGGATATTGAGACTTACCTAGCCCTGTAGTTTTAGTTCGCTTTTAGGTTAGAGCAGGTGTTAAATATCGAGACTGTTGGCCGTATTTACTGGACACCGACCGATTGAAGATCACAGCCGATGGAATGCACTACCGTTTAATCAGCATTGCTGCAACTGTGACAATGTGGAAGAACAGCAAATAGTCGATTAATACCGTGGCTATCTACCACCACCTCTGTACTATGTTTGGCGAGTGGTTCATAGAGACGACATATCTGGGTTGTCATATATTGTAGCCAGGCGGCCTCCTTGCGTTTTTACAGCATTTTGCTACTCGACTGATATTGTAAACACTCCAAATTACGTTTCACGATACTTCTTGATGTTCTTGGAAGTTATGGGCAAAAACGTATACCAAATACCTACTATGGAAAAAGTATTTTCGTACCTCCATCCATACATACATACATACATAAATAATTGGTCATTATAACCCTTCAGTCAGTATTACGACCTACTTTCTCTCACCGCTTATTTTGTGTGTGTTAATTTTATACATGAGTGGCGGGAACTACAGTTTAAAGTCGACTTCGAACGACAGATTTTTGAGAAACCTTTCATGGCAATTTTATTTTGCTCTTAAGAGTTTTTGCTGAAGTAATATTGTTTCGTAGTTCGTTTTGATGTCTGACCTGGGCTCACGCCCAATAAGCCAACACACTACCTATTAGACTATGGCGACTTTAATTCGTATCTCTATGGAATCCAGATGGCTTGCCCACAAGCCAATTATTTTACTGTAGTAAAGTCTGAAACTATCGCCCAGTTGCTATACATTCTGGTCTTTCCAAGCGATTATTTCAGCCTGAATAATACTACATAACTAATTATTGTAAGGGATACTTTCAAATCAAATGTTTACGACCACTTCCCCCCTCTTCACCTTCCCAGTATATTAGTTTTCTTAGATTTAAAAACAACTGTATCCTCTGGGTTTTCAAGACATTAATTTTAACAGTCTTGAATGTAATGAAATTCAAATTTTTTTATTTTCCATTGAAAAGCTCTCAATAACCCCTCTAAATCTCTGTTTACAATCATTTTTCATTTGCTTAACGACACTAATATTCCAGAATTTTTATTTCATTTTAAAATTTATAATTTTTAAGAGGCAATAAATCTTTAATCCTGTAAGCAAAACAGTCAGCTGCTGCTGGCCCAGCCCAGCAGTACTTTAAAGTGACTTAAATTTCAAAATCATAAAAAAAGGTTGACTAAATCCAGAGGGTTTAACACCTAAACTTAATTACTTTGGCCCTGGCCAGCAAATAAACCAAAAACTAAAACAGTTCACGCACACACAGAAACACCGGCAGGCACTAATGTTTTAATGGCGAAATTGTGCTGCCACAGTGTAATTGTGTTTCATTCACATTTTACTGCTGTTGGTGCTGTTGCTGTTGCTGCTGCCGCTGAGTCGCATAGTCATTATGGTCGTGGATAACGACAATGACGACAGCATAGAGTACGTGTTAAAAATCCCGGTAATTTTTGGTTGACTTGTCTGACTGGCTGTTTTTCTATTTCTTGTTTTTTTTTTTCTTTGTTTTGCTTCGTTGTTTTGTTTGTTTGCCTGACTTGGCATTTAAAACGTTAATCCAGAGGCAACGTTGTCGTCATTTTAAATGAATCCTAAAACTAGATGACGTACGACTACTATTGGAATATGGTGGCAGGCACTAGTTTTAGTACCTTTTTCCCTTTTACAGCTGAAGGCAAAAGGAACTGTAGCAGCAGTAGCATTAGCAACAAATAGGAGAGAAACAAAACAAAAAAAAAATACAAAGACAGACTTGCAGTTAAAAATTAATTGCTTTTATACTGTGTGAGACAAAAGCCAAGTCAAGCCATTCAGTCAGTCAGTACCTACTGGAAACTGCAGAATTGTAGTTTTAATTCGTTTAGAAAATTACGCTGAAAAAGAAACGCAAAAAAAACTGAAATTAAAAGAAAAATAAACGCCGAAACTAAATGAAGCCAAATGGAAAAGAAAAATAAATTTTTTTGCTCGTAATAAGCGCGTTACCACAAATCATGCGACGCAATACAAAAGAGACGAAGAACCTCCGGAAAAAATCGTTAAGGAATAGAAAATAAAAAAATTTTTACAGGCATTTCTTCTTTAATTCTTTTTCGTTTTCTTTCCATTTTAAGGGAAAATACAAACATTTAAAGAGTAGGTACATAATACTGTAATAAGATATTCAAATACAAAAAAACTGGCTTAAGTGACTCATAAAGTTCAACACACACTGACAGCGTTAATGTAATATTGTTACACTGTAATGAAAATATAGTCAGAACTGCCGGATTTCCGCTTAGTCCACACGATACTAGTGGACCGGTACTAAAGTCCCTGTTAACATACAGCAATCACTACAACCCTTCAGTCAGGATTACGACCTAGCTTCTCAGACCGCTTATGCTGTGTGTGTTAATTTTATGCATAAGTGGCGGGACCTACAGATTAAAATCGATTCCAAACGACATTTTTTTTGAGATCCTTTTCATTGCAATATTATTTATTCCCAAAGTTTTTGCCAGAAATCTGCTAAGAGGAAGTCGCTATAGAAATATTTTTTCATATTTCATTTTGTTGGAGATGTCTTACCTGGGATTTGAACTGTGGCCTCACATCTAATAAGTCAACGCACTACCTACTAGACTACAGCGACTTCAGTCCACTTAAAATTATAATCAAAGAAAGCTGTCAGATCCTTTTGTTATCTAAACGGCAGAACAGCAATGTCATTGCTAAGCGAGTCCAACCAGGTCGATAATTCTGATCAATTGATCTGTGGGACCCATGCCAATATCATTGTATATAAACAACTCCGATCGAATATGATGGAATCCTAAGAGACTTCTCATTAGATTCTGGATATTTATGCGTGTATCATGTACTTACATACACAATAATTTTCCGAACTGGCATACACTTACTTCTCGCAGTGACTTTACTACATAGTCGTGTACATGGACAATCTCCAACGGGGCATTAGGTTTGCCAACATGCCCAAGACGATATTGATAAATTCTACATCCACTATATCTCTTTAAAAACCATATTAAATTGCAGTTGGAATTTCCGTCAATTTAATTTATTCATCGACAATTCAGTCTGTTTATCTGCTTTCCGCAGACTACACTTTTTTTATTCCTCTGGGCAGTTAGTTCGACTTTGGACGGTTGTCTCTTTTTTTTTTTTACCAAAAAGTACGAATGCAAAAGTATTTTTTTCTCATTGTCCCGTTGCTTCTGAACGCCATGCACCCTTATAACTCAATCTAGTGTGTCATACCGCGGCTCTAAGTAAGTTATCCTTGCCAGCAATAAATTTTTCTCTGCTTAGTTTTCTACCTACATTTAGCAACATTCTAGTTACACTGCGTTGTCTTGAAACTCAGGAAATCGTCAATAATTTTACTCAGATATTTGATAGATTTAACGTAATCAAGTGGTAGTATGTTGGCTTAATATACGAGAGGTCTTGGTTCAAACACCAGGCCAAACATCTCCTACAAAACGAAATATGAAAAAATACTTCTTCGGTGACTTCCTCTCAGCAGATTTGTGGCAAAAACTCTGAGAGTAAAATAAAATTGCCATGAAAAGTTTCTCACAAATCTTTCGTTCGGAGTCGATCGTCACTTGCGAAATTAACACTCTGAACATAAGTGGTGTGAGGAGATAGGTTGTAAACCTGACTGAAAGATTGTAATGACCAATTATGTATGTATGTATGTATGTATTTGATAGATTCTGAAGAGTTTTTAATACTTTCACTTCCACATGTGGTCTTATGAGAACATCTTCTGGCTTTTCTTTTTACTTATCCCTGTTAATTAGTCGAGTTGCAAAAAAAATATCTCACGGCTAAGCTGTCAGGCATTACATGCTTTTCAGTCAATCGTTAACATTATGGCTCGTACCTTTAACGTGTCACTTTTGGCTCTGAAAGTTTGAATTCATTACTTCCGGCTGATAGTTGCTCACTCTAACCTTTCCAAATATTCCAACTCCAATTGCATGATGGAAACTGTTCGTCAACCAAAGCTTATTTTATCTATTATCCAGCCAGTAAATATGATTTTGTACCATAAACATAGCCTTATTAAATTCTTGAAGGGTTGGAGTTTAAAGAAAATATTGCTCAAAACTGTTTTTATTGGTTTTTAAAAGACTTCCATATGTGCTCCCTAGAAACTGGGTAGTCTCTAGACGACTTATCTGATGTTGCGTCTGGAAGCATTGGAAGGCTACACGGCTTCGCCGAAACCTAAAAGAGGTATGACCGGGCCTAGGTTATTCCTATTATCCAGTTGAGTCCGAAGAAGTGATGCAGCTCTTTTCTTACGATAATCCTGGACACCTGTCTACCTTGGTGTCATAGTTTTTCAAAGAATATGGATTAATACTACGAAATATAGCTTTGAAGTCGCCGTGGTCTAGTAGGTAGTGTGTTGGCCTATTAGACGAAAAGCCAGGGTTCGAGCCACAGGCCAGACATCAAAATAAAATACAAAAAGTATTTCTTCGGCGACTTCCTCTCAGCAGATTTCTGGTAAAAACTCTGACAGTAAATAAAAATTGCCTGGAAAAAGTTTCTCAAAAATCTGTCGTTCGGAGTCGACTTTAAACTGTAGGTCCCGCCACTCATGTATAAAATTAACACGAACAACATAAGTGGTATGAGAAACTAGGTTGTAATCCTAACTGAAAGGTTGTAATGACCAATTATGTATGTATGTTGGGCAGCTTCCCTATACTATACCGTCTTACTGATCCTAATTCATCATACTTGTGTCATATATTTGGACACAAGTGGTGTTGAGGGTATTTCTTGGATATAGTACCCAGTATTATATGATTTAAAGAAAATTTTTGCAATCTAAAAAATCCATAAAAGAAAATTTGCACGTTACTTTGTAATGTAAAGAAGGTGCTAAACATGTCCCCAATTGACAATTACAAACGCCCGTTCCAATAGAAATATTCCCAAAAAAAAAATAATATTTCCTTCACATTTTTTTCTCACAGTGTATTTTAAATCCTTAAAAGCATTCGTAATACTCTACTAATGGCAGTAAAAGCCACTGGAAAACTAAAACTTCTTTAAGATTTAAAGAAAAACAACAGCAACAACAACAACAAAAAATAGAAAAATTTGTTTGCCTGCTTCTTCGTTTGTTTGTTGGTAATGTCTGTCTACTAAGAGCTGCCTTGTGACTGCCTTACCACGGCTGCCACCACCATCATGCCTCGTAGACAGACTGACAGACACAAAAGCAGAGTCGCGTCGGTTTTATTCACTTATTCGGCATTTACGAATGGCATTTTGTCAGGTATTAGTGTCGCCTGTTATAGTGTCACCTATAAAAGGGAAACAAAAGTTACAACAACAACAACAAACCGGAAAAAAAAAATGGAAAACAAGAAGTGCAATAAGCTGCTAAGGATGTCTCCGCTTGTAATGTGTATGTACGTACGTATGCAAAACTAAAGACGTACAGAATGCAAGGAAGAGAGAGAGAGAGAGACGGGAAAGTAAGGAGACCATGAACATAAAAATTCAACATAAACCGCAAAGCAATTACACAGGAAAATACAAACACACGCACACACACACTCTTCTCGTTTATATTCATACATTTAGCCAATGAACACCAAAAAAAAAAAAAAAAACAGAAGAAAGGAAAATGGAAACGAAGAAGAAGAAAAAAAGTGGAATGTCGTTGCACACAAGTACTTGTACTTATTTTGGGTACTAAGTACGGTGGTAAAAACAAGTTAAAAGTATTCCATTTCATTCCCTACTTAAGCCCAAAACTACATACCAAACACTACATACCAGTTTAAAACGATTCCACATACTTGTGGGCATAATGCATAGAAACTCTATGACAAGAGCATCCCAATTGCAAAAAGAAGTTGAACAGGCAATAGAATATTTTAAATGAAGAAATTCAATGAATATTGGGAGAAAACTCTCATTGATCGTGCCTGCTTCGTTTTGAATTATCGAAGTTATCGAATTTAACGCTTTATTTTAAACGGGAGGATTTTCAATATGCTTTAAACAAACTCGGGTAGGAAGTTTTTTTTTGGTACGACTGAAACGTATTTCATGGGATTGCGCTATTAACTATCGATTGTTTAGGTAAAATTCTCCTTCTGCAAGTATTTATGATAATCGGTTTTCATCAAATTCGACGCATATTGTTCAAAATGTTGGTCTGAACGACAACCTTTCAGTCAGGGTTACAACCTGGCTTCTCACTCCACTTATGTTGTTTGTGTTAATTAAATGCACAAGTGGCGAGACCTGCAGTTTAAAGTCGACTTCGAACGACAGATATTTTAGAAACTTTCTCATGGCAATTTTTATTTCTTCCCAAAGTTTTTGCCAGAAATCTGCTGAGTGGAAGTCGCCGAAGAAATATTTTTTTATATTTTGTTTTGTTGGAGATGTTTAACCAGGGGTTTGAACCGTGGTCTCACTTCTAATAAGCCAACATAACTACCTACTAGCCTACGGCGACTTCAATCGATCAGAATATATTGGATGTTAATATGGAGCCTAAAATCGTTTACTTTTTGATAGTTCTGATCCATTTTGAAAAGTTATGGTCGTATAGATAAATATCATGGGTTTAACGAAAAGAGTCCACAAGTCGTACCGCATTTGATATCTTTGCCGCATAACCCCCATTCCAGAAAGATGTTGCAGACCAACAGCAATAATCTAAAAACCTGCTGGTCGTCAAAGTTTACCCCAAATATGAGCACGCATCAAATGTTTATGTGTTACTCGAATTGCAGTTTCGATACGATCTGAGTGTATATCACACGCGCAAATTTTGCTGGTTCATCATGCATATAAAGATGATATTCTTCTTGTTGGTTTTTTAGTGTAAAAAAGGATTCGTGACATTTTAGAATACCAAAAATACATATTAAGGTTTGCTATTTTACAGTAGATAGACTAATAAACGAGAAATTCTTTCAAATCATTGAAATCAACATATATATGGGCCGAGTGATACATTTATTTTCTAAATTAGGTTAATTTTATGGGAAAAGCACCCGGGAATTAACGTGGTTTCTGTTCCTCTAAGAACAATAAAAATCACAACTTTATAGTCAAGGGAGAAAGAAACCATACAATCACTACTGATTTGTTTTCGTCCAAAAGAAAGAATTGAACTCGGTTGACATTTGATTTCAACAAGATGATGCACATGCCACGATGCCATGCACCTACTGAGACTTGAGTTCGGTGAACAATTAATCTCATGTTTTCGAGCAGTCCGTTGACCATCCATTATTAAAAAATAATTTCAGTCAATGATATGAAATGACCCATATCTGCTTGCCTAAATGCACACACCATCAAAACAGTCTGCTAGGTGGGTGGATATAAAGTTAACAAATAAAGACACCAGGCATAAGAGAGCAATTCATTCATTAATTTTTTATTACTTTCCGGTAAAAGAAAATGAAAAACGACAAAAAAAAACAAACGAATTGAAACATACCTACACATACAATGCAATGTATTGAAATTTGTTATTGTTATTGCCGGTTTTAAAAATAAAGTAGCTGAAGCCGACGGTTAAACGTTAAACAGTGCAAAAGGATTATAATGCAACAGGATTACAAACCACAACAACACAGACACACACACACACACATCCTCACCTACTTACAACCCAACAAACCTAAAACAAAAAGAGAATGAATGAAAAAAACATTCTCTTGTTCTAATCCACAACCTACGTATACAATAAGCGACAAATGAGCAAATTGCTTAAACGGGCTACAACAGCAACATGAACATGGACAACAACAGAAACATTAATAATAACAACAATATAGCCCCCCACACTACAAATTTAAATCTAGAAAAAGCGAGAGAGAGAGAGGTAACCTTGTGTTCCGTCGCCTTTTATACTTAAATTTTGTATAACTTTGTATATTTTCTTCTTCTTTCTCCTTTATTGTTTGTCTTGTTTGTTTGTTGAACCTTTTGTTTTGGGGGATTTTGTTGTTGTTGTTGTTGCTGTTGTTCTTTTCTTTTTTGTATATTCAGTTGTTTGTTAATATTCTAAACACAAACATTTTATTTTCAACTTTATATTGTTTTTGTTTCTGTTTATTTTTCCTTTTTTTTGTTTTGTGAACTCTCTTGTACGTGTAAGTGTGTGTGTAGATGCATAGTTTTTTCTGTTGCTGTTGTTGTTTAAACTTGACATCCCACTGTGTGTGTTTACACTGTGTGTCCGTGTCTGTTTTAATTCACCTCTAAAGCACTCTCCGCCACCTCAGGTTCACCTTTAGCTACAGCATGTCCTTACATTGAATGTCGGTTACGTTGGTTACACTCACAGAAAATGTTCGATGATAATTGTAAAAAGAGGAAAGTGTGGCATGAAGTAGTATGGGCTTCTTCTGCAATTTCTCTTATTCAAAAATATTACCAATCAAAATAGTTTTCAGGCTTTTTGCTCATTTGTTCGGGGGTGAATCGCTTGCTAGTAGTTGCCGTAGACTAGTAGGTAGAGTATTGGTTTATTAGACGTGAAGCCATAGTTAAAGTGCCAGTTCAGACGTCTCCAACACAATGAAATATGAAAAAATATTTCTTCGGCGACTTCCTCTCAGCAGATTTGTGGCATAAACCCTGAGAGTAAATAAAAATTGCTATGAAAAGTTTCTCAAGAAAAGCTGTCATTCGGAATCGACTTTAAATTGTAGGTCCCTCCACTCCTGTATAAAAAATTAACACATAAAGCACAAGTGGTGTAAGAAGCTTGGTCGTAAGCCTGACTGAAGGTTTGTAATGACCAATTACGTATGTGTGTAAGTGAATGGTTTGCATATACTCCAGATTTGATTGAATATATCATGTTATTACAGGCTGTATATACGGACTGTACTGGCTTTTGAGACATTGGTTGAATTGGGTAGTTAACTGCATCAGTGAGTTTTGTTTATCAACTCGTCCATATTAACATGAAGACTAACTACCAAAAATCACTTTCATACTTCCTTGCTATATTGCTTCTATATCTCTTCAGAGGGACCTCCATATTTTATTCTCACAAGTTTAAATTTAAGGTTTAAGCACTCCAAAGGGTCTTGTTGGCCTACAGTTGATTGCCTTGTCTTTCAAGTAGTTCCGTTACACAACGTTCGCCGGGTCAACACTATTCGAATGCAATGCCAATATTAATATTATTCCACAATGTGATGCATTCCTATCAAGTAATGAAATGAGGGTGACTGGTAGTCTAGTGGGTAGTGTGCTAGACTATTAGCGTGAGGGTTGTGGGTTCGATTCCTACCAGAGGCTCTGGTCTGTGGCACTACACCGAGCTTATGGGCAAGTTAATCCGCTCGTATATAATTAGAATATAATTTGTAATTGTATTGTAATTAATAAATAAATAAATAATGAAATGAGTTACAAATGGGTATAGAAATTATTTGACGAGCAGGGACACTATACGAACCGGTTCTAAGTAGAAACTTTTCTCTAATCATAGATAACCAGAGTAGTTTTGTCTTTAGCTTTGAAAACTGTCATTTGTATAGTTGAAAACCTTGCTATTATCAACAGAAATCAATCTTATTTCGCTGTTTCCGAGAACTTTTCCTCTAAAAAAAAAAAACAGATTATGGGTTGTATTGCTAAACTTAGCACCCGTAAAGTGGTTTTTAAGCTCAGCCTCCGAGTCAGAAGCCAGATTATTCTCTTATGCCTCAACTAATCTGCTGCTCATGTATTCACGTTGGCTGCATACGATTCAAATTAATTTTTAACCTTAAGCAAGCTTCAGAGAACTTTTCCAGCGTGACAAGCTGCATTTCAGATCCCCGCAGCCTTGAAATATTAATTTTAACTTTCCATGACAACCGGCACGAAATTTTATTTCCTTTAGTATACATTTACATGACGTATAGAAAAAATGCATACGTTGTTACATTGAAAGAGCTATTTGACCATAGATTTCTCGCTATAATGAGTAGATTCTCACCGAAACTTACATTTAAATGCGTTCGATATTTTAAATTATCCTTTTCCATTGTAAACGAATGTTCCCCCAAAAATTATTAGAAGCATAGTTATGGTTGAATACGGGGAATTTTTATCTCGACCGCTGCATAATGTTACACTCTTGGTGAATTTGATTTTATAGAGCTCCGGATATCACTTCAGTTTTTTTCACTCAAACATTCCAATTTGGGCCAACGTACTTTGATGCTAATTTTATGAACTTCTTTACACAAATATTTGGAGAATCCTATTACAAGTTTTGTTTTTTTCGTGTGTGTTCTTGTTTCCTATATTCATTCACTAATTGCATACCTTGTGCTTTTATTTTCACCACCACTGTAGATTATTTATGTTAATATTGCGGTTTTCTGAATGAAGGCATTTTTTTTTCTTGTTGTTTCTGGTTGGTGTTTTTATTTGCCTCGTTTAAATAAATTGAGCAGAAATTCTAGAGTGTATGTAAGTATACACAACACAACAGCAGTAACAACAATAAAATTACTATAAAGGTTTCCAACAACAACAACAATAGCAATATAAAAAGGGAGATACTAAACCTGGTAACACATACAAAATAGCAAATTGTTAATTTGAACACAAGCACACACATACAGAGGCACAGAGAAAAAAATTGGCTTAAAAACTGACAAAAGATAAAAAGAACACAGAAAACAGAAAAGAGCGACGTATAAAATAAGAACCACAAAAAAGAACATGTTAAAAGGCCAAAATGCAAGGCTCAAACAGGCCAAGACCAACCAAACCAATACCAAAAATATTTCATTAATTTCCTCCTGCCCCTTTGCCTCATCTCGTTTAATGCTGTAGCCTGGTAACACAAATTTTTGAATGGCTGTCAAGATATGGCATACGTTGCTATGGCAAGGCTTAAAGGAAGCTTAAGTTAAAAGAAGGGACACATTATGCTTAAAGAGACACTAGCTGTGTATGTCCACTACATTTGAATGGATGAATGTATGAATAAATGAATGTATGCAGGATTGTCGACCAAAGAAAGAAAAGAAAAAGAAGAAAAGAAACCCAAAACATGTTACGGAATTAAATAGATGGGACATTAAATGCTGCCTGGCATACAATATAAAGAGACCACAATGTCGCTTTGTGTTAATTTCTTGGTAAAAATTTAAATCCACAAACTACTCTTAAATAGAAAATTCTGTAAAACAGACCAAAAAGGAGACAAAAGAGAAGAGAATTTTGCTGTTTGGAATTTATTTAATTTTCTTTGACCTCTCAGATGCTAATTCTTTAATTTTTAAATCGTTCAAAAAGGTTGTTGTATTTTACCACAGTATTTCGAATGTTTGAAAATAAATTTATTTATTCAGAGTCCTTTGGCTGTTCATTCGCTTGATTGGAAAGATAAACATCAGTCACATTCAGAGTCCTTAGACTTGGCTTGGCTATATGATTCTGCAAAAGTCACCTGCGAAAATGAGGACGACACATAATTTTTTCTAAAAAGCAATCAATTATTTATTACAGGCACAGCTCTTATTATTATTTGTACAGTTCTTTTGAATGCAACATTACATCTGTGCGATGCCAGTCAAGGAAAGTGGCTGAGGCGTATTATTCAAATATTTTGCTATGCCAGGATAATATCAAATGGAATGGCCATGAATTGTGGAAACAGAACGAATCAAGTGTCATTATATCCAAACGAAAATTTATTTGACTCCGATACACAATGCGAAAGATCGACAAGCACTCGAATGTGGTGCTCAAGTTTCCAGAAGGAGACCCAGAAATGCATGAAGAAGACAGACTGACTATTAGTCGATAGCGAATAACATATCCTGGAAAGAAAATGGCATCGTTTAATAGGACTGTAAGAAAAGCCGAAGTAACACGAAGTGTGAGAAGCACAAAACGTTACAAAGAAATTATCAAATTACAATAACAAAAATACATAGAAAAACCATGAATGATAGCAAAGCTTAAAATAACAATAACATATCAAGGGAAAGTTCTCGAAGTTGACAAACTAAAAATAAACGAATTGAAAGTCACTTGTATTGGAAATCTTGGGGAGGTTCAGAAATGGTTTTGTATTAATCAGTACCTTAGCAGTTCTCGTGCTTCCACTTTCATAGCTTGGCATAGTGACTACATGACATTACCAAGACCAGTTCTCTTAAGAATGTGCCGTGTAATTTCTGGGTTCATGAGGATTACAGTGGTGAAAGGGCGAACTGTTTAGCGACACGGGGGTAAAATTTATTCATTCGAAACCAATATTTATAGATATTATGAAGGCAAACGACAGAGATTTCATCATCTTAGTGAGATTGTTGTGCCTCCACCTAAGACATTAAAGATTTAACATAGAATCTTAAAAGATCTTCTTTGGTAGTGGTATTCTCTAGTGTAATAATAGCAATGGAAGACAGATATGTACGTCAAACGGTTTATTAGTGACCAATATCGGTGAAATGTAATTCAAATCTAACAGAATCAATTAAAATATTGGCATAATCCTACCGCTTGGACTGGTCACATCCAAATGTAGACATCTAAATGCAGGAAATTAATCGTTTCCTTAGCACTTCACACACGCAAGACAAGACATTCTTGTATTTGATCGTTGTTTTAAAGAAAAATTAAAAGATGTTCTGGTGTTACAATCTACAAAAAACCAGAGCTAGATTAAAAAAATTCCTAATTTCGATTGCACAATCCACAAAATTCTCGCCACACTATACCCAAGAATGACCTCTTAGAGCCCAGATATGAGTTTTACGTGACATCTGACGAGATGGTCCAGACAGCGAATGGAGTTAAAAGCATTGATCAATGCAATACACTGACCACGTACGTACATAGATATTTAATAGTTTGTTGTATTTAATAGAAAATATAAGTATGGCCACCTATTTTTGGTTTCAATTTGTATTTCTTTCTTAATAAGAACAGCTTAGCCTTCGGATGTCAGTAGGTGTGTGTCTATGTGGAGAGGGGACTAATATTCACAGTTGAATATGTACATATATTCATGTCTTTGCTTGTGTTTGTGTTTTGTGTGTGAAACCGGATGTGGAAATGTATGTGTGTAACGTATTAGTATTCAAATGTTACTGTGTATCTTGATTTCCCCCTCTCTCCCTCTGCTCGTATTAGCAAAACAAATTAAATTATTTGTGACATGATTATACATAAAGTAACACATACATACATACATACATACGCATATTTTTACACTTTAGGACAAAAGTGAATACTTTAAAAGTATAATTTCATGTTGAATCATGTAAGAATAATCATACATACATACATACGTAATTGGTCATTAGAACCCTTCAGTCAGGATTATGACCTAGTTTTTCGCACCACTTATGTTGAGTGTGTTAATTTTGTACATGAGTGCCGGGACCTACAGTTTAAAGCCGACTCCGAACGACAGTTTTTTGAGAAACTTTTCATGGCAATTTTATTTACTCTCAGAGTTTTTGTCAGAAATCTGCTGAGAGAAAGTCGTCGAACAAATATTTTTTCATATCTCGTTTTGATGTCTGACCCGGGTTTTGAACTGAGGCCTCACGTCTTATAAGCCAACACACTACTCACTAGACTACAGCGACTACAATGACCTAAAGCACTGATCTTAAACGACAGAAGCCCAAATCATAGTCCATTCGTAGTAGTATTTGCCAAATATTTGGTCTTTATGAAAAAGCACCTCTTAATAGCAATAAAGAAAACATTGAAGAAATTGAAATCAAGAATTATTTTCCTTAGATTTGCGATATTTGTGACGTTTAAGTGTTCAGTTTTGCTCCACACTGTATACACATATACAGTATTCATTTGCAAATACTTTTTTTTACTACAACTACTAGTATGTATATGTTTTAATACAAGTTTAGATTTATACATGTTCTGCAATATACACGTATGCATACATACATTTGTATCGACGCATAGCATATATGTATGTATCTCCACATATAATAAAATTTACTGCGCACTTACTACGTCTGTGTGTGAATGTACATATATGGGAGAGAGGGAGCATATTAAGTAATTTATTGTGTTAATAACTGTATACAGTACAGTTACTTTTACTACCACAATAGCAAACAAATTTTTACTACCACACTTAAACAAATTTTTACTATTTCTACTACTAATACTAAAACAAAAATAACAACAATAGACACAAACATTTAATATTGGTTTTTATAGCAACATTTAGTGAGGGGGTTAGGTGAGAGGTGTAGTAGGGGTGTATGATAATAAAAAATTTATTAAATTTTTAATGATCTTTTCCACAAAACGAAACAAAACAAACACGAAAGAGAAACAGAGAGAGAGAGAGAGAGAGAACAGAAAAACATGCTAATTTTAAAGGATATTTTGCAAAAATTAAAAAAATATTTTTATTGAGGGGTGTATGCACGTGGGCGTATGCGTGTGTGTGTGTAAGTGTGTCTATGTGTTTGTATTTTTAAAGTATAAAATGCAAATGAGTATCTATTATAAACGATAATTATTTTGTGAAACAAATTTTTAATAGAAAAACGTAAACGTAGCAACCATAAGCGTTTGTGTGCAATGGCACGAGTTAAAAGTAATTTGTTGAGAGAGAGAGAGAGCGAGAGAGAGAGAGAGAGAGCGAGAGAGAGAGAGATAGCGAGAGAGAGAGAGAGAGTGATTTAAACATGAATTCATTTGAACAAACAGTTTTAAAAGAGATTTTTTTATGGAATTTTTAATAAGAAATATTCTTTATATGGGTTATTCGCATAAAGTGTCATAAAAACTTGGTCGAATAAATTAAATGAAATTTTTATACTACTTTTTTTTTTTTTTGCTTTAATTTAAACACAAACTGTCAATTTATATTTTTTGACAGTGATTTGATTGTTATTCTAACAGATTAATAAGTTTTTGATGTTATTGGTTCCTTAATCACCACTTGTGCAAAAGTTTTCCAGATAATATAACAATGTTAATGAACATCATTATAGGAAGGTTAGGCAGTAGGTACCATTAGAGAAAGAGTAGGACTCAATCAGTAAAAAAGTTCTTCACCTCAGAACCCAATAACCGAAGATAGATGGCAAAGCTAACCTCAAAATCCTAGGAGCTACTGCGACAGTCTTGGAAAAATTTCATTCATGAAATTGAAGCAACGCAAGGAATAAAAACATGAAGATAGGTACAATGCTTCGCCACAGTTGCCAGGTTGCTTAAAGGGATAAGAAAATGCCGAAAATGTAATCCTCATACAAATTCAACAACACTTGGCATTAGTTTTGATCATTCCATGACGGCAGTATTGGAAAGGATTTACTTCAAAACAGGGTATTCGAAACATAATTCATTTGCTCTACATTCAAGAAAATGGGTAGTTCTTTTGGATGTGTGTGAAGATAATTTCATATTTGAAAATTCAAGACTCAAACCAACAATTTTAGTAGCGCCAGATTTGGCGTTAACAGAACAAAATTTGCCTTTAACAGAACTCTGTTAGCTATTTAACAGTATCCATCTGAACAAGCCCACTTGCTTAGGAGTTAATTTTAGGTATATACTATGTCTTGGAGTACCATATCACATTCAAAGGAAGGTTCCAAGGCCTATAATACAGCATTATCAATATGTGATATAGTATTGAGAGAATATTCATCTTTTGCTTGAAAATTCTCAAGAATATGTATGACCATTTTGGAAGATATGAGCCATAGTCCACCTATCCGACTATATGCAAACGATAGACCAGAAGGTCCTCTTTCGAATCATGGTAGTGAGACAAAATTTGCCAAAATCTCGTATTTTTAAATTCTGCATCCATTGTACTCGCCACAGTCTAGTAGGTAGTATATTGGCTTATTCGATGCGAGCCCATGGTTCAGAACCCATCTTAAACATCTTGAACAAAGCGAAATATGAAAGAAATATTTCTTCGGCAACTTCCTTTCAGCAGATTTCTGGGAAAAACTCTGAGAGTAAATAGAATTGCCGGGAAAAATTTCTCAAAAATCTGTTGTTCGGAGTCGACTTTAAACTGTAGGTCCAGCCACGCATGCATAAAATTATCACACACAACATAAGTGGTGTAGGAAACTAGGTTGTAACCTTTACTAAAGGGTTGTAATGACCAATTATTTATGTATGTATGCAAATGAAGCTGTCATAAAACCGTTGGTTGGTTATCAGAATGAAAGATTGCAAGGTATTACAAATAACAACACGCCTTAGCAATTTAATGAGGCACAGGCATCCTAATAATCGCAGCACTGTAGTACATTTCGTTAGTTACTCTGTTGTGTGAAAATTATTTTTTTTTTTTTTTTTGTAAATGCTTAAAATGTAAACAACCCCCCAAAGTCATCATAAAACAATCAAAATATTTAACCAAGTAATTATGGAAATGCCCACATTAAAGTATTTAACCGATTTAGTGTCCTGCCTCTCCATAAACAACACACACACACACACACGAGTCCCAACATATTTAACATGCCATTTAATGGGCATTACTGGGAGGTCTACCCTAATGATGAGTCGTCTGTCTGTCTGTCTGTCTGTCTGTTGTACACTTCACTTTACTTCCCTTACCGAGGCATATAGTTGAGCAGAAACATGGAAAATTCCATTCACAAGTATTCGAATGTGTGTCAGCAAAAGGATTGTAACACTTACCAAATGAATTTTAAGGAAAATCGAGAATTAAATTAAATTGAAAGCAAAAGAGAAGAAAAATGGAAAAGAAAGAGAGAGAGAGAGACAGAAAATTTCCAAAATTTAATCAAAAATATTTCAAACAAAGCAAAAAAGAGCATAAAAGAAGAGATAAAGAAAACACTCCCTAAAGTATTTGACATTTCTGTTGTCGTTTGCTGTTCTTTTCTTTTTGTTGGTTTGTAGCTCCTGTCTGTTCCTGTTCTTAGTTTGCCACCAGATTATTTGATGATGGCCTGCCGTTGCTGTTAGTTTTTTTTTGTTGGTTGAGTGAAATATTGCTGCCAAAATATTTTGAATTATTGCTGACGTTGGCTGTGTGGCAGCATATAAAAGGAATTCCGCAAAAAAAAAAACGAATCTTCAGCTAGTCTGTGGTTCAGACCACCATGTTTATGCAATTCCGTTCGGTGCACTCCTGTAAATGTAAGCGAGTATGTATGTATGTGTGGTTTTTGTTTTGGCAATAATTCAATCGAATCATTATTATCTCATGCACATTGTCTTTAATCTGCTATGGCATCTATTGTTTTTAGCTTTTCCCGTCGGCGGCTGTTGTTTACGTTTACGTGTGTGTGTGTAATCCATAGGATCCATCATTAACATCCTAAGGCTCCACCAAATGGCAATAACATTATCAGCATCAGCATCGGCATCAGCATCAGCACCGGCTTCAGTCATTGTCATTGATAATCTTTTATCAGCATGTTTTGCCTTCAACAGCAACGTTTTTTTATTTTTCGTGTTCTCTTTGGTACTTATTGGGTACCTGTTTTTCTTGGCTCTTTTTCTTTTAGAGGGGAGAGGGAAGTTCATGTTTTTAAATAAAATGCAAATCAATTTGAATTTGATTTCATTTTCTTTTTTTTTTCTTTTCATTTCTCTTGATTTTGTTTCTATTGGCAGCAATAACTTCACATGTCTGCTTGGTTAACAATTTGAATTCATGTGTAGTTTTTTCTTATTGTTGGAATTGGCCAACATTTCTTTCGAGATAATATTTTTGACAATTAAGAGTACAATTATGGAACATTGTTTAGTATTCCTGAGCAATAGAAAGCCGACTATAATATCTCTTTACACAAAAGTTTTCTTAGCATTCAAAAAGGTGTGCAAAAAATTCGTAATTTTTAACAAAATTTGGAACTTTATTAGGAAAATTTATTCAAACTATTGGCAGACGTAAGCTAGATAACCTGTTCTCTCCATGTAGGCAATATTTGGTTTCTGCGTCAAACGAGATACAAAAAGTGTTTCTTCATCAACTTCCTCTCCGCAGATTTCTGGCAAAAACTCTTTGAGTATAAAAATTGTCATGAACATTTTCTCAAAAGTCTGTCATTCGGAATCGATTTTAAACTGTTGATCCCGGCAATCATGTATTATAAAGTAACACACACAAAATAGGTAATGGGAGAAGCTAGGTTGTAATCCTGACTAAGGGATTGTAATGACAAATTATGTTATGTATGTATGTATGGTAGTTGGACGAAGCAATGTCAGTACTTTAAGAGAATTCCATAAAGACTGATGCTTAACTAGAGTTGCAACGTATTAGGGAATACAATGACACCATGACTGGTCGCTCATTTTGTATTCTTCCTGATCCTTAGCTTCACGCTTCAGTTTGACCTGACTTAATATTTCGATTTGATGAGGTGCCGTTTGTCACAATACACCCGATTCATTTTTTATTGGCAGTAATGATTCGATTGATTAAAGCCGCCGTAGTCTAGTAAGTAGTATATTGGCTTATTAGAGGTAAGACCACGGTTCAAACCCCAGGTCAGACATCTTCAGCGAAACAAAATATAAGAAATATATCATCGGCGTCTGCCTCTCATCAGATTCCTGGCAAAAACTCTGAACGTAAATAAATAATTGCCATGAAAAGTTTCCTAAAATCTGTCGTTCGGAGTCGGCTTTAAACTGTTGGTCCCGCCACTCTTTATACATGAGTTAACAGACACATAAGTGGGTGTGAGAAGATAGGTTGCAATCTCAACTGAAGGGTGGTAATGACCAAGTTTGAATTTGATGTAAAAACAACTTTTGTTCACAGCATCCAAGAGGAATTTTGTACATGCACAATGGACTTTCGTTAATTTTTCTGTTTTAATTCGCTCGGTGAACAATTTCTTTGGCTTTTTTTAAGATTCGCGGTGTTTACATCGTTAAACTGCCTTTAGTAATCTCGCAAGCCTTATATAGAGTATAAGTTGAACACAATTATGGATAAAATATCACAGATTCCCATAAAAACTCAACCTAACTTTGGACAAGAGAAGATAGTTCTAGAAATTATCTGAACATTTTCAAACCGACAGCTCAATCCAGATGCCTTTAAAGCTTAAATGGAGAATAAATACCTGGATATATTTTACAATGTTCCAGTGGAAATAGAACCTGCAAGACTATTGACGAGGAATCGAAGCGGTTTTGGGGTCTGAGCCTATCTACAACATGTTTAATAAAGTTAAGAAGTAAACAATAGAAATGCGACATTCAAAGAAGGAAACATATTTCATGCTTTACTGCTATAATTGTAAACACCACTGTGCATATGTGAACATTATTGGGAATATCAGTGTCTGTCTGGTTTCAAAAACCCAGACGTTTGCGGTAAAGATTGTTTGAAACACATGAATGAATGAATGAATGAATGAAGGAATGAATGAATGAATGAATTGGGTTGTATGACTGCTTAGCAGACAGACTTTTTAAAACGGCGGTCTTCTTTATCTCTGGGGCGTGTTATCAATGTGTGGTCGTCACAATTTGAATATTCTTGTTGCTGTTGCTGTTGTTATTTTCTCCTTGTTGATGATATGGTTTAACTTTAAGACTGAATTTTTTTTGCTCTTGTTCTTTAAAACTGTTGTTATTGTTTTTTTTTGTGTTTTTTGGATTTTGCAAAACGTTAAGTGAATACATATAATCAGTAAAGAATGACTGAGTAATTGAGTGATTGAAGATATGTATGTTCACCATGCAGGTAGATAACATTGGTTTGGAAGATATCAAATAACCGAACAACAACAACAACAATAACAACAATACAAAAACAAACTAAAATTTATAAGAAACACTTGCTGTGCTGTGCTGTGCTCATATAAAACTTGAAATAACTGTGTGTGGTTTTGTTTACAGGTTTGCAATGGTGTTTAGAGAGCTACTACTCACTGAGATATCAAGTTCAGCCATGTAAATAAAGGAATACGAAAGGGAAACATGGTTGTCTGTTTTAAGGAAAGTGAATATTTTTGTAAAAGTGTGTGTGTGTGTGAGCGTGTGTGTATGGAATATATTGGTTATATTGAAAAGGATTATTGGTCGAGTTCTTTATTTGCTAAATTTATTCTTTACACACAATTGCACAATAATATCAAAAAAAAAGAAAACCCTTATATACATACATATATACATACATAGATAGATATGTAAAGACTTTATATACAAAATAGCATTTAGATTTGCTTTTGTTGCTTAACAACACTTTTGTAGGTGTTTTTGTTTTTGTTCTTTTCTATTCAATTCAATTCCATGAAATGATTTTGCCCTCAAATTCAATACAATTTAAGCCAAAAAATAACAGAGAGACTCTAAGAAACACATTACTTTTGTTGTACAACAATAGCAAAATAGCAAAATAGATTTGCCTGGCACTCTTGTCGTTTCTCTTTATTTCTTTCCATTTCATTTGATTTTATTTCATTTCATTCAGTTTTTTTGATTTCCTTACATTTTGCTCGTTTATTAAGAAATAACCGAAAATGTCTTTTGATTTCTTTGAATTTTTTTTTTGTTTCTTTATATCGACAACATGTTGTTTTCAAATGATTTTTCTTTTACATTTTCATTCTTTTTTGAAGAACAAAATGTTGGCTTTTATCCTTTTATTATATTTGTTGTGTTGTTGTTGTTGTTGTGATTTTGTTTTATTGTATTATTTTGGGAGAAAATGTGTTAACACAACATCTTATTGCCATTGGGCTGGGTGGTACACATTATTGGAAGCGAGGGGCCAAAAAGTATGTACATATGCAACCGCAAACATCAGTTGAAGAGTTTAAATTGAAAAAAGAAAAAAAATTTAAATCCTTTAGTTTACTTAAGTAAAAGCTGAAATGAGGCGACGCCTACAGTCTTCAAAGCTTCATTTTCTATTGAAATATTATTTTGTCAGATGGAAAGTATAAAATATCCAAAACATGTCAGGATATTTTTTGATATTTTTCTCTATGGAAAATGACTCTATAAACTGCAGATAGCTCACATTCGTAGGATAGTATGTTTTCTACAGGTAGATACATTCATCTCTCTTATATGGCTCTCAGTGCCCGCATTGTCTTGAGGTGAATGATAGCAGAGATTACATTTTGTGCTGCGATGTTTTACAACCGGAATTAATGAAATTCATGAAAAATCTGTTACGTTTCATTCTGATATTCATACATTCATACATATATACATATGTACATACATAATTAGTCTTTACAAGCCTTCAGTCAAGGTTATGACCTAGATTTCCACATCACTTATGTTGTGTGTGTTAATTTTATACATGAGTGGCGGGAGACCTACAGTTTATAGTCGACTCCGAACGACGGATTTTTTTTTGAGAAATCTGCTGAGAGGAAGTCGCTGAAGAAATATTTTTTCAGATTTCTTTTCGTTGGAGATGTCTGACCTGGAGTTTGAATATATGTAACATATACTCGTATGTATATAATAAGCAAACACATTACCTACTAGACTACGGCGACTTCAATGACCCAATATGCCACTCTTTATATAATAATTGCTTGTCAGACCAGAAAACTCAGATACGGAAAGTTCAACAAAAAAAAAAACCTTTCTAGATTCGTGTATGAAACTAACTTGGTCGTTGGGTAACTTTTTCCAATCACATACGAGTAATACACTGCTATGAGAGCGGGGCAGTCCCAAAGTAGATATTTTATCGATTCCTCCTCATCTTCTTACTGACAATTCCTACATACCCTATAAGTAACGTATATCTGTTTCGACAGACACACCATTACTAAAGTATACATACGGTTAACAAATTTCAGAAATTTTTTAACCAATCCGTTTTCGTTGAAAATCTTTATAGTTTTCTCGATTTTAAGACGGTCTTTTGCATTGGTTGAAAAATTTCTGAAATGGAACTGAATTGTGGCCCTGCACAGGCCCACAAAAGTATACATCCGAACCAATGCAAAACACCGTCTTAAAATTGAAGAAAGATGTCAGACAGTTGTAAAGATTTTCAACGAAAAGGGATTGGTTAAAAAATTTCTGAAATTTGTTAACCGTATGTATACTTTTGTGGCTAAGTGTACATACGTTCATTCGAACAGAGTCGTAGTCGATTCCTTAGTTGTTGTTAACATGGACAGCGGACGCTGCAGCAGTCTGTAAGCGGTACTGTCAGTCCACTGGAGTTCCGCCTTCTTAAACGCTTATTTATCGAAGTTCAGAAATGCAACAAAATGGGGATGTATGCCCTCCTATGCAAGAAAATTTCAAGCGTTGACTCCTTAGTATCGCTTCGTTCCTCAGCTACATTATACCCACGGTTGTTCGAATAACTTGGTAAGCAAACGAATGCAACTGAGAAAACATTTCAAATTTATTTGGAATTGAGAGCAATTGATGGATGGAATATAGTACCCACCCAGATACCGACAACCGAAGCTTCTGGACTTAATCTTCTAATACACCTTGCAATTCTTTGAAGGGAGTAAACTTCCTTCATGACAGCAGGCAAGGTAATAGAGAGACAAAAAGGTTAAGTTTATTAGTATTAATAGCTGGTACTGCTTCAGGTATCTATCCTGCAGAAAAAAACAAAATCACATCATCACGCAGAACAAATTACGAAATCAAATCATCCGTGAAAGGTATTTTAATTCCATATATTCTACCTAAGCTCAGAGTAAGTATCATGGAATCTGTAAAACTTCACAAGATCGGTTCGTTCACTTCACTAAGAATACTTCCGTGAGCACTGCAGTACCAAAGTGTCTTAAACCTGAGTTTCATTGCTGAGTACATGTTGATACATTTGTTTTCTTAAAATTCGAAAACCAAACAGATTCGATTTCAAGCCTGATCTGTACAGTCTTAGAGATTTTAAAGAAACTTTTCTAACTAAATTTATTCCTTGAAAATTCATTCATTATTTCCTTATTTAATCAAGTTTATTACCGCAACAAAATCTATTGATTTGGAATCTCTCTCTCTTACAAAATGTTTAACTTTTTCGAATTTCTTCGACAGAAATACAAAAACTTTCTTGCCACACAACTTTACTTAGTTTTGCTTCGAAGCTTTTTGCAAATGTTTGGTGATTCGTAAATTAAACGTGTCGAGTAATTTATACGTTTTAGAAAAAGGTGGTAATGACTGAAGCAAGTTCAAGTAGAAAAATTACAAGAAAAAAAAAATAAACGAACAGAATGAAAGCAGTCAACCTCTAATATGCTTAATGCAGTTTAACAAATTAAGGAGGGAAAGAAACAAATTTAAATTTTCCAGCTCCAACCAATTTGTGAATTATAAACAGTAGAGGCAGCAGCAGCAGCAGCAAAAGAAAAAAAGAAAAGGGAGAAGAAAAAGATGCCAAAATAGACCAGCAAGGAAACTGAAGTAATAAAATCTCGTTGCTAAAACAATGTAAAAAAGCGAGACTAGGAAAAAAACAAGAAGAAAGAAAAAAGCAATGAAAACAACAGCAGCAAGAAGAATCTTAAAATTTATTTAATCAAAGTCATGCTTTACACTGGAGAAATCCTTTCGTTTGTTTTCTCTTTTTTTTTGCTCATCTTGAGCTTCTTTTTTTGTCTTCTGCGTGTCTAGTTGTTTTTCTTTACTTACTCTACTTAATTTTCCTTTTCTTTTTTTGCTGCTGCTGCTTTAAAAAAAAAACGAAGCTAAAATAGCAACAACAATAGGAAGTAAATGAAAATAAGGCAAAAAAAAGCGTTGCATCAAGTTGTAAATCATACAGATACAAGAGACTAACAATTACAACTACATATACACATACATACATAGTAGAAGAGTATGATACTCATATACTCGTATACACATGCATATAAACGCAACACGACTCCCATTACAATTACACAACAACGTCTTATACTTCTTATACAACTACCACTGCCACTACTACTACTACTACTACTATTACAACGACTGCTACTACTACCACCATTGCAAATAATAATAAGAAACGGTGGCTCATTTTCATGAATATCATCTTGTCTAGTCAAGTCTCGTAAAGTTTACAAGTCTCGACGTCTAGCAGCTCTATACATACATACAACAACAATTATAATAAAAATGTTTAAAATACTACACTTTTATCCATACACACACACACACATGCATATATCCATAGTTCTACAACAGATAAAAATTATAAAATTGTGTAGAGAGCGTTAGAAAAAAAGAGTATAAGCAAGGCACGGAATAGGAAATAAGAAAACAACAGCTAAACAGGATAAAAATCTTAACAATACAATGAATTGTTTTCTCACTCTCTCTTTCTCTCTTTTCTTCGCTACTCTTCATATTTTTTACAACTCTTAAGGTGTCTTCCATTATGATGTTGTTACGGGAAAAGTTTGTCATACAAAAAATTTTATGCGCGAAAAATTTAATGAAATTTTAAAAATTTATGATGTGGTGGTAAGATGTTCGCACAGGAAAAATAAACAATAATTTCAACTTTTTTTAAATTTCTTACTTTAAGATTTAAGTATTGGTAGTACAAAAATTACAAAGTGGAAAGCAAAAATTAATTCCGAAGAAGTTTTTTTTATAAAAGATGATCCAAACGTGAGTTTGAAATTTCTTAGAAATCTGGGGTCATACGAGTTCCTTGAATCCGGAGATTTATAGCAAAAGTTGTAATTCGATTGCTACAACTCCCAAGACAGAACTTTCAATAAACATTTTACAATGCCCAGACAAAACTTTCCAAATGAACACGGTTCTTCAACAAGACATCACATAACAACAGAACAAAGTTATCTTCTCGGGACCTACTAAAGTCCTTAGAAGGGACACATTTTATCCTTTAAAATTCAATACGAATACCAATTTTTTTTACACATTTTTACTTTCACCTTTGGCTTTATGCACGTCTTATGCATGACTGGCCAATCATTAGTCAAAATTTGGTGACAACACAATTCAACGCTGTCCTGAGGGAATCAATGTTGAGGTATCTTTCGTTTCAAACCATTTCCTCTAAAGCTGTTCACAATTTTTAGTCCAACGCTTCAAATCTGATCCCAATTCTTAAGATTTTTTCTATGCGGTAAAAATTTTTTTTTCTCCTAATTATCAACAGTCTTCAGCTAAGCTAAAGTTGTTTGCATTTTTAAATGGTTTTTTTTTTTTTTTTTTTTTGTCAATGCTGCAGTGGACAAATGTTTGGATACGACATCTGGAAGTCTACCGTGATTTATAATAATTCCTCACCCAGGCCTTAATTCATTGCGTACTTAGGGGTTTTTAGGTTTTCTTTAACGTCTCAAGTCTCCTCTAATAATTTTATTTACTTTTAGACTTGTACAGAACGGGGATTATTTTGGAAATATCAGATTTTCTCATGCCCCACTTACATGGGGCTATGACAGCGATACGGTTCTTGTTATCACACCATTTCACGGTGAAATCCATGTAGTAATAACGTAGCATGATCGCCTGGTCATCTGAAAAACTGAAACTAAAGTAAAACAAAAGAAATTGAAAAATAGGGGGCGGAAATTAAAGAAACGCAAAAAATTACAGAATATTCCTTAGTCTAGTAGGTAATGTCTTGACTTATGTGAGCTGAGGCTACGGTCCAAACCTCACGTCAGACATCTCAAATGAAATGTGAAAAAAAAAAACATTTCTTTGGCGACTTCCACTCAGCAGAGTAAATACAATTGCCATGAAAAGTTCTCCAAAAATCTGTCGTTCGTAGTCGACTTTAAATGAGTTGTAATGACCAATTAAGTAAGTAAGTAAAGTTTACATCACATAAAAAATTGTGTGTCGTCGTAGTCTGCGGGCAGTGTATTGGCTTACTTGATAAGAAGACCAAGCTGACAATCTTCCTTAGCTCTGCGAGTAAAACTAAGTTGCTGTGAAAAAGCTTCTCAAATTTATAGGTCGGATTCCAATTTGAATTGCAGAATTAAATTAGCACATCGTGGTTGGAGCAGTATACGAGAATAATGTTCATAACGTGTACAATGTCAATTACTATCAGCATAAAACATTAAAAATGGTCCATAGGCGTTAAATCTGACGATTTATTTTAATTGCTTTAGAATATTCGATATTCTTGCAAGGAAATTCGTATTTGTATTGTATGAGGAACAATTCTGAAGGAGTAGAAATTTATTTGTTCATTATTTTTAATTGTTTTTATTTCTAAATATTTATATTAACTACGATTTTATTACTTCATTTGTCTTTATGTTGGGTCATTAAAAACTTTATAACAGCAATAAATATTTTAAGTGTACAAATAACCGAATAATCGTCCAGAATGCTCTACTCATGTTGAATCCAAAATTAAGCTATTTTGACCAACCACACTTTGCTTTTCTTAAGCTTTTTATTGCCTCTTTTAGTTTCATTTCGAATTGATTTTAAATCTTTTATTGACTTTAATACCACTTTTTAGCATAAAAATTTACGAAATCCATATAAAATTCACTTTCTTTTACTGCTTTACTGCTTCTTCTTCTTTCTCACCTTCAAATGTAGTCAATAGTAGTTGTTGTTAGACGAGTTTTATTATTTAGCAGCAGCACAAGTTACAAAAACTTACTACAATTGTGTGGATATTTTCTTTTTATTGCTCTTTGCATCTAAACTCTTGCATTCTAGTGTATAGTGAGAACTGTATATGTTGTGTATGTATATGTAATAGTATTTCATTTTATTTCTTATTTATTTAACTCTCTCACACATACACCCACACATGTACTCCCACAAAGTAGAAAAAAGAGAGAATAAAAAATAGCCGAGTATAGTAGTTAAATAGTAGTAGTAGAGGTTCTGTAGTCATGGTGTTGGTAAATAAATTTCTTATTTAACACACACAACGAACCAGCAAACGAAGAAATTCTACGGAGATGCTTAAAGAACAGCGATGCCAATTTAGCTCTTTTCGCGCTAGATTTAGCGCCTTTTAACAACCCAAAAGTCGCATTTTTTCTTCTTAGCGCTTTTTTTAAAAAAGGCGCTAAATTAGCGCGTTTTTATTTATTTGGTTTTTGATTTTCAGATTAGCAACATGTTTCCTACTTTGTTTGTAACTAATAAGAAATGTGCTTAATATCAACTCGTTGATAGTTGGAATTAAAAACACACTTTTCAATATTGTTAATGATAATTTATTTGAGACGTCTCATCTTAAAGATATGTATAATGATTCAAAGAATTTAGTTTACATAACTTATTTAGCAGCAGTTTTAGGTGAAGTTCAAAAAGTAAATTTAGCTTTTGAATCTCAAAGTGCAGATCAAACTAAACTTTTTAGGGCCGTTTTTTGAATGCAAGTTTAAACTCGAGATTAAGTTAATCTCCAGTTAAAGTTAATCTCCAGTTAACTCAGTTTTCATTTTTTGAATGGGAATTTAACTGGAGATTAACTTTGTAGAGCTGCCGTACTTATAAGCAAAAATGGCAACATTTTTTCGTTTATATTGTTGTGTTTACTACTTTTTGCAAATTATTTCACAACAATTTGCTTTTGTATATAACAAAAACAAAAGCTGAATACTATTGATCTTTATGTAAAAAAATTATTTTCTTAAAATTATAAATAAATTAAGACTGTCTATTGTCAATTTGTGTTTTATATAGTTCATAGTCACTTAAATATTTGTCTTAATCGGCTTCCCCTCACTTAAAAGCTTTTTTTTTTTTAAATTTGTCAACTACTTTTCATAGTTAATCTCGAGTTTAAACCACCAACGTTGCTGGTTTAAACTCGAGATTAACTACTTAACCGTAAGGTTAAACTCAAGATTAAGTGAATTCAAAAACTGAAAACGGAGTTTAACTGGAGATTAACTTAATCTCGAGTTTAAACTTGCATTCAAAAAACGGCCCTTAATGATTTATTCAGATTGTTGCAAGTTTTAACCAACAAATTTATAATGCCTATGGAAGATTTCGATAGGTGATATTGAATATTGCTATTTAGGATATAATTTTGAAAAAGTTTGTCATGAGTGTAATATTGAAGGTTGTGAAAAAAAAATTAGTAAAATAGAATTTAATAATATTTACCAAAGCACTAATCCTTGAAATCAGAGCAAAATTGCCAACTAATTTTAAAATTTTAAAAAAATTATCTTTGTTCAGTATAGACAATATTTTTTCTCACAAATGTAATAGAATTTATAAAAGAATTTATTGATTGTAAAAATGAAATTGAAGAAATGGAAAATTGCCTTAGTAATTTAAAATTATGCGAGTGGAAAAGTAAAGATAAAACTGAATCATCTTGGAGAGAAGTACATTGTTATAAAAATTCAATAAATGAAAATCGTTTTCTTAAACTTTCAAAAGTTGTTATTAATTTATTAAGCTTTCCATATTCTAATGCAGAAGTGGAAAGATCTTTTAGTGTAATGAATTATTTCAAAACAAAAATAAGAACTAGAATGTCACTCAAGACAGTAAATTCATTAATTCATATAAAATATGGCCTCAAAATGAAAAATTCATGTTGTGAAGACTATTTGATACCATCAAATATTTCATCAAAAATTAATTCAAATATTACATATAAAAAATCAAAATATTATATAAAAACGATATTATGGCCAGAAGTTGAGAATAATAATGAGGACGAAGATTTTTTTCTTTCTGGAAGATGAACAAGTAATGTTTTGATCATTAATAGTAATGTTAGTCTTCTCTGATTTCAAACAATTTTTTTATTTTAAAATAATATTTGATATTAATGATTTATCTAAATTTGTAAAGCATTTGTACCTGAATTTAAAAATTACTACGTAAATGTAAGTAGTAAAGCTTAAACAAAATTTAATGTAAAATCTACTATTTGTGCCTGAATTGTAATACCAAATATGTAGTAATGTTTAATAAAAAATGTGTTTAATACCAATATTTGAGTTTTTGTATTTGAATATAATTTTTAGCGCTTTTTAGCGCGTTTTGATGTGATGGACGGCGCTTTTGCTTATAAATAGTTGACAACGCTGTTAAAGAATGTTTAGCAGAGGTGTCTGCTGCTTTGAACACATACATACACAGCAAAAGAATTCTTTTGAGAGTACAGTGTTGTAGCAGCACATTTGCTACATGCACGCGTACAAAGCGAAAAGGTTAGAAGAAGTATTTGTTATGCCGCACCATGTAGCAAAAAAGCAAATGAAGGAATGGGGAAAATGTAGCAAAAAAAAAACAGGGAAATTTTAAGGGTTTTATGCCAGCGGCTTAGTGGGTGGGTTAATTAAATGCAATGTTACTACTAATTGTTAAATTAACTTTAAAGAATTTAAAAAAAGAACACATTGAAAATGGTAATTAAAATCTATTTTGCTATTTAAGCTATTTCTGCAAAAAGATAATTGTGTGCTAATTTAAATTCCTTTAACTAATAGGAATTTAATAGTGAGTATCTTTTAATGTGATATTAATGTAATCACAAATCATTTAAAAATAAAGTTACATGCAATTTTTATTGATACTACTGCGATTAATGCTACGGCTGCAATTGGTTATACACACGTTTATTTTATGCTATCATTTTGAAGAATGTGCTACTACTACTGTTGTAACAGCCACTCTAATTGATATTGTTATCTCTACTGCAGACAAGTGTTGTCTTTACTATTGACCTTAGTCGTAGTATATCATTGGAACTGTATTATCTTCTGGATTCAGGATAGCACTGTTGATAGAAAATGAATTGTTTTTTATCTGTTGCTAATTATTTAAATAAATTCTGTGTCTATTTTAATTAACAACAAGCTTTAATTGATAGCAAACCCCTATCATTTATATTACATGATCCGTTTACTACAGAGGACAAATCTCAGAGTATATTAAATAACAGAGTTTATACACCAATCATTTAACTGCAATTGAGTGGCAATGTTAACTTTCGCTACATTTATGCTGCATTTATCCCCAGCCTGTCAAATTCTAGAATTTGCTCTTGATATGCTCGAGTTATGTTTTCTCTTCATTTGGTTTTGAGGTCTTCATATGTACATAACATAACATAATTGTTCATTATAATTCATCATTTTAATCCTCATGTTGTATGTGTTAATTTTATACATGAGTGGTGGGACCTACAGTTTAAAGTCGTCTCCGAACGACAGATTTTTTGAGAAACTTTGCATAGCAATTTCATTTAGAGCTAAACTGCAGGTTTCGCCACTCGTGTATACAATTAAGACACACAACATAAGTGGTGTGATAAGCTAGCTAGTAATCCTGACTGAAGTATTGTAATGTCTTGTTAAGTAGATTGTTCCTGTACAAAAGAGCATGAATAGTCAAGAAGAGTCAAATCGCTTGATTTTGGCGGCCGAAGAACTGCTCCGAAACAGGAGACGTAGGTGCCTCTTATGTATTAAATTAACACACACAATATTAGTGGTGTGAGAAGCTAGGTCGTAGCCGTGACTGAAGGTTTGTAATGGCCAATTATGTATGTATGCTGGGGCTTCTCTGTTAGATCGGCTAATTTGAAGAACATCATGGCATTCCCAAATTGAAAATTTGCTTGAAAAAAAAAAAAATGAAAATAAAAACGAAACATGCATGTCATGCTACAGCATAAAACTTCAAACAGTTGACTCTTTAATAACTACAGTTTCGTTAACTTTATGATTTTTGCTTTAACACCCTGTACTTTAATCAGACAGTCTGTCAGATGCCAAAAATGATGTGGATCCTAAATACTTACACATACATACATGTTCACATGCCTAATTCGTATGTGTAGCACAGGCATTAATAACTAATTATTACCTTAGGGATACCTTCTTACAAATATCGTAACATTTTCGTTAGTTTAGCTCGTATCACTCACTCACAATTGCAGTTGCTATCGCTGTGCCAACATGTAGACGAGACGAGCTGAACAAATTCTTGCATGACTTTAGGGGAACACTACGATTGTGGGTTGTTTAGTTAAAGAAAATGAAAAAAAAGAAGGGAAATGGAATGAGAAAATAGAGTGTGGGTGTAAAATGTTAGTTAATTGTAATTCCCCATATTTCTCTAGCTAGTGCCATTGTCTGTCTCTCTCTCTCTCTTTTTTTTGGCTTTCAGATGAGAAAAAGTAAGTGAGAATTGCTGTTGCTGGTTATGTTTTTTTAACCCAGGTTTTCTTTTTATTTGTTTTTATTTCATTTTTTTTGTGTTTTTTGGAACATGGACTAACTGCTACAAAACAATTTGTTAGTTTTGTAAATTTAAGGAAATGAAAGAACAAAACAAAATGAAAAAAAACTAACCATAGTGCGTGCTAAAATTCCGGAAATTGCCAAGAATAAATATTAAGGCCCCCTTACCACCTCTCACTCACACTTAAAAAAAAAAAAGAAAAAATAAAAGAAAGACAAAAAGAAAAGGGCAAAAATAATAATAAAAAGCAAAAGAAAACAAAAAAAGAAAAACATACTCAACATGAAAAGGTTATTGCTTTTGGCCAAATAACAAATGCAAAGGGTTGTCTACCATTGAAACTTTGTATTACAAGTCTGTCGTATATATTTTCGTTTATTTTCTTGTTCACATATTTTTATTTTTTGGTTTTTATTATTGGTGTTGTTATTGTATTTGAAATTGAAATTCCTATAAAAGATCGTAAAGAAATATTTTGTAATTTCCCCACTCTTAACCAAAAACACATATACATACGATTGGTATCGTATAAGTTTAAGAGAAAAAACCTCAAACATAGCAGTACACCAGAGCTATGTAGATATACAAGAGCACAACAGCATTAAAGAGTGAAAAAAAATAAAAAATCATGTCATCCATGGGGAATAATCAAGGCAGGGATTGATAAAGAAATGGAGCGAAAATATTTTATTATTTTGATACAGGGCTGTACATAATCATAGGCAATGGACAGTATTTGGGTTAATTTTTCTCCATGGAAAACAATTTTTATGGCACAAGTTTCTCAAGTGAATAAAGATTTAAAATTTATTTCCAGAATAAAAAATTATGGGCACACAAATTTATGCAATCCGTTGTAATTTTTCTACAAGGTTAGGTTATTGTCGTCAAAGTATAGAAATCTGTTGTATCCCTCTACCCCTAGTCTGCCACAATGCAACTTCTACGTGTAATCCCTGTATACAAGCATTTACATCCACACAAATTTGCATCAAGTGTCAATAAAAATTGTACCTATGATTTGTACCTAGGCTTTGATTAAATTTGGGTCGACCTGAACCAAACTCCATGTCATTACCGTAACATTTCAATGCTGAAAATCGAAGGTCATTTAGGGTTCATTTAAGACCTTTAGGTTCAGGTTTCACATGACTGTTGTAGTCTCATCTCATAGCAGTTTAAATTGTGATTATCTTCATCGAATTCTAAATATCTTCTTAACAAATACAATCGACAATATTCAGCTGGACAAACTCCACTTCAAATTGTAATTTGAAGACTAAAATTGACGTGAAAGTGGAATGAACTGACAACATTTGAATCAAGCGAAGAAGAATGGAATACAATCGTTCACGCCCAATAGGTTTTATGGGCTCAATAATCTCTTGGCAGTTTTCCTAATACTTAATCTTTATCGCCCTAGTCTAGTAGGTAGTATGTTGGCTTATTAGTCATAAGGTCCCGGTTCAAAGCTACCAGGTCAGACAGAAATATGAAGTAAATAAAATTGTGTTAAAAAGTTTCTGGCAAAAACTCTGAGAGCAAATAAAATTGTCATGAAAGGTCTCTCAAAAAAATCTGTCGTTCAGAGTCGACTTTCAACTGTAGGTTCCGCCATTCATGTATAAAATTAACACACACAACATAAGTGCTGTAGGAAACTAGGTCGTAATCCTTGCAGAAGAATTGTAATAAAGAATTTTTGATGTATGTATGTCTGTCTCATGGCAGCTATTATCGTAATGATCTTCTGGATTCCTTCCGCAGTGCGATGTAATTCACATAAGGCAACCGCAATAGAGCATGGCATTTTCATTACCATTTGTGAACTGTAAGAAATTGAATATACGAGGAGCGTGTTGCATAGTTAAAACGATAATCCCATACGATTGTGATCATAGCGACTTTCCGAGTAATTTTGTGGCTGATGGACTTGCTAGAGCACGTAGACTTCTAGAAAATACCGATCCACTTATGAAAATCTCCATTAGAGATAGAGAATCTGACTTCATTGAGAGTTTTACGTGGCTTAAATTTAATAGAAAACGTATTTAAATTAAACCCCCAGGGACATATCTATGTCTGTGCCTATTCTCAGGGGCCATTGCGTAATGGCTAGGTATGTAGAAAGACTAGTTTAACTGGTATTCAGAAGTTTTTGTCTCTGGCTCATTGCAGATTACCTTCGTTTGGCTTAAACTTCCTCGATAGCTGAAGACCAAATCGATCACTAGATTTGATAAACTTTTAGGCTGATTTTCGTCTCGTTCATAATTCGTGTTTTAATGAAAACTTTTAAACCAGTTAACCTAGTTAGTCAATATTTGCTCAGTTTTACAATCTTTAAAGCCTTAAGTTCTTTCCAAAACTAGTGTTCAACACTTTAATCTATAATCCATGAAATTAGTGGGTTTTTTTAACGGCGTGAATAGATCGTTAGATTCCTTTCCCCTTTTACTTAAATTGCCATTACCACCCTTTAGTCAGGATGACCCATGTTGTGTGCGTTAATTTTATCCATGATTTAGTTGTTAGGAGGTCGTGACTTAAAAATAAAATGGAAAAAAATTTTTTGCCTCACATTTCCTCTCAGAAGTCTGAGTGCAAATAAAATAAAAAAAAAAAAACCAGACAGAAATTTGTTGCTTCTTTTTCAATATCCTTGCGATTGGGTTTCAATTACTGAAGGCTAATCATGTTTCAATTCATTATACAATCTTGTCTTGACTTTTATGGTAGCGAGTTACGGAATAAAAGTCAACAACACTTTGAAAATAATTTGTAACTCTAGACTTTCTTTATAGAAATGCTGGCACTTATGTTACGAGCATGTTAAGTTCAAAGAAGATAAGCTTTTTTAGCTTTTTAATTCTCTTCTTCTGTTGATTTTAAACGAATTTTTCTTAAATTTTATTTTTTTTGTTTTTTCGTTGCAGATTAAATACGTTCCTTGGTAACCAAACGTAAAAAAAGAAGGAGAAGGAGACGCAAAAGTTATTAAAAAAAAAAAAAACTAAAATGATGATGACACTTGAACAGGAAGTCTTAAATTAAAAACTGAAACAAAAGGCAACAACAGTAATAAAACAATGAAGAAAACAGAAGCAAACAACAACAACAACAAGATGTTTATAATTGCGAAACAAAACAAAAAGTGATAAAGATTAGAACAAACAAAAACAAAACAAAAACAAAATAAAAAACGAAAAACAAGGACACCAAAAAAAGGACATCGTTTTGACAGCCGGTATATGTTTGTTTAATATTTCCTGTCTTATTTAGTTAAAGAAGAAGAAGCTGCTCGTTTTTTTTCTTTCCTCAAAGCTCTTGAAATAGAAGAACAAAAGGATTTCATGTTTCTGTTTCAGTTTTTGTGTGTCGTTTTTTTGTTTTGTGTTTAACAGAAATAAACTGAAAGGACAGGACAAAAGAGGTGTCCTGTCATCTACACTATTTTCATCCACAAGCATACATACATTTTTCATCATCATTTTCATTTTTATGTGATGCCCTTAAGGAGACACTGTCTGGCAACTGTTAACTGTAGTTTATGTTTAGTTTTATAGTTCGCTTCTTATGATTTGAAACGAAAGAGAAACACAAAAGGACATCAGCTTGTCACAACAGGATAAAAAAAACAATTACCTCATATATAATAACAACTACCAGAAATATTATCAAAGCGTATGTAATAGTGGCCAAGGAAAATCAGTATTTGAAACCGTCTTTGCTGGCTTTAGCCAAGAGACAAGTGACATTTCAAGCACAGAGCCATGAGAAGAATAGACAAGGGTGCTGCTGAGACACCCAAATCTACTCCCCACTCACCCACAAACACAGCAACAGCAGCAATGGCTGCAAATACAAACGCAAGCATGCATTTAAGCACAAAGCCAACAAGGACAATGACAAATAATTTAATGGTAGTGCAGGACCGAACATCATCGGTAAATACACAACATCAGTATCACAATCACAGCAACAGTGGTAACAGCAGTAGCAGCAGCAGCAACAACAGCAATAACAGTAGTAGTACAGGCAGTGGTTGTGTTAGTAGTAATAAAACTCAAACATATCAAGAAAATTTTAATGATAAAATCTCCTTGAAACAACAAACACCAATAACAACAACGAATAATAAACAGCAACAGCAGCAGCAGCAATACCACCAGCAACAGCAACCTAGCTTAATAGCAACTGGTCAACAGCAGCAGCAGCTACAGCAGCAGCAACATCAAGAAACTAGTCGCCTTGAAGGACTTAATCAAACAAACAACAAGAGTCCCTCAAATAAACACACAATAAATAACCTTCAATATCAGCCACAACAGCAACAACAGCAACAACATCAATTAACGGATGATGTGTATAAAAAACTAAGTCCGATGGTAATAAACAGTAAATCTTCCTCAACAATAGCAACAACAGCAACAGCAGTGGCAGCAACAAAACAACCTCCTCCGGCTTCATTCCACATAAAATCCTTAAACGGCTCGACTCTATTAACAACAACAACCACTACCAGCAGCTCAAATCCAGCAACAGCAACAACAACAACAATATTAACAAGAAAACCATCAAAATCTTCAACTTCATCTCCTTCTTCTTCTTCCGCCTCCCCAGCCGCCGCAGCAACAACATGTAGAAAATCATCCTCATCATTGCCAGCCACTAGTAAAGCATCAGCATCAATATCAGTAGCAGCAGCAGCAGCATCATCATCGTCACTGTCTCTATTGAATTTATTTTTTTACGTGATGTGCGTCTCATCGTTGGCATTCTCGCTGTACTGTAATGTACGGCAACAGCATACGGAGCGTACACTGAGACATTTAAAGGAATTCGATGAACGTCTTATGGATTTGGAAATGCAATTACAAATGCAACAGCAGGAATTGCAACATGTAAGGCATACAACAATATTAATGCAGCAGCAACAACAACAGCAACAACTGAAACAACAACAACAACAATATAATGACAATAACAAAAACAACAACAACGATGACGATGATGATGATGATGAGGACGATGACTTGGATGAAAACAATACCAACAACAATGATGGAATGGCAACTGATGATATGGATTATACAGTGAAATCATTGCCTGCCAGGCGTTATGATGGTGATGGTGGTGGTGGTGTTTACCAGGATAATTTGAATATTTTACATTTGAAAGATACACCGGATGTTAGTCAAGCTGTTCGTTTATTAACACGACAAGTAAGTGAATTACATCGTCTTAGACGTGATGTCTCCCAGCTGCAGCTAAGTCGTCGCCAGCAACACCGTCGCCAGGCATTGGGCTCGAATAATGGCTCCACTTCCCATGAACGTCTGGGCAATAGTGGCATTGGCGGTGGTTCAGGCGGTGCCTTTCAAGATTGCGGTTGTCAACCAGGTGAGTGAGTCATTTTATGAAATTGTTTTTTTTTTAAATTTATTAAAGAAACCAACCCTCTACGCTCTACCTTTATTAACGATTCAAGTGTAGTTGGCCATATAACCGTACAAGCCATTAACATTTACGTTAGCCAAGATTTTTTTTTCATAATTATTTCGTTAAAAACTTTTGGCTTCTGCTTTATTCTGCTATTAAAAGGCTTGAGAAGGAGGGCGGAAAAACACACAAACAAAATACAACTGAAGCGGGTTACATTCTGGCAGGTGGCTACAGTTTGTGGTATACCCTCTCTCGTTTATCTTGCAACACATTTTGTGGCAACCATTTTTGGCTTTAAAATGTGTTGGCTTATTTGGTTTTCGTGTAGTTTTCAACTGAAACGTTTTAGCAAAAAAAGGGGGCAAATTGTGCAGGTAAATATGGCATTAAATTTAGAGTCACCAGTTTTAAAATATTTCCTATCAAAAGGGAAACACATCGTGTGATTATATGTGGCTGTAATATAACTGATCAGCTCAAGAGAGTGAGAAGATGTTTTAATCGATTAATTAGAATTTTTTCCTTTAATAAAATTAGTAAATTTAGTTGAGACTAAAAATAAATGCCCGGTCTATCCATTAGATCGAATTTTAGTCCTCTTTTCCAGCATTTTGACGGTGAACTGTGATGTATTCTGGGAAAGAAATTGCTTTGTACCTTTATATCCATAAAAGTAGTCTAGTGTTGTCAAAGCCAATGATCTAGGCAGATAATTGACTCCTTAAAAAGTGAGATTATCAGCTTACTAAAGTCTCATCTCTCAATAGGTTCTTGGAAATGAGTGCCATGCGATATGTGATACATACATTGTTCATTACAACCCTGTAGTCAGGATTACAACCTAGCTTCTCACACCACATATGTTGTGCGTGTGAATTTTATACATGAGTGGCGGGCGACTCACAGTGTAAAGTTGATTCCGAACGACAAATTTTTGAGAAACTTTTCATGGCAATTTTATTTTACTCACAGAGATGTCTGACCAGTGGTTTGAACCGTGACCTCATGTCTAATAAGCCGGACTACAGCTGAACGCTAATTAACAACGCTAATTCTACATTTTGGGACAAAAAAAAAACAGCGTTTTTGTTCCATTATAACGATCCATCGTTCAACGCCGGCTAACTAACAGCCGTATCTACATTGTATCTATCAGGGTACATTGACAGCCGCTCTTTTCCCCAAACGGCCAAATTCTGTTTGTTGACATATCGACAGAGCCAAAAACAAACTCCTCTAGATAAAGAATATTTCTTACACACCACGAAGAAAGATGTCTTGAATTTTTATTAATTTTTGCATTCTAAGCAAAACCATGATTCAGTACAACTGCGGTAAGAGGTGTAACAAATTTACCTACCGCCTCTGCATAAGGTCTTCCAGAAATAGTTTTTGTTACCAAAAGACTATGCCATGCTCATTTGAAACCCAATTCATATCCATATTCTGGAATTTATTATAATTCGTAGAGGGTGGCCAGAATAATAAATACCGGCCATTAAAGCTGAATGCTAAATTACGATATTCTTTTTCAATTTATTTGCTCAAAACACTAAGAGTCCAACTGTTCCTTCTGGTCTTTGTGGTAGTTTTCTTTATAAGTTGAAACTCACAATTAAAAAATTGTACCTGCAATGCCCATCTCTGTAATTTTTTAGTTTTTTACAAACAATTTGACCAGCTGTTGGCCCAGATTCCTAATATTTCTACACGAATTATAAAGAAGATGCTCTAAGCTTTTATGAAATCTACGAAAATGGGAAATAATGACCACCGCCTGACTATTACTTACTTACATGCTTAGTTGGTCATTACAACCATTTAGTTAGGTTTACAACCCAGCTTCTCACGCCATTCATTTTATTTTTGTTAATGTTATCCATGAGCAACTCTATTTCAGTTTCATTCATCAAGCAGCTGATTAGCCTTCTGTTGGAGAGTCTTATGATGAGGGCACCGTAGTCTAGTAGGTATTAGACAGGCAGTGTGTTGGCTTATTAGACGTAAGGCCAAGGGTTAAACCTAAGGTCAGACAACGCCAGCAAAACGATATATGAAAAAACGGCGACTTCCTCTCAACAGTTTTCCGTTAAAAAGTCTGAGAAAAAATAAAATTGCGATGAAAAGTTTCTCATAAAAAATCTGTCGTTCGTATTCGACTTTAAACGGTAGGTGCCGTCACTTATGGATAAAATCAACACACAGTGGTGGTGTAAGAAACTATGTCGTAATCCTGACTGAAGGGTTGTAATGATCAATTACGTATGTAAGCAGGTCTTAGGACGATAGAGCTTTCATCTCAGGTTTCCTGAAAATAAGTCTCTCAGTGAAAATGTATTGGGTGCAGCAGTAAGGAACCTTGTTTACTGAATTTTCCCGTTTCCTAAAAGGATGCTGATCCTTCCTAATATTTCTTGTTGGTGCTCATCCTGAGAGAGCATCTGAGTCAATTTAGACTCAATTATTTTCTTTTTTTAATTCCAAACGATCATGACTTATTGGAACCTGATATTGTTAAGTTTGTTTGTTACAAGGCACGTTACCAATGTTATCTTTCAGGTTTAGTCAGCCTAAAATTAGTTGGTTTGACCTCTTCTTCTTCTTGAAAATAATGTTGTCTAATACGGTACCATAACGTTAAATTTGTAAGCCTTCGTTAGACTTGAAAATCGAAAAATAATAGAAGTTTTAGCCATGAGGTTTATAAATTAGACAATAAAATATTGAACACATTAAGGCCACTGATTCATTTCGATGTTTGGCTACACAATTTTACAATTTCTGATTAAAAATGGATCGTAATATCCTTTTACTGTGTGCTTACTAAGTGTTTTGTTTGAAATTTTCTTTCAATAACTTTAATCGTTTCGACAAATATCTCTTTTATGATTAAAAAGCTCCTGATTACATATGGCCTTTTATTCATATTTGTTGTAGACTTTCTCCTCTTAAGCGTAACTTTTTTTTATCCACAATCTTGTAAAACTTTTCATATGTGGCTGTGAAAAGTACCACTAGGGCAAGGAAAGAAAAAGAAAACTTTTAAAACTACAGAGACATTTTTGTTCATAAAACTTTTACGCAAATGTTGACAGATTTATATCATGATTATACGTTTTAGTGATAATATGGCTACTTTTCCCTGTATTGCTCCTCTCGAGCAGTTGCTCTTCTATACAGAAAAGAAAAAAAAACCGAGACTACACCACAGAAACCACCACCACCGCCACCACTTTAGTTGGAAAGTCTTTACACAGTCTGACAGGGCATAAGAGAAAAATGTGTAAAACAAATAGAGAAACAAAAACAAAAAAAAATTTAACCAACAAATGATGCCAATACATGATAACATAGATATTCTATACAATGATGAAGAGTGTGTATATGAGTATGTATTTCACACATATGCACACATACTTAGGCATTAAGATTCCTTACTGTTTGTAAGAAATGAACACAGATGCTGGCAGTAATATTTCAATGGCATTATAGAGGGAGAGAGAGTGCGTTCATATGGATGTGTATGTGTATGGGTTAAATAAATATCCTTTGTTTAGCTGTAATGATTATCCTTGAACAGTTATACAATACACCCACATTGACAAAGTATTCATAGCGTGTGCCGTGGAGAGAGGCAGAGGGCCAAGTGTAGTGAAAACACGAAATCTGTTTTTATGGAGCGTAAAGTATCTTCCGAAATGTTAAAAGTTTTTGTCTCAGTGTGCGTGTATTTTATGTGGTAAATTTGTTTAGCAAGTCTCTCTCTCCCTCTCTCTCTTGTTTTGCTGTCATTTATCCTTCCATTTATATAATCCGTATGGTTTAGATTATGATTCCAGTTTGCTTTTTTTCCTTTTGTTTGTTTCAATTCATTACATTTGTTGTTTTTTATTGCTATTGTTGTTGTTGTTGGTGTTGCTGTTGCTGTTCCTGTTCATATTCTTAATTGTTGGCAAATGTCAACACCATTTGTAAATATAGACTATAAGGAACGCCGCCTTATGCTGCCACTTCATCGAAAGTGGCAACAATAGCTAGAAACACAAAAAAAAAAAAGAAAACGAAGAAGAGAGGACCGAGGAATAATGGAATAATTTCTGTTAATATTCTAATACTGCTAACGAATGAAGAAAAACATTTTTGTTCATTTTTTCTCTTATTTTGTTTTTGCAGTTGTTGTGTTTCAATTTCATATTTTTTCTTCTTTTTCTTGTTTTTTTGTTTGTTTTTGATTTGCTTTGCTGGTGTAAATGTGTACATGTTAAGTATGGTTGTTATTATTAGTGCCACTCACATACAAATGGCAACCAACAACAATAACTAACAACAGCAATTTATGCACATTTTACACGCAACATGTTGCAAACTAAACAAGTTATGGTAATGGAAAGGGAAGGATAGCTCAGCTAAAATAAATCTTTTTTAAAAACCGGAATTAAAATAACGTTGACAGTTTTATTTGCAAAACATATGGAAAATTAAGTGTAATTATGAGGTGATATAAGGTAGTCGTTAAAATATTGCTGAACACAAGTAATTCCTCACGATGGTTGCTTCGAATTTAAAAAACAAACAACAGACTTTATTTACTCTCCAAACACACCATCCCCAGTTGGGGATTGAAATTCCCAAAGAGTAGAGCAGCAACAACGAACCCCATAGGAAAGTTAGAAAGTTTAGAACTTAACTTAAGGAACCTAGTTCCTTACCATTATAGCCAATATCACAACCCAATATGTTAACGCAAAGAGCGTTCTAGGGAAAGACACATGGTAATTCTAACATTCCAGAACCTGCTTTAGCAGAATAAAAATTTAATGATGAAACGGAAACATAGCAAAACAAAAGAAATAAAATGATGATAGGTTAGCTTCTCTGTCACAACTTTATGACAAAGAGTTTTTGCTACAGTGTTTTGGAAGCTAGAAGCTGAAAGATAGAAATGACACGCAATGATTACGTAGACGACTAGCATAGGAGACCGAAACAGTAGCCGACAAAGGAGACATGATATCCAGATAAATAGTAATATCCAGAAATAATAGGAATGTTCTTATTGCAGACGAAGGTAGCACAGCCAGATATCAATAGAACAGGAAACCAATACAATAAACATAAGCGAACTAAAAAATTCAATCTCGGTGACATATGTTGACATTCAGTGTCCAGAAGCTCTTAAATTACAATAACAACAACATTTGAATAACAATAACAAAAAATAAGAGCATAATGAATTCATATTACATAAGATTAGTTGGTTCTTCTTCTTTCGGTCAACCTTTCCCATAACAATTTTGGTTTCAATTCTTCTGGGAACTAGCAACAAAATACAATACAATTGACAAATATTGCGTGAAACATTCTCTTAGTTTCGGGTCACGTTGCAAACGATTTCTCAAGACTGCTAGTTTTTGTCAAGACAACTCCTAATCGGTAGCACCATGACTGCGTTCCAAAATGTTAGTTGCTTTGTGTTTGAACAAAGTAGCGCGTTTCATAATGCCGCTGTACAAAATATATACAATGTATTCCATTTCAAAATGTCGTCAATGTGTATTTTTAACGCAGTCAAAAAGCAATCAGGCATCGGATTTATAGTTGATGCATTGTTTGGTTACTTTGCATATCTACATAGTTTATATTCAGTAGTAGAACTGCATACAAACTTTGTATTGATACATTTAGGAAGGCAACCCATATGTTCATAACAATGTTGGATAGGCTTAATAGGCTAGGCAGTACAATGAAAACTAATGGTGGCTAAGAAACAAATGTGGGATTGAAATTTAGACGACTTTAGTTGGAATAACACAAATATCCAGACGAACCAAGCCTTGAATATTCAAAAGTTGTGTTTCGCTTCGATCACACAAGAATACTGGTATTCATCAACAAGTGCTCAGGATTATTGTACTGGATATTCTGACCTTTATGACAGCATCTACATGAATCCTTGAAGATTTACCAAAGAGGTACCCATTATAATCTAATAAAATGGAGAAAAATGAGGAGAGTGTTCGTGTTGAATTCTTAAGGACCAGGAAGTATGCACCTGGAGACTTACGATACATTTGAAGATGTGAAAAATAGACCCAAGAGGGGTAATGCAAAAAAATACCCAGCTTATCCTTTCTGAAATTTGATGTGGCAGAAGTTGATCTCTTCGTGCATTCGATTAAGCCATACGCTGAAGCCTATTGACATCAGCAAAATGGATCTTTAGAACCCTACCAACGTTGGTAATGGAGATGTATAGGCCATAATCTCAAGATAGTATATTAAGAATGACACTTGAGCGGAGTGCTCAAGCAGACGTGGACGGCACTTCTGGAGACGTTCGATACTCCAAGATATAGGACGGAGGAATCTTACATGGGAAGACGCAAAACTAACGGCAGTCAATCGGATGCTTTGTGGAAGCCAAGAGGAGTAATGGAAAAAAACTCTGAGTGTAGTTTATAGGTTTAGTAAACGGCCACTTAAACTATTTTCCCTTCATCTCTTTTCATCATTCAGAGCCGTCGCTACTACATACATACATACATACATTACAACCCTTCAGTCAGGATTACGGCCTAGCTTCTCACACCACTCATGTTGTGTGCGTTAATTTTATACGTGAGTTGCGGAACGTACAGTTTAACGTCGACTCCGAACCACAGATTTTTGAAAAACTTTTTCATGGCAGGTTTTTCTACTCTCAGAGTTTTTGCCAGAAGAGAGAGGAAGTTACGAAGAAATATATTTTTTTTTTCATTTTTCGTTTTGATGTCTGACTTGGGATACGAACCCTGGCTTTACGTCTAATAAGCCAACACACTACCTACTAGACTACAGCGGCTAATGCCGTCGTTACTACTTCTGAAAATATGAAGCGGTATCCATGAAATAAGTTTCTAAAAGAGATTTTCTTCTCTTATTTGCCACTATTTTGAACATTCCATATGCGATATTTGCTACCAAGTTATTGGCATAGTCGTATGCCTCTTGAATTTAAATTGACTGTCAATCATTATGTCCAAATATTTAATTCCCATTGAAAATGTAATATCGTTTCCGTTAAGACTCCAATCTTTTCTATTTCTCATACATCTTCGGCTTAAGAAGGCGGGTTTCTGTCTTTTCTTATGCCAGATTTAGGCCGTCAAGCAAGACCTAATCTACACCAATAACTTATTTGGCACATATCTAGTTAAACATCCTTCAGCATTTATGATTTTCTGATTCCTAGGATTCAATAAAGCAAAAAATGGCAGAAACACTCGGCATCTTAATACACGGTTACCTTCCCCAGTAAATATTACAAGTAATACAGTTTACTTAGAAACATAAATATTTTTGGCATTTACTAACATAGTAGCAGCAGCAGCAGCAGTAGTGTGTTGAAAGTCAGTCCCCTAATCTAAAAAGTAATCAAAGTTTTGTGGTCTTAAAAACAGCAGCTTAAACAAAACTACAAAACAACACTAGTAGAGCAGAAGAAATTCAAATAAATACTCGAAATATAAATAAATAATACGCACGTCTTTCCTTTTCAACTAAAAACAAACATTTTAGGAAATATTTGAACAAAAACAACAAGAAAAATGAAAAACTTTTGTTGTTTTTTTCTGTTTCCCATTATTCCGACTCATTACTTTAGTGGTCATTTTCATTAGGTCCATATTAAGAAGCATTTATAATCAACCCCTCATCACCCACCCCTCTTGCCACACACACACACCAATACGACGTGTATGCCACAAACAAAAATGTTTTGGTCTTTTCCTTAGTGGCCTTAGCCCAGTACGAGTGGTGAGCATTAATAAAAAAATCTAAATCTGTAACAGTTTTTCCAATTAATAAAATCTCTAAACGGCTATAAATTATAATACTACACCCCCCGCACCCTCTCCCAACTACTCCACAACCTTTTACATTCACTTGTGTTTTAGGATTTAACATAAGGCAGCCATAAAATGATATTCATTTGGCTACCATTTGGCCCTTAAAGCATTTGCTTTAAAGACATTTTTCTTTAATTTACTTACGCATTCGTACTTGTTTTAAATGGTAAAATTAAGGGTGGCCACCATCCATACTTCGTATTTAATGTGACCCCATTTTTGTGTAACCGAAAAATTGTCACCAGGGACCTGAATGGCATGACACTTGTTGTGTGGTTATTGCTTATTTAACCCTGGAAGATATGGAACTTGAACTATTTGTTTCTATTTGTTGTTCCTTTTTGTTTTTGGACAAAATTTAATACATTTTTGCACGACCCCTCCTCATGCATGTCGACCTCTGGTGTAAATGAAATATAATTTTTCCCCTGATTGAACATGAGTTTGTTTAAGTTAACGACACTGTACGTTTTAGTTGAATAGTTTCAGCCGTATTTTTGTGTAGAGACAGCTGGTGGACGACTTGGTAACGAAGGTTTTAATATTTTATGGTTTTTGAGGTTATGAAATTAGAACATAACCTCAGAAAGTTTAATTTGTTCTCTTAACAGTGGTTTATTGTTAAATTCTATGTTAAGTTATATGATATGAATTACTGAAGACCGTAGCAATGCGGCTTTAGGAGTGATAAGCCTATCATGCATCAGATATTCACTACTCATGGAAAAGGCTCTTGAGAACCATACCTCACATAGCATTTTGATTACAAGGCAGTATTCGTTAGCCTGTTAAGTGATGGCGGGATTGTCGCAATGTCTCAGCTCGTTTTTTCCGCAAAGCTGATAAGCCTGTGCAGTATAACGTTGAGAAGATCCTGTAGTTTCGTCAAGATATCTCTCCTTTGGATATCGTTCTTGGTTTCAGAAAAGACCTTTTCAACCTCGTCATGGAAAGCGTTCTGCTGAAGGCGAAATTTCATCGCAAGGGCACTGTTTTCTACAAACATGTCCAGTTGCTTGCGTACGCCGTGGTCATAGCCATCATTGACTGCATCCAAGAGAGCTGGTATTACTTCTTTATGGTACGAAAACATTGACGTTGTAACGCACCAATATCGGGGAGAAAAATTCTCCGCAAGATCATCGTTCATTAACGATAGCTTTAACGCGGCTATATCGTAAGCATGGAAGAGCTGTTCCCGCAAAACGGGTATTTGATTGAAGGACTACCTTGCCTGCGTTAGAAGGAGCATTTTGAAGAAGTCCTGTCGTTGTTGAGATATCAAGCATAGGGTTCCCCATGCTCTCATGCGCTTTTTGCGTATGATGGTTAGTGTCACAATAACTGACAGACTGTTTCTTCCTTAAAATCCGAGTCCTAACTTCTGAAGAAATAAAGCAAGTCAGCTTGACGGCAGGAATGCCTCCCCAGTAGACAGTATCCTGTAAGAACAGAGACAACGAAGAAAATATTCACTTGAGAAATGAAAATGAGCTGTTTCCCTCTACTAGAGTTAGAATTCGAGCAATTCCACATGGCAGTGGAGCAGGATAATCAATAAAAATTTGGTTTCAATACGCAGATAATAAGACTTTGACTGCAGTTGGAAGTCTTTTAACTTCCGCTTAACGTTATTCTCTAATTCTGTACATATTGGCAGCTCGCAAGACCTCTTTGAATTTCTGCCAATTAAAATTTTCTGGTTGTAGACAGTCGAATGGACTGTGGGGCGACTAATATGGAGTGTTCAGTGGATGAGGCAAAAACTCCCAACTTTTATTTTCATGTAGAGTGTTGTCATGTTGGAATATGGCCGCATATTTCAGGCACTACTTCGCTTCAATCGCATTAATTGCATTCAATGTTAACAGGTGATAATTAGTAGGTCCTCTCTGGTCTCACTTAACATAGGAAATTAGCTTGCGGCCAAGGATGCAGCCATATTACCGTCAAAAAGTTGATTTTTGGGGGAAATTTTTGATTGCCGGAATCTATTAATTAGTGCATTGAAAAGCCCCATAGTTCAAATCCCAGCCATCCTGTACATATCAAAATGTGAAGAAATATTTCTTTTACCAATCTCCTCTAAGTAATCATCTGTAAAAAACTGTGAGCAGAAAAAGTTTTTTAATTCTGCTTTTCGGAGTTGAGGTAAAATTGTAGGCTTTGCGATTCATGGATAAAACTAACATACACAGCATGGGTGATGTGAGCAGCAAGGTTGTAATCCTAACAAAGGTTCTCTATGGATCGTAATAGCACGACTTTTCTTAAACCAGAAAAATAATTTTGAGAAGAACGACTATTCCTTGGTATTTTTTTGAAGGATCGGTTCTAGTCAGTTCTAATCGCATGATATTTACAAAGAAAAATACCCTTGAAGAGGTTTTTTGGGTTACAAATAAACACGTTTATTGAGAAAATATATTAGCTTGTTGGCTTGCGAGTATGATTTTATAACTCTTTGTAACACCAAATTAATTTCTTTCCATCCTGGTGTCAACTACTGCTGTTACTGTTGACTACTGACTGCTACCCGTACAACTGCAACTGCAAACAATAAAACATTTCCGAAATTATTTGTGAGAAATAAACGAAAGATTTTTGCCTTCTTTTCTGTGTTTTTTGTTTTCCTTTTTATTCTCTTACTCGGCAACAACTGAAATAATAAATTATTTGCCAAAAAATTTTATTAAAATGCAGCCACGATAATTTGCTGTAGTGGATGGAGCACAAGGGGTACGTATCAACAACAACAGCAGCAAATTTGCGAGAATCTATGTTTGTGTAAACGTAATAAATTTATTGTGCCAACGAAAGGGAAAAAATGGCTAAGGATGGGAGAGTATGGGTATGGGAGTTTGTGTCACCAACGAAGGTGACAAACCACAATGGTGTGTGTTTTAGCCAAAACACAATGAAACAAAACACGACGTGGCAAAGAATAACAGCCATTCAGCCAAGCCGTTGTTCAGCAATACAAAACATGCACAAAAACACAAACATAGATTCGATATGAAATATTATAACGAAAATAAAAGGAACATGAAATTTACAAAATATTTTTTAGAGGGACTAACAAATAAGCCAGCCAGCCAGGCAAACCAACCAGGCGACAAACACTGCCAACAGCCAGTCAACCTACAAAACCTCCAACCACACTAATATTGCAACAGCAGCAGCAGTAGCAGTAGCAGCAGTACTCACTAGAAAATTCAAATTGTTTATATTTATGGTGTATAGACGGACAAATGTGGACAGACGACGAATGGATATGGACTTAGTACATACGAACAATAATATTTACAGATACATAACGGGAAACAATAAATGACATTTTTAACACTTGAAGTTAGACGCAATAATTCTCGAAGGCCATGTGTGTGTTGTATGAGGGCAGCAGGGATTTGTTTTTTTTTTTGGTGAAAGCACACACAAAGCACTTTGAGAAATAATTGCCATGTTGTTGTTATACACACAGAGGTGTGTACTGAAATTTTGTAAAACTGCATTCACTAAAAGTCGTTAGAATTCTAAACAGGGAAGACTTTTTCTAAGAGTCTTGTTATGCATATATGCAAAGCATATTTCATGTTGGCAGGTTTAAAATAGTTCAAAGTCGGCGACTTCCTCTAAGCAAAGAAATATTTTTTGAAATTGGGATTTACCTGGGATTTAAACAGAGGCCTCATGTATAATAAGCCAACACACACTACGACTTTAGTAAGCTGTCTTTACTGTTACGAAAATATCACGGGCAGTTGCAAGCTGCAAAGTTCTAGAAATTTACATTCAGGAAAAATTTGGGAGGGTGTATATATATGTATGTAGGTAGTGTGTTGTGTTGTTTATTAGACGTAAAAGCCAGGGTTCGAGTCCCAGGCCAGACATCAAACAAAATACAAAAAGTATTTCTTTGGCGACTTCCGCTCAGCAGATTTCTGGCAAAAACTCTGAGTAAAAAAAATTGCCATGAAAAGTTTCTCAAAAATCTGTCGTTCGGAGTCGACTTTGAACTGTAGGTCCCACCAGTCATTTATAAAATTAACACACACAACATAAGTGGTGCGACAAACTAGGACGTTGTACAATGGGTCAATTCGACCTCCGGGTACTGTACTTGTCTTAATTGACAAGTACACGTCCTCTAACCTAACCTAACCTATATATGTATGTATATATGCGCATTAAGGTCAACAAGACTATTTTTTTACAGTCTTGACTTGGGGAAGGCTTATCAGAACCGGAATAGAATTTTGTATTAGAATTTCGGTTTGTTTGGCTATGTTCTTTCCGATAAGATAGCACTGTTCTGTCTGTGGTTACCGAAACAGAGGAAATATAGGTAGGAGTGCTTATATTGAAGAGTAGTGGAAACAAGCGAAATCTCCTGCCATTATAATGACAGCCGTTACATAAAGCTTGGTTTATCTTGGCCAATCTTAAATAGGCATAGACTCCAACCATTACAGTGACAGCCATTCGATAAAGCTTGGTTAATGTTTTGCAGGATATCGGCAAAGTATATTTGTATGGTAAGCTATAGCACGTCACCATAAGCAAGAAATATAAATAGTAGAGGCTGAATACGGTAACACCTAAATACTTAGGATTTTAGTTTTTGTCGATATCATTACATACATACATAATTGGTCATTGCAATCCTTTAGTCAGGAGTACGATCTAGCTTCTCCCTACATTCATGTTGTGTTTGTTAATTTTATACATGAGTGGCGGAAACTACATCTGGCGTTTTAAGTAGTTCTTCGGCCGCGAGAATCAAGCAATTTGATCTAAACTATTCATACTCTCTTGTACAGGAACAATTTACTTACTTTACAGGACATTATAACCCATTAGTCAGTCAGTGTGTTAATATTATCCATGAGTGGTGGGACCTAAGTCGTCACCGAACGACAGATAATTGAGAAACTTTTTAGGGCAATTTTTGTTTACCAGAAATCTTATTTTGCCAGATATCTGCTGAGAGAAAGCGCCGAAGAAATAATTTTTATTCATATTTCGTTTTGTTCGAGATGTCTGAGCTGGGGTTCGACTTCGTACTAGGCTACGGCGACTTTTCCCACAGCTCTTTATTTTATTTTAACATTTTATTTAATTTTAAATAAAATTTCAATTGTAATAGTTTTTCTTTTCCATTTTCTTTGCAGGTATGTATGCATGTGATAACTATCTTTAATTGTTTTAAATAACTGAGTAAGTCAAGTTAAAATTTTGAAATTTTTATCTCCAATTTTTCTCAGTGTATTTCAAGCGTATTCGCCCTTTTTCAAACAAATGTATTTTCACTTTCTTAGTTTTCATTTCTAATTTATCTGGGTTTCAAATTTTTTTTCTTTTTGTTGTGCTCGCTCACAAACTAATTTTTGAATTCCTTTAACCAAAAAAAATAATTTATTTACCATTATGGTCCTGCTTCAGTGTCTCGTTTTGCTGAGATTTGCATTAAAAAATTAACAGAAACAAATAATTCTGGTTGTCACATACAAAAAAAAGCCATATTTTATGTGCTCTTTTTTGTTGTCCTTTCAATGCCTATTGCATTGTCTGGAACCTATTTTAGGCTATTTTAACAGGAGGTGCAGCAATAAAGGTTGGCATTTCCGAGTGAATGAAATTTATATGGAATATGTTATACCAATTTGGTGGAATGGGGTTTGGCGAAATGATGTTATTAATATGAGAACAAAATGCCAACGCAGCGGAATTTTAAGCAAATTTTAGTCAAATTCTGCTTCCAACGAGTTAAGGTCAACATACACTGCACACTCGATAGTTTGGAATTATTTAAACATACAAAATGAATGTTGCAGCTCATAAATTAATGCAAAGAATAAAATAAATTACTCAGAGTAAAGTAGCATAGCATAGGTTTAAATACTTGATTAGAAACTTAAGTATTCCCGCTTCACATCTGGTAGAACACGAATCAGTTCTCATTATAGTCTTAAAAATTTCGGAATTAAGTGACTTTAAACTGTCTTCAAAGAAGTTCTCTAATATCGCACACTTCAGATAGGACAACGCAAAATAATGAGATCTTAAAGGGTTTACATTACCAAACCTTATACAAGAACTGGAAATATGTTTATACAGGCTTTACTTTATTGATTAAAATAGTCTGGCGAAACGGTCGGTTCTTATCTGTACTTCTAACAAGTCGGCTACAACTCGAAGTATTTGAAAAAAGCACGTATGAAACTGGTCAATTGAAAAGATGTTGTATTTAATTACCGCAATACCCTGCCAAAATAAAATTCCAATGAAAAGTTTCTCAAATATTTAGTCGTTCAGAGTCGAATTTAAAACTGTATGTCCCGCCACAATAAATAATCTAGAAAGGACAAATAGCTCGATTTTGGCGGCTGAAGAACTGAACCAAAATGTGAGATTAATTTCTAACTAAACTCGTCTATCGCCTGACTCATGATACCATCTCGTGTACCGACTGGTTGAAACCACTTGTATATCATATTGCAACCGTTATAGCCACAAAAAAATCAGTAATCATTGCATGGTTTCTTGCTCCATTAAGCATTACGATCCCTCTTGCAGAAGAACGGCCCAATGATGACGTCTAAGCACAAAACGTGACTTTAACTATACATCAGGTAGGTAGAAAGGTAGAGGTGGCCGTTCCCTCAAGGAATTCGGATGGACGCACTTAGGCCACATGTGCAGCCCTTGCGCTGACCAACTTTTCCTCTTCCCTGGTTTTGGTAGAACTTGGTCAGTATAAAGGTTGCGTTCACTAGCTTCATAGCAGGCCGCTATGCGTGCACAAGTGAGCTTTTTGATATCAGAGCTACCACTCCAATCTAACCTTACTTAGGTCACATGGAGTCCATTGTGATACCACAGTTCATGTCATTTAACTATACATACATTAGAAAATCTTGAACTGATTCTGGCTGCTTTTTATAACAAATTTCATTTGGTGATATACCAAGTATTCAGCTAAAAGAAAGCTTCGTGACTGAAGAATATTTTTGATAGAAAGACAACAACAGTTCGTTTTTTAAAAATCCATGATTTGCAAGCGTTGTTTGTTAATCTATTCATGTAGGAAACGCAAATTTTATTGAGCATTATTGGCATTGACAATGTCACGAATCGTCTTTTTATACTGAAAAAATCTATACAGACAAACGGAACAGATATGAATTAAATTTCATTTCAAATTTCTTTTTGTTTCTATTTATTTTTAAAAGTTTGATTATTATCAAAATCATAAATATTTTCTCTTTCTTTTCCTATAGTTTTCTTCTTTATTTCCTAACTTTTCTGTCACAACGATCAGCAATGTTAAAAATTACAACAATTTTTGTTACGAAAACTTTTCTTTGCTCTCCAATTAAAATTTTTAAAAAATCTTTCCTCTTTGAGTGGCAGAAAATCGCTTTAAAACGAAATGATTTTGTGAAATAACTTTTTGTGATCATTTCAGATGATAATGGGTAATTTGTAAAGTATTTTATGAGCTTTATTTTCTTATTAAAATGTTTGTTTTTGTTGTTGTTTTTTTTGTATACAAATTAAATTTATTGGATTTGATAATAAAAAAAAATAGAAAAACTTTTAAATTCTTTTGAAATAATTAACGCATATTTTGTTACATTTTTTTTCTTTTCAATCTGATAAACTGCCCTAAAAAATTAAAACCCCAAACCAGATATAATTATACATGACATATTTACTCGATTGTAGGCATTTTTCAGATGTTTTGTCATCGTTTTTTTTACAATTTTTTTTGTTATAAAATCACAATATCAACAATTGAAATGCCATCAAAACATCAAGAGGCATACAACGTAAGCCTCAGCTACAAACCGCGCAGCAATGCCACGAGAAAATTGTCTTTGTCAACGGATTTTTTCTTTTGAGTGTGTGAAGAATGTGACATCAAGAATGCTGCACTCCCAGCTTAATGTCTTAACAGCACATTGAAAAAAAATTAAAAAAAATCACAACAATCCATTGCATGCAACGCAACAGCAGCAATTTCAGGCAGATAGTTTGGCAAGCAAGTCAGTCACAACATCAGCCATACACTCAGTCACTCATTCACTCACTCACTCACTTATTCTCAGAATTTTAAAAATCCCTCTGCATGTAAAACTAAAAATAAAATTCTGCGTTTATTGGAACGCTTTCGCCACATTCTCCCTCACATACGCTCGAGACACTCACTTGTTAAACACCAACAAAAAAAATATTTTTCGCTGTTTCAGTATTTTTTTCCTTTATTTTTTCGGTTCCTCTTTTTCTGCTTAAAATAAAAACAAACAGAACGAAAGGAAAATAAATTTGTCATCAGCCTGGCAGTGGGAGTCAAAAGGGGCACGAGCCGTGTTAGATTAACGGTGGCAGTATAGATATCAGCGTGCGTGGTGGGTCATAAGAGTGCTTTTCATTGGTATTTTTTTTTGTGTAATAAAAGTGGTTAAAAGCCAAACAGGCTGAAATATTGCTGGTTGGCCATGTCCAAATTGAATAATGCTTTCCTGGTAATAAAATCGGGTCATATGTGGGGCAATGGATGATGAAAAAAAAAAACAAAAAAAATGAAAATGTTTTAAAAGTAAATCAAATGAAATTTGGAAGCATAATTTGCCTTTATTTTAAAACTATGTATAGTTGAACTGAGGGCTTTTCGTTTTTCGGAATAAAATTGGGATGCCTTTAACGCCACGAAAGTGACAATAATTGCTCACCCTCTTCTAGTATAGTATATGAAAAGAAAAAAAATGCCCCCTTAGCTATATTTTCCGATATAACACGATACCCCGATCTTCTATCCGTATACGACCTGTTTTTGTACCTTTGTGACAGATGAAGACAAGATTCCCAACATCTTCCAAAATATCTTCACCAAAATTGAGGCAAAGTGGAAGACTCTCTCTCTCTCCAAAACGGTGCCTACATATGTATATGATCTGAAGCGCCCATGTTGAGTCAATAGCTGCGTGATATAGATGTATAGTTTACTATATGCCCTGTTCTGATACCGGTATTAGTAAATACTTCGAACTTTACTTTCCAGTATTCGGCCTTCAAGGGCTGCCATTTAGTTACACACAAGTCCAACGAACTGTTAGTAGCATATGCTGCAGCACATCAGTAGGTATTCCATCTACTATGACGTCTGTAGCCCCGTCCAAATCAATTGGAAATGCGCTACAAACATGCTTGGCCATTCATCTATATTCCGGGAATATCAGACATACAAATGAAGACACTATTAACGGGATAGACCGTCTTTTTACCCACCCTAGTGAATAATTTACTCGGGGGATATTTTATACTTCTTAGTTATTTACTTCATTGGCCATTATACATACATAACTCTTTAGTCAGGAGTACAAGCTAGATTCTTACATCACTCCATGAGCGGCGATTCCTACATTTTTAGTCGATTCCGAACGATACATTTTTTGAGAAACTTTTCATGACAATTTTATTTTACTTACAGAGTTTTTGCCAGAAATCTGCTGAGAGGTAGTTGCCATAAGAATATTTTTTTTATATTTCGTTTTTCTTCAAGATGTCTGATCCAGGGGTTGAACAACTAATTTACGTCTAATAAACCAAAACAAAACTTAGTAGATTACAGTGGATAAAAGGCCAATATTTTTCATATTTCGTTATGTTGGAGATGTCTGATATGGGGTTTAAAACGTGGTCTCACATCTAAGATTTTTGAAAAATTCATTGTCAAAATGTTTACAATATTGGCGTGTTAAATGCTTAAGTATGCCTGGAGTTATAATATAGCAATAATATTTGGGTTCCCTTTTTGGAGCTTTTCTCTTCAATGGCCCCCGAAAGAGGTTTCTACCACAATATTTAAAGCTCCCAGAGTTGATCTTGTCTTTCTAGAAGCGAAATTTTAAATTAAATATTCGGAAAAACCAGACTGCCTTCCAAAATGTATCAATACAAAGTTTGTATGCAGTTCTACTACTGTATATAAACTATGTAGATATGCAAAGTAACCAAACAATGCATCAACTATAAATGCCTGATTGCTTTTTGACTGCTTTCAAAATACTCATTGACGAGGTTTTGAAATAGAATACATTGTAAACATTTTGTAGAGCGGTTTTATGAAACACGATACTTTGTTCAAACACAAAGCAACTAACATTTTGGAAGGCAGCCCCACTTTTTGTTTCAACAAACACCACCAAGCTCTTGTAAATTTAATTTCTTGAGAATTGTGTTTCCGTGCGTAAGTAATACAGAGCGAGCGATAGCGATTGTTTCTTTAGGCACCAAGGCGAACTTCTGCCTCTTCCATGTTGTGGTAAAGGTGCCTCGAGCTTCTTTGAAATATTAACCCTTTCATGCCCGAATTTTTTGGACCAGAGCTAAAATTTTTTAAGGACATGTGTTTGTTAGTCATGGCCTAAATATGAAGTGATATTAAATTCAGAGTCCTACGTATTCTGGTTTTACACGTTTTTAACCAAGCTTGTTTGCAAAAAAAAAAAATCTTTTAAAAAAGTTAAAAATTACGGAATTTATGAACAAAAATGTACAATGTTGCCTATAGGCAACATCGGGCATGAAAGGGTTAACCGCAATATATTTAAAGACTAAAGGAAAACTTGGGGCGTAAAACACTAATACACTTATGTATATTGTAGTTAGCATGTAAATATCTTACACTGAAGGAAAAGACGAAGCTTAATATCGATTAAAACACAGCCTGGATTACCAAGGAATATAACGATCAAGTTATTGTCCGCAGTCTTTATAGACACGTATTTTTATTACCAATATAAAGTCATCATAATCTATGAAGTATTGTTTTGGCTTCTTAACGTGAGGTCACGGTTCAAACCCCAGATTAAAACGAAATGATTTCTGGCAAAAACTCTGAGAGTAATATAAAATTGCCATGAATAAAATTTTCTCAAAAAATCTGTCGTTCGGAGTCGACTTGTATAAAATGTATAAAATTAACACACACAACATAAATGGTGTGAGAAGCTACGTCATAAATTCTGACTGAAGGGTTATATTGTATTTGATTTTTAAAAATGCTTCTTTAATAATTCCACGAAACAAGAAATTTTTCTAAAGTTGCCGCTGTCATTAACTGTAATCAATTGATACAATTTCATGCCACATTGTCATTTAATGATGACAAAAATATGTCAATTTTTTAATATAATTATTGTTAAACGGATACAAAAAAATTGTTTAAAATAAAATTCATCAGAAAAACGTAAATACATACGTTTTTTTTTAAATTGTGGTCATTTGGCGGCTGATGACAAAGGTAGACACTGTGGTTTCATATAATTATGATGGCTTTTACTTTGTAATCGGGGCAAAATATCATTTTTTTGTTATTCGTTAACTTTAATAATAAAAAATAAAATTAAAAAAAAAAATAATACTTTAAACATATAAAATCACAATAAATCAGTGCACAGATAAAAAAATTTAAATTTAATTAAAAAGCCAAGCAATTTCATTTGCATTAAGGCAGACAAAAACACAGAAAAAAAATCACAAGACAACTCAATAATGACATGAAAAAAAGAAAAACTAAAAATAAAAAAATTTATATCGAACAATAAATAAATTATAAACGAATTCAAAACAACAATTACAATAACAACAACAATAATATGAATAATAATTTTGAAATATTGAAATTGTTTCTGTCAACCTGTCTTTGTCTCTGTTCAAATCTTGTAGGTCTGGTCTGCCTGTAGTTTTTGTCGTTTTAAATAAATTTCTTTTAAATCTCTTCAGTGATACGAGATTTTGATCTGAACAAGAGATTTTATAGGCAAATAATGACAATAATGTTTACAACAATAATAGAAAATTAAATGCAGCATCCATATATTGATTCATAATAGAATTTAATATTCAAATAAAAGCCAAGCCATTCAACATAAAACTCTTCTTTATACTAATACGAACAACACAATCAAACTCATAATGCAATACAGTGGTGGCAACGTTTTAAGTGCAGTCTTTTTAATGTTAAATTGCGAAAATCTCTGTGTGCTATTTAATAGACTCGTTTTAATGACACAACTGTCTTATGGTAGCCTCGTTTAAAGCTTAATAACATTTTAGAAAATTTATATGAAGCATAAATAGAGCATTGAAATGCCCGATAGGAAATGCAATTCAATTAGTGGACTACAAACATTACATTATTGGACAATAAAATACTTTAGAGTCTGGCTTCTGACATTACCCATTACTGATGGGACCTACATCGAATCCGATCGATTGATATACATTAGTGGACATTACAAACCGTCAGTCAGGATTACCACCTAGCTTCCTGTGTCAATTTTGTACATGAGTGGCGGGACCCACAGTTTAAATTCGACTCCGAACAACAGATTTTTGAGAAACTTTTCATGGCAATTTTATTTTATTCTCAGAGTTTTTGCCAGAAATCCGCTTAGAGGAAGTCATTGAAAAAATATTTCTTGCTTCTGCTTGGTTGGAGATGTCTGACATCGGGTCTAATAACCCAACTACCTACTAGACTGCGGCGCCTTCTATCTTCCGATCGATTTAAGCAGCTTTTTTATGGCAAGATTTTGCTGGAAGTCAGGGACTTTCAAAGGAATTATGCTCTAGTATTTCATTTTTTGTTTGTTTAAATGCCAAAGCAGAGATTTGAACTCTTGATATCTCGACTGGCTAGCCAACACATCACTCTCTAGACTAGGATGACCACCATGTAAGAATTAAATAGTTTTTTCATTTTTAGTAACGTAAATATTATGATCATAACTCTTATTTGATGACAAAATAAGTTTTTTGTCACTTCTTGTCTTACGACAAGATTTGTTAAAGATAAAAAATCTTTTGCACACAAGTTTATTGACAGAAAAACTCTCCAGATTTTTTAGTTAAATATTTTTGTTGGTGAAAAAAAAGATGATTTTGTAGGCAATTTTTGATGACAGAGAAATATTGTCATAATTATTTATGACAAAATTACTTGTTGATGACAAAAGACGTTTTCTCTCGATCACGTTGTAAGCAATTGCGTTTTTTCTGTACTATTTTAAGACTGAAGTTGTAAAATTTGAAGTCTGTTGTGCTTTTTTTTGTATCAGTTATTGTCAGAATGTGACAAGTGACATTATATGAAAAATGAAGTAATATTTACAAATGTGAAGAAAGTCGTGCTTTAGTTTTGCAGGCATTTCAAAAATCATTGAAATAAATTTAAATGATTGTGGTGATCATAGCTTGCTTTTATCACGAATATACTGAAAAATTTATGTTTTTGTACCCGTAAACAACAACAATTTTTTTATTGTAAAAAAATAAAACAATGGAGCTTTCTCTTCAAATATTTTTAATGTGTCAATAAAGTTTTGTTGGAAAAGGTTTAATATACTGAGTAGAACAGATTACGGCCAACAAAGTTGACAATAATTTTATTTAAAAGCTATTTTATATAAATGTTTCTATACAAAAATTTTTATATTGGAGAAGTTGACAAAAATTTTCTGTAGAAAATATTTGTAATTTTGAAGATAGCAAATATGTCATTATTTAATGACAACAATATTTCATGTAATTAATTGTCGGTAAAACAATATATTTAGAAAATTACCATATTTATTACCGTATATTCAAATTTTATACATCAACATAAACCGTAATCCATCAAAAGTAGTCGTAATTTTTCGATGTCATCAAATGTGACTACAATGTTCTATAAATACTATTTGCATCCATCAATAGAGGGATAAAGAGAAACGACTTTCATTGATAATATTTTCATAAGAAGCTTTTCTAGCCATCTAATATGGGTTTTTTTTGATTGTGACAAGAACTTTGTTTCCCCTTAGAATAGTGAAAACAATTTCATTGTCACAAAAAAGTATGACAATTTTAGTTATCTTTAAAATAGTAACAAAAAAAATTTTTTTTTTTGCTTAAAAAACAAGTATTGTCTGCAAATAATAATTGATGTCATTAAAAGTGACATAAATTTTCTCTCAATATTTATAGTTGTCATTATATGGCTACAAGTGTCTACAATATTTTAGAATAAAATGTTTTGAAGATCATCAAAAAAAGAAAAAATTTTATTTTCTTACATAAAGACACTTCAAATATGTTTTTATACATTTTGTCAGAAGCAGATAAAATTCATGACACTTGCCACAATTTAAAATACGTGTAATGTTGTCATTGTTGGCAGAAATCTTGTCGATTTCAATGGCTACGCGGAATGTGTTTTCCAACAACCTTTTCCCAATAGATGTCATGTCATTTGTATGACATAAATTTTGCGATCACTGACTGTAATTTTAGACAGATGACTTCGTCACTAGCAAAATGAAGAGGAATTATCATTGTTGTCAGAAATATTCTCATATTAATGGCATAAGTTATATTCTACCAATATGTGATTACAATTTTTGTCACTAGCAAAATGAAGATGGCATGTCATTGTTGTCATTTGTGTCACATAAATTTTGCTGTCATCAAGATTTTTCCGCAATTTGAAACAACCATTTTTGTCACTACCACAATGAATACGAATAATAATAATAATTTATTGAATAATTTTGTTGTCATCCTAAATGACAATTTTAGAATGGAAATTTCACTTTTTTTTCCAAATTAACCTAAACTTTTTATTAGTATTAGACGGTCCAGGATATAAAACTTTTCTTTACAAAAAAAAAAAAAAAAAAAAAAAAAAACTTTTCATTATTCTCATAAAAGTGAAAATAAATTTCCTTTAGAAAATTATTATTTTCCTCTCACTGGCTTTTTAGAAAATTTCCTATTGTCCCAGTTTGTGAAAATCTTTTGGTCAGATAAAATAAATCAAATTTTCAATGGAAACACAAGTTTTTGCCCAACTGCCAAACTGAAGATAAATTAAGGACAGGACAGGACACCATAATAAATGTGGTTTATAATATAGTACATCATCTATGAGGGTGGACTAGATTTTGTCTATGTGAGTATATTCTTATCGAACACATGCAAAAGTACACCAAGTCTATTTATGTGCCCGAGTATGTGTGCGGGAGTGAATGGATGTTTGTGGTCGATAATAATAATAATAGGAGCGAGCTCTGTGTATTGGACCAAGTACCTTGATATTTTGTGGTTCTATTGAAATTACTTTTAAAATTTTTTATTCCGACCGTAACGAAGTATTAAATTTTCACAACCAAAACACAGATTTAAGGGAAATGAAAAGTTTTGAAATGCCTACAGAAAATTTGTGAAAAAATAAAATCAAACATTCTGTATTGATAAACATTGTAATAGAGAAGGAAGGGAGGCAAGCTACAGAGAGAGAGAGAGAGAGGGAAAGAGAGAAAATCAAATAAAAATTGAAATAGAAATCAAGCAGAAATATTAAACAACCATTTACTAAAATACGGAAGACAATCATCCGAGTATATCCTGCTGTACACACATGATTATGATGATGATGATGACTGGGTGTATGTATGTGTGAGAGAGAGAGAGAGATGAAATTTATATACGTACAAAAGTCTGTATTGGTTTGGTAAATGACTTTGACTATTTGTAATGTCATGGGTGGTTGAAAATATCTGCCATGCATAAATACATTTATGATGTCAACTTCTCTTCTATTTCTTCTCCCCCACTAGACTTCCGAGTTTATCTCTGTATTTGGCAATGCTACAGATTTATTTTCCATCTGTCTGTGTCTCTCTTTCTGTCTTTATTCTGTTGTTCTGTTTGTCTATCCCTGGTCTATTGATGATATGTTTGGTCATTGATTCTCTATATGAGTTTGATTAAGAGTTTAGCTTGTAAATGACATTTTGTTTCTCTCTTGTATGTATGTGTTCACTGGCATAGCCAAGCAAGCAGCACTCCGTTTGGTGCCCATTAGAATGTGTTTTTGAGCATGAGTGTCATACGTTGAGTTCAAATTCTATTCAATTTCTATAAATAAGTGGTCGGTGGCAATTGCATTGTACTCTGTAGCCTCATGGTTATCCATAGCCATTCACTCTAGTGATGTTGTATCTGTACGTATCCTGTATTTGATTCATATCCATACGTTATTTACACATAAGGATCTAACGCTCTCTTGCCCCTCCCTACAATTAGAATGATGTGTAGTATTTTGTATGGACACTTGGTTTTGGGATATGTTTGATGACTACGTCTATAACAACAACAACAACAGAGCAAGGAGACATAAAAAACCTATTAAATTATGGACAAAACTGGATATTGAAGATTTCTCTTAATTTATCATAAACGAAATGCCTGGTGTGTCTGTCTGCCTTGCCCTCGGCTCTGTAAATTATGGTGACAAAACGAAGAGAAGAAAAATTTAAATAAGAATTGAAAACTTATAACCAAAATGGTTGAAATTCATTCATTTGGGTTGTATTTAAATGGAAAAACAATCAAATTTTCTATAAACGAGAACAGCACCAGCACATTCTAAAAAAAAAATAAAAAACGAATTCATTTTAATAGAATGTCAATAACACGACATGATTTCTTTGTTTTCTTCTTTTATTTTGAGTTGCTGACAAAATTGCCCAACAAATCCGTGTTAAAATTTCGTTTTGTCTCTTAATTAAAATCGTTTAAGAGATATGTCACTTGCAGTTCGAAGCATTTAATTGAGTGACATCAAAATTTTTGTTCGTCTCTTGTTGTTGTTTTTTTTTTGTCAATTTAATTAGAAATGTTTTTTTAAAAAAAATATATGTCAACAAAATCTCATATAAATCTGTTGATATTTCCACAAATAGGCATTAAAATTTCTATTATCATATGAACATTCTTGTCATCGTTTTTTTTTAACACTTCTTTCGTATGTTCATTAAATAATTTACTACTATGACCACATTTCATTATTTTTTTTTTTGTATAGGTTTTCATAATAAAAAATTATTGTAAAAATGGAAATATTTCATGACAGTTTTGAATATGACATCAAGGGTCTGCCGTAGTATAAAACTGATTTTGAATGGAAATTTGCTGTAATTTTTTCTTTCGTTTTAATTTTAGAAATTATTAAAATTGTTTGAAGAAAAAGCTCCAAGTTTGTTAATGACATAAAATTATTTTTATAGAAAATTTTTTTATAGAAATTTTTTTAAAAAAGTTTTAATGACAACACTATTTAGTATGGAAAGTGATGACAAAGTCAAACAATTTCGCAATTTACATTTTAATTTTATTATCATTTCAAACAACATTCATATTTCATTACAACAGATTTAAATTTTGTTTTTTAAAATTAATTTCCATACAAAATTTTTGCTATTTGTTGTCATAATTGTTGTCATTAAAAATGACATAAAAATTTTCTGTAAGAAATTGTTGACATAAATAGGTTGAATAATTTATAGTCACCGTAGTGAAGTAGGTAGTGAGTTAGCTTACTAAACCCGTGCCCTAGCTCAGACAACTTGAACAATTCGGAATATGAAAATATATTTCTCTGTCGCTACCTCTAAGCATTTTATTGGCATAACTTTGAGAGTGAGAGTGAGAGTGAGACTGTGCCTACGTGGTACAGATATGGTCCGTTATGCACTACACATCCTTCAACAGCAACGTCTAAACGTTCATACATTGCTGCTAATGTGTGTGTATCGGGTCTTTTTTAAAGCGATTCCTTATGCCTTTAAAGTCGCCGTAGTCTAGTAGGTAGTGTGTTGGCTTATTAGACGTAAAGCCGGGGTTCGAGCCCCACCCCAGACATCAAAACAAAAATACAAAAAGCCTTTCTTTGGCGACTTCCTCTCATCAGATTTCTGGAAAATTCTGGTAAATAAAAATTGCCATGAAATGTTTCTCAAAAATCTGTCGTTCTGAATCGACTTTAAACTGTAGGTCCCGCCACTCATATATATAAATTAACACACACAACATAAGTGGTGCGAGAAGCTAGGTCATAACCCTAACTGAAGGGCTGTAATGACCAATTATGTATGTATGTAAAAAGTTTTCCAAATCTGTCATTCAAAGTCATTACTAAACAGTAGGTCATACCACTTGTGGATAAAATTAACACAAACAATATGGTTGGTGAGAGAAGCTAGGTTGTAATCTAGACTAAAGTGTTGTAATAACCAATTAAGTTAGTAAGTAAGATTTTTTTATAAAAAAAATTAATGCATTTCAAATTATTGTCGTTTTAAATGACACAAAAATTTTCTAAAGATAGTTAATTCACTTTGCATAGGTGAACATTTTGCTTTCCGACATTACTAATGTCTATTAAAAACGGCATCATTTCAAGTGGCAAAGAAATTTTCTTTTGTAGAGAATTATTGTGATTTGCAATGATGACATGAAAATTTTCTAGTATTAGATCGATAAAGATAAAAAGAAAATGTCTTTTAAAACATCTTGTCATGTAGAATGACACGAAATTATTTTATTGATCACAAGTTTCCAATATAAGCACTCGTGTTTATATGTGTAAATAAATGTCGTTAAAATTGTTATCGTTTTAAACGACAATTATACTATAGAATAACTATGTAGCTTCAAATTCAATAGAGATTTTTTAAAGATGATAATTAATGTCGTTGATTAATGTCATTTTTGTCACATCCAATGACATAAATTGTTGTAATTTTAAGTGGCGTAAATATTTTCTATCGTCGTCATTTTAAATGACATGAAAACTTTTCGTATAAAATTGTGTTTCGTTTCGATTAAATGTAGAAAATTTGTTGTCATTAAAAATGACAAGACATGACATTATTTTATAGAAAATATTTTTTCTGTCCTTTGAGTCATGGAAAAAAAATTTAATTTCCAAAATACCATTCAATTTTCTTTCAAAAACAGAAGTAAAATCTCCTCGGAACATTTAAATCTTGTCGCCTTCAGTACCATATTATTGTGGTTTTGTTCAGGATTAAATAATGGCTATAAAAACTATCGTTGAGTGAACTCAATGTCAGAGTTATTAAGGCACTACAACTCAGATTGTCCGAGAATGCCGGATGTCTCTAAAGGAAGTAGACAGCCATTTGACGGTTAACCTCTTATGGGTCCCTAAAATCTGCGAATACTTCACAATGATTTCTTTAGAAGTGATGAGGAATAAAAGGGGACCAGAGAATATCTCAGTCCTTATTAGCCTCATGGGAAACTCAAACGACAGATTCTTCAGCACACAGAATTTATTGACAGAAGACTGAATATAATCCACAGCTTTACAAAACTATATTTTACGTATTGTCAATGTCAAAATTGAAATTATCATTCATTGTCATACAAAACTGACATAGAAAATGACTCAACATTGTTAATAATTTTCCTTATCGCGATATATTGTGTGAAATTCTTCTAAAACAATTCTAAGCAAATTCATTTTATTGAGAGTTTTTCAATGACATTACTCGGCTAATGAATGTTTTTAATTTCAAAAGCGATTTTTAATTATCAATTATTCCTTCCTCTCTCTCTTTCCTGATCTTTATGCTTTCGGAACAGTATATGTATTGTATGGACACCTTAACATGTATTCAGTTCGTATATGTTTTCCAAACTCTTTTTTGTAACACGTTTGAAATGAGAAAAAAGGGGGAATGCATAAATGCTTCCATTTAAGCAAATAAAAGTAGAAATAGTGTTACAACATTTGAACATACATATGTACATATGTATGTACTCAATAATACAATTTCACTTGCTATCACCTCAGCTTGTTACAAAGTAACATGTGAACAACACGATAAGCATTTAGGTGATCATATCGTTTGAACTTTTTTCCACCCTTTGCTGTAGTGGCACGTATTCCATTCATTTTGCAGGATGTAATGTATTACAGTAATTTCTCTTGAAAATGTTTGCTGGGTTATTGCCAGTGGAAAAGTTAACAAAACATTATGATGTATCAGTAAAGTGTTACACATGCACATATGCAAACATGTAGTTGTCATGTAAAATTCTGAAACAAACACTAACTGATCAACTTCTAACTTTACTTTCTGTCGGTATAAAATGGTAGTTTTTGTGTGTAAAGGTGTAGTGGAAAGATTTCATTGAAATTTTCTCTTCTTTCCGTTATATTGTTCTCATATTTGGGAGATGATGTTACTATGTTTCTCTTGGAAGTTAAGGAGAACAACTGAAGTAATCTGATATACAGGTATGTAGGTTGCAGTAGTAGCAACCTATCAACCAAAAGCTCAGTTGAATGCGGCCTGTTGTGACGCCATTGATGTTCAGCTAATGCAGCAAAATTCTACTCCTATCGAAATCTACTCCTGTCGTTAGCTCCGAGAAAAATTCAAGGTTTTCATAATTGATCGACAATGTTGACATCGATTCATCACGATTCTATCAAGAGCAGCTCATATACAAACTACTAAAGTTGACTATAGGGACTCTAATAGATTTCTAATTACTACACCTTGTATGTCATTATAATCATGCAGCAATGGCATAAAAAACTATCATTGTCAACATTTGACAGTTACGTGCACTACAGTCATCTCTACTTTTCTCTTTGTTGTCTCCTGTAAAATCCTTACACTCACACTTATATACTTACACCCAAAACACACACTTTCATATCAATGTCTGATGAGGATGATGATGATGAAAACTGTAAATGTGATTATTGAGACTACAAGGCATCAATTATCCTCAACTGTTTTTTTGTTTTTTTTTTCCTTTTTTGAATTTGTGTTGGTTTATGTATGCATAAGTACGAGTATGTGTTGGTTGGTGAGTGTTTGATTGTTTTCAGTCACATAAAACCAAGTTGCTCGTAAAATAGCCGTACAGCATGCAGTTGAAAAACGAAATCGGAAAAATTAGGCCATGGTTGTAGTGTTTGACTTGTGTAAATGAAACCATCGATATGTTCAATTATGGTGTAAAAAGTTGAAAGCATTCCGTCCTTTCATTCCACGAAAAAAAAAAAAGAAAAAGTTGTTGAACAAATTTCCAAATAATTTTTAAATCAATTAATGAAACATTAATTGAATACATGATGCTGTCGTGGAATAAAAACAAAAAACATTTTCTCGTTTTATGTTTTACCTTAATTGGATTGAAAAAAAAATGTTCATAAAACAGAAAAAAACCGAGGCTAAGCGTGATGAATGTTACGAAAGCTTTGCACCATCAATTTCCTGGTTATTGCCTGGTTATAATTACGGAACGTTGAAACGTTCTAAACCTCCAATAAAGACTTCTTTTCTAAATAATTTAAACAATTTTACGGTATGGTGTTGAACGATAGGAGATTGAAAATGCAAGAGACTATAGATCCCCCGCGTATCTTACAGTAGTTGCTCAGTAGTTTAAATTTAAAATAATTATTTGAATACGAGAAAACTATCCTCATGATGGGAATCGCGTGACAAGTTCACAAGAGTGTTTTCCATTGTTCAACTGAACTGTGGACGGGACTAAGCTTGGATCCATTACAACTCACCAGTGATGAAATATCATTCAAAAGAAGGGGTTTCTTTAGCTAGTACATTAGTACCAAAAACGTCAAGCAGGTTTTTTCAGCCAATAAAGTCATGACGATCGATCTTTTCAGATACACGTGGAATAATCCACATTATCTACCTTCAAAATCGTAACTCTAACAAAAACGAGTATTACGACAATTTAATTGGTTTTGAAAAATTTGGGGTTTGAAAAATAAAAATTACTTGGGCAAGAAAGAAGTTCTTTTGTATGAATTTGATTACAAATTGCTGACTCATACGCCCCGATGTCCATATTAGCCATGAGATGACCATTATTTTTTCTTTCTAAACTTTAGCGATTAATTTTGTCAAGCTTTTCCATGTGATGAAAGAGTGTCAATAAAATACGTGACAAATTCTATGGCCTACAAACCTGATTTTAATTTCCCTCATTTGTAAAAGAAAGATGAACCCGCTAGCAGAAAGACTGCAAAGATCTAGGCCCGATGTGGATATATGCAGTGTCTAACTTAGACACTTCATAGCAGATATAAAAGGACACTGGTCTCGATATCTCACAGCAACTTCTGTAGAAGCTGTAACGGCGAGGAAGAAGTGGAGACCGAATAATATTTTTATTGTCATTTTCACTTTGAAGCCTAAGAAGAAGAGGAGTTTGAGTGAGCAACTTTTTTATTGACAGAATTTTAATACAACTTTCGGACTTGGCTGATAGATACCAACCAAGAGACGGAATAGAAAATATCGGTGTTACATACGCTAAGCTCCGTCAGGCGGCTGCGAGCATATCCTAACCAAACCTCATGTGAATTCCATTTTATTACAAACAAACCTTAATCCTCACTGATGGATACAAACTGAGCGGAACCGCAAGTGTCGGAATTAATCAGAAGATCAATAAGGCTGCGAATAACTGAAGCATCTTTCAGGCGGTATCGGTAATACAGGCTGCGGTAAAAATTATTGGGGACTCAAATATCCCCCAGCCAAACATTATCATACTTTCCGAAAACCAGATGGCTATCAGAGAACTAAGTTCCAACGTGGTGAACTCCAAAATGTCTAAATGAGGAGAACGATAAGATGTCCATATCATATGTTTACCAAGAGAAAATAGTACTCCAGTTAACTGCAAAGCAGGTGATCTAGCCAAGCGTGATACAACCATCGAAGTCTCCGAAAAATTCTAGACTTTGGGAATCCCATTGGCGACCTGTAAGCTTATAATTAACAATGCCGTCTACGATTCCGTCAACGGCAGAGAAGCGGCGTCATACACGGGTTGAACAGTGCAAAAAGCAGGTTGGAGAAGGCTGTTTAAACTCCAAAGAAGCATCCATAGTATGACTGTCTGGGTCATAACGGAACATTGCATTATGGGTACGCATGCGAGGCGCATTGGTCTATGGAACCTTGCACACGATTTCTGTAGAAGCTGCAGAGATGAGGAAGAGAATAAGATGGTTCTTTACCTACTGGGAACATACTCGGCACTATGTCAAAGTAGAAAAAGGCATCCTAGATGGCATGGATGATTTTGAGGTACTGTCAAGCAGGGACATTGGCAGCCTGAGTCGCTTAATCTGAAGCTCCGAGTGGCTCAAAGGCTAACGCGATAATGGAGGGGGGCCCTATGTGTCATAGATATGTTCATCCTACTTCTTATGGTGGACATCCACCTCTGCCTGCCTAACATGATTGAATTCCCACCTGGTTACTCCAGTGAACTCCCTGTGATGAAGCAGTTTGCGGCATTCTTCTGAATTTTCAATTCCAATTGCTTAATGAATAGCAAATGAATAGAAAGTACTATACATTAATACTGTTTCGATTCAAAGAAATTTTATTCATAAACAATTCAGCAACAACAACAACAACAACAACAACAACAACAACTGTATGATTAGCATTGTCTTAACGTATTTTCCACAGTCCAAAGTTCAAGGAACGGTTAAATTTGTGCCTTTAAACTTCAGTTGCATGGCAAATAAGCCATGCTTCGTAGTATTCTTCACAATTCCGTCTCTCTTTTTCAGTCACAAACACATCAAACTGTCATCAACATGTTGGTAATCAAAATACAAAAAACAAAACTGGTAACTTGAAAATGTGCAACGAATTGCAATATTCTCTGCAGAAACAAAAAAGTCTCTTTGTCCCTTAGACAGTGTGTCAGCCTATTTGTCTGTCCCTACTGGAGTACATAGTGTCGCAAGCGTTTGTATGTGTCTCTTGGCCTATCTGAGCTGGTTGTACAACAACATGTTGGACATGGTGTGGTAACGTAATAAATCCGTTGTATGTTCTTGTGTTACCAATTTAAATGTAAGACAACCGAAACGAAAAAAAATAACAAACATGCCACAGTATTACCAACGTGCCCAACAGCACTGCACACAAGGCAGCATAAGGCTTGTTTTGATTTTTAAAAAATTCACATGCTTTTGCCGCTTATATAAGAAGATTTTTTTTTGGCTTTAACTTAAACTGCATTTTTGTTGCAGACAACAACTCGAACAACAACAACATTGACAACATAAAAAAATGATGTTATTGTTGTTATTGCTGTTGCTGGTTGCAGTTAAGTTTAATGCTAATGAAAAGTGGAGGTAATTTACAAAAGAAAAACAAAGAAAAACGAAACGAAGATTGTCAAGTCTAGAGGAGTGGTAGGCATGAAATTGAAATGAAATGCAAGGAAAATGGAGAAAAAAACCATAACAAAAGAGACCCAATTATTGGTAACTAACTACCAAAAACAACGACAATAAAAACAACAACAAAAAACAAGAGAGAAGAAAAAGAATACAATAAAAAACTTACCTACCACTGCTCGCTCGTGCAACACCAGACAATTGCAGACAATCAGTTATAAAAGAGTCAAGTCAGTTAGTCAGTCATTCAAACAATTGCCGCACGTCTGTATTTGTGTCTATGTCCGTGTCTGTGTCTGTCCTTTTATACGTACGTCTGCTGGGCTTGTATATACGTTTATAGACCGGCTTTAATATGAGTGGCAGTTGTAACATGTAGTTTAACACATTCATATGCATGTAGTAGACTCGTATTTGTTTTTTTTTCTTCTTCTTCTATCAATAAGGCCCAGTAGTCAGGCGTTGTGTGTGTGCTTCACTCTCTCTCTCTCTCTTCGTCACTCATTCACTTTGTGTGTGTCTGTCATGGTAATGTTATAAGAAATGATGGCCACATTTTGTGGTCGTTGTGTGTGTGTATGTGTGTGTGTTGTCACAGGTTGTAAACATGTTTGGACATGTCCCATGTTTCATGTTTTTCATTCGTTTTTTTTTTCTTCACAGTTTCAGTTCTTTTTTTTTTTTTTTTTTTTTTTTGTTGTTGTTGCAGATTTTCTATTCTCTGAACATTGTGAACAAAATATTACTACTGTCCGTAGTCTATCATTGTCAGTGTCAAATTGTGGGCTTGGTTGGTTGATTTTGGTTTGTTAGAATTTTGACCCTTTTATTGTGTTATTGTCCACTGAGTCATACAGAAAATTGGAAAATTGCTTTGTGTTGACGAATTGCACGATTTAAATTTGATTAAAAATTTAATCAATTAATCTCTCTTTCTAGATTTCTGTTTAGATTATATCAATCATATCGAACATTATTATTCTTTATTTATTTATTGTTCTTATATTAACGATTTGTTTTTCCATTAATACAACACTTCTTTAAGAGTTTTCTATTTAACTATTGTCTTGAGTTCCTTTAGCGAGGTCATCGTATATCAAATATTTTTTCGTATTTTGTTTTGTTCGAAATGTCTGTTCCAAGTACACCACAGCCGCTTGTCTAATAAGCCAAGTCTTCTACTAGACTGTGAAGGCTAGCCTAGCCCTAGCCTCAAAACCACTCATGTAGTAAGTACCCAAGTACTTCCTTCTCCTTTGGCAAAGAGCCGGGCATGTACCCAGCATGTGGGGGACAGTCTCCTCTTCTTCCTCATCACTGCAGCTTTTGTAGAAGTCGTTAGCAAAGTATCCAAGACCAATGCACCTCGCATGCGTACCCATAATGCAATGCCCCGTAGTCTTATGGCAGGATTCACTGCACAGAAGACTCTTAGCGTTCCATATTGAAAAGGACAGCGCCACGCAATATAAATTTTATGACCCTAGTTTCATAAGATAAGAGGTTTGTTAATTACTGAAGGCGTACATTGGTAGGTGAAATTGCTGTGCTCTAATAGGCAGTGTGTTTGTTTATTTGATTAGAGCCCGTGCTTTAAATCTCAGTTCAAACATATATAACATACATACATAATTGGCCAGTACAACCCTTCAGGCAGGATTACAGCCTAGCTTCTCACACCACTCATGTTGTGTGTGTTAATTTTATATATGAGTGGCGGAACGTACAGTTTAAAGTCGACTCCGAACGACAGCTTTTTGAGAAACTTTTCATGGGAATTTTTATTTACTCTCAGAGTTTTTGCCATAAATCAGCTGAGAGAAAGTCGCCGAAGAAATATTTTTTCATATTTCGTTTTGGTTGATGATGCCAGATATTTAAGCTATGGAAAGCTATGGAAATGTCAACTATAATCTAAAAATGAGCTCGACGCGATATTGGTTATAGAAGTTGGCTGTATTTTCTTTTGAAAACAATATTTAGTTAGAAAGACGCCTCCAATGGCCATGAGTTAACGAGTTAATATTCTGTTGCGTTTAATTTCCAATGATTTAGCCAACATGGACTGTAAACAACGAAGATACTTTCTTGGAATTATTGTTGTGCCTTGAAAAAAAAATGTTCAAATGGTAGAGAAAATCTGTCACATCATTACGTCATTGTTATCCGTAACAAATTATTTACTCTCAGAGTTTTTGCCATAAATCAGCTGAGAGGAAGTCGCAGAAGAAATATTTTTTCATGTTTTCGTTTTAATGTCTGACCTGGGGTTTGAACCGTGGCCTTGCGTCTAATAAGCCAATACACCACCTACAAGACTACGGTGACTCCAGTTCAAACCTTTTGAACAAAAAACGAAATATGAATAAAAAATATTTTTTTTCTTTCGGCGACTTCCTCTCAGCAGATATATGGAACAACTCTGAGAGTAAATAAAAAAAAAGTAAAAACTTTTCACGGAGTTTCTCAAAAATTCTGTCGTTTAGAGTTGACATTAAACAATAAGTACCGCTATTCGTGGATAAAATTAAAACACTCGACATGAGTGTTGTTGGAAACTAGGTTGTGATCTTGACTAAAGGGTGGGTTGTACACTGGCCAATTAAATAAATAAGTATGTAAGCACATTGACAGGCTAGTAAATTATCTATCGAGATAATTCTACTGGAGATACAATCTCAACAGTTTACGTTTTCTAACTGAGTCGGAGAATAGATTCTGTCCAGAGAATGACGAACCCTAAGGGTACAATTTTTTCGACAGCATGGCGGTATTCAAGTCCATATTGAATGTGTTTAATTGAAGTGAATTGGACCCGGAGGGTCCAGAAGAAATTGCTATTTAAACATGACATGAACGGCATGTTTCTTTCTATTGTAGAACAATTTTAGGTGCAATGGTACAATTGGACGAATTTGATTTACGGGATTGGAATAATAATTCTATACTCCCTGATACCATGCATTTATAAGAGGAGAGTGTGTATGGAGAGTGTGTATGGATTCATTTCTTATTTATATGAAGGAATCATATCGGCGATCTTGACAAAGTTTGTTAAGAGATCTCTCGTTTCTAGGCAAATTACAATGTGTGCCCGATTTAATCTAAAAATTGTTTAAGTTTGACAAGCTAGAAAATGCAAGATCATGATGGCGAATAGAGCGATGCGCAATGTACGGCATAGAATCTCTCCTTTATTTCCTTAATGACTTCATTTCCAAACTTGATAATAGTATGCTCTTACTGGGATTAAAAAATGAAATTTTTAATTATTGGCCACGGGTTCTTGAGTCATAGATTAGCGGACTTCCTTCAACTTTAGTTTTTCGTTAAGATCAAATGGTATTTAGTATTTGTTTTATAATGCTCCAGTAAGCTAAGAAGAAATATTCTACGGGATCTGTGTGGCATTATAGATTCAAATTCCCTTAGGCTCACTTTCCATTCTTCTCGTAAAACTTATGGTATAAATTCAATTCTATTGACTTTTAGATTTATGTGATGCTCGCGACTTTGTGTGTGTGTTACATTAATTTAAATTCAATTATGTTACCTCTATGCCCTCTTCTTAGGTAATAAAATTTATTCGTCGTATTAAATTTTTTGGCATAGAGCTCGTCGTTATTGTTAAAAATTTAAATATTTTACCATTTTAATCTTTTAAACAACCGTTTAAACGAAAATTTATTATAATTTCGCTTTTCTTCTCCTCTCTTTTCCTTTTTGTTCTTTGGCAAGGATTACGTAAATATATGTATGTATGTTTTCTATGTATCCTTACGTTTTAACTTCCCATTTTATTTTGTTAGCATTACATGTGTTCTAAAATTAATATTTGTATTACGGTTAGTAATGTTAGTCTGTCTGTCTCTCTGACTTACCGTCGCTTGTTTACTTTAATTCTTTACATTCGTTATTGTGGTAATAAATTGTGGAAGGATTTTGTTGGATTTCCAAATTTGTTTCGTTTTTATTAATAAACGATTAAAATATTTACAGAGGAGAAATAAAATAAATGGAGAAATAAAATACACATTCAAGTATACAATACGACTTTGTAGTACCTTATGTCACAACATACTGTTGGAAAATAATTCATTGAACACTTAATTTAGAACGTGAGAAATATCGAATTCAATTGCCTAAACCGGTTACGTATTACGATTAAGTTTTTACACCAACAGTTTATTACAACTCGTCTTTTAGCTTATCAACAGATTTGGTGATCTCAATGGAGGTTTGCATGAAATTTATATCGAAATTTTTTATTCTATCACTACGAGATAAACATTTTTTTGAGAAAATCTGAGAGACGAGATATGTGAGTGCGAGGTTAGTGAAACTTAGTTGATGTGGCTCAACATTCAGCTGTAGATTAGTTAGTGAGCAACGCAAGTCATTACTGCATTTAATCGTAACTGCGCTATTCGTATGTGAAATACTCTTTCGGCGGATAGAGATCTTAAAAGGAGACAGTATCATCTGATTCATTATCCAATGGCTACTTATCTTGAGGACTAAATTGGCTTTCGTTGGTTGTGACATTCAGTATCAATTCGTCGGGTGAACACTCTTCTGGCCACTCTTTCATTATTCCTTGTACAGATAACAATGACGTAATGATGTGGCAGATTTTCTCTGCCATCTGAACATTTTTTTTCAAGGCACAACAATAATTCCAAGAAAGTAACTTCGTTGTTTTCAGTCCATGTTGCCTAAATCATGGCCATCTAAAAGCAACACAAAATATTAAAAACTCTCGTTAACTCATGGCTATTGGAGGCGTCTTTGTAATTGAATGTCGTTTTCAATGCAAAATACAGCCAACTTCTATAACCAATATCGCGTCGAGATCATTTTTAGATTATAGTTGACATTTCCATAGCTTTCCATAGCTTCAATATCTGGGATCATTAACCGATGGGATAGTTTTCCCCAATATTAGTTATGATTTTCGCCAAGGTCGTGTTTAATCGAGATAACACCGCCATTTCGCTTGCGACTGTGCCTACGTGGTAAAGATGTGGTGCGTTATGCACTACACATCCTTCAACAGCATCGACAAAAAGTTCATACATTGCTGTGTGTATCGGGTCTTGTTTGTGTTTAAAAAAAACAAAGTCGTTGAATTTTTTTAATCATTTAAAAGACCCATTAATGCCTTGAAGTACAGATTAGTGCTATCGAACGGGAGTCTTACTAAGATGGGTCTGGCAGTAAATGAGGGCAAAACAAAATATATGTTATCGACAAGTAGAGACATGGGGCGTGTTGATTCTCAGATTACGGCCGATAACTATACTTTTGATACAGTCAAGGAATTTATTTATCTTGGCTCCGCCGTTACCACCAAAAATGATGTCAGTCTGGAGATCAAGCGCAGGATCACTCTTGCCAACAGGTGCTACTATGGTCTCAATAGGCAATTGAGTAGCAGAGACCTCTCTCGTACGACAAAACTAATACTCTGCAAGACACTCATCCTACCCGTGCTTATTTATGGCGCAGAGGCATGGACCCTATTAAGAACTGATGCAGCAGCCTTGAGAGTATTCCAGAGAAAAGTCCTACGTAAGATCTTCGGTCCAGTGCGAATTGACCATGATTTCCGCATCCGATCCAACAGTGAGCTGTATGAGCTCCTCAACGACATAGACGTTGTGCAGCGTATTAATATCCAGCGGCTGCGCTGGATCGGTCATGTCGTTCGAATGGAGGAGGATGCTCCAGCGAGACGGGCATTTGATACGGGGATCTGTAGAAGTCGGCGAAGAGGACGACCTTGTATCCGTTGGAAAGACCAAATCGAGAAGCCTTGTCATCGATTGGTGTGACCAACTGGCGTAGGTGCGCAAGAAGCAGAGGCGCCTGGAAGGATGTGTTGCGGCAGGCCGAAATCCGTTAATCGGGTTGTTAATGGCCAATTAGGTAAGTAAGTAGGTTTTATCATGTTTCGTTTTGTTGGAAATGTCATGAACTGAGGCCACATGTCTAATAAGCCAACATACTAACTGCTAGACTACGGCGACTTCTAATCCCGAGGAATATGATGTATTTTATTAGAAAATTTTTCTTCCAGCCTTGAAGAGGCATAAGATCATTTGCCAGAATCCGGAATCCACAAAATACTATCAAATGCCCTGAAGTTTATTACGTGTTGATTGCTGTTGAACTGCAGTTGAAGTTCAGACAATTTTTTCTACAAAATTTAAAAATATTCTCCTGTGATATTGTAGAGTATAAGGAATTTTGCCTTAATAAGACTTTTCATATACACCTTCTCCCTCCTTCCCTGTCGTGCATACGTTATTAAACCAATTTAATATTTTCTTTATTTTTCCAAATATTTCTTATCAAACATCAGAAAAGGAAAAACCGCAAAACAAAAGAAAAGAACAAAAATTATGTGATAAAGAAAATGTTTTTCGTTGTTGAGGAAAAATTCAATTTCCTATCATTTCCTTTAGCAAACAAGAAAACTTTATCGACAAAAGAAAAGGAAAATAAAACATACACACGCACACAAGATTTAAATACGAAACCCATATACCCTTGAAAGGGAAAACATGAATCTTTTTATGTGTCTTTAAACATCGATTAACTGAAAGTGAAATGAAGAAAACCCACAAATTCTTGTGCTCATAAATGTAAGCAGCACAATTATTATTAGCTTGATTATCATAATCATGATTGTAATTATTTTAATCATAATGAAGAAAATTAATAAAAATTAAGATTTTATTATCGTTCACATTAACACACACAAAGCAAACGAACGTACTTACTGTGGCTTTACGTTCCATACAGACATCGTACTCGGATTACACATTGTTTGAACGCACACGCTCTCCTTATCGTCGTCATTCACACATGCATACAGCAGGTGTAAATTAGCAGTTTCCGTTTCCACTTACTTAACAGTTGTTATTGTTTGTGTTCCTTTTTTTTATTATTTTCAGTTTCTGTATACAAAGAAACGAGGAACAATAAAAGCTTTTGATGCAGAAAAAAAACAGAAAAAGGGAAAGAGAAAGAGAAAGAGGAAACTGAACAGATCTCATTACATACTCAATACTCGTAAATTATTTATTTTATTCTGTTCTTGCATACACATGTTAGCATGTACTGTACAAAGATTTGCTACAAATAACACACACGACGTATCGTTAGGAATTTTTTACGCCATCATTGGCAGCAGAACTTTTTTTACATGAAACTGATGTAACGCTGCTGTATGGTAATCAAAGTTAATCGTTAAAAAGGATTTATTTTTGTAAAAAACTTTTCAATGTTTCTGTTTTCCTTGGTATATAAATGTATATGTTCTGTGGTACAACAGGCAAAGTAATTTGTAAAGTTATTGAACTTTTGTGATTGATTAATTACAAGAGACTTACTCTTTAAATGTTGTTGGTTTTCTTAATTTTTTTAATGGGATTGGTATGGAACGAAAGCTTATTACTGCTGATGATTAGAAAGTTTACAACACTTCTTCAAGGGCATAAATGTATTCATGTAACGTCAGTATGGCATCTATCCTGAAGTATCCACCAACCGCCTTCGTACTTAGTTGATTATTACAACGTTTTAGTTAGGTTTACAGCCTAGCTCCAAATACTATTCATATTGTGATTGTTTAGCTTATCCATGAGTGACGGGAGGACATACAGTTTAAAGTCGAATCCGAACGACCGATTTTTGAGGAACTTTTTATGACAATTTTTAATAGAAGACTGCTGGGAGGAAGTCACCGAAAAAAATATTTTTTTCAATATTTCGTTATGTTTGAGATGAACCCCGAGTTCTCGTCTAATAAGTCAACACACGATTTATCAGACTACAGTGATTTCATCTTGTAAAACTCTTTGCTGTGCCATAACTCTCTCTCTTTAAGGAGCATTTAAGAAAGTTTTGGTAGCATCACGTCTTAAGAAGAAGCAGGAATCAGTGAGCAAATTTATTCACCCCTGCTACTAATACAAGACTCCAATATCGTTTCAATGAACATGTTGTTGGCAACGGCGGATAGCAATTTTATCAGCCTATGATCTGCTATAGAATATCAAATACATTGACCAATATTTTCCAACCATTGAGATGAGGTATGCACGAAAATGTTCGAAACGAAAAGCCTCTTCATGTAAAGCAGGGATTACCATTTCATAGCACAATTGTGCAGAGAGAATTCACACACATTGCTTATGCTCTTTTATTTAGTTGTCGATCAGACTGCGACAAGCATATATGTCCTTTATATGTCCTTAAAGCAAATTTTGATTGTTTTAATAGTCAACTAAATAATTTAGATGATATGGAAAGAGAAAAGCTTTTTTATAGACATAAAGCAACATTTTGGAAAAATTAAAAGGTTGGTTATCAGTAGGAGAGGAAATTTATGAACCAACATTAGATCCCAGCAAATATCTAAAAAACATTACCCAATTATTAAGTCGAAGATGTATGTATGAAATGAAAATCAAAATAGGGTATATTACTAAAATTTTTCTATGACTGGAAGCTCTCAACTTATTTTTTCTCTCTTACTCACTAACACACACCAAAAAAATTTTGAAAACCCCTGATGTAAAGCCTCTTCTACTACTTCAAATATGTCGCTTAGCAACTCAATAGCTTTGCCTGCTTAACCTATGGGTACTTAATAGGTGTAAGGCCACCAATTTTGAAACAGTTTAATTCAATATGAACCAGAATTATTTTTTAATTTATGTGTGTCCTAAAATCTTTGAAATTAATGGCTGTTCCACAGAATTTTTGGAGTTATTTTTATGGCTCACAAGTACACACATCTGACTAATGTTTGAGTCGCCCAACTTATTATTTCAATATAACAGATTTTGACGTGGTGTAAGATTTCCATGCAATTCGAATTCAACGGCACAGCTTCTTCTTTGTCCTCACTAATAAAATATTTTCCAAGTTGCGTATAAATCTATAAATCGAACCCTGATTACATGACATATGATTGTATCAAATATAGTACAGGAAAGTCTTTATTTAATGATGTTTATAGACAAAATAATACTAATAATTGGGGGGGGGATAATAAATATCTGCGTAGTGGGTGGATCTTGAAGATCACAAATAATATAAAATTTTCTATAAATTTTTCAACTCTTTGTTATTGAATAATCGTTGCTCGCTTTATTCTACACCGATTGCTGTGCTATTTACTTTAATGTGTATTTGCTCAGGTATTTTTGTGTGCTTATCTATAATACAATAATAATGAATATTTGATCTTCATAGCTTGGGCATTTGGACTTTTTCACATTTTTAATATTTTTTTTTTACGATCAATTGATTTTTTCTTTTAAGATTTTTCTTTTGATGTCTTTTTCGGACAGCCTTTCTCCCCTCAATGCCCTTTTTGTCCTGCTTTAATTTCACTTTTATTTCATAGAATTTCAAAGAAAAACACTTTTTTCTGGCTCCACCAGAGGTGGAAAATGAAAAAATTATTGGAAATTAATTTTTATTTTTGTGATGTCTTCACAAGCCCACACTACACCTATAAAGTTCTTAAAGAGATTATTAAAGACACGTTGTAGTGTTGATGTACTTTAAGGAATTTCTTTCATAAATATTTTCGTTTTTAGCTGTCAGTTTTTCCCCCCTAAAGAATTTAGGGTTGCATGTTGTTGTTTATCTTGTGAATCAAAAAAAGGAACAAAAAAAAACCAGAAGAAACTTTCAGAAGAAAGAAAAGTATCGCGTGCCTTAATACGATTTGTCGCCTTTTAATTTGTGGTATATTTTTTTCTCTGTGTGTTCAGAGGTTACGCCCTGTTAAGTCTTAAATGTTTCCTAATAGCCGGCCAATAAATACAATTCATCATTCGTTTTAACCCACATATACACATGAATACTCCAGTCATACAATCGGAATAATCCCAAAAAAAAAGAAAAAAACAAAAAGAATTCCATTTCAACATCATCATCGTCAATGACAAGACTGAATGAGGCAGCAGCGGCAGCAGTAGCACCATTTGTTTTTGGCAGTGGCATTAAACAACTGAAGCAGCACTAACAGTCCCTACCATTAGCTCAACGCCCCACCATCGTCAGCATGTAGCAGATTGTTGTGTGTATGTTTTTGTGGTTAAAACATGAAAACAAATTATCATTAATTAGTGACGTAATTAATAATGAAAACTGTCATCATTATTTTTTTTTTTTCTCTCTCTCCTTCTCCTTCTCCTTTTCTCTGTTTTCTTTGTTTCTTTTTGGGGTTTTCGTGTGAAGACCTCCTCTCTCTATACCCAAATGAAAGAATGAAAATATTGCCCAACTATAGGAATATTTCCAATCTATAGGATAATTAACGAGTGTATATGTGTGCGTATACTATATGTGTGTGTTTGGGTGCTGGCAGGCGTTTTATCCTTAAGAATCAATACACAAGTAATTTAATGATTAATAAGGACCAAGAAAATGAATTGAGGATTTTAATCTTTATGTGTGTAATGAAATAATCAATGCATGCGTATGTGTGCGTGCATATGTATATATGTGTGTGTGTATGGAATATAATTACACGGAAATCTTTGCAATATTAAAGAATCGTATTGAAATTTTTATTCGTCGTAATTAAAACTGGCAATTATTGATATGGAAAATGATTATAAATATGGCCAGAAATTGGTATGGAATTGTTTTACTTTCAACAGAAAATTATTATTAAAGATGTATTGTTTACGGATAAATATTAAGAATTTTATAGGCAATGAAAACAAGTTTTGTCAATATCATATGATAATTATTTGGATAACAAAAACATTACAATATGGGCTATGAATTGTTTCACCCATATTCTCCGGATTTCTGCGATGGATAAGAAAGCAATTCATAGATTAACTCATTAATTTGAATTGAAAAATAAAAACTAAATGACGTAATTTGCACAAATTTTGGGACTCAATTGACAATGCCAGCGTTTTTCTTTCAGTTAAGAGTGGAGAAATTCAAAAAGTTTTGTGATAACATTTTGTTTGTTCGTATTAAAAATTAGCTTCGTCGGCTATATCTCCACTCCAAGGGTTACCCGACCGTAACGAAAACTGTTTTGGAATCCTTGATCCAATAGCCACTAGGTCAGAATACTGCACCGTTTTAAATTTTATCGAATTTTTTCTGATTTATGGAGGTCATATTCAGTAAAAATACTTGACTTTTCAACTTTATTATCTCCAATAAGCAAATTGTTATCTTCATATATTTTTTAATTCAAAGGTTTAGCTTCGTCTTCCTTTCATTTTGATTTAATTTTCTTTCCACCCTTTTCTAAATTTTACAATTGTGTTAACTTAACAGTGTGTGTTAACATAACATTCACTGTAAAAAAAAGAATACAAATTTCGTAGCTAACTTCACACACATGCATGTAGTGCGTTGGTTCAAACCCCAACTCAGGCATTTGGCACAAAACGAAATATTAAAAAATATTTCTTTGCAGATTTCTGGCAAAAACTCTGAGAGTAAATAAAAATGCCATGAAGAGTTTCCAAAAAAATCCGTCGTTCGGAGTCGACTTTAAACTGTAGGTCCCGCCACTCATGCATAAAATTAGCACACAATATAAGTGGTGTGAGAAACTAAGTCGTAATCCTGACTGAATGATTGTAATGACCACTTGAGTAAGTACATATAATCGTTTGTATATGAGGCTTGTAGTAACACTCCTTCGATATTTAAGGTATTCTCGTTTATTTATTATTATATTAATGTAATGTAAAGTCCATTGGAACCGCAAATCATGAATTACTTCTTAAAGAGGACCGTGTAATTTGAACTATATATCGTAACAGCTAAGTGTCGATAAAGATCAGTGCAGTTCATTATTGAGGAGTTATATATGCATACATAGTATACCGGAATAGGCCACCATTAAGCCTTTCATCATAGTTGTTAAAAAAAAATCCTCAGACTTACCATCTGTGAGCTTAAGGGTTTGATGCACGAAAGAAGATTAAAATGACGTTCAGTCATACATTTTTAAGTCATTGTAACTAAATGAAAATGTATTTCTATCACAAATTTTTTTTCATTTAAAAAATAAATGCAAACTGGAAAGACCCTGTAATTGTTTATTTCTCGATTATCTTTTTATGCCTATACTGACTAAGGTGGGATGGCATGATGATTGCATATTTTATTAATAATCAAAGCAATTTGAATTTCACTGTAATTTTAATACAAAGTGATGATCGGATAAACAGTCAACAGAGATATATTTTTATAGATTTCGAAATGATGTAAAAAGAGGTCACAATGAAAAAACACATTCCATTCCAGTATTTGTATTAAGAACAAGACATTGTTGTCTTGTGTTTATATATTGTTAATGCGTGGCACGATTTAAAATTGTTTGCTTGAACGGATAAACACATTGAAAGAAGCAAAAATTTGTTTAAAATACTTGGTTTTGTTTACAAACAATTTTTTCTTTCTTTTTTTGTTGTTGTTGTAAGATTTGTTAAAACGTGTTCAGACATTAAAAGATTATTTATCAAATCCATTATGTATATATGGATGAAAAAGAAAGCAAAAACCATAATCATTGGGTTTGTATGCACTTCACACCCACAAATAAAAAGAGGAGCCCCACAGTCAAAAAGTGCAGTCAGCCAGCCTCAGACGTTGCCAAACAATTTGAATTGAATGCTTTTGACGAAGGAAAAACTACAAGAAAAATAGAAAAAATGAAGAGCAAACACAATAGTTGTTCATTTAAGAACGTTTATTTGTAAAACATGCGTGCCTGAGCTGTAATACGCTTCAATGAAAGTGTAAAAAGCTCTTCCATTCTTTTATTTCTTGGTTGCCTTATTTCTCTCTTCCTTTGAAGGTGGTGTTAAAGTCAGTTAGACAAAGAGTTGTTAAATGTTTGTGGTCGAAATGCTTCGTTCGTTCGTTCGTTCATAGAAAAATGATAGGCAGATAATATCTTTTACACACGTTACCTCAGCTCTCTCTCGCTCTAGTCGCCTGTGATTATCTTCAGCTTTAACTGTAGTGTTGTATGGTTTTGGTCACTTGATTATACAAAAGCGAAAATTCAAACGAACGAACGTGAACGAGTGAATGAATGAATGAATTCTTAACACCTTTTTGCTTGCCACACTCACTTAGAGAGCAAAGAAAGAAGCAGCATATTATCGAAGCTCATTAACAGGCTGTTTATGCAGCCACTTATGCATACATGTTCTCATACAAATTGGTCATGCCACATGAGAGTTATACGACCACAAGCAGGTAACCACTACTAACTGAAACGACCACAACAATGTGTAGGGGTTTAGAATAAGGTGTAGTAGAAAGAAATTATTTCTTTGATCTGTATCGTGAGTTATATTGAAACTTCTTGGATACTTAAATGAAAGAGCTAAAAATTTCATCAACTTTGATAAGGTTTTAGTAGGTTTAGATGTGTGTTATAAATTGGGGACATACTCCTAATCACAGCATATACAGACATAAACACATAATTGGCCATCAAACCTCTTCAATCAGGATTACGACCTAGCTTCTCACAACACTTCTGTTGTGTGTGTTAATTTGATACATGATTAGGGCGACCTACAGTTTGAAGTCGACTCCGAACGACAGATTTTTGATAAACGTTTTCATGACACTTTTATTTTACTTTCAGAGTTTTTGTCAGAAGTCTGCTCAGAGGAAATCGCCGAAGAAACATCTTTTATATTGCGTTTAGGTGGAGATAAACCATGGCCTCATGTCTAAGAAGCCAACACACTAGCTCTTAGACTACGTTGCTTTCAATTCTGCACATACTACATATAATTGACCATTTTAGGGAATGAATGGAGTCATTAATGTTGCAACTCAAATATAAATGAAGTTTTTATTCTTTCGTCATGTTTTTTTTTTGTTTGGTCCACACCTTGACTATGTGGGTTCACTTGGGTTAAGTATTATTTTGTTGTTGTTGTTGTAATTGTTGATTTGAATATTTTAAACGTTTGTCTATTTAACCAAGTTTGAGTCCATCATCTCTGCACTTATGTATACGAGTATAATGCATGCAAATGGTGAAATGGCTATCATAATAAGCAGCTCTTTAGATGGCCTTTAATTCATCCGTTGACTGGTTAAATCCATAAAATGCTGTTTAAAGAACATTGTGGTGCAATTTGACTGAGCCGGAGTAGTGGAAAGAAAAAGTCGTGAAGACAGTCACTAGCAATATAGTTAACAGAACTTTAATGTTCCTATATTTAGTGAAATATGTACATACGTGTGCGAACAAATATGTGCATGTACGAGGACTTTCGAAAAGAGACATCACAGGACATTAAAAAAATAAAAACGAAGACTTAGCATATCGGTCTAGGTTTAAAGGCTTAATTTGTAAACTCCATCCGCCAACGTATTTTCATTCCAAAAAAAAAAGAAAGAAATCGGAACAAACTTTGCAACAGGACCATAACAAACTATTTGTAGACATAACACCACCACGATGACAATGTCCAAATATAAAACAATCTATCCGGCCTTAACACTTACTTACAAATACTGAGATAGAGAGAGAGAGAGAGAAACCGAAAGGGAGATTGAAATTTAAATACAGATCTGCAAAGGAATGCTTTCATTCTTAGATTTAATTTTTGTATCTTGTTACGTACATAACTCCAGTATGCGGATTCAATTCCTGCTTCAAATTATATACAACCGGTGTTTTGCCATTGATCTCCTGTACGTATAGTGTGGGTGGTTTGCAGCTTTATCTGAATAGAATGTCAAATCTGGTTATAAAATTAAGAAACAATGACTGATGCAGATAGAATTGGAAGTATGGGGGCGTTCTAGTATTGCCAACATGTTGTTAATTTCAGCTTCACGGAAAAGGAAATTCTGCTTTCAGGATCTTTTTTTAGCTATGCTGTAGTCTTGCTGTTTCCACTCCTTATATTGGAACAAGTCGCCGTAGTCTAGTAGGCAGTGTGTTGGCTTACTAGATTTGGGACCACAGTTCATAACCCGGGTCAGATATCTCTAGCAAAACGAAATATGAAAAAATATTTCTTGGACGATATCCTCACAGCAGATTTCTACCAAAAACTCTGGGAGTAAAATAAAATCGCTATGAAAAGCTTCCCAAAAATCTGTTGCTCAGAGTCGATTTTAAACTGTAGGTCCCGCCACTCATGTATAAAGCTTACACACACACAGCATAAGTGGTGTAAGAAACTCTTTGATCGCACACAGAAGAATCGAATGTATTTACGAAAGACAGTGGACAGTTGTTGTTAAATTATTTCTAGCAGAGTGTTCTTTATCTCTTCCAAAGCTTCATCTAGTTCAATATTGATGGGAAAAATATTGCTGTGACTCAATGACGTCTATTTGTTAACCACTATAAGTGTGGCTTTTAGGATGGAAACAAAAAAGAAAAGGTCCCTGCCCCTTTTTCAACAAAATCATTACTTTCAACATCTGGTTTCCACTGACATCTCTACTAAAAAAAAAAAAAAAAACAAAGACTCACACCATAAGTATGTATATAAACTCTTATATGGTGGACTTTCGTGCAACGATGTCTTCTTTAACGTGGACTTGAACTTTGTGTGCAGTTGGAAAAGGAAAATCCATATAATGGTCAGTCAGGTTTTTATAAACGAGTAGTATCTGCACAAAAAAGGACCCAAAAAAAATAATAACTCCAGCCAGTTTTACTACTTTGTACGTACGTTGCTGCAATTGCTGCTCAAGCCTCATACATTTTATATACTGGATGTTGATGTTAATTTCTTGGCCTGGTGCATTACTTTTAAGTGACAACTGGTTTACAAGAAAATAAAAAAACAAACAAAAAATAAAATATGTTTGTCGTTCACTTTCTGAGGAGTGGAAACAGATGAAAGGGGTGTACAGAGATTGGCATATTTGTTTAAAATAAAATCTACAATGACAAGTGTTTGTGGTAACACGCGCCTACCCACGTACTCTTGCGTTTATAAACTTAAATGGACTTACAATAAATGGCCTGGTTATATAAATCTGGTTGATATAAGAATTTTCAGTTTTTAAAAAACGTAAGAAAAATTAATAGAAAAACAATGGAGTAAGAAAACTTTTGGGTGCAGGCATATCGATGGCTTTCAGTTTGATACAATGTAACGAGGAATCAGTTAACAGAGTCCTGTAATTAGACAGCCTCATTAGTTCTATAATCATATACACTCACTGTCCAGTTTCTATGCATAATAAGTATGCATCTAAGCTTGAGTTGAATATAAATACTCCTATGCACTCCTTGTATGGGAGAATTAATTTTATTCTAACCACGGTTTACTTAATATATTGTACTCTGTACAGTAAGAGTGGAATGGTGGGCATATACAACAAAAAAACATTCTGAACATACGGTATATCAGCAAGTTGAAGTAAATCGATTTAGCAGCATTCTGTCTCTTTAAACTATGCCAGGTATTCGGTACTGAGTTCATAATTGCCATTACTAAGTCACTCTAATGAAGTCGTCGTGGTCTAGTAGGTAGTGTGTTGGCTTATTAGACGTGTGGCCTCGGTTCAAACCACAGGTCAGGCATCTCCAACTGAAAGAAATATGAATAAATATTTCTTCGGCGACTTCCTCTCTGCAGATTCCTGGCAAAAACTCGGAGAGTAAATAAAATTGCCATGAGTCCACTTTAAACCGTAGGTCCCGCCAGGGACCAGAAAACTACGTCGTAATCTTGGCTAAAGGGTTGTAATGACCAATTATGTAAGTCACTCTTAAAAAAGGAAGAAAACTGAAGTAGTTTCTCGGATATTGTTTTTAAAACTAATCGGTACTACACTGTCGTAAATTTTCATGTCACAACAAAATATAAAATATGAAGAGCAAACGGACTTTACAACAAACAAGAATTATTCACACCAGTAGCCTGAGAGTAATCGAAAAATAGTCGCTGCAAGCCGGACCTTGTTTTGCTAATGTCTTGACGATAAATGCTTTAATCTTATCAGGGAGTGTTGTGCTCTTTTCTGGCCACTCAAGTGGTATGTTACCATTACTCGTTAATTTAATACTGCTAATTAACGTAACGCTGACCCACTCGATGTTAATGTATCGTGGTATATCTTGATTTGATCCATGGCGGTAAATATAATTTCAATTGTGCTGAATCTGCCTTCTGCTCCACCGCCTCCCAAATATGATCTCCAAAGTTCTACCATTCATCCTTAGATGAGTACTTCCACCATTTGGATCAACAGATTGAAGTTGTTGTAATCATTTTAAAGGACTTAATAAGCATTGTTTGGGTGCCCATGATTAATGCATCAAATTTGCATTTGTGAATCACTGTTAGAACATAATCAAATCGAAATGAAGTGTGAATCACACTCGATAATAGTGTACGAAACAGATTTTGAATAAAGCTAGGTTTAGCTAAGCACACGGTGGCTGAGCCAGGATGAACACCAAGGTAATACTGTGTGACTGCTGGGATTGCAAGAGAATTGTTCATTATGAACTCAGTCAAGCGATTCATTTTCATCTCTCATGTCAGCAGTTAATAAAACTGATGCAAACAATACAATTAAAATGGCCAGCTTTGTTTAACAGAAACTATGTTGTGTGTTACATCATGAAAACGCCAGACCACACACATCTTCTGAAAGAGATTAGACCAAATCCTACATCCTTAGATTACCATTTGTTTCGATCTCTGCAAAAGTCCATTAATGGTGTCAACGAAAATGTATTTTAACTGAAGTCGCCGTAGTCCAGTAAGTAATGTGGTGCCTTAAAAGACAACAGCTCTTGCTTGGTTCAACACCTGGTTTAGACATTTCGAATATGAAAAATATATTTCTTCGGCGACTGCCTCTCAGCAAATTTCTGGCAACAACTCTAAGAGTAAATAAAATTTCAATTAAAAACTGCCGTTTGCAGTCGACTTTAAACTATAGATCCCGTCCCGTCACTTATGGCTAAATTTAACACACACAACCTGTGGATGATGTAAGAAGCTAGGTTGTAATATTGACTAATTGACAAAGTAAATTTCATAGAGTCTCGCCATAGGCAATTGGATTTCATGTAAATCACTCAAGTTTCCAATATTGGCTTGCTCGCGTAACTTGCAGAAGCATTGCGTATCTCTGCGGAATACATTCTTTATCACAGTAGCAAAACTAATGTTATAAACACAATCAATGCAACAATGCAGCAAGCATAACAGATTTGAAATTGCAGCCTAAGGTAAGCTGCATGCGCATTAATTATAGTAAAGGGAACAGTAGTAAAGCATAAGCAAAATAAATAAATATTAGAGTTCATTTCTTCTTTATCAATAGTGCCACTAAAACGTTCTTACGCATTATATTTCATACATCGCATTTTTAAAACCTCTATTTTATGTATGTTATTATATTGATAACACTAATCCCCCAATTGCCAGTGAATATTATCTCACTGTTACCATTCTTCTGTCATTGCTGATAATAAAAATAGAAATTTGTATAAATGCAACGCAATAGAATCGTTGTTTGTTGCCGCACTGCCTTTAACATAATCACTTCCACATACACTCAAGTATTTTAGGTTTTGAGAGATTGCTATGTTTGCTGCATCGCGTGTATTGTGTTTATAGCATTAGGCATCTAGTTTGAATTATAGCACACACTTGATGTAGTTTTATTAACAGAAAAGCGTTGACTAGTCGCTTGCGGCTTTTCTGGTCCTGTAAGGACAACGAGCAACGTCTTTTTCTCGTTGTCCATTTCGTATCGCAGAGCTCACAACGATGGTGGCCGTATCTGAAGACGTTATGGGTATGTCAGATAAGATGTTGGTATGATGTGTTGTATTCAGTCTCATAAAGCAGACCCTAGATGTTCTGTGTAGGTTCTAAATGTTCTGAAATGTTTTTTATTTTATTTTGATTTTAAATGAATTTAAAATTTTATAACAAACAAAAATTCTAATTTTTAATTTCTTTATATTTTCTCCTCTATTGTAGGTATGTACGAACATATTTCGAAGCGACATCTTTAATGATATACTTTGATACTCGTATGTAAGTTTGAAAATAATTTTAATTTATTTTATTTTTTGTTCAAATGATGTTGTTAATCAATCATAAACATAGTTGAATAGAATTCAATTGTAATGACCCTACAATTGTCGAATTAATCAAGCGTGTTGTTTTAGTAAATAAAAATTACAAATAAAATATCAAAAAAAAATATTTCTTTCCCATATTTTTGTTCTCTGAAACAGACAGACCACAAACACTGGTAAACAATAAAATCAAATGAAAAATAAAAATAAAAAAAAATTGTGTGGTAAACAACTTATGTATGTAGAGGCCATTAAAAAAGAAACCAACTACTACTGACCAGAAGACACTAGACAAGTAGGCAAAATGTAAGAAAAGCAATCAAAATTTATAGACCAACAACATGCTTGGAGACTACATATTTATTTTTGCAAAAAAACCAACAACAACTACAACATTCAGATGTCATGTCTAAAATAAAATTAATAGTTCCATATCCTGTCACATACATACATTCATACATACATATGTACATATACATAGGCTACTAATGTTGCAACGTACATAGATGAGTAGGTCCGTAAAGTATGTCTGTGAATGTCACAGTGGTAAAGGCAGGGAGAGCAATAGAAGAGAAATAATGAAAAAAATTGAAATGAAATTCAACAACTTCACTTCACTTCAGTTCACTACACTTCAATACATCATTTTGCATTTTGAATAACAACTTAATTTTATAAAGAATAACAATATGAACGAACGAACAACTTCTCCCTTCTCTGTATATCTCTAGGTATGAATGAATGTATGTATGTATGTTTTGTGGTACATTAAAAACAAGATATTGTTTTTGTTATTTAAAAAAGAAATGTTTTTTTTCCTTTTAAATTTTTGTTTGTCGTCATTATTATCATCATCATACGGAGAGTGGATAAAGTACCAGAACAACCATCGAATGGACATAACGAAAGACTCAAAAAGACGGACACATACAAAGCGTAAGACACTTGACAATGATCGATGATTGTCTTGTAATGCTAAAGTAGTAAGGAATTGTACAGAATAATAATAAAAAATAAAAAAATAAACAGAAATTATTTTAAGCTGAAAAAATACTGTCAGAGACAAATAAAAAAATGAATAAGAAACAAGATTTTGTACCAAGATTTGATGCAATTAATATGGAATACAAGGTTTTACAACAACAGCAGAAATATGCACTAAACAAAGAAGAAAAAAATTTCAAAAAATAACTTAAAATTGTAGAAAAACAAAAAAATTACAATGAAAATTATCCTCCATCCATGGTGGCTGTTTACGCTGGTAAGACAAAATAACTTCATTTAAAAAAAATTTCAGTAAAAAAACTACATAAAAAAGAAACGTAAAAGAAAATGGAAAGAAAGACCATAAGGAAGAAATAAAAACCAGTAATACCACGAAATTGATAACATCATCTGGGTAGTTCTTTCCAGCATTACGCTTCAGCTGGAAGACAAAATATGGACACAAGCAAGAAGGCAAAAAAAAAAAAAATTATAAAAAAGTTTTAGTTGCCAACATAATATAATTAGGCTGGTAGTACTTCCCATGTACTCTACGCAAGTATTTATTTAAATGGTTAAGTTTCCTTATATTGATTTATCCTTTAACACTCATAGTTTAAGCGAATGATAGATAAAATGAATAACAGTTTGGTTGGCAATTCAAAATAACATTACATTACGAGATTCTTCAGAATTATCCCCTCACCAACCATTGGTCTGAGTTCGATATAGCTAGACCAGTCAGTTGTACGATCATGTATACATAGGTTTTTCAACACCTCTTTGACTAATTCAACCTATAACAGTTCTCTGCTTGTTATTTTAGAGTGTTTGTTATCCAGTGCCAAATACGTGTGCGGATGTCGGCTTACAAATTAATTCGGATCGTAGCACTACACAGCACCTCATTGCGTTCTAAAGGGTCCGCCAAATAACTTTTTTTTTTGAAAATGCTTTAAAAAAAAACTACTGTACATTATCTCAAATTTCTTTTTTTATTTGAAAGTACAATCCTTTCGGTTAATAATGGAAAATAATTTCATTCAAATGGCTGCCTCGGCTGGCCATGCAGTAGCCTACACCAGAAGATGCCGACTTTGGCAAAAAAAAAAAATCATCTTTTCAGATGAAGCTCATTTTGATCTTGGCGGGTATGTAAACAAGCAAAATTATCGCATTTGGGGCACAGAAAACACGCACGCATACATTGAAAATCCGACGCACCCAAAACGAGTCACTGGTGCGGATTTTGGTCCAGAGGCATAATTGGGCCATTTTTCTTCGAAAATCAGCAAGGATGGCCGTTACAGTCAATGGCGATCGTTATCGGGCCATGTTGAACGAATTTTTGTTCACAAAAATTGAAGAGGAGGATATTGGCAACATTTGGTTTCAACAGGACGGCGCTACGTGCCACACAGCCGAAGCTATACTCGATGTTTTGCGCCCTGTTTTTGAAAATCGCATTATCAGCCGCAGAGCTGATGTCGTTTGGCCACCTCGGAGCTGCGATTTGACACCGTTGGACTATTATTTGTGGGGTGCTGTCAAAGATAAGTGTTACGCCGACAAGCCAGAGACAATTGACGCTTTAAAGGACAATATTCGTGAAGCCATTGGTGAAATACAGCTGCACACAATCGATAATGTGCTTAAAAATTGGACCGATCGTGTAGGCTACTGCATGGCCAGCCGAGGCAGCCATTTGAATGAAATTATTTTCCATTCTTAACCGGAAGAATTGTACTTTCAAATAAAAAAAGAAATTTAAAAAAAAATTCTGTAGTTTTTTTTTGAAGCTTTTTCAAAAAAAAAAAGTTATTTGGCGGACCCTTTACATGCATATATAATTGGAGGTGGAACCTACAGCTTAAAGTCTATTCCGAAAGACACATTTTTAAGAAACTTTTCACGGCAATTTTTATTTACTCTCAGAGTTTTTGCCAAAAATCTGCTGAGAGGATGTCACCGGAGAAATATTTTTTTGTATTTCGTTTTGCTACAGATGCCTCACCTGAAGCTTGAACCGTAGCCCCACGTCTAATAAGCCAACACACTACGATGACTTTTATTGTATTATACGCTCAGGCCAAAAGACTTGCAAAATATTACATCGTACAGACATGCTTTGTGATGCAACATTCCCGTTGGAGAGAAACTGCATCCCCTATGCGTTAAGCATCCCCTATGCGTGCTTTGTGTTTAAGTTTCTATTCTATTATGGAAAAAATTATGTGATTTTGAAAGGGCAAAAACAAAGGTCTCATGGTCTTTAAAGGGCCTATTGGAAAACATAAGTGTTGGGTTGTTCTCCGTAATCCGTATCCTTTGTCCTTTTCTTAGATGACTTTCAACTTTAAGAGTCTTCATCTCACAGCACAATAAAACAATGTCATCAGCGTAACTCTTTTTTTCTAAGCTTTTCTAGGTCATAAAAACGGCGCCAACGATCCTAATTTATCTACTAGACTGTCCTTCTCTTTCAACATTGTTATGTAGGACGATATTTAGAAATGGAAGCGAATCCTCTCTGGCACTCTTGTATATCATCGACTTGTTCCCTTTTTCCCTAGGGCACCCGAACATTTTAGTGCAATTAAGCTACCAAGAAATGCTAAAAGGAGAGGTAAATGTCATACATTAGTTTGCTCTAAAACTGTTCACGTGATTGTTGGCCCATTTAGTTCCCTATGTTATTAACTGGAACAGAACGACAAAATACGAAAAATCTAGGCGGATCTTCTCACTATAATGCAGCTCCCATACGTTGCGATTAGCTGTACAACATGTTGAATTAATGGTTGGTCGTCATCTCCACGCGTTTCGTTTTTTTCAATCAAATTTACTGAAAATCAGAATTTTTGAATCTTCAAACAACCGACGATCAACCAGCCGTTCATTCATCCAGACAATTATTTGTACAAAATAATGAAGTTGTACAGCAAGTCACAACGTGTAAGGACCGCATAAAGAAGAGCGCACTCAAAGCTACCTCACTAGTCTTGTAGCTAGCCTATTACTAGTCTAGTGGGCTAACTGAGCTCTGTTTATATGCAGGATATGGGGTGCCGAGCACTCAAAGCATCCTCACTGTTAGTAGTCTAGTGTCCAACAGCACTCTTTTTACGGTATGTGGCTGCATGCTATTATACAACGTGATGCAATAGAAGTTCCCAGAAGACCGTCGCATTACTGAAAAAAGTTTTGCAGCTCTTCCAGACTATTTTGAATTGGCAATTTTAATGGGAAACGGAAATTTCTACCAACCATAGAGTTGGTTATTGTTCCCTCCTGAAACTCTTTAAAAGGGCATAGAACTGTCTAAAATCACTCTCTTCTTATTATCCGGTATTCAAGCTTGTGCTTTTTCTTTTTCGTTTGTTGCCTTCATGCATGGAAACGGGTTAATGGTGTACTAAAGCAAGCTCTTGGCATAATTGCGTTTCTCGCAATTGATACCTGGAACGCCATACGGGCACAAAATATTTGATATCCAGAAGCCAATTTTCTGATTTCCTTTAATGTGCTCAAGTGCTGAAATCGATTGCGTTTACCTGTGATAATTTTCTAATACAATGATAAACTAATTACACCACCGCGTCTATACTACTTAGGCAAGCTTATCATTGAAACTTGAACAAAAGAAAAAAACGACAAAATGGTTACAAGATTGATTTCAGTTTGTAACAGACTGTGCTTTCCAGTTGCAATACTTTATTATCGCTGACAAAACGTATCCCTGCCCTGTGGATGTGGTTGAAGAAAAAATTCATATTTTTTCAATAGAATTCTCATGTCTAAAGACATGATGGTGAGGACAATATCATGATGACGATAATAATCGTAACAAAAAGTTGGCCAAAGGGACTGCAGAGCAGAGAGAGAGAGAGAGAGAGAGAGTAATGGTGGGAGAAAAAAAAAGCCGTTAAAAGAATCATGGTGATGATGAGTTAAGGAGACAAGTTAAATAAAAAGTATTAGCAGTTTGAAATGGGCCAAGATGGAAAGAAAATGAAGAATAAAAACAGTGGAAAAGAAATTGCTGAACGAGAAGAATTGAGCAATAAAAATAAAAAGCATTGACTGTAAAACACATAAAAAAACGAATTTGTAAAATGGAATTGGAATAAAAAAACTGTGTGTGTGTGTGTGTTAGTTGTCAGTCGTACATATTTGTTGGACATTGGCTTATTACATGCAGATTATGTTTTACCAAATTTGTAATGCAATGCCACATCTTACAATACGAAGCTTACCACTACTGCACCACAAGACTTACAAATTGTAACACATGTCATGGCATGTCATAATCATGTTGAAGAGGAGAGGCAAAGAACCTACAAGATATTGTGGACAATAGGGCCAGTCGATGATGATAATAATGATGATGATGCTGATGATTATGATGATGACTTTGTATAAATGCAGATACATGAGATTCCATGAGAGTGTTCCAATATTGTATTCAATGGGTGTGTCGTCAGTCAATTGATTATAAAAGTTTTTTTTCCTCTTTTTCGTTTTCTTTTTAATGTATTCCAATGTATTTTTTTTACCATTTGAAACGTGTGGCTGAATGATTTTTATTTAATTTTAAGCGAACAAAAAAACGAAAATTCTCCACATTTGTTAAAAGCCTTTGGTGGCAACGAGTGGAGTAAGAGCCGTGCCATCACCACCACAGCAAAAGTAAACAAATTTTATCAAGTGATAAATTTTCCATTTAAATTTGTTGTTTTTATTTTTTTTATACCACACGCTTGAACGCTTGTATGTAACATGCCAGTGTCATTAATTAATTGGTCTTTAAATCATTTAATTTAATAATAATAATGGGCATGAAATTGAAAACGAAAAAAAATTAAAAAAAATTTATTTTAATGTTATTTCTTTTTTGTTTTGGTAGTTGTTGTTGTTTGTTTGTTTTTTTTTTCTGAACATCTGTAATATTTTTTTTTATGGGTTAATATTCATAAATTATTGAATTAAGAAAGAATTTTTGGTAATTCGATATTATTTTTAACATCGCACCAAAGCTCAAATGAATATGATTTACAGCCATAAAATTAAAGATTTGTTGGCATTACCAGAAGTCTTAGGGATCATACAATTTTTTTATTGTTTCTTAACGCTGAACTTATTTAAGATGAGGCTACACAAACCGAGAAGAAGCGGTAAAGAGAAGTGATGTTAATTCTTTAAAAAGATTTTGTCACAAGCAATAATTAAAAAATTTTTGTTTTACATTCACATTTAAATTGGTTTTTAGATCTTTAGATTTTATTTCTTTTGGAATATTTTGCCTGAAGAGACTTCATAAGTCACATACATGCATGCATAATTGGTCACTACAAACGTTCAGTCAGCATTACGAACTAGCTTCTCACACCTCTTAGGCTGTGTGAGTTAATTTTAATTATGAGTGGCGGGACCTATAGTTTAAAATCAATTCCGAACGACAGATTTTTGAGAAACTTTCTCATGACTTTTTTTTTATTTAATCTCAGAGTTTTTGTCACAAATCTGCTGAGAGATAGTCGCCGTTTTGTTAGAGATGTTTGCCCTGGGGTTTGAACCGTGGCCAACATACTGCCTACTATACTATGGCGACTATTTGTTTTACATTCACATCCGATCTAAATTGGTTTTTAGATCTTAAAATAAACAATAGCTTCAGATTTTATTTCATTTCGAATAGTTTGCATGGAGCTTTTCACTTTATAAGTTATTCATTAGCAAAGAAAACTGCCGTATAATTGCTTACATATTAAACACTGCAAATATGGATTCACTTCCTCTGTGGACCAGCACTTAAGATTATGATCAAAGTCGTCAGTTCAAATTCTAACTCTCTTAAAACCCGAGCTGGCTAGATGCCGCATTGAAGAACGGCAATGTTTCTGACTCAAGGAAAAAGGAACCGCAAGTTTTGAAATTACACCATCTGTGTAATAAAATTTAAGGATCTGTTTTTGTAAGACGACTGATTTCAGATTTTCAAGCCTTCTTACCTTATAAAATGCAGAAACTATAAAGGCATCATAACCCATCGGACGTTGATTAAAAAAAAAAAAAAAAAAAAAAAAAAAAAAAAAAAAAAAAAACTAGAATCCATGCCAGAGTTTCAAATTTTTAGACTCAGCGCCTCTGCGTTTATTGTATTTAACAGTGGTACAAAAGAACAATTGTGTTCACAATTTTATTTGGTTTTTACCACATTTGCCAAGATACTCGATGTACGATTTGGTAAAAGAATTCCATTTAAATTTATCAATCATAGTAGAGTTAAAACTCTGAAAGTAAGTTACCTACTGCATGAACGATTGCTGAGCGCTTACATTTTCCTCTGTGCAGTAGTAGATAGTGTGTTGCCTTACTAGAGCAGTTCAAAGTTCAGTTTCTGATATCTTGAATAAAAGGAAAAAGAAACAAAAAAGTATTTCTTTTGAATGTAACTAGTGGCCATAAAAAATCAAACCTATTAGCTTGGAATGGAGGTTAAAGTTTCAATTCCGCTATTCTTAAATAAAATTAACACATTCGAGAATTGTGATGGGAGCGGAGCCAGGCCGATGTTTTAAAGATGGTATACCCACTCAAAACCTGCAAATTTCCGAGTTTGTCTGGCTGCGCTAGCTTCTATGTGGAGATCAATGTCCTAAAAAGGTCAGCGCAACAAATTTTCAAATACATTTCATGTAGAAGAAGGGTACAGAACACCACATAAGGTTGCTACAACAAATACCTGGACTTCGGAGACAACAGGACTATTTAAGGTAACTAAATCCCTGACAAGTTACCTAAAAGTACAGAGCCTCAGTTTGTTATGTACGGAGTGAGTTCAAATTTCGTTCTGATAGAAGTCTTGCATGTATTTAGTGAATTGGCCTTATGAGAGTAAAATTAAAGCGTTTGACTAATTTTTTTTTATAAAATTCTACAAAAACTTATTTGAGACATTTTAGGGCAGTTCATGGTCAGACGTATTTCTGGTTGCATAAAATTTAAGTTCGATCCTTAATAAGTGAGTTAACTCTGCTTCAGATGAATTAAAAACAAACAATCGTTTTTAATTTACTTGTTTGTCTTGAATTTCATAAAACTGTCTTCAACATTATAATTTATTGTTCCATTTATAAGCCTACTTGTTAAGAAATTTATGAGAGCTTTACGCCTTCTCAACTCAATAGATCATTGTCTTTGAGGTGCCAAAGGCGTTGCTTAATATACAACTCCTTTAAAGCTTCCTAGACTAAATTACTCATATTATATGTATGTTCATGCATTAATTTAAATAAAAATCTAAATTTAGAATGAAAAAAAAACTTAAAAAAAATAAATAATTGCAGACAAGACAACTTGACACAACAATATTCGTATTGGGATACAACAGATTCAGAAATTATTCATTTTATTTATTTCTCTGGCATCGTAATAAAAGGAAAATAATAAAAAAATAAATGAAAACAGAACAATAACATACCGGACTATTTGTCACCCAAGAATGAAGCCATTTATTAAACATTAACATCAGATTGTTGTCCTCATACGTTTTATTCTCAAAGTCATCACCATCGTCGCACCACCACACTGGCGGCAGCAACAGCAGCAGTCGACTCATAAAATGTGAATTTATCTGGTGCTGGTGAAATCTGAAAAATAAAAAAATATAAAAGGAATACATTCTGTAGCTGCTAACACAACAAATTCTCTTCTTCTTCATGTACTTTAAAAGAACAACAACAACAACAACAACAATAATAATAATACAATATTAAATATTTATTTATTTTTATTAAAATCCAACAACAATAAGCAACAATAACAACAACATCTGTATGAGCTTTAAAATCAGAGAGAGAGAGAGAGGGGGGGGATAAGAAATTGAAGGTTGTCTGTCAGAAATGGTGTAATATTGTAATCAAAGAAATGCGTCGCGTATGAATATGAAATTGAAAGAGGCCATGATTTTTCGTTACGCATTCACATGGATATTTTTACATTGGGTAGGGGGAAAAAGTCATTTCATGCTGGGATTATGCTGCTAAAGATTGTTTCATTAAACTATTAATTTGGCTAAAACAATTCCTACCATTCTGATCAACAGAATATTGCTCATCCTCTGAGCAGATTTCTTTCTGGTAAAAACTCTGAGAGTAAATAAAAAATTGCCATGAAAAGTTTCTCCAGAAAATCTGTCGTTTGGAGACGATTTTAAACTGTAGGTCTCGCCACTCATGTTTAAAATTAATACACACAATATAAGTGGTGTGATAAGCTAGGTTGTAATCCTGACTAAAGGATTGTAATGATCAGTTAGGTATGTAAGCATGTGTATGTATTTAGGAAACGGTGCTAGCATGTACATTCATTCCACAGAGTTCAAGGCAGTTTTAATGAACAGACTGGGCTTAAAAGCCATACCAGTTGAATGAATAAAGGTTTAGAACCGGGCTTATAGTATCAAGAACCTCTCTGCTAATGTTTTACCCAGCTGTTGAATTTGTGCATCTTCCATTCAACATAAAATTGGGCACTTATAGAAAAGATTGGCTAATATATTCAGTCTTTCCTACGATGTAAGCTTTGTTGGGAATTCCAATCGCGTCTGGGGTTGTGTAACCGCCAATTCGAGGGTAGAAATTTATTAAAATAAGCGTCGATGGTGTCAAGTGTAGTCATATCTGAGTAAGATTTTTCTAAAGTTTGAAAAACTAAGTACTTTTTTCAACGAATAGTACCATTTTTAGTACTTAGTACGTAATATAAAATTTCTTTTATATTTGAGTAATAAAATCTGAAAAAAGAAATCTGTTTATAGACGTTCTTCACTATTTTTAAGCCCCATCACACACATAATAAAAGAAAATATTCTTCCAAGAAATTATCATTAAAACCAACACACAACAGTTCAACTTTGCTTGATGGATTAAAATAAGCATTTTCTCCTTCTTCTTTAGCCGTCCTTTGTAGCACATACCATGTTGAGCCGCTGATGTGGGACAGGAGTTGCTTTATAAAGCCATCGTATTATAAATCCTTTGGAAAACATCTCATTTCATTTCATTTATATTTTTATGATTCAAAAACGAAATAAAAAAAGTGAAAGAAAAATTGAAAGAAAAAAGTTATAAGAAAACCAAAGTGGTGGTAAAGAATTTAATATGCGTCTATGACTGACTGACTGAGTAGTACAAGTCAGTGTGTGTGTGAAGAAGAGTGCATCATAAATGATGAATAAATGCTGAAATGATGAATTTGTTTTCCTCTTCTTTTTTTTTGGCGAAAATTTCATATTTTTGGGGTCTGCCACCTATAAAAATGTTTTCTTTTTCTTCATCGTCTTCTTTTTCCCTCCATTTATTTGCAAATAAAAACAGTAGGCGAAAAACAGTATTTTATTTGGTTTTGTATCGTACCCCGTATTTATTTGTGAATATAAGAATGGCAAACGAACGTTGTGAGCCCAAGTAGTATATCTTTTGGTATCCGCAGGATCATAAAAAGAAAAAATAAAATGTGAAGGCATTGTTAAAGCAATAAATCATCATCTTTCACAGAGATATTGTATGAAAAAAAAATAAATTTACAAATGAAATTGATTCATATTGTATGAGATTCATACATAAAAAGTAAAATGAATCCGTACGAGAAAGCACGAAAGCAAAAAAAAAGATTTTTAAATACAAAATCTTGCATCAACATACGAATTATTGTATAAGAGCCTTGACAATAGCCGGGTGTTTGATTTTCTCAAAGAATTTTCTTTTCTTTTTCTTTTTTGCTTTGACTTGTGCAAATGACATGTTGTTGATAATCATCAAACTGAAAATGACATAAAAATGTGCAAATATTTCAATACAAACAGACAGGCCCAAAAAAATAAAAATAAAATAAAGCCCAGCATATCAGCATCAAGCCTAAGGACAATATGATGGCGATGATGATTAAATGTTGGTGATGATGGCTTTATAATGTTTTCTACTGGCAATAATGGGGATTAGAGGCTAACAATATTAAAACCAAATACGTTTTCGAATTAGAATGAGTATTTTGCAAAAATTTAATTTATTTAACAAAAAATTTTTTTTTAAAAATTCTGAGTTCGTTTTGTAGAGTCCACAACAATTAATAAATCAGACTTTATTAAATAGTCGTAGTCTAGTATATTTTTCTAGGGTTACTAGTCGAGTGTAGACGCCGTAGTCTGGTAGGTAGTGTGTTGGCTTATTAGTCGTGAGGTCAAACTCCAAGTCAAACATCTCCAACTAAATGAAATATGAAAAAAAAAATTTCTTCAGCGACTTCCTCTCAGCAGATTTCTGGCAAAAATTCTGAGAGTAAATAAAATTGCCATGAATACATTTCTCAAAAATCTGTCGTTCGGAGTCCACTTTAAACTGTATGTTAAATTAACACATACAACGTAAATGTAGGAATCTAGGTCGGATTCCTGACTAAAGGGTTGTAATGACCAATTATATATGTATGTATGTACGTTCTAGACGAGGAACGAGAATTCACACTTAAGATGAAAAAAAAAAAAAAATATTTTTTCAACAAACCCCTCACCAGCCATCTAGTAAAAGATCTGAGAGTAAAACTATTAATCTGTCGTTCAGATTAAATGTTGTCCCTGTAGTCATACATAAAATTACAAAGTAAAGGCTAATAATGCGCTGACGGAACAGTGCATTGGATTAATTCTAACAAAGGATAGACAATTTCATTCATTAGCCACAGAAAGATGAAGAATTGAATTCAAATAGAGACCAAAAAAATTGTTTTGCTTTACATGGGGTTTAAGGCACGATTTACGATAAATCAGTTTAAAATTTATCTTAAAACTTTGTAGGTGGTATGACCACAAAACGACTCTTAGATGTTATGAAAAAAAAACTTGGGAAGAAAGATTCTTGCAAAATTTGTAAAATCTATGAAGAAGTGGTGACACAGAATAGCTGGCTGACTTTCAAAATGTATCAATACAAAGTTTGTTTGCAGTTGTACTACGGTATATGAATTATGCAGATATGCAAAGTTACCAAAACAATGCATCAACTATAAATCCGATGCCTGATTGCTTTTTGGCTGCGTTAAAAATACTCATTGACGAGGTTTTGAAATAGAATACATTGTAAACATTTTGTACAGCGGTTTTATGAAACACTATACTTTGTTCAAACACAATGCAACTAACATTTTGGAAGTCAGCCGTTCTATCTTACTTACTTACAATTCAACCCTTTAGTCAGGATTACAACCTAGCTTCTCACATTCATTTCATATTATTTATTTCAATGCATTTACAAATTATATTTAATTATTTACGAACTGAGTAACTTCGACCTTAGGCTCGGTGCAGTATAACAGACCAGAGTCTCTACTGAGAATCGAACTCACAACCCTGACGCTAATAGTCTAGCACGCTAGCCACTAAACTACCAGGGCACTCCACCATTAACATTGTGTGTGTTTATCCATGAGTAGCGAGACCTACAGTTTTAAAATCGAATCCGACAAACTTTTAATAGAAATTTGATTTCATTTTCAAAGTTTTTTTTACCAAAAAACTGCTGGCAGAGGAAGTCGCCGAAAAAAAATATTTTTTTATATTTCGTCATTGTTCGAGGTGTTTAAGCTCAGGACTTGTAAGTCAACACTGTACTCATTAGACCACGACGACTTACAAATGTCTCTATCAATTATTATTTGGAAATATTTGAATATTCTACGCTTAGAAACTGTTGTCAAATTGGATGACTGAGGAGTGGAGAAGATAATAAACGCAAGATATACCCGTATTGTGTGATTTGCACAATGTTACCATTCTTTCTACTTAGTTCCCGGTGTTGTGTACATTGCCATGTTTGAATACAGATCCTGTCCAATTGGCAAACATTTTCTTTCCTCAGTTAAGTTCGAATAAAGAGTTTTCTTTTGTGTCAAAATATTTATATTTTCAATATCTTCCATCAATAGTGCTCAGTTTAATAATCGAATGCAATAAAATTCAAATGAAAATCACGAGTTACAAACAACTTTGTGTTGAACAAATTTCTTTTTAAATGAAATGCCAGACAACAATGTCAGACAAATTTTCCAAAAACTAATCATCATTTGATATTCTATGGAGGATTCTCGAAATTAAGTTGTTAAAAGTGTCGCGCTAGAAAACCATTTAAAATATTCCCCTCTTCGACAAGAAACAAAAAAAACCCCGTCATTATTACACATTGAATGGAACAAACAAGTCCATTGAAAATGCTTAACACATACGGCTGCCTGTATAAACCTGCTGTGTCGGGTGGGCCTATACAATGACAATAAATTATAAGACTTTAAATGCGTTTTATGGTGTCAATATTGGACCAGCGTTTTTTTCTGCTCTTCTATTATAAGAATTTAACTGATACACAAAGGGAACATAACACACACATACGCTTGATGTCTGTAGTTCAGACTAAACAAAAAAAAAAGATAATACAGCCACAAGCACACCAAGCAAATGCAACACATCAGACGAGTGTCAACAAAAAAGTGGTAACAAAGAACAAAAAAAAAAAAAATATTGAAAACACCGTGTCAATTAACTGATCGTAGCGCGTTAAAAAAAAAATAAAATAAAAAGACTAACAACTATAACAGCATTGTTGTTGTTACTGTCGTTGTTGTTGCCACTTCAGGTATCAATACAATGGGAACTTTAAATCTCTAGAGTGTTAAAGTGTCAATGCAGTTAAAATAAAACTAAAAACAAAAACAAAGAGCAACAGCAACAGTAACAACAACATAAACTAACTAAATATAAACAGAACAAAACCATACAAAACATTTACATGCTACATGCTGTCTAGTCTACCGTCTGCACTACGACCGACCGACCGACCAACCAACAATCTCTAAAAGAATAAACCACGAATTAATACACAAACAACAACAACAACAACAGTATAGAATTTCATCATCATAGAGAAACGACGACTGTATCGCACTACAATTGATTGGATGTACGGACGCGGATACCCATGTGGCTGTTACTGTTGGATGATAGCTGTTGGCTGGCTGGTCGCTTTATATGCATATTAACACTGTTTACACTGAATACTGTAGAGATACACTGACATATTGAGATAAACTTTGTTGTCCACAAATAGAAGAAAACAAAAAAATTGTGGAAAATAATTTAAAATACACTTGAAGAAAAATGTGGTGTTAAAAGCAAAAGTTGAAAGCTGAAAATAATATAGGGTGGGTGATTTAAAAGTTTAAATTTTAAAATGGAATAAAAAAAAACCCAGTTTAATATTTTTTCCAAATTTATTTTGTTGTTGTGAAGTACAATTGTTGCGGTTAGAAATGGAATATTATTTCAGAATGGAATATGGCTGCTGCGGCTTTCGTGCACTTTTTTGAGTGTATCAGGTCGTATCTTGGCAATGGCATCACGAATGTTGGTCTTCAAATGCTCAATTGTTTATGGTTTGTCGGCATAACACTTTTCTTTAACGGCGCCCCACAGAAAGTAATCCAAAGGTGGCAAATCACAGCTTCTTGGCGGCCAATTGGCATCACCATTCCGGCTGATTAAACGGCCATCATACGTTTGACACAATTAATCGATGAGATGTGTGGCAATTTGCACCATCCTGTTGAAACTAAACATCGTTCACATCAATACCATGAAGAGCGGGTACTAAAAAAAATCGGTTATCATGGTGCCTCCATTGACCGTAATGGTTCGGCCAATTTGAACCAATTTGAGCCAAAGATGCCTCCACTCCACAAGCCGCACCAAACAGTCACTCGTAAGGGGTGCATTGCCTTCTGGGTTGCCTCGCGTGTGGCTTTTCTGAGCCCTAAATACGGCAATTTTCCTTATTAACGTACCCACCAAGATGAAAATGTGCTTCATGTGAAAGAATTTTGGCAAAAACGACATCATCGTGGAGTTTCTCGTTGACCCAATAAATCCTAACCTTGTTGAAGCGTAAATCGATTCATTACTTTCTGTGGAGATGATTTACGGAATTTTGTGACAGAATAGAATGACATAAGTACTGCAAGATTCGAAATAACCGATGGTTAAAATTTAAACTGATAGATGGCCCACCCTATACGAGGGAAAGAAGAATAGGTACAAGACAGAAAAAGTATTGGTATTGCTGATCTTTTAGTCTCTACAACCTCTTGACAGGGTGAGCATATTGTCAAATAGATTGTATTACGTACGACGAGATTTCCTTATCGGATGGACATCTAAATATCGGATCCTCAATCGTGGCTGAACTGTTAAGACGATGTAGTGATTTTTTAAATGACGCTACATGAGCCTCAGGTCTAGCTCGATTCTAAGTTGTTTGAACTCTTAACTTAAATTTCTTTCAGTATAACTTCTGCAATATGTTGTGAGTTTTTGTGGTCATAACAACATTCGAAAACACATGTAAAATCGCTGCCATACTACACCATCATACAAATCATCAACATGGAAAAAAAACAGCAACAACAACAACAAAGTATGAGAACAAATAAAATAAATTTCAAAAAGAAAAAAAAAGAGATTTTTTCAAAAACAAATAACGCTACATTAGCATCATTTAAAATAGTGGAGTATAAAATATACAGACTAGATGGGCTTTAAGATAAAACAGAGAACTGAATGCATAGCAGCTGTACACTGAGTATGTATTTAAATTTAAACTAGAGAACAACAACAACAAGAATAACGAGAACAAAGTGTTCAAAGGGTAAATATGAACAAAACGAGCTTAATATGACATGGAAGTTGTGACATTGTTGTTGTTGACACCTTTTTAATTTTACAACAATAAATAACAACCAAAACACGAAAAAAAACCGGGAATGACATAAAAAAAACGAAACAATAAATGAATACATTAGTATGGAGTGTTGCATGTTGCATGTTACTATGTGTGTGTGTGTGTGTGGAACTTTGTAGAAGTTTTAGGTATTTTGTTTTGCTTTTTTTTATCTTCTGCCCCCCCTTAGTTAGTATTTGTACGCTGTGAAACATCGTTTGTATACCATGTTACGGTGTGTGATTTGATCTGTGGTCTCCTTACGTTTATTAAATGGAAAATCCACTTTAATTCTCATGGCATTTTATGTTTTTTAATGGAACTCATTTTTTTTATCTTCTTCTTCTTTTGCTTTTGTATTATGCTATACAACACAACAACAATAGACAATAACAACAACAATAGTGACAAAAAAAAAAGGAAATATTTGATTATGTTATAAGAGTTGATTACTGAAAACGAGAAAAAAAAATACAGAAAAAATAACAAAATTGTTGTCTATTAATTCCCTTAAAACCAGTCACACAAATACTCTCCATTACCCCCCACCAAACACGTTTATGTCGGCGAAGTACGGAACCCCAGTCCCTAAGTGACAGCGGTGACACTGTGATTATGACAATGTTCTTTGAAAAATGGTTGGAAATGCTGGCCAATGCCGATGCTACAACAGAATGAGATAGCCATGCACTGCAGAGAGTATCAAATTTAGTAAATTTTAATAACATTTCCGTGTATGGGCTTTGGAGACTTGTTTTGCGTCCGTTTTGGGAACGACTATGACTATGTGACTACACAGCAGACCGTATAGTTAGTGTAGGGCCATTAACGATAATGAAATAATGACCATTTCACACCATTTACGAGACGAGATGAGAGAATCGAACACAAAAAAACAAAAAACTTATTTATACCCGCTCACAGCCAGTCAGTCAGATTAACACACTCACATCATCAGCCTGTTGTCAGGCGTACATACATACACATATATGGTAGCTTTAACAGGCAGGCAGGCAGACATTTATAACTAGAAACCAGCATCAGTGTCGGCATCACTACATACTTCTGCCCGTCACTCCACTCCACTCCATGCCACTCTGTTCCAGTCAACAAACAATAGCAAATGGAAAGAATGAAACGAAGTCAAGTCACAAATGATTTGAAATTGAAACTGTAATGTAAACTGACGTAAATGATACAATTTTAGTATCAACAACTAAATTAATGTTATTTTTTTTTCTGTTATTGTTGTTGTTGTTGTTAATCTTAATGTTGTTGTCATTACTGTAGTTGTTAAATATAATATTTGTTAGGGGAGTTGATTTTGTGTGTTTTTTTAACTCTGCCTCGTAGACAGAGAGGAATACTTAAGTTGACATTGATTAAATCGTAATAATGATGAGGAAAAAAAGATAATGAAGCCTATATTACCACGTAAGGGGAAGGATAGACTCTGTAGCTGAAAGGAAGACTTTTACAGTTTTAGTCAGCAATTGGTTTACAGATATATTCACGACAACCAGGGTAAATACTATGACCGAGTATGAGCAATGATATTATGATATTATTCCAGAAGTAATTCTTTAGATATGTTGTTGAAAAAGAAAAGGATCGAGGGTCCAACTCCAGTATGGTGTATTATCGCCTCACCTGTGGATCTTCAAAACATACCAATCTTATCACTACAACCAACAATATTAATTTAGATTTGTTAAGCCGTGATCTAGTAGGTAGTGTGTTGGCTTATTAGATGCAAGGCCCGAATTCAAACCCCAGGACATCAGACATCAAAACGAAAATATGAAAAATTATTTCTTCGGCGACTTCCTGTCAGCAGATTTCTCGCAAAAACTCTGAGAGTAAATAAAAATCGCCATGAAAAGTTTCTTAAAAAAATCTGTCATTCGGAGTCGACTTTAAACTGTAGGTCCCGTCACTCATGTATAAAAATTAACGCACACAACTTAAGTGGTGTGAGAAACTAGGTCGCTATCTTGACTAAAGGGTTGTAACCAATTATGTATGTATGTATGTATGTAAGCCGAATCTGAGAGGTTTAATTAGTCAATGCGGAACGCTTATTGAGATTCTTACTTGGACCAACAGAATACGAAATTGAATACGAATGTTCCTTTTTTTAACAATTTTTTGCTTCATTTCAATTTGATTAATTGAGCTTCGCTAGTTAAATAAGTGCTAAGCCTATTGTATTAGGTCCTAGAATGATAGGCTTATCATCTGTCTTTGTCTAGAAACAGCACCCTCCATGCATATATTCCCAATTTTTATATTGGGTGTATTGGTGACATTCCTACTCTTTCTCAAAAGGTTACGCTGCCTGATCTTCCCATGATGTTGGTTGTTGATGAGAGATTAGCAACGAAAAGCATAAAAACACAGATAGAATCACAAGAGGTATCATAGAACAATTGGTCTGCTTCCTGTACGTTGAATTTTCGAAAAGCTATACTAATATGATCCGTACTAATTCAGTATACCATTCCATTAGAAGTCACCGCAGTCTAGTAGGTAGTGGGTTGGCTTACTAGACGTGAGGCTGGCTCAGAATTCCTGAACAGAAACAAGAATGGAAAAATATTTCCTCTGCGACTGCCTCTCAGCAGATTACTGGCAAAATCTCGGAGAGTAAATAAAAATTGCCATGAAAAGTTTCTCAAAAAATTTGTCTTTCGGAGTCGACTTTAAACTGCAGGTCCTGCCACTTGTGTGTTAAATTAACACACACAACATAAGTATTGTGAGAAGCTAGGTTGTAATCCTGCATAAAGGGCTGCATTGGCCAGTTAAGTAATTAGGAGGCATTCCAATTGTGACTTTGAGAAATTTTAATGAAGAACGTGAAATTATGGGATGGGATTCTCTGATGTGTGAATGCTAGGTAGCTTTGATACCCTTCAGATTTTTGACAGGCATGATATTATTCAAAAAGTAACTCATAGGCTGACCTAGACGATAAATAGTAAGAGCGACTGTCCGAAAAGAACTATAACCGCTTGGAGCAGTTTATTAGATCAAGCAATCAGTGCTTCATTGTGCTTTAAATATCGAACAAAACCTGCAAGATAGTTGCGGTACCACAGATCTCATGAGAAATTGCAATCGAGGGAAGAATAGTGACCACGCTACAAAGTGATATCATATAAAATTTTCTACAGTGTGCGCATCTAAAGAAGAACGTGGTTTTAGTGGATACGAAATCAAACAAAAAAAAAAATGAAATGAGACCACCACTCATGCATCGTTTAACTAGTTTTTGTCCTTTTTGGGGGCACGTAGCAATATGGCACACAAATTTCTACGGAGTTTCTTCTCAAATAGCTGTCAATGGTAATAGACACACACATATTTATTTATTAATTACAATATAATTGAAAATTATATTTCATTATATATGAGTTGAGTAACTTCGACTGGTGGGAATTGAAAACACGATCCTCACCCTAATAGTCTCGCACACAACCCACTAGGCTACCAGGGCACGCGGCATAGAAACACAAATTTGTGTAAAAGAATTAAGTGAAGTAAAGAATTAAAGAAAAACTATTAAAGACGAATCTGAAATTATAAGACTTCTTCCACATAAAGATTTTTACCAAAATGTATGTATTTGATGAGATATTTAACACCATCATTTTATGTTTATACTCTCCTACGTATTCAATAAAGATTCCCCCTAAAAGGATGTTTTAAAGGATTTATAAAATAAACCGTTTAGCATAGCATTTGAATACAATTTTCAAATATTTTCTCTCTTAAAAGAATAGAAACAAAAAAACCAAATGGAAACCAAATCTAATCAAACCAATATCCAAAAATTCAACAAAAGGATATAAATTGTAACGAAATTGTAATTTAATGTGTATGTATGTATGTATTTATACAGTTCCTGTCGTCTCCATCATCATCATCATCATCATCATTTTCATCTACATCGTCTTGTATTTCTGTGAATGGAAAACAATGACTTCGTGTAGGTTTTCTTTATTTGTGAAATATTTCTTGGAAATTTTAAACTAAAATATGTCAGTGATTTCAAATAGAAAAGACTGTCTCCGATAGATTTATGCCAGTATTTTTAAAACGAAAAAAAAAAAATAAAACCGAAAAGAAAATACAGCCTCAGGTGTCGTCTGTGTTTAAGTTTCCTACAGACAACAGTTACAAGACAAGAGAAAAAAAAAACAGAAGAAGACGTATAAAGAAAGGTGAGGTTTCTCTTGCAAAAATACAGGAAAAAAACTGTTAATGGTTAAAGGAAATATTGCGTTTTATAAGTAATTCCAAGAAATATTTCCTAAATGTAATCAAATTGATTTTGTGATTGAAAAAAATACGAAGAAAAAAAGGATCCTCCTTAAGGTAGTACCACTCATAAATGATTGGCAAATATTGATTGGGACATTATGGATAAACATTAAACATTAATTTAAGAAAATTTCAAATATTTTATAAGAAAATAAATTTAAGGGGACTTAAATAAGCGAAATCATATGATGGGTATTTTTGTTTTTTACAATCAACACTCAGGGGATGGCCCCTACTCATGCAGGAAAATATGTTATGTGAAGGAGGAAAGAGGAAGTAGTTTTTGTAGACATTAGAAGTGAATCTCTTTAGATAGTAAGTGAGAGAAAAGACCTCTGCAGAATGGGAAAGATTTATTTGACAACTGAAGAGAAGCCATAGTTCTGCAGGAAGGGAGTTGCACATACGAATACTCCGGTTAAAGAACGAATTTTTTCTGTAATGCAGTGTGCGATTCACTGGCCAATCGACCATAAACAGATGTGCTCGGGAAGGAAGACCAGTGTTACATAGAAATACATGATTCCCGGTAACAAGTCCCCTTATTTCGATCGAGCAAAATCTGTTGTAGTAGCGATAGAACAGTGAAACACAAGCCGCCACATTGCGACGATGCTACAATGAATCAATGGATATCCTACCACCATTCAAGAGCTCCTTCATTCTGTCCTCTACGCTGTCGAACAGCCTCAAACTAGATTTCGAGGCATCGGCCGGTCCATATATGAGAATTATATTATATACTCGGTCGAATATAAGTGGTATAAATAGTAAGAACATCAGATGAAGTAAATTATTTAAGGACAGAATATTCGTATCCAAAATTCCGTAGTATTTGCTTAAGCTCGATCTTAGCTTAGGTGATAGTTTTTACCTCAAAAACTACTTCTTAAATGAGAACTTGAAACCCATACATACGTATATATGTACGCAATTGGTCATTACAACCTTTTAGGGAGGATTACGTCCTAGCTTCTCATACCACTTTATGTTGTGTCGGCTAATTTTATACATGAGTGGCGGGACCTACAGTTTAAAGTCGACTCCGAACGACATATTTTTGAGAAACTTTTCAAGGCAATATTTACTCTGAAGTGGGTTTTGATCCGAGGCCTCATGTCTAATAAACCAACACACTACCTGCTAGACCACGGCGACTACAAATTCCAATCACGTTACAAATTCAGTTACAAATTATTTTTGAAGATTTTAATTAAAAAATATGATCGTAATAAACCAACACTGCGGTGGCACACTTTAAAAAACTAGAAATGAGAATAAGAAACTACTCTCTAGGCCACCCAACAAAAATCTGCGCCATAAATGTTTCAATTTTAATAAAAACCTCATAAACTATACCAAGAAATTATCATTTAAGAGTTAAAGTGTTGAAATTATTTTAAATGCCAACAAATAAAATGCTAAACACTGACATTATGGCACACAGTATCGTAACCGGAGAAAACAGATCAAATTACAGAAAAAAAAACATCAAGTAATTTGCGTAAAATTAAAACGAAAACGAAGATAAAGAAAACGAAGAAGAAGAAAAACATTTCTGACAAAAGGAGCTCATAAAACCGACAATAAAAATTTGAAATTTATTTCTTAAAAAAAAACACGTAGCCAAACACCACCTCTGCAAACAAGACTTGCAAAAGATTCAAGAAGAAAAAAAAAAATTAAACAGAAAAAATAGTTGGTAACAGCCAAACAAAGTTAAAGAAAATTAAATGAGGCTACAGTTGTTAAGGCATAATCTTATGAAATAACGATCATCAGATGCACACGTACAGCAGGCAGAAAGGCTTTGTAACGAAACGAAATAGTAAGAAAACGAGGTATTTTAAAAAAGGTATTAAAAGATAACAGAAAACTAAAGATTAAATACAAAGCGAAGGAAACTGCATATTAAATGCCAACATTAAGGGTATTCACAAAGAAAGTGAATGAGTCAAATAATAAAAAAATTTTGAGGTAAACTATGGAAAATTTCATTCATAAATTTCCTTTTTCTCGTGTCTAACATCGATTTTCGTTGTGTATTCAGCTTTATTCAAATAAGTTCCAAATCTGATTCCACTAGAAAAACATCCATTATTTGATCCCTAATTTCAATAATTGACCCTTAAGAGCGTATTCCGTCTTTAACATCAAAATTACGGTAAAGTAAGTCGCTTAGCTTTGAATTTTGCTTTTATCTAGGAAACTCCAAACTCCATTTTCTATTTACTAGTGCTCGTTTTTGATGCTCAGTGGAGTAATCAAGATGGATGTCAAACATGTTTTTTTTACTCCTGTTTTTCCATTTGATCTTATACACACAGTTTGATACAAGCATGGATCAAATTACCCGTGACTTTTTGTATAAACCTCAGCTTCACAAAATTTTCAACGTTTCTTTAACAAGATTTGTGGGCATATCAAGTCAGATATTTTTCTGAAATAATTTTCACGTTGGAGACAAATCTCTTTTCATCGAGATATTTCTCCAAATCGTCACCGTAGTCTAGTAGGTAGTGTGTTGGATTTTCAGATGCGAAGCAGCAGGCATCTCGAACAAAACTGAGTCTCAGCCGATTTTTGCCACAATCTTTGGGAGTAAAAATACAATTGCCATGAAAAATTTGTTGCGCCGTAGTCTAGTAGGTAGTGTGTTGGCTTATTAGACGTAAAGCCAGGGTTCGAGCCCCAGGCAAGACATCAAAACAAAAATACAAAAAAGTATTTCTTCTGCTGTGAGGCATTCGCCGAATAAATATTTTTAATATTTCATTTTGCTGGAGATGACTGAGATGAGGTTCGAACCCTAGCCTCATGTCTAATAAGCCAAAATACTACCTACTAGACTAAGGCGGCTTCAAACTTACTATATACATGAAAAAAAAACATATCTTTTTACTTTTGAAAACTAAGTTGAGATTACTAATGTTCATCTGATTGTCTTCAGACCTGTCTACCTATTATGTTGTGTATACCCTCCCTGTATACATATACATTTTTTTTTCTTCTTTATTATTTTCTTTTTTATTTATTTAAATGAGATTTCCTTGCCATTCTATTACCAATTTCTGCTATTCTGCAAACAGTTTAACAAGAAAGAATTTGAATTTGAAAATAAGAAATTCCCATTCTATTCGTTCTTCTCTTTTGTTCTGAAGGTTTTTTTTTGTGTTGCATAAATGTTACATTTGCTGCTCGTTAAACTGGCATTTTCTTGATCTTTTGTTAAAAAGAAATTCTCTGTTGCAATATGTTTAAGCAACCGCTGCAACTGTTATTTTTCTCCAGCTTTTCTAAGATTTTTTAACTTTTTTTTTACATTTTGGTTTTTATTAAACCATTGAAATGCTGATTATTGAATCGATTTTGCTTTTTGTTTTTCGTTTTTATTATTGTAAATCAATTTTTATTTCTTTCTTTTTGCATAAAAATTTAAATTTCCTTTAAAGAGTTTAAGCAAATTGGCACTTGTTTGTAAAAATAAAACAAGAAAACTGAATATCAGAGTGGATTCAAATTTATACAGAATGCCAGTGGAAATGTTGAAACGATTTTAGTAACAACAAGTTTATATCTTTTGTGAGAATAAATTGTTAAGAAACATTTGAAGTTTCGCAAGTTTAATAAGATCGATTTCAGAGCCCGTTAATAAGCCCATAATTTTTCCGCCTCTTAACTAAGAGTCTAATAAAGCGTCTGTAAGTTGACTCCTGTCAAAGTTTTAACAATCGGCATCATTTGGTTTGTATTTCAAGCCATTGCTTGATGAGCAACATGATTTGAGGGGAAAATAGAAAAGCCTGTATTTCAAATTTCTTTTTTTTTTTGTATTTTTTGAGGAAAAATTTTCACTTAAGCTATCACCGAGCTTGAAAAAATACTCTGGGAACTCTACACCATAATTTTCAACGCCATAAATTTGATTTAAAGAATTTTTAAGGAGAACGTAAATGACGGAAAATGCTGAAGAAAGTTTAGCATCCGAATGGAAAAGTTGACGATATAATCTGCAAAATCATTGCCATCTCACATGGTTTAGGTTAGGTTAGGTTAGAGGACGTGTACTTGTCAATTAAGACAAGTACAGTACCCGGAGGTCGAATTGACCCATTGTACAACGTCCTAGTTTCTCACACCACTTATGTTGTGTGTGTTAATTTTATGCACGAGCGGTGGGACCTGTAGTCGCCGTAGTCTAGCAGATAGTGCGTTGGATAATTAGACCTGAGGTCACAGGTCAATCTCCAGGTCAGACATCTCCAACAAAACTAAATAAAAAAATATTCTTCGGTGACTGAAATATGTGACAAAAAGTCTGAGAGTAAATAAAATTGTCATGAAAAATGTCTCAAAAATCTGTTGTTTAGAGCCGACTTTAAACCCGCAACTCATTTATAAAATTAACATAGGAGGTGTCAGAAGCTAGGTTGTAGTCCTAACTGAAGAGTTGTAATGACCAATTATGTGTGCATGTATTTGATTGGAAATAATTAACTACCTATTAGACTACGGCCCTTTATAGGGCTGTATGCCGTACTTCCGACATGGCTATAAGGCCTTTGAAGCATTCATGTAATAAAAATACTGCCACATGAAGCAGTAGTTAGTTAGTCCGGTTAACAAGTGTATTGCTGGGAAACTGGAAACGCTTTACAAATCGAAAGTTGATCCACCTCTATAGCAAGGGTTTACCATTATTTGACCGTTTGTCGTTCTTCTGCCAGGGCTATAAACCGTTTAAGGCACTCATGTAACAATTCTGAGTTGTCGACTGCCTTGTTATGAAACTGGAGAAGCTTTACAATTTGAAAGTTGATCCAGCTTTATAGTGAGGAGTTTACCATTATCTTCCTTTATAGGGCCGTTTCCCGTTTTTTTTTTCTATGGCCATGAGCGTTCCGCATTCATGCAATAATTTTCAGTTGCCACATGAATCAGCAGTTCCTGAATGCGGGATGACGAATGGCATCAAGTAAATATTATAATAATAGCAATACTTTTTAAAGGATAATATGAAAATGAACAATTTATTTTTATCAAAATAAAATAAAACTTGTGCAAACTAATGTTCAAACGACTAATTTTTTATTCTTCAATTTTTTCTTGTCTTTTCAGGTATGTTAATAATTTCTATGCCATATTATTTGCCATCAACTTGTAAGTCAATATTCTTTAATTCATGTTATAAAACTTTACATATACAGTCAAAGAAATAAGTCTACATACAGCGCTAATTTTTTGTTTGTTATTTTTTCTAATAATTTCTATGTTATATTTTCTTATATTCGTTTTCGTCTTTAAATATGATTAATTGTAACAGCCTTAAACAATGCTATAACATCTACTTCAATTTGATAAAAATCACCGGGAAAATAAGGTCAATGTAGACTTTTTTCTTTGACTGTACAATAGTATTGCTCCCTTGTTCTCATATGTACGTATACATTTTAAAATACTTTTTTAATATTAATTAAGCAATTAACGATTTTGCCTTGTCTTAAAAGAATCCAGATTTCAAAAAAGCTGTTGTAAAATTTAACATGAAAAAAAAAACCAAATTATTGAAGATTATGATTATAAAGAAATGGCCTATCGTGACTGCTTTTTAGCCATTCACATTTACTCTACACTATATTTAATTAAAACAGCGATTTATTTCATTAGGCTCTCTTATCAAGATCACCAGCCTACTGGAACTTTGCCAAAATTAATGAAAGTTTTCTTAAAACTTTTCCATTTCGAACCTACTTAAAGTGTAGCTCTTTGTGCCAAGCTTTGTTGATTATAAACAAATCTCTTTTAATTTAAACTTATTCACCCTGAAAGCTTGGGGGTGGAGGTGCTGGCTTTTTCAAATACTTGGACGAAAAGTAAAGCTTCTAATTCCTTTATAAGTTACTTTTAATTTAACTTTAATTACTACCCACACTTTTACACTTAAGTCCTCAACAGTTTCTTGGCCCCCTTTTTTTGTATAGCCTTCTTAGCACTTTTGGTCAGGAGAATAAAAAAAATTATAAGTAGAATGGCATTTAACCGCATTGACACCGACACAATGATATGGAATTCAACACAACATTTTATTTAAGTCTTGTTTAAGTGTTTCAATAATAAAGAGAAAAATAAAAACAGAAAAACAGAAAATAAATACAATAAATGGAGCAAAAAAAAAAAACCAACAACAAACACAAAAGGAAAAACCAGAAAAATGATTTACTTTTTATACGTTTTTCATTGTTCTCAGCGTCATCAGCAACCTCATCTCATCTTAAATATTTTTTTTTTTTTTTTTTTTTTTTTTTTTTTTTAAATGAAAAGTTTTGCCTGCTGTTTGTGGTTTGGATTGAGGGTTTTACTTTCTTTCGCATTGCCTTGCCCTTGTCTTGCTGCCTTTAATAAACTTGTAATTACTGTATGCGTGTGCGTGTGTGTGTAATTTTAATTTTATTTCCGTAAATCATCATCGTTTTACCTTAACATTTACGCAGTTATACATACATACACTCAGTCATTCACTCACTAAGAACAATTAATGTTTATGACATTGTAAATGTTATTATTATTACTGCGTTGTTGTTGTTGTCGTTGTTACTTTCTTAAATACACTCATGGAAAAATGATAATTTAAAAATTGGTCATACCAATTTTCGTGCACACTCTCGGCAATGGCATCACGAATGTTGCCCTTCAAATGTTCAATTGGCTGTGGTTTGTCGGTAAAACACTTTTCTTTAAATATAGCAAATAGTCCGACGGTGTCAAATCGTCATCACAATTTCGGCTAATTAAACGGCCATCTAACGTTTGAAGTAATAAATCGATTGTGGCATGCGATGTGTGGCAAGTTCCATCATTCTGTTGAAACCAAATGTCGTTCACACCAATACCATGAAGAGTGGATATAAAAAATGCATGGTGCAATAGGTGCCTATGTCGTCCTTAATTTCAAAGAAATACGGGCTCCACAAACCGCACCAAACAGTCACTCATAATGGGTGCATTGGCTTCTGTAAGAGAACACTCGTGGACTTTTTGAGCCCCAAATACAGCAATTTTGCTTATTAACGTACCCGCCAAAATGAAAAAGAGTTTTAGCCGAGAAAAGTTTCTCGTTAGCCCATCTAGCGAAACGAAAATGAAGCGTATGCTCATGCGGCTTCAACACTTAAACCAGTTGAACTTTGCAAGGCGAGATCTTTTTGCAAAATTTGACGTAAATTGGTGCGTGAAATGTTCAACTCTTGAGAACCATGACAAGTTGATGTGGATGGACTCACCTCACTCATACCCTCAGCCACAGCTTCGATATTTTCGTGTGTACACACTGTACGAGCACGCTCACGTCTTGGCGTATCAACAATGAAACCAGTATTACGAACTTTAGTAATAAATTAGCGTGTAGCGGGCACTGTTGGTCGTTCTCTGCTACCAAATTTTGTACATTTTCGTGCAATTTCCGACCAATTGACTTTGTTTTGATAATAAATTTCCGAAAAATCCGAATGTTGCTCAAGCGTAAATCGATTTTTTATGTTCAGTAACAGAAAAGAATGACATAAGTAATGCCAGATTCGAAATAGTCTATGGTTCAATACCACATACATACATACATAATTGGTCATTACAACCCTTCAGTCAGGATTACGACTTAGTTTCTCACACCACTTATGTTGTGTGTGTTAATTTTATACATGAGTGGTGGGAACTACAGTTTAAACTCGACTCCGAACGACGGATTTTTGAGAAACTTTTTCATGGCAATTTTTATTTACTCTCAGAGTTTTTGCCAGAAATCTGCTGAGAGGAAGTCGCCGAGGAAATATTTTTCGTTTTTCGTTTTGTTGGAGATGTCTGGGGTTTGAACCCTGGCTTTACGTCTAATAAGCCAACACACTGTCTACCTAGACTACGGCGACTTCAATACCAGCTTCGCGCAATATCAATGCAAGGATATTCCGGGTTTTAACTCGTGCTTCACTTTGTTTAATAAGAGCCAAGTCTCTGAGTTCTTTTCATTGGGTTAAGTTCTTCCGACAACCTCAAGTGATACCTAAAGAAAATTTCGATAATAAATCATACGAAGAGCATATGATGAACATAAAAGTTTTTAATTTCAAATTTTCGAGTGTATTGCATAAAACACATCCTGTTTTATGGCGACAACATGCAGGAAAGTTGAGCACTTGTTCTCTTCAAGTCGTAAACAGAGGCAAAAAAAGGAAACGATTTTCATGTGTGTGTTATAATTATGAGTCAGTCGTTGGTAAACAGGGAAAAACCATCATTTAACAATAAATTTTTCTTTCCTTCTGTTTTCTTTTTTCTCTCTCCGTGTTTTTCCTTTTTATTACAATTCCTCATAATTTCCAACAAATGAAATGAAATTTCCGTCTTTAATTTTTCGATTTTTTTGCTTTTACGCCATTTAAAGTGAAATGAATCACGCAGTTGATGTTGGCTGTTGCCTAACATCGACATTTTTGTGGTGGCACAGAATTACAGAAAACTTTTAATTTTTAATGGAAATTAATTTTCATCAATTGCTTGGCTTTCGTGCGAATGAACACAATTTTGTTCTCAACAATTATACTCAAGTTGTTGTTATTGTTATTGTTACATTAAAAACTATTTTGAATGCAAGACAACAATGATGTGTTTTTTATTGTTTCTTAATTTCGTTTACTCTTGTAAACTTAAGAACTTTTTTGTTTTGTGTTTTTTGTTTGTTTTTGGTTTTCCTTGTCTATTATTATTCAAAGAACAATAAGAAATCAATTTTATTGACCCATAAATCTATTAACACAACTATAAAGGGGGCCTCCTATATACAAGTCATAAATTATTGTGTTCTTTTTTTCTTTTGGTTTTATTTGAAAATAAAAATCATTTAAGGTATGACGACGAGTACCACCATTACACACATTGTCTTTAGTTTTCATTTCAATCTCCTCCTGGTCTGTCTTGAGTGTCTTTTGCCATTCACAATAGAAAAATTCCTCGAAATTATTAATAAATTGTTATAAATCATACGAATCAAATAAAACAGACAAAAAAGCAGTTTATGATACATTGTACAGAAATTGTCATTAATAAAGAAAACATTAATAATTTTAATGACTTTTCTATTGAATTTCTATTCCTATACGAATTACATACATATGTATGTACGTATGCACATACACGTATTCATTATTGATCTGCAGACAGGCAGCCAGGCACTTTTAAGATTTCAACAGCCATTCTATTGTCAAAAAAAAAAAAACAGTCAAGTCTCAAGAAGTCTTTCATATGATGATACTTGAATATTCTGAAATGTTCTTTTAGTTTTTAAGTATTTAATAATAAAAAGAATTTTATGTTTAAAACACAAACAAAATAAATATTTACAGTGAATATAATTAAGAATTGATAAAAAGCCATAAAATTTTGATAATCTTTTTATTTTTAATTATTATTCTTTTAATTGATTTGGAATACATCCCATAACCCATAATCCCATAAAAAAAGTATAAAATTTTTTCAAAATAAAATTTTATTGAAAACACTTTTTTTATTTCCGTTTGAAAACATAACGCCTATATTTTATAATGAAAGCCGTGGTGATAGATAATACGTACATACATACAAACATAATTGGTTATTACAACCCATCAGTCAGGATAAACGGCCCAGCTTCTCACACAACTTACATATGTTGTGTGTATTAATTTTATACAGGAGTGGTTTAAAATCGATTCCGAACAAGAGAATTTCGAGAAACTTTTTTATGAGAAAATTATTTTCTCTCAGATGTCTGACCTGGGGCTTGAATCACGGCCTCACGTCCAATAGGCCAACACACTAAGTACTAGACTACGGCGCTGTTAAAAATTTAATTTATGTTCTTAAGAAAACCAAGAAAACCAACCAGTAGTCGCCGTAGTCTAGTAGGTAGTGTGTCGGCTTATTAGACCCAGGTTCGTATCCCAGGTCAGACATCAAAACAAAATATGAAAAAAAAAATATTTCTTCGGCAACTTCCTCTCAGCAGATTTTTGGCAAAAATTCTGAGAGTAAATAAACCTGCCATGAAAAAGTTTCTCAAAAATCTGTCGTTCGGAGTCGACGTTAAACTGTAGGTCCCGCCACTCACATATAAAATTAACACACACAACATGAGTGGTGTGAGAAGCTAGGCCGTAATCTTGACTGAAGGGTTGCAATGGCCAACCATGTATGTATGCATGTATGTAAGAAAACCAATATTATGTAGGATGTCGACAGAGTATAACAGATGTCAAACACCAGTTTAGACATCTCGAACTTCCCAGTGGGCATTCTAACAAAAACCTCTACACAACATTAAGAAATGGACGAAAACTAAAAAACTCCACCCAATTTAGTTAAGATCGTGTCACAGTAGAGAGTGAAGCTATTTCTTCTGGCAAATTGATGTAGTTTTCCAAGACTTTATACGAGCCGGGTTAATTAGCACTATTAAGTGTGTTGGATTATTAGACGTGAGACCATGGTTCAAAATCCAGTCCAGATATCTCGAACAGCCTTCTGGCAAAAACTCTTTGCAACCTTCTGGAAAAAACTCTCAGAGTAAATAAAATTGCCATGAAAAGTTTGTCAAAAAATCTGTCGTTCGGAATCGACTTTAATCTGTAGGTTCCCCCACTCATGGCTAAAATTGACACACACAACATGGGCGATTTGAGAAGCTAGATCGTAATTCTGATTGTAGGGTTATAATGACCAAAGCAAGTAAGTAGTACCATGTCTCGCCCTTTATATTTCCAAGTTTATATAAAATACCCCGAATATTTCATATTCGAATCAAATCTCCTGCTCCTGCATGGCGCCCTTTATTATCTACTTTTATTACTCAGTTTCGTTTTTTAAACTTATAGAGTTTATTGGTTGTATCGAAGCCATAGGTAATGTGGGCGATGTCAGCCATTCGGATGAATCTTGAGCAAGATTTTTCTCCTATTATCCTACTCATGATATCCACAGCTCTAGTCCTGCCTATCACAAGCAACGTATTTTAATCCAACAAAGTCTGCAGAGCTGCTATAGGACAGATATTTATTTTCCCGAGTGTACTCCAACACATGCCAGCCTCTATCTCTTATCCAACTATATTTGAGTTGTTTCCAAAGGTTACAATCAGGCTGACCATCAAGGTCATCAATTTTGGAATGCGCCTCTGGATTATTCTACGAGCTTTATGATATATTTTTTGTGGTACTACAGTGAGCGTCAAAAGAAGAAAAAAAAAATAAATATAAATTAATAAATTACCGTCATTTTTATTTTAAAATTGTTTCATTGCCAGTTCTTAAAATTAAGAAAAAAATCAAAAAAATTTCGAAATATTGTCAAATTTTTTCGGGCTTCTCCTTAAGTCATAAAAGTTGAGTTCAGTGATTGTTAGAATTTTATCCATAGTATACAGTTTCTTTTGATGTTCACTGTATGTCACCTCTTCAAAGTAATCAACTTTTTTCGTCTATATTGTCTTGATTTTCCGCAAAAAGAATATTTAATGAATTTTAAAATCTTTAATTACCGAAACTCTCAAAAGATGTTAACAAATCGAGCTCTGTTAAGAGTTCTGCTGATTAAACACCCAGGTTTAATAAACATTATGGCATGGCATGCTTATCTGTTCATTGTAGTTCTTATCACAGAATATTTGATTGATTGACAGGTATAAGGATTTAATATTTATTCTGAATCTAAGGATTGTGTTTTTACTTTTATCTTGCATTGTATTTTTTATTTTTTTTTGATATTTTCAAATTTCAAAATGTTTGTTTTTATATGTTCTCTTTTAATTGACGACTGATGCTAACATTTAAATGTAAAAATAAAGAAAATTTTTTTTCTTTTTTTTATTCATCCTCATGATTGATGAAGGTTAATTAAGGCTTGAGTTCATTTTATTTAGTTTTTGTTGGTGCTGCTTTCCAATCAAGGATTCCTTTGAACGGACAATGTGAAAAAGGTAAAAGGATGGATGGAATACATTTTCAAAGATTTACCTTTAAATTATAAATTCTAAGTACCTGTTCCTGTTCATTAGAAGAAGAAAATATTTTCATTTCTTGTCTTTTGTTTTTCTAAATTTACATTATTAATGGAAGAAAAAGGTTTAAAATGAAATGCAGCAAAAATATTCATGGCATGACACCTTAAAAGTCAATTAGCCAACCAGCCAAGGCAACTATGCTTGACTGACTAGCTTAAGTTGTGAATGATGATTATTTGGATAGTTTCCGTTTAAATTTCATTTTAATTGAATATTCATTTCAAACGTATTTTTTCTGTTTCTACTTTTTTTTCCTCTTTCATATCTTCTTTTCGAAATGTTGGAATGGGAAAATGCATATAAAAAATGATTCGTTTTTTTCTTTCTCTTTATTGCCATGGAGGCAGGGACTTACGTTTGACTTGTGTAATCCAAACACGTAAATTATAAATTGAACATGATAAATTGAAAATAGAGAGACGAAAAAATATCTCTTAACTAAACAGCTAAATAATGAATTCCTTTTTCGAATATAAAAGGGGGAAAAAACGAAGAAGATGGAAAGAAAAAAATCTCATTAAATTTCAATTTGGTCAACAGTATCATCATCACTTATACGGTGTTCCCTTGAAGCTTATAGGCCTTCCTTCACTCTCTCCCTCTATCTCTCTCCTTCCATTTAATGGCCTAACATTTCGTTTTTTTTTGTGTGTGTAGCAGAGGTCATCCCTATGAAGTTCATGTAAATCAAATTGTAATTAACACTAAACAACAACAATTACAAAAAAAAAAAAAAAATACAACATCATATACAAGAGAAGATATTTTATTTTTAACCTTTAAGGGTCAACATGATTTGTTCGTAAGCACGGGTTGAAGAAATTTTCTCTTTTTTTTCTTTCTTGTCATTTATGTTCCCCTCACTTCATATCACTTCACTTCACTCCACTTTATTTGTTTATTTATTTATTTTAAAAACATTTTATTTTTATTTTATTTCAGTTTTAGTGTCATTTGTTTTTCATTTAATCCCTTGGGTCCTCTTTAACCTCAAACAACCAAAACAGGCGACAAGGCAGTCATACAGCCAAAGCCATTCATCCTTAACCGCCGTCAATAATTTACCTTCAAAACCAAAACAAAAAAAAAATGTTTAACAGCCCGCATTTGTTGTTGGTATTGCTTTTAATGTTTTGTTATTGTTATTGTTGTTGGCCCATAAATATAGACTTTTTTCTCTTATTGTTGTTGTATATTCGAAAAGGTGTGCCATTCACAATTTTTAACATTTTTAAACATGATCCGATTATGTTGTCGAGATGTTATTCGTGCCGTATTTCTGTTCTTTTTTTGTGGCTCTTCTTTTCAATTTTTGGTACTTAATTTTTATTTTCACCTTTTCGATCGACCCTTTTATGTGTATGTACATACTTATGCATTTGACCTTCTTTATCAGTTAACAGTTAAAAGTGTACATACCCTTTTCGAAATTATGGTCGTCAGACATACAAAATTATTACACAGGGATTTACAAAAAATTAAAAATTGAATGAATTTTAATGCCAGGATTTGAAATTTTTAAAATTGAAAAAAAGGAAAAAAGCGAGAGGTGTCATGAAAACACCTGGCTAGTTATCAGCTGTTATTTCTTAGGCAGTTGATTGAAACTTTTCTTTTATTTTTATTTTATTATCATCCGGATTTTGTCATGTGCGTAAAACAATGTCATTTAAATGAAATGAATTAGTTGCAGCCGTCGATTTTTGGACATAATTTTCGATAATTTAGGGCGGTGTTGTGGCGATATATTGACGAATCAAAGGAATTGAATTCAAAATTTCGATTATTAAGGAGTTCAAGATAAAAAAAACTCTTCCGGCGTCAAATCGCATGGTATTGGTATCGCAACATGAATTTACTTCTTCTGGAAACTTATCACGCAATAAAGCCAAAATCGGTCGTATTGGATGGATCCCTAATTTTCGTTAAAAAAATTCAGTTTTAATATGTTTATAGTGTTTTGAGCTGAGGGTCAGGGTTCTCTGGAGATATTTTCAAAAAAAAATACCCGTAAATGATATCTTCAGGCTGGCATCAAACAGACACTTTTTGTGGGTTTGTTTTTCAGTCACTTTCTTTATAATTTTGATAATTTCTTTCAATGACAGAAGTCGCCGTAGTCTAGTAGATAGTGTGTTGGCTTATTAGACGCAAAGCCAGGGTTCGAGCCTCAGGCCAGACATCAAGACAAAATACAAAAAGTATTTCTTTGCCGTCTTCCTCTCAGCAGTTTTCTAACAAAAAACTCTGAGAGTGAATAAAATTGCCATGAAAAAATTTCTTAAAAATCTGTCGTTCGGAGTCGACTTTAAACTGTAGGTCCCATCACTCATGTATAAAATTAACACACACAACATAAGTGGTGTGAGAAACAAGGACGTTGTACAATGGGTCAATTCGACCTGCGGGTACTGTACTTAATTGACTCTAACCTAACCTAACTTTCAATGACTTCCTCTCAGCAGATTTCTGGCAAAAGTTCTGAGAATAAATAAAATTTCAATGAAAAGTTTTCTAAAAAACTGTCGTCCGTATTCGACTTTAAGCTGTGGAAAAATTAACACACTTAACATGGGAGGTTTGAGAAGCTTGGTATTAATCCCGACGAAAGGATTGTAATGATCAATAAAATAAGTAAGTCAGTAATAATGCGAAGATGTGAGAGATGGTTCGTCACGCAAAAGAATATTTAAAGGAAAAAGAAAATTTTGTGATACCCACAGCTATCATTACTTTATGATGCAACAACAAAACGAACATGAAAAAAAAAATTAATTTTATTGGTGCGATCATGTTCCTCACCTAAAGAACTTACAAATAGATAGGGTTCCTTGTGGCATTGCTGTAGGGCCGGGTCTATTCTATTAATGCTTGCTTTAATAATTCATAGAAACGCCTATGAGTACGGAAATATTTTTGAAAAATTTTACGACATTGGACTCCATTTCTCTTTCCATGCTCTTTAAGCAAAAATGAATATTATAAGTAAAGCTACAGCATTCAGGGAACTTTTTATGGAAGAATGAAAATTGCCACTTCTTTTATCATATGCAAGGGTAATGAAACATGGAGTAGGCATTCAATGAGTCAAGTTTAAAGATTTTTAGATTACCCCGATTAAGACATGATCATTGCCGTTATCAAGAATTCCTCCTCACATGATAGCATCAGGTGGTACGACTTTGTAGAGTCTTGGTATATAAAATATGGAACTAATGAGTAACCTTGTTACTAGGTACTGAGCGATAGAGTAAACATCTAAGCATAGCAAGTCTAAATAAAATAGATTTCCACAGGAGTTAACTTGAAAAGAAAGAGAAACTGCGGGTAAGATTCCTATTATGTGGCTGCCTAGTTTTAGGATGACTTAGAATGAGCTGTTGTGAGCTACAGGCAACGAAAGTAAAGGATAAGGAAATCATTAAATATAATAGAGCTTATAATACAATTGGAGTTCGAATGCGTCAATTTGTAACACACTGTAACCCTGTGACATGATTTCTGTATTTTATCGATGTAGCTATGAAGCCATAAGTTCTAAAAGAGGAAAAGAGAGCTAAGTTGATATACAAACATACTTACTTAATTGGTCATTACAGCCCTGCAGTCAGGATTACAACCTAGCTGCTCACACCACTTATGCTATGTGTGTTAATCTTATACATGAGTGGCTGGATTTATAGTTTAAAAGTCGATTCCGGACGACAAATTTTCGGGAAACTTTTTCATGGGAATTTCATTTTACTCTCAGAGTTTTTGCCAGTAAACTGCTGAAATGAAGTCACCGAAGAAATGTGTTTTCATATTTCGTTTAGTTGGAGATGTCTGAGCTGCGGTTTGAACTGTGGCCTCACGCTAAATAAACCAACCACCTACTAGGCTAAAGCTAATCAAACTACCAATTGGTTTTTTAAATCGTAGTAACGCATCTATTTTCTATAGGCTCTTTCGGAGTATGAAACGGAGTATGAAATTGCACAAATATAAGTCACTCTGCTGATATCGAGGGATATGGAAAAGCTTTCCTTCATTTTTGGATCAAAATTTAATTGTATTTTACCGTATATAAGTGGAGTGGGGGAGGCAATAAGACATTAATATGCCTTTTGTCGTATATTATGGTATAAACCGTATTACTTGAAGTATTTTCATACTTCGTTTAGTTGTAGATGTCTGACCTGAGGTTTGAACTGTAAGCTCATGTCTAATAAGTCAACACACTGCCTCCTAGAATAAGGCTACTTCTGCGTTGATATATAAAAATTAATATTCAGTTTGCTCTGTAAGTATCCGAAAAAATTGATACACTTGTTATCTCCGGCAATTGTGGAACACGGGTGCTTTGGTGTATGGTGTTACAACAACTGCGTATACATATGTCACTAAAATGAATATTAATGTCCTTAACATTTAATATAAAATTCATTTTGTTCGCAAAACTTTTTTGCATGAATCCTATTGACCCTAATGAATTACTGTTACAATAACACTGTACACTTTTGCTAATTTGATTTTAATATGGATTCCTTTTAGTAACAATTCCCTTTTCAACAACAACAACAATAGTTTGTTTGAAATATTTAATGTCAATACGGATAAGAAATGGCGAAAGAAAAACTTTTTAAAACGTTTTCTATCGAATTTAGCCCCATAATACTCTGACAAATATTTAACTTTAACGTTTTCGTTTTTTTTTTTGCATTTTTTTTTGTTCTGTTTGTTTTGTTTCATTCGTTAAAAAAAGTTTCCGCACTAAAACAATACGGTCACTAAGACAGATATTCTTTGTGCAATAAAAACTTCCAATAAAAACTGCTTTTAAGCATACATACATACCCAGCAATAAGACAAATTTAAAAAGCATTTAAAGGACATTTTCCTTGTAAAAACTAATAACGAAAGCAAATATTAAAAACAAAATGTAAAGAAACACACAGAAGGAAAGAGAGAGAGAGAGAGAGAGGAAGAAAGGAATGGAAAACTAAACTAAACTGAGCGAAACTAAACTAAACTAAACGAAACGAAATTGAGTAAAACAGAACAAAATGGATATGGAAGTCCTTTTTAAAATGTTTCAATAAAAATATGCTCTCAACTGTAATACGGCTGTAACACAACACAATGAAAAGTCCTTTGCTTAGGAAGCGTTGGCAATTTTTCGTATGAAAATTGTTTAAAGTAGCGACTGCTGCTGCTAAATTAAGTTAAAACGTTGAATGTTGATAACAAATGTTACACGAAAAAAGGAAATTCAATGAAAAATTAGAAAAAAAAGATGAGGAAAAACACTTGAAAGAAGAGAAAACTAAACAAAAGACAAATGAAAAGTTCACACACACTTCTTCTACTCACAGAAAAGTGTCTAAAGGAGACCCAAAATAATATTTTTTTAGAAACGCTTAGCTACGAGTAGAACCTTTGTACACTGTAACCTGCAACATACACATGATTTTTACACTCACAGGCATTAAGCAAACGAAAGGAAACAATACAAAACAAAACAAAACAAAATTATTGATTTTTTTTAGCTGAAAAACGAATACAAAAAAAAAAACGAAAATAAAAACAGGGCTATAAAAAGAAACAATAACAAATGAATTGTAAAAATAAAAACAACAACAACAACACCAACTACTACCGTTAAAAGTTAAACTTTAAAGAGGATATAAAAAGGAAACAAGTTGAAGGCAATTCCTTTTTAAGAATCAAAAAAAAAAAAAAATTAGGAACTTACGCTAATAAAATAACAGAATGACACAAAAGACAAGAGACTTATCGTGTGACGAATTTAAAATACCCTACAAAATATTAGAAGCACATAATTAAGTAAATAATGGGAAGGTTGGGCTAGGTGAAGCATAGCTCCAATGTTCAAAGCTCTTATTGTAATACCGTTGTGTCTATAATTCCTGGCTTAAATCTTGCTGTGCTGCAAGTGCTACTGCAGACTGACTGATAGAGAGAGTATGAAGGCAGCCAGCTATCCAGCGCACTCTGTTTCATTCCAATTTAGACATTATTTTCAGTATTTAGTTGCCTCCGCTGTGGCTTCGTTCTGAGTCGTTTATATATTCTTAATAACTCTCTGAGTAGCAGATTTGATATTAGATCTTGATAAAGATCTTTTAGTCTGAGGATCCGGAGGTTACAATGGACCTTTTGAGGTTTATAATTATGGCCCGAAAATAGTGGAGAGAGTAGTCTCTAATATATCTGATATTATATTACCATTTACGATTCGCGACAACTGCAGTGTTTGCCAGGCTGAAGTCATGGCTAATTTGAAGGCGACTTGTAGGGTGGTGGAATTTTCGCTTAAATTCTTTTAACCTGTCGGACAGCCAGGCTGCGATTAAATCCCTAACGAACATTCGGCCTCAAGGAAATTTCGAATTATTCAAAGGAAATATGTCGCGGTACGAAGCTCACAATCCCAACATATTACAGGGCATAGGAGATCAGTTAAAAAAGCTGTTCTCCAGCCAACTTCTCTTGATGTAGAAAGGTACATGCAATATTGTTAAACTTTGTTGGACTTGTATAGAAAAGAAGAGGAGTGCTTGTTTTTTGTCCTTGATTCACAGCTGCACTACAGGTGGCCTCAAAACTATTGGAAGATAAGCCAATATACTCAAATGATTTCTGCGTGACGGGATCTCTGTCGACTCCGAAAGACAGATTTTTGAGAAACTTTTTCATGGCATTTTTATTTATTCTCAGAGTTTTTGCCAGAAATCTGCTGAGAGGAAGTCGCCGAAGAAATATTTTCTCTTTTCTCTCTTGTATGGTTGGAGATGTCTATCGTGGAATTTGAACCGTGCTCTCACGTCTAATAAGCCAATACACTACCTACTACCAACACCGACTATTAATTAATTTACCAATGGATAAAACAAGATAGGCAGAAAAGAAACATGTTCCTTATCCACAATCTTCGTATGATAAGCCAGCTTTCATCAGTAGCCTTTCCTGTCGCTTACAACAGAAACGGTGTGAGATTTAATGTATATAAACGCTACTTTCTTTCCCTACTCAAACTAACAGTTTGGTTTTTCAAATCGATAACAAAACACTCTGTATTCTATAGGCTCTCCCAGAGTACGAAACTAATATAAGTCAAACAGCTGCTGGTATCGAAGGATCTGCAAAATCTCTTCTTTATTTTTCGATCACAATTTTATCTTGTTTTACCGCAAACGAAGAGGAAGAGAGGAGCAGACAATAAGTCATAAATTTATAAACCATATAAAACAGTTTTCCTTCAGAAATAGCCTTTTTTCAATCTCCAATACAAGGCACTAAATAAGGAAGGCCCATCATCACCTGTTGAGTAGAAATTAGTGTTCTGTGTCTAGTCAAATAACTTTTCACAATAAAATAAATTCTGATTATACTGCGAAAGAATAAGGATACTAATGAATGGCTGTTGAAGCTTAAATTTGTTTCCAATTTAAATTCAACACTTTCGATGACTATGTAGAATTTTTTCTTTTTTTTTTAACAACTTTGAACATCTCAAACGAAAGAAATTAATGAAAACCCAAATATTTGCTGCTGCTTCTTCTTTTCCCATTTCCTTTGTAAGGAGGGGAGATGATGGATACATATTTTGTGGCACAACTTTATGTGTTGACCCTTAAACACAACTCTTTTAACACAATGTCAACAATTTCGACAATTTGCAAAGATACGAGTCCTCTTCGCCCGGTATATGAAATGGAAATAAGAAAATAAAAAGCAACAAAAAATAAATAAAATTCCCAAAAAAAAAACGAAATAAAACACTCTCATACATACAACGTACAAATTGAACATGATGTTGAAATAAAAAAAAACGAACCATTTCTTGTCTTTCTTTATGGCTGTTCCAAATTTACAAGAGCTGATGCGAAAAAAGCACATAAAAAAGCTAAAAAAAATACAACAAAAAAAAGGAGAAAAAATTGGATAAAATATTTGGTTATTTCAAGCAAACGACGAGTGTAAAGTGTTGTTGCAAGAACACTAAAAAAAACAAAAAACAAGGAAACGACAACCCAGTTCAACACCACTACTGGTCTTGAAGTCACTTCACAAGAAGCTGCAGCAGTAGCATTTATAAGTGGCAGCAGCGACTGAAAACAGACACTCATCTGCAATGAATTGCATGTCCTCCAATATAAATACAAATGCAAACACAAGTACAAGTACGAGTATAAGTACAAGTCATTCGTACAGCCGTGAGATTCTGATTGCTGTTCTGCTGCCTCTGCTGTGCTGTTCTTTCTTGCTGCCGGTATGTATGACGATGACTTTTACAACATTTTGGCAATTAATTAAAAACAAAAACGAAATGAAAAAAAAACAACAAAATACAGAATGAGTGTTACTTTGTAAAATTCATACAATTTGTTTTAAAATATTGCTACCGAAATGAACGAGCAATAAATACAAAGTAAAAAACAAAAAAACCAACAAAAAAAAAGAAGATGGAAAGAAACACTACGATATGTTGCATTTGAAAGAGAAAAGGAAACACAAGAACAAAAACTAACGAATTGAAACATGGTTGCTTGCTTGTAACAGCAAAAAAAATAAAACAACAACATTGTAAAGTTTATTTACCATCATTTACTTACTTGCACTCTTTTAGCCACCTTAAATAGGTTTCTCAGTGATTTATCGTTTTTAGGAAGGCCACTGCCGCATATAACAAAAAAAAATTGCTAAAAAAAGAGAAAAAAACACTCATTTTAATTCAAACGAAGACGAAAAAGTTAATGAGTGAATGACACCACAAGCTACCGTAGATAAATTCGGGTTTATTTTTATAACATCAAGACATTCAATGTGAATGCAAAGTATTGATCAGTTTTATCAATGGAAATATGTAAATATGTATTCATAGTAAACGATCTTATGGCATTAGTAAGAGGGTATTCACATGAATTGCTTTTACTTATAAAGTCCATTATATTCGAACATAAAAAATTTGTTGTGGTCCTTCCACAGTTATGGCTTACGTTTTAAGAGAGAGAGGGAGGTAATACATCATAATGAAGACTGTATCTACAAACCAATACTCTTTGTAATGGATTTTGTGACTCATATAACTATTCAATGAATGTACTTAAGAAGCAAGAATAGTTCGAGAATATAAAATCTCGGAAGCAAGTTTACCTAGTACACTTCGTTGTCGTATTGGTCAAACAGTGAAACAAATGACCCATATGTTCCTTCCTGTATGTATGTTTGAAAAGCTTTCAAATAGGATTACAAACACAAACTCATTTTCGTGTAGAAATATATGAGAAAGGAAATCAGATGCGGCAAAAAAATCAAAATAGTTGAATAACGCATTCATTCATTGGTTTCTTTCATCCAAAATATTCGACAACATCAAGGCATTATGAGATAATAAACATTCAGATCGGAGGCATTAAAACACTCATGATCCTTTTTAGAGTTTATCTTAGGTCGATACCCTACGCGAATTTTCGAATTTAATTGATAAATGGCATAAGTGTACGAGATATATCCGTACGAAGTATATCCGAGATCACTGCCCGCCCTGACTTTTGGTAAATAACATTTACCGGAGCTGCCTTAGCGAGAATGGACGAAAGACAAAAATACTTGAATCACCACTTCTTTCTCGATCTCAACTGTAGTCTTTTATTTTGACCACACTTAGCTTCCCAACTTTGACAGTTGGTAACGGCCATTTTGTTGAAGCAACATCTATCAAATTAGTTGCCATTTATTCAGTCAGTTTTGCCAAAACATAATGGGCTTAAGGTAAATGATTATAGACAACGACATGTGTTCGCTGAAAGAGTTCCAGAGCAGTTGGCAATTGACCCCAGTTTTTATCGGAAAAAAAGGCTTCAGCGGTGAGATCCATTTCTGGATGAATGGATATGTAAAGAATCAAAATTAATAAACTGGGAAGATACCAAATCAAATGGTACCTAAAAGTGTAAAATGCATGCCGAAAAAGTCACTGTTTAGTACGGATTTTGGACAAGCGGCGTCAACACGACTTTGGCCCAACTATGATCTATGATATCTAAGTTCTTTTGTTTTGAATGATGATGTGGACACCAATAACATGTTGTTTCAACTGGACGTAGTTACGTACCACACAGTTCATGGTACATTGAATCTTCTGCACGAGCAATTTCAACGCATGATCATCTCACGTGGATATAATGTTATTTGCCTACCCAGATAGAGCCTTATGGAGTCTTTTCAAGTCGCATGTGTATGCGATTAAGCTCAAATTCAACACAACCCATGCACGCCATCCATGAAATGTGGCGAGTCAGGAAAAATTAGGCATTTCGTTCGTTCTCCACTCAGAGAGGTCATGGTGGGTATTTGAACGATGTTATGTTCCACACATAATGGCATCAGCGGTCGCCTTCGAGCGAGTAAATGGTATCGTACACACTCACTTAAATTTATTTCAATTTAAAGGTAGGAAGGTAGGAAATAAAAACCCAATTGTTAGGATTTTTAAAATTTTAATTGAAAAACTGGAATAATTTCTGAAATGACTGTCACATTTTCTGTACTTCCCATGCATTTTCCGTTTTTTCTATCAAGTTATGTTTTCTTTTTTTTTAGTTTTATTAAGCAAGTATTTTTTTTAGTAAAAAAGGTGTACTGGCAATCGGTCGATGCTTGTGGTGAGAAGCCTAGACACTCTAGAATGGAAAAAGGTTTAACACAGTCAGCGTGTCCCCTCAAAGCAAAGGCAACTATTGGTCATTACGACCTTTCAGTCAGAATTCCGATCTAGCTCCTCTCGCCACTTATGTTATCTGTGTTAAATTTATACATGAGTTGCAGGTCCTACAGTTTAATGTCGACTCCAACCGACAGATTTTTTGAGAAACTTTCCATGGCAATTTTTTTTATTTACTCTCAGAATTTTTGCCAGAAATTTGTTGAGAGTAAGTCGCTGAAGAAATATTATTTTGACCTCATGTCTAATAAGCCATAAGGCAAATATTGATTTATTTTTATTGTTAATTCGCTGCAAATTGGGCAGGAAGAGAGCATTTGGAGAGACACCTTCATGGTAGAGTGAATATATAAAATTTAGAAGAGTGTACTTAGATGTCTCTTTCAATTTTTTGCTTAATCTTACACGTATTATTGTATGTGTCATGTTATGTCGGTGGCTTTTGCAATAACCATCATAAAAACAATAACAGTTAAGGTCTACATACTGTAAATGAGTTGCTTTAATATTACAAAATAATAGTTTAACAAAAAAACAACATGGCTCTGTTGTTGAAATATTCACTTCGTCGTTATTTAATTGAGTTTGAATTCATTTAAATTTTTTTCTCCATTCGTCCTTCGACTGAATTTAAAGCTTTAATTTCCAACACTATTCACATACATTGTTACCATTTTTTTCAATGTTGAATGCCATACAAATTTAAATTTCCCCTCTTTAATATTAAATAATAAAAAATTATTTTGAAACAGAAAAAAAAAACCCAAGAGGGAAAAAATTTCGAATGAGAAAAAACCGAAAATTTAGTTTTTTCTTCATTCATTCATTGAATAGTTTGCATTTGTATGTGTATTTGTGTTTCAATGTATTTTACTTGCAAAATAAAAAATCAAATATTTTAACAAAAAAATTGAAAAAAAAAATAAGAAAAATCCAAACAATTGTTGATTTTCATATGTTGCTCGGATAAATGCAACCAACATAAATGAATGTTGCATGAATTTATACGTACGTACGTACATATTTATTTATTTACTATTATATTGAGCTGAAATGACATTGTTGTTGTTGTCGTTGTTATTGTTGATGATGACGATGTTGATGTTGTTGCTGTTGCCGACGAGCATACAATTGTAATTTTTGCTGTGGCAGCAACAAAACAATCCTTAAAGTCAGACATTGCAGCAGACTTAAATAGAATGAAAAACGGGGGGAAAAACAGAGAAAAACGTTGCAATCAAATGCAGTTGAAAAGAGCAGAAATCCATGAGAAAAACAGCAAACAAAAGGAAAAAAAATACATAAAAACCTTATAAAAATGTAGTGATTAAACTGCATACATACATAAATACATATTTGCAAATTCAGAAAATATAACAAAAAAAAAAACAACAACAATAAAATACATTTCATATTAAAAAATAAATAAAAATATTATTTTAAATAATAAATAAAAAATATTTACATTTCATACAGAGAGAGAGAGAGAGCACGAAAGTAAAATGAGTTATGCTTTGTGTCCGCTAGAAGGTGTAGTAAAAACTAAACCATTATTTTTGCCTGATATTTAAGGATATACTAAGTAAAGTTAGAAGGATTTTATTCGGTTAGATGCCATACAAATAATGCTTCATTTCGTTGGGACAAAGGAGTTGCTCAAGCCTCTTTTACCCCCCGAACCAGATATGTACTCGCAATCTAGTAGGTAGTATGTTGGCTTATTAGACATGATGCCTTGGTTCAAACCCCAGGTCAGGCATTTCCAACAAAAAGGAAATACGAAAAAATATCCTACGGCGACTTCTTCTCAGCAGATTTCTGGCAAAAACTCTTAAGGTAAATAAAACTGCCATAAAAACCTTCTAAGCTTGGACAGAAGGTCCCACCACTAAGTGGTGTGAGAAGCTAGGTTGTAAACTCGACTGAAGGATTGATTGTAATGACCCATTAGGTATGTATGTATGACTGTATAAAAGCAACAATCCAACCAAATTTAATACTATGTTCCGACATGCACTTTTATTGAGTCAATATTCGGTTTATTGATTACAATATTCTAAGTGTTTAGACATAACAATATACGCAGTTCAGCTGCTTATTCAAATATTGTCAAATATTAATAGAAAGTGTTCGGAAAATTGTAATATGCTCACTGAACGTACTTATGACAGTGCTGTATTTCAAGTTTTAATCAATATTATAACAATTTATGAATTTATTGAGCAATAATTAATTGACATTTTATATGAAATATTGAGATCAGTAATACCGTTTATTGCGAATTACTCAATATAAGTGCATGTGTGAACATATTATAAAACAAAATCTTTCCTAAAGATGAGTTTGCTTTAATTATGACCAAGCCTATCAGTTTCTGCTTTATTTGGAGCAAATTTACTTAAATTTAATCATAACCGTTTGTGATAGACATTGCATAAGCTGCTCATCTGTTTCTATTTCGACGGTTTGGTACTCACTGATGTGGAATTATTTCCCTGCTTTTAAAGTACATATTATTTCCTGTGTTGCTTGCCTCTACCAAAACCTCAATCTGTTAATGATAAGTCAAATAATGTTGCGGCTTATTAACGCCACTCCATAGCCAATTGTATTCCTTCGATATTCCTGTGGTCTTAAATCAAGTTTCTTGCTTTAAGTTTCCACTTGAAAATTTATTTCCCCAGGGCCAATTATATAACACATACTTATTGTGTCAGATTGCCCGAGACTTGAACAAAATAATCCCGTTGCCAGAATCATTTGTGACCGAACAATCATCAATTCATCTTATACTTGCATGTCTGCAGAAATCAAAAAATATATAATCAAAGAGGAGCCACAACTTTCTCTTAAATAATGTGCAGGAGTCTTTCTCTTGAATAATGCAAAGAGTTCGTTTTATCACTTGTTTCCAGGGTTCTGCCTTAAAAGTGTATTGAAGATATTGTCAACCCCATAACATCAACATTATTATACGATTCTTTCACAAGAAAGAGCAAATTTCGTCGTTTTAAAACGTATTGTGAATATACGTCATGGTTTTTACAACTATTGTCTGATAGCTTTACATGCTATTTTATCTGCACTTTATTCATTTCGAACCTGGTAACTTCTAGAATGTCAATATTGATTTGTTATTGTTTTTCGTTTCTACTTTTCACGGTATTTCTATCTTAAGTAGTTTTGTTGTTGTACTTAATCCCTTTCTTTACCGTTCCGCAATGCTGGAGAAGTTTAAAAAAAATCGATGTTGGCGAATCCAGCATAACATGGATGATAAGATCAATTACCGAGATTGACCTTGCTGACATTGGCGTCAGCCATGAACCGCACGCTAATAGTCTAGCACTCTACCAACAAGACCACGAGGGCACCCAAATAAACTAAACTATTATTGTTCTTTTAATGCCAAATCGTATCATTCTAAGGTCACTTTAGAGGACTTCTTCACTCCTATGCAATGTAATACTTGAGTTTCTAAATCTATGTATTGCTAAAAATAAAGGATTTCTTTCTATTACACCTTATATTATAAAGAATAATAAAAAGTCATGAATATTTTATTTTTTTTTTTTGTAAAAAAAAAAGAAAACAAGGAAGAATGAATATACTGGACTCGTAACAAAATAAACTAGTTATTCATATTCATAAATATGAAACAATATTTTAACCATGTAGTCATTGTTTTAAGAGCTGTATGTTGGGAGTGGGGGAGGCTGAATTGTAGGAATACAGAGGGAGTAGTTTGTAACCCCGCGAGAAAAACAAATATTGAACATACAATTTAATGATGAAATACGATATTTACCACGAACATAACTCGGTTGTCAATATATGTATGTTCATGCACATATGTACATACATGGGTATTTCTATATATAGTATACATATATAAGTATTGTTGGCGTGTGTGTGTAAGTGTGTGAACATAATGTTGCCCTTTAGGGATTTGCAATTAATAGTTGTTCTACATTTGATTGCGTTTTTAAGGTATACGAATACCTGTACGATATCCAATTACAATTTAATTAAAATCCATGATCCCCCACCCCCCTGGTTACCAAAAATAATTTTGAGTTTCATCGTCAAACTTTGCATAAAAACAGGCTTTAAAATATGAATTAAATTAAAGACTATTTTAAGGGAATTTTTAAAGAATTTGATAAATTGAAATTTTTCTTCATATTTTTTGCTTTGAGCGTTAAGATTATAAGGAAAGTTGGAAGGAATTTGAAAAGTTTGCCAGTATTTGTTCTGTCCTGCTTCAATTTTTAAGCGAATAGTTTGGAATCTTCTGATAGTTTATAACGGTGATATTGTTGAAGCAACGTCTGTCAAATTAGTTGTCATTTATTTAGTATTTTAGGGCATGATTGTCTTACGTGGAGGTGAAGTGAATTGGCTACCGAAGCACAGTGATTTCACTTCGTTAGACTCTTTTTGTGGGGGGTTTCCTAAGTCGCATGTGTATGTGATTAAGCCACAAACTACAGCCGCATTTCTCAGACAAAGACTTAAAGAAAGAAATTCTTTTTTATGTGCCTCAGATGCTCTGGAACGTGGAAGCATACTTATGGCCGACCTTCTTGAATGAGTTAGTGAAACTCCTAATTTGAGCTTGTTGCCATTGATATTCAAATAAAACGGTAAGCTTACTCTAGTTGTTGGATTTTCTAAAGTCTCTCCTCCTTAAGTACAAATGTTCCTACCTTTTCACATTGATAATAGATCGGGAGCGCTCTAATTTTCTCTGAAGTTGCCAAAGTTGCAAAAAAAAAAGGATTATGTTCGCACTGCTACACGCTTTAGCCACACGAATTATTTTTTTTTTCATTTTCCACAGACCCTATTTTTATAATAAATCTTCGCAAAAAAATTTAAATCATCATGTAAATTTCATCATGATCTCCAACCATAAAAAATCATGCGGTCGGAGAGAGTAAAATGAAAAAAAAAAAAGAAATAAAAAACGCTGACAGTAACCGCGCCACAGAGCAAATAGCATCAGTTAACGAAACTCATTTGCTGACTTTATTTTTGTTAATTGCATGGCTCTTGAAAATAAATTACTGTAATCAATTGAACTCAGTAGTCAGTAATAATGGAAGATGAAAACAACAACAAAAACAATAAAAACAATAATCAATAAAAAAAATGAAGAAGAAAAAGTAGAGCAAAAAAAGCAAGAAACCAAGTTCTGGTATTTTTTATTCGGCGACAAAATCAATTAAAAACTTTAAAACGAAACGCAAAGTAATCAACAAACTGAGCGAGAAGAAGGGAGGCTCTGCAGGCGGATGATGTAAAAGTACAAGAAAAACATAATCAGTCTCAGACGAAAAACTACTTTAAAATTAATTACAAGAACAACAAATGCCAGTGCCAGTGCCAGTTCCAGAATAATAAACATATTCAAAATGCATACTTATACACGCATATCCATTTGCATGCGATATGCATGCCTGTCTGCCAATATTCCAATTGCAATACATCAACGAAACAATTTGTCCATAATTGCACGCACGTATTGAGCTTCATGTAACCATTTATGTTTACCAAAGAAAAACAAGGCACACACACACACACACACACAATCCTTCAAAATGGAACTGGAAAATGGGCATAAAGACGAATTACATACGAGTACTTGAAGGGCGAAAATAAGCAAAAACTGAAATTGAAGCTGAAATCCATCATAATTAGCAAAAAAAAATCAATTCCAATAACAAATGCATTCAGATAAACAACAACTCCACATAAGTATAGTATTGGTCAAGTGTATGGTTGTGCATAAGAAATTAGTTAATTGAGGTTATGAAAAAAAAAACAATTTTAATATACAAAGATAGGTTAGGTTGTCAAGAGTGGAATTGGCTTGTTCCTATGCGTTACTGCGTAAAAGAACCTGTAACTGTCTGATATATAGTCACTAGACTGATCTATTCAAGTATAGACTTCTAAGAGCATATAAGAAATCAATATCCGCTAAGCTGATTAAGCTGACTTGGCATAATGGCCTTAATGAACCTGATATGCTAATCAGTAGCTATTAAATGAACCTGATATGGGCCATCGCCGTGGTCTAGTAGGTAGTCTGTTGGCTTATTAGACGAAAAAAGCCAGGGTTCGAGCCCCAGGCCAGACATCAAAATAAAATACAAAAAATATTTCCTCGGCGACTTCCTCTCAGCAGATTTCTGGCAAAAACTCTGAGAGTAAATAACATTTGCCATGAAAAGTTTCTCAAAAATCTGTCGTTCGGAGTCGACTTTAAACTGTAGGCCCCGCCACTCATGTATAAAATTAACACACACAACATAAGTGGTGTGAGAAACTAGGTCGTAATCCTGAATGAAGGGTTGTAATGACCAATTATGTATGTATGTATGGGCCATTTAAGGTTAAGTAAAGTTAGATCATCAAATTCTTCAAAAATTTTGATCCCTAGGAATCGATCTTGGGAATTACTAAGTCGATTTAGCTTCGCAGTCATAGTCATGTGCAAGTCTTTCAGCAGCTCAAATGAATCTGAAGGCACCTGTAATGTCATCTGAAAGTAAATTGTCCATATTTGTCGCAAATTTTCTGCGGAGAATTCTTTTCCTGTTTATGGACAACGCAAGACAACATCATAGAAACTGGAAAATGGTTTCAGTCTCTTCTGTCTCATCACTTGTGGCTACCAAATCTTCATGCATACAGCCCTACTAGACGTTAACCGGTAATTAAACCGATCTATGCACAGGTAACTATCGTGAATAACAGTCTTGTGTTCAAAATCGGTGTAACCTGCTTTGTCAGAGAACATACTCATTAGACTGCATACATTTAATATTTATTTTAAGCGAGAGTAAATAAAGATTGACGACATGATTGATACATGAATCATTCAATGTGATCTGATACCTCTGTCTATTTCTTTAAATGGTGGATTCCCATCAATGCCCATATACACCCAAGCTAATATAAAAGGTTCCACTAGCTAATTCAAAAGTACCAGGCATTTCTTAATTAGATTAGATTTCGTCAATCATATTAGTCAATTACTTCGGCTTGAAGGTCACTAGAATCATTTCTCACCCTTGAGCTTATACTCTTAACATTTGGGCGGCTATTTTCAATTTCAAACTCCGATTTAAAACAGTCTGTAGAAATATCTATGCGATCCACTAAAATTAGTGTATCTGCCGGTGAAGGCTTATTTAGATGTCGACAGGGAAATTATTTTAAAAAAAGGCAGCAGGAAGTTAGACATCTATTGTACTGCATTTTATATTTTGACAGCAAAAACGTGTTCTCCTTATTATTTAATTTCGATGGCAATGTAAGCCTTAATTCAAAGTGTTTGACAGTAGGAAAGTGGCGTCCAAAGACTGCTGTTTTATAAGAAAACAGCATTAGAATAAGTACAAAGGTCTTTGACATACGGCAAATGACTTGTATGTAGGAACTGCATAGATGAGATATAGGAAGGAAATATTCTTCAGCACTATATCAGAGGAAAAAAGAGCACCTTAATGTCTTCTACAAGGACAATTTAAACGGACTATCTATGATAGACATTGGTAGAGTAAGTCGCTTCAGAAGCTCGGAATGATTCAGAGATTAGAGGAAATGTTAAAATGTGGTATCACTACAGGCCTTATGTGGCTTATGTGTGTCTCTCCAAACCCCTTGCATAGACAGCCACCTCTACCTACCTTCATAAATACAGAAATTCTTAGCCATTATAATACTTTAGGCAGGATTACGATCTAGCTTCTCATACCATTCTTATTTCGTGTGTTCATTTTTTGTAGATGGCTTGTGGGATCTACTGTATAATGTCGCCTACGAACGACAAATTTAAAAAACACTTTCTTAGATTCAGAAAAGTCAGAATTCTGCTGAGAAATTGTTGACGAACGCATTTTTATTATTTTTTTTTTTTGTTGTCAGCGTTGATAGCCGGCTTGCGGCGAGCTACCGAGCTACTGAAGACGGCCAAACGGCTGCCAGGTAGTTGATTATTGCTTTCCTGATACGTTAAAAATTTTGGTGTTTTAGAACCAAATTAAGAGTTAAACAGTGTAAGTGATACCTTACCATTCGCTTGAATTCCAAATTCAGTCCCCAAAGCTGAAATTTCAAATCCCATTTTTCAACAAGCAGATGAAGTGTGGTTTCATAGGAACAGCCCTGAGCATGACAATAAAATGCAGATGATCGTTGTACTTTCTCCAAAAATTCTGCTACTTTAGAATTCCAAAAAGGTTATGCCAGACTACATTCCTTATAGAAATGTTGATCAAACCGTAATATCAACAATCCACGGTTAAATATATTAGAATCCAAATAGACTTCTGGTTTCAATCATCATTTCTCGAAAGAAGAAAATGGCAAAATATGGAGAAAAATATTTCGATGCCATTCTCTGTTGATAAGAAAGTCATTGAAATCGTATTTCATAAAATCCAATCCAAGTATATAATTCTACCAACTGCCTCTATTATTCTTTTACGTTTTTCAATTCCTTTAAGTGTGGATTTACGATGTGCATGCTTTTTTACTGGCTCCTACTCTACTTTACTTTCTACGCAATTTAAGTGCCATGAAGTGTACGAGTATATTGTAAAAACAACAATAAAACGAAACGAAACATAAAACATCAGTAGAAGTGCAGAAAAAAAGCAAGCAAAACAAATAAATGCCTTTCAAAAAACAAAGCAGAAAATAAAAACAAATAAAAAGAAGGCAGAAATAAATTTAAAACCCCAAAAAAAAAAAACCGGAGGAGCCAATATATGTAAATAGTAGCGCAGTAATTCATCAAACACTGCCACCGTATTTTTTCTTTTTATTTTTTTTATTTGTATTGAACATCACCAACGTCCATTTGTCTGTCTGAACAGTCATCCGTCAATCCAGCTACACAGATCCAACCATCCATCCATCCATCCATCCATCCGGCCTTTAACATCCATTGATGTGAATAAAGGGTGTGTGGGTGTTTTTTCCTTTTTATTTTCATTACACAAACTCGACTCTTGTTACTCCAACAACATACGCAATAAATGGATTCATTTCCAAGCGAACTTCAGGAGGAGTAGTTGTGGCAGTAGATGTAGCCAAGGGAAAGAGGTGGTAGCAAGATAGAGCAGACATTAAAATAAACAAACAAATATTTAAACTTAAACAATATCATCATCGGCATCACCATCAACATCATCATCATCTCCAACATCAACAACATCCTATACACCCTGTATTTATACGATAATTGCGGCTCGTATGTTTCATATAAAATGTAAATGCGTATGCGTATGATTTTTCCGAAATTTTCACAAAAACTGCCTTTGGTTTGGAACGCACGTAATAAATGAAAAAGAATCGCCGAATATTGAAAATTTTGATACGCGTGTTCAATTAATTGGAAATGTAGAACAATAAACGTAATGAACACAAAATTAAAAAATAATTACAAAAACAAAAACAAAAAGAGAACAAAAATAAATCAAACATGACGCCGAAAAGAACATGAAACGTATCAGTGGAGCAATAAATGGCCAGGCAGTGTAATAAATTTGAAATTTTTTTTTGTGTCACGTCATCTATTGACAATATTTTGTTATTTTTGCGCATTTTTTTAAGGCCATTGTTTTCTAGTTAGTGCTTGATGGTGCTGCATACATACCTACATACTGGCATATGGCCTTAATGTTTGTTTAAAATATTTGCATAACAGTTTGCGTTTTATTCTATTTTCCTAATAAAATTATGTTTTCCCAAAATTTGTAGAACCTTATTTCGGACTTTTGGGGGCTCCTTATTGCCACAAATCTAGAAAAAAACAGAATAACTTTTGTCGCATATTCCTAATTTAAGCACACTGCAATAGTCTAGTAGCCTACCAGATACCTTAAGATGAAGATTTTCCATGCTAGGGAACCAGTCATCAGCACTTTCAATATAGAAAGACTTTTCGAAGTGAGATAAAATCCATAGCACTTCGAGCCTAGTTTCTTGTAGAAGCCTGTTATGCATTACAGAATACGCTTTTCTAGTAATAGTGTTCGTAGCAGCTGTAATTGATATCGCAGCAGTTTTCCCGATTTTATCAAAAAGTTTTTTACTCCATACAGAAAATGAGGTTTAGCAATCATTGATGAGAGCCAGAGTACAGTAAGACCCCCCTTAACGCGAGGGATACGTTCCAATAAGTTCCAGCGCTAAACGCAACAACGTTAAACGAGGCAACTTAACACATACATATGTATACAGCTAGTAACGTTGATGACAACTAATAAATGTGACGCAGCGTTAAGCGGGGTCTTACTGTATAGTACTGACACGAAGACCCCTTTGTGTTACAATAATGGGCATTTAAACCCTTCAATCATGATTACTGTGTGGCTTCTTACACAACCCATGTTGAGGGTGTTAATTTTTTTCATGTGTGGCGGTATCTACAGTCTCACGTCCATTTGGAACGATAGATTTCATACGCTTTTTCAAGGTATGTTTTCATTTTCATTGCTTTTGGAGGGAGGAGTGCTAAGAGGGGTTCAAAGAAAGCAATTTTTTTTCCTTTTGTTTTATAAAACGTGAGAGCTAAGGCTTAAACGCTCAAGACCTCCTCCAGTAAACCAACGTTCTACCTACTAGGCTACACATGCATTGTGTTTTTCTCTCGGTTAGGTTGAAGAAAAATGCAAGCCAGCAACCAAAAGAAAAATGCATAGGCAAAAAAAAAAAGGAAATCACCGAACAAAAACTGCAAGTTATCGACCAAAAAAAATGCAAGTCATCGACCAGAAAATGCAAGCCACAAAAAAGCAAGCTATCGACAAGAAGATAATTTTGTCCGATTGATATAGAAAACTTTCTTTTGCTCATTTAAAAAATAATAATTAGCTTCGGTGCCTATATATCGGGTCCCTAGTTATGACCGACCGTAAGGACACATGTTATGGAATCTTTGATAGTATGGAGCAGCAAGTCCCAATGTTCCACAATGTCGATCATCCTTCACAGACACTGTTAACATAGTGAATTTTCCAGGCCCGATTTCTTAAGTTCCAAAATTATTTGGGATTAACCACTATTGGGTCTCATTTTGGATATCTCAGGCTTCAATTTGTAAACAGTACGATACATGCAGCAAGTACCATTTTTCCACATCCTTCCCAGATATTGTTAAAACAAATAATTTTTGTGTCTAAATTTTTTAACTTTCATAACAATTTTCAAATTAGCAGAGTAGCTATTCCACTTAGGAACGTGAGGGATATAATTTTTAATGAATAGAATAAATATCACATGCTCCGATATCGCATACTTTAGTGTTTCTGTTAAACACTTAACATTGCTCTGTTAACTTTAACTTTGGCTCTGTTAGAAATTTTGATTTTTCTTTGCTAGTTAAATACGAATTTATTTTCATACGCATACTTCGTTCAAATGTCCGGCACGGGTATTCTGGGTAGAGCGCATCAGAAATGTCTAATTTATCATGACTTCATGACTATGAGTGGAAGTGGCCGTAGTCTAGTAGGTAGTTGCTATAAGGCAAAGCTTTTTAAAAAAGCTGGCAAACAATTTGTTCAAATTTTTTTTCTTTAAATTTTTTAAGAATTTTTTTTTAGAAATATTTTTTGTTTTAAACCAGTTTTCAAATATTTATTCGCTGTCTGTATTGCTTTTAATTTTTAAATATTTTGTTTGTTTTTGTTATATTTTTTGTGCCTGAAATTAATACACAATAATTCTTGTATATGAACCTGGTCTAAAAGTTAAATACTTGACCGAAAATTTTTGTAGAATTTTACTTTGTTGTTGCTGTTGTTGTTGCTGTTATCTGTGTTCATTCGATGTTTAAACGAAAATTGTACACACATGTTAAAAATCACCGCAAAAACCACATCAAAAAAACAGAAAATAAAAAATATTCATTGAAATATTATTCCCTCGCAATACATACATACATTTGATGGAAAATGACTACAAAATCAAAAGCAAACAAAACAAAAACTAGGAACACAAATACAGATGAGAGGAAATAAATTTAAAAAAATACAAATAAAATTTGTAAAACCTGATAAAAATCAACAATAAAACCGAAATTACATGCAATAACAACAGCAACAACACTAAGCATCTGTAACAAAAATCTACGACGACGATAAAGTGCAAAAATCTTGCCGAAAAAACCCCAAAACAAATTCATCAAAAACATCAACAAACGCTGATGAAAATTCACCACAAAAACACGAGAAAAAAAAACAGAAACAATTGCCATGAAAATGAAACCTAAATTAAGGGAGAGAAAATGGACATTTTATGGGCCAGCAAAAATACGATTTCGATTTCAAAGATACCCTACATATGCTGACCAAAGGTACGTTTTCTTTAATTGGGAAAATCCTTTTTAAAATCATTTCAATAACAGTGCGTGTTTTTGTTGTTTCTATTGATTTGGCTGGTCATTGGGCCAGTTTATATTCTTGGTTGCATAACAGTAGTGATTGCCATTTGAGCATTAACGTAAAAAGAATGCCTTGAAAAGGGCACCAGTAGGGCATATCAGTAGTTTTGTGAAACCAAAAAAAAGAAAAAACATACACACACACAAATTGCGTGATACTCCGGAAGACTGTATTGATGAATAGACGTCATCGTCATCATCATCATGAGAATGAGAATGAATGCAACGGCGTAGAGGATTAACAACATAAACATATAATGGTGTGAGGGAGGAAGGAAGGGTAGTTGCATCAACGTAAAAATTCTTGCCAAGTATAAATTGCTGCACGAGATAACAAAACTGTGAACAGGAAAACAATTTCAATACAATATTGCTGTAAATAAATTCAAAAAATCGACCAAAAAAAAAAAAATAAAATAAAATAAAAAAGCGTCCTCTATCAGAGCAACTGATGAGGACGACGATATTGTTGCTGTTCATGGCCGCCATAGTGATAGCATTGACTATGACTGACTGATGATGATGAAAATGATGATGCTCAATAACGGCAACGATAGCGATAACGATGATGACTATGATGTTAGTAAAAAGGCTGATGTTACTACAACTACTACTTCCAACTGCTGTGGCTATTGTTGTTGATGCAATGGTTTGCATGGTCTTCAATCATTTGCATCCATTAATCAATTCAATTTAATTCAAGAGTCTGCTATTGTGGTTGTTGCATACGCTTTCCAACTCGCGTAGATTAACAGCGGCAATAACTAGACAAAAAAAAATCGAAACAAATAAAAAAAAATTCCGAAAAAAAATCCCAACTAAATAGAGTCTCGTATTAAATTTAGAGAGTGGAGTGATTGAAAGTGTAGCAGACAGCAGTTGGACGTACAGACAACAGTGAAAGACAGCCACGCACATCTAAATTAAACACGCCCACACTTCGTTCTTTGTGTCTGGCCGGTTTTTCATCTAAAAAAACTCTGCTTTCTAATTTGTAAACGTTTTTTTATTTTTTTGTTAAAATCTCCACGCAGCAGTTTGTTTATTCAGCTTAAAAAAATCTCCTTTGAAGAGGCTACTTCAGGCTGATTACATTTATTCCATTGGAGAAAAGCGCTACACCAAAAGGGAGAAAAGGTGTAACAGACAGCCCCAAAGAATACAGACAGCAAGAAATAAATTTCACAAAACCATTTTAGAGCGGATTGTGACAGACTTTAAAGCTTTTCTTACCCGAAATTTATTGACATTCTGTGGATTACGAAAATGTTTTTGTATTTGACATCGAATTTAAAAACTTAAAAATATTACGCATAAAATTTAATCACATAGAGGAAATGTTGGGTCTATTTTCAACACGTAAGAAAATTAAATGAAAATTTTCTCCTTTTTTGCTGTCATTATGTGACACAAAAAAAATCTTTATAAAAAATTACACGTTATTTTGTGACACTAATCATTACAGTTTAAGATTTTTTGGCCATACAATGTTGCAAAACAAAATTGTACGTAATTTTTTTTATAGAATTTTTGTTGTCATTATCTGACATTGTGAAGATTTATGGAATGGATTGTATATTATTTAGCGACATAGAAATTTTTTGATTTTTAACTGTTATGCAATTCTGTTGTTATTTAGTGGCACAGAATAGTTTTGGTATAACATGAAGTCATAAGTGACATTGTAGGTAAGGAAGCGAACTCTCCTTAAAGGAAGAGATTTCACTTAGGCCAGCATTTATTAATTCTACCTGGAAATCAGACATTCCCTAAATGAAAGTAACTCTCGTCCAATATAAATCTTGCTATGGCAGCAATACCTATATTTTAGAGCTCTATTAAAGATGCCAGAAAATAAGGATTCAAAACCTCCGTCTCTTTACCCAGAAATCCACAGCCGCTGCAAAAGTCATTTGTCGAAATGACAAGGCTTTTGACAGGCATATCAAAAAGAAAGTGGCCCGTAATAATCGTAAATATGCGATTGATGGTCTTGCGATTTAAGGATAGAAGTGAATAGATTTTCTGCCTGTCTATACGTGTTCAGTAAAGTCGAGCAATATTTCACGTACCCTTATGCTGCCAACGATATTGAGCCTTAGGATAATATTCAAACTGTAAAAGAAATTTTCGTACAATTTTATGAAAATTTCATTCAAAAATTTTGTCAATTTGAAAAATTTTTACGAAATGATGCCGTCATTTTAAAAATTAAGAAATTTTTTGAATTATGAAAAGTGAAAAAAATTGTCATTATGAATATGACACCACCATTTTCTCTGCATTTATTTTTATAATTTAATGATAAAATAATTATATTTTTGAGCGTTTTTAATTTTATGATAATAGTGGCATAGAAATTGTTCTTCAGGATTTTATTGCATTATTTAATAATACATTTTAATGTCACAAAATGACAGCAAAATTACAGAAACAATCATGTCATGTTTTGTGACATAAAATGTTTACAAAATTTTAAGTTTGTTTATTTAGCTTGAAGTTTAAAGTAAGTTTAATAGCATATAATAGCCAAGAAGTCTTGTGAAAAAGTGTCATTAAATGACAACTAGATTTTCAACATTTTCTTACAACCTAAAGGTTTAACATTTTTCTGTAACAAAACATGTTTATCATTAAATGATTTTAAAATTTTAAATGTATTTTTGGAGGGACAAAATATATAATTAAATGGTGAAATGCTAAATACATTTCTCTAAAGAAAATAATTGTCACTTTTGTTGTGACATTGTTTTGGAAATCATTTCCAAAACCTTAACAATATTTTCTGCTTTCAGTTTTTCTAATTGCAGTTAATTTCATCTTCTACTGTGTGTAGTATTAAATCAGAATGGAAAAAAAGCCTCTTCTAACGCCTCCATTATTTCAGTTAAAAATTTATTTCAGCAATTTGACTTGACCAGCCTTTTGCTGGTCCTCTTAGGTCAAAACAAAAGGTCCCAATTTTTTTTTGTTGTTTTCCATTGTCGCTGTTATTTTATTTTGTTTTATTTCTAGTTGTTTATTTAAAGTTTCTTGTTTTTATTGTTATTGGTTTTCTGTTTTCCATTTTATTGCGGGTCCTTTTCTCAATGACTAGAGTACCAACATAAAATTGAATTCAATTTATTTCATTGTTTAGCTCTTGAAAAATATATGCGATGACTACGACCCTTTTGTTGTATTGCGGCCCCTTTTTCGAGAAGAGTTTTGTTTTTCCTTTTTTTTTTTTGTTTATTTTCCTTCTAATGAAAACTCCTTTTGAAAACTGAAACGTATTGCATTACACTGCGGTAAAAAAAATTAAGCTTGTGAAGCAAGTGATGGTAAAAAGTTTTTATGGACTCAAAATGCCTTTTGTTCCATAAAGTGTTTCAAATTGACCCTAATCAGTAAATGTAGTTCCAAACTTAAGGATATTGAATCGAAAAAGTTGTTGTGTTTTTGCTATTGTTTGGCTATGCTTCTTCGCACAAGGACTATAAATTTTTATGACTGAAATTAAGAGAACAATTTTTTCCGTCGATTTTTTTCTTTGTTGGGAAATTTTATTTTCTGGAAAATTTACAACAACTCTTTCTAATCAATTTGTTTAAGTGAATTTTCAAATTTGAAAAGTATACCATTTGGTATGGTTGTTGTAAAGTATTTTTAAGAACAAAAACAATAAAATGCTTAAAATAGTTTCAACACAGTTTCATTGAGAACATGTTGTCAAAGATACTAATCATCATCAGCAGCAGCCACCAGTAGAAACAGAAGCAATTGTATCTCCGGTAATTACGAGGTAGAGAGAGAGAGAGAGAGAGAGAGAGTGAAAGGAAAGGAAGAATATTGAAATTACTTTTATTGAAAACCATTCAGTGCTATTTTCTTCCCAGAAGTCGTAAAAGTTTTTGGGATGCACAACCTTTAATGAGTTGTAGCAGCAATAGATGTATTTTTCTAATAATTTTTGAAAATAATTCTACGGGTATCTTTTGTTTAATTTCATTGTCAGTTTTAAATGATATTTTTTTTAAGTATTTCTTTCGAATATTATTTTAGATTTGTTTCATCATCATAAGTAAAAGTAATCATAAATAAAGTTTGGTGTCATATTGTAATTTTTTTGTTATTTTGCGATATTCTACATGACATTAAAAAATGGCACACAGAATATATATAAAATAAGAAAAAATTTCTCTTAAAATTTTGCATTTATTTTATTACAAGAGAAAATTAAATCATTGTCACTTTTTGACAAACTTTTTTTGTCATTTTATGACATGACTAAGTTTGTATAGGAAACTATTTCACCGTATAATAATATTAAAAAAAATTTTCTGGTGGAAAAAATATATTTTCTTGTCACTTTATGACATCATGACATGTTTGATGCCAAAAGTTGGTTGAAGGCAATTTTCGAAACTTTATAATTTCTTATGAGCATTTTTGTCTAACTTATAAACAATTATATGCGGAAATAAAAATGAAAGATTTGTTGTAGTTATATATAAAGCGAAACTAAGCTCTCTTTCGAACGCTTCAAGTGACGAACATTGTTGATAAGATATTGAATTTATAGAACTAGGCCGTCGCTGTCTCGTTCAAATAAACCATCTACGCAGCAAACATTTTAGAAAATATCTAAATAAGGTACAGAGTCTTTCTATTGTTACCGTCACTTACATGCATGCAATGATAGACTCGCAAGCACATGCACCAGATTGATTCCTATAGACAAATATCATGTGACTAGCATCCCACTGTTCCCGTTTACTTGAGCCTGGTTGTGTAGTATTTATAGAGGCCACTAGCGCATTTTGGTGATCGGTACCCATTTCCTTGAATGAAGTAGCCGTAGTCTAATAGGTAGTTGGGTTGGCTTATTGGACGTAAGGCCACGGTTCAAACCCCAGGACAACCATCAACACGAAAAGAAAAAATATTTCTTCGACGACTTCCTCTCAACAGATTTCTAGCAAAAACTCTGAGAGTAGTAAATAAAATTGCCATGAAAAGTTTCTCAAAAATCTGTCGTTCGGAGTCGACTTATAAAATTAACACACACAACATGAGTGGTATGAGAAGCTAGGAAGTAATCCTGACTGAAGGATTGTAATTATGTAAGTATATACGACAGTATTTACAGCGCCTGTGAAAAAAAATTGGTAACTGACCATCCTGCAAAGTAGTACCTCCGTAGTACCTGCTGTGGAGTATGGTGTTTCCGATAGAGGCGATCGGTTTTTAGTTGATAACACTCCGACATATTCAATGATATCTGAGATCACCAGAAAGTTTTCTAAAATATATGGATGTACCCATTTCCTTGTAGATGAAATTGCAATAAAGTGGAGAAGAATGAAACTCTATTTACCCTTAGTGAAGTCATCATGATTTCTTCAAAGCTTCACAATGAAGAAGCCAATGATTGCCAATCAGTTTATTACCAAACGAAATACATATCTAACGAAACTTTGCTATGAGTGAATAAGTCCTTCTAAGGTACACATATCATTGTTAGAGTTTCCTTTTCAAATATTTTAAGAATACCGCGTAGCATTTGAGACCTTGATGCAGTATATGTTTCGGTGTAACTCTGCTGATGCACAGAACGATGAGATATTTTTATGACGCTTCCTGTCTTGAGATTTAAGACATCAAAAAGAGTTCTTATTCGCTTGAAAGGCCTAAGGATGCCACTACTGTTTCTTTGGCAAGAGGGCATTCGAAATGTCCAATTTTCCATGACTCTGACACATACACAATGCAGAATTTTACCGGTAGGTTATACCGCAGTGGTGTATGGCCTATTCGCATACACTACCAACTTAAGAAACTTCCCACAAGAAGTGTCTAACGGAGTCAAATCGCGCTATCTCGGTGGCCAATTCGCATCACCTCCATGTGATATGATTATGCCCTCAAATCGTTCGAATAGAATGTTTAATGTAGCGTGGTCTCTGTACTAGATAGCATTAGTCTCCAGCTCCTCCAGTTCAGGTCAAAAGAAATCGAAGACATATAGTGCTTGCCGTAGTCTAAGTCAAGTCGTTCTGAAGAACGGCATCCCTAAATCCATTCCCAGTGACTTTTCGACATCGAGTGCATTGGAATTGCCTAAAATTCGAAAGTTTTGTTTGTTAACGTAGCCATTCATCCAGAAATGGTCCTCCTCATTGCCGAAGATGCTGTATCAGTGTCACACAGTAAATAATTTTTGATTTTCTTTAGGAAACAATTTTTTCTTTTATTTCTCTCATGAAATTTTTTTTAAAAAATATTTTCCGAATAAAGAGCAGTTTTTCGTCTATGAAGATATTTTAATATCTTACTGTTGCCCTATGCTCTAACAATTTCACATCCCTGTATTGGAACATTTTATTATAAATGCCATCATAATCATCACAGAGGAGAACATCATTCGTTATTTAATATTCTCTTGTTGTTGGCAAAATGAAACTAAAAACACACGTATAACAACAATTGATGTTGTTGATGAAGTTCGAGCTGCTACTACTGCTACTTCTAATAGAATTTCTAGAATTGTTGTTGCTGTTGCTGCTGCCTTGTATTCTTAACAATACATAACTACAATGATGGTGATGATAATAATGATGGCGGCAATAGATTTTGAAATAAAATTCCTTTTTGTTGAAAATGGTAATTAAACTTTTGAACTTTTTCTTCCAAAAGAAAAAAAAAAAAGAAAAAAAAAGAAACCCGCTTCCATTTCTTTACCTTCATTCGGCAATAGTTTCTGAACGAGTCAAGTTAAAGAAAGACAGACACACAGGGCAAGGGGAATTGGCCGGAATGGCAAATTAAGTGTTAGACAATGGCAAAATGAACTCGTATATACGCATTTCAAATACTTGAACTGAACTGTTTTCTGAATTTTATTAAACAATAAAATTTTATGGATGCCAGTAAATTTAAAATATTACGCCAATGAATGAATGAATGACTGAGTGAATGAGTGAGTGAAATAACTGAATAGAATGGCTTTGTTTTGTTCCATTTAATAATAATATTTCCGAAATACTATGATAGATAACAGGTGAAAGGGATTGGCGTTTAGAAATTAAATTGTCCATAATTTATAAACTTAATTGAGTGAGAAAGAGACAGTGAGAGGAAGAGAACATGAAAGCAGAAATAATGTAAAAAACATGTCCAGAATTTATTTAATTTTAATTAAGAGCCATTAAAAATGTCATAAATTTTTGCGATGGCATAGTAAAAAATGATGAATTGAAATCATTTGCAAACTGAATTAAAGACAATGAAATACTTGAGTTGATTAAAGCATATCATGTTGCTGACAATGTGATATAAATTCCAAAAATGTTCTTTTGATAATCAAAATCATTAAAATTCGTTGGCTTTTTGAAGCAAATTGTGTCTCGTCACTTCAACTTGACTTCGAAATAATATTTTCTTAACAGAAATCAATCGATATTTTTCTTTGTATTCTTATGGCATTAATTTGTTGCTTTTGTTTAACATACACGATGGTGAACAGAGAAATGACTTGCTCTTGCACTCTCCGAAAAAAAAAACCACAACATTGTCGCCACTAAAACTAAGCTGCTTCTTGAATGGCAAATTTAATTGAGAAATTTAATTCAAATCCCAGCAGCATTCAACAGATTCAGACTCATTTAACCCACACTCTTCTCAAGAAGACATGGCAACAGTTTCACACACAAAACTATATTAAGATGCCTCTGTTCTCAGTCAGACACCCATACAGTATTATTGACAGCAAAAAAAATATTTGTGCTGGCAATTGTATCAATTACGTTGCCAGATAAACCAACAAAAAAAAACTTATTATTTGCCTTAAAAAAGATTTAAATTATTGTGTTGTTGTTTTTTTTTTTTAATCATTTGTTAAACAAAAACAAACTTTTCCAGTTTTGTACAGCTGAGTTCAGTTTGTTTGTCACCAGCGCAAATAAAGTTTTTCAAGTAGTGGTCTCCTCTCCACTAATTGGTTTCAATTTTAAAACTGACACACATACAAACTACGAAACGAAAACAAGAGAGACTCAGAAATTCAGAGATTTAACTGTGGAAGTTTGCCTCTAAGACAATAATAAATAAAACAATTGAAACCAAACTTTTAACGAATAAATAAATTATATAAGAAAACAAATTTCATTCAAAATTTTAAAGTGAAAAAAAAAACAAAAATCAAAAACATTTTTTATTCATGATTTAAAATGGAATGTGCTTGCTTGTTTAGATTTGAATTCAAAAAAAGGCAAATCTTAAACGAGGAATAAAATATTGCCGTATATCGAATGAAAAATACGATTTTTACGCTGCCTGAGCTACTCTTTTTGCAACGATAACTCCCTTAAATTTGTAAGGAAGTTGGACTTGGTTTGGTACCACCAGAAAAAGCTTCAAGCCCAATGTTACAATAATCATACATATACCATATTACGCCAACGACGCCTAACAGAAAACTCTCCATTACAGGGAATAATTATTGAAAGTTGTATCATTTTTGGTGTAAAATAAAGAAATAATGAATGAAAATAATATCGAGAGCTTCAACAGGGACTTTCGAACCTTGACAATTCATAACGGCTATCTTACTACAGCTGTCAAATTAGTTGTCATTTATTATTCAGTCTGTTTTGCCAAAACATCTTGGTAAATAAGACATTCAACAACACGTGCATATATTAACATTGTTTTTATCAAAATGAGTGTTGACAAATGAATCCAGTTTTCATCGAGATTTCAACTTCAGTGATGAGACCAATTTCTATGTGAATACATACGTACATACATACATAATTTGGTCATTCCAACCCTTCAGTCAGGATTACGAATTTACGCCGCTTACGTTGTGCAGGTCCTACAGTTTAAAGTCGACTCCGTACTATACAGATTTTTGAGAAAAGATTTCATGGGAATTTTAATTTCTCTCAAAATTTTTGCCAGAAATCTGCTGCGTGGATGTCGCTGAAGAAATATTTTATTTTTTATATATATAGGGTTTGAACCGTGACCTCTCGTCTAATAAGCCAACACACTATATACTACACTACGACGACTTCAATAGTAAGTGCGGGAATCAACAAAATTATTTACATGAGATCAAAAGGCGTCTAATGGATCCCAAAAAAGTCACTGTTTAGTATGGATTTTGTGATGTCGGTGTCGCCGGTCCATATATTTTTGAGAACGGCGTTGACAAGGCCACCACTGTCAACGAAGGGTACTGTATGCTGTTGATTAACGATATCTTTCAACCTGAATTTTACAGCGCAACCTACTACACAGCTTATGTCATATTGAATTGAGGGAATGGTAATTCCATGTGGAGGTAACTTAAACCGGAAATCGATATCGAGCTATTTGTCCACATTGGATTTTTTCTTGTAAGGTTTTCTTAAGCTGTAGGTGTATGCAAATAAGGCACAAATTAGTGCTGTCCTCAAGGCCAACATAAACCATGCCATTATTTAAAATCAGCCTGATTTTATGTCATCAAAAATTGAACATTTCAAGCACACTCCCAGCAGAGAAGCCCTAATGGACATTTGAACGATGTTGCATTCCACACATAATGGTCTTTTAAACGTCCAACTTTGATGATATCTCTCAAAAACTTTGTTTAAATTTAAAGATAGGAAGCGCTTAATGAAAGACCCCATATATGAACTGTGGAGTCTAAGGGAACCAGTATGAAAACCATTAAAATAGTTGTAATTCTGGCGATATTCTTTAAATAACATTTTAGTTAGAGTGCCCTAGTAGTCTAGTGCGTAGTGTGCTAGACTATTAGCGTAAGGGTTTTGGGTTCGATTCCCACCAGTGGCTCTGGTCTTTTACATCGCGCATAAGGTCTTAGTTAATCACCTCGTAGATAATTAAAAATTATCTGTAATTGTATTATAATTAATAAATATGCCCTTAAATCAATTTGGATCCAGTCTTGCTTAACTATTTTAAGTATTTGGAACCAATCTAGCAGTAATTGACATACATAGTAGCTGTCGCAAACGTAATGGCATATATTAAGACTGTGGTACACATTTATTATCGTATCTTGCTTACTGGTCTGGTCTAACTTCCATTTGTTTTCTACTGATGTGGAGAAAGCGAAAAAAAATTTTTTATTTCTTTTTTTTTCTGTTCATTATTGTGACACCACACCACTAATAAAGTTGCGAGGGTGTAATGCTGGCACATAAATCTTAAAATTTCACTCCTTCACTCTACAGTTTTCACTCATGAAATTAATAAAATTAAAATGTACAACTAAAAATCCCTTTTCCAAAAAAACTAAGAAGAAGAATGAGTTCCCAAAAAATGCAATCATTTTAAAAGCTTTTCAATTTCTTCCAACTCAAAACTTTTTCTGGATGGAATGCTCAAAAAAACAAAAAAAGAACGACGAAAAACTCAAACTAAAAGCTGTAGATAGGAATGGAAATAAAGAAAATAATAAAAATAAAATTAAAAAATAAAAATTAAATTGAGAGAAAATAAACGAAAAAAAAACTGGCAACCGGCAACAAACAACAAAAAAAAATTTGAAAAGTACACTCGCTCTTACACCATGAATAACTGAAAGAACAACTTATTACAGCGCAGAACAAAAAGAAGGCTTGAGGAGGGCGGGGAAGGTAGGTATAGAGTGGAAAATTATTTATAAAGTTAAATAAGAAAGAAAAGCACAATAATAATAATAACAGCAATAATAAGAATAATAATAAATAAAATAATGTTTAACTATACAATATAATTAAATTGTAACCAAATAACTACAATTGAAGTTCGCTTATCAAAGATGCCAGATGCCAGATAGAATGAAAAAATCATGAAGACAATCATCAATACAAGTGATTTATATTCAACGAATCACTCTAAATTGTCCAATAATCCTGTATGGAATTCATTTTTAGCATAGGGAAACGGAATAAAAGAGAAGGAATACGGAGCAGTTTCGTGTAATTTCTTTACTTACATTTATTTAGATTATATATCATCAGTAGTTAAATATTTTTGTAAAAAATATCTCATCGATAACAGTTTCAAAATTTTACAACATTTACAAAATTTTAGTGTAAAAATAAAATGAATCGAAGACAGTTTCTATACAAAAAAAAGTAAAAGGGTTTGCTGTCAATATCAGCTTCTAATAGAAAATCTGTTATCGATTAAATCTAGAGTAATTTATTTCTTATAGATATCGCTAACTCGATTAATTACTCGCAAATTTTACACGGAACGTAAGGAAAATCAAACAATCCAATCTCTAGACAGCTATGTCCGTTGGTCTAGTCTCTTTCTCCAGCTGTTTATCCCAAATGTGCTTGGGCAAGTCGTCTTGCAAGGTTTTTTTAAGGCGTGCTCTATCTAATGCCAACTACTTGTGGGAATTCCAACATTTTTTATCTAAAAATTCAGAACGTTTCATGGCTTATATGATGATCAGGCTAAAAAATTCCCAATTTTCTGCAAAGGCAACGCTTGGCAATAAACTGAATCTTACACATATTCTTTGATACGGCGTTCCACGTCTCACTTGCGTCCAGCGGATCTTAGTTTCTGTGAAGGGTTATTGGAAAATTTTAGATTCGAATTTACATTTCAAAATGACTCAAACCGGTCTATTTATTGACGATTTCAATCAGACAGCACAAGTGGTCGGGTGTTCACCATATGACATTGAGTCTCAATCCCATCTTATCATTAACTCGACCATGCGTAGCTTTTTCTGTGTGTGCTTTAATTTATGCGCCAGTAAACGTGTATCAAAGGTTTAATTTAGGTCCTACGCTAAACAACTTATTCAAAATGGTCCTTACTTTCTTATATCATCTTAGATATATGATAGCTTTGAATTCCAAAATGCTTAACATTACCATAGAGTTTGACAAGCCATCATGAATCGCATTCAATTTGTGAAAGTTTACTTCGAAAAAAGAGTTCGCTTACTTCGTAGAGCTAATGAGCTAGCAATTCGTGTACATATTAATCATTCTCGATTTAACATCAACTAGGCAATGAAATGTGCCTACAGAAGGCAAATATAGCTCCAGAGCGAAGTCTTGAAAGGGTCGCCAAAATGTTGATTCATTTCGTTCTCTATTGATTGTCCTTTGACTATGTGGAACCTTTTACTTATGGATATCGACTTACGTGTCTTTAAAGAATAACTCGTGCAAGAATGAAAGCCAAAGGACCATCTTTTGAGTCACATTTGTGCTGATTGCTTTCATATGAAGCGCGCTGAAGATAAGCATGTTTATCAAACAATTATGTTTAGTCAAATAAGCAAACATGCTATGTAAAGTGAAGTATTGGAAGCCAATATTCAAATGCTATGAAGTTATCTACTTTTCATTCCTCAAATTTTGTTTTACAAATAGTGAACGTTTTTATTTCATTCAAACACTGGGGCCCAATATTACGTAGAAAATAAAAATTTTAAAAATTTACGAAACGATAAGAAACCACCAAGTCTGGCAACTATAGTTTGAAATGAAATTTTTTTTTTATTTTAACACAGAAAGAACACGAAACACTGCAGTAAACTTTTAAGAAGAAAAAGAAAACAAAAACCTGCTGCTGCAACTCTAGAAGTATTAATAAAATATGAAATAAAAAAGAATAAATTGCAAAGCAACACAAACATAATTTTCAATTACATCAGCGACACCAGCAATAAGAAGAAACAACAATAAAAAATAAATAAATAAAAACAACAATAAAAATAATAGAAAAACAACAAAATTAATTCGAATATAACAAGTAGCAGCAACGGATTTAGACGCACTACTAGCAGGAATAAGTTTCTTTTTTTGTTTTCTTCTTCTTTTCTATTTTTCAAATTAATGCAACACGTTGTTTGTTGTTTTGCAACAGCAGCAACAATAACACCAACATGCCAACATAGAAAAAAGTGGTATCAAGTAGTTTTGAATGACTACAAGGCGGAAATTGTAGAAGCATTTTGCAAAATAAACTTCGGCTGTTGTAGCTCTAGAATTGCATACATATTTACGCCTTAAAGTAGTTAAAATAATAGAAGAAGCAGGAGAGCAAAAGGAAAAAAACCAGGCAAATTTACACTCGACATCATATCCACTTGCAGTGCCATGCTACACCACACCACAATCACAACCACTCACATTTTTTTTTGCGAACAACAAGAGTCACGTATAATGAATTATACGATGATAATGACGATGATGATGATGGAGGTCTCTATTTACTCTTTTATGGCCAAGAAGTTGTTTGTTTAGTTAACATGGAACAGTTTTTTTGTAGGTGTAAATAGTAGACAGTATGAGACTACTTGTAATAGTTGGTTCAAGATGCCAGTCAGCAGGCGCTCATATAATCATTGAAAGCGCCACCTCTTACAGGGAATATTGAAATTTAGATGCCAGGAAATAAAAAAAAAACAACAAATTTAAATTGCGAAATGGAAATTAAAAACAGAAATAAATTAGTATTAAAAAACACAGCCTTTTAAGTACAGTGTCCAATAAAAGTAGACGTAAAGTTGTAGCGAATCACGCATGGCCTGACATAGATAGGATATGAGCTGTTGTATGTTGGGAAATAAAAATAAACTTTTTGCAACGATCTTTTATAAACGTTGCACGTAATGTGCAAGCAGTGCCCAGTAATAACTCGAAACAAAAATGCTAGGATATGGCTACCAAGTTTACCAAGTAAATGTAGTTGCCGAAAATTTTTTTCACTAGTGTTTCGATCAATCATTTCCATCCTAATCTGTTGTCCTTGACAGTTATGTAACGCCTCGTTCCAATTTCCGTTGTATACTTTGCCTCATCATGTAGTCGTCGTAGTCTAGTAGGTAGTGTGTTAGCTTATTAGACGTAAGGCCACGGTTCAAATCCCAGGTCAGACATCTCCAGCAACAAGCGAAATATGAAAAAATATTTCTGCGGTTACTTCCTCTAAGCAGATTTCTGGCAAAGACTCCGAGAATAAATAAAAACTGTCATCAAAAAATCTGTCGTGTATAAAATTAGCACACGCAACATATGTAAGTGGTGTGGGGAGCTAGGTGGCAATCTTGACTGAAGGATTGTAATGACCAATTATGTCGATGTATGTACTTTGCTTTTGAAGTCGCCGTAGTCTAGTAGGTAGTGTGTTGGCTTATTAGACGTAAAGCCTGGGTTCGAGCCCCAGGCCAGACATCAAAACAAAATAAATATTATTTCTTAGGCGACTTCCTCTCAGCAGATTTCTGGCAAAAACTCTGAGAGTAAATATTGCCATGAAAAGTTTCTCAAAAATCTGTCGTTCGGAATCGACTTTAAACTGTAGGTCCCGCCACTCATGTATAAAATTTAACACACACAACATAAGTGGTGTGAGAAACTAGGTCGTAATCCTGACTGAAGGGTTGTAATGACCAATTATGTATGTATGTATGTACTTTGCCTCAACACGGAGAATAGGTTCATTTTTTTGGTAGTGGATACCTTACTTTTGTTACCCAGTGTTTTCATAAAAAAAAACTTGTATAAAAGCAAATTAAAAAGGCAAACCGGTGTAATTCATAAATTATAACAGTATCTGGCGCTTGATTGTCTTTCAACACACTTGAACAATTGTAAACTTTAAATTGTAACCTCTCTGGCGCATTACAAATGGTCATGGGTGGCTGATTATTGTAGAGATTGCTGGGGCACTTAAGAGTTGCACAGTGCATTTCTCTCTTGACAGTGTTATTCTGTTTTATTTCTACGATAATATTGTTTATTATACGTGTTAAGATTATATTTTCATTGTATAAAATTGTTGTTTCATTTGTTTCGTTTGTTTGTTCGTGTGTTTGTTTTTATTATCATAAGTTGTCCGTTTGTATGGGGACTGTCTAACACTTTCAGCGGCCACAATTCTGGCACGATGCCGAGAGTGTGAAAAAAAGCTCTAAAGTCCTGGGGTTTTCTTTTGGTAGAAAAAAATATAAAAAATAAATAAACAAAATAGAAAAAGGAATAAAAGAAAATATAAAAACGTTAACAACTACAGGCAGCTGATGATGATGATAACGATAATGAAGATGAGGTTTGTAGTGAAATTAAAATGAAAAAAATACGTACAAAAAATAATAAAAATAAAGATTTAATGAAATTATAGAAAAGCAGCAAAGAAAAAAAGGTAACGAAGACTGGGATAAATAAATAAATAAAAAAGAAATCATTTCTTTTCATTTATTTTTATTTGAATAACAAACTCACTTAAGCTCACGCTGTGCACCAAGTTAGTGACAAGGATTGAGGAAGAATTAAATGCAAATTAAAAAAATAAAAATAAATAAATAAAGTTTACTTTCAAATACAATTTTTAATTCAATAAAAATAGGGGGAATATTGCAAAGAGCTATTAAATGTCTTCGTAAAGATTGCAATCTTTTAATTAACAATCCTTCATAAATCGATAAAAATTAAGTACTAAACTAAAAAAATAATCAAATTAGTTTAATTTGTCTTATTTTCAATTAAATAAATACTATGATTGAAATAATCATGCAGAAAGTGGTGTTAAATGATATTTTAGGCGTGTAGTTTAAGTCGTGCAATTCTAGTAACACAGTGTCAGGATAATTGCGTTTCCAACAGCTTTTTCATAATGGTGATTCGGTCAATTAAATTCATTTACGTTATGTTTTGTGGCACCTAACCACTTTGGCCGCGTTTAGGCCTGCCTCTCTGAGTCCAGCATAAATCTAGCTATTGAAAAGAGCAGGACACTGAAACATGGTGTAAAAGACAGTCTATTTCTCTTGCACAGATCAACCTCCGTCAGAAGTATTCTGACAGAATGCCAAGTCTATCCGCATGTCTTCAAATAGGTCATCTACACGTGAGAATGGCTATTGTCCGTCCGTTCGATTTAAGGATAAAAGTGAATTAGTTCTTATATTATACATACGTCTTCAGCAGAGTCTAGCAATATTGCACGTACTCTCCTGCTGTCGACGAGATTGAGCCCTTACTTAAAGCCTGCGTTTGTCAGTTTATAGTTGAAAGAGGCGAGGGGTAAAGAAAAGCGTACACTCTATGTTGTATTTTCGATACGCCTAACTTTCTCATTCGCAATGCACACATGCATAAACAACAAACATGACATCAAATATAAGACTTGTATAGTGTGAAAACCGAAGAATAAGCCAAAATCTTAAAAATGAGGCTCTCATCGTGTGAACACAGACAAACTGGGGCATGGGGCATATAGAATATCCGGAATGCCGTCTAACATTCCAGAGCTTGTGAACTCCGTACCCGCAGTGGCAATTTCACCTGCAGTGCAATTCAAGATGATATCCTCATGTGTCAGAATACATATCGGAGTTACGTTTGAATGAACTGAAATTTCTAATGGAAATTCTCGCATTCATGGACGAATATGGACGCTGAAATGATTTTCGCTTGGGACTTAATCGCAGCCTAATTTAAAAGATATTCACAGAAATGCCGCCAACCATTACGCCTTCATGAAAAGGAATGTCAACACGGTTTCACATTCTCAGCTGTCAACAGGAGTTATGGCGTTATTTTTTTTTTTTTTGCATCACGATCGTAGACTCATGAATGAACGTCAACAACTTTTGAGTTGACGGCTATAACTACGTAAAATACCTTTGTAGTTCTCCTCCGTTGCTTGCATGAAATACATACATACATAATTGGTCCCTTCAGCCAGGATTACGACCTAACTTCGCCCACCACTAATGTTGTGCACGTTAATTTTTATACATGAGTGTCGGGACATACTGTTTAATGTCGACTCCGAACGACAGATTATTGAGAATATTTCACTCTTAGAGTTTTTTCCAGAAGACTGCTGTGGAGCAGTGGCCGAAAAAATATTTTTTCATATTTCACTTTGTTGGAGATGTTTGACTTGGGGTATGAAGTGTAGCCTCACGTCTAATGGGCCAACACACTATCTACTAGACTACGACGATTTCTAAACGATTTGACTGAAATGCGATTTTTAAAAGGATATTCATGGCAATATAATCAAGTGATAAGCCAAAGACAGGCAACTCCTTATACACAACATTTGTGTGGATCAGCGTTGCCATTTGCCAAGTTTTTCCTTTTTTTCCAAGTTTTTTAAGGCGACAAAAGTTTTCATTTAATTTGTTTTCTAACAAAATAAGTTATAATAATAACGTGAAATATTTACTACGGGGCAAGGCAAGTTTGCAATGAAACACCCACAGAGGAAGTAAAAGAGATACCGGACTCCGTTATTTTCAATAAAAATTTTGTACTTTCGTAAAAAAACTAGTTTTTTCTCAGAAATAAAATTTAAAAAAAAAATTGCTGTCAACGCTGCTGTGAACAGAGCTGCCATGAGCATACTTCACGGGCAAATACATCACGAAATTAATCGGTTGATAAATAAGAAAACATGTAGGCAATGAAGATAATTTAGTAGTCATCGGCCCCTGATCTATTTATTATGAACTAATCTCACATTAAGATATTTTATGTATATTAAGCTGTTTATTAATTAAAAATATATTCATTAAATGCTTATAATTATGTTTTTCTTTCTATCTTTACAGGTATGTACTTTACTTACTTTACAATGAAATAATTGTAAAAAAATCTCTTTTTTTTGGTGGTAAGTACTCTGCCATAAAAGAAAAACTTTTTTAAAAGAAAACTTTTTTAAATCGATTTATAAGATTTAAAATAAAATTGTGATTATATTCAGCAAAACCTTTAACAATGTTTAACATTTGAATTGATTTGTCTTTTCACTAAATAAACTTCAAAACCTAGTTTTTCTTTGAAATCCTTAGTAAATAACCTTTTAATACAACCTTCAAGAAATATTTTTGCTTTTTAAACTTTAACCCCATTTCTATTGTAAATTCATAACATAATTAACAACTTGCATAAGAAGACAATAAATATTCAACAAGGAAACTGTCCTTAAAATACTTTTCATTTTTCTTGTCACAAAAAAACTGCAAACTAGCTGCTCCCATTCCGTATGTGTTTCGTTTCTTTTTCTCTTAAAAAACTGCCACAGGAAACCATAAATTATGCAAAATTTTTATTTCAAATATGTTTGTATTTGTATTGTATTGCATTATTTAATCTTTATTTTGTTTTGTTTTTATTGTATTTTATTTTATTTGTAATTCGGTTTTATTCCATCGTATTCAAACTTAGTTTCAATGTTGTTGCATTTGCTGGTGTTGTCGTTTTTTATTTTTTATTTTGTTTTGGTGAAATTAAGCCACGGGTAATATTGTATTATGTTTTCATATTTTCCATTTAAACGATAAGAAAGAAAACTAGGAAGAGAAACTCTTCAAAAATTTAAAAAGAAAAAAAAAACGTACAGATGCGGTAATTGCAACTGCAGGATTACAGTGGAAACAATAACACTGTAAATCAAGGAGGACAATTTTTTTTTCAAATACAAACTTCGCCAAACAGGAATTCACTTGAACTACGATCGGAATTATAAAAATCGTAACAGTGGCCATTCTAATTGTGAATTGGGGACCAAAAAGTCTGTCATCTGCCCTGATCATTCGTGAGAGCTCAAATCAGTATAGTTTGACCAGAATGGAAAGAGAACTATGTGATGACTGTCACTGTTTCTCAGAAGGCTAGTAACTGTATCTTCAGATAACTTCTAGATAGTCTGATTTACGATTTAAATATCTTCTCACTCTGATTACCTAGCAAAAGTATAGATTTTCGTATCTTTATCCTCCTCTCGTCCTTATTATACCATACAGTCGTATTATTTTTTATTAATTCTGTCTATAAGACTTGAAGATTTTCCACATAAAGATAGCTAACAAGCATGGTTTTCATTCCTATAATACACTGAGTATCTCAGCTTGAATCAAATCATCTTGAATTTAATTCCAACTGGTTGTTATGATAAAGGAGTACAAAGCTTTATCCTCTGAAAAGTAATCTAGAAAGGTATCAATCTGTTGCCTTCGGTAAGGTGGCAGGAGTAGAGTAAAAGTTCTTTAAACAGCTTAGAAGTGTGACCTGAGATCAGGGGTTGAAACTAGGAAAATAAATTGAAAACACGACGTAGAGTTTATGGCTGCTCGATTGTATTTACATTGCAAGAAACACGAAATATTTCTGCGTTTTATATTCGGGTATTCAAATATTGTTGAGTAACTGAATACGAGAAGTATTTCAAAGGATGTTTATAGGATCTATTAGACCTTCAATTAATGCATCATTAAACTTGCTTTAACGGTTCCCACATAGTGGCCAGAGATTACGAAAATCAAGCTTTGATAGGAATAACTTTACAATGAAGATCATGACATACATACATATGATGCATACATACATAAGGGGCCATTACAACCCTTCAGTCAGGATTATGGCCTAGCTGCTCATACCACTCATGGTGTGTGCGTTAATTTTATACGTGAGTGGCAGGACCTACAGTTTAACGTCGACTCCGAACGACAGATTTTAGAGAAACTTTTTCATGGCAGGTTTATTTTTGCCAGAAATCTGCTGAGAGGAAATCGCTGAAGAAATAATTTTTTTTTCATATTTCGTTCCGTTGCCGGACCCGGATACGAACCCGGGCATTACGTCTAATAAGCCAACACACTAACTGTTAGACCACGGCGACTTCATGACATACAAGTACATAACATAAATTGGTCATTACTGTCCTTCAGTCAAGATTACGACCTAGTTTCTTACATCACTTATGTTGTGTGTGTTAATTTTATGCGAATGACAGATTTTTGAGAAGCTCTTCATGGCAATTTTTTAATTTAACTCTCACCAGTTTTTGCCAGAAATCTGGTGAAAAGAAGTCGCCGAAGAAAAATTTCTTTCATATTTCGTTCTGTTGGGGTTTGAACCGTGGCCTCATGTCTAATAAGCCAAAACACTATTTACTAAACTTAGGAGGACTTTATGAAGACCTTTGCAGTAAATTGGAGTTGAAAGTGTTATTGGTGGACTTGAACATATCTAACCAGAAGGATCAGAATATGGTTGAAGCTCTTGTGATTCCCTTGCGAATCAGAGAATGCATATGTTTCTTTTGCAAACCAAATAAATTCTTCTAGAGAATTCCATTGCATTTTAGAATTAATAATCATGGATCCACTTAGTATTTCAAGCATTATAAAACTGTTTTTTACACATACAAGTTCGAAATTATATGTAGATGCCCTTACATCAGAAAGAAAAATTGTTACTGAATAGAAATCAAATAAAATCTGACGAAAAGAATTTAAAAATCTAACAAAAAAGTGTCGACATTTGATGTCGACTTACTATCCCACACCGTTTAGTTCCCATAAAAGTTTTCAGTTTCGAATACCATGTCAGTTGTGTACGTAATCACTGAGAACACCTTATCCGACGTTTAGCTTTCTGCTATGCTAAGGAATAGTATAGAAAACGGATATAAATTTTGAGAACAAAACAGGCATTCCATTACAAAAGTAATCACTTTAGAGTTAACAATCTTAAACGAGTTAACATATAATAAAAATGTTGATCGCTTTCCCTCTCTGCTTCCTTTGTTTTAAATGCAATTTTGAATTTCAAATCCTTTCATATGTCAGCAGACAAAAAAAAAATTGTTTTATTCCACTAATAAACAATTTCATAAAAAAATAGGCAACCAGAGCAGAGGAATGGAACAATAAACCCCATAATTTACACCCCACGTATGTACATATATGCATTATTAAACTACTTGAGTAATGTAACGTCTATTTCAACGAAATACACATGAACTCACAGTGCCATGCCATTGGAGTTTGGTTGTTAGAAAAAGAGAAAATGTTCCATAAAGATAAAGTTTTTGTTTGTTCTTTTCAATATTAGACAGATCTCCCATAACAAATACCACAGCAGGCTTGAAATATTCCATTCCAAAACAACAACAGCACCAAAGGGAGCGAAGCAGTAGGATTTCAAAAGAGGCTACAAATTTGTTCATACCCCAACCATAAAACCCATCCATAGTTTTTAATACTCAACAATTAAAATAACAAATGTATCTGCACCAAATGCATCATCAGCATCAGTATCAACATCACTATCATAAGCAGCAGTAATGGTCTTACCACCAACGTCATCATTGCATAAGGGCTTATGCCATATTCATGCCACAACTGGTGGTAAGGCTATCATATCATCCTGTCTCTCTTCCTCCTTCTCTCTGTGTGTGTTGCAGTATTATAAAATGGCATTAACAACTGGAAAAAAAACGAGGCGCAAATTATTACTGCAACTGTTGCCAGCAGTATTAGTGAAGTAGTATTTATGTGCCACACATAAAAGCAACAACAAAAAAAGAAAACCAACTGAAGAAAAGATTTATTATTTATTATGACACATGGTTAGATTTTTCTAAATGTTCGTCTGTCTGTCCTTCTGCCTGCATTTCTATTTCTATCTGTATGGTTGGTCATTTCTTTTCTTCTTTCTCTTTTTTTTTTTTGTTTTACAAAGACAAATACGAGTACGAGTACCAAGCAATGGTCATACTTACAGAGACATGGAAATTCACTCTGCCCTCAAATAGTAGCCGTACAACTGTACTAGTGTAATAGCAAAAGGAGGGAGGACAAGTTGCAACATTTATTCACATCAAGAGAAACCAAAAACAAAACGAAAAACACATTGAAACAGAAATGGTAACATTTTTATAAGCCCTCTTATAAAGTTAAGTGGCTGTTGCTCAAAAGTAATTTAGCTGAAGTGGCAATTCATTAATTATACACGAGCATCAAGAGTGTTACACCAAACAACCAACGAACCAAACAGCCAGTCAGCCATCCAGTCATTCAACCATTGAAGCAACATAGCAACATGTAACTAGAACAAGCAGCTGCAGCCATAGCAACACCCAGCAGGCTTTCTACGAATGCAACAACATTATTAAGTAATACAGGCACAGACACTTAGGCAGTGAGGCCGAGCCATCGTATGACAAACGACACTTCTATCGTGGTCAGAGTTCATATGATTATTAAGTGTCACGTTGTTAGTAGAATGCAACATAAAACAAAAACAGAAAAAGGAAGAAAAAACATGATGTGAGCTGAGAGAAAGATAATGAATTTCAAAAATTTTTATATCCTCCAAGGATAATGGTCAATTATTTATATTTCTCTTTTGATATGCCACATTTTTGCTTTTGTTGCAACATTTGTGTGCAACTTAAGTGACAGCAATGCTAAAAAAAACCCATAAAGAACTGACAATGTATGCATAATTGCATGTGCATAATTAATTGTGTAATACATAAAGGAGCACACTTTAAGGGTGTATATACATATATGCTAGGCAAACAGGGTTAACAGGCTTTCAAAATATCGTAGAGAGTCGGCATATTGGCAAGTAGTTCTCAAAGGCAGTGAATACTTATTCAATTTTGTTGCTTCATTTACTTGTTATTATATCCCAAGGGAATACAATTTTTACGGCCTCGCTGTAGTTTAGTAGATAGTGTGTTGTCTTACTAGACGTTAGGTCACGGTTCAAGCCCCAGGTCAGACGAAAAATTAAAAAATATTTCGGCAGTGGCTTCTTCTCAGCATATTTCTGGTAAAAATTCAGGGCAAAATTTGGATATGGGATATCCAAACACATTAACGCATATGTATGTACTTGCTGTTCACAGGCAAGTAACATTAGGTGGTCCATATGGCCCATTGTATTACCCAGTGTGAGGTAAGCCGCCTTGGCATTATCCAGGGACCGGCCAGTTCTCTTAGTGGCGTGTTAACCTCTATGCCCAGATCTTCAAACGTTCTGTTACCAAAAACCTGTTGACGTCTGTTTTGAACTCGCATAAAAGGTTTTGCATGGATTCTGTTTTCTCCACATCATCAGCAGCTTCTTGTGTAATTTTCGTGTGGCGGACCGAGCTTGCCAGTGAGACTGCCAATAGCACAGTGTCCCATTAGAATTTCTGGAATTTCTGTTAGAATGCGAATCTCTTGAAGACCTCAAGTAGTACCCTGGTTCTGCCGCCATCCACTACTGGATACAGCAATTATAGAAATTCAACAACCAGGTTGAATTCTATGCTGCTTTTTCCAATTTGAAAAAGTATTCTTGTAAAGGCACATCTATCGTCTCCTCCTCAGTCATCACCGATTTCTTCAGCGCCAGTTCGTCCATCTTTTCGTTTTCCATATACTGGGGAACTTTGCCAAAAAAAAAAACTTGACAACGGAAAAATATGTCAGAGTAATGAGTAGTAGTAGTAGAGTGCTGTTAAACCCACTAGTGCCTGCAATGACTCTTATTCCCCTGATTACACTGAGGTAGTCCTATTCGCAATTTATTTATGGTGGTAGCTTTTTGGACTTTTCTTTGCCTCATGTGTATGTGATCCGACAAGTATCTCTGGTATGAAATGTGGCAGCCACAGTCTACTACTTTCTAGATAGGGGTCCTAGATCCGCCACATACCAACCCCCTAAGAAATTGAACGTATGTAAATGGTTTACGCAAGATAATAGCCAACCGTAAGGTTTTAATAAATCAAATCTAGTGCTAGTGTAAGCAATTGCTTTATTATTGCCAATAAGAAAATTCAAAAGGGCACTTACCTCTATAAATACAGCCAATATTGATCAACACGAAAAAGGAAAGAATTTTAACTCTCTTGAGCCCTTTCTTCACATATTTTTCTTGCAGTGTACCCGTGCTCATTGTATACCTGAAAGGTGAATTGAAATTTTATGAAAAATTATTTTTTTTTGGATGCCAACGTTCAATTCCAATTAATTTTTAATAAAAAAACAAAAATTTTTTTAAAGTAAAATTTATTACGTTTTTTAAATATTTTTCTTGTAAATAAATTATAAAAAAAAATGAAAATTAAATTTCATTTCATTTAATCTGCCTTTAGCGTGTACAGCACATATTACTTCAAACGTAATAGTCCCCTAAGAACCACCTGCACAAAGGCAAATTCTAAAGTACCCACGCAACATAAGTTTTTTTTTATTCTCTTTTTTTTTGTTTTCTTTATCAAATGCTCCTTTGATACGCATAAATTTCTTACGCTTTTTAATCCCACATAAAACGTAACGGTAGAATGCAATGCAAATACAACGTTTTACTTTACATTTATCGTTAAACGGTTGGTAAAACTCAGAAAAAGAAAATAAAAATTGAAAAAATAGATTAGAATGTAAAAAAAGAGAGAATGAGAGAGAAGAGCATGAAGAAGAGTTGAATAAAGTTGTTAAATTCATCAATTCTAGAAAAAACCAAAAACTGTGCATATTTTGCTTATTCACTGCATTTGCTAGTGGATTTTCCTTAACAAAGTAATTTGATTCAACTTGTGTCACCCCCTCCCCCCCCATTCTATTTTCTAATGTTACCGTCCCTTTAAACCATTAGACATGGTTACCACTTAAAAGCAGGCAGCTTATCATTAAGTTTTTCCGGGTGCGTTTTCTTCTTCTTGTGTTTCTTATTACTTTGAAGAGATTTTTTTTCCTTACTCTCCCCAAACATTTCCTTCAAGTTGCCTTTGCTTTTATTTTCTATTTTTTCGCGTTTGTTTGTTTGTTTGTGCAATACAACACGCAAATCATGTTCAGTGTGATGTTTGAAATACAAACAACAGCTGCTTTGGTCGTAACTCTTTGCTTACCATGATGACGTTCGAGGTGCTGGTGGCGGCTATACTTTGCTACTTACTCTTCTGCGAACCTGATTGCTTGTCTTAGAATAAACGTCTCTCTCTTCTGCTTCTTCTTTGCAAAATAGTAATTTCCTTAAACTTCCTGTGCTGTTCCATTGTGTTTGTACGCCGTATTTTTCCTTTGCTTTGTTGGCTTGGCTTTGTCTGCAGAGAGCAATTGTTCTGGATCATTGTGTTGCCATTGTCTTGCTATTGATGCTGGCTTATGGGTAAGCAGGTTGCATTTGCTGATACTTTATTTTCTAAACTTTTTGTATACGAAGTTTATTTGACTTTGGGCGAGTGAAGTGCAGTAGACACTGGGAGAAAAACATTTCAAATTAAAGACGTTGAAAAACAGGATTTCTTTTTGTGGCAATCAATTGAATATTTTTGGGCAGGTCTTTTGACTAAAGAACTGATAATCTTAGTCATTGTAATATAGAGTTTGTTATTAAACGATTTCCAGTTATCTACATACGTTTCTTGCCAGTAAAATTGATTTATCAAACGATTTATGTCCATCAAAAATCCAGAGCCATCTTACGGTTTACAGGATAGAACAGAATGGAGAGGATCATCGTACGTCCACCAACATTCCAGAGCCATCTTACGGTTTGCAGGATAGAACAGAATGGAGAGGATCATCGTATGTCCACCAACATTCCAGAGCCATCTTACGGTTTACAGGATAGAACAGAATGGAAAGGATCATCGTAGGGTTCTGCAGAGTATGGTCCTTATCATAACGTTGAGGTACAGCAGTTAATTTACGACTCACCCTTATCATATATAATCCTGAATCACCGTATTAGCAGTGTTGTAATAATTTCCCCGTTTCCGAACCACAGAGAACCAAAACTCCTTGAAAGCGAATGAATTTCTTCGATAAACTTCGGATTCATAAATTTAAAATGCTTCAATTCCCTACAAATAATTCATCTGCGAAAAGTGTTTAAATACATCCGACACTTCCTTTTTGGTAGTAGAGTGTATTGAAAATTCTCATCGTTGCTAATTTCTTAACATCAGTTGTGGAACTCCCATATTCTTCAGTTGGATAATAAAATAATCTCTATTTAGGGAATTGAATGGCCATTGGGGAGGGGAGACTCATATGGCCAGAAAATTGATATGAATTCTGCAACGATTTACTTCAAGGTCTATGGATACGTTTACTATATCGCCATTAAGGTATCGCACTTTGATCTGCACAGCCTTTCTTTGAGATGCATTACTGTTTTAAGGTTTTTAACACAATGGTGCTCATCATATGCTTTAGTCATCAAGCCATGCAAAGCAGAATACTTTTCACCAGACTATATCAGGTAATTTTATTTTAATTTCCAATATTTCATGGGATACAGTATGGTGTGTTGATTAGTGCATTAGTACACTCTGTTTTACTTCAACTAAGGCATTATTTGCCAAAAAAGCAATTAGTATCCCCAAGATTTTGTATTGAAGCAAATGGTTGAACTGGTGGCAGCAGTAAGGCTCAATGCAATTAAATCCTGGCTCAAGTTGGTCTACGGACTTTTTGGTGCTGATATACTTCCTTATAACACTCCGAACAGTACATTTGATTTTAGAATTCCAAATAGAGACTTCTGGTCCAAAGATCTGGAGGTTCCTAGTTGAACTTTTGAGAGTTGTATCGTTGGCTCCAAAATGCTAAACAGAGTGGGCTATGGTGTATATATATTAAGGTTTGAATATATTTTTGTATGTGCTGCCAATGAAGTCGCCGTAGTCTAGTAGAGGTAGTGTGTTGGCTAATTAGACATGAGGCCTCGGTTCGGACATCAGGTAATTTTTTTTATTTATAGGAGAAGAAACGATGAAAGGATGTACGCAGTGTAATCGCTCAACATTTTCAGTGTGGATGTAAAGAACCGCAGGTCAGACATCGCCAACAAAACGACTGTCCTTCAGCAGATTTCTGGCGAAAACACTGAGTGGAAAAAAATTTCTCGTTGATTTTAAACTGTAAATCTCGCCACTCATGTTTAAAATTAACACATACAACATGAGTTGTGTGAGAAGTAAGGTTGTAATCCTAACTGAAGGGTTGTAATGGCCTTTATATATGCTGCCAGACCACTGCAGTGTTTTCTAGGCGAAGGTTGTTATGGCCATTCTGAATGTTTGTTAGATGGAGTTTTTTATTTCCTGAAAATGGCTTAGTTTACCAGGACAGTTAGGTTGAAATTAAGTTTCTAACAACCGTAAGCTCAACATCCGTCGCCGTACATAAATGCTGGAGGATTCTCAGAGAAATTTCGAAACGTTTAAACGTAACCCTTATATGGGTTTCAGAAACGTAGAGATATCGATAAAAAAAAATAACTTTTAAAATTACAGCCGTTTCAGCCGAATATTCTGAAGGATCGAAAGGCTCTCTATTTTATTTAAAATTGCTTTAAATACCCACTTATTTTCTCTGTGTGCCTAAGTGTAAGTATTTATTTTTAATATATTAGTTTAGTTTAGTTTCTCTCTCCTTCTCTCTATTATAGATATTTAGCCAAGTTTAGTGGAGTTTTTTTTTCATTTTTAATATCATTTGTGTGTGTGTGTCTACCGAGTATTGAATGGATGATGTTGCTTTCTAGCCCCATCGATTTCCTCTCTTTTTGTTTTTCCTCACATAAGAGTTTTAACTGCTTTTTGTTTGTGCGCCCCGAAACCCTTACTCGTTTCGATAAAATGCAACAATTTTTATCCATAAATTTTCAAGTTTCTGCTGAGAGTGAGTTCGTTCGTGTTTGTGTTTCTGTTCTACTTTTGCCTCTACACTCGATATTGTGTGTGTGTGTGTTTTTTTGCTTCTTTGCTTCACTGGTTTACTTAACTACTTGAAGTTGTACAGAGCATTGGCAGTGGCAGTGGAAACGGTAGCAGTTGAAGTTGCATTAGTTTCTTCTTTTGCTTACAGAACAGGACAAGAAGTATTATTTGTTGGCTTTATTCGTTTAATGCATCCTCCTGGTATAATTAAGTTCTTAAGGAGGAAACAAAAAAAAATGAAGACAAAGTGAAGCGCACGTAAGAACACCCAGAAACCCGGAACTACTGCCATAGAATTAAAAAACAAATAATAATAAAAAGAACAACAACAAAAAGCGATAATAATAATTTTTGTGTCTTAATATTGGATTTTCTAGTTCATATAGTTGTTATTACAAGCGCATATAGCTAGCTAGGTAGGTGGGATAGGTATAGGTGAGCTGAGCTATATATGGGTGGCATTAGTTTCTTAAAACTATTTTAACTTTTCCTTGCCATAATATTTAATACAGTCATAAAAATTTATTTTATGACTCTTGGCTGCTTTGTCCCCGTCCCCGCTTTTCGGTTTTCCTCACCAAGTAATCCTTTCTAGTCTGTGCTTTGTCCAAATGAACTTGAATTCTTTTTACTTTTTGCGAGTGATGCGAGTATTTTTCGAACGTTTTTATGTATGATTATCTCTCTTTATTTCCCTTTTTATTTTTATTTTTATTGTTATTATTGTTTTTGGCTTCTTATTTAAAAGGTAACACCACTGATCCAATCTTCTTTTTCTATTTCAAGAGCACATTAATGGCCTGCTGTGGTGTGCTATGGGGTCTGTTATGTTGCGGTTTGGTCGTCTTTATTGTTTCTCTTACTTTCGTTGCAAGGAAATTTATTCCTCTTCTGAAATTGTTGTAAAAATTCAATTTCAAGAAATCAGATTAGAAACACGGGAGAAATTGTGGTTTAAATATTTAATTGAAATTGCAAGCATAGATAAGCGTCATAGAAAATTGATTCCCTTTTTTTTTATAAATTTTCTTATGTGTGGCACAAGTTGGTAGCCGAACAGTAAAAGGGGGAAGTTATAAGACATAAATATTCGCATAAGAATTTATTAAGAAGATTGGATTCGTAATGCTACAGGAAGTGATAATAGCAGAATGATGCTTTTAATTATTGAAGAGAAAAAGGCTTTAAGTCTGGCAATACAGTAATTTTTGAAATACTTTAACACTCAGCCGTATCTGGCGTTAAGTAGATTGGAGTATATTAAGCGTTGTTAAATCAGTTTTCCTCCATGGTACTATCTTTTAGTAAATAACAGTGTAGCCACTGGTATATTCATACGAAGAACTTTTGATTCATTTAAATGTACTCCACCTATAAGGATCGCAGGAGTTAAATCTGCTGACATTGTTGGAAAAGGAATTTTGTATACAATAATCTAATCATTTGGTAGACACAAGTGGTTAGACGCATTGTCCCGTTGGAACTGCATCTCGCCAATGTTAAAGCGAATCTCCCGTCTCTCACCATTATTAAACAAGCAGGCGATTGGTACTGTAAGTGAAGCTAGAATGATACGATTGCTACCCCAACGTCGCTGTAAACATTGTAGCATACATACATAATTTGTCATTCAACCCTTCAGTCAGGATTACGACCTAGTTTCTCACACCACTTATGTTGTGTGCGTTAATTTTATACATGAGTGGCGGGACCTACAGTTTAAAGGCGATTCCGAACGACAGATCTTTGCGAAACTTTTCAGGGTAATTTTATTTACTCTCAGAGTTTTTGCCAGAAATCTGCTGAGAGAAAGTCACCGAAGAAATACTTTTTGTATTTTATTTTGATGTCTGGCCTGGGGTTCGCGCCCTGACTCTTCGTCTAATAAGCCAACACACTACCTACTACGCCGACTTGTATCATAATTCACAATTTCAGGTTGAAACAATAGGTTCCAACAAATTTCCTCTACTGATGTCTCTGCCATCGCGACTTCATTCAATCCAATTTGTCTTCTCCATATCTGCAATACATTTTCTTCTACTGGCCTGAACGACCTTTTTACAAGTCTTTCTCAAACCATGGCCAATACAACTTCGCTTTTTTTTAGCACTTTTAACTCTTTAGCTCTTTACACAGAGGTCTCTGTTTGAGAAAGGGTTGACGTACATATATCTGTAGTGTAGTAATAAAGATCGTTGAGCAAGGTTTTTCAAGGATTCACACCCATTCAAAGAGAAACAATATCCTCTCCTAAGTCAACCGACGATTCTATGACGTTTTCCCAAAATGAAGTACTGGGTGTATATAATTGACTATTATATGCCGTTGACGGCATATATTATTTTGTAGAGATGTCGTGGAGATGCGACCATATGATATATTAGAAGTATCCCTATAAGATACATTATCCTAATCCTATTGTCCTGACAAACGCACAGATTGCAGGTATGTGTTTTGCTATTCGTGCTCATCGTTAGGGAATCAACACACTGGCCCGGATTCTCCTTGAGTCTACAGTGTCCTGTCAAAAGATCTGTTACTAGCCTAAGATTACTCCTGGCTGGTCTAATGTATGACTCAAATCGCCTTTGAAGTTAGGATTGCCTCAAACCCATTTGGTTTCAGAAGAGCTACAATCTCTCTCCATTTTCAGTTTCTGTGAGTTTGTGTCGAACACCAAGTAAATACTGCAGAGTGTAATAATTTTCCTGCACTTCCCACTTCCTTCTGTGAGAGAGTTCCTCACTCAACCCTAAGAAATACTATTTGACTACAGAGAATTTCCTAAAGCCTTTAACTCTGGGCAGCATTCAGCATTGTTGTCAGCTTCTAGGTGCTGGCTTCCAACCACTTGAGGTTAATAGTCGAATCTCGCTCTCTATTTCATGCGTTAACACGAGATACTTCGATATCAGAAACTTAAATTTTCTGGCGAGCACTCTCTAGAAATCTAATGAAACCTTGGCTGTCAGTTAATAATGGTGTATCCCTGTTCAATGTACATTAGTAGTGACCATGTACACCGGCTGCTTTTATGACTATTGTGCTCTATTTTTGCATAACGGGTTACCTAAAGATGCAATCTAAGAATACTTAACTAATACGAAAAGAATTCAAATCTGACGTGTGATACTAGTCCGGTACTGAATACATGAATGATATTATCTGGATGGTGTAGGCTAAGCACGTACCTAAGGTTTTCGCATATGTACTTCCAAGTTTAGTGGCGTTTAGTCTAGTTGTTCTTAATTCCGCCGGTGGCAGGCAGTTAAATTTACTTCTATGAGAACTTGTTGTCCTGATCCTGGTGATTTTTCTTCCGCAATACATGTTTGAACATTCAGATTTCTACTTAATTCTGCTCATCTTTGTTCAAATTCTCGTTATCGTTATTGAAAAAATTTCGAACTTTCAGCGATGGTGATCAATCCTTTAATTTTCAATGCAACACCTTGTGGTCCTTCGCACCTTAACTACTTTTTATAAACTTTTTTCACATTTTTTCCATTTTCTTCTACTCTAGTTTTTGTTTAATAAATCACTATCAGTTGTTAGTTCCTGCAGCATTTATTTTATTTTAAAATTTCGTTACGTTATTCCGAAAAAAAAACAAGAATGTTTCTTAGAATGACTTGGCATAACTTCATTTCGTTTCGTTTAATATTCATTTGGGTTGCAGCAATTCCACGCCCTCTTTTGTAAGAAGATTTATCTCAAGTATGGTATGAAAGAGTTGTTACTATTGTTGTTCGTGTTGTTGATTCTATGCCATGATTTGCTTTGCATCACCTTTTTAACACAATACAACTCAAATTCTGATTTGAATGTTACGTTACGTTACGTTACCATTTCATTCAAATTGGAATCCAGAAACTATTTATTATTATTGTTGCAACAAAAGAGAATGAAAAATAGAAGCGAAGCGAACAACTTTAAATAAAAGTTGCCTCATGCGGAAAACAAGTTGAAGAAGCAGTCTAGTAGTGTAATTTAGAATTTGTTTCTGTTTTTGTTTTCAATGACTTTCATTCTTAGATTTTCCTTAGTATTCTGTCTGTGTTAAGCAGCCAAAGTGAATTTATTTCAACGTCATCGTATACAATTGCATTATTGTCAGCAGTCAGCAACGGTATCATCAACAATATTGTCATAATCATTGTCATTGTCATCATTGACAACAAAAGTTGTTGTAAACGGTTGTTGCCTTTTTGCTGTATCTGTTACGAAAAATCTTTTTCAAATTTAATGAAGCCAGAGGACAAACGACAACGATCGCAACGATGGCAACGTGCAACATTACACTCAAGAAGCAGAGATTAGTAAAAATACAACACAGCAACACACACAATCTCTGTGAGTGGCTAATTTAGCTTAAAACAGCAAAAGCTGAAGAACTAAAATAAATATTTTGTACTTATTGAGGATAAATTGAAAATTCACAAGAAAGGGTTTTAAAACTCAAGCGGAAATTGAAAACAAATCGGGACTTAAAACACGATAAATAAGGGAAAACAAAAGTAAAGTATAACATCCAGTTTCCATTTAAAAGCGTTGGAAACTAAAACACTTCCCGCTCTGAAATCATCTCTCAACCTTATTGAAAATAAATGTGTTCTTATCTGCACTGGGTTACCTTATTATCGTTAATTCCCGAAACAAATACCCTGTCATGTTTCATTATTCTAAGCTCCCCACAGCTGTGGCACTCACTACTCCTTCGGTGTTTCACGTCTTTTAGTTTCGATTTTGCTGACATGTCTCTAACGAGCAAACAAGCAAACAAATAAACAACAACTACTCATGTTGCCATAATAGTAAAGCGTTGTTAAGCTCTATTTTTGGCTTTGCTACACAGGAATGGATAATGAAAACTAAAATCATCCAGCAACAGAAGCTCAACTGTAATGGTGCCCGGTTGGTGGTAGTGGTGGTTACAGCCAGAGTTCTAATACTGCAGCTGGAAAAAAAACACTTGTTTTGGCACCCACCACCACACATTCACATACAAAACTAACCATTGATTACGTTTTGTGTGAACGTTAACGTGTATGCAATGTCTTCCTGCTTGTTGGCCACCATGTATACGTAAAGGAAGTCAACAATTGCGCTTAATGGCGATTTCACAATGAGTGGCTTAGAATTTATGGTCAAAATGCGATGATGATTTTAAAATCAAAAGAAAAGCAGAAATTTCAGCACAAAAAAAAAAAGAGAAGAGAAGAGAAATAGAAGTGCAAACATGATGATGTACGAGGTATAAGATAAACAGTCGAAGCGTATTTTATAAGGACAGTAGCAGGATTAACATAAAAAAAAGAAAGTTCAAGTGATTCTTTTTATATGAATAAAATTCTACGATAAGGAATCAAAAAAAAAAAAAACAAAATAAAAAAAATTAAAATTTCATTTACCTGCTATGGATATAGAAACTTTTGTCGTTTATCAGCCATTATCTTTACCAAGTAAACGGTATTTTTGATTGGTAAAGTTTTTACTAGTAACGGTGTTTATCAGAAATAATGAAGCAAATGTTAGCCACACACAGTGCAAGTTCCACTGCATTCAGTATTTAAAAATAAACAAAGTTGCGTAAATATTTTTAACATGGGAAACATTTTGTCAAAAATTATAAACTCAACACTTTTGCTCTTCAGTGTATATGATGACAAACCTGAGACTAGTGAGACTAGTTGCTCAATTAACCGAATACGTGATTATCTGCAATTAGCTGTAGAGTACCGTTTGAAACCACATCAAGGCCAGAGGTAACGAACTACTCCTGAATAAAAAAGGAAAAACAATTTTAGCCGTCATACGTTGTTTATCAAACGAAGAAGTTCGAGGGTATTACTCTGCGTAATATGCAGCCCATGTGCTGAGCAACTTCTTCGGTACAGTACAGGGACTGCGCTTACTTGTGAAGTCACAACAGGCTATGCGTGCTCAAGTGACCTTTGTTAATCAAAGCTACCACAAGTTATAAAAAAGGTCTGACCAAATTCTTCGCTACAGTACAGGGACTGCGCTGTCCAGCGACGTCACAACGGACAGCTATGAGAGCTCAAGTAAACTTTGCTAATCAAAGCTACCACATCAACCTACCCACCAAGTAGGCAGAGTAGGTACTCTGCGTAATAATCAGCCTCTAGGATGCATTTTCATTAGTCGTCCTTTTTCACATGGCTTTTAATGGGCAATGCCTGTCTTTGGTAGGACCCAGGCTTACTTTATTTAAATCACCTTTTTTAACCCAAACAAGTAAGAATTATTGTATATCGGATCGATTACTAAGTTCAGTAAAGCTTGATTCTAAAATAGTCCTGCTTTAAATGTAAAGCCCTGATGTTAACTGTCAGGAACATTTAATAAAGATTATTCAGTTGGTTTTGAGGCATCACTCCGTGTAGTATTAGAATGAGCTGCTATATGCGCTTAAGTGCACTTTGTTTTAACAAATCTATGTCTTCCCCCTAGCCTATCACATGCTCTTTATCGTCTTAATTGTCGCGCGGATTTCCTCTGTTATTGAAAGTACTTTGTTGATATTGTAAAGGACTTGTGCACCATTTTTCTTGGGCAATAACATCGCCTGCATTGAATTCTTTACCCTCAATATCTGTCCGATCACGGATTTCACTTCCATTCGTTGTTCTCAAAATCTTCGATTCTACGAGGGCTTAGGCGATATCTTTGAGTGAGGTAAAGTCCGAACCGTAAGTAATTGTTATAATCAACATATCGATCCCAGAACTGGAATCGATAACTTCTATTAGATCGTCTTTTAAAATCACAAGTCAATTTGTAGGCCCACCACACTAGGGCTGTTAAAATTCTCAGATTCGGTTATCAAGTACGACTCAAGCATATACATACATTCCAGACAAAGCCTGCAAATTCTGCTTTAAGTCCTCTCTTCAAAATTGTCCTTTAGGTCTTTATACACTTGATTTGAGTGAAAATTATTATTTTTTTTTCGTTTTTTATTCAATTCGTTCTTTAAATCCATTGTGTTGTTATTATGCTTGGCGTTATTGGTGCCACAACTGACTAACAAACCAATGTGCCAAGCTATTTGGCCTTCTTATGTCTCCTTCTCATCTACTTTTCCGTTCAGCTTGCAATTGTTTAAACGACCATTAGTCTGTTTTCTCAATTTGCTTGGCTATCCGTCCGTCTGTCCGTCAGTCCGTCCATCTCTTCATCCATATGTACGTTTGTTCGTGTGTTTATCTTCTGGTTATTTTCGAAAGTTAAATATGCTGTCACCTCTTGGTAAAATACGATATTGGCTTAAGGATAAACACATTTTCTTACGCTCTTACATACGTATGTACGTACATACGAGTACATACGTTTGTCGTTCGTTACTCCTTTCACGTACTCATGTATGAGACTAACAATGGGATTAAGTTCGAAGATTTCTTTGAGAAATTTTTATGGACATGTTTTATTTCTCAACTAGAATCTCATTCTTCTTCGTCTATTTTTCACATAGAAAGTTTATCTAAAGTCCTAAGTATTAGTCTAAGTGTGTGTGTGTGTATGTATGGTTAAATGTCTTGCCGTGTTAAATGGTTTTTCGAAAATCGATTTCAAATGTTGGTTCCTAGCCATCGTCGTATAACACCAATTACACACACATATTTACTCAGGTACTTAGGTATAATTTATTTCATTGGAACGGGTTATTATTTTGGTGGAAAAGACGCCATTGTACGAACGTACATGCATATATACATAGAAAAGCCTAAAGTAATAGAAATTGTAATAATTTAAACACATTTTCTTTTGTACGTATGTATGTTCAGCCTTTTTAATCACTTTTTAATCCTTAAAAAACTTAAGACGCCTCGCTTTGTTGATAAGCGACTAAAATTTAATGTTGTAAAGCGCGAAGCAGCTTTGGCTAGATCTTAGGATCTGATTAACGTTCAAATTTCTGTGGTGGAAAGTGTAGTTTTTTATAAGATTTTTTGGATACCTGCTGGTGGTCTTAGATATCACTGAGTATGTCTCCGAGTTATGAACTAAAAACCGACCACCTCTATTGAAAACACCATACTCCACGGCAGGAACCAATTTTATTCATCCCAATTTTATTCACACACACTGTGAATACCTTCATATATACATACATAATTGGTGATTATAATCCTTCAGTCACAATTATGACCTAGCTTTTCACACCACTTATTTTGTGTGTGTTAATTTTATACATGAGTGGCAGGACCTGCAGTTTAAAGTCTACTCGGAATGCCAGATTATTGAGAAGCTTTTCATGGCAATTTTATTTACTCTCAGAGTATTTGCCCTGGATCTGCTGTGAGGAAATCGCCGAAGAAATCTTTTTTTCATTTTGTTGAAGATGTCTGACTTGGGTTTTGAAATGAGGCCTCATCTCTACTAAGCCCACGCAATATCTACTAGACTACGGCCAATGCCATTGCGAATTTCTTCTCTTACTCGAAGTATTTTTTGTTTGACTCGTCTTGTGGAATTCTCCTTCGCATCCGAGTTCACATCGAAATGTGTATTCTACAGTTGCAGCTTCATCTAGCCATTTCGGGCGCATTTCGGTGATTTTTACTATATTGTGCCACAAGGAATATTTAAAACTCTGTTACCTAGATGTCCTGGTGAAACTAAACAAAGTCTCCATGACTTACGTTGACACACCTTTTAATATTTGACATCAGTTTGTAGGTCCACCGTCCGCTAGGATTGTTTTTACATTTTCGTTACCATTTTCGCAGAGATCTACTAATTTCAAGTACTCTCCAGATCGCACAACGCACAGTCCTTTCCTTTGCCGTCATGTTTTTGGCAATAATTCCTGATGCAACTTCAAAGATGCCTGGTACTTACTGGGGAGTAAAAGAGATATTTTAAAACATATACATCGCATAAGGGGAGAGCGCGAGACAAGAAGGCTCTCCTCAAGCCAAATAGATTTAAGATAATCTCAACTTTTGTATTTTGTTAGAGTGGTAGCTTTGATACCAAAGGCTCCCTTGAGCACCCATAGCGGCCCGTGGAACTTTTGTATGGTATCAGCAAATTCAAATTCTGTGATGAGAAGGAATAATATTCGAAACACATGCTTTGAACATGAACGGCGTAAATGCATTTCAAAAGGAAACACTTGGGTGTTTATCAAGTACTAGACCAAGCATTATTCTTACTGTCACCGAACAACATTGATTGTTAGGGCAACAGGATTTGAAAGGACATTATAGGGATACCTGATATAGATTAAGGGCAATGCGTTGTATTTAGTCGCCATAGTCTAGTAGTGAGGCCACGGTTTAAATCCCAGGTCAGACATCAAAACGAAAATATAAAAAAAATATTTCTTCGGCGACTTCCTCTCAGCAGATTTCTGGCAAAAATGCTGAGAGTAAAATAAAATTGCCATGAAATGTTTCTCAAAACTCCGTTGTCCTAAGCCGACTTTAAACTGTAGGTCTCGGCATCCATGTATAAAATTAACGCATACAACATAAGTGGTGTGAGAAACAAGGTCGTAAATCTGATTAAAGGGTTGTAATGACGAATTATGTATGTATGTATATAACAAAAATAAAATAGAACTTCATGATCCTGTGTAGGATATGATCTCGTGAGCATAAAACAACAAAAACTTATGTTTGGAAACGTAAAAGTGGCACAAAGTATTTGCACTTTAAATGTCTGTGAAATATATTTTATCTTAGAGTTTAGAGATAATTACGATTTTTCTTTTTATTGCAGCGTAAAAATATTATTTTTAAATTAAACAAAAACAAACAAAAAATATTCAATACTTGTGTGTATCCTTTTGCTTTTTACCCTTCTTAAGCGTTTGCCTTCATTTAACAATTCTAACACACGACACATGTGTTCCGTTCCCCAAAAAATTATTGTCTTGTATTATTGTATTCAATAGGGTCTACCCCACCCCAAGCAAAATTGGTTTTTTTTTTGCAACTTAACTCTCCACATATTGACATCATGAGTAAAAGGGATCTTTGCATCCCTAACCAATTCCCTTTCATATGTTCCATTTTAAACTAGACTTCTTTGGTAGTGGAGATAGAAAACTCTCTCATAAATACCTGTACGTCTGTCTGTCTATCTGACTAAGGATATGGATATGTTGCCATTATACGGCTACAGATCCAACAAAAAAACGAAAATGAAATAAAAGAGAGACGCGCAAGGAACATGCAATTTATTGTTCCAACAAACCCGGCGGCTAAAACATGTTGTAATTTTGTTTTGTTTTGTTTTTCTTGCCAACATGGCACTAAAGAAGAGGGAAAAAGGAAAAATACTTACGTACCATACGTACTTTTACAGACACTAGACTCAGAAGTTGTTGTAGAGAGAGTGCACAAGTGGAAATCAAACGAAATTCAATTTTATTTTATTTGAATTGAAATTGAAATTGAAAACACAGCAAAGGGGGAATGGCAATAGAGCTTGAAAAATGAGTATGAAAATCGTAAGAAAAGGTTGCTATTGGGGTTTGCTTGTTAATGCGTTTTCGTCTTTTTTTTTTGATAATTTGAATGGTGGTGCTGTTGTAAGGCAGCATAAAACTTGCATTTATAATTAAATTATAACATAATCTCTGATGGTAAAATAATAATAAAAATGTAACCTTAATAACTACACTTAAAACTTTAGCAATTCTGTAGACAGATTTATATCGCTTGGTATCGATGTGGAGATATGCTCTCTTAATTTCCAATTTTTTTTTTTTTGTTTAATAGAAACTTATTTTTTTTTTTATTTTATTCACTGGTGTTGGTTGTAGTACGATTGCTTAAATATGTTCAATTTCATTAGAGACCCATGTGAAACTAATTAAAATTCCACACCATATCGCTATATAAATAAGATGCAAGAACGGATGTATTCGTATCTAACAAAGTCTAAAATTTAATAAAGACGTAGTATCATCAAATAAATAAAATTGCCAAGAAAAGTTTCTCAAAAAGTCTGTCGTCCTGAGTCGCCTTGAAGTTGCAGGTCTCGCCGCTCATATAAAAAATTAACTCCACACAACATTAGGTTAGGTTAGGTTAGAAGACGTATACTTGTCATTTAAGGCAAGTACAGTACCCGGGGGTCGAATTGACCCATTGTACAACGTCCTAGTTTCTCACACCACTTATGTTGTGTGTGTTAATTTTATACATGAGTGGTGGGACCTACAGTCGACTCCGAACGACAGATTTTTGAGAAACTTTTTCATGGCAATTTTATTTACTCTCAGAGTTTTTGCCAGAAATCTGTTGAGAGACAGTCGCCGAAATTTTTTTTTTTATTTTGTCTTTGATGTCTGGCCTGGGGCTCGAACACTGGCTTTACGTCTAATAAGCCGACACACTACCTACTAGACGGCGACTTCAAACATTACCACCACAACATTAGTGGTGTGACAAGCTAGGTCATAATCCCGATTGAAGGTTGTATATATGTACGTACAAAAACTACTTAGTTTGGCAAATCTTACAACTGTCGCAAATGTACCTGCATAGGACGCAGTCTTAGAATGGATTCCAGATGTGATGGAAACCATTCATGTTCCATAGGGATTAGAATCAGAGAAAAGAAGAATATGAAGTGTTATGGATTATAAGGTCAAAGGTGAAGATAATCTGTTATCACTTGAAGTTTACAATATACGCGATTTACCAAATTCTTTGCTTAAGCAAATTGACTGAAGAAAGAAAAAAAATTTTGAAATATTCTTCCCAGGAATTTATTGAAACAAAAAATTTCTTAATCGTCAAGCTGCCACGGCTGACGTTGATATAAAATTCGTAAATATTTGAAGTTAAGAACTACTCAGCAGCATAAACGAAATACAAAGAATTCTCCACATATTGATAGAAATTTTTTAATGGGCTCTCCTACCCCTTCAAGTGCAGCTGGGTTTCATTTGGGAAAACTATTTTTTAACTACAATTGCACTTCACCTTACTGGTGGTGGTATAATATGAATTCCGGAGTTAATTATGGCCTAAAAGGTTTTGTTTTTATTTATTTATTTAGTTTTTTTAGTCCTCAGAATTATCAGAAACCATGCCTTCCCTCTTCTGGATCTCTCGATCCAAAACACAAGTAGATGTCATTAAATCCGTATGAATTCTGCTGTGACCACATCACAATTCCGCTCTTGACATATCCATCTCCTGTTCTAATCTCCTACCAATTTCATAAGAAATAATTTTTTCAGGGATAAACATTGCTAGGTCGTCTCATAACAATTAATATTGTAGCTAAGCATCGTATACTTGCAACGCTTCTGGCTAAAATGTGTTTCAAAATACGTTCAACATTTATAATCATTTGCAAAAAGGTTTCCGTGAAAACACAATTCATTTAAAATTAAACACAACAACAACAAAAAAAACTTTTCCATTTACTCAACGTCCATGTGTGTCTGTCCGTTTACAAGTCTCGTACATATTCCGCATGTTCTATTAACGAGTACATGAGAGAAAACGAGTGTAAGTACAACATGAATAAATGACATGGAGCAGCAGCCAAAGCAGCAGTATGCATGCAACACACAAACACGGATACAAATTGTTACAGAAAAAGAAGGGAAAATGAAAACATAAAAAGAGAAAAAAATTTAAAACACAAACTGAAACAAACAGCCTAAAGGATTTTGATTCATGAGATAAAATCATGTTGTTGCTCTTTTTGTTATTGTTGCATACATGGGCTCATACACTTGCCAATTGGACAGATGTTGCAGACATACTGCAAGCAATATTATGTTGCAAGCAACAAATTTTAAATATACACACATAGCCTTACAGATCGAAAATGCTATGAAGTTATTGTAACATACATAAGGAATATAAACAAATGATAGATTTACGCACATATTGAGGCATAATGCCAGCAACAGTAACAGCAACAACTGCAACAACAACATACACATTAAAATTTAAAAATAACACACAGTCTGTTAGACAGAAAGAATGAGAGAGCGAGAGAAAGAGAGAAAAGAAACATATTAATGTAGCGACATTTCATTACACACAAAAAAAAACAAGCTTCAGTTACAGCTTCCACTATAGTTATAGCAGCTGTTTGTAGCAGCAACAATACTGGCAATATTATTATTGGCGACAACATTTACAACACAATATAAGGCTTAAGGGCATTTAAAGTAGACATTCAACAAACAGCAACAACAACACAAACAACAAAAGTAAATTTGTTGCAACAAAACCAACTTATAAAACATTCATGCCACATACCATTCAACATCAAATAATACATACTACATGTACAAGTGTGTCCGCGTACATGTATGGAATGGAACGTAAAATAAGAGAGAGAGACTGACTGACATTAAAAAATAAATCCACAGAAATAAATAAATTCATGAGTTAAAACATACTTTAAATGCCTTCAATCTGTCTGTACATATGTATGTCTGACGGTCTGTCTGTCTGTCTGTCTCACAATAATGTGGCATAAGAAAATAAAAATTATATTCAAAAAAGAAAAAACAGCACAAATAAGCACAACAACCACAACATACACGCAGAAAAAAAGAAGAGAACGAATAAAATAAAATAAATTGTCATCATATTGTAGAGCAATAGCAGAAGAATCAACAGCAATGGCAACAACAGCAGCTCATAGTTACTGACATGCAACACATTATAAAAATATTTACACTGGAAAACTTTCAATTATTGAAATTAAATTGTAGCCCCAGCACAAAATGACAAGTATGCGTGTGTACGAGAATAGTATGGCAACCGTTATTTGGTTGCTTTTAGTAGGGCAGTACACAGAGAAATAGTGAGTGTGAGTGCCTATGAAAATAATTCAAATTTCATATACAAAAAGTCTCACTTCAGTGAATTTCAAGCAATTCAGGTTCAAAGCACTACGAAGAGGAAAAAAAATTTCTTTAAGTTAATATCCTTCACCAAGATCCTTAACCCTAGCCCCTCCATAATCGAGAGTTATGATCACAATTGTTATCACTGTATTTAGGAATAATTCCAATTCTAATGCTGTGATGCAAATCGATTTGACATCCTTCTCCAAAAAATTAATAAAAGGTATCTCAGGACCTAATATTTCACAGACATCTTCTTGTACTGGTGTAGTAGACACTAAGGCTGAGTGACTTAAACTTGGCAACAGTAATTTCAGGCTTTTTCCTGGATACTGTCTGTAATTGCGAAGCGTAATCTAAGCAATCGTCTTTTATTTTGCGTAACTCCTCTGCAATTAAATACGTCAGCAATGGCATTAATAAGAAGTAACTTTCTGAGCCCTAATGCTCAAAATTCCATTTTCTTTACAGTGTGAAAAGCTCTGAAAGATTTTACGTGTAGAGAAGTTGGGCTAAAGGTGAGCAACAGCCAAAGAAAATTAGACAGCGAAAGAAAAAATAGCTGTTATTATCATATTCCTTCGTGTCATTTCGGCCCTATAGAACTGGTAATTCATAAAATCAAATCTTCTTCCACGATTACCAATACATACATACCTACATACATAATTGGTCATTACAATCCTTCAGTCAGGATTACGACCTAGTTTAGCACACCACTTATGTTGTGTGTGTTCATTTTAAACATGAGTGGCGGGACCTACAGTTTAAAGTCGATTTCGAACGACGGATTTTTGAGAAACGTTTCATGCCAATTTGATTTTACTCTCAAAGTTGTCTGCTGAAAGGAAATTGCCGAAGAAATCCTTTTTGTATTTCGTTCTGATGTCTGACCTTGGGGTTTGGCTTTATGTCTAATAAGCCGACACACTACCTACTAGACTACGGCCACGATTACCAATCGCGACAGTAAACAATAGTCACCCAAACCAATAGGCTTCAATCGAACCAGAGCATTCTGATCTACCGGATATGCAGCATTAAAGCAAACGCAGGTTTCTGACATATCTTGCCTGCGGTATCGGCTGTAGCGCGCAATTCAAAATGAGTACAAAGGCACAACAATTACGTCTTATATGTATGAACGTAAGCGTAATTATTAACATGTTTCCAACTAGGGTTTGTCTAATTGCCGGAAGACCATTCACCCCAACTAAATACTGCCACCTTACATGGCGGTGAGATATATCTCCTAATCGATATGGGTGTCTAGTAAACACCAGGTTTTACGGCTGTTTAGTTATCCCTAAGGAAACGAATACCTCTACTGTGTATTCAGCAATACTTTAGGCCGTTCCTAGCTCTGTACATCACACGAATTTTAGATTAGAGAACACTGTAGTCATCCGCTAGTCTGACACTAATTCCCTTGCCTGCATGCAAAAATCATTTTCTTGCAAAAATCATCTGCCACTTCCGACATTTATGATCGCAATAATCTCACTATCGTTTTGAGGTAAAACCACAGGAGAGTGATTTTATAGATTTAATCCAAAAGAGGAGTTATCTAGCGGCAAAATTGCTAGGATAGTAACTTTGGTTTTGTTAGAGTTTGGGAATGGTAATACGCTCCTCCTGTAATTGATTGAATTTTCCAAGCTTAGAACAAAATATTTTTCTTTTTTCGTTATTTTTCCTCATAAATACTCTTTATCTCCTCAATAGTTACCAGTTGCCCCTTTGTTAAGGTTTCTTAAGCTTTGGGGTTAAAAAAATACTCGTAGATGTGGTCTAGATCGTCTGATACAAGATTGTGGGATTGTTTTTGAATAAAACATCAATTGTGAGAATCCACAACTGATTAGATTACCTTAAGTTTTGATTACTGCTTTGGTTTTTCTTTATACATCAGGCTTCCTACATACACACATAATTGGTCATTACAACCCTTCAGTCAGGATTACGAACTAGTTTCTCACACCACTTGTGTTGTGTGTGTTAATTTTATACATGAGTGACGGGGCCTACAGTTTAAAGTCGATTCCGAACGACAGATTTTTGAGAAACTTTTCATGGCAATTTTATTTACTCTCAGAGTTTTTGCCAGAAATCTACTGAGAGGAAGTCGCCGAAAAAAATACTTTTTGTATTTTGTCTTTGATGCCTGGCCTGGGGCTCGAACCCAGGCTTTTTTGCGTCTAATAAGCCAACACACTACCTACTAGACTACGGCGACTTCTGACGCATGATTATCAGCAAAGAGTAACGTGCAGTGTTAACAAGCTTTTGAGAACAGTAGTAGTCAATGCACAGGGTTCGTCAACACTACACCCTATATAACTACCTGTGTTATCATACAGAACACTGTTTCTACACAACGGGCTTTGGCAACCATGTCATTCTGGAATCGGTTACAGGACACAACCAGTCAATGTTCTCCTTCAAAATCTTGAATAACTTAATACAACTCAAATGAGTTAAAGCGAGCACAGTAGGGAAATTCCTAAGATCCTTAAAAAACTAAAAGAATAATAAAACTGATCACGAAAAAAATCTGTGTACGCGATGCTATGCTACGTTGTCTTTATTATGATTGAAGAAGGTTTTCTGCATTGCTACCCTAATGAACAGGTTCAAGCACAGAGTAATTAAAACACTTTTTGTTTCTCTACTTCCAGTTCTTTTTTAATATTTTTTTTTTGTTTTTAATTTTAAACATTTAATTACATTTTTAGTTTGTTTGTTTGTTCGCTTGTTTACTTTTTGAAAAATTTTTCACAACAAAAAAAAAAACAAGAGAAAAATCTGCATTCCCTGCTTAATTGTCAAAAAAAGGGCGAAAGAAAGCTTGTACGGACATTCTTCTCACACTCACCTTTGTCATGACAAATTGGCATTATTTGTTGTACATTTTTTCGGAAATATTTTTTGTTGTTGCTATTTGTCTTAAATGAAATTGTATATGAAGTTATGTACTTATGAATGCATGCACATACATATGTATGGCATACGGCAACAAACAAATGAGTGCTTTTATTAATGGCTGACGATCAAAAAAAATTTATTTCCCCTCTTGCAATGTCACTCACTCCTTTATGGGCGCAACAGCAAAATAAATCCAATTTTTATTTCACGAACATGTGTCACTCAATCTCTTTTTTTTTTGGTGTTTTTTTCGTGCTTTTTTTAACACAATAATTCATTTATTTTAACCCCATCGTAGAAATAAAGTCGTCATCATTTTTTATTTTATTTTTTTCTGTTTCTGATCGGAAGGGGATAATGAATGAAAATCTCTTTCATTTGTCGCGACTAGATAATACTTTGGGGTTATGTGAACGAGTAGCGAGTAGTGTTGGCGAACAGCGTGTGCGAGTGTGCAAAGTGAATGAATGAGTGATGAGGTGACAAGCGCAAAATGACAGACAGTACCGCAACTCATTTTGTCATAAAATTAATGTCATTTCCTAGCGATCTGTGGCAAAAAATAAAATAAAAAAAGCTGTTGGAAAGACAGAGAAAGAATGGAATTTTTCTACGTTTCCCTCAAATAAATGAAATATTGTGAGGCTATAAATTGTACAAAAAAAATAGATTCCTTCATTTGCGCGCAATATGTCAGCATTAAATATGTAACACAATAAATTTTGTAGCAAGTAAATTGTAATACATCAGTATCATATTTATTTTCAAAAGTAACAGTATAGTGGCTGGCAATAGTATTCGTATAGGTAAGAAATTTTAACAGGTATCTCAAAACAGACTTTGCAAAATATTTTCATGAGAATGTCGTAAATTGCAGAACAAAAGTTTTGAAATTATTTTTAAAAATTGAATTTTAATTTATACACTTACATAGATATCTTAAAGGCCATTGTAGTTTAAAATGATTTGAATTGGATGAATAAATTCTTTGTTGGCATTACAAAAATACATACATACATAATTGACCATTACAACCCTTCAATTCGGATTATAACCTAGGTTTTCACACCACTTATGTTGTGCGTGTTAAAATTATCCTGTATGATGGTTGTAGTCTTGGCTAAGTCTGTTTATTGAATACTATTTTCTTTAAAAGTTGATTAAACCTTCGCATTATTCGTCACTAATGACCATCCTCCCTAGTGTGTCAAAAGGTTTTTTTGTGGATTCTATGGAGGAAGACGCCTCTTTAATTGTATTAACTTAAAAGTCTACAATGAAACTTTTGTATGTCTTCACCTGTACTCGAAACAAGTTCAATATCGAATCCAACTAATCATGCAATCATGCCTTCTAAACTCCTGTGACGGCTCAATTCTATTTTGTTGAAAACCACCACCACTTCTTATCGCTTCAAACTGCGTAGCTACGATTATAATGAATAAGTGTTGGGAGTCTGTTGCATAAAGAATATAAAACTAAGCAGTAATCGAGACTTGAGGTAATCATATCACTTGTAGTTTTTCAGAACTGCTGTTTTATTCAAAAAATAATTCCACAATCTTGTATCAGACAGTCTAGGCCACATACAAGTTTTTGTTTAATCCCATATCTTAATAGACCTAAGAAAAGAGCTAATTGGTCGCTGTTTAGAAGATAGTGAGTGCGTTTATAAAGAAAAATATCCTCTTCTGAACTTTTTCTAAGCTTGGAAATCAATTATAGGAGGAACATGTTACCATTTCTGTATTATAACGTACCAAAGTTATTATCCTAGTAATACTGCCGCTAGATATCTACTCTTTTGAATATGATCTCTCCGGGTAGTTCTATAAAATCACTATCCCTTGGCTTTACTTCAAAACTGTAATGTGATCATGGCGAGTGTAAATGTCTGGAGTGGCAGATGATCTTTACATCAAGAGAGCGGGCAGGGGAATTAGCGTCAGACTAGCAGATCACTGCATTGTTCTCTAATCTGCAATTTATTCGATATACCGAGGTGGGAACGGTCGAAATTATTCCTGAATATATAGTAGAGGTATTCCATCTAGATTGGGAGATGTATTACATCGCTCTGTACGATAGCGATGTCTAACTAGGGTGAATGGTCTTCCGAAAATTAGGCAAACCTAGTTGCAAGCATGAGAAGAATTACACTTACACTCATGTAAGATGTGATTGTTGTTGTCCCTTTATCCTCATTTAAAATTGAGGTATACCGCAGGCAAGATATGTCAGAAAACACACGTTTGAATTAATGCTGCACATCTGGAGTCGCGGTAGTCTAGTAGGTAGTGTGTTGACTTCTAAGACGTGAGGCCACGGTTTCATCGAAAACAAAATGAAATATGAAAAAATATTTCATTGGCGATTTCCTCTCAGCAGATTTCTGGCAAAAAACTCTGAGATTAAATAAAATTACCATGAAGAGTTTCTAAGAAATCTGTCGTTCTGATTCTACTTTAAACTGCAGGTCCCATCACTCAGCTATAAAATTGTGAGAAGCACGGTCGTAATTCTCCTCACTGAAGAGTTGTAATGACCAATTGTGTTTGTATGTATGTGTGTATGTATACATATTAGAGCGGCTTATAAGTATTGATTTTCAATTAAAAAATTATTGGATGCCAATGGTCAAAAGGCAATGAATGCATGTTGGTAAGAGCTTTCATATTGAATACATGTGTATGTTGCCTGAAAGATGAGTAAAAGCTATGTCATCTTTAACGAATAAAATTCCTGATAAATAAAATACTCAAAATAAACTTTCATAATATGTCTCTAAGCAGATTTTCCTATAATTGTGAATGTTTTTTGATTTCAATGCTTTTGCCAGGATATTTTCCGATATTCATTCATAATCTTTATTGTGTTAAATTTCTTTTTTTTTTGCTTTTTCTGTTGCTTGCTGGTGACATCAAATCCAGTTAAATGTCATATCAAATATTCGATTTTTTTTGTGTTCTCCTTGTAACACAATTTTCATATTTTACTTTCCTTTCAAAAAGTTTATTTTAAGAAAAAAAAATATTTTTTTTTGCGTTTCCAATACTTATCGCTGCTGCTGGTGAAATTGTCTGGAAATGATTTCAGCGTTTATTGATATTGCGAAGCAAAAAAAAGAGTGAAAAAATTGGTTGAAAAGCAACACAGCAATGTGCTGTATGGATAGAAAGCAACGAATAAAAACTAATCGAATATTATTGCAAGACAAAGCAGGAAAGGAAAGGAAAGCATAAGGAATGAACTTAACACTACAGATACAGATACAGAGAGATGGATAGATGCTTGAGATCTTACTGATTTCCATTGGAAATTTATTTACGATTTTACGTTACGTTCTTGCGGGGGTTTAAGAGATACGTTATGGTAATTCTTTCTCTCTTTTTTGTTTTTGTTTTGAACTACTTTTACGTTTTGTATTGATTGAAATCATATCATATCGCTGTAGTGTAACTGCTTTGACTTTCTCTCTCTCTCTATGTGTCTCTCTGTCTCTGACTCGGTCTCTGTTTTTATCTGCTTGATACTCCTGAATGCCTTTAAGTTTCATAAGTTTTTTTTTTCTGTTGAGCAGAGCTATACAACCCAATTTTTATGCTATTCTGGATATTTTTTTTCCGTTTTCTATGTCAATTCAATACAATTGTGAGTGTTTTTTTTCTATTCTTCTTCTTCTTCATCTACAATAAAGTCATTTTCAGTTTCATTTATAACACTCGCTTGCCTATCCTTTCCCTTTTACAGTTGCCCTGATTTCACACACGTTATTGGGAGATTAAAAAAAAGAAAAAAAAACAGAAAAAGAATCGAAACGAAATGAAATGAATGCCACAAAAAAAAGAAAATATTGGAAATGCAAATGAAAATGAATTTCAATCCATGGAAAAATATGTTTATGTAAGCGGTATATGCTGCTGCTGCTATTGCTGGTGGTGCTGCATGTTATTTCAATTGTATTCAAATCGCATTGAATTGTATTGTATTGTGAATTGAATATTTTCGTTTTGATTTCTTTTTCCTTTTTTTTCATAGCCAGCATATACTACGTACGTATGATCCAATTCTGTTTCTATTCTATTGTCTGCGCCTTTGTTCATTTAACATTCATTTATTCGTCATTCAATTTTCTGTAGTTTTTTATTTTTTCCTCTTGTTGTTATTTTATTTATTTTATAAAAAAATAATAAATAAATAAATAACAACGTACATATATTTACTTTTCATTAGATTAAGCTGCTACATTAACAATAGAGGGATTATTTATTTTTATTTGGTATTAAAAAATGTCTCTCTCTCTCTGACATACTTTATATTGTCGGCACTACATTAATCCCATTGATATTCCTATTGTTGGGGAGGAAAATATTATTGCATTTCAACTCAATTTGTAATATTTTGTCAGATTAATGAAATTGCTTTCATTGAAAAAATCAATTTTTTATTTTTACTTAAAAAAAAAAAAAAAAAAAAAAAAAAAAAAAAAAAAAACTAGGCTTTCGATATTAGAAATTATGTGAACATAATTTCTCTTAATCCGAAAACCATTGAAATACAAGTAATATCAGATTGTAAATATATTTTAAATTCATTGTTGCTAATAAAAATCTTTGCTGTAGATCCATGGGAAAGAACGTAAAATGATTCTTAATTCTCCCATTGCTATAGGGCCCCTTATATACTCTTACAGATAATCTATATAATCTACGTATAAGGGGAATATCTTCTTCTTCTTAATTGGCCATAACAACCCGCCTCTGCTTCTTGCGCACCTACGCCAGTCACACCAATCGATGACAGGGCTCCCTCGATTTGGTCCTTCCAACGGATACAAGGTCGTCCTCTTCGCCGACTTCCGCAGATCCCCGCATCAAATACCCGTCTCGCTGGAGCATCCTCCTCCATTCGAACGACATGGCCGAGCCAGCGCAGCCGCTGGATATTAATACGCTGTACAACGTCCATGTCGTTGAGGAGCTCATACAGCTCACTATTGTATCGAATGCGGAAATCATCGCCAACACGTACTGGACCGAAGATCTTACGCAGTACTTTTCTCTCGAACACTCTCAAGGCTGCTGCATCAGTACTTAATAGGGTCCATGCCTCTGCGCCATAAAGAAGCACGGGTAGGATGAGCGTCTCGTAGAGTGTTAGCTTCGTCGTACGAGAGAGGTCTCTACTACTCAATTGCCTATTGAGACCATAGTAGCACCTGTTGGCAAGAGTGATCCTGCGCTTGATCTCCAGACTGACATCATTTGTGGTGGTAACGGCGGAGCCAAGATAAATAAATTCCTTGACTGTTTCAAAAGTATAGTTATCGGCCGTAATCTGAGAATCAATACGCCGCACGTCTCTACTTGTCGATAACATATACTTTGTTTTGCCCTCATTTACTGCCAAACCCACATCTCGCTTCGTACGCCCTATGATGTCAATATCGTCAGCGTACGCAAGCAACAGGTCACTTTTTTAAAAAATAGTGCCATTGCGATGCTCTCCCTCCTTTCGCAGAACACTCTTCATGACGAAGTTGAAGAGGTCGCATGATAAGTGGTCGCCTTGTCTGAAACCTCGCACGGTATCAAAAGGCTCGCAGAGGTCCATTCCTACCTTGACGGAGCTATAGGAATTGCTCAACGTCATTCTGCATAGCCTTAGCCTTATCAGCTTCGCAGGTATACCGAGCATCAGGGGAATATCATCATTTAAATTTCAAGGAAATTTTATGTTAAAAAAACACATGTTTCTGTTCACGTATTGCTGATTCGCAGAGGATATGGCGGAAAGAGCAATGCAATTGCTATCAACCGTTATCCGTCAGTTAACTGCTGTAAAACGTAACATTTTTCTCATAATAAAAATTATTGTAAGCTAACATTGGTAAATACTAAGTGAACTGTCCATTCTCAATTATAGACTTTTATTGCAACCATACTAGCACGAAAGTAGCTAACATTCTGGACGATCTAACAAGCTCTCTCTACCAGAAACAAATTCAAAAATTTATAACATTTTCTTAGCTGATTGGAGATTAAAAGTGTGAGAGACAAAACTTAGTGAATACGAGAAAGTTTTCTACATGATGTTCGATTTCTCAAAACCGATTACAAACTTAATCACAGTGTTAAGCATTATCTTCGTAACCGGAGACAAAACATGGAACCAAATAGTGATTAAAACAGTACGTTTCTAAGAACAAATCGGTATCAGGGAAGGATACGGTAGATTTGTTAGTGATTAAATGATGGCGATCATTTCATGGGTTGCATGCGATATAATCCACATTTACTACCTTGGAAAAGAAAATCAACCAACTTATTGATTCAATACAACAAGAAAGAAAAGGTTTTTGCACCACGACTATGCGAAATAAAAAACTTTGTTTGATCTACGACTATACAAAAGTATATACATGTGGAGTTTTCATTGCAAAATCCATAAAATAGGCTATGAATTGCTTCTTTGTACAGCCTATACGTTGGATGTAGCCTTCAGTGGCTGCTTTTTTGTTTCCTAACTTTAAAAAAATGGCTCGGCGAAAAGAGAAGAGAAACAAATCTGTTGTGATGCAATCCTAGTTAGTAATAATGGAGGCAGCCATACAAATAAAAATTAACATCCCACAAAACTGCAAAAAAAATTGTGGATGAAGAATAATAATTCACAGTTTGTCCTTATCAGTCACAAGAAGTGTTTCAAAGATCGTTACGTATTCATCCAAAAGCAACACTCAAAACTAAACTGTTTCTTTTTCGAATTTTTAAAACAGCTCCGGAGCTCGGCCATTTCTGAAAATTGAGATTAAAAACGTACTAACATAGCCTTAATATTATGCGGATTTTGCGTGAAAACTATTGATGCCGATAACACGGTTTAATAGCTGAGAATGTCAAACTGTGTCAACAAATATACTGACAAAGATTTGGCAAGTCAATATGAATTGTTTTACGCCAGAACTATGCTTCGACCATTCTACGGTAACAGAATTAGTGAGTAAGGAATTCGTACAGTTATTGAACTAAATCTTCTCTTCCTGATTCCAACCCTTTACAAGCCAAAAAACGCTTCTTGTTGTGTGAAATCTTGAAAAAGACGTTGAAATAATAATTCGTCTTCGTTCTCAACTTGTTGGTCTAGGGCTTACGTTCCTATAGAATATTTGCTCGTAGCGTTGCATTTTTACATAGCAGCCGTGGTCTAGTAGGTAGTGTGTTGGCTTATTAGATGAAAAGCCAGGGTTCGAGCCCCAGGCCAGACATCAAAATAAAATACAAAAAGTATTTCTTCGGCGACTTCCTCTCAGCAGATTTCTGGCAAAAACTCTGAGAGTACATAAAATTGCCATGAAAAGTTTCTCAAAAATCTGTCGTTCGGAGTCGACTTTAAACTGTAGGTCCCGCCACTGATGTCTAAAATTAACACACACAACATAAGTGGTGTGAGAAACTAGGTCGTAATCCTGACTGAAGGGTTGTAATGACCAATTATATATGTATGTATGTTGCATTTTTACTGATTGTGCTCATCTGAAAATGGTCAAAGTATTTTATCAACGAACTGTGTTCAGTGAAACTACGGCATTTGAAATGATGCCAATCCTGAAGCCATTACATCCGTTGGTACAGGTTAGGCGGTTCTTATACTTTCGGAATAAGCAAGGAACTGCGTAAGGGTACCGAATGTTGAGCGTTATTGAGTTGAGCTAAACATCAACGACATTTGTTCCAAAAAGACGATGTAACTTGCAACGCAGCGCTCTTTAAAATCGATACTAAGTATGGGAAAGTCTATTTACAGTCCAACTATCGTTAGAAAGCGTTTAATTTTATCCCCAAAATATTATCTTCCTTTTAAACCAAATTTAAAATTTTTAATTTAACATCTTTACTATCGACAATCTGTCTCACATTCGCCTTTAAATTTCATTTAAATTTCCCTTTTAAAACTTTATTCATTTAAAAATTCTGCCACAATTATTAAATTTTATTTTTTATTTATTTTTTGTTTTATTTTTCCCGCGTTGATTTCATTTGATTGTTTGCTTGATGTTCGCTTTTTCATGATGACGCACTGTTTGGAAAGAAATTCCCCATAAATGTTGCCATTACCGCACGAAGACCACAAATATTGTGACAACAATTGCAGTTGTTGCGCTAAAGTAGTTGTGTTGCCGCATTCTGTTATTTATCGCACCCAAGTGCAGTACAAATACTAACAATTGCAAGCAAGTTGCTGTGCGTACAAAATAAAAAATAACAAACAGCAACAGAGGGGTTATGATGATATGGCTGTTTTTTTTTTTATTTTTTTACTGTTATTGTTGTGTTGTTGGCATATTTTATGATTTGCATAAAAAAATCCTCGTTTAATAAAATATTCAAATTGAGTTAAAGAAACGAGAGAGAATGAAGAGAGAAAGCAATATTGTAGTAGTAGTAGAGGTGTGTAATAGTGCGTATGGGAGGGTAAACAAATTAATCCTTTTAACTCTCATGCACGCATATACACAAACACATGCACACACATCAATGCAATTATGTAAAATTATAGAGAGTAGAAGAAGCATTAAATTATAAGAGGAGGAACTGGTATTGGTGACAATAACACCGTTGTAAACAACATTCACTACACAAATAATATGAATAATTTATATACACACACACACACACACACTTTCAAAACAACGATATTGTTGGGTCACAATTGCTAACACAAGCGTATTTACACATACAAACAAAGAATTCATCAACTGAAATGATAAAACGGTAACGTTTAAGCGAGACATCGCCATGATGATGCTGATAAAATTAATACACTCGAGACATTTGTTTAGTAGGGGAATAAATTAAAGATTTCTGTATTACGATAGCGATTTGCTTTAATTTCAATATATTTTAAGCATTATTGAATTCATATTTTAAATTAACAGAATTGGAATTTGTATCGAATTTGCAGAAATTGAAATTTTTCGCAATTTGAAAGTAAAAAGTTTAATTAGCACATCTTTTGCTACAAAAGCCAGTCAAAGATCAGCCGAAAGTGTGGTCATACCGGCCTACGAGTTAAAAAGCTCTTTGGAAGACTGCAAAAGACTAAATTAACCGGAACTTTAAATGGGAACCGTAAGTTTTTCCTCAGAAAATAATACGACATTTTTGATTAAACTTACCAGTTGTCCTAAGTCATAGAAGTATTTTCAACTTTCTACGATGTTTGGGTCTGATACACTCACTTATTTAATTACAATTATTCAGCCAGAAGTACTACTAAGCCTCTCATACCAACCATATTGTTTGTATTAATTTTATCCATGAGTCGTAGGACCTACAGTTTAATATCGACTCCGAACGACAGATTTTTGGGAAGCTTTTCACGGCAATTTTATTTACTCTCAGAGTTTTTGCCATAACATTTGCAGAGAGGAAGTCACCTAAAGAAATATTTTTTCATATTTCGTAACGGTCTTACGTCTGAGAAGTCAACATAAAAATTTTTCTATTAATATTGACGAAATCTTGGAAAGGTCAGGTAATTCAAGAAAGTGGCTGCAACTGATGTTGCGTATTATACTCAGTAAATTGTTACCCCGATAACTCAAAAACTTACAAGACAAACAGACAACAGGAATACGCAAATTGAACGGTATAAAGAATTACAAACACTAACATACGACACGTACATACATACATACATAATTGGCCATTACAACACTTCAGTCAGGATTACGACCTAGTTTCTCACACCACTTACATATGTTGTGTGTGTTAATTTCATATATGAGTGGTGGGACCTACAGTTTAAAGGCGACTCCAAACGACAGATTTTTGAGACGCTTTTCATGGCAATTTTATTTTATTCTCAGAGTTTTTGCCAGAAATCTGCTGAAAGGAAGTAAGCGAAGAAATATTTTTTTCATATTTTCGTTTTGATGTCTGACCTGGGGCTTGAACAGTGGCCTTACGTCTAATAAGCCAACACACTACCTACTAGACTACGGCCACTTCTAACACACGATAATAAGAACAAAACAAGCAGCAAAATACAAGAACAAAACACTACATAGGAAGAACGCAAAGTTACCGGAAATGAAATAAGGCCTGCAATCTTGCTTTCTCAGTGAGTTGTTAGATAAACGTTTACAGTCAGTGTTACACAGAGATTTGTAATAAAAAACAGCGTAGTCAAGAATTTTAGTCGCCGTGGTCTTGTAGGTAGTGTGTTGGCTTATTAGACGAAAAGCCAGGGTTCGAGCCCCAGGCCAGACATCAAAATAAAATACAAAAAGTATTTCTTCGGCGACTTCCTCTCAGCAGATTTCTGGCAAAAACTCTGAGAGGAAATAAAAAATTCTCATGAAAACGTTTTTCAAAAATCTGTCGTTCGGAGTCGACGTTAAACTGTAGGTCCCGCCACTCACGTATAACATTGACACACACAACATAAGTGATGTGAGAAACTAAATTGTAATCCTGACTGAGGGGTTGTAATAACCAATTATGTATGTATGTATGTAGTCAAGAATTTTAAAGTTAAAGTGTTATCAGTATTATGTTAAATAAAGGTTAGTGAATATAGTTAGAAAAACATCGCTATAGTCTAAGATTAGACGTAAGGCCACTATTAAACGCTATTAGAAGCAATCTAATTTCAAAATATTCTTGTCTAAATTATAGATTTCTTTTCACTACACCTTATATACACCATTTCACAAATAATAATAGCAACAATAACACGAAAAACACAATTCAAATATTTATAGCCGTTGTGCTGCTACAGCAACAATGTAATGCTTATGGTTTCGCATAAAACTTAAATGAGAGAAACCCACTGTTTGAGAATGAATAAGTTCGTGTATGTTTTCTTGTGTGGGTACATAAGTGAACATACAACAGTAAATGAATAACTGTAAAGAGCATAAATCTGATTTGTGATAACAACAATAAATGTATGTATGTATGTATGCGATACCTTATAGTATAACAAATAACAATAACGAGGGATATCAACAATAACAATGTAATCATCATCGTGAGTTAAATCTCGCTCCTCTCATAACATCTCGCATCTCCCCACTACATTTCATTGTTTTACCACACATTTAACACTTTTACAACAACATTTGGCAGGACAACAAAGTTACTTCATGGGGGTACGTGTATGTGCAGTGCGTGTGTGTTTGTGTATATGTAATGAAGGGTGTGATGTATCCTATAAATCACAACAAATATTGAAATGTACGTGACTATACGTTTGCCTATGAAATTGTAGGTGTACATGTGTGTGTGTTTGTGGTTTGGTTGTATAATATATTATGTACTCAGTGTAGTCGTATTGTCCAATTATTTGTAAACAGTGGCATAAGAGATCAGCCTCATCAACAAATAAAATCCACAATCAGTAGAGTGACATGACAAGTGCAATAAAATGGAAATGCAAATATGAAAAGCCATCAAAAATGTTTATTTTTTTTTTTTCGTTTTTCTCTCTTTAATTTTATTTCTGGTTCTTTTATTTATTCGTTTCATTTATTTATTGTATTTGTTTGGGTTTTTTTTCATTTATTTTTGCATAACAATGTAACACTCTCACTGTATCCCTCCCTCTTATGTTTGCAAATAATATTTGATTAAATGCCTGCCAGTATTAAATTCAATAAATTACCATGTAAATAACTGTTTTCAATGATAAATAAAAGAGAGAGAGAGAGCGAAATGAAATTTATTGAGAAAAGAGAAACAATATTCATAATATCGTGTCATTAATTTTATTGTGTTTGTGGATTAAAAAAATTGTGGCAATAGTAAGTGATTAATTTTGATGTTTTAAATTTGATTCGCAGCAATTTGTCACCAGTTTTCAATACTTTTTTCTGCTTATCTAACGTCAATTGATTTCTTACAAAGTAAAACGCGACACAAGAAAGTTATCTTCGTTAAAGAAATTTTCTAAAAGAGATTTACTTAGATTCATTGAAGTCGCCGTAGTCTAGTAAGTAGTGTGCTGGCTTATTAGACGTACGGCCACGGTTTAAACCCCCAAGCCATACATCTCTAACAAAGCGAAATATAAACAAAAAGCATATTTTATTGACAGCTTCGGCAGATTTCTGGCAAAAGCTCTGGAAGTAAATAAAACTGCCATGAAAAGTTTCTCTAAAAATCTGTGGTTCGGAATCCAGTACAAACTGTTGGTCGCGAAACGGATGTAAAAAATCAGCACACCCAACAGAAGTGGCTGTAGTCTAGTAGGTAGTGTGTTGGCTTATTAGACATAAGGCCACAGTTCAAATCCCAGGTCAGATATCAAAACGAAATATGCAAAAGTATTTCTTCGGCGTCTTCCTCTCAGTAAGATTCTGACAAAAACTCTGAAAAGGTTTCTCAAAAATCTGTCGTTCGAAGTCGACTTTAAACTGTAGGTCCCTCCACTCATATATAAAATTAACACACACAACATGAGTGGTTTGAGAAGCTAGGCCGTAATCCTGAATGAATTGTAATGGCCAACTATGAATGTACATACAGTCACACAGATAATTATACGTATCGCCCCCCCCCCTAAAAATCAATCATGAACTTCTAATCTAAAATTTTTTTACATTAGCGTCTGTAACGACACATTTACTTAAATAAAGAAAAAAGATTCCCAAAATCTATGAATTTGTGACTGCAGTTTGCTTAAAACCAATATGGCACCACAGAAAATTATACGTACGACGTATATTTCGTATAAAATTTCTCCAAGGGTAGTCCGGTATATAAAAGGTATTGTGGATAAAAATCCTAGGACTACAGCCGTAGAAATACGAAATACCTCGGAAAGTGATCACAGTGTTATTGTGCATTCCGAAACAGTTCGAAGTGTTTTGAGAAAGAACAGTTTCCGCAGCCGAGTGCCGAGAAAAAAGCCACGATTGGAATTTGCCCAATAATATATGGACAAGTCAACTGATTTTTGGGCGAAGGTAATATTTAGTGATGAGAACAAATATAATTTGTTGCTGTGACGGAAAACAAAAAGTTGGCGAAAAAATCAGTTGACTTGTCCATATATTATCATTTTTAAAAAAATGATTTTTAGGGGGTACGTATAATTATCTGTGTGACTGTAGGTTATCCACTTACTAAACTAAACTTCTTACTTACTTTACTTTATTAGTCGTTACAGCCCTTCAATTAGGATTACCACCTAAATTCTCAAAAAACGCGTGCTGCATGTATTAATTTTATCCATAAGTGGCGGGGCCTGTTGTTTAATGACTTAGAACGACAGATTTTCAAGAAACTTCATCATGGAAATTTGTATTTACCCTCAGAGTTTTTGCCTAAAATCTGCCAAGAGGAAGTTGTAAAGTAAAGAAATATTTTTTTTCATATTTCGCTTTGATCGAGATGTTTGAGCTGGGTTTTGAACTACAAACTCTTTGGGAGGAGAAGGATGCCAAGTACAACTTTTGAACCAATATACGTAAGTAATAGTTAAAGGCGAAAAACAACAGAGACCGCATTGTACATGTCCCAAGGATAACCTCTAATGCATCAGCAAGAAAGTTCTGAGGAAGTACGTTGAAGAGAGCATCCAAAACTCCTATGAAGAGTTTAGGTTGCAGAAACCCCACCTAGTCGTACAACAAATCCAGTGAAGTTATTGGCTTATTTGGATGATTCTACGATACGTAGAAAAATATGATAAAAAAAGACATCAAGGGTACTAAAAGATGTACCATACAATATTGTTAGTTTAAGCCACACATACGCATACATATGCACGTATGCTAAAGATACGAGAAACCTGTAATCACGCAGCTTTTCCGTGTCTCTTAATTATTCATTAAAAAAGAGATCCTCTGGCACACACCACGATAAAAATAGTTTGGCACTGAAATATTGGCCCCTGAAGAATTTCAGGCAAACTCAGCGATTATCAACAAAAAAAGAAGATTTGTTGCTTTGTAAAACCCTAATGCAACTTTTCCTACAGAATACTTAAGAATTCATATATCTTTTTAAGGCAACTGCAATTTCTTCTTTAAAAATTTAAGCCCCTATCTATGACTGCGTATTTTTAAATTTAAATTCAAATTCCTTTAGCCAAACGAAAGTAGGACAAATTTTGAAGAATATTCCGAAGGAAATTAAATGTGTTACACAAAGTGTCATGTAAAACTAGCTAAAACAACAAAAACAATAACAACTTAAAGAGAAAAAGAAAGAAAGAAAAAACGAACACAACAACATAACATGTTAAAATGAAAAATAAAAAGTGAAAAAAAAACTAACTGTAAAGGATATAAATGAATAGAGAATGTGAACGTGTTTGTGAATATAAGAGAAGCAAGGAAAATATTCTCACATGTGTGCGAAAGAATTCTTTAAGAGGCTGCATATGAGTGTCTGTGTGTGTGTGTAAAGTGTTCATTAGCATTTGCGTTTTACTATACAACACAACATAATAATACAAAAGCGCATATGCTCGCTCACAAAACACACTTGAAGAGTAAGTAAGGAAAAGTGCATGTGTTGCATAAATACGTACGTATTCCGTATTCCTGCATATGTATGTTACTGCCACTTCTGTTTTACACACGTTTTCATTTCATATCTCTCCTTTGGCTGTTTTGTAACACAGTGACACTAAATTTATGCATGCCTGCGTGTTTGTGCGTAAAAGAAAGAAAGAAAAACTGGAAACTAAAAACTTCAAACATAACTCGACTCAGTCACTCAGTCAGTCAGTGTTGCAAAAAGTCTTACAACGTGTGTGTAATTCTTTCGCTGGTACTCTTCCAATAAATGGGGAAATAGGATCACAGCAATAGTTTTAACAAGCAATTCAAACCCGAAATTCACGTATAAAATGACAGGAACATACAATATATGCTGCCTGATGCACTGCATATGCAATGCAAACACTTGTGCAATAGCAACGTGCAATATTTTCACAGCGTATGTGAGTGTGAGAGCATTACTGGCATCAGACTCAGATGTTTATGTTGCCTGTTATAACTTTTACTCAGAAGTAACTTTTCATGTCCTTTTTGTATTCATTCTCTTTTTAATTTTCCTTTTTTTTTTTTTTTTTTTTTTTTTTTTTTGGAATGCAGGACTTCAGTGCTGTTCAGTATTTTGTTGTCTATTTTTTCTTTCTTTTTTTTTTTGTCGTTATGCCACAGAGTGAAGTTTTTTGATATTTTTTTAATTTTATTTTAAAATTTTTATGCTGATGTGGCACATGTGCTCATGTATGCGCGAGAGTATGAACGTGCATGTGTACTTGTGTTGCGTGTTTTAGCTGCTTGTCATACGAGCGCATGAAATTTAAGAAGACTGGAGGACACAAGGACGTTCATTTGCCTTTAAAAATATTTGAAATGTTAAACTGATGACTATAGAAGAAGTTACAGCAGCATAAAATAGTCAACGATATCAAGCATAATATGTATGTGGAGCATAATATGTATGGAGCATTTAAGACGAATGAAATGTGCTCTACAGTAAACTACTATTCAATACCTCAGCAATTGGAAGATATTTCGGATTTATGGCAATGTCTTTGACCACGATTCTACTGGCAAAATACTTAGTAGGTCCACAGTTTTGTAAAGAATTTAAAAAAAAAAATTCGATACAATTTTCAACACTTCAAAATCTGAGAATAATTGTTTATCAAATTCCCCTCAATAGGTTCATGACATTGCGTATGGCATGTGGCACCGTCATATTTCTAAATTTATAATTTAATTTTTGCTCCATTGACTGTTGTTCCAAACATAACATACATTTTTCAAACTGCATTATTAAGTTATGAATTGCCTACCTTCCAGTTCCAACTGTTGATGTACTCGTTGAGTCAAAAATACACTTCACAGCTGAGTATAATTTTTAAATGCCAACAGCACGTATTTTGACAATAAAATTTTATGATTTTTCAAGTATTGTTCGCTTCATAAGAAAATGGCAAATTTCTCTGACCTTATTAGGCATTGTCCCATGCCACGAATCTTTTCTTGTACTAACAAAAATTTTAACTGAAAAAACAAACAACAAAACGAATCCCCCGCTAGGGGTACATATTGTGAGAATTCATTTTTGTAATCCTTACGATATAGGATTTAGTTAAACAGGCATAATTGAAAGCCATTTCAGATTGCCAGGCATTATAGGAATTTTAAGAATAATTTTATAATGAAATCAACAAAAAATATAAGTTGAACTTAGAATCAAATTCTCTTGCACAAATATATTGTGGATCGCATTTCTATTCAAAAAGCCATCGTTGATCTTGCCTCAAATGATATTGAAATTGAAAATAATTGCACTCTACACACTTTGAAATTGCATAAGTGAGTACATGTTTAAATAAATACTATACATGCATATGTATGAATACATGTACAAATGTATGCATGAGTATTTATATGTTGGGATATGTGTCCACATAAAAATGCTCTTACATCACAAGCAACAACAACAACAACAGCAGCATCATTGCATATAAAATTAAAAAGAAAAAAACGAAAAAAATGAGTAAAAATAAGTCTTTTTAATGGTGGCCTTATACACAGTAATAAAGCATACATATGCAGCCTGGGAAAAACGAAAAAAAAAACATACAACAATACATGTATACAGAACTTCTTTCTTAAAAGTGAGAAAAGTACTCTCATACACATACAAAAAATATAAAAAAACAGAGTAAAATTAAGTAAAACATGTATTTGTAAAGGTATTACATGAATATGTACGTACATTACGTACGTTCGCGTAGAATTCCAGGCACATGTAGCACTTAAAATATATTCTCTTTTTTTTTTTGTTGCCATTTTAAAATGCGTATGCATGTCTGAGTGAGTTTGTTTTACAAGTAGTAATTCTAGGATAATGCCAAAGAGACACATATTACTCTACTCAGTGTTACGTTACTACAATACTACGTAATAAACCTGCGATCATGTGAATATGTATGTATGTCTACCAGACGTTTAAAGGGGCAGGGGGTGGATAACAGAAGTTTTATGGGTTTAAATTTCAACATTGTAATCATTGTCATGTGATACCCTTTTTCTATGAAAAAAATACAAGACACACACAAACAAAGATGTAAAAACTCTCTCTCTCTCTCTCTTGATTTCTTGTTGTACTTAAGTTAACAGGTGCATGGAAATAAAGCTGTATGCTGTATGCTGTATGTGTTTTCGTTAATGTCTGGTTTAATGTTAATGTCATGTTCAGCAGAAAGAGTGTTTTTTTTTGCTGTCTTTACTTTTTTTTTAAGTTGTCTTATTACATACGTTTTCTGTTGGCCTTGTCAATTGGTTTTGTTTTTATTCCGTTTTTTTTTGTGCTTTTTTTTTCCTTTCCAGTAATATATACCTTCTAGGAAGAGTTATACAAACAACACAGGTTATATTTGATTGCGTGTGTCTCATTTTTTTTTTGATCGAAATGTTATACGATTTGACATTTAATTTTTAACGGCTAAATTAAGTAGCCAATGCCTGGGAGTTTATGAACACAGTGGTAATTAAACTGGTCAATTACTTAAATTGCTGTAATAACAGGAAATGGGAAAATAAATTGAACGAGTTATTTTAATAAAAGCGGAGCAGGTTTTAAACGTTAATAAATGGAAAGAAATAAAACTTTTAAAAATTTATTTTTTGGTAGTAAAATTTATTAGAACCGTTTATAAGTAAATACTATAAACATCACAAGCTAGAATGGATATGTTTACTTAATACTTTGGCGTAAGAAACATTTGACACTAGGATGGATTTAGGGAGGACTATGGGCTACTGTCGCTGTGGTCTAGTAGGTAGTGAGTTGGCTTATTAGACGTAAGGCGACGGTTCAAACCGCATGTCAGGCATCTGCAACTAAAGAAAATACAAAAAATATTTCTTCGGTGACTTCCTCTCAGCAGATTTCTGGCAAAAACTCTGAGAGTAAATAAGAGCAAATAAAATAGTCAAAATCTGTTGTTCGGAGTCGACTTTAAACTGTAGACCCTACCACACATGTATAAAAATTAACGCACACAACATAAGTGGTGTGAGAAACTAGGTCGTAATCCTGATTGAAGGCTTGTAATGACCAATTATGTATGTATGGGCTACTATACCGAACGACATAATACTGAGGGACTTAGTGCAAGCAACGCTAATTAAAACCATAGTGATGCCTGCCTATGGAGTATTAATGAAGATCTTCACTTCGCCAGATAGCTTACTTGGGCATTATTTTTTATTCCTTTTCCTTCGCATATGCAACACAAAGCTGTTATAAGGCACCTCTCCTATCTACTTATCATTAATTGATGCGCACATACATAATTGGTCATTACAACCCTTCAGTCAAAATTACGAGACCTATCTCTCACACCACTTACGTTGTGTGTGGTGGGACCTACAGTTTAAAGTCGATTTCGAACAACAGATTTTTTGAGAAACTTTTCATGGCAGTTTTATTTACTCTTAGAGTTTTTCCCAGATATCTTATGAGAAAAAGTCGGTGAAGAAATATTTTTCATATTTCGTCGTGTTGAAGATGTCTGACCAGGGCACAGTTCAAACCCCATCACGTCTAATAAGCCAACTACACTACCTACTAATTTACGACCTTGTCTTACTTTATTTCAGCTAAATTAACTAAGGTTTCTTCGAAATAAACTGGTGATTGGTTTACGGTAGCAGTCCTAGACTTACAGAGTTGCCATCTCTCTTTTCATGTGAAAATGCTTTGGGTGTAGTGGTAAATAACTTTGTTGATTGAATTATTCTCTTTCTCAAGAGTAGACGCTGCCTGACCTTTCTATGCTCCCATGTTTATTGTTGATGTTGTACTCTCTGGAGAGCTTTAGAAGCGGTATAAAAATTACTTCAAATCCATCTTCTCTTCTAAATCTATCTTCCTCTGGTGTGAATTGGGCGCCAATTAAGACGTAATTACCGAAATTTAATCGCTTGAAGGTAAAATGATGTATAAAAATGGTTTCGAAAAATTATTGCAGCGTCTTCGAATAATTAATTAGCCTGCGAACTATTCAGCTCAACTGTTTTACCTCGATATGCAATAAATGAATATATCTCGCACTTATTTTGGTTTCGTTACCGAATCTATTCCAGTAGATTATTCAAAAATAATTTCAATTATTTTTATTTAAATAACAACAACATTTTTTACGTGTTATTATTATTTATTGTATTAAAGAATTTACTTTTAGACCCCAAACAAAAAACAAACAAAAAAATACAACATCGCCACTAACAATTTACCACTTGCAACCGCAATGCTAAAGCTTGTTGAGACGACAAAAAAAAAAAAATAATTTCGCTGAAAAACTAATTGTAAAATTGTTGTATTTATTATTTACAATAATTAACAACAATTGTTTGGTTTTTTTTTTGCTGGTTTTTGGTCATTTTACAAAATTAGTCAATTCAGGTGCTGTGTGTAAATACGCGACAGGAACAGGAAAACCTATACATAACCGAAATGAAAATAAAAAAAAAATATGCTGAGCAAAAACAAAACAAAGGAAAACATTATCTAAATGAAATTAATAATGAATGAATTGTTTAAAATTGTTATTACAATTGCTATTGTTGTTGTTGTTGTGTTAATTTGAATATTTATTCTATAATTTATTTAATTTGCATAACATTTGAATGTTTGATTGCATTTATGCGTAAATAATTTATTTTAATTGCCCAACTAAATGGACATGCTCAACTATTATACGTTATTCGTTCTCTCTCTCTCTCTCTCTCTTTGATGTTTTGTTGTTGTTGTTGTTATTTCAAATATTTAAATAATTTAAAAGCAAATGCCATGAATTCATAATAATAAAATATGTATTTAAAAATGAAAACAAAAATAATTGTGGCCACTTTTTCTTTCATGGCGTTTTGTTAAATGCGCCGCCATTTTGCCAGCCATTTAGGTACGGAAAAGGAAATTATTTTAGTTTTGGTTTGTTAATAGAACTTAAATTTCCTATTGGGGTTTTAAGTGTACATTTTTTTCTATTGTTGTTGTTATTTTATATGTTTTAAATTTTATAACACTTAATGGCCATATTTACGAAAACCAGCTGCATACGAGTACATACATACTCTATTTAATAGCATTTCTAATTAGCCAGTATTATTGATGTTCATTAGTCAGCTGATTAAATAATTATGTCACAATCCTATCTCTCTCTGTCGCGCTCTTATTCTCACTCTTTCTCACTCTCTTTCTCTCTTTTTTGTTTCCTTTTTTCATATTGTCACATGCATAGTTGTGTGTTGAAATATTTTTGTTTATCGTATGAGTATGTTTATGTAGGTGATTGTGCATAAGAACAAGAGATTAAAATACTTAATTATTGTTATTGTTTATTATTTGCACGCTACACCAGCATACACTGTAAACAAGAAATTTGTACAATGGGTCAATTCGTCCTCCGGGTACTGTACTTGTCTTAATTGACAAGTACACGTCCTCTAACGTAAACAAGAAAGGACATTCCCTCGCTTTCGATTTTGTTCCCTTTTTTCTCTTGCTTCAGTTTCTTTAATCAAGATTTCTTACTGCAAAGCAGGAAGGGAACTACGTTTGTTTCACTGATGTTAGGGTTGCATAGAAGCAGCTCATTCCGTTGAAATATGATTTTTTACCGGAAGTTGAGATGGAGAAACTTTGTTCCACTCGTTCTACAAGAAAAAAAGTTGACTACAGCTCACGAAGTTGCTGGGGTTGATATTTCAGCTGGATATTAAAACCACATAGTTCTTTCAAATTTATTTTTATTCGAGACGTCTGAGCTAAGGGTTGAACCATAAGCTCCCGTCTAATAAGCCAATACAGTACCTTCTACACTTTGGCGACTTTATAAGTATTTCTATACTCTAAGTGAAATTGATTATCTCTCTGAAGGTAATTTGATTAGAGAATTTCACATTAAAATTCCAGAGACACTCCAGAGATTCGGTGGAAGCCTATACGGACAGTTTAAACTTGAGAAGAAGGTTAGCTCTGGCATTTCCTTTGAAGGTCTTAAGATCTCTCTGTGGTTTCCAACTATTGTTATGTATTTCATGGTGTAGATTTATCCGGAGCAAGGGATTTCCAACTAGCATTTCTATCTTTCCGATCAGCTAAGCGAGAACCAACTCTCTTTGGGACATACCCTTCAAGTCTACACTGGTTGGCATCTATCGCGACTCTTAGATTGACACTCGTTACATTTTATTTTTATTTTATATCGATTTTTGGTCACAGGAAACATCTCATGTATCCAATACAGCTGGCATACTTCTACTGCAAACCAATCCATATAGGAACCTCAGCGAAGCAACGTATTAAGCAGAGGTGTGTATGAGGCACTGGCTACTTCTGGGTTGAAATCAAAGGTTCTCGTTCATAGTATCTATTATTTCGGGTCATTGAATATTAGACTTTGCTTAGCTGCAAATAATTCCTGCAGAATTTTTAAATTAGTGAATAAGGAAGACAGTAGCATTGTTCACTGCACTTTCCAGTGTCCGATTCGGAATCAACGCAAACGCTTTCGATAATCTAATGACGCCACGTCACTTGATTAGATCACTAGTTTACAATTTCAGACTGATTTTCAGCTTGATTCTAAGATTATTAGCACTGGATCTCACTTGATTTTACAACGGGCCGCTATGTTTATTCGACTGGGCTTTGACTTAAACGTCTGACTGCTACTCTATGCAAATACTACATACATAATTGGTCACTGCAATCAGGATTACAACCTAGCTTCTCACACCACTTATGTTGTATGTGAATTTTATACATGAGTAGCAGGACCAACAGGACCGATTTGAGAAAGTTTTCCTGGCAATTTTATTTTGTTCTCAGAGTTTTTGCCAGAAATCTGCTGAGAGGAAGTAGCCGAAGAAATATTTTATTGTGTTTGGGTGTATTGGATTTGAACAGTAGCCTCACGTCTAATGTTACCTATGCTGCTCATTATCCCATAATTTGGTCTGGATTTTCCATAGGCTACAATGTATTTTTGGTTCTTAGGCATCTGCAATCACATCACATACAGATTACGGTGTAGAGCAAGGAACAGTCGAGCTTAAATGACCATAACTTTTCAAACTTCTTATTATTGTTTGACATTGCCTTTGTCATTATTATTGTTGTTATTGCTATTTTGTTACTATTAAGGATACATAACAAGTAATTGTCCATACACAAACACATATACACACACATAAATGTCAAATATCCATTTTATATGCCTGAAATAAGTAAACTATTCATGTTGTCATCATTAGTAATGAATGAATGACTGAATGACTCAATGAAGATGAGTAAATACATGTGTCCAATGGCACATTATTGAGTATATATGTGTGTGTGCGTATTATGTGTATTTCTAAGAGAGACATCATCTAACAACTTGACATACGGAAAACATATTCATTTCACACTCATTACAATGATTGTTAATGTAAGTAAGTATGCATAGGTATGTATGTGTGCGTGTGTATTATTTATAAACACCGGATATGAAAGGAGAAACAGAGAGCGAGAGAGAGAGGATATTGCATGTGATTAAATGTAAATACTACTGCAATCACTGTAAATCACTTTATGTTTCTGGTTAGTTTCATAGAAATTTTGCAAGAGCAAGAGCGAGAGAGTGATTTAACTTAAATTGAGTCTAAGTTTTGTCACAAAACATTTGACTTTTGGATTTTATAGGACATTTAATAAATAAATTTAAATAAATTACAATGTACAAGAGGGGGGACTGGTTTTACAACAAATAAATTTTAATTGTTGTCTCTCTTGTTGCACATAAATTACCGAAAGGAAGTAAAATTGACATTTTAAAGATTAATAATTATGACGTTTTTATCTGAATGAATATAAAACGGACATTAAATCCATCGAATACAGCCTACAACTATTCCAGCTGCAACGCTTTCAAACAACTTACATACTTAATTGGCCATTAACAACCCGATTAACGGATTTCGGCCTGCCGCAACACGTCCTTCCAGGCGCCTCTGCTTTTTGCGCGCCTACGCCAGTTGGTCACTCCAATCGATGACAGGGCTTCCTCGATTTGGTCCTTCCAACGCATACAAGGTTGTCCTCTTCGCCGACTTCCGCAGATATCTGCATCAAAAACCCGTCTCGCCGGAGCATAGTCCTCCATTCGAACGACATGATCGAGCCAGTGCAGCCGCTGGATATTAATAAGCCGCACAACGTCTATGTCCAGCTCACTGTTGGATCGGATGCGGAAATCATCTCCAACTCTTACTGGACCGAAGATCTTACGCAGTACTTTCCTCTCGTACACTCTCAAGGCTGCTGCATCAGTGCTTAATAGGGTCCATGTATGGTAGGATGAGCGTCTTGTAGAGTATTAGTTTTGTCGTACAAGAGAGGTCTCTGCCACTCAATTGCCTGTAGCACCTGTTGGCAAGTGTGAAGCTGCGCTTGATCTCTAGACTGACATCATTTTTAGTGGTAACGGCGCAGCCCAGATAAATAATTCCTTGACTGTATCAAAAGTATAGTTATCGGCCGTAATCTGAGAATCAATACGCCGCACGTCTCTACTTGTCGATAACATATACTTTGTTTTGCCCTTATTTACTGCCAAACCCATCTTAGGAGACTCCCGTTCAGTAGCACTAAATACACCTTTCAATATTTTGCATACATCGCTTACTATTTTGCTCCTTCCGAACAATTCTCCTATTTTTTGCTAAAAGTCTTCTGACCATGAGCTCTATTTCTAAGACAGCCTTAGAAGGCAGAGACACCGGTTTGAAATACATCAGAATACAAAACTACATATCATGAGTTCATTCTCTTCATTTTCCCTCCAAATAATACATACATTATGACTTCGGACCCCTAACACCCCACAAAGATGAACATCAACAATGAATATCACAGAGATGTTAAGCTGCAAGTCGTACTCTTCAGAAACTTAACTTAATGACTCCTCACCATTATATCCAATAAATTTGTTTTTGGGTAGAGTTTCTAAGCAACGATATATGACAACCTTAACGTCTTAAGACCTGCTGTTAACTGGAAAACCTTAATTTAAGAAACCAAATTCAAAGCAAGAATGTAAAAATGTGGTTGGACTTTCTCTGGAACGAAAACAGATATAAAAAAACTTAAATTTTAAGTATGTGGACTAGTCTAGTGACAAATCCATTGAGTATGATGAAGTCGCCGTAATTTAGTAGGTAGTTTGTTGGCTTATTAGACGTAAGGCCACGGTTAAAACCCCAGATCAGACATCAAAACGAAATATGAAATATTTCTTTGGCGACTTTCTCTCAGCAGATTTCTGGCAAAAACTCTGAGAGTAAATAAAGTTGCCCTGAAAAGTTTCTCAAAAATCTGTCGTTCGCAGACGACCTTAAACGATAGGTCCCACGACTCATATATGAAATTAACACACACAACATAAGTGATGTGAGAAGCTAGGCCGTAATCCTGACTGAAGGGTTGCAATGGCCAATTATGTATGTATGTATGTATGATGAATATGAATTAGAGTTGATGTATTACTGACAGTGTACCAAAGGTGATTTACTTAACAATTTCCTCTTATTGAGCGCAGAACTTCTCTTTCGGACTTTATAAAAGCAAATCGAAATAATAATTAAAGTTCGTGGACAACAGTTCAAATAAAAATACTACATATTGTTGATTACGAGAAGGGCCAGTGAGAAGACGAAAGTAATAGTGGTAGTAATAGCACGTATAACATGGATATCAAACAACAGTAATCATGCACACGAACCTATAATGCTTCCTCCAAGCTCTGGGGAATTATAATGTGTAATAACCCAGCATAGAATATCATCGATTATTTCTTATTACATAATTAAATATCCAGCGTCATTGTATCAGCATGACACTGTCATCCTCCAAACGAAAATTATTGATTTGATAAGTTGGAAAATGTCTTATACAGATTTACAATCTAATTTTGTAAAGGAGGATAACCACAAGGACTGTGGCCATGTAATGGAATTTTTCTAGTCCCTTATTTACTATTTTCTTTTTTTTATTCTTTTCTTTGAATGTTTTCCAATTCATTCAGTAGAGTTATCCAGACAAAAGGTACAAAACTGGCTGACTGACTTTTTAGGATTGGTAACTCTGTTCATCGCTCTATTTATATTCCTTTATTTATTTATGTCTAGTAGCCTTACGATCTTTCCATTATTGTTGTTGATCTTTGTTTTGTTCTCTTCTTGTAAATTACTTCGTATTTGTTTGTGTAATTCTGTTTACTTCATGATGTGTATATTTTGTTGTTGTTTGTTTATCTTTAAAAATTTATTGAATTCTTGTAATGGTACAATCTACAACGTAATGGGGTAGAAGTCGCCGTAGTCTAATAGGTAGTGTGTTGGCTTATTAGACGTAAAGCCAGGTCAGGCATCAAAACAATAGAAAAAAATATTTCTTCGGCGATTTCCTCTCAGCAGATTTCTATCAAAAACTATGAGAGTAAATAAAATTGCCCTGTAAAGTTTCTCAAAAATCTGTGTTTCGGAGTCGACTTTAAACTGTAGGTCCCGCCACTCACGTATAAAATTAACGCACACAACATGAGTGGTGTGAGAAGCTAGGCCGTAATCCGGACTGAAGGGTTGTAAAGGCCAATTATATATGTATGTATGTAATGGTACAACACTTAGCTCATTCAATCTTACTTTTCTTAAAACCGCAGTCAATATCCTATGATGTTCATGGTTAATGTTATCCTATGTGGGGAGATCAGACGACTTCTGTTTCGATTATTTGAAGTCCCTCAATTTATTAACATTCGATTGCCTTCTGAATAGCAGGATTTAAAGACAACTACTTTAAAAATAATATCACATCAGCTTGTCCTCTTTAAATAGTCTACCATTTTATACTGCAGACTTCTTATTTGAGTTATTCGTGAGGACTTTACAACTGTTTACTACACTCTACAAGAATAGTGTTGACGAAAATCAGAGATCAGCAATGAATCATTTTTTCACTACTCATAAGTACTCATAAAATTTTGAGTATGAGTGAGTCAACACTATTCAACTACTCTGACACATAAATTCAACTACTCTGATTCATTTGTACTCATTACAACATTGATTTATAAGCACAGGTTGCAATGAGTATGAGTACAACGTTGACATCAAACTTATAACATTCGAAATATGTTTGATTCATACGCCTACTCATTCAAATTCATAAATTTAGAAAAATACTTATAATACTCATAAATGATTCGAGTGATTCGAAATATTCATCAAAATTTGCAGTCTTAGTTGTTGTAGCACTTACAATAAAGAAGAAAGAAAAAGACAAAGACAGCAAGCAAAGCAAACACATAACCTTCTTGTGAGTATTGTAGTATTCGTACGCGAATCATACTTATTTTGTGATTCTTGTAAATGCTGAGTAAAGGAGAGTCGAAGTCAACAACATCGTGCGTATTGTACGATGAGTACTTCAAACTTTGAATATGAGTAGTAAGAGTATGATATTAAAATAAGTATGAATGCGTATAAGTATTAGAAATTATGAGTATGATTCGAATCTACTCATCTTTTTGAATACTCATTGCTGATCTCTGCCGCAAATACTTGCTGGGTATTGATTTGGGTGATGTAATCGTTTGTGTCCCTTTCAAAGCTGAATGGCTGAATGTATTTATGTATGTATTAAATTGTTTCTCTTTCTCTTCTATGCTCCGTTGGTGTTATTGATTCCAATTAAAATTTATTTTAAATTTATAAATTTCATGTTACACACACATATGTACATATGCACAGGGAGTAGATGAGAGTATGTCTATGAAATATCTCTCTCTTTCTATCTTTATCTGCCTCCTCAATGTGTGTGTGTGTGTAAATTATGTTTATTTATTGTTTTTGTTGTTTGGTTGTTGTTTCATAATATTTATTTGTTAGTTTAACTCTGTGATTATTTCACAGAATTTATTCTGTGACATTTAATTAGCTGCTAAAACATTAAGCCCTTGCCTCTTTCTCTCTCTCTTTCTCTATCTGTCTAAAACCTATTGTATTAAATATTTGAAATCAAAATATTTACAATAGCCCTGCTAAAGCAGGAGAGAGAGAGAGAGAGAGAGAGAGAGAGAGAGAGGTAGAGAACAAAATATCATATTGGCAATAAATTTCCATGTCAAAAGCCAAACACAAATAAATAAGTCGTCGATGACAGATAACCAATGTATCAGTAGGATAATTGGACAAAACCAAACACAATGGGGCAATTCATTTGAATTGTAATGTCCTTTAGCAATAAAACAACACAATAATTCCTTAAAGGATTTAGATTGTGGTCAAATAGGATTTTGTTACCGGATATGATTATTATTATTATTACAACAACAACAGCAGTTGTTGTTGTTGTGACAACAAAAGTTCTAAGAAAATCGTTTATTTATTTTAATTTAAGCAATTTGTTAAAGACAAATATTGTCTGTAATATACAATACGATTAAACAAGTTAATTAATTGAGTTTATCTTTCTCTCTCTCCTTGCAGGTATGTTGCTAGCCGAAAGGCATTACAAATACACGTAAATATAGACGACCATATTTAATTTAATGTATGCGTAAGTAAATAAAGAACTTTAATCTGTACACAATATTATAGAAATTGTGGTAAAACAGTATATAAAAACAGAGAAGATTATTAAAGCCATGTATTGAAATTTGAATGGAAATGTTTTCTACCTAATTTTTTAAGACAAAAAGAAAGTTTCCATTGAAAGATTTCTTTTGAAAATTCAAATTATCATCAAGGGCAGCTGTAATGTTGCCTTCTAAGGTTGAAATTGTGGATAGACACAAGAGACTTCGGATATATGTATGTACATAACATAATTGGCCATTACAACCCTTCAATCAAGATTATAACCAAGCTTATCACACTACTCATGTCGTGTGTGTTAATTTTATACGTGAGTGGAGAGATGTACAATTTAAATTCGACTCGGAACGACAGATTTTTTGAGAACCTTTCCATTGCAATTTTATTTACTCTCAGAGTTTTTGTCAGAAATCTGCTGAGAGAAAGTCGCCGAAGAAATATTTTTTTATATTTTTGTTTTGATGTCTGACCTGGGGTTTGAACCGTGGCCTTACGTCTACTGGACTATGGCGATTTCAGATGTTCCCATAGTCTAGTTTTGATCGATTGACTATAAGGGTTTGATTTTCACTGTTTTTGATGTAACATCATCCATCCAACCATGCTGACAGCCTACAAAACTAACTAAAAATATACCTTCTGCGGTACAGTATATCTCTTGAACTACGTCTGACTGCTCTTCACATCAAAGTTGACGGATCTGTGAAATTTCATGAAGAAAAAAATTGTTTTTTCAAAGTCGATTTTCTGGATCCCAAGACAATTTGAATCAGACCACTAATGAGGTTCATTAGTACTCTTTGGGCTATCATATGTATATGGTGGTGTATGACAGCACTTCCATATTTGTGAGAAGTCATCCTAAATCCTACTGAGAAATTTAAACAAAAATTGATTTTTTCAAAGTCAGTGTTTTGGAAGCCGACGACTATTTAAGACATCATTTGCAAATTTCCATATTTTTGAGTCCTCAAGACATTTTTGGAAGAAAGTGGATAGGTTTTGAAATATGTTTAATATTCGTTTGAATATATACACTAAAACTAGTAATATCCTATAATTAAATTAAATTAGTTAAATACCTAACAATATCTGTTAAAAACAAAGTGGTGTTGCTAAAAAGTTTGGTTTGCGAATTTGATTTTTAAATCGTGACTAATCTTGAAGCACCCTTGAATAAATATACATACCTAATTGGCCATTACAACCCTTCAGTCAGGATTACAGCCTAGTTTCTCACACCACTCATGTTGTGTGCGTTATTTTATACGTGAGTGGCGGGGCCTACAGTTTAACGTCGATTCCGAAAGACAGATTTTTGAGAAACTCTTTCATGGCAGGTTTATTTATATGAATAAATATGGCCACAGAAATAGCGGATTGGTTATGCGTACCACAATATAAAATACTAGCATCTAAAGCGGGTGGTAAATGCTAACAAAATTTAGTCAGTTGCCACAAACTCTAGCAATTTTGCTTCAAACTTGTTGAAATTAAAAGAAAATCTTCCAAATCTGATCTGTACCGGCAGTTCGATTACTCGAGATGAATACAAATAACCAGATTTCGGCGAAATGAGAGCAGACGTACTTGTCACCATACATGTGATCGAGCGTTGTCATAATAGTATTTTAAAACCTTTGATCTGTTGACTTGGATGCTTCTGAACAGTGCTTAACGCTGTTCCACATTGTCCATATTGATAATGAACGAAACATGGCTTCTTTATTTCACAGCAAAAAATTTATTTTCTATGTTAGTCTACGAACTTTTCAGTCCAACTGTTAGTTCACTCGATTGCCAAGTTAAAAAAAAAAAAGCGAAGATCCAACAGATCGTCACTCTACATTACATACATAATTGGTCATTACAACCCTTCAGTCAGGATTACGACCTAGTTTCTCACACCACTTATGTTTTGTGTGTTAATTTTATACATGAGTGGTGGGACCTACAGTTTGAAGTCGACTCCGAACGACATATTTTTGAGAAACTTTTCATGGCAATTTTATTTACTCTCAGAGTTTTTGCCAGAAATCCGCTGAGAGGAAGTCGCCGAAGAAATGCTTTTTGTATTTTTGTTTTGACGTCTGGCCTGGGGTCGAACCCTGGCTTTACATCTAATAAGCCAACACACTACCTACTAGACTACGGTGACTCCTGTGTGAAACATGGCTTCTTTATGTCACACGTAAAAATTTGTTTTCTATGTTAGACTACGAACTTTGCAGTTCAACTGTTAGTTCACTCCATTGCCAAGTGAGTACAAATAGCGAAGATCCAAAAGATCTTTTAAATTAATAAAGACACAGACCGTCACTCTACATTCGTAAATTAAATATCCAATACACATGTACATATGTATTGTCTTCCTATTTTCCGGAACGGATCTAAAGATTAACTCCCATATTCATAAAAAGTATTTTTGATTTATGAAGGAGTTTATGAAACAAATTTTCATAAAAATTATGTTTTATAAACATTTTCAATCAATAAATTGCAAAATCGTAGGGACTACCGTTAGCAAAAACAACAACAACAACAATAAAAATACTCGCATAATTTTCCTTGAACCCCCGAATAAGATATCTTTTCACAGATATTTTCAAACAAAAACCTCATTTCATTTCTCCATTACTCGCTCATTAAATACGAATCTAGAAAAAGAAAAAGCCAGATAACGAGCATAGCTTTATCTATTAAAATTAACTTTAAAGAAAAGAAAACGACAATAAACAACCGGTATTATTATCATTATCTCTCAATTTTGTTTATGAAATTATTTATTAAATCTCGAAATAAAGAAACAAAACAGGGACACCAGCAATGTGTAGAGAGAGAGAGGGTATACAAAACTGTGTTAATGTCTCAATTAACAGTTGTGATGCGATAACAATACAGTTGTGATACTTAACTTTAGAGAGACAACCTTTAGCAAGAGAGGGAGAAATGGAAATGCGTTGAAAGAAGCACAACAAGACAGGCATACCATACAGCTGCGTCAAATTATTTTCATTTATAATGACGATTATTATGATATCGTATAATTGGATTAAAAGTCATTATAAAAAGCTGTGCTTAAGTGTGGTGTATGAGTGTAGGAGAGAGAAAATCGAAAGAGAAATGTTCTATAAAGACATCTTTAGTGGCAATAAAATACTCTATGAGCGGCAGTGTTGATAGAGATACAATATTGCGTTTGTCTATGTAACAACTTAAGGGGAACGGTCCTCAATACGCCTTCACTGTATGAATTCTTGTACTTTCTACATCGAATTCGGCACTTAAAGATCACCTTTGTCCAAAATAATTATAAACTTATAGAAAATAAAGGTTATTTGTGTATAGGGTATCATATAATCGCCCTAGATGACTGTAACTTTCTTTTCCCTCATCTTCACTAATAACGCTGAAATAAGTTCGTATTGTTTACACAAGAGACGTAATTAGGCTTTCGTGTCTTCCTGCATATATGTATGACCCACACATATATTCCCCTATTAGGGTTGCCAGTTTTTTGAAAATTTTTCAGGATTATGTTTTTTAATTATCAATTTGTTTGACAACCGTTTTGACACTAACTTCTATAAACAGACTTTCTGTCCAACAAACGTAATTGAGTTCTGAAATGCAGATTCATTGAAAAGGAATCTCATCACAGCAAGATACAGGTTTACACTCGGTTTTCATATGAAAATCGATGCTGTTTTTAAATACCTTTGCCATCCGTGGTGAAAACAAAATTAATTTCTAACACAAAATCTAAGTAATTGTTTTCTTAATGGCAACTCTGTTCGTATCGCACATTTAAACTTTTTACTATAGTTCTTCTTATAAACAGAGTCTTTCAAGTTGAAGTTTTTATAAAAATTTTTACATAACATTTCTCACACCACGTCTGTATGTTGTGTGTGTTAATTTTATACATGAGTGGCGTGATCTAAAGTTCAATATCGACTCCGCACTCGATTTGTCGGAAGTTGGATTTGAACCGTGGCCTCATGTCCAATAAGCCTACACACCACCTACTAGACTACGTCTATGAAAACTTGTATTAAAAGCTCTACAATTAATGATAGCTGCTTGGGGTACCCGCTTACCCATATAGGTACTCTTAAAATGATTTTTATTGATTCGAGTTCGAGATAAAAATCCATTTATGCATGAACTTATATCGAAAAAATCCCATCAATGCTTTCGATACCAAGGGATGCACCCATGGCTGGCAGATGTATTCTGTCAGTTTTCTACTGAGACCTGCCTAGTAGTGGAAATGGATTTTAAGTGGAGATCTTGGCCTTTTGAAAAACATACTCACTGCTGTTTCAGACCAAAACAAGTGGGCTTCTCTAGAACTTTACTAAATCTCGAATGATAAGAGAGTACAGAAATGCACTCTACATGCTTGTTATGTGTGTTATAGGCCATTGGGGTTTCTATGGAAATGAACGGAAGCTCGAGTTGGCTCGTATAGGGTTTGACTTGTGTGAAAGCTTTTCGGCGTTTAAAGGTGAAGGGATCCAATAGGATATCCAGACTTAATTGTCCTGAATATGACATGAATATGATGTCGCCGTAGTCTAGTAGCTAGTGTGTTGGCTTATTAGACGTAAAGCCCGGGTTCGTATCCCAGGTCAGATAGCAAAACGAAATATGAAAAAAAATATTTCTTCGGCGACTTCCTCTCAGCAGATTTCTGGCAAAAACTCTGACAGTAAATAAATCTGCCATGAAAAGGTTTCTCAAAAATCTGTCGTTCGGCGTCGTCGTTAAACTGTAGATCCCGCCACTCACGTATAAAATTAACACATACAACATGAATGGTGTGAGAAGCTAGGCCGTAATTCTAAACGAAGGGTTGTAATGGCCAATTATGTATGTATGTATGGCAATAGGCGCAGCAGGTTACTGATAGTACTGTTAGCATAGTATGTATCGAAATTTGTGGAAGTGTCGTCCACTGCCCGAATGGGGATCGTGTCCAAATGATTGGGCTACAGTTTAACCACCACAGTGACAGAAGTGGTGAAAAGGAAGAAGAGGCGAGAGTTGTTCACTATCCTTGTGTATGTTTAACGTTTAAAAACTATCACTGTAAGGTCTTCGGCGAGTGGTTTCTAAACGTAATCTCAGAGATATGAACGAAGGGATCTCCTTATATAGTTCGATCAGACACAAAAATTTTAAGAGTTAAATTGATGTGGTAAACACCTAAAAAAAATAACTCAAGGCACTTATTGAGCCTGTTTAAACCTAAACACCAACGATGCACTCGTAATTTTGAGTTGAGTTTTCTTTTCCGAACCTTAAGTATTCGACCACATCCGCCTAAGCAGATATGTAAGTGGAGTGTAGAATAGCAACGCAACAACATACATATAAAAAATAACACAGTTTTGAAAGAGAAACTTCAACTTGAAAGATTCTTTCCAAACATGTATACGAACAATGTTTGAAATTCAAATTTCAATAAGCTTATGAGAAACTTTACTCATGACATAAAGTTTAAGAATGGAAGTGCATACTCGTACACTTATGTACCATATGCGGCTATCTACTTATACTAACACAGAGAAATATTTGTGCATATTATGCTAAAATATAAAAAAGTATGCGTGCGTGACAGCTTTTGGAGTTGCCGTGCTAAGGCCTCATTTGTTGGCTGTTAGTTTATGCCTAATTGGTTGGGTACTGATAGGATGTAGGTTCTTTGAAAGAAATGTAGGAGAACAAACACTTTCGTTTTATAAGCCATTTGAATGGGATAATAGTAGACTTTTTAAGTTTGGTACTTTTCAGTTTAGTACTTTAGTGATATTAACAATGAAAATTTAAATGTTTATTCAAACCATTCTCTTCCAACCGTGCACTTTCACAATACAAAACAACAAAGTACTTAAAAACAGAAATTTAAATGCCCTTTAAACCACACTGTTGCCAGTATGAGTGCCTCTCCCCTGCCTTTGTTTACATAGACAGCTGAAAGTGCCATATACATACGAGTGGCATTTTGGAAAATAAATGTTGCATGCATGTGTTACGTTAATTTGATTTTTTTTTGTTTTTGTTTCAACTTTCATTTCCAACTCTATTGTTTTGTTAAGTGACTCGTTTAGTTGTGAATTTGTTTCACTTTCAATATTTTTTTTCTCTGGATTTTATTTTTTATTTTTTTTAAATCTCTTTTCCGCTTATTTTTATGTGTTTTTTTTTTCTCAACTTATTTGCCCTAGTGCTGCGCTGTTCTGTTTTTAGTGGGAATTTCCTTTCGTTTCCTGTGCGTGCGTGTTTAGTGAGTTAAGGGTGTAGATTTTTATAATTTTTATGATTTGAAGCATAATTTACTTACGAAAATACTTTGCATTTCATTTTATTTTAATTAAATATTTCCTACCGGGTTAAGCGCACCCAACACTTTTCACGTTAATTGGGAAATATAGTGGGAAAAATATGTGTGAGAAAAATAAAATGTTTGTTTTCTTTTTTTTTGAGAGGAAAAGTTGCCTAAATGGAACCCACTATAAATAAAATTGTATTAGAAGTACTAAATGATATTCTACTTTTAATTTGATGGTTTTCAACAGTAAATATATTTCTTATGAAGTCAAAATTTTGCTGATAACTCAGCAGTTTAGAGTTATTATTGGTGTTGGTGGCCATACAATACACGTTATTAAAATGTAGTTAGATATTGCACTTAAGAAAAAGGCTTTTCACTCTTTCACTTCTGTGCAATGGCAACAATCTAGAGGCGAAAATCTATGAATTAGTAGGCTTTCTGAAAAACATATCATTAAATACATACGTACAAAATCAGATTATGATACAGACAGAGCATTATCGGCAACATAATTTGAAAGTGCATATTCAGAACTGACAGCAGAGCAAACAGGTTTCTGTTCGCAGAAATCTTATCGAAATAAAGAGTGAGGGAAAGCATCGCTATGTAATCCTGTTTAGAACATAAGCACGAGAGAAACCTTTTTAGAAGAATGAAAAGACAATTGCTTGAAAGAAAAGCCACAACTGAACAGATGTGGCTGTAATACCATAGGGCAGTTGGACAACACAAATAGCATTCAGCCTAAATATAAGTCGTTTAAGCAAACGCTATGTAAGACACATGATGTCATAGCACATCATAGCAATGGAGTGAAATTCATAGAGCACTTATCGGAGGTGAAGGAGAAAACTCAACCAAAAAATTGCCAAAACAAGAATAAACTGAAGTAAGTTCATGAAAAATATTGAGCTTTCATTAAACAGTGTTAAATTGTGCTCATTTTAAGTCTTTTTCTGAAAAAAAAAACACGAAAATAAGTAAAATTACTGCGATTCTTTTCGTGTTCCCTGTCATAATGTATACACTAAAATCTACTGCACAGATTAGTCTGGAGAAATAATGGCTCCACTGTATATAAACATGACGAAGCAAATTAATGCTTAACCTCAGAGAAATGACCACGAATAGTTGGTTTATTTAGCTACTCCACTAAGTAAGCCAGCAACTGAATTGATCTGATACTTGATCTGATCTATACTGATGCATTTCCAAACCACTGACATGCATGGGTTTGATGTCTGTGACATTTAGTATATTTATGCCCAGAAATCTTAGCCTTGGAACACTTGCAAGCACAATTCCCTTATTACACAGCCTATTGTAAATTCCCACTGCTTATACGTGGTTGTAATGACAGCACTCAGTGGAAGAGGTCTAGCAACGTTCTACATCGGACTACATTTCTTCGTCTTTGTTGAGACGTTCAATTTAAGTATTTTCTTAATAAGTACTGTTTCAAGTCTTAACAAAAGAGAGCAAATCTGATATACAATCTGACAAAGAAATCCTTGAAGAGGTCAGCAAATTAGATACAATTCTAATACTAAGACTACAAATTGCGTAATTTCAGTAATGAAATGTTCAACGAAGTAAATGGCCTCTAAAAGTTACGGAGACACCTTAAGTTCAAACCCGGCTAATAAAGATTTTGAACGCGATTGCTTTATGAGTTTAGAACGAATAGAACCGCAAGGCTTAAGATCCGCGCCTGCATGATATCCAAGTTTTTATGGCTGAAATTGACGCGCAGAAGTAAGACCATGAGTATGGGGTCCCAGAAAAGTATAATTGCAGGCACTGCCCGGCAAGAAAAAAGTTGGCACTAAATAGCGTCGTTGGTACTACTTTCTGACTGTGAAAATGTAATTAAATGTAAATATGACCTATTAGACTCTAAATGATCCTGAAGTGGTGTGCTATACATACGTAAATATAATGTAACCTATTTAGTTGGTTACATTCAACTTCTTTTTTTCCCCAGAAACTTGTAAAAATAACTGCTATTAGCACATCTTTTAAGGTCAGTTTGTTTGTTTGTATATACGTACATACGTACGTTTAAAATTACATTTAAAGAGAATAGTTAAGCTACGGAGCTGAGCTGAGTTGAGTTACTACCAGTCAGGTGTAATAAAATAAATTATTTTAAATTGTATTTCCTGTTCATTCCTGCTCATTTCACACTCTATTTTGGTTTGAGTTTGTTTTTTTATTTGGGCATCTAAAGAAACTTTTAAGGGCAGACAGACAATTGCCAAATAGTAAGTATGTACACCTTATACCGTGTATATATGTAACCACCCCTGGCAAAATTACTTAATTACAACAATTACGCTGGCCAAGTTATTGGTTGAGTGTAGAATGAAAATATCTGGCTTTCAACTTTGTTTTTGACTCTCTGTGCTGTATTTAAAGTTTATCTTTCCTCCTACCATCCCTCCACCCCTACTGAAAAGTTATTTGATTATTCATTATACTGTGTTAATAGTACAAGTCATCGTGTTTGTTGTTGTTGTTGTTGTTATTTGAGTCCTTAGGCTTTATTACTCTCGTATTTCTTTTTTTTCGTTTTATTTTTTAATTTTCTTTGTTCACTGTCTCTCTCTCTCTTAAATTCATTGCCAATAAGTGTTGTTATTTACGTTTGCGCCTGTTTTTCCTTTAGAGAAGTCGCAGTATTTTACATCCTTTTTTTTTTTTGTTCGTTGAATTTTGTTTTTTAGTCACTAATTTAATTAAATATTTGAACACTCCCTCATTAACATTTAAATTGAAAATAATTTTTCAATTTCAAAGCGTTTTTTTTTTTTACTTTGCATTCCCATTTTATTAATTTTTCTTTTCTCGGCAGCGTCACAGCAACGAAATTTATTTCGATGGAATGGAAAACAATTTAAAGTTATTAACGGGAGAAAATTAAAAAATTTCTTCGTATGCAAATACAAACTGAATATGAACGTTTTTTGGGAATTTATTTTCGAAATTTAAAACTTTTTGAATATCAAAAAGAAAAATTTTTTTTTCACTAAAAAGCTTAAAAGCAGCAATATTTTTAGCATGATGCAGTGAAAAATTAAAGCCTTTTTACTTGAATGACTAACAATTTAAGTTTAACGAATATGATGTGAGCACATTTAGGGAAAATAGTAAAACGTATCAAATTTACTTGACATCAAAGCAATTCTCTTATTTAGAACATGCAACTGGCAAAGCTTTTCCTCGAGTTAAAACCTACGCATTATTAACAACCAAAGTTGTGTACTGGGTTCAGAAATAATACACAAAGAATGGTTTAGCATGTGCGCTTGCATGATCTTAAATTTTTTATGGCTTAGATGTTATAATTAACACAATACATACATACAGTGGTGGCCTTATAATTAGAAAAGACTTGGCAACATGTGTGTTTGTTAATTAGTTTTACAGTTTTCACTGTGTACCTGAGATCAAAGGTCATTACAACCCTTCAGTCAGCATTAGGACCTAGCTTCGCACACCACTCGTGAGAGACCTACGGTTTAAAATCGTCTCCGAACGGCAGATTTTTGAGTAGCTTTTCATGGTAATTTTAATTACTCTCAGAGTTTTTGCTAGAATCTGTTACAAGGAACACAATACATACATACATAACATAATTCGTCATTACAATCCTTGAATCAGGATTACAACCTAGCTTCTCGCACCACCCGTGAGAGACCTACAGTTTAAAATCGTTTCCGAAGGACAGATTGTTGAGAAACTTTTCTTCGTCATTTTATTTACTCTCAGAGTTTTTGCCAGAAATCTGTTGAAAGGAAGTCGCCGAAGAAATATTCTTGCATATTTCGTATTGTTGGAGATGTCTGACCTGGGGTTTGAAACGAGGCCTCAAGTCTAATAAATCAACACACAAATTTCTAAGGCTACAATGACTTTTTCAAGAGTTTAATACATGCAGTTTATATCACAAAGCTCTATAAATGGATCACAAAGTACTGTCCCACTGCTTCTTCTATGGATTTAGCCCCCAGGAGACTGTTTTTTTTTTGTTTACAAACCAGAAGAAATGTTTCAATGATGCAATCATTGTCTCTCAAGTAAATCTATTTTCCTGATCTCGACGTATTTTTTTAAAAGGGATCAAGACTGAATGTAGAGTTCAAAGGCTAATATCAAAAATTGCTTGGTCCTTCAAAAATTTTAATTTTAAGACAATTCCTTGTAAGCCTGAAGTATAGGATAAATTATAGTCGTCTGAGCAGTGAGCAGTGAATTATAAAAATTCCATTTAAATCTTTTCAATGCTAAAAATACCCACATTTTCCCACATTCAAGAATTCCATGTAAATTCCGCTGTCATTTAAATACTTGAGATTTAAGATGAGTACGTACATTGCCATACGTACTACACTCAATCATTTCGATTCAAAATTCAAAACATGTTTTAAAATCTAAATCGTTTAAAATATTCTCTCTTTCTCCTACTCTCTCTATCTCTCTCTCTCCCACACACACACACATGGAATATATTATAAAATATTAAAATTGCAAACCATTAATCGCAGTAAATAAGTTGTAAAGAAGACTGTTTGTCTGTTTGGTTCTCATAAATACCAGTCAAGCAATTTATAGTCCTTGGCAGCATGTCTGTCCCAGTTGTCTGTGCGTATACATATATATGTATGTACATAATCGGGTATAATAAGCCATATTTTAGTCTACATGTCTTAATAATTTTCTTTTGTTTTTTGTTGTTGTTTTTTTTTCTTTCATAATTTGTATACAAATACTCCTCGTATACACATTGAAGAAGTTATAAAATATCAAGAGATTATTATGTGATGCCATATATTATAACTCATATACATATGTACATATATAATATAATACACACAAACTTGCATATACTGTCAGCATACACATACACTGAAATAAATGCATAAACCTTTAAGCAGATAAATCTCTTTATACATGGCTTTAAGACAACAATTGCCTCGTAGAGTAGAGATGCCAATACTACACAGAGAGGAAAATTTTTTGTTATCTTTTGTTGCCCAAAATGCCATGCCATGATATATTGTATGATTGAAAAAAAAAAACGTATTTTCCATAAGGAATTCCTGCATAAATCTAATTTTATTTCAAGCTTAAGTTACTTAAAAAAATATTAAAATTGAATTTAAATTTTCGAAATAAATTAAGATGTCTAATCTTTGAATTACCCATCCTTCAAATTCTGATGACTTTTTCTTTCAGTGTCCCTGCATAACATAAGTATATGCATATGTACGCAATCAATGTCGACTCCTTCCGGTAGGTGTACATATGTGTACATAGCTATGCGTAAGAAAGGCTTTTGTTGATAATTTATACGCATTCATAAATAGTGCATAAGAGCATCATGTACTTATAAGTGTTTGTTGTGAATAACAATGGAGAGACAATGTTCAATTACCGTCAGTATCTACTGGCATCATAGCAAAAAGAAAAAAATAAAATAAAAACAGTTTCAACACTAATCAGATTATATATGCAACGTCTTTAACCAAAGGATTGTATTTGGAAGCTATTAATGCTATAACGATACACAAAACTCATCATCCCTACACTTACGGGCACTGTAATCAGCTCAATTGACTCTTCAAAAAAATTTAGTAAATTTTCGAAGCAACTATCGATTTTGAAAATAGTACTGCTTCGAGGGCTAACATGGAATTATAGTCACTGTTGATGGATTATAACCCTGTAGTCAGGATTACAACCTAGCTTCTCACACTACCCATGTTGCGTGTGTGAATTTTATTTAAGTGACGGGAGCTATAGTTTGATGTCGACTCCAGACGTCAGATCTGAGAAACCTTTCGTTGCAATATTTTTTTTATTCAGAGCTCTTGATAAAAGACTACATAACATAAGTGGTCATTACATCCCTTCAGTCAGGATTACGCCCTAGTTTGTCACACCACTTATGTTGTGTGTGTTAATTTTATACATGGGTGGTGGGACCTCCAGTTTAAAGTCGACTCCGAACGGAGAAACTTTTTATGGCAATTTTATTTACCCTCAGAGTTTTTACCAGAAATCTGCTGAGAGAAAGTCGCCGAAGAAATATTTTTTGTATTTTGTTTTGATGTCTGGCGTGGGGCTCGAACCCTGGCTCTACATAAGCCAACACGCTACCTACTAGACTACGGCGACTTCCCTTGATAAAAGACTGCTGAGAAGAAATCGCGAAAGAAATGTTTCTTTTCATATTTCGATAGTTCGAGATGTTTAAGTTAGGGTTTGAACCACGGCCTCTCTTTTATAATCTAACAAGCTATCTGCAAGACTTCAAGACTACTAAAAGCTGATTATTAGACCTTGCGCGCCCAAAAATACTAATAACATAACCTTGCTTGCCAAATCCTTTTGCGTCTTTGCGTGCTTTGGAGTCGGTTTACAATGTGCAGTATATTCGGCAGGCTTTCGTTTTGATTCTAGTGGGAAACAGTGGATTCATGTTTTATGCGTTGTAAAATTACGATGCAAAAAAACGGGTGTTTTATGATAAAACAACTTCAAACACTATTCACAACCATCAATTCGGTGTTTTTAAAGGCTCAGCATGGTTGTCAGAGGCTCAGCTGAGCAATGCATTATAAGAGCTAATGCGAAACGCAGTGGGCTTCGACTACGGCAAACGATTCCTGCATGTACTATAGAGAGAGAAAATTGTTCATTACCTATTGGATACATTTCTATGGCTATAGCGGAGGAGGAGACATTGCAGTTTTTCTTAATGATCTGTTTAGAATAAACATAAGGAGTCTAAAAGGCTTCTTCTAAAACTGTGCATGTTACCAGGGCTAGGGGAATTGAACGACTGTATTATTATAATTGGCAATATAAGGCTTCAAGGTTTCTTCATTTGACACCCTCCTCTAACCACACACCTGCTTTTTTTTTAATGCGATTATTTACAGCAGACTTAAGAGATTACAATTTGATTTAATAAAGTTTTTTACTGCTATCGATACTTTTTCTACAAAGTTCGATCACAATTTTAGAACTTTACTAGGTATAAGGCCACATTGTACTCCGCTTGTATGCATAAATTTACGCTGCACTTTTTCCACTACATTTGCTATATTTGTTTTCCCTTTATTTTCGATCTGGTAACTTCTAGAACCTTACTATTGATTTGTTGTTGTAACATTTTTGTACTTATTGTTCGTGTTTTTTCTATGTAATTTTGTTGTTGTAATTGGATATTTAATACTTCAAGGATGATAATTTACCAGATTCTTATAAGAGAAATGAATTGAAAGCGATTGATTTCCCAAAAAATAACATGATAGAGAGCCCAACAAGTAGAAACTATAGCTTCGGTGTATACAGGAAATGCGTTCGCAAATCCTTTAGGATGATGGTTTTCAAAGTACGAGCCTAGGCCAAGTAAAATGATTGTGTTTGTATAGATGGGAGCAATAGCTAGTTGAACAATGCAAAGTCTGTTCTGCTAGATGGAGCAGAATGGATCCCAAAATAGTTTGTAAATGGTCTAGCAACATGTGGCCGAACGTTGCCAGAATAGAATATTACAGCTGCTGACAGCAGGCGACAATGGTATGTTTTGTTTAATACTTGCTTCAAACGAATTCATAGTGTGTTCTGTAGAGATTTTCTGTAATCGTTGGATTTGAAAATACCTACAGACTGTGCTGTATCTAAGCTTTAATTTGATAATTTAATTTGAAATATTTTTGACAAGAAGTTTTGCCATTTTGGATTGGAATGATGGTGTTTATTTGCAAGCTTACATTTGAAATATATAGTATACTTGCGGCTTGACAGACAGCGCGTTAGACATCGCAAAGTGGTCTGGTAAATATATTGGCTAGCTACTTTAGATTACTTCATTACGTTGATTAGTTTAATTCTACTACATCCTTCCCCGTACCTTTAATTGTTTTTAAATTTATTTTTGAAAAACAGAAGACACTTATTTTACCAAAAGATTGCTTGCAACCTCGGCACTCACAGCAAAAAAAATCTAGGCAGATATCTGAATACAAAGAAGCAGTTGCTCTAAACAAAAGTTTTGCTCACATCCTTCCGATTTCATTTTCCTCTTTCTATTCTTTCGTTCTTCCCGCTCTTCGTCAGTCAATTTCGTTTTATAATTTATAGAGGATTTTATGATGTTGCCTTTGAAAAACACAAAAATTGTGTCAAGTTCTGTGGTCCTTGATGATGACGCGGTTTCATGTTGTTTGTCGTTTTATTTTTCACATTTCGCCTCCCTTTGGCTTTGGCTTTGGCTTTGAGTCAGTCAGTCCCGCACAACCGCACACTTTAAGTTGAGTTTGAATTTCTCATGTTTTGCTGTTGCTGTTGCTGCTGCCTCAAGTTTCCTGTACTTAGCGTTGCTCTGTTGTAATACAACTTTTGCAGTAACTTGATCGTTTGTTATTGCTTCGGTAGTAGCAATACTAGTAGTTGTTGTTGTTGTTGTTGTAGTCCTTGTCTTGCTATAGTCCTTGTCTATTTATTTAACTTTTTTACTTTCTAAACAGGATGGAATACAGAGCAGGATGGATGTACATAAGTGAGTGCGAGTGTGTTTGAGTTCTTATTGGTGGCAAACCCATAAATAGCTTCAGTTCTTTGGTTACGCATCAACACGTTTTTAGAACGTGCCACAATGGCAATTGAACTTTTGCGTTTGTTTAGCTTTTCGTTATTCTTCCTATTTCTGGGTTTTTTTTTTCTTTTTTTTCAGCTTTTTATGTTGACAGTAAAAGTAAGATTTTTCATGTTGTTTGTTTAAGTTGGTATTTTTTGTCGCTTTTCTTTTTACATCTTTTGTCAAGGAAAATCATGGAGTAAAAGTGGAAATGGCACACACATTTTCGCTCCAACAGATGTTTATGTTCTCGTTTGAATTTTTCTTTCTTTTTTTTTTCTAAAACAACTCCAAAACTTTTTTGGAACTTTCTTTGACTTTTCTTTAACTTCTCTCTGTTTTTGTTGCTGCTGCTGTTGTTGTTGTTATCGTTGTTGTTGCATTAAAGTTTAGCAATTGGCAGTTTTGAAATGGAAAGCTTAACGTGCTCGCACTCGTATGTACTTTATATGGCTGCTGTGTATTGATGAACAATTTATTAAGAATTAAAGGTTGTTATTGGCTTAAGTCCTTTAGTGGTAGTTAAGTAATTCAATGCAGTGATTTAAGGATTTCTATTAAAGCCTTCAAGTTGTTGCCAGTAGAAAGCATAATCAAGGGCGGAAAGCGGAGGGCGGGGGATTAAATTACTTTTGGAAAGATGGATTATTCATCCCAAGTGGTAGTAAAATTGTTGAACGTACATAATAAAATATTACTTATTAAACTTATAAACTTTATATCGCAGACAAAAAAAGATAGAAAAAATAACGGAAAGGAATTATTATCCAAAAAGAGGAAATTAATCTCTGAAAATTTTGCATCCAATGGAGGCCTCGCGATGTATACATGCCCAATTGTTAAGAATACTCTACAACTACTTTTACAGTATCCTTGACAACTTTTCTGGCATTGTCCTTAATAAAGTGAGCAGAGGTTTAACATCGGGTGGGTCATTTATCGGTTTAAATTTGAACGATCGATTATTTCGAGTCTTGCAGTACTTATGTCGTTCTATTCGCTTACAAAATTCAGTAAATTGACTCCACTGAACGTAATGAATCGATTTACCCCTGAGCATCGTTGGGATTTATTGGAATTTTATTTCCAAAACAAAGGCAATTGATCGGAAATTGCACGAAAATGTCGAACAAAATTCGCCCGTAGAGAAGGACCAACAGTGTCCGGTACGCGCAAGTTTATTGCCAAAGTTCGTAAATCTAGTTTCATTGTTAATGCGCCAAGACCAGAGCGTGCTTGTATCGTGCGTTAACGAAGCTGTGATTGAGAGTGTGCGTGAAAATCCATCGACATCAACTCGTCAACGAATTGAACATTTCACGCACCAGTTTACATCGAATTTTGCGAAAAGATCTCGTCATGACGCCTTACAAAGTTCAATTGGTTCGAGTTGAATCCGTATGACCATCCGCTTCTTTGTTGCTTCGTTAGATGGGCCAACGAGGAACTGCACGATGATGTCGACTTTGCCAAAAAAGATCATCTTTTCAGATGAAGATCATTTTCATCTTGGTGAGTACGTTTATAAGCAAAATTGCCATATTTGGGCCTAAAAAATCCCCACGCGTGGTCTTACAGAAGCAAATTCACCCATTACGAGTGACTGTTTGGGGCGGCTTATGGAGCGAAGGCATCATTGACCCATATTACGATCAATGGTGAAATGGTGTCACACATCACATGCCACAATCGATTTATTGCATCAAACTTTTGCTGGCCGTTTAATTAGCCGAAATGTGATGTCAATGGGCAGCCAAGAAGCTTCGATTTGACACCGTTGGACTATTTTCTGTGGAACGCCATTGAAGAAAAGTGTTATGCCGACAAACCAGAGACAATTGAGTATTTGAAGGCCGAGACACGACTCTATCCACTCGAAAAAGTGCACGAAAATTGCTCCGATCGAGTGAGGCCAGCCGAGGAACATAACCGGAACAATTATACACCTCAATAAAAATAAAAATAAAATGGAGAATGAAACATAGTCCAGTTGGCAGTGCGTTGGCTTACTAAACGAGAACAAAAGACCTGATCGAAGCGTTGTAATGGACAACAGTGAATGAACTGTTGTTGAACTTAACCTTTTATAGATGCTAAGCTCATTCTGAAATGAGCAATTGGGTTAATCCGTTCATAACTTTAGCGTTTGACAGCTTTCAAAACGTTATAAGATGTCGTATTCTGAATGCGATTTTTTGTATATGGGGTGCGTTCGCTTAGGCTACTTTGTAATTTCATTATAAAGTAAGCCTTGATTGAAACAAGCCACTCAGATTAAAACTTATCTGCCATTTTCATTTCATTTGTTTTCAACAGGACGTTTTGGGGTGTTCTGATTTCATTTTTATGTATTTTATTCTTAGGATCTAATAAATCTTAAAAAATTTTCTAATAAATTACTTTTCATTCTTACTACATCGTTATAGGTCCACCAGGCCCACCTGGTCCACCCGGCAAACGGGGGAAACGCGGTAAAAAAGGTGATCCCGGTGAAAAAGGTGATCCGGTAAGTTACTTCTCTTAAAACTAATACAAAAAAAGTGTCTGCCTAACTTATTTATTTCACTAAACAGGGCTTAAATGGCATCAATGGTGATAAGGGTGCTCCCGGGCGGCCCGGTGATAAGGGTTCCAAAGGTGATGTTGGTCATCCCGGCATAGATGTTTTCCAAACTGTCAAGGTATGTGCTTTAACAGGGATATTTATTAACAATTAAATTGTTGTCACATTGTCTACGCCATGTTGTTAATGTTGCTGTGAAACTAATTTTCTTTCCTTCCCAAAATAGGGTCTTAAAAGATCAGTTACAACGTTACATGGCGGCACTTTAGGTTATGCGGAAATTGTTGCTGTTAAGGTATTTCTTTTTTAAAGAATCTTTTCACTGGTTTTTGTTTTTGGTTTTGGGTTTTATTTTCTTAATACAAGTAGTTGTAGTAGTTGATTGAACTTTTTTGTTTTTTTTTTTTTTAATTTTCAAGTAATTGCGGTCAAGGTAAGAGCTTTTTCCCTTATTTCTTTTGTTTCTTTTGTGGTGCAATGGTTCAAAAGTTATTGACTTTCTTTTTTCTTCCTTTTTTCTCTTGTTTCGGTTTGGTTTTATTAATTAGCACAATTCGTTTATAGCCTCTGTTATAATTTATGGAGAAGTTTGTTATTTTTAATGAATATTTAATACGATTCTTTCCTTTTCATTTCATTAATTTTTCCGCTTCTTCCTTTGTATTTATAAAAGGATAGAGAAAACGGTTGAAAAGTTTTTAAGTAATTTTCTTTAAGGTTTTTGTTCAAAAGCTTGTAAATTATCAAACTGTAGCTGAAACAATAACACTCTAGGCTAATTGAATAGAGCAACACAAACAGAAATCAACCTTAAAAGGTTTCCTACAAACTGTGGTTTTCTATACCCACTACTCCTCACATCTTTTCTTTTGGGAAGAAAAAAAAACTGAAAACTGAAAACTTCGGAAATATATTGTTTTTGTCTTCTGGCTCTGATCTTAGTTTCTTATGAAATTTAAAATTATTTTTCTTGTGCATTTTTTATGTTTACAACGTGCCAAAGAAAACATTAAACATTTCTGTACGAGACAACCGAGTGTAAACAAAATAATTTTTGTGGTCAAGGAATTATGGCGCAGACAACTTTTTTTTTGTATTCTACTGCACATTAAATGTGAGGGGGGAAAAAGTATTTGAAATATAAAAAAATTTTTTATTATTTATTAAGAAACTCATGAACATAAAAAGTAAATATTTTCCATTTTATTTTGTGTTTCTTTTTTATGGTGAACAGCATATAAAATGTAGAATCTCCAATAAACAACAAATTTCCAGAAGATATTAAAAAAAAAGTGAAATTAAAAAATTTCATATGAAGGTCATCGTAGTTTTTGTACAATGTTGTACACTGTTGTACACTGTTGTGGAATTATTATGCAATGTATTGAAAATTCGTTAATTCGATGTACACGTGTTCACAGGTACATATATATATACATGGGTAGGTCAAAAGAGAGAAGACTAACCAAAAGTCTCTCGGAATAGACTTGTTGTGCGCTCACTTTTTAGGGATACGGCCATACTTCCTATAGGAAGTCTGCCTCTTCTAAAAATTTCCTCAACGTCTTCCAGAGCACTACTCTGAGAACATAAGGTTTGTAATGGCCAATTATGTATGTACGTATGCATGTTATTCTCGCTGAATAGTTAGTCATCAGAGGGATTAGTTGAAAGCGAATTTCGAGGGGAATTGAAATTACTTAATTGCACTTCACCCACTACACAAGATCATTTCTTTCTACAGAAATATTATCGGCGAATGCCACAATGTTTGATTCTGCAGGTATTCCATTTACAGTATACGAATCAAGCATAAGTCTTTAAATTTAAAATTAACGCCGTTAAGCCAGGCCTTAATAATATTGTTCTTGATAATGATGAGCCAGTCTACAGTTCAATTGCTCTCAGAATCTCTCGGAATAGACTTGTTGTGCGCTCACTTTTTAGGGATACAACCATACTTCCTATAGGAAGTCTACATCTGATACAAATTTCCTCAACGTCTTCCAGAGCACTCCTCTGAGAAGAATTATGTGTGGTATAGATTAAACATTGGGATTTCAAGCTCATGAAGTTTAGGCAATGCCTTTAACATTGTTCTATCATTTCAATGTCTTTGCCACATATTCTGTGTTCACCATTTACTTCCAGCCCAATATGGTGCATGAGAAGTTTCCAGAAAGAGGAATTTCATGTTTTTTCAAATATCTGTCGAATTCTAAGGCTGAGCCACCAGTCCCACATTTTTTATGGGACTATATCAAATAAATATTTTAAGTCGCCGTAGTCTAGTAAGAAGTGTATTAGCTTATTACACGTAAAGCAAGGGTTCGAGCCCCAGGCCAGATATCAAGACAACATACAAAAAGTATTTCTTCGGCGACATTCTCGCTCAGCAGATTTCTGGCAATAACTTTGAGAGTGAATAAATTTGCCATGAAAAAGTTACTCAAAAATCTGTTGTTCGGAGTCGACTTTAAACTGTAGGTCCCACCACTCATGTATAAAATTAACACACACAACATAAGTGGTGTGAGAAGCTAGGTCGTAATCCTGACTGAAGGGTTGTAATGACCAATCATGTGTGTGTATGTATGTATGTTATGGTGAACTTGTGATGGCAGCATCAATTATCTAAATTCTGTAAATATGATCTATTAGCCCCTGAAATATAACCTATTTAGTTGGTTACATTCAACTTCTTTTTTTCCCCTGAAACTTGTAAAAATAACTGCTATTAGCACATCTTTTAAGGTCAGTTTGTTTGTTTGTATATACGTACATACGTACGTTTTAAATTACATTTAAAGAGAATAGTTAAGCTACGGAGCTGAGCTGAGTTGAGTTACTACCAGTCAGGTGTAGTAAAATAAATTATTTTAAATTGTATTTCCAGTTCATTCCTGCTCATTTCACACTCTATTTTGTTTTGTTTTTTATTTTTTTTTATTTTTTATTTGGGCATCTAAAGAAACTTTTAAGGGCAGACAGAGAATTGCCAAATAGTAAGTATGTACACCTTATACCGTGTATCCATGTAACCACCCCTGGAAAAATTACTTAATTACAACAATTACGCTGGCCAAGTTATTGGTTGAGTGTATAATGAAAATATCTGGCTTTCAACTTTGTTTTTGACTCTATGTGCTGTATTTAAAGTTTATCTTTCCTCCTACACCCTCTACCCTACTGAAAAGTTATTTGATTATTCATTATACTGTGTTAATAGTACAACCCTAACTTAAGCATCTCGAACTATCGAAATATGAAAAGAAACATTTCTTTCGCGATTTCTTCTCAGCAGTCTTTTATCAAGGAAGTCTCCGTAGTCTAGTAGGTAGTGTGTTGGCTTATGTAGAGCCAGGGTTCGAGCCCCACGCCAGACATCAAGACAAAATACAAAAAAGTATTTCTTCGGTGACTTCCTCTCTGCAGATTTCTGGCAAAAACTCTGAGAGTGAATAAAATTGCCATGAAAAAGTTTCTCAAAAATCTGTCGTTCGGAGTCGACTTTAAACTGTAGATTCCATCACTCATGTATAAAATAAACACACACACACAACATAAGTGGTGTGAGAAACTAGGACGTTGTACAATGGGTCAATTCGACCACCGGGTACTGTACTTGTCTTAATTGACAAGGACACGTCCTCTAACCTAACCTAACGTATATCAAATACTATATCTCACGGATAATCTTTTAATGTTGGAGCATTTAAAAATCACTGCCGTGACACCACCCGAAACAGGCGTGAAGTTGGTGGTAAGCGAACTCAACAACATTTTTTTAATTTCACTTCTGAAACTCAAAAAACGTAGAACCCATTAATATCAAAGTAATTATAAGCTTTAAACCAAATAAAAGCGAGTTGAACTATGACCTTGAAAGAAATACGAAAATTGTTGTTCTCTACTTGCTGTTCAGATTTCAATTCTATTCAGTTAATCTGCGAACCTGCTGTAGTTTGATATTTAAGTAAATTATTTTGTTGACATTTAACCTTTGATATTTTATATTTGATTTCTTTTTTAATTCAATTTTTTAATATTTTAGTTGTAAAATTCTTTTCACTAATTTTGTTGGTTTTTTTAATTTCTTTTTTTTTATTTTTATGTTGAATTTTTCTTTCCAATTATATGATGGCTTTCTTTTTAACAAACATTACGTAACTTTTGTTTAACACTTAACACAATACAATACAAATACAATACAAATACAATACAATACTATTAACCAATATGAAAAGGGTTTACAAGAAGCCGGTGTTAATATATCAACGGCAACTGTAATACAATTGAAGGTGAGTTAGTTGTAGTAAACTTAGTTAGAAAATTGTTTTTAATTTAAAAAAAAGCATGTTGTAGTTGGAATTTTTTTTTAAAGAAACATCATTGTAAAGTTGTTTAATGGTTTGTAATTTAAAAAAAATGTTTATTTTTTATTAAAATCAGGGTGAACCAGGCGAACCTGGACCACCGGGACCTCCAGGTCCACCCGGTGAAATGGGTGTGCCGGGCGCAAATGGTGAAAGAGGACCCCCAGGCGAAACAGGACCTCCAGGTCCAGCGGGACCCACGGGAGAACCGGGGCCAATGGGACCACCGGGAGCACCAGGACTAGCTGGTTTAAAGGTAAAATTATTTCTTCTTTTTTAAGTAAAACAAAGCGGAAAAAAATACAAATTTTTCTTACACAAAAAAAGCAATTAAGGAAACAATTGAGTTTTTTTTAAAGAATGAGTACTGAACTCAACTAAACATATTTCGTTTATAGAGAATTCCAAGAAAAAAAACACACGCAAACATACTTAATTAAATATTTAAAAGAAATGTCCTTTTGTCTGTTGTTTGCAATGTTAAATAAACATTTTCCCAAGCTATTGTTTTTCTGTCTTCATTTATTTTTCTTTTTTACAACAAAAAGCACAATCAATTTTCCTTTTCTTTATTTTTCTCTTTTTTTTCTTTCTTTTTTTGTTCTTTGCACAACAAAAGAAAATGCCTGTCGGGCTTTGTTGTGTCCTTTTCAATAATTAAGTATTTACACATGTCTTTATAAGAGAGAATAAATGTATGTGTGCTTGTGTCTGTGAGTTTACTATAGCATTAACCTTATGTTGAAATAGCCTTTTAGAGATATTGACTTACATTCTATTTGTTTGACTTACCTTTATAATTTCTTTTTCCTCGTTTTTTTATTCCTTTTCAAGGGTGACAAAGGCGACCGTGGTGATCGTGGACTTACCACAACAATAAAAGGTGATGAATTTCCAACAGGCATCATTGAAGGTCCACCTGGACCGCCAGGACCACCAGGTGAGCTAAAAAACAAAGAAAAAACAAAAACAAAGAAAACAAATATAAATATTTTGTGTCATAAAACAAAGAGAAGACAAAATAAACAAAAAACAAATCATTAAGATTGACTTCCTTCGACAATAGCCCTTAAAATGTAGACCCTTTTTTCACTTTTATTCGCACACAATTTCAAAGTATTTGTAAATATGTATGTCGATGGCTACGTAAACATTGAAAATTGAAAATATTGTCATATGCTGGGTCTGATTCGGTTAATTTAGTATGTCCTTATTTACTGGAATACTTCATTATGATAAAAAAAAAAAGCAAAACAAAACAAGACTCTTGTGTTGCTATGCATTTAAGGGTTCACACCAGAATTAAATTGTTATCTTACACTAAAGCCTGGAGTTAAGGATGACTAAAACTGCTGTCCTATACGTTAGGAATTCAGAGACAAAAGTTCATATCACATAAAGTCTAGAGGTACAAGAGGAAGATTTTACTATAGTGAGGCATTCATTCGGCAAGGCTGATTGTTCTTGTACAATATTTTAATTTTTTTTAATTTGTTTTTTAATTTTTTTCTTATAATGCTAGGCAACATTTATATAAGATAAGACGCATCTATTAATTTATGGCATATTGCTGCCCAATCGAGGAAAACCACCGATCCCCTTGGAAATCAGAAAAATACCAACTCAATATAATAAAAGATGAACCACAAACCATTGAATGAATTCAAATATGTGGCGACATGGTGTAGAGATCTAAAAACTCTGCCTTGCTGACTCATCTTCTTATTCCTTTTTTTCCGTGGCTGAGATTTGTTAAGGTTCTGGGATAATAGAGTTGCCATTTTGCGTTTTCGTAAAGAGAATATAGCTCGCTGCCGCATAGACTTATTCTTTTTTCTTTGGTTAAGTTTTGTCAAGGTTATGGGATAATAGCGTTACCATTTTGAATTATCTTAAAGAGAATATAGCTTATACTAGCGAATAGCCTGTGTCCCTGCATACATGATTTCTTCGTTTAGATAAAAATCGCACATACTCTTCATCTGCTTAGTAGCCATGTACAATTGTCCTAATACGACTGGCCAGGGCTATTTTTCTCTGCTAATTACACACATATATTATTGGTCCTTCAGTCCGGATGATAACCTAGCTGCTCACAACACTTATGTTGTGTGTCTTATTTTTATACATGAGTGGCGGGACTTACAGTTCAAAGTAGAAGTCAACTTCGAACGATAGATTTTTGAGAAACTTTTTCATGGTAATTTTATTTTCACTCTCAGAGTTTTTGCCAGAAATCTGTTGTGAGGCCGTCGCCGAAGAATAATTTGTTCATATTTCGAGTCCGACCTGAGATTTAAACCGTGGCCTTACGTCTAATAAACCAATAAACTACCTACTACACTACGGCGACTAATTAACACATTGAAAGACTCTTCTCTTCAGTCCTCAAACGTTTAAGATTGGCGACCTTATTCGTCTATCTTTGGCTTAATAACTTAAGCTTTCGGAAGTCTACCGCCTATACAACTGCTTTCAATATTCTTATGCCCACCCACAACCCTAGAATTTTTATTTTTAATTACTTTTCATTATTAAAAATCGTTGCCCTCTTTTCTGTTTCCTTCATTATGTTGTAGTCGATTAGTCAAGTTTTTCCAGTTAAGCAGGTGATTAAGCTACATCAACAAGTTCTAGAATAATATAATTGCCATCCGCCGTGGTATAGAAAGAACGAGAAAATATATCAGACTCTACTCTTTTTAAAGAGTTGGCGAGTTGCCTGAACTTCCAGTGATTTACGATGTAAATGTTATTCTCTGTTGTCGCCGTAGTATAGTAGGTGGTGTGTTGGCTTATTGTTAGATTTGAGGCCTCGGTTTAAACCCCAGGTCAAAATGAAAAATTAAAAAATATTTCTTCAGCGACTTCCTCTCAGTAAGTTTCTGGCAAAAACTGTGAAAGTAAAATAAAATTGCCATGAAAAGTTTCTCAAACATCTGTCGTTCGGGATCGATTTTAAACTGTAGGGCCCCCACCATTCTTGTATGCAATTAACACAGACAACATAGGTGAGAAACTAGGTTGTAATCCTTACTGAAGGGTTCCAATGGCCAATTACGTATGTAACTAATCAGAGGGATTAGTTGAAAGCGAATTTTGAGGAGAATTGAAATCCCTTAATTTTACTTCATCCACTACACAAGATCATTTCCTTCTACAGAAATATTATCGGCGAATGTCACAATGTATGCTTCTGCAGATATTCCAGTTACAGTATACGAATCAAGCATAAGTCTTTAAATTTAAAATGAACGCCGTAAAGCCAGGCCTTAATAAAATTATTCATGATAATTATGAGCCAGTCTACAGTTCAATTGCTTTCATAATAATGCTTCAACTGTTAGCGAGAAAAATTTTCAGTAAAAACAATTCGTAGTAAAATGTTTACTGTAGTTGTTGTTATTGTTTGATATTATTATCCCACTGTGTACTTCACAGGGAACTATTTTAAGGTATTGTTGTTGCAAACGCCAGGGTCTTTGCCATTTTTCAAAGTTAATTAAGTCACTTATTGGAAAGTGAGTGTGTAAATTTTATGATATGATATAATGACGATGACGACGACGACTACACTTGCATATGCAACCAGGATATCAAGCAAACTATAGTCAAACACACACAGAGACAAGCATTTTAACTATCGATAACAATCGATAAACAATAATAATAACAATTGAATAAATAATGAAGATATGCGAAGAGAGACAGGGAAAGATAATTTTTTTAAAAGTCAAAGCACGCAGCAAAATGAATCGAAGAGTCACGTTTCTAATGAAACGTTTTCAATTACAAACGCTATTTATCGATTCCGTTTCTTCTATTTTTTCCAATAATTTATTATTTATTACCAATTCATTAATTTTCCAAATTGTTTAATTAATCTAAAAATTCGAATTTTCAATAATTAAAATGAGAATTTAGAATTTTTTCGTTTTAATGTGAAAAAAAGGAGACAAAAAATTAAAATTAAAATAAAATGAAATGATAATGTATGTAATTAAATATTTATAGCTATGTATGTGCATATAAACGATAATTAAATTAATAAAATATCATTAAAACAACAAATACAACAACAGTAATAGAAGAAATTATATGATAAACGGAAATAATGCAGGCAATAGCATAACAAAAATGAGTAAAAATATAGCACTTCATAGTGTGTGTGTGTAATAAAACAGATGATTTCAGTTAAAGAAAGTGAAAAATTTTATTGTGGCAACTAAAACTCTTGGTTACATACATACATAATTGGTCTCTTCAACCCTTCACTCAGGATTACGACCTAGGTTCTCACACCACTTACGTTGTATGTGTTAATTTTATACATGACTGGCGAGACCTACAATTTATGATCGACTCCGAAAGACAGATTTTTGGGAATTTTATTTCGTTCTCAGAATTTTTGCCAGAAATCTGCTGAGAAGAAGTCGCCTTTTGTATTTTTGTTTTTGATGTCTGGCCTGGGGCTCGAAAAAACAATTGCTGGGGATTTTTTCCGAACACAATTCATTCATTTCAAGCAAGCATTGTCCGAAAAACGTTCGGACTATGGAACCAAATTTGTAAATATAATGTTCGTCTACAGTTTTCAGAGCCAGTTAAAATAAATATTTAAAGAATAGCGGCTGGGAACTTTTATCTCACCCACCTTATAGCACAGACAGAACAGATGGGTAAAAGGGTCATAGGCTCACGTTGTAGGATATAATAGTTTGAGAGGTACACAATAGATTTAATTTTGTTTTTTAGCTTTTAAAATTATTTGTTTTTCCCTAACGCTTCTCTTTAACTGCATTACGTATGCATAACAACCGCACTAAACTTTCTTTTTTTCTGAAGTGTTTTCTGTAATCCTCTTTTCATATCTATTTAATAGAAAATTATTTATGCCATGATGAATAACATGTAATTTGTTTAAAAACAAATTATTTTTTAAATATTTTCCTAAACCAAAAAAAAAAAAATATTCAAGTACGTGTGGCTGTTATTTTCTCCATAAAAAAGAGGAATAAAGTTTAAAAAAATTTGATATTTAATGTAAACATTTTTTTTCTGTTTTATTGTTTTTTAGATTTTATTTAAATTGCCAGTAATTTTTTATATTTTTTTTTTCTTTCGCTTTTCACAACTGTTGAAATGACTCGAAGCTAAAAAAAAACAAAAACAGGACAAAAAAAGTTCAGTTTTTTTCGTTTGCTTTTCAGTGTCGATTTTGTCGATTTTATGTAATATTTTTGTCATTTATTGATTTTATTTATATTTTATGATTAATTTCAATTTATGTCTGGCATATTTAATGAATAAATATTTTAAAAACAACAAAAAAAAGACAACAAAAATTAATACAATATTAATAAATTATGATAAAACATACATGCATACACATGTATGTACATATAGACATACATTTATACAAATACAAATTATTTTATTCCGTCCTGTTGTTATTTAATTTTTTTTTGTTTTTTGTGGCTTCTCGATATCAATTTGAATTAAAGTGTGACATTTTTATCTCTCAGCCGACCAGTTTGTATATTACAGAAAGGGCAACAACAACAGCAACAACACGTAAAAATGTAATTCGTAAAACACGTCCGTAATATGCAAACATTCATTCATTCATTCATTTGTGTAAATGGCCATATTTTATTGGTCTTTAATTATTATTTTTAGTCTGAAATTACAGTGAAAACGTGATTTGATTTATCGATCAATACCACGAGTTAACAAAAGAAAAAAATATCGAAACAAACAAAAAAAAAAAAGAAATTTTTTTTAAATTTATTAACATGAATACAATACAATGATAAATAAATGTGTTTAAAAGCGTTCTTCGAAAATTGTTTACATAAGTTGCAGTAATTTTGTAATTTGTATCACACAGAGTAATGAGAATAGTTCACTCTCCACAGTCACATCAGATGACTCAGACAATGCTGGAATGAGCTCTACCTTACAGGAACGTTAAAAATTTGTCCTCGTAATCGAAGGACAACGGCCGAGTTGAGAACGATAACGCATTGGTATACAGGCGACAGCTTTGAGACTTCGTACACTTTTTGGTCTAATAGATGGACTCGAATTGAAAAAAAGAGAAGATAAGTAACGAATTTCTTGCTCACTAGGCCGGTTATGTTAACCGTAAAATGGAGGAAGTTCTGTATGAATTTCGCAAATAGTTTTTTTTTTCTTTTCAAAGTTAATTTCCACGCTTTGAATGCTTTATTCTCGCGTTAAACGATTCATGATGATTTGCTATACCTTACTGAGCAGAAATTTCAAAACAGTTTGACATTTTCAACTGTCAAACCATGTTGTCGATGTCGATAATTCTATACATGCATACATACATAATTGGTCATTACGACCCTTCAGTCCAGATTACGACCTAGTTTCTCACACCTATTCTATGCGTTCTGTAAAAAACAACCAATACTTGACAAGCACCCAGATGTTTCTATGTGTATTGCGTCAACAGCATCTCAGTTCCAAGTATGTATTCTGGTAATTCTTATTCCTCATCACAGAGCTTACATATCTAATCGTGATCTGTCTTCTACAAAAACATTCCTTAAGGCATCAAAGGACACTGCTTTTCTGTACAACTTTCTTTTGGCCACGGAAAATTTGTGGACCCATCTGTTTTATGGAAAATAAACTCCACCTAAGCTTATCTGCTTGCTCTCTGCTATAGATTATAACATGATCTGGCATCTAGTCATCCTTTTTACTCTGCCTATTTTGTTTAGACAGTCAAATGCTTATTTCAAGTCATTGTGAGGCTTTGCTATCAAATGATGTTGATATGCCCCATCGTTTAAAGTTGCTAAACTGAATTGAGTACAACACTTGGATGGCTTAGAACTCCATGGAAGGGTGCTACTCTTAAAAGGGCATTTATCTTTACTCCATGCCCTAGCCTCATTACAACCTATTTCTCAAAATTATAGAACAGTCGACAGTTAAGCATGAAAAATTTCAGCCTCTCGAATTGTTATGGCATATGTAACTATAGTCTCGACGATTCTGTTTTTCACTGTCATAACCAATTAACTTAGTTTCGCCACTTTAGTACAGGCTCTCATTATCACAGTTATATCAACGTATGTCAGACTTTATATTTTAACCAGTTCCAGCTGAGCTGTTTTTAAGTTATTTCTGCTTGCCAAAGCAATGGTCCCAGATGTCACATTTTCCCTGACAATATTCGGATACATTCCTGCAAGTCTTCTTTAAATCATTCGGCATGCTTAGCCCTCTTTACAATTCAGTAAGTCTCTGATCAGTAAATCTCTAATAATTATAGCTACTCTTTAAGGACTTTCAAAACTCAACTGTTGCCCCCGCCATGTTGTTTATGTTCAAAGTATTGTTTATAAAAAATGATTAAAAGAGACCCGCTCTTCTCTTTGATTTCAATTTTCTTTTTTCTAAATTGAGCCAATAAGTGCCACTCTTAATGCTCAGTCAATCAATCAATCAAACATGTAATGGTATAGCATCATACATAGCACAGCATAGGCATTGAATATAAAACAAATACACACACACAAAGTAAACAAAAAACAGCAGCAACAACAACAAATAAACGTAAAAAAAGCCGTTTATTAGGCTTTCCTTTTTCTATTGGATTTTCCTCTCAGGGGATACACATACCAAACAAATCTATGTATGAGTGTATATATGTTAGTGTATGTATGTGCCTGTGTGTGTGTGTGTTTTATTTATTTATATTGTATTCATTTTTTATTACCTCTGTTTACTTAATGTGGGTGTGAGGAGTGTAAATATCTATGATTACTAGCGTGTGTGTGCGTATGTGTATCTCTGTATGTGTATATGTTTATTGATTTGTTTATTTTGGTTTGAAATGCATGTTTTACATACAAAACCGTATATAAAAAAAGAAAAAATAAATTCTTTACAAAAAAGCAAAACAAATATTTTTTAAAACTGAAAAAAATAATCGACGCAAATGATGCACGGATATATGGAGGAGAGCTTTTCAATGTTGATTCACTATTTGTTTTTATTTCGTTTTTGTTTTTGTTCTGCCACATTGTTTGTTATTGTTTTGTTTATCGAGTAAATTTTATAGACAACAATAGATTATACTCCGTAGTATATGTACGATATGATATGGTATGCAATGTTTCATTTCAATTTTCAAAAGAAAATTTATGATCTTCAATACAGTGTGTGTGTGTTTTTTTTTTTATAAACTTTAAAAATATATTTATGTAGATTGAGCTGTTGTTGCCTTTAAAATTTAAATAAATAAATAAAAAATTGTTATAGGTTTTAAGTATGTACTCGCTTATTAAATGCATTAAAAAGTTAGTTTTTCTTCTTTGCTTTTCTGAAATTAAAAATTGGTTTCTGTTAACATTTCTGTTTTTAAAATACATACACAGTGGTGACCATGTAATTAAAGAACACATTATAAAAATTTAACAAAATTGTATCCAAAGCCTCGAAAAGGACTATGAACTACAAGCATAATCAAAATTGAAAAAAACTTTGTTGAGCACACATTAATTTGAAAGATTTTTTTGATTTGAACATTGGTTCTCGAAAAAGTTTGGTTACAAATGCGACTATAAATGAATCACATTTTTCTTATATTCGAAACGAATTTTATTAAGCCAAGCACGTGTCATTATGAACAACATCTTGCTTTTTTCTGTAAAACCATTCTTCTATGAGTATAAAACTTTCAGAAAAACTGAACCAATTGTGCTTTGTAGGCCTCCACGGAAATTAAATTCAAATCATTCATAAAGCTCTGCAGATATCGATACAATTGATAATCTGTAAAGACAAGACACGGCCTATATGGTGAATGTATCATAATACGCCAGCCAAAGTGTCACGGTTTCTATCGGGTCATCAAAGATGAGGCTCGTCTGGGGTTGTTATGTTGGAACACAGTACGTACCTTTTCTGTCTAGGAATTCTTGACCTTTTAAGTAGAATTGCTTACTTCAGTTTGGTTAATTTCTTACAAGAGATGTTAGAATCAATCGTTTGACCAATGTATAGAATCTCACATCTCCTACACGCAAATCATTGTAATCCTTCGTGTTATTCCTGGCTTGGCTCCAGTGCGAATCTTCACCTTGTCTCATCCATGATATTTTTTGAACATGTTCATCGTCGGAAATAAAACGCTTTCGAAATGATGTGATTTTATTTCGTTGAATCACAAATAGAATTTCAGTCCATTAACTGTGTCACCCAAAAGGTTTATTTTGTTAAAAAAAAATTTAAAAAAGTGTCCGTAATTTAGGCAGACGGTTTTGTAACTAAAAAAACAGCAGCTTAATAGTTTGAGCTGATAATTTTGGTAGACCTATAGCTAAAAACACAAATGAAATGATGGAAAAAATATTGAGAAAGATCGGCAAACAAGCATAGTGGATGATGCTGGGGAACCTGGTATTTATCACCAAAAAAATATCAAACATTTAAAAACAGCTGGAATTGCAATGAATCTTATTGTTTGGATACTAAGTGAATTATCTTTGCTTTCTCTCCTGTATTCACCTCCTCGACGTATTAGCGAAAGCAGAACTCCTCTTCAGTTGCTGTATGAGTTTCACTCTCATTGCATGTCTTGTGATGTGATTATAAGGCATTTTAAAAAAGAGACCATAACACATCCACAGCCTCCTGACTGGAAAATTCTCTAAATTTTCTCAAGATATTGCTTTATAAAATCCTATTTACACCACCGTAAAACAGTATATAGTGTGCTGGCTTATTAGACATGAGTCCACAGGTCAAGCCCCAGGTCAGACATCTCCTACAAAACGAAAAAAATATTCCTTCGGCGACTTCTTCTCAGCAGATTTCTGGCAAAAACTCTGAGAATAAATAAAATTGCCATGAAAACTTTCTCAAATGCGCGAGCTTGCCATATGTACTTAATTATATGATCACCACTGTAAATGCTTAAGATGGTCTGCATATGTATATCGAAAGAATTGCTTTCCACAAAAGTGTCAAACTGTTAAATGTACTGCTGAGTTGTATTCAAATATTAAAAATATTTTATGGTTAGAAGGAAACTTTTAAAATAAATTTTTTCGATTTGTTTTTATTTCTTGTTCAAAAATGTTCGGGTATTTTTGTTTCTATGTTTCTGTTTAATTTTCAATTTTATTACGAACGAATGGTTTCTAATTGTTTCTTATGGTTAATAGTTTGCTTTTTAACACTCAATTAAAACTTGTTTCATTTTTTTTATTTTTTTCTCATTCTTATTAGAAAACATTTGTTTTTGAATTTCATTTCAAAAACCAACATCTCGCCTGCACTTATGATCCAAGACAGATGTCTCATGAAGTAGAAATAAAAAAAATTTGTTTGTATTGTTAGAAGAATTGTAACCATTTTCTTGTAATGTCTGGGAAAACGTCTTTAGTGTCTATTTGAAATTAATTTAAAGTGTTTTAGTTTTCCGAAAAATTTGTATTGCATTGACACACAATTTCAATTTCCTATGCTTAGGGTATCATTAATATCTCCTTTTAAATGAACAAAATCTGAATAAAACAAACCAAACTATAGAGAAGAATATTCTTTTGGTAAATGGAATGACTGGTTCATCATACAGTGATGCTAGTATGGCTATGGAGATAATGGAGATAATTAGGGATTAATAAAAATAAAAATCTCAGTGGTAGGAATTTCAAACATAATTGACGCGAGTTCCCCACCCCCTAGTAAATGAAATCAAAATTTTTGATCATCACTACAATCTGTACAATTTTAATTTTTTAAACCCATCAGGATCTCTGCTGAATAATAAAACTGAAATAAGAGAAAGGAGAAGGAAAGAATAGTATTTATAAATAATAGACTTGAACCTGTTTACCATGTAGAAAACAGGAAAGACTTTTGCTAAAATACTATTCCATATAAGGAATAGGATGGCTAAAGAAAGAATTTAAACTCATAGGCCGTATGCAATCCATTGAGACCTACCTTTTTGATCAAATCTAGGTGCTGTAAATGCTATGGACGACAATGCTGTATAATTTTTTCAATATTTAAAAATGATTTCTTCAGCATATTAGGTAGGGTCTTCAACGCACCTGCCTATACATCAGAGTTGCTTTCCATATCTGTCTGATATATGTATGTAGACTTTTTCAAATATTTCAAAGCTATCCTTCATATCGACTGATAACTCTTTTGAGAAATCAAACATTTCAATGATACTTGCATTGGCCTCTCGTGCACAGAACATGAGCCAATAAAACGAAGAAAGCTAACAAAGCCCGCAATCCCTGTGCTGACCAATTTCTTCGATGATTTGTGTGATTTTTTTTTTGATCTGTACAGCTGGTCTGCAGCTACCTGGGGCGCCACAACGAGCCGCTATGCGTGCTCAATTAAGCTCTAATGATAAACTCTATCGCTCCAACCTTCCTACCTAGAATAATATTAAGATTAAATGCAATGAAAGTGAGGATACAAATACTATCGGACATTCAGCCTGACAGCTCTCAACAGTTATCCATTTGCGTTCCAAGTATTACTAAGATGTCATAACGTTCTCAGCACTGTGATAACTCAGAAGTAAATTACTTTGCAATGGTTGTTTGTATTTGGACAGTAGAAAGAAAATAAGATTTCGTATCTCTATACTCTATAGACTGAATGTTGAAGAGACTGTCAACAAGAGCCTCATTAAATGGAACTTATGGATAAGGCTAATGCCTCTCCAGAAGAAATATTTTAAAGACATTATTAATTAATTGTTTATTACTACCCTTTAGTCAGAGTTATAACCTAGCTACTCGCGCCAATTCATTGCTGCCTTATATACGTTGAATCCGAACAACAGATTTGAGAATTTTTTCAGGACAATTTTATTTTGTTATCGCGAGTGTCGCCGAAGAAATATTTTTTTATTTCATTTTGTTCGAGATATCAGAGCTGTGGTGTGAAACACAAACACACTATTGGTTCGAACTATTCCAGAAACTCTCAGCTTCGAGGCAAATATTAAAAGCATTGCACTGAAACTGGAAAGAATAAAATTGGGCGCACTTAGAATACCCGCATGTGATGGACATGTGCAACAGATTCTGCTGTTACAAAGACGAGTCAATGGGACACTTCAATGACCAACTGTTTGGCATTGAGGCCTAAGATAAAGGCTGCTGTATGCAAATACGCTGTTTTTACATTCTGCAAAATAGTGGCTAGGTTTGAATTAAATTCAATTCATAAACTGACATAAACTGTGGGTGCATACCGCCTTAGTTTTGATACATCTTCCATGTAGTTCGTATCATCATGCATTTTCAAACTATTATTTGTTTTGATTTCAGCAGAATTCAAGGAAATAAATTTCAATATTTCTTAGAGGCCGACAAAATGCAATTCGGTTAACTTTTTGCTCTAAAAAAAGTGGCTTTAGCACAAAAAATCAAAATGCTGTCGCTCAGAATGACTCGCTTCAAATATAAGAAAAACATATTTCATTTTTGATCAAATTTTTCCAACTACCCATTATTTGCTATGCTTTAAAGAATTTAAATTCTTCAATTTTGTAATCCAAAAAAAAAAGGAAAAAAGATAATATTTTCTGCCTTTCTGTTTGAGTTTTGTTGAATATTTAAAAATTTAAATTATTTGTTACCGTATTATTGTTTATTTATAAACAGATTTGTTTCAATTTATTCAAACAATAAAACAGAAACAACAACAAACAAATTTGAAAAAGAAAACATCTTTAAAAATAAACATTTTTTTAAAGCCATAATCTACGGCAGCAGGCAAGGCAAGTCTCATAAATTTCTACTCAATAAAGCCAGACCAACCAACCAACAATAGCAACTCCAACACCAAAAATATTTTGGAATAAATGTAGAGACCAGGAAAAGTAGTATAGAGAGGGTAGAGTGGGAATTTCAAATTAAAATTTATTTTTCAATTTCAATTTTTTTTTTTATTTTTTCAAATTTTATTTTATTTTACAATTTTTGATAAATCGGTTTTTCATTTATTTTTTCTGTTTTCCTAGAGAAGTAGGTTGTGTGTGTAAATGGAAAATTAATGCATTTTTTATTTGTTATTAAACAAAGATGACAATCAAGTGCATACAAGAAAAGTGAAGACAAAACAAAAAAAGAATGAATTTTAAACTTTAAAAACCGATAAAATATGGATTTCCTTTCAAAAGGCCATAAAATAAACAAACAAAAAAACTTTTGAAGCTTTTTTATTATCCATTAAAAGATTTATGCTTGCATTCGAAAAGAGATTGCCTGGCTATAAAACGTATGTACAATATGGACAGCTCAGCTGTAAGTCCAAAAGCCACTAAAGTCTTGATTTATTAAAATATTTAAAAAAAATTCATATTTTTTTAACATTTCTTTCATATTTTTATTTCAATATTTAAACTTTATTTTGCTTAAAAATACTTATTTCCATTTTTGCAATTAAATTTGTTTAAAGGCATCAAAGCATAAGGAATATTTAATTCTCCGTAAAGTTGTTAAACGAGGAATAAAAAATAAAAAATTTATTGGATTTTAATTTTTTATTTCTTAACAAAACTAAGGGAATTTTAAAAATATATTCTTTACACTTTGTTTTTTTATTTAAAGAAAAAAAATAAAAAAATGAAGAAACAGAGAAAAAAAATTAAAAGGAATAAAACCTTAAGAGCTTAATTGAAGTCCTTATAAATCATCGTACTGACTATTATTAGAATGTGAGTGTAGAAGAGAAAGAGGCTGAGGAAGTCAATGTCTCCTTGTGCTTTTGTATTAGAGGTAGTGTAATAAATTCTGTTCGTAAAACCAATACTACTAAGCAGGGATGGAAAACTTACATTTTGTTGAAGCTCAGATAACTTAAAAAAAATTTTAAAAACTTCCATATTGAAAAATATGGCCAATAACTTCATTGACATCCCAAAAAAAGCCTTATTTATGTACTATTTTCTTTATCTATACGACCAATACTTAGGGGAAAACCCTAACCACTGCATTGTATTGAGTTTGATCTAAGAAAATTGATTCCGGGTAGATGTAGGTTAGTTTAGGTGGCGTCATGCCACATATAAACCACATTTCATTTAGAACAGAAGAGATGACACAATGTAGCCCAGTAAGAGAGTTCTCCAGCCTAAGCCACCCAGAAAAGCCACCATATAATCCAACATTTTCGTCAGAGTTGTCAAAAATATGATTCCTAGTACTTGACAGTGAGACATTAATTCACAGGCGGTCGCTTTCATCTTCTCCGGGTCGCTACTTCTGCAGAACTCAGTGAAGGGCTGCCTAATCACTGTGCTTGCCAGCCTATTTGGCAATCAAGTATGAGCGAGTCACCGTAGTTTAGTCTGTGGATACTGTGTTGGCTTATTAGACATCGATTCAAACCCAGCGTCAAATACCTCCAGCAAAACGAAATATTAACAAATATTTTTTCGACGACTTCCTCTCAGCAGATTTCTAGCATAACCTTCGAGAGTAAAATAAAATTGTCATGAAAAAGTTTCTCAAAAAAATATGTCGTTCGGAGTCAACTTTAAACTGTAGGCCAGTCTGCCACATACATGCATACATAATTGGTCATTACAACCCTTCAGTCAGGATTACGACCTAGTTTCTCACGCCACTTATGTTGTGTGTGTTAATTTTATACATGAGTGGTGGGACCTACAGTTTAAAGTCGACTCCGAACGACAGATTTTTGAGAAACTTTTCATGGCAAATTTATTTTACTCTCAGAGTTTTTGCCAGAAATCTGCTGAGAGAAAGTCGCCGAAGAAATACTTTATGTATTTTGTTTTGATGTCTGGCCTGGGGCTCGAACCCTGGCTTTACGTCTAATAAGCCAACACACTACCTACTAGACTACGGCCACTCTGCCACTTATGTATAAAATTGACACACACAAGATAAGTAGCGTGAGAAGCTAGGACATAATCTTGACTGAAGGGATGTAATGACTAATTATTTATGTATGTATGGATGGAGAAACAATCTCTGGATTAACGTTCTGCCAGCTTAACCTCTCGGCCAAACAAGCCCTCTCTCCTACTACGGTAGCGTTAGCAAGCAAGGACTGCAATTTTTCCCTAATTTCTTGCCTAATCTGGTCGCGTTAATCATAAATAGCATTTTCCAGTGTTGTACACGGTTTAGTCCATATACAAAACAATTTGCTATGTCCAGGAACATAAACAAGTGAGACGACCTTAGAAAACTCCACTATTTTCAGGCGAACTAGTTGAGATTCATAGACAAGCTTTGAAATCAATATGATTGTCGGAAGCCTCGAGTATATCAGCATATGAAGAGAGGCGAAGAAAAAGTAGTGGACAATAAAATGCAAATGACACTAAAAATGTCTCCCAAAATAATGGATTTTCTCTGTAAAACATAATACTGACCCAAGCATCACGAACGAATGTGTTCTACAAGTACTATATAGAAACATGCGATCTTCGTTAACAAGTCGTTATTTCATTGAGGACAATCCATTGCAATAGTAGCAGAACAGAAAAAATAACTGTATTGGAATGTAGGCCCAATGAACCATTAAAGAGATGGATATCCTACTATCATTAATTACCACTTTGATTGTATTGAGTGTCTAAATGCAAAACTCTACTAAAACAGCAGTAATATACTCGCATTTCCAAACCTGAAACGGAGCCAGAACTAAACTAACCGTAGCCATAGCCTTAAAGGAAATACGAGTGTCTAATATCGTTTAAGTTTTACTGCAATTTGCTAAAGCATTAGTTTAAAGACCACAAATACAACATCTTGGCTTTATCTCCTCAGTCTATATCCATTCTCTCTCTTTCTCTCTCTCTCTCTCTCTCTTTCATTCACAAAAACCATGTTTAACCTACTCTCAATATAAATGTTATTAAAATTTATTTGCCAATAAAACTAAAAAAATATAAAAAAATAAAAATTCCAGAGATATTGCAATGCAATAAATGTTTACAAAATGCATTTCTCACACACACATGCAGCACATACCTGCCGGTTTATTTAAATATGAGAAATATTTATACATACAAGCACACACACATGCACACAAAAACCCACACTGCCTTATAAATGAAAATGGTAGAAACGAACATTTGTGTTCATGGCAGAGAATTTCTTGCTTGCATATACTGAGGCAGTATTTGTAAACAGGAACAGGAAATAATTTATACAATAAACTAATACTGGCTTAAATAATTGTTGGTAGACAGAAAGAAATAAAACCTATGGGTAAGAAATTAAAATAGAAAACATTAAAGTGGATACAAAATAGAGTGTTTAGGGTCCATATATTTCATTTCAGTTTTTTTTATTTTTTATTTTTATATTTCTATGTTTTATTCTCAATTAAGGATGTCCTTAGCCAATTTAATTATCATCTTATAGCAGCGTTTCAGTGCGGAATGGGCTTTATTGCGATTAAATACTCCTCTCCATTCTTTCTAAGACATTTTGTTTTTTTGTTTACAGTTTCGAATATCTATTTTAAGCCTTCTACCAAGTCTTCCTATTTCAACCAACCCTAATGTAGGTTGGCATTCAATTTTAACCGTTTGAGTGCTATGGGTTTGGCGTAAATTAATTGAAAATTGCCATGAGAAATTGAGAAAAAATATTTTTTTATTCATAACAGTCGCAGCAGTCCTCACTCTGACGCACATACATACATAATTGGTCATTACAACCCTTCAGTCAGGATTATGTACCTAGTTTCTCACACCACTTATGTTGTGTGTATTAATTTCATTCATAAGTGGCGGGACCTACAGTTTAAAGACGACTCGAGCGACAGACTTTTGAGAAACTTTTCATTGCAATTTTATTTGCCCTCAGAGTTTTTGCTAGAAATCTGCTGAGAGGAAGCTACCGAAGAAATATTTTTTTTTCATATTTTCGTTTTGATGTCTGACCTGGGGTTTGAACCCTGGCTTTACGTCTAATAAGCCAACACACTACCTACTAGACAACGGTGACTTCAAGCAATTCGTCGTTACTACATTTGACATAGTAATTGTAAATATGTGAACTGCTGCATTGGCTTGATAAAACCAGGCTCTCTTTTTCCACAAATGTGACCCTTTTTTCAATAACTTCTTCTCTTCAAAGCTGATATAATACACGTCAAGGAGGATTTTTTTCTTTTTAACACGTTGACTGCCGTCTATGAGTTATGAGTTATCTCGCACTCACTAAACTTGCCATTTTTGTGTAGCTACGAATAAAATCGTATTATATCAGTGCTAGTATCGATAAATGGCTTCTGGGAAAAGAACAAAAAGTCAATGTTGGCTTGCGTGGCAGTTTTCTGAAATTACCGCGGCAGTCAACGTGTTAAAAATAATTTAGAAATATAAACCCACGTACATCACAAAAAATACAGGACATTACCTTATCGGCAGATGGAACGATTTTGTTTTTTTTTTTTTCTTTTTTTGGTAAACGATTGTTTCAATGATTTGACTGTACATTTATTTTACGCGTGAAGTGATGTACTCATATCTCATCGAATCGAACGCAAAGAAATATTGCCAAACACTCTGCTGCTATACTTTCACGCTATTTCTATCCTAAGCGACATTCTTCACTTCGGGGTCTTCCATTAATAAGCAAAGTACAGCACTTTCGGAATGCAATACCGCCATCCATGCAATACAATTTCATGGATTTTCTTAACATTTTCTGACATGGTCACCTCAATGCGTAGACCAATATTCGCCTAGCGGATTTAAATGAAGGAAAAGACTCTCCATACAAGAATTGGGTTTTGTTTAGATATTTAATATCGATCTTTCAAATGAAAATATTCATTTACACAACGTTGACCATTTTTGCGCGTACTTGCGATGGCTCAAAAAAAAATATTCAAAAAATATCAAAGTAATGTTTTTCCTGCTACCTATGTATAGTATTTCTGATAGCCTACAATACTGGTCGGTTAGTTATAATGTGTTTTCACTGTATATCGTCTTTGTGACAAAAAAAAAATAATGTTTTAAATCGAAAAGCATATAAGCTCTGGTAGTGTTAAGCAAATAACAAATATTGTTTATAAAAATGACTAAAATTATATTTTAATGCATGCACCCTACATTGCACTTTAAGAGATCAAATCGTCTTGTTATACGGTGTGTTAATATTGCGGAAGATGAAACAAAATCTGAATAATTGACCACTGTCATATTATTCCCGAATGACTCGTTTTACTGCCACTAACCTTTGTTTTAATTATTATGACGATACACTCTCTTTCGTTATTCTTGCTGCGTATTAGCTCATGATTGCAACAATCCTACCATAATTTCATTCATCTTTTTCAGAGAATTACTTAAAAATACTGTTCTACTAATCCTCTTATGCCTGTGATAATTTTTTAACTTCAGTTATTTCATAAATAGCTTCATATCTATCTATCTACGTACATACGAGTATCTTAATATGACCACAATAAAATAAAATATTTCTCTATTAAAGATTTTATAGAAGGAATGCCATGTGAACACATTTTATTAAAAAAAAATAGAAACAAAAAAGAAACGAAATACAATTATTCACTCTAAAATTTAAATGATACCCGAGACAATAATAAGATTTGATAAATATGATGACAATGACAATAAAATAGAAATTTCTATGAATAAACTTTTTAAGCACAGGGTTTTTCAAGTTTTAGTCTCTTTTTTAATTTGGTTTTAATTCTATTGAAAGATTTTTTGCAAGCAGTTTTCAGTTAGAAAGCAGTCTTTAGAATCGGTGAAGAGTAACTTGAAACCACTAAAATGTATAAAGGTGTGGTTTTCGGACCTAGTGGGTCTGATAGCTATTGGATCAAGGTTTACAAAACAGTTTACGTTACGTTCGAATAATCTTTGGTAACGAAAATATAGTCGACGAACCCAACCTCTTTAGATGAGTATAATCGTGTAAAATTGGGGTAAATTTAAATAATTCAAGTTATCGAACAGAAAATGGTCTGCGACAAAAATATGCCAGTTATCTACCAACAATGAAGTCGCCTCTAGTAGGTAGTATGTTGGCTTATTAGACGTGAGGCCTCGGTTCAAATTCCAGGTCAGGCATCTCCAACTAAACGAAATATGACAAAATATTTCTTTGGCGATTTCCTCTCAGCAGATTTCTGGCAAAAACTCTGAGAGTAAATAAAAATTGCCATGAAAAGTTTCTCTAAAAACTGTCGTTCGGAGTCGAATTTAAACTGTAGGTCCCGCCACTCATGTATAAAAATTAACACACACAACATAAATGGTGTGAGAAACTAGGTCGTAATCCTGACTAAAGGGTTGTAATGACCAATTATGTATGTATGCATGTATCTACCAACAAATGCAAGTTATCGAGCAAAAAATGCAAGTTATCGATCAAAAAAAAATACAAGTCATCGAAAAAAGGTACGTCATATAATTAATTTTTTTTTTAAAAAGGAACTTGTCTTTGAAAAAACCCTGTACAAAACTTTAACCAAATATATTTGAAATAAAATTAAAAGAAAGTACAAATAAAAGAAAAAATATTTTTCCTATTATTTCAGGAGGACCTGGTATACCTGGAGAAAAGGGTGATACCGGACCGGCTGGTCCACCGGGACCACCTGGTGAAAAGGGCCCTAGAGGCAAGCGTGGCAAGAGGGTAAGTCTAGCATAAACTTTTAAAAATAAAATGTTTACAACTGTACATACACATACACATGTGAATACCAAAAAAGAAAACTCTCTGTAAATATATTGTAAAAAAAAGAAAACCTAAAGCATAATCGAAAGAAGAAGAAAAAGAATAACATTACAAAAGTATTACACAATTCATGTACATGTACTTGTGAAAGAAAGTGTAAATATTTTGCATAAAATTGCTGCCATTAAAAGCAAAACAAAAAAAACCAAATTGCCTGCTGCAACATCCATACATACGCCTGTAATATTTTTATTGTGAAAAGGAATCTGATCTATTGATCTTTGAAAATCTGCACTACACCTTATTTTTCCTTTCATTTCTTGCTCTTTAACCCCAATTGCATGTTTAAACATGTTTTCTACCTATAAGTTCATCATCTGATGATATCTATACCCACCTACTTGTATACCATAAATATTGTATTTGCGATGATATTTTATCTGCCTATTGCTAGCTATTGACACTCTACAAATATTATTATTTTGAATTGTGTTTGTGTATATATTTCCTCCAAAAAAACAAAAAAGAAAAGATTTTTTTCTAATGATTTAGGAAGTTTGTCAAGCCGTGAAACGATGACATGTTTGCCTTCAATATAAAATCTTAAAAATAAACGAAGAAAAAAATGTGAAAATCAAAAATAAAGGAGTGACAATCAACACAAATAAAAGCCATCAGTAAGTAAACAGCGAAGCAGTACTTTAAAAGAATTTATTGTTTAAACTGACAATACCATATTAGTTTAAGAATATGATGATTTTAAAACAGAATCAGAATCGCCGTCAAACGGCGAAAAATTTCCAAAAAATTATCTTTCTTAAGCCTTTTTTTGTGTGTTCTGGAATGATAGAAATTATTGCTCATATTTGACCAAAATTTCTTTGGACCCGCTAGAGACCACAGAGCCACTAAAAATTTATTCTACTAAGATCTATCAGATACTAGTGAATTGAGTTGATTCCATCTCTTGTTGTATATTGCAATCTTACTCTCTATTTGCCGTATCCAAGTCTTAATTGGTCGGCCTTGATATTTACTTACTTCTCATCATCGGGCTATTAAAACATATGCCCAATCCGCGTGCTTCTGAGGCTATCAGTTTCTATTGGATGTTTGTTTGATCTTTAACGAAGACTAAGGTTAGAGATTGCAGATAGTCAGACTATTCTTAAAATTCGTTGCAAACATCAGTTTATAAATATGGCTGCCTTCCAAAATGTATCAATACAAAGTTTGTATGCAGTTCTACTACTGTATATAAACTATCTAGATCAGCAAAGTAACCAAACAATGTATCAACTATAAATCCGATGCCTGATTGCTTTTTGACTGCGTTAAAAATACACATTGACGACGTTTTGAAATAGAATACATTGTAAATATTTTGTACAGCGGCATTATGAACACGATACTTTGTTCAAACACAAAGCAACTAACATTTTGGAAGACAGCCTATCTGAATTCCTGTTTAATCCTTAATCTCGGAGTTCCATGGCTGTCATTCGTGTTTAATATTTTCAATTCTGCATTACAGTGGTATGTGAGAATCTTCAAATAAGGTTAAAGCAAAAGTAGAGATTGATTGATGTATTTTACACCACTTTTTATGTCCTTACACAAAACATCAGATTATGTTGAAACGCTTTTCAGACAGCACAGTGATGTTACGTCTCCACTTATTGGTTAGCAATTTCGAGACTAGTAATGTTAAAATAACTTTTGATTTGTCGAGAATCTGGCTCTTACTACATTGAGTCCAGTTTTTATAGCCTATCACCATATCTAACAGAGACGATATCGTCGGTATAGTTTTTGAGGTCTTGCGGTACCTCATCATCATGGCATTACGCAGCCAAGTACAATATTAAATCTTTAACCGACATCAGTGTTAACGGCGGTATAACAATGACGACCCTATAATATTTTAGTTTATTGGCTTTGTTACTGATTAATATTTCGCGAAACTACGTTACTGCCTAATAGTTGCTCTTCTAGACACTTTCAAATGGTCTCTAAAAAACCAATTTAAGGGCTTTACAAGTTTTTTCTTTTAGTTAAAGTACTTCTAGGGCAGTAGAACCGATACTGGATGATCATGAATACCATTTGCAATCAGTATTGCATAAATATTCGTTAGCCTTGAGCTACCATGTCCAAAACTACATGGAACTCACCTGTACTCAATAAGTCACAACAGCAATTAGGTTAAGAAAATATTTTCTCATCTTCCTTCTTAGATATTGCATTTGGGCTTTTAATTATCTTTTTTCATCACCAGATTTTATATCAAAGACTGTCCTTTTGCCGCTATATTTGTGGCAAATCCAGTATCCACTTAAAAGTCCTCAAGAAGTGATTTCTTCATTCTAGACAATGTGAAGTTTCTTGTGAAATACATCCTGAAGTTCTTATTCACATTTGAGCTGCCTCCTCTATTTAGGATCGGCTATAAAGATACAAACAGCCATTCTGGTAGTATCTTCCTGCGATTTTCTATATGAATGCCTAATCCAAAGCCACTTATGCTTGTGAATCTCCGTCTGAATTGCTCAGATCAAAGTTTCCAATTCTTTTAATCAAAAAACTACACAGAATCTTATGAAAGTTATGTGTCCTAACGAGTAACATTTCAAGATTCAATGCCACAAAGTTGCAGTTATTGACAATCTTTATTTGTTCATATTCGATATGCTTTACTGACAATTTTTTTTTTTACACAATGTACCCTCTGTGGTCTAAATGTGTCTATTCAACTCTCTTAGATACACAGCTACTTCTACCTACATACCTATCTACTGACTAATTTATACCCTTTGCTGTTTTCTTTCCTATTTTCGGGGGCAACATCTGCCAATCTCTTATGACTTCTTTTGCATATAATTGTACATTTTCAAATGTCTCAGTATCACAATTATACGGTGTTCAGATATGCAGCTTTATTGCGTAAATCGCAGTAAACGCCATTATTAAACTCAATATTTCATATAAAGTTTCAATTAATTATTGAGCAATAAATACGAAAATTGTTATAATATCGAGTAAAACTTAAAATGCAGCACTGTCATAAGTGTGTTTAGTGAGCATATTACAATTAACCGAACACTTTCTGTTGATATTTGACAACTCAAATGTCATGACAACAGCCACAAACAAAAATAAAATAAAAACAATGTTGTTGCAACCACCAGCTGTTTTGTTTACCACCTGTCAAATGAATATTGAATAAGAAGCTGAACTGCGTAAATTATTATGCCTGAACACTTAAAATATTGTACTCAATAAACCGAATATGGATTCAATAAAAGTGCGTATCTGAACATAGTATTACCGTGAATTCTCTGACTAATACCACAGTGAATACATCTTCTGACTTTCCGAATCAAAACACGTCATGAAACAGAACATTCCTAATAAAAATGGTGCACTACTGTGATTTACAAAATGGTGTTACCAAGTTTTTTTAAAGCTTCCCATCTGAGCAAAAGGCAGGGCTAAGTATTTAATAATTACAATGGGATATGCAGGTCTATTGGTCTATGACAGCACCAATGTAAAGTGGCTGAGTGTTTTGCACAAATATTTCTTTGGCACAGAAATATTCCATTCAGTTTCATTATAATTAACATTTTAATTTATTTAAACATTTTGAAACATTTGAAAGCCTTTAAACGTTTTAAGTACTGCCGTATGACATTGTTTATGGCAATAATTTAAAATAACCTTATCTCTGCCCTTATCACTATTTTATTGAGATAATTTGGGGCAGGGATTCTACATACATATGAGGCTTTAACAGTATAAAAGATATACAGATACTATCTAACATCCCCGTATACATATGTATGTGTAGACACCTTAAGAAAGTGTTAAATTTTACAAATAAATTGCCACATAATCTTCCATACATTTAAACTGGGTGCGGGTTAAACAAAAATTCAAATCGTAAAGCAAACTAAGAATGTAAATATTATGAGGTAATCGTAAACCATAAGACCTTTTATGACTATTAATTAGTGCCGTTTATTTTGATTAAGATTATGACACACACAAAAAAAATGCAAAGGAAATCTACAGACACTCTGTCTATAAATTGTTTCCATAAAAAAAATATTCATTTTCTTATAAACACCTAAAGAGATAGATAAAGAGACAGAAATTGTTTATACCATAAACCTTTTAGCATATAATTTTGATTAATAAGTTCCCATTATGTGGGTTATAAACAATGATTAGAGTAAAGTTGAAAGAGCATTAAAGGTATGAATTCAAAGCTCTAGAATTTAAACATTTTAATGAGTTTTTTAAAAACTTTTTAGTAAACTTCTCTTCATTAGCATTTAATTATTAAAGAAAACTTGAAAAACTAATTCTACAGAAGAGATAAAACACACTTCAATAGAGATTTCAAATGTCTGTAATAAATCATGAAAGTGAATTTTCTTTCACTCTGCAGCTAAAACAGTTTCCATGTCTTTACCACTTTACCACAAGTATTGATCAAACAATTTAACATTCGAAACTCCAATAATGAAGTAGAATATGTCATTAACCACCTTATATCAGCCATAAACCATAGCTACATAGCCATACTACAATAGCGACAACAACTACGACAACAGCAACAAAATTAATGACATTAACAGCATGTTCGCGCATCAGCAACATTGAGTACGAAATTGCCACGTTCTTGTAAGTGCTTATAAAACAGCCGTAACAATCACAGCAAGAATGTATAACAAGTTCAGGTGGTAACTTCTCATTTAAGAGAATAGAAAAAGGGCGGTAGGAATAGGAAACAGAAGTGAATATGAATTTAAGCACAATTCACATGATTTTTACACACACGTAATGCTTTCACTTGATTTTCGCTTACAAACAACGCACACTCCCTGTTAAATAGAGAAAACGATTCGATTTTTTTTCCTATTCATGACTGTTACATTTGTCACAAATCTGTATATACAATTCACTGACTCTTTCTCGCTCTCTCTTTCCTTTCTTCCTTTTTCCTTAATAAAATGTCTCGAACATCTCAAGTGTAGTGAAAAGGAAGTTCAAGTAAATGAAACTCTTTTAGACAAACGACTTCAATTTAATGTCACATTCTCTCTCTCTCTCTCTCTCTCTCTCTCTCTCTAAAATATCGCATGTATGACAATGGCAGTAATAACAACAACAGAAACAGCAGAAAACATGTTTGACAACAACTACATTAAAAGCAAAAGATTTCTTCTTAAGAAATAGATGAAGCAGAAGAAATTGCTTAAATAAATGATAAACGAAACTGAAACAGAAAGAAAGACCTTAGATATGAGAGAGAAAGAGCGAGGGAGAGAAAGAGAGAGGTAGAGGTGGGTGAAAGTATAAAATCTAACGATGTTCGATACCACCTTTAACCAGAATGTAAACAAACACACACTTACTACCCAGTAGGAAAATTAACGAATAGTTAAAAAGACTTGATGCTAGACACAAGACACAAGTGAAAGTCCCTGTTTTCCCATGTCCTACAGCAGAATTCATAATTCTTCAGTGTTAGATCTTATAAAACGTTTTTACAAATACTTGACGAATCATACAGCCTAACACTGCTTTTGATAGCTAACATAATTGAAAATTAGGCCATGAGGAACTTGTAGTTGCATCTTTTTGTATTCGGCATTATTCACAAAGCTTCGACGGGTTACATCGGCCCACAGCCTTTTTTTCACGGCAAAGATTGTTTTACCTTGGATACCTAACATTATCTATTTATAGCCAGATACGTACGGCTTCTTCATGTCATTCATTTGAAAACTCATGCAATTTTTGGAATACTTCTTTTACATAGTGGTTCACCCGGATCAATTTTTAGTGGTTAGGTACGCTCAGCTATAACAAGTGACAAGTCTAGGTTTTCCTCTTATTTACATCCATCAGCATTACTTTCGCAAATATGACGCCCTGGAATTAATTCCTTAGTTTAGCAATTTGTCATGATGCATCTTATTATATTCTTAAAAGATTTCATGGCTTTCGTCCGTATCTGACAATTAGCTCATACTAGGATGAGTAAGTTCTATAACCAGAAAAAAGTAATGCAAATATATCACACGAATCCAATCTGTGATTTTTAGGAGCAAATATGTTCATAATTGCTACCAAACAATTTATCCATTAAATCTAAAGCCTGGTTAAGATCTCTAGACATATAATCTATTGGACTTCAGTACAGAATTTAAAATTGAGGTTTTAAAGGTGATATCTTCATCGGACTAGCAATCATTAAAGTAGTTGCACGATATGGCTTAGGCACTTTTGTAGGGCACACATACATACATACATAATTGGCCATTATAACCCTTCAGTCAGGATTACGGCCTAGCTTCTCACATCACTTACATATGTTGTGCATGCTAATTTTAAACATGAGTGGCGGGAGCTACAGTTTAAAGTCGACTCCGAAGGACTGAATTTTGTGAAACTTTTCATGGCAATTTTATTAACTCTCAGAGTTTTTGCCAGAAATCTGCTGAGAGGAAGTCGCCGAAGAAATATTTCTTCATATTTTCGTTTTAATGTCTGACCTGGGGTTTGAACCGTGGCCTTACTTCTAATTTGCCAACACACTACCTACTAGACTACGGCGACTTGTAGGGCACAATCATTTGCTATTCATGGATCCATATGTAGATCCAGCATTCAAACATAATGCACCTTTGGTACAAGACTTCTGCAAGTGCTTTAACAGTTTTTTGGAATGTAAACCGAACCAAATCAGTTTCCTTCAACCGTTCACCATTCCAATTTCTTCGTTTCAACAGAATCAAATTCCTGATTTGACGGAAACCTTGAATACGGGATTCCGTGGCACATATGGTCGGTTTTCAAATGATGGCTCTTTTATCAACTGACGTCATTTAGTATACCTATTCTGTAGAGTTAGCACGATTAGTTAAAATGTACGACTACAAATCCCGGAGAATGGGAAAAAGTTTCCGCACAAATACCTCATCTAGAAAGCGCTCTAACCATGCTAGCAGACAAACGTACATATTGGGGATGATTTTTTATGACATCCCCTATGTCCCTTAAAACAACGATAAGGAGTATTGTGAAGAATTTTTAGTGCCATGTATACACTTTCAGTACGATTTTATATCGTGGAAGTGCTTGTATCACTCCTGTTGTACAATTTTTTGCTCACTAAATATCACAAACTGACGTTGTCAAAATCTCAAGTGCCAAGAATTTAATTCCATTTTATACAATGAATTTTCTGCAGATTTGTTGATCAATTGAAGCAGAAATGAAAAAAAACTTAGGCTTCTCAGACAGTCTTGTCTACTATTTTTAAAGTACTGTCCTCGCAAGTGCAAAGACCTCTGCCTAAATCTAACGAAGATAGGCAAAAATTCTAAGATGTTGCATATTTGGTTGAATAAACCCAACTTTATTTTCCCGAAATTGAGGAGAAGTCAATCTACTCGTATACTTAGTCTGGTTTTAAACCTATTCTCCCCAGTGCCACACATCACCCACATAAGAATATGTTAAACTCGAATGATTTCCTATTGGGTTATAACAATCTCTCTCCCCCCAGGATACAGAAGCCATAGTTGATCAATAACATCATTGTCAAGATAAATGTATAATCATATAAAATGGGATGTATATACATACATGGGAGGTGGAAGTCGTTTGCAAAGGGGGGGAGTATGAAAAGTTATTTTATATCAATAGGAAATTGTAATGGGAAATTACAACATACTTTATTGTAAATGCTGTTGCTATTATTGTTGTCGTTGTTGCTATTTTTGCCAATATATTGACATTGTCTTTGTTATTTCGGATTGTTAGAGCTGTGGATACTGCTGCTACACTGCTACTGCTGTTGTAATGTATATTTTTTAATGTTGTTGTTGTTGTCGTTGTTACTTTCATAGTTGTTAACATGGTTTGTTAAAATCATCGTTGCTGTTGTTGTTGTTTTCGAAATTAAAATCATGTTTTTATTTGCCTTGTTTGTATTTTCTCTGTTGCAGCCACCTGATGCTTAAATTTCTTAAATAAATAGATTTTTGATAATATTGTATGTATGTATGTATTGTGTACATACATATGTATGTATATGCCTTATATATTTGTATGTATAATGTTCAAATCTGTTCTGGTTTTGTTTTTGAGAGAAACAACAAACAGAAAAGCAATACAATAGAATTGCGTGAGCGGAATTTTATTACGAAATTAAAGGGTTTCAATACGATAACAGGAATGCAAAGAATGATTTTTAAGAAATCAGTATCATTATGGTTACATAATGTCACGCCTGACTTATGTACATCTTAGATAGAAATGAGTATAGAGTCACCGATTCCAATTTGTTCGGTCTCATCTGGATTAGTCGACTTTCTTCGGTAGATTTGAAAGCAGTTAGAGAGACTATTTAAAGATAAGTTGTCACAGCAGTTTATAATTTAAAATCAACAAAAATTAAACGTTTTTTGAGGGTATTTTATCAGTATATATTAGACATCGTTTAGTCATAGAAACTTTTGCCTGGTTGTGAGGCAAGTCTAGCGAGTGAGTAAGGGGTACAGAATACAGGTTCATGAATATTTGTAGATTTTGCACAATTGGCGTTCATAACTAATCAGTTTTCATATCCGTACAACAGTGCTGATTTCACAAAAGCATTTGAATATTCTAAGTTTCTCTATAACGACTGTAGTCCTCCAAATACCTCTCTCGCTTTATTAAGTTAGTTATTCGCATCTAATTCTTCATACAATAGACTGTTCACGCTTTACATTTAAACCTATACTGTGTAGATAACACAACCTATTTACGTACACTTACTGATTGGCCTTAAAGTATGATGTTGCCGGTGTAAGCGTTATTAGTTCTCATGATGGTTACCCCAATTCCATTGCGCGCTAATACTTCCAAGATATCTTATTTTGTATGCATGTTGGATCTTTCGTGCGAGAACAGACAAATATCACCCGTTTAATGCAAATTCTCGAGTAGATGTGAGAGACTTCATATCATTCCTTTTCTCTAGGGACAGACTTCGCTCATGACAACATCCAACACAATGGTTAATAGCTGAGGTAACAGAATACATTCTTGTTTTACTTCCAGCGTTTATGTATCATTGTTGTTCACTTCACGTTAAAATTATAAGAAACTAAGGTCGCCATGAGTTCATTTAGAGATCGCTAAGGACGAAAAATGTAAGCTCTCCCCAGCAATCAGCTGCTTAGTTACATAACTTTCATACATAATTGGTTATTACAACTCTTCAGTTAGGATTACAACCTAGCTTCTCACACAACTTATGTAGTCTGTGTTAATTTGTATACACGAGCGGTGGCGGGACCTACAATTTAAAGTAGACTCCGCACGATAGTATTTTTGAGAAACTTTTCATTGAAAATTTTTATTTACTCTCAGAATTTTTTTATATTTCGATTTGTTGGAGATGTCTGTAGAGTTACGCCTAATTATGCAACACACTACCTACTACAACTTTTTGAAATCTATAAACAGTAAGTTCAAGAGAGTATACCGCTCAAAGCAAGGCATTGTTCTATTACAATGCGTGGAGTATTTGTCTGCTCAACGCAGCTCTGTTTGGCTTAAAATCCATCTGGTCGTCTTTAAAATTTTCCTCTACATTCCTTTTCTTGACTAGGATTGCTAATGTCTGACATATAAAATGTTAAGAAGAGTAATTCCTCTTCAGTTGTTGCAATGTTTCAAGATGCAACCTTTCGGTAACTTAACCCATTAGTGTCCAGTGGCAACTTAAGTAGCCAGCAGAGGTTGCCTTAGTTTTTATGCTCTGAGAGGAAATTGAGTGTAGAAAACAAAACGGTAACCGTTAGAAAAAAAAAGTAATTCGGGCATTAATGGGTTAAGCATAATGCCTTTTTTCCAAGTTGTTCTTCCAAGACTGATGCGATGTGAGACGTAGAATTTTTGCTCACAATCCATCTTCGCCTGGTGCCTTGTTGCATCTTAATTCCCCGATGGTTTTATTTCATAAATTGCATCAAAACTAGGTTTACTGCGACTGTTTAATATGGTGAGTTTGACAAACAAAGCCATTATTTACAAAAAAAAAAAAAAAAATTATGAATAACATTGGAATATACAGATAGCTTCTGCAGATACTAAAGTATGCCTGGAAAAGTGGAAAAGTGAACAATTTTTATGATGGCATGCTCCGGTTCAACTAAGGCAGACTTTAATTTCATACAATTGGGTGAAAGTTACGAACTCGTTACCATTGGTTTTATAAATATCAATCGAGAGGTGGACCTATTTTATACAAAATTTTAACTTCTCTCTCTCCTGAATAATTAAACACTTAAGCACATATTTAAAGTTCACAAAACTTTCAAAATCAAAAAAATTTTCAACATTTTCAAACAGTTTTAGGCATTTTAAATGCACAAAAACAAAACGGAAAACAAAACGAAATCAAATAGAACGCGCAAATAAATAAATAAAATATTAACGGTTATTGGCCTAAAGAAATCACGTTTAAATGCTGAATGTATTGCAAGTTGAAAAATCAAATACACACACACACACATACATACCTATACAAATATTTGCTGGTTTTTAAAACACCCACTCTCAACAAATGTAGCAAAAACGGCATTTAAACGTGAACAAAAGCATTTCAGAAATGCTCTTTAACTTTAAAACTGATACAGAAACTGAATAATAAATTGTAAAGAAAAAAAAATAAACTTTTTTTGTTGTTGCAAAATTAAATATAATCTTCGGCATTTGAATTCTGTTTTTTTTTTTTTTTCTGTTGAACAAATAGAAGAAGAAAAGCTCCTCATGTTTGGAATTGTATGTATATGTATGTATGTCTGGTATTAAGACTGGCATACATTTTAAAAAACAAATTCTCATGAATTATTCATGAAATATTTGGATTTTGTTTCATAAAATACTTGTAAAAATTCTGAAAATAAAAAAACAAAACAAAACGCAACACAGTTAAACAGTTACTTTTTCGTTATGCATTTGTATGTGTGATTACATGCAATATTTGCAAATGTTTAAGTATTAATGCATTAAAATTGCAATTCAGGTGTCTCATAATCACTTGAAATGAAAACTTTTGAATGCATATCAGTTCTTAAAGTTCTTAAGAAAAACTTTTAATTTTTTTTTTTTTTTTTTTTTTTTTTTTTTTTTTTTTTTTGGATGAAAGAAAATTTTTTTTTCTTAAGACATAACACGGAAATGTTTTTTGTTGTTGCAACTTTGTTTTCTTCGTTTAATTATTAAATGTTATGGGGAAAATAGTAGTTAAAGAAAAAACATTCAAATTTTTGATATGAAATATTTAAATCGGTTTATTATTCTACAAAAAAAAATAATTGAAAAGATAATCTTGACAGCACATTATGAAATCTATCAAGATTATTATGAAATCTATCAAGTTTTTCATGGCTATTATTAAAGTGAACGGCAAAATCTTCAACTAATGAAAGATACATAGGGTCTGACAAGAACCGAAAAAAAAATGATTCCATCACTTGCTTGATTGATCCATTGTAACATGTTCTAGGATGACAGGGTTGCCAACTCTGTGTTGTATGGAAAAATTGTTACTCTAAGGTAGTATAGCGGTGAACTTGCTCTTTGAGTAGATGGAATATTTGAAACCCATTTTTAATTCAAAAAAATCTAAAAACAATGGAAATTTTTTTATCTATCTTCAAACAGATTTAACCCTGGACGGTTACTCTTCATTTTTGTACATTAAGGTTACTCTTCGTTGAATAGACGAACATTTTCACTCTAATTGGTTACTGTTCGTCGAATCGACGAAGCTCATTTACTCTTTATCTTATAATTCTTTTATGTTTGAACAAATTTCGTTCTTTTTATCAACAATGTTGGTCGACAATGTTAGATGAATCGCCTAACAAAAAAAATTTTCTTTTCTATTACTGACTGCAAGCTTTCATTATCAACTAACGTTGTTGAAAAAAAGAGCAAAATTTGTTCAAACATAAAACAGTTATATGACAAAGAGTAAATCAGCTTCATCAATTCGACGAACAGTAACCGTCCAGGGTTAAATCTAAATTGAGCGAATTTATATACACTCAAGATTATCCATTCAAATTAAAGTAATTCTTGTCCTGAGAAAAGCATTCTTGACAACAATTATGCTGCTTTTCCTTAACTGACGCGATAAAAAATGCCGCGCCACAAAAAAAAACGATTTCTCAAGCCCGATTTCCCAAGCTTTAAAATTATTTGAAGTATACCACCGAAGGGGTTTTATTGGTCACTCTTTAGGCTACAATTTATATAAATTTAGATACCTGCAGCAAGTCTCATCTTTTCATCAAACCGAACATCCTCACCAGATATTGTTAAAAAAAAGAAAGCTATTTAGTTTAATTTTTTTAATTTCCAAAACCATTTGAGCAGTGTCAATGAAATTGTTCCGCTCAGGAACTTGTGGATTATAATTTTTGATGGGTTGAATAGAAGTCGCCGTAGTCTAGTAGGCAGTGTGTTGGCTTATTAGGCGTAAAACCAGGGTTCGAGCACCAGGTCAGACATCGAAACAAAATTCAAAAAGTATTTCTTCGGCGACTTCCTCTCAGCAGATTTCTGGCAAAAACTCTGAGAGTAAATAAAATTGCCAGGAAAAGTTTCTCAAAAATCTATCATTCGGAGTCGACTTTAAACTGTAGGTCCCTCCACTCATGTATAAAAAAATTAACACACACAACATAAGTGGTGTGAGAAACTAGGTCGTAACCCTGACTGAAGGTTTGTAATGACCAATTATTTATGTATGTATCTTTGAATACATATTCCATGCTCTGATTTCATATATTTGAGTGCTTAGTTTCATTCTTTATTAAACATTTAACATTGTTCTGTAAACATTAACATTGGCTCTGTTAAAATTTTTGGTTTTTGTCTTTGTTAGTTAAATTCGAAGTTATTTTCATACACATTACTTTCACTTACATGGCTTCGTTGCTATACGAATTTCTCAACACTTTACTAAAATCTCCTGCTAACAGCCTGAATTTCTAGACGGACAATCGATCAGACGTAGAGATCTTGAGACCTTGCTATTGCCTGCAGAGTATAATAATCAGATCATTTGGGTCTCTGAATACAGTCAAGGCTGTATCAGTAGTTTTTGAAACTAGAGAGCATTTTGAGCTTTGCAGGTAGCATAAGTAAGGTGTATACGATGGATACAGTGTTTAATTAGTGCCTCATAGATGCGAGAGTGTAAATGCAGCAAACTGAATAGGGTACTCCTAATCCGCCCTCATATATACAAAAGTATTCTGAGGATGGCCTCAAGAGTAATTATTAGTTTTAAATTTAAAACCTTTCAAAAATCTCTTCTGCTATATAAGGTATCACATGGTCGATATTGCACATTGAATGTTATTTGAAATAATCATTTGATTTTCAATCTTCTTTACCATGTTAAAGAATTGCTATTAAATAAAATCCTATTCAATAGCATTGTTATGCATATCAAAGTGATTTTCATTTTTAATATCTTCATCAGATTAAAATAAAATTTTTTAAGACTTAAAATATAATAAAAAAGAAAGAATAGAAGCCAGCTGGCAGTGTCTTACATAAAATCAAGATTTTTCAATTATTTTTTTTTTTGTTTGTTTAATATTTAAAAGGACTTTTACGCAACAAATGATTCAAAGAAGCTTTCAAACACTCATACATGTATTCATATGAGGTAAAAGGGGTAAGGAAAAAATTTTAATTTAAAAATTTAAATGGATTTCTGCGCTTTTGGCAAAGAAAAAGAAAATATCGATAAAAATTTGATATGCAAACGATTAAATTTTTAATCAAAAATCAATTTTTATCGTTTCTTCTGAAATCTCATGAAATATTCATAAATTCTTACCATAACTCTAACATTTCTGCAGGAAATGAAATGTTTTGAAATATTACTTAAGCATGAGGAGCTTTTATGCAAAAGTGGCATTGGATTTGAATTCGCCACTTTAAGGATTCATAGAAAAATTGCTGGTTTATAGCATAATAACATATGGTTTATGGATAACAATAATGGCAAGAGTGGCAAATAATAGAAATCCACTGGATTATTTATTTCTTTGCTATATTGCCAATTTGCTTATGCAAACGCAACTGATCATTCTATTGTCGCACATGGCAAGCATGTAGACTGCACTGAGGAATATGAGTGATTGAAACGCACGAATAATAAATACAGCTGATACTCTTTAGTGGATGACAAAATAGTCCCCCAAGGTCAATGGGAATAAATAAGGCACCTGCGGTTCCAGAGCTATCTGCACTTTTAGAAGACAGAATCCTATATTTTATTATAAACAACCTAGGATGGTCTCAGTTTCAAAACTTTTTTTGGGTTGTACGTACGTTGTATGTATGTACGTACGTATGCAATTGGTCATTACAACCTTTCAGTCAGGATTACGACCTAATTTCTCACACCACTTATGTTGTGTGTGTTAATTTTATACATGAGTGGTGGGACCTACAGTTTAAAGTCGACTCCGAACGACAGATTTTTGAGAAACTTTTCATGGCAATTTTATTTTTACTCTTCAGAGTTTTTGCCAGAAATCTGCTGAGAGGAAGTCGCCGAAGCAATAATTTTTGTATTTTGTCTTGATGTCTGGCCTGAGGCTCGAATCCTGGCTTTATGTCTAATAAGCCAACACACTACCTACTAGACGACGGCGACTTTGAAGCTGAGTTTTACTTCAGCCAAAATTTATGCTGTTTGTAGGTCTACTACGGTTACCTTCAGACCATCAAATGACGATCGTCTTCAACTGGGTCTGATAGAGGTCAGATGCAATATTAAGAACGTCAAATGTTACTTTCTTAAGATGAATTAAAACCGCTTGTCCGCATAATTACGGAAGAAAATTATTATGAAGAAGAGCTCTTGGTTCAGTTAACATTAGGGACAATTCTAAAATTCATTCATGAAATTCTTTAAGTTGTGGTTGGGTAATCAGCTTAATAACTATTAATGCACAGCTAATACCTAGATATTGAGGTTGGAGTGGTAGCTTTGATGCTCACTTGAGCATGTGAGGCCCGTTGTGACGCCACGGGTAAATGCAATCCCTATACTGACCGAGTTCCACCAAACTGGGGAAGAAGTTGATCAGCGCAAGGTCTGCACAACAGGTATTACTTTCTTAGTTGGTAATTACAACACTTTAGTTAGGAATAGAACCTAGCTTGTAGGGCACACATACATACATACATACATAATTGGCCATTACAACACTTCAGTCAGGATTACGGCCTAGCTTCTCACACAACTCAGGTTGTGTGCGTTACTTTTATACCTGAGTGGCGGTACCCAATGTTTAATGTTGACTCCGAACGATAGATTTTTGAGAGTTTTCAATTCCAACGTAGGTATTGCTACGTTTCTTCTTTCTTAGTTTCTTCATCCTGTAGACATGATTTCTAGGACTCAAATAGGGAAACTATGTTTACCACCCTCCTTCTGCTTATGTTCCCTAATCTTAGCTATCTATTCTAATACCAATGAGATCAAGAATGTTACTATGTGTTACAGATTTTAATGATTTTTCTATTAAATTTCTTTAAGCTGGTTTTCAAATATTTTCAAGTTCTTTTCTTTAATCTTAAGCTCATAAGTACTTCTAACTTTTTGAATAAATGTTTATATGTCGATACTACCTTTAACATCGTTGCCACCACCATCACTACCACACAGCAATGATTACTGTCACTTGGACTGATGTTGCTGAAATGATGATGCTGAAGATACTGCTGCTGTATTTCGTCAGCAGGCAAAAATTTAACGTCACGTTTTGGTATTAAAATCATAATTTTTTTAAATCAAGTCAATAACACCGCATATAACAACAGAAACAAATCCATACAAAAAGGAAAAGGAGACGGAGTACATAAATCTAAGCCGTATCTTGTAAAATAAAACAAAAACGAAAACGAAAATAAAAATAAAAAAGACGAAAGAAACGCGTTGATTGCCTTCGCTTTTTTATTTTTTTTTTTTGCTTCTCATCCTTGGCAACAGGAGGAAGGAGAAACTACGTGCAAGAAAATGAACATCCTAGGGTGTTACGATGGTGTATGTTTGGTGGCTTGGATAAATTTTCTACAAGAAATTTAAAAATGATTTGATGGAATTTTATTTCATTTCAACATCAACGTAGAAAATCCTGTTTATAAAAGACAAGTGCATGTTATTGGGATTTAAAGTAAGAGAGAGAGGGAGGGGGAGAGAGAAAAAGAGAAATAAAAAAACAAAAAGGAGGGATAGATTATAACGACCAAATCGAAAATGAAAAATTTATTTTTCCGATATGAAAATATACTCTGGCATCAAGAAAAAGTTATTGAGAAAACCCAACCAAACGAATAGAAAAATAGGAAAAGGGAAAACAGGGAGACAACAGTTGTACGTTCCACTTAAATACCATAAACATACTTGTGGCATAAAATGTGTACGAACATTGCAAGGATATTCATTTCTTTTGCCCTTTTTTTCTTGTGCAAACTGCTGCTGCTGAAAGTATGAATGAATGAATGAATGAATGAATGAATAAAAAAGTGTATTACGAAAAACGTGATAAAGGCTTAAATGCCACACTATAAAGCAGCATCGGAAAATGAATGAAATATACAGACACACACACACACACACATCTTATGTCATTTGATGGCTGTAAGATGAACAAGTTGGGTAGAAATGTATTTGAAGTATTACAAGTGTAACTTGACATACAATAATAAGCGCCGAGTCGCTATCAAAGTGGATATATGTAGACGAAGAAACCAACTTTATAAAGAAGCAAAAGCATGTGCACATTTGCCTTACACTCATGCCTTAGCATAAGTGGCAGCAAACGAATCAAAAGCAGTAGCTTTAAAATCTGTATCAACATTAACATCGGCTGCAGCATCAGCATCAGCATCTCTTTCGTCATTGTCATCATCATCATCATCATCATCATGTTCAACTTAAGCAGCAGTATAGTTATGCATTTTTCATAACATGAACATGAAGATTTTCCAAAGCTGTTTATAACAAATGTATGGATGTCAAACATACATTTTTCTCTTTTGTTTCCTGTTTCCTTTTTCCTCCTGCTAGAAATAGAAGTTATTTTTTTCTCTCTCTTTTTCTTGTAGGAGAATAGAGAAAAATGTTTGAACATACTTAAGTTCTGGCAACACGTATAAGAAGACGTTACGCTGAATTATGCGAACGTAACGAGTAACGAATGTATAACAATAAAACTACTCACACACATACACATGCATATATATATATGCATGTATACAAAACTTCCTTTTTTTCTTGCCTTTGTATTTTGATAAATCTATGCATATTAGCAGAGATGGGAAGCATTAATAACCAACAATAGATACTTCAAGGACGTTATTTAAGCAGAAATTAAGAATAATCGGTGAATTCGATTTTGTATTCGTTACATAGGTGGACCTCTGATAATAGTATTGCCAATAACCAGCCTCTATGACCGACATAAGGTATTCAGAGCAATATCTGCGATGCAAAGACAACAACTTTGCCTGGCAAATAACGTAGGACTTGCCAATAATTTTTAATTTCGCTTCAAATATCTCACGGTCCTCTTTTGGTTGTTTTGTGGATTTCATTTTGCAATCATTTGAATGTCAATCCAATACCATTTTTATCTCCTTATCTCCTAGTATCCGTGGCTGGGTTGTAGGTCAGATTGTGTCTACAGTCTGCCACTGAAAATTAACTTTGAAAGAAAATCCTCAGTATTCTCCTGGAGCATTGACTTATAAACACTTGCATCTTCTGAGTGTCTCCTGGGAAGGGTTTTTGAGTTTAAAATGTTAACACGCTGCAATGTTGAGTTCCATACATACATACATACATACATTGTTATAATATTGAGTAAAACTTAAAATGCAGAACTGTCATAAGTGTGTTTAGTGAGCATATTACAATTAACCAAACACTTTCTGTTGATATTTGACAACTCAAATGTCAACAGCCACAAACAAAAAACAAAACGAAACAAAATAACAGCTGAACTGCGTATATAATTATGTCTGAACACGTAAAATATTGCACTCAATAAACCGAATATTGACTCAATAAAAGTGCATTTCTGAGCATAGTATAACGTAGTTTTTGGATATTGTCAATTTCTTGATCTAAACCATAAGTTTTCGAGATTATACTTCCAAGATCGAATCCTCAACATTTTCTGGTTCAACACCAAGTAAGTAAGTTAGGGCCACTGACAAATTAGATGTCAATGGAGCGGGAAAAGAGGACATAAATAGAATTGGCCTGGATCTATGCTAGCAAAACAGCAAGACGTTATAGTCCGTACTACAAATCACATATAATGTGATGTTCTAATATAACCGTTTAGATTTCTAAAGGCAATAGACGCCAGATCAGATAAGCTTTTCATTGAGTATTTCTCTGTGTAGACCCAATGCTTTACAACAAAGAAATTGGATGCGACTTTCATTCTCCATCATGTTATTGTAACTCCTACAAAAGCTGTGTATAATTCACAAGGTAGCCACCAAGGAGAAAACAAGTCGATAACGAAATTGGAAAGACAAAGAAATGCTAGAGTGAAACTATGAATATGGCAATGGATAATGTAAACTGAAGCTCATTTAATCGAGGCCCTATGCTCACCATAGGAGCAAAGGGAAATATATACGGGTATTAACATTTTTCCATTTAAAGTTTGGACTTACCAGAGTATTTGTAATACAAAAACTTGTGCACCATTACAGCACACTTAAAGGAAAACAATCACCCAACAGTCATTGAAGAGAAATTTTCAAAAACAAAATTTTTTTTCTTCTTAGCATTATTATTGTTGTTGTTGTTGTATGTGTTGTAATTCCTCAAATACATACAGAATTTCTCATAATGTTCATACATATATTAGCAATAGAAAACAACAGCTGTTTGCAACAACTATTTACAGGGCTTACGCTAATGTGTTGCTGTAGTTATTGCTGGAGAAATTCAATACATATGTACATTCAAAACTGCAGATATGTATGCTGTACAGACGAACACATTAGCAATTGAAAAACAATTGCCCCGACCGTCAGCAACGGCAGTAGTTTTTTTCTTTTCCTTTTCTCTACTTTTGTAAGACGACAACAGCCAATTGATGAGTATGATGATGACGATGGTGATGATTATGTTGCTCATGTTAGTAATGCCGATGTTGATGGTGCCGCTACTGCTGTCGCCATTACAATTGTTATTACAGCGTCAACAGCCTTTAATACAAATACAATCGATGATAAGTCTGTTTATTGTTGTTGTTGCTGCTGTTCGGCAGCTACTCTAATGCGGCAGTCTTAATATATAAACTGAGATTCTCAAGCTGAAAATTGTTTATAACACAAGTGCCCAATAAAAATGTTAAGTGGCTTTGAACAACAAGAACAACAATAATAACAGCAGCAGTGTCTATACGACATTCTTAAGACCCCCATCTCCGGTTCTTCCACAACGTGCCTAATGTGTACCAAGCAGAACAACTGGGAGCAGCAAGTAGAGGGAGGCTGACGTTGAAGGAAAAAAAAAACGAAAACAGAAGAGATCATAAGATTTTCAACACTTGAAGACAAGACATAAGAAGGCACAATAATACTTTGCTCAGAGATAAATAAGAAAATGAATAATAAAGGAAATTTATATAACATTACGACAGGGTAAACCAAATAGGTGGATTTATCTTAGAGAGTTTTTTTTTTAAAGAATTAAAACTAAACTGTCAGAGGAAACAAAAAAAGGCCTACTTTAAATGAAGCAAATTATTCCACAGAAACTTACAGGAATGCAGGAATTAAATCCAAAATATTAAGAAATTATTAACGAACATGACTGTTAAAAATGCATCATCTTTAGTTCCTATTACAAGGCATCTGACTCGGATTACCTTATTCAGTTGATTGATTATTGGTCTAGATTTAGTAGATCCTAGTCGCACGATAAAGCTGTCATCTGTCTTGGCTTAGAAATAACGTTCCCCGCGAAAATTTTTTAGTCATTGAATTCAACTTTTAAGCCAAGAGATGGCCTACAATGGGTAAAATAGAAGTGAAGTCGCCGTAGCCTACTAGATAGTAGGTTGACTTATTAGATGACAGCCAGTGGTTGAATCCCTGGTTCAGTCATCTCAAATAAAACGAAATAAACATCTCGAATAAAAAAATATATCTTCGGCGACTTTCACTCAGCGGGGTTCTGGCAAAATTGCCATGAAAATTTTTTTAAAAACCTCTGTTGTTAGGAATCGACTTTAAACTATTGGTTCCGCCATTTAATAGATAAAATTAACACACAACATGGGTGATTAGAGGAACTAGGTTGTAATACTGAAAAAAGGGATTTAATAACTAATTGAGGCCCGAAAACATAATTCTACTGAGTCACTCGTGTAAAGTTAAAAAAAACTAACCGACACAAAACAATCGTGTACAATCCAATAGTGACAACATAGTTTCAGTCAAAAAGCACCGAAAAATCCATTCCTATCAATATCATCGGGAAAGAATTGATTCTGATCCACACAGATTCAGACTAAAGTAATTCAGTGTATCAAGTAATACGAATAAACTACAGGGTGGCTGATATGTATTGCAACCAACTTCAGGTTGTTATCATTTGTAAACCGCTCGTCTGACAGATTTATTCCAGTGACAGTTCATTTTATTATTTACAAGCTTACAAAAGCATTTTGATCTATTGCGTTCAGAAAAAAAGCTATTCCTGATGGAATTCAAGCGTGATAGTGTTGTGATTGCTTTATATTTGGCTGGAAAACCACAGGTGGCTATCATTAGAGCTCTCCAGCATTTAAATGTGAATAAATCTTTTGTTTCTCGTACCATTGCTCGTTACCGTGATACTGGCAGTGTTGCATCGCGTCCAAAAAGTGGACGAAAAAAAAACGGTAACAACACCAGAAATGATCCGAAAAGTGAAGGCCAGATTTGATCGAAATCCACGAAGCAGTGGTAGAAAAATTGCTCGTGAGATGAACATTTCGCGAGAACGGATGCAACACATATTGAAAAATGAGCTTGGACTAAAACCATTGAAGTTCCAAAAAGTGCAAGAGCTCACTGATGGACAAGAAAAAAGTTAGACTGGAAAGAGCCAAGGAGTTACTTCGCTTGCACGGTTTTCGGTTTTACCGAATTTGGTTTTCTCCGCTGAGAAGCCATTCCAGATTGAGCAGTTTGTGAACAAACAAAATGATCGGGTTTACTTGCCAAAGAGGTCAGCTGAAAATTTACACCTGCGTTTGGCCACCAGAACTCAAGCGCCGCCGATGGTAATGGTGTGGGCTCCATTCCGATGGTCGCTCCCCTCTCGTATTCATCGACCGTGGGGTCAAAATAAATGCCGAATATTATCGGGAAAATGTCTTAAAGACAGTATTGAAGCCCTGGGCAGACAAACATTTCGGCCGCAGACCATGGACATTCCAACAGGACTCAGCACCACCGCACTCAGCACGCGTCAACCAAGAATGGCTTAAAAAGGAGGTTCCTCGCTTCATTTCTACCGCACAATGGCCACCAAAATCTCCGGATCTCAATCCGTTGGACTTTTGCGCCTGGGGCATTTTGGAGAGTAAGGTTCTCACTAAAAAATACCAAAGTGTCGATCATCTCAAGACGGCGCTTCGCCGGGAATGGGCCAAAATATCGCAGAGCCACTTTCGTGCAGCCTGTGATGGCTTTGTCGGCCGTTTGAAGGCCATAATTCGTACCAAAGGTGGCCAATTCGAACAAATCTAAACTGTTTCTAAAATTGGATGTTATTTGCAACATTTTTTGCTTTTAAACAATAAAATTAAAAAAATATAGCGCTTTACTTTGTTGCATTATATATCAGCCACCCTGTAATTGTTCCCTAGTCAAAGACTATAGACTAACCAGACTAGACTAATCTAAGCTGCCCAGAGAGTACCACTACTAGAATATTCCTCAGTTTGCAGACATTGTTGGCCAATAGAGAAAGTGGATGATAGGTTTATCCTCCTCTGCTAACGCATTGTAGCACCTACAAAAGTCTTACAGCTCCTTTATGGCAGTAGAACTACTACACTACTGTAGAAATCAAAGGCATGTCAATGTGATATGTTTATTTCTGCAGCCTTAAAGGATTCACTTTTTTAAGAAAGCAAACATTTTTATTTCTCTTAAATATGAAAGGCTTACAGATATTGTAGATGTAAACAAAATTCTAGTATTAAAATTGGGGAGTCATTGTACTCCCAAGGACAACACCAGTCATCTTTGAAATTCAAATTGTTATCCAACTTTTTTTTAATAAAATTTCCCGTATAGTTTAGGCAAAATTAGAAATTAAAAAAATGTTTTCCAAATTTTAAAAACATCTCCCCTACTTGGTGCACCCTTTAGCTCATACAATGAGTATCATACATAAGCCATTTATGTAATAACTGCACTAACATAAGCCTTAATAAATTTCCTTTTTTTCTTCTTTTTTCCTTTTTCATCTCTTGTTGGTCGTTTCTTTTGATTTCTTATGTTCATATTGTTCTTATTTCATGTTTTTAAGATGACAGTAAATGACAAATAAAAGTGTCAGCTTGACAGCAACAACATCAGAAACAACAAAATGACAATAATTTACAACAATATTAAAGGCAATGAAAATAAAAATACACGAAAACACAACAACTACTTAGAACAGCCAACAATAATAAATTGTTCAACTCGATAATAAAAAAATAGGGAAAACAGACATAGAATTTCAGGGAAAAAAATTCTCACATTTTTTGAAATGGAAATTCCGAATCTTTTTAAAATATTTAAGGGATCTTAAAGATTTTTAAAGGCAATAAGAAGAAAATGCTCTTAATGGTTAGAAGCTGTTAAGGAATTAAAAATCGAATAAAATTTCAAGTGAATTTTGTCAATTCAAAAGATAAAATTACGGAATTTATGAGTGAAATTATTTTTAGAATACAAAAGGAAAATCTATTTTCCAACATTGTATCTCCAAGGCTCTTGGGATTCATCATCACAAGTCTTTTCAGAAAATCAGGATCAGTATTTAAAGTGAAGTTATAAGTTCTCAAGTAATGTTCAAGAGGCAAATTGCCTCGTCAAGATCAAATAACTTTCGATAACGTTCAACAAACGTTTCACATCGCTTGGTAGGAAGACGTCATACGCAACTACTCAAATGGTAACGAAATAATTTTCCATCAATAGTTAGTCCACCTGTTCCAATTGTTTCTCAGTAGATAGGTCATGAACACAAGTTCAAAACATGGTGCATCGTAGTCATTTTCTTATAAAGTACTAAGACTTGGGAGTCTCTCATGACACTCTACATGAGGTGCTTCACGCCAACTCATAGATTTGGTTTTTCCGAATGAAATTTTTCTATTCTCGCACAAGATCTCTAACATGTAAGTAAAGCTAGAAAACCCAGATATATTATAGTTTAAAGTCTGACTTGAAATAAAAACCAAAGCCTTACCACGGGGGCTATCATACATTCGAATACGCTAATAGCTTCTGCTAGCTAGGGTCTACGGCGGCAATGAATAGCGATGCAGAAACAGGCGTAAACAGCAGCCTCAGAAAAGCAGGAGTAGCATTGGGACACTTTTAATTAGTAGATAGAAGATTACAAATATGCTGACGAATTAAGCTTAGAATATTCAATACATTCGTAGTTTCTGCTATTGTACAGAAATCACAACTGACCAGAATCGATTACAATCAGACAAAAACTACAGGTGGTAATCAACACGAGCCACAGAATAACTTCCAAAATAGTCTGATCCAACATCAGCAGCAGTATGGATCTCTGGAACAAATGACGTACACATACTAAAGCAAATTACATGCATACATACATATATAATTGGTCAATACAACCCTTTAGTCAAGATTACGACCTAGTTTCTCACATCACTTTTGTTGTGTGCGTTGATTTTTATACATGAGTGGCGGTACTTACAATTTAAAGTCGACTCCAAACGACAGATTTTTAGAGAAACTTTTCATGGTAATTTTATTTACTCTCAGAGTTTTTGCCAGAAATCTGCTGAGAGAAAATCGCTGAAGAAATATTTTTCCGTACTTTGTTTAGTTGGAGAAGTCTGACCTGGGGGGTTTGAACCGAGGCCTGTCGTCTAGTATACTAAAGCAAATTAATTGCGGAAAATAGAAGAACTACCATAAGGGCAAAACCCTGTAGCATTATAAAAATGACATTAAAGTCAAATTTTAATGGATCAAGAAGCCACGGTTTTCCAGAAATCACCTGAAGTTGTACGATTTTCCAATGGCTATAATGTTGCGGAGGTGCAAAATATACAGCTACAAAACTATTAAGATGAAGAGGACTCTACCTGCCTCAGGTGTCATGAATGGCAAAAAACCATGTTCTGGGAAGAAATTTTGTCAATTATTATTATTACATACATAATTGGTCATTACAACCCTTCAATCAGGATTACAACCTAGTTACTCACACCACTTATGTTGTGTGTGTTAATTTTATACATGAGTGGCAGCACCTACAGTTTAAAGTCGATTCCGAATAACAATTTTTTGAGATACTTTTTCATGGCAATTTATATTTCCTCTCAGATTTTTTGCCAGAATACTGCTGAGAGGAAGTCGCCGAAGAAATACTTTTTGTATTTTGTTTTGATGTCTGGCCTGGGGCTCGAACTAGAACTACCTACTAGACTACGGCGACTTCCTCGTCTAGTATACTAAAGCAAATTAAACGCGGAAAATAGAAGAACTACCATAAGGGGAAAATCCTGAAGCATTATAAAGATGACATTAATGTGAAATTTTAATGGATTAAGAAGCCACGGTTTTGCAGAAATCACCTGAAGGTGTACTATGTTCTGGGAAGAAATTTTGCCAATTATTATTATTATATGCTTGAATTAAACGTTTCGCATGTGGCAATTACGACTTTGAGTGTTTTGAAGCGTTTGATGTTATTTTTAACGTGAAAGTTCATATAAATTCCGAGACATACTTTCTCAATAGCAGAAAATCTCTTAAAATACAGTGTACTGCTGACGTTTTCATAAACTCAACTTCGTATGTCGCACATGACATTTATTTAAAAAAGAAATCATTTTAAAAATTTCTATTTTACAACACCCTGACCCTTCAGTTATTTTTTTTTTTACAAAAATTCACAATTTTTTCTTTTTATTATTAGCGTACACAATAGAAAATTAAATATTTATGGCAAAATATTGTATTTCAACTTTACTTTATAGTTTTAATACATATTATTTTTGTCTAACAATTTCTGTATTTCTGTTTTCTTTTTTATACATTCAAGTTGTATAAAAAATAAATTCGTTAAAACTAATTTTGCGCAAATGCTTCTGCAGCTGCTGCTGCTGCTGTAGTAGAGCTGCTGTTATGATCCCAAAACACAAAAAAGGTCATCATTTTTTATGTCCCTTTTTGAACGTGATAACTTGAGGGTTTTATGCAGATATTTTCATACAATTTTCAGTTTAATATTCGAATTTTGAGCAGAAATAAAATGTTCAACTTTACGACAAACTATCAGAAAATATTTCAGAACAAATAAAAATATTTGTATTTGAAAATCATATTTCTGTATGAAAGGGAAAAATTCTAGTAAATATGTTTGAAAAATTTTTTAAATATTGATAAAGTAAACTAAATTCCACTAAAAATTATACGCCAAAAAAATGTTTTAAAAAACTTTAAATTTTTTAGTGAGATTAAATTTTTAGAGGAAAAAAAATGAATTTATTTAACCTGGAATGACGATGTTACCTCAAAGACTACTGTTGAGGATAAGGGCAGCTTATAAAGTAATGGAATTCTCTGTGAACTTTGATTGTTTATGACATTCCATATAAGTTTATTTAAGTTTTCATACCTAACATTACGTTATCAACCTGTTGCACTATATTAGCGTTATTTAGACTTTATATAGTTCCTAACATCTCCACTTCAAATACACTAATTGACAATTATGGCAATAGCTAAAGAAAAATTTAAATACTGGAAGGTGTTTTTCAATCTGTCTTAATAAGCAAATATGCATGAGGTTGTCATAAATGTACCTTTTCAAGACATAGAGGTATTAAAATATGAGGCACCGATTTCTGTGGTCAAAACGGTAAAAACATCTGTTTTGAATAGTGGTGGACGATATACGTACAACGATGTTTGAAAAGCACTCAATGTAACTTATCGATACAACATATCGATGTAACTTATCGAAACAACTACATGCGCTTTTTTATTGATCAACATCGATTAAAAACGATGCTTTTTATTCGACGCTTCGAAATTAAATACAAATACTTATGGAAACACAATATGCCATGAATAATCCTCTGGCAAAAACTCTGAGTAAAAATTACTGCTATGAAAAAAAAATTCGTTCGGAGTCGACTTTAAATTGTAGGCCCCGCCACACATGTATAAAGTTAACACGCACAACATAAGTGGCGTGAGAAGCTAAATCGTAATTCTGACTGAAGGGTTGTAATGATCAACTATGTATGTATGTAATCAACATATAAATTTGATAAAACATTTATCCATTCTTCAAATGTATTCAGTTCCTCAAAGTAATAAGAGTGAAAGTGAAAGAGAGTATCCATGAGGATATCAACCGGGCTTTATTGCAATGAATGGCGATCAAATTAAATCCAATATTTACACTCTGCGATGTGGAGAAAAAAATATCATAAGCTACGCCTGGAACTTGTGTAGCGTTAATGCACCTCAAAAGAAAATATCTGGGTCCTTTCAAGTAATAGGCAGTGAGTTATCCGTACTGATGTCAAATAACATCAAAAACTTTTCCAAAGCAACTGAAATTCTTCTCAAGGCCTGCTTTGGAATAACAGAATGTGCCATGTGTTTTAACATACGTTCGATTCTACGCACTCCAAAAAACAATGCCTCTGAACCTCTTGAGATACTTAGGCAATAAGAATTGAAATATTTAGAAAGATAGTGATTATCAGCTCCTTATGTATACATACAGTCACACAGATAATTATACGTACCCCCCTAAAAATCAATTTTTTAAAAAGTAATGAACTTCTAATCTAAAATTTCTTTACATTAGCGTCTGTAACGACACATTTACTTAAATAAAGAAAAACATTCCCAAAATCTATGAATTTGACTGCAGTTTGCTTAAAACCAATATGGCAGCACAGAAAATTATACGTACGACGTATATTTCGTATAAAATTTCTCCAAGGGTAGCCCGGTATATAAAAGGTATTGTGGACAAAAATCCTAGGACTACAGCCGTAGAAATACGAAATACCTCGGAAAGTGATCACAGTGTTATTGTGCATTCCGAAACAGTTCGAAGTGTTTTGAGAAAGAACGAGAACAAAAAATAATTTGTTCGGTTGTGATGGAAAACAAAAAATTTGGCGCAAAAATCAGTTGACTTGTCCATATATTATCATTTTAAAAAAAATGATTTTTAGGGGGGGTACGTATAATTATCTGTGTGACTGTATATGTATTTTACAGGCTCTGACCGGTTTGACATCACACGAGGAAGAAATCTTATATTCAAAATGATCATGTTATGTGAGTGTTTCTATTGAAAGAATTAAGAAACAAAGAAACAGACAGCCAAAACATATTGCAAAGCTGTCAATACAATCTGAAAGATGCACTGTTTTATGCGGCTTGTGGACCGGCAACATCATGAGACTGTTCTTCCTTTTAAAGATCGCTATCTTACTATGTGATCACAACAGGTTATTATTACCCAAAATGAAAGAAATGGAATGTTGTTTCATAAAGATAGTGCCACATGCCACACTGCTTGCCATGACCTTATTTGACGAGTTTTGTAAGTAATTAATATTACGTTTTGTCGTATATATATATATATATAAAACAATATTACAGATGTCATTGGTGAGGTGCAGAACAATATTCACTAAGAATTGTGCAAAAATTTGAGCTAACGAAAGGGTTATCTACGGCATTCCCACTGACAACATTTAAATGTAAAAATATTTGAAAATGACAGCCACCTACCCTCTCAATTTTTCTGTGTGTGTGTCTACTTTTTATCTGAGCCTGCTCACCGCATAATCAACAATTTTATTATACCGTCTGATAATTTGCTCTGTAATTAAGCTGTTATTTAATTGAAACTTTTTTTAAATCTTCATGAGGCATTTAAATAATACCATTTAGTATGTAATTAATTTATGACATTTATGGTTTTTCTGTTTTAATTAAAAATGTTAATTTAGAAGATTACGTCTTGGCCTTTATTGGCCTAATATTTTGACATCCATTTAGTCTCTAATGTAACGTAACGAAAATAAAAATGAAAATAAATAATTAAAGCAAATATTTATTAAATGTCTTTTAATTAACTAATCTAATTGGTGATTATTTAATACGTTTATTTTATTACGGAGCTAAGTTTGATATTTCCCCAGATGAGTTAATATATTTGGCCTTTAGACGCACACAAGCACACACACACACACAAGACACGATAGACAAGACGACTTTATTTCATATCCAGAGCGAGAGAGAGATAGAGGCAATTAAGTGTAACAGAAATTTTTCATACTTCTTCTAAGGCTATGAATAATAAAATAAAAATGAAAGAAAAGGAAAGGAAAAAGAAAAAATGACGACAAAAAAATTAAAAATAATTTGAATAATTGAAGAATTTAGTAGACCAACCCAAAAAGAATTTTGTTTGGAAATGTATGTCAAAAACTTTTTCTCAACTTCCTTCTTCTCTCTCTCTATATTTATAAGCAAATAAAAACTAAACGAAAATGATAAAACAAAAACAACAACAACTGAGTTTATTTAGGAAAAAATTAAAAACTTTTTCAGTTTTAATAAATGCTAACGAAACTCTGAACGAGTATTAATTTATACGTTTTGAGTTGTATTATTTTTTATTTTTTTCTTAATTAATTCATTAAAAACTCATCAGCATGAAAACGATATAAAAACAAAAACAAAAACAAAAAAATTTTAAACTAAAACTAAAACCCAAAAAAAAAGAAGAGAAAATACCAACAAATATTTGTTGAAATGGAAAAACAAACAAATCATTATATGCTGCAAAACACTACAGCACTTAGTGAGGATAATAATGATGGTGACGATAAGTTTAAGGATGAGGAAGCTATAGTTTATGAAACTACGGGTACTATTAAAATAATAATATTAAAATAAAGAATTTTTGTTTTCTTTTTTTTAACAATTTGTGTAAAAAAATATTTAAAAAAATTGTTTTTTTAATAAACTTTTCATAACACAAATCAACTACTTTCTCCCTCAATTTTAGTCCTTCAACTAATGCATGTGTTGACCAGTTTTAATAAAGAAAACAACAAAAACTTTATTGTTTCATTATATTTTTTTGTTATTAGGATACAAAAAAATTCCATAAATTTATATTTTTCAGTAAAAAAAAATATGGAATTATTATTACGATCGTATTAAAACACAGAACACACATGCAAATCTGTCAGACACATAAAAAATATTGAATATGCATACGAGAATAGATGATTTCGTTTTGAACCATTTTAAGGGAATCATACTGAAATGGCTAACAATTCTATTCTTCTTTTTTTCATAGAACAAATAAAAACAAGTTATTTTCTTAATGTTGTTTAAAATTTAAATGAAATTTTAAATTCAGTTGCCATTGACAGTGACTGAGTAACACTATGGTTTAGTAGAGGGAAAAAGTTTAAAAAAATCTCTACGGATAAGCTTAAATGCTTTAAAAGATTATGTACATAAAGATTTACATTCGGCGCCATTGCATGTCTGAATCAAATTAAACTAATTTTGCTAAACAACGTTTTATGTTAAAGAAACAGTTTCATAGAAAACATTACGAAACTCAGCCGCCTCTATGTATATTACTGCGCATAACTGCAAGGTCTCATGGCTACTTAACAACCCTCAACTCAACTTTGAGGTAAGATTAGGTGGGTACCCTTTCGTCTGTGGGATTCATTGGTGACCGATAGGGACACTATACCACCCTAAGAAATTCTAACTAGCAACCCCTCTTCCTTTATTCATACTTGATGTCCTACTATAGAAAAAGAAAGCTTTTATGATGATGTAATTCCACAACATATATGTTATAACCGAGGGACCAATAATAATGATACATACATACCTACATAATTGGCCATTACAACCCTACAATCAGGATTACAACTTTGCTTCTCACACCACTTCTGTTGTGTGCGTAGGTTTTATACATGAGTGGCCGGACCTACAGTTTAAAGTTGACTGCGAAGGGCAAATTTTTGAGAAACTTTTCATAGCAATTTTATTAACTCCCGGAATTTTAGCCAGAAAAATACAGAGAGAAAGTCGCTTCATATTTCATCAAACTCTTTGAGACTAAACAACCATTAAAATTTACTTGATATTGTAGACATGAGGACAGAGTGATTGTCGTTCTACTATTAATAGGTTAGAACAATTAAAGCAAAAATGCTGTGCTCGTGAAGTGCTGTTTAAAAACACATTTTAGCGTGTTTAAGCACACACTAAAGCAAGACCAGACAAAGTGCTCACTTTCGAAAAAGAAGATCCTTATAAGCAAAGTCCTTTACAACAACTCAACATAGATGGGAAGCATAGAAGCAGCTATAGGAGTCTAACTGCATGCTTAGCTAGAAAATTTTTATCAATGAAATCGATACAAAGCAAAGAATTAATAAGAAGAAATTAGTCCATGGTTTTACGTGAGTCTCGCCGCGATGGCTTGCCCCACGGTGCTCTAAGCACGGGTGGAAACAATGCGTCTACCAGCGCTCCCACGCACAATGATGCAACCCTACACAATGCATCATTACATCACCATACATGAGTACCAATTCGAAGCCTTGCATTTGGACAAGACTTCCCTCTTGGTTAGGGGTGGGAGACTATATAAACTCCACTTCTCCAACGGTTGAGAGTGCAACGCCATATCGAGCTTGCGCTCTTCCCGCGATTTGGGTTTAAACCACAGCCGCCACGTTGCTCCCACAATGGGGCCGCACCATTGCCGGGCAGAGACAAGTCTCTGGGGCTAACGACACCCGTGGTACCAGCATTAAGCCTCCTGTCGAGCTTCGCAGTCCAGTCTACTACCAGTTGAACTCCAAACAGTTCGTGACTGGTGACCCTTTGAACGACAAATAAGAAGGTAGGATATTTTGTGACAGTATTATGTGGCTTAAAGAAAATATGTAGAAGATCAGTATTGCAGTGTAAACGTACTTTCATTATTGGCCATTATGGCTTTAGTCAGGATTTCAACTTAGCTCCTCACACCGTCTATGCTGTGTCTTCGACTCCCACATGGCACTTAATTACTCCCACAATATTTGCAGCAGACTAATCAGGGGAGGACAAAAAAAATATTTTTTTCATAATTGATGCCCAAGTTGAGGTTTGAACTATTGGACTCTCTTTGAGGAAGCCAACGCCCTACTTCCTGGGTTATAGAGACCACATAGTGTAAACGAGTACAGCTTTTTAACACATCTACAAACTAAATCCAATATTTAAATTCAAGTTGATTGAAAACATTTGATTTTTTCATAAAAAATTTAATGTTGCCTCAAGTTCCTCATTAATTCCACCTGAAAAAATCTGTAACCATGTACATATGTAACGTTGCATGTTTCAATAAAAAGCTCAGCGAATGGGTAATTGCTTTGGCAGCCTAATGGTTAATGTGCTAGGCTATTAGGGTAAGAGTCGTGGGTCGAATTCCCACAAGTGATAATGGATTGTAACACCATACTGAGCATAAGGCCTTAGTTACTGAGCTCGTAATTATAACAATATTATTTGTAATTATATGGTAATAAATAAATAAATACGTAAATAATCTAAAACAATAGAGAATTACACTGACGAACGAGTGTAACTTGAACATTTTTTTTTTTTTTTTGATTTTAAAGTGTTAAAAGAAATCTTCAGATTAAAGATAATCAACAACAATATGAATAAACAAAGCAACAACAGCAACAAAAATACTTTAATGAAATATAGCATTAAAAACAACAATAAAAAATACATTTTAATATTCCTTATCTGGCTAGAGCTAATGATTTATGGCAAATAAATTGTGGGGCTTTCGGTTTTCCATTGTTTTGATTTTGTTAAGCGGAAACAATTTTTATTTTTTTTTCTTTTATATCCCCAGACAACCCATTGTGATTCATATCTTTCAGAGTATCAACGACAAAAAAAATTAAAGAAAGTGTTTATGCATGTCAATTCATTCTTTATTTACTCTTCTCCGTTACTTTCGATTGTTTAACTAAAGGGGTGGCGGTGGTAGTGGTAGTGGTGATGGCGGCAACTCATAATAATATCCCCACATATTTTTCTTTATCCGTTTATTTTTGTGCTTTTTTTTGCATATTTTTTAATAAAGTTAGCAAAAATATGCCAAAAGGAGAAGTGAAATGAGCATATCTTACACTCAATGAAACTTTTATGTCAAATTTATGTTAATACATTATGAGCAAACAACAAAAAAAAGGAAAAGGAAAGGAAAAAGGAAGAAGGAAGAGAAATAAAATAAATACAAACAAAAAAAAAATAAATAAAAAAATAAATAAAAAAAATAAAAAAACAGTTTGCATACATCAAGGCAACCAAACCCCTATTTTTCTTTCGTTCGTTCGTTTTATTCACATTTTAACCAATAACCTTGTAAAATATTTGAAAACTCCCCTAAGACTCTCTGGTCTTTATCAGTACGTTACATATTTTCTGAAACTTTTACTAAACAAAAGCATATAAAAAATGTCTATTTAAGGGGTTTCTTAGGCCAAGGCAAAGCTTTTGCCGGAAAACGTAATAGAGTCATAAAAATTGCCACAAATTATCTAAAAAAAAAGAGAAGAAAAGAATAGAAATGAAGAAATTTTTACCCCCTGCGTCGCTGTTAACATAGCAAATGAAAGCGAAAACGAAACGATAACGTTTTTAGTAAGTAAACACATGTAAAACTCATATAAAATGGATGGAAAAAGGATTTAAGTTTTGGTAGGTGTTTGAGTGGCATATTTTGTTGTTATTCCTTTGAATATTTCTTTTCTTTTTTTGCAATTTTCTATGGCCAGAGATTTTAGGAAACAATTCGTAAATTGCGTAACAACTTAAGGGTTTACTTAAATCCGTTTCCTCTCTTATATTGGTTTGATTTTTTTATTTTTTTTTTATTTCGTCGTTTTATGTTAAACACTGTAATCAGAGATTTAAGAGGATGATGTCAATTGAGCATAACTAATGATAATTTTTTTCTCGTTTTTGAAGATTGCTTTCTATAATGGACTTATCTACGCAGCCTTTAAAGTAACAGAGTAAGAAAATAGCATTAAAAATAGTTAGAAAAGAGAACAGCGATAATGTCGAGCAAATTAGAAGTAATTTTTGTCTCTAAGATGTCATATTTACCGCGAAATTAAAAGGCCAATACAGACTAGAACTTCCACCAAATTGCGGAACATCAACTTATTGATGTATGCTTACACATTTAAAAATATCGCTGGACAGTTTTACACTGGAATTACAGTCAACATTAAATACGGGAATCGAACTAAAATAATAAAAAATGGTTCAGTATTCGCATCAAGCAACATAAAACTGCAAGATTTCAAAGTTGCCAGAATTTAAAATCTTTTTCCAATTAAAATCAAAATATGAATAATATTTGAGACTTCAAATTAATTTACAATTGATGATTTGCCTACTGTAGGAAGTTCTGGAATGACAGGGTTACCAACTGCCGTTGTTTACAAAGCACGTAAAATATGAAAATTTATTTATTGTACCGGGAAGCGCTCAGGAATTTTGGAAAAAACGTAAAGTCACCGTAGTATAGTAGGTAGTGAGTTGGCTTATTAGACGTAAAGCCAGGGTTCAAACCCCAGGCCAGACATCAAAACGAAATATGAAAAAAATTTTCTTCGTCCACTTCCTCTCAGCAGATTTCTGGCAAAAGCTCTGAGAGTAAATAAAATTGCCATGATTTTGCATGAAATGTATGTATGTATATATTCATTAAAAGTTATGATCTCTTTTAAGAAGTAGTGATCATCGCTAGCAGCGTTTAACATTATTTGGGTGATGCACTTTTGCATATTTGGTGGTAAAATTACAATTAAAAACCCAACTGAGAGATGCCTCTGATTAACAAAGTTTTCTTTGCTTCTGCCGCATTTACATTACGTATCACGCTAAAGTATAGCATGCTTTTAGCTTGTCATTAAGTACGATATAATGACCGTCTCTCAACTGCTTACTGCAATCAATCCTTTTGAAGCAGTCGAGACAACTTATTTGCTTTTAACGAATATTACGCAATTATCCGCTAAGACAAGGATAAAATCTAGCGAGGCAAATCGCATAATTTTGCTGATCAATTGTGGCCACCGTGAAGGTGAATTTGGTCTAATTTAATGAATTATTTTTCTAATTTTATTTTCTATTTGTACTAAAATACCTGACAACGTTGTATTGAAACCACATACCGTTCATAGCATTATTTTGCAGGCCACGAAACTCGCTTATCATACTTCCATAGCAATCTGAACTGATGGTAACGGGTCTTCCAGTTTCATATGTGGAATAAAATGGCCCATAATGACTCGGATGCAATGGTTTTTCTAAAATTTTCTTTGAGTTTTGCTTGATGACATAACCACCAAGTGAGAAATGAGCATCAATTGAGAAAGAAAATGTTGCTCGAAAAAAGGCAAAGAAGAGTAACCACTTTTGTTATGTGTTTGAAGAATTTTTACGTTCGTTCTTCGATCAAAATTTAATGCAAAACAAATACCTTTCACGAAATAAAAAACATTTAAAATGAAAGATATATCACAACTGAGAGCCTTGCCAATCGGTTTTATTGAACCACTAACCGAAAACCCCATAGTATACAGTCAGCGCCATAAGTGAGTCAACACTTTTGTTCTTAAGTATAAAACAGTTTTGTTCTTAAGTATAGAAAAGTTCCTTTATCATGAATTGTTGTTTTTGTTTTAACATTTTATAAGTAATAAATAAACGTTTTTATTTTTGGAAATTTATTCGACTATTCTCATTTACTTTTCTCGCTATCCTAAGAAAATGAATTATTTCAGTGGTGTTTATTCACTTTTGGCGCTGAGTGTATATTTAATTGTTAGCTTTTAAATCCACTATGCTACGCCGTAAAGCATTGCGCTATTTTTACGATATATTTTACGTTTTAAAGTCGTAAATATGTTACGTGAGATATAGGATGTTACAATAAGGATAATACGTAACAAAAGTTGATGTATCGCAATATATTACTTTGTATTGTAGATTGCTACACTTCATATTTTATGTTGTAACGAACATTATAAAGTAATACGTTACGTTATAAAATGCATATGGTATATGGTAATACAATATTTTGAGTAGTAACGTAAAAGCTTTATAGATTACGTTTTGAATTTACATATTATTTTATAAGCTAATGTTTTATGGCTTCTTCCTTAATCCTAATCCTTCTTTCTTCTCCTATAATAACTAATATTTTGTATTAAATTACATGCATACACCACAACGTAACAAGTTACGTAGTAATCTCAATAAAAGCTTAAAGCATTTGCAAATTTGTTGCAATAATTACAACGAAAATTCTATTTCGATCTCTTCTGGCTAAAATAAAGAAAAAAGGGAGAAAAAATCGAATTTCCTTTTGTAAGCCATAAAACGCAATTCGAAATATTTGCTCGTTCTTGTTTCATTTCTTTCAGCCAGCCAGCCAGCCAGCCAAGTTGTGTTGGTCTATTAGAAATGTGTGTCAATGATTTTGAAGAGGCGACCATCTTTTCTCCTCTCCTACACAGTTCACATTTTATAATCTCAATTTCTAAGGACATATCGGAAAAAAAAAGCAATAAAATATGAGGGTGGGATTAAAAGTGTTACAAATTTCAAATAATCATTGTGTTCTTCTTTTTTTTTTGCGATTTTTCTTCTTTATTTGCTATTGCCTTCTATGCTTTACATACCATTAGGGGTTCAAAGGTTTATTGGCGAAAGTGTTATAAGCACTGACTGAATATGAAGATTTCATATGCAAGAGCAGAAGCATACAAAAAAGGCTCAAAAAAGGAAGGGGAAGGGAAGGAGTGGGTGAAAAAAGTTTGAAGCCATTATATGACGCGTAACGACTTTATGAAGACGAAAGTTAAGGAAATGAAAAATAGAAGGAAAAAATGATGGACAGTGACAAACAAAGTTGCGTAATGAAGAAGAGAAGAGGGAAAAAATGTTAAAAAAAAGTTAAAATGCCTAAAGGAGTTAAAGACTATAATTGTGTTGTAAAATCGAAAATGGATGGATTTACTTACCCTGGCCTTTTGTTGGAATAATTCTGAAAAGAAAAAGAGAATACAATTTGAATACATTTTATAGGTAAAAATAAATATGAAAATAAAAACTAAATGAAGTGGAAAGTTGAACAAATTTCAAAAATCATATTTCCATTATCAAAAATTGCAACTTAAATATGAAATGTATTTCAAAAATTTCTATTAAATGGTGTACAAGGCTGAAACTGAAAAAAAAGTGATGATGAAATGATGTTTTCTAAACAATACAAATACGTGTTAAATCATAATGAAATATTTAAAATATAAATTGATCCAAAAGCCATTAGGCCATACCACATACAACATATGTTGCTTCTACCACCATGCATGCATTCATTAGCTCCAAAAAAAAGGAAAAATCGTTCAAAAACCATTTACGAAATTTGTGTGAAGCAAGAACAAAAAACAAAAAAAAAAACGAAATCAAAATAAACCATATTTTAAATGATTTTACAATTTATTGCTCTTCGTACGGCCAACCGGTCATCAGCTCAGCTACTCTAGTGTGAGTTAGAGATTTTGGGCAACAGGAATTGGCGCCTTTAAATTCAACAAATAATTGTGAATCTGCTTTTGCCAATTTGCGTATAATTTGCGTACAACATGCCACGTAGGAAATTGTTATCACAAAAACAAAAGCAGCTCTCGGAAATGGTGATATATTTGCCTACACCTTTAGCAACAAAAAAACAAAAAACCCCGCACACATTTAGTGATGCGTCATCATGCACTTTTCAATTTAAATGGAAATTTTATTTCGCCCATCCTCTGATATATAAACGCGTTGTTTTTCTGTGAGTAGAAATGCCAAATGATTTTAAAATTTTGCATTAAAACATGCAATTAATGTATGTATGTATTTTGTCCGATTTCAAATTGTTCTCAATTAAATTGAAATACAAAAACTAAATTACAAAAACAACACCTAAAAACAGAGTTGCTTTTTCAACATTTGCGGGCCACCAAATATTTAGCCGCTAGAGAGTCAATGAGAAACAAATATTTTAACTGCCATTATTGTAAACAAAAGCCAACAGAAACAATAATACCAAAAAAAATAAGCATAACCCAGTGAACAATATGGTTTTTAATTTCGAATTAATGGTTTTTGATTTAACGCTCATCTGGAGCACTTGGATCAATTTGTTCAATTTGAAAACTTTAGGTTTCTAATAAGATTTTGTAAAATTTCTATATGTGGGCCATAGAATTAGATTACGAGAGGCTTTACACATCAATAAAGAGGGTGGTAGGTAGTATGCTAGTCTATTACTGTGATGGACGCGAATTCGATTTCTATCCGAACGTCTGGTGTGACATACCTCATCTACATATAAACAGCAAACGAACCAAGTGTTAGATTGTATTTAATTGAGACTGTATGGACAATTTCTTAAGCGGCATTAACCCATTAATGCCCGAATTACTTTTTTTTCTAACGGTTACCGTTTTGTTTTTTTACCCCAATTTCCTCTCAGAGCATAAAAACTAAGGCAACTTCTGCTGGCAATTTAAGTTGCCACTGGGCACTAATGGTTTAATCGCGAAAAACGAATGATGAAAGTTGGTTTTCAAATGCTTCCACGTTAGGCGGCTATCCGCTTAGAGACGAGGTACACAATAAAGTCTAGAGGAGTCGAATCGCATAAAGTATTCTTTTTGGAAACTTCTCATACAATAGAACCAAAATCCGTCATGTTGTGTGAGCTGTAGGACCGTCTTTATTGAAATCACATACCGTCCAGTACAGAATTTTCATTAGGAGGCTAAAATTAGTTGGTAATCATACGGTCATTGAATTGACGGTAACGGTTCTTCCATTACAACCCTTCAGTCAGGATTACAAACCTTGCTTCTTACACCACCCATGTGATGTGTGACAATTTTTCTTCATGATTTTAATTTTATCCATGGCGGGACTCACAGTTTAAAGTCGACTCCGAACGACATATTGCTGAGAAACATTTATTTATTCCAGATTTTTTTTTAAAGAAAAATTCCGGAAGAAAGCATTTTTTCATATTTCGTTATGTTCGAGATGTCTGGGCTGGAATTGAACCATGGTATCACATCTAATAAGCCAACACAATAACTTCCAGACTACGACGGCTCTTCCAGATTTGTTTTCGATAAAACACCGCCCAGACACCTTCAGCCCATAATTCACATCAAACAATCGGTTTTTTCGAATGCAGTTGCTTTTCCACAATCCCTTCTCTGTTCTCCAAACCTCATATGCGTCAATTTTGCTAGTTTACGCAAGCACTGGATAAGAAATGAGCCTAATCGCAGACGAAAATTTTGCTCAAGAAATTGGCATTGAAAGCCTGTTACTATAGCACCCAATCAGCATGTCTACAACATTGTGAATGCTCAGCCTTCAGGCTTCAATTGTTGCGAGAGTTGAATTTTATCTGGAGAAACATGCAAATTTGAATCCAGCATACACTGAGCGCCAAAAGTGAGTAAACACCACTGAAATAATTAATTTTCTTAGGATAGCGAGAAAAGTAAATGAGAATAGTCGAATAAATTTCCAAAAATAAAAACGTTTATTTATTACTTATAAAATGTTAAAACAAAAACAACAATTCATGATAAAGAATTATCCGGCACACTTTCTTCAAAACAGAAGTTAAATTTTCTACAGCACAAATATGCATTGGCCTGCCCACGCTTCCAGACTTTGCAAATTTCTTTAAATTCTTGCCAATTCCTTACAAAATAGATTGATTATGATGACCTTAATCACTCCGTTATGCTCGAAAAGTCGCCACTTTTGATTAACTACTTTTTCTTTAAGTTTAAACAATTTTTATGCGTCTTAATATTCATACAAAATACGACTCTTTTGTTTATTTCAAATTCGATTTCCGATTAAAGTCTTTGCGTAACATAAAGTTTTCTCCATCATTCAATTATCTTGGTAACCCATTAGTATTAAAACGATTAGAGAAATTTACTTTTGTATTTTATGAGGCACTAATTTTACTGTTTCATTAAAGTTGCTTGTAATTATTCCCCAATTGTTCATTGGGTGAATTTTATCACTCCTCAGACGCATTTTACATGCCTGAGATTTATTATTATGGTTCCTCTACAAATTGCAAATAAAACAGACACTTTTTCAATGCCTCTCTGCATGTTTAATGTTTGTTACTCGTATAAATACAAGACAAAAAACATACAAATTCACATAAAAAAAATCCAACAGATTCAAATAACGCATCGAAATTATTTTTAAAAACTTTGCAGACTATTAAATGAGCAAAAAAGTAGAAGAGGAAAAAATTGGCAAAAAAAATATTTAAATGTGCTGCGTGGCTTTGGTGATGTTGTTTTAAAATGAATGGCAATTAATTCGCCATAAATTTAAAAAAACTCGTGCAAATTGTATTCCCCAGCATCAGCCATTGAACAACATCCGCCCACCCAACACGTCGAAGCAATCAATAAGAAAAAATTTTACAAAATGAATACAAAAAAAAAAGTACAAGTGTTTGTTTTATTACCCGAAATAACCATGTTTTACAAATTGACATTATTTTCTCTTCTTTTTATTTTTACTTCCGCATCAAACCCATGGGCCTGTTGATAAATTTTTATTGTTTTTGTTTTAAATTTTTCGAAAATGAAAATAAATAACAAATCATGATGCTAAAGGCATAAATAATGTCACTGGAAAAGCGATTAAGGAGTTGCTATCGCTAGCCAGGATGAATAATTTGAATAGATTTTAATATTGTATAGTACTTATGGATTTGATAAGCTTATTTTATTCCTAAAGTTTATTGATTTTGTTTTGTAAACCTTTCCTTAATTTCAATATTTTTCTTTGAAATCATGTTCACTTTGTTCAGAGGTTAAGTTTCCTGACAGTTTCTTTTTTCTGTTTCTGTTTTTTTTATTGAGGTTATGTTTTCAATATTGATACCGTTATGATTTTCCTTTGGTAATAATAAGCTTGAAAATATGCTTCTAATTTTTTTTTGTTGACCTAAATTAGAAATTTACAAGGATTGGCCTATCCCTACTGGCCTGTATATGTTTTAACTTTTTTCTATTGTTCTCCTTCAAATTTATTTGATTGCGTTTAGGCGTCTACTTTATTTCTTTTTAAAGACTCGTATTCACAGTATTTTCTGTTTCAATTTTTTGAGTATTCTTGGTTTAATTCACTTTTAGCGTGAATAATAGAATTAAGTCTGCTTGTGAAATCTTCACATGCAACACGAAAGTGTTTAGTGTGTCAGTGTTTTGTTTCAATCTCAGGAAAGGAGAATTTTTAAAGCATTTGGTTTCAATTGCAATATTTCTTAATGCATGTGATGTCCTACAGACTGAAGCATATACAAATTCAATTGGCTTTAACCACAGAAATAATTCTTAAGGATTATCTTTATAAAATGCATCGAATTCCATAAGCTTTATGAAGTACATAGTACCAGAACTCGTTAAAATGTAATTATCGTTATCAATAGAGCAGGATTAATAATAGCAGGATTTAAAAAAATTGGAATGTGGTATCTCTTACCGTACATTTTTAAACGCGAAAAAATTAAAACTTCAAAGATTTACAGTATCTTTGAACATGTTCTCTTCAAATGAAACACAAATTCATACCGCAGCTGAAGTATGGCTGCCTTCCAAAATGTATCAATACAAAGTTTGCATGCAGTTCCACTACTGTATATAAACTATGTATGTAGATATGCAAAGTAACCAAACAATGCATCAACTATAAATCCGATGCCTGATTGCTTTTTGAATGCGTTAAAAATACACATTGACGTTATGAAATAGAATACATTGTATATATTTTGTACAGCGGTATTATGAAACGAGATACTTTGTTCAAACACAAAGCAACTAACATTTTGGAAGGCAGCCTATATGTACTAGCAACGAAATACAAGTTGCAGACTTTATGTGGTCAAGCTATCAAGCCGTTGTAATAAATTTTTGCAACTCGATTGAGTAAGCACAGGTAGTATAAAAGCCACCGAATATTAGTAGTTAGTGTGTTGGCTTATTAGACGTGAGGCCACGGTCGGACATCTCCATCCAAACGAAACATGAAAAAAATATCTCTTCAGCGACTTCCTCTCAGCATATTTCGGGCAAAAAAAAAAACTCTGAGAGCAAATAAAATTGCTATGACAAGATTCTCAAAAATCGGTCGTTATAAGTCGACTTTAAAACTGTAGCTCCCGCCATTCATGTATAAAATTAACACGCACAACATAAGTGATATGAGAAGCTAGGTTGTAATTCAGACGGAAGCGTTGTAATGACCAATTATGTATGCAAGTAGGCGTCGATTAAAAAACCAAGCAAGTCGAAAAGACGGACAAATTTTTACTAAGGTTTTCAAACTTTTAAACATTGAGAGACCCACTTAAGCAATCCATCCAAGAAGTCCATTTTCTCGTACTCAATGAATAATATGAGCAATGGACATCATTAAAAGGGCAGATAGTGCCACATCTTCAGCAAGAAGTAGAACTCAAAGGACAAGAATTTCTCATCACTATACCCAATAAATGTTCACAAATTGTGCTTGTTTCTAGGCCACAACAGATAACAAACTTGTTTTCCTAGGACCTGCTACTATAAATCGGTTTGTGTAGAAAAACAAAAGTAATAAATAGATGGAGAGGACACTTTCCGAGAGACCTAATTAATATCGAACCATAGAGAATCGAAAACGAAGTACATAATAATAATAGAAGAAAAGTTTACTAAATATAAACTTTCTTTTGAAACACCCTGTGTAAAACGTTATACCTTTACTAAGAATTGAATTTATTCAAATGTTTCTAGGACCGATTTTCTTATTTTACTATGCTAATTCTAAAACCATTGTTTTGCTAATTTTCACCCCAACCATACCCAATCCATGTTTTCCAATGCCAAGTATACAAGCATTTATACATTAAAGTCTGCAGCTTTAATTTTTCACTAGAAAAAAAATGATTCCCCTAAAAATTGTATTTTTATAGCAAAATTTATAATTTCCAATTGAAAATATAAAATTTTATTAAAAACATGCAATTAAAACCATTACAAACGTATGTTGCCATATTCTCTAAACACATATGCTATTACAGAAGAGCATTTGCAATGGTGCAGGCAAGAGTGTTATGGTGTTAAATTTTACTGTTATTTAATTTTCAGCAAGTTTTTATCTTTTTTTCTTGTTTTTTTTTTTTTTTTTGTTGCGAGCTTTGTAAGAGAAAAAATATGAAAAAAAATTTCCACCACATACGATAAGGCGCTTATACACTTATACTTATACACACACATCCTCTCAACACTAAAAACATATACACAGTCAGTGTTAAATGAATAGAAATCACATACAAAAAACATAAACTTGCACAATTACATTCATATGCAATCACAAATGTTGTTGTTTTTGTTGCTACTACTACAATATACTGTTGCTGTGTTGTTTGTCGTTGTTACTGTTGTTGTGTAATACACAGATGACACATTAAATGTGAATTACATGAAATAAAATTAAATGTGTGAATACATGCATAAATGTGTGCGTGAGTACATGTATGTAGTTGATGAAAGGACGTACGAGAGCAAGCAAACAAACAAAACAAAAAGTCACACTGGCAAAGACACAAAAGAGAGTATGGGTGTGAGAGAGTGTGTATTTAAATGAGTAAGAAAATTCCCAAAAGCCTAAAGTGAAAGTCAATGTATCACTTTCTCTTTAAATGTTCAAAGAGGGTAGAGAGAGAGTAAATTCATGTAAATTCACGCCTCCTTGGGTGTATATGGTATTTGCGCTGATTTGGGGAGCCTTTTTGTATGCATGAGTATGTGTTTCAATGAATGGGCGTGTGTGCATGTTTTTGATAGAATGTTTATTAAATTCAAATGTTACCATAACTGCGTACAGAACTGTTTTTAAAGCAATTCTTAGAAAATTAAAGTGGTAGTGTTCGTGCTAGTAGAGTAGTGCCAACGAGGAGGTTTGGGGAAATTGCTTTTTAACTTAAGCTTTCCTAAGAGGAAAATTATGTTTTAAAGAAAAATCAAGCAACGAAAGAAAACATTTTTTTTTGGAAAATCTCTTTTAAATTACACTCACCCACTCACATACATGCATAGTAGTAGTATATGTGTATGTATGTACACCCATAAAATTTATTCATTTCAGTGTATGACTTTCTTGTTCTAGTTATTCGCCAATGTACTAGTGCCACCGTTTATGCCATCAGGTATTCTAACTTTTGCACATACACCTCCCACAGCTAAATGTCCTGGCACTATATATGTATGTGTGTGTGTGTGTGTGTTTTTTTGGTCCCTACTGGATATCCATTTAAAATGTGTATGATTTTTATGGTTTTTCTCTGCGTGTAAAAATACATTCCATGTGTGTGAGTTTGTAATTTAAAATCTATTTTCGTTTCGAGCAAAAAAAAAACGTATCTTTCCAGCCCATGTTTGGTTTTCATTTAAAATTTTTATGGCCATTTTTCTCTCAACGTAACTGTATAAGTAAATCAAATCACAAATTCTACGAAACAGTATTTTACATCACAAGTAACTTTTTCTTTTTTTTTTTCATTTACTTTTCTCATCGTATTTTAAGGGAAATTTATGGAAATCTAAGAACATTTTAAAGGATTTAAATCGAAATGAATTTCTATTTTCAGCAGTTCGGATTAAATGAGTTTCAATTCTATTCTGCGTAGAAGAGAAGTTGTATGAATATAAAACGAAATAAAAAGGTAAAGTTTTAAATGAAAATTGCTTCCATTCTACGAATACAAGTGCCAATCGAATGGATATCTTAAAACAATTTTAAATTTTATTTAAAAGAAAACCTTGAATTTAATTTTTTTTAACATTCATGCGAAAGAACCAAAACATGCTACAAATGATACTGATCAATGGGTTTAAGGTTCAAAATTGAGCGAGTATTTGTTTAAAATCCATTCTAGATTTCAGCATCACATATCCAGATAAGTTTTGCTACACGCCTCAGTAAAGTGGTTAAAATGCTCCACTATATACCCCAGCAACCTTGGTTCGAATGCGGAAAAAGGTCAAACAATCTGTGGTTTCCGCATCTTAAAAGTTAAGAGAATTCCATTCATCTCCAAATAAACCATTTAGAAAAACCTCATGGCCTCTGCCTACGCCAAAGAAGATAACAGCGACTATTGAGAGCTCATATAGCGAGCATGCTTGCAAAATAATCCTGAGGATACAAGGTACAATTCAATGGATGTATACCATGATGATCAGACCAATAGTAAGCTATGCGGCAAACGTCTGGGCAGACAGAACAAATCTGGAAACAACCCAGTTGGGGCCGGTCATGTAGCGTTGAAAAAAGCTTTGTTGGATTTAAGTCCACTGCACATGGTAGTAAAGGCTAAAGTTTTGGAGACTACGGTTTGGTTGATAGGAGACAATCCAATATGAAATTCATTAAGGGCTTTTGTGAGCTAATCAAACGCCTAGCTCCTTAACTGTCCCCTAAATAGAACCGGTATGTTTTATGATTTTAGGAAGTGCTTTGTAAGGAGACTTAATAACAAAAATTAATGTAGGCGCCGTAGTCTAGTAGGTAGCAGTGTGTTGATTTATTAACTGTAAGGCCACGGTTCAAACCCCTTGTCAGACATCTCCAACTAAAGACAATTCAACAAAATATTTCATCGGCGACTTCCTCTCAGCAGACTTCTGGTAAAAACTCTGAGAGTAAATAAAATTGTCATTCGGAGACGACTTTAAACTGTTGGTCCCGCCACACACAACAACATAACTGATGTGAGAAGCTAGGTCGTAATCCTGACTAAAGGCCTGTAACGTCTAATTATGTATGTATGTATGTAATGGTGTAATCTGTTCATTGCATACTCTATTCAAACAGGTACTATTTCAAGGTATACAGATAGGAACAAGAACAAACCCTAAAACAGCAGCTGAAGATTTTGATCCCAGACGTTCCAAGCTGAAGTCTATTTCATCGACAGATGTGCCTAGTTCTACTTGACTAGGATGTACAAAAAAGCATGACTTTGCAAAACCATCTGATAGTCAAACGGCCTTCTAGCACTCGGCTCATAAGTTTAAATCAAAGATAGTATAGGAGTGTATGGGGAAACTGAATGGAAATCTAATTAAGGAAGTTAATGTTAATCTCTGCTGGGTCCCAGCTCCAGAGGGAATACTCGAGCTTGCGAAGAGGGTGGGTTACGCGGTATTGATGACGCAAGATTCCTTTTGTGGAGTGGGAGTGGATATTTGGAAAGTTATACTCAATGAAACGGAAGATAAAGAAACACAAATACTCTTCTCAAATCAAGAGAGTTTGAGGCAGTCAAATCTTTTCTTGGGAAGAGTCTGAGTCATGCATCAGAGCATTAAGACCTGAGGTTGATAACTGGTCTTCGGTCAAAATTCAAGGATTTAGTTTCGAGTGGCTATTTTTTTTTTGGCTGAAGAATGAGCGTTTCAAGTTTCACAGATTTTTTAATACTGACTTCACGGTTGCTTCGAATAATTTAAGTTCTATTCGGCGGAAAAGAATTTCCGAAGACTAGACAGTTTTTAGGTTGCCGAATGTTTGTCCTGACTTTACAACGTGGATTTCAAGTTTTATTTTTTCTTCTAAATCCAGGGCATTTTTATTTGCCTGTTACACTAATAATAAATTTTTGTTTTACTAACGTCTACGTTCAATGCAGTTTCTTTTGCAATCTCTAGTTACTCAAGCTGACTTTTTGTCTCTTCTTTTTTGAAATAGAGTACGTAGTCGAATTCGCTTAAGCCATCATTAGAGTCCTCCTTCATTCATCTCTGTACTGCCTTAGTAATGGTACAACAAATACTACACTAGTTCTGATGTCCTCCAAATATCCTTGTCTTTATGATAGTCGGACAGTCCTTTTTATTTTCAAACTATTTCAATACAATCTTAAAGGACAAACTATTTATTATTGTAGTCCTCTCGTTTCTTTTTTCCCAAAACTTTATTTTAATTTTTATCTGCAAAAGATCTTTATAGAAACGAATACATTTTCACTTTATTAAAAGGTTTTTTTTTCTTTCATTTTCATTTTTCTATACCCTAAAAATAAAACAAAAAAAAGACAAAAAAAATATGGAAACAAAAATGGTTCATCTTTCTAATCTCATGTTAAAATAACCACACAAAAAAATGTCTAAAAAGTTTCCATTTCAATGTGAGTTTTTGTTGTCAGTTTTCCTTTTAACCGAAAGCCCATTTTAAAATGCTCTGTCACTGGAGTGTCGCAGCAACATAAAAACACAGTTTATAAAATAAAAAACAAAAAAATATTTTTTACATTTTACAATAAAAAACAAAAAGAAGCAAAAAGAAATTAAGCGTTTTTAAAACTGCCATAGAGAAAATGGATAAAAAAAAAATTTTTAAATAAAACTTTTTAACAAACAAACTTTGTTTCTTTTTTGCTGAGTCTTCACGGCATGTGAGAATAATTGTGAAAACCCCATTGTTGCTTACGACATTCTGTTGCAGACATTTAATATTTGAAACACACAAGTACAAGTGATTGACTGTCACAAAGGACTTTTTCTATTTAAGGATGACAAGAGTAAATTGTGTATGAGAAGTGGAGAAAGAGAGAAAGAGAACGCATGTGGTACGAGTATTATTGTATTTCGTTAAAAATAAATATTGTGTCCCTGTTCTATATTCTTTTCTCTGTTCGTTCGTTTTTTGATACTGACATTTAAAAGTTTAGCAAATTTGTTTTACAACAACAAATTGTAATAGTTTTCTCAATTAAGGTCAAATCTTAATGTGTTAGCAGCAGTGCTATTAACTATTTGCCATTCTGATAAGAAGTTTTCATTTAAAACCATATGATCATCAGCATGTGTTCAATGTTAGTGGTTTAGTTTTATTTATTGAGGTTATTTAACAACAAAACAAATTTTCATTCGATGAGTTGTTCCCATTTTCAAAGAAATTAAAACCTACTTTTGTAGCAGTTTTTTATCATTAAAACTGCATCGGAAAAGGTTGGTAAAACCGTGGTGTCTGTTCGAAATTGTTAGTTGAAAGGATAAGAACTTTCATACCATGCTCACTGAAGGTATGTTTGGCCTGGCGTGGGGTTACGTTATAATGGTTCATTACAACACTTTAACTCTTTTAATGAGCCAACACACTACAGTAAAAAAGGCTCCTCGTCATGGCAAGAGCTATACATGAACTATGATATGAACGGCATTTCTCAAACCCACAGCTATTACAGATGATTTGTGAGGCAAAGTCGACTATATTGCCATCCATTGGATCAATGGACTGTAAGAACCGCAATAAAGTGATGAACGGCCATGGTATCTTATCCAGATAAATTTGGAGTGCTTTTATGTTGCCACCGACTGCAAAACACAATAGGAATTCATCGGCAAAGCAATTACGGACGATATTCCTATATACCGGTCTGAAATTTGCCGTAGAAACGTTTCGCATTAATAATAAGGATACACGTAAAAGTAACATACCTAAGGCACTGGCTGCCCGTAATAATCAATCAGAAGATTTTCACCCAGTGTGTCCATGATATCTACCTGAAATACACTGCAGTAGTCAGCATACGAAAGTCTAACACATGTATGTATTGCCGCCAAATCTGTTCTCAAAGATATTACCGAGAACTTCTTGATCGTGGTGGTGGTGGCAAGTGAAGTATATAAACACAATAGTGAACAGTTAAAAGTTTTACGATGTATACAACACGGACGTAGGCAGCGATAGAATTAGAAAGGAAACTATCAAGACTTGAAAAGCTTCGAAATGACAAAATACCATGTGTTGACTTTGACTAAATTTTCCTCTACACAAGAGCATCAAATGTAATCTGATTAGGACTACCAAACACTGCCATGAGATTGGATACGAAATAGTTGGTTGGTTTTGCATGTGACTTATTAGAGTGTCGGTCGTGATGACATAAAACGACTGTGGAGGCTGTACAATACCACAATACAATACTAAGGAAATGACAGTTCTATGATCGTAAAAAATCTCTACCATTGACCAATATTTTAATTCAAAACTCTTAAATCCAAAACTATATTGTATAGTTAGTATAATCCTGTCGAATGCTGTGTCTAACTGCTATCGCTCTACGCAATTATTTGCAATGCTTAACTCTGCAGAATGCTTTCGTTAAAAACCCTCAATAAGGCGTATTCGTTTCCAAAGAAATTTTCAACATAACAGGGTGCCCCCAATCACATCGTGCTTCAGTATGTCAAATATTTTCTCGAAGATTGTTGACTTGTGGAATCGGAATTAAACCTGTTGTGTTAGGGGAGCGAATTTATTACACAAACTTATCTTGAGAATTAACATCAGGCCATCAGATTAAAAACATGATTGAATACCGAAATTTAAAGAATTTATTCATAGGGGAATGCATAGAACATTAGCTCTAAAAGGCTGAGCTAAATGTGAGAAATCTGTGTCGATCCAGAAACGAACATTGGTATATAAAGCAAACAAAGCTCTCTTCTTCATTAACCAATCGGCAGCCTCTGCAGAAGTGATTTGCCGGTAAGCGACGTAAGTTTCTCCGCATGGCCAACCATTGTGCAATGACCCATGAGTTATTAGAAACACGGAGAGGGATGTCACTTTGTACACTTCTTATCCAATTTTGCCGTTTAACTCATGTTTAGATTTGTATTCGGTAGTAGTGTGCGTGTTGTATCAAGTCCATTAGTGACATAGTTATCCAGCATACTCCTGTAACAACAAGGCATTCATATTGGATTGTTGGATTGACTAAAAACCACCGCGAGCATCGTTCAAGAGTGGCGACATATGCCAACCAGTTTACACCTGGAAGTTCCTGTGAAAGAAGATAGAAATGCTAGTAAACATCAATCCCTCTCTCAGTATCTGTTACCTGGACCAGATACACACTCTAGTAGTCTGAGAGACGAAGAGCTATTCAAAGATTGAGCCTTTCGGAGAATATTCTCAAGGCATACCTTATTCTCAATCCGCACTGAATACAAATTAATAATGTAATACCACACCAGTCTGTTGTAGTGTTGATAACTACTCAGTCTGACAGAATCATTGAACGAATGCATAAAAATAACTTTCGAAAAAAAAGTACCAGTTTAAGTATGATTATTTTCCTTCCTTTACATTTTAACACATTTATTAAACTCTGTTATTTCATACATGCAATCTTTACTATTAAAAAAAAAAAATAAATAATAAAAATAACTGAAAATAGTTGTATTTCCCCCACATTTTATTTAATTTAATACAGCAATACGATAAAGATTTTATGAATCATATTGTATTTCCTTTATTTCGAGTGCTTTTATTGCTTAGAAATTGAATTCTATTCACATTCAATGGCTAAATCCTGAAGCAATTTTATTGTTTCGTAATCTTTAATCTGCAAAGACGCCAGTAAAAGACTTGTTAATATTATCTCAGCATTATTTATTATCTTAACAAAGAAATAATAAATTGTGTGGCCATTTAAACAGAAATTAATACAAGAGTATTCTATTCCCCCACTTATGGTCAAAATGAACAATTTGACAAAAGCGTTAAAGCAAAAAAAAAGAAAAAAAAAGAAAGCGAAATACAATAAATTAAAAACGAAAGAAATATAAAAAAAGCAAAAAGCAATTGTTCTAATCTTAATTACTTAAGGAAACCATTTATGGTTGGAATCAAGAATTAAATTGTGGTCAATAAGAAATTCCACCCTCATTATTCTTCTTAGAAAGATTATTTTAGAAAATTGGGGGTTTTCTAATTAAATAATGTCTTTAAATGATTTTCTTATTTTTCTTTAGAAAATTTAATTATAAATTAGCATTTCAAATATCTGAGGATGTCTTTAAGTGGCCTTAAATATTTTAAATACCCTGTAAAATATTTTATTTCAAAAGTGAAATTACAGCCAAAGTTTATCTCTTTTTCTATGGAAATTTTCTTGTTTTTCGTTTTCTTTTCGGGAAATTTATTTTTGCAAAGAAAAAAGTGCGGAAAACAAAACATTTTTATCGAGATGTTGATAAACAAAGAATTCCCCTGTACATTGAAGAAACGCACTGGTTTAGTTTAAAACAAATGAAATTACATTTCATGGACTGTATATGCATCAACAATAGAATCCATAACGATGGCAAAATCCTTTGGGCTTTTTTTTCTGTTCTGTTTTATGCTTTACAGTTAAAAAATTTTATATGCTTTTATAATAAGCCAGACAACGACGACTGCTATGCTAAAAGTTGCCATAACAAAACAACAGGACACCGTTTGATAGGCAAAAGAAATGCGCATCTTTTAACTGAGCTTAAGGAGTATCTACTCAGATTAATTGGGAAAGCTGCAACGATTATGATGAGATCAATACCATTAAACTCCACTTTCGGATTTAAATTATTATCTTTGCTATGGTGCCCGCCCCCAAGCGCAAAACATTCTAACAGTCTGCTATGCAGGTACTGAACTGTTGAATAACAACTCAGCCTAGTCTAATCCTATTATTATTATTATTAGAACCAATAGCGAACTAGAATGGTTATATCAACGCTTACGACTGTTTGAGTACCACGGCTTCAATTAACTTGAATTTGACGTTTTTTTTTTTTGTAAAAATTCGCAAACAGTTAGGATGTCGAAGCCGTAGTTTAGTAGGTAGTGTGTTGGCTTATTAGACGTAAAGCCAGGGTTCGAGCCCCAGGCCAGACATCAAGACAAAATACAAAAAGTATTTCTTCGGCGACTTCCTCCCAGCAGTCTTCTGTCAAATACTCTAAGAGTAAAATAAAATTGCTATGAAGAATGTAGTTCGACTTTAAACTGTAGGTGGTGCCGCCCCTCATTTATATAATCACACCATATTTGGTGTGAGAAACAGGTTAGGCAATCCTAACTAATGGTTTTACTGACCAACTAAGTGTTACATCTTCCCTTAACGATCCATTGTGGGGCAAAGGTCAATAACAAATTGTATTCAATTATGGTTATCCAAAAACTACGCTTTTTCTCTTCTCTCTCCCTGTCCCTCGCTCTCACTCTCGCTGTATGCCTTCTCCAAATAAAAGTAATTTCTCGGTTTTCCCGCGGATTCCACTGTATAACAGCTCTCGCAATATCGAAATGGGTTTTCACAAAGTGCGATGAATCCATCTCTGTTTTAGCCGCAGAATTTCCATTTTATGTGGAATTGGACGGGTTTTCAATCATAAGAATATTGTGAAAATGAAATGTAAATGGTGCGCCAAATAACTTTTTTTTTAAATGCTTAAAAAAAAAACTACTGAATATTTTCTCAAATTTCTTTTTTTTTATTTGAAAGTACAATCCTTCCGGTTAATAATGGAAAATAATTTCATTTAAATGGCTGCCTCGGCTGGCCATGCAGTAGCCTACACGATCGGTCCAATTTTTAAGCACATTATCAATTGTGTGCAGCTGTATTTGACCAATGGCTTCACGAATATTGTCCTTTAAAGCGTCAATTGTCTCTGGCTTGTCGGCGTAACACTTATCTTTGACGGCACCCCATAAATAATAGTCCAACGGTGTCAAATCGCAGCTCCGAGGTGGTCAAACGACATCAGCTCTGCGGCTGATAATACGATCTTCAAAAACAGGGCGCAAAACATAGAGTCAAGCTTCGGCTGTGTGGCACGTAGCGCCGTCCTGTTGAAACCAAATGTTGTCAATATCCTCCTCTTCAATTTTTGTGAACAAAAATTCTTTCAACTTGGCCCGATAACGATCGCCATTGACTGTAACGGCCACTCCTTGCTCATTTTCGAAGAAAAATGGCCCAATTATGCCTCTGGACCAAAATCCGCAACAAACAGTGACTCGTTTTGGGTGCGTCGGCTTTTCAATGTATGCGTGCGGGTTTTCTGTGCCCCAAATGCGACAATTTTGCTTGTTTACATACCCGCCAAGATCAAAATGAGCTTCATCTGAATAGATGATTTTTTTTTACCAAAGTCGGCATCTTCTGGTGTAGGCTACTGCATGGCCAGCCGAGGCAGCCATTTGAATGAAATTATTTTCCCTTATTAATCGGAAGGATTGTACTTTCAAATAAAAAAAGAAATTTGAGTAGCAGTAGTTTTTTTTAAAGCATTCTTTATGATCCGCACACGATCTTTATGGACAACGCCGTGATTGTTCTTTGCTTAATACCCACACCATCAAAGGCGGCATAATTTTGATGTGATGACTTTGTTCGTGACGATAATGAATGTTATTCCTTGTCAGGATCGTTTGCTAGAGCTCCTAAATGATCTTGACTAAAAGTCTAGCGGTCTATTGGTATCCATTTTAGTAATTCTAGGTATATATTGTTCACCCTGGCGCTTTGGTGATATTTATTCAGCTATAGACTTGGTTATAACCAATTTATCCAAAGATATGCCAATTTACTACCTGGCTTCTGATAAACTTCCAACAAAACTACTCCAAGGGAATTCAGTAAGAAGAGTTTTGAGGGCAGATAGATCGTCATTATTGAGATATGTTGATCACAGGTATTGATGTTTAAGAAAATATTTCCAAATTCAATGTCATATAGCACGAATATCCTGAGTTTACTCCCCCATAATTTGTTAATTTCATAAGAACATCAAGAATGGCTAATTCTTCTTGCGGAGCCTATTTCCATAAATATCTTAACATGCAATGCAGTTAAATTATTTCAACGAGGGTGCCCTAGTAGTTTAGTGGGTAGTGTGCTAGACTATTAGCGTGAAGGTTGTGGGTTCGATTCCCACTAGAGACTCTGGTCTGTGATACTACACCGAGCATATGGTCAAGTTACTCCGCTCGTACATAATTAGAATATCATTTGTAATTGTATTGTAATTAATAAATAAATAAATATTTCAGCGAATTGAAGTTGAGCACGTATTCCTTTCTATCATGATTTTTAATTGTTCAAAAAAATTTTTCTAGGAAATGGTGTAACTATGCAATCTGTATTAACTTTTACTACTTAAAACAAACTCTTTATGACATATTTGTGTAAGTGTGTGTATGTTAACGCATGTATGTATGTAGATATCGTTTGTTTCTTCGATTGTTTGTAAGCGACAACGACATTCTTGTTAAGAAAACAAACGGAAAAATTCAACAACGACAACGACAACAGCAAACTAAACAAAGATGAAAAGAACCAAACATTTTGCTTTGTTTTGTTTTTCCTTGTTTCTTGTCTATATTTTCCTGAATTTTTTTGTTATTGTTTGTTTAACTATTTGCTTTAAGATTAAAAACTAAACAGAGAAACATAGAAAGAAGGAGGGAGGGAGGGAGAGAGAGAAAGAAAAAATACAATTATGTGTATATGTCAGGTTGCTTTCTATGTAATTGTGTTTATGTTCCACAACGCTGGTTATTTTCTTTAATATGTTTACTATTGTTGTGGGGTTTGTTTTTTTCAAATAATTTTCTCTTAGTTTTTCAAACATTTCAATTTTTTTTCCTTTTTTCTTAGTTTTGTTTTCTTCGGCGAGCCATAACAAAAATGCATTTTAGCAAACCACTATAGACAGACACAACATACGCAACATACACACACACATACATAAAATGCAGCCACATACAATATAACACAATACTAAAATATAAAATATAAGCAATGCTAAAGAGAGGAAGAGTCCTTAAAATACCCCATAGACACACACACAAACACTTACACACTATTATAACTCACACTCATTTTGTACGTGTTAAAAAGAATATACACACAGAAAAAGTTATTTTAAAAGAATGTGTGCAAAAATATGTATGTGTCTGTATGTGAGAATGCTCGTATATAGTAAATATTAGTAGTTGTTTTGTAGTGGTTAAAATAATACTTTATGATATTTGCTCATAAACATACACACACACACATACACGCACCTATATAGTTGCAGCCACAGACACATAAACAAAGGCTCATATTTATTTCGTACGAGAGTACAATATATTCTTAGATTTTCACTTATGAAAATGCGTTTATTTTTTTATGTCCTATTTTAGAGAATTTTAATGTATTTTCTGTTAAAAATATTACTCCGTACGTACTTACATACACACGTAATTATGTGGTAAATAACAGTGAGTAGTTAAATAGAAAGTATTTTGAAAAAATGGCGCATACTTTTACGTTTAAAATAGGCATTGCATGTGTAGGAAGCACTGCGCAGTAAATTAAAACAAACTAGCCTATACATTAAACCCAAACTAGCCTTAGGATCACCTGTTCATAATGATGTTAAACCAGACTGTGGCTGCCTTCCAAAATGTTAGTTGCTTTGTGTTTGAACAAAGTATCGTGTTTCATAATGCCGCTGTACAAAATATGTACAATGTATTCTATTTCAAAACGTCATCAATGTGTATTTTTAACGCAGTCAAAAAGCAATCAGGCATCGGATTTATAGTTGATGCATTGTTTCGTTACTTTGCATATCTACAAAATTTAGTTTATATACAGTAGTAGAACTGCATACAAACTTTGTATTGATACATTTTGGAAGGCAGCCTTAATTATATCTTCATTGCTTTCCAACGTCTTTCCGTACATAATTATAAGAGAAACTGAATAATGAACGTTGAAGAAACTCCGAATGCTGACAATATCGTTAATTTACAGGCAGGCAACTTCCAGAAGTTACTGTTAATCTAATATTGTTACTCATTTCATTTCATACTCTTTGTATGAAGTTTTATTATTATAATTTGATCTTTATTTGATGCTACTCTTTTAACTTCTTTGCTATTCTGTTGTTGTGGTATTTTGAAAACGCAACTGGGTCAAATCACATGATAATGGTGGGCAATTGGCGTTCACCTTTTTGACAACATTCCACGCAATACAGCTAAAATCGGTCGTATTGTATGGCACTCGTAGCACCATTTTGTTGAGACTACCTACCGTCCAGTATATAATTTTCAATTGCAGACCAAAACAAAATCCGGTTAGTCTGAATTAACTGTTGTCATGTCATTTACATAATGCACGTCAAACAATTACTTTTTCCGTATGCAATGGCTTTCACAATGATTTCTGAGTTCGCTGATTTTCATATGCAACAATTTTGTTGCCTTCAGTAACCACCGAGTGAGAAATGGATTCATCGCCGAAAAAAATTTTGTTCGAAAAATCAGCTTTGGAAGCCTATTGCTCTTACGCGCAATCAGCATGTCTACCCTACTGTATATATGGCATGAATTTGATGGAAGTGCTAATCCAAATGCACAGGCCTGAATCTACATTGAACAAGTCTTGTCTCTAAAATTGTTTTGTAATCGTGAAAATTCCTTGCACAGTAGTTTTATTATGGCGACCACACCTAACTTCGAAATCTCATGAAAAAAGATTCGCGTTTCAGTTTTGTTCAAAAGGCCTTACTGCTATTTAGCTAACCCCAGCTGTAGGTATATTTTTCTAAAAAATATGCTCACATCATCACATCTTTTAAGTTTTCTTGTTTCATTTTTGGTTCAGCATGGGTTTTTTCTTTCTTTTTCTAGTTTTCGAAAAAAAACATCTTCTTTGCCACAGGAAATTGCTTATGTTGTTTAATGCTGCTCTTCGTGTTGTTGTTGTTGGTGTTGCTACTTTATCTTATTGTGTCCTTGTGGTATAAAATACCATCCTTTTAGCCTTAATTTATAAACTACATGTGCGTATGTAAGTGTATGTGTGTGTGTGTGTATTTGGCAATACAATATAAAACGCCATACTTTATAAGAAGCAAACATATTCCCCCATTTTTAGTTTTTGCTACTGCGGCTGCTGCTGCTACGGCTGCTGTTTCTGCTACATAAAGTGTGGCAAGCAGATATGAAAACAACAAAGAAAAATTGCATCTTTGTTAGTTGGTTAGCATAGCATATGTGAGGAGCAAGTGAGTGAGGAGCGGGGAATTTCCTTTTGCATGTTGCAGTTATCTAAGTTGTTGTCTTGTTTTTAATAATTTTAACAATAAATTTGTTTGAGTCAAAAGATGATGAGTTAAGCAACAACAGCAAGAATATTAAAATAAAATATTTAAGAAAAGAAAAAAGCTTAAGTTGTCAGTCAGAATGCATCGACTTTTTTTTTTTTGTTATTTTTTATTGTAGCATGTTTCTTATTATTCAGAATCAAATGAGAGTAAAACGACTTTTTATATACTCTTTCATTCTTTTTTTTCTTTTTTTCTTAGGATTCTAATTTTTAGTCATTTTCTTAATAGTCTTTTCAAAAAATACCAGAAGAAAAAAAAGAAAAGAAAATAGAAACCATTTTATGGTTATTCAAAAAGTTTTTCTTTCGGGGGAACATAAAAAGTTTTTTCTACTCAACTACCACTTCTAACACTTTAACTAACACTAGTACGACTACTACCACCCCATTATAACAACTGCTGCTGCTTCAACTGCAGCTACAGCAGAGCTATTCAATGTTGAAATAATTTTTATTTTTATTTTTATTACTTATTTATTTGGAGAGCAATATCCCAGACATTTAAAATTCATACACAATATGTTTTAAGCCAATTCTTTTTAAAAACTTGCTGGTATTCACTTTTTTCCCCAGTTTTTTTCTTCTGTGTTTTTCTTAATACTTGTCAAAGTCTAACAGCATGAAAGTGTCCAAAAAAGTTTTTCAAGACATGAACAAGACATTGTTGAAAAGTTAAAAGTTTGGATTTTATTTCTACACTTTCTCTTGCCTCTATAACGCATCCCTGGTCTGTTGTGGTCTATCAGATGGGGTGGTGCTCGACAACAACAATAACAAGAAACAGAAAAAGAAAATAAGAAAAAAACGAAACTTTAAACAAAATTCCTGGGATTAGTATACCTTGCTAAAGGTTAAACGTTCCCGTTTTGTTTGCAAATGTTAAACACAGACACGAGGGAAAAAACAGAGAAATTTGATTGGGGTTGCTATAGAGAGAAAAAATATTAAAATTATTATCATACTTTGAAGGTTTGTATAAAGAGGGAGTTTTTAAATACAACCGTAAACTTTCCAATTCCTAACAATTAAAATAAAATAGAAAATTTAGGGACAACATAAATCTCTTCAAAGTATTTGCATCAAAATGGAAACGAATGAATGCCAGGAGGCAATTACTTCACTTTTGGATAGTAGCTTCTGAATCGAAGTGAATTTCATTTAATATCGTTCGGATAAAAACAAGGCTAAAACCGCAATTTATATTTTCAAACAGTATTGAATTCGAATCATAACACTGTAGTGTTAGACGGTTACTGCTTAACGTCTTCTCCCATATTGCAAAAGTTTCTTGGACAATTCTAGTTATTAACTGTGTTCATTACTACTTCCATGTAATTGTCTGCCCGATTTTAGCAATTTTTAAAAGATGTTATCCTGGTAGTCGAAACGAATATTTCGCAACCAACTTTCATTTCAAAAGAGTAGCGGTCATCGTATCGCACGGTTTCAATCCCAACGGTTCCATATATATTCCAATTAATTACATCCATGTCCTCCAAGCATGAATTATGTTGGCTAACCTCTGCAACATTTGTTTTACTACTCTGAAGTCGCCCTTACTTACTTACTTAATTGGCTATAACAACCCGTTTAACGGATTTCGGCCTGCCGCAACACATCCTTCCAGGCGCCTATGTTTCTTGCGAGCCTACACCAGTTGGTCACACCAATCGATGACAGGGCTTCCTCGATTTGGTCCTTCCAATGGATACAAGGTCGTCTTCTTCGCTGACTTCCGCAGATTCCCGCATCAAATACCCGTCTCGCCGGAGCCTCCTCCTCCATTCGAACGACATGGCCGAGCTAGCGCAGCCACCGACGCTGTACAACGTCTATGTCGTTGAGGAGCTCATACAGCTCACTGTTGGATCGAATACGGAAATCAAATCGCATAGGACCGAAGATCTTACGTAGGACTTTTCTCTCGAACACTCTCAAGGCCGCTGCATCAATACTTAATAGGGACCATTCCTCTGCGCCATAAAAAAGCACGGGTAGGATGAGTGTCTTGTAGAGTGTTAGTTTTGTCGCACGAGAGAGGTCTCTGCTTTTCAATTCCCTATTGAGACCATAGTAGCACCTGTTGACAAGAGTGTTGGAAGAGTTAAATATGAAGAAAATATTTTTTTCAGCGATTTCTTCTCAGCAGTCTTTTGGCTTTTGCAAAAAGATCGGTGATTTTTCACTGAGAATAAAATAAAATTACCAAGAAAAGTTTGTCAAAAATCTATCGTTCGGAGTCGACATTAAACTGCAGGTCCCGCCACTCATGATATGATACCTTCAGACTATATAACAAATCAAACATTCACTTCTTTCGGATGAAATGTTACTATAGCCGTAGCATATCTTACTTTTTTGGCCTGCAATTCAACTTGAAGGTATTAGGTTTCAACAAAACGGTGTCGCGAGCAACACAACGTAACCGATTTTGTCTTTATTGGAGGAGAAATTACCAAAAAAAAAAAGGAATTTCATGTGCCACCAAGATCATGCGATTACACGCGGTTCCACTTTTCAGTGAGCTACGTCAACGGACGTGGCTATGCAGATAATCTCCTAATCTTGTATCTTTTTAAAAACAGTATTCGTCAAGTTACTGTAGAGAAACTACCTGAAATATGTAAAAAATATGGTCGCAAACTATCACAATTAGATTGATTGCTGCAACCAATCTAGGGGCGGTCATTTGAATGACATTATATGTCATACATAATGACATAATAATGAAATAAAAGTTTTAGTGTAATCATAACCTTATGTGTGTTTATATTTAACTTTAATTTTGCAGTCTACAAATAAATAAACATTTATGAAACCACCCTGACTGCCTTAATTTATTCTGAATGTGAATGAATTCTACTTGATTAAATCAATATACGATTAAATCAAAGCTCAACTGAATGTATTACCTAGTTATGTGATAACATCACAGATATGTTAACAGATTTTACTTTTTGGATCAATATTATCGCACGGCAAAATACAACAAAGCACAATATGCTGAATTTAATACACGGTGTTAATTATGCTTCAATCAATTTAATTTAATTCTTATAGAAGAGAGTTAATTATGTTGTACATTTAGTTTATATAAGTAAATACTTTTTTGCTATAGTTTCACACAAATGCCACAACACATCCTTTTAAATAACTAATTAAATGTCACAATAACAACAACAATAATAATAACAAGAATAAACATTTTAAAATTAAATTTTGAACAACATCCAGTAATTAGTGTGTAGCATAATGGGTTAAATAATAGTTTAAATCCCTTGTTAGTTGGCCTTAAATACATTATTTTGCCATTATGCTAACATTGAAACGTTTAAAGACACAATTAAATCAAATCAATCTTCTTACTTGAGTTGGCTGGCATCTTGAAATTAAAATGTCTCGTCAAATAACGTTTAACACAGGGAGAGAAGGCTCTGTAAAGATGTAAGAAACACCTGCTAAAACTAAACAATTTAAACAATGTAAACAATGCGGAAGAGAGAGAGAGAGAGAGAGAGAGAGAGAGAGAGTGAAAGAGAAAGAGAGTGAATGAAAGAGAATCTTTGTAATTTTAATAAAGTTTAATTAACTATCTAATATTTGAGGTATGTCAGCACACACATACACACCTACAAACACACGCACAGACACACTCACAAGCAGACTTTGGTATTGTACTAGCAGCACCTTAATAACCTTACAAAAAATAAGCACTTACAAGCACACACACACTCTCTCTATCTTGCCTCTTACAATGTTAGCAAGAAAACCGTTTATTAAGGAAGAAAGAAGAGCATAAAAACCAACAACAATTGTTGTACAAATTACCGTATGTAATAAAAAAAAAAGTAACAACACTAAACTAAACAATAAAGGTAGTAAAAAAAAGGAAACACGAAGAGAGACATAGAGAAACTATACATACAAGTAGTGGTGGTGTGATATGAAACAAACCACAATTACCAACACTTAAACTGTACCGAACACATGTACCAGCAGCCCACATTAAAGAATGTATAAGAATGTAAGAGTATAAGAGTAAATTACTATGCTAAATAACAGCAAATTAAAAGAAGAGAAAGAGAGAGAGAGAGAGAGCGGTAGAGAAAACATGTACAATGTGGTACAGGTGGTTGCAACAATTTGTATACACTGTTAAACTACTCTTGCCAAGTAAAACCACTTTTCAATGGCAAAACATGCACTCACACTCTCAACAAAAAAGAAAATATTGCACACCTACTACATATACAAGCTACATTTACTTTACACGTTAATACGTTAACATATGCGTAATATACAGTAAAGAATATCTCAAAGGCTTATTAACTAAACAATATGCAATACATATTTACAACAAAGACAAAAAGAGAGAACTTAGGCACACACACTTTAATTAAAAAAAAAAATTAAAAAATAGAATTAAAAAAAAAACTAAATTTTTAATATAATTCATCGCTTATAGATATTTGGTCCAGGCGGTGCTAAAGATGAAGATTATGATGATCCTCCGGTGACTTTATTAAGAGGTCCACCAGGTCCACCCGGCACGTCAGGCAAAGATGGTCGCGATGGCAGAGATGGTGCTAAAGGCGATGCGGGCGAACCTGGTGAACCTGGCTCTTTAGGACCACGCGGTTTAGACGGTTTGCCCGGTGAGCCGGGCATTGAAGGACCACCTGGTCTGCCTGGCTATCAAGGACCACCTGGCGAAAAGGGTGATAGAGGTGACATCGGACCACCCGGCTTAATGGGACCTCCCGGTCTGCCAGGTCCACCCGGTTATCCCGGTGTTAAGGGTGACAAGGGAGATCGTGGTGATTCAGTGAGTATTTTTGGGAAGCCAAACAACATTTTTGAAAAGAGGTTTTCTGATTAATCCTTTTACTAGAAGTATAGAAAAATGCGTAGACGTCAAGATCAAGATGGCATGTCTGATGCTCCCCATATGCCCACCATTGAATATGTAAGTAGAAATCTTAGCTTAAAAAATTCAAAACAAATTTTTAATTTTTAAACAATAAACGTATTACAGTTATATGGCCCTCCAGGACCACCAGGTCCTATGGGCCCACCTGGCCATCCTGGCCCTACTGGGGAAAGAGGTATGGATGGCCGCAAAGGTGATCCAGGCGAAAAGGGTCAAAAGGGAGATCAAGGACCAATGGGTTTACCGGTAAGTATACTAGAAGTTTATTTTAGTCGCCATAGTCTAGCAGGTAATGTGTTGGCTTCTTAGACGTGAGGCTACGGTACAAACCCCAGATCAGACACCTTAAGCAAAACGAAATACGAAAAAATTATTTCTTCGGCAACTGCCTCTCATCAGATTTCTGGCAAAAACTCTGAGAGTAAATAAAATGGTCATGAAAAGTTTCTCAAAAAACCGTCGTTCGGAGTCGACTTTAAACTGTAGGTCCCGCCACATACCATAAATTTAAAATAAAACAGAAATTCTGAGTAATTTCCTGCATTATATCGTTAGGCACGTTCTTTTTTTAATTTCTAGAAAAAAAAACCTTATTTATGTTGCTTAGACATCAGGTCAGGATTTAAAGCCAGTAAGACAGGCTCTTATCTGCATAAGGAAACCACGGATATGCTATAAATGTAGTCATAGAACAGATTAAAGTCCTTGAGGGCCCAGATTCTGTTGTTCTTTCGACAGTCGGCTACAGAAATACTGTAGCCTTTGAAGAACATTATATTCCGAATCCTTATTCGTAGCTATTTTCAATATTAAATTTCTTTTGATTGTAAATTTTGTTTAAATTCTAATTTCTTAGGGTCCCATGGGCATGCGTGGAGATTCTGGGCCATTGGGTCCTTCCGGCAAAGCTGGCATACCAGTAAGTATAAACCAACCCTTTGTTCCTTAAGCTTTATAGTATAAACTTTTCCACTCTAACACACGGCTTTTGGCAATTATTTATCTATAATAAATTCTAAACAATAAATTAAGCAAAATTACTTGTATCTAACAAAACAAACAAAACATTTATAATTTCCAACTAACTCAATACCAAGCGAATATTGTGACTAATCAAAGTATTATTTGTTGTATTTTCTCTCTTTTTTTTATTTCTTCTAACAGGTGTGGGACAACTACTAATACTTTAAAACACACACTTTTCCAAAATAACTTAAAACAAAAGTAAAGAAACTTTTAAAATCAAAGCAAAAAATATATAAATTAACCCTTTAAAAACAAATAAAAGCAAATACAAAATAGAAACAAAAAAAACATAAATACCTAACTACACGCATACAAAAACACACAAATTTCATCAAAAGAGAAACACTTACACTAGCACTTAACGCTCAAATAAAAATAAAACTTAAAACGAACAAAAAACAAACAAAAATTCAAAGAAAAACGAAATTATTTATAATCAAAGCACTTTGCCAAAGCCAAAGCCAAAATGCTTTAATGCAAACAAACACAAACAAAAATGCAACAAATTTTAACTATAAAATCAACAAAATGAGAGAAAAATTAAATCAAAAACAAAACAAAAATAAAAAAAAAATTTCCTCCTCTTCCATAATAAACAAACAAACACACGGCAACAACATCATCAAAATGAAACGAAACCAAACCAAAAAAAGCCAACAAATAAACAAAATTTTTAACTCTATAAACTTAATTGTATATTTAATTAAATAAAACAAAAACAAAAAAAAAAACAAAATAAAGGAGAAAATCTAAAAAAGGAATAATCATTATACAATATAAATATACACACATACACACAAACACCCACATACATGCTAACTTTCATAATTAAATGGAAACATTTCCTCTTCTCTTTTCATTCTACTTAAATTATAAATTAACTTACAAACACATACATACATATACACTCCACCCTCATTTCAACACTCATTATATAATTTCATTTAAAAAATAAATAAAAAAACGAAAGCAAAAGAAATTTCATGCCAGAAATTGTATTTAACTTGAAAATCTTCTACGAAATTAAACTACAAAGGAAAAATTATTTAAACTTAAACTAAAATTTTATTTAACAACAACAACAATAATAATAATAATAATAATAATTATAATCCCATTAAGAAATTAATAATAACACACAGAGACATACACATACACAAAATATAATTCTATACTTTACTTATAATTACTGTTACTAAAAGAAAAAATAACAACAACAAATGAAAACATAAGCGACACAAGTTTAAAGTTCAAATTTCAACCCAAACCATATCAAATAAATTAAAACAAAATCTGTACAGAGTATTATAAGCGTATTACGCCAAATAAATTAAAATCAAAAATATCATCTTTAACTATAATCGTTTCTGAACTTAAAAACAATTATTAATTTCCCTAAATATGTACGTATATACATATGTACATCATCTCATAAATGGTGTTTTGTTGGATTTAAGAGTTAATGTGTGTAAGACATCCCGATATGATACTTGAGGCATGACCTTTTTCTTAACGATTAAGTTTTATTCTCAAGGACTACTAATCCATTATTTGTGGATTAAAGAGTGGAAAAAAATTCAACCTGAAATAAAATTTTCCACCAACTCCAACCGTTATTTTCTACTAATTAACGAATGAATATATTCCGAGGGCTTGTTTTTCTATTTGGGCTCTTTTTGGCTCAATGCGAAATTTGTAAGTCAGGCGTTTATTAATGCGAATGGCATGATAATTTATGTGCGGGTGATGTCCCAAATCGGGGCCGTGTTTCCCGTCGCAACGTTAAAGTTAAGTTAACATATTTTTGTTAGATATGTGAGGATAAAGAAAAAAATGTGAGTATGACTGCTCATTGACATGTCCGCAATATGTTGTTACAATACGTATGGCATTGTATGAAATTTAGGATTAGTCCCAAGGGTAGCATCTTGGTAATCTTGGTACAATATCTGCTCACAACGTCACCCCCACTAACGTCAAACTTTTAGTCGGTAATACAGTTTTCCAACACCGTAATAATATTAATAAGAAATTTGGATGCCCTGGTAAGTCTAGTATGTAGTGTGCTAGACTATTAGCGAGAGGGTTGTGGGCAGAGATTAGCAATGAATCGTTTTTCGCTACTCATTAGTACTCATGCAATTTTGAGTATGAGTAATTCAATACTCTGATTCATTCGTACTCCCTGGAACATTGATATATAAGTACGAATTGCAATGAGTATGCAACTCATAACATTGGAAATATGTTTGATTTATAGGCCTACTCATTCAGGTTCATAAATTTAGAAAAATGCTTATAATACTCATAAATGATTCGAGTGTTTCGAATCATTCATCAAAATTTACAGTCTTAGTTGTTGTTGCATTTACAAAAAAGACGAAAGAAAAAGACAAAGACAGCAAACCAAGCAAACACACAACCTTCTAGTGAGTATTGTAGCTTTCGTACGTGAATCATACTTATTTTGTGATTCTTGTAAATGTTGAGTAAAGGAGAGTCGAAATCAACAACTTCATGCGTATTGTTAAGTATGAGTACGATGAATATGAGTAGTATGAGTATAATATTAAAATGAGTATGAATGCGTAGAAATATCAGAAATTATGCGCATGATTCGAATCTACTCATCTTTTTGAATACTCATTGCTAATCTCAGGTTGTGGGTTCGATTCCCATCAGACTTTTAGTCGGTAATAAAGTTTTCCAACACCGTAACAATATTAATATTGCCCTGGTAGTCTAGTGGGTAGTGTGCTAGACTATTAGCATGAGGCTCAGAGACGCCGATTTGTTACATTACACGGGCCAGTCAGCTTGTAATAATTAAATATAAATTGTATTGCTATTAATAAATAAATAAACTTTTCCTAAACTTTGTAAATGCCCTCTTGCAGTACATTTTCTCTTTGTTGGTGTCGATATTTAACACAGGCTTAAAAACATGAATCTTTTTAGATCTTTGAACGCCACATTGTGTGAGCCAGTCGCACTTAGAAAAACGAGACATATATGTATGAATGTATGTATTACCTTTCGCTACACCCTAAACGTTTCAATTCTTCTTCATATAAAATTACAAAAAGAAGGACACAAGATACCAGTTAAGTTTGTAAAACAACTTTTCACAAAAGAAAAAAAAAGAGAAATAAATTTAATGGGAAAACGCTTAAAATGGCTGCTTATTGAAAACGAGGAAAAAAAAAACAAACAAAAAAAAATACAAGATATAGGTACCGTCCATGGGCTTTGACTTAAATATTTACAAAAAAAAGAAGAGATTAAATGAAAATAAAGAAAGAATAATAATGGCAAAGCTTCATCATTAAATTAAAATTAATTACAGAATAACAACAAAGAAAAAAAAAGAAAAAATAAATAAAAATGCAAATAACTAATGTACAATAAAAGATAAAATTAATAAATAATTTAATTAAAAACAAACAGAGATGGTTTAAACCCTTAAAACTTAAATTTAGAATTCTACAATAAAATAAAATAAATTTTAAGTATGGCTAATTAAAAATGTGCTGAAATTATGAAATTAAACAGCTCCGAATATTATGGTAAATAAACAAAATAAACGTAATAATAAAAATTAAAAATTAATTAATAAATAAAACAAAAAACAAATACTTTAATTAGATAGGTGTATGATAATATCAAAAAAAAAAGAAAAAAACAATTCAACAAAATGAATTTTTAATTTTAAAAACATCATTAAAAAAAGAAAAGAAAAGAAATTAAATTTATTAACTTATTACGATAATAAAATAAAACAGACAAACGGAAATGGAAAACTGTAACAAATGGCAAATAAACCAAAATTATGGGTTTCATTATAAAGAAAAAACAATAAAAAAATTTAAAAAAAACTAAAACTAAAACAAATTAAATTAAAATATTAAATAAACATAAGATAACTTATATATTATATATAATGTGTATATGAAACAGATTTAATTAAAACATAACACACTCTCCCATACACACACACACAATAACAATTAAATATTTTAAAAATAATTATAAATAAATAAATATTTGACAGCAAACAAATTGTTTATTTACATTAAAATGCAAAAGAATACAAAAATAAACAAAAAAAAAAAATTAAAAATTATAACAAAAATATAAAATAATTATAACAACTACAAAAGAAAACAAAATACCAAAAACTAAATCAAACAAAAAATAAAGAGATTTAAAAAGAAGATAAACTAAAACTAAAACTAAAAATTATAATTTATAATACAGTTTGACAAGAAAATGTTTTGATATCATAATAGTTATTATAAAATTTATTATCTGGTATTAGTAGATTTATTAATAAATAATATTTTCTATATTTGAATTAGTAAACAGGATAAAAAGAAAACAAAATATTTTCATTATAAATAAATTAAAAAAACGAGAGTAGCAATAAATTTTAATGACCAAGCAACGTTTTTACATTGTTACCTACTCTATTGGGTTTTTGCAAGATGAATTAACTCTTTTAGAAACCATTTTAGAAACTTCAAGCCATTCCCCTTTTATTATAGTTTTAACTTTTCCTACCGCATTCATTACATACCATAGACCGACCTAACGTTCATATACAAAAGAAAATAGAATACAATTCTTACGTATTGGCCGTAACTTGGAAGATATTTTGTGGCTCTTCGATAGCATACAAAGCGCTGCTTAATAACAGTGATGTGCTACAGCTCTATTACAATTGGGCAATTCACACGACTTTGTATCGTGTATGTTGTATTGAATACAATTTTTGTTTGTGAACGCTCAATCTTATGTTGAATTGTGTATTTTGTATTCCAAACGTCAAAAAGCGATAAGAAGAAGAATAACATTATTAATAATTTAATTTTCAAGCAGCAAAATGAAAAATATTGCGGAAAAAAGTAAATTAATTAATTATCTGTACGAACAATTATAATTTTAAAATGGTAATTGTCAATCAAATCGTGTTACATAGAAAATATTTTATATTTTTATTCTTCTTCTTGATTACTGGCATCTACATAAAATGATAGCACGAAACCAATGCAACAACATATGAACAAATGTGAATAAGTGTAGCGGATTTTTATATAAAAATTATCAACAAGAAGCATATACTGTTGTATTTTTGTCCAACAATACACGCCATACAACAATACAAGGCTTTGTGTGAATTGCCCAAATGAAACTTTTATTTCGACAATGGCATGTATTGTAATGGAATTTACTGTTAACATCTACGATTTTTGATAATAAAGAACGGGTGATATAGAGAGCGGTTTATTACAATTTGCGTTTATTCTCACAGATTTCGTTTTTCTCTTATTAAACTTCAAACCCGCATCCATGGAGGTTTCTACGAATGTTTTGATTCTTTTGAAATTCTGTAGATATCTTTCCTATCTATGACAACATACGAGTATACAGAATTAAATAATATAGCCACAGGCATTATCACCTCTCTCTACATATCAAATTTAATATTTCCAACACACTATAATGAGTAAGGGCTACCTCCAAAGTCATGCATATAATACAATGTGACAGAAAATTTCAAATCGTGGTGCAATGTTATATCCAAAACCAAAGTGTATAGACATTCACAGGTCAGTGACGGAAGTTTATATAAATTTAAATTAATTTTAATTAAATAAATTATAGTGTTAGAAGGGGAGAAAATTTTTCCAGCATTTTATAGATCTTGGGTTATAATAAAACACAATTTAATTGTTGTAGTAGATACAATATAACATGATTTCAGAAATTTTTATGGGTTTTTGAGAAAAGCATTGTTCTAACAATATCGTGGTCTAGTAGGTAGTGTGTTGGCTTATTAGACGTGAGGCCTCGGTTCAAATCCCAGGTCAGTCATCTCTAACTAAACGAAATATTAAAAAATATTTCTTTGGCGGCTCTGAGAGTAAATAAAAATTGCCATGAAAAGTTTCTCAAAAATCTGTCGTTCGGAATCGACTTTAAACTGTAGGTCCCGCCACACATGTATAAAATTAATGCACACAACATACATAAGTGGTGTGGGAAACTAGGTCGTAATCCTGACTAAAGGGTTGTAATGAACAATTATATATGTATGTATTGTTCTAACAGATCACCACTTATTGTTGTATGACATTGTTTGCAGAATTTTTGTATCAACTTTTTTGGTTTCAAATTACATTTTCTTCATATTTAACATATTGTAGCACACGAATACATACATTGTATATTTTATAAATAATATTTAATAATAAAAAATATTTAATTAAACAAATATTTAATAAAAAACAACAGAATCTCTCAATATTTATTTCAAGAAACAAAACCATAATTTAGTACACTATGTATCTATGTATGTATGTATACATATATGTACGGGATGTCAAAACATTTTGTTGAAAAACTGTATAATCAATTAAATTGTAATAAAACCCAAAGGGAAAAAATTTATCAAAATTCAATTTGAAAAATGATTGTAAATTTGTAATAAATATTCTTGAACTGGATGATATCATAAACATTTATTTCGTTTTTTCTTGTCCCTACACTAACATTTTTTTGTCCTTTACATTAAAAAAAAAATGAAAACAAAAAAATAATAATAATTAAACCAAACTAACCTTATCTACTATATTTAAAAAAAGAAAGAAGAATAAAAGGAAATATATATTTCCATATAAATAAATGAATATATTATAAATACATACATACAATATGAATGTACATGTATGTATGTATGAATGAGTGCATACATAAATTCTAGAAATATGTATGAATGTTAATAAAAAAAAAACATAAAAAACTAATTCTTTATATACATATATACATACCTATATTAAATGTCAATTTTGTTCAATTAAATTTATTCACAACTGAAATCAAATCGAAAAAACTTAATCCTTAACAGCAAAAAAAGAAACAAAACAAAACAAAACCCATGTTAAAACAGCATGTCAATTTCATTTTTATGTATGTATGTATCTAATATGTTTGTAAATAGTTTATTCAATTCATTAATATTTGAAATGAAATTCAAATGAAATGAAATACATTTCATATGATACATATTTGTTTTGATTTAACATTAAATTATTATTATGAACTTAAATAAACATGACTTAAACCATGTACACACGACATCCATCTTTAATTAAATGGTATTTCTTATTGTAATTCGAATTCTTATTGTATTTTATATTGTATTGTATTGTATTGTATTAATAAAACTCTCTATTGGTATTTTCTTTCTTAACATAAAAACTAAAACTAAATACATAATAAAACTATTTAATATTTATGCTTTTTGGGAAATACAAAAAAACAAAAAACAAAACAATTTCTCCAATTATTATTAAACAATCTCCAATCCTCTATCTAACTTAACTGACATACTTTATTAAGTCAACTAAAACTCCTTTCTCTTCTCTAACTCCTCTTAAACATAATAAATACCTGAAGTATTTAATTATTTTTTTCTTTTTATACAATATAAATAAAATAAACATTCATTTTAAATAAACATACTTAATAAAATAATATATTTAAATATTTCAAGAGTATTAAGGATTTAATTGATAAGCCAATAAAGTAGATGACATATAGATTACATAGGAAAATAAATCTATAAAAATTTCAGGATTTAAGAAATTAACAAATGAATAAACAATTCAAAGAAAAAATCTCTCAAAATTCATTACAAATCAATCATACGCGCAAAGACTACAAACCATTATTTAATTTTGAATTCGTTTTTAACCTCAATTTCCTTCGAAAATATTTTCGAAACATTAATAAGACGTGAGTCAAGTATTGTGCACTTCCAACGGTTAGGTTAGAGAAATGTTAATAACAGTTAACAAGAAGAAGTATATGCGATTTTAACTTACATACGTTATATTAGATATCATTATTGTTGTGTATGTATACTAAAGTACTGTTATCAAAACGATCTGTTATACCGCTCTCAACGGTAAATTTGTCTTTTTCCACTCTGTTGCTTTGACGAAACTTAGAATACTGTTCGGTGTCTTTACCTGCTAGTTAGTACGTAAAACTTCAAGGAGATAGCATGCTGAACAAATATTCAGTAAGTCTGCACTACCAGCTCTGATAATCGGTTACTATTCTCAAGTCGCCGTAGTCTAGTAGGTAGTGTGTTGGCTTATTAGACGTAAAGCCAGGGTTAGAGCCCCAGGCCAGACATCCAAACAAAATACAAAAAGTATTTCTTCGGCGACTTCCTCTCAGCAGATTTCTGGCAAAAACTCAGAGAGTAAATAAAATTTGCCAACAAAGTTTCTCAAAAATCTGTCGACATTAAACTGTAGGTCTTGCCACTCATGACTGAAAGGTTGTACTGGCCAATTATGTATGTATGTATGTATGTATTTATTCTCAAGATAGGCCCGAATAACCTGATGCAAGGCTTAAATCGCTGCCTACTATGAAATTGTCTAGTAAAAGTTATTATTGCTTCAATCGCCTTTGGATAGTAAAAAGTCTCAGCCTATCCCTATCTATCTCTTCGCCAGGTTCACCTACCCTATACCTGTTCACCTACCCTATAGTCCTACATAAAGTATGATCAGATAAAAAGTGTATTCGCCTTCTCTAGCTGATTCGACTGACCCTGAGAGACCCTTAACTAATTTCAAGTCAATCTCGTAGCACTTAAGTGCTTGTATGGCAGCGTATGTATTAGTCAGTCTTTTCAGTGTGAAAGTAGAGTACAACTCTTTAAAGTACAGCTCAATGCATAGAAGGCTATTTTGAAGTTTTTCAAAAGCGGACAAGAGTAGGAGAAATCCCTCATTTAACTTAATAATCATTAGAGACCAATACTTGTTTCACTGCCTTATAGCTACTAATGTGACATATTATTGCATCTGATCCGAAAATAGAACATTAAGATGTTAAATGTTATATTATTTCTGCAATAATATTTGTTTTCATTCTTGAGAGACTCAAGCCTTCGATAAAGTCTGGTTGATTACACAAGTTGGATTAAAGTTTGCCCGGAAACGTATGTAGGCTACCAAATAGTTATTTACCCAGACGAAAAATTGTCATCAAACCTGATGATCTGCCGATCAAAGCCGGAACTGTAGGCTTCACATATGTACATATATGCCGACAAGACAAAATATACTGACGTCTGCAATTTCTGGAGATACAGCATACATAAAACTTCATACAAGTCTAATGTACTAACTTATCGATCATCATTCTACGTTCAAACTAGACGTATAAGTGTCTACTTTAAAATATAATTTAAAATTTTACATGGTTTCACGAAATCCAGTCATGGGTCGTGGGAAAAATGCGGTGAAATAAAATTTTCTAAAATGATTACAACTGCTCCCTGGTACATTAAACCTCATCAAAGAAGGTTTAGAAGTGCTCCAAATTAAAAAAGGGAACGTCATAAACAACACAAGCCATATTCCCTGTACGAGAAGAGATATCATTGCTCTTTGCAGTACACACTTTAGTTTAATTCCAAATCTTTTGATCAATTCGAGCGACTTACTATTAGACTATTTTAAAGATTCGATTCGATTCGATGATTATAAAGATTAAATAAATAGTAAGGACAACGAAAAAAATTTTATTCAAGTATTAAATACGGACCATATAAAAAGTATCCGAAATCTTTGGCCGCGTTGATTGCGTATTAACTGAATATTGATGCTAACTTGCCTGCCGTATGTAATTTAAAAAAAATTGTAACATAAAATATACATTTTCGGTGTAATTGTATGTCATCTACTGCTAACGCATAAACTTGAATAAACTCTATGTATGTACATTGTAACTATAATTGTTAATATTTGAAAGCTCTTAAATAATCTACTTAAAACGATAAAAAAAATTAAAAAAAAAACAAAACAAAAATACTCCCTCCCTTCTTTTCCAATTCATTATAAATAAGCATAAGAGATTATAATAAAAAAACAAAATTTACCTACAAACAAATACTATATAATGATACACATACTTACACATATAAATGTGTATGTATATTGTATTGTATTAACTAAATATGAATGTATTTTTGTCATATAAATAATTTCCATTCTTAAAAACAATTTTCATTTGAAAGCAAAAACAAAACAAAACAAAAAATTAGTAGAAATAAGTTTTTTTTTTTGCATTAATAAACTATAGTAGCTAGAGTTGTAAGTAATTATGACTGTTTAAAGAAAAAAGAAGAAAATTCAGAAAAACGGAAAAAAGCTATTAAGAATAGAAAGGAATAGAAGAATAAATAACTGCTAATGGAAGGGGAATGATTATGATTTCAATTTAAGTATACGTGCTCTCTCTCTCTCTCTCTCTCTTAAAAAATCATTTTTTTTTTAAATTTTTCATTTTTCATTTTTTTTATAAATTAAGGCAGCATAAAATAAAAAAATGAAAGAATAAAAAAAGAAAAATAAATATAAACTCATGGAATGTAATGTAATGTATACATGTAGGAATTGCTATGTATGTAAAGAAAGTAAAGAATTAACTACAAAAATACAAACAAACAAACCTAACGTATAACTTTAGTGTGTGTATTAAAATATAAAGAAATTAAGAAGAAAAGAAAAAAACGTGGAAAAAGTTACAACAGATGTCATCATCATGACAAAACGTATTTAAAAAAAGAAAATGAAAAACAAAACGAAAACAATATTTTGTGAATATAATTTTTCTTTTCTTATGTATATGTATGTATGTTCCCGCCCTCTTCACCCCTCTAGAATTAAATGTAAAACATTTACAGATTTTAGTTTCTTCAGAAGGATTTCCATTCATGAATGTACGAATGTTTACGTTTTTTTTTTATCATTCTTTCCTTCTGTTTTTTTTGCCTTTATCCTTAGTTAAAGAAATGATATAGAAAAGTATGACGAAACAAAAAAAAAAAGAACAAGAAAAAAATAAAGAGAATAACAACAAAATAATATGTAATGTAATAAGAAAAATGAAAATTAAGAAGAAGAAAAAGGTTAAATTTTTTGTGTATTTATGCATTATTCAATAAAGTGATGAGTTTTTTACAGAAAGATACAAACAAAAACAAAAAAAACCAAAAAAAAATTATATAAAAACAGGTGTTTTTCATTTATGGTGTGGTAGGCAAATGGATTTAAACAAAGTGACACTAAAATAGCCGTAGTCTAGTAGGTAGCGTTTTGGCTTATTATACGTGAGGCCTTTATTCAAACCCCAAGTCAGACATCTCCAACACAACGAAATATGAAGAAAATATTTCTTCAGAGACTTCCTTCTCAGCTGATTTCTGGCAAAAACTCTGAGAGTAGATAAATTTGCCATGAAAAGTTTCGCAAAAATATGTCGTTCGGAATCGACTTTAAACTGTAGGTCCAGCCGCTATTGTATAAAATTAACACCCATCACGAATGGTGTAAGAAGCTACTTAAGAACGTATTTAACATTAGTGATTCATTAGAGCACCATTATAGCGTGCCGTGCGTTTTACAATTATATACTTGGAAACGATAAAAACTTATAATTAAAAACGATGTTTCTGGAACAGAGTTCTCTGGAGTGACGAATCTAAGTTTAATTTGTCCCAATCTGATGCAAAACCGTATGTAAGACGTCCTCCAAACAAAGCCTTTGATCGCAGGTACACAGAGAAAACTGTAAAGCAAATTAACAAACCTACATACATGTTGCTAAGTCGTTTCTAATTATAAGGCCACCACTGTACGTACACCAAGGCTTTGTGCTGTATGAAATTCTTTCCGAAAAACTCTTAACTTTTGCGTAGTATTCGTCTTTCTCGTAGACCCCGGTTATATACTCTATTTTTCTAATTCTAATTGAATTCATGTACAGCTTGAGAAAGAAGCAGCTACTGAGTGTTGGTTCCAAAAAGTCCACACCAAACTGACAGTTTGAGGGTTGTTGGATCTTGCACTCCGTAGCGGTTTTCCAGAATTCTTATATGCAAACCTTATTTGTTACCATAACTATTTAAATGGAAATAAGATTAGTCGTCCACTAACTATGATTTGTGTTTAGACATGCCTTTCGAGGCTTTGCACATAAAGTTGTGCGACTGCGGTGATTAGTGGCAGGGACCTGAAGTGGCTTACGAATGAACCAAAAGATGTATAGAGTATGGGTTCCTTGGAACTATGCCAATGGACAAGCGACCTACATTCTTTCAAGCTGAGGGTCATAAAATTTGAATAGTTTAAAGGCAATTTCAATGTGCTGGATAACGTGCAGAGGGTTATCAAAGGCGCTTACGTAATTATATAATATTTGTGGGTAGTAAAACATTGAGGTAACCGTCTTGATAAGAAATTGTCAACAACTACTCCATGCTACGAACAGTGTGTTTTACTGGGTGTCGAATTGAGCTGGGATCAATCACATTGAAATTGCAATATTCGTTGCAGTGATGTACCATTTGAAACATTTTCTCACATACTCTTATGGGGAGAATGACAGACTAAACGTAGAACGTTTTTAAGTTGAATAATGCCAACGGAGAATTGTAGTAGTAAAGGATTCGCGCTGATAATTGAGTAGGGCGCTCTCAAGACTCAGAAACAAAAAAAGTTTTTAAATCAAAGTGTCTATCGTACGCTATGGTTACGAGAACTTGAAAACTTCATTGATTTAGGACCTCTGTCACTTTCTAAACGCGATGTGATAGTTGGTCCTGATCCTGATCGGCCTCATCAATGGATGGATCAGGGGGGAAGAGCAGAATCCTTGGGGGAATAGATCGGGTTGTTATGTTTCTAGGTGTCTATGGCCTGCTATAGACAGTGTAAGAACAGGTTGGCTGCTGGGCTTGGATAGGGCCAGCTTAAGATTAGTTACTGGGTTTATTACGGGGCACTCCGAGATTAGATCGCTGACAAGGGTCTGGAACAGATCCCAGCCGGATGTGGCGATGAAGTGGAGTTGGAGACCATCGAACACCACCTCTGTAACTGTATAGCCCTTGGTAGGTTGAGGTTGAAGACCCTTGGCAGGGGCTTCTTTGAGGATTTGAATTCTGTGTCGAGAGCTGGTTGAGAAGTGCTAGGGCTTCAATAGTGTATTAGCGCTCTCTTGTGCGTTTCGTTAGTATGTGTAATTTCTCTGCTTCCTCATTCTCAATTTCCTACTTCCTCTCCTTTTTCCCTATCTCCCCTATTATCCTATCCCCTTTAGGTCGTTGTACAATGGGACAACTTGACCTCCGGGTAATGTACTTGTCTCTCCTCTAACCTAAACCTAAACCTGGGACCTCTGTAATGTTCTGAAACAAATATTTCTTGATGCGCTTCATTCGGACTTTGGAAAAATTATGGAATTTATAAAGAATTTTTGCTCCAAAAACAATTTTCTATTTGTAGTTAATTATGTCAGAGCATAGTTACACGTTATTTTCGAAAATAGCACTGAATACACATTAAGGCATTATTTTTGAAATTATTTGCTGTTAATTTAAATATTTTATTTATCTTTTTCCCACTAACACTTTATCATTTAAATATTGATTTCCATAATTGCCTGATTTATACTAAAAAAAATTTAAATATTATCGTTACGCATTATAATTTAATTGCCTGTATAATTTATTTATAATTTAATTTAAATTATGTTTAATTGAAGTTTTATTGATTTTATTTGAATTTATTTATAATTTTGTTCCTTTTTTTTGCTTTTTCTTCTTTTTATTTCTCCTTACTACCCTACACACAATTAGGGACCGCCCGGTTTGGATGGCATGAAGGTAAGTTAAAAGCTGTTGATTGGTTTAAATAAATAAAAGTGTACAGAAATTAATAAAATTATATTTGATTTAAAGGGTGCCCAGGGCGAAACAGGACAAAAAGGTGAAAGAGGTGATCCTGGTCTACCGGTAAGTGTTTTTCAATTAATGGCAATTAAAATTGTTTAATTGTTGAAATAAAAACATTTTATTTGCATGCTAATGGTAAAATTACTTTTTTTTTTCTCTCTTCTTTTTATATATTTTTGTTTTAAAACAATTAAAATATTTTTCATTTGTTTTTCTAATGGAACACTACGCCCACCCACCCCCTTTTATGTATATCTACTGTACTAACATAAATTTAAACTTATTAAAAATATAAATGTATTGTAACTGTCTGCAATTGTGTGTGTCTTTTGAAAAACAAAAAAATATTTAAAAAACTAAAGGGTACGGATGGCATACCCGGCCAAGAAGGTCCACGTGGTGAAAAAGGCTCCCGTGGTGATCCGGGACCACCTGGCAAAAGAGGTCGTAAAGGTGATCGTGGTGATAAAGGCGAACAGGGAGTACCTGGTCTAGATGCTCCCTGTCCTTTAGGTTCAGATGGTTTACCACTGCCAGGCTGTGGCTGGCGGCCACCAAAGGTTAGCATGTTTATATAGAAAAAATAATTAAAATACGACAAAAAAAATTTCAAATTGGTTTTTGGTAAAAAAAAAAAATATTTAATGCATGTTATTTTAGAAAAACAACAAAACAACACCTTAACGCTTTTTTTCTAATTACAATAAGCAAATAAAGGGTCTTTCAATAACGAGTTTCTTTTTCAAATACAAATTTAATACACATTTAAAAAGGAAATTAATTGTGGTTCCAACCAAACTAGATTTTGTATATAAAATGAAATGAAGCCTCACAAGCTGCCCACACGAAATCTGTAATGGAGACCAACTGAAATGCCCACGGTAGCATTCAAACATTTCAAAAACTGCATCGTATATTGATTCTAAATTTGGATATGAGCGCGCCTCTATAAGAATATATCTTTCATTCTAGAAAATACAGCTGAGTTTTCAACTCTACAGTCCACGTCTAGAAAGCTAACTTGCTCTCAGTATAAAAATCAGCGTCCTGAAGATGTTTCTATAGAGTATTTGGCTAAGTTTGATCACAATAAAATCGGTTTTTTATATTGACATTAAATGAGACATGTTTTTGGAAGAATAATGACCAAAGGATACGAAAGTATCCTTTTAAATACATGAGGTATTATTCATCTTTAGAAGGAAAGAATAAACAACTGTGTTACTCTCAGAGTTTTGGCAAAAGACTGTTAGTGGCGTTCCTCTGTATGAATATATTTTTCTAGATATTACAGCTCGCTAGACTAGGGGTTTATTTGGTACTACCCAGACTTGCGTTTGCTCTCAATATAAAAATCAGTGGCTTGAAGACGTTTCTATAGGGTTTTTGGCGAAATTTGACCACAATAAAGTCGGTTTTTTTGTATTAACATTAGATGAGACATGTTTTTGGCAAAATAATGGCCAAAGGAGGCGAAGACAATTCCATTTAAAGATCGGGTCTGTTTTTTAAACTACGTGAGGTATTATTAATCGAAAACAACTGCGACCGCTACGCTAGCTCACTGCAAAGTTTAAGCAATGAAATTGTGGACAGAAAGACCACAGGCAGTTCCTACTATAAACAGGGTATTCAAGCAATCGAATATCGATATAAAACAAAATTTTGTTGAGAAATAATGTAAATGTTTCCATCTGTTTCTTATACTTTCTTAGTTAAGCGGAGGAGACGTGCTCACATTAGACCTCCACACTTATACCAACTGTAGCTAGTAAGGCTTCCAAGCCAAATCTGTAATGTGATACATACTATTTAATTGCTGAGAAAGCTATTTCGTAGCTCCGCAATCTTTTGATTTGCGTCGTTGCAGCAATTAAGCATTTTAAGGCTTAAGTTCCAAATGGTTATGTAAAATACGACATGTGATTGCTGAATGCTGTCCAATTGGAAGATATTAATCTTCCTCTACTCGTATATTGTTGTTTGCAACAGAGATTTTATCAATTGGAAGGCGAAATGAATATACACAAGTGTGGTTATGTACTGAGCTAAACGACTTAGATTTTTCGTATAACTTTCCTATTTTACTATTGGGTAAATGATTATTCGCCGATTTTCGCCTCTCTGCAGGTTTTTTATTTGTATTCTTTGAGGCCTTGTGAGGTTTAAGCGCCGAATCAGCTCCTTAACCGTTTGAGTGCGAATCGTCGCTATGACGACGAATTGACGGTAATGCGTCAAAATCGCGGTTCGTCGATTTAGCGACGATTCTGTCAGTCAGAGTTTGGCGTTCAATTAGTGAGGACTGCTGCGACTGTTATGAATAAAAAAATTTTTTTTCTCAATTTCTCATAGCAATTTTCAATTAATTTACCCCAAACCCACAGCACTCAAACGGTTAAGTTCATGTCACTGTGGTTAGTGTAGAGACTCGGGAACAAATTTTTATCTTCAGTAACGCATTGCAACAATTTTTTGTTTAAAGAGTCGAGACAAGTATATACCGGGGGGTTACTGTCTATTGCGATGCGAAAGCAATTTCGATGCGATAAGAGTACAATTTGGTACTATGTATCGCTTACGCAAAATCTTTCGAAAAATTAGTTGAAAATGATGCCAGATTTACGCAAGGAAAAAAATTAGATGCGTAAGGAAAATACGAAAGCGCAATAAAGTGTACCAATTTTTCGATTACATACCATTTTCTTTTCGCATCGCAATAGAGGGTAACCCCCCTGGTGTTTTTATTGCCTGTCTTGATTAAACCATTACTATGGGCTTTTCTAGTTCTGCAGTGTAATGATTACTATACTTGCTCCAACTGAATGTTCCATGTTTCAATCCAGCACCGAGACAAACGTCTGAAATATTTGAATTACAGACCCACCCATTTAATAATAGATTTTAATTATTTTGATAAGATTCTCAAAAAGAATCAGAACAAAAGCTCTATGAAGAAAGAAACTCGAATTTGAAAGACCCTATAATCCACAAAAAAAAAAATATTACTAACCCTAGATTTTTCTAACAATTTTTTTTGTATAACATTTAGGAACCGGTTATTTCAACTCCGGTCCATAAAGATTATTTACCCGATGTTACGGGTCCCGAAAGTAACAATGCCAGCGATTATGAACAAGAGGAGGAGGAAGAAGAACAAAACGAAAATGAAGATGAATATGATGAATATCAAGATAATTTACACAACGATTAAAGACGAGATTATTTGTTTAAAACCAATTTAAACAAATAACACATACACACATACACTCTCATACATTCATACGGAAAGAAAAAAAAAACTAAAGAGAGTTTAACGAAAATGAAAAGTGCTAAAAGCCTTTTAACAACTATTTAACAGCACTTACCTACAAGCAAACAAACAAACAAACAAGCAAACAAAGAAACAAGCATTTACACAATGAAACAAACAAACAACACATCATACAATTAGAATCATCCAATTATTGAACCATTAGCACAACAGTACTGCACTTGCTTTTCATAACGGCCTCTTACATGGAATATGGTGGTGGTGACATTTGTATGTTAATTAACAACTGCTATTAATCTGCTTATCATTGTGTTTAAATACATTCTTATTTTAAATGGATTTTAAAAGAAAAGAAGCTGACAGTAAATTACATACATATGTATTCATTTACATCCTAATGTATAATTGTTTTTGTTTTTTTTTATTTACTAATACAATATGTTAAATTAAATAATAATGATTTACTAATTTTCAAAAAAAAAAGCACCAGAGCACCTTTAGAAATGCCTTCTTGTAACACAATTTTATGGTGGCGGCTTAAAACTTGCTTAACACTTGTAACACACGTAGTTTCATATTATTGGTGGCGGTAAATGTAGAATTTTAACAGTAAAGTATTAAAAATAACAACAAAAAATAAATAAATCTTAATTCATAAAAATGAAATGAAGGGTTATTAAAAACTAAGGGCAATAATGCTTTAATACTAGGTGTAGTAGAAAGAAATCTATTAATTTTTTAATATGTGTCCTTAATTGGTATAAGTGAGATATTGCATATAATTCCTGGTTTCCAGAAGTTTTAAAAATAGAGTTTATGGACGTGTTACAACGCTCAGTTTTAGCTTCTTTGGTTCAACACGGAAAGGTCAATTATCGAAAATTTCGATAATGTAGTTAAAATCGTTAATGGTGTATGGTAAACCTTGTCCACTTATCTACGAGATAAACGTTGCATAGCAAATGTTTGAGAATACTTAATTAAGGGAATTCATAGATCGAATTTTCATGATGCTATCTTCCGTGCCATACCAAAACGAAATCTATCCAATCCTCATACAGAACCTCCTTCTCCGACACTAAGGTTGACGACGAATTTATTTACGAAGAAATATAGCTCCTTAGTACCACCAATCGGGTATTTATTTATGAAATAAATTGTGGGCATGGCTGATGATCTTCAGCCTTACATACTTATACCAGCTGACGTTTGCAAGATTTAAGATCAAAATCCTTATAATTAAAATCGTCAGAATCATTTACCACGAGGTAAGCCCTGCATGAAAAAACGATTTTTTTCCGACCAAATTTAGAGTGTGAATTGCGTTGGAACTGGAGCAGTGAGTTGAGCAGAGAGAAGTGCTTATGGGCATTTGATTTGAATAACAAACCGGAAGGAATTCTGCAGAAAGAGTGTTTCGCAGAAAGAATGTTTTTTATACGAGTGAAGTTGTGAATTCTCTGTACCAAACAAACGAGGCCTTTAGAATAATATAAACTGTCAACGAAACTTAAAATTTCCTTCTAGGTTAAGGTAGTAGAGAATAGAGTAAAACCCTATTAACAACAACATTCAATCAACAAGAATCATTTGATTCTTTCGTAACATAAAAATGTATGCCGAACATCGCAAATTGGAAAGCTTCTGACTTATCACTATTTATACGTTATTACAGATTATATTGAGCATAATATTGCAGTTAAAATGCTTTACTATAAGCCCAAGTATCACGATACAACTGATTACCCTCGACTTATTTGATTGTTTCGATTTAGAAAAAAGCGAAAGGATGTCATTCCTCTTTTAGTAATCTATTCAAGGGTTTTACATTCCAGAAAATACAATATCACCAGAGAAAATCATTGAATTCTAAGGTAAAGCAACATCTTAAGAACTGATAAACAAGACGTCTCACCACAACACTCAATAATTGTCTCTGGACCACGACAGACAGTAAACGTGGCATCATAGGTCCTGCTACATCCGAACAGTCTCTTAGTTCGTTAGAAAATCTTTGGTTAATGAAACTGAAACATAGCAAAGGAAGTACATAACTAAAATAAGAAGTTGGGGTAGAGATGATTTGTCCTTTAAAGGAATGACATTAAAAAAGCAAAACATTAAAAAGGCAACGAAAAAAATCCCATCCACCTTATACTCGGATCTAGAGCGGAGTGGTGGATAATTTTATTTCTAATGACTAATTATTTTATTCTACTGATAATCAAAAAAAAAAGCGTCAAGTTTAAGTTATGGTTATAATATCATTCTAACTATGAAAAAGATTTCTTTTTACTACACCATATATCGAGCCTAACATATTAAAGGAATTGTATCGTATTTTAATTTTTCTAAAAAATCTTTGTTTTTCAAAAAGGTTCTTGTTAATGGCCCTTCATTTTATTTAATTTTTAAAATAGCTTTCAAAATTATTTAAAAATAATCAAAATTATGTGTGCAGCTGTATTAATTAACAAATTCCTTTTTTACAGGATAATTGGCATGATTGGCTTAGGGATGAAATAAATTCAGTAATCAAAACAATGCCAAAAAATGGTCGCCGGTAGATGATCTATGTATATGCTCACTTAGCCCAATCCAACATCCCTCCAGAAAATAAAAAATGAATCACAAAAAAAACATACTCCCTTAGAGCTTTTCAATGTAGCTTACGTACATACATATGCAATCTAGATAATTATGTAAAATTATTAAAAAGCAGCTTTATTAAGCCTTTAAAATAATTAATTAAAATTGCAATATACATACATACATATAATAACTGCTCTTTTTTTTACTAACATTAGAAATAATAAATGTTAACTTTCAAAATAAGGAAAGGAAAGAATGAATCTAATAATAATAAATATGTCACAACGAAACAAAAAACGAAACGAAAGTATTGTAATTTGTATAAAAGAAAAATATGTCACAAATAATAATAATAAAAAGAATATTTTTTATAAGTATAATAAAAAAAATATATAGCAATAAAAAATAAATATTCTTTATATATCATATACAAACATACACACACACACACACACAGAGACAGACAGAATTGAGTTTATATTTTATGCCAAAATATTTATTAACTTGATAACGAGCATACACGCAATTTTAATTTAATTTAATTAAGTAATTTTACTTTAATAAAGTATGTCAATAAAAATAAAAATAAAAAAACGATATATCGTATTATAAAATACAAATACATATGCATACATACATACATAAATACATACTATACATAGCCATAAAAATAAATAATGTATGATAGTAACTTGTCTTCTTTTTTCAAATGGTATTTGCATTAATAATTAAATAAATAAACTGTGCATTTTATATTTCATATATTTTTCTTTTGTTTTTTATATAAGCAATTTTAATACATTTTGTGTCATAGCTCTTCCTTTTTGTATTCTTCCGCATTTTTATATTCTAAATGTTAATTGCTATACAATCTCTCCTTTTTTTGTAAGAGAATTTTAAGTATTAAGTATTGTAGTTAGAATTTAATGCGAATTTTTATTACGATGATAATTTCAATTGAATTACTCATACTACTTATTTAAAAATTAAAAAACAAAGTGAATAAATAAAAATTAAATAATTAATTAATCAAATGAAGTGGGTTTTATTTAGAAAATCGATAAGTAAGTGTGATAAGTATGTGAAATGTGGGTATGTCCTTATGTCAGCAGTTTTCTGGCAAAATCTCTGAGAGTAAATAAAATTGCTATGAAAACCTTTTAAAAAACATTCGAGGATGAAATTAATGTATAGTATACAATGTGGGTGGAGTAGAAGCTAGATTTAACTGCCTAACTGACTAAAGGGTTGTAATAACCAATGAAGCAAGTAAAATTTGCAGTAGAAATTTTAAAAGAATGACTTACTTTGGTGAGCAGTGGCAATCTTAAAACACATGTTGTAGCTAATCATAGTGAAGCAGCTAATCATAGTTGAATCCCTAAATTCGAAAAATTTTATTCAATTTGAAAATTGCATATAAAAGGTCCAACCAAAGGCAAATCCCAACTAGATTTTTATCTGGTAATATCAGCGACTAATTTTGTGACTGTAAAATTTTAGGTGCAAGAGCCAAAACGGGGCCACTGGAGCTACCAAAAAGGTACACCACAAAAATAGACTGCTATACCAGAAATGGTTAAGGAATAAAAGTCAAAACGATATTTGATTTGAGCGTTGGTCACTTGTAATTACAATTTGAAAATGATGGCAATAAAAAAATCGCATGGTGAAGATGTTCCTATGAGCAGAGTTTTTGCGTTGATTCATGACTATGAATAAAACGCTTGTAGACCAGTCAAAATAGTGAACTGGATTGGAAATATCATATCCATCTGTAAGCAAATTCAGTGTGTTTTATTTTGGGATGAGCGTAGAATAATTATCACTAATTATCTTCAAATACGAACATTGTTTGCTATACCAAGTTATTGTAGCTTTTAAGTGTTACATTTAATTAAATAGAACACATTTGGAGAAAAATAAGATCCTGTTTCATCAAGATCATAATATTCCAGCTCACACATCTACTAGGACGACTGTCAAATCAGTGAGCTAAAGTACTTTATTCGCCATTCTATTTCCAAACTTAAATGGTGTTAACATTTTTGAGAGATAAGAAGGTGTTGATTCCGACTTCGTATTTAGACAGTAATAATAGTGTGGGAAAGAAACTACAAAAATTAGTTCGCAATAGTTACAGTCCTTTATTTAGTAAAATATGGAAAGTATAATCTTTAAAACATTGCCATAGAGAGCAGGAGACGTTCTCTTAGAGCTAGCTGCCTCGATCAGATTCACCAGACGGGACAAGCAGCACTAGAGTTTCGTTTTAAAATACGAAAACTAGATTTAGGTTTGTTAAACTACAGAGAAAGAGTGAGCCAAATGACTCTGTGTTAAACTATAAAGGAAGTTGACATATGTAGTGAGCTCTTCAACTGATCTCCAATCCCTGTAGAAATTAAAGCGAGATAATCGTTGTCTCTCGGCGCACTTATCCACTACGCAATTACATGTGAGAAAAAAAAAGTGACAGGGATGTTCTTTAACTGTTTATGCAACCAAGATGTCACTATGACCGGGAATACATGTGAGATAACACAATTCTGCTACATGTGTGATCTTGTATATGACGGCATTTGCTAAACTATTTAAAATTAAAAGTTACCCTCATGGCCATAAACATAGTTGTCAGAAAATATAGGCGATCTCCTATTCAGAATTTCGCAACATGTTTCATCTCCATTACTTCGGCGGGTAATGCACTATAATAGTCAATAAGGCGAAAAAAATATTTTCCGTGAAAATTCCACAGCCTATCCAGTGCTTGGAATCATCTTTGTACATTTCTATCGAGTCCTTAGAGACGACCACATCAGAGAACCAATGATTTCTACTTGGAATTCTGTTTTGAAATCCCATATCCAAGTAGAAAGAGGAATGCCCAGATTGCCAGAGCATTAAACCAGTGACAATATGGAAGACAGTTAAACATTAGAAAAGCTACTTTTCTATGAATAGAATATAACACACGTGTAAACTGTTTTGGAGGCAGTTCTTCTTATTTCATTAAAAAGTTTTCAGCAAGAATACAGAAAACATTTGCTTGAATGCACTGTCTAGTATGGAACTCTCATCAGTAGAACTGTATAGAAAAGAGGGTAAAATGTCGGAATTTACTGCTACAATTATTAGAGTTCATAGCAATATTCAAATACTAGGTAAACGTAAAAGGTACATGATTTGTCAACGTAATAACACCAAGCATACTTCTATAAGAGGAGTGGATTATTGCATAATTGCCCAATGATTACAGTCACGCCTACTAGATCTCCTGAAAATCTTATAGAAAGTACGCCAAGTCATTTATAAGACGTTATGCAGAACAAACGAAAAATAGACGAAATATTAGGAAAACTGCAGTTGTTAGTTATGACTGTGTCCCATTTCGAATGCAAGTTGGCTTATGACTGCATCTTGTGAACATTTATGTTGTTTTCTAAGAATAACTGTAGCTAGACATGGCTTAAGTTTTTATATTCAAGTTATTTCTTCCCTAACAAGGGCATTTGGCAAATTTTATTATTAGAGACTGTAGATAATTTCTTTAAAAATTCTGTTTTGTGTTTCTGTGTTTTAAAAACCAAAATAAAAGAAATTAAAAAATAAAAACTTACAGAATTGTATTTTGTAAATGTCTTGACTGAGTTTGAAATATATCTTGAATTTGATTGATGAATGTGTGTATCCTTTGATATCTGAGGTCTTGCTATAATGATCTGAATTCTTGATAATGACTGGCAGTAACTTAACAGCTAATTTTCTGCATGCATAGGTTTAATCGTATTTAAAAGCTTTTACACTGTAATATCACTTTTATTTCTTTTCTTTCTTTTATTCTTATTTACACACTATTTTATTAAACAAATGCAAGCGTTCCAATTTTTTTTGTCCCGTATGTCCTTTACACGTTTAACACACGACCGATTTATTCCTTTAACAATTTAAAATTTTTAACATATTTATGGACATCCTCCTTAACATAAGGCTTAATTGCTATACAAGTGGGTATATTTTCTGGCTGCTCTATCCACATTTTATGCAGGATGTCGTTTTCTTTCAACTTTGTGGATAATTTCACTAGAGCTGCCTCATCCTTGGCCTGTAATGGTAAAATATGTAAGGCACGGGATAAAACATTTAAAAATCAATAAGAATAACATCAAATACCTCCAGCACAACTTTATGCATATTATCCAAGTCAGCCAAATATGCTTTGGTGCTTTCATCCTCGGCATGCAAGTGCATGATTGCCGTGGCTGCGTGACAACATTGGGCAATAACGGCACCCAGAGGCCAATTTAATACGGACTTCAAATCACTACGCACAATAATGTATTGCACAATATTCGTCATATTTTTCTATTTTTTTCCTGAGTATTTAATTTATTTTAATAAATTTAAGAAATTGAAAATTTTTTGCACTACAAACTAATTTCACGTACAAAATGCCGGTTTACCGTTAAATAAACTGAACACAGCTTAGCAGCTGTTAACAGAGCTGCTTATAAGAGTACTATGAACAGTGCCATAAAATGCAACTTTTCAAGAGTACATTCACAATAGACAGCATATGTTAGAAAAAATAGAAAAGCAATTTAAAAACCGTTAATATTTAAATTCAAATTGAAAATAAATTTCAATAAATGACAACATAATTAAATAAAACTTTAATAGACAAGTAAATAATGGGAAAATTTATTTTTTAAAACGGTGAACACAGTAAAAAATTTACTTTAAAAAGTTAATTCGGATACTATTAAAAAAAATTATGGCGACTTCAACAGGACAAATATATGAAAACGTTTGATGCAAATATACTATATATTGAGGATTCTAAGCACATAAAGGTTTTAGGTTAGATTAAGTTAGTTGACCAGGGCACCGAAAACAATTAACACTAGAGTCCGTAAGTGAGAAATTTAAATAAAAAGGATAAAAAGGGAAGGCTTATTGCGGCCACAAGGTTTTGATAAAATGTAGAAAATCGCTAAAATCTAGGCTTGAGGACAGCGTCAAGTCAGTGACAGATACTTTAAGAAAAATAAAGCGTCTTCCTGTTTGTAAAAGAAGTTTTCACAGCCGCTGCAGTGATGGTTAAAGAATAAATCAATTTACACCACATGAGTACAGGGCACACCTCTATTGTTTTGGAAATAACAAAACCTTTAGAAGCTTTAGAGCCCTTCCCCCATCAACAAGAACTCAGAGGAAATAAAATTCGAGCTGTTCTGTGTTCTCCCATGAAAAAATACGCAAATAATACGTGCTGTATAACGAGACGCAAATTATATATAGTTCTGTTGAGCTTTATCTGCTCCTTACATCGGAGGACAAAGATCAAGTTGGAACTTGCAGCTTCGATTATCTGAGTAAGTTCCAATTCTGTCAGCAGAACTCTGGTCTCTCAGAGCTATATACATAAGTCTGCGAGATCCCAAAAGCTTTCACCTGAAAAATGTTAGAATTCGAATAAAACCTTTTCTATTACATCATATGCCTTCTAGAGTTGCCTCCTAGAAGCCTTAAGCCTTGGCTTACTTAATAAAAACTAATTAGAGAACAGCGCTCAACTGCACCAGTGATGGAGTAAAATGTGTTAAGAATCTGGCATGACCACTAAGAAATTGCCTTCAGTATTCCAATCCCATCAGTCTGACTATACTCTGAGCCAAAGCAATAAAATGTGAAGATGTGAAGACGGTAAATACCAAGAAAACAACAGGAGTAAATTAAAAACGTTTGATCATTAGAACAAATTGTGAGAACTGCATTAAGAAGGTTTGAAAAGCCTATGGCTAAATATACTCAGCGTGGTATATCCATCTTAGCAGCCAAAAGACCATTAACAAAGTATTTGGTTTGCTTTTTTGAATAACGAATACATTCAAATACAATTTTAATTAAAATGAAGTCCATCCACACATATGATTTATTTATTTTCAAAATTTTTGATAAACAGATGCTCTCAAGTACAATTCTTTAATTGTTAAACATGTTTGAAAATGAGAAAAAAATAACACTCACAAAATAAATACAATCGAGAGAAATTTCTTAATATAACCATAAACATGACTTTGTGGCTAAATAAGTCGAATAACTTTTATACACGAATTATATTTTCCAAAAATCTTAAACTCTTTGCATACTCTTTTCGTTATCTCTCTCTCTCACTCTCTCTCTCTCTCTCTCTGTCTGTCTGACTTTGTATTTTGTTATGAAAATATCAACAATTAATTGCAGCAAAATAATTATTCTCCAAATGAAGAGAGATACAAATAAACCAATACACTTACGTATGTACGTACTGTTAAAGCAATTTCCCACAGATGAAAAACACAAGAGAAATATGTACCAAGCAGTAGTAACAGTAGTAGTTAGTAGAAATGCTTGGTAGAGAGAATTAAAAACGAAAAAGGAAAAAAACTGCCTAAAGTCATCAACTATTTACAGAAGCATTTATGAGAGGCCAAAAACAACTTAAATTGCATAAGACAACAACAACAATAACAGCAACAACAACGTCTACAATGATAACAATAATCATAAGTATGACTGAGAAATTAAAATTAACGAAAGCATTCCCAAAAATTGTATTGCATTGCCATGCAGCAGCAGTTGCATTTGCATTGTAGACAAATAAACAAACAACTGTTTTGCAACATTTGTTGTATAAATTAAGGCGACTGTCATGAATTCATGCATTCTAATGAAAAGTTACATACATATGCATGCACACACACAAACAACCATGCATTAATAATGATCTGAGCTCTTAATGTTTGTAGGCACAACAAAATGAGCGATAAACTAAACTGTTCTTCTTACTCTCCGCTCATTCTCATCTACTGCTCTCTCTCTCTCTCTCTGTTCTCTATGCCTATGCATTTAACATAAACCACCTTTGCTTAAAACAAAAACAAAAACAAAAACAACAGAAAAAAAAGAAACGAAATTGCAAGCAAGCAATTCAAATCTACTTGAACTGTAAGTAGAAGCGAAAACATAGGCAAACAAATAATGGCGTACACACATGCAAACAAGCAACCAATATATGTACATACATTATCTTACTTACACTCATAAATACCCAACACACACATACTCGTACACAGAAATATGGTGCTACACTTAAAGCAACCACATAACAAATTAACCAAAAGGACATCACCATGTAAAATACGTTTTGATTAAGTGGGTGATGGTTATAACAAAAGACTAAAAGATATTGTGTATGTGTGTGTATGTGTGTCTGGCTAGATGTGTGGAGTGTTAAGTATACTGTTCCCGTGTGTGTTTGTTCGTGCGTGTACACTGTATTTAAGTGTATGACTGGTTAGATTACGTGTACATGTGTTCAAGTGAACGTTTTCAATGTCTTTATGCACATTTAAAATTGTGTATGTTTATTCAAGAACAATTAAGGTGGGCCAATTTAAAAGTTTTTAAAAAAGCAAAAAATAATCAACGTAATTCTAAATCCTGTTTAAAAAGAAATGTTTTGTTGCCATTCTCCATAACCAAACAAAATTATTTCTCATCCATGAGGAGTCGTATCAAAAGGTGTCCGATTTTTTTGTACAGAGGGTTCTTGTGGAACCAAAGTCTAGATCGAAATATGAGCCTTAAGTTTGTTGATAGCAAACATCTGACCAGAGCCCATATTACTTAGAGGCCGATTACAGCACGCACTGCAATTTTTTTAAGGTTTCGAAATAAAACAATCATGTACAGCCGAATAGTGAACTTAATCGAATACCAACGACATTTTTATAAAAGTGACCTTGTAATTGAACAGACGTTAAAAAGGTGCTGATAATTTCCTTCATAATTGCTCTCCTTCACTACGCAAAAGTTTCATGCTGTTAGGCATAAACTTTGAAGCAACAGCTTGTAAAAGCTATAATAAGTAGGGCCATAAAAACGTTTAAGGTACAGCAGTTGACGATATTCAAAAATGTTTTCATTCCCTCTTCGATCAACTAATCAGAGTACTTGAAATTTACCGCAGATGTTCACCATTGTCTACTTGTGACTTCTACGAGTTTTCTTCCATTTGGTCCTCTTATTGTTAAATACAAACGACAAGGATCTTGCATCCTACAATAGGTGGATGGATATAATTTGTTTCATATTTTCCTCAGGATACTGCCAGTACTGCAATCATTTTGTCTTGAACATTGCAATTGATAGATGCAGATCATTTGTTGCGCCTTTTCCTCAGGGCGCTGGCAGTTTGAGCTAATGTTCTGTTGTGTTTAATCCATGAAAATCTATATGTCTTGAACTAAGCTGATCTCGTTCTGCACCAAGACAGTCACTCTTGGTCGCTGTAAATCTTAGATCAGATTTACTATCCACGACTTGGAACTTGAATTGTTTTATACACTCTGAGTTTCTAATAGAACTGGTACATGGCTCCAACTTTCAAATTATTGCTTCACAGTCGTGAAGATATTTCAACTGAACGCTAAGCCACGTTAGCTGATGAAGTCGCCGTAATCTCTCAGTCTTTGCAGTCTTCTGGCAATAATACTGTGAGTGAAATAAAATTGGCATGAAAAGTTTTTCAAAAAATCCGTCGTTCGAAAACCACTTTAAACTGGGTAAAAAATTAACTCTCTATGGTAACTTACTGTAGCGTTTAAGTGGTGAAATTCTGATTAAAAAAAAGGTTAGATTTGGCGAAATCGACAATAATGTTACGCCGAGACAGTGTATCAGTTTACAATTTCACTATTGCAATGGCCTGATTTGAGTTTTTCTTCAAGTTTATATCCATCGAATTAATTTTCATTTCCAAACTGATCAAAGATTTTCCAACAATGTGGACATAGATTGTGAAGTTGATGGCTTTTTTAAACAGAAAGGCATTTCATTTTGTACATAGGGTTGAATGTCGTTGGTTAATGTTTATGGAGCCATAAGGAGTTTTCATTGTTTTCTTTGATATGTAGGTCAGTTAACTTAAGGTTAAGAAATGATCGCTTTCGTGCATATTGGCATGGATTTCTAATCCAGTATTTTTGTGTATTTATGTACCCAGTGATCTTACTAGAAGAATTCTTTTGGAGAGAATTAAACTCTTCTTAGTCTTATAAATAAATAAACCATGAAAAAACATTTTTTGTGGCGTGGTCTAGGGGTTAAAGAGCTCACCTATAAATTCTAGCAATCCAGGTTTAGAACTCGGCTTAACCCTGGACGGTTACTGTTCGTATAATCGACGAAGCTCATTTACTCTTTATCAAATAACTCTTTTATGTTTGATCAAATTTCGCTCTTTTTTGCAACAAAAAAAAAGTAGAAGAAAAAAAGTCGATTCAACGAAGAGTAACCTTACTGTATAAAAATGACGAACCAGGATTAAAAAATGGGTGGCCAGGTGACTCACTACAAGCTTTCATTATCAACTAACGTTGTTGAAAAAGAGAGCGAAATTTGGTCAAACATAAAAGAGTAAATAAGCTTCGTCGATTCTACGAACAGTAACCAATTAGGGTCAAAATGTTCGTCGATTCAACGAAGAGTAATCTTAATGTACAACAATGAAGAGTAACCGTCCAGGGTTAAACAACGTATATTTTCTCCTGATGGATTCCTATTATTCTTCAGTTTAGTATACCATACCATACCATACTAGTTCCCGGAAGTGTAGTTTTAGAAATCTTACTCTCGGTGCAAGAATTTTCACATTTTAATATCCAGAAGAATAGAAGAACAATTTTTATTTTAATCACTTACAAATTTACCCACGTGTGTGTGTATAATTCGACTTGAGGCATCAAATTAAGATGAACGTTCTTATAACCCTTGACTTGCTGTCATTTGATGCTGCAGCAGCTATTGTTGGCGTCGTACAATGTTATTTTCATGGTTTTGTTACTTACAATTGCAACTACTGCTGTGTGTTATTATTGTTGTTGTGATTTTTATTATCATCTTTGTAGCTGGTATTGTTGAAATAAGTTTTGCTCTTAAAACGAACAAAAAACATAAAAAGATTTTACAATAAAAATACAACGACATCAGCATAAAGAGAGAAAGAGGGAGAGTGGGGGAGAGAGAGAGAGAGTGAGTGGGAGGGAGAGAGTGGAATTTTATGCAATTTATGCAAATATTTTCAATTTTAGATAAAAAGGTGATTTCGAAAAAAAAAGAAAAATAAAAACAAAATAAAATTGCTGCTGCACAGTTTTATTAAAAAGCAACAGCAACCAGCAACTGAAAATTGCAAGGATGTACAAATTAAAATTAAAAAAGAAACAAAAACAGAAACAGAAAAATTGCATATGAATTGATTGCTGGTTGCTGGCATGGTCGTTGGTCGTTGTTCCGATTTTATGGTAATTTGTTGTTGTCTTACTTATTGCTGTTGTTATTATTTTTATTGGTTTATTGTTCACATAGCTGTTGTTTTAATAATTATTTGAATCTGATAAGTTTTTCTATTTTTTTTTTGCATTATTTTGTAATGTTAAGGGCGAGGACGGTCATAAATTGAGCACACAAGATAAACATGATAATGCTGATGATTCTTAATTTGTTCCCTCCCTTTGCACCTTTCCCATCCTCATCCAACCATTTGCCTGCTTTTTCAAACGACCACATGTTACAGAAAGAATTGAAAGAAATAAAAAATATTTCAACGTATCCCTGAAATTGTGAAGACAGTAAAACGGTGGTCGGGGAAAAATAAGAAAAATCATCACTTTTGATTATTTTTATAGAAAAGAGCAGATCTCTTGATTGCAACTCGGTTTTGTATACGCTTACCAGCATTCATTGAATGCTAAAAATGAAAAAGAAAATTGAAAAATCAGAATATCTTAACCAACCAAGCAGTATTATAGTGTAATAGTGCAACAACAACAAATAATCGCTTGCACGGAGGACATTAAGGCAACACAATTCATTAAATTGCTTTGTAATTGCTTCCATTATTTTCGCAAAAGATTTTAACTTAAAATGGAAATTCATTTTAAATTATTGCGGCTGTATTGCATGTAATTTTTTTAAAAAAGGAAAATTACTTTAAAATTCTGTTTTAAATAATTTTCAAAACCATTTTTAAGCTTAGCTTGAAGGGATTTTGATTTCATATTTCAAAGTTATAGTACTAGAAAGTATTCAGTTCGGTTAATACAGTTGTTTGATATACAAAAATGAACCCCATATACAGTGGACAGCAAAAGTCTTAGTACGGCAATATATTTTAGCAATTTCATGAATTTTAGCCAAAAGTTTGTATAAAAATTTATAGTATATATATGTATTTATTTTATTAATTAATTTCTGTTTTATTATAAAACAAACAATTTTGTAATGTTTCTCATAAAACAAGGAAGAAATAAATAAAAATTGCAGATGCCTCCATAGGTACCCCCAATGAGTACCCTGAGTAAATTTAAAATTCAAAGGCCTAATATATGAAAATGTTATTCCTTGTATTTAGTAGAATATCTCTTAATGTCAAGCACTCCATTTAACCCATTTGTAATTGAATATACAAGTTTGGTTTAATATTTTCAGGTGGCACCATGAGCAAGTTTTTCGATTGACTTTTGTTTGAAGTTTATCGATTACGTGAAAATTCCTTCAAATGATCTCCTAAATACATTCTTGAAGTCATATCGGGACTTTGTGCAAGAATATTAAGCCTGTGGGGACTTTTTTGTCAAAATATATTGCCGTACTAAGACTTTTGCTGTCCACTGTATAGGGTTCTATATGCCCAAGTATAGACCCAAAATTAGTCCATCCGATAAAGAAAACCCAACAAGCTTAAGAAAGACTGATGACTGTATTTGGAGATTGCCTACAGTTCAAATGTGAAGCAATTTATATGAAGCTTTCTCAATCCATTTTTAAAACATCAGTGGCCAATGGCCATAGGAACTTATGAATTACAAATTAAATGTTAAGTAAGACGGGGCGGGGCTGTAACAATTCATGTATCAAAATCCCTGAAAAAGCATTAGAAATGGCATTAAAATAGTTTTCATGAAAGCAAATCGTATAAATCTCTTGCTATACATTATCGTTCAGTAAATTGTTGAAGTAATTTATGTTTTATTTCAACAAACTTTGAGCAGATCGAGGAGTGTGGATACCAAATTAACAGGCATTGCGATGTACCATTTATTGAAGTGCAACTTATTACAATCTGGGTTATGATCAGTTTTTTGGTAATGGCCATCAACGATACACTGTAGGACCACACGCAACGCATAAAAAAGCCCACCAGAAATCTGCAACATTACGAAAGCTAAGTTTGAAATTTTTCTGTGTATAAAAATTAAAATTATTTAAATTAATCTACTGCCTTAGAAAATCTACACTTGTATACAGTTGTAATTCTTAAAATTTTATTCCAAATATTTCTAATAGAGACCTTTCCCAACAAACAGAGAAAACATCTAAATTCAACAGAATTATAAAGAAGAAAGAGGTCTGGATCCAAATGATATTACAAAGGTGTCAAACTTAAGGTAGCAGAAGTTTTCTGGCGAAAGATCTGATAGTAAAATAAAGCTGTCGCCCAGAGTCGACTTTAAACTATAGGTCCCTCCAATCATAGCTAAAAATAACACACACAATATGGGTGGTGAGAAAAGCTAGGTCATAGCCTTGACAGGGTTGTAATGACCACTTAAGTTAAGTAGAGTATATGGAAACGCTCTTTAGATCTTTGTGGATAGCCATGCAGCCCTTAATAACTTACATGGTGTTTACATGGCATCCATCACACATACATACATATACATAATTGGTCATTACAACCCTTCAGTCAGGATTATGGACCTAGTTTCTCACACCACTTATGTTGTGTGTGTTAATTTTAAACATGAGTGGCGGGACCTACAGTTTAAAAGTCGACTCCGAACGACAGATTTTTTGAGAAAGTTTTCATGGCAATTTTTATTTAATCTCAGAGTTCTTGCCAGAAATCTGCTGAGAGGAAGCCACCGAAGAAATATTTTTTCATATTTTCGTTTTGATGTCTGACCTTTGGTTTGAACCGTGGCCTTACGTCTAATAAGCCAACATACTACCTGCTAGACTACGGCGACTACTGGCATCCATCCTGTTAAGTAAATAATATACCAAAGCGATTAAATTGGTGAGACATACTTGTTGCCCTTGCCTTATCTTCCAATGTGGACATTGTTCAAATGATTGATTGTCTGTCCTCACTTAAAACTGATATTGACTGCACTCTACAAAAGCTGGCGCAGAGTAGATGGAATAGACAACCTACTGGTCATTATAGATGTTTTTTTTAATTAGAATTTACAGATGCCCTGGATTTGCCATGAGATTTGTCATGAGAGGAGACGAGCAATGATGTGATATACTATGATTCACAGTCAGTCACATCTTCTATCATAACTATAAACAGAGAGAGTTTCCTGGATCGAACTATGCATACAGCTTAACTGAACTGGTATTTGGGAACATAAAAGCCATGCGATTTAATCAGGACATTATTTGAGCATAACTAGCTTTTATTATATTATTCCAAATCGAGGTTAGTTACACTTTCATTTCATTGGATGTATTTCTAACAGTTTGTTTAGGTACCAGGGACAGCGTTGCCGTATATACTACGTACTACGGGTAATCTAGTAGAAAGGTGTATAATGGTATTGTGCATTTACTTACAGTGGAGAGCAAAAGTCTTAGCATCCCAAAACATTTTAGCAATTTCATGAATTTAAAGCAAACGTTTGTATAAATAATTAAAAAACTTCCATTTTTTATACAGTCTTTTGATTAAAACTCATGAAATTTCTAAAATATATTGGGGTACTAAGGCTTTTGCTGCTCACTGTATATTCCTTTACTGCTCGTCATAGCTAAACTAGATCCAACCAGCAGAAATTTATTTTAAGAAAGCCTAGGAATTAAACGAGATCGACGTTACGTACACCAAAGATTAATCCAAGTTCTAGCACACTCAGCAGTCTTCTGTTTTTAAAGTACAACCGAATGTAAGGAACTGCGATCGTTTGTTCAGTTCACTGACCTTATACAACGACGCATAAAATTCGGCACAAACTAAACAAACCCCATGGGTGCATGTAACTCACTTAAGTTCAACCATATTTTTACAATAAAATAATGAAGGCATCGCAGCATTTGCTATACTTTTTTTTAAACCCCTGGGTTTTATTTAATTTCTGAATTTTTAAAGCAATTTCTCATAATGAAACTAAATTCTATTAAAGGATTTAATTGTCATTAATTAACCAAATAAAGGTTTAATCCAGCCAGGTTGTCAGTAATTAAAGAAATTAAATTTTTTTTCTATAAAATTCAAACGAAATGCTGTTTTAAATTAACAACTGCTTTATTATGTATATGCAATGAAAACTAAAATCAAACATTTTTTTTTACCATAATGTGAGCCACTTTATGGACGACACTAGGCATAACTATAGGCTTTTAGTAGTTGGTCGCATTTGTCATACGCAAATGCGGTCAACCGCATTAAATAAAGCATCTGACAATAACTTTTTTTCTGTTATTTTTTCATTTTTTTTTTGTTGTTTTGCCATGCATTGCGTGGGTGTGGAAATTAAAAATATCCTTGAAATGTTTAAATGCAATATTTTCCCACTTGACTGGTCTATTAAAATATTTACAGTAAAACCATGTTCTGCGTTTAGTTTTTGTTAAAACAAATTTTATTTTTTTTTCTTGTATTTTTATTTATTTTCCATTTTCATATATTATTGTTGTTGTATTCATTTATTTATAATTTAATTTTTGTAGGTATTTTTCTCATTCTGTTTCTTTTTTTTTTTTTGTTTAGTTTTGAATTACATTTAAAATTTTAAAATTGACATCACATATCTACACACATTTAACATTTAATTATAGTTTTTATTTTTGTTTTTATTTTTTTAAATATATTTTTGTTTTGATTAATTTTTATTGTTGTTGTTTTATTAGAATTAATTTAATTTGTTTATATAATTTGTTTAAAGTAAATAATTTTGATCTGTGTTTGCTTTTTTTTGGTTTGATTTTTTTTCTGTGTAAAAATGGAAACATTTAAACACTGAAAGAAAAAATTGATTGAAAATTTGAGGGAGGGTGAGAGAGGGGTTTAAATAATTTATTCAAGTTGTTTTATAACAATTTTTTATTTATTTTTTTTTTAATTTTTAAATCCCTTGTAATTGTACTGTCCTATTTTCCTTGTCAAGTTTATTACAATTAAATATACAGTGCACAGCAAAAGTCTTAGTACCCCAATATATTTTAGCAATTTCATGAGTTTTAATCAAAAGTTTGTATAAAAAATGGAAGTTTTTTAATTATTTATACAAATGTTTGCTTTAAATTCATGAAATTTTTAAAATGTAATGGGATACTAAGACTTTTGCTGTCCACTGTATGTTTGTCTCTTTTAAAATTATTTTTTTAATAAAAATAAATAAATAAAATACTTAAATTTTTTATGAAATTGATTTCTGGTATAATTTTACTATGCATTGAATTAAGCTGCAGTTTGTTCATTATTTCTGTACGGTGAAGATTTGTAGACAGCAAATGTAACTCCTAACAGCATTGGCGTTAGAGTTTATGATTCACTCAGCAAAGTAAATGCCTATTTTAATTTTTTTTAATATAAAATATAACGAAATAAAGTTCATGCACAAAATAAATTCAGCAATAAAACAATTTAAATTTCGTAAATATCATTGATAAGCTTGTACAGAATTATAAGATCTTAAAGTATGAGCTTTAAGAACAAAACAGTGGCAGTTAAGGTTTCTATAACTGAATAAACTCTTATTAAGATCCCAAAATGTGGACTTAATTTAAGGCTTTAAGTACTTTTTTCAATTTGTTTCCATTTTTGAACTCTAATGCTACACAATGGACGCAATGCAGCAAGTGCAACAATTTTGCAATTGCAGCCTTAGACAAGCTGCATGTGAATTAATTATAATAAAGGCAGCAGCGGCAAAGCATAAGCAACATCGCGTTTTTAAAACTTCTACTTTATGAATGTTATTGTATTGGCAGCATTAATTCTCTCGTTGCTGCTACCAAAAATAGGAATTTGCGTGAATGCAAAGCAGCAGAATTATTGCTTGTTGTTGCGTTGCGTTTGAAATAATTATTTCCATGTACACCCATGTATTCTTTTTTTTTTTTGAGAGATTGCTGTGTTTATTGCGTTGCGTCTATTGTGTGCACAGCATTGTTATATACGAAGAAGTTCATGAACTGTATTCAGAAAAATCCAATGAAAGAGAAAAATGTATAGACGGTAGGTTTGAAAAACCGTGAAGAAACTAGCAATTGCACTATACGAGCTTCATTAGGTAGTAAAATAAAATTACGACGTTCCAATTGTTATTGCTGTTTTGAGAGAAAAACCTTGGAAAAAATGTAAAGGTGACAGGCGATTCCTGTTAATCGTCAGCAGACATAAAATAACTATAATATAAGTATGTGGATAGTGTTGTTAAAACTTTAACAACATCGTAATTAAGTTGATTAAAAAAGTAATTTCTGTCGTCTTGGAGATGACCATATAATAAATTTGTGGAAAATAAATCGCCGCTAAACGAATACGAAGAACGAAGAATATCGTTTGGATAAAGAAATAGAAAAAGTTGAAAATTTAATAGAAAAATTCCACAAAAACATGAGTCATATTTACCTCATGCGCTTAATGGAGAGTAAAGAATGAAGAGATTTATGTAGTTTTAGTAGGTAGGAATGTCTAACATCCGATTTACACGATGACTTTTGCAACGGCTCATTTTGTTTGGGTTCAATCGTTGTACAGAAGACAGTGAGGTAAAAAAGTCATTGTTACCGCCACTGTCAACGTAATATATGCAATAATTTTTCTAAGTGTAGACTTGTACTAAAATATGTATTAAACTGGCACCTATCAAACTAATGTGAAAGGGAAAAACATTATTCCAAGCGCCAAATCTACGCTTTGGAAAAAAGAAATTTTAATTAATCACTGGCACAATACTTAACGCTCTAAATTGTAAACCGAATTTCAAATAAAGAATTATTTTTCAAAGTTTACACTGGTGTTCACAATCTATTTGGAGACAGAAGCTTGGGTTGCTTCACTCGACAACAGTCATGATTTCTAATTTTCATGGCTATTTTCATATTATTTTTTAAACCAATTTAATTTTTCCAAGTTCTACTTTATTTAGTTTTTTTGTCAAGTGCAAAAGAAAATAAAATTTTAAAAAAGTCATGAAACATAAAATCTTTGTAAAAAACCACAGGTGTAATAATATCGATATTGAGGAACCAATAAAAAATGTTGTGGTTGTAATCATATTCAACTGTGTTTTTTTTGTAAATAAATTTTTTTTAAATTAAATTTTTTTAAAATTTAAAATATGATCCCTCTAATCATAATATAATATAATATGTAACCTTTTAAAAAAAGTTTGGTTATAACAATTAAAATGCCCAACAAGTGGTATTAGTGGTTTAAAAAAAATAATGCTTTTGTTTTATTTAGTTGCAGCAACTATATATATTCTCTATACTTAGTTATCACAAACATATGTTTTTTTTTTATATTTAAATTTTCCCTAAACTTCAATTAAGGCCATACAATACTTAGTTGCCACAACTAAAATATTATTTTAAGTGTTATTGACAACAACCAATTAAAGCTTTCAGTGTTTATATGTGTAGTTTTGTGTTTACATTTTTTCACTGTTTTTAATTTTTCAAATTGACCATGTAACGCGCGTGAGAGAGAACACTAATTTGGTTGAATTTATATGTTTTTTATTTAATATTTTTTCTTATTTTTTTTCATTTTTGTATATATAAACCATTTTGATATATTATTTAGAACAACATTTAATTGAAAGTAATATTTGGAATTAAAGTAAATCAAAAAAGACGGATATCTAGTGGTATTTTTTCCCATTTATTTTACCAGCCAATATTTTTGTTTTAAATATTTTTTTTAAATATTTTTTTTCGTTTCATTTCGTTCACTACACTCTTTTAAAAGCTTTCATTTTTTTTTACCATTTTGTTATGGTTGTTAATATTTTATATTTCATCTTCTTTTTCATCAGTAATAAATATAAATATTTATGTTTTTAATTTTTATTTTTTTTTTCTATAAAATAAATGTTAGTTTCTAACATTTGTTTTTCTGTAATAAATGGTTGTAATTTTTTTTCCATTTCTCTAATAAAATTGTTTCAGTTTTCCTTTTTGTTTTAGGAAATCTGATTTCAAATTGTGTTTTTAAAAAAAGGAGGAAAAAATTAAATAAAATAAAGACAATAAATATTTTTTTTAATTAATTTAATATGTTTTTATTATTTTTAAATTCTTTAATTGATTTTTATTTTTATTTAATTGTTTTATTTTTTATAATAATAATTATTTATTTATTAATAATATATAATATATACTTTGTTTTTATTAAATTTAAATTTACTAAGGAATTGAGTTTGTTCCAGTTTCAAATCATGTTTTTTTTTTGTTTTTCAAGACAATTTTTTCAAAAATTTCTTTGCTTCATACCAAGTCCAGTTACAATTTAATTTCAATTAATTTCTTTATATTTCATTCCATTTAAAGTTGTTAAAATGAGGTTTTGCCAAAAATGTAGTTACCGGGTGCTGAGGGATTCTCAGATGAGAAATATTCTTCCCACAAGGCAGCAAATTGTTCACGTGTTACTTCAGCATTTCCCTGAGCCATTTTGGCAAAAGCCTCTTCGCATTCTTTTTTCTCCAAGCCATAGCTAGAGCAGACTAAAGCAAATTCAGCAACATCAATGCTGCCATCGGTAGAAGCATCCTCCAAATCGAACATAAAGTTCATGTACTTGTTTTGCCAGTCCATAACAGTGCTGGGATCTTTGGCATAGGCATCCCACATGTTGCACCATTCTTCAACGGAAACCTGGAAAGAGAAATCAAGACAAAGGAAATAATGAGCAGGAGTTTCAAAGACAAGAACATAAATAATTAAATAAGATGGGCTACTTAGATTTTGCACATACTAGGTATATAAAGGGTCTTTTATTAAGCGCTTCCTATCTTTATATTTAAATAAAACAAAGTGTGTGTGAAAGATCATCGAAATTTTGTATTCGTTCGAAAGGCCTATTGATGATTGATGCAAGTGTGCAAAATAAAAATCGAAGACAAACAGTGACTTTTTCGGAAAGAAATTGACGCTGTTTGATATCATGTGGATTGAAATTTTCTCGAATTCAAGAATTTTGTTCATTCACATATCCATTCATCAGAAATGGTTCTCATCGTTGGAGACGACTTTTCGATGAAAATTTAAGTCAGCTATCAACTGCCCCAGAGCCCATTTAGCAAACACGTAGCATTTTCTTGGGTCATATAACTTGAGTTCATGGCCAACTAATTTGACAGATGTTGCTTAGACAAGACGTTATAAATTTTTAGAAATTCAGAAGTCAATGTTGGAAGACCTGATGACCTGAAACATAGACAATGACAAGGTTGGATGCATAACGGCTGGCTATGACCAAGAAAAAACAAATTTCTTTAAAACGCATGATGCTTACTAATGATTGATTCAGGTTCAGAATACCTCAGCTGCTGTATAAATTTAATTCCGAAGTATATCGATGTAAAATACATCGAGAGCTGTGCTTTAGCTTCTAGGTCGTCTAGGTCGTTGCAACTCTTCAGTCTGATAATGACCTAGCTTATCACACCACTTATGTTGTGTGTGTTAATTTTATCCATAAATGGCGGGACTTGCAGTTTAAAGTCGACTTCGAACGGCAGATTTTTTTGAGAAACTTTTCTTAGCAATTTTTATTTACTCACAGAGTTTTTGCCCGAAATCTGCTAAAAGGAAGTCGGCTAAGAAATATTTTTTATATTTCGATTTGATCGAGATATCTGACCTGGGGTTTGAACCGTGGCCTCACATTTAATAAATCAACACCTACCAGACCAAGGCGACTTCATGGACAAGGTAAAAGAAAAAAAATCATCGTGCATTAAAGATATCAACTGAACCTACAGAAAACAAAGAACCAATTGATATCTTTTTTTACTTAGAACTGGGATCAACTCCTTGTAAAGTGATGCAAAACTTTAGAGCTAGTCATGTATCTTTTAAGATGTATATATGTATATCAGCATATCTGTAGGATTACACATATGCTTTAATAAACATTATCGTTTAAAATACTTCAAATTGCTTTTAAATTTATTAAAAACATACTCTTCACTTGTTTTAAATAAATTGTAAAAAAAATAAAGAAAATCTTTCATTTAATATTTTCAACAGGCATTAAAGTATGCTTTAAATGTTTATTAGTTAAAACCCCTTAAACTATGCTGTGAAACCATTGTATGACATGGTTGTTGAGAAACGGTACTTTTAGAAAAATTTATTTTCAATTTTCTTTCTAACAAAAAAATAAATAAAAACAAAAACAACACAAAAGCAAACAAGTTAAAATAAACTAAAATGTAGGCTTTAGTTAGTTTTCCACAAAAATTAAATCTTTGCAAGTTTCGGATACAATCAGTGAGTGTATATGAGTGTGAGTGTCGACAAGGGAAAAAACAAGAAAGTTTTTCTCTTTTTTATGCTGCTTTGTGTTGCCGAACGAGGAGTATTTAAGGTTTTATCGGAAAACTTAATATGAAAAGTATTTAAAAATATTGTATATATTGTGTATGTAGGCAGGCATTATTGTTTTTGTTTTCGAAAGACAATATACGAAATATGCATACTTTTAGGAGTAATAAAAAAAGTTTTCTTAAGAGGCTTAAATACCATACAATGTATTGATACACTGATAGAGGGGAAAGAACTGATTGGGTTATTTATTTAAATCGCTTTCAGTGTTGGCCTACTTTTAAATAAATTTCAATTCATAAATATTTTTCTGTATTTATTTTTTTAAAGAATATTTTAAATAAAATTTATGATTTTGATTATGCCAACAAAGCTCTTAAGGGTCAAATGTTTAAAGAATTTTTTGTGTTGTTTTTTGGTTTGGCCAAGCTGATACTACAGTGTAACACTGGTTTATATTTGCTATTGAATCCAATATACAACAAGGTCATTACAAATAAGCCATTTATTGACTCTCTTTGCTTTACTACTACCACTTGGCTTATGTTATCGGCCCTCACTCTCCGATTACAAGTAATTGGTTTAAGCCAAACCACAATATAAACATTAGATGCATGTTTTTCCAAACTGGCCTTATTTGTTACACACCCAAATGGTCATCTGTCTGTCCCACCTATGTACCTCTCCTCACCTCCTAACACTTTCAACACTTTGAATGCTTGAATGCCAAGCATTATACGTTTTACCACATTCATTATGACCAGGCATATAAAACCGTATAAACAATAGCTCGTTCTAAATGGTCTAAACAAATACATAAATCGGTATTTGTTTATGTATGTGAGAGGAAGACATAGTCTTCGTCATAAACAATTACCAATTCATATGAATTTTAGGCTTTTTCCGTTCCATCTTTATAGTCTGTAATAATAAATCTGAAACCATTAATACAACCCCCATACATGCCCTTCAAAAAGGCCATTGAATAATATCTTATAGTGTGAAAAAAGGAAAAAAAAGTAAAACATATTCAAAAGGTGTAATAAAATATAGGAATTTGTACAAAAAGTTTAAGAATTATTGCCTACTTTTAGGTTGTTATAAATGTAAGCTGTCTTCTTTTTCAACACTTAGGCACTTAACCTAAAAGTATACAAATGATTTTTATATAAATGATACCTTTTTTTTGGCCGAAAGTCAGTTTTTATTACATAAAAGACAATGTAGAAAAAAGGGGGCCAATAACACTGTGCTACATATTACAGCACAGCCTACATAAATGTGTTTGCTTTATAAGAACTAAGTCTAAATATTGCCTGGTTGACTTTTGTAGCCCAGTGTAATTTATGTCTTATACTGGAAAATAGTTAGCAATTCAACATCAAAAGGGCTCTTAAGGTTTATTGAACTATTGTTAACGTTAAAAGCAATTTTAATAGGGAAATTTATTATTTGAAGTCAATTTGGCAAATAAAAGATGGTCTTACCCAACTGTAAGAGCAGATGCCAACATTCAAATAAACTTTGATTATTACAATCTTAATTATTTGGAACTGCCATTAGTATGTACGCATTGTAGTAGACTGTTAGACATCCTCTGCATTATTACACTGGTAAAGAACTTTATGTAAGAGGTGTCAAGGTTAGAAAAATCAACCAGCCGTCTGAAGGTGCTGTTGGACTGATCTGTATTGATCCTGCTGTAGATTATATAGTTCTGCAAGAAATGTGTAGCTTGGCTTGCCTAGACGACAGTAGGTCAATCGAAATGACGTACATATACGGCATGATTACATATTGTTTGTTTTCTAAATACGGAACGGGTTAAAAGTAGAGCAAAAGTTGTACAAAAGTGTGAATACCTCAGGAAAGGGATTTTCAAGGCTGGGTATATCAGCCACAAAACATTATCGATTAATCTGTCCTTTACAAAATATACATAATTGGTCATTACAACCCTTCTGTCAGGATTACGTCCTAGCTTCGCACACCACTTATGCTGTGTGCGTTAATTTTTATACATGAGTGATGGGGCCTAGAATTTAAAGTAGACTCCGAACAACAGATTTTTGAGAAACTTTTCATGGCAATTTTATTTACTCTCCGAGTTTTTGCCAGAAATCTGCTGAGAGGAAGTCGCTGATGAAATATTTTTTTGTATTTTCTTTAGTTGGAGATGTCTGACCGGGGTTTGAGCCGAGGCCTCACATCTAATAAGCCAACACACTACCTACTAAACTACGCCAACTTCGATAATTCGTCATTACAACCCTTTAATCAGGATTACGGTCTAGTTTCTTCCACCACTTATGTTGTGTGTGTTAATTTTATATATGAATGGCGGCACCTACAGTTTAAAGTCGACTCCGAATGACAGATTTTTAAGAAACTTTTCATGGCAGTTTTATTTACTCTCAGAGTTTTTGCCAGAAATTTGCTCAGAGGAAGTCACTGAAGAAATATTTTTTTTTTGGAGCTGCCGAGGCCTCACATCTAATCACATCTAATAAGCCTAAGCCACTACCTAGTAGACCACGGCGGCTTCGTGTATACATTTTCTGGGGCCAAATAGTTGATTTGCTATCGATAAATGTAAGTTTCCATGGGCAATATACTTTTATATTGATTTTTTTATATTAACCCGTATCATATTAAATTAATCGCTTAGTTTAACCGATTCAGTAGCTGCAAAGAAATCCCTATCCCATCTTGTATCGTTAGTGCATACATATTTCCGATGATATTTTTTACAACGATGATATTCCTAAAGAGTGTTTGCGTGTCTCTATTGCCGACACACTTCAAATCGCTTAACATTTCTAACACATACCTTAGTTGTCTTCAAGCACATAAAAAATTATGGTCACGTATGAAAAGATGTTGGCCTTAAACTACTCGTATAACTCAGGTCATTTTTTTATCTCTCTGCCATAAAGACAAATTAAAAAATTGGTAAAAAACAACAAAAAAAAATGAAAGAAAATAAAAAAATATATTCCTTAAGCGTATATTTTGGTTTGAACACAACAATAGCAGAACCTTTAATTTGTAATTTCTGAAGCATGTATTTCCTTGCGCCTCTAATACCTTGACCCCCTGATAGCAAATATTTTTTTCTTCAATACAATGTTGCTGTCTTTGGGCTACAAGTGAACCGACCCTATACAACCATCACATTGACTGTGTGATGCTCATATATTAAGTGTGTGTTATTTTCAGTTTGTAGTTCCATTTTCAATTCTATTGTATTTTTGGGGGAGAAGCCTACTTATTTGTTTGTTTGTTGTTGTTGCTGTTGTTGCCTTATTTTTGACACTATTTTGGCCTTATGCCAGTAGGTGTTGACATAATGTTGTATGTTTGTATATGCATGTATGTGTATGTGTGTGTGTGTTCGTATTGAAATGCTCAAATTGAATATACAGAGAGAGAGAACAAAAGAATCGTATAAAAAGAAGAAATTGGGTCCAGGAATTGCCTATAAAATTATTTCACATTTTCTTTGTAATATTTCGTGTGAGATAAATAAAAATTCAGGTTGTTATTGTTGTTGTTGCTGCCATAGCTTTGGGTATTTTTAATGTTAAACACAACATCATTACCAGTCTGGCAATAAAGCGAGCAAAAAAACGAAAAGAAAAACAGAAACAAGACAAAAAAATTTGTAAAACATAAAGGAAAGAAGGACAATTTAAAAATTGTTTCGACGACCACAAAATCTCATTCCAAGCGCTACCAACCAAAGGGGAAGGGCAGCGAATGTGGTAAGTAGTATCGAATGGTTCCCGTAGTTGGTAAAATTGATAAAGTTGGTCACTGAATTAAGAGGTATGCATTAGTATTTCATCGAATTCAAGCTACTTAATGGGTTTGTTTAAACTTCAAAATGGCTAGTGCATAATGACGACTATTGTTAACGACCAGGCATAAGACTTTTCACCCAAACGCCAACGAAGCCGGAATTAACAAAAAGAAGAGGATAGAATACGAAAAAGTGGTACCTTTGTTGAAATCAAGGCTTATTTGAACACACTCAACATTGCATTGTGATATCATGAACTAGGGCTAACTGACAAGCTAGTAAGAATATAAGATTTACCGAAAAGTGCACGGAATATGCTATAATATTACTGGACCAGTCTTATAGTTCTGGGTATCCGAATACACTATGTTTGTCGGATTGATTTTGATTGATGCGAAAATTTATTTTGAAAGAGGTTCCAGTTAAGAACAGTGAAATTCACATACTGTTTGCAACATGAGCATGCATGATAGTTAACGATGGTCAACAGAGGTGGTGCGGTGTAGAACTGCATGAATACAATCCCAAGCGTATGATATTCACAACCAGAATCGTAATTTTCAATAAAAAATAAAAAAATTGAAGAGGCTTAAATCCCCTTGAACTTGCTGCTAAGTCAGTAGAACATCAAACAACGAATAGGACTCATTTGGCAAAAAGTTTCTTGTCACTAAATCCAATACATGTCCACAGAAGGAGGCATCGACAGATAGCAAACCTATCAGTCTAATCTGCTGCTTAGCTTTAAAGACTTTTGAATGAAACTGAAACAAAATAAAGTAACACAGTTATAAAGAAGGTGGGTAAACGTTTTGAGAGAGTATTTTCAGTTTCTTTTAGGATGTTGCATACAAGGCAGAGAAATGAATGGAATGATAACCCTTAAGCTTAAGAATTGTTTGAAATACCCTTCAAACCTTCAAATTATCTGCAACTTATTGGCTGTCAAATGGCTAAGGTTTTACTGAGTACACGGTAAGAAGAAGGCAAATACTACCAATAAACGATCAATATTTCTCTAAAATTCTGTTTTTTAATTCAATTGCTTGGATTTCATTCATACATCATACATCACCAATGACTTGTTAATATAATAAAAATGATGCATTTCACACAATATATTTTGATTAGAACACATGTGAAGCCACCAATAAATAAATAAAAAAAAAATATATGATACATTTCGTAATTTCCTTGCCAATAGCTGACCAGATATTTTGAAAATTTAAATTTCAATGTGTCGTATAAATGGTAGGTAACATCCCACAGATGTGTTGTGACATTTCAATTTATTCATGTGCATGAATATCTATCTCTCTTCTCTCTCTCTATTTTCTGGGTGAATGTGCCTGAGTGTGACTATTTGTAAATCTACTTTACATGTGTATGTATGGGTAAATTACAGGATAATCATTAAAATGATATACGTTTGGACAAATGAATAAAATAACAAAATGCACGCACACACACACACATTCACGCACAAAAATGTTTTACTTTTGCTTTATGCACACACAACCCTTGTAATCGTATGGGGGAAAATCATGCAAATGTATGATGCCCACATACATACATACATAATGATAATACAACGTACTTTAATGATTAACTTCAGCAATAACACACAAAGCAGACAGTAAATATGGACAAGGCTGCCTTCAACAGCCTGGCTCTCTATTAAATGACCGTGTATGCATGTACTCGTATGCAGGCAGGATTTAAAATTTTAAAAAATAATTAAAAAATTTTCCCAATTTTTTTTTTTATTTTTTTGGTGAACATGCACGCGGCTATAATTTCTGGTATGTGCTTGTGATGTGTGAAAGTATGCCGTAATTTATTCATATTTATTGTAATTGATTTATAATTTATCACTGTGGTAAGATTGTTAATATTTTATTTCACTTTATTTATTCGAGCCATACTCTCTCTCTCTCTCTCTCTCACTCCCTCTTTATTTTTTGTCTTCTTTTCTTTCCTTTCGTTTGTTTTTATTTTTATATAAAATTTATTTATTGCCATAATATTCTACTCATTGTTGCATGCCAATGCAAATGTAAATTTAAAAAATAAATATTTTATTAATTTTGTTCCTTTTTTTCCATTAAATCTTTACTATCTTTGGCTGTGTATTAAATTATTTCAATCAATTTCGGAAATCAAATAAACGAATTAAAAGTAATAAACAAGACATACGATATGCATTCGCCTCGAATGTATATTCGTAATTACAACAGCATATCCGGTTTGGTTTTTATGGCCAAAAGGCCTGCAACTGTTTTCAAGTTTGTAAAAAAATAGGTATTTAGGGGCTGAAAAACTTAGGAAAGTTGAGGCTGACTCTGTTTTGTTCTAAATAATAAAATGTGGTTTTAAAACAAACAAAAAATTATGCAAGTGCTTTAAAAGCTAAGAAACTAATTATGACAGACCTTGATCTGAATGCCATAACAAGTCAACTGAAATCCAAGAGAAAATGAAGTAAAGTACGGGAATAAGATTTTAAAATATATGTACCAAGTGGAAGATTATTTCGTTTAGCGCAGGACATACATTTTTTGCCTTAAGACGAATTTCAACAAAATTTTTATGGAACTGAATTGAATGATGTCAACGATGATATTGATTAATTGAAGCATTCTTGAAACATTCTTATCGGATGACAAATCATATACAGTTCATACATACATACATAATTGTACATAATACTTGCATACATACATAGTTTCTCACACCACTTATGTTGTGTGTCCTAATTTTATACGCGAGTGGCGGGACCTACAGTTTAAGGTCGAGTCCGGACGACAGATTTTTGAGAAACTTTTCAGACTTTTGCCTGAAAGCTGCTGAGAGGATATGTCTGACCTTGGTTGGAGGTGTCTGGCCTGGGGTTTGAACCGTGCTTTAATAAGCCAAAATACTCCCTAGTAGACTACGGATTTACTTGACCATTACAACCCTTTAATGAAGACTACGACCTAGGTTCTCACACCGAATACGTTGTTTAAAGTTTAAAGTCATTTCCGAACGACAGATTTTTAAGAAACTTTTCATGGCAGTTTTATTTGCTCTCAGACAAACAGTTCATAGACAATTTAATGCAATGGTCTTAAGACCAAAATCGTATATTGATTCACTGTCCTTTTTATTAATTACCACTGGATAGTACATAAGGAAATTGCCTTAACAGTGGGAAAACTAAGAGAATTGAAAACCGTATCAATAATAAGAGCTGGTAAATTATTTCGCGACGTCTTAGAAGGCGAAAATTAATGATTTATGTTAAAATTCCAGTATACTTTGTCGAGCCTTTAGTTTGTGATTGACAATCATTAATAGCATTCTTGATTTGAGAAGAAAATGAAAAAATGGTTTTTACAACCATTTAGCTTCTCACACCACCCATGTTTTGTCCATGAGTGACAAATTTTTTAAGAACTTTTCGTGGAAATTTTATTCACTCTCAGAGAGACAATCGCCGAAGGAATAATTTTTCATATTTCGTTTAGTTGAAGATGTCTGACCTGCAGTTTGCCCTGGGGCCACACGTCTAATAAACCAACACACTACGTAATAGACTACGGCGACCTTCTGTATTTATGTAGCATAATTTTTTGCGAATATAATTTTTACGCAAACCAAGTCTAAGTATCATCTTCACTACAAATCCAAATCATCATACATAACTGAGTGGTTATTTGGGTATAATGAAGCTGTATTTATTTGCTCTCAATTGGAATTGTATGAACATTTTGCTGAAGTTTGTAGATGAATTGTGGTGCATGAATGAATTGTGATGCTATTCCTTAGCCTTGTACAGAACAGTGATCGACCAAAATACAACACAGAATAAATAACAATTAAAATAATAAATTTCTCGGGGCATATCGACCATAAAAAAGTTGCAGGTTGATTTGTCAGTCAATAAAAATTATAATCTATATTCATTGCCTTCAAAGGCGAATACTATGCTAACTTATTGGCTTGATCTTGTATGCACATAACAAAGGTTTCATTGGGCGAAGAATTGATTATCATCCTTACTTCATTTTGACAACTCTTTAGTCAGGATTAAGATACCACAAATGATGTGTGTGTTCATTTCATTTATGAGTGGCGGGACCTACAGTTTAAAGTGGGGTCCGAAAGACAGATTTTAGAGAAATTTTTCATGACAATTTTATTTACCCTAAGTTTTTGTTAGAAGACTTTAAAAAAAGTTGCATTTCTCCTTTTTAATAGAGATGTCTGAGCTGGGGTTTAAACCGCGACCTCGCGTCTAATAAGTCAACACACTAACAACAGTCAGAGTCATAGATTTCTAGTTCTGCTTAAAAAATTGCTTCTAATTGCGGTCTAAATCAATAACATGCCCGCTTTCAAAACTACTGCATTGAGTGTTTTTTTGTTTTATAAAAAACGACATCAAAATGAAAATATGGTTTATAAAAAAATAAAGAAATTAATAATTTAAATCCCTGATGACGATTAATGATTAAAAATTAAATACAAGAAACCATAAAGCATATGATTTTATGAAAATTAAAGTTGCAATAAAAAATTAAAATAAAAATTTCCTTTTTTATTATGAACTTTTACTTCTGCTGCACTATGCCATTAATTTATAAGTTTTCTTTATGCATTGGGAATGCTGGCACAGGTTAATGTCGGCTTTAAAATTTTTATGGATTTCCTGTGCATAAACTTATGCCACGGAAATTAAAACATCTTTTATTTTATTATTATGATGCCAATTAATTCCATTTGGATGCCTCAATGGCAAGAGTTAAGTGTTGAGAGATATTAAAGAAAAAAGATTGTAAAAAACGGTATTGATTATTAGGATTGAGGTATGCGATACTGCACTGGATTAATTAGAATTACAGATAAAAATGTTCTATAAAAATTATTTAAATTAATTCAATATGAGCTGTTTAACGAGATAAAAGTCAGCCCTTTATAGCAATGATGCGAAGATGTTTTGTCGTTAAGAAGTTATTGGCCATTACAATCCTTTGATAAAGATTTCGACCTATCTTCTCATTAATATTGAAAGTGTCTTTAAAAACATTACATAGCGCAGCAAGGAAACTACTGTGGGAAGTCTTCTCTGTTTCCCTGTTTGTTTAATATTGCATGTTAGAAATAAAAGTACGGCAGAATTTCAATGTTATGTGTTACGCCAATAGGGTCTTACAATTGATAATCTAATGGATTAAGTTTGTAAACTAAAGAAGACTAAACATTCTCATAGCTTTAGTATAATTGTGGGGGAAACATCTCAAGTAATTCAACTATGAACCTGGGTAATCTCTTACGTCTGTTAAACTGTCCATAAGGCAAAGGTATTCATTGGATGCTGATAAATTTATATCTGAAGTTAACCTTGCTTGATTGCCAGTACCACCGAACCTAAGTTACACAATAAACATAGCAATTTTTTAAATTAAAATGTAGTGAAATCTTTTGCGGTGAATACGTAGATAGACTTCGTTTACCCACTCGCTAATAACTTCATCAGAGGTGATAGATCCATACAGGAGAAACAGGATCAATATTTGTCGGTGGTTTAATAGTCAGGCTGGTTTTAGGTTCTTAACACAGCCAATATGAATCCCTGAGGCTGATTGTCGAATGTTATTAAATGTGTAAATGAGCACGTATAGATTGCGTGGATGTATGCGCTTCAGTAACAAGTCCATTTACCCATTTATCCATTTAGTGGGAACAATAAGTTTTTCAAGGTATTTAGTATTGAAAGCGACAAAACGCGTTTATCACCAAACATACTGCTTTTAGTAACGTTAGAACTTCTTTGAAGTTCATTCAAGACCCCATTCTTTTATGCAACCAACATTCGGTTAAAACCAACGACGTAGTCTAGTAGTTAGTGTGTTTGCTTTTTAGAGGTGAGGCCTCTGTTCAAATATGAAGAAATATTTCTTCAGTGACTTCCTCTCGGCAGATTTCTGGCAAAAACTCTGAGAGTAAATGAAGTTGCCATGAAAAGTTTCTCAAAAATCTGTCGTTCGGAGTTGACTTTAAACTGTAGGTCCCGCCACTCATGTATACAATTAACACACACAATATAAGTGGTGTGAGAAGCTAGGTCGCAATTCTGACTCAAGGGATGTTGTGACCAATTATGTTTGTATGTGGACGTAATTTCAACATACGGTCAATGTTGTATTTTGTATTACGTTCGTAATATTGAAATTAGTGTCTGCAAGCAGTGAACTTGGATTTCATACTCTGAAAATCCAGCTTATTTTTTAAGCGTAGGAAGCATTGTGAAACAAAGTAAGGACTACCTATTGTCATACGAATTTCATTTTTCTTAAACCAATTATGTACTTGTAATTTTCCTCATTATTGTTATAAAAAATTCTTCCCAGAAGTCATTAATGGTCAAGACGTATGAGTAATATTTGTTTGATAAAAATGAATATCACTCATACGTCCAGTATACATAAATTCATGCTTGTATAAACACTAATATGCGATTCTCTTGTTCTATTCTTACAGTTGATTTAGTTTTAAAATATTTTTGAATTTATTTTTTATGAAAACTTTAATAAAATTTGTTCGACATGCATATGAGGCAACAAAAAAAAAAAGAAAAAAAAATGAAAATGAAATTAAAAGCCACAAATCATAAATGTTGACCGCGTACAACAAAACAACGAACAATAAAATTAAAAAAGAAAAAATATTGTTTTAAAACAAATTAAACAGACCTCTTTCTATTGCTTTCTGTTGTTGTTATTATCTTGCATTTGGTCACAATTTGCCAACTACAGCGAAATACAATTGTAAAAAAATAGAGACTCGAAAATACCAACAAAATAGTTTTGTTACCAATTGAGGCAATTTTTCGCCTATTTTAGAAATTTTCTCTTTTTTTGTAATTGTTGCAGTTGTTTCTTGAATGCACACAAAATATAAAAATTTATTATACAATTTACGTGGCTTTTGTGAACAACAAAAGAAAAAAATATAAAAATTATACAATAGAAGCAAAGATTTAAAGCAGAATTGTAAACATATTTAGGGGCAAGGGTGGGTTTTGTGCTATTGCAAGGGAATTAAAATAATGATTTGTAAATATGGTTTAGCAGTGTATAAGAATATATTGTGCTTGTGTTTGTTTTTAATTAAACTTAAGCTAATTATCCATTATTTTTGGTCAAACAAATTTTAGAGCTTTATTTGGAGGAATTACAATTCTTAATGCATTTTGCTAGAGCTATGTTTAGAGGCAATTATTCGTATTTTATTATTTCCTGTACTAACAAAACACATCCCTTGGATAGTTTAGATTTAGCATCTTCAACTTTCATGTTTTGGTTTAAGAAGAAGAAAAAAAGTTCATTCCCTCTTATGATTCCATTCCTTTCAGACTCTTCTTTAAATCAAACCCTTGCACCACCCTTGATTTTCTTCCAGATTTTTTTTTTGTTTCTTTTGGTGTTGAAAAGAAAACGTGCTCAATCGAACAATAGAATTGGAAGAAAATAAACCTCAATTGTAAAAAAGAAAAAGAAAAATAAAATGAAATGAAAATAAAAATATCATGGAAAATATACAATAAAAGGACACCAAAGAAAAGTATTTTGCATAATAAAATGAAAAGGAAACATATTTCTTATTATGAACTTAACCAAAAAAAAAAGACAAAAAAAATTAAAAAAAAAATTCTCTTTTAAATCTTGACTTTTCACATGCAAAATATTGTATTGCAATTCGATTCAGAACTGAGAGAAAACTATGAAATTGACAAGAGAGACATATGTCAACATTCTTGGATATTTCTTTTCTATTGCTTGCAATGGCATGTGAAGCAAATGATTGGTTTTATTTTGCAATTCAACTTTAAAAATTTCTTCTTAATGTATGACATATCCTCCCCCTCCTTTAATAACGTACACAATTGTTTGGCCAAAAAAAATTTGAGTAAAACAGAAAATGTTGAAAATTTTAACAAAAAAAAATGTGTGTTGTTTGCTTGCTTACCTGACCATCATTGTCCTTGTCAGCTTTTGAACGTAAACCTTCCCAAATTTCCAACATGACAGCATGGGTTTCCTTATTCTTTGGTGTGTCCTTAGCCCAGCCACGTAATTTACAGACACGCTAGAAAGTTAGACAAAATAATCGAAAAACAAACACAAAAACATGAAAAAGATTTTTTCGAACAAAAAAAATTTAACAACAACAATGAAAAGAAAATTTTTTATTGAAAAAGACAACAAAAACAACAGCAAAAATGTATGAAAGGGACCGAAAAAATTCATAAATCTATTACTTTTGGTATAGTAGCTGCAGTAAAACGGAAGTACTTGAAAAGTAATAAATTTTTACAATAAAAGTGAAAAATGAATTCACTTGCAGACGGAGAAAAATGCAACCGAATTTCTTAATTTCTTTAACAAAAATTCTTTAAATTTTAATCGAACCTTGTCTATGATACATTTGAAAGCACCATAATGCTCAATGCTATATGAATATGCTTCTATTTCAATCTACTCTTTTGCAGACGACATATAGGCCACATCATTTTGGGCCGTGTAACTGATCTGTATCTGAGGTTTTGTATTCAGCCATAAGCGCAACGTTATCGTATCAACTATAACTGCAGCTAATGCAAACAACATTGGTGATTTAGAAGCTTTTGAAGTTCGCTGCATGAAGAATAGCTTGCATTTATTAGTATGAGCTACACTTCCGTACATACATACATACATAATTCATCATTACAACACTTCAACCAGGATTACATCCTAGCTCTTCACACTACTTTTGTTGCGTGCGTTAATTTTATCCATAAGTAGCGGAACCTACAGTTTAAAGTTGACTGCGAACGATAGATTTTTGAGAAACTTTTCATGAGTGTTTGTCAGAAATCTACTGAGAGATAGACGCCGAAGAAATATTTTTTCACATTTCGTTTTGTTGGAGTTGTCTGACCTGGATTTTGAATCGAGGCCTCATGTCTAATAAGCCAAAATACTACCTAGTAGACTACGGCCACTGTAATTTATATTAATTTTACATTACACAGTTACAGCTCCAATATGCCATTGAAAACATTAAACACCTCTAATATATGGCCGAGAAGTATATTTATTTTAAGGATTCTTGAACAGATTCAGAAGAGGACGCAGTAAGAGACTTTTTCGATTTTTTAAAGAAACTGTGGTTGTATTTCGCTAAGGACTGTTGCCAGATGGTCATTAACTTTCTCTTTCTGTCCTACTGCTTCCTGTCTAAATGACCATTGAAAGTGTATAAAAAAATCACTGTTCTCGGTAAGAGAAGCCGTAAATATTTATTTCAGTTCACTCGTGGTAAGTTCTCACATTTAATTTGAAACTCATAATTTAATATGAAACCCTTCGATTGAAAGTTATTTTATACAAGTAAGTTTGAACACTAGAAACCTTTGCTAATCCCCTAAATGGAAATTTATAAAAGGATATCTAAGTTTGCTTTTTACACTAATTTTCATAGAGCAAGTTAGAGGCCTTCAAAAGTGAGAGATCGGCTTCAAATACTTTCGAATGAATATAAATCTTGTGTAAGTCAGAGCAATGGATAAGACAATATAATTCAAACCATTAGAGCTTAATAAGAATTAATATCTGTATGGAGGCCGCATGTAGATTATGAATGCCGGGAATCTTTAGCCGAGTTTAAGCAGTTATGAAATTCTCCAATAAGCCTTGCCTGATTAACTGGTTTAAAGACGAGGTTGAAGAAATACTTAAAGTACTATGTTTGAATTGTTTTTGCAAAATTTTGACTGAATTTGTTACATTCTTCAAATGTAAAGCAAGTAAAAACACACACAGTGCGTGCTGGAGAGTATTCTTTATTGTCAGGTTGTCAATCATCAATACAAAGGCTCAACCTACACCACGATATTTTAAAACTTTTGTTATTTGGCCTCTCTCACTAAGGTTCATGTTTTATTTGTATGAATATCTTTATATAGCCTTCAAGCTTAGTGCTTCAAAATATCAGCTGAATAACATTGCACACAGACTTAAGCCAAATAGTCACATCTTCCTACGCTAGCTATCTTGTTTTTTTACAAAATTATTCACTTTTCTCTACAACTTTCCTATACTTTAAACAGAAATTTTATTAAAATTTGGTTGTCTTTTCCTTTAATCGGTTGTCTTTTGTACTTAATAAACAACGTTCTATTTTTATTATGAACAAAACAAAAAAAAAGAAAAAGAATAAATTTTTATTTAAATATACTGGGTTGTAAATCAACTTACCTCGATGGCCAATTCGAAATCCTTAACGTCAATTTCACCACTTTGGTTCACATCTGTTTTTTGCAATGTAGCAGCATAGAAAATAAATTAAAAGAAACAGACATACACACACACAGAAACACATACGCGCACACATATCAATTAACCGTACAAAAATAAACAAACAAAATATGCACAAATAAATATTTGTAAATGATATTTTTGTTTTGTTTCGTTTTGTTTCGTTTTATTTTGTTTCACATACACACACAACCGTACATACATATATATGTATGTGTTGACATTCGAATTCATGTGGACACAGTAAATGTAACACATTCAATGCCACGTATATTAACAATTGCCAGCAATGGTAGTATAACAGTGAGTGAGTGAGTGAGTTTATAAATGTAGCAGCATTCCATTGTTAAGTATAAACCAACAGCAACAATAACAGCAGCAGCATTGTCAATAGCATCAGCAGCAGAAGCAAATTTATGGTGTCGAACATAAAATTGTTGCCAGAAACATATAAACAACCAACCCAACATGAAACAACCGTTATGGAGTGCATATATATTTACGCACACACACACCAATACAAATATAAATACACAGTTTTGTGTTTTAAATCATCCGGGAGAAAGAGCGTTAAAGTATGTGTTGAAATCATCAAGTCATAACCACGTTGAGAATTCAGCGGGAGAGCATCCGACAATGTAAGTGCAGAGAGGCAAAGAGAGAAGAGCAAAAAATGAAAATAAACAAACATTTTTAAATCACTATAAAGGAAAATTCTTGATACTAAATAAATTTACACACACACACACACACACTAATGCAAATGCATAAGCACTGCTTTATGAGAGAGTAAAAGTGTGTGTGTGTGTAAGTGTATGTATTTTAATGAAAGTGTTTTGTGAATGTGTGCATATGCCACTGTATGGGTGAATGCCAGAATGAATGAAAAGTGTTTAAATGTGTATATTTGTGTTGCGTTACATATTTTGAACATCGGTGAGTTTTGAATTTGAGTGCGTTTATTTGCTGAACACTATACACAGATGTGTGTGAGTATTTGTTTATGCTGAAATACAGTGCAAGGCCAAATAATTACGAACAGATTTTAAAACTTCTTTTACATATACATTTTTTGTGACAAAATAATTTCAATATGCTATGTCCCTTTTATGTCGACCACACCCTTTTCATTGCATCTATAAATGGCTTATTTATTTAGCATACAAATATAATTTGTTTCTCGATTTCTGTTTTTTTTTGCTTTGCTTTTGGAATATTTTGCAAATGTTTGTTTATACGTTTGACTACAGCTGTCGTAGCGTATCCGTTACGCTTTTTCCAAAAACAAACGGAAGTGACTTGTTTTAAGTGTCAGTTTGTTTATGTCATAAAAGTTTTAAAATTTTTTTCTTCTTCAAACAGAAACATTTATTTAAAATGCAAAATAACACTTCTGCAGTTTTATGTGAGCAAAAAAAAACACAAAACAAGTGAAATTTATTTTAGAAAATTAAGTTTCAATTTTCATATGTTTTTTCAAAACATAAACATGCTCAGTTTAAAAGCGTACACACGATAAACAAAATATTCAAGGTTGTAATTAAATTGTCATCAAATTTAAAGTACATGATGCAACTTTAAATAGAAAATAAATATGTATTGAAATTGCATGGTGTGTACGGTGACAAATAGTAAAAAAATATATGAAATTAAATTGGAAATAAATTTGTTTTTGTTTAAAAAACAGCTGCACCAAAAGAAAACAATTACGGAAAATATATTCGACATGCTTGAACATAATTTGATAAAAATTTCAAGTGAATTAAAAATGTTCAAGATGAGAGGTTCCAAAATGGATTATGGTGGTACAAATAGTGCTGGTGCTTCAGTGCCTTATCATTTTTATGCTATCAAGTGCTACTAATTACCTAACATCATAGGAAGTACTGATCGCGAAATACACACCCTTCGCTATTTGCTCATCCATAGTTTCATGTGGTACGTCATTATTGCAACTAGAAACCTTCCAGCTTGTATAGATTTTGAAACCTCAGCACCTAATCCAAGCACAGCGTTAAATAAAATTATTTGCAGAGTGTTGTAAAAATCATATAACAACCTGTTTCACATTGTGAAAAACTCCACTCCTTGGATCAGAAATACACATTATTGGCCATTACAACCCTTCAGACAGAATTGACTACTTACACCACCCTTAATAATGTGTGAGGGACCGGACATAAAATATAATGTCGGAACTGAGGAACAAATTTGAAAAGCTTTTTCACGGTAATTAATTTATTTTCAGAGCCTTTGCTAAACAATTGCTGAGAGGCTGCGGAGGTTTGAGCTCTCGAATTTTGTTATAGTAAGCCAACACCGTTTCACTGGATTTTCTCTACTGCTACCGTTTACTGCTCATTAACTTGGTGACGTTATGAGCTTTAGATAAAGACGGTCGTAGATTTTTGGAGAGTTATCAGACTGAAATATCGGAAATTATATTCTGATACATAAGATACAGATTAGATGGCTGACATGCCCAGCAGAGCTTGGATTAAACTTGGATACCTTAGGAAGATGGAGCGATCTAAACATCACACACAACTGTGGTTTGAGAACTCTGAGATGGCTTATCATACCTGGAGCCTAATTTGTGATGTTTGCCTGATAGCAGGAGGACTTATGCTTTAATACGATTCAGTATTAAGGAATTATTGCCTGGAGTTGCTATTATAGGACACTAAAATCGTAATTACATACATACATAATTGGTCATTACCACCCTTCAGTCAGGATTAAGACCTACCTTCTCACACCACTTATGCTGTGAATGTTAATTTTATTTATAACTGGTGGGACCAGTTTAAGGACGACTCCAAACGGAAACTTTGAGAAACTTTTCGTTGCAATTTTATTTACTCTCAGAGTTTTTAACAGAAATCTGCTAAGAGGAAGTCGCCGAAGAAATATTTTTTCTTATTTCGTTTTGTTAAAGTTGTCTGACCTGGGGTCTGAACAGTGGCCTCACGTCTAATAAGCTAACACACTACCAACTAGACCACGGTGACTGCTGATACGATTTAGTAAATATGATAAGGAATCATTGGCTGGAGTTGCTACTATAATATGTCATCCAGCGTCGTTGAAGTGACTGGATTGAAGACTTCCTCAATTAACGATTTCCGTTAGAGCTGACTGAACGAAGAAGAAATATTCCTTATGAGAGAGAGACCGACTTTGAAAGGTTACAAAATAAGGCAAATAGAGAGAAAGAGAGAGAGAATAAGGGTTATATATCAGACTCAGGAAGTTGCGGTTGCTAAAGCAGAATTGACTATGACATACTACCAAATCTTTCGACCGGAAACACTAAAAACGCAATTAAATTACATTAAACCCTTTAGGAGCTAAATCTTATTCAGCCGGTGCCAATATTATGTGTGGCCAGCATTCAGTTCACTGAATACCTTAAGAATATAATGCAATATGACTCAATAGCGTCCATATACATATGTTAATATAAAAAAAATGTAAAATTTATTTTATTTCTTATGTGAACCATATTTCTGTCCTGTATTTTCAATCAAATAAACATACTCGGGCGTATACTTCACATGTAAATTTTTAGGCATTAAATATCACTCATACGTCCAGTATAATAAATGCAAATTAAAATGAGCAGGTGCTGCTGATAAGCGATGGTAATGAATAAAAATGATAATGATGTTGAGTTGAGTTTTAATGTTTAAAAGTTTTTCTAATGTATGAATCAATATGTTTTTATTGATTTGAAATGCAAAAAAAGGAGAGAAAAGAGAAGAAAAATATTAAAGAATTTTTTTTTACTCACCAAAGAAAACATTGAACAAGAACAACAACTTCTTTTTGCGGAAATCAGAGATAGACATGTTGGTTTTGGTTTTGTAGTTCTTAATTGAATTTCAATAAAGGAAATTAAATAAGGAAAACTGTAAATAGACAAGAGGATATAAACAAAATATAAGATAAATTGTATTTAAGAAGAAATGATATTAAATTATTGCTTAAATATTTAAATAACTCTTAAGCTAAGGCACTTAAAGAAAAATTGTTAAATAAAGAATGAAAAAAAAAATATGAAAAGGAAAAGAATATTTCATGATTGGTAATCAGAAATATTTACTTTTCATCATCATCGTCAACATCAAAATCATCATATGTTCTAAAGAATACTTGATTTTCTATCTAAATTTTCATTTTTTGTTCTTCATTTTCTTTTTTTGCTTTTCCAAGAACAGTATGCTTAAATAATACAATTTATTTCAGTTTAATTCTTAGTTTTCTTCTCAATTTTCGTATTATTTTTTAAACATTTCCTTTTTTTTTGTTTGTTCTGCTTTTCATTTTTAAGCCAAAAGCGAAATCACAAAATCCAAAAATCGAATGAAAACAGTTGCAGATGAGAATATGAAATGGCACCATAAATATTGTTAAAGCATGTCAAAGTTAATAAATTTTAAAATAATAGAGAGAGAGAGCACAGTTCTTTCTTTATTTTTTATTTTCTTTTCATTTTGGACATTTTGGGCTTTTTGGATTTTCTTTTATTCTTGTTAGTCAAGTACTTTTTTTGCAATTTATGGTCACTTTATTAAGAAACGCAAAAGTTATTTATGGCCAATACAATACGAATTTTATTGTAGGATTTGTCACACAAAAGCATATTTTTTTATGAAAAGGGTGGAACTATATGAAGGGGGAAGAACTCTTTCAAGAAAAAATATTCTCTCGTATGTATATGCGGTAAGAAGAGAAAGTGCATTAAATGCTTGATTTTTTAAAATTTTAATTTCTTCTCAGCAGTCTTCAATTCATGGCAGTAAAGATATATCCAAATCCAAAAGCCAAAGTTTTGTCTTCAATTTCCTATTTCAGGTAAATTTTCCAAAAGTTTGAAGTGTTTTCAGTGGTATACAACACTTTGTAGCTATAAATGCCAAGAAGATGTCCAATGATGAGCGAAACTATTTTCACTCTAGCGTAACGACAGTACTCGCCGTAGTCTAGTAGGTAGTGTGTTGGCTTATTAGACGTAAAGCCAGGGTTCGAGCTCCTGGCCAGACATCAAAACTACATACAAAGAGTATTTCTTCGGCGACTTCCTCTCAGCAGATTTCTGGCAAAAACTCTGAGAGTAAATAAAATTGCATGAAAAGTTTCTCAAAAATCTGTCGTTTGGAGTCGACTTTAAACTGTAGGTCCCACCACTCATGTATAAAATTAACACACACAACATAAGTGGTCTGAGAAACTAGGTCGTAATCCTGACTGAAGGGTTGTAATGACTAATTATGTTTGTAAGGACAATAGCAGAAAACTTTAACAGAAAGAAGATCATCGCATAGAATTATTTTCAAGATTTTGGAGTTGAGAAGTCGGTAAATCCTAACATAGTTTAGGAACACTTGAGCAACATTATTGGTGCTACAGTTTCGTTCAAAGGATTTATAACCAGAGGCAAATTATGATTATTGAAACAAAGTTGAACTGTTCAACAGAAAAGCTCAAAAGAACCATGACTTAAATAGTGCATCACTAATTCTTACCATACAATCCGCTTGCGATTTTGCAAAAGAACCTGATGATAACATATTTTTTAAATACCTTTACTTGTGATTGATTTTTTCTATTAGAAAAAGCAAGACCAGGCTTAGCCATAATATAAGCTAAGCCTTGGATCCTAAAGAAATCTTAGAAACTTGTTTAACTGTCTTTCGATATCTTAAAGAACAAAGCATCTCTCCCATATTCTTATTATTCACTTATATTTAGTTTATAAGCAGATTCTAGAATGCTAGGGTTGCCACTAAATATTCCATATGATCAACGCACTCTATAAAAAATATATTGGGTTGTTGTCTTCGCTATAGTGGTGCGAAACATTTGCCCACAAAGGAGATGTTCAGTGGCCTATGAGGTTCAGTGGTCATTACAGATTTTGCGAAACTCGAAGTAGGATATTCTCAACCCTTGGGAACGTACAACTAGAAGCAAGTGTAAAGTCAATGGATTCCCTTATGAGGTTTCTTTTAAAAAATCTTAACCTCTGCTTATTTACAGAGATCCAAATTTATCTGATCCTCTGTGAATTCTGTTTCACATTTTTCCTTAGCGGGTGCTTGAGATTATTTATTTTCATTTCAGGAAAGTAATGACAATCTCTTGTCTGAATTCGTTTAAACTAGTAATTGTAGCAGATTGGGTAGTACATTAGCTATGTTATAATTTTTTACATCTGTTCATATGTATATATTCCTAATTTATCTTGGTACTTGGTATCTGTAATGTGACTGCTTTTGCAGCCATTTTCAACTTGAATCATACTGCTCGTAATCGGATAACTTGGGGAACAATCTCAGATTCTACATCCGAAATTGTTGTGTAATTTTTTGAACACCATCAAATAATAGGAAGAAGTCTTAGGGAATTTGATGGGCAGTTTATATAATAAAATTAGTCAGGAATTTCTGTTCAAAAAAACAGGTTCAGATATTGGTTTAGTTATTGTTGAGTGACAGTGGCACCTATCATGGCCAGAACTTTTTTATTTCTAAATCAACAAATTCAAACTTTTTTAAGGGCTTTGTAGAAGAGGCACCTCGGGCATGTGTTGAGATGGCCACACTTTTTGTGAAATTTTTCAATACATTTCGAATTTTTGTTTTGTTTTCGAACAGCTTTCATTGAAAGTTGATTAAAGTATTCACCTTTATTTCCCCGGTAGTCTAGTGGATAGTGTGCTAGACCATTAGCGTGAGGGTCGTGGGTTCGATTCCTACCAGAGGCTCTGGCCTGTGACACTACACCGAGCATAAATATAATATGTAATGTATTGTAATTAATAAATAAATAAATAAAGTGTTCACCAGTGTAAGCGTTACTATTCACCACATAAAGCATTGCTATCAGCTTACAGTGTAACACGTGCAATGATAGAAATGAGTCACGGGATGGAAATGAAGCACAAAAAACAGTTGATGACCTTGTAACAGCGAATTTCAATAAATTTTTAAAACGATCTGATAGATTTCCATTCAAGAGATGTTATTCAAACAAAATGGCCCATGATGGTATTTTAAAAAACGTGGCTTAATAACTGATATTTGCTATAAAAAGATCAACAAAAATAAATTCTATTGAATTTATTTAAACAATTACGTTAATGGCTAAAATTCCAAAAAAGCTTTGCTGCATACAAAGAAACAATACTTGTATAAATTTTTATATGCAACTGAATGCCAAAGACAAAATCCATGTGCATTAAGACACAGGCCGGCTACATCAATTCACCATAATCAAGCCAAACAATAGTTCATTAGAATCATCACAACTAGAAATCATTTACAAAGGCAAACATCATCATTTGAAATTAAGAAATACACGGTATTTCTTAAAAGAAAATCCATTCCATTTTCTTAATTTTAAATGGAAATAAAATTTTCTTTGCATCTTGATTTCGTTGTTGCTAATGCATCGTCCTCGAGAAGAAAGTGAAGTTGAATGCTTGAAGGCAATACAATACAAAAATTGTTTTTGGGTTGCAACTTGAAATTCATATTTAAAAAAAAAGAAATTATTCTAACCATTGTATCTGATTTAATTCGTTTGTATATATTACGGGTAGGGAGATAGAGAGAGAATGGGAAGCATTTCATATATTTTTGAAAGTGAAAGAAAATAGCATTATTTCAAGGCATTAAATGTTATAATGGAACGTTCATATGTGATGTGCAACAACTATAATACGACTTTGATACGTTCATTCTCTGGTTTTTTTCTCTTTTTTATTTTTACTTTTCATCAAGATATTCTGTGTATAAAATTTTTGTACAATTTTTGGTTAAAAATTTATGTTTAAACCATAGCAGTTAGGATCAAAATAATAGCAGAAATATTTTTAATTTAAGAAATTTTTTGAAATGAAATTCAATAAAAATTAAATGTAATGTACGGTAATGGATTCTGTATCATAAAAATTAAATCTTAGACTCAATGGACGTAATTTGTTGTCCTAAGTATTCAAACAGATAATCCTCATGCAAACACCATGACTTGGGAATAAATATTGTAATACACACACTGTTTAATTACACAATGTGGGCAAGATTAGTGTCTGAAGCTTTAGATATCATAGTATTAGTAAGCACTTCCCCATATCCTTTGCCGTTGTCAGAAGTGTTTGTGTCATCATCATAAGTTTCATCAGAACCAACCGCTTCCCTGGCGTACTCTAATCACAATAATTTAGCAATTTAAACTACATCATTGGTCATTACAACCCTTCAGCCAGGATTACGACCTAGTTGCTTATAACATTCATCTTGTGTCTGTTAATTTTATCCATAAGTGGCATCACTTACTGTTTAATGTCCACTCCGAACGACAGATTTTTGGCAAACTTTTCATGGCAATTTTATCTACCCTCACAGTTTTTGCCAGAAATCTGAGTCGACGAAGAAATATTTTTTATTATTTCATTTCGTTGGAGATATCTGACCCGGGGGTTTGAATCGTGCGTTCACTAATAAGCCAACACACTACCTACTAGACTACAGCGACTTCAACTCAAACTACCTTAAAACATCTATTGCTGAAGGTCTCAGCAGGAAATAAGTCCGATTTTTTCCTCAACTAAAAGCCTTTAAACGAGATTCTATATTTACTTACTTACTTACTTAATTGGTTTATTAAAACACTTTAGTCAGGATTATAACCAAGCCTCTTACAGCACCTATGTTGTGTATGTTAATGTTTCAAATGAGTGGTCAGACCTCCTGTTTAATATCGAACTCAAGCGACAAATTTGAGAAACTTTTCACGACAATTCTAAATTACCCTCAGAGTTTTTGCCAAAACGGCTGCTGAGAGAAAGTCGAAAGAAATATTCTTTTTAGCTGGGTTTCAAACCACACGTTAACATCTAATAAGCCAGCATACTACCTACAAGACTACAACGACTACAAGCTTTCCTCATTTAAAAATTGTCCAAAAAAAAAATCATTAATCCTGCACTCACTGAAGAATGATGCATAATTGTTGGTTTTTTTTTGTTAATCCTTGAGGTTATTTCACTTTAGAAAGGTTCTTGACCTGGATTTAGCTACATAAGCCTTATTGACATAGACTTCTCGAAGGCTTTTACTTTTAATTTGTTCTTCACTGTCATACACAAGTAGTAACAGACAATCTTACTGTCTTACACAATGACGAACGCATGGCAGTGTGATGATACCAATGCTACTACTGATGACGATGATGATTTTTGTTTCAAAAAAATATTGTTGAATGTAATGCTTCTTCTTTAGTTATGTTGCATGATGATGGTGATGTTTTTTTTTCGCCTCTCCTTGCCATTCACTCAAAAATCGCTTTTATTTCTCTTTTTTTGTCTGTTTCCTTTCTTTTACTCATCAAATGTTTGCATGAGCACTGTAACAGTGTTTGTATAGCTTTTCATTATGAATAACATGTTACACTCTTTTTTTCGTTGCCATTGTTGTAATATGTCTGTAAGCGTTTTGTAAATGTACACGTAAGTGTACATTATACATTTCTTATGCTCATGTGAACATTAGCATTGTTTTGTTGAATGTTCATGCTCTGCTGTACAGCCACATTGAGCTAAGGAAACTAAAGGCTTGACTAGCAACAGTAGAGTGGAGGGAAGGCAGAGGATAAATAGTAGATTTTTCCTATGAAACATTACATACATACATAAATCATGAAATATTCTTTATTATTATCCTTTTGAAATATAATTTTCTTGTTGTTTTTTTTTCTTGTTATAAGCTTTTACAAGCAAGAAACAAACAACAACAAAAAAAAAAAAAGAAAAACAAAAGCATTTAAAAGGCATTACAAGCAAATGTTAAAAGAACTACAAAAGATTTTCACCTTTTCACAAACCAAAAACAAACAAAACAAAAAAAAACACTTAAAATAGCAATCGAGGTTCTCTGTAAGCATGTGCTAATCTCTGTTGTCCTCCTAGGAAAAGAGCGAGACAGAGAGAGATTTGTTCGTCTAGGAAATTATTGTAAAGGTTAGCCAGACTCTCAGCACAAGACCAAAGAAAGAAAAACATTGACATGCAAACGAAAAGAACAAAAAATTCAAGGTGGAAACATTTATCAGGTAAAGTGGAAAACCATGAATCTTTAAGGAAATTAAAAACAGGGAAATTCAAGGTGTTATTAATGTACTAACCAGAGCAGAACAATAAAAGGTGGTAAGGGGGGGTTAATAATTTATTAAAAACGTCTTTGCTTTTGACCACTTTGAAAGCAAATCTGTTGATGAGGGAAGGATCAAGTGTAAAGAGCATTGAAAACTGAATGATGAGCATGAGAATTATTTAGTCCCCAACAGAATTACTCGGTCATAGGAAATATCGGATAACCCTTGAATTACATGGTAGCGGTTATTGAGTGCCCTATTAGTCACCCAATAGGGGATATGACCAACAACTCAAATATACTATAAGTGAGAAAGAGGGGTAATGAACAAATCCGTAATCAGATTGGTCATTATAACATTTTAGTCAAGATTTCAACCTAGCTTTTCACACCACTTATGTTGTGTATGTTAATTTTATTCATGAGTGGCGTGCTCTAAGTTTAAAGTCGCCTCTGAAAATATTTCGCGGCAATTTTATTTTACACTCGGAATTTTTGCCAAAAGACTTGGAGGCAGTCGCTTAAAGAAATGTTTTTTTTTCAGCCGGGTTTTGAATAAAATTCTCTAGTCTAATAAGGCAGCACTTTACCCAACAAACTATGGTTACTACAGGGGTACTACTGTTGCACTGAAGACAAGGAACTAACCTAGGTTTTCGCCATGCAAACAAAGCAATCCTTGTTGCAAAAGGACTGCATGAAGCGTTAGTAGTTTTTATTGGAATGCGAAAATACCACGACATGTTTGGAACATGCTCTATACATAGAACAAATTAGAACGAGTATAGTCGTCTTTGAGTAGACGTACTTAATTGATCAATCAGGATTATGACCTAGTTTCTCACACCACTTATGTTGGGTGTGTTAAATTTTATCCATAAGTGGCGGGAAGTTGTGTACAACCATCCAGTATGCTTGCCACTTGCATGAATTATGATCACGAATCTTAGAACTTCTATAGGAAACTGTGACAGAATCGAAACAAAGTAAAATTATTTCGATAGCAGCGAGCAGTGGCTGAAAGGTGGAATAACAAAGGGTCAGAATTTAAGGTAAAAAAGCATTTTCAGTGTGTCTGGTGGTATCAAAAGAGTAAAGAGCATTTACTACGAGTTAAGACTACAATTTAAACCTATACTGTCAATTACTAAATCGATGGAGGATTGACACTAGAACTGGAGGGATTCAATAGGAAATAAAATGACCAATAGAAGAAGAAGTATCCAATAGTATACCAATTGTGTTACATTGCGTCAACACCAAGGCGGAAATTAGATTCTCAAATATCCCCTTTATAGTCTGCCTATGGCACTTGATTATAATCTGTTGCTATCGATAGCAAGTAAAAATAAATTTGTATTTATTTTTTGGTATCGAATAGTACACAATGGGTCTAGACAAAAGAAAAAAAAATTGTTTTTCTAGCAAAATTTATTGCATTCAATTTGGCCTAAAAGGTCAAGTATTTGATGCACTTGCATAAAACCAAATCACAAACAAACCAGTAATAAAATCGATAAATTAAATTAATATTGTTCATATTGTTTACAATTTTTATTGTTTTTATTTTGGTTTATGTTAATAAATTAAAACAAAAATTAATGTCTTCCTCTATCCTTCCTTTCTTTTTTCAATACAAAAACTATTTCAAAAATATTTTTGGTTTACAATAGAATCGCATTGACACAGAAATAATGACAAAAACAGAAAGTATTTATTATTGTGTATTAAATTTGATTAACATTTAACTGTAAAACTATATTTTAGTTTTTATTCTCTCTCGTTTATCTTTTTTTATATTCTACGCTCTCATCAATCTATTTGACCATGTATTTTAATGTTTTTAATTTAATTTATTTGAGTTTATTTTTATATTTTTATGATCACCCTGCTTTTGTTTTATAAATTTTATTTACTTTACATATATGTATGTATGCATGGATGCATATACCAACACATATAAACTAATAAAACATTTATGAGAGTATGCATCAGCATAAGTATGGGGAAGAGCATTTGAATGTTCGAATGAATACCAGAGAGTTCATAATGTTTATAGTGAAAGAGAATATGTAATAAGATTAATGGAATGCATTCTCAAAGGACTATAAATATATGTAGTAGTTACAGTTCCCTCGTTAAATTAAAAAATTATAAGTTAATAGCAAGAGGGTTAAGAGGACTAGAGAGCTACAAAATGTGATTCTTCACAAGAAAATATTTTTCTTAATAAATGCCTGTAAAAAAACAAGAGATGTGAACTGCAAGATCCTTGACAAATTTCACAGATCCTTCACTTTTATCTCAGGTGTTATATCGATTATGATCTGATTGGATACCAAAGAGACGCTCTCTATTGAAAGTTTCTTTTGTGGTTCCGAAACTAATTAACTCAGCTGTTTTACAAAAAAACTCTTTCAAGTCTCTTTTATAAGGCCGAAAACAAAATAGTTGGTTGGAAATAACTGCATTATACAGTGCTTAAGGAATCAATATTATCAACTAATTTCTGCAATTACTGGTGACTGGTAATGAAAACTGTATCATTTCCACCAACTGAATTGATTGAACCGTAGTAAGTTCAAGGACTAAAATTTAAAAATCCTTGCACAAATCTAGTTTGAATTATGCTCTACAATGCTCTACAGATGTACGAGTATATCTAACTGCTCATCGCTGTTAAGATTCTATAAAAGCGGTTCACTTCTGCAGCAGACGGTGACTAATAAAATCGTGGTAAGCTTACAAGATGAACACTACACCAAAAAAAGTATTTCGAGTTATTTGAATAAGCCACAATAGAAAAGTTTCTTAAAAATCTGATGTACGGAGTGTGGGTCGTAATTCTGACTGAGGGATTGTCACGGCCAATTATGTTATGTATGAATAAAGAGAAGATTCATTGTATGCCTTGTATTCAGTCTTTTTGATCAGAATTTCGGTCTGAAAATTGCTGCTGATTCGTGTGCAAATTGATCAATTGCTGAAGCAAATGCTAACTGTGGATGAAAACTAGATTCTTTCCTGAAAAAGCAATTGGAAACGGTTGTGGTGGGAACTAACTTAATCAACATAAACAGTGATCAAGGCAGTAATGCCAATTTGTTATTCCTTTTTTATGCTTGCAGCAAAATAATATACCCGGACTACACAAAAAACCGTCGCAGTGGAAGCTAGTATAGTCAACTTTACAGTGATAATGTCAGTAGTATCCATTAAGAGGGCTTTGTAGTATTCTCGGCAGATCTACCACAGAATCATGCACTTTCATTTATTTGCACATGCGCTTTACAGTCTACACATGAAACCAAAGGAAGCTTTGGCAACGTGGTCAGCATATAGTTTTAAATGCAGCTTACAGTCTGAATTTGAAACCAAGGGATTATCATTTATCTCTCTCTGCCTATTACAAATAATTTTATTGATGACAGTGATGAAGTGGCCAATTCTCCTCAAACAATTTAAGGAATGTTGTAAAAATAGAAGAAAAATTGACAGATTAGATATGGTGATAGAGAAAAAGGAATACAGATTTTTGAAATTGATTATGACTCGTTACAGTCGAGTCCAGCGGCTTGGTTAAAAGCAAATAGTTTAATTCTTTTTGAATCGATTGAAGAAAGCGCCCGAATGCAATTGGTTGGCTTCATACTATGTTCAGATATGCATATTTATTGAGTCAATATTCGGTTTATTGAGTACAATATTTTAAGTGTTCAGACATAATAATATAAGCAGTTCAGCGGCTTATTCAATATTCATTCGACAACTGGTAAATAAAACAGCTGGTTGTTTCAACAACATTGTTCTTATTTTGTTTTTTTTTTTTTTTTTTTTTTTTTGTTTGTCGTTGTTGACATTTGAGTTGTCAAATATCAACAGGCAATGTTCGGTCAATTGTAATATGAGCACTGAACATACTTATGACAGTGCTGCATTTTAAGTTTTACTCAATATTATAACAATTTGCGCATTTATTGCGCAATAATTAATTGAAACTTTATATGAAATATTGCGCTCAATAATGGCGTTTAATGCGATTTACGCAATAAAGAAATTATATGAAAATTGTTTCAATCTGTGGAACGTTAGACGATATACATTTGTTATTACTGAATTATATTATTATTATTATATTACTCGTTTGAAGCTTAATAATTAATTAATTTATAATCATTGTTTCCGTTATTAGCAAATAATTTTGTTGGCATTAAAATCATTTTCAACTAAAGCTAGGTAGAAATTGCTTGCATAATTTCCTACATAATTGCCACAAATTATATAAGAAACACAACATATTCCATGTGAATGTAATCATTCTTGTTATGCTCCACAAAGTTTTAAATTAAAATGAAGTAAAAAATTCTTTTAATATATTCAATTATTTTAACTGATCATAACTCTTTGTATGTAAACCAACTGCTAAATGAGAAATAAAAGAAAAACAACCCAAAACATTATTTTAAATACCAGCCACTCGTCTATTTTTCCTTTCCCTGAATCGCATTTACAACGTTGAGAAACAAGAGTAAGAAAAAAGGACAACCAAGCAATTGTTTTATGAAATTTTGTGCAATTTGCTTAATTACACATCATAATTTTTAAATTACATCCCCACACACTCACACTCACTCACACACACACACACACGCATACATGTAAACAATAATTTATCGCTTACATACAGCCATCTACATACCCATACATTGTTAGAGGAAATAAATCCACAATATTTTGTGTGTAGCAAAGAGTATGTGAATTAGAAAAAAGTGGGTTAATTTTAAATTCACTAAAATAAACTCTTTACAATGACTAGCATTTAGCTTTTAAATAAAATAAAATGCGGGTGTGAGTGTGTAATTTTGAATTTTTAAGTAACTTATCAATTTTCTTACGTTACAGCATGAACAAAAAGCAAATAGGAGAACAAAAAAAATGAGAGAAGGACTTAAAACCAAATTCTAATGCAAATAGTCTGTTTGAGCATATCGCCACTTATAAATTCTCTTTTAAATTTGCACAAGTGTTTTAGAGAGAACGAGAAAAAAAAACAAAACAATCACAGAAGGACAGTGGCTGCATTGGGGAATTTTAAATAATGGCCATAAATGTAATAAGAAGCTTAAAATATACACGAAATAAATGCGATGGCAATGAAAATGAAAATATTTTCCATTAAAAAACGTTTTTTTAATCCCAATGCAATGGCTTTTATGAACCGCTGAAATTTATTTAAATTTTTGGGTTTGAAAGCCAAATATTTTTGGCTGTAGTTACCTTTCTCTAGTATTCGACTTCCTCTCAGCAGATTTTTGGCAAAAACTCTGAGAATGAAATAAAATTGCCATGTAAAGTTTCTCAAAAAATCTGTCTTTCGAAGTCGACTTTAAACTGTAGGTCCCGTCGCTCATGTATAAAATTAACGTACACAACATAAGTAGTGTGAGAAGCTAAACCGCAATCCTGACTGAAAGGTTGTAATGACCAATTTGTATGTGTGTATGTATGTAGTATTAAAGAAAAATCAAATTCATCAGCACAAAAGCCTAGTATTTGCTACAAGGTTTGGAAAATTAAAAAAAAAAATCTGAAAAGTCCACGGAATCTTTAACAATTCTTTTTAACATTTCTACTCTGCTGCATATTAACAGCTTATTTGTAAAAGCATAATTAATACATGCATTAGAATATGAATTAAATGCCATCATACTTCGTCCATCATCATCATTATCATCATCATCTACTTTACAACGTCAGTCAGTCTTTGAGTTCCTTTTTTAATATCTTCATTAAAGGCTAATGTTGTTGTTCATAAGCTTATAAGTTTAAAATCTTTCTTAATGGACTTACACATACAAATGGAATACATACTTGACTGCAATGCCACCTACAAACAGCTCATTTAAGGGCATGTGTCTGACCATTTAACGTCAATTAAGACTCATTATCGAATAACAAGTGCTTGAGCACATGTAAAATACTTAAGGCAAACATGTTGGAATGATGAAATGATTTAATGTCATATCGTAATATTAATAGTCAGTCACTGCTAAGGCCAGTTGAAGGCCAGTTAGAAGAGAACAGAAAAGCAAGAAAATAAAAAGAAAGAAACCAAAAATAAGTGGCCATCATGGATTATTTAAAATTCTACAGAACATAAACTGAAGGTAATCAGTTTCTTGGTCATGTTTTACTAGATTGTGTCATTCGGAAATGCCATTTAATTTTTAATTATGTGAGGTGTAGTTAAAAGATTTTTCGAGGTTTTATTTAACAGTGTCAGAAAGAAAGATTCCAAGTCAAATGTGCCTTGAATTTTTAAATCGCTTAAAGACCATTTGGAGTTAATTCCATTGCACATCTGTATTAGAAACATTTGTATCTACTGGAAAAACATTAGAATTGTCGATTAATTCAAGGTTCTATAAAATCTCACTTACTCCCTTTAGTCAGGATTACAACCTAGTTTCTTACACCATCCAAGTTGTATGTGTAAATTTTATCCATGAGTGACGAGACCTACAGTTAAATGTCGATTCCGAAGGACAGATTTTTGAGAAAATTTACAAGGCAATTTTATTTCATTCTCAGAGTTTTTGCCAGAAGTCTGCTGAGAGGAAGTCGCCAAAAGAAATGTTTTTTTCATATTTCGGTTTGTGCGAGATGTCTAGACAGGTTCTCGTCTAATAAACAAACACACTACCTACCAAAGTGAGGCGATATCAAATGGAATCAGGTGTGGATTTATAAAGTGACTGCTGAAGAATTAAGCTCCAGAAGCTTTAATCGAATCTCTCACTCCAAGAGTAGTCTGTTACTGTCTTGATAGCATAATCTGTTGTCCAAAGTAGACCATTAAGGGTTTTAATTTCCTTCATACAGTTCAATTGCTGTCTTTAGAATACCAAATTAAAATTTTGATCATTGGAAAACAGCTCATAATAAATTATTTCCTTACAGTGCCTCCACAGACGCAAAAAATTCTTCCTCGCCTTCAATCCTGGCTCACATAAGTTCGACAATGAACGTTTATGCTGAACGTTGTTGTAGGGGTTCATTGTTTATCATTAGCCACCATATATTGCAGAAATGGAAAGATTTTGTTCTGAATTAACAGCAATTCATAGATAAAATTTTTGTCAATATAAGTGGGCTTTAGATATCGAAATAGTTTTTCTATCCTGCCTTGTTCCAGTGCATTCAAAAGGGGCTATCACGGAGATCGAAATGCTTAATTATTCTCATTTTTTCCAATTTTACTGGCATTGCCTTCTAACATAATTACACAATTTTTACAGCTGCCCGGAATACGGTTTCTGCTTTATTGGCGAAAGACTGTAATTATATGGAGTTTTTCCATTTTCTAATGTTTACTTTTAACGAGGGCATAACACTGTCTGAAACAGTTGCGAAACTTCCTAAGAAGGTACATTTGGTAAAAAAAATGTTGTCCTTATAACTCAAGGCAGTCATAATCCCATTGTATTAACACAACAATTCCCACAGAGGACTAAAATTATCAATTGGCAGTAAAATAGATTTCTATTTACCACACCTTATATGCATATTATTACATTATATGATTATTAAACGGCCTTTGTTTTAATCGATTTACTTACAACACATACATTAGCAATCCAACTATAATGCATACATGCTACCCTTAAGACCATAAAAAATAAAAAATAAATGAAAAATTTAAAAAGCGAATAATTTTCAAATTCATACCACAAATCTCTGTAAAACAAAACCACTGTTTGAGTGTAACAAAAAGAAAATGTGTGAGAGCGAGAGAGAGAGTTAAAGAAAAAATAACATTTTGAAAATGGAAATAAAATTTCATATTTCCATGCATAAAAATGAGGGTGAGTGAGTGAATGAATTCATGGGTACATACATACAAACCTATTTGCATTTGTAGTTGTGCATGTGCAAAAAACGTGCTTAAGGTAAATGTGTATGTAGGTGTGTGTGTACATATTGCATTTAAAATAATGTTTTTGAAATGATTAAAATACTAAAAGAACTTTTGTTTAAATTTACTATAAAAACATACTCTTACACATACATCTGCATACATACATACGCAAATACGCACAAAAATTAAAATTAAAAAAAAATTGAAAATTGAAAAAGTGATAACAACGTTGCAATTGGCTGATTTTAAGGTATCCTGCTATGTAACTACCTTTTATTAGCCGAGGCAAATTCAAGTTAATTTATAAAACTTAAGGGAGTTTCCTTCTAAAATATATCAACGCTGCCAAGCTTCCAAGTATATATAGGCTGCCTTCCAAAATGTATCAATACAAAGTTTGTATGCAGTTCTACTACTGTATATAAACTATGTAGATATGCAAAGTAACCAAACAATGCATCAACTATAAAACCGATGCCTGATTGCTCTTTGACTGCGTTAAAAATACACATTGACGACGTTTCGAAATAGACTACATTGTATATATTTTGTACAGCGGCATTATGAAACACGATACTTTGTTCAAATACAAATCAACTAACATTTTGGAAGGCAGCTATAATCTGCTGTTAAAATCTTCTTATAAAGGAATCTGGTCTACTGTGCTTGTTTAGAAGATGGGTTGGTAGTCTTTATTTCTGAATAATCAAATGCATGAAAGCAATCTGCTCCCAATATAATTACCTTGCAAAAGTTGGGATTGTTTTAAGCTACTCCTAAGCTAAGAAGGGTCTACGCTTCTCTCTCTTTCCTTTTTGCGCGATTATAGTCTTCAATCAAACATTTCAAAGAGTAACAAAAGTCCAAAGTAGAGTACAAAAGAAATCACATAAAACCAACCATATTTACTTAAAAAATACAAACACACACACACTATTATAAATATACAAAGTTATTTACAAACTTATGTATATATGTATACACATATGTATGTATGTTTGTGTGTACATAACCATTTGATATGAGTTCATTAATAATGCATCGTGTTTAATTAAATAACAGACGCATACCTGGGCACACTGTTACAAAGCTACATACGGTAGATTGTTTTTCACACCATACAAATACACAAATACACTTTGCCGTTCATTTATTTATTTATTCTCTCTGTCTCTCTCTCTCTCTCTGATAATATTTTTTTCAATATATACACATACACACGCACCTACACTTGCATATATAAAAGTAAAACAATTTAATTTCACTCCTTTGATGTATGAAAAATAAAATTTAAAAAAAAATTATAATTTTTATGATTGTGGTGTGTAATAATATCACTAAAAATGTATGTATGTATGTATGTATATTTGTAATTGTTTTACTGTCTTTCTCTTTTACACTCTCATTTACTGTTTGTATTTATTTATTCATATTTTTTTGTTTTTTGTTTTTGTTGAATTTAATTTGAGAAAATAAAAAATAAAAATTAAAACAATATTAAAATATCACAAAGTCAATAAAGCATTTATTTAAAACGGGTCAAAAAACAATTGCAAAAATGGAAAATACATGGTATAATTATTATTTATTTATTTATTTATTTATATTAATTTTACCATTATTTTTTGGTATTTTGGTTATGTATTAAATTTAATTCTTTATGCCAAACTACCAGATTAAATCAAATGATTTTATTTCATATTGATTTGAAATATTGAAAACAATTGGGCAATTCACACGACTTTGTATCGTGTATGTTGTATTGAATACATTTATTTGTTTGTGAACGCTGAATGCTATGCTGTATTGTGTATCTCGTAGCATTCAAACAATTTGATAGCCCAAAACCAACACAACTTTTTAAAAACATATGAAAACATATACACATTCATTAATACAATTTGATAGCACGAAACCAATACAACTTTTAAAAACATATGGAAAAAATGTGTATAAGTGTATCGGATTTTTACATGCAAATTATCAACAACAATCATACACTGTTGTATGTTCTTCCAACAATACAATGAATACAACGATACAACGGCTTGTGTGAATTGACCAAATATTTTTAAAGAATTTATCAACGTAATCTTAACTGCTCAATACGTTATTTACATATGAACATTGTCAACGCTGTCATAATTGACTTACTACAAGGAATTTAATGACTATAAAAAGAAGAAAAGAGACAGGAAGTGTTACAACTGTGATAAGGTGCGCTCTGTTGAAAATAACTCTTCTATGGCAGATAATTCCAATTCTCCCATTTCACGTACTGTGACGTATTGCTGTATTGAAGTCGCCGTAGTCTAGTAGGTAGACGTAAGGCCCGAGTTTAAGTCTCAGGTCAGACATCAAAACGAAAATATGGAAAAAAATATTTCTTCGGCGACTTCCTCTCAGCAGATTTCTGACAAAAACCCTGAGAATAAAATAAATTCGCCATTAAAAGTTTCTCAAAAATCTGTCGTTCGGAATCGACTTTAAACTGTAGGTCCCGCCACTCATGTATAAAATTAACACACACAACATGAGTGGTGTGAGAAACTAGGCCGTGATCCTGACTGAAGGTTTGTAATGGCCAATTATGTATGTATGTGGCGTATGTAGTTGTAGAAGTCTAATAGGTTGTGTGTTGACCTATTAGACACGAGTCCGTAGTTTATGCGCAAGCATCTCGAACAAAATGAAATTTGAAAAAATATTTCTTCGGCGACTTCCTCTCCTTGGTAAAGTATTTTTTTTTATTAGACGAAAGCCCGTAGTTCAAACGCCAGCTCAGACAATGTCGAACAAAATGAAATTTGAAAAATATTTCTTCAGCGTCTGTCTTCTCTCTCAGCAATCTTCTGGCAAAAACTATGAGGCAAAATTAAATTGCCATGAAAGGTTTCTCAAAAATATGTCGTTCAGAATCGACTTGTAATTGTAGATTCCCACATGGGTGGCGTCAGAAGCTAGGTCGTAATTCTGTCTGAGGAGTTGTAATGGTCAACTAAGTATGTCTGTCACATTTTGCACTTTGAATTGCACTTCCACCCACTATAATCAGAAATCTAATTCATACAACAATTGAAAGCGTCCGACCATTTACACCCCAGTAAAGATATTGTTTGGGTGCTAGAGTAGTAAGTTTTCAATAACAATTTTTCAAACAGAATTTTCTTCAATCAGCTGCAACGGCAGAAATCAAAAGAACCTTTGAGAACTTCAAACGAGTTGTGGAAAGAGTTACTAACTTCAGAAAAAGTTCCAGTTGGATAGGAATTATGATCTGAAGTTCTCACTGGGCTGTATATTCTAGTAAATGGCACTGACAGAACCGTTTAGAACATCATGATCTTATGATAGCTGTCTGCTCTTGGACTATAATTGAAGGTTTTAAAACGAACGGTGTGTGATTTCAACAAAACGATGCCACGAACCATACAAAACGACCGATTTTTGCTTTACTGCACAAGAAGTTTCCTAAGAGAGTAATATAACGTTTTATGGACGTCGATCAGGCGATTTAACGCCATTAGATTTTTTAAGGTGTTACCATGTCTAAGACCAAAACTACACTGATAACGGCTTAACGTTTGATCATTATTCAAGAAGTTATCAAGAGATATTGTCCAAAATCCGAATTGAAATATTTTTATTGAGGATAAAATAAACACGAGGGCTTCGTGTATGGAATTAAAATATGCGTCCAACAAAATATTTAAAACATAAACTTTTTTGATCACTCGTTATTCCAAACTGACTTGTCTAACATTCGGGCAGTATGCTGCTAAAAAATTTTAAAAATTTATTTACAAGTGCCGATGACAAATATAAATCCTTGGTTGACAATGGTGAAGAATATTTATGGTGAGTGAACTAATAAACCAACAAAGCAATAACAATTTTCTTAGTATTACAGAAAAAAATAATTCAATTTAATAGAACAATAAAGAAGGCGATTGTAATGAGTTTCATCATAAAAATTATTAGAGTTTATCAGCACGTATAATAATAAATGCAAACATAAACCAAAAAATTGTCACACATTAAAACTTAAATGCTGCATTAAGACCACACTTAAAACACTGTGTTAACAACCTTAAAAGAGTAATAATTGTGGGTGTGATCGAAGTGTCAATGGGAAAATTTATTGAACAAGTTAACCAATTTAGAGGCGAATTAAGCCATAATTGCAACATTATTAAAAACCAAAAAGAGAGAAAAAAGACAAACAAGAAATTATTCTTTCTAAATGGCCATAAACCTTGTTCGTTTTCTTTTGTTTTATGTCTTTAGAACGGAGTACTTTTATAATATTAATAAAGATTTATTAAGAAATAACCAAAGATGTTTTATTTTCGTGCCATAAGAGTTATAAGAGAGTCGTTTATAGTGAATGGAAAATTTTTTGACACACAAAAAACATGAATTTTTTAAGACTCTTGCTCTTAAGATTTTAATACCTGTAGACCACATAAATAACTCTTCAGTATATGTAGAGTATATTTTGTAACAAAAACTTGACTTAATAAATTTTAAGTGTTAATTACAAATTATTGCATTCCCCTGGTCTCCTTGAAATATATTTCCTTTCGCTAGAATTTATCAGAAGAAAAGTTTGAAAGTTAAAAAGAAAAAGAACGGCCAGACAATAACCAAAAATATTTCTTTCGTTTATGGCCTGTAAACAGTTTATTTGAACAACCAACCACATTCTATGTCCATCCATTAGGTGTCATATTTTTGTTTATTTAATGGCCTAAAGGTTAAGAAATTTTGCCATTACTTGAGACATTTTCATTCTTTTCTCTTTTTATTTTCATTTTTCATTGATAATCATTGTAAAAAAGGATGAAGTTTACATTTGTTATCTCAATATGCCAATAAAGCAAAAAGCAATGAAAAAAAAACGAAAAAATTAAAAGGAAATGTGCCATGTAATGAATGTCCTTCTTTGTTTTGTTTATTCTTATCCTTTGAAAACATCTTGTAATACAAAAATTTTCCGAAATTTTTTTTCTTCTTTAAAATTTGAAGATTTCTAGGCACGTTTTTAGATTCGCTGTTTTTATAAATCAACAGCTTAAAAAGGTAAGAAATCTGTGTTGAGAATTCATTAATTAAAACATAAAACATCTGAAATAATAAGATAAGTAAGGGATATGCAGGAAATGTCGTTCTTTTTAATGGACTTTTAAACCAGACGTGTTAGATGAAAATGAAGCTTTGAAGTTGACATTTCATCTTTGAAAGCTATTAACATTACTGTTTAAAATAATTGGCAGCTTCAGAAATTTTTTTTAAGTTTTAACACAAATTTTAGAAAGGAATTTAACAGTTCAAGTAAGTTTGGCCAATCTTTCTATACCAGAAAGCTTTTATAAGAGAACAAATTTACTAAACTTGGCATTTAAATACATATACTTTGTATACTTCCTCTTCTGCTTTTATAAGAAGCATACAGCGTTGACAAATGATTCAATTTTAGTCTATCCATTGCCACATTCTTGTTGCATCTCTACAGCTTTTCTTCGTTTTGGCTTATCAACCGGTCTCCTAGATAAATGATAGGGATTTTCTCTTTTTACGGCTACCAAATGTTTTCCAATCTATTACAGTTCGGCTTGTATAAGCCTCTCAACGACTTAAACGGTACTCAGCGGCTAGATGAATAGGACGGCCTATAGTATTGTATCATTGCACCGTCTAAAGAAAGGGCCAAGCTAAATCAATGGAAGAGGAGTTTTGTTTTATCAGGACAGTGCCTAAGCAAATAACATGGTTGGTGATACTCCTGAAGCTTCACGAACTCAGTTATTAGGTTCCTAAGCAGCAAACAAGTAACATTCAATTGTTGCAGAGCCTCCAATACATACATACACACAGTGGTGGCCTTATAATTAGAAACGACTTAGCAACATGTATGTTTGTTAATTTTCACTGTGTACCTGGGGTCAAAGGCTTTGTTTGGAGTACGTCTTACATACGTTTTTCCATCAGATTGGGACAAATTAAACTTAGATTCGTCACTCCAGAGAACTCTGTTCCAGAAACATCGTTTCTAATTACAAGGCCACTACTGTAATTAGTCATTACATTCCTTTAGTCAGGATTACAACCTAGCTTCTCACATCACTTATGTTATAGGTGCCAATTTATAACACGAGTGGTAGGACCTACAGTTTAAAGTCGACTCCGAATGACAGATTTTTTGAGAAACTTTTCATGACAATTTTATTTTAGTCTCAGAGTTTTTGCCAGAAATCTGCTGAGAGGAGGTAGCCGAAGAAATATTTTTTCGTATTTCGTTTTATTGGAGATGTCTGACTTGGGGTTTGTACCATGGCCTCACGTATAATAAGCTAAAACACAACCTACTACAATACAGCGATGCAAACAGTTGCACATCCAGCTTATGACATTCGTTGATAACTATATTGACTTCCAAACATTCGCCTATCGCGCCAATACATATGTTTAAGACTTAATGCAATTTTTTATATTCATCGAGGAATCATCTAAGGTCGCTATAATACTGCCTTGATGCCAGAAGTTGTCAACGTTCTATATAGTATGAGTCCTGGGAACATTGATATTCAATCTTATTTATACGGAGTAGTGGTAAGAAATAAATTATGTCCGCCTCTCAACAACATGCACAGTGTTCAGTGGCTAAGCAGGCTTGAAAATATCGAAGAAAATGTCACGCAGAGATGGATCTTTTATGATGAACTTCGGTGAAAAGGGATGGTCAAATCTGCATTGGAAGTATTAAGTTAAGGAATCCATGTCCATCGAGTGATGTGACCAGTTGACGAAGATGCACACATGGCAGAGGTCTCTGATAGGAAGTGCTAAGACAGGTCGAAAACCGACAAACGGATTTAGCAACATTGTTTTCAAATTGGAGAAGAATTTTTAAAATTATTGAGAGCTACTCCTCTAGCAGCAATTTGATCACCAAGAACAGTATTCATTCGAGAGTAAGGAATTTGCGTATGTATAGCAATAAATCTACAACAAATGCCATCAAAAGTAGACAAAGATGCTTACGGTATGCTTTACGTAGCATGAAGTTCTTCTTAAATGGAACTAAGACAAGGAACGTCGTTGTGTTCGAAGATTATTTGCGAATTTTTTGACCTGTTTGTACGGCAGCTTGATGATAGGATTATTTACTTATTACATAAATTGTGTAATGCCCTTATGTCATTATGTTTTACCAACACACTTGCATTATAAATTAAGCATAGAATCGATGAATTTCTTTAAAAACATTTTTTAAATAGCAATTGATAATCATCTTTACGATTCTCAATATAATTCTGTTGCTTTGAGTTGTTGCAAGCATTTACACAAACACATTTTATCCTCTTAATATAGCAAACATTTTTTCTAATTGTCATGATCTTTGATTTAAAAATAAATTCCTTTTTTAAAGAATTCTTTAAGATTTCTTACAAAATTTTTCATTTCAATAAACATACACAAAAAAAAATTTGACAAAAATATTCCTTGACAAGGCATGCAACATGCTACATACACACCAGTCGTTTGTCAACTTAAAATGTTTAATTTATAATCCATATATCTATGTATGTATGTATACAAATGTACGTATGTATGTATGTATGAGATTTACAACATCTTAAATATTTTGATTTAATAATTCACTCATAAATTTTCATTGTGGAATTATTGAAATGTCTTATGTGATTTGGTAAAATAACGTTGAGCCAAGCAAAATAGAAAATAATTCAAATAATTTCGTCTGCATTTGAATTACCAAATCGAAAACAAAAAGATGTAGAAAATAAGGAAAAATATTTCATCATATATTTCTTATAAACACATTAAAGCGGCCACAAACGAAAGGAAAATATGGGAAAAATATTTCCCAAAAAGAAAATATTGTTCGTACATACATATGTATGGGTATTAATGAAGGTCATTACACATCATTCATTTGTGTCCACAAAATATTGCTGGAAAAAATAAATAAAAGGCTACAACAAAATGAAATAAATTGCCACACATAAATAGGAGTTGAATTAAAAGTAAATTTGCTCAATATGAAGGAAAGCCAGCTCCAATAGCGGCTATAAGAGAAGGTTTGGCTAAAAATGCATATTTATGAGCCAATATATGGTGCTTATGTTGTTGTCAAGTATTATTATTAAAATGATTAAATGAAACAGCTTATTTGTTTAAGCCGATTATAGCAAAGAATCTAATAAAAAAATCAAGTAAAAAACCTACAGCCAGTTGAGGTCATCTGTAAGACGCCCAACATGTATGTACTCCACACAATAATTAGTTTCTGGCAACGTTCGCTCAACTCTGATTTAAAGATGATCTATGATTGCTAGAGATTTCCAACGTAAATTAATTGAATCAAATCTTTCTGATATAGGCATTAAATGACATCTTTAACTGGACAGCATTATTCACAGCATTGCATGGTTTATCGAATGAACAGGTACAACTTGATTGCACAAATCTCCCATGATATCTCCAAAAAAACACGAAAAATTAAAAAATATTTCTTCGGCAACTCTACAGATTTCTGGTAAAAAAAAACTGTGGTACTAAATAAAATTGTCGTGAAAAAGTTTTTAAAAAATTTGCAGGACTCGACTTTAAACTGTAGATGCCGCCACTCATGTATAAAATTATCGCACACAACATAAGTGGTGTGAGAAGTCAGGTTGTAATCCTGACTGAAGGATGGTAATGACCAATTATGTATGAATGTTATGTAAGTAAGCAGCTGATTGCTGGGGACAGCATAAATGAACTCATGGCGGCCTTTGTTTCTTATAACGTTAACGTGAAGTGAATTCCATAAAATTAAATGGAAATGGATTATGGAGCCGAAACTCTATGATTATTTAAAAACTTCAAATACTCAAGATTTGGCAAACATTGACCAGAAATGAAACTCGGTCGGTCGCAACGGCAGTCAATGTTACGGGGCTAGAGGAATTTGGTAGGTATGTAGATAAGAGTGGTAGTTCAGAATACCAAAGTTCGCTTGAGCACGCATAGCGGCTCGTTGTGGCGCTACAAGTAAGCGCAACCCTTACTGACCAAATTCCACCAAACTCTTCGAAGAAGTTGGTCAGCGCAGGTACTGCACAGAGAAGATTTTATACCTGATTGAAGCAGTTGAAAAAGCCTTGCGAGAAACAAAGAAAATTTGCAGACTATTGTACTCCAACAGCCCCACTGGCACTTGAGAAAAATAGCTGAGTGGCTTAGCATCCAGTGAAGTAATACCGTGAGACAGATCAGTGAAAGAATCCTACATACCCACTGGCATTAGAGACCTGTAGCAGATTTCCAAGTCATATAAAAAATGCCATATTTATTATTCTTTATCTAGATCTTTTCATTAGTAATTGTTCTTTGAAATTTTAAGGCCCTGTTGAACTCACACATAAACCCCTTACCCCAACAACTAACTGCCACAACGTAGGATATGCTTCGGCACTATGGTAATGACTTAATGAATTTTTTTTTATTTATATGCAACTATTAATGACAATAACAACAACAACATAAACAACAACTACAACAACATTATAAGGAAAAATTATTAATTATATACCATTAGCAACAGTTCATTTTATTTTCCAAAACTCAAGAGAACCCGAAAAAAATAAATGAAAGAATACCTCCACTTTAACCTCTAGCAGCAGGAGAAGACAGGATTCTGTTGTTTCTTAATACCAGTAAACAACAGAAGAGATGACAAAAGATTTTTTACTCCAAAAATAGTTTAGTTTGGTTTGGTTTAGTTTTTGGTTTTTGTTTTTGGTTTTTAGTTTTCCTATTTCATTTTATTTTCATTCAAAGACAAATGTTGGCCATTTATAAAGAAACACTTGGTTATTAAGTTTTATTTAAAGGGGGGATACCAAATAGGGGAAAGGGGAGAAAAGTGTAAATCCATATAGAAAAAGCAGAAAACCAAAAATGTTGGACAAGAAGATAAATAAACCCCTATTTGAGAACATGATTTGTGTTGTGATTCATTTTTTTCTTTTCAGTTTTTTGTTTGTTTGAGCCAAAAAAAAATTGCAATTTTATCTGTGTTTCTCGTTTTTCGTTTTTATTTGTTTATGAATAAACAAACAAAAGAAAAGTTTATTTGATAAAATTAAAACAAATATTCGAAATGATAATGTTTTATACGAGTAGCATCAATAAAAATGGCAGTATTTAAAGGAATGAAAAGATTTTTGGATTTTTAAACGAGCTAGATATTATAAGCGGTACATTTTTAAACGCTATAATGATCTTTTTCTATAAAATGTAGATTCTGAGCCCAACAGACTTCATATATTTTGAATGCATTCTGAATTGTGCGGAGTAAACCGAAATAAAACACACATAAAGCTAGGCTTTCAAAGAAACTTTTAATATGTTATTGAGCTAGGAAAATGCCTTCATACATGAAATTCAATGTCATAAATTGAACACTATTAAATTAGTTGCGCCAGTCAATCTTTTTAAGTTAGTTTTCGAACGACATCTTGCGCTAATTTCACGAATGTTACAAATGCTCAAACATCATCATATCACATGATCTTGATGGTCTAGTGACGTCCCCAAAAGGTATAATTACTTTTTCTAAGCCTTTGCCTGCAATAAAGTCAGATTCGGTCGTGTTCTACGACTCATAGTATCGTAATGTTGGAACTTAATACCGTCCAGTTGATAATTTTCAATTGCAGTCCAAAAAAAAAAATTGGTTATCATTTCTTCCAACCTTACACACATACACACATAATTGGTCATTACAACCCTTGAGTCAAGATTACGACCTAGCTTCTCACACCACTTATGTTGTGTGTGTTAATTTTATACATGAGTGGTGGGACCTACAGTTTTAAGTCGACTCCGAACGACAGATTTTTGAGTAACTTTTCATGGAAATTTTTATTTACTCTCAGAGTTTTTGACAGAAATCTTCTGAGAGAAAGTCAGCGTAGAAATATTTTTTCATATTTCCTTTGGTTGTACTTGTCTGACCTGTGGTTTGAATCGTGGTCTCACGTCAAATAAGCTAACACACTACCTACGACGACTAGACTACGACGACTTCAATTCTTCCAACCTAATATTCAAAAAAACGTGAAATACAAACACCTTCAGACCATAATACGTATGAAACAGTCACTGTTTCCGGATGCAATGGCTTTCCCACAGTCAATTGTGAATTCTCTAAGCCTCGCATATGCTTTAATAATAATAATCATTCGAATCACAATTTTTGTGAAAAGTCTGAACTATTTTTACGCATTATTTGGTTGCTGAACGATCCATGTGATGACATTTCACATGATATATATTAAACGGCTGACAGCTGCCTCTTTAGACTGCCACTTTTGATACCTCTAAATGAAACACCCGATAGTTTTTAAATCATTTGGTATCGAGTGTTATCATGATGAAACATAACGATTTTTGAACTGAACGCATATACTGAATATCTTTCAGTCAAAATGCTTCTTTCAAAGAAATCAACTTTAAGGGTTTAAGTCCACTGTCACGGTATAATCAGACTCCAGCACCTCGTCAATTACATAGCATTGTAAGCACTATAGTAATTCAGCTTTGCACCACCAATGTTGAGAGTGAGTTAATTTTACCCAAGAATCTTAGGACCTACAGTTGGAAGTCGAATCCGGACAAAATTTGAGAAGAATTACTACCAGAAGACTCTTTCATATTTCGTATTGCTCCAGATGTCTGAGATGTGTTTGAACTACGGACTAGCGTCTTATAAATCAACACAATACCATATTAGACTAATGCGACTACATAACTCACGTTGTTTTTCTTGTGCTTACGGAAAATTCTTCGGAAGCTCAACAACAAGCTTCATAGATTAAAGTCTCAGATTTATAACAATCGTGGGTTTTGTTCTTCATTTTTTTTTTGCTTTCTGTTTGTAATACTTATGAATATTACGAACGCTCGTTTGTACAGTGGAATTGATCACATACATAAATTAAGAACAAACTTCGCTAAGCGATCAATGAAGCAAAGTTTCACTCAAGTGCTGCTTTGTTGATACAAACTACAACCCTTTTTACCTACTCTACTGTAATTACTATGACGCTCAAAAATGACTAAGTGGCGGATATTTATTCTCTAAAATTCCTTATAATTATTATACACACAAACCATATATAAACTATACATTATCTTTTGTGAATTTCCTTTTTTAAATTAATACGTTTAGTGACAACACTCCTTTAAATCCCAATGCTTTTATTGAGTTACTCTATCATTTTTATTTTTTTATTTCTGATCTCTAAATAGAGTCCAGTATCAACAACACACATATTTTTTATGATTATTCGCCAACATAATGGGATGCAAATTTATTTGATCACACAACCAAATGAATTTCTCATAAATTTCTCATCAAAAAAAAAAAAAAAAATATAAAAACCATTTGAAATTAAAAAAAGGAAAAGGAAAGGAAAGTAAAATAAATGTACACAAGTGCCATATGACGATTGAATTAATTTTTTTAAACCTTTTTTTACTGTTGCCAGTTATATTTTTATTATACAGCTGCTGAGGGAATTAAAATGAATAAAATTTGCATTAAAAAAAAAACAAAGAAGGAAATTAAATATTTAAAGTTCTCTTGTAGAATTCATGTGTTTATGGAAATATTTTTTGGGGTGTTACTATGGGTAAGTGCCAGGCAATGGTGGCGAAATCTTAATGACTTGCTTGTCAAGCCCACTGTCGTACAAACAAAATTTGTGTGTGTCATTTTCATGGCTGTCGATATTGATTCAATCAATTTAATCGTATAGACTTTATGAAGGCAATGTGCTGGAAATATAATGGCGGTGCTGGTATTATCACACAATATTTAAATTTTACACATGTGCGAAATATGTATAAAAGAAAAGCAAAATAAGCATTAAAAATCCTTAAAAATCACTTCATTAGCAAAAGACAATTTACATTCACAGGCAGGCTTCATTCGCTGCAGCATCAGCATGATGAATTTGAATGTTCTCCACACTCCTGCACTTTGGATAAAACTTTGCCAGATACATGCTTGTTGCCCTCTACTCTAGGGCTGTTAGTTTTTATAAGAATGGCCTTGGAAATGAAAGATAAAGAAAAATGATCTCTGGAAACATTTTACACAAAATAGGATAATACACTCAATTGATTTGTTTCGCGAACGTGTAATTGCTACCAACACAAGTACAACCCACTGTATTCGTATTTAAAATATAAAAGAATAATGATAAGAGGAGAGAAATAAGAGAACGCAGAAAAAGACTTTCCCATGGATGTCCTAGCACTTCTTAACCAGTTTATTCACATTATAAATCTCACGAGAGCCTTAATGTAAGCTCTTGGCCGATAATATAAACACTGAAAAAAGTCGCTTCCCTGGGTCGTGAAACTTATCCTACTACGGCCTGGACAATTACAGAGGACAGCCACAGCATACCCTGTAACAGTCCGGTTGGGACTTGTTCCAGATCCTCGTCACTGATCTAATCTCGTAGTGCCTCATATGAAACTCAGTAACCTGTCTCAGCAAACCAGCAGCAAACCTGTTCTGGCACTATCTACTGAAGGCCATAGATTTGTAGACACATGCCAATCCAATCCCTTTCGCCAGCGTTTCTCTTCCTTTTCCCTGACAAATAAACTAACAAAGCCGTAGAAGTGGCAGATTTGCCTGGCTCTGGCCAGATACTACTAGTCTCGGTCAATATAGCTTCAGGGGTTGTTTATGCAGTAGGATCTACCGAAACTCTATAGTTTATTATGAGCTGCGGATGGAAAAGATTCAAAGCGGCATTGCAGCTGATCAGACTGGCTCTTGTGTACCTATCCTTTTAAGATTGAACTGCCTACTTACCTAGCTTGCAGGTGTCAATAAGATTTGACGCGAAAACTAAATGAGATTGAATTCCATCATCAAACTGAATGGTTGCGGGGGATACATTTTGCCAATTAGGAACAAAAAAATATTTTTTTTTATTTATTTCACAAATAAAGCGTGTCCATACGTACGTATTTAAATCTTAATTTAATTTCTAAAGAAAACTTAAATTTAATTGTTGAAATGTGCCTTTGAGTCACTAATAAAAGCGTAGAAAACAAAATAAAAAACTTTTTCTTATTCAATTAAGAAAAATTTGCATCCATTAAAGATGATCAAAGAAATCTTGACAGATGCAGAAAAATAAAACAGAAAAAAATGAATAAAATAGGGATAATAAAAGAGTGAAAGGGGACAGATAACAACTTAAGTGGTTTTAAAAGAGGCTACAAGAGAGAGCACACTGCTGAAACTAAATTACAACACTTGCATTTTTAGAAAAATTGATTAGAGCAGCATCAAAACAAAAAAAAAAATAGATTGTATGGAATACGTGCCAAATATGAAATGAAATTGTTTTAAAATAATTTAAATGCATAATATAGGGTATTTAACATCAAAGTTAAATTTAAAACATTTGTTAAACGGCTTGTTTGCATGTTGGTTTTCAGATTTGATTCGTTTTTTTCTGTTTTCTGAGATTTTCACTGTTACAGTTTTTATGGGAGTTTTTTTTTTGTAGATTTTCTCTCATTCGCATTCTGTTTTATGTGTTAAAACTCTACGACCATGATAAATCACTACAATTCATTACACTTGAAAAAGCCTTAAAATACGTTTGTTTTCTCTCTCTCTCTCTCTCTCTCACAGACACACTTTTTTCTGTTATTTGTCCCACCATTGGTATGAAAAACCAAATTTAAATATTTTCACTTTTTAAAATTTTTTTTTTTTTATTTTCTCATGTACATTGCTGTTGTACTACTACTACACCATGGAATAATTTGTGTTTTTTTTTGAATATTTAAATAATTTTTTTCTCTTTCAACTTTTTTTTCGGCAGTTGAAAGCAAACACAATAAAAAATGCATAATTTTTTCAAAATTATACCGTAGAAGAATGATACTTGAAAACAGACGTAATTGTTACAAAAGCGGAAAAATTGTGATAATTTTTTATGGCGGTTAAACAAAAGGTTTAAAAAAGGACATCTGAGGAGAATTGTTGGGGCATACAGTCTATTTATTATTGACAAATTTATCAGTTGGATGAATACATATTTTTTTTTTAAGGAATAATAGTTTAGAACATATTTCCTTTAAACTAGAACTTTAGCTGACCTTAAATCAAATCAAAATAATTTGATCAACAGGGCATAACATTTGCCATATAAAGTGACCTCACCAGTCTTCTGGAAAAAGCTTTACTCAAATTTTATTCGAAGTCGTTCAACTGTAGGAACCGTCATGCATAAAGTTATGGCACCCATAGTATGAGAAGTCAAGCCATAATCCTGACTAAAAGATTATAATGGCCAACAATATATGAACGAGTGTATCTCTAGGAAGGAAGTACATGCGGTACTTCGGCATATGATTGAAGGAATAACCACTAGATACGGAACAGTAACCCTGATACATGGTACATGATACATGGCACAGTACCGCTACTTTATATATCCTCACAGGTCATTTTGTAATGGAAGTGATAGTGGCGCAGACATTAGGCTTACCTAGCCGTAGTCTAGCAGGTAGTGTGTTGGCTTATTAGACATGAGACCGTCGTTCAATCCCCAGGTCAGACATATGTAACAAAACGAGGTATGAAAACATATTTCTTCGACGATTTCCTTTTAGCATACGTCAGACAAAAACTCTGAGAGAAAATGGAAATTGCTATGAAAAGTTCTTCAAAAATCTTTCGATGAAGTCGACTCTAAACTGGATGTCTGACTGAATTCCACCAAACTCATCAAGGATATTAATCAACGCAAGAGCTGCGCTGTAAGAAACTAGGTCGTAATCATGACTGAAAGATTGTGATCACCAATTAAGTTCAGAGGTTAATACCTTCACTTCTTACATGACCTGAACAAGAACCCATCGTTTATGCTTATACTTTTTATATTCTCTAGTGTATCAATTGTATTGTTGCCGTAGTATAGTAGGTAGTGTGTTGGCTTATTAGACGTAAAGCCAGGGTTCGAGCCCCAGGCCAGACATCAAAACAAAATAAAAACAAAGTATTTCCTCGGCGACTTTCTCTCATCAGATTTCTGGCAAAAACTCCGAGAGTAAATAAATTGCCGTGAAAAGTTTCTCAAAAATCTGTCGTTCGGAGCCGACTCTAAACTGCAGGCCCTACCACTCATGCTAAAATTAACACACACAACATAAGTGATGTGAGAAACTAGGTCGTAATCCTGACTGAAGGGTTGTAATGACCAATTGTGTATGTATGTATGTATGTATCAATTAAAAGTCATTTCTACTGGAGTTTATAGAAGTTAAATGTCATGTAGAAAATAAAAAAAAAACTACCAATACTGAAGCCCAACTGACAGTGCTCATTAAAAATGTATGTAACATAGGTTGTGCACATAAGATCTCAAGCGATTAATGCGAAACCCTGATGCTGATTGTCAAGGCTATTTAATTAAAACCCAGCATCATGTGGTATCACAGCGTTGCGTTATGCATACTCAAATGAGCTTTGATTACAACCAAGTTGGCTGACTTTCCTGTCCTATGCTAACAGAGTGGTATTTTTTACAGGATTGTATCGTTTTTCGGTTTAGAACACCTTGTCCCTGATGCATATTAATGTTCACTTTAATAAAAGGATTGTTCGTGTTCATAGTACATTCAATTAATGAATGTTGTTACAATGTATGTAATGTAATCTACACGTTTTTAAACCATAATCACATAGTACTTAAATGGAATAGCAATTAATTGATTGCGGCTTATATCATCCAGTCTTTTATTTCAAATGCATATGGAACAAGTGAACCACTTAGAACCATAATTCGCTCTAATAAAAGCAAAAACTCATTAACCACAAGCATTTCACACAACTCAGTGTTCTCAGTTTTAAAAGAACACATGAATACGACAATACTTTCCTCAATTAGAGGTGTTTAGCTATAAAAGAAGCCATCATGGATTTGTGAGCCCATAAAGTCATTGTGACTTATGTTCCTTACCGAATTCGGTTTAAAATTTTTATGGCACGTAAATTTTAAACTTTAACTAAATTTTTGATTATGATTGTGAGCAAAAAGTTCCTTGTATTTGGTAAATGTTGAACTAAAAACTTGATGAGTCGAATGACTGTTATTTGTTAAATACATATGAATTATACCTATATTTGAACGTTTTTATTTATACAGAAAATTTTCAATTTATGTGCAAAAATGAAATGCAAGCAAAACAATTGAAGACATTTTTAAGCAATTTCGGCATTTTTAGGCATTTCGGACTGTAGCTTCACAAATCGTTCTATCAAAAAATTGTGGATAAATTTTACATAAAAAATCTCAGATAAGAATTCAAATACATGGTGTTTTATTGCTGGATCGTCGTGGATTGTTCTTATATTTTAAAAAGTTGCATGTTATGATACAAGATTTTTAATTTTAATATTTCATTTTCTGTTTGATTGCTATATTTTTCATTGTATTCCTATGGCATGCAATTTAATTAAAAATTTTTGAAAAAATTAATGTCTTCAAGAAACATATGTATTCAAGAAAAAATTGTATTTCTTGAATAAAAAATGCTTTTAAATAAATATGGATTTATGTACATTTATGTACAAAAATAAACCTTGAATAAAATTCATAAATTCATAATACTTTATTTATATTCTTTGCTATAAATTCGAAAATTGTTTTTAAATATTATTTTATTTCACATTTTCAAATTTTCAACAGATTTGTATACCATTGAAACAGAAGTTATATTTAAAGCCTGAAGCTTTTAAAAATCAAATTATTTTCTAATTTAGTATGCGAATATTTTTATTTTTTCGTATACTAAGTAATGCTAATTGGAATTCTATTTCTGGCAGGTGAAAATAAAAAGATTCAATTTTCCACGTTTATTGCAAGCACAAGCAAATAAAACTTATTGCCACAGGATATTATTTTCCAAAACAATGGAAAATTTGAAAATTTTTATGGTTTAGTTTTGGTTGCAGGATTCTTTTTTTACTTTTTTTAATTTTCTGTTGTTGTTATTTTCATTTTTTCACATAAAATTTCGTTTAGTTTAGTTTCATAATTAAAAACACATTTGAACAAGCAAGGATATGATGCATGAGTTCAATTAAAAAACAACAAAAAAATACAGAGAAGAAAGAAATAGAAAAACAGCTGGTTTTAGCAATAAAACTAAGAAGAATTTTTCATTTTTAAATAAATTACCAGCCACAATAGACAAGAAAGCTTTCTTTTCTTTTTTATGTTCAAATATTCTATCAAAAAAAAAAAAACAAACAAACGGAGGTTATTTTTTTATTTGTTTTTAACTGCACTCACCAAATTTTTGTTTGAAATGCACAAAAATTCACGCACACTACTCACGCACACACACACAAACAAATACGTTTATTTAAGAAACGCTTTATTGCAACACAATAATAATTTACAAACACGTCAGTTTGCTGTTACTATTTGTTATGTTTCTAACGGTAAAAGAAATTTACGAAAAATTCGCACGTAAATTATTATTACACTCACTTGTTAGAAATTCCGTTAAATGATTGGTAGTTTAATTGGTTGTTTGGTACGTTGAACTGACCAGTGTTGTTTGGCGCGTTTCAAATAAAAGTGATGTTCTTTAGAACGTAGCACAGGCCTTTTATACGTTTCGCTTGCTTACACCATCATCATTACCAACATCATCATCATCATCATCAACGTTATTATCTTTATCAGCGTTATTATCATCAACGTTAACGTCTCTTCATTATTGTTATTATTTTTCTCGGTTCAGTTCAGTTCTGTTATGTTCAGTTCTGTTCTGTGTTCGGTTTTGTACTTTCTGTGTGTGTTTTGTTGGTAACAAAATTATTCTGCTTTATGCTGCTGCGCATGATAACACTATAACAGCAACAGCAACAAGAAACAATAGAAAATCTGGAAACGAAAGTGCTGCTCTGTTAACTAAACGTTTGCCGACCGACTATTCACATGCACTAGTCGATTGAGATGACACTGTTGAAGAAAATGATAAACGAGTGTAATTGTGTACGTGTAATAATAGTTATTGCTGCTGCTTTTGTTTGCGTTGCTGTTCATCATCACGAACATCATACAAAAGTAAGAGAGCGCCTGTTGAAAAGAGAGTACGAAATAAATGATAACAGTACCCCCCCCAAAAAAGCATAACATAACGTTGTGATAAGAAAAAACAAAAACAATGCAAAAAATAAAATGTTTGTTTCGTTCTGCTTTTGTTGTAGTTGTTGTTAAGCATGCAGTTGTATGAGTGTATGTGTTTAAACAAGTCATCTGTTTTATTGTTGCCATGTTCTTGTTGTTGAGGGTGCAAGTACGTTTTTGTTTATTTTCCTGCTGGTTTCTGTTGATGCTTATATGTATGTGTAGTGGTGTTATCTCTTTGTAAATGTTCAAAATATCTCTTCTCGCTTTTTTTTTTGTTATTGTCGTAACACTATCTTAATACATATGTATGTATGCATGTGTGTGGCATGTTAGTAGTTTATTTATTTGTATTTGTATTTGTGTGTTTGTATTTGCGTACATGAGCAAAATTTGGTCAAATAACCACGTGCATTTTCGGCTTTGCGGCATTTAACACTGCTTTTGGGATTTTAAAATTCCAATAAAATACACTGTGGTAAAATTAAACAGTGATAAGAAAAATTACTGAATTACAGTGGCTGTATTGTGTGTATATCGATGATATGCAGGTGTGTGATACACATTCTTTGTTTATGAAGTGGCACATTTAATTGTTCATACTTAAATTTAATGGGGCATCCTTAAACAAAAGAGTTACAAAGTTTCCAAATGACAAAAGTATTTACGACTGTCGTCAGTATATGAAACGGTTTTATTACGAAATACGAACGAACTTTAAATTGTAGCATAAACACCGAGCAGGTATTTTATTTTTAATAGAGTATGATGAGCTTTTACCCGGTATGCTTGCTTAAAGCCATTTGGAGGCAATTAATTAGGTTTAATGCAAAAGAATTGAGTATGAATATATTATAATAGTTTAACATTGTACTATTAGCAAGTATTATTAGTTTATATTAAGTATTTTCACTTCATGAAGGTTAAAAGTCCCTATTAGCCTATCCTTCAGTTTTTCATTTGTGTCGCATAGAAAGTATGCGAGTTTATAGACCACGAAAAAGTAATTACCTTATACGGGGGTAATTTCCATACTACCTTTATTCTCGTCAGGTTAAACCACATCATAACACATGATACTGCAAGAACGCTTATCATGTATAAAAGCTTCAGGAGAAATAATTAGGATGACAAAAACGAAAGTCTGGCAACACCATCTTTTGAAAATCAAAAGAACTCAATGGTCAAAAATTCCTTACTACTGCAATCAATAGATTTTCCGTGTTTCTAGGTAACTGTAGTTGACAACCCTAACATTCTAGAACTTGGTACACCCCACCTATCAACCCCAAAGATGGAGTGTATTCATATTAACCAGACGCTCTAAGACGCCAATATGTAACTTATATAATTAAGATAAAGCCACAATTACGTACATATACATCTATACATAATTGGTCACTACAAACCTTCAGGATTACGACATTGCTACTCACACCACTTATGTTGTGTTCCTGAATTTTATACATGAATGGAGAGCTGTGCAGTTTAAAGTCGATTCCGAACGACAGATTTTTGAGAAACTTTTTCATGGTAATTTTATTTTACTGTCAGAGTTTTTGCCAAAAATCTTCTGAGAGCAAGTCGTCGAAGAAATATTTTTTCGTTTTGTTAGAGATGTCTGACCTGGGGTTTGAACCGAGGCCTCTTGTCTAATAAGCCATGACGACTACAGCGACTACGATACGTTGGAGCTTATTCAAATGTTTATTTTACAATTATTATTATTACACAAAAATAGTAGTCGAATATTATTTCAAAAGATTTGACTGCTGCAATCAATCCCCAGGCGATTATTTAAATGACACAATGAGCTTCGTATGTAAAGGCAAGATCCAAGGATTATAATGAAATAAAATTTTCATTGAAATTCTGGCTTTTTGTGTTTTTTCATTTCAAATTTACTTTTGGTATCCAATTAAACCGAAAATGCTACAGGGAACATTTTTTTCTTTTTTAATTTTGTTTTAAATTTTAATTGTTAATATTAAATTTTAGTTCTCATTTAAACTGTTTATCTATAAAATATGATCTTAAAAATAAAATGAATTAAAAAAAATACTGCAAATTGCCATTAAAAATAAAAGAAAATCGTTTTGAAAAAAATGAACAACTCATAGGAAAAAAAAATGTGAATCTTCTGAAAGAGACTGCTACTATAAGTTTATTTTAATAAACCTGAGATGCATAAAACGGATGATGATGATGATGATGATAAAAAAATCAAACAAACAACAACAGCAACAACATTAACATTAATTATGGATGGCTGGGGTGCGCTACTATCATGTACGCTCTTAAGTAGTTTTAGAAAAGTTTTGCACTTTTGTAAGCAAATTTTTATTTCTCACAGTGCAATTAAATAAAATACAGAATGAAAGAAAAGAAGAAAAAAATCACACAAGAAGGTAAAGAAGAGGAAGAAACCCACTTTAAAATTGCAGGAGACAACAAATCATCGACAGTTGTTGAAATATACCAACACTTATAACCCTAACCGTTAGTGTGTTTGTGTATGTGAGGGTGCAATTGAATTTTATGAATTTATTTCTATGCCAATGCATGCGTATGTGTTTGTAAATGTGAGAGAGAGTTTATGTTTGTTATGTTATGACCTTGCCAAGCTAAATAATATTTAATGTGGCAACATAAACATAATATTTCAATGTTAAATCTTCTCTTTGTCACCCGCTCTCTAACCTCTCTCTATCGCTCTTTTATTTGCTCTGTTATCTTATGTATTATAATAAATGTTATTGTTATTGTTGTTATTGTTGTTTTTTTGTTTTCGTTATTACGAGTATTAAATTACATTAAAGCTGTAAAACTGTAAAGTAAATTGTAAAACAGCGAAACGGCATATTTAATGAAATGGAAAGCTTTTTGGAAAACCCATACAAACAAGTGCACATACATAATCATTAAACGGGAGCATGCATGTACGTATGTATGTGTGTTAAAACATAAAATTGTCCATGTTTTTGTGTTTCTTCTTCAGTTCATATCTTATAGTGTTTTCACACCGAGTGGTTTTAACGCAAAAGTTGGTTTTAACGTTAAAACCAAAAATAAAACCTGATTTTACCATACAAAATTATTGTGTTAAAACCAAAATAAAACCTTTTTTGAATTGGTTTTAAGTTGGTTTTATGAAATACAACCTTGTTTTGATGTACTAAATGTACTAAATCAGAGCTACCAGTTCTGAAAACCTGAAAACAGCTGATAAAAACAAAAACAAATGTAAATAAATAAATAAATTAATAAATGTAAATAATCATTTATTTTGTATTAAAAAAGGAAAAATTTGGAATATTTTCAATTTCTTCAATGAAAATTTTAAAAATTTGTAAATATTTAATTATTAATCGAAATGCGTGTTGTTTCTGGTCACAATGAATATAGTTTCTTGTGCGAAAGGTAAGTCAGAAGCTAAATATATCAAGATGAAATAAGGCATATTGCTCATAAAATTTTTTTCTCGCAGTCATAAATGTCATTAATTTAAAACCAATTTTAATAAAACTTGCAGTGTGAACGCAAAATCAGCTGTTTATGGTTTTAATGCTAAAATCAGGTTTTAAATTTTGGTGTGAAAACACTATTAAATATATTTTAATGGCGCATAAATGTGTGGAGTGTATTTAAAAATTGTTTTGTTTTTATTAAAAACAATGAAAGAAACTCAAAATCATTTTTAATACAAGAAAATTGTTAAAAAAAAAGCGGTTAAACAAATCAACTCTGACCAGGTTTAAATAAAAGCATAATAATGGATATAAATTTTGCAACACATGTTTTGCTCGCTTAAGAATTTTATTTTAGTGTGGGTGAGCATAAGCCTGTAAGTGCATGAGTTAGGATATATCTGTTTCGATGCACTACAAATGAACAATGTTTAGGAGGATGGATTGATATGGTACTTCCTAAAAAAAGGTTACAAATTTTTCAAATTCGTTAAAACAGAATGGCTGCGTTTGAGAAACTGTAGAGCTAAAGCATAAATTAAATTATTAGACTTTTAATCTTTTTTAAAGGACAAAGGTCTATTACAGAGCATCTTCTCCATTTTCTTATAATTTCTTTGCTTTGTTTCTATTTTATTAATCAAATTTAAGTTGTTTAGCGTTTAATGCTGAAGAAACTCTTTGACACCACTCTTGTGATAAAACTCTGTAACCCCAATAATCATACTTCAAATCAAAGACTGTACAATACCTCTCAGTGCATGCTTTTTATACAAACGACCAACAAACAGTTGTTGACTCCACCTATAGAGTTGGATAAAATGGGGTGGAGAAAACGAAATAAAGGAGAGTAATTTCTATAGTTAAAGGATTTAAAAATTTGTTGATTATTTTAACACTTAAACCCTTAGACCATTATGATAAAGTATGAACCAATCTGTTCTCTTTAAAAAACTCAAAATTATTTCTTATTTTATATCACAGATGCTAGACGTCTTCCAAAAAGAAAGGGACAATTACATAGAAGGTGGGTGTCTTAATACTCCACACTGTTTTCAGACGATTTCAGATAATTACAATCCCAAGTAAGGCCATATCTCCCTTATTTACTCCCATCCGAGATACCGCCTATTACTACCTACTAAGTAAGTTGGTACACACATATTTGGCAGATAATCCCAGGCTCACGTCTACTATTCTTATGCTCTGTAGTATTATGTCAAAGTTTGAGAAATATAGTTAGAAGCCTGATGCCTTTGAAATCCAATAAAACTTTCAAGAGTGTGTCAGCCCTAGCAACCTCATTTACCCTATTTATCCCTGTTCCCTGAGCTATCTATGATCCGTCCGTTTATTATGCTGTTCAGTCATCTCATTAAGGAACGGGCAACAATCGGGATCAATTTTTATACCCAAACGGCTTTCCATAACCTTTCCTTTCAAAACCGCTGTAATATATAGGACGGTACGCTTACATTGCCCTGAAAGTTCACGTGGCAAAGGACTTATACGATCCGAATATTAAACTTTTTAGTCACCTTAAAAGAAGAGCGGCAATAAAGGCTAGTTCTTATCCTGATGATAGAAAATATCAAGGCTTCACCGAAAGAACAGCTACAGCCTACTTGGTAGCAAGGATTTCTACCTGGTAAACGCTGCAATAATATAAAAGACACGTTGCTACACTCCAAGCTCCCTCGAGGATATTTCAAAAACCTACGGATTTGGATTTGTAAGAATGAACTTCTTCGCCGCCTATTCAATCGGTTTAGAATAAAAATTGCAGATTATCCCCCGCCCCATGCTAATACCGTTTGCTTCGCGAGATATAGAAAGTGTCCACCGGAATACACTTCATTTCAGTGGAGGAAGACTGTACAAAATTGGTTTTTGGATTCGGTGTGGTTCATGTGTGACAAAACAATACTTTGAATAAAACATTCACAATAAACGTTCGAAATTCCCGTATTTTTAAGTTATATTTACATACACACAAACATTTTTAATTTCATTAACAATGTAATCCACTCTATGCACCTACTGTAGTACGTGCCTACTATTTTATCTTTTTTTTCGAATTTTCAACGTGTATCTTATTGGTATTGACTGTGAGAGTTCAAGTAAATGTTTCACATTCCATTTCGTATCAAAAACTTTTGCAAAACAACAACAACAACACAAACAAACCCAAAAACTAGTGCTTAAACACATGCTATGACAATGCAGTGAAAGCAATAACAACGACGCCGAATGCTGCGGACAATCATAATCATAATTATGATGATAACAATGATGATGATTTTGTTTATGATGATGATGATGATAGTGATGATGTTAACGCTGAAACTAAACAGAAGCCTGTTCAGGATAATGAAGATGTTGATGTTGATTTTTGGCAGCCAGTGTCACATGGTAATGATAATGAATGCTTGTTGGCTGGCTGCTGGGCCGACTGGATGGCTGGCTGGTTGGCTGGCTGACTCGTTTGCTTTGCTTTGCATGCCTCGGCAAAGCTATTAAAAATTCATGGAAACATAAATGGCTGGAGATAATAAAAGAATGGAATTGTGCCTGTGCTAAACAGTTCTGCAGCATAAGTTCTTGTTGCGGATGACCATTTTACCATTGTTTCGTTCCGCTTAAAGACATTCAGCAAAATTTTTGGAAACGATGACAGTTGAAACGAGCAAAAGAACGGTGTCTTCTTAATTTGAATATGAACAGAAATTTGTTTTTGTTTAGTGTTGTTGCTGTTGCTTATTCATTGTTCAAGTGATTCTTTTTTCTTTTTTGTTAACAATTCAACACAACAACTGAAAAACGAAAGAATTACAGAAGGCTTTGGCTTTAGCTTTGCCTAAGAAATGTGGGCGTAGGTAAGGAGATAAGCATGATGAGATACCATGATACTCTCTTTCTCTGTGATATCATACTGGTGTTGATGTTTTCAGATTGTTTAAGGAATAAATGAATGAATAAATGTACGAATGCATGAATTACTTGTTTGGTATCTGTGTTACAACAAGAATTAAAATTTTTCTTCTTCTCGTTTAATAAACACGTTGTTCACAGGCGTTTTTGCTCAGTTTTTTTTTTTTTTTTGTAATGATGTCAGGCCCAAAAAACTCAAGTGTTTATTGTTATTTGCCTTGATAAGGCAACGAAGAAGAAGGAGGAGAACGTTTTGTGCACTTTTCGGTTTACGGTTTATGGGTTGATGGTTAGCAGCGTAATAAGTAGTGGCAATTGAGGTCCTTCATACTCAAAACACTCAGTCTCTCGCACAGCAGGATATTGCTGCTGATATTTTATTTTTTATTTTATTTTGTACTCCACATCCACATCCACATTCACATCTTTTATTGTTCTTCTGGTGCTATTAAGACAAAATAATTTTGTGTGTTGCAAGTAGCTGGATTTACTGTTTGTTGTTCTTACCACAGGCACCAGGCACCCACACAGAACAGATGAGGTAAATAGTCATTGTATTGCTTTGTTACACGTGAATTGCCACCGACATTGACATACATTTTCACACAGATTTTCATTTAACTCTTCATCTGTCTGTCTGCCGTTGTTCTACGGTTTGTTTCAACTTTTTGTGCATTTAAGCGGGCGTTGTCATCTCCTTAAACTGATGAAATCCATTTCAAAAAGCAACTGTTTTTTGTTGTTGTTGTTGTTCATTTAGAAGCATTCTGTATAAAAGTAAATGAATGTGTATCACTACACTTCTACAACAATTACTTGTTTTAACCCAGTTTTTATTTTTGTTTTTTTGGCAAATTTATATACCGTGGCATACAAATTGCATGTTGGTCTGCTCTTCTCTGGCATTACACCGAAAAAATTAACTTATTAGGGCTTCAAGACTGCTCAGCAAATGAGTGACATTAACTCGTTAAACTTGATGATGGTGATGGTATTGGTGATGGTGATGATGTTGGTGCATTGCATGTTGCAGAAGGTTTTCTTTCTCGTCTTCTTCTTCTATTATTTTTCTATTTAATTTTACGAGGATTTACACTGCTTCTCAAGCAAGTATGTATGTGCGGCATAATGCATCGAAAAAAATGTGCATTTTTCGTTGAATTATTTTTATAATCCCGCTATTAAAATCTATGGGGTTTTTTAAAAACTTTTTGTTTCTTTGTTTTTGGATTCCCTAGCCATAATATTTAATTTAAAATATAAAAAATTTTAAAACTTAATTAAAAATGCAATTCGCGTCATAATTTAGATTCAAATTCCTTTACCGATAAGGTTTTTATTACTTTTAACAGGGTATCCATTTTATTGGTGGCAAGTATAAAGCAGTTGATGGATTGATAGCATAAAAATTCGGATATTATTGATCAGAAATAAGAAAAGCAAGACCGAGGTCAGACTTACATACTGAATTGGTCATTACAACCCTTCAGTCAGGATTACATTCTAGTTTCTCACACCACTTATGTTGTGTGTGTTAATTTTCTACATGAGTGGTGGGACCTACAGTTTAAAGTCGACTCCGAACGACAGATTTTTGAGAAAGTTTTCATGGCAATTTTTTATTTAATCTCAGAGTTTTTGCCAGAAATCTGCTGAGAGGAAGTCACCGAAGAAATATTTTTTCGAATTTCATTTTCTTGGAGATGTCTGACCTAGGCTTTGAACCGTGGCCTCACGTCTGATTAACCAACTTCAAACCATTTAATTTTGAATAATTCCTTTTTACCCAGATTCTTAAACAGAATTCTCCAGTTTGATTATTTTACACGCTACACTATTTCAGAGAGGAAAGATAGGAAACTGAAGTCACGAGCAAAGGCACAAGGAAACGATGCCGTAGATAAATCTGATACATATCTGACGGACATACATTGAAACCTACTTACAATCCCCTACTTGGAATCCTTCTAAAGAATTCATTAAACTCAGTAATCGTTGGCGCTATTTATACACGCTCAATAGTTGCAGCAGACGTTGGAATGATAAGCAAAGTAGATAAGATAAGATCACCGAATATATTTTATTTTCCTTTAAAAATGTGACTGAGTAAGCGTATTTCAACGAATTACAATATCGTGATAGGTTTTGTTGGCCAATTTTTGATGGTATGGACATAATAACGAAATCCTGAAAAAATTTAGCCAGCAAAGTCGCAAGATTTAAACACTCTGGGCCATTTTTTGTGAAGTAATCGTACAGTTTTAAAAAAAAAATCTAGAAACAATAGAGATCTTGCAGGATAACATTCGACGAATGAAACGCTGCAATTACACAGAAACTCATCAACAATATTACGCAAGATATCTATGCGTTTATGTAGTAATCCTTTGTGAGATATCACGTATCACTTTTAAATTATTGACCCTTTAGTACAATTATGTTTGAAGACACGAATGTAAAATATTATGAATAAAACTATTCGGCACCGATTTGGAAGTTACCTACCAGCAACTCGAAAACGTACATCCTGGAAACTTGATATTATACAGTATAATTTTAGAACCAAGTAAGGAATTGTAATGAAATTTGTTTTATATGAATTTGTGGACATTGAAGAACACATATTTAAAAAAATATCAACATTTATTTTTTATACTTTTCTACAATATGGTAAAGTTTAAAGCAATTCCCAACATGCATAGCGAGTTGATTTGTACATGTTTCACAATAAAATGTTTGCCGCCTTCCGCCTGGCGTTTTTCTGTCAGAACAGACAATACAATACTGTTTTCTTTCTCCCAGATCAGAGAAGTATGCAGTCCGTCGTGAACGCACTTCGCACGTTCTTTTTCGACGTGTAAAACGGTTGATTCATTTATCAGGCATCTTGTAAATTTTATCATATTTCGATTAGTATTTTGTGCCATTTTAACAAAACACTACAGGAGAATACGTGTTTCTTAAAAAATTGCGGTGGAATAATTTCATTGCCCGTAATCGCTATTAAACTATCATGTCCCCTCAGAGGGGACAACTAAGTGGTATGCTAGACTTACGTTGTCCCCTCAGAGGGGACAGCCGAGTGCAAAGGGTTAAGCCCCTTCAAATAATTCTTCCAGAAAGTTACTAAGATCTGACAGCAGAGAGGACATTATCGTGACGAATATTTCAAGTCAAGTAGTGTAATCTCTTGAAAAATAGTAGACTACAATGAGCAAATTTTCTCACCTCTACCTTCAATGTTACAACACTATGCAAGCCACAGAGAGTAAAATATTTCTAGACAATAAAAGTTGGCAATCCTCTCATTCTATGAGGAGCTACAACAGAAATTTAACACAATTTATACTCTTGCATTCAACATAGATTAACAAATTTAAAATTGAGCATCTATATGGCATACATATTCGATATTGTCTGTATTGATATGATATGAAATATCCACCCCCATGGATATCAATAAATCAAGATATTTTTTTTAACCATATAATTCATAAATAGGCCTCCAGTGTCAAAAACTAAAGTAATTACTCAATGTAAATTGCGTATAAGGATCTATTAACTCAAACTTTTCTTTTATCAAAATTTTTAATTTCTTTAAAAAATCAAAAAAAAAAAAATAAAAAATACTTCCATACGAACTGTTCTTAACACCATATGACGCACTTACTCTGCTCATAAATGCCAACCTTCACCTAGAAAATGAAACCAACAAAAACAAGGTAGAAGAAAAATGTGAAACTTCAAATTGCCATCAATAATTGTCTCTTAAAGTAGAGAGATTTACATCGAATCCTTCATAATCCTTTTGCCAACAGATGAACACAGAAACAAAAAAAAGAGTGAAACCAACACAAACAAACTGTATTTTATGGCAGGCATTTTTTGTTTCTCAACAACAGCAACAACAACCTTAAAAACAAAGAAAGATTTTGAAGGAAGAAAAATATTCCGAAAAGTTTTCTTCTGTAAATCACTCAAAAATAAATGACAACAACTACTACAACAAAAACTAAAAAGAAGAAGAAGAAGAACTCTACTAAAATGGAGAAAACGAACGGCAGCATAAAATATTTTTGGACTTTAAAATACAGGCAATAGAAAGCAAAGAGAAGAAAAGAATAAAAGTGTTGAAATAAAATGCGAAATAAAATTGAAATGCTACGCAACGCAATGAATGAATGAATTTTATTACATATTGCGTTACAAATACGACAACGAGACGAGTTTGTGTTCATGCGAATTTACATGTTCATTTGCAACAAATCGGGGGCAGCAGCAGCAGCATCATCGCCATCATCATCATCATCATCGTAATTTCTCATCAGTTTTGTTTTCATTTTCATTTACAAAATTGTTGTGGGCCACCTTATCATGCCGCAGAGCGCGTTCGGTTGTTGGCATGAGAGTATTAACGTCTCAATGATTTAATCCTTTTTGTTCTTTTATAGTTGTTTCAACATAAAGTTGAGTTGCATGCATCTTTTTATTGTGTTCGCTGACAATGTTTTCCTGAAACATTGTTTTTCTTTTTATTTTCCTTTCATATTCTGTTGTTCCATTTTTTTTTTCTTTTCTTTTTTTTGTTGTGATGATTTGTATTGTATTCAGGGATATATTTCTTATACCATACCGTTGAGAGTGCTTGCATGTGTTGCAAGTGCCTTAAACATGTCTCTCTGTTTGAAACAATAGAAGTAACCAACCGGTGTAATTAAGAAACAAAAGATGGAAACGCAACAAAAAGAAAACAGAAAAACAAAATTTCATTTCAATGACCGCCTTTTTTCATTTATGTTTTCTTTTACGCCGTCTTTTTAATAGCGGCAAATTAAAATACAACATTCTTCAAGTTCGATCGTCATTTGCAATTGTAGGCAGGGTGCAAGTAAAAAGTGTATAATTTGTGGAAATAGTTCTGCAATTTGTTTCCAAAATTCCAACCTGCTGGATCAGTGAAAGTCTAATTACTTAAGTTGTGTACAACTGCGGACAGTAGAGTACTGCAAGTAAGGCTTCATACAAGTCATGAAAACATCGTCATTCAAGTGAAATTATCAGGACAATTCATATTCTAGGGGTAGTTTGTTGGCTTATATGACGAGATATCTGAGTTCAAGCCTCACCTCAACCATTTTGCACAAAAGAAATGTGACAATGACGACGACCCCTCCTTGGACTTCAGTCAAAAGCTCTGAGAGGAACTAATTACTAGACAGAATAGGCAGTCAGACAGACTGCTGTCTTGACCGAGTACTGTCTTGACAGAGTATTGTCTTAACATTGTACTGTCTTGATCACCTCATTTTGCTGTCCTCTCAACTTCTCAGCTGAACTGTAAAATTAAGACTCAATGTAGTTAAAATCTACCCCAACCTGCACTATAGACACGCTACAATTCTGGAAAGACTATGCATATAACTTTCTAGATAAGATTAATTTTAGAATTACAATTTGGGACCTTTGCTCCGAAGGTCAGAGGTTCTCAGTGGTGCGCTTGAGGTATATACCGATGGCCCTCAAATGCTGGACAGAGTACGCTGTGGTATATTTTTCCAAGCGATGGACACGCTGCATTTTGAAGCAATGTAAAGCTGAATGCCGGTGACTTTTTCGTAAAATGACGGGTCATTTAAAGGGGAGTCTTATATGTGTTCCAGAGCAGAGAATTATCGTGTGAAATTCTATTGCCGATGAACAAGGCAGGGTCGCTACGGAGCTCACTACCTCAGACATATTACAGCGCATAAGTGTTCCGATTAACTCAGTTAAACTAGGTATTCTCTGGTCGGTTCAGGGGGGAGGGCTTTAGTTCGTAGACAGCAGTAAAGTACGTCCAATATTACTAGACCCTGCTGATACAATACCAAGGTTTCATCACGTTTTTGCAGAGATTTTTTCCTATAAATTTTTACCTGAAGCTGAAATCTCTCAAAGAAGTAAATTTCTACACCATTTAATAACAAAAATGCTATAAATCCATGGACATGATAAAATTATATACAAAACTCATAAAATTCGAAAGAGAAACCCAAACATAAATGAACCTCTATCAATTGTAAGAAATTGTTTGCTTTTTCTGCCGCTGTGGGAGGTATCAGGTGATAGAGGCGAAATATTTTCATTCTTAACCATCCCATCGTTAATGGCATAAGAGACCAGGTGAACAACAATGTGTTCGTACGTAAATGGCATAAAGAAAGTATGAAAAGAAAAATGAAAAGAAAACATGGGAATACTTCTTGCAGGTTTACAAAAGGAAAACGATTTTACTCAGAACTTTTTTTTTCAATTCGGTTTTATAAAAGGATTTTGGAATTTAAAGCGAGGAAAAAAACAAATAACAACAGTTTGACAATTGAAAAGAATGGATGAAACAATATTTCAGAAATTATTTCACATTTTTTTTTACTTAGATGAAGAAGATGTAGAATTAAAAGTTTATTTAGGTTATAAAATATACGGTCATCTATCAACGATTTTCAAGAGCTTAGGAATAATAAAAATTAGCCTCAATTAAACACCAAATGAGCGACAGACTCGCATTATTTTAAGTCAAGTCAGTAACAGAAGAGGAATAGCTTGGCATGACATAGTACAACAAGCTATTGATAGTCATACAATGAAGAATTCAAAATAAAATATAAAACAACTTACAGTTTCCCAGATAATATTTAGGATGCCTTGAATAAGATTGCTTCCAGCCAATAAAAAAGAAATCCTATGCGTCCCACATCGATAGTTTACTAATAATTGTGGATGGAATTCGGTAGTCATTACAACCCTTTAGTCAGCTTTTCACATTATGGTGTTCTTAATTTTATCGGAGAGCTGCAAGACCTACAGTTCAAAGTCGACTCTGAAACACAGAGAATTTGCGAAAATTTCATGGCAATTTTTTTTTTTTTTTTTGTGAAAATGAGAAATCCAAGGAGAAGTCGCTGCAAGAATTTTTTTCTTATATTTCGATTTTTTTGAGATATCTGAGTTGCCACTTAAACCCCGGATTCTAGTCTATAAAGTTGACGCACATCCGCTTAGACTACGGCGACTTCTTGCCCATCGTGCTGGATGCCATTAAGAACAAGTCTGTTCAGAGCATAATTCTATTTTATGGTGTCATCAACACAAATTTGGCGATTTCGATTATAGGAATGATATTTGTTTACTCTGGCACAAGATCTCCAAAAGAAATTAGACAAAGTAGATATCAAGAAACCCAACGACATGACATTAACAATGTCAGCAAAGCGACTATCAAATTGTAAGACCAACCATTTGGAACATAGATAGCTTTTGCTATATAGACAGTGTAGTGACAACGAATAGCGGCGACAAATGATATGCAAACAACTGGCTCAACAGAGCAATCAGCATAGAAACGCCCTTAAATATCCAATCACGCTTAGAATATTCAGTGCATATAGAAAGTCTACTTTGCTTTACGGACATAATACGGAATATTTTTCATACGTTGAAAGTAACACTCAAGTACCTGCCTTTCTTAACAGTGTGCAAAACATATGTACGTTTTTCAATTCATCTGATATGTTCCATATTTTTTCCACTTATATCGGACCGTAAATGACATGTGCCTTGAAGAATATTCCGATATTTGTCGTAAAAAGTATTGGAGATGTCTGAGGTACTTATTAATGACAGTAGGGTATCCAATTCTATTGATTCCTTGAAATTCTCGACTGGTGTACTTATCTATTCCATCACTATTACAACAGATACGTACTCTGGTGAAATACGGGGACTTGTTTCAGAAAATTCCATATTTTTAGGAAGTACTCGTCTTGCTTCTACAACACAGCCCTTAGTCATCAATTGCCCAGTGAATGACACAATGTATTACAGAGGGAATTCATTCTCCCACCGTAATATCCCTCTGTGGAACCCTCTTCGAACAGAAGTTTTTCCTATCGATTCACAAACAAAATAGCTTAAAATTTAATGTTCTTGAACACAACATTCCTTGCACTACCATTACCTATTTATCTACAAATGCTCCGCATGAGTAGAGACTGATTTGTATAAAAATTTTAGAAGGATTTAGATTGACAAATAAGCCCCTGATGAGTAATACAAGATATCTATGCTCAATACTCGTACTAAATTAATTAGTAGGTCGATATGAAAATTTTAAATTAAATTTTTCAATTGTTTAGGCAAACGATTGCTTTCTTATAGCTTTTAGGGTCCTTCAATTTCTACATTTTACTGAAAATTTTGTTGCATGATTTTACACATTTTCACTCTTATAATCATAACTATCCACAAAAGTTTTTATTTGTGGCCATAAGAAGGCAAATCGTAAATCCACATGTGTGTACCATAATTGAGTTCGAATGGCTGTAAAATGTGGGAGTGACTTGAATTGCTTTCCAAATGAATATCAAAAGAAAGAAAAACAGTTTAAATAAATAATTCAATAAAATTCTGCTCTTAAGCCTTCATCAATAAATATGAAAAGTTTTGCAACACACACTTACATACATACAGCTAACATGCTTACTTATGCGTCTATAAAAGGATAAGGTAGCCAGTCCGTCGTTGCAGAAATCATAAAGAAAAGTTTTCTTTAAGGAAATACTCTCCGAAAGAGGAAACTGAAACTTATTTATTATGGGCCAACTTTAAATTTTTGCAGCCATAATTTATCATATTGACATCAGCAAAGAGTGTGGTGGGTGGGTGCTATTGGAAGACAATAGGCATACGAAACCTTGACCGTGTTTTATCAAAAGCCTAGTTAGCCTTGGCTTAAACACTTAAACATAAAATGCAAGAGAAGTGATAATATCAGCAGTAATAGAGAGATAGCCCAAGTGAGGGTGTATGGTGTATGTGCTAGTAAATGTTTTACATGCCATCCTTCATAAATATGTATTTACAAAGTGGCCAACAGAAAGAGCTAAAGTGTGCCAAATTAAAATTGAAAAAATAGAACCAAAAAAAAAAACACACAAAAAATTCCAAACTTTTGTTTTCGAAAAAAGGAAAAAAAATATTTTTTTTAAATGCACTAGCAACTGACAAAGCCGAAATAATAAATGGCCTAAACAGCAACATCAAAACTAACAACACAACCATGAACACAGTCAGTTGTGCATAAGAATTATACATAAATTCATTCATATATTCATAAGACAAGATGTATGGGAATGTAACACAGAATACAAGTTTACTGTTTCTATTGGCATTACTTTAATACGAACGTGATTGAGAGTTGATGGTGGGCGACAGTGTTGAAGTGGTACATTTTGTATCAATAAAAATAAAATAAATTTCCATTTATAATTCTGTTAAAGCTGGTACTTTTCAAACTTTTATTGTACTACTGCTCATTAGGATAAAGAGGACTTACATTTCTCCCTAAATTGTTGATAAGAAAATAGAATATTAAACCTAAAAAGACTCCCATTAATAACAATACTGACTGATGAGATGCGAATAAACAGCGTTTAATCCGGCAAACCTGGGTGGGCGCACCAATAGTACTTGTTGGAGTCATTGCTGGATATTGTACATATAATAAAGGGTCCGCCAAATAACTTTTGTTTGAAAATGCTTTAAAAAAAACTACTGAATATTTTCTCAAATTTCTTTTTTTATTTGAAAGTACAATCCTTCCGGTTAATAATGGAAAATAATTTCATTCAAATGGCTGCCTCGGCTGGCCATGCAGTAGCCTACACCAGAAGATGCCGATTTTTGCAAAAAAATCATTTTTTCAAATGAAGCTCATTTTAATCTTGGCGGGTATGTATACAAGCAAAATTGTCGCATTTGGGGCACAGAAAACCCGCACGCATAAATTTAAAAGCCGACGTACCCAAAACGAGTCACTGTTTGGTGCGGATTTTGGTCCAGAGGCATAATTGGGCCATTTTTCTTCGAAAATGAGCAAGGAGTGGCCGTTACAGTCAATGGCGATCGTTATCGGGCCATATTGAACGAATTTTTGTTCACAAAAATTGAAGAGGAGGATATTGGCAACATTTGGTGTCAACAGGACGGCGCTACGTGCCACACAGCCGAAGCTACACTCGATGTTTTGCGCCCTGTTTTTGAAGTTCGCATTATCAGCCACAGAGCTGATGTCGTTTGACCACCTCGGAGCTGCGATTTGACACCGTTGGACTATTATTTGTGGGGTGCCGTCAAAGACAAGTGTTACGCCGACAAGCCAGGGACAATTGACGATTTAAAGGAAAATATTCGTGAAGCCATTGGTGAAATACAGCTGCACACAATTGATAATGTGCTTAAAAATTGGACCGATCGTGTAGGCTACGGCATGGCCAGCCGAGGCAGCCATTTGAATGAAATTATTTTCCATTATTAACCGGAAGGATTGTACTTTCAAATAAAAAAAGAAATTTGAGAAAATATTCCGTAGTTTTTTTTTAAAGCATTTTCAAAAAAAAAGTTATTTGGCGGACCCTTTATTAGAACTTTCACATCCTTTTCAAAAGAAAAAGTACAAACCTTTAGAACTTTTTAAAGTTTTGATTTATAATATAAAAAATATCGGGACCAACACATCTACTTTTTGAATTATATATTCTTAAAAAATACCATTTAAAAAGTACTTTTATTTATTTCCCGAAGTAAGAATTTCGTATATTTCGATAATTGAAAGACTTATTTTATTTCCTTCAACCACATGTTTAGGTTAAGCCAAATACATTTCTAGGATCTAGGTAAAATCGAAAAGTACTATTTTGAGTACTATAGTGCGATTTGTTTTACTCAGACTTTGATTTTAAAAATTTTAAAATTTTTCTCGGAGTATTTTGAAAATCAATTACGCAACAAAGTCAAATGTGGAATCGTTTCAGTACAGCCTTGCACTACCAGATAATTGTAATATTTTTCAGGCTTAAATAATGTCCATAATAATTGCCGCTGTGTGAATATTGCATCGTATGCATATTAACAAATAGTAAAGCGGCCATTAGATCCCTAAAGAATGTGTACACCACATCTATTGTTCAAGAATGCAAAAAGTTCCTGAAGCAACTCTCTCATTCACTCTCATTTAGGTTCATGGACGCAGGGCATCGAAGATAACAACAAAGCCAAGGCACTCACAAGAACATACACCACAGAAAATTCAATTGTATTACTACATGAGATTGCCATTTCTCTGTAGAGAGGCAAACAAATGGTCTCACAAGAACTCTATTCATTGGTAAAGGTAAGACGGACTTGTAGAGACACCAGAGAAATCCGGCACGACAGGGATATATGTCCAACAGAATATCAATTAAGATTCCATCTGACAAACCCCACTGCACTTATAATGGGACATTGGCCTCTACAATTTCTGCAGAAGCTGTAATGACGAGCAGGAAGAGGAGATCACAGTACATTTTCTATGTCATTGTCCGGCGCTTGGGTACCTGAAATGAAGAATTCTTGGATAATCGGAATTTAGTGACGAAGTATGTCTAGTCAAAGTTGATTTGAAACGAATTTACCCCTTCATAAGACTCTCGGAATGGTGGAGAGATTCTAACCAGAAGCTATATGATGGAATAGGCAATGTCGGTGTTCCAATAGGACCTTATAGGACCTAAGTAAGCTGCGCCCATTGAAGTGACTGCCAGATAAACCCCGACCTAAGCTTGGAATTCTTCATTCCAATATTCTTACATTTCAGAAATATTCTAATCTTACAATATAAAAATTAAAATTTTAAAACAACAACAAAATTCTGCAGTATGTTACAAATATTAATGAACTCCCTTAGTAGCCCACCAAAGCGTAGGGCCCTACATTAGAAAAGAAAAAAATTGCAATACACAGATAAAAGGAAACTTGACACGGCCTAAATACTATCGATTTTGGCAATACGAACAAAACAAAAACTACCATAAGGCAAAAAAGACAACGAAAGAAGAAGAAAAAAACAGGCTCAAAAAATTACAGGAGGTGGACTTTTTCTTTTTCACAAAAATTGAACCTGATTAGGACGAAGGACCAGAATAAATGCAGCCAGCAACGCCAAAATTCTTGAAAAATTTTTCAATTCATTTCAATACAACAAAAAAACGGCAGAAATAAACTGCTGTTGTTGCTAATTTATTATATTTTATTTCGTTTTATTTTATGCCACACACCATGAGGTAACATTGCAAATGACTTCCTCCTCTCTGTCTCGGTCTCGGTCTCTGTCTCTTCAAATGGAAATTATGATACAAAAAAAAACCAATAAAGCCAGCAGCTCTGCCATGCACTCACTGCTGACTGAACTCAGCAAAAATCGTTCTGCACATGAACTTATGCATCATTACCGCATTAGTATCTTCAAATGTTGTTGACCATAAATAGATTCTAATGCGGCATTTTTTTCTGTTTTCTGTTCTTCTTCTCTTTTTTTCTTAAATTTTCTTTTTCTTTTTTGTAGTTTTGAATAATTTGCTCTTTTTTAGCCTAAAGGCTTGCAAGCAAGGTGGGGTTAGGAATGTAACTTTCACTAAATAAAACATTCAAGATTATTCAACTGATAACAAGACCTGCTGCAACAACAACTTTGCACAAAAGAAACCTTTTAGAAGAAGTTTTGTTTGCGATTCAAATCTAAAATGGAATAGAAAAGATAAAATTGTCATCAACAGATGAATAAACATGCAGACACAATTATTAATAAAGAACGAACGGAAAAAAAACAACAACAACAAAAATACAAACACAAACACACTGAAGGAGACAGAGTTTAAAGGTATGTATTGTTATAAAATATCTGTTAAGAGTATGCTTGTACCAATTGAGTATTAGCCAGGAAAATATATCGAAGAGATAACCGAAGCCAAAATAAATCATCGTAGGGGATCCGATTTATAGTATTTTTTCATCACTCTTGTTTAAATTTTCTGGTTCCCATATTCACGAAAGCTATTCTCTTTCAGACCTTAAAAAAACTAGTGTAAGAACTGTAGAACGGTTAAATCATACGAATTACAAAAGTGAGAGATTAAACGATAGATAGATATAGTACAACCGTAGTCTCGTAGGTAGTGTGTTGGCATATTAGACGTGAGACCACGTTTCAAACCCCAGGTCAGACATATCCAAGAAAATGATATTTGAAAAAATATTTCCGATTTCTGAAAAAAACTCTGAGAGAGTAAATAAAATTGCCAAAAAAAAGTTTCTCAAAAAAAAAAAATAAAGCGTTCAGAGTCGACATTAAACCGTAGGTCCTGCTAATCTTTTATAAAATTAACACACACAACATAAGTGATGTGAGAAGCTATGTCGTCATCCTGACTAAAGGGTTGTAATGACAAATGGGTAGTACAACCGCCCTATTAAATTCTATTATAGATCGTGTATAATATATGCCGCTACACCATTCTGTTGCAATCAAATGGTCTACAGTCCTAATTAGCCCAGTTAAGATTAGATAAAGTCGGTGTGCATGACTATGTAGCATTCACAGTTCACAGTAAATGTTTAAGACGCCGCAATTGAAGAATATCTCCGGCGAAAACACATCATCATGCAATTTGCAATGACCCAGAAGAGATGATTTTACTTTTTTGCAATTAATTGCTTATAGTCTTGCCTTACTGAAATCACATGTGAGCCAAATTCAATTCTTCTATTTTTGATATTGACCGTATTGTTACGATTTTCATTGTTTTTGAAGAAACACGATTCAATAATTCCGCTGACCTTCAAACCATGCTAAATAGTACATATTCATAGAGCATTGGCAGCTCTTGAACTGCATCTAACTATTCCTTTCATCAAATTCTGCTTGTTTATGTACCCCTTAAGGCAAAAAATGGATTTGCATTCAAATTTCCTAAGGCCCATTGAATTCATTATGTCGAATTCGTACGTATTATGTTTTCACGTCACCGAATATCATATGTTCTCTGTACGTCCTCTTCGCATACAGACAAGTGTAATGCGATGGTAATTTACGACACACATTCGTCACTCAGCCAGTGGCGTAGGTAGATAACCAAGGGCTTTGGGGCACTGCCCCGCCTAGCCCATAGGTAGCTACGCTACAGCACTCAGCACAAATTTTGGAGATTTCGCAAGCGTTTGTTACACAACTCATGATAAAACGGCAAGTACTACCGAGTAAATTTGTCACATGTCACGAATCTTTTTTCTAGTAATGGAGTATTCAACAAAACAAGGGGAACTTTTTCTATTCTTATAAATGATGAGTTCCCGATAATGTGAAAGATGTAGGTCATTAGCAGAAACTGGTTGGAAATGGAGCCTAGGAAAAGTGCTGTATTTATGATTTCTCTTTACCAGGTTCAATGAATTCAAATAGGGTTGTCTTAGTACGTAGAAGAGATTTTTAAGAGAGAATTAAGTTAGAATTAACCGTTCGTTTCTTGCACTGAGCAGATTTCTCGCAAAAACTCTGAGAGTAAATAAGATTGCCATGAAAAGTTTCCCAAAAATATGTCGTTCGGAGTCGACTTCAAACTATAGGTCCCCGCCACTCATAGATAAAATTGTGTTGTTGTGTGAGAAGCTAGATCGTAATACTGACTGAAGGGTTGTAATGACCAATTGTGTATATTCTAGCACTTGAAAATCAATGAGAACGGTTATCCAGCCGGACGCAATGTCTGAGCTCGGTATACCTCCGAAGCTGATAAGCAATTCCTGCAGCTACGTCAAGGTTTCAGACAGGCGATCCCTTATCATGCGACTTCTTCAACTTCGTCATGGAGAGTGTTCTGCGAAAGGCGGGAGTGCATTGCAATGGCACTATTTTTCAAAAAAGTGTCCAGTTGCTTGCATACGCTGACGACATTGATATCATAGGGCGTACCAAGCGAGATGTTACTGCTACCTTTAGTGCTATTGAACGCGAATCTACTAAGATGGGTTTGGCAGTAAATGAAGGCAAAACAAAGTATATGTTATCGACAAGTAGAGACGTGCGGCGTATTGATTCTCAGATTACGGCCAATAACTATACTTTTGATACAGTCAAGGAATTTATTTATCTTGGCTCCGCCGTTACCACCAAAAATGATGTCAGTCTGGAGATCAAGCGGAGGACCACTCTTCCCAACAGGTGCTACTATGGTCTCAATAGGCAATTGAGTAGCAAAGACCTCTCTCGTACGACAAAACTAACATTCTACAAAACGCTCATCCTACCCGTGCTTCTTTATGGCGCAGGGGTATGGACCCTATTAAGCACTGATGCAGCAGCCTTGAGAGTATTCGAGAGAGGTCCAGTGCGAGTTGGCAATGATTACCGCATCCGATCCAACAGTGAGCTGTATGAGCTCCTCAACGATATAGACGTTGCGCAGCGTATTAAAATCCAGCGGCTGCGCTGGCTCGGCCATGTCTTTCGAATGGAGGTGGATGCTCAGGCGAGACGTGTATTTGATGCGGGGATCTGCGGAAGTCGGCGAAGAGGACGACCTTATATGCGTTGGATTGGTGTGACCAACTGGCGTAGGCGCACAAGAAGCAGAGGCGCCTGGAAGGATGTGTTGCGGCAGACCGAAATCCGTTAATCGGGTTGTTAATGACCAATTAAGTAAGTAAGTATAGAACTCTTTCCTCCTTCTGTGACCTCTACTCAAACGCAATTCATTGTTTGTTTAGAAGAAATTCGAGATATCTGTATGTATGCATCAAAAATAAAACTCCTCCATACTTTTAAAGAACTGCTAAAGAAAAGTAGAATAAAGGCACTTACGTATATATAGTACATATATTTTAATAAAATTAAAATGAATAGAAATGTAAATAAATTAGTAGAAATTAAATTTATGGCCGCCATAAACTACAAACGAGGGCGAAAAATTCAAATCTCGTGTACTTTAATTATCAAATTAAATCAAGGCGAAATCTTGCGAATTAGAACAGAATATTACAGCCTGATATTCAAGTGCAATTTGAAGTGGATTTTTGTTTTGTTTGGCAAAAAAAAAAAAAATTACTGCGGGCTTATGTCTGTTTATCTGTTAGACATTGTGTCTGACTATCAGACAATTCTTGTAAGTGTAGCTGCGTTAAGAATATGTTTGTCATTGCTGGTTGTATGGAAAAGTTACTGTGAGTTAGTTTGATGGTGAGTGCGTCTATTTTGCCAGTTTAAACTGCTTGCTTGCCTCTGTCTCTGCCTCTACCTCAGCCTGAGCAATTATAATGCAATTAGTAATCGTCAATTACTATTTTGCCATGATATTGTTGTAATTGTTGGTTTAACTATATCTATTGTGTATGTTTGTGACTGTGTGTGTGTGTGTGTGTGCATTTTTACTGAGTAATTTTTTTTTTGTTTATTTAGTGTTGTGCACTGTATGAACGAATATGTAATGTAATGTGTAATGTAATCATTATGAGATTTGCTTTTTAGTCTACTTAAGCCCAAGTGCAACTGTTTTTAGAATTACTTCTGACTCCGTATTTTTGCTCTTCATTTTGATTTCGTTTTCGTACAAATTGTATCCGTAACTGTATTTGTCTTTCTGTAATTTTTTTATATCTGTTAGTCTTCTTTTTACTGCACTGTAGTCTGATTATGATTTTGTCATTATTTGTCTTGTTTACACTTGAGGTATCTGTAGTCAACGTATGTACAGTAATATTTACTTTTTTATACTTTTCTTTATTTATTGTTGTTGTTCTTGTTTTTGTAGTTGCTATTAAGATACTAATGCGATAAAACTTAAAACTTTAAATGTGTATTTATTTTATGAGACTTTTTAAACACAAATTAAATAAATTAAATAATCAAACAAAGTACTGTGTTCGAGTTGAGAGAGAGAGAGAGAGAGATGTTATAAAAGTTTAAATAAATATTGGTCGAGTGAGTGGTTAATTTAAAGTTAAAGTATTTATAAATTGTGGTTTTTTTAACAGCAGTGCAGCATTTAATTTACATTATTTATCGTATTCAAGGATAATGAAAAGCAATTGAAAACAAATTAAAGTAATACAATTAAAACAAAACACTTTACACAAAATTACGGATAATATGGAACGATATGATGTAAAGCAACCCACTGCAAGTTTAGAAAACACTCTCCGGAGTGTACTTAAATGGCAAGAAAGAAGATAAAAAAATTTTATCAGAAATAAAAAGTGGAGGACTTTAAAGAGCAATGGGAAAAACCTTTAAGCAAAGCCGATAGAATTTGTAAGATAATTTTCCTTCTGAATTGTATTTATACAGTGGACAGCAAAAACCTTAGTACGGCAATATATTTTGACAAAAAAAAGTCACCATAGGCTTAATACTCTTGCACAAAGTCCCGATATGACTTCAAGAGAATATTTAGAAGATCATTTGAAAGAACAGTTAAGTAATCGATAAACCTCAAACAAAACCGAAACCGAAAAACTTGCTCATGGTGCCACCAGAAAACACTAAACAAAACTTGTAATTGAATACAAATAGGTTAAATGGAGTGCTTGACATTAAGAAATAATCTACTAAATACAAAGGATAACATTTTTATATATTAGGCCTTTGAATTTCAAATTTACTCACGGTTCTCCTTGGGGGTACCTATGGAGTCATATGAAACTTATCCTTATTTTTTTCTTGTTTTATGAAAAACATTAAAAAAATTGTTTGTTTTATAATAAAATAGAAATAAATTAATAAAAGAAATATATAAACTATAAATTTTTTTACAAACTTTGGCTAAAATTCATATAAAATTTGCTCATTATCACCCATGTTGTTATTCCATTCTCTTAAACTATTATTAAGAAATCGACTATTGCAGGATCGTACTTAACTGCCCAATGGAATACAGGCAAGGCAAATTACTTACTTACTTACTTAATTGGTCATTGCAATCCTTCAGTCAGGATTAAGACTTGATTTCACACTCACCCAGAATTTTTCTCGAAATCTGATGAGAGTTTTGTTGGAGATGTCTGACCTGGTTTTTGAACTTTGGCCTCACGTCTATTAAACTATCACACAACCTACCAGACTACGGCGACTACTGACGGGACGGATCTAGGGTACAATTTTACGGACAATATTGTATACCTTGTACACAAATAATATTCTAGAAAGCATTAATACAACACTATCTAACCTTTGAACTGAGACTGTAACTATAACAGTAGAAAATACTAAGGAAGTTCCAAAAAGAGAAATGCAGAAGGTTTCAAACCCTGTTTAAATTACTTATGGAATCCTATGGAGTCTTGATATAAATGATCAGCTTTCTGAGCTAAACGCCATGCTATTTTGCTATTGTGGGGCACTATCACCAATTGGCAGGAAACTAAACTTAGAAAACTGATTAAAACTAGAAGAATGTATCATTTCGTTCTATTTAGACAGAATGAATTGAAAATCTGTGGGTCAATATGTCTGAGCACAGAAACGAAATTCACTAAGCGAGAATGGCTGAAGCTTTAAGTATTAGCTCGGGTTCAGCTTTGAGGCTAAGTATTAACCCATTTTGAACTATTAGAACGCATAGCCATACCACTATATGGCAACTCTTAGAATCCGTTCTATGAAGTGTGGAATTTTGCCTTTAACTCACCCTTTTCACTATTACAACAAAATGTATCGAATGGTATTCTATACATACATACATACATAACTGGTCATTACAACCCTGCAGCCAGGATTACGAGTAAGCTTCTAACACCACTTTTGTTGTATGTGTTAATTTTATACATGAGTGGCGGGACCCACATCTTAAAGTCGACTCCGAACGACAGAACGACAGAGAAACTTTTCATGGCAATTTTATTTAAGCTCATAGTTTTTGCCAGAAATCTGCTGAGAGGAAGTCGCCCAAAAAATATTTTTTCATATTTCGTTTAGATGTCTGATCTGGGATTTGAACCGTGGCATTACGTCTAATAAGCCAACACACTACCTACTAGACTACGGCGACATCATGGAATTCGATACGAATATATTAAACTCGAAGGAGCAGATTTTAATTTTTATACGAGCCAGGCTTTTATGCTTAAAGTATAGGTTGACCTTGCACTTGCTGTTTTATCCTCTCTGTGGTTGAAAAAAAATCAAAAACAGTTAACAAAATAGCGCATTACATGCACTAGTCTGAAATGATTGTGGTAAGTCCCATACTTTTATAACACAACAACAACAATAACAACAACAACAACCTTTTCCTAATGAAAATGTTAATTTTAAACAAACGAAAAAAAAGAAATTGAAATGAAAATACCTTTCTACACCAAACAAACGTTTTAAATAAACGACGACGACGACGCATTTACATTTTTAAATTATTATGGGAAAATACTATTAAAAGAAGCACAGGATCACAAACGAAATAAGAAAACAAACAAATGAAAAGTTCACTCAAGTTCAAGTCACAAGTTCAATTTAATAAAAACTGAAAGCCAAAATGATAATTAATCGGCATTGCAGTTTTCTTTTTAAATTTTTAAATTTAAATATCAAATGCATTTGGAAAAGTGAACTTCCTTTTTGTATATTGTAGTCTTCGAACAGCCAATTATGGCATTTAAAAAGAGGCAGTAACCAAACCAAACGTTAATGCAACATTTCAAATAAATATGCTCATAAAACTTAATAAGAGACTAAGAAATATGGAAAGAAATATGGAATGAAAATTAAGAGAAAAAAGTAACATTTTTTTTTTGTTTTCATACGCTCATTTAATTTACGAAAATAAACAGTTAAAAGGCGCCATAATCAAATTAAAGGCATACGTACATATGTACATACATACATACGTCTGTACGTATGCTCCTATGAAAATGCAATAAAATTTGCGAACAAAAGACACAAGTGCTGCTGCTACAAGGTCTCACGTATTCATAACATTCACTTAAAAATTTTCACGAAAATTCGTACGTTACAAAAGAAGTCTTTAATGGAGGAAAGCAACACCAAATAAAACAACAAAAAATAAATCATGTCTTGGTAATAGATAAATAAGTACGAGGGTTGTTATTGCATATTAATATGAGCGTGGATGATATCATCAAGACTTTACCTTCTTTTTTGAGAGATAGTCTTTAACTAAAATTTATATTTTTTTTTATGACTTGCCTTTGGACATATCAAACAACCTTCGTATAGCACACATATATTATAAATAATTTTAATTATAAGCTAAAATATACCAAATTGTCTGTTTGAAAATGTTAAACAAATTTAAACAACAATCAGGCAATAAAATATTTTTATTTCCACAAATCGTGCATGCCATGCACCTTGCCACGAAATGTACACTAAAAAATGTGGAAGTAATAAAATTCAGGTACGTTTTTAAGTACTATGTACGTACTATTTCCACCTTCCTTACAACGTTGAACAAGCAATTGGTTAATGATGTATACGTTTTTTCAAAAACAACGCAGATTGTTTTAAAAGTAGTCCTTAAACTTTTGTGTCTCTTGAAATGCTTCGTTAACCTTAAACCTTTTTAATCGGATCTTAGTCGCTCTCTTTTAGTTTATGCAATTCTGCAGGCATGTAAAATCCTAAAGAATCATTGTCCTACACATTAAATTAAAATTTTCTGCGATAGTTAAGCTACTATTGGTATTGTGGCCTCGCCTAATAGAAACTAGAATTTTGTTCTCCGCTATAAGAAGGACATGAAGTTCCCTTAGTAATGCATATATGACTTCCCTAAACTAGATCCCTAGACGCAGGGACATCTGCATATTTCCTCATTTGCTCTTTCAATGATCTTTTGGCCTAAAAGCAGGACATTGAAGCTTCAGAAGATTTCCTGTCATGATATTTCCGTACTCATAGCGGTAAACACAGATCACTGGACAACCATTATGCACGCAATAAAAAAGGATTTATCCTCTATAGTTCAATGCAAAACTCAATTCTCTCATATCCAGGTCTAGCAGTCGGAAAATTAAGGCTCCTTAGGCTACCTTCCTTAGCGGCATGTACTTGCTCATATTCTCTCAATCTTCCTCAAGTTAGAAGTGGTAGTTCATAACATATGTACATACATACATACATACGTACATACACACATACATACATAATTAGTCATTATAACCCTTCAGTCAGGATTAGGACCCAGCTTCCCACACCACTTATGTATATTGTCTGTGTTAATTTGTATACATGGGCGGCGTGATTTATAGTTTAACGTCGACTCCGAACAACAGATTTTTAAGAAACTTTTCATGGCAATTTTATTTACTCTCAGAGTTTTTAGCAGAAATCTGCTGGGAGTGAGTCACCGAAGAAATATTTTTTCGTATTTCGTTTTGTTGAAGATATCTTACCTGGGGTTTGAACTGTAGCCTCACGTATAATAAAATACACTTCCTAATAAACTACGACGACTTCGCTCATTAGCTCATTACCATTGAAGAAATCATTAGTAACAATATTTTGAAGTCATTCTCAGTGTCCATCTTATGGGCATAAGAAGAGTGTTGAAGTAAAAATTCTAAAGTCATGATGACAATGTCCATCTTGTAATGTACTACGCATTGCTATACCGCAATTTCTTAACGACTCAAAGATGAGTTAACGCTTCCAAAAACAAGACATTCACCAACAATAAATCTGATATTGAAACTGAGGCTTTGATTACGTTGGAATTGTAGGGAATATTTCAAAAGCTGGCAGTCTCAGCTCATTTCGATAGTTAGAGCGCACACCTTAGAAGTCGCCGTAGCCTAGTAAGTAGTGTGTTGGTTTATTAGACGTGAGGCCACGATTCAAACCCCAGAACGAAATATGAAAAAATTATTCTATTATTATTCGAGTTCCTCTCAGCAGATATCTGGCAAAAACTCTGAGAGTAAATAAAATTGCCATGAAAAGTTTCCCAAAAAAATTCTGTCGTGCGGAGACGACTTTAAACTGTAGATCCATCCACTAATGGATAAAAATTAACACACACAACATAAGTGGTGTGAAAAACTAGGTCGTAATTCTGACTGAGCGGTTGTAATGACCAATTATGTATGCACATATGTATGTTATGTAAGAGCACTCTTTACTTGGTTCCTTTAAAGTACGATTGTAACACCGGCATTGCTTATTCCGTCATATAATTACAGCCGCTGATTGGCATCTCTCAACCATCTCGAGAGTCGTACGAAAGTGTGCATTTCTTTCAAATAAGGACCTGCTTAACAACATTAATAATGCTGATAGTCAAACTCGGTCCAAGAAAATTTAAATTCGATTTGTGAAGAAATGAATAATACTACGTAATGTAATCGGAAATTTTATTTTTAATGCCACAGGAAGTACTTTCTTTCTTTATTTTCAAACAATTTAAATCCCCTTTTGTAATATCAGCAACATTTAATAGCAACAGCAATCCGACCACCTTTAAATTGCCAAACAATGTAACGATGAAGAAACGTGCAACAACAAAACAAGCTACAAACGCAAAATAAAAAAAAACTTAAAACAGTCAACATTGTTTAACTAAATCTATACAAACAAATAAAATTTTTCTCTCATTATGGTATAAAAACCAAACAACTACAAGAGATGCTACCACTAACGTTTTGTACTGCAACTGCCGCATATTTAGTTGCACACACTTACCAATGTATGTATGTGTGTGCATGTCTGTGTTACTAATACATTATACAATATGAACGTAACAATGCATCGCAATGCTATAAGACTGGTGTAAAATATGAAACCAGTAAATACAGGAAACAAACTCATACAATAACAAAAGCAACAGCAACAACAACTGTATTTGAAAAATCACCCAAGAGTACAATCAACAATACAATCAACTGTTTAGTAAAAACCACAGACAGACGAACAAACTCTTTGCAAAGCTTTAAAATACAACAAAATCTAGTATGTGGCATACAACCAACTGAAGCAATAACACAATTGAAGCAACGCTTACACTTTCGTTTTCATTCAGGCGTCACGTGCCAGTGTCTAAAGCCACAGCGAAAGTAAAAATACACAGTGTAAGGTGTACGTTCGTATAGCACCATGAATGTTAAGGTGTACGAGTGTGTGTGGTATCTCAAGATCTTTTTGTTGTTGCAAGATATTCACAATTTCTTATGCTGATGCCACTACACTGCTGCTGCTGCTGATGGTGATGGTGATGGTGGAGGCAGTAAAGTTGGCACTGGTGATGATGGTGTAATTCAAGATATCGATCAGCTGTTGCGGAATCTTTTCTCTTCATTTTCTTTCATTGTTTTTGTTTTATTTTTCATTTTTATGTAAAAAATAAAACTAATGATGCATAATCATCATCTATGGTAGACAGGTTGTTTTATGTAAAAGAATGCATTCTTTAATGAATAAATTTATTCTGTTATTGTAATACATTTAACCAACTCCTTGGCGATTGTCTTGTACAAGGATGAAACTCCACGTTGTTATGTATGGAATAGACAACCTCTGTTGTTGTTTTCAAGACATTGAACAAGTGGCTCTTGAAATTTATACACTGACTAGTCAAAAATTATTTCAGATACAGTACAAACGTCGAAGAGTTTAATTCCCTCTACAGACTCGAATATCCGAAGTTTACTTAGGTTAAGTTTGCCTCTTTCTGTATTCTTCGCAATCAGATCTCTGACCGTGATCGATTCTCGTGGAAACTTTAAGTCAATGTAATATGGCTTCCTGGTCGCAATTTGTACCAGGTAATTGAATATCTGAGCACTCTTGAGCACTCATAATGAATGCCAATTCACAGATAAACATAAGCGTATCTCTGCTGCCTATTAGCCAAAAACCAATAAAAGGCCGCTAACAAATTACGGACTGAGGCGAGTAGTAGTGAGTAGACACCTAAAGATACTTTGCTTACATCAAAAAAACTTCTGTCAATCAGTTAAGGGAGAAGATAATATTTATTATCCGCTTTATTTGCCAAACCCTGACTCTGGCATGACGTACACCTCTCTTATTTGGGTTACCCCTTTTTCGAGAGTCGAAGTTATTTCTATCGGATCGATCATTAAATACATTAAATTTTCAGGCTGGCTTTCAGCTTGATTCATTGGAAGTCATGCTTTAAATGCTGATTATAAAAATTGGGTTGTTAGCTCTGGGTCATAGTTTCATGTGGCATCACAACGGCCAGGGATTTGGGGAACAAACAAACGACCCTCACGCTAAAAATCTAGTGCGCTAACCACGCTATCCTATTAGCAAGAATACCAAGCGCTTGCCAGCGTATTACACGCATTGTTTCAGTTTTAAATGGACATAGCATGGATGGAATGACTGAATGTGTCTAAATAAGAGACACCAGTGTTTATAGGGTTATTTCCACCGTTTTATTTTTAAAATTTCCAATATCTCGGAAGTAAATTTCTATGTTTAACCGATGGTACAAACTTTATAATAATACGAGTCCTTTTGAGTACTATACAAAGAGTGTCCTTCTCATCTCATATTCGTTGTAGAAATTATTTCGCCATCATTTTTTTCTCGTATCGAGATTTAATGTTTTAATTCCTTTAAATTTCTATTCAGATGCCACTATCAACAACATTATCGTATATTATGATGGTATGGGTTATGTTAGTTAAACTTCTGCATCTTCATTCATTGTCTTCATACAACATCTTCAACTTCATCTTCTTGGTTTTCCTTTTCCTTTTCTTCTTCTTCTTATGCTTATTTTGTGAAATATTTTATTTTATGTCATGGTTGTTAGTAAAGAAACATTGTTTGATAGAGTTTTTCGAACTCTGTGGGTAAAACAAAAAATACAGAAAAAAAAGAGTTTTAAAGATATGTCCGCCCGTCCTTCATTCATAAATTCAACATGTAAGACAATGCCAATGTTAATGATAATCATCATTAACTAACAGACGGACAGACAGACAAGCAGACACACAGGCAAACATACAGTTAGGCAGCATAAAAAACGGATACTGATGCTGACACTGACAAACTGACTCTCATACTCCATGTTCAGTTTGTGGGTACATCAGCTGTTCGAATATGCATCGCTCCAATGACAATGTGGGCGACAGGCGATTGTGAAACAAACGTTAAGAAATTAATGGCCAATGAAAACGTCAAACAAATTTTGAAGGCGGGTATGAAATATTTTAATAAAATATTTCAATTATAAATTATAAAATAAAATATATTGTTTATTAATACTAATAAATACCGTTTAACGCTTTAACTTTAATGATCGAGAGATGCTTGGAGGCTAAACAGAAAATTAATGGTTTTGAAAACTAAACTTCCTAATGATGGATAAGAGAAATTATGTTTTAAAAAATGGATTTAAGAAAAGTAAGTCACAAGCCGCCTTGTAAAGGGTTATCCATAATTCGGTCGCAAAAGTAAAGTTATACAAAATACACATATTTCTTGTCTTTATATGTGAAATACAACATCTTTTGAAAGATTACCTCAAGATTATTTGCAGCAGTCGATCCTTTTCAATTTTTCGCACATTTCGGGGGAAATTTCGGCGATAACTTGACAAATATTGGTTTTCCCACTACGTAAATAGCTAATTCCGCATATGTGAAATCGATTTTGTATTGGACTATCCGGGCAAGCTGAATAAGTCAGAGGAAATAATGGTGATGAACTGGCTTGATAAACTTCTCAGGAGAGGATTTTTAACACCTCTAATGCTGACACTACATTTTTCTTTGCTATAGAGAGAGAGAGAGAGAGAGCCGTAAGTTCATTCCAAGCTTGAAGTGTCTGAATATTTACAAGTTTCTCCATACTAACAGTCATCCGAATCCCACTCTCTTTCTTTTCACTTTATTGAGCTTGTTATGTGCATGTGTTTATGCACCGCCAAACGTTATCACTGTATTGTCCAGAAGGCAGAAGCTATCTATGTACTCATCTGATTTGCCTTGTAGCGTATGATGCTAAGGTTATTAAATTTTCATCACTTTAATTTTCTTGATATTTATCTCAAGCCCAACATTGCGAGCTAAACTTTCCAAGACTAATTGGATTACTTCTGCAAGACTACACAAATATTATCCAGATCCCTAAGTTTGCTTGGCATGTAATTCGTCATCTCAACACATATCGCTCATGATATCATTCAGCATAATGGTGAACTGTTGATTTCGTAGAGGGCACAGTTATTTTCCTCCAGAATTGGTATGAAATTGACTGATGCTTGCGCTGGGTTCTAATTGCTGATTCGAACTATTTCCGAGGTATTATTTTTCTTCCGGTATCGAAGGTTTCCTTGAAACAGTAACTACAGAGCAGTACGGGAATCTAAATTTTGTTCTATTATAATGCGTAGTGTTGGCCTGGTCTAGGCAGCTCCCGCTTGACCGGAACTCGCTCTTTAATTGTTTAGTGAGTTGAATTTATATGGATGGATATGTAAATTAGATACAACCAATTGCTGATAACGTCATGGAATCGACAAATTTGATTCTTACAAAAACCCCATTTTCGGCAGCGCGTCATTGTAGCGCAAGCCTGACCATACATGTAATGCTTCCAATCTCTTCAAATTTCGTTTTTTATAGCTCATTGCACAGTAGGTCGACTTTGACGATCATAATCATTCAGTAATGCGCGTGATGAAAGGTATTTTGTTCTGACTGTCTTGCCAGACCGGCGGCTTTGAAGCTTCTAAAGAGATAACACGATATTTACTGTTGCGCAAAATTATACAATCTGATTAAAAATTTCCCAAGATTAGATTAATACGGCAAAAAAAATGTTTCTAAGGCTCTTACTTTGCCGAGAGTTAACTGATCTCTTATCACTATAAGCATATCTATGTGTGTATACTGTCGCTGATCGCCTGCATTGTATTTTCATGCCGGTAATAGAGATCTTTGCTTCAAAAAAAGAAAAAAAAACAAGAAAAAATTACTGGTTGCAACTCATTTGGACCATGGCTGACAATGGTGATGTATTAATAGAAATACTTTTTAACAATTGTTGCCATTATTATGATTGCGTTGGAGTTTTTTTTTTATTTTCATTGCATACACCATACTCTCGTTAAGTTAAATCATATATTTTATTGATTTTATGATGCAATTGTTGTTTCTTTTATTTGTTTATTAATATTAAATAACGTGATTTTAGGAAAAAGAAGAAAATAAATAAATAAATAAACATTGCATTTCATTTCTTTGGCAGTTTTTATTTTGGCATTATCGCATTTAGTTGATCAGACAGAAATTATATACACACGTACACATGTACACAAGTGCTATTCATTCAGTGCTTAACAATAGCAACAACAAAAAATTGAAGTGAAAATATTTATTGTGTTCCCCCTTTCAAATATAAATCCGATAAATTCGATAAATTTATTATAAAATAATTTAACAACAGCAACAACCACACAACACAAGCATCCAAACAATTCGTGATTGTCTTTAAAACAAACAAACAATTGTTCACAGCATTTTTCTTCTTTTTTTTTTTTGCTGCCATTAAATCGATTTGTATGTCCGCCTTAAATATTTTCATTTTTTTTTTGTTTTATTGAATTTCGTTTTTCTTTTTTTTTATTTTGGAACTGAAAAAATTTTTGAAGAAATAAAAAACAAAGATTTTCTTCTAAATCACTCCCTCCTTTGTTCAATCGTTTAATGTTGTGTTATGGTGAGCTGTGTCAAGGTCTTTATTGTTATTGTTGTTGTTTTCTTTTTGATTCGGTTTTTCCAGTACTTCACAAGATTTCGTGGCCATACGGCAATGTAAGTTTTATGGGTTTTTGAATTTGAGTTTTAATAGCTGACGACAAATCGATTTCTCTGTGCCTTGAAACACCATTAAAAGAAATTTTTTGTTTTGCATCATTATTTCCACTATTTTTTCTCTTTTTTCTCTTTTATTTTGTCTTTTTGATCTTTGGTTGACTGTCTTTTCATTTATGTTTATGGTGCATTGTTATAGCCTTACAAGCCATGTTTTTTAGTGGAAACTGCATGGAGTGAGATTGCAGGCAAAAAAAAAAGAAAAAAAAAGAAACTGAAAAATTGATTTTTGTTTATGTTTCTCCACCTTCAATTAGTAAATGACCCAATCACTTCCGTTTGACTTTTTTATGGCAGAGTAATTGCATTTATTTATTATTATTTGAAGGTTAATTGCAAAACTGATGACGATAACAATGATAATGATAATGACAACGATGTTGATGATGATGTTAAAAATTGTAAAACAGTGGGCATATACGATATGAAATAAGAAGTAAAATTACTCAAATCTTTTTTACAAACACTACTGGATAAACTAACGACCACTAGTAATAGACCATTAGTTTGTAGGGAACCATTATCATGAAATATGGCCACCTAACTAATAGGACCTAACATTTAATAGGACCCATCGAAGTAATATTAAAGCCGATTTTGTTTCTACACTAGTGGACTTTATTCCTTCGTCTACGCCACAACCGATTAAGCAATAGGTTAGTGCCCTAAAAACTTGAAGGCAAGAAAACACTGAGAACGCGGTTGATATTGCGTTTGCTTATAATGGAACACGGCGTTGTGAAGATGTTTCAATAGTGCATTTAATATTTTTTCAATTTGACAAACGGCTTTTTGTAGCGATTTTTAACCATCGCTGAAATCTGTATCGTCCACTTCGTAACTGAGACATAAGATCTGTCAAAGTAGTGGGTTGGTTTGACAGATTTGTGACCAAAGGAGATTCATATGCATCGGCGTGTATTAAGCAAACTTACTTCAGTATTAAACAGGAAATAAACTCGTATTTGTTGATTAAAAAAATATTGTTTCCCAAGATTATGCAGCAGTTTCCAAATTAACTGACTATGTGTGGCAGATAGGGCCAGATAGGGCTCTTTGTAGATTAAGAAAATAAGTTTTGACAGGTATAGCAATTGAAATGGAAAATGGAGAAAGTTAGAGTATTGTGAGAGAGTTGAATCTGCACAATAATATAATAGACGATAGAAAATAATACAAATTAATTTGAATGCATGAGAAGGTCTCTGAAAAAATTCAAAAAATCTTGTATGCTACCTACGTATAAGAAACCTGAGGATTACCATGATTAAGTAAGTTGTTTTACGTTCTATTTGGTTGTCAGAAAAAACTTTGTGTAATTTAAGCACAAAATGAAAAATTTGTTAAGCTTAGTTTATAGAGGCTGCAATACATTGTTCCTTACAGGTCGGCTTAGACTATTATGATCAAGTAATCATGACCACAATTATGCAAAATGATTTATCCGATTAAAAAGCATTAATCCTACAGATTAAAAATATAGGGTCTTCTAAAGGGGACTTTCGAAATTTGGTTGTTAATAACGACCAAATCACCATGGACGATCACAGACAACGACGTATATTGGCGAAATAAGCTCTGAAACAATTGGCAATTGACACTAATTTAATCGAAAAATCATTTTTAGTAATGAGACTCCTTTTTGTATGAATTGGTACATGAACAAACAAAATTGTCAAATTTGGGACGATGCCAGTCCACATAAGATCCAATAGCGTCCAATTTACACTGGAAAATTCACTTTTTGGTGTGGATTTCGAACTGGCTGTCAGTATTTCTTTGACAACGATCAACCACGACCTCCATAAGTCGATAATTAACCAACTTCTTTTGGGCTGAATTGATTGATCTGGTCATCAACGCTATATGTTTTCAACAAGTGGCGCTGCGTACCAAACAGCTCATGATTATCCTCACATTGAATATTCTCCACGAACGATTTGAAGGCATGGTTATTTGGCGTTAAAATGACCAATCAAATCGTGCAATTTGATCCCATTAGACTGTTTCTTGTAGAGTTTTCTTAAGTCGCAGATATATGGGAATAAGCCACAAACCACAGCGGTCCTCAATACCAACTTAGCCAATGCCATCATTAATTTCAGCCTGATTTATGCACCAGTCATGGGGAATACGACATTTCGAATGCGCTCTACCTAGAGAAGCCATGGCAGACATTTGAACGATGTTATATTTCACACATTTATGGCATTAACAGATCTTTCAAATGCATAAAAAATGTCGATGTTATTTATTTAAATTTAGAGATAGGAAGAGCTTAATGAAACACAGCAAAATCTTGGACTTTTTAGTTCATGCTTAGGCGCTATTCTTCAAAGTAGCTGGATATTATATAAGACGTCGACCTAGTCTTAGAGCAGGATTTACTTTGAGATCATATTTTCAAAAAACCGAAGTATTAATCAACGTGTAAAATTACAGAGCACAAAGGTATATGATATTCGGAACATTGCTGTTTACCACTTTAAAGCTAAACTTTGTTTTATTTTTTCAAAAATTTTTTAAATAAATGAAAACAATTTCCCGAATTAATTTATTTTGTTCAACAAATTCAAAAATTTTATTTACTAAATTGCTTCAAATTAACAATTTAATGTAATAAAAATACTAATAAATATTTCTCTTTCAACAAATGCATGGTTATTTAATATATTTTACAACACAATGCATGATAATTAAGAAATTAAATCTGCAGTCTATCAACAACCACAAAACCACCCCAGTTTAAGATTTCAATATTGAAATTCAAAATACGTTGCCATCCATTCCTATGGCGAGCGTGTATGTATCGGTGATTACAATATAAAATTTAATTTCTTATTAATTTCCTCAAAGTATTTCCCACTGTGATAAACACACAAATTGTTGCATTATCATGCTACAATCGTTTAAAACAGAGATATAAACCAGCCATACATACCATGGCATGATGAAGTCAGTTATGCTCGTAAGCATAAAACAATGCAACACACCGGATTAATTTCTCTACAACACCTACAAAAGCTAAGGCGCATACATATACAAACATATAACGATACTGATACAAAAAAATCAAAAATTTACAATAACAAAACGAGCTACATCCGCATGAAATCATAAACTTAACAAGATTTACAAGCAAATTACAAACAACACTCAACAACAACTATTGCAACAGCAGCCAAAGCAGAAACAACAATTGCAACACCAAAGTAGTAGTAGTAGTAGTATTGCACCAAATCAAACCAACAAAAAATCAACAACAACAACAATAAAACAACACGATAAACATGGTATATTGCAGCATAGAGTGACTACCATCAACATCAACTTCCCGATTTATTTGTGGGTTTCTTGCTTGTTACTGCCGATGCAGCAGTGGTTTGGTAGTTTTATAATGTTTAGCAGCAGCAGGTTTATTGTTACTATTGCTGTTGCTGTTACTGCTGCTACAACAAACAGATGTTGGAGTATTATAAACATTGTTACATCGTCGTCGCAATCGTCATCGTTGCAATCATTATCATCATTTTCGTTACACATGGCCATCATTACGCCAGCATACTATAAACAAACAAGATTCGTTGTTCCATACATCAAGAAGCTTTAGTTTTCCTCTGGCATTTTGTGATTTTTTTCTTCTTTTTCTTTTTTTAATATTTCATCATCATCATCATCATCATTATCATCCGCATAATCATTATGATGTTTTGTTTCTTCATAAAAAAAACAGTTACTCAGTGGCATTTGGAATTTTCTTTAAGCGGTTTTCCTAACCAATGAAAACGAAAGTAAGCGTATGATTTTCCTTTGTTTGTATTACACGCTGCAAGTAGTATTTGCCATTACCAGCGTTATGCACTCTCGAACACCTTCTCTTTCGAAATAAAATAAAAACAAATGAAAGAAGAAGGAGAAGAAGAAGACAGCATGCGGCACGTACCAAGCAGCAGCAGCAGCAAGAAAAATAAAAACAAAGCAATACCGAATGAATAGATGGATGAATGAATCGATGAACGTTGAATTTTCATATTACAGCCTTGCGCTACAGCAGGGAATTAGGTAAGCATGAGATAAAGTGTTCACTTGAATGCTACACAATTTATTTTGCAGAGCACATAGAAACACTATAACATGTGTTGTGAACCTCCAATCTAACTCCTCAAAGAGAGCTTGCTTCGAGTCTCTGGCCTTGCCAGGAGGATATTTCGCGGATACAGATCCAGGTGTTTAAAAGAGCAAAATAGAAAATATATCGTCCTTAAATCAGCAGATTGATTAGATTTATCAAACAAGACTAAAAACACCTGATGTCCCACAGAAGGGTGACCTCTGTAGTACCACTTTATATAGAGAGGGGGCCTTGCTTGCCTTATTGGTATGCAGAACGCTTTTGGGAAAATCTTGTTAATGTAAAACGAAGATGCAGTATTGGATGTATAAGATTACGGTTAGGCCAACTGTCAGGACGAATTTGAACACCTCTCAGTTGGAGAGGAAAAATATACAGAGATTGGTATTCATCGGTATAACTGGACTAATGAGGACCTATCCCAAGACGACGATAGATGCTCTGTTGAATTTGCACCCGCTTCATTTGGTAGTCAAGACCAGAAACAAGTTGAGTACGAGATTCATCAGGCGGCATCGAGACCTGCTGAATGAGATGTTTGCCAGCACCGTGTATGTCTTCATCTGGGCAAAGGTACTAGTGTGATAAGTTTTCCAACAAGACTGAGGAATAAGTTTGAATGAGGTAATCTTAAACATACAGACTCCCTTTAGAGAAAACCATTGTCCCGTATACAGACGATTCTAAGCCTGATAGAGGCAAACTGACTGTTATATTAAAAGCGGAATTTCATGTCATCAATTCAACTTGGACAGAAGGTGTAATGGCCGGGACATGCCAATATTATCTGACAATCAATTCGCTACGCAAATATTTAGCTCCTAATAGTTTGACTCGAAATTATTACACAAATGTCTGGACAAGTTAAATCATCCAAGCACCGGGAATCGAGTTGCCCTTTTCTGGACACTATGGTCATGTATGAATACCAGCAGATGGGCTATGTCTAAACAGTTTTTTAGATTAATTAATATAGAAATCGAAAATATATCGAAGATTTTCTATATTCGCTATTCTCAGTATTTTATAGCACCTACGCAAACTATTCTTGTTTTCCTTACATACATACATATGTACATAATTGGTGACTGCAACTCTTCAGTCAGGATTACAACCTAGTTTCTCACACCGCTTATGTCATGTGTGTTAATTTTATACATGAGTGGCTCGACTTATAGTTTGAAGCCGGCTCCGAATGACTGATTGTTGAGAAACAATCTGCTGAGAGGAAGTTGCCGAAGAAATAATTTTTTTCATATTTCGTTTTGTTTGGGATGTTTGGGCTGGGAATTGAACAGTGGCCTCACGTCTAATAAGCCAACGCACTACCTACTAGACTTGTAGATAGTTATTGAAAGAATTGCACTGACAATAGAAGTTATTACAGCATAAGTTGCAGCATTAGCAGCAGCAGCATTAAGAAGTGCACTAAGCAAGTCGACTTCAATTAATCATTTCAATTCATTACCACAATATTATTTCCTCTGGTTGATCGTTAGTTTGTGGTATTTAGCATCGTATTTATTACGTTATGAGTACGAATATGAGATGACTTTTTCAAATGTTTGTTGTTGTTGTTGTTGTTGTAGTTTGTGTCGCGTAATATCTATTTTGGTGGTTGCTTTTTTTCTTCTCTTCATTCATATTTTTTGTGTCTTTTTTTTTTTTTTTTTTGTTTGGAAGAGGCATGCAACACTTTGCTCAGTCAGTTTTTCTTTTATTTTCTTCATTTTAATTTGCTGAAAAAATATTTTTTTTTTATTTTTTATAATATTAGCAGCAGCAACTGTGGTAATGAAAAATCCACAAAATGAGAAAAACAAAAAAAAAACGGCAACAAAAAATCATTGTAGTTCAAATTTGTAATCGTATCCCAGAGATTGTTACAGTTGCTTACCATCTGTTGTCGCGTAAACAACGGTTAATAATAATTTCTTCAGACGAAACAAAACACCAACACAAAAAAAAAATTTTTTTTCAATAATAAAAGAAATATTAACGGTTTTTTACTGTAATATTAAATCCTAATGGCCAAAAAGAAATTTTCAAATTAAAATAAAAGAAAAATAACCGCCTTAAAAACGAATGTTTATTACACATTCAAACAACAGAAAAAAAATACGTTATTTTCGAAAGAAAGTGAAGGTGAATTAAACAACAACACCCGCAGCCTTATAAGTATTGATACAGCGGAACAGTGAAGAGAACGAACCCTTTAAGCAATTGAAAATGTGAACTTGAAAATTATTTCACTAAATATTGTAATAACAATAACAATTGTTTTGAATAAATTTTCTTTCTTTACTTTTTGTTGTTATAATTGTTGTTGTTTGTGTTGAATATCTTTTGAATAAAAAATTTTTTGGTTACAAACAAGTGCTTTCTTTATCGCCATCAATGCGAAATACACGAATACAATTTCGAATATCATTGTAATTATTCTTGTTGTTGTTGCTGTTGTTCATAATCACAGAGCGATACGATTATTAATAGTGAGTGCTTTTGCTAAAAACAGAAAAAAAAACAGAAAAAAGCAACAACAAATAGCCAATTATGTAATTTAACGTTAAACTAGAAACTTGGCTGACTGACGACTGTAACCAAAACGCACCGCACACACACACACACACATCAAATAATTAAAGGCTTAAATTACAGCCAAAAAAAAGACAAAAAAATTTCTTAAAAAAAATTTTTATTAAACACAAAAGAAAACCATCAACAGCCAAATTAAAAGCAAAGAAATTTAAAAATAAAATGTTTAAAAAGTTAAATTAATCTATAATTAAGGAAAACAAAACAATAAAAAATTTTAAACACCATAATTTATATGTAAACAACGAAAACAACAACCAAAATTTTAAATTATACCCGCCAGAAGAAGAAAAGAAAAAATACGTTAAATTTGAATTCAAAATCTGAATTTCAACGTTGTGTGTGAGAATTTGAAGGGAAAAGAAAATTTCCAAGAGAAAACAAGTGAAACAAAGAAAAATTAAAATTTATTGTTGGAGTATCAAAGAAGTTAAAACAAAATTAGTTGAAGAAATCATGTTCATAAATGGGTGCCAAAAATAAACCAATACTCCTGAATAATGTTTAAAGATGTGTTTCACGTTTTATTTATTGCTGATCGTTAGCATTATTGGTCTTAATCGGATAAGCATTGCATCAGCATCACCATCGATTGCATCGCAGTATTTAAAGAAAAGCAATCAATTTGCAACGGGTAAATAAAATATTCTAATTAAGTTCAAATTATTGTTATTAATTTACCTAAAATATAGGGTATTTCAAGTTCGAATATCTTGTTCAATAGTGTTTTAAGACTTTATAGATTTGTAACGATGTAATAGTCCAGCAGCAGTTGAAATAAGAAATTTAAATGAAAATTTTGAAGTGACCGGCTTTTTTTAGATTAACACTCCGGAGTCGCCTCCCACTCATGCAGTACATTGTGTTGGAATACAAGATAGTTTATAGGAGAAAGGCATGAGGTGGTAGTGTGCGACAAATTTCTTTTAATAACATTTGCATGTTTTTTTTCGAGTAATAATTCTCACTTTCTTTTTTCATAGTAATCACATATAATATCAAACAAACAACCAGACAATCACAAATACCCAGAGTCCCTGGTGGGAATCGAACCTAGGGTCTGCGCACTTAAAGCTCACCACACTACCAACTAGACCGTCGGGCCCTCATTTTGAAATGTTTAATATCAGTGCATATTATGATCGGCCATCCAAATACAGGCGGTGTTGTAGGTGGCGACCAGTAAAAAAATTTCAAATATTTTCAGTTGGTCGATGCAAGTCTCTGTTCAATTTAAATTCGAAAGTCAAACAGCCACTAGCAAAGACCGGGAACTAATACATTTTGTTGAAGAACAGCCGAAGTAATGTGAACGAACAAAATTTCCATATTTTGAAGTTAGAAGAATGTACACAGTGTTACAAAGTAATAATAGACAATACATAGAGAAATCTTTACATTCCTTCCGTGTTACTATTTGGTGTACACTTTTATGTCATCTAATGAACACGAGATGAATTTGACGATTGTTGAATATCATACTTAAATAATAGAATAATTGGGTACCCAATAATCGTTTATGTCAAATATCCCGGAACCTAACCTTAAAAACGTTAAAGGTTCTTGGACGTACGAAAGTACCACTTTCTTGTATGAACAGCTAAGAGATTCCTAAAATGGATTGCAACCAAATTTACGCAAACTATGCTCTCCTCTACAATATTTGTCTGGCCACTCTAGGGATGGATAAATTTTTTCATCTTTCGTTTAAGAAAAAGTGAAATTTTCGTATGATCGTTTGATTGCTCACGAATAAACTTTTCTGTATCCTTGTGACCAGAAATATTAAAACAGATTATTACACAGCTTTTTCAAATTATATTGCTACAACAGTAAACTGGAAGAGTCCATTAGGCTCCTCCTATATTGCCATATAAGAATAAGGACAAAAGGCTTGGGAATAATTATAACAGAATATTGAAAAATATCACACAACATATTATCATCCTCTTAGAAATACGTGGGGAAAAATTACAAAGAATTGGTGATAGATTAGCAGAGTTTCCATTGATTGGAATTCCCAGAGCCATAGTAGATTTGAAAGACATTCTCATGCATGGAGAAGGCAGCACGGTTATGAACAGTAGGACGTTGTAGGCGCTTTACTCAACTAAATATACAAGTTCGCATTCCTAAATTTGTATCTGTACTGATGAGAGTAAGTATTTACATAGTGCCTATGTGGATAATATTTACTGATGAGAGTAAGTACTAACGTAGTACCTACGTGGTTACTCTTTACTGATGATAGTAAATACTAACATAGTACCTGCATGGGCACTCTTTTCTGATGAGATTTAACCTGCATGAATCAGATGGAAAGCAGTATGTTAAACGTTTTTACCCATCGACTATAGTTAAGCATGGAGGAGAGTGTGGGGATGTTTTCTAGTGCTTAAGTACATAATATTCATTTTATAGGGGGTAAAATGGACCGATACCAATATTTGGACACTTTAAAACAAAATATGAAGCAAAATGCCGATAAGCTAAGCATATTGTACACACTTGCTTGCTACCGGAACAACGATCCAAGCACACTTCTTACGTTGCGAAACTGTAGCTTATTTATAATTGTCCCAAAACTACTCCAAACTTTATTGAGTTTGTTTGAGGAGAACTCGTCTGTAAATCCAACAAATCCACTATCAACACAGTAAAGCTTTTGAAAGAATGAATAAGACTAGAATGGAACAACGTAACTTTGGAATTTTGCACCAATCTCGCGCAGTCGTATACCCCGATATTTGGAAGCAATTATAAAAGCAAAATGTGTTGCTTCCAAATATTAAAACACTGCTTTATATTTGAATGTCAAATTATGCGTTTGACATGCATACATACAAATGTTTGAATAAAACATGCTAATTATAATACATTGTTTTAAAGCGTTTTTAATCATCTACAAATCCACATCAAAATTTTTTATAATTATTTTCATTAAAGTGGAAAAATTGGCATTTAAATACTCTAATACCTAGTGTCCAATTATATGTTTGAGCCACTGTATGTAGTTTGAAGTGTGCTGAGTAAGTTTATGCAAGTTTAAAAAAACTTTAACTGTACATAGTTAAAATGCACAATAAAAAAGCTAAACATAATAGTAACAAAAACATTAACTTTACTAGGATCAATGCTCTGATATAAATTACCAACAAATAAACAATAAATATCCAATTTTATGTACAATATAATATTATATATAAATGCAATATAAATAGTAAAAATAAATGCAAATTAATATCATAATTTTACTTACCTTACCAACTAACAACAACAAAATCCTCGCCATTTAAAGTACTCCATAATTTCCTATAAAATACGTATTGCTCGTTTCATAAGAAAACGGTACTAAAAAAATACTACGATTTGCTCACAATTTAACATTATTACACTAGCGTTTATTTTCTTATTTAACACTCAACAACACTGAACCACTCACCCATAAACTAAAATGCACACATTGTTGCAACAACAAAATAGAACATCATTTACAATAAAGAAAATCGAATGAGAGTAATAACAACAAAGAGTTAAGCACCGTCATGTTGGGAAATAAAAAAAAATTGATTGCATGAAAGCACATTTGAAATAAATTTACTTTAAATTCACTTGTTTTACAGATAATTTTACAAAAACTGTTTAAAAATATAATCAATTATTGTTTAATTAACATCATATAATAATTTAACAACAATTTTAAGCAATTTTAATAATTATATTTCTCTTTTAATATATTTTAATTCGACACTAATTAATATGACACACACTTTGCTACTGGAGTAAATTAGAAATAAAAGTGAAGAAGGAAAAAACAAAGAGGAAATGTCATTAAAAGAGCGCAATAACGGAGCGAAAGAGAAGTTATAGAGAGTTTAAGTTGTTGCTGTAGATTGTTTTACATATGTTGTGATTTATTTAAAGATAAAAAGTTTACTATTCGAAGTCAAGAATTAATTGATGGGAAGGGAAAAAGTTGGGAATGTTAACACTTTGGTGTTGTTGTTGTAACAACTCAGCTGCAATATTCGAACTAAATATTTTCATAACTTGTAGATGAGAAAAAAAAGAAAAAAATAATAATAATTTTTAAAATTTCTTTCTTTTGATTGTCAAGAAATGTCATGTAGTAGATATTGTAGGTAGTTGCAGGAATACGGCAGCCTCTATCGGTATTGTCTAGAGGTTCACTGGTGTCATGTGTGTCTCCGGATACTGAAAGCAGTGTACCGTAACGTAACGTAACTTGTATGCATGTTGGGCAATGGTCTAAGGTGTCGGTAAAAATCCCGACCTGAGCTGGTAGAGGGTTACTCTAGAGATTCCGGGCTGCAGCTTTTCGGTCTGCAATCTCGGGTGGGCGTGAATTAAAGACTCTATTTGGGACGTAGTTTGTAATAGCCGAGTCTACCACCTTCTGCACATTACAGGGGGCGGTAAATTTTGGACTGTCGGAAGGTAGCTTCTAATGTCTTTCCTAATATATCGAGGGGATGTGTTGTTCGGTACTATCTAGTTATTTGGATAATGTGGTTAATGGCATGAGAATGTGGCTTTACTGGCAGAATTTTTGTATCATCATGATCGGATAGTTTGCTGTAGTGGTGGGCGACATACATACAGCGATGTTTTAAAAGTACTCGATGTTACGATCAACATCGATTAAAGGTACAATGAAATTGAAAACTGAATACAAATAATTTGCAATCTCAGATCATGTGGGGATTTCCGATAATAAGCAGGTAGATCAGCTTGTGAGAGGAGTAGTTTCCACACCGCTGATGAGGCGAGAGTAGGCAGATGAGTTTGGAAGTGTACACTCAGCGAAAGCAAAGATGAAGACAGGCTTACAGTCTTCGCAAATCAAACCCTTTTAAGACTATCAACTGTTGTGTGATTAAAAGTGATTTGAGTTATGCCACATACGATTCATAAGTAGTCTGAGGGGAGTAACAGTCATTTTACCGACTATTGTAGAATAGAGATCGATGAAGTCGCAGTAGTCTTGTAGGTAGTGTGATGGTTTGTTAGACGTAAGGCCACGGTTTAAACCCCAATTCAGACATCAAATCGAAATATAACAAAATATTTCTTCAAGGACTTTTACTCAGCAGATTTCTGAAGAGTTTCTCAAAAAGTTGTCGTTCGGAGTCGACTTTAAACTGTAGGTGCCGTCAGTCATGTAGAAGTGGTGTGAGAAGCTTGGTCGCAATCCTGACTGAAAGGCTGAAATGACCAGTTATATACGTATATGTATATATGTAGGAATCGATTCAATTTAAATCTGTAGATTCCGTTATGAGAAGAACGAATAATCAGTACATTTACTAGGAATAAACAAGTAAAGAGATATCAATTAGAAGGAGATTTCTTTGTGGTTTTTAGTTGATGTAGATTATATGCATTTCAAATGATTGTTTAACAGAGTCTTTTAAAGATTCTAAGTTAGTTTAATACCAAATTATGAGAATTAGAAAAACAATTAATAAATCTCTTCTCAATTTCTTTCGTTTTCAGATTGTGGCATACGTCCACCCCGCAGAGAACCGCGCACACAGCCCTCTACCGAAGACCTTAATAGTTCGCGTACAGCTAAAATTATAGCCGGGACGTACACTAAAGAAGGACAATTTCCTTGGCAGGCATCATTAGAGTTGTTGCATCCCTCGTTGGGCTTTCTCGGCCACTGGTGTGGAGCCGTACTCATTCACCAATATTGGATTCTATCGGCAGCCCATTGTGTACACAATGATCTCTTCAATTTGCCTGTGCCACCTTTGTGGACTGTAGTACTGGGAGAATATAATCGCGCCATTGAATCCGGTTATGAACAGAGAATACCCATCGATAAAATAGTCTTGCATAAGAGTTATCAAAATTTTCTACACGATTTAGTTCTAATGAAACTATCCATGCCAGCTGATTTGTCGAAAAAATCGAATATCAGAAGAATCTGTCTGCCGTTTCTAATCAATGAACCTGTCATTGAAGATGATGACGATGACGAAGCTTTACAGGCCGAAGTAGAAGATCCACTGGTTTGGGGTCTGGCTGAAGTGCCCGATAAAATGGAGAATTTCCTTAGGAGTGTACAGACGATGCGTCGTTATCATAATGTTACCATACCCACCATGAGAGAATTAATGGATTTGAAAATTTTGAATCGCATTCAACGTTTACAAAATGCCACGGGCAAGCAGCGCGTGGAGAAGAGTTTTAAATCCACCCGCCGAAGAAATGATAAGATAATGAAAATCTTTCAATATTCGAATGAATACGATGGCATGAGCCAGGAGAAAAATTTTCATCATCGTTTCGTTGATAATAATCGTGATTTGCCGTACATCGATTGTGTCGCTACCGGTTGGGGTAAATCGAATTTAACGGGGGACTTAACGGATCTGCTGTTAAAGACAAGTGTGCCACTACATAATAATAGGAGGTAAGTAAAGAGGTTTAAAAGCATAAATTGGTGTGATTGCTTTAGTAAAGTTAGATTTAAATGTATTCACACAACAACACATTTGGCAAGCATTGTTCTAAACTCAGTATTGTAAAAGCCGATTGAAGAGAGTAGAAGAAAAAACAGAAATTTTTGAGTTTATTGAAGAGGGCTTGGAGCCTGTGATTTTGAGGTTGATTCTAAGAACTGAAGAGACTGCCAAAGAAGAAAATACAGAAATTGTAGATCTTTTTCATAGTGAGCTTGGATTGTACAAAGGAAATCTGGGACTTTGGGGTTGAAATCCCAAAACTGAAGAGACTACCAAAGAAGAAAAATCTGAAATGTTTGGAACTTTTCAAGTAAGCTTGAATTGTACAAAAGAAGTCTGGGATTTTGGGATTAAAATTGCCGTAGTCTAGTAGGTAGTGTGTTAACATATTGCCTCATATGGCCTCAAACCCATGATTCAAACTCGAACTTAGACATCTCGAACAAAACGAAATATGAACAAATATTTCTTCGGCAACTTCCTTCGCGTTCGGAGCCGACTTTAAACTGTAGGCCGCGCCATTCATAAATGAAATTAATACTCACAATATGGGTTGTAATCTTGCCTAAGGAGTTGTAATGACCAAATAAGTAAGTTAAGTAAGTATTCTTCCGTACCCTTTGACCCCGACCAATAGGCAGATTTGATTATTTGAGTCACACTATAGTGGATCGCTACGAAAAGGGGTTTATCTTAATATAGGTGTTCAAATGTCGTGCTCTCTGCAAAAAAAAATGTCGAAAGCAGCAAAGCATGGACTATTGCTCTCCATACACCATCTCTACACCATCTATAGTCTTGATGATACATTTTTATCAAGGAATCGACTTTAAACTGTAGGTCTCGCCACTCACATATATAAAATTAACACACACAACATAAATTGTATGAGAAGCTTGGTCGTAATCCTGATTGAAGGGTTATAATGACCAATTCTTTCTGTATGTATGTGTGTTTTGCAAAAGTCCATGTTCTTTCAAGGAACGTAGATGGTTGATTTATTGTTATTATTTAAGAATTCATAGGGCAACCTTGTGCTCATTTTTATCTAAGCGTCATTAAGATTGCTATAATTTTTACAACGATATACTTTTCCTTAATATTACAGATGTCGCGAAGCCTATGGCAGCTTTGTAAAAATACATCGTGGCCACTTATGCGCTGGCAAACTCAATGGCAAAGGAGGAACTTGTGTGGTAAGTTTTTGACTTTGTACGGATTACAAACAAATCTTTAAAATTTCTACTTATTACAGGGTGATTCCGGTGGTCCTTTACAATGTCGTTTAACCAAAAATGGCCCCTGGATTTTGGCTGGCATAACATCCTTTGGTTCTGGCTGTGCTATTGAAGGTTATCCCGATGTCTATACCAGAACCTCACACTATATGAAATGGATACAGGATACCATAGCTTTTGAATAGCTTAGGGGCCTTATATACTAAGAAAAGGCAAAAACAATTTTAGAAATAAAATAAAACCAAAAGTACAATTACTGATTGTTGAATTATTGTTAAATATTTTTAATATTTTTGTTTTTAATTTTTATTTGTTTTTCTTTGTAATTTTTTATTTTATAAAACAAACGTTAAGCATTGTTAAGTTTTAACTTAAATTTATTTAATTGTTATAAATTTTAATTTCTATAATTAGTAAAAAAAAGCAATTACCCGCCCTGGCTACTTAAATTAAATTACACTGTGCAACCAAAAAAAAATTATACATTTTTTGTCTTGTTTTGTTGTACAGTGTAGCTAAAAATATTTGAGAAATAAATTTTTAAATTAAAATAAAAAACTTAAATTGAAAAAGGAAATTTCGCTTAAAATTTATTATCACAGCCGTAAATACTTTTTTAAAGCCCTTAAAAACGAGTAAAAAAAAATCATGGAAATTAAAAAGAAAAAAATTGTAAAAAAACTGGCTCTCTCTCTACCCACATTCCAATTCAAGAGTAACTATCACAAAAACTACTACTACTAATACAAGCTATAAACTACTTATCTCTACTACTACTACTCTATCTCTAGTCTATAGAAACCTTAAACTGCTCCCTTCACATCCATGGCGATGCCATCAACTCGTCGTGTAGAAAGGGCAGCAATGTGTTGTCCTTTTTATTGAATTTATCCTGCCACTGTTTAAGCTTTGACTTGTTCCTTTGTTGGTCCACCACTTGTGGTTGTTCACTCTCACAATCCAATGCCCTGATGGTTGATTTTGTTGTTGGCATTGCTGCCAGTAAGGGTTCTATACAAACATTTGCTTTCTTATGCTTTTTATTTTTCATATCAGATCCCGCCGCCGTCTCAGCTGTCCCAGCCACAGATTCTATCAGTAAAAGACGGCATTTTTGTGTCGACTGCCTTTGTTGCATCTTTGACAATGAGTTCGTGGCATTGTTTGCAGCCGCTGTTGATGGCAGCCAAAAGCAGGAGAGTAATGCGCTACCCACCAGTGATATACCGGCCACAATTAAGGCTATAATTAGGCCACATTGTACATAAGGACAGATTTTGAAGAGTAAATTCAAAAGCACTTTTATGCCCGGCGTTAGCTCTTCTACACCCTGAAAAGAGAAGAGAAATAATAATAAAATAACTGTGATGAAAAAAGTGTTTTTAAAATTAATGTTCAAATGAAACGCTCATAAGGCAGTTTTATTGGTGGTAACAGTTACAAATTAAACCATAATAATTGTCAGGCTAGGGAATGATTAATGATTGTCTAGAAAATGGTTTAAAAGTGTAAAGAAAAATTAAAATTAATTGTTGATAAATTGTTCTAATTTAACAGACTAGGCCATACTAAGGAAGGATCCACAAAAAAATTTTGGAAATTTTCTAAATATTGATACGATCGGTTTGACAATATTTTTCTAAGGAATCTATGAAGGTCATATCGAACACACTGTCTACAAAAGTCGTGATGATGATGGCACGGTTAAATAGAGAGCAGTTACTACGCTAACAATCATGTGCAGGTCGCGTCTGTATAGTGTTTAATAATGTTCTCTTATAACCATTAAGTTGTAGCCTGTGCAGACATTTGTAGCGCGAAATTGAGCTCAGATTTAAGTGAGAAGACTATATGTTTCTTTTGGCATTTCTCTCTCTTCTGGCAAAAACTATGAGAGTAAAGTAAAATTGCCATGAAAAGCTTCTCAAATCTGTCGTTCGCTCCCGCCACTCACTGATAAAATTAACACACAAAATATGGGTAGTTTGAGAACTTAGGTTGTAGTTTTGACTAAGGCGTTGTAATGACCAAATAAGTAAGTTAGGGGCGTCATAGGATCAAAGTACATGATTGCCATCTAAGTATCGGGCGGCATAGTTAATCTATAAGTCAGTAGGTTTCCCTTCTTTACACATAACCAACATTTAAATGTCCTGGCGACTTATTAAGACGGTTTACCTTTCAGACCGAATATCTTTTCCGTACGTTCAGTAATAGCTTAGCCACTTGACAGTCCAGTAATTTACCAAAAAAAATTGCCTAACAATCTCTGTACTTATTCATAAGGCTGAAACTTATCGTGTGAAGAATTCCTTTGACGCATAAAATTGCACCAACTCGCGACATCGATTTCGATACATCCTTGAAGAACTCATTCGATTCTTACTTTCATGGGGAGACTGCACGTTACAAATTACTAAAGAAAGAAGGATACTGAATGCAGCAGGTCTTCACAGTTAGTAGGGTTAACTTCCTACGTAATTCTTCATACGCATCGACATTTTTGCTTTTGAAATCTATTAACGCCGCTCTAGTACCAAGTATTCGTATGTATGCTGATGATTTATTCTTGTTATCACAGAATCTACATTATTGAGCTTGAGGCGATCCTTATCCACAATATTCTCTGAGTCTACAGTGCGTAGTTTTGAATAGTGTAGTGCTGGTTCAAATCGCTTCTCGAGATTATATTACTAAGGCCTACTAAAATAAAGGAGAGAATAGAAAGAATAGAAGTCGCGCGTAGTCTGTTAGGTAGTGTGTTGGTTTATTAGACGTAAAGCCGGAGTTCGACCCCAGGCCAGACATCAAAACGAAATACAAAAGTATTCCTTCGGTGACTTCCTCTCAGCAGATTTCTGGAAAAAACTCTGAAAGTAAATAAAATTGCCATGGAAAGTTTCTCAAAAATCTGTCGTTCGGAGTCGACTTTAAACTGTAGGTCCCACCACTCATACATTAATTAACACACACAACAGAAGTGGTGTGAGAAACTAGGTCGTAATCCTGACTGAAGGGTTGTAATGACGAATTATGTATGTATGTGAGAGAGTAGGGAGGAGACCATATATATCCTTCTCCATAGCTTTAAGCAGCAATATAGGCTGCTTTTTTCGCAAATAATACTATGCTGTTTACAGCCTTCTTAAGATACCGTTAATTAACCAAAGCTGCTCATACAAGTATTGGCGGGATATGCTCGATTGCATGCTTGTGCCCAAAGAGATTTGGAATCTACAATAAGACCAAAAGAATTAGTTTTATCGGAGTTCGTTTCATTCTTTTAAAAATCGCCAAAAATTCAGTGCAGTGGGTATACTAGCTTGGGAAGTGGTGAAAACTTTGTTCATTGAATTTTACTCCTTCTCAAGAAAGAAAATGATTTCCTCTCTTGGGTGTTAGAAGAATGGTGATGACCCTTCCTGTGTGGAGGTCAAGCAAAGATAGAACATAACCAAAGTCATTAGATTTAGGTTTAGGTTAGAGGATGTGTACTTGTCATTGAGACAAGTACAGTTCTTGGATGTCAAGTTGACCCATTGTACAACGTCGTAAAGGAGAGAGGCTAATAGAGGAGATGGGAAAAAGGATAGGGAGTAGGAAAGGAAGAATAAAGCGAGTGGAGAACTAACACAGACCACAAACACACAATAGGGCACGACTACAAGTCATTAGTCGAAATGTTATTTGAATCTCCTTGTAAGAAATTTTGATCATAATTGTTGCATAATACGCCCTCTTTCCTTTCTCCTATAAACTATGTTGCTTGTATTCCAATACAATGCAGTGCATGACTAGGGGTCATCTTCAGAATTTTGGTCTCAAAAAAAAAAGAGTGATCTTAGAAAGACAATGCATAGGGTCATCACATTTTTATCATATACTTTCGTCTCATATCCTCATCATCTTTTATGACGATATTTAATAAATATTTTAAACAAATAAATGAAATATTATTGTTTTTATGAAGACGCCATAAAATTTATTGCAAACGAAGAAATGCAATTAAAATTATGATGAAAGAAAAAAAATGTTGCAAAATCATTGCCAATGCCATTGTATTGTTGTCGGCTGTTTCTCCTTTTTTTTTTTCTTTTGCCGCTTCCAAAGTTTATTGTTTATTTTCTCATTTACTTGCTGAGTGTGGGCAGTGTTAATTGCTTTTTTATTTTGTTGAAGGATGTAAAACGAAGCGAAGGAAAAAACCAAAAAAACAATGAAAGTGATGAAGCAGGAAGTAGAACGGATTGCTAAAGAAATTAAGTTGAGAAATTTTAATTTTTATGTCAGTATTGTTAAGCACATTAAAATAAAGTCTGGCCTGTTTATGGTTGCAATTAAATGTGTATTAAACTGTAATTTGCTTTCATTAACGAGTCTTTAAAAATGATGTGCTGCAGCAAGGAAATAAAATCAGGCATATGAGAAATCTGAAAATTATTGTTGCGATAAGGTATGTTTTAAATTTAATTTATAACTGTACTAAGATAAAGAAAAAAAATTTTTAAATTTTTTCTAACTGAAGAGAGATAAAACAACGTTTCACTTACTACTGTCCAAATGGAAGCTGTATGTTGAACTTTTTTTGACATGGTTTCTTTCTTGATGTTGTATTTATTTGACAGAAGTTCACAAGAGATGAGAAATAAAGGTTAAACTTTGCTATATTTCTTTTACTTTTGTTCACTTTCTTATGTATTTTTTTAAATTAACTGCTTATGTCGAGTATACTCGTCAGAGCGAAATGAAAATTATTCACGTAATGACGAGTATACTCGTCTTGAAGAAAAAATTGCATTCGTATTATTCCCCAACAAATCTGCTGGATTTTTTTCCCTGAGACAAATCAAATTAATATCTTTTAAAAATGTACATTTTAGAACATTCATTCGTTTGGCCAATAGCTTATAAGCTGAAGTAACACATTCTAGGCATGTACCGTTACAAAAAATATATATCTTCTGAAAAACGTAGACTCAACCTTTAATTTTTAACTATAATTGTCTACTCTTACAGACAAAAACGTTTTATTCTGTTTATGACAAGTATACTCGTCTTCGCTGGAAAATAATTAAGCAAGCAAAAAGGTTTGTTGAACCAAACGCTCTTAAAGCCCTACAGACACCGAGGATCTAGCGTTGGAATAAAAAATTAAATTTTAGAACAATTCTGTAGCCGGATATGCAGACACGTTTTAACATTATACTTGTGCTTATACATCTCATTGCTAAAAATTTCATACTGGCACCCATTATGGGTTAAGTGAGACATTGATGCACAATTAATTCATCTCGCTAAAAGAACGGAGACTAGGTTTAGATGTGAGCGTACTCCAGCCCGAGAATTCCGCATCGATGAAAATAAATAGTATTCGGAAAGTACAAAATCTGGTCTTAACTACTATGATCGGAATAGTATTCAACTAATCTTCTCATATGTGGACGAGCTCATTTATAATACACACATACATTGTTGACCTGGCTTTAGTCAAGATTACGTCGTAGCATCTAACACCAGACATGATATGTGTTTTAATTTTGTTTGTGTGGAACCTACAATTTAACGCCGACTGCGAACGACAGATTTTAGAAGCGTTTTTACGGTATTTATATACTTGAATAGCTATTGCCAAAAGACTGATGAATGGAGACATTGAAAGAAAAATTTTTAATTTATAACACTTTTCAAGATGGAACTTGAAAGTTTCATTTAATAAACCAATTCAATACACACTATACATACTATTACAGCCATCGACTGTTATTCTAATGAAATATTTATATTTTAAATGGCGTTTTTCGATTCGTGCTCGCTTCAGAATTTTTTCAATTCATTTATTTCTGATGCAAGTCTTCTGTGATTATCTGGCCAGATTTCTGCAACACAGAAATGTAAACCTTTTAGTCCTACCAAACACTAAGCATTACCTTGGCCTCAAGAATATTCTGTTGCCTGGCCAGTATTCATACAAGATACGTTGCATTCAACAGCATTTCATAAATACAAATCGACTTTCAATGTCTCTCATGCGGTACCTAATTCTGTTGCTTGGATAACCGCCAATGGTTTTCCAAGTTCTTGATGAAGCGTTCCATACTTTTAAAAAAATTTCACTTAAACAAACTTAAATTATACTTACAATTTCTAGCCAAAATATAGGCAACACTTTATTTTGGAATCTAACCATGTCCCGATTGTATTTGATTTCATCGATTAAGAGATTGATTTGAAAGCGTGACTTAACTTTCATAGGAATGCCCAATTGCTAGAAAACAAAGAAATAGAAAATACATATGAAATCTAAAAACCAAACAAACAAATTCATTAAAAACCTACTGGTTGTATAACAATTTCTGAGCCATGTTTCGATTCATCGGGACTTAAGCCTTCAATAGGTGCCAGCAATGAGGGATCAGCATTAAAGAAATGAGGAAACGATATAGCCAAGGGTATGTCTAAAGAAAATTAAAAGTTTTTAATTTATTTCATTGCAAATTTAAGAAAGCAAACACTACTCACTGTAATAGCATGGCGTAATATTGCCCAAACCTTTTTTCAAGCACTTCTTATTGCCACAAAAACAAGAGGAATCGGGATCATCCATATCACTATCAAAAGCCTTTTCATGCAACTTGAAATAATAGGCCTCAATGCCATCCAACGTGCCAGGATGGGAGAACACAATTGGCAATGTACGACAAAAGGATTTGCGATAGATTCTAAAGGTGTCCCCTTTGGTCATATTACGGGGAAAAAGTGTGCCATCATAGGTGCCCTGAATGCTATTGCAATTGGTGAGACTGTAAGTAAATAAGAAAAGAAATGGCAATTTTCCTTATGATTGCTTTGAAAATAAATACCACACTTACTTGCTGTCATCATTGGATGACCAATATTTGATACTCTTACGGCCATTCCAATTGTCAATTGAATATTCTCTTCTTTTTTTCAAAGACTTTTTCTGCTTTTTCAATGGCAATTGCATGGTAACAACGTTGTGGCCCTCATCGAACATGCGTTCAAGTAAACCAAATTTTTGGAAATTTATAACGCTGGGCACAATCTTTGAAGCCAAATACACTAAATTATCCTCATAGCCCCATAAGTATTCGTGTACAGACATTTCCAACATGGGCTTCGAATTCAATTTGCGTGTCAATGCACTTATGGCCAATGCAGCAAACGTTGAAAAACCAGATGCTGCCGAAGCAACGCCCATATATGGTATATTGGGTGCAATAATCTTGTCAACCTTGGGATCACCAATTGATTTCTCACGTATAAACTTGACAACACGTCTGGGTGTGTAGGTCACTGTGTTATTGGCATTGAATGTCACATTGTGATTCTCTAAAATTTCCTGATACACATAAGGACCCACTTCGTTGACCTTCAACTTTGCATCGAGGCCACGTGTAAATGCCTCTAAATTTGTAACATTAAACATATAGACAGTGATGTAAACGCTTAAAGGTGGTTTCAGCCATAAATTATATAAAAAGGAACCAGTTTTTATTTCCAATTGCTAAAGATCATAGAAAATAAAATCAACAACAACAACAACAGCAACAGCATCAGTAAGAGAATAAATATCAAAGGCAGTAACAAAAAAAGCAAAAAGAAAAAAGAAATGAGATAAATATGATGTACGTGTGCTGACAGTCGTTTTACAAATTGCAAGTATAACGTGCCAAAGCTCACGTAATACTTACAGATTCTATAATTTTTGTTACAGGATCAACGACCAGTAGCACAGCTGCCAATATCGTTAATGTCATGCCCAATGAAACCAATTTAAGAACATCTTAAAAGAACAAGAGAAGAACAGAAAGAAAAATAAGAAAATAAATAATTATATAAATACACGGCTGCCTATTAAAAGTAATTGAAATTATTTACAACACAATAATTATCTTGGGATCATGTTATACAAACGATTTACATAAATTCTTATAAATTGTGTGCGTTTAACTTAAATTGAAATTGAAGATTATGGGGGAATTCCCTCCATCCTGTTACTGTGTAAATAAGTTCCATTTATCTTGTCTTTAAATCGAAATTTAAAGGGAGAAGCAATTATAAGTGTTTACACTATAGATGGCACAGTGAGGCGATAAACTTTTTAAAATAATTATTAAAATATGAGGTGCGGAATTTAATTTTCAATTGTCAAATTTATAAAAAAAAATAAGCAAACTTCTCATTGTCCTTTCTTAGATCTGCCAAAGCTGGTAAATATTTCCATCTTAAACCTGAGTATGAAACAACCATTTGAAAGTTAACTAAACTTAGAAAAGTTACGTATGTAATTGGCCAAATGAGTGGTGTGACCTACAGTTTAAAGTCGATTCCGAACGACAGATTTATGAGAAATTTTTTCATGGCAATTTTATTTACTCTCAGAGAAGTCGCCGAAGAAATAATTTTTGCATTTTGTTTAGATGTCTGGCCTGGGGCTCGAACCCTGGCTTTACGTCTAATACGTCAACACACTACCTACTAGACTACGGCGACTTCAAGAGGAAGTCGCTGAAGAAATATTTGTTCATTGTATGTCGTTTTGTTGAAGATATCTGACCTGGGATTTAAATCGAGGCCTCATGTCTAATAAACCAATACACTGTCGACTAGACTACGGCGACTTAGAAAACGCTTGAGTAATATATTACGCGTTAAAGTAGAGTATAACTCTGCAGGAATTTTTTCGTGTCTACAAACAATGCTGGACAATGATGTACTCATTCTTCTCCACATCTTTGCAGCATCGCGGCAACAATTATTAGCAATTAATTCAAATCAAAGCAAATATTCCCTTATCTTATAAAGCAATTCGATCTGCCGCATTATACAACAGATAAGTCCATTGTCATACATATATAGACTACGCCAGTAGCACTAACTCCCTACCATCTTAGTTTTAAGGAGGATCAATTAACATGTGATCAATCACAATGAGAGCAGCTACAGCAGCCTAGTGCCTAACTTAGCTAGCTTATCAGAGGCTAAGCATCATAGCATTCTCAGCAGATTTCTGGCAAAAACTCTTAAGTTTATGTCTTTTCCCATGCGTGTTGTTGAAAGACAACTTTAAACTCATGGATAATGTGAGAAGCTAGTTCGCAATCCTGCCCAATGGGTGGTGGTGATGACCAATTAAAAAGAAGAAGAAGAAGCTTAACACTTTTAAGGTTCTCTACACACTTTTCTACAATTGCTTGTAATGGCTTACCCTTGAGTAATGGTATTAAAACCGTTTTCATGACTGGCTTATATATTTTTTTAATATTTGAAGCTTTTATTGCAATTGAAAGAGGTCAGCATTAAAGACGTGAATATACTCGTAATTATGTGTCAAAAGTCAATGACAGTAAAGATGCAAAAGCCTTAAATTTTACAGCAATCGTCATGCATCTACAGTTAAAACAATTCCCTACATAAAGACCCACTGTGTGATCATTGTCAAAAATTGCTACTAAAATTGAAATAAATTATTTTAAGGGATAAACTCTTCCAAGAAAAACTATAAACAAAACCGCAAAAAAGTTCATTACCAAGGCGATAAAAAATGATGCACAACATAAAACCTTCAATTTCAGGGTTTCTTCAGAAAACCAAAAAAAAAATCCCCAAAATTTTAATGAAAAAAAAATTCAATTTCACATGTTGATTTAAAGTGGCAGATGATGCCCTTAAGAAATGAAGACAACAGAAGACAGATCTGATTTAACACGGCATTTCAACGAAAACAAATTTGCAATTAAAGTTTCAAAAAATGACATGAATTTTGCACTTCTCGTGGGTTCGACAACGAAAACGAAAACGACAGAAATAAGATTGATGGCGAAGAAAGAAAAAATTAAGATGCTTTAAAACAAAGATTCCACGTTCCTACTATTTTATGTTTACAAAAAATTTAAAAACAAACATTACAATTGTTATTTATGTAAAGATTTTAATTGACATACCTTACATAAATACGTATGTACTTAGGCCCATTACAACGAAAATGACAACAACTTTACAACGGCCATAACATACAATATAAATATAAAACATATCTTTTCAACATGAAATTCATTTAATAAAAATTAAAATTTATAACAACGAAAATTTAAAAGAAAACATATGTATACGAAAAAGTGAACACAGTACTTAAAAAGAATTCATTCATTAGAGAGAGAGAATGATTGATGATTCATATCCACATGGCAAATGATTCATGGGTATTAAATTGTTCATTATTATTGCCGAATAAATATTCCAAAGTGCCGCTTAATAGTTATTAAATAATTGTAGTTGGTGTTTAACAAGAAAACGTTTAATTTTATGTTTTTTTATTGCATCACATCACATACGGCTTAAATTTTATGGGCACGTGAATACCATATTAATCGATAAAATCAATACGTATTTATGCAAACCATGCTAATGTGACTTGATTTAATTGGTCATAAAGTATAGGCACACTCATGAGAAACTCTGTTTTATTATTATTGTTTGTGCATATGTACATATATTGTATAATTATTTAAGTTATTGTATGGTACGTAGAGTGATACAAAAAAAACAATTAAAAATGAAGTAAATAAATCTGAGTTAACGTAGTCTCATACGCGTTTGATTTTTTTTTAAACATTTTGTTGAAAATTTTTGTAATTGCTCACAAGTTTTAGTTTAATTTGTTTAAAGATATACTTATTTACTTACTTATCTGGTCATTACAACCCTTTAGTCAGGATTACAACCCAGATTCTAACATTACTTATGCTGTGTGTGATAATTTTAGCCATGAATTTCGGGAACTACAGTTTAAAGTCGAATCTGAGCGATAAATTATTGAGAAACTTTTAATGACAATTATATTTACTCTTAGGGCCATTATTACAACTTGCCGTTAAACTTGCGTTTAGTTAAAGTTAACTTTAGCTAAAGTGAACTTTAAAGTCACCTTTAACTTATTTTCGTTATTACAACCTAATGATAAAATAAAGTTAACTTTTTCAAAAATATGGCACTGCCGGAGCAATGTCGATAAAACTGCTCAATAAAACAAGTTTTCTTTAAACGCAGTGGCAGTGTTGTTGTTTCCTCATTTTGTTTATATTTAAAGTTGGCGTATTGAAAATAATATATAATTTGGCAAGTTCTAACATAAACTTAACTTTAAAAGGCAACTTTAAAAAGTTAAAGTTAGGTTTAGCTTAACGCTCACTTCTATCTTATTGGCCACTTATAATAATGAAAAACAATTTATCTGCCCGTTGAAATCCTCCCTTTAGTTAACGGCAAGTTGTAATAATGGCCCTTAGAGTATTTGCCAGAAGGCTACTCAGGGGAAGTCGTCAAAGAAATATTTTTTGCTTAAAGATATGATATTATTAAATGCCTTTTCTTTATCAATCTATGCAGCTTTATTAAGTTACTTGGTTTTAAGCTTAACAGTTTCACTCTTAGTTTCTAAACAAACTTAATAAAACCTCTATTATGAAAATGGAAAAAACTTGGTTTCTAGTTGGGATTTTCTTCATAGCACTTTAGCCTGATAGTAATTAATGCAAGCTTTTTTTACTGCTTTGGTGCATAGAATTTTTATATTTTTCGGGATACAGTTATCAGTGAAGAATTGCGGGGTTTTCTGCTGGAAAAATTGATTATTTTTTTTTTTAATTGGTCATAACAACCTTTATTCAGCTTACAACCTAGCTTTTCACACCAACCTATGTTAGGTTTTTTAATTTTATTCATACAACTTAAAGTCGACTACTGTATTATATTACTATTTTGTTGGAGTTTAAACCTCGGGTTCTTCTCTAATAAGCCAATACACTACCTTCAAAGTCTCAACGGAATTTAAATTTACATCATTAAGCTTGTTCCAAAGTGATCAAAACAAACGGTCTCTGCAAGGGCCGCACTATATAATGAATGCATCAACTCTTTCCAGTCAATATTACTTATGAAAAATTTCTTAAACTACATTCGAAGTGCGTCAATTTACGTATGTATACATGTACTATGTATGCTTACGATTAATAATTAACAAATCTTATCATAAAAACGTGAGGATTGTAAATTTAGGTGACATCGTTTTGTTAACACGTTGGTGTACCTACAAATAAAGAGCACGTACAAAAAATATGGGCATACACTGTTCATTATTTATTTATTAGATTTTTAATTCCAATACAATTACAAATTTTATTTAATTATTACGAACTGAGTAACTTAGACCATATACTCAGTGTGTAGTGTAACAGATCAGAGTCTCTGGTGGGAATCGAACTAACGAGCCTTACGATAATAGTCAAGAACTACCCACTAAACTACCAGGGCACACACTGTTCTTTATAAAAACTAAACTTTATAATAAAACCATTTAATTATTCCATACCTGTAGTAGCAGTTCTTTAAATCTTGGTTTAGGCTTTAAAGTTTTGTACTACAAAACAGCGCAAAACTCGCTTATGCTGCAATTGGACAATACTTCAACCTAATTTATCATTCCATTGCATTTGTGAACAATTATGAACATATTGAGCAAAACTTTTTCATACTTAAGTGGTCATTCAAAATTGAAGCCACTGAGCCATGTGAGAATCCAATGGCAAATTCTATTTCCCATTGGCCAACACCATATCGAATGTTTGTTCTCTTTAAAGTGAACAGATTTCAAATGCGCGTTAACAACCTTCAGTCGCTGTAGCCTAATAGGTAATGTGTTGGTTTATTAGACGTGAAGCCACGATTCCAACCCCAGGTCAGACATCTCCAGCAAAACGAAATATAAAAAAATATTTCTTCGGCGACTGCCTCTCAGTAGAATTCTAGCAAAAATTCTGAGGGAAAATAAAATTGCCAAGAAAAGTTTCTCAAAAAATCTGTCGTTCGAAATCGACATTAAACTGTAGCTCCCGCCACTAATGTACATATATAATATACACACACAATATAAGTGATGTGAGAAGCTAGATTGCAATACTGACTGGAGGGTTGTAATGACCATGTTCACAAGCTTCGATTTCTTTTGTACTTGTTTAGCCATAAAGATTTTTTATAAACGACTATGTAGGTAGGTAGGTAGGTAGAGGTGCTTTTTCTTGGATAGACTAACTTAGGCCGCATTGGGCCCATTGTGCTACCACAGTTATCCGCTATCCCCTAGTCTCAAAACCACTCGGAGCTCCTGATGAAGCGATTTAGGCTACCAATGTTAATCCTTGACAGTTCCTCCTGATCATCCATGTAGTAAGTACCCAAGTACTTCCTTCTCCTTTGGCAAAGAGCCGGGCATGTACCCAGCAGGTGAGGGACAGTCTCTTCTTTTTCCTCATCTCTGCAGCTTCTGCAGAAGTCGTTAGCAAGATGTCCAAGACCAATGCGCCTCGCATGCGTACCCATAATGCAATGCCCCGTAATGACAACGACAACTACATTGAGTGCGCCTCTTTGGAATTTAAGTAGACTCATTGTGCGCCTCTCATCCAGCCTTGGCCAGATTTTACGAGCCAGTCTACCCGTGTCCGAGGCCGCCCACCTGTTGTTGACGGAATCTACGATCGCATTATCAATTATGAGCTTGCTTGGTTTGAGCGATGATTTCTTTCCAGCTGTCATTTATGGCTGAATGACAAAAACTACATGATGCTGTTTCAAGAAATTTTTTATGCAACCAACTCACGGATGCTGGTTAAGAGGTAGGCAATTAAAAAAGTCGACCTGCCCTCGTTAAACATTATTAGAAACTACAATCAGTAAATGTAATATATTTTATTTCTATTTTATTGCAAATATTTGCAATTATTTAACATAAACAAACTGTTAATAAAATCAACAGATTAAATACAAAATCACATCAGAAGTAAAATAAATTAAAAAAAAAAAGTAATAAAGTGACTGACAAATATTTACTGAAAAAATTTGTGTAATTATTTAATTTAAATTCTAAATGCATTAATTAGCACTTTAATGAGAATTTCAATAATAATAATGATTAGGAAATCATAAAAAAAATTTGTAAGAATTTAATTTCTTAAATATCTGCGCTGGAAACATGAAAGCAGAATATAATGAATGTTCTACTACATACATACATATGTATGTGTAGGGAGCCTGTATAACACGTTGTTGAAAAGTGACCGCATACATGGTTAATGCTTGAATTGTCGGCTGAAGATATTTGGTTAACCAAAATAAAGCCAACCATAACCTTACCAAATAACAGGTAAATTTATTTATTTTTTTTTTTTGTTAAACTTCATACACAAGAATCACACTAAATTAACCCAAAAGCAGCGTACAACCACTTGAACATATGTGGGATGGACGGACGGACGGACAGTTGCATGGATGCTTCAATAAATAAAACGACGTCACAGCTTCATTTAATAAAACAAACGAAGTAAGCAACCCAACAGCCAGCCAGCCAAGTTATACGTTTAAGCCGCTAAGAGACGGGGTCTCTTACTAGGTAACCGGCCTGTTCAATAGATCAATGAACTGACTTATTGTTGTTTGTGATGTTGTTGCTATTGTTGTTGTTGGGTGCGATTTTTAATTTCAATTTTTTTTCTTATTGTTGTTGTTGTTTTTGCTTTTATTTTTATTTTGTATACGTTTTATGAATTTGTATTTGTCTTGTATGATGATGATGGTTTTATAAAGTTTTTTTTATTTATTATTTCTGTATTTTATTTTATAATAATAATAGAAGAAGAAATAGTAGAAATGAAATAGTACACAAAAATAAAATAAAACTATTGAATGAATGAATCCAAACATTATTGTCATCGGCATCGGCATCATCATCATTATTATCGATCTCAACATGATAATTTAAATGAATGTGTAATAAATGATGGTTTTACTGGCGGTCTGTCTCTCTGTCTGTCTATAACATATAGGCATACAAGAGTGTCCAATAGCATGAAAAAAAACAATTCAAAATTCAAATCGTTCATCCATCCATCCATCCACTCAATACAATTCCATAAACAATCATCATCAAAATGTGAATTTAATTTTATTTTTAATTTATTTATTTTGCATTTTTTTTTGTATTTTCTTCATTTTGATTTTAACAATTTAATGCAAATAAACATAACAATAATATCAGCAACAATCAAACAAAATTATACGTAATTCATCAATGGAAATTTTTTTATTTATTTTTTATTTTTTTTACTCCATAATACTCGCATACAACCACTTTAAATACACAAAAAATTTTTGTAATTTTTGGTCAACAAGTTTGTTGCTATTGGTGGTTATTAAAGGAGCAGCAGTTTGTTTTTTCAATTTTATTTCGTGGTTTGTAATATTGTTGGCGGTCAAATTGAACCAGCCTTACAATTTGCCAACATTCACTCAATTGCACTCACTTGCCATGTCAAGTGGATTTTGCAGTGACTTTATTTAAATATTTTATACGCATTACTCGTCCACGAAAGGCCTCCTTGACTCTGAAATCGCGGTTTGTTTTTTTTTTTGTTCGCATATCTGACATAATGATATGCCATTGTCAGTATAAGTGATTTTAATGTCTTAACAAAACAATGGCCGATAGCGTTAATAAACACTTCCCCCTTATCGCGACATTTCAAGGTGGATTTTTGGTGTAGCATTTAAATTTTTTTAAATTGAAATTTTGCTTCCAGTAATTAAGTAACAATTTTTGTTGAGATAAAGTATTAAAAATTAAAAAGATTTTTAATCTTCTTCTTACTGGATTTTATAAAAAGACTTGTTTTTTTTAAGCAGTTACACCTACTTTCAAAACGAGCCCTTTTTATTAAATTAACGGCAATTTACTAGGCGGAATACAATTTGATATGAAAAACCGGAGCTAAAATTAAGTAGCAGCTCTCAAGGGAATGTCTCCGTACGTTATAAATGAATGCAGTTGACATTCAATAAATTTCAGGGGCACACCACAAATGCATATACTCTCGCCTTTATATAAAATTTCATGCCTAACACTTTACTAATAGCCACGGTGGGTAAATGTCACACAGAGTTATAAAGGCTTTAGTATGCACTCGCTATCTTTAAATTTAAAGAAAACAAAGTGTGCATGAGATATTATCGAAATTTTTTATGCATTTGAAAGACCTATTAATGCCATTATGCGTGGAGTATACATACATACACTCATACATAATTGGTCATTACAATCCTTGAGCCAGGATTACAACCTAGGTTCTGATATCACATATGTTGTGTGTGTTAATTTCATACATGATTACTGGGGCCTGCTGTTTAAAGTCTTCTCCAAACGACAGATTTTTGAGAAACTTATCATGGCAAATATAGTTTACTCTCAGAACAAGTATTTTTTCATATTTCGTTTTGTTCGAGATGTCTGACCGTGGCTTTACGTATAATAAGCTGCCTACTAGACTACGTGCAACATAACATCGTTTAAATGTCCGCTGGAAAGCATTAAAAATGTCCAATTTTCTATAACTCTGGTATATAAATGAGGCTAAATTTTACCGATAACATGTGTTACGTTGGCTCTGAGGACCCCTGTGGTTTATGGCTTATTAGCATACAAGAAAGAAAGTTCCACATGAGATGGTCACGCTCTCAAATCACTTGTGCAGAATATCCAATATGGAATGAGCTGTGTGGCGTATAGTAACATAGTGTTGATATCACAAATCGTTGGTGTCCAGATCATTCAGTTTAAGCCAAAAGAAATTGATAATAATCGGCCTTAATAGTAATGAACTGGGCCGATAATGCCGCCACCAAAAATCCACAAAAAATTGTGATTTTTTTTTTGGTATGTATTGGACGCTCTTGGATCTCTTGTGGATTACCACTACCATGGTTGGAAAGAGGGCTCTCTGGACTACCATTTGCATATAGTGTGTATGGTGTACAATTTCTTATATGTTCGAAAATGACCACTCATCTTCTAGAGAATTTTCATGTATTTTTGGCCAAAAAATCGATTTTGTCATCCAGAAACAGGCCTCATCGTTAATGATGATTTTTCAATCTAAATAACGACCAGTTGCCAACTGCTCCAGAGACCAATCAACGAACATATGACTTTAACTGGTAGTCTAGTAGGCAGTGTGCCAAACTATTAGCATGAGGGTTGTAGGTTCGATTCCCACCAAAGGCTCTGGTTGGCGCTTGGTATTATTTTATTGAAACTATATGACATTCAGTTTATGTTCCTCAACTACAGACTATAAAAAAGTCTATTATCACATGGCCATAATCCTCTGAATTGACGGTAACGGATCTTCTGGGGTCAGTTTCGAAAATGTACAACCTATCGTTACCTTCAGCCACTTTTTCCAGATGCAATCACTCCAAGTCCTCTAGGAGGAAAATTTTGATTGCCATGTAAAAGTAGTAAACGTATGGAGATCCATGCAACTTGAAGAGACCATTCCAATTTGAGAAAGAATGGATGGAAGCCGTTGGATAATCAGGAATATAATTATTGCAGAGTATTTTTATATTTTTTGTATTCAATGACCGCCTTCAATTTTTTTATTTAAAAATCCATCCATCATCCATCGTCTTCATCACCCACCACCAATGAATGTTTGTGTACAATTATCATTTTCTAGAACGGGGTAACACATAATAAATTATATTGAATATCATTGTATCTAGAGCAGGGACTAATTTACGTTTTAACAAATGATTGTTAAAATTTATTCAAGAACACTTTTTTTTCATTAAATCAATGCATTAAAATCGAAATCGAAGAAGAAGCAACAAAAATACTGATGGCTGATGACCTTTCCATCTACAGAATATCTTAAGAAACGTCACTCTTTTTCCGGTATCTTTTGTTTTCGTTTACGAAACGATATAAGAATAAAGAATTAAGAAAAAAATTAAGTTTTTTTTTCTAAATTTATTTAAGCATTTGGTGTTAAAAAATTAATTTGAATATTTCCAAATGCTTAACATGTTTTAAAATTAATAATCGAATAACACTGAATATCTAAAAAAAATGATGTGACAGATTAGAATATTTAAATATTTTATTTTACAAATAGAATACATTAATATTTTGTATACGTTTTAATATGAATATATTGAAACCGATACGTATTGTTTATGCAATTGTTTCTAAAATTTTTATTTCATTTAATTTAAATAATAACCAAAAATTCTCACTTTTAAATTACAAATAAATAAAAACTTGTCAATTTATGCAGATATTTATTCAAATGAAACAAATAACGCTTGTAAATGCATTTTTATTAACATTTCAAATATTATTTTAAACAAAAGAAAAATTTGTGAGTACTAAACAAAAGAAAAATAATTTATTTGGCCCTTCATCTTTCAAATATACACACTTAAATTAATTCATTATTATAATGCAGTTTAAAAACGATAAACTATACGATATAAGCAGACTACTGTATACCCTATACTGCTTTACTTAGATTAAACATAGTGAGGCTCAGACTATCGCGTTCAAATTCTGTATTTTCAGAACATTATGCGACCTACTACATACACTACAAATGTATGTACTCTTCGAGACAAACTAAGGATGTATAAAAATAAACGGTATTAAGAAATGAGTTCTGTGCACTGGTAGTCTAGTGGGCAGTGTGCCAAACTATTAGCGTGAGGGTCGTGGGTTCGGTTCCCACCAGAGACTCTCGGTAGCAGTTGGTATTATTCTATTGAAAGTATATGCCATCCAGTTTATAATCCTCAACTACAGATCTTACAAAAGTCTATTATCATACGGCCATAATGCTCTGAATTGACGGAAGTGGATCTTCTGGAGTCATTTTCGAAAATGTACAATCTACAGTTACCTTCAGCCACTTTTTCCAGATGCAACTTTTTTTCTAATATCACTCCAAGTCCACTATGAGAAATTTTTGATTGTCAACGTATCCATCGAGCGATAAAAGATGATCACCGGTGAAGAAAATTTTGTGCGAATAATCTGCATTGAAATCGTTTTCTCTAACACTTGATGAACATACCTACGACGTTGTAAATGATTAGCTGGTTTCAATCATTTCAATAGTTGTGCTTAATATGGATGAAAACTGGAAATCCACAGCCAATATAACCCATAATAACTGGTAAGGTAGGCCCAATTACTGAAAAAGCTGTCAAATCGATAATTTCTAATAATTTGCTACACTTTCACTAGCAGAAGTGATGTTCTCTCAGTGAGAACATTTCTTTGATGCACAGGGGTGATCTCTTACATATATTACTATTCTATTCTCTTTAAATTTCTTTACAATCTTGCCATTTCCTAGCAGTGTAGGCCGATTATGAGAACCATGTCATACCATAATGCTCAAACTAATTCTACGCCTTCTTCGGTTATCAAACGATCCTAATTCGTCAACTGCAAATCTTTCATTGACAGACTGGTGATTTTTAAACCACTAAATATAGAGGACAATATAAGCCTTTTTAGGAATTGAAGTCATTTATTTATCGAAACGGCATAATGTACCACAAAACTAAGCAAACGGCATTATTCACAGGCGCAGGAACCTCGACTGATACTGAGATCTCCAAAAACTCTTTAACAACACAAGTACGAAACATTATCCAAGATATACTGAAATGCTTTTAAGTAGGAGCCGTTATTTTTGTAAAGCGATATCTTTATAAGAGCTGCCGCCGAAACAAATATTACAGTTTAAATAGAATCAATTGAGAAAAAATATTTTTTCGATAAGTTTTTCAGAAGTCTTTGACACATTCACGACACAAATTTATGTCTACAGGTCATTAAGTAAATTAGACGAGTTTTGATTCGAATCATCTATTTTTCATATAATAAAACTCGCATCACTTAGGTGTAAAATTAAAACACACAACATAAGTGGTGTGAGAAGCTAGGTCGTAATCCTGACTGAAGGGTTGTATGTAATGTATATATGTAAATATACATTAGGATGGATTATATGATTCCTTATAATTTTCTGAATAGATCATTCGGTCGAAGAATTCCAACTAGGGGTTTCTGATCCCAACAATCGCAGGTTCCCCAAGGGACCATTGAAGTTCACACTGATGGCTCAAAGATACATTACAAGGCAGGCTGAGGTATATTTATTAAGGATTCTGATATTAAAACATTCGTATAGGTTGCCAATTTTGAAAGCCGGGTAATGCTTGTTGAGTGGCAGGATTTTTTCTGAAAATCCCTCTGATTTATTATAAATTGATTAAACTTCCTTCGTAACAGTTGCTGCAAACTGGCTGTCATATTAATTTTAACCCAAAACTCTCTTTTAAATTCAAAAAATTTTGATATAACCAACTTAAAAGAAAATTTAATTCAATTAGTGTGGAGCTAGATGGGTCTAGTCTCTAGAAAACCAATTGTTACTCCATAAAATGTATTCCGGTGTAGGGCATAATATTGGCTTGCTTTAGATGCCTTATAATTTTCATTTTTGGCTTTGAGTTGAAAATAAATCTTTTTTAATAATGCTTTGACATGTCTTACGCTCTTTTTATATTTTATTGTTGTTGTGCTTGGTTTTTCTTCTTAATTTTATTTTTTTTATTTTTAGTTTCAGTTTTATAACTCATTGAAGTTCAAGTTCATTCAAAACCACTCTGAAGGTGTAAACAAATAATCTCATTATATGACTTAATGTTGTTGTACGCTTAGCGACCGGCAACCAAAACAAAAAAAAAATTCAACAGCAATTTTTATTTTCTTGTGATTTACTGTTGTGAATCAAATCAACTGTAGTTTTGAATTTTTTTTCGGTTTTTTTTTGTTTAATTATAGGAGAAACCCCTTGGCATGCAGCAACCTTAAATAAACAATTTGCTTAAAAAATTTCAACTTAAACAATGACTAATGGATACACAGAGTAGAGCCGGAGCGATACCCCGATTGAAAGAGTCACAATTTTTAATTGCATTCTATTGACGACAAGGGTATTTTAATTTATCTTTAAAACTCTATATAAACCATCATTTTCGCAATATTTTGTCACTGAAATGTTGAAAACAATTAAGGTTTTTTTGTTTTGTAATTGATGCTATTCATTCGTGATTAAATATTGCATTGATGAGATACACTTAGAGAATAAAAATTTAATAATTTTTATTGGTATTCATTGGTCTTCATTTAAAAGAAATTACAAATTATTTTTGTTTCGCAAAATAATTTTGTTTTTGTCGCATTTTCATTACATACACACAGATACATACATTAAACCCTTTAAAGCCGCAGTACGACTTAGCTTCTTGCACCACCTATGTTGTGAGGGTTAATTTTATACATGAGTGGCGGGGCCAACAGTTTACAGTCGATTCCGAACGACAGATTTCTGACATACTCTTCACGACAATTTTATTTACTTTTAGAGCTTAGCATCTTGGCTTATTAGACGTAAGGTTCAAATTCCATGGCAGGCACCTCCAATAAAACGAAATACAAAAAAATATCTTCCTCTCAGTAGATTTCTGGCAAAAATACTGAGAGTGGATACATTGGTCATGAAAAGTTTCTCAAAAATCTGTCGTTCGGAGTCGGCTTTAAACTGCAGGTCTTGCTACTCTTGTATAAAATTAACACACACAACATAAGTGTTGTAAGAAGCTAGATCGCAATCCTGAATGAAGGTTTGTAATGACCAATTATGTATGTATGTATGTTATGTACCTTTCTACAACGACTGTAATGTGGATATTTTTATCTTTCTTGAAGAAGTACGATCCAATAATGCTGTCATTCCACTAATCGTAATAAACAGTTTATGTTTCACGCTTCATTTCCCACGCAGCAGTATTTCATGGTGAAATAGGAAACTTTATTTAGCATTTTGCGAATTATCAAACGTAACGATTATTTTTATACTGAAAAAATTTACACCAGAAAATCAAAATAGCAAAAAAATCAGCTTAAATTTTTTCCAAATTTTTACTCCTCAGATTTTTTTAAATTGAACTTTAGTGAGACTATTGAATTAAAAAAAAAATATTTGTAAAGTTATTCGTAACTGCCACAACAAACAAAATAGTAATCAAATATCATGGGTATAATTCACTCAACCGTAAATTTGCTGTAAAACATGGTTTTCTTGTATGTTTATTCCGTAGGATAACTTCTGGAATGCCTGTAGTGTATGAGTATGGACTTTATTTACGATTTGAGAAACGCTTTATTACAAAATTCAAGAGTTATTTTGTCATTATTTCTTTGAAAGGCACTTTTTTATTGAAAAAGATCTCGTATTAATAGATTTTGAAATTCAATTACAACACACACAGTAAACACCATTATTTCTCTAAGTGTAGTTAGACGGTGTGACCTACTTTTCTAAATATTTTTGACGCAGTTACTCACAGTAACACATCAGGTACACGATACTTAAACATTGCAAAAGAAGAAAAAAAACTAAAATACGAAGAATAAACAACGAACAAAATACCAAGAAAGAAATAAAATGGCAAAACAAATAAAATAAATTATTTGTATAAAGTTGACTTTTAATTGGTAAATCATAAAAATAGAAATAAAAACAACAACAAAACAATCTTAATACATAACACTTTAGAAGATAAAAAATAAAAAAAAAACAAGAAACAAAGTTAGACCAGTCTGCCAGCTACGGCTAATAAATAAATGAAGAGTCGTTGATCTGTAGCAGCAGTACCACCAGCATTGCTATGTATCAGTTTGAAAAGCTATTCTAAAACAAAGTCACAAAGCAAAAGCAAAAGCTAAATACCTTCAACGTCATTAAACTTAAGCAAATAACATAAAATTTCAAAAAATAAAAACAAAATAATTTGAGGAAAACCAAACGATTAAAACAAGTCTTGGAATTAATACTTCCGATTTCGTAGTGTCATTCAAAATTGTTAAAAAAAAATAAAAATAAAATTGATACGTTGAATAAAAAAAAAGAAATAGAAAAACAAGTTGAATTTTAAATATTTTTTTAGAAACGTTAGAAAAAAACAATCTTTTGTATACAAATTTACAGGCACTTCGTACGCATAGACGTATGCCAATAAGCAGACAGCAGCTAGCTAAGCAATTAACTCCGTTACAATTAAAACGAGCGTACTTTTTTGAAAACCCAGTGTTAATAACGTTTTGTATTAGTTTTTTTTCTCTTTATTTTTGTTTGTTTTGTTATTGTTGTATGGCCAACATTGTACCCGATACAATGTCGAAATCAAAAATTTTTGTATGCTGGCTATCTAGTTGGTCGTTTTGGCCATTTGTTTAATAGCCGTTAATTGATTCAAACAATCAAATCAAAAAATCAAGCAAGTACAAAGCATAACTACTGTTATTTCTACACGAGTCCCGGTTAAATCACGTTTTTTTTTTGCTCTTTTGCTTGAGTTTTATTTCACTTTTGTTTCTACTTATGCTCCCTTGACAAACTTTTAATTATTTCGTGTATTTAATTTTATTCTTTTGATAGCCGATTTTCTTATATCGCTTTTGATTACATCAATTGCCATATTTTTTTGATTTTGAAAATCAAATTCCATATTGCCACAGCCTCTTAGTTTTTCCCATTTTAAGCCTGTTTGGTTTGGTTTGGTTTGAATTGCTTTTTTTTCTTCTTTGGTTTTTGCAGCAACCTGTTGCCGCTTAGCAGCAAAATTCACTTTTAGTTGTCATTATTATTTCAAGTGTTGCAATTTGTGCAGTAAAAAAATAAAGCCAATAATAAAACACGCGATTTTTTTTTAAGTTGTAGTTTTATGCGATTTCCCCCCCCCCCAAAAGCCAATTTAAGTCTTGAGAAAATGGTAACCCACTTAACGAAATTAAATTCTTGGCGAATTTCTGTAATAAACTTGCTTTTGTTAAAGGAATTCCTTTTAAATATCACAAGTAAATAATAAAATACGGTTTCTATAAATAAAAGCTTATCTCCATAATGTTTATTATTTATTTGAATAGACAACTACGAGGAATAACATTTTCACCTTTAAAGTTGCATTAACAAATTGTCTTTATATCGGATACCGGCAGTTTTGAAAGCCGGTTCTAGCAAGGCTGTCAACTTCTATTCTGTCATCATAGTCGATGTACTTTGCAAAGAACTGGCAAGATTTTATAGAAATTTGTCGACGCTGTTAGGAATGTGCATCGTTACCGAAAGTATTGCTTTTGTTAGTGAAAATATGGCGCATAATCTGAATTTGTCGGTTCCGATGCATTATCAATAATTGGGGCAATTCTACGGCTCATTAAGGCATACATTGCTTTCGGATTTACATCTCCATCTATACAAAGTCCAACTCACACAGCAATTACAGCCTAACGTCCATTCACAATGGCTGTATCAGGCTTCCAACAACATTTTCATCAGCCCTGAATCTCTCTGTTTACAGGTAACTTCAGCATATATGGCTCAGAGAATTTAGAAGTGATTGTCAAAAAGCCATAAAAAGAGTTGCTATTTCGTGCAATTTATGGTCTGTAGATGTTACTGCGCCATATTTTTTTGAAAAATGACCCTGAAAGAACCATAACTATCAATTCTAGGCACTAAGACCTTATGATAACCAAATTTTTTAGCATGAAATTTAAGATTTTGATCTGGTCTCCACAAGATGTTGCCGCCTTGCATGAAAACTTTCCGGTAAGAGTTATTTTACATGTTGGCAACATCAATAGGCTTCAATCATATGATTTCACGTCCTTAAACTATGTCTGTGTCTGCCCCAAGGGCTGTGTTAACGTGGATAATCCCTTAACGTTAGAACATTTAAAAACCAAAATTCTTCATTCGTTGATACTGATTGCATACTGGTGGTACCTCTGAGCTAGTTTGCTTTGAAAACATTGTTAGAAATGCTGTAACACGTTACGATATCGTAATATATTGACATCGTAATATAAATTACCATAATCGGCGGTATTGGCACACGATCTTAGTTGGCGTGATGATCTATCTCTTGATATGCTTTTAACTCAGTTCAGACAAGCATCCTATACATTAGCTTTTTACTGTGCTTCGGCTTCTTTTGTTATGAAGTTGTTTTTAGGCCTCAACATTAATTCAACTACCTTTTCATTCCTGTCGATAAAATATTGCATTTTCATTCGACATTCTCTGTGATTCGTAGTTTAGTTCTATGTTCCCATATTGTTTCAAAGATTTGATGAGATTTATATTACCCTTCTACCATACCCAAGTATTTTCTTATGAGAGATCAGAAGAATTTATATATTGGGCATGAGGACACCGCTATTCTAAACAAATTTTAAGGAAAAAGGCCGATATCCCCTAGCTACCTCCACATTAGCTGGAGGTATCTAATGTGGAGGCCCCATTAGCTGGCCCCATTAGCTGTGTTAAAACTTACCTCCTCGCAAATTCATGAACTTAAGATGAAAAAACTTATCAAATGATATCCTTATTGCCCGACACATAATTCAACAAAAAATCGTTCAAAGGCATTAATTAGAAATCAAAATTAAGTCCGAATGAAGCAAGCTTCGCATAATCTTTTAAATTCAAATACAGTGCGGTTAAAAAGATTCAAAGTTAGCTCAAATACTCATCATAATAAACAATGTACTGATAGAGCCACGCCTATTTCCCTCTGTGTTAAGTTAAGTGTTGTGATTTGTATTTTACATATATTACAATAGAGGCATACTTCCCCTTTAATTTTCAAAAATTTTACTTACATTTCACGTGTTTGCTATTCAAATATGTACGTTTTTTTATTACATTTTAAGTAATGTTTTGGATAAAACATTTACAGGCATACTTTCCCCTGCTGAGAATATCCATAAAATTTACGTGCAACATCTCACGTCTTTAATTTACAAACACTCTAGAAATTTGTGCATTTCAGTTCGAGCATATGTCTAAGAAATCGTTTTTATTATACAATTACCTGTCAATGGCTTAGAATTATTGTTTTGAGATTTCAATTTAAGCCAATAAAATTTTATGGCATTTGAGTGAAAAAGAAAGTGTTGTTGATATATTAAACGGTAGATATTGATTACATTAACATGCTTCAATGCAAATGGTGAGTGACAGTTGAATTCAAATTTTTAATAGAACTGGATTTGTGTGAATAATATGAACAGAAAATAATTTGTGTTTATAAACATGTAAACAATTTCATGCTGGTAAAATTTCAATTCTAATAATTAAATTTTTGACAGCTTTAAAAACAGGTATTATTTGGGTTTCGATCGGCTGGCTATTGATCCCGGAAATTACAGTACTTTAATGGTGGTGAGTTGTTGAAAAAGTTGAAACATTTAAAAGTTTTGAATTAGACTCCCGTCTATAGTGTAAGTATACGAGTGTTTAATCACGTTCCATAGCACAAAAATAATTTAAAGAATTAATTCAAGAAGTCTTGAAAATATTTATTAATTTAGCTTGGATTACAACTTAATTTAAGTTAATCCTTGATGGTTACTCATAAGAATTTGCTACGTTTTTAACACGCCTCTAAAATTTACTTTGCATAGAAATATTTGTAAGAAGCGTACAATGAGCGACAAAAGTATTTATATGGCGGTTAATACAAATACATACATAATAGGTCATTACAGACCTTTAGTCAGCTTCTCCCCCCATTTGTGTTGTGTGTGTTAATTTTATACACGAGTACACACATATATACATAATTGGCCATTACAATCCTTCACAGTCAGGATTACGACCTACTAGACTACGGCGACGTCATGAGTGTTCATAGTTTATTATCGTGCTTATTGTCCGAGTCCCTTTAACTAGTTCACGTTCGTCCTTTTTGCCTGGAACTTCTGATATCTTATATCATCATCGGCTTTTATATCGGCTTGGTATCAATGGGCATAATGCAGTCAGCCCTATATAAGTAGGGCCGTGATTGTTACTTCCTACAACACAATCCACTTTTTGCATGGCTTACTTGGCTAAATGCTTTGCGGACTCCTTCGAAACTAAAGTTCTTCATACAATGAATTGCCCAATAATAATGCCGACTGCAATGTTATCTACGCAGGCAATATTTAAATGAGAAAAATCTTATGGTATGCACCGTCTTAAGACAAACCTCAGACAGCACTTTTGCGATCTTATTTAATTCAGACAGAACAGTTTTTATAAAAACTGGTTTCAGCAGACTAAGCCGCATACAAAATTAACTGCAAAAATATCAGTTTCATAACTTTCGGAAGCATTCATTAAAGCTTAAGACAAGAATTTTTAAAAAGATTGTGTCACAAGTTAAACTAATTAATAAATTTATATTAAAATTCTTAAATAATAATTAATTATGCATAACTGTGACATGAGATACATAATAATAGATACCATAAATACTACTCTATTGATGCTTCTAGAAAAAACTTAAAAAGCAATACCGGAAAATGTTAATTTTTTGTTTATCAAATAAAACAAAACAAAATAAAATAAGACCGTTTACCATAACATAACAATTAAGTCATAATGCAGCGATTAGAGGGTTTATCTTAGATTTTTAGATGAATTATGCATGCTAACCATTTACTTACCGGGGGTATACAACTCTGATCGTCTTCTTTCATTGGAAAGTTGGGAATTATTTGAATTTTTTTTTGTTCTTTTTTGGCGATTTTAATAAACAAATTTAAATTCAATTTTATGTGTGAAACATGAAGAGATACACTCATGTTTTTGTGAAAGAATAATGACTAATCATGGTTTTTGTCATTCCCAAAGTGTTTACGACTTGAACAATTTTTATGCGATTTAAATTAAACTGTTTTGATCTTTTTTTCCCCTGTTTTTTTTTTTATTTAAAATTCACAGCAAAACTAAAATTTTATTTTTAAAATAAAATTTTTTAACATCTAAAATAAAAAAACAAAACTGACAACATACGTATGCAAATTCTGTTTGTATCCAAAATATTCCCAAATAAAAATGCTGATTAAACAAACATTTTGCGAAAGACTTCCTTAATGTGGTTAAATGCTACGTAATAAACAGTGAGTGTGCTTTGCTACGTCTATAATAGTTTATTTAAATGAAAGTTTATATCACGTATGAAACTTAAAGAAGTTACCAAAATGCAATATTTTAATCCTCTTGGTTTTTTTTGTCAAGCAAGCATAGCGACGAAGTAACCTAACGGCCGAGCAGGCTTATTAAATGTGAGGTCACATTTGTTTTTGTTGAATGTTGTTGATAAGAACAGTGATACAAGATAAACAAAGATTAATATGTCCTGGTACCATGTTATCAAATTCTTCGCTTAGCCTTCTTATGAGTAAGAATTCCAGCCCCAATTAGGGGATTATCATCAAAATATCAAAAGTTCTGTGAAATATGCTTTTCTCATATCCTAATGATGGATTTTAATTATTTTTATATGACTCTAGATGAAGTTCATAATTTTAAGAATGGATAGATACGAACTCTGTTTAACCCTGGACGGTCACTGTTCCTCGAATCGGCGAAGCGCATTTACTCTTTATCATATAACTCTTTTATGTTTGACCAAATTTCGTTCTTTTTCTGCAACAACGTTAGTTGATAATGAAAGCTTGCAGTCAGTAGACGAAAAAAAATTTTTTTTGTTCGTCGATTTAACGAAGAGTAACTTTACTGTACAAAACTCACCATCCAGGATTAAAAAAATGGATGGCCAGGGTACGTTTACTCACTACAGGCTTTCGTTATCAACCAATATTGTTGAAGAAAAGAGCAAAATTTAGTCAAACATAAAAGAATTATATGATTCAACGAACAGTAACCATTCAGGGTTAAAGTGTTCTCCAATTCAACGAAGAGTAACCTTAATGTACAAAAATGAAGAGTAACCGTCCAGGGTTAAAGGCCAAATAAATACTGCCAAGAAATGAACGTGCATTTAAAAGACCTTGTGATTAAAGTTCAAAAATGTTTTCTGTGCACATAGTTCTCTTAGAGTAACAATATAAATATTTTTAAGTTCAAACATTTAAGTGACAGGGGCAACCTAAACTAATTATAGTCGTCGTCTAAAAAATAAATAACTATGAAGCCATAAATGCCTGACACAAGTTCAAGAATAAATATTCTTATTTGGAAGCGTTTTAATGACCATATTTTATGGCATCAAGAACAAAAAGCATGTGTAAGCTATTAAGTGATTTAATTTATTCCATACTAATAAGGCACCCATTCATTTAAAGCGAATAGTGTGGTCATTTGAAAGAGATTGGGAAGAATTAAATTTATGAAGACTAAAGGGTCTAATAGACTCTTTAGGATCTATTAAAGGTTAATTTATTTGTCCTAATAACGTTTAAAACCGAAATTATTATCAAATGCAGCTATTTAAGTAACCTGTTTAAATATCTCTACTCCAGTTTACTTTACTCCACTATTAACAAAGAAATCGTGTGCCTTTGTGATCACAGTTTATTAATTATTTTATTTTTAAATTTGTATTTCATTTTAACTTGTTTGATTTTGGTTTTGTTTTAATTCCTCTAAAGAAATCAACGCAATAAATTAAAATCATTTCGTATCCACACAGATGTCTCAAAATGACGAAAAATGCAAATAAAAAGTGCTTTAAAAACCAAACAGCTGTTTACGGTGGGATAAATGCTGCCTTCTGCTGCTACTGCTGCTATTGGCAAATAAAAGAAAAAAACAAATTTAAAAGCCGTTTAATTAACAACACAAATTAATACTATAAACATACATACACATACATATATATACATATATGTATGTATGTATGAATATATGCTGCCGAAGAAACCACTTGTTTTTTATTTGATTTGCAAATTTCATGCAAAAAATCTCGTGCTAATTTCAAATTAAAATTTTTTTTCCACTTTTTTTTTAATTTCTTAAGATTCCGGTTTTTATTTTTTTTCGCTTTTTTTTTGTTAAATTTGAGCGTGTTTGTAACTTTTAACCCACTGTTATTAATTGGGATATTAAAGCATTTATTTTAGCACTGACTTTCAATTTTATTTGAGAATTCTTGACACAACGATTTGCATAATTTTGGTTTCTGTTTCTTTTTTTTATTTCTTGTCATCATTAAAATTCCTTTTGGCGTTTGTGTTTGTTTTTATTTTTTTTCTTTTTATGGTCATAATTGAAACAAATAAAATTTAAGATTTTTATATAATTTTAGATTGTGTGGGAATTTTTATTTCCCACAAATTCTGAAAAAAACAAGGGATTTGTTGTCTTTCATACATCAATCAGCATGCACTTGAAGACATGTCGTAACAATTGCGAAATGTTTAATTAGATTAATTAACACATGGCATCATGGTATTAAATATTTGGTTTTTAAATAAATCTAGCTTGATTTTAAGTTAAGTTGACATGTTTTTCGCAGACTGTCGTTAACATAAATTTCTGTGCTGGTAGTAAAGAAAGAACACGTTCTTTTGCAACATGTGCTGAAAATTATAAAAAAAAATTTTTTTTTGGATTTTTCATTTTTTACTTTAATTTCCCTAGAATTCTTCTCCAGTATATTGTAAAAAAAATCAGCAACATACATGTGGTGGCATCATCAATTAAATATTATTCAAAATTTCACTGAATAAAATGGCATAATTTAAGCTTGTTCGTGGCAGATTATATTTATCTACGTTCCTTTCAGTTGCTTTAAGGACTATAGGACTGTGTCTATCTATATACATCTTAGTATTTTCTTAAATTTGTTTGCAATTGCTATATATTGCCCTACATTCTTCAACCACTCCACCCCCCCTCCGCGGGACTGCCGTAAGATATGACTTCGCGGAGTGCTGGTTAGCTTTAAAGCTTTATCACACTAAATTAAATTTCATCTTATTTCCTCCAACCTTCGGAGTTCCTGCTTAACTTCAGCCATTCTCTGGCTGTATTGGCTCCATATAATATTAGAATTCAACACCTCTTCCATTAGCCGGTTTGATCCTAAACTCGTTTCCCCGGGCCATCTAAATATGGGGTAGTATGTTAGAATATGCTCCGCATCTTCCTCCTCATCTACACAGTTTGGGCATATAGGAGAAGTATCGTGTCAAAATCTGTGCAGGTCCTTCCTGAAGCATCCATGACCAGTTAGAAATTGGGTCACGTAGTAGTTCATCTCACAATGTTTGTTCTCCATCCAAGGGATTATATCAGGGAGAAGGTGAAATGTCTATCTTCCCTTTAAATAGTTCTCCCATCGTGACTGTCATTTATGCATGGAAGTCCTTCGTTCCTCCGCTTTTATAGCTGCTGTTTGTCCTGGATACTTGAGACGGCGAAAGTATATCCGCCAATATGTCTATCGGTATTGTCTTTGCCAAAACCAGTACCACTTCCTCACACACTGTCCTATGGAGGCAGGGGTACCGATTGTCATGTGAGAAATGACGAACGTGGAAGACGACCAAAAAAGTTTGAAGTCGCTGGATTAGCAAACGATATTAGCTGAAGATGACACTTGGAGTCAGAAACAAATGAAAACAAACAACCATCAACTTCGGCTGCAATTTCAGATCGATTCCTATGAGGAAGTGGAAAATTGGGTGACTAATTGGTTTGTTTCAAAAGGCGAACAGTTCTATTTTAGTGCAATAGAATTGCATCAGGAGTACGACCTGGTTTCTCACACCACTTATGTTGTGTGCGTTAATTTTTATACATGAGTGGCGAGACCTACAGTCGACTTCGAAAGACAGATTTTTGAGAAACTTCTCATGGCAATTTTATTTACTCTCAGAGCTTTTGCCAGAAATCTGTTGACAGGAAGTCGCCGAAGAAATATTTTTTCATATTTCTTTGAGTTGGAGATGTTTGACCTGGGGTTTGAACAGAGGCCTCACGTCTAATAAGCCTAGACCACAATGACTCCACAAATTAGCTTAAAGATGGAAAAAAAGTGTGTAGCCAGCAATGGTCCAATTAAAATAATTTGTATTTGCAAGACATAAAATAGTTAATAATTTAAACTGAAATTATTTCAACTAGAATTGTAACCGAATTGTTTTTAGAACGTAATTCTATATGATTGTTATTTATTATTATACGTACTTCTTGGTAATAAATCACAACATTATAATATGAGGCAATCAAGAAAAAAATAATTACCATCTAGTGGTTATATTTATAATTTGGGGGTTGTCCACAAAATAAGTCGTTGTTGTTGTTTTTTAACAACCCGTTCTTTTACGTTTTATTGCCATTTGTAATAAACTAAGAAAACCCCGGTGGGTTTCGCTGTCTAAATTAGAGTTTATATTCAGTGAAATGAAACTAAAGTCAATAGTTCATGCAATAATAATTTCGTATTAATAATCGTAATAATTTTGATCAGAGCAATACATACAAAATATTACATACAGATATATATTGGTCTCTTATCATGCGGCCTGTTCAATTTCATCATGGAGAGTGTTTTGCGAAAGGCCTCCCGCTTGGTCATCGCAATGGTACTATTTTTCAAAAAAGTGTCCAGTTGCTTGCGTACGCTTATGACATTGACATCATAGGGCGTACCAAGCGAGATGTTACTGCTCCTTGTAGTGCTATTAAACGGGAGTCTACTAAGATGGATCTGGCAGTAAATGATGGCAAAACAAAGTATATGTTATCAACAAGTAGAGACGTGCGGCGTATTGATTGTCAGATTACGGCCAATAACTATACTTTTGATACAGTCAAGGAATTGCCATTACCATCAAAAATGATGTCAGTCTGGAGATCAAGCGCAGGATCACTCTTGCCAAAGGGTGCTACTATGGTCTCAATAGGCAATTGAGTAGCAAAGACCTCTCTCGTACGACAAAACTAATATTCTACAAGATGCTCATCCGACCCATGCTTCTTTATGGCGCAGAGGCATGGACCATATTAAGCACTGATGCAGCAGCCTTGAGAGTATTCGAGAGAAAAGTCCAACGTATGATCTTCGGCCCAGTGCGAGTGGCGATGATTACCGCATCCGATCCAACATTGAGCTGTATGAGCTCTTCAACGACATAGACGTTGTGCAGCGCTGGCTTGGCCATGTTGTTCGAATGGAGGAGGATGTTCCGGCGAGACGGGTATTTGATGCGGGGAACTGCGGAAGTCGGCGAAAAGAACGATCTTGTATGCGTTGGAAGGACAAATCGAGGAAGCACTGTCATCGATTGGTGTGACCAACTGGCGTAGGCGCGCAAGAAGCAGGGACGCCTGGAAGGATGTGTTGCGGTAGGCTGAAATCCGTTAATCGGGTTGTTAATGGTCAATTAACCTCATTTATCATATAACTCTTTTGTGTTTAACTCTTTTAGTTGATAATGAAAGCTTGCAGTCAGTGAACAAAAAAAATTTTTTTGTTCGTCGATTCAACGAAGAGTAACCTTACTGTACAAAAATTACCATCCAGGATTAAAATATAGGTGGCCAGGGTACGTTTACTCACTACAAGCTTTCGTTATCAACCAACATATAATTATATGATAAAGAGTAAATGAGTAACCAATTAAGGTTAAAGTGTTCGTCGATTCAACGAAGAGTATTCTTGGCTGTCTTCCAAAATGTATCAATACAAAGTTTGTATGCAGTTCTACTACTGTATATAAACTATGTAGATATGTAAAGTAACAAAACAATGCATCAACTATAAATCCGATGCCTGATTGCTTTTTGACTGCATTAAAAATACACATTTACGACGTATTGGAATAGAATACATTGTATATATTTTGTACAGCGGCATTATGAAACACGATACTTTGTTCAAACACAAAGCAACTAACATTTTGGAAGGCAGCCCTTAATGTACAACAATGAAGAGTAACCGTTCAGGGTTAAGTAAGTAAGTAAGTATATTGAACTAAACTCAATCAGATTTTATTAAAAAAAAATGTATCGTCAAATAAATTGCACAAATTAAGATGAAACGGACGCTATTCTTAATTCAAATAACTTATTTTGGCTGTAACAACTAATATTTTATAGCATGTTAGCATTGGTCTAAAAAGCGGTAAATCTAAGTTCATTCGCACTTTGTCTCTTTTTTGTTTATTTTCCTTATTCTTAGAAACACCAAAAAAAAATGTAAAGAAAAATCCCCGATATTACACCTTTCACTTCCAATATTTCAACATAATTTACAATCGATTTCGATATTCGTATTCTAAAACCATTTCTTTGCCAATAACTCAAGTTTAAATTTATTTATTTAAATAATCTAATACACGAGGGAGATGAGTAACTCCAACAAATAATGGTCTGATCTAATATTTTTGCTGCTTTTTGTTGTAGGAAAAGTTTTTTTTTGCACACAACAAAAAAAATTGTTAATTTTTATCACAAACAAACAACAAATGTGGGAATTTTTTTTCTTCCCTATTAAAGATGTCTGGTTTAGAATGTTATGTTTGAACTAAAAAACTTTTGTTTAAAATTAAGAATAAAAAAACAGAATTTGTTGTTAAAAAGTATGGTTATCAGCGCGCTGGGATTTTTTTGGCGGTAAGAATGACTTTGCAAATACAGTTAAGGTGTTAGATGCGTCAGTTTTAGAATCAGTCAATATTTTCAAGTAAATGTTGCCATGAGTTTTGACGTCATTTCTAAATCATTTCATAAGTAAAGTTTGAACTCAAATCTACAATGTATTCTACTATAATGTTAAGCATCTTGGAATTATAATGGGAACGACGTACTCTCACTGCACATATACATTAGCTTTCACAGTTACAAGTGAGTTGGCCACATTATGTTTTGATACTAAAGCAGTTAAGCCCGCTCATCTTTGGTTCCATTTTACATCTTTGGAATAAAGAAGCGGAAAATTCATTCAAGCCCTGCATTAGATATAAATTATAGGAGGGGAGAAATATTACGGCAGGGAAAGAGCTCAATTTGTTAAGAGTATGAGCTCCATTCACAAAATTTTCAAAAGAGCAAATAGCTACTTACGCTTTCTGCAATATCTATTGATTTAAGCGAACATTGTTTTACTTCGGTACGAGGAAGTTGTTCATTTTCTTTCTTTTGTATACATTTATTTACTTATTTAATTAATTGGTCAATATAACCCCTTACTGCGGATTACAACCTAGTTTCGCACACCACTCATCTTGTGTGTGTTAATTTTATCCACGGGTGGGACCAAGTTTTTAAACATCTAAAGCATTCTAATTAAATAAAAAATATATGTTTTAACGTTTCTAAATTTAACCCGAAATGCAAGTTGACAATGTCAATTTAAAAATTAAAACAACCGGTAGTGTTTCATTTCATTTCCTATCGTTTAAAAAATGGCATGGGGTCAGCCCTACTAGTTTGTTTAATAACAAGTTCTGTTTATTCTTTCTTATTTCATAAAATTTTAATTTATAATCGATATACATATATCGATATATGTATATATGTATGTATAAATGATAAATTTCCATAACAATTAAAAGTTATTGAAAGAACAAAAGAATCATTTAATGCTTCCAAACTAAATATTCTTTTCATCGAAGAACTATATTCAGAAAAAGTATGAATTTAAATGATGGATTACAATCACCTTAGGATATAATAAATAAACTTAAATTGATATTAACTCTGGTTTTAACACGTGGTATTCTGAATGAATTAATTTTTATATTTTTTTCTCTCTTGTAACGTTTTATTCACTTTGCTTTAAACAATTTGTGTTTTTTTTTTGTTCTTTTTAAGCAAATTATTAGTTTTATGAACTGTTTTTTATGCTTACGGCTGTGGTTTTAGGGCGCGTGCGCCTTTTTTAATAGAAGCTATGGGAAACACATTCATACTAGCCAGGCAACAGTAAAAATTTGAATAATAAAAATGAAGATGTAATCATTGAAAGATTATTTATTTAATGAAAAGATTTATAATCAAAAGGCCCAATTTTTATTGTTAAAATATAAGCCTAACAATATAAAAAGATTTCATTTTTCTCTAATCTAATGGGCAATTTACTGAACGTTTTTAACAAAAATTTTGAAAAATTTTTAAATTTTACAATATAAGGACCTAGGGGCTTACAAATAAACCAAGAATATCCTACTTAAAATAACGCTTAATTTAAAAATAAGATATTTGTTTTAATTCAAAAAACTGTAGTTCTTGACCTGTCAATGAAGGAAAACCTATACACAGGCCTAGTGATAGACCAAAAACCTTCAATACCATATACCACGAAACAAGACTGAAGTATTGAAATCTTTCCCAGAAAACTGGGAACTGTGAATTTCTTGGGGTTTAGCTTGGTTACTTAAAGGACTTACGGAACATTTGTCTAATGGCCACCTTATATGTCCAGAATCAAGCAGCCACATTTAGATTTAGAATAAGTGTTTTTAAGTCGCCGTAGTCTAGTGGCTTATTAGACGTAAGGCCACAATTCAAACCCCCGACATCAAAACGATATAGAAAAAATATTTCTTCGGCGACTTCCTCTCAGCAGATTTCTAGCAAAAACTCTGAGAGTAAATAAAATTGCCATGAAAAGTTTCTTAAAAACCTGTTGTTCGGAGTCGACTTTAAACTGTAGGTCTCATGTATAAAACTAACACAACCAACATGAGTGGTGCGAGAAGCTACGCCGTAATCCTGATTGAAGGGTTGTAATGGCCAATTATGTATAATTATTTCTAAGACCGAAATAAAGCGCTTTAACGTACAATCACTGAGATCAACGGGCAAACCATTAAAAATGTCGAATAAGTGCTAGTCTAACTCCAGGCAGCATAGCCTTTGTCTCTGTTTCTTCCATGGGAGACATATAGTGGAGAATCAGTCAGGGAAGTGCAAAACCTGTCTGCCTAGAATAAAAAAGTCAAAAGTGATAGTATTTGGGCCATTCTTTGAAAAGGGACGACATTAAAAGAGCTCTAAATTACTTGAACCTACAAGAAATCCTCAGGAAACACCAGAAAATTCGGGCCCAAAGTGAGTCACCGAATTATTATAGAATTTTAATCTTGATAAGCTATGGTAAGTTGGAATAGACATTAATTATGCAAGTCGAGAACCTCTTAAAATTAGGAAATGAACTGACATCCACCGATCTCAAAAGGACTAGATTATCACAGCAACTTCAAAAGAAAACTGAACCATTTACCTTGGCTACGGTTTTTTTAAACTACCGCAGCACATATCAGACAATGACACGCCAATGAAACTCTTACAATAATATCCGATATACTCTCAGCAATAATTGCGAGTATATGCACGACTATCCATAATAATTGACATCTTCAAATTATTGAAGTCGCCGTAGTTTAGTAGTCCTAGTGTGAGAAGCTAGGCCCTAATCATAACCCTTCAGTCAGGATTGTAATGGCCAATTATGTATGTAGTTTAGTAAGTAGTGTGTTGGCTTATCAGACGTGAAATCATGGTTTAAATCCCAGGTCAGACATCTTTAGCAAAACGAAATATGAAAAAATATTTCTTCGGCGAATTCTTCTCAGCAGATTTCTGTCCAAAAACTGAGTGTAAAGTAAAGTTTTTCACAACTCTGTCGTTCGGAATCGACTATAAAGTGTAGGTCCCGCCACACAGGTATAAAATTAACACACAACATAAGTTGTGTGAGAAGCTAGATCGTAACACTGACTGAAGGGCTTTAATGACCAAGTATGTACGAAATATACTCGGCTCATGCCTTTAAAGGTGTTCGTAAACTGGTTCCTTTGGGCGTATGTTCGGAGCTTTACTATAAAATAAGATCCAGGTTTTTTAACAAAAATTTATTTAAAACATGATGAATAAAAATAATTTTTTTGAGAAAACATTGCAATAAGAGTGAATTAAAAAATTTGCAATTGCTAACATATGGTCGAACCCAAGCAGTTTAATGTATTTTATTTTATTGATTTTATTTCTTATTGTTCTGCAAATATTGTTTTTTATTGTATTATTATATCATTTCATCATAATGAAATATTATTTACAGAAAACAAAAGATCAATTGATATCTGAAGCTCACCGACCTCAACGACAAATACAATTTATTGCAAGAAGAACGTTAAGAAACAAAATATTTATTTTATTAATCTTTTCTTAAACAAAAAAATAAAAAAAAACTTTTTCAAATACTTTTATGCATTTTGATTAGATTGCTTGGGTAAGTAAACAAACAATTGGAATTTTATTGTTGAAGAAAAAAAAACAAAATTTTTTTTTAAATAATGTTGAGGTCCTAACGCATGCGACGTTTGAATTTGTATTGTCTGTGCCCAGGCCATAAAATTATATCAGTTATTTGGAATATTTTTGATTTTTTTTTTATATATTTTGGCTGCAGTTTATAAATTTTAAAATTTATTTCAAAAAAAATTTTTGAAATATATACACATACTTATGTATATAAGTAGCAGTTAAAAATTGTTATAAAGTTTTTTGTTATTGTATACACAATAGCATGTAGGCCGCTACTTGGTTACCAGGTTTATTGAGTTTACCACAAGAATTTGTACATGACAGAGTGTTCTAAAGATTCTTAATTCTTAAAACAAAAATTAATAAAAATATAAATAATAAAATTTTTCACTGTTCACTGTTTCCACAACCATCTTCATCTTCACAATATTTTCTTAACAATCGTATTTTTTTTCTCTCTTTTATTTGCGAATTTCTATAATTTGTCTTCATTTTGCTAAATACTCAGTGACCTTCTGATTAATTATTTTGTGTTAAAAAATAAAAAAAGATTTTGCAAAAAAGTTTCAAACATTTTTTAAAAAACAAGCATGTGCATTGAAGGACAACATTTTATGATTTTCTAAGATGCCATAAAAAGAACTTTTTATGTCATTTAAAATACGTGTTAGTTTGTATATACAAAACTAAATATAGTATCAGATTTGGAGATAAAACATCATCATATTCGATGACAAAATTTTAATTCAATGAACTCTAAACTACTGTAGCAAGAAATTATTAGTTTTTATTCAAATGCGTGTGTAAATATTAGTTCAACGGCCTGTGGCATAGGAAATTGAAAGAATAAAAACATACATAACAACTATTTAGAGAAAATATTCGTATTAAAAATTAAAAGATCATTTAAAAAATAATTCATAGTTTAAATATCACCCACGCCGTAAATAAGTTATTAATAATTTCTAATCTCCGAAATTAACAAGTAAACAAACTTGACAACTTAGCAACGTTTTGAAGTTCATTGAAATGAAAAGTTTTGTAACTGTGTATGTGCTTTTGTTTTTAATTAAAAAAAATTATTCTTGAATCATTATTTATTGAATCAAGTTTTTCCAGCTATGCAAGTTCTAGGATGATAATGTTGTCATCTGTTAAAAATAAATTGGTTGTAGTGGTAAGGAACTTTACTTATTAAGTCGCTATCGAGGGTGGCAGAGCTGCCTCTTAAACTTAAAGTTTACTTGAAGTAAGTCGACTTATAACGGCAGATTCTCTCAGAGCTTCTGTTATCGAAAGACAGAGCAAATCTATTTACATTTCTGCATTTTCTTTTTCTCAAAATTTTAGAGCTGAGTTTCGAACTCAAAGTTCTGGTCTAGCCACCTCGAAATACACTACCCACTAGACTGCGGGAATTCTTTTAAAATTTGATTAAACATACATACATACATAGTTTCTCACACCACTTATTGTCTGTGTTAATTTTATACATGAGCGGCGGGACCTACAGTTTAAAGACGACTCCGAACGACAGATTTTTTGATAAACTTCTCATGACAATTTCAATTACTCTCAGAGTTTTTGCCAGAAATCTGCTGCGAGGAAGTCGCGGGAACCGTGGCCATACGTCTAATAAGCCAACATACTACCTACTAGACTATGGCGACTTCAAAATTTTAATAAAACCACTTCTTAATTGGCTTTTGTCTCTAGGTGACGGCATGGTATATTGGTTAAAGAGCTTGCCTACAAGCCGATTGTGTCAAGTTCGAATAGATGGTTTTCTAATTTCTCACATTAAGTGGATTTAACCCCCCAAATAATTCAATCAGAAAGCCCCCTAACTACAGAAAGAACAAAAAGATAACAGCATAAAAATATTAGCAGAAAAGTCAGTATTAAACTATCAGCAAGGTTCCCTATCACTACGTAGGAGGGCTTTTTAGCAACATTATAGTAGGACCTGTCAAAATGGGTCAATTATCTGCTTAACAGGAATAACAACCGATTAAAAGAACAAAAACAATTCAAAATTTTAATAAACTGCATCTGGATCCTATGGCAACAAACTTAGGCACACAAAAAAAAACGGGTATAGAGCAATGGAATGCATGAACTCATCGTTGGACATCAAGGTTTGCATATCTAGAACGTCAAATGGCATGATGAGAGATCGAAGTCGTAGGCATAAATGAAATGAGACCGAAAGATAATGAAAGTGCCATAGGAAATGGGTAAAATTGTAAGCTACGGTGAAAGAGAAGATGGTGGCTGAAGTAGTGTTGAAATAATAATGTAAATTTATTCCTGCTTATGTTTAGCTATCATTTACATCGAAAACATCATTAGTTTTTGAGGACGGATCATTGTATTCAACCAATAAATGAAAAACTACGTTTAGAGCATTTTTCCCTTGTTCCAAATTCGTCACTGATCTTGTCATAAAAAGAATACAAAAAAAACAATGTTTGTGCTTTTTGGCATTTTAAGCTAGGTATGTATGTTTTTTGTAATCATAAGTCACAGTGTCGGATTTGAAAATAGGCGATCAACAACCAAAACAACAAAGTCCCATTAAAATAAACTGAAATTCAGATAAAAAAAATTTCAAAAACATTAATATTGGCGAATCAAATTTAGCGTGAACTGAAAGGCATTGTAAAACATATTTAAACTCTGCAGGCAGCATTCTTCTTGAGTAAAGATTTTATTTCATACTGGTAACTAGTTGCAGCAGAGAAATGTTGATCAATGTTTCATAAAATATTACAAAAGCAAAGATTTGTAGTCTAGGATAGAGTCCTTAACTGAAGTATTTTCAAAGATAATATTTGAAAGAAAAACAAAATAAAAAATGTTAAGTTTTCTGTTCTAGCAGGCCTTTACATAATTTCGGTACTTTAAACTGTAACTTTTAGGCTTTCAAACTTAAAATTTGCAATTAGAAAAGACTTGATTTCATAGCTTATTTTTATTTTTATAAGAGTACTCCATCCAGCGTATGCTTTAAGAAAGTTTTTTAATTAAAATACAATTTTATTATTCCATTTTTTTCTTCATTTTTTTAACTATTTAATTTTAATTTAATTTTTATTTTAATTTTTAATTTTCTTTTAATCAGTATTTTAATAAAAAAAATTAATTTAATTATTTTCTCCATTAAAACATTTAAAAAACATTTCTTTTTTCCATTTTTAAAACTTCAAAAAAAATTTAATAATTTAATCTTTTTTTCAGTTATTTTAAATATTTAATTTAAATTTAATTTTTTTTAGAAAAATTTCCCTTAATCAGTATTTTAATAAAAAAAATTAAATTCCAAATTTTTTTCTCCATTTATTAAAATCAAAAAAAAAATTAAAAAATTAAATAATATTTAATTTAATTAAAAATTATTTAATTATTATTATGTAGATGTAACTGCTTTAATTTAATTTTTCATTTAAATCACAGAAATTTTGATTTCATCAACATTTTATAAAAAAAATTATTCATTTAACTTCTTATTTTAATTATTAATTATATTATAAATTATTTTATTAATTTATTTTTAAACGTTTTCAATATTTTAACACTGACCTTTAACAATATTTCCATTGCTATTGATTTTTTTATTTACAAAATTATGAAAAAAACATTACAAAAAAATGCTGGTCATTTAAACAACACTTCTGGTTAATAAAGAAAGATTCACAAAAAAATAATTAATTTATAAATAAATATAAATATTTTATTATGTAAAAATACGTAAACAACTTACTTGCAGTTTTTGAAGACCCTTTTGTAAATAATCTCATTTTTAATAAAAAATAATTGGGAATTTATTTCAAAATTTTTTGAAATTTATTTTGAATTTTGAATTAATTAATTTGTTAATTTTATTAATTATATATAAATATATATATTTATAATATATTTATATTTTTTAAATTCGTTTTAAAACTAAACTCAAAATAAATATGTATTTTTTAGAAACGAATTCTTTTTCTTTTTTTATTTTGTTTATAATTGCATGGATTTTTGAATTTTTAACAATTTATCATCACTTTTTTTTTAATTATTTATTTAAAAAATGTTCACTTGTTTTTTGCAAATTTAGAAAAAATAATTTATAACATTTGTTTACAAAGTCTTTGTGCTTTTAGTTTTTTTTTTGTTTATTTTTATTTCATTCAATTAAATTCGTTTATTTATTCTTATTCTCTATTAAATAAAATATTTTTTTTTTAAATTTAATTTTTTATTTTATTTTTTTTTTCGTTTTCTGGTTGAATGTTTTACTTATTTGGTCAACTTCTAAACCGTCTGGCTCTGCCAATATCAATGTTCATCTCATAACTGCTGCATAACCCTTTTATATAGACTTTTTCTTAAAAAACAGAAAAAAAACCTCAAAAAGTTTCTTGATAGTCAGTCGTCTGTCTATACGGTGGCTTTATTAACCGGTCTGTCTATTTAAGCGTAGATTTTATTTCACTACTACTGAGCTCAGCTCATGATTTCGGCTAAGAAATGACAAAGAGTTAACATAGTTACAGACAGCAACAGTCGCATGATATGATATGGTCCGGCCAGAAAAGCTACACAGCAGCAAAAGCAGCTCAAAAAATATAATTCTTGGTGCGTTCAAATATTCAGTTTGCCAGCTTAAATACAATATTTGCCATGGCATAGGAAAAATAAAAAAATAAATAAATTAACACAAAATTCAAAAGCAAAAGTAAAAACAAATGCAAAAATGAAATCAAAAGCAAATGCCGAAAATAAAAGCTTAAATTCTTGACCAGTTTCTTCTTTAGCCACAGCCAGCCGGCTAAACAGCAAAAATACTCCACGTTAAAAACTCTCGCAGCATAAGCATGTACGAGTATATGTGTCGTGTTTATACCAAACACTTTATGCAATTTAAGCTTTTTTTGCTTTAGTTTGTTAATAATTTAATCTAAGCTCTCTATTTTTATTAGCCTGTCTTATAACACACGCTTGTTTACACATTTCTACCTATACGAGGTAACGTGCAAGTGTAAAAGTTTAAGGGTTGCTAGACAAACACGCGCCACCAATTTTGTGAAGCCAAGAGTTACTGCTTTCCTAAAGGCCTTAAACTTAAAAAAAAATTAATTTTTAATAAGTTAAGCATGAAAAACTGAAGTATAGTTATACATATGTCTTGTTTTTGTTTGCTTTTTTATTCTTAATTTTTAATTTCTTTTCATCTTTACGGCTTTTTTATTTCTATTAATTTTGTAGGAAATTCATTGCCATGGCGGTTTAAAGGGGTGATGACAACAGAATCTGATTGCTTTTGTGCCTTTTGAGTTAATAAAATTGTACACGAGAAATGTCAATAAAATTATGATAAATAAAATCATATTAAATGTATGCTTTAAAATAGTGTATGACAACAGGTACTCTACGTAACTAATTGCAAAAAGGTTTTGAAGGTCTACAATTTTGTTTGTATCTTTCTTCATTCCATTTGATATCCATGGTATTTTTTACAATAATCCTTTGATTTTTATATGATCCCACAGTTTATTCTTTGTATATTCCTTTTCGTTCTTTTAAGGTTTGTTGAAGTTGCCACAAAAAATCTTTCCCACCTTCTATGTTAAAGTTTCATTATCCAAGTTTTTCTAGCTAAGCTGGCTGGATACTATTGCCTAGATACAATGCCTTCTTCTATGAAAATCTAATAAGTTTTTGTGCTCTTTCTCAAAAGTTGGCTCACTCTTCTCACATTTTTTGTTGATGACATCCCCTCTAAGATTTCTAAGATCTAAAATTTGTTCTCCTTAATGCAAACCTAGATTACTGGGTTTTGTTTTGTTGCTTTTTAAGCAGCACGAGTTGCCATCTCTTGTTAATTTTATTATAAAAGAGTTGCACAAATTGGAGTACAGTTACAACCAGACACATATCTACACTAACAATAGTTTCAGTCAGTTGGTATACAAAGGAGGTATGGACATTGTGTCATAGGTCGGTTTCTCAACTAACAATATAAGTATGTAGTGCCTATTACACGATCAAACTTTGTATGCAAGCACTACCTGCTGGCCACCATCAATAACTTGTAATAGAAAAAAATTGTATTTGCAAACTTGACCTGATAAATATCAAAAAAAATTTGGATATTTGACTATATAGTGTAGTAGTAAAACGCTCTCTCATCAGGTAGTGTTTGCAAAGTGAAGTGCAATTGTGTAACAGGCACTTAAGTAAAACAAACTGGATAGTTTGTGCCTTTCAGCAAATTAATAGATTACACTATGCGACAAAATACAAAAAATTAAATACGCCGGAGTAACTACCTAGTCTAAGTTGTTCAGTTAGTTGAATAGAACTCAAAAATACTTTTATTCTGGAAAAAATACACATTTTTCAATAAACACTTAATATCCATCAAAAATTTTGAAATTTTTTGAAATGAAAGCTCATTTGATGGGACTGCATATATAAAAATTATGACTAAGCTGTTATAATCTTTAAATAATAACTACGGTAATTTTTGTCAAATTTTATTAAACGAGGTGTCAGACTCTTGACAAGCGAATGCTCTTTAAGAATGTCTCCACTTATTTCATATTTTTTAATTAAATTTTGCAATTAAGAATTGCCAAACTTGATAAAATAAGAAAAAAAAATAATATTTTCCAAGTTTACCCCATTAAATCTCATAACATATAAGTTTGAATAAAATGTTTATGTATACCGTTTGAAAGGTATACCTTTCTTTCTATAGCCTTTCTAAAAAGCTTTAGATTTTTAAAATCGGTTCAAACATATTTGGGTAATCAATCAATTTTTTGTGAAAAGATCAAAAAAATCGTTTTTGTCAAATAAAACAAGTTTGGAGGGTTCGAGAAAAATAAAAAAGTATTTTTGAGTTCTACTCAACCTAGTGAATAACTTAGACTGTGTAGTTACTCGGGTGTATTTTCATTGTCGCACCGTGTAATTAATTAAATTAAAATTAAATTAAATTACTAGTCACAATCGGAGTCAACAGAAATAATTCAGGTGTGATCCGATTTTATAGGTCGTATTTTTGTTATAAAACTGTATTCCAAAGACCTCAAGTTAAAAAAAGTGGTTAGGACTGAAGTAGCCTTAGTCTGGTAGGTAGTATGTTGGCTTATTAAGCATGAAGCCACGGTTTAAACTCCCCTGTCTGACATCTCGATCAAAACGATAATATGAAAAATTTTCAGGAATAGTTTCTCAAAAATCTGTAGTTCGAATTCGACTTTAAACTATAAGTGGTATAGCATAAGTGGTGTGAGAAGCTAAGTCGCAATTCTGACTGCAGAGTTGTAAGACCAATTATGTATGTACATATATTAAAGCATAAGTTTCTATTTTAAAAGTGTATATTAAAGTCCTCTAAATAAAGATTAAAATAAGTGATACGTGCTAAATTAACGAAGAATTTAAGCATTTACAGGATACATATATGTATTCAATAATTGTTTTAATATACATACATAATTGGTCATATAACCCTTTAATCAGGATTACGGCCTAGCTTCTCACACCACTCATGTTGTGTGTATTAATTTTACACATGAGTATATTATTTAATATATCAAGTCAATATAAAAAGGTAATATCATAGTTGTAGACAGTCTTTCTTTTCGTTTTTTTTTTTATCAAAAAAATGAATAAAAAAATTTGGCACAAGCGAATAGAAATTCACAAACTAACCAACTGTTATTACTATTGGTAATAATGGCGAAAAAGCAATTAAAAGTAGATAAAAGAGATATTTTTATGACAATAATCAGCTGCTATAAATCAGTTTTAAAATTAAAAAAAAGTACCATTTCTCTACTCATAATTTGAACTTTAGACTTTCCCCAAAAATTAAAAAAAAAAAAAATTGCGAAATTTAGAAGTTTTATGTGTTTATTTATTTATTTGAATAATGTTTACAAAATATTCTTTAAAATAATTTAAATAATTAAGAAATATATTCGAGGTATACACATATATACTATGTCGAATAGTAAAAAATCGAAGAGCACACCAAAACACGACTAACCTTTTTATCTGTCAAAAACAATCTGAAAATCCAAAATGGCTGATATGTCTACCAACATAACAGAAAAAAAATGCGAAAATCGAACATTCGTAACTCACGAAATTTGAAAATAACGGTTATTTTTTGATCACACCTTGTATGTATTCTGGGCGTTGAATCAAACGGACTATAAATTTAGAATCCCATTTAAAAATCATTTCTGACGCAGACTAAGGGCCATTATTACAACTTGCCGTTAACTAATTGGTGGATTTTAACGCGCAGATAAAGTACCCAATAGAGTACCCAATAAGATAGAAGTTAGCGTTAAGCTAAAGGGAGGATAATCATGCCGTTAACTTTTAAAGTTAAGTTTATGTTTGAACTTGCGATATTATATATTATTTTCAATATGGCAACTTCAAATATAAACAAAATGAGCATATACAACAAAAAAAACGAAGACCGTCGTTACCACTGCGTTAAAAAAAACTTGTTTAATTGAGCAGTTTTATCGACGTTACAACGGCACTCCCATATTTTTGAAAAAAGTTAACTTTATTTTATCTGTAAGTTGTAATAACGAAAATCAGTTAAAGGTAACTTTAAAGTTCACTTTAGCTAAAGGTACTTTTAACTAAACAAAAGTTTAACGGCAAGTTGTAATAATGGCCCTAAGCCTAAATATATTCGAATATTAATTAATGGCACAGAAAACAATTTTAGTTTAACTCTCTTACACTGCATGGAATATTAATCGGGTGTAAATTTCGGTAGTAATTATTGAAAATATTAAAATTCTTTCTTTTTATGACAATTTTTTATCTTCGATTTTGAATGACCTTTATGCCAAACAACTTCTCACGAAAAAGAAATTTTCTATTTTTATTTATCTGTCATTTTCAAAAGGGGGTTTCTATTTTGAATTCATTTTAAAATTTTAAAACAATTAAAATAATTTCTTAAAACATTAAGTGTTTCATCATAATGTTCATATTCTCTAACCCCTGTCACACACAAGCAATTACTATAGCACAGGCGATTTACTTTGAGCACACGGTATCAAAACCATTATACTTATACAAGCATTTATTATTAATAACAAAAAAAAAACAACAAACAATATTTCTGGTAATCATGATTTTACAGAATAATTTAAAAAATTTAAAATCAAATTTTTATATACGCGACTATTATAAGCAAAAAAAAAGAACGGTTTCTATGTAATTTAAAATACACGGATTTCAAAGTTCAGCTTCCTTTTTGTAACTGATTGGTCATCTGACAGGTGCCAGGTCTAAGCTCTACAATTTACTTTAGCGTAGCGTTGTCTCTCTTTGCCTATACTGGTTGTGGCTTATGTTATACTCTCTGAGCGTCAAGCAGCTTCTCAAATAAATTAATTCGTGGTGTATTAAAGCATTCCAATTTTTAATATTTGAAAATTTTCCAAAAGCAACGCGGTGATTAAAATTGCTTGTCTTCTTCTATATTCATACCCAGAAGCTTATCGTAGTAATTCTGTCTTAAATGTGAGTTTAATTTAAAAAAAACATACTCAAACTTGCAACCCTTTTGCAAGTAATTTTAAAATTAACTTTTTTTTAACATTAAAAATTATTATTTTTGATCTTTAAGATGATTTTCTATAAATAGTTTTACTTTTAAAATTTTAATTACTTTTTTGTCTGCTAAAACGATGACTTTTAAACTCCTAAAACAACAGAAATTCAAGTTCAAGATTTTATTTTTTTTTTCAAAGAAATGTGCATGAGTTTTAAAATTAATGTCAAGAAAAAAGTTTCAAATGTTAAATTCACTATAAAATTAAATTAAGAATTAAAATTTAATATAGAATTAAAAATTTTGAAATTCAATCAAAATCCAAATAGAAATACCAAAAATACAGGCATGAAATATGTATGTCTTATACTGTGTTAATAAAATGTTTTAATTATTCGGAATGTGATTAGACTATGGAATTGGTTGTGCGTACCAAATTTTAATAGCATTTCTGAATAGAGGCCTTCCTTTAATTTTTAAAATATTTTTCTAACAGGATGAAAGAAAAATTTGCCTTAAATTATTTTCATATTTCATTATTTTATATTTTTATATCGCTATTTACTTCCTACATAAAATAAATAAGACTACGTTTAAGATACCTTCTGAAAATTGAAGTAAATTTCTCTAACTCCCAACAGGAGCACATGAAGTCGCCGTAGTCTAGTAGGTTGTGTGTTGGCTTATTAGACGTAAAGCCAGGGTTCGAGCCCCAGGCCAGACATCAACACAAAATACAAAAAAAGAATTTCTTCGGCGTCTTCCTCTCAGCAGATTTCTGGCAAAAACTCTGAGAGTAAATAAAAATTGTCATGAAAAAGTTTCTCAAAAATCTGTCTTTCGGAGTCGACTTTAAACTGTAGATCCCACCACTCATGTATAAAAATTAACACACACAACATAAGTGGTGTGAGAAACTAGGACGTTGTACAATGGGTCAATTCGACCTCCGGGTACTGTACTTGTATTAATTGACAATTACACGTCCTCTAACATAACCTAACCTAACCTAACAGGAGCACATCGCAAGATTTACTTATCTTTGCTGTCTCTAATTCAAGTTCTCAAAACCAGATGCGTTCTTTTCGATGGTTGCTCTGAAAATTCTAGTTAATTGTGATCCTGGCTCCTGATTCCGTACAAACTGCTACTTTCTACCATAGTGGTTCTCAACATCTGCACTAGGACAACTGTTTGTTATAATAATGCTCTACAATTTGCAAACTAACCGAATGTTTTGAATCTGCTGATATTGCAATGCGATGTTGCTGGTACTACATACATACATAATTGGCCATTACAATCCTTCAGTCAGGATTACGACCTAGATTCTCACACCACTCATGTTGTGTGCGTTAATTTTATACTTGAGCGGCGAGACCTACAGTTTCACGTCGACTCCGAACTACACAATTTTGTGAAACTTTTGCATGGCAGATTAATTTCTCTCAGAGTTTTTGCCAGAAATCTGCTGAGAGGAAATCGCCGAAGAAATATTTTGTTTTCATATTTCGTTTTGATGCCTGACCTCGGATACGAACCCGGGCTTAACGTCTAATAAGCCAACACACTACCTACTAGACTACGGCGACTTGCTGGTATTTCGCATGTTAAATCTAATGTCATTGTTTTTAGGTATAGTTACTTGGATACCGCTTCAGCCTCCAATTCAGACATAGACATAGAGTCGTAGTCATTGAAGTTGAAGCGAAATATATCCTCTATGTTTAGATTATTTAGCTGGCAATTTTGACGACAGGTTCTACCACTTGCCTTTGACGTAATTTTCGCAATGATGCTTTCAATAACCCCGATAGAGGGCAAATGGATAATGGGTAACTTTCACGAACCTCAACATAACACTTATGGGGCCGCTTTCCATATCTATTAAAAGAGAGAATATAAGCTGTAAGGTGTATAATTTGTATTCGGTTCAAACACACAAATTACTTCTAAATTATATCGATGAGTCCCACTACTATAAAGGTTTATTTCTTACATATATTGGTGTGTTGATAGATACTACGATATAAAACAGTTATAAAAGGAATGAAAATTTTGTAATTTTAACGTTTTCTTTTTATTAACAATATGGCAAGCTAATATTAAAGCTTTTTTTATATTTTGTCTGCTTTATAAAAAGCTTTCTACATTAAACTTTTGTTTAATAAATGCTAGTATGCAGTACTGTTAAATAACAATAATGTTAACATAATCGAAATCAGTTAAAGAAGCTTATGAGCCAAATATGTGCGCATTTAAGTATTCAAATTTATTAAAACAAAAAAATTGAAAACCACTCATGGGTGATGGAAGAGAGTCTACTCTATTTATACATTTTCTTGACTATTTTTAATTAAAGTATAGGTCTTTCGCCTTCCGCGGATTTTGAATTTGGGTTTGAATCACGAATTTAACCACTACACCACGTCACTATTAATCACTCTTTGAAAAGGTTTATAGAAATGGTTGAATACCATTTCATAGTTAGCTGCAGCTTCATATATTAGATGAATAATATCGCTATTTAGTCTTACAGCTGGTATAATATGTTCTTTTTAAGAGAGTTTTCTTGGTCGGGAATACTCCATGGTGCACAATACAATACGTTGATCAGCTTTCATCACACTTGAGTATCAATTTGATTACAAAGTTAGTCATCATCTTCTGCATTGGTTAGGAGCCTTGGACTGCATAATTTCCTCTCATTTTAAAAGTCAAGAAAAGCGTATAAGAGTACAACACCACTCTGAGTTTATGATCTTTTTGTATAAAAAATTCTTTATTATCGTACACGTTATAGTTAGACTAGAACAAGTTCCAATATCTCATGATTTCCGGTGTATCAGAAATAGATCTACTGTCAACGTGTATTGTATCTTGATTGATGGCTAACTGCTTTTCCTGCTCCAAAGTTCAACAACAAACGTGCCAAACAATACATATCATATGGTACAAGGAGAAACATTTTGCATTGAAAATAGTAGGTTAGGTTAGGTTAATTAAGACAAATACAGTACCCGGAGGTCGAATTGACCCATTGTACAACGCCCTAGTTTCTCACGCCACTTATATTGTGTGTGTTAATTGTTATACATGAGTGGCGGGACCTACAGTTTAAAGTCGACTCCGAGCGACAGATTTTTATTTATTGAGAAACTTTTCATGGCAATTTTATTTACTCTCAGAGTGTTTGCCAGAAAACTGCTGAGAGGAAGTCGTCGAAGAAATATTTTTTTTTCATATTTCGTTTTGATGTCTGACATGGGATACGAACTCGGGCTTTACGTCTAATAAGGTAACACACTACCTACTAGACTACGGCGACTTCTAGTCCAGAGAGTGCTCTTTCCAACCGTGGTAGTGTACTAATTTTGTGAATCGAGATTTTCAATTTTAAAAAAATCGATTTTTTTGGCCAAAAATATATGATAATTCTTTTCTATTCGCCGTAGTGTTAGCTTATTAGAAGTACATCAAAACGAAATATGAAAAAAAAAATATTTCTTCGGCGACTGCCTCTCAGCAAATTTCTGGCAAAAACTCTAAGAGTAAATAAACTTGCCATGAAAAAGTTTCTCAAAAATCTGTCGTTCGGTGTTGAAGTCAAACTGTATGTCCCGCCACTCACGTATAAAATTAACCCACACAACATGAGTGGTGTGAGAAGCTAGGCCGTAATCTTGACTGAAGGGTTGTAATAGCCAATTATGTACGTATGTATGATTAAAAATATTATGTACGTCAGAAATTTGTAAGCATTTGGAATGTTTCTTCTTTCTTTTCATATTTCCTTTAATAAAATTTAAATAAAGTTCTGATACCTTATTCTACTAAAAATAAAACAAAATACCAACGAAGCCCTGTGACTCACTCACACCAAATAAAAATTCGTAATGGACGTTAAATTCAGAATTGATTTACAACTTAATAGCTACACTTATAATCTCTTATTCAAGATAATTTAATAAAAATTATACGAATAATATTGATTGACTTAACACACTTCAAATATCATCAGCAAACAACAATAAAATGTTAATACATGCCACAGCACTTCAAATCAATTGATAGGGAAAATCAAAACTTTCGTTATGACTACCGTTTACGGCAGATTTTTTAATAACGATGATATAAAAATAGATTCAAATAGTTTGTTTTTTTAAAGATATTTAAAAGAATTTATTCATTTCATAACTTCAATTAAAATAAAACAAAAAAAAAATATTTTTAATGTATCATCCGCACTACAAATTTGAGAAGATTTTTCATGGCAGTATTTACTCAGCAGTATTTTGGCAAAAATTCTGAGAGTTAAAAAAAATTGCCATGAAAATTGTCTTAAAAATCTGTCATTTCGAAATCGACTTTAATCTGTAGGTCCCACCACATAGTACATTAAAAATTACTTTCAGAGCTTTGCCCAAATTTCTGCTGAGGGAAGGCCATATTTATTTTCTTGAAGGTTTAAGAGGGGAGGTTTGAACTCTAATAATAATAGTCTAACGCACTATTTGGCCCACAACTTTCAAGGAAAGAAAACGTGTCCATGCCGCTCTATAACATTCAGACTTACCCTGATTTGCCGCTGCCACCAATAACTTGCTTTGGAAAAGAAACCTCCTGCATGTTATTATTGTATCTTCTTTAAGTTCTTTTAATGAAATTATTCCAGCTAACAGGTAATTTTGGTCATCTAAACAGGTCACACTATCGCAGAAGAAACGTCCTCTGTGAACATATGTTGAATGTAATAATAAGGTACTCTTGCTGTCTTGTCGATTGAGTCTGAATAGGTGTTCCTTAATCGTTTATGATGTTTATTTTCAATGTTCTCCCTTACAGGGAGTCCAAGGTCAGGGGGCTATCTGGTTTAATTAATTAATAATTTTCCCAGAGTTTTGAACCAAAATTTCTTGCGCTCGTAGCCAGGCGGTTTAACCAATGCTCGGCGCCACCCCAATGGTTTATGGCGAAGTATGAGAACCTACCCTTTATATCGGTACCCAATGCTCAAATCTGGCGCTGCTCAGCCAACCTAATATAGACAACTTTATGTCTTTATCTAGATTTTAAGTCCTATTCTTTAAAAAAAAAATATTTCTGTTTCAGAGCGTAAATCATGAGTGGCGGGCATTTGCCCATAAATTTTGCATTAAAAATGCTTAATTGAACTCTTTAACAGCCTTACCAGTGTTATCGTTTGGCAACATTACCAATTCTCCCACATCTCTTCATACTTCAAACTTCATATGAAATTTTTTTCCATATCAAAACCTATTTAGGCCAGGTGAGGCTCTATACCAAATAGATACAATCAAAATTCAATTAATTTTGCATTTGATTTAAGCCTTTAAGATCCGCAACCGAATATAGAATGTGGGGCAGCGTTATATGGTATCAGACAACGACTACCAATGGGACTGCTAACGTAGTTTTCGTCATTATTATCATAAATAAAAACGCTTTAATGGAAATGAAACAAAAATTTAATAAAAACGAAATGCGAAAATTTATAAACTTTTATCTTTCTCTCGCCCTTATCCATCCCTCCACACGCGCATTCTGTGACATGCTCGCATGAACTTCATAAACGTGAAATCCTACAAAATCAAATGAAAATTTATTTTCACAATAATATTGTGAATAGAATATCACATTAAAAATTAAAAAAGTTTTAATTAAAAAAAAGAGAGCGGGAGAGAGAGAAAAGAATGGAAAACGGATAGGAAGACAAATGTCAGGCTAAATAAATGTTAATAAACGGATACAGACAGTCAGTTAGACAATCAAATGCATGATGAGTATGCTTATCATAACATAATACGCGTATGGGTCACTGCACGTCGAAGTTGTAACAAATTCTGTAAGTTTTATTTGATATACACATAGTTCTCTAGAATGAAAAGGAGACTCTTTAATGTAAACCAAGATCAGAATTCTGTGTTTATTCCTAATAATATTTTTCCTAGCTTCGTAACAAGTTTAACATTATATAGCAAATGTGAGTATTAAAATATTTTATGAGAATGTCAGGGATCATGAAGGTGTGATTGTATTTTAAGGAATTTAAATTCCTAAATTTGTTTTTAAAGCAGTTGAATTGTTACAACACTAAACTTTTTAATAGCAAAATGAGTATAAAATTACGAACGACGACGTGCACCACTTTTGAAATAATAACAGTTTCCAGGAAATCAGTTTTAAGTACTTCTACCCAATAATAGGAGATATTCCGATCACAACATTCTTTCTAGTCAATACTGCGTTTATCTAAATCATACTAGAACAGATCAACGAACCCCAACTTTGTATCTGTTTTCCGTTGATTTCTAGAAAGCTTTCTGAAAAAATAAAATATCTGAATTGTAACTGAGACAGTATACAGTATTTTAGTGTAGAGCGTTACAAAGAGGTGCGCTATATAACTAATGCCTTCACTCCCAACAGCGTTCATTCTTTGGAACTCATCTTAACGATCTGACTTACGTTGGGCTAATTTCCACGAAGCGAAACCAATAGCTTAGAAGAATGCTGAAATGCTGAAAAGTACCATTTGCGAGTAATGCTAATAAAAACGACAACTTCATCCTCCCCGATAATAAGCCTGTAGAAAATGTACAAAGTTTTCCTTATCTTTACCACCAAATTATGCCAGATGGTGGCGATACAAATTTACTTCTCGGATTCTTCGTCAAAACAAAGCTGCCGTCACTCCAAGGTAATACTAATGCATGCAACGTAGTATGTAAAGAGTGGCCGCAATTCTGACTAAATTATTGTAACGACCAATAATGTATGTATGCAACAAAGGGCTGTCTAAAGCAGTTCCTCATCTCCTTTTATTAATTTTCGTTTTGTTTCCATTTCATTAACCAAGCTTTTTTTAGAATGCATGATAAGAGGTCCATCTATCGTTGAACTGAAACACTGCCTGTGACTGTGTTAGGTCAGTAGTGAGGAATTTTGCTTACTTAGACCTCGTTTTTCTATGGAGATGGCTTTGTCTGACTCTTGTATGAAATTTGCTGATATTATTTTTACTTTCCTCGCATTCAAACCTAGATTGCCCAGATTTGTAGCCAAGCACTTCAACGGCTTTTTTGCGATACGTCAGAATGTTCTCTAAGAAAAGAAGCTGAGTTAGATCGAACCAGCCTACCTTAAGCCAATTGATCTTCTGGTATATGCAGCACCTACTGGTATTGAAATTGATATACAATGACTGACTATACATATAAGAAATTGTGATGACTAGTAACACCTTCCATTGATTCATGAATTGGTCCTTAATAGATCACATTGTTCTTTTAGAAACCTTAACGCAAGTCACACTTTAATAAAGGCAATCAATAGCATTAAACGATATTAGTTGGTTAAGATTGCTACTGTTGAAACATTGAAAACGAGTGATGAGTAATGATGAGTGCTATTCACGATCTCAGACTTTTTGTCATTGGATACTTTATTATGTACCATAAATTTTTCTTAAGGTGGTTACTTAAGACTGTAACCAATCTGGGCGGTAACGATAACCAATCTGGATGGAAGAATATCTTATTTGTAAAAATCTTGTATTCCTACATCTATACTTTTACAATTTCCACACTTTTATTTTTCTTCCTTTAGAAGTCCATTATATTTATGTTATTCTTGCATAGAGCGACCCATATAACAATGAATGTTTTTTTATTAAAGTCGCATAAAAATGAACGAAGAGAAAATAATGCATTAATAAGTCTTCTTTATTCATAAGTTTATAATTCATACATGTTTCTTGGTCCTTTGCCCGCCCAAAACAAAGGCCATGTTTGTGTGTGTCTAAATTTTAATAAATTTCGCTGGTAGTGGAAATGACGGTCAGTTGACTGCAAATCAAAATATAAATTTCCCATTTGATTAATTCTCATTTGTTTGCCACACTTTATGACATTTTCGCTCTTTCCTCGCCTCGTCTTTAATTTTTTGATAAAATCAAATCATATCGCTTATAATCATCGTTCATTTAATCTACAGCGTGGAATGTATTTAGTATTTGTTAACGTTTATTCTATTGTAGCCTCTGTATGTGTGGAAAACAGGATGTACTTACCTGTTGACGTTGTTTGTGGTTTATTTAAATGTAGAGGTGCGTCTGCTGGTATTTGTGCGGAAAATGTTTTGCGTTATTTTCACCGTTGTTATCTACATTTGTCTCGATTTTGTTGTATAAAAGGATGTTTCCATTGTGGTCTAGATTCACATTCACTTCAAAGTTCATCGTGAGAGCAATACACGCACTTTAATCGGAAATAGAAAAATCTAAAATCTTCAAACACTCTAAACCTACTCATTTCAAAAATTCTATTGCTAAGTGCTTAGTGTTTTTTTTTATTAAAAATCTACAGAGAAACTCAAATCTACAAAACTTTTCTAACGATTTTGTTAGTCGCTGCTTAACTTTCAACAACAACAACAAATAAAGGTAAATTGTTAAGTAAAGTTGTTTAAAAATGTTTTGAATATTTTATGCAATATTTTGCATTTTTATTGAAATTAAGGGATTTGCAATAAAAATATGCCAAATTATTTGCAACAAATATATTAAAAACTTTTGTTTGGCTGTCCTTTTTTAAAATCTTTGACCACGTCAAATTCATTTCATTTTACTTTTATTCGTCAAAAGTCAAAGTCAAATATAGTCAGTTTTCTTGATCAGTAAGATAATAAATATATTCCTTGAAGTCAAAGAGATGGTTTAAATAACATTACAAGAGGACACCGGAGGCCCTGTCATTCGTATATCAGATGTTTAAACGTCTCATAGTGAAATTAACAGAATCATCACACTGCCTGTGTCCTATACAACTCGGTTCACAAAACCCTATTTTTTTCAATTCTAAGTTTATTCTTAATCAGTATCAAAGCTCTCAATAGTCAGGAATTGATTGAATAATTAAATAGCTAACTGTATCGAAGTCCAATCAAAGATATCCAGTGACCAGAAAACTCAAACATGGTTTAAATTGTCTTCTTAATATATACGGAAATTGACAAAATAATGCACATTCAGCAAAATCAAAATCTGCTCTAATTTCCAAATTCATACAAAGATGTCACACAGTTAATGACTTCCACCAGAACTGGAACAAGGTCGAGGATCTCAGAGGAATATGACTATTACCAGATGGGTACTGCTTTGCGTCTCATAATTTTCAGAACAGCTTTTATATCTTTTGGATCAAAGATATCAATTCCAATTCTGCTATTATTTCGTTATTTCACGTATTTTCTAATTACTTACCTGCTTAACTGGTCATTAAAGCCCTTTTAGTCAGGATTACAACCTAGCTTCTCACACCACATATGTTTTAATTTTATCCATGAATAGTGGGATCACAGTTTAAAGTCGACCTTGAACGACAGGTTGAGAATCTTTTCATGGTAATTTTTATTTATTCTCAGAGTTTTTGCAAGAGTAAATACTTTTTATATTTCGTTTTTGTTCGAAATGTCAGAGCTACCACTAGAATCACGGATTCTCGTCTAATAAACCAACTTACAACCTACTCGATTACGCCTACTTCGGGCAATACTCGCTCTAATTCAACTGTTGTGCATATCAAAACTGTTAAAGTGTTTGATTACAACTGTAGTAATTATTTTAGCTTTAATTGCTTCTGAATTTGGTACTTATAGTCTATTTCCCTGGCCAGGCGTTATTTTCATTTCGGTAACATTAGTTCTTGTTTTCACAAAATATTTAAAAAAACATCTGAGATCTACTTTACGGTCTCTTTTCTCTAAAAAAAATTTTTTTAAAAAAGATTCAGAAAACATTTGGGATCTACTTTATGGTCTTCAGTTTCCGTGTTTTAATTTCTAATTTCATTGATATCCTACGTACCATTATAGTTCTTGGAAATATGTCAGATCCCTCAGATAAGTCAAATGAGTTCTCGTCTGAGTTGATAAGTTGTTTTATCCAAACTCTTTGTAAACAACTGGACATCAATATTGGTCTTCCATAATACAATACCCTGATGTACATAAGAGTATATCCCACTATGTTTCTGGTTTTCAAAAAATAATTTATCAGGCTCAACTACAATAGTACGGAATTAGGAAAATCCTATCTCAGTCAGTTTAAATCATAGTTCAAACGGTTTAAGTTAAAACGGATTTAGTGGTCGAATGGTAAAGACTTGCTTAATCAATTTGGTCTTTAGGAGGCCATTACTTTTAGTAGTACAGTCTTATCATAGAATTTCTCATTAAGGGAAATTTTACATTTTTTATGGAATTAAAATTCTAATCAAATGCAATAATTTCACCATAATTTCCAGCATAAAAATGGTGACCACCTGGCGTCAAGTTCTTATTTTCGTAACCATTGTTGCTCTACTAAGTTGCAGCGTAATGGCTAGCAATTCAAGACCGCCACGCACCAATGACAATGTCAACTTGGCCGATGCCCTTAAATATTTACAAGACTTGGACACTTATTATGGCGATCGTGCCAGAGTAAGGTAGGTTGGCATTATTCCCAATAATTTCAAACTAAAAAAAATAATAATTTGGAAAATAACTTCTAAAATGCAGGTTCGGCAAACGAGCTGCGGTAATGCAATTATTAAGAAATCATTTAAACAATGAAGCTGAAATGGTAAGATTTCTGTATTCTATAAAATGAAATCCCTTTTGAAAAATATTTTCAATTAAAAAAATTCTTTTACAGAATCATCCCTATGAGCTATCTGCTGCTGAAGAACCCTTTTAAAGAAATTGTAATGATCGATCATTGAATTGTATTTTAAGGCTTAAAAATCACCACACATACATACATATCAAAACATATCTGATTAAAATCTTGTATAAAAACTGAAACAAATTAAAGGAAAAAAAATATTAAAACAAAAATATAAAAATAATATTAAATTAAATACTTAAATAATGTAATGGAATATATATTTATTGTACAATTATTACCACAATTATTACTCTCGTTTTTTTTTTTTTTTTTGGAGCAACCCCAGGTATTGAAAAGTATATATGATGTGTGTAGACTTATAAACAGATAAAACCAATAAACAAACAATACTTATGTAATTATTATTAAATTTAAATGTTATTTATTTATTATTTATAATTGTTTTTTTTTTGTTTATATAAGAAATGATCTTTTGCTTTCTATTAATATTGAGCATAAAATTCAAATAATTGAAAATCCACATGTTGTAAGTCAACATAAATAAAATGTTTGTTGTTTCATTTATGCCCTACACTGTCATAGATAAAGCCATGTACTGTGCTTTTGTATGCAGCACTTTGGAAAGCAAAACTATACCCACTTAAAAATCATCTTCTGAGTCTTTTTCCCCATTCAAAAATACAGGCCACACGATACATATTATTTTTGTTAGTTCGATCAACATTTTCCACAAACCCTCAAACATTCACAAATTCTGAAAATTAATTCAAAAAAGTTGTTTCCATGAATCTTCATATATTATGTTGTTATTACACACCGAGAAAAAGGTTGAGTCTAAACGTCGATATGCCGAAGAATGTGTCAGTTCTTGTTAAGATCAGAAGTTAGCTAACTTGTCGAATTTATTCTAGAATTCCACATTCAAATCTAAATATCAGAGACATCATCCAAGCGACTCAGACATATGTAAGTCACCTCCTTCTCAGGATGCTAAAGACTAAGCATTCGTACAAAAAGGTCATCGTATTCATTTGAAAGATTCCGGTAAAAGCCGATACAGCGTAAATCAGGATTTAGTCCGGATTACTACTGGTTTCACACTAATTTTACGATTAGATTCGGATGCTAATTACTAAGCATTCGTACAAAAAGGTCATCGTATTCATTTGAAAGATTCCGGTAAAACCCGATACAGCGTAAACCAGGATTCAGTCAAGATTACCACTGGATTCTCACTAATCTTAAGGTTAGATTCTCGCACCAATTATTGTGTGCGTGTGTTAATTTCATACATGAGTGTCGGTACCTACAGTTTAAAGTCGATTACGAACGACAGATTTTTGAGAAACTTTTCATTCCAATTTTGTTTTACTCTGAGAATTTTTGCCAGCAATCTGCTGAGAGGAAGAAAGTCGCCGAAAAAATATTTTTTTTATATTTAATTTTATTGAGATATCTGACTTGGGGATTTGAACCGTGTCTTTAAGTCTAATAAGCCAACAAATAGCTACTAGACTACGATGACAATAGGTAGTAGTGTGCAGAAAGGGATAATAAATTTATTTTTTGATCAACAGTATTATGGCTCATGGATAATCTTTTTTTTTTCGTTATAATCTACAAATTTTCGAAAATGTAATAGACCAGAACCATTTTTATAGCCTTTGCGATAGTCTTCACCAAACTCAATGCATAAAAATAACAGTTTATCGATTGGTGTTGCCTACATTGAATCGATCAATATCCGTTCTGGGTATTCTATCGAGTATTTTAACATTTTCCTATAAAATATCCTACTACCCTAAGTACCTATAATAATATCATAATCGGTTATTGCCTTTTTAATCAGCCGTCTAAAAGTTCGACGTATAGAATAAATTCACTTAAAAATTCCGTCAAACACGATACCACGTCCGTATACCGTAAATAAATATCTTTCCTGTAACAAAATAATAACCGTAAGAGACTCTAAATTTGCTGCAAATAGCTTCAGAATACATATGAAAATCAATATAAATTATAAGACAAAAGGTGGGCGGAACCCGAAAAGTGGGCATGGTATCTACTGCTTAAACCTAATATTGAATTTTTAATAACTTGAGGTTGATGAAAGTGGAAATTTCTAAATTTTGTCTTAATATGTTCATGTTTATAGGAATATCAGTGGTTAAATGGGCAGAATTTTATAAGGGGGTGTGGTATGTAATTCATGTTCCAGTGTAAAAGAATTTATTGTAAATATAATAACAAATTTTTCCAATATTGTACTTCGAAAATAATTTTTTATTAATAAAAATTCGTTCCTATATAGGTATACTCGTTAATATTTCTACGTAGTAGAATAATCTTAGAAATAATTCAATTATTTAATACTAAAAACTTAAAATTAAACAACTAATAAGATTTACAATAAATTCTTAACTTTTTTAAATGCGAAATAATCTCTTAAATTGGCAGCATAAAAGTTAAAATTGAACACACTAAAATAAAATAAAAAAAAAACAGAAATTTAATAAAAATTTAATTTAAAACTTATAAAAAATAACCAACTTACCTAATATTAAACCATAAAAAACGCCAAACGTTATATTACAATACGACTCCAATAGAATACCAATAATATTACTGCCTATAACACTGCCCGAACGGCCCAGCATTAAACAAATACACACCGCCTTACCTCTTAAATTCGTAGGCACCAAATCCACTACGGCACCGCTTAACACGGATATACATAGACCAGGCAAAACCAAAAATAATATAAAACACACCACTATGGCAATAGGTTCCAGCAGCCAGTGTAAAGCAAAACCACAGATGGCCGATATAACCAAAAGAATCATTATTGCCAGCTTGCGGCCCAAAGGATTTATGATCATGCCCAAGAACACATAACCTACGGTGTAAGCCAAACCAAATGTTATAGAATCGATATAACTCTTGGAATTGATGGTATCATCACAGATCTGGAAAATTTACAGACAATAAATTAATTGTAAGACTATTTGGAAAGCAGCGATAGCGGTAGTTTTACCTTTCCAGTTTCATTTTGATTCTGTTGATCCATAAAGGCATCAATTACTTGACAGATTGTCATTTGATTTTCATCTGAATTGCTACCCAAACGATTCTCAATTTCTGGATACCAAAGACCCATGCCAGAGTTGCTGGAATTGAAGAATTAATATCTTTATAACGGATTTTTAATACTTAAATTACGATTCGTATAAATATTAGTATCAACTAACGGTTTTTGACCGTGCCAGATTTTCGAAGTGCACCCGAATTTGAAAACAAACAGATTCAAATTGTCCAGTCAAAATATATTCTCATGTTCAAAGAATTGAGGATCCCTAGTTCAATTCTTGGTTAATCCAATAAACTGATACTTAGAAAAGAAGTTTTATAAACAGGTAGTTTCTACAGACTACAGGATAATCGAAGAATATTGTTATTATCGTGTAGAGATGCCATAGTACGTCCAGTACAACCCATTAATTTATTGTCATCGCGACAATCCCCTTTATGATCATCATAATTTGAATCTACAGTGATAATAACTTCATATTGCTTCTGGATAGTCTGATGAATGACTCAAAGCCCATCTTATTATAATTACACAACACAAGTTTAGATTGCCTCAAACTCATTTGGTTTGTGGAGAGGTTTTAATTTTCTCTGCCTTCCTTTTAATTGAGAATATAATTGCAATCATCTTTTCGCACTTTCTACAGAAAGGTCGATCAATGACCAGGCTGCTTCCATCCTCGCGATCTCATCTGCCTGTGCACAGTTTGAAATTCCCACATGATCTGGATCCCATACCTAGTTGATTCAGCTTCCCAGACGGTTTCGTACTAATTTCCAAATAACCTCATGCAAATAGAGTGCTTGGATGCTAGGATGCAACTGTTAGAAAGTATTGAAATGTCCCGTCCTTTGTACTTTCTGTCCAAGTTGAATAGACTTTCATTTGGAAGACAAATGCGAGTTTCCTTATAGGTCTCCGTAAGTTTATGCTTAGGAAAGCTAGTGCAACTTAGCCGTTATTAACTTAATCGTTTCATGGAATGAAGACTAAGGTTTCAACAAGTAACATACCGTGCATAGGTACCACAATATGTAGTATTCTTGTTAAACATGATTTTATTCGGACCAGAGATCCCGGCCTATTATAATACATCGAACTTGTGTTTTTAGATCATCTGGTTGTAAAATGTTCTTATAGACCAAGGAGGCGCATATCTCCTACCACAGTTGCAGACGACCTGAGTACAGTAAAGTTCGAAGATGGCAAGCATACAGCGCAAATATACGGTCATAAAGTTGAAAAAACTTATCCAAATCTGTGTAAATATAACCTTATTTGTAAACAAATTTCGATTTTCGTTAAGAAGTCATCGTATTTGAGGAAATTACTTTTCACTATAGTATCAATACAACACCCGGTGTCCTACTGTCATTATTAAGCACCATTTTTCCTTCTACAAATTCGTCGATTTTTAACCCTAACTTTCGTTTCGTTTTGTTTTCTAAAAGTATCTCCGTCAACTTACCACAAAAACAAGCCACACATGATAATACAACTGATCATAAAATTCAATACATGGGGTCTCTTAAACAGTGGTTTCGTCTCTTGCCACATTTGTTTCACAATTTTCGTACTGAAAAAGAAAGAAAAAATAACAGCTCCAAATACAATACATATTTAAAATTTATTAAACGTCATCACACTTACGCTGACTTGGAAGTTTGTAAAATTGTATCACCTTCCGTTGGCATATCATCCGCCAACTTAAAAACCTTAAAATCCTGCAAACAACGACCCGTATTACGTTTAGCAATCCAGTTCACCGCCTCATAGGCCTCTTCATGTTTACGCATTGAAATTAAAATCTTGGGACTATCGGGAAGGGTGGCCATTATTAAGACGGCTATAAAACCGGGTAAAATATTAAACAGTATCAATAAACGCCAGGGACGGAAGGTGAAAGATTGTGAGATTTCAAAAGACCAATCCATGGAGAGTACAAGCCAAGCAATCGCAGGCACATAAGTCATGGCTAAGCCAACAAACATGCTGGCATAATTAATTATCACAGGCCTATGGCGGGCAGTAAAAAATTCACCCAAATAAGCGTAAGTAGTGGAAGAGGCTCCAGCAATGCTAAATACATAGAAAAGTGGGCAATAAAAATTTGGTATTAAAACTTAAACAGTTCTTTACTTACAATATTCCCACCACAAATCTAAGGAATATAAATACCCAATAATTGCTTATAAATATCGATATAAACGATGCAATATTGCCCAGCAACGTCGTATAAACCAAAATCGGTTTACGTCCATAAGTATCACACAAATAACCCCAGAAATATGAAGAACATAAAATACCTGCAAAGAAAGTAAACAGGAAAGTTAAAATAATTAAATTAAATGGTAAAAGTGGTCAATAATTTTAATTTTGTCGTCTCGTGTGCAGGATCTTCACTTTAATAGGAGAGGGTCGCAAAAAAATATTAAAAAACATCGTGGCTTTTTAAACAAAAAATTGGATGAAGACACATTAGGAAGAAGTACTAGGTTCCTCTCTCCAAATATTGAAGATATTGGCCACAATGATTGAAGTCGCCATAGTCTAGTAGGTAGTGTGTTAGCTTATTAGCCCAGCTTTAAGCCCCAGGTCAGACATCAGAAGGAAAATAAGAAAAACATATTTCTTCAGTGACTTCCTCTCAGCAGATTTCTGGCAAAAACTCTGAGAATAAAATAAACATGCCATGAAAAGTTTTTCAAAAATCTGTCGTTCGGAGTCGACCTTAAGCTTTAGGTTCCGCCACCCACGTATAAAATTAACACACACAACATAAATGGTGTGAGAAACTAGGTCCATAATCCTGACTGAAGGGTTGTATCGACCAATTATGTATATGTGATCACGATGATAGGTATTCTTATGGGGCACTCTGCTATGCAGATGTATTTAAGCTGCACTGGTACATCGAATAACAAAGAATTCAGGCCATGCGGTGAAAATACATTCTATATCATTGCATAGCTTTCATAATATTTGTAAAGCATAACCCTGTGTATTGATTAATTACCCACAATTGCACTTTTTTTCCTTCTAAAATGTACAATCTGCAATAACGCCGTGTGTCATATGTTTGCGAGCACCAGTCTCGCTAAAGATGTAGTTAAAAAAGCATCATCACTAACGCTGATAATGTTATTAAAAGGCGTCTGCCTATCATGTAGCATAATTCCTAATAGGTGTAACTGATTTCTATACTATCTTAGGTTAGCGGGTACCTTGCCGTAGCGGGTAGCTTACGGCGCATTGTGTCTATTCTCTCTTAGCCGCTATAGATAATGATAACGCATTCAGATTGATTTTGTTATATACGCAAAACAAAGAATAAAATTTTAACAATTATATTGACGTTAAGCTCGGAAAATCCGTGAAGCTTACCAAACTGATATCAACTCTAAGACTCATTTAAACTGATACCTCTGCCTTTTTACAACCTATTTTTCTAGATCTAATACAACACACTTCACGTGTAAAGGCTATAGCCTAAATATTAATGCCTCACGCAGAAAAAAATAAAAATCAATGAAAATTTCTTAAACCTGTATGTTGTCTATCAAAGTTCGCGTACCATAACTAATGTAAGCTAGTGTAATTAGTAGTTATATGCTTAATAAGTTCAATTAAAAGTTTATTTTAATATTGAAAAATTAAGGTCATTCAACCTGTTAATAGAACGATTCTAAACTTGCTTTTTGGAAAAAGTACCGGCTACTTAGAAACGCCTAAAGGCTTGTTATAGGCGTTCTTTTTTTTCTATTTAATTACAGACATTTTTGAGTGGAAGTTATTGAAATAGATTTAATTTATGTTTGTTTTTTCGCTCGACAGGTTACTTTAATACTTCACTTAATTTATTAGCAGTCTGTGTTAGTGTATTAAGAAAATTAATTCTAACCTAGTTTTATTTAGGGGATCTACCATAAATGAAATATTAAACATAAAAATGAGATTTTATGTGATTTTATTCCAAGAAAAATTTTTATTCTTCAATATTTCAATTCTTCTCAATAAGCCTTGATAAAAAAGTTTTAATTTATAATTCTTAAGATAAAGAAATGTCGATAATCATAGATAGCATACCACTGTAGATTGCTATCTATGATTATTATGATATTATTGAGAAGAAAACACAGCCCTCAGCAGACATACATAATGTGATCTGGATACTAATGATTTGTAGTTTCAACATAACGGCGCTACGTGCCACACAGCTCATTCTACAGTGGATATTCTGCACTAGCGATTTTAAGGCATAGTCATCTTACATGGTGGTGTTGTAGACTGACCACCGAGACCATGTTAGAATTTTTCTTGTGAGGTTTTCTTAAGTCCCAGGTGTATGCACACAAGCCATAGACATACACACAGTTACTAAATTATACATACGGTTAAAAAATTTCAGAAATTTTTTAACTAATCCGTTTTCGTTGAAAATCTTTATAGTTTCTTAATGTTAAGACGGTCTTTTGCATTGGTTAAAAAGTTTCTGAAATTGAACTGAATTGTGGCCCACAAAAGTATACATCCGATTTACAAATTTTACAAATTTCTGAAACAATGCAAAAGACCGTCTTAAAATCGAAGAAAGATGTCAGACAATTATAAATATTTTCTACTGCGCAGGCCCACAAAAGTTAACAAATTTCAGAAATTTTTCAACCAAGACCGTCTTAAAATCGAGGAAAGTTGTCAGACAATTACAAAGATTTTCAACGAAATGGGATTAGTTAAAAAATTTCTGAAATTTGTTACCCGTATGTATACTTTTGTGGCTGAGTGTACATAATTGGTCATTACAACCTTTTAGTCAGGATTACGACCTAGTTTCTCACACCACTTTTGTTTTGTGCATTAATATTTATACATGAGTGGCGGGACCTACAATTTAAAGTCGACTCCGAACGACAGACTTTTTGAGAAACTTTTCATGGCAATTTTATTTACTCTCAGAGTTTTTGCCAGACATCTGCTGAGAGGAAGTCGCCGAAGAAATACTTTTGGTATTTTATTTTGATGTCTGGCCTGGGGCTCGAACCCTGGCTTTTCGTCTAATAAGCCAACACACTACTTACTAGACCACAGCGACTTCGAACCCACGACCCTCACGTTAATAGTCTAGCACACTACCCACTAGACTACCAGGGCACCCTTTCTGTGGCATTATTGAATTGAATCCTTCAAAGACAATCTTCAGAATGAAATCCTTACAGCGATACATTGTTAAACCGCAAAATGTTTATGTCTCTCAGAAAGTTTTAGAACAATACATGAAAAATTTTCCGGTGCATAGATGCCTTTAATAAACAGGGAACATAGCCATTAGAAACCATTTTTAAGAATGTGAATGAACTGGTATATTGGCTTAATGAAACAATATTTTCTTCTTCGTCAAATACCACCTTTTTCGCAAAGGCTACATCAAATCGGAATAGGACGCACTGTTGATTATTCCTCCTGTTCAACACAACATACTTTGCTTTGCCGGTAGATGAAACTGCAGCCTTTTGCTTTGGGCATTATCCTACTAATCAAAACCACTAGTTTGACAAATTCTGCTTCAGAATGGTAGCCAATTTTTTCAAATTTATCGAGTTTGATTTACAAAATTACAGAAATTACAAAACGACTTGGAAATAAGAAAGAGTCACTCAGAAAATAGGGCAAATGAGGAGCTTTTAGCCAGTTTTGCATGAAATTCATTTTTTTTAATTACTCTTCAAATCACCCGCTAGTCTGTTGATAATGACGGTCAAACCCAAACTTATGACGAATATTTGAACAAATTTTTTTTTTGGTTTTATAATTTCACCCGGGTAATTTTTTATTCTTTTCATTTTTATTTAAAACAAAAATCACATTCAACCACTTACCTATAAACGCCGCAGCACTCATAATGGCTTTATCCATTGATGAAGAATTAAAATCACACTGGGAGGCAATGGTTATAATACTCATACCCATGGTCTCATTAATGACCAGCATTAAGAGTAGACCACATGTAAACAACATAATCCATTGGGTCTTGCCAAAACCAATTAAAGCTAAAACATCTTCATAAACGTATGGTTTTTCCATATCCACCGAACCATTTAATTTATTACTCTGTGCCGATGGACGAGGTGGTGGCAAGTCTCCATATGATTTATATGAACCATTACCAGACACTTGAGATTCAACAGTAGCGATATTTTTATGTAAATAGGACATGTTGTAATACAAGAGAATATTTTTGTTCTTTTTAACACTAACAACACTAGGTATTTAAAAATGTTTATAATTTTTTTAAAACTTTTTTTTCTTTTTTCAAACTACTCTGCTTAGCGGCACATTTTAAACTGATCAGGTATTTGAATTGTACGTTGAATGAAAGCATCCGTTCGCATCAAATAAAGTTCTTCTTTGAAAATATGATAAATTTGTTGTTTTTCTTTTTTCATTTACTCGTATCTGTGCTAAAAATGTAGCAGTAAGTGCTTTTAGTTTACTTCTGTTATACTATATACCACCGCACGCTCCAATCAGCCACTCAGGTAGTACAACAACTAGTGCCACAATAATTCAAGATAAGATTTGTATGAATGTATGTTTGAAGAAATCTATTTAAAATAATAATAATATTAATATTTATTATTTAATATGATGTTAAATTTGATTGATTATTAATTTTTAACGGTTTTTTTTGTAATTTTTATATAGGATAACAGTTGTTGATTTCCTTGCATTTAGATTTATTGTGTCATTCATTGATGGCACTAATTAAACAAAGTTTTACTCACTTGTTTTTCTGTGTGACACTTTTTGTTTTTGTTCTTTTTATTTCGATCATAAATAATAATTATTTACATGTTTTCTTCCATTGTAATAACTAGACAATAAAGATTTTATTGTCAACAGAGTTGTGCATAAAAATATAGCAGGAGAATGGACACATACAAGGCGATGCTTGCATTAAACCAGATGTGAATGGTTTCAAAATTGAACAAGTAATCGTTACAGAAACAGGCACTTACTTACTTACCTAATTAATCATTAAAAAATAACTTCTCACACCACCCACGTTGTATGTGTTAATTTTGATCCATGAGTAGCAGGGTCCACAGTTTATAGTCAACTCCGAACGACAGATTTTTGAAAAACTTTTCATGGTAATTTTATTTACTAACAGAACATTTGCCAGAAGAGTGCTGAGAGGAAGTCGCAGAATAAATATTTTTTCATACTTCATTTGAACTACGGCTTTAAGTCTAATAAGTCTACACACTACTTATTAAACTACGGTGACTTCACAGTAACAGTTAAGTGTACAATGATTTTATTATGGGCTGTTTACAGTAGGCTTAGCACCTCAATGTTAGTCTGGACTCAAACCCAATGTGGAAATTTCATGACCAAATAACAAGATAAAAAGTACTGAGGTCCTAAGCCCCTTACTGATTGATGAAATCTTGTTCCAATGAGGTATTGTGGATAATTAAGCTCTTACTTCAATATTGAACAAATTCCAAAGATTAACCTCAGAGCTGAGGTATAGGCTGGGCCTACTTCTGTTTAATGTCTAAGGCACACAAATATTTAGGAAGTAACAGGACATAACTTTCTTAAAAAACCTGCAATTGTATAAGATTAAAGACGCGATTAGTTGAACATAGGATTAACAGCCATAACAAAATATGCAAGGATATCAGTAAAAATCTTACGGAGTTCATCTGCATGGTACTTTTATTGTTTGCATATACGTGAGCACCTCAAGACTTCCGTAATGAAAGAACTCCAAGAGCGTGTTGAGAATTCGTATGTAAAGCGACTCGCCTATAGAAGTCATTGCAAAATAGTACAAGAAAAAAGGTTGTATGGCAGAAAGTTTCCCAGTAAGAACTACAAAAGGAATCGTTTTAATGGGTGTTATGTTTGAGGCAGGTACCCCTCTTATAGGTGGCCCCTAATATTCTAGACAACGCTGTATAATATTGTCTGGTTTCATAAACTAATTATACTTTCATCAATAAAGGGCAAAGTTCTCAATATTACACAAGTTTAGACAAACTTCATAAGGAATGGAAATTAAAATGAATGCCTGACAATTTTCAGGCTTAGCCCATCTATTCTAAATCATTTAAATGCTTTCATTTTATTGCATTCAACTCAACAAATAATTTTAATGCCAATCCAAAGTTATGCATTTCAATCATACAATTTTAATTAAAATTTTTTAATAAATTTACTTCATACTGCTATACTTTTATCCACTACTATCTCACAATCACAAGCAAGCATTCATTGGGGTATCATCTCCTTCATATTTGTCACCTTGTTGACTTGAATCCTCCTCTTTGGTAACCCACTTTTTTTTTAATTGTCAATAATATAACGGATGTTTTTGTTAGTTATTCATAAATACAGTTGTTGTCATCTTTTACATTTGCAAATCTGATCAGTGTGTCACAAAAGTATGTTACCAAGCCATGTAAAGATGAAATAAATTCAATAACTTGGAACAGTTCTTATTAAAACAACTCAAATAAATCAGCTTGCTTTAAAGCTTTTCTTTTCAAAGTTTAGGTTAATTTTGTTGATCTAAATATACTATACAATACCGTATGTTAATGACTTTAAAATAACCAGACAGTTAACCCTAAAATAACCAGAATTCTTAACCGAAATATTAGTGGAATTATGAATAGGAAACTAACGTCGATTATTGTTAAAAGCTTTTTCATAACACAGACTTGTAGTAAAACGCGCATTAATTTGGCTCAAAGACTCTACGATGTCATTTCAATACCATTGTCAAGAAATGATCGACAATGCAGTCTTTGTAATCCTTTTTTTCAACTTTCCGGAGTGCCATCTTCATGGAAAAAAATCCTGCAATCGTTCATCCTTGCTGGAAACCTGACATTTATTGCATATCAGATAGTCTTGAAATTTTGAGAGTCTGGAAACCTATAAATGAAATCAGTGGTAGTCATGTAATGGTAGCAATTGGAGATAATGATGATGGAGGTAAAGTGAAGGCAATGATGGTGATAGTGGCAATGGTGGTTATGGTTGGGACGGAGGCTACTACAGTGGCAATCAAAATAATGACAATGAAAGTAACGTTGAATTTATGTTAGATATACCTAAACGGTTAATCTAAACCAGCCAAATTCTTCAAAAGAATGCACTTTTGTAACACACTGTATTTCTTATTCTTCATGTCTTTAGAATGCTTGCCAATTTCTCACCTGCCGGACTACAATAACGTATACCAGCTCGTGTTATTATTGTTATTTTCTTTATATTGTTTTCCTTTTTGTTGTATTTATTTTGTAGTTTATAATCAAAATATTGTATTTTAAGTCCACCCATTTTAAGCACAGTCCATACCCAACCATACATACATACACTTGCATACAGTGCGAATTACAACAATTAAATTCTGTTGTTTCCTTCTGCTGTTACTGATACGACCGACTACTACCTGAGTTATTGCATTAAATTAAAAACAAAATAAATTATAAATTATACAAATAATGAAAACAAAAAACGGAAAATTACATTTGTTTTGTTTATTTTTACCAACAAGAAGAACAACAGCACAGCAACAACTAAAAATAAATATTCATATTACGCGAGATATCCATCATAACCACCCTCATAATTATTGCAACATTTACTCTTGGTTAAAGCCACTATAAGATGCCCTATTTTACGATATTAGAAGTTGGAGTATAAGCTAGCAAAGTACAGTAGTTTTTAGATTTAACGAAAGATCAGAATTTTTCACCAATTATGCCCCTTATAAATCGGGATTCACATGATAAAAAATAGAATGATGGACAAGGAGGCCATAGTATCAAGGATTCCAAATCAGTATTCTTTACGTTCGGGTAACTTTTAGGACCGGAGATATAGCCAACGTAGCTAACATATTTTTCAAATTAGCAAAAAAAAAGTGTTGTATGTAAATCGAGCAAGATTAGATAAAATTTAAATACGTTAGGTTTTCGAAACTAGTCGACTGAATAGCTATTGGACCTAGATTTCAAAGCTGTTTTCACTACGGTCTGGTAACGTTTGGGACCAGAGATATAGTCGACGAAGCTAACTTATCTTTGTATAAGCAAAAAAGTGCTGTATATAAATCGGTCAAAATCGGATGAAAAATGAAATTGGAGTGGAAATGGACCTAGTCGACTGGATAGCCGTGGAATCAAGGATTCCAAAACAGTTTTTGTTACAATCGGACATTACTTAAGACCGCAGATATAGACGCTGAAGGTAACTTCTTTTTTAAATTAGCAAGAACAGGAATTTTATCTATATAAATCGGATAAAAAATGAACCTAGCGGGAAAATGAACCTAGCAGGGACACAAACGTAATGTGCTGAATAGCCATTATCTCAAAGATTTCAAAACAGGTTTATTTACGGTTGAGCGGTCCTTGGGACCGAAGATATAGGGGTCGAAAATAATTGTTTTCTTCAGTTGAGCTAGAAAAAGTTCGCCAGGTTCTGAATGGCATTCCCAATGAATAGAACTCATCGTAGCGGAAAGGAAAAGTGCGAATTATATCACGGGTTTTCTAATATTCAAACGAAATAGACCATCTTTCTGAAAAAAAATCTAACTTTGTTCTCAAAATTAATGATTACAAAACCAAGGACAATACATTCCTAAGCATCTTGAAGGAACCTACATTAACATCGTCGTAAAGGGCAGAAAAGTTGAGGTGCTGTTATAGGGTACACGCAATTATCAAATTCATTGCTTTATAACCGACATTTCTCAGTCATTAAGATTTGAAATGGTAACAAATAAACAAATAAACTAATTAAATTCATAAAACGGTATTTAATTAAATTTATTTATTTTTACAATACTGTTTTTTTTACTTTCTTTAGTATATATATAGAAATAATTAATGAAAACACTTCGTTTTAATGCATTTTTTTTGTTTTGTTATTGATTTGAAATTGTGTGAAAATATATGCTAAAGACATAACAGTACAAATAAAAATTCTGATAAATTGTCTGTCTGTCTCTCTGTCTTTTTGTCAGTTTATTTAAATTTTTAATAATGATGCAATCTTACTTTAAAAATAAACTGGTTTTCGAAGAAAATCTTTCGTTTTCTTTCATTTCTTTCAATTCTTGTGTTTGCATTGCAAGTTTAAAAAAATTAGCATAAAAGAATAATGTTTAAAGGATTAAAAATAAATGATAAAATGCGCATCGATATTAATACGATATTTAAGGCTTACAGGTTGACGAGATTCTACTTTCGGGAAGACATAGAGGTGGCCTATAAAGCTAGTTCGGGAACGATTTACTCCAGGGGGTACGGTGGTTATCTATGTAACTTGTCATGTGACATTGAAGACACTGACTGGGCTTTATGTTAGTTCGAGATTGGTTCCAGTCTGCAGAAAGGCCTTCATGTTTAGAGCGGTACTGTATTGGATTCTGGGGCACTATAAGTGGCGATAAAACTGCATAAAACTGAGTTGGAAAGAAAAGTCCCGTCAAAAGGCGTGACCATGGTGAAGCAGTCGGCTTGAAAGCCGCTTCTTTAGGCTTCTAAATTAAGATTGGAATCTTTAGCGTGAAGTAACTCAGATTGCAGAATCTGTAGTCTACTACGGCCCGGTTTAACCATATAGTGGGTCCAGAATCTAAGGAGGAAATATTATTATAATCTTATTAGGATTTTACACAGGGTGTTTTAGATGACTCAGTTCCTCTTTTCTTTCCATTTTCCCTCTTTTGGACTTCTATATCGCCTACCTATTGGATTTTTCATTTTTTTTTTACCCTCTTTCGGTTCGACTTATTTTTCTGAAGGCCCGTTTATGCTCTCCTTCCTATCCATACAATAAAAGCAGAAGTATTAAAATTATAACATTTTCTTGTGGTATTAATCACACACAGGGGCAAGTAAAAGTAAGCTCCACGATGAACCTTTATGTGAAACATCGATCATGACTACTCGAGCAAAATACTAACTTAAAATGGGGAACAAGAGAGGGTATGGAAAGTCATGGTGAGGCTAAATCTGGCGTGATAGATGGTCGTACGCTAAGAAACAAATGGATCGCTTTAAACTTCAACAAACATTTTGTAAATTTTTCTACTAACAGAGCTTTACGTTTAGGCACCGTTTAGAAACATTCTATACTACAGTCTGACAAGTTGGCTACTAGATAAATATACCATGACAGTCAATGTTTCTAATTACCCAGCTAGCATTTGGAAGATTGTTTTTTGAAAAATCACCTTGCTGAGTCTTTTTAGAGTACTTTTGGCGATCAAAAACTTATTTGTCAGTTACACGATTAAAAAAGGACTAATAAATGATTCGCGGCAATGAGTAAAATAAGTTCGATTTAAAATACAATAAAAAATTGTATAGCAATCGGAAATTAATCATCCAGATTTTTAAAATGTGACTATTATTTACATTATTTATTACTATATTCTACTTATACTGTAGATTGAAAAACGATTAATCAAAAACACATCATGCAGGTGTTTGAAAAGTATGTATTTATGATCATATTTTGAACAAATGGATGATAAATAATGCTTTTTTTTCACCCTCTCTATATAAATTTTCATTAATGTAAAAAGATGGCTATGAAATGAAGTACAATTTGTTTTTAAATATAAATATAATATTCTTTCTTTGCTAGTCGCCAACTTCCTTTCCGTTTAGTTTCTCAAAAAACTGTCTGTAGGTCCCGCCACTCACGTATAAAATTAACGAACACTGCATGAGTGGTGTGAGAAGCTAGGTCGTAATCCTGACTGAGGGGTTGTAATGGCCAATTATGTATGTCCATATGTATGAAGCCCCAAGCTCTTATTAGCCTGGGGGCTAGGCTAAAGTCGGATTTTAACAATCTTTTCGTTGTATGCCTTTAAAGATGGCCAATGCATTTTCATTTCATTTTTTGCCACCTTGATTAGTCGTTGGGGTCGGCTAAAAACACATTGTGAAATACGACTAATAAATGAGTCAAATTATAATCATAAATGACGCAAAAAGGAGTCCAGATTAATACAAACATGACTGATAAATGACAATAAAAGGACTCCTAAACATACTGATAAATTACTCATAAAAGACTCACTTGCGATTAAACAATGACTTAAAGACGACTCGAAAAAGAAGCATAAACGAAGTTAAATACGACTAATAAATGATCAGAAAGCGATTCAAAAATGATCACAGAACTATTCGAAAATGCATCGAAAATTACTCGAAATTAATATAGAAAATGACTCATAAATGATTTTTTGAGAAGAGTCGCCCGTAGTAACACTTTTCTCCCGACAAATGAGTCTTTTATGATCAGAAAATGAGCGCATATTCTTACTTTTCAATCGTGCAGAAGTCAAAAAAGACTCGAATTTGATTAAAATTTTCAAAAAATGCTGGCTGGGTAATTTCAAAAATGTAAGTAGTATCATAACACAGTTCCTTTTATTTTTTCTAAAGCTGTTTAAACCATTAACCTGTAGTAGTTTAAACAAGTTGAATATTTTCCACTTCCTTAATTAAGTCCATGTGTTTAAACTCATCGGGTTTCTTAGTAAATGTTTCCAAAAGTTTCAGTTTGGCCTCATCGTTTATGCAATAGAACATTTGCAATTCGTTAATCAAACACTGAGCCTCTTGAGCGGTCAATACTTTGGAATCATACTCTCCACGCATTAGTATAACACCCTTATCTTTCATTTCGGTATAATGCACTACGGTCAAGCACTCTGGCGCATTTTCAGCATGGACCTAGAGAATTATCTTATTAATACTTCTTTCTTAGGGAGATAATTTGCAAAAATTACCTGGTAAGCTAGTAATGGAGTAAAATGAACTGTGTTACTGGCGAATTGCAACATTATGAATTCAAAACCTTCACTTCTGGGCAAAGGCAATATAAAAGTGGGATGAGATTTGGCTCTGGCCATTAAACTATCGAATTGCTGCACTGTTAGTGTGGCTGCCAAAACATCTTTAGTTTTGTGGTATGCTATCCAGATTTTAGAGAGCTCTTCGGCCGTCTTATCTGATACCAATTCAATTTTCATAATGTCACTTAATTTCTTGTAGGGAATCTCAGCTTCAGCCTCTTGTTGTTTAGGAGCTTTGGGATTCAGTAATTCGGAATAGGATCTAAAATGGAAACTCTTTTGAAATGTGAATTAAACTTTTTTTAATCAAAAGTCCTTACCTGGCTTGTGATTTTCCCTCTTTGATGGGATTTGCTACCTTGTCCACCCGTTCGAGGAATTCATCGGGTGATGTCTGTTGAAGTTTTGCTATTTTGTCGGCATATTTTTCAAAATAGGGATTCTTTTCTTTTATTTTATCCAAAGCCTCTTCGGCACGTCTTTGGGCTGACATTGTTATATTACGGACAATTGTTTTATTCAGACTCAGTAACTTTAAAGAACTTCTAATACAAGCCATTCCCTCCCTAAAACGTAGCAGGCACAAGAAATTAAAATTGGGAATAATTCCTACTCTCTTAGTAAATGTCAAATTACACAACACGCAATTCGTATTGGAACTGGCAACTCGATCAGCTGTGTTGTATTAATTGTGACAAAATATGGCCGTAGCTACACGGATGGAAATTGTCGTTAAAGTACAGGCAGAAATTTGTTGTATTAATATGTAGAAATTAAAAATGAATCATAAAGCGATGGAAAGCGAAATCGAATATATACCAGTAGGACAGAGCTTCTAAACCGTGTCGCCGTAAGAATACACTTATCCATTTTTATATTAAAAAGGCTATTTTTGAGATATTAGTGATTTTCCCTTATAACACATTTATTCTGGACTCTGGCTGGCTTTCTCTGGGTCATTTTTGGTCGTCGGGTTGGATTTTTATAATAGATATGATGGATTTTAAGGGCACGGCCTTAAGTCTGTTTTAAAAACTAAACACTGATATGGAAATAAAATAATTATATGAAATTAGATTATACAATATGCAGTACTCACTGTTTCTTTAATACAACTCTGTGCTGTATTTGTTCGCCAAAAATATTGTCAAAATATGACAGCATTGCCAATATCAAATTTCATGCGGCAATAAGTCATCATTCATTGCCTTTACAACAACCACAGTCACACGAGATCTCCAATAAATTAAAAGAATTGCATTGGAAGTGTTTTTTTCGGTCGGGTAAAACATTTGTTACAATTTTCGCAAATTTCTCTTTAATTAGTATTTTATTGATTAAAAAATAAACAATGTCAGCCAGTGAAGCAGCAAATAAACCAGAACAAATCAATTTGGCTAATTTAAGTCTGGAACAATTAGTCCAAATTGAACAAGAATTTAAGCAGGTAAGTTTTGTAGGCTGCTACTTGCCGAAATGTTCTAAAAAAAAATTTTTTATTAAATTTGTTTAATTTCATAGGAAATTAATGGCATACAAGAATCGTTACAAACTTTATACAATTGTCAGACGAAGTATGCCTGTTCCAAAGAGGCTTTAGAATCATTTCAACCCGACTGGAACAATCGTCAAATTCTTGTGCCATTAACCGGCTGCATGTATGTACCCGGCCGTATTAAGGATTTGGATAATTTTGTTATTGATGTTGGTACTGGCTACTATGTAGAAAAGGTAATCATTTTTTATTTACAGAACAACAAAACAAACAAATTGTTAGAGGTTTTTTTCGAGATCCTAATTTGGTACTACATTGTTAAGCAAAAGAGTCAACCTTTGAATATGCTAGTTTAAAAATACTGAATACTGTTATTCGCTATTACTGTTCATGCAAAAAGAAAAGGGATGGGTTCGTATTCTAATACATTTCTATTTAAGAGATGATGTTAGACGCCAGTTATGAAGAAAAGTTGACTCAGCTAGCTAGTCTTTAACAGTAATTTTCTATAGAAGACCTGCAACAAGGAATCCTATGATGCACTTATAGGTTATGTTAGGTTAGGTAGGAAGATCGAGATCCTATCGGGATCTTGAAATCAATGACATCCCAAGGGCGCATTGCGTTTTCTAATCCCAATTAGAAAGGGTTCTTTGAATCCGCTTGAATCTGTCTATGCCGTAAGGTTTTGTAGACTTTGCAGCTCATTAAGGTTAATCACTATCTATGGGACAGAATCAGAGGTATACATCTATGGAGTCGTAGAGTACCCAGCTGAATGTAGTGTTTTTTGAGAGACCACTTAAGCAGTCAGGAAGAACTGACCACTGAAGAACTCAAGAATAATAATTTATGTTAATACTCGGGCAGTACTGAAGACCTGTGGGAAAAAACCTTTAGCGCACATCTGGTCTAAGAGTATACAAGACTCCTGGTAATTACGACGTTACTGGCAACAAAGTTGTAGACGAACTGGTTAAATTAGGATCAGCTAGTAATTCAGAAAACGTAGAGTGGTCGGTAACCACCAATAGGATTCGAGTTTGGAATTATTGTAGAAATTAGTGATTCCCTCACCAATCGTATATGCAGATGTAGGTCAGACCATAGTTTTTAAAGATCCTTATGACCTAAGCTCAATCCTACAGGTAGGAAACTAATTTTAAGCACGCTTAGGAGGGATTTGAAAGTTATAGGAGTCGTACTTTCGCCTTTTCCTCCTTCTATTGATTCTGTTTCTATTTTATTATTTCCTTTTTATGAGTTTTTCACAATGTATTTCCGGGTCAAGGTAGGACAAATCTGATCTCGCATACAGCATGCAAGTCTCTGAATTTGATATTCGGCTTGGCCATGACATTTCCATAGCAAGTGCATTGTCTTCGTAATAGTGCATGAGGTTGCATAGCTCTGGTATTGTCAAGAATGTGTTTTCTCTATCACAGCTTTGTGTTCAGATTGATTACTTGATTCTTTTCTGTCTTTTAAAATGTATGGGTGAAGTCACGAAGTTTCAGCTGATTTACTGCTAGAGTTCTATACTTCGTGTAAAAATAGCTGGTTTGTCTTTCATACAGTCCATTGCTACTAACACTGGCTTGCTGTAAAGTTTCTCTAACGCCGACTCCATGATAATTACTTACCCTTTATAAGAACAAAAAAAGGATTCTTTTGAAACAACACAACATTTTAAAAACTACTTAAGTCTTGTTTTATGTTTACTTATTTATTTATTTTCTCTCTTTTATTTTTAGAACCTCGATGGCTCCAAAGACTATTTCAAACGTCGTGTTGAATTTGTGCAGGAACAAATTGAAAAGATTGAGAAAATTCAAGTTCAAAAGAGTCGCTTTTTGAATGCCGTGATAGGTGTAATCGAAATGAAACAAATGGCAGCCGTTAAACAAATGCAACAGCAGCAACAAACCGCTTAAATTACAACAAAAACCACAAAATATTAGACTTCCTTCATGTTCTATAAACTTTTAAAGAGGTTTTTCGAGAAAATTAAAAACCCAACATAAACAAATAAAATATTTAAAACAAAAAAAGCATTTAATTTAATAAATCATAATTATTTTCTTTTAATTTCTTTTCGTTATTATTATTAAAATAATGATAAACTTGTTATAATAGCAACAATTTATTTAATTAAGTAAGCACAACAAACTTTTTAAAAAACTAAGATCAGATCATAAATTTAATTACTTTTTTATTTTATTTAAGTCTATATAATTAATCTTTAAGCTTCTCTATTGTGGCACTTAAAACTTTAATTTTTTGTTCGTAGATTTCTTTAAGTTCTCTATGGATTTTCGTTTGCAATTCATGTTCAGTTTTCAGTTTGTCATACACACTCTTCGATATGGCCAATTTCTTTTCGGTTATAATGCATTTATCTTTCTCAGCCTTGATCCACAATTGAGATTTATCCAAACGCTCTTGCATGTGTTCACATTCGGCAGTTTTTAGATTAAGCATGTCTTTTGTTACTTGCACCACATCTTTCATGGCATCAACTTGATCTTTTAAAGTAGAAATTTGTAGTTCTTGTTGTTTATTCACTTTGGTTTTCTCAAACAGCAAAGTTTTAGCTTTCAACAGTAATTCCTCTTGATCTTGCCTGGTTTTGGGTGCATCCACACCACCCAACATAACCGATTGCTTTAGGGATTGTTCCAATTGATTAACTTTCTTCTTAAGTTTATCATTTTCCAGCAAAGATTCCTAAAAACAAAAATTTCAAATAGCCATCAGCCGTCATGAGTAAAAAACGAAATCGACAAAAACTAACCTCCAATTCTTTACGCAAAGCTGTTATACGTTTACGCGACTCCTCTACTAATTGCTGTTTTTCACTTTCTAATGTGAAAACCATATCCAATAATTCATTTTGATTTTGATTTTCTTGGTTTGGATTTTCCACAACTTCTTGTGCTTCATTATTGTTGATGTCATTGACAATTTCTGCATTATTTTCTGCCATTTTTTTTAATATTTTTAATGTTTCTCTAACTTTTTGCTTAAATGTGCTTAACTCAACTCAAAATTGTTGCTATTTTCACTTCTATTAGATTTTCTAATATTGTGTGTATTGAAAGAATTTTTCTTTTTTTTTGTGATTCTTCTCGTAGTTTTTAGTTGTCTGTTCTATTTTTAGGCTTATTTTTCTGTGTATATTTTTGAGAAAATTAATTTTCTTTTTGTGTGTCCATTTTACACTTGAAAGAGAGGTAGAGGAGGGGTTGTAAAGTTTATTGAAATTTTATAAACATTTGAGATTTTGTTTTGATCGGATTTTTTTCATAGAACCATACAACACAGAAATCACTTGAAAATAAAACAGCAAAATATGCATTTTTTATGGCTTTAAATAATTGAGAAAATTATAAAATAAATTCAAAATTAAAGAATTGTGAGAATGAATACTTAATATTGGTTGCTAGTAGAAAAAAGATTAAATAAATGCTCATAATATTCATTATTTATTTCGAATATTCAATCTTAATTATAGTGAAAATATTTTGAAAACAATAAAACAGCAGACACTGTGAAATAAGATTGTAAAGAAAAATATTTTTGAAATCTAATGTATAAAGATGGACATTTTCGAATGGTTTTCATTTCGAATCGAAATATGTAGTAGATCCCTTAACTAGTTTTCGAATTTTTTGAAAACTTCTACTTTCTTATATTCAGAAAAAATCAACCATTTTGCATTTTATCTGATAAAAAGCCAGACTTAACTCGTGGTTTCACTGAAAGTTTATTAATGAAACATGAGTCAGATAAAAACGAATAAAATTCAAATTCTTATCGAGTTGTATTACTACTACTCAGATAAAATAAAACAATGTTGTCAATACATAAAACTAATATTCAGTTTAAATATTCGAAATAAATAGAACATTAAACTATTCCCATGCCTGGTTCCGTATCACTTTGCAAGAGGGAATTTTCTCTCAAAAAAAGGTGTCAACAGGCTGGTCAATTGGTAGCCGTCTTAATAGGCAAAGCTTACTTGGATCGTATTTGGTCCTGTTGTAACACTGATATTATCTATACCGTCATTAATGTTCAATGAAATATTGAATTTTCTTCCAACCAATCTGTTACTAAATTCTGGGTGCCCAAGAACTCTTCTTCTTAGGTTTCCAAGAGCCAGAAAATGTTTTCTATGCTCTCCTCTTCTTTCTTTCCATTACAGCTATCTCTAGAAATTGTTCTGAGGTATTACCAGTACTCTATTATAGCTGCTATGAAGTTCCTAAGATGGAATTCTATACTGTGTAATTCACGTACATAACTGACCATTACAACCTAGCTTCTCACACCACTTATGTTGTGTGTGTTAATTTTATCCATAAATGGCGGGACATACTGTTTAAAGTCGACTTCGAACGACTGATTTTTGAGGAACCTTTCATGGCAATCATATTTACTCTCAGAGAATGCCAGAAATCTGATGAGAGGAAGACGCCGACGAAAAATTTTGTTCATATTCCGCTTTGTTCGAGTTGTCTGGCCTGAGGCAACCGTGGTCACACGACGTACTAGATTACGGCGACTACTAATTAATTTGTTTCTTATTTTTCTTTTTTTTTTCAAAGCGTTTTTAAAAGTTATTCTTTATTTATCAAAACATAAATAAATCCTTAAAACCAGTCGGTTGTTGTTTTTATTATACGTTTAAGAATGTTTTAATACAGTTTATAAGAGTTTTTAAATTAAATTAAATAGGCGACGAAGATAAAAGAAATTAAGAATACAAAAAACATTGTTTTTAATGAAATAAAGAGTGTGCGGGTTTAGTTGTTTAAGAAACAATAAAATTGTTAAAAAATTGTATTTTTTGTTTTGTTTTCATGTTGTAAAGGGTTTAATGATTATTTAAATGCTTAAAAGAGAAAATATAAGACAATTAAACGAAGATGATGTTTTTTTGTTTGTTTGTTTTTTAACTAAGCTTAAGAAGAAAAGTATCAAATGATGATGGTGATGACAATTTAAAGTTCGCCAGCTGCACAAGCATCAGCATAGGATTTACCGCCCTGTTTATCCTCGGGATTCAATTTAATCATATCGTCAATACGCAAAATGGTAATGGCAGCTTCAGTGGCAAACTTTAGGGATTTGATCTTAGACATGGCAGGTTCGAGAACGCCTGCTTTCTTGTTGTCACGCACAACACCATTAATCAAGTCCAAACCAGTCCATTTTAAGGCGGCATGTTCGGCTTTAGTTTGACTGGAATTGTGATAGGCACGCAATTTAGCAACCAAATCGGTAGCATCCTTAGCAGCATTGACTGCCAAAGTTTTGGGAATAACCAAAAGTGATTTGGCAAATTCAGCAATGGCCAATTGTTCGCGGGAGCTCAAGGATGTAGCAAAGTTTTCCAAGTAAATGGATAAGGCAGCTTCAACGCAACCGCCACCGGCTACAACTTTCTTGCTTTCCAAAACACGTTTTACAACACACAAAGCATCGTGAATAGATCTTTCCATTTCATCACAATAGAAATCATTGGGACCACGTAGGATAATGGAAGCGGCAGCTCTACAAATATAAACAAGAAATATTTAAAGATGAGATATGAATTACTTTACAATTCTATAATTTTTCTTAAAACTTACCTTGCTTTAGTACCCTTGATAAGGATCAATTCATCATCACAGATACGTTCTTGGGATACTTCAGCTGCCTCACCCACCATGGAGGCATCGAAACTTTCTTCACCCTCCATGTTGGTGAGTGAAGTCAAGAAAGCAGCACCTGTAGCTTTAGCAATAATTTTCAAATCGCTCTTCTTAACACGTCTAACAGCCATGGCGCCCATTTCAATGAAATACTTCATGCATAAATCATCAACACCGCCGGAACACAAAACAACATTAACACCAGTAGACAAAATCTTATTGATACGTTCCTTGGTAATGTCCAATTCACGAGCACGAATACCTTCAAGCTTATCGGGATCGTTGATCAAAACTTGAACACCCATTTTCATTTTGGTCTTTTGCAATGAGAAATCCAAACAAGCTATCTTAGCATTGACAATTTTCTTGGGCATTTGCTGGGAAGCAATGGTACAATTCAAAGCATAACCGGGGATCAAAAGAGATTCGCGAGCAGATTTACCATGAGCCTTCAAAACATTAATGGACTTGATGGAATAGGCGGGATTACCCTTGGGATCGGTAATCTAGAAAGGGAAATTGAAGAAGATTATTGAAGACTGAAAAATGTTGTCAACTAAAAGCGTCAGGAAAACTTACCTTGACAGCTTGGGCAGCATCAACAACCATGATGGAGAAGAAATCAGCATCAGCACCAATAATTTTGGAACTCATGGAGGTCTTAGCAATGTTGATTAAGGAATCACGACCCAATTCATCAACTGGAGCAGTTAAGTGTTCCGAGATGTATTTACAGGCTTCTTTGCAGGCCAAACGATAACCAGAAATGATGGAGGTGGGGTGGATCTTTTGTTTAACCAACTCATCGCCATTCTATAAATACAATGTATGAGAAAAAAAATTGTTAACAACAGTTAAAATGTATAAATATTTAGAATAATTTCTATAGGAGTTATGTGGACACCAACAAATCCATCTTCTATGAATGTATATACAAACTAATTTCGTCCAACTTTATTAATGCTTTGTATGTGGTTCTTATAATTAAATTATCTTTCAAGATTTAGTAGATTACAATAAATTTTAATTACCTTAAGCAATTCAGCGGCCAAAATGACTACAGATGTGGTACCATCACCAACTTCGTCATCCTGTAATTGAGCCAGCTCAACCAAAACCCTTTAAAAAATAAAACAAATTTTAAAAATACAATTCCTTTTGCTCTTTATATACCCCAACTTACTTAGCAGCAGGGTGTTCAACTTCCAACAGTTTTAATATGGTGGCACCATCATTGGTAACCGTAACATCACCAATATCATCGACCAACATTTTATCCAAACCCACTGGACCCAATGAGCTTTTAACAATGTTGGCTATAGAACTAGCAGCCATAACTGTAATTAAAGAAAAAAATAGGAAATTACTATATTGCTCCACATGACGTCACTGCATAATTATCAACCGAACTCCCACTTGGGAAGCTAAAACAAAAGCGAGAACTGCAAACATAACCTCAATTTTTGGCATTAAACATATTTTAACATGACTTTTGTTTAATGACAATGCATTCTAATAACCATATAGTTTGCTTTAATTAAACAATTCTTAATCGCATAAAACTTTATTAAACACATGTGTTACGGGCCAAAGTAAATTTTTTAAGCCATGCCGGCTACACCTTTTCTTATTCATCTCGTCTTTTGATTGTGATTCTTTGTGAAACGCATCTGTTCTTTTTCTGGTCAATAACTTACCATTTTGTGTACGCACGGGTTGACCAGACTGGCGGGTACCAGCTATCGACAAGGCGCTTGCAATTGTGGACATGTTTTATTATTTTTTAAAATTGTTTTCCTTTACTTTTATTAAAAAAATTAAGACTTTATTGAAAATTTGCTTCGACTGCAAAGACTGAACCGCCTGACTCACAATTGTTTAGTACTTTTCTCGAATAAATGTGTTGATTAACGCAGTTGCAAAAAACGGTAGTTAATGAACTTGGCATTACTTATTGGATAAATTATTAAATGGAATGGAGTTACATTTTAAAATTAATTAAAATTTGTGAATGAAATAAAATAAAAGTGAAACCTTAACAAAATAGAAGAGGAATCTAAGTATAGGTAAAGACAAAGCTTTTATTTTTATAAAGTTAGTATTGTCCAGGATTGTTAGTCAGGCCTCCCATGGTGTATGTGATTGTGGAATTTGTATTCGAATTTTTGATTAAATAGAGGTATTAAATGTATTTTTCCTTTTTCTGCTCTCTATTGTGCTTATTGTCAAGCTCCTGGCCTTAAGTTTTTAAAAAACCTTAGATTGAATTATAAAACTCTAAGATTAAAATATTTTAAACTGTGTTAATTCGGTAAGATTTGTTAAATTTTTTTTAATTATTTGTTTTATAAAATAAAAATTTTGTATTCATTTAAATTATTTCAAAAATACTGTTCACAAATTTTCTTCCGTTTCCTTTGTTTATTTATAGTACTTTTTTATAAATTTTGGTAGTTTTCTTATAGTACTAAATTTTTGCAACTGTGTACCGTATAAAATAAATTCCGTTGTTTTTACAATTCAGTAAAATTCAACAATAGTTATGGAAATTTACAATTATTTCATAAAAATTATAACGTTTTTAATAGAAAATAATACAACAGTGTTATTAAAGTTGTTAAAGAATGTGTTTAAAGTGTTTTAAGTATAAAATTAAGTAAAACATTAGTGTTTGGTTACCACAGGAAGTGCATCATGCACTGTTCCACAAGCAAATGGAAAAAGTAGAAAGTTATAATATTTTTATTTAAAAATAAGAAAAATATAAGAAAATAATTAATTAAAGATGTGTTTTAAATATTTGAAGTGTTTTAAGTGTAAAATGAAATATAAAATGATTGTTTGTTTACCGGCATACTTCCTTCCCTTTAACGTTTGCCCAAGTGGCCATAAAATGGCGACATTGAGAAGCAGTTACAATAAGATCAAAAGGTAAAGAAATATGTATGTATGTATGTATTATTATATATTTATAAATGTATTGTTATGCTTTGTTGAAATAAGTATGTTTGTATTATCCGTTTAATGTCAGCGAACGTATTTGGATCGTTCCCCATAGAATTGGCTTCGTAAATTTTTATGCAAAACATATAAGGAGTGACGATTGGGCTTTGAAAGTTGGCAAAGTATAATGGTTAAAAAAAAAAACAAAAAACTACAAAAGCCAAAAGCCAGGTATCCAAAATTGATACATTCTAACCTCAAAAACTGAGGAGTTCTTCCGCCGCGAAATTCACATGATCCGATCCCGATTTAATGCAATACAAGGTCTGGAAATTCGAATGTTGCGCCAAGGATGAGAGAAGTTTAATTATAACGATATCCAACACTTTGTATATATTAAAACTAGCTGTACCCTGCGCGTGTTGCTGCGCCACCAACTAAAATAAATTTGAAGGAAAGACATTACACAAATGTCCAATTAATTTTGAATCATTTTATTGATTTTGTTCCCCGCTGTCCCGATGATTCAGATGAAGGGGCTTGAATAGTACGCATTCGGTCAGTTTCTAATCTCACTTCTCGTTGTTTAAGTGGTTCAAGCGAACGGGCCTCAGCGGCATATACTCGAAGATTTTCCAGTCTCAATGCTCGTCTGATTCTGAAGCTCATAATGCTCTTTTCTTGCGTGCTTGAGGTGTAGGTTGACCAATTGCTTGTCATTCATTTTGAATAATTTTCAGTGACGCCATCCATCAGAAATTAACCGCACTAACCTCCGTCGACTCATGCGCAACAACCTTGTTAAAGAATGCACGATTTAATTCATTTTGAGTAATTTTCAGTGACATCACCTGTCGGAAATTGGTCATACCAATTTAGAAACCTTCGTCGACTCATGCGCAACAACTTTGCTAAAGATCATAACATGATCAAATGCACAGTTTACGATTTAATTCATTTTAAGTAATTTCCAGTGGCGCCACCTATCGGATATTGGTCATACCAACTTAGAAACCTTCGTCGGCTCATGCGCAACAACTTTGCTAAAGATCATAACATGATGAAATGCACAGTTTACGATTTAATTGATTTTAAGTAATTTTCAGTGGCGCCACCTGCCGGAAACGAATCATACCAACTTAGAAACCTACCCCGGCTCAAGCGCAACAACTTTGCTTGCTTTTATTGATTTTGTTCCTTGTTGTCCTGATGATTCAGATGAAGGGGCTTGAATAGTACGCATTCGGTCAGTTTCTAATCTCACTTTTCGCTGTTCAAGTGGTTCAAGCGAACGGGTCTCAGCGGCATATACTCGAAGATTTTCCAGTCTCAATGCTCGTCTGATTCTGAAGCTTGTAGTGCTCTTTTCTTCCGTGCTTGAGGTGTAGGGCGACCAATTGCTTGTCATTCATTTTGAATAATTTTCAGTGACGCCATCCATCGGAAAGTAATCGCACTAACCTCCGTCGACTCATGCGCAACAACTTTGTTAAATAATGCACAGTTTACGATTCAATTCATTTTGAATAATTTTCAGCGACACCACCTGTCGGAAATTGGTTATACCAACTTAGAAACCTTCGTCGGCTCATGCGCAACAACTTTGCTAAAGACCATAACATGATCAAATGCACAGTTTACGATTTAATTGATTTTAAGTGATTTTCAGTGGCGCCACCTGCCGGAAATGAGTCATACCAACTTAGAAACCTACCCCGGCTCAAGCGCAACAACTTTGCTAAACATCATAACATGATCAAATGCATAGTTTACGATTCTATAAGGTACATACAAACAAACATTCATTTTTATATATATAGACTATGGGAGGTGACACGCCCATTATAGCCAATCCGCCCATTTTATTCATATATACGTCAAAGTCGATCATACAAAATTTAAGGACTCTAGCTGTTGCAGTTTATGAAATATGCGACATTAAATACTTATTGGGTATGTGGGCGTGGCACCTCACCTCCTTGAAATTTTAAAATAAAAAGTAGCCTATAGTTCCTTCCTGACACACAGGAAGGTACTGTTAAAATTTCAATAAAATCGGTCCAGCCGTTTAGCCGTCTATAGACTTCAAACAAACAAACAAACCCACAAACAAATAAACACACATTCATTTTTATATATAAGAAGAGTGTACTAATAGTGTACCCGCATTTTTAAGTTATACACCCAATACCACATAGAAGAAAGCGTTTATTTCGTTTTAATTCGCTATTATTTCTGGTTGCTTAAATATTTAACATGATATTTGGCTTCTAATGAATATCTGATGGCGAAAATTCACAGAATTCTTATGCATATTAAATCATGTTTTAATTAAATATTCAATAATTAATTCTATTAAGATGTTTATTTATAACAATAAATCTTTTCTTTAGTTCCTTAAATATGTGCTGCAAATATGTACCTGTGAAATGAAAGATTAAATATAAGGATTTAGGGATTTTGCAGGATAAAATATTAAAAGGATTAAATAGAGGATTTAAAACATACAAAATTTAAACAAGTTGTCTTAATTTGATTTCAGTTTTGAAAAGAACTCAAAAAGCAAAGTTAAATTTTTCGAATAACAATTTCTGGACACCATACATTCAATTGCGTGTAAATTCCTTACATTTTGTCATATAATGCTGTGGGTTTTCAATGCTGTAGTAGGTTTTCATTTTTTTTTTCAAATCCATAAAAGTCACGAATGTAGAACAAGAAACAAAGCAAATAACCTTTACCTTTCCCTTTAAAAATTTTATATTGGTCAGGATAAATGATTTGTATCCTGAAAATTAACTTGTAAAAGCATCACATTTCATTCATTCATTCACCAACTCATTCATTCGTAACTTTTTCCCATAAAAGATACAGACAAACAACCAACCCGTAACAATGGTTTTCAAATGAAAGCTTTTCTACTTTCATTCTCTTCAACATTTTTCAATGCTTCACTAAATAGGCCACTAAAGGTTTACGAGAATGTCGACCTATGCACACACACACACACACGGTTCTGCTCTTAAAGGTTGTTTTACTTTCTCTCCTCTTCATACTTTTGCAGCTGATATACGATGTATGTATGTAGGTGTGACCCCAATGTGTGTTTGTGTTGTTTTGTTCTGTTGCATGCAACATTATTGTTCGTAAGTCAATTTTACTTTCAATTGTGTCTGTTGTATGTTATTGTCTGAGATTTTGTTTTCGTTTTGGTATCTCTGTAGTGGACAGATTTTGTCTGTAGGATGAGAATTTTACGTGAACTGAGAGAATTGTTACAGCAGCCATAGGAAAACAAAAAAATGGAAAGAAAGAAAGTAAGCTTTTGTATTTATTCACTTGTTGGTCTTCAATTTTGCAAAACACAAATTGTGTTTGAATGCACAATGGGTCAGTCGTGGGCATAATTTTAGAAAACCTAAAAAAAAAATGAACGAAAGCGTTGTTTTAGTTATGAAAAGTTTTTACTAATTTTTATTTAAACCGTGTTTTGTACTTTTAGAGCGATTCAGTAATTCTGAGGTTGGGTTGGTTAATTTTAATACTGACTTCAAGTAAACATTTTTATATATGCAAACGTTTTGCTTCCAATAATTGTTCAAACATGGTATTTTATTGAGTAATTTTTTATCCTCTTACCCACTGTTCAATAACACATCCAACAAGTGCCTGTGGAAAAGCTTTTGTTTTCATTCATAGTATTCATCATACACAGTCACAAAGAGACATAGAGAGGGAGAGTAAATTTGGTGAGCTAAAGAGAGTATGTTTAAACACAATGTAGGGTTGCCGTTTAGTTAGATTTCTTATATTCCTAACAGGGTTTTTTATTTCTCATATCATGGGTGTTTTCTTTTTCTACTTGACTTTTCAAAGTAAATTTTTACAGTTTAAAAACAAAAATCGTGACATGTGATGATGCCAAAAATACTCTGCAATATTTTAAATTTCACCACGATTTTTTTTTTTACCAAAATTCGTATTGTGTGAGAGATGTATTGTTCCCTTTAGCGAAGAAGCTAATACAGCCAAATTGCCGAATTCGGTAGGGCAAGAAAGGAATGGTTCAAGAGCAGCTATTTTACAACCAATAGAACAAGGTACTGAGCCAGGACGACTGACTTTTTTTGTCGAAAATAGAAGAATTTAACTTGGTTGACATGTGGTTTCAACAAAACTCTGTTACTTGCCGCAGATCTGGCGGTAACATGAGCGTATTGAAAGGAGATAAGATTGCAGTTGAGAAATTAAATGAAAAAATGGTGTGAAAATTGAAGGACAGGAGTAGACTATCTACGGTTTAGCTGCGGTATCAACTTACCTGAAATAATCTTTAATATGTGAAGTTGTCGTTGTCTTGTAGGTAATATTTTGGCTTATTAGACGTAAGGCCTCGGTTCAAACCCCAGGAAGGTATCTCCAACTAAACGAAATATGAAAAAATATTGCTTCGTCGACTTCTTCTCAGCAGATTTCTGGCAAAAACTCTGAGAGTAAATAAAATTGCCATGAAAAATTTCTCATAAATCTGTCGTTCGGAGTCGACTTTAAACTGTAGGTCTCGCCACTCATGTATAAAAATTGACACATACAACATAAGTGGTGTGAGAAACTAGGTCGTAATGCTGACTAAAAGGTTGTAATGACCAATTATGTATGTTTGTTATTAGACAAGAGCCGTGATTTAACCCTCGAATCAGTCGAAATATGGAAAAATATTTCTTCGGCGACTTCCATTCAGTAGTCTTGTGGCAAAAACTCTGAGAATAATTCAAATTACTATGAAAAGCTTCTTAAAACTCTGTTGTTCAGAGTCAACTTCAAACAGTAGGGCTCGCTCATCATAGATAAAATTAACACACACACAACAAGGGTGGTGTGCAATGGTAGGTTGTAATTCCTGACTGAAGGATTATAACGAACAATTAAGTACGTTAAGTAAGTAATTGTTTTCGGCTATTATCCAAAATATCCCATGGTTATTCTGAAAATAATTTTTTTTAGTTTTGTTGAAGGAAAATTTATAAAATTTTATTAAGTTTTGATTTGCAGATCAAGGAGAAAAATTTCTTTTTCATGTCATTAGTTTACCAAACGTCCCTTGGCAACACAGCCAAATATAATACAAAATCGTACAACAACAACAAAAGTTTACAAATAGCATGCTACTCATATGGTACAATGTCCCAAATAACAAAAAATAAAAATTTTCAGCAGGTTTTATAAATAAAATTTCACAAATAAAAAAGTAAGAGCACAAAAGCAAAATTAAGAAACGAAAATCCAAATCAAATTTTAATAAACGAATGAATAACGAAGAATGTCAAGAGAATTCTAAATAATAGAGTTGAAATACTCACGAAGGACTCACAAATTAATTGAATAGAATAAATGCCTTTAAAGAGATGATACAATCATTGTCTACGGTTTTTGGAAAAAGGAATAAACACCAACACATACACAGGCATTGGCAAAAGGAAATTATAACTAGAGAGAGAGAGAGATAGAGAGAGAGAACACAAAGCGTAGTAGATATCTTAAGAGAGTTTTAATTTTTTGAAAGAGCATGAGTTGTGAATGATAACAACAATCTATTTTCGATTTTAACCGTTAAATTTAATAAAAATTAAGTGTTGTTTTTGTGTGTGTGTGTGTGTGTGTGTGTTTGTGTGTGCTTTCCTTTCTTATTCAAATTGAAAGAACCAACATTTTCTTTAGGAAATAAACCTGAAAGGAAAATATTTGATAAGAACAAGAAAAAAAAAATTGTGTCTTAAAATGCTAAAGGTTGTAAACAGGGTGGTTACACTTCATTAGTAGGTATTTTTCATATGTAGTCAGTCAAAGAAATTTACGCCTTGGAACGAAGGCATAGTAGTGACACATGTCTTATGGGAAATCGTTTCCAAAAAGAAATAAAACCAAAAACGTAAAGTAAAGTAAAGTAAAGACAAGGAAAATGTCACATACCTGCACATGAAACATTATGTTATTGTTGATTTACTAACACAAACAAAAAGGAAAAAAAAGTTAAGGCTTACATGTATTAACAACGTACATATGTCTGTATGTTTGCTAATTGTAGGCGGTTACTACTACACGCACCACGTTTTATTTTGTTATTATGACACACAACTTTCTATATCTACAGTCAGTTAACAATTGTAAACAACCGGAAAGGCAGACATATTGTGATTGTCAAAGCTTAAAATCACACATAAACGCGTACACAATACATACAGTTAAGTAAAAAAATTTACATACACCCACTTACTTTGATCTTTTTTTTTCGAAATATTGCAAAGAAAATTGAAAAACTACATTTTTAAGACACGAAACAAATTAAAACAATTTTTGTAGAGACTACATTGGACATTAATAACAACATATAGACAGGCAGGGAGGCAGGCATTATTATTAAAAAATTTATAGACTAACGATCCCTTATATTATGTTTTAGCATTAACTTTCATAAACTATTTCAATATTGTGCTCGATAATGTCAAGGTTTGGTGGCTAGGGTGCTGTTTAAGCTGTCGAAGTGCATAATATAAAACACCATTAGCATACCAAGTCAATGCATTCAACTGTTGCTTCCAGATTTCTTTACAATATGACCTGTATGGCTGTGGCTTATCAGGCGAGAGCCCCTGAGTTTAAACTTCAGGCTTGATAGTGGTAAAAAAATATTTCCCTCAACATCTCCCTCTCAGTAGAGAAAGCTCTGAGAGTAAACGAATCGTAATAATGGAAGCTTCAAATGATAGATTAAATATTTGGAGTCGATATTAAACTGTAAAGACCGCCACTTATACCTAAAATTATCGCACACAATATGGGTGGTATAAGAAACTAGTCCGTGTGAGGCTCGGAGAACTTAGATATGACTATGAAAAGCTATTCTACAGGAAAAAGGTAACGGGTTGTTGTGCATTACGGTCCAGAGGTGTCATTTGGCCGTATTTTCCCGCGAGTGACAGTTACAGAATACTATGCCCGTATGATATATGATTTTTTGGTCTTAAATTTAACGGTATGAACTAAATGGTATGTGGTTTCAACAAGGCAAAACCACGAACCACACAACATGATCGGTTTTTACTTTAATGCATAAGAAGTTTTCAGAAAGAATAATTTCACGTCTTGTCAATGTCAACTGATCATCAAACTCATGTAAAAGTTCGCCAAGTTTTTGCTGAGATACATACATAACATACATACATACATAATTGGTCAATACAGCCCTTCTGTACGGATTACGACCTTCGAGATATCGTCCGAAATGTGAGAAAAAGTTCTTGAAAAGTTCTTCGGCAAAAAAGTACTTCGACTGTTATAACCAATCTAGAAGTGATCACTTAAATAACATCTTTTTTGTATATGATGACAAGGTTCAACGCAGATGTGTTTATCGATAATCGTCTAACCTTTTTATAATTTTTTTGGTAAGAATTGTTATTAAATTTTTCCTAAACACTATTTTTCTAAAACTTTAAAATCGTGTGATGTATGTAAACTTTTTTCCTTAACTGTATAAGTACATATACGCAGGCATTGTTGTACAATATGATTAACTGTAATATATGCATGCATGTGAGAGCGTATGTTTCTCTCTAAGTGCCGTACTTTATAAAGCGATGAGTAAATGTTTTGTGTGTGTGTGAGTATGAGTATGCATGTGCTGTATGTATGTATATGGGCTTGTTATTCGTTTTTGTCAAATTTTTCAGCCTAAATACAGTTGAATGAACTAAAAATTTACATGGAAACGTTCCTTTTTAAAACTGTTTAAATATTATTACATATTTAACTTTTTTTTTATTTCAAGGTGATTTATTTTGTTGTTGTTTGTCGTCAAAAAAAAATAATAAAAAATAACAGAATAATATGGCGTTGAAATCACTTTTGATTACAATTATTAACATGTCTTCAAAGGAATTACACTTTTAAACGTTCAAATTTGAAATATAACGATGACATCAATTATTTAGTTAGTCTTGTTTATTATATGAGTAACGGATTATCAATTTTATATGAAACACCACTAAAGTAATGATGAAACTTTTATTTCATACAATACTTATAATAATAATTGGAATTAAATGGAGGGATTTTAAATGCGCTATGGGTAGCTGTAAGATAGAGCCAATTTTTGAGAACACCGTGGAGGTAGTAAATTCACCTTATCCTCCATTCTTTCACTAATGGTAGCGATATTTTTACCGTACTTATAATGCTATGATACACTAGCCTGAACACCTCTATAATGATTCCAGTCTCTTACAATTTATTCATATTAATCAAACCCATTTAATGGATAATTTGATATGAGTATGGTTTATATTACAAACATTACAAATTAAATATAAAGTATACGCCACGTGAATTTTTAAAAGTAATTATGAATGAGTGTGTTCACACTCGAAATACCTGAAAGTAAATCAAATATTTTTTGAAGTCGCTGTGGTCTAGTAGGTAGTGTGTTGGCTTATTAGACGTAAGGCCCGAGTTCAAACCCCAGGTCAGACATCAAAACGAAAATATAAAAAAATATATCTTCGGTGACTTTCCTCTCAGTAGATTTCTGACAAAAACTCTGAGAGTAAATAAAATTGCCATGAAAAGTATCTGTCGTTCGGAGTCGACTTTAAACTGTAGGTCCTACCGATCATGTATAAATTAACGCACACAACATAAGTGGTGTGAGAAACCAGGTCGTAATCCAGACTAAAGGGTTGTAATGACCAATTATGTATGTATTTATGTAAATCAAATATTTATTTGGATTGAAAAATAAATGACTGCCGTTTAGTTTTGCTTGCGATTATGCTGTAGATGTGTGATCTCCAATCGTCAATTTTGACATATATATGTACCTTTGTTAACATTTTGATGCATAATCAATTTCAAACTGTTTTGTTGTTTTCCAAGGCTGGCATGACGACTTTCGGATTAAATCGCATGATATTGACTGTAATGGTTTGTTCCAAACCCTCTCAACAGGTTTAAAATATCGAGTGTTGAGCGGCTTACTTCAATTGTCGACTTACTTCAATTTTTACATTGTGGGCAAATCAATCTCCTTGCTTCATTGATTTATGTCACCCATTTGCAAACCTTGCCAAATAGTGCATCTTTCAAGGTAGTTATTGAAATGTTTCGGTCTGTTCTGATACAAAATTCGGCAATACTGTTTACTGATGGGTACCCCTTTAACCATAAATGAGCTCCGTTGTTGAAGAAAATTTTTTGATAGGAACACATTTTTCACGCAGCACGAATTTTGGCAATAAAATTCAATGATTTGCAACCATTGTTCGTTTCGTATCTCTACCTTAGTGAGCATTTTGGGCATTGTCATAAGTTTCAATTTTCTATTGTATTTATTCTGAAAAAATTACTTTAAGAATTAATGTTTTAAATTTTATTCGTTTAATTCACAGCAACCACAGCAATCTCTCAAAAATAAATACATGAGTGTACATGGAAATGATTTTTTAAAGGCAAAACCGACAACAATAAAATTTTTGTTGCAAAATTATTGTGTTTGCTGTGTTGCGTTTATTGTGTTGAAAGCATTAATGACTTAAGAATTGCTTCTATATTTAGTAAAGAAACACATTTCTTAGCAATAATTGAAATGCATAGAAATTTCTTTGAGTGTAAGGATATAAGTGGCGATACTATAATACGTTTAGTCACATAAAATATGTAGTAATTCAGTTAGTAAAGTGGTAGTGGAAGAATCAGTAGTTATTTTCTAAGTAGTTTTAATAAATAAAATATGCCTACGCTCTTTTACTCTCTCTTTCGATTGTATTTTCTACTTGGATATTATACGACACCATATTTGCTCTCACACACACATGTTGAGATATTCTTAAGCATGAATGAATTTAAAAACCGAACCAGCCTGTAATAGTTGTCATGGTCTATAATAAAAAACTATTTCGTCATAAGTTTCATTAGAAAGAAAGCCTTTAACTTTCGCTCGTATTGTACCGTTAATAAAATATAAATTATAAAAGAGTTGTAATAAGAGAGTGAGTAAGAGAACAACCAGTTTAGTTCTGTAAATTTTTTCTCTTTTTGCCTTATAAATCGTATGTGGGAAGACTATTGATAAACATATTTGTTATTGTTGTATTCCTTTTTTTTTGTTTTTACTCTCTGTTTTATTGTTATTTAACAATGTTATGTATGAGTACTTGTGTTGTGTTGTGGTTATAGTTGTTCTTTTTTGTTATTGTTATTAGTATTGTTTTATTTCTTTACTTGTTGTTATTGTATTTGCTGTTGACATGCATGTTTAACAAATAATGTAATTGAACACAAATATTCCTTTAATTTGAAAATAAGACGGACGACAAAAGTCTCTCTACATATTATTGTATATTGAGAGAGAGAGAGATATGTCTTGAACTTGTGTTACGACATGTTGCCATATACACGCGCGTATATGTAGTGCATATAGTATATGTCGTACAAACACGTACATACATGCTTATTACTTGTGTGCATAGGAATTGTTTATAAATTGTTTTTATTATTGTGGGCGTATGATAAATATCAACAAAAATATGCAATGTACGAAGTATAACTATGTGTGAGTGTTGGCATATGTGTGTATATATTATAAAGAACTAGAAATTAGATAATATTGTATATTTCATACTAAGGTATGTTATATGCCCTACATATATGGCAATGTGTAGTTGATAATGCAACTAGAGAGCAAAAACTGCAAAATCTATTGAGTAATTTATTTATTTTTTTCAATTACTTGATATAATTTTTAATTCAATGTTTTGTTTCTAATGGATGTCTGTCTTTATTGATTTAAGAATAAAAATCAATTTTTAAAAGTATAGGTTCCTTATAAATGTTGTTGAATAATTAAGTTTCCATTGCTGATATATGATGTGTTCTTTGCTAATATTTTGCTTTTAAATTCTAAAACAAAGGAAATGCAAATTTTAAAGAAGTCTTTAGAAGCCAATATTTTTTGATTTGCTACGATACTTTATTGATACTTATAGAATTTAAAAATGAGTGAGTTTTGGAAAATATGTGGCATTCAGTGATTAACATTCACACAATATGAATATTTTCTAAGTATTTGCCTTATTTTCAGGCAATATAGTAGGTTTGATCGGAATTAGCGGATATTAGAAGGATAGCAAAAGATTTTCGAAATTTTCATTTTCATTCATTTAATTTTCTCAACATATTCTTCTTTTAGCCCCACAAAATTCTTCTAAGCTTCGCATTCTATTATTATGATTGTAAAAAAATTATCACTTCAATGCTGCTGTAGCCATTATATGTTTTCTTTCTTTTTATCAAAATTGTATTGCGCGCGATCTAAAACGACAGGTGTCATGATTTTCCATGCAGACAGAACAGCCTTCTTTCGACACGATTCTTCCAATCAAGTCTACTGTTTTATCTTGTTCTTATGTGTGGTGTGAAGTGATTGACCTAGATCCAATCTATAATAAGGAATAGACTTAATAACTCAGCTTTAAAGCGATGAAACATTGCCAAATAACATCTTCACATTGCTTCTTGGATTTTATTGTAAGTAAACGTGTTAAACATCTTGCACATAGTTTTCTCATCTTTTTTTTGTTTTATTTTTTTCAAATGCCTATCATGTGGTTACCTTAGCGTAGTGGAAGTCTGCTGGCTCTCTATTCGAAAGTTTTTAGTTGAAATCACAGCGCTGTCTTTTTGAAAAATATTAGTTTTTCTTTAACGACTGCCTCTCAGCAGTTTTCTGGTAAAAGCTTTGAGAGTAAACCAATTGTCTTGAAAAAAGCCTTCCAAATCTGTCATTCGTAGTCGTTTTAGATTCTTATACTCGTAAGTAAAATAACGCATTCAATTGGGTATTATAAAAAGCTAGCCTGCAATGCAGATTTCAACGTTTCTTCGCTTTAAATTGCATCATACCCACTCTTTTTTTTGCAAGTGGCATGCAATTATTTTACAAGGTCTTCTTTAGTTTGGCAATAGTCCTGATAGAGTAATGGGTGTTCAAAGGCTTCGAAGCAGGTCTTTGTTTTCCGTGCCAAAATTGCTTCTTCTGAAGCTCACAAAACGCCTCTCGCTTATTGAAAGCGAATATGTTGATCACTCGTTTCAGTATGCCACAGCTGCCCTTTTTTTCCTCAATTCTTTTGCCTCATTTATAAAAATACGCCAGTATTTTTAAGTTACATACACTGTTCTTTTATATGATTGGAACAAAAACAATTAGTCCATAATTATTAGTGAAAAGTATTACATTGTTGGGCCTTAAAATAACTCTAACTACCGTCGATAACTAACTACCGTCGATAACTTTTGATCAGGTTTTCATACAAACAAATGTTAATTATCTTTTTTAATTTTTTATAATTTATTTCAACAAATTCTGCTATCAACCCAAAAAGTTTTTCATGTTAATTTTCTTTTTTTATTTCTAAATATTTAGTGACCCTTTTTTTGTTTGCCTTTTTTTCCTTTTGTAAAACCAACATTGTTTTGAAGGTAATTTTAAATTTTATCTACAATTTTTAAAATTAGATTTTATTCGGGTAAAAGGTCACGAACAGCAACTTATAGATTTTTCAAATAAAATTTTATGTATTAGAAAATTAGAAAGTCTTTTTTATATTGTTTTTAAAACATATTCATGTAAACCTATGTACATACATACATATTTATAAAGTAATATACATACACGTAAAAAAAAGAAAATAAAATAATAGCACTAAACAATTTATAATTTAAATAAGTATTCTGGTGTAAGAATTTAAAATATATGGCCCTCAAGACAGTTAGGTTGCCAGAGCAACAGGTTTGCTGGATACCATATGTACATAGTTCGAGGGCATTACAATAAATCGTTTTGTCGTGGTCTGCCAATCGATGCACAGAAAACATCCACATATTTTGTGATTAATTGATATAACATCGATGATGTTGATGTTTTTTTTATGTAAAGAAGGCAAAAAAGTTAGTTATCCAACGGCCATAGCATTCGGAATTGACAGCAACAGCTTTTTCTGCATAATTTTCTTAAAAAACTATCCTACCAACATATCTACAGCGATGTGAATAAACAGGCGGCTTTAATTGTTGTGTGATTTGGATTTTTTGAGAATGTAGGTACAAATTAAAATTTAAAATGAATCGTAAGATAAGCCCAATTGCTAATAACGTCGTTTAATCGACAATTTCGTATTAGCCGCTGAATTTTATTTAACAGAACAGAGCGATTGTGGATAGGCCGGATCATTTCTGCAACTCCTCCGATGGCATTTAATTTCTTTATAATCTTGCCGATCCCTTGCACAGTAGATCGGCAATTATGAAGACTAAGCCAGTCCATAATACTCGGAAAATGGTTACATTTAAATCATTACTTTTGTTGTTCAACTCTAGTTAAACGTTGTTAAATTATCCACATTCGAAAATGGTGAACCTTCCATGAAATAAATGACTCTTCAAATAAAAAATATTTAACAACTGACAGACTAGGTGGTTTCTAACTGAATAAACTTTCTATGTTATGCTAATATTTTGTAAAACACTGTTTGATAACGTTCTCCGTATGGATATAATGCGTAACAAGCAAAAGAACCAAAAACTTCTAAACAATTTAAAGATAAAATCAAATACAGGAATACATTTCCTCTTGTTTTCTCGCTCAATTAATAAATAGATTCTGTTATAAATGCACACACACACACACATACGTACATGCATATACATACGTATGTGAATTAATTTCCTATAATTTCTTTTCTTATTTGGACTGTTAAGCAACATCATATTCAGCCTCGCATATACACTCTTCACATACACACTTTTGAAAAACTCTCACACGTACCCTGAAGAAAATTTCATCTTCGATGAATTCCAACAAAATTTTTCAAATAAAACGTTATTAACGAAGGGTCTCACGTATTTGACACTCATTACACACATGCAATTTAATGATTCTTCCATATTCTCAGCATTACACTTTGTATTGTTGTCGTTGTTGTTATGATACAAGAAAAAAAAGAACAATAAACAACAACAATGTCTAAACAAACAACAAAAAAAAAGTAGGAGATAAAACGAGATAGAGTAACTGTGCTTGAAAAAAAGCAAGTGAAAGTGAGTGAGGGACAACAAAAAAATGAAACATATATTAAGTGCGTAAATTCCTAGCAAACAACTTCAAAAACAACACACATTTACTCTCTTACACCACCTTCGCACAGGCACACACTTTTTTGCACAAACTCCAAAAAAGAAACAGAAAACTTTAGTGTGACAATGAAAATGAAAATGGCTAAAAAAGTGCGAAGAAAAAGACAATGAAAGAAGAACAAAAACAAAACAAAACAAAAAAAAATGAAAAATAAAGTTCAATGTTGCTGATAACAACTGCTACTCTCGATTATGCAAGTGTGCGAGTGTTTGAGTACACTTTGGAATTTTTCACAGATGGTGGATGCCACTTTTATTTACTGTGGAACAAAAACAGCAGGAGTTCAACATTTTTGGTCTTTTTATACAGTTTTAGGATAACCTAAGTTACACGGGAAGGAATGAGTATACATCAGTTTGACGATTGGCTTCGTTGTTGCTAAGAAACAATTGAGGATCATGGCATTATTTGATCATATCGACGATGTTTTTATTTCAGAAATGAAATTGTTCATGAAACTTAAGCGGAATATGCACCGATTAATACCACTGCGGACATGCGTAGATAACATAAATCAATGGCTGAGAGCGCAGCTAAAATGGGGACTTCACTGACTCCATACTCCGTAAAACCATGTCTATTAAGAAACCGAACGGGAAGATGTTCACGGATCCGTCTGAGTAACAGCAGAGACGAAGAGACTATTCTTGTCTGGATGAATGATCTTCAAAAGCATTACAGACTCTGCAGTATACTTTAAGGGAAAGGGTTTCGGGATAAATTACTGCGGGCCTAGTATATGATATTCTAGTAGAGAATTTTGCATGTAGGGACGCTTTGTAATTCTACCGATATCCCATCAGGTGCCTAACAAAAACGAATTATTTCACCGCTCAAATTTCTAGAAGTAAAAGTCGAGTTTCTTACTTCTCACTTCTTACATTGGCATTATCTGGTACTTGATTTTAAAACACCCTAACGACCTGACTTATGCTGATGATATTGCATTGATATCTACACAGTGGAATCACATTACATGACATTGTAATTACCCTTTAGTCAGCATTACGGCTTGGCTTTTTAGATCGCCCAGGTTGTTGGATTAATTCTATCCATTAGATCTGGGATACTTTCTCATTCCAATTAGTTTTCTCTCAACCCTTTCGCTGGAATACAGCTGAAGGAGGTTTGGCGAAAGCATTATTATTTTTTTTCTGTAAGTGTTTGCTTTGCGAGTGAACACTTACGCATTTATTAGATCTTTCATAATAATATGTTTGTTGAAGAAGTACAAAATTTTACATCCCTTATCTTAGATGGTGATGCCAAAACGATCATTCCAAAAGTATTGCAATGCCGGCAATTCACATGAACAATCAAAATACGAATATAAGAATACGAATATTCGAGGAACAAATGACAGGAGTTACAAACAATATCAAAAAAATGGTCGTACACCTGAATCGTGGAGAAGTAGCTTGTTAGTTGAGGTAAAGTGTGTTGAGGAAGACCTATGCTCGATGTAACTTATAAGTGTGGCTAAAAATCTAAGAGATACGAAAGCAAATTAATTATAATATCTGTCCGTATAAACGTAGTTTTCTGAAGGTGAGAGACAGTAGAATGTTCGAAAGTAAGTCTGTTTTACAGCCAATTTTCCATTAAAACAAACTAAATCAAAGGGTTTTAATTAACAGAGTAAAATAAACATTCCAGGAAAATCAAGTTTTCCAAAGTAAAACCACATTAAGAACCCACTGTCCTTTTCTATATGCAAAAGACAAAAAAAAGAAAAATACAATAAAAACAAACCGAATAAAAGCTCCCCACAAAAACAACTGTGGATTCAGAAATGAAAAGAAAAACAAATTGAAAAAAAAATAAATAAAAAGAAAACAACGAAACTTTATTTTCAGGCTAAACAACAATAACAAACGAAACAAAAAAATGCTCAACTGTGCTGCTGTTAAGTGTTGTAAACTCTTAAAACAAACATTTGTTGTTGTTCAACATGCTCTTCTTCATAGTCTTCTTGTAAAAAAAAAACAAATACACACATACACTCAATTTGTTCATAAACAAAAACTGTAAACATAACCTAAACATATACTCGCACAAAGACAGGAAATCAAAAAAAGTAGAAAAATAAAAGAGAAAGTCAAGGAAAAGAGAGAAAGCACGAAAGCAATATCAGCAAAAAAGTCTTTCGTTTAACTTCGGCACACAATGCTGCTTTACAAGTAAAATGAAAACTAAAAACAAAAACAAAAAAAAAAAGAAACACACGACAGTTGCTGAAAAACGAAACAACGAGAACAAGTGGCGCCTCGATTATACATTGTTGTGTTTTAATTTTAGACAGACATTCGCCAGCTTACCAAGCTGTTTAACGGACATATTCCTTTGCGCGCTCTTACGTTCGGTCGCACACATTTTCTAAGCGAACAACAAATCGTAACATTTGATTTATTTATCCATTGTGTTACTGGGACTTAAAAACACACACCATTACACTCGCTATTAGAACGGCGACAATAAACGCAATAAAGACACGTGAAACTTGTGTTTTACAGTTGTTGTTGATGTTGTTGTTCGGTTGTGTTATTTTCTTTCCCTTAATTAAATAACGTAAATGTGGGTCCCTTCTAAATAATGTTGGCGATGTGAATAAATTCACGTTCATGTACTACGATGTGAAGACAGCCTACATGCGAAATTAAAAGGCAAAGTGTATGTCAGTGTGTAGGTGTGAGTGTACATTTTAAGTTTAAAAAGTTGCTTAAAATTGTTTTATAAAGTAAAAGACAAAAAAAAAGAGAAAAAATATTAAAAAAGTTTCCCTGAGTTGGTTATGGAATATTAATAATGAAACAAGAATTATAAAGGTAAAAAAACAGGAAGAATCCTTTAAGAAAACCTCTTAAAAATTATACAAAAAATATAGAAAGTGTTGCATATTTAAAGGCTGTTTTCTATGTATGGATGTGTGCATGTAAATTAAATAAAATATAAGGAGGCCCTTTTTAAATAATTTTTTTTTTATTTCATTTCAAATGTGGTTCTTTTTTTCAAGGGCTAAAATTGTTGTAAAAAAAGAAAGAAAGAATTAGTGAAACAAGTGTTGAATAATTAAAATGTAAAAAATATTAAAAAAAAGTTTTTTTTTGCTTACTTTTAAAGCCTATATTTGTCCTAAAGTGAAAGTGTTGCATACTTTCTGCCATACATAATAGTGTTGGTTGCATAAAATAAATTTAAAAATTTAAAAAAAAACTAATTTAAATACGTTACGAAAAATTTGGAAAAAAAGGTACAAATTTAATTTTTAATTTAGATGCAATAAGTTTAAACAAATTTATTATACGTTATTACATTTTACCCTTAATTTGCATTTTAAAAATAAATTAGAGATATAGTAGTTCTTATAATTTATGAACCTAAGTTCGAAACTTAGTTGAGGTATCACGCTAAGGAAAAACAAAACTAAAGATTTTGAAAATCAATTTTGTTCAAACATTTGTTTAAGTTTGCAACAATTTTGTAGGAGTAAATAACATACGTTAATATTTTTTTTTAATTTTTAATTGAGTTGGAACCAAAAGTTGAACAAAAAAGATAAATTAATACTTCAGTCAGCTTCAAAATGTTTTTTATAAGTTAGGATTGCTGTTGTTAGCTGTATAATTATTACCCACGAGCAGACTCACATGTGTTGGAAAAACATTTGAACATTGAACTGTGGCACACAGATTTAATTTCTAAATTTAAAGTCTAACTACGTTTACATTGGTATGAAAGATTGCAAAGTTAATTGAATAATCGCTCGTGTATTATTAAGAAGGGTGATTTAAGCAGTCCTCGACAGTACCGATACTGGAGTCCCTCAGGAAGTATTTGTGCTTCGATTCTATACTCATGTCGTACATCAGTATATTAATTTCTGCTCACATACCTGTTATAACATTTTAGGACGCCATTTATTCATCCGCAAACAATTCAATATTAGCATTGCGAATCTTGTAAAACTTTAATTTTAAGTTCGAATTGTGATTAAAATAAAGAAGGTAAACAGTGTAGTCGCCGTAGTCTTGTAGGTAGTGTTGTGTTGGCTTATTAGACATGAGACCTCGGTTCAAACCCCAGGTCAGAGATCTCCAACAAAAACGAAACATGAGAAAATATTTCTTCGGCAACTACCTCTCAGCAGATTTCTGGCAAAAAACTTGTGGCATAATAAAATTGTCATGAAAAGTTTCATAAAAATCTGTCGTTCGGAATCGACTTTAAACTGTCGCTTTAAACTGCCACTCATATATAAAATTAACACATAACATAAAACATTAACATAATCCTAATGTATGTATGTAAGCGGAGATAATTGTTTACATGTAACTTAAATGAAAAATATGTCCTTCACGTTTAACCTAAACTATTCACTCAGAAGTAAAGCTGACCCAAATAAGACTGAGGACAGCGCAAATACCTTCGCTTTAAGGTAACAACTTCATCCCATATATCCCTGAATTGTAAGCTATGGTTTATGAAGGCACAGCTTAATAGAAAAAATATTTTACAAACTTTAACCATTGACCTAACTTCACTTGTTGTGTGTCATAATTTTACCCATGGGTGACGGCACTTACAGTTTAAAGTCGACTCCGAAAGGCAGCTTTTTTCTGAGAAACTTATCATGGCAAAGTTATTTCTTCTCAGAATTTATACCAGAAATCTGCAGAAAGTTTCCAAAGAAATATTTTTTCAAATTTCGTTTTATTCGATTTTTCTAAGTTGAGATTTTAACCATGGATTCGCGTCTAATTAGGCAACACCGTACCTATCAGACTATGGCAAATTTTATAATAAATTGTATAAGAAGTAGCAAAAACTTCCTAAAAATTCCTTCACCCTTCCTTTTATATTAATTTCGTTATCATGTTCAGGATGTGGGTACGAAAAAAGTTCGAGCAACTCTTTAACACCAAAATTGTTTTATTCTGTCAAAATCTGAAAATTTTATTGATTTCTTAAAATCTTTATTTTTAAAAAAATTTTTCTAAAAGCTTTGGGTTCTTAAATCCAAAAATTTTTTTTTGGATTTGATTAAATTTCCTTCCTATTAATGTGTCAACAAAATACTTTGCTTTCAATTTGCATTCCGAATTGCTTTATTATTTCCTACGGAATTAAAATTCCTTAAAGCCCCCTCCCCCCTAAAATACCAATTAATAGAAAATGTAACCTCATCGCATCACAGTCTTCAAAAAACAGAAATCACTTTAAGGCTACACTTTCGTACCGAAAGTAAATTAATTTGTTTACTTGGCCATAATGAGTTATTGGGCTTGAAGCGTTTTTGGTTTTATTTCTAATGACTTAACATTTGTGATTTTGTTTTCGTTTTCGTTTTCGTTTTAAGTTATGAAATTGTGAGAATTGGACCTTCTCAAGTGGAAATGTTAACAGGATTTCATGTTACTTACCGAACATATACATACAAACAAATTATGAGCTTAGGTAACTAACCTTGTAAGCTTTTGCCTTCAGAATATTTTTTGTATTTATTTTTTGTTTCATTGAATTTCTTTGCTGGTTTCATATTTCATTGAACATTTTCATAAACAATGTTTTCCTGTAGCAATCAGAAGGTGACAATGAAATTGTAATTTTGTGAGACTTTAAAAAAAGAAGGCTTATGAATAATGTGGTGGATAATAAAGCAAAAATATATGAAATGTTAGTAAATAGGTTGTGATAAAGCCAATATGTTTGAGTGCCTTGCCATTATGTGTTATATTAGGACTATAAGTGTTCCAACTTCAGCTTTAAGTAGCGAGACTGTTGCACAGAACGTATCAAAGGACAGTTTATTATTTGAGCATCATTTAAAAGGTATTAATTGCCCAGAGACAATTGAATTATTTAAAATGACAGTCAATTACAGTTCCATACAGCCCATTACATCCAAATTTTCTTCTGGAAAACCTTCTCAGATTAATTTCTTCACATCGCCATGATATTTTTCGAATTTTTTGGTTCATTCTAGAGACCAAAGTGCCGAAATTCCGTTTGGTTAACCTGAAAACCAATACTTTTTCAGCTAGTTCTTGCCCAAATAGAAAGAGGCAGACCGAAAGCCAAAATAAATCTTTTCCGCCCTCCGAAAGATTTTTAGTTGATTAGGTTAGGTTAGGTTAGCGGATAGCTTGCCGTTCATAGGCTCACAGTTAACAGTGAAGTAAGCCACCTTGCCATGATCCGTTAGTTGTCATGATCACGAGCTCCGGATGAAGCTGGGCAGTAAACTTAGTGCCACCATGACCAAATCTTCAAAGGTTCTGTTGCTCAAAATCCTTTGACGTCTGTTCTGAATTGCAGAGCAGTTGCATAAAAGATGTTGTACCGATTCCGTTCCCTCGGCTTTATGGCAGCTTCCGCAGTAGTTCTGGTGAGGCAGACCGAACTTGTCAGCGAAGCTGTAAATTTTTAGTAAATCTCAGTTAAGAATAGATTTGATTGATCTAAGTGATCAATTGTTCCCAGTTGAAAACATGCATCTGGTATTAGTCAGTGTAACGCACAAAATGTGCCCAGTGGTTTCATCCTCTACCAGCCAGTTGCGGAACTCCGTCTCACCGAGAATATGTGAAACTTCTGGTTAAGGTTTTGTATTACGTAACCTATAGAGCTCTTGTTAATAAGATAAGATTTTTCGTAGAGAGTAACCTCGTACTGTGTTTTTACCCAGTTAAACTCGCAAAAGAACTCTGGACTAATAAAGTCTGTAATGGACGAGTATACCTCCGCTAGTCTCTAAGCAATTTTATTGCCAGTCATCCCGAAGAGACTCAAAGTAGTTCCCAACCTGCCCCGATTACATTCAAGAAGTTAGGTCCATGTGGGGAATACAAAGTTTATCCGGTTCACTTCGGTTAATTACCGGTGGTAATCACTCCAAACTATATCTTGCTTTATGGAATTCAGTAATGATGTGAATACAATTTCTCTCCTTGTTTTAAATTAAAGCTATGAGAAGTCAGATCCTTGTGGCCAATGCATAGTTTATCCGGTTCACTACAAACTATAACTTGCTTTACGGAACTCACTAATATGTGAACACAATTTCCCTCCTTTTTTTGGTTTAAAAGTATGAGGTTGTTTCTAATGTGGACACACATAGCCTTACAGGAGTCACAACTAAATCTATCAAAAAAAGTTTAATTTGTTGTGTAACCATAATAAAAAATATACTTTTTCTGTAGCACATGCTCTTAATCTTTCCAACTCTCACACCTTCTTGTTTGAGTTCAAAATTTGAAAGAAAAGAAATGAAATTTCAGGGAAACAATAGAAAATTTTGCAATGCTATTGTCATGACCATTTGTTAGTCTTTACACCCGATGTGCTGTCTTTATTAAAAAAGTTTTCAATTTAAAAATAAAAAAAAAAATAATAATAAAATGAAAATCATTCAATATTTGCCTTTTTTGTGTTCTATTCTCCCCATTCAACATATTTTCTTTATGTGCTAAACTATTAAAAAGTTTAGCAATGATAAACATTGCGCACAAAAAAAACAGAAAACAGGATTCATAAACTTTTATAGGAGAACAAATAATTTAAATTACCTGCTTTATTATAAAAGAAATAGTATAGAATTCTGTAGAAGAAAAGAAAAAAAGATGTTTAATCACCTGCTGAACAGGCAAAAAAGAACTGGGGAAAGTTTTTATTTCTGATTTGTTACTGTTTAAGATGATACACAAAGGCACACAAGAAATGGAAACATTTTAAGCAGAGTATTAAGGCGTAGTTTTTGTTATTCTAGTAAAGCATTTAAACCAAAACGAATTTAATGAGGTGATGATGGCCACCCGGGTGCGTTTTTTGTGTTTTTAGTTTGTATGGAATTAATGATGGAAGTCTAGTAAAACTTTAATAAACTTACTTTCGTCCATATTCCACGTATATACACACTTATAAGCAGCGGTGTTGCGCTAATTTTTTTTACCGGAACGCTTATATATAATTATATAGAGAGGGCAGATCCTGGGTAGGCGGCCGCTCTGTGCGGTCTCATGTCCCAAATTTAACGACGGTAGTGATTTTCCATGATAATCCTGGCGGCGGCTTTTTTTTTAGGTCTCATGTCCCAAATTTGACGACGGGGGGAGGGAGATTTCCCCCAATTTTCGCCCGTTGCCAGGATCGGCCTTGTATATAGCATAAAAAGGAAAGGAACCGAAAATCATTACGAAACCCATTTTGTGTATATGTATATATACTCCGATTCACGGTTCGAAAAAACAAGCCGGTTCGTTCCGGTTTTTGTTCCGGTTCGGTTTTTGTTCCGTCGAAAATTAGAAAAAAAAAACAAAAAGTCAGCCAATTCTCGTTATCAGAAATCATCTTTAGTTCCTGTCCAAAAAGGAAGTACCGGAACGACGTTCCGGAGCGTTCCAGCTCGACAACACCACTGCTTATAAGAGGTATTACAAACTGAACAATGCTTTCCCCAAACATACAGGAATGTTCGTAGTTTCAACCAAATTCGTTTGAAAGAACTTCATGTATTCGGGAATATATTTGTAGTTGAAGAATCAAAGTTTTTGTTTTTAAAACACTTGAAGTGTTGAGTTCATTCTGAATGAAAGGAAATGCTAGAATAGTGCTCTTTCAACAAGAATTCAATGACTGCCTCAATTTCAACACTCCACCTATGAATAGGAATGTAAGAGAAGACTCGTGCAATCACCACTAAAGATATTATTCTTGACATCAATCCTGGAATGTCCTGGAATTGTTTGAAAAAATTCGTTTTGAAAGCCTTAAATTTTGAGCATCATCCAGTGAAGAATGTGTTATTTTGGTTCTGAATGTAAAAATCTATCGTCTAGGTGAAAGTGTCCAGGATAGGCAAGTCCTAATTCAGAATTTCGCACCACGTAACTCTTAACTATTCCTCTCAACAAGCATCTGTCAGTTAACTATTGTCAAAAATTTGTACAAACTGCGTCATATAGTTTGTGTTTGACAACCTTTGCTTGCGAATTTGCGTATGACTTGAGAAGAAAGTAAAAAAATCATGAATTAGGCTACATATCGCCCCATTCTTTTATAAGGTTTACCGCGAAAAGAATACTTTTTCTTTGCAATTTAAAAAAATGGGTTTAACGATCAAATAATATCACAAACAAATCTATTTAGATCGCTTCGATATATTTTTTTAGATATAGAATGACAGAAAGTTAAAGATTTTATGTAGAACTCAGAAATAAAAAGATTTAAAAAACAAAAGATTTTCCAAAAAAATTTGAGGCTGCCTGACCCATAAGCTACCTTTGTAGGAATGAATTTAATTTGAATATACTTAAAACGACATATTTTTTGTTTGAGAATCTTATGCCATGTTCTATAGGTGCCGATAGAAAAATTCAGCTGCTTAGCCTGTAGATCGCATGACTTATTTGTTTTTAAGCCCTAGTCTTTACTGTCTTTTATCGCTTCAAATGTAATGTTCATTCACCTCTTTTTCTCTACTTCTGGAAGATAAACTCAAGCCATTTTTAGTTTTAAAACCGGGAGAAGACAGAAAAACCATTTAAATTATCTTCGAATTTTAAAAATTAAGACATTCCAATTTCATCACAAAAATTCATCGAGAAAGCGTTGAACTTTGAACCCCCTGGAAATATGTAAAAAGCTCAACGCGCCGCCTCTTGAGAAGAATGGGGCTAAATGTGCAAAGTTCCTCTTGAATACACCTAATTTAACAAAGCAATACATTTTTAATGATAACATAATAATTTTCGTTAGGGACACATGGCAACCCTATCATTCCAGAACCTGCCAAAGTAAAGCAATTACTTGCTCAACTAGAAATACTTGATAGATACAACTTAAACTAAAGGAACAATAAAAATATGAGTGGAGATGCGTATTTCATGACAGCCCTTTGGTCGTTAAAAGTATAATAAGGAATTAAAAAACAACAAAATGAAGTCAATAGTAAGTGTCATCCCATGAGTATTGATCATGAACAGAATATCTTTCATTTACTATGAAAACATGAAGCAAGTGCTTTAGGAGTATGGAGCCCAGTTGATTGTCTTCAATATTGTTGTGATAATTCAGCTTTTCTAGTAGTAGTTTCTTCCATTGTTTGTTGTGCAATATGAAAAGATTTTGAAGCCTTTGGAAACCATTTTTATCTTGCAGTTTGAGCCTGTGCTTCTATTTCTAAAACTTTTCCATTTACTGTAACAACTTCCGTCGGCTAAATCAGGAAGATTATTTGCTTGCCATTGGCTTTGTTTCACGTTTAGCATTAAATGTTTGTTTTATTGAATGTATCATTTCAACCTGTCGAATAAAATAAAAATAAAAACTAAGAGGCTTAATAAAGAATTTATTTCGTTTTTTTTCCTTCTTTACCTGCTTTGCCCTTATTTTATAGTGTTAACCTTTGTCTTTTCTTTTTTTGTTTTTGTGATGTTATGAATCGACATTTATGTGTTTTCATTACTTTCACTTTCACTTTCATTTTCGTTGCGTTAAAACATGTGTTTTATTTGGAATTAATCATATTGACCATAAAATTATATCCCTTATCGATAATATTGTATGCGAGACGGAACCCCATTGCGTTCATGCGAATGTGCATTTATGTTCGTCTCACAGTTAAGGCCAATAAACTTTTCTCACACATTCAGAACCCCGGCCAAAATTGTATTTTGAAACTGTTTAAGTCATTAAGGATTTTATGCGTGTTCATATGGTAAATTTAGTAGATTTTTATTTGAAATTTAAAAGCTTAAAGAAGTCATAAAAAAGCTTTTAGGGACATAAAGTAAAATCGTTGCAAGAATGCCTCCTCTCACTCTCTGCATTTAGACATTTGAATGCTAATCAACAAGTTTTCTTTTGCCAAGTATTTACAGGAACTAAACAAGTTTTATAACCTTTAAAGTGACTTGATTATCTTTGCTTTGTAATGCTAATAAAATTTTAAGAACATTGATATTTTGCTTCATGTATCTCATAAAAAATACAAAAAGATGGAGTACAGATATATTTTTTATAACCGCTATATAGCTTTGTGTAGCTTAATACGTATATTTTTCATAAAATTTAAAAGAGAACGACACCAACGTGGTCCAATCTTTATAAAGACAATGATATACAACTAGACAATATAATATAAAACAAGTGGATTTTATGACGACTATTAACTTAACATAGCCTAGACGTTTTAGAAAAGTTGTTTTAAATTTTTGTGGACTATGAATCAATCGATCTTCCATATAAAGTAAAATTTGTTTAGGTTCGATGGTCAAAGAAGAAAGTATTGGAAGATCTCTAATCTCCTCTTGTGTCCAGTGGTGTACCTTTACTGTGTTAAATATAAAAATGTTATGAAGGATACATTCGTTAGAGAATTTGTGTTGCTTGACTCAATAATGTGATGTATAGGAGCAATTAATACTGTTCGAACAAATAGATCCAGGGAGCTAACTCTGTCATAATATTGGTCATAAGCTGATCCAGATTTAAACTCAAGTAATAAAATCCTGTAGGGATCAAAGGGCTATTACAAATTTTTTCGTTTAAAATCTATCCAGTTTGAACCATGGGCTCTTTATTCTTGCATTAAAAATTTGTACTGCCTTTGACTAGCAGACTTTGATCTACACGGCCATGATTTGATAGTTAAGCTAAAGAAATTGAGCTCGGTTTGATCATATTATGAGGGTGGTAGCGACCATTATGACGGTTGCTTTTAGATTTATAAGGTATTGTTTACTATCTTTAACTTGCTACCATCAAACATATTGGAGTAATAAGGGGTTTCGAAGGCGACTATGTGACTGTTTGCCACAGATGCATGGAAATGCATGGTTGTCATGCCAAAGTCTACACGGTACAGTAACCAGCTTTCAATCCTGGCTTTACAACAGAAATATAAGATACAGTGAGCGCCATAAGTGAGTCAACACCCACTAAAATTTTAAATTTTCTATTATGTTCTTAAGTATAAAAACAGTTCCTTTATCATGAATTGTTGTTTTTGTTTTAACATTTTATAAGTAATAGATAACGGTTTTATTATTGGAAATTTATTCGACTATTCTCATTTACTTTTCTCGCTATACTAAGAAAATGAATTATTTCAGTGGTGTTTACTCACTTTTGACGCTCAGTGTAAATACTATTAAAACAAAGGTTAACACTGCCCAGAAAATGTCATCCTGGTATTCACTTTATGCAGAGCAATTGTATCTTAGATTGTACTCCTGCATTAGCACATAATTGTAGTACAGAAACATGGCTAGATAGACTATCGTTGTGTGAATTCGAAATCTCAATATACTGAGTGACGATAAATACATTCATATTTACTGACAGTAAGGTATAGTCGCCGTAGTCTAGTAGGTATTGTGTTAGCTTATTAGACGTGATGCCATGGTTCAAACAAAACGAAATGTAAACAAATATTTCTCCGGCGACTTTCTCTCAGCAGAAACTCTGAAACAAAACTCTGGCAAAAACTCTGAGAGTTAATAAAAATGCCATGAAACTGTAGGTCTCTCTATTCATGTATAAAATTAACACACATAACATAAGTGGTGTGAGAAACTTAGTCGTAATCCTGACAAAAGAGTTGTAATGACCATTTATGTATGTATGTATGTATGTATGTATGTATGTATGTATGTAATTATGTATGTATGTATGTATGTATGTATGTATGTATGTATGTATGTATGTATGTATGTATGTATGTATGTATGTATGTATGTATGTATGTATGTAAGGTGACAATTAGGTCAATAAAGAGAGTGTACATTAATTAGAAAGTGAAAATTTTCAACTGGTTAAGCTCTGAAAGATGAATGCTGTTTTTTGCCCAAAATAGAATAAGAATATCTACACAGCAGGACAATAGAGAATTTGGAGTCCTGTAATTTAAAGTTCGAATTGCATTATCACTTACCTTAGGAGCTGCATTTAGCTCTGAACGGTTATGTTCAATTTCTAAAGTTAAAAAAATTACTGTTAAATACAGCTGAGAAAATTTTGGTTAATTTTTCTTTTCAATTTTATTATTAAATTTTGTAAACAATTAATTTTAAAATTATTTAAAATTCAAACTTACAGATGACATTGTTATTTGCGGTATATTGTGCCATTTAATAATAAAAATAATTTTCCTCGAAATTAACCTAAAAACGGCAATTAAAGTGTACTTAAATTAAATTAAATCAAATCAAATTTAATTTAAACAACTTTTAAGGCTATTTAAACACAATTTAAATAATTTTTGTTAATTTATCCAAAATGTTCACGGTGATGTATACATGATATTTATATTACGTATACGTTCAGATGGTTTAAGAGTAAATTTTCCGAATTTATTTGAAAATTTCTTAGAATTTAGTGAAGATTTCGTCTCCAGTCACAAGCAGAAAATGTAACAAATAAATAAATTCATACACATCAAGTATTTGAAATATTAAGATATTTGCCCAAAAAAAGAAAAGAAAAAAGTTAAGAAAAAAGAGCAGAAAAAAGGCATGTTAAGTCTTCTACTAAATACTTTAAATTAGAAAGAAAAGAAATAAAAATAAGCAACATACGTAAGTAGCTAGTGAATTAAGAAACCAAGAGAACGTGAAATTTAAAAAATGTCTGAAACATAAGACATGGAAACGTCAATTTCCAAATAAACGCAACCAAAACTACCCTTAGCATTATACTAACCAGTAAATTAAGGAAGAGTAGTAGAGTAGAGGAAATTTATATTTATTTTTCAGGTTAACTTCTATTTTGGAAATTTACATAAAAATGTATGTTTTATTATTAATGCTTCTGTAACATGAAAGCCCAATTAAAGGAGACAATAATTTATTGATTAATTGTTTTATAGTTTCAGGTTCTATTTATTTAAATGTGTTTAACGTTTTTACCCTTTCCTCAATGACATACTTTTTTATTTCAAACCATTGGGGTTAAAGTCTTTAATTGTCTTTCATGAGACAACTAATGAATGTAAATTTAAATCTAAAAAATTTAAGTAATTCCAAAGAATTACAAATAGAGCTGTGATCATTTATTTTTTTTTTCTATGGTATATATAGGGTGGGTGATTTGAAAGTCTAAATTTAAAAATGCAAAAAAAAGAGGTTTGAAATTTTGCCAAATTTACTTTTTTTTTGTTGTGAAGTACAATTGTTCCGGTTGGAAATGGAATATTAGAACAACCCTATGGCTGCCGCATCGGGTCTCACAGTATCTCATTCGATCGGACCAATTTTCGTCCACTTTTTCGAGTGTACGGGGTTGTATCGCGGCAATCGCATCAGCTATGTTGACCTTAAAATGCTGAATTGTCTCTGGTTTGTCGGTATAACGCTTTTCTTTAAAGGCGCCCCACAGAAAATAGCCCAACGGTGTCAAATCGCAGCGTAGTGATGGCCAATTGGTATCACCATTTCGGCTAAGTAAACAGCCATCAAACGTTTGACGCAATAAATCGATTGTAGCATGAGATGTGTGGCAAGTTGCTTCGTCCTGTTGAATCCAACCATCGTTTACATCAATACCATGAAGAGCGGGTACAAAAAAAAAAAAGGTTATCATGGTGCGATAGGTGTCTCCATTGACCGTAATGGTTGCGCCGCCCTCACTTTAAAAGAAATATGGTGCTTCCTCCCCACAAGACTTACCAAACAGTCACTCGTAATGGGTGTATTGACTTCTTTAAAACTACATGTGGGTTTTCTAAGCCCCAAATACGACATACATACATACATACATACATAATTGGTCATTACAACCCTTTAGTCAGGATTACGACCTAATTTCTCACGCCACTTATGTTGTGTGCGTTAATATTATACATGAGTGGTGGGACCTACAGTTTTAAAGTCGACTCCGAACGACAGATTTTTGAGAAACTTTTTCATGGCAATTTTATTTACTCTCAGAGTTTTTGCCAGAAATCTGCTGAGAGGAAGTCGCCGAAGAAATACTTTTTGTATTTTGTTTCGATGTCTGGCCTGGGGCTCGAACCCTGGCTTTACGCCTAATAAGCCAACATACTACCTACTAGGCTACGGCGACTTCATTAATTATCCCTACAGTCTTCCTATTTGCTGTCTTTTTGGTGTAGAATTGATCGTACATTACAATTTTCTGGTTATTACGAGAGTACAATCTCTTTTCTCGGATGAGGTTTATGTACATAAGTGTCAGGTCACTGGAGTTTATAAGTGGGTCCAAAAGTGACTCGTGTGAATACTTTTTGGTCTCGGAGGCATCGCCTCTAGGTTAGATTAAATGAGGTGTTCTCGACTATTGTTTGCAGAGCTCACGTGTGTGTGGTTAATTGCCCTGTCTATTACAAAGAAAAGTTCTTGATCGTATGTTGAATTTCAGAAAACTTCTTTTTTCCTCTGCTTTATTGAAATAGTTTTTGTTAGAACATGTCACTTAAAGTATTGTCCATCGGAGGCTACGATCTTTTTCCATCTTTTTGACAATTTATGAAATTTGTCTTTTAATGCCAAGAATAAATTCAGGCAATTTTTGATACTCTACTCTAAAGCAGAGCGTATTTCAATAAGAATACTCTTTATTGATTGAAACGATTGATTGTCAGAAGAGACAAGGTCTGCATTGAGGCTTAATGTTGTCGTGACTGAAAATTACGTCTTCGTATCTGGTTGTACATTCAGGGCATTTTTCAGCAAATGCCCGCTTCAAATGCATTAAGTGTTGTCCGTATAGATCTCTCGTAGTAGTCTGGTTTCAGCAGCTCACAATAGATCATTTCCTTCTGACCACAGCACTTCACATATGAATTCTTGAGCTTGGGGTTGTCGTAAGAAATGCACTTTCCGCCAGTGATAATTCGATGCAAGAATGATTTCTTTTTAAAGCGATCTCATGACATTTCAGTCACAGAAAATCCTCTTTCATCGTCTTTCGGCTTCTGTTCATGTGGTACACAATTTCCTTGCTTTTGAATGAATCCTGGTGCTTTTAAACGCTGCTTAAGGTCATGCCTAATGATTGTGCAGGAGGCTCTTGTTGTGTCTGACATGAATCTTGATCGAGTTGTGTTTGCAACTTTTATGCTCATCATTGATTTCTTAAAACAAATGATGTGACTCGCATGTTTTCGTAAAACGTGGCTCAATAAATCTCCTCCCAAATGGTATTTGCTACGGTAGTTGGAAAGATTTTCGATCGTGAAAAAAATGATGATGTGCACAACCGAACCGAACAATTTTGATTGATTTTAACAGCTTTAATGATGTGGATATCTTTGATATAAAACAACGTATAATGCCATCTAGCGTTAATGATGGGATTTTAAGTTTTACTATCAATATTATGGTACTGAAACATAGAATGTATTTTCTGGCAATTATTTCATAACTAAAAATAAACGGTTTTATATTGAGTCTGCGCTGAAAGTAAAAATTATGGGATAAAGGCTGTTTAGTTTTCTTTATTTTTTTATTTGTTTGTTTTTCAACAACTAAAAAAATATTTTTTTTTGTGTTGATGTGTCTAATAATAGTTTTTCATACGACCTTAGCAACACATTTGTAAACATACGATACAAATTACCTGCTTATGTTTGAGGGCAATGGAAAACAAAAAGAATTTAAGATATCTAATTCCAAAAAGGAAGGTGTTACAAATTAAATAGTTTTTGAATCCTTCCACGAAATATTTTCAAATAATTTTGAGTAGTTTGGTTTCAGTCCCAACTTACATAATAAAATTTATCGATTTTTATTTCACAGAATTTTATAAATAAATGAAATTTAATTCTTTTTTTTAAATCTTTTCCTTTCAGGTAATTTACTGTGTGGTTCAGAACAAAATTGTAAACGGTATGGATGAATAAAAAACATTTTTTTTGTAACATATTGAAAGATGTCAGAGGGAAGAAAGAGATACTTCTTTATATCAGCTTATATAGTAAAAAAGGGTATTTAGATGTACTAAAGAATTAAATTCTTTGAAATAACTGATGCGTAACACTGTTGGGCATACACACATGTACATAATTGGTCATTATAACCCTTTAGTCAGAATTACAACCTAGCTTCTCACACCACTTACATATGTGAGCGGCGTAATCAACAGTTTAAAGTCAATTCCGAACGAAAGATTTTTGAGAAACTTTTTCATGGCAAATTTTTTTACTCTGAGAGTTTTTACCAGAAATCTGCTGAAAGGAAGTAACCGAAGAAATATTTTTTCAAATTTAGTTCTGGAGTTGTCTGACCTGGGGTTTGAACCGAGGCCTCATGTCCAATAAGGCAACACACCACCTAATAGACTAAATCGACTTCATAGGCGGTTAATTTTGATATAAATTGTTAAGGACACTGGTCATGTGAAAAAGTTATTAGGTTTGGACAAATTACGTCGATTTTTTTAAATTGTACGCGCAACAGTAAGTCATTTAAATCCTAGGTAGACTATGCATGACAGATTGCCAAAGTCGTGTATATTTTTTTTACTACACCTTGTACTTAACCCACTCTTTACTTATAATTTACACACAAATTCGTGTACTTTCTATGGCATATTCATATTTGCCGAACCCTGTAAAAGTTTCCTTAATTAACTAAAACTTCCTCTTAGCAAAAAAGGCAAGGAAGAAAAAATTAAAAGGAATAAAAGTTCACAGTAAAGGAAGAAAAAGAAAGAAAAACAAATCAGACACAATTAATCATAAGTTTGTCACAGTTTTTGTTTTTTTTTTTTGTTACTTCTTGTAACACTTTGTCTTCCTCTCAACAAACAAACAATTTTCACTTGCCTTTCCTCATCTTCTATTCATGATTGTGTGTTAAAAAGCGATTTTCGTATTTCGTATGAAAATAAAATCTTTCTTAAAAAAAAATAAGAAAGTCTTAAGAAAATTACAAGTAAGAGGAGGAAAATAACAAACAAACGCCTAAATCTAGTAAAACCACCAAAAACAAAACCAAATAAACGTTAATTTCTTAATTGCTAAAGTTCTTCTCTTATTGTTGTAGTTTTTCCCTCATCTTCTACAAATATTTGTTTCAGTTTCAGTGTTTCTCTTTTCTTTTTTTTTTCTTAAGTTTTTAATTTAACGCCGTTCCTTAAAAAATTTTCGTGTTTGTCGAATTAACTGTGCAACGCATTTAAACCAGAATTCTTTTGAATTACAGCAATTAAAACAGTGAAAGGGAGACAGAGAGAGAGAGAGAGAATACTAATAGCAAAAATCCTTAAAAATAAAAAGCAAACAACAATTTTCATTTCAATATAATCAACAACAAATACCCGAATTACAACAAGAACTACCGCAAGCATTTGGTGTCTACACACTCAGAGATTAACTCACACTGATACAATTTCGTCAAATAAAATTTGTAATTACTCAGCATCTGTTTGAAGAATTTTTTTTGAAATTTCATTGTATGTGTGCTTATTTAGGGCCTGTCTGTTGAATGTTTTTTTTTTTTTGCTTTAATTCAGACGATAAAAATTTCGGCTCGAAATTAGAAGCGGATAAAGTATTGGGTATAGATGCTTATGAACATGTCCTTCTGGTCTTTCTCATATTACTCGATGACTGCATAGTCTTCCAGGCGTAGACGGTGAGTGCTATTCGGAAATAAAATTTCTTACCTTTGGCTGCCAATCAGCACTTTCAGCTTTCAGTTTTACCGACATCATGACGAATTTATAAGGATACCAAGACATTCGGGAATTAGAGGAAATTACACTGTTGACGTGTATGCTGCTAGGGAGACAGTCTCCTTTTAATATGGTTCTTGTGCGAGTTGATATACATTTTCCTTCAGTTTCTATGCCAAGTTCGATGGATGGATAGTAGCGGGCTAATGTCAACACTTAAAGCATTGTCTGATCTCTTCCATCTATTTAATGAGAGAGTCGATTAAGCTTATTACGGAAATAATTACTCAGCGCAGTATATATACATAATTGGTCATAATTACAACCCTTGAGTCCGGATTACGATCTAGCTTCTCACACCACTAATTTTATACATGATTTAAGTTGACTCAGAACGATAGATTTTTGAGAAACTTTTTCATGGCAATTTTATTTACTCTCAGAGATTTTGATGGAGCTAAGGTTTGAACCATGCTGACCTGAGGCTTATACCATGACCTGGCGTCTAATAAGCCTACAAAGTACCTACTAGACTACGGCGACTTCGCAGTATGTTTGAGTGAATATCGGAGGTATGGATTTTATGGCGATTGTGCATAAATCATTACAACCCATCAGTCATGATTACGGCCTAGTTTCTTACACCACTTATGTTGTGTGTGTGTTAATTTTATACGCGAGTGGCGGGACCTACAGTTTAAAGTCGACTCCGAACGACAGATTTTTGAGAAACTTTTCATGTCAATTTTATTTACTCTCAGAGTTTTTGCCAGAAATCTGCTGAGAGGACGTCGCCGAAGAAATATTTTTTCATGGTTTTCGTTTTGATGTCTGGCCTGGCCTCGAACCCTGGCTTTACGTCTAACAGGCCAACACACTACCTACTAGACTGCAGCGACTTCATGGCGATTGTGCATATTGGGGCATAATTCTTCTATGATCTGGACTATCTCACGAATATACCACAGAAAAATCTGGTCAATTTTGTCAAGGATGCCCATTGATTCCCTCGATGTAAGAAAATATATGTTTTGATAGGCTTCTTATGGATGCAATGTACAATGGGTCAATTCGAACTCCGGGTACTGTACTTGTCTTAATTGCCAAGTACACGTCCTCTAACCTATGGATGCAATTACTGGATACTGTGTGATAGAACACATATCTGAGCATATGGGTTATCCATGTATGCATGAAGTAGAAAGAGAACTTTACTTTTGGGCCCTATGGGAAATAATGAGTAGAGGAACTAGATTAAGTCACAACAGTTTAAATTAGAAACAATACGTGTAATTTTGATTATTTTTAAAGGCTATAGCGCACTGCCAATCACCACTGTAGTGTTGAAACTATAGCCCAATAGACGATAGTAGTTGTTTTAATCCTGGTCATGCTTTAATCAATGGTTCATTCATTACATATCCCTTTAGGCTTCGTATAGAATGAAAAACTCTCCTTAAATTGTTATTAAACAAAGAAATCTAATGAAATCAATTACTCTTTTGCAAAAACAACAAGAAAAAGAAAAATGTTATAAATTATCGCATCAAGTAAAAGTTTTTGGAAACAATTATGGCTCCCACACCATCTGTAGTTAATTGTCTGAAACACATCTGTGTTATTAAAAACCAAACCAAAACCCATCTCCCCAAAAAGTAAATAAAATTTCGCAAAAAGAAATCCTTCACAGCGTGATAATATAACACCACAATAATGATAGAAATGATAATTAATATCACAGCATAGAAAATCATACTCTCATATTGTATTATATTTGAGGCAAACCAACTGAAATTAATAAATAAAAATAAATAAAAAATTAAATAATACAGCAATTAATGCCCCCCCCCCCCCAAAAAAAAAACTATGAAAACTATTAAACATCCAGAATGTAACAAAATATTGCCTATAATTAGTGGAGAAATGATTTTCAACCTGACAAAAATTCTGTTGGAACTTGATAAATTAATCATGAGGAGAATAATGAAAATCAATGGCGGCATTAGCCGTTAGAAAAAAATATTCGTATGGTATTGGTTCAGGCAGTTAATAATAGGTTTTTATGAAATATTTCTTATTTATTTGTTTCTTTACCTTTTTTTTTCTTAATTTTATTGATGGTTGATGGTTTATTAATTAAGTTTGAAGATGATGAACTCTTAACTTTTGCGGAATTAATTTTAAAACGTGTTCTGTGGTGTTATATTTCTGCAGATCGCAATGAAGTCATTGAACTTATTGGAATTTGAAAATTTTCTTCAACTTTATAAGTTTTATTCACAAAAATTTATATTTTTTTACTTATAAAATGAATTCATGTTAAAACAGCAGTTACTTTAGGGTTATGTTGTAACTTAAACTCCATTTCTTAACTTTCTTTATAACCTTTTGTCTTTAATTTCACTTCCTATTTATTATTTGTGTAGATGACAGTCTTTCGCTGTAGTCTAGTAGGTAGTGTGGCGACGAGAGCCCATGGTTCAAACTCTAGCTCTGACATCTCAAATAACACGAAATATAAAAGAAATATTGCTCTCGGCGACTTACCCTGAGCAGTCTTCTAGGAAAAACTCTGAGAGTAAAATAAAATTGCCATGAAAAGTTTCTCCAAAAAAATCTGTCATTCGAAGTTGCCTTTAAACTTTAGGTCTCGCTACTCATGGATAAAAATTAACACACACAACATGGGTAGAATGCAAAACTAGGTTGTTGTCCTGAATAAATGGTTATAATGACCAATCAAGTAAATAAGATGACAGTGATATTCGATATTCATAATCCTTTGAGAAGAGGTAAAGCCCGTTGGACACTGAAGCGAAATGGCTTAAGATCTATGACTCCCAACTGAACTATTGGCCAATTTCGCATGGTACACTGCACACTGTGCTTATTTCAAGACGAAACAATGTATTTTGTTGAGCAATAAGCATAACCTTATTGCGAAGTCGGACGACTGTGATATATTAAGTTCATGTGTAGTGAAATATTCACTGTGATCAATATACTTTTCAATAATCTTTACACTCATTGCTATACCCTGGTTTGCAGGAAATTGAAGACAACAATAAACACAGTCAATTAGAGCGTTCTGTAGACAGTGTAATAGTAAAGAATCCAGTAGTCATTTTCTGTCTTCTGTGTATTCCGCCGCTACTTTCCAGAACAAAACTTCCCGAGTGTTAATCGTTATTAAAAAAAAAACACAAAATGGTGTCTTTGCATCGAGTACTGTCGAACACAGTCTGATGCCTCTTAGGTGAGTGCTAATACTGGATGAAAGAGTATCAATGAATTATGCCACGACATTAAACAGAACTTTTTAGTTGTCATAATCAGTGAGTATTATATTGACTAACTAACTAAACGAGAGTTCCCAGAGTAATCTAATTGCCATGTAAAAGTTTTCCAAATCCATGGTTCGAACTTATTGGTAAAATTAATGCATACGACAAATTAATGCATACATGGACAAAGAAGTCGCCGTAGTCTAGGTAGTGTGTTGGCTTATTAGACGTAAAGCCAGGCTTCGAGCCCCAGGCCAGACATCAAAACAAAATACAAAAAGTATTTCTTCGGCGACTTTCTCTCAGCAGATTTCTGGCAAAAACTCTGAGAGTAAATAAAATTGCCATGAAAAGTTTCTCAAAATCTGTCGTTCGGAGTCGACTTTAAACTGTAGGTCCCGCCACTCATGTATAAAATTAACACACACAAAGTAGTATGTTTATGCCGCTTCTAGGTCACTTATTCCATACAAAATTTGGTGCATGCCTGCTTCTTCTTGTTCCTTTATTTTGCATTGCTTTTTAAACGAATGATTGGACGGACAGAATGAGTGTGTGCGTAACATGTAATGCGTATGATCGTTTTTTAATAGTAAATTCTTGGCACGTATTATCATACTCAATGCTGAAAAAATAGAAAAGGGATCTGCACCAATATAGTTGTTGTGTGTTTTTTATTTTTTTTTGTATATTTAATTAGAAGGATCTTTAATTTTAAATGTGATAACAAAGAGTAGGTTGGTTGTGCGGTTATTTTTTATTTTTTGTGTGATTTAATTTGAAGGATCTGTAATTTTAAGATGATAACAAATTCTTGGCACGTATTATCATACTCAATGCTGAAAAAATAGAAATATAAACTGATAAGAAAGGGTGGGTTGGTTGTGGAGTTGTTTTTTATTTTATTTTTTGTATATTTAATTAGAAGGATCTTTAATTTTAAATGTGATAAGAAAGAGATGAACACCTGTGTAAAATTTTTTTTTTTTGGGATAATAAATAACATCGTATACCTAAGTAGAAACATGAGTGTACATGTTCATTGTATTTGTATTGCTTTTCGAATGATTGGACAGACAGAATGAATGTGTGCACGTTCTTTTGAGATAATAATTGTGAAGAAATATAAATATAGTTGTACATGGTGTTGTTGTTGTTGTTGTGTTATAAGGATTTTTAATTTGATGAGAAAGAAATGTATAGTTGTGTCTGTGCGTTTTTTTTTCACGCATAAGTATAAGTAATATCTGTTTTCACATAATTGAATTTACTGATTGATCTACAACACCCCAGAGTATAAATAGACTTGTTTTTAAGGATTTAGAATTTTTTAGTTTTACTGTTTTAAATAAATGAAATTATAGAATAAAGGGATTAATTAAAACAAATTAGTTTTTTATTTTTTGAAAATTTTATTACATATTTCTTTGTTCAGATTTTTACAGATTCGAATTTAAAAATACGTTTATACAGATTAAATAGCTTAAGTGTTAACAAATATTGTGTATAGAATGTTTGACATCGACAAATGTTGAAAGATTCTGAGTACATTTTTTCACAGTTAGATCTATGTATAATATTATTAACACATATAAATGGATTACTTATTTTACTAATGTTGCATATACTTAGTTCATTTATAAGTTTCATAAATAAATCTATATGCTCTTTATCAATCTGATTACTATGTTTTATTAATAGTTCTTCCAATTCAGCTGATGTAACCATTTTTCCCCTTCTTTAAAAAGTCAATAGTAGGTTGCGTAAGTGCGGGACGATGTACTCTGAACAAAAAGTAATAATTAACTAAACAAAGAATTCAGATATGGTTAAGGTTTTTTTTTTGTCATTTATTATATCATTTCTTCGTTTGAATTTATTGAAAATTACAATTTATTGAAAACACAATTTTTACATTTAGTAAGATTATAAAAATTAATTATATTTTTAGCTTCATTTTCAGCTTGATATAGTCTATGTTTATAAAGTATACAGGGGCAGGTGTCAGGACCACATGTACTGTTTTCATTCGACCATTCGCAATCCTCGAAATGTTCACCATGTCTATTTCTTATTCTTTTCAGGTTGTCTACATACTCCAGTTGTGTTTGTATGTTGATGAGTTTAGTTTTATCTATGTCAGAAATTATGTGTGAGAATGATTTTAAAAAGTTGTATATTTCCTTTAAAATCATTGTATGTTAATCTACTGCTATTGTATGCTCATGTGCAGAATATGTGAATAATCTTTAATATTTATATGATTTCAGATCTGTTAATGGACGCTTAGGTAGGTTATCTAATAGTTTTTTGGAGCTGGACTATAGTAGAGACCATATCCAGTTTTATATGGTTTGAGATATAACCCTTTACCCATTGCAATTGATTCCATATATCTATTATGACGGTTAGCTTCAGCCAATTGTTCTTTTCCATTTTTGATAGCATTTACTGCTTTGACAATAGCGGATCCTCCACTTGCCAAACCACCAAGCGCTGACAATGCTGTTAGTACGGGAATAAGTGGAAGAAATCCTCCAATTTTCGGTACAGGTATAACTCTCGGTATTATAATGTCTGCTCGTTTTTTCCCTTTAAAATTTGAATGAATAGCCTTTTGTGATATTTTAACAGCATCATTTATATCAAGGGGTTTCTGTTCTTTCAATTGTTTTAAAGTTTTTCTCACAGTAGCTGTGAATAATTTCTTATTACACTTATTCATTTTTCCTGTTCTCGTTCTTTTCGAATTCTTTCTTTTCTTATGTTTCTGCTCCTTCAAACCTAATCCAAATTTCACGTTAGTTTTCATAGCGTTTGTCACAAACCACGCGTTAGCACGTTCTTTAATATCACTATCTTTAGATTTAACTCGTTGCCAGGCTTTTTCAGCTAATATTTGATCTGCTTGATGTCTTGTGTCTATATCTTTTGATTGTGAATATGCAATATCGTGCTCTCTACAAGCTGCGTCTAACAAATTTATACCCTTATCTCCTCTTGCTAAACGTTTTTCAAGTTTTGTACCAGGTCCACAAAACTGATAACCAGGTAGATGTAATTCAACAGGTACTTTATTTATTACGTTGTTTACAAATCCTCTTCTCATCTTACACTGGCTGAGGTTTTGTTTTGACCCTAGATTATAACAAATTTTTTTAGTTACTTTTATACCTCTTCGCAAAAATAGCTGAAATCAAGACGATCTCCTATATATACAGCAATTTATATGATTTCAGTATGTTAATTTTTTGATATTGATTTTGATCTGCTTTGTATCTGATCACGATCTACTTTACATCTGATCACGATCTGCTTTGTATCTGATTACGATCTGCTTTATATCTGATCACGAACTGCTTGCTATCTGGTCACGATCTGATTTATACCTGATCACGATCTGCTTGATGGCTTGTGTCTATATCCATTGATTTTGAGTACGCTATATCGTGCTTTCTACAATCTGCATCCAATAAATTATTCCTTTATTTCCTTTATTCTTGCTATTCGTTTTGAAGTTTTGTATCAGGTCCACAAAACTGATAACCAGGTGGATGTAATTCAACATATAATTTGTTTAAGTTGTCTACAAATCTTCTTCCAATCTTACACTGATTAGGTGTTTTTCTTTTGACTGTAGTTTATAACCATTTTTTTCATTACTTTCATACCTCTTCGCATGAAACACTACACCAGCTATACTAGCAAGCTATACCAGCTATACCTGCTATACCTGCTATACCAGCTATATCAGCTATATCAGCTATACCAGCTATACTAGCAAGCTGTACTAGCTATACTAGCAAGCTATACAATCTGTACTAGCTATACTAGCAAGCTGTACAATCTGTACTAGCTATACTAGCAAGCTATACAATCTGTACTAGCTATATTAGCAAGCTGTACTAGCTATACTAGCTATACTAGCAAGCTGTACTAGCTATACTAGCAAGCTGTACAATCTGTACTAGTTATACTAGCAAGCTGTACAATCTGTACTAGCTATACTAGCAAGCTATACAATCTGTACTAGCTATACTAGCAAGCTGTACAATCTGTACTAGCTATACTAGCAAGCTGTACAATCTGTACTAGCTATACTAGCAAGCTGTACTAGCTATACTAGCTATACTAGCAAGCTGTACTAGCTATACTAGCAAGCTGTACAATCTGTACTAGTTATACTAGCAAGCTGTACAATCTGTACTAGCTATACTAGCAAGCTATACAATCTGTACTAGCTATACTAGCAAGCTGTACAATCTGTACTAGCTATACTAGCAAGCTGTACAATCTGTACTAGCTATACTAGCAAGCTGTACTAGCTATACTAGCTATACTAGCAAGCTGTACAATCTGTACTAGCTATATTAGCAAGCTGTACTAGCTATACTAGCTATACTAGCAAGCTGTACTAGCTATACTAGCAAGCTGTACAATCTGTACTAGTTATACTAGCAAGCTGTACAATCTGTACTAGCTATACTAGCAAGCTATACAATCTGTACTAGCTATACTAGCAAGCTGTACAATCTGTACTAGCTATACTAGCAAGCTGTACAATCTGTACTAGCTATACTAGCAAGCTGTACTAGCTATACTAGCTATACTAGCAAGCTGTACTAGCTATACTAGCAAGCTGTACTAGCTATACTAGCAAGCTATACAATCTGTACTAGCTATACTAGCAAGCTGTACTAGCTATACTAGCAAGCTGTAGCAGCTATAGCAGCTACATCAGCTATATCAGCTATACCAGCTATACCAGCTATACTAGCAAGCTGTACTAGCTATACTAGCAAGCTGTACAATCTGTACTAGCTATACTAGCAAGCTATACAATCTGTACTAGCTATACTAGCAAGCTGTACAATCTGTACTAGCTATACTAGCAAGCTGTACAATCTGTACTAGCTATACTAGCAAGCTGTACAATCTGTACAATCTGTACTAGCTATACTAGCAAGCTGTACTAGCTATACTAGCTATACTAGCAAGCTGTACTAGCTATACTAGCTATACTAGCAAGCTGTACTAGCTATACTAGCAAGCTATACAATCTGTACTAGCTATACTAGCAAGCTGTACTAGCTATACTAGCAAGCTGTAGCAGCTATAGCAGCTACATCAGCTATATCAGCTATAGCAGCTATATCTGCTATACCAGCTATACCAGCTATATCAGCTATATCAGCTATATCAGCTATACCTGCTATACCAGCTATACCAGCTATATCAGCTATATCTGCTATACCAGCTATACCAACTATACCAGCTATACCTGCTATACCAGCTATACGAGCTGTACCAGCTATACCAACTATACCTGCTATACCTGCTATACCAGCTATATCAGCTGTACCTGCTGTACCAGCTATACCAGCTGTACCAGCTATACCAACTATACCAGCTGTACCAGCTATATCAGCTATAGCAGGTATAGCAGGTATAGCAGGTATAGCTGATATAGCTGATATCAGCTATATCTGATATAGCTGGTACAGCAGGTACAGCTGGTATAGCAGGTATAGCAGGTACAGCTGGTATAGCTGGTATAGCAGGTATAGCTGGTACAGCTGGTATAGCTGGTACAGCAGGTATAGCTCGTATAGCAGGTATAGCAGGTACAGCTGGTATAGCAGGTATAGCTGGTATAGTTGGTATAGCTGGTATAGCAGATATAGCTGATATAGCTGGTATAGCTGGTATAGCAGATATAGCTGATATAGCTGATATAGCTGGTATAGTTGGTATAGCTGATATAGCTGATATAGCTGATATAGCTGGTATAGCTGGTATAGCAGGTATAGCTGATATAGCTGATATAGCTGATATAGCTGGTATAGCTGGTATAGCAGATATAGCTGCTATAGCTGATATAGCTGATGTAGCTGCTATAGCTGCTACAGCTTGCTAGTATAGCTAGTACAGCTTGCTAGTATAGCTAGTACAGATTGTATAGCTTGCTAGTATAGCTAGTACAGCTTGCTAGTATAGCTAGTATAGCTAGTACAGCTTTCTAGTATAGCTAGTATAGCTAGTACAGCTTGCTAGTATAGCTAGTACAGATTGTACAGCTTGCTAGTATAGCTAGTACAGATTGTACAGCTTGCTAGTATAGCTAGTACAGATTGTATAGCTTGCTAGTATAGCTAGTACAGATTGTACAGCTTGCTAGTATAGCTAGTACAGATTGTACAGCTTGCTAGTATAGCTAGTACAGCTTGCTAGTATAGCTAGTATAGCTAGTACAGCTTGCTAATATAGCTAGTACAGATTGTACAGCTTGCTAGTATAGCTAGTACAGATTGTACAGCTTGCTAGTATAGCTAGTACAGATTGTATAGCTTGCTAGTATAGCTAGTACAGATTGTACAGCTTGCTAGTATAGCTAGTACAGATTGTATAGCTTGCTAGTATAGCTAGTACAGCTTGCTAGTATAGCTGGTATAGCTGATATAGCTGATATAGCTGGTATAGCAGGTATAGCAGGTATAGCTGGTATAGCTTGCTAGTATAGCTGGTGTAGTGTTTCATGCGAAGAGGTATGAAAGTAATGAAAAAAATGGTTATAAACTACAGTCAAAAGAAAAACACCTAATCAGTGTAAGATTGGAAGAAGATTTGTAGACAACTTAATAAACAAATTATATGTTGAATTACATCCACCTGGTTATCAGTTTTGTGGACCTGATACAAAACTTCAAAACGAATAGCAAGAATAAAGGAAATAAAGGAATAATTTATTGGATGCAGATTGTAGAAAGCACGATATAGCGTACTCAAAATCAATGGATATAGACACAAGCCATCAAGCAGATCGTGATCAGGTATAAATCAGATCGTGACCAGATAGCAAGCAGTTCGTGATCAGATATAAAGCAGATCGTAATCAGATACAAAGCAGATCGTGATCAGATGTAAAGTAGATCGTGATCAGATACAAAGCAGATCAAAATCAATATCAAAAAATTAACATACTGAAATCATATAAATTGCTGTATATATAGGAGATCGTCTTGATTTCAGCTATTTTTGCGAAGAGGTATAAAAGTAACTAAAAAAAATTTGTTATAATCTAGGGTCAAAACAAAACCTCAGCCAGTGTAAGATGAGAAGAGGATTTGTAAACAACGTAATAAATAAAGTACCTGTTGAATTACATCTACCTGGTTATCAGTTTTGTGGACCTGGTACAAAACTTGAAAAACGTTTAGCAAGAGGAGATAAGGGTATAAATTTGTTAGACGCAGCTTGTAGAGAGCACGATATTGCATATTCACAATCAAAAGATATAGACACAAGACATCAAGCAGATCAAATATTAGCTGAAAAAGCCTGGCAACGAGTTAAATCTAAAGATAGTGATATTAAAGAACGTGCTAACGCGTGGTTTGTGACAAACGCTATGAAAACTAAAGTGAAATTTGGATTAGGTTTGAAGGAGCAGAAACATAAGAAAAGAAAGAATTCGAAAAGAACGAGAACAGGAAAAATGAATAAGTGTAATAAGAAATTATTCACAGCTACTGTGAGAAAAACTTTAAAACAATTGAAAGAACAGAAACCCCTTGATATAAATGATGCTGTTAAAATATCACAAAAGGCTATTCATTCAAATTTTAAAGGGAAAAAACGAGCAGACATTATAATACCGAGAGTTATACCTGTACCGAAAATTGGAGGATTTCTTCCACTTATTCCCGTACTAACAGCATTGTCAGCGCTTGGTGGTTTGGCAAGTGGAGGATCCGCTATTGTCAAAGCAGTAAATGCTATCAAAAATGGAAAAGAACAATTGGCTGAAGCTAACCGTCATAATAGATATATGGAATCAATTGCAATGGGTAAAGGGTTATATCTCAAACCATATAAAACTGGATATGGTCTCTACTATAGTCCAGCTCCAAAAAACTATTAGATAACCTACCTAAGCGTCCATTAACAGATCTGAAATCATATAAATATTAAAGATTATTCACATATTCTGCACATGAGCATACAATAGCAGTAGATTAACATACAATGATTTTAAAGGAAATATACAACTTTTTAAAATCATTCTCACACATAATTTCTGACATAGATAAAACTAAACTCATCAACATACAAACACAACTGGAGTATGTAGACAACCTGAAAAGAATAAGAAATAGACATGGTGAACATTTCGAGGATTGCGAATGGTCGAATGAAAACAGTACATGTGGTCCTGACACCTGCCCCTGTATACTTTATAAACATAGACTATATCAAGCTGAAAATGAAGCTAAAAATATAATTAATTTTTATAATCTTACTAAATGTAAAAATTGTGTTTTCAATAAATTGTAATTTTCAATAAATTCAAACGAAGAAATGATATAATAAATGACAAAAAAAAAACCTTAACCATATCTGAATTCTTTGTTTAGTTAATTATTACTTTTTGTTCAGAGTACATCGTCCCGCACTTACGCAACCTACTATTGACTTTTTAAAGAAGGGGAAAAATGGTTACATCAGCTGAATTGGAAGAACTATTAATAAAACATAGTAATCAGATTGATAAAGAGCATATAGATTTATTTATGAAACTTATAAATGAACTAAGTATATGCAACATTAGTAAAATAAGTAATCCATTTATATGTGTTAATAATATTATACATAGATCTAACTGTGAAAAAATGTACTCAGAATCTTTCAACATTTGTCGATGTCAAACATTCTATACACAATATTTGTTAACACTTAAGCTATTTAATCTGTATAAACGTATTTTTAAATTCGAATCTGTAAAAATCTGAACAAAGAAATATGTAATAAAATTTTCAAAAAATAAAAAACTAATTTGTTTTAATTAATCCCTTTATTCTATAATTTCATTTATTTAAAACAGTAAAACTAAAAAATTCTAAATCCTTAAAAACAAGTCTATTTATACTCTGGGGTGTTGTAGATCAATCAGTAAATTCAATTATGTGAAAACAGATATTACTTATACTTATGCGTGAAAAAAAAAAACGCACAGACACAACTATACATTTCTTTCTCATCAAATTAAAAATCCTTATAACACAACAACAACAACAACACCATGTACAACTATATTTATATTTCTTCACAATTATTATCTCAAAAGAACGTGCACACATTCATTCTGTCCGTCCAATCATTCGAAAAGCAATACAAATACAATGAACATGTACACTCATGTTTCTACTTAGGTATACGATGTTATTTATTATCCCAAAAAAAAAAAAATTTTACACAGGTGTTCATCTCTTTCTTATCACATTTAAAATTAAAGATCCTTCTAATTAAATATACAAAAAATAAAATAAAAAACAACTCCACAACCAACCCACCCTTTCTTATCAGTTTATATTTCTATTTTTTCAGCATTGAGTATGATAATACGTGCCAAGAATTTGTTATCATCTTTAAATTACAGATCCTTCAAATTAAATCACACAAAAAATAAAAAATAACCGCACAACCAACCTACTCTTTGTTATCACATTTAAAATTAAAGATCCTTCTAATTAAATATACAAAAAAAAAATAAAAAACACACAACAACTATATTGGTGCAGATCCCTTTTCTATTTTTTCAGCATTGAGTATGATAATACGTGCCAAGAATTTACTATTAAAAAACGATCATACGCATTACATGTTACGCACACACTCATTCTGTCCGTCCAATCATTCGTTTAAAAAGCAATGCAAAATAAAGGAACAAGAAGAAGCAGGCATGCACCAAATTTTGTATGGAATAAGTGACCTAGAAGCGGCATAAACATAAACACAACATAAGTGGTGTGAGAAACTAGGTCGTAAGCCTCACTGAAGGGTTGCAATGACCAATTATGTATACGACTTGGGTGGTGTGAGAAGCTAGCCTCTAATCCTGGCTAAGGGATTCTAATACATATGTATATATGCAAACAGAAAATATCTCAATTGAAATACAACAGTATTTGAAAAGAATTTGTGAACTGTAAAGACTTCGTATTAAGCAGTGAAACGTTGATCTCTTTAAATACTTCTTATGAAAAATCAGCATCATTTTCAAATAAGTGTCCTCCCCATTTAAATCTTCTTTTTCTATTATCAAATCACACAATATATTTTTTTTGTAAAATATTATTGAAAATTTAATATTCTTTTGTTTTGTTCCATTTGTAATCAGTTCAGTATTCTGATGTTAAATTATTATCCACTTTATATCGATATTTGTGCCACTTTGTTTTTTCTTATTCTTGCTGTTGTTGTTGTTGGTTTCTTTTTAATACTTTTTCTTTCGAAGGATTTATAGCAATTGTCTGGCATTGATTGAATGTCATTTTTCATTGAGGAGGCGAATAGATAGAACAGCTGCAATATCATCATTATATATCAATATATACATATGTGTATACAGTGTCGCTTAAAACTTAATGAACAAAAGTTTTTACATAATTTAGTAATATTTTATGTGAAATTTTAACCGAAAGATAAAATATTCATAGTTTTTTAAATTCAAAATTGTTCAGTTAATTTTGTCGCACACTGTTTGTATATAAAATCTAAAAATTTTATATCTTTTGTTGAGTTGATTTCAAAGTATCCTGTGTAAATCAAACAAATTGAAAAATAAAGAAAAATGTAGTGGATTTTACAATACAATGGAATAGAATCGAATAGAAAGACGCACAATGGTTTGCAAGTAAATCTCATCATCATCAGAGACAATAAATGAACAATCGAATGAATGAACGAACGACTGAATGTAATAATGTTACTGATAATGAAACCAAATAAATAATTTCAATTTTGTATTTGTTTGTATTAAATTATGAGTCAATTTAAATTATTTTCTCATTCATGAAATTACAATTTAAAAATTAAAATAAAATACAGGGTCGATTACTTTTCTTAAATGTAAAGTAACCCCAAACGTTGGACGTAAAATAATTTTGAAAAGATTCTAAAATGCAGTTAAACTTGCTTTTCCTTTTTTACAGGTAGCTATACTCTTGTCTGATTAGTTATTTTAAGTTATTTACTTACTGAATTGTTGATTGCAACCTTACAGTCTGGTTTACAACATAGCTTCTCACACCATGATTGGTGGGTCCTACAGTTTAATTACGACTCCGAACAACAGTTTTATTTTAATCTCAGAGGAAGTCACCGAAAGAAATTTTTCCAAGATGTCTGAGCCAGGTGTTGAACCACGCACTCTTGTCTAATATGACAACACACTAGACTATGGCGACCACATATGAAATCTTCAGCTTCAAATCTCTAATATGGTTGGATTATAAGGTACAATTCAATTCAATGACAGCTTTCGTTAATTTATGATTGTATGATACTTAAGACATTTTCTTGGTAGACTCAACACCGATTCAACGCTGCAATCTCCCCCACAATTTCTTCGAAAAGAGACTTCGGCTAAGTTTGTCTTGTGAAAGAATAAGTTTTTAAACTCTTCTTTTTAAACTGACATTCTGTGAAAAAGTGTGCGACATTAGCGTGTTCTGGAACCCTACAAAAAATAATTTGATCCCGTTATCCTAGACTCAGTAATTCCTCCTTGCAGCGCGTGGTTAGATTAAGGATTGATCTGACTGGACAAAAACTAGGAGTAAATGAAATTACCATGCAAAGTCTCTCAAAAATCTGTCAACTTTATACAGTAAGTCTCGCCATTTATGAATAAAAATTAACACACACAACATGGGGGGAGTGCGAAACTGGGTCGTAATCTTAGCTAAGGAGTTGTAATGACTAAGTCAGTAAGACGGCTTATATTATCAATATATCCTGAATAGGTTGCTGAAGCTAAGCAAGATTTTTAAATTTGTCCTCTCTAGTCGTTTACAGAACTGCCTAATGGGATAGCACACAATTTATGTCATTGCCCCTTAGAAAAAATCTTTTCGAAAGAAATTAAAATTTTTTTATAAAAAATTTGAAAAACTTTTGTCAACAAAAACTTCCACTTAACATACCCTGTATTTGCTTAACAGCTGCCGCGCACAAATCTTAAAATATTAGATAAAAAATAAATAAAAAATTTATGAAAAGTATACATAAAAAAGCATTAAAAGGATGACACAATAAATAAAAAAAGCTGTAGTCAAACACACATGTTGACGCGTCTAAATGAGTTTTTGATTGACAACACATTTGCAGTTTGACAAGAATCAAATCAAAGTTATATTATTGCCATAAGGACAGACAGCCAGTCATAGTCAAGCAGCCAAACAAATAAAAGTCGTCCATAAACGCAGATTTCCTAAAGCTTGAGCACACATACAGAGAACACTCATCACAGCCTTTGAACAAACTTTTATACAGTGGGACAACATAACAGAGATGTTGGGTGATATTTTTTATAATATTTGCAACACTTTAAATGTCCCAGTTTCAAAAGCAGCTGCAATTAACGACTTTTCAGAGTCGAAATAAGAACGTTTTTTCGTTCAACACTTGACAAAATGTTAGCGATGAAAACATCACTTATTTGATTAAGTAAAGCTTGTTTTAAATACAAACAAATTGTTTCGAACAAATTTCTAATCAAACTATTTCGATCATAGAATATGCCTCCATTTATTCTCTTAATCCCACTGTGCAGTTTATGTAAAATATACTCTCTTGTTTACTGGCTGCTGTCATGCAATGTTTCAAGTAACAACAGCAATAAAGTCAATGTGATGGTAATAAAAGAGGGACACAAAAACAAAACAAAAAAATTTTAAGAGAAACAACCAACATTTGTAATGATTGTGACAAACAAAACTCGTCTTTCAATATCAATTCGCATTAAATGGAGGAAGTAAATGTGTCGGCGTGCCTGTGCCTGTGTGTTGGTATGTGTGTACTTTATAGATTTGTTTTGTAAATTTTTAATATTCATTTGATAAACATTCTCTTACCCATACATGGGAAAAATACAAATACGGATAGAGCTGGAGAGAATAGAAGAACAACAAAACAAAAAATAATTGATTTACTGTAACAACTGCTGTCGTAAATAATATACATTCAGGGATAATATTTCTCTCTCTTTCGCACACACACATACACATGCAAACACATTTGTGATAACAACAATCGTAGACAACTTGAGTGTGTTCATGCATTTATAAGAGTACTTAGAGAGCGGGAAAGAGAGAGAGAGAGAGAGAGAGATGTATAATAAAAATAGAAACTGGATTTACACATCAATACATAATCCAGTCTACCTACAATACTGTTGTAGATTTTAATGTATTTTTCAAGCAGCTGTTATCAGCTAATTAGTAATAATAGCAAGTGCTTGGATGTTTTATTACTTAAATTTGTGTTTTTTTTAAGGTTTTAAATTTTTTTTCTAAATAATGTAGTACGTTGGCTTTGTGTGAATATCTTCTCTTAATTATTAAGACAATATCAGATGTTTGAAGCTTTACAAGAGATGTGTAGACAACCTAATATACTTATTAAAATAGAACGGAACAAATGGCATAAATACACTTGCGAGTATTTTCTAAAGATATAAAAAAAAAATTGTTCTAACAGCAGAGACCTTGGGGGAACATTAATTCCAGGGCGATTCCACAACTATTTGCCTGAAATAATAATTGATTGTCTTAGTGTTTCATCATCACCTCAGAATAACTGACATTTACTGTCATTTAAAGTCGCCGTAGTCTAATAGGTAGTATGTTGGCTTATTAGACATAAAGCCTGGGTTCGTATCCCAGGTCAGGCATCAAAACAAAATATGAAAAAAAAATATTTCTTCAGCGACTTCCTCTCAGTAGATTTCTGGCAAAAACTCTGAGAGTAAATAAACCTGCCATGAAAAAGTTTCTCAAAAATCTGTCGTTCGGAGTCGACGTTAAACTGTAGATCCCGCCACTCACGTATAAAATTAATGCACACAACATGAGTGGTGTGAGAAGCTAGGCCGTAATCCTGACTGAAGGGTTGTAATGGCCAATTATATATGTATGTATGTATGTACCGCCATTTGCAAAAGTTAGAACATCTTACGAAAGCCTGATAACTTTTGCGGCGCCTTGTATAACTATTTATTGACCTCAGTAGGGAAGATGTTTCAGCGTTGGTCGCGTAAAATAGAATAAATCTTGTCACAACAAAATATTACAAGAAAAGATACATGGTCCTTTGAGTCGCCATAAAACTTTTGAAACCATGTAGACGCTATGATTTATTCATATTAAAAGATTGTTTATTCAATCGTATATTATTTATAGTCAAACAAATCGTTTTATCCATTATTATGATTATTTTAATCTGTTGGAAATATTTTATTATCTCTCAATAAATTACATTCCCACTCTACTCTATATTCACCCCTTGTTCCTTCTGTTAGTAGGATTTATTCTATTCAGTATTAAAATTGTGTCATAATTAGATTGTAATATTGATGTTCCATGGATATAAATGAAATAGAAATTTATAAACACAATATTAAGGATGTATTTATGTAAACATATGTACATATACCATATGTACATACTCGTATGAGCAGATACAATATTCAAGCGATAATGGGAAAAACATAATATAATGAAAGAAAGGAATAAAGAATTCTAAGAAGGATTATAATTGTGTTTGCAGTTGTATATGTAAATGACCACAATGGAATGATTATTACTCCTTCCTACAAAGAATTGTAATGTTACATTTATAAATGAATATTAAAAGCATTTAAGATTTAATTAATTTCTTATTAAAAAATAAATCAAATGATGTAGAATTTAAAAAATTTATAGAAAATATTTGATCGTTTAATGTGAAATATTTCTACAGCATACTGCTGTGAAGGCAACATTTTAGTGTTTATTGTAGAAAATAACAACAAGAAAACTAAACAATAATAATACATCAAAGAAATTACGAGAATAGCAAAAGTCAAATTACAGTAACTAGAAATTAAAATAATCTCCCTAAATTACCAGACCAAAATAAGTGAGGAATAAATAGAGCGAAAAAGAAATGTTGCCAGTTAGTAGACAAAGATCGAGATGGTAAACACTGTTGTATTATATAAAAGGAGTACAATCATTGAAGTAATTGAACCAAATAGTGGTCAAATGGTGTAGGCATATACGGCTAAACTTTTTAACCTCTGGTTTCTAAAAAGTTTTTAATAATTCTTGCAGTCTTGAAATCGCCATAGTCTGGTAGGTAGTGTATTAGCTTATTAGACGACAGCCTGTGGTTCAACCCCTGAAATATGAAAAAATATATTTTTCGGCGACTTCAAAAAACTCTGAGAGTAAAAAAAATTTTCCTGAGAATTTTCTCCAAAAATTTGTCGTTTAAAGTTGACTTTAAACTTTAGGGTTCGCCAGTTATGTTGAAAGTTAACATACAAAATGGTGATGTGTGAAGCTAGGTCGTAATCCTGACTAACTAACCAATTAAGTTTAATTACTTGCAGTGATTGTTCGCTTCAAACTTATCAATTGTATTCAATGAAGCTCTCTTGTGATCGTTTGGCTCGTGATAAATGGGATTCTTCGGTTTCCACTGAAAGCATAGCCTAATTAGAGCATTACTTCAGTGTCATAGATATTTGGTTAATAAGCCCAGAGTTCACATGCACTCTCTTGGATTTTGAATTATTCAAATTGTTGTAATGAGAACTTTTTTTTATTATTATCAAACAGAATTTCAAACGCCGAAAGACTTTGCAAATAGGTCTTGAGTTTGATAACAATCTCAAGGAGCCATGCTCTCAATTGTTCATCTTTTGGGTTTTTGTTTATTGGTGTCTAAATCACCACTTCTAAACCTCATTAACCATCTTTCTGTCTTTCTGTCATCTCTTCTATTACCACCGCTGAAATTGATAGTTTTTATTCAGACTAAGCTTGTGTGAGCAATCGACATCGTAGCAAAAAAAAATACTTTGTAATCCGCCAAAATGTTATAAAATATTAGAGACTTAAATCATAAAAGAACCCCTCATACCTAAATTAAATTCCAATTCCAATTCTCTTTAAATGATGGCCTAACCATATACCATATAAGCTATATGTGTGTCGAGTATTTTTTATTTCTTTGTGGCAAAACATCTTCTACATCTTCTTATCCGGCTTTCCATATCGACGACGCCTCCGTTCTATAACATTCTAAGTCGAAAAAGTGTGTTTTAAGTTATGAGCTCTCAAAGTTTTCACGCGACTATATGTGTATTCTAAGTAGATTTTTCCCTATAACTTCGGAACGGATCGGCGCATCTTAACCAAATTTTGACAGTATTTAAGTTAGAGAACGTAGAATTTAAAAATGCAAGAACATTAAAAACGTTCTAAGTACACCTAGAACGCTATAGAATGGAGGCGTCGATATAATTATTTTGCTTTCTTTGAGTTTCATTTACAAAACCTTCCAGCTAAGCTACTGTAGCAGGTCGTAGGTTGATAGGCATGCCATTTTTAATTGCCTCGCAACAATGGCCTTTTTGAAAATCTATTGAGTTGTTGTATTAAATCTAGTGGTGAGAAGCCTTAAAGAGGTTATGCTGGTTGTTGTCATGTGGCTGCCTGTATTCAGAGATTGAAGCCTCTTAAGTTTTAAAATTCGAAAACCATGGTTGAAAAGATTTTAGCTTTTACCCACAAGTAAAAAGTAACACATTTTTGTCTCTTTATGTACGATCCTTCAAGTTCCCGTTTAGTTTGCTTGATTTTTCTTTTATCATGTGTGGTGTCAGTTAGACTGTGTACAATTTTTCAATCAGTATGAAAACAAATGAAAGCCACTGCTAAAGTATTGCATCTGTGAAGCAAGCGTTTCACAAAATTTAAAATACTTTTAAATTGTTACAGTTTTTATGCTACAAAAACGCGATTAAATTGTAAGCAAAAACTAACAAAAAAATTTTAAATTTTTTTGCAAACGCTGCGAAAAAAAAGATAAATTTATGCAGTAACAAACATTTTTTTTGATAAATTCTTTTATTTTTTTATTATGCTTACGTGAGGCATAAAAAATATGCAAATGTGTCATAAAAGAATACTTTTTTTTTATTCATTATCTCTCTCTCAAAAACACAGTAGGAACAAAATTTATGAAAAAATTAAATGAATGAATATGATGAAACAATTAAATCGTAAACTGAGGACAAAACTTTAAAAAATTTTGTTTTCAAAGCACCTTAATAAAGGAAATCTACAGCACAACCAATGCTGGCACATTGGTTGCCAAATGTAGTTAATTACTTTGATATAGTTTTGATGATAGTTTGACGAATGTATGGTATTAAAATACACAAATATATTCGCGTAGACGGGATATTTGGCGTAGCCTCAAAAAAAGTTCACCGGTATCAAATCGCATGATCTTGGTGGCCAATTGATTTCGCCGAATCGTGGAAATTTTCTTTTCGGAAATATCTCATGCAATATCTCGGCCATGTTGTGTAGCTTGTGCTGTTGAATCCATTTGCCATTCAATTTATAATTTTCAGGTCAAAGAAGGTGTTTAAAGATCTTTGAATTGACAGAGTCTTTAAGAATCATTCAAAATTGCCAATAATACGACGAAAAAACATCTTCAGCGCATAATGCACGCTGAACGGTGACTCTGGCTTCTGCGACCCACAGCAACAATTTTTCTTCTAGAGGTAACAACCGAGTGACCATAATTGCCGATTAAAATTCTGTTTGAAAGCTCAGTATTGAAAGCCTCTTGTTCTAGCATCCAATCAGCATATCTAGGACCAGCTAGCTGGCTTTAATTGTTCCGTAAGATGGACTTTATATGGAAGCAGGTGAAAATCGAAATGTAAAGTATTCCAACATAAGTTGAAGGACAGACCTATTTGTTAAGAAAGCCTTGGGATCGATAAACCACACTTTTTTTTAACAGAAGTGATATCTTCGGCATTTGTAATGTCTCCAGACACTACAATTTCCTATCTATCAGTCTATCCTTGTCTATCAGTCTATCCTTGTCTACCAGTCTATTCTGCCAGTTCTTGCACAATAGATCGTTTGAAACACTACTTTTGTTGCAAGCTTTAACGATATTTACGCAGGTGGGTTGTAAAAATGATCAGTATTTGTAAACGGCAAACCTTTCGTTAAATTAATGGTTAAGGTGCCATGACACTTCAGTTGAAACCGGTAAGATACCAATTAATATCAGAATTCATAGATTGAAGTGAAGATCGGTTGTATATTTTATGCGCAGACTAGTGTGGGATACATCAAGCACTGCAATTGACTGGAATACCCACTGTTATAGGAGGGAACGAAGCAGATTTGAGTTGAACATTTTGTGAATCGAGTAATTTCGTAAACTTACTTACTTAACTGGCCATTAACAACCCGGTTATCGGATATTGGACTGCTTCAACACATCCACACAATCAATGGCTGGGCTTTCTCGACTTTGTCCTTCCAAATACTAACAAGCTGGGCCTCTTCACCGACTTCGTCAAATCCTCGCATCAAATACCCGGCTCGCCGGAGCGTCCTCATCCGTTTGAACGACATGGCCGAGCCAGCGCAGCCTCTGGACGTCAATACGCCGCCCAACGTCCACATCGTGAAGGAGCTCATACATCTCATTGTAGGATCGAATGCGAAAATCATCACCAACTCGCACTGGACAGAAGAATTTCGTAAACAGTCAGATTTAATTGACGCTTGTGGGAATTATAAGCTGCCATGTAAACTCACCAACTATGGCGTACTCATCAAACCCGACATCAAAGCATTTACCATTGCTAAGTTCATGTGGCTTCCGAACATTCGTTTAGGATGTGGTGATATGCAGCATGTTTTAAATTTTAGCGTTGCAAATACTGTTTGAACAGACCGAGTTTTTCTGGAGTAGACTGATTAAATGCGAACGAGATTGTAGCTGTAAACTTAATAAATATTTCGCACAGTAAAGCAGAGATTACGTATGAATCCATTATTAAACTGTTTTGCTGCTTAAAGAATTATTTTCAGAGGCTTTACAAGCAATTAGATGGCCTTGCTATGCTAATAGCCTTATGGTGGCAAAGTAATTTATAATTTCAGAAAATTGTTTCTCTTTAAAACATAAAACTTAACAAGAATTTCTTTGCAAGATTTACACTCCAATGACAATTTAAAGGTAAATTAAATGTAACGATAATTCTCAAGATTAAATTTACTTTGAAGTCGTAAGTAGAAAAGAGGATTTCCTTTTTATTTTCCCTTTGGGACTTTTTTTTTCATATAAATTTCCTATTATCATGGAATGTATTACAATCTGAATTTTATCAAATTGAATCGCTTTTCTTATTTTTTCTTAAAAACCTTAAAGCGTATTTAACCTCACACATTGTGTGTAATTGCAAATGTTCAAAGTGAAATATTCCGTAACCAGAGAGATATCATATGGAATTTCTGTGGCATACATGTGTGCCTCTTTTCATTGTTCAGTGTTTTCTTATGTATTGTTGTTGTACTACATTATAGTTGAAATTATGATGACTTTTCATAAGTAAGACATTCACTCGTTACGATATATACATTATTATATAGTATTTGTATGGGTGTAAGACGTACATACATATGTAACGTTTTGGCCTAATGATTTCATATTTATTTTCTTCTGCTTGGTTTTGTATTCCTTTTCACTGCGTTTGCCATATAAAGTAGAAGAGATTGTAATAAAATCTGTGAACTTATTAAATATTAGGTGTTCGAAAACATTCGGTTACGTATTGTCAGTAGATGGTTGTAAAATGTAATATGTCTGGTAATATTAATTGCAACGCTATAGCTGAATCAAGGTGAAGTTTCGCAGATTGTGGGGAAGCTAGTGTCTGATATAATTGGAAGGGTATTGTTTGTTATAATCTTTTATAAACAGGTCAAATGATTGGTTCTGATCTCTACTATCAACAGTTAGTGAGATTGAAGAAGAAAACTATTTAATTAAAACGACCAGAATTTTTTTTTAATAGAATAGGTGCTGGTTTCCATCATAACACATAACACGCTAGATCACATACATCTTTGACGACTCGGCAGAAACTGAGAAAAAAAGTTGGATTTAAACAGTTTGATGTATCCACCATATAACCTGGTCCTAGTACCTTTAGATTATTATGTGCTTTGATCTTTGTAGAACCCTCTTAATGGTGTACATTTAAATTGCGTAAAGGCTAGACATTATTGACAATGAAGTCACCGTAGTCTAGTAGGTAGTGTGTTGGCTTATTAGACGTAAGGCCCCAGGGCAGACATTTAAACAAAAATACAAAAAGTATTCCTTCGGCGACTTCCTCTCAGCAGATTTCTGGCAAAAGCTCTGAGTGTAAATAAAAATTGCCATGAGAAGTTCCTCAAAAAATCTGTCGTTCGGAGTCGACTTTAAGTGTGTAGGTCCCGCCACTCATGTATAAAATTAACACACACAACATAAGTGGTGTGAGAAACTAGGTCGTAATCCTGACTGAAGGGTTGTAATGACCAATTATGTATGTATGTATGTAAAGGCTGGAAAAACGAAATAAAATCAGTTTTTTGCCCACGAAGAATTTATCGATATCTGCACAAACAGGCCGAATTGAGAGCCAATATTAGGTAATTGTATAGTTCCCAGCGGAATGTGGCGTTTTTTAGGGAGAACTTCTAGGAGTTGTAAAGATCACACAACTAGCCAGGAAACATGTACCGAAGAGCTTAAAAGTTTATGCGGATAGTCAAGCAGTAATAAAGCCTTTTAATGAACATACTTTTAGATCACATCTGGTCTGGGAATATAAAAGGCAGCCAAGCGTATTTATGTCGTTAGCAATGAAGCTGCAGATGAACGGAAAAGATTAGGACCAACTTTGGAAGTAATGACAGAAGAGAAGGTGGTATAACCATTAACAGACTTTTTTTTGTAATTATTGAGCAAAGGTTCGATTCACTTATCAATCACGCTTGGTAATGTGGATCGATCTGTAGGGTTCATTCGAATCTAAAGTTATGAAATTAATCTTAAGCATGAGTAGAGAGATTTTGAGAGCTTTTATAAGAGTCATAACGAGGCATGACTGCTTTGGATACAAGATCAACATGCGGAAAAGGGATAACTCTGATTTCTTTAGATTGTGCCACAGCTGTAGGTATGTAGGCAGAAATTACTAGGCAGTCAAGTTGTAAAGAAGCTGGTAAATCTGAAGGACTATAACCTTGAGAACCTAAATTAGAAGACAACTTTATTTTCTATTCCTTTGTTTTGTTTTCTTTTCTTTTTTTTCTTATCTTCTCTTCTCTTCTTTTCATTTGATTTCATTTCTTATCATTTCATTTCTTTTCATTTCTTTTCATTCCATTTTTTTTTACTTTCTTATTCTGTTTTTTTTCTTCCTCTGTCAAAATGTAATATCGTTTTCTGTTCTATTCTTGTTCCTTTTGTTTTTAACAAGCACCATTGGACTCTCGGGTAGCAAATATAAGAAAGGAGTAAAATTTCTAACCAAACTTTTTTCAAACACCAATATTTACATACAAACGCACTTGAACACATAAATGTACAAATAATAGCAGTTGGTAGTAGTTGCATGACTTTTTTTCTATCATACTAAAATCCTTAGCAGGTGTATGGATGTGTGTAGAATTTTTACTACTTTACTACCTTCTGCAGAATTTCACAAACCGTTAAATTCAGTTTTATTGCTACCATTTGATGTGTTTGTTTACCTAAGATTTTACTGTTAACATTAGTAAGTCATAGTCAATTAATCTCATCTCTCTTGTTATTATTGCTTTAGTTTCGTGTTATTATTGCTTAATTTAAATTGTTGTTGTTCAAACAGTATTCATCATAAGAAACATTCTCCTTCAACATGTTTTTAAGAAAATAAGCGAAAGAGGGAAAGCGATAGAGTCCCATGTTTTCGTTTGTTTGTTTTATTTATTTTGTTGTTATTCTCATAAGTGAAATATGATGTTTTCATTTGATTTTATTTCAATTGTAAATATTTTCTCTTCTCTTTTCTTTTTTTGTCAGTTGTAGTTGGTATAGGTGTGAGTATGACTAGAGCATAGTACTAGGAATAGGAGAATTGTATTGTATTGTATTGTATTGTGTTGTATTAAAATGTCAGTAAAATACGATCTAATATTTATGAGATTTGGAAACAGCTTTGTTGAAATTCATACGCATGCATAGGTATGTGTGGGTGTATGTATCCTTTTGACATTTGATTCAGCGTAGAATTTCTCCTAAAGAGAGGAAAAGAGAAAAGGTGTCGTTAAGGTAACTTGTAAATAAAAATTTTATGAATATATATGTACACGTAAATTGTATACTTTTTAGATATTTTGAATGTTTATTTTAATTATTAATGACGGTTTAAATGGTACACTATAGAGGGGAGTGAACAAATTTTTTAATATGTTGTCGACGTTTATGAATTTTACAAAAAGTTTTTGGTACTTATAATGGAGCATAAAAATATACTATACGTAGAGTACTGCGAGAAATAATAGGGATAATTTCTTTTGCTCTAAGCTATATAACTGAGTGTATAATTACTCACAAATATAGTGGGGGTTTCTGTATTAATTTTTATTAATTTAAATATTTACAGAAAAATAAGCAAACAAACAAATTCGCTTGGAAAAAACAAAAATTTACACTAATAAAAACACAAAAGTGATGATAAAAAATAATTAAGAAAAAGTAAAGATTTCGTTAATGTGCCTTATTTTCTTATTGTCTAGAGAAATGTGCTTTTTTTCATTATAATCTGAAAATGTTCATACACAAGGCAGTAAAAAATTGTATTTTAAACTTTAAAGGGTTTAAAGTTTTCCAAACGTACAACATTTAGTATGATACTCTTAAAGAAAACTGCTTAGAATATATGAAGAATAATAAGAAAATTAAGTACATAACATAATTGGCCAATACAAGCCTTCAGTCAGGATTACAATCTAACTTCTCACACCACTTTTAAATACCTATGAGTAGAGGAACCTATAGTTTAAAATCGACTCCGAGCGACAGATTTTCGAGAAACTTTTCATGGAAATTTCATTAACTCTGAGAGTTTTTGAGCGTTTGTTTTAGTCTCATTGATCAAGTTTTTACAATCTAACAGGTAATTGATGTGCTGCAGCAGTTTCAATGATGGTTACAGGTCTATCTGTTTTAAAATAATGGGCTCGCTGAAGATGTATCTGATTCTCTTTCTCCAAGTGATGGCGCTGACTGTTGAACTTCTCCTCTTTGTGAGGGACTGGGCTCTGGTGATTTCCTAGATGGATTACACAACCCTGCAAATTTGGACTTTTTTGTGCAAATAAGATGGCTCCAGGTGTTTCCGAAGGCATTTTGGGCGCTGAACACGAATCTGGGTTCAAAAACTTTCCATCACGTCAGTTTTTCGAGAAAAGGGGGATTGAAACCCCTAAAAATATCGTTTTTGGCCATTTTTGAAAAATTGTAGAGCTAAACACTGGCGTGCTAGAACCATCGCTATTGTTAGAAATTGACAATTGATCGTTGCTCTTTAAAATGAGTCCAAAGCCAAATTGTTTGCATGCACCCTTAAAGTAGGGGGTCGGTTTATGTGAAGGGGTGCAATAGAAAAAGAAACACATTACGGGGGTCCTTAAAAATTAATCAGATTTACTTGAAAATTGTTATTCAGGGGTTTTTTGGGTCGCTGATTATAGATCTTCATTCAGATTTAAAAAATTCAAAATGGCGGATCCAATATGGCGGTCAAGTAAATCTGATTAATTTTTAAGGACCTCCGTAATGTGTTTCTTTTTCTCTTGCACCCCTTGACATAAACCCACCCCCTAGATTCGTGTTCAGAGCGCAAAATGCCTTCGGAAACACCAGGCGCCATCTTATTTGCAAAACCCATGCAGGGCTGTGTTATTTGAAAAGTTTTATAGCCTCTTAATTTTCTAAATTCGTAAACCATATAGAACTATTTTCGACGCGTGTTCGGTAAATACGCTCTGATCCAGTACGCAGTTGCTCCTTGTCACCATCGAAAAATCATCTACAGACATGAGTCCCATTTCTGTATTAATGAGTACATAAGCAAATAAAATTATCGAACTTGAAATCAATCCACATAAGATCCAAGACTCACTGTTTTTTGTGTATTTGTGCAGGCTCCGTAATCATTTGAGGATGATGTTGGCCAGGCCTTTTCTTTCAACGGTGAGCAGTAAAGGTCAATGATACCAACTGCTTTAGCCTGTGGTTTCAACAGGACATACATCTCATGTCACATTGGACATTATCATTAGCATACCACGTGGAGGTTATGTAAACTGGCTACCGAGATCGTGCGATTTAATTAAATTTATAGATGGAAAGCGCTTAATAAAATCCCCTAAGTATCGTAAAATTGGTTTTCCTCAACGGTTGTGTAAATTTGAGTTTACCGTTTTTATCACCAGCCTCCTGTGTATTTTCTAGCTACTAAAAGAATATAGGTTGCCCTGGTAGCCTAATGGATGTATGCTCGACTATTAGCGTGAGGGTCGTGGGTTCGATTCCCACCAGAGACTCTGGTCTGTGACACTACACCGAGTATATGGTCAAAGTTACTCAGCTCTTATATAATTAAAATATATCTTGTAATTGTATTGTAATTAATAAATAAATAAAAGAATACCCATGAAAATAGTTTGGTAACATGCTTCGCCAGCGGATAGAAGAACCGGAAGAATGTTTCATAGAAGTCGAAGTAAGATATCTAAGTTAATATGGCACGAACTTAAATTTCTCAACTCAAAGTGAAGAGTGCTAGAGAATGGAGATAATTGATGTTCCAAGCGCTAGTAGCAGTTAACTGTATTGCTTGAAATGCAAGTAAACTATCCATCATGCGGCAATGTGATCAATTCTAATCTCTGCTGCTCACAACTCAGCCGTTTGAGCTAAGCAATCCGCGAGCAGAGAGACCTATTATACCAATTTCAGACCTTAAACAACAATTACTCGCCAAAAAGTTATTGGACTTGAATCTGAAATTCTGATGTATCCAACTTATAGCCGGAATTTTGCACAGTCGAACTGGAAAATTTTCTTTATTTTAAAAATGTATGAGAATCAGTTGACAATAATTTATTGCCCATAAACTGGAGAAGCTAAATTGCCTAAGAACCAAATTAATTAAATTCTGTAAACTGTAGTTAAAATATTAAAAATATTATAAAGGAGGTAGCAAGCTTTATACAAAAAATCTGTTCTTTTTTCTGTTTTTTTTTTGTCTTTAAATTGTACAAATATTTGCTTCTTTTGTCTTCTTTTCGTTTTTTTTCACAAATTTCACAAATTTGTTCTCAATCAATGTAGGCAAACAAACATGTACCGGAAGACAATAAAAAATTTAAATACAATAGAATATAAATAACAAAAGACAAAAAAAAACGATAAAAATAAAATAGTAACAACAACAACAAACCTGTAACAAATATACAAATTAAATCGAACTGGAAAATGACAGGACAACACAATGAACGAAGAATACGAAGGTTATGGTGTAAATATTTCGTGTTTGTTTTTTTTTGCATTGTTTTTCTTTTATTTATTTATAGAATGACTGCCAACAAAAAATTGTGTAAAAAAAATAGAAAAGAAAAAGATTTCAATAAAAATTATACAATAATATTGAAATATGTATTTATATACTCTACGTTGTGTAATTGAAACGTTTTACGAGGGTATGAACAGTAGTGCAGCATAATATAGCACATTTTGTATTCCATGTAAGAAAGAAATTATTAAAGTCATCTCCGAAAAATATAATGGATTTCTTATTACTAGACCCCTTCTATTGTTGAGGATATCGACTGTATCAGATGTATTTTTTTTAAGATATCTTACTAATGTGTGTATGCATATGTATATTTTTGTGCACAAACACTAATGTATTGTAATGGCATTTACTATGTTTACATATATATTTCTATAGATTGTCATAGTATTTGTAAATTTATTTGTTTTGTTCTCTTATTTCTTGTAAATAATCTACACCAGCTGATGACAATCGTAGTCGTTGTTTAGCAGAGACTCTTTAAAACGATATCCTTTAATACGTACAGGATATTACAACTATTTAAATTACTTTTGGTATATTTGTGTGTGCTAGTCTTCTCTCGCTCTCTCTCTATCTCTTTCTATTGCTTTTAATTTTTTTTGCTTTCGCTTTCGTTTGCCTCATTTTAAATGTTACTGCTGCTCCCGGTTGTTGTATTATGTTCACTGAACAGGAAAAGATAAATAATACGAAACGAAACAAAATTAACAACTCGAGTTAAAGACAGAAAAACAACACGAACTTCACGGCATTAGAACATGCAATAAGCCGAACTAAATGACACAGGGAACTTTAACGAGAAGGAATGAGAGAGAAGGTTAAAAACAAATAGATGTTAAGTTTGTTTGAACTAGTATATGTACTTGTGTGTGAGTTTCTATGTATAGGATAGTGAAAGTATAGGCATTACAGCGTACGGGCATTCGTACAAATTGCATGAATTTTAATAGAATTTTAAAGCAATTTTCGATTTTCTATGGCTATTATCGGTAAGTTATTAAATGCATTCGATAATAATAAAAATAGATTGTCATTCAAACAAAATTATCGATTTTTTTTCGTTTCATAAAATAAAACAGTTTATATAGGGCCGTTAGGATAATAAAATTGGCATTGGGTAATAAAAAGAATTTGTAAGTCTTTAAATAGTTAAAGAAATGTAGAAATGTTGGACATATAGACCATAAGGTCTTTATGAAAATGAGTTCAAGATCATATTTATATATAATGAAGGCAGTTGTGAATGGACAATGTGATTAAAAACTGTATCAATTTGCTCTAAAAGCTTTATAATGGAAAGATGTAAATATAATGACTTTTGCCGCTAATTTGTCATAAATTTGTGAGGCAGCTATGTATGTATTACGTTTTTTTATATGAAAATTTTCAAGAAATCTGTACTAAATATAAGAGTATCAATAAGGCTGAGAAACAATCGAACCACGAATAGAATCACGCGTAGATCACTGGATATTCATGATGTAGAGACTACTGCACTCTCAAAGCGACTATTAATGGTAACAGGTGAAATGTTAATAGTTCGAGTTAACAGAATGAATGAAAGCACAGTCTTGCATATACTTTTTAAATATTATATTTACGTGAATACTTACATGAATATTTACATGAATATTACTCGTGGCTACGCCATAAGTAGTATGTCCTTAAGCTTCATAATTTCATTCTGTATCTCAACGATGTCGTATCTCACCGATGTACATATGTATCTTTCTCGAAGTCGCCATAGTTTAGTAGGTAGTGTGTTGTCTTATTACACGTGAGACCCAGATCAAACATCTTGAACAAACTGAAATATGAAAAAATATTTCTTCGGCGGCTTCCTCTCAGCAGATTTCTGGCAAAAACTCTGAGAGTAAATAAAATTGCCATGAAAAAGTTTCTCAGAAATCTGCTGTTCAGACTCGACTTTAAACTGTATATCCCTTCACTCATGTATAAAATTAACACACATACACAACATAAGCGGAGTGAGAAGCTAGGTCGTAATACTGATTGAATAGTTGTAATGACCATTTATGTATGTATGTACATGTCTTCTAGGGCTAGTATTGTGACTTGCTTGTCTTTATATACGAGAAACTTCACTTAGGTTAGGTTAGGTTAGGTCGAGCAGGTAGCTTTGACCACCAAAAAACACTTGAGCACGAATAGCAGTCCGTTGTTACACTACAGGTAAGTGTAGTCCCTGTACTGACCGAATTCCATCAAACTCATCGAAGAAGTTGATCAAGGATGCTCAATGGTCTTCACATATCCTCCTTTAAAATAGTCTTGTAAAAAATACATGTCAAATTTTTTAATTGTTGTCGATAAAAGAATGCCAGTAATCATCACATGGTAGCTTCGTTCATTCATTATAAAATTTTGATTTACATTGTTTTGGAAGGAATACGTTGCAATGATGCTGCTTTTCTTTAAACCACATCAAGCGGTTCGTGTATTGACAGTTTTTGAATTGTCTGTGATTGCTGTTCACACCAAATTCGGCATATGCGACCAGTGCTGACATATCCATTGTGCCAAAATTGAGTTTTGTCGCTCAAAATGATTTTTTTTATTTTAAAACACACTGCATGAGTTTTGATAATAAAATTCAAAGATTTGCAAGCGGTGTTGAAATGTTATCATGTAAGCAATTTGTTGCAATTTGTGAAACACATCCAAACAATATGCTCAGGAATACGTTCTACAGTTTTCATAGATCGCTGACAAGTTGTCAAGACCTTCTTAAGGTGGAGTAAATTATATTCAATAATTTAATGACAGTAATGTTGTGATATGGGCTCTGACTCAGGCCACTTTTATTTCAATTTATTCCCTTCGACGCCGGTAGTTACTTCTCCTTAGAAGAGCCAGAAAAACTTCCGCTGTTGCTTAAAGCGGTTATAACTTTTATTTCATTACAGTGCTTGGATCTTGCCATTATGTCATTGTAATGACCTTCATTGGATTGTTTGGTTCTATTTGATATAGTTTTTGACTACTACACATTTCGGGTGGTATCTCGAAAACTTGACGAAATTGTACACGTAGATGAATTGTTTTACATATTTGCACACTTAATTGGTCTTTACCATCCTTTAGTCAGGATTACAACCTAGCTTCTCATACCACCCATGTTGTGTGTGTTAATGTTATCTATAAGTAACGGAATCTACTGTTTCATGCCGAATCTAAACGACAGATTTCAGAAATTTTCATGGCAATTTCATTTTATTTTCAAGAGTTTTTGCCAGAAGAGTACTGAAAGGAAATATTTCTCCTGACTGAGCCAGGATTTGAACCACGGGCTCTTGTCTAATGAACTAACACACAGCCTACGAGAACCTGGCAACTTCTGTTGAGGCATAAAATTGTCTGAAGATGTCAAATCGCATGATTCTGATGGGCAATCGATTATCTGTCAATTCCCGGTAAATGAAGCACTCTGAGTTGACAATAAATTTTTTCAGGATCATTTCATCAGAAAACGGTCCAATAACATCTCCTGACCACAAAGCGTAAAAAATGGAAACTTTTCCACTAAAACTTGTGATAGGCTCTGTTGATTCTTGGACTATGACGACGCTAAAACCATCCTCGTATTTAAATTTTTTTCATCAGCTAAATCTCTATGAATGGCAACGCTGTGAATAAAAAGTTTTTTTTTCTTTATAATCTTTTTTCCTCTATTTGTTTAAACAATAAAAACGATTTTTTCCGATAACATAACAGTCTTTATTGACACGATACAAGATACATACGAGATCCATTTTATGTTCGAAAGTAAAAAAGTGTTGAACAATTTTTAAGTGTTGCAAATGCTTAAAGTTTTCTATGCAGAGCACTTTAATTCAATCACTTTAGTTTTTTTTTTTTTGTTAAATTCAAAAAAGAAGAACGAATAACGTTTTCAATATTTTTCATTTAAATTTTTTTCCCTTTATTCCCTTTGGCAAAAATTCTTTCTATTGCTCCCTCCAGTGGAAATAATATTTTGATGCTGACCATAAGGACATCATATCAATTCGAAGGTTTTTTTGTTTGTTTGTTTGAGAGGGATTAGTAGTTTTTTCGTTTTTTAGTTTTCGGTTCGATAACTTATCGAAATGTGTGATTATTATTTATTTATCCTAGCCGCCGTTGTCCCCTTTTCCTTTCTATTTATTTTTATAAAAATTATAAAAAAATAAAGTTTTTATTGGAAAGTGAATACGCAGTTTCATATTTCCTTTATTAAGGGTACAAAAAGTAAAATTTTTTAAGAGCAGTAAGGGGATAATGTTGAAAACAAACTTTATTTCATTTAAAGTGTTGAATTTAGTTTTCGAAAAGAAATACGTATACAATCTACAAAGTTTTAATGTAGCTGCTTAATATAACACATGGTGACATGTGGTATTAATTCGATTTGATAGAGAGAAATATTTCAAAAAAGTTTTTGAAGATATTTTCTGACAAATAAAGTCTTTTGGTTTTCATTATTTGTGCAAAACATAGAAAATAATTAAAATCTATAATAGAAGGAGAGGGAGTCGTTGCAACTTACGACGTAAACAAAGATTTCTCTTATAAATTTCTGATGCCAGCAGTTCGTTGTAAATATGACCCTTTTGAAGCAACTAAATACACAACCTTACACTGGCGTCATATATTTTAGGCATTGAGTGGTAATTAAATAAAAAATGACACACTATTAGATACACAAAGCACGATTATAATAAAAAAAAATTTATTTACGTTAGGGAATACCAAACTTTGACACTTAGACAACGGCCTTCTTGTTGAAGTCTGCCAAATTACACATAACATACATAATTGGTCATCACAACGCTTCAGTCAGGATAACGACCTAGTTTCTCACACCACTTATGCTGTGTGTGTTAATTTTATACATGAGTGGCGTGACCTACAGTTTAAAGTCGATTCTGTCTTTTCATGACAATTCTTATTTACTCTCAGAGTTTTTCCCAGAAATCTGCTGAGAGGAAGTCGCCGAAGAAATACTTTTTGTATTTTTTTTTATGTCTGGCCTGGGGCTCGAACCCTTGCTTTTCGTCTAATAAGCCAAGACACTACCTACTAGACTACGGAGGCTTAAGTCTGAAGTCTGTCAAATTAGTTTTCATTTATTCAGTCTGACGGTCATAGACGACGGCGTGTGTTCGATCAAATGGACTCAAGAACAATTGGCAGCTGACCATAATTTTCTAGATGAACAATACCAATTCACATGAGATCCAAGAGCGCCCAATGCACCTCGAAAAAGTCAATATTTGGTATGAATTTTTGGCTTGTGGCGATGTTGGTCGATATATCTTTGAGAACGAAAAATTTTTTTATTGGCCTGAATTAGATAATCTGGACATCAACGACATGTTGTTTCAAAAGGAAGGTGCTATGTGACATACTGCTCCTGCCACATAGGATATGGCTAACTCACGTAGAAGTGATGTCTATCGGCCACTAAGATCGTACGATTTGATTGCATTTGTCTTCTTTGTTTCTTAATTCGCAAAGGTATGCGATTGAGCCAACATAACCTATGCCGTCTGTCAAATTTATGCATCAAATTCACTTCAATGATATCTGACGCACATAAAAACATACATACTTTCATACATACATAACTGGTCATTACAGCCCTTCAGTCGGATTACGACATAGCTTCTCATAGCGTGTGTTAATTTTATATATGAGAAGCGGGGTTAATAGTTTAAAATCGACTCCGAACGACAGGTTTTTGAGAAAATTTTCATGTCAGTTTAATTTACTCTCAGAGATTTTGCCAGAAATCTACAGTCGTGGCAGATATATTTTTTCAGGTTTCGTTTTGTTGGAGATGTCTGACCTGGAGTTTGAGTCTTGGCATCGCGACCAATAAATCTACACTACTTACTACACTACGGCGACTCCATATACATCTGACACACATACATAATTGGTCATTGCAACCCTTTAGTCAGGATTACGACCTAGCTTCTCACACTACTGACGTTGTGTGTGTTAATTTTATACATGAGTGGCGGGACCTACAGCTTAAATTCGATTGAGAACGACAGATTTTTGTTTGAGAAACTTTCCATGGCAATTTTATTTATTCTCAGAGTTTTTGCCAGAAATTTGCTGAAAGGAAGTCGCCGAAGAAATATTTTTTCATATTTTCATTTTGATGTCTGACGTGGGATTTGAACCGAGGCCTCACGTCTAATAAGCCAGCACACTACCTACTAGACTACGGCCACTTCATCTGACACACACTCTGGTTTTATTTATGTTTAAAAATGGGATGCGCAAACGACAAATGGGTGGTTTGATCGAAGCTACCGAGTGGTAGGAACTCTTTATAGGTGTTTACAAAGACAACCCGTTGTACGCAATACGACATTTGGTAGCTACACTAAGCACATATGTATACCTCTGAACTTTTGAGAGTGCTGGTTCATAAGATATTATATTTTGTTTCCTAGTCGAGAAACTGTTCCCACTTCTTTCATTTCGTAAAATGCACTCTAAAAATTTACAATGCAAAGGTAATGTCCTAGCCTCCGAGAGAATAAATAGCACCAAGTATATACAAACATTGTATAAATATGAATATTTTTAGAGAAAAAATGCAAAAATTCTTAATATTTCGAACAAGAAATTTTCGGTCAAATATTTATGATCTTTGCAGCTTTATTACGATGTGCTGTTTGCATAGACACCCTAATTAAGGATTGAATTTAATAAGAAAATGAAAAATTTTAGCCACTGCCGCTTAATAAGAGAATTACGTTGAAAATTGTGGCGTTATTTTAATTACAAGATTTAAGGGTATAAACGGATGGGCGTGCTTGTACTGAAAATGATTTCATTTCCTTAATGCGCTACAAACATTATCACGAAATGTATATATTTTCTGGAAATTATGTTTGTGTAGACAGTAACTAACCTATAACGACTTTAACAACAGCAGGAGTGAATAAGGAAGTAAAATCCTAAAACTTTTAACAAGAATACGTGCATTCTTATAAAACATTTTAAAATATTCAAACTGGTTAAGGATATAAAAGAAAAAAACAGGAAAAACAAAGTTAGAACGATTAAACGTTAAAAGGAAACTGTTAAAAGACAGCAAGATTAAGTTAAAGTAACTAAAAAGGCTACAAAACATGACTTTAAGAAATTTAGGAACGCAAATCCAAATTCTAGTAATTTAGTTTGTGAAAGCTGCCGTAGTCTAGTAAGTAGTGTATTGGCTTATTAGACATGAAGCCGTGATTCAAACCTTAGCCTAGACACCTCGAACAAAACGAAATATGAAAAAAAATTATTTTTTCGGCGATTTCCTCTCAGCAGATTTCTGGCAAAAACTCTGAGAGTAAATAAAATTGCCATGAAAAGCTTCTCAAAAATCTGTAGTTCGGATTCGTTTTTGACTGTAGGTGCCGCCATTCATGGATAAAATTAACACACAGAACATGGGTGGTGAGTGAAGCAAGGTCCTCTGCCTAATGTTGGATGTTCCATATCCAGAGCATATATTTTTTTTCAAACAATCAGTCAAATTTAAAATTCAAAAGCGATCTTAAGTTCTGAGTAACCTTAGGTTAAGTACGAGGCAATATGATGTTAAAAAATTCTATCTCAACTATGAAACCCGTGTAGATTGTAGGACAGGGTATTTGTATTGTGATATTGGTAGGGCCCTTTAACACCGATTGACTACAAAATGCTTTTTCTTCCCGCAAACAAGTCCTCTCGGCTTGGCATATCATGGGTAGGTTCTGTTACCATCGTACGTATCAGATTAGTACTTGGCTTACATCAGGCTATTAGCGGCTATTCCTATAAGAATGGATGCTGAGTAGACAAGTCCTTCTAAGCTGCTTGACTATCTATACAGATCCAAAAATCCCTGTCGCTTACAAGCGATGTTGTGAGAAAAATTTCACAAGACATCAGTGACTTCGTGTGGTCAGTTTTAACCATGATTGGCGAGACCATCTGCTTAATATACAGTGAGCGTCAAAAGAAACTGTACATTAAAGCAATTATGCATTAATTAATTACCGTTATTTTTATTTTAAAATTATTTCATTGCCAGTTTTTAAAATTGAAAAAATAAAATTCGAAATATTGTAAAATTTTTTCGGGCACTCTCCTCAAGTGGTAAAAGTTGAGTTTGGTGGTTGTTAGAATTTTGTCCATAGTGTACAGTTGCTTTTAACGCTCACTGTAGATACTGTACAACAGCTTTGATAAGCTGTTTTATGGCAATTATTGACTCTCAGAGCTTTTGCCTCAAAAACAACTTGGAGAAGGTCTCCGAAGCACTACCTTTTAGATTACAACATCCACCACATATGTACTCTAATGTCTCTAAAAGCTTTGATGCCAGATGCTCTTCCTCTCATACTAAAATCAAACCATCTTATGAACAATAATTGGCCATTGAACCTTTAGTAAAAGGTCTTAGGCAAACTTTAACAGATGCCACTGCTAATTAATAACTTGGAACCAACGAATTCCATTTTGTACGTCCCACGAGAATACCCATACTATTCATACTAAACTCATTAACTCAATAACACAGAAAAACATAGAAGAGAAGAATAAGTTTAATATCCCTTATAAAACTCCTCTCAATTACTTTAATATTGTGTATGTGTATGTGTCCTCATGCATTTGTATGCGTAGATTGATAGTTTATAAAACAGAAAGCGACAGTAAACCCGGTAAACACCTGGCTGTGTGTGGATGTGTGTGTACGTTTCCTCTGTATTAACTTCTTTGGCAGAAGTTAAAGAACAGGATGTAAAGCAGCATCCAATGCCAACAGCATTAGCAGTAACAGTAGCAGTAACACAAGCAACAGAAGCAACAGGAAAGTAAAAACGTTTAAAGTTTTCATCTCTTCGTCAAGTACATGTGAAAGTGAAAGTAAAGGTGAAAGTCTTGTTGTTTTTTTGTTGTTGCTTTAATACTATTGAAAAACTTTTCACTTTTACACCATTTGCTCGATATTGAGAATTTTTAAAGTTTTTGCCTGTAGTTTTGCAGATTCAACTTGAGGATTTGTTACTTTCGAGATAAAACTTTTCGTTTGTTATTAGCCAAGTTATTTATTGTGCCATATAGTGCCTGGGTAATAGTATTTTCAATATTTTATTTTATTTTGTTTTAAAATTCATAGAAAAGTTGTGGACCACAAGCTACAACTAAAGATGACTGGCTTATTTGATAAGTTTAATTAAAAGATTTTTTTCTAATTGACAGTTTAAGTAGAATAGTTTAAAAATTAAGTTTAAATGTTAGGGGAAATTCTGTTTAGGAATTCTGTGTTTTTTTTTAAGGAAAAACTTCATCAAGAGATACCACAACAAACAGTGCAAGGTTCGGTTAATATGGTGAGTGTATCAAAAGTTCCAAGTCAAAAACAGTAAACGTTGGTTTGGTGGTTTTGCAAAGATGCGAGAAGCTTTAGCTTGTTATCATGGTGCTATATCACGGGATATATCACCGTACAATTATTGATTCCGGTCACATTTTCCATAAACGATCGAGTGATTAGTAGAAGTTTCGTCAGATTTAAAATTTTTCCCTTACCCCTCATGGGAGCACATGGCTTCCACAAAGCATTTCCATTTTATCCGGTTGGCTGCTGCTGTTGTCATAAGTTCCGGTTGGTTGTTATTCTGATTTGTTTCTATTTGATGAATCTTTTGTTATTCCAACTAAACAGGTGATTGGCCTGCTGTAGCAGATCCTAGGATAATGGGGCTGCCATCAATCGTTTTCAAGGAACAACGCTCTTCGAGTATGTGCTGTAGTGGTGGGGAACCTAGCTAATCGTTTATTAATACCTTTCTGTCTTTTTTTCCCGCTAGTTTCGCCAGTAATTTGACTTTTCCTTTCAGTTCCAGCAACCGGCCAACATTACTTTGTTTGCTGCCATTCCAACTTTAGGAGTAATTTGTAAAGAAAACCCTGATTTTTTTAATATTCATGTAATCAGCAAAGATTTCATAACTTGTAATAGTCGGCTTTAAAAAGGATTCCAATTTGTTGCGTATTCCACTAATGACAATTCGTTCTTTGCTTTGGTTAAAATCATATAGCACTACATATCAAGCTTCTTGGAGTAGCAAAACCTTACTTTCCTTCGATACTATAAGCAACATAGATCTTCCATACTCTTCAACTCATTTTGAATTTGTCTTCGCCAATGAGAACTGATTACTCTTCGATTACACTGGTGACTGTATTCAGCTCTTGTCATTTTCAAGCTGGCCTAAATGTCGAACAAAGGTAGAGAAGATGCGCAGTTGCCTCTACTACTCAGTAGCTCGAACAAAAGTCGTTATAAGGCATTGCTACGCGGATGAATAAACTCTACAAGCACGGTACAAGGAATAACAAAAACAAATACACAAAGAAATTACGAGAATAGGAACAATACAAAAATCAAATTACAAGAACAACCCTACATAGAAAGATCTCGAAGTTGCCAGACATAAAATAAAACAGTATAAATATAGGGAAGGGCAGCGTTGCCAGTCAGTTGTGAGTCGTTATTAGTAGTTAGAGAGTTGTAATAAAAGATTTGAATATTGGGATGATATTCCTCTAAGTTTTGCTGCAATATTCCCCGATTACTCTTTCTTTCTTGCGTTTTTCCATACGAGAGCGAGAATACTATCTGGTATTATAGGTCAAGTTATCAAATGCCTTCTTAAAGTGAAAATAATATAGAGGCGATCTCTTCAACAGATTGCTCTTTTATTACTTTCAGGGGCAATTATAAAGATTACGATAAATTCTCGTGTCGAATGGAACTCAAATACACATTCCATCTGACCATAGCTGCCAGATAAATGAGGCACCAAATCGTCAAATATTTGAGAAAAAATCGTCAAAATCGTCAAAGACGTTTATTGAAATCGTAAAAAAATCGTCAGAAAATATAAATAAATAAATTTAAATTATTTAAAAACCAAAATTATTTCTATTGCAGTAAAACATATGAAGTTAATGTATCTACATATCTGAGTTCAAAAATAAAACATTTAACAAAGAATTTATTGGAAATTAAAAGCTAGCGTCGTTCATCTTCATTTAATACTTTTTTTTTCCAAAAATGGAGAAATCGTTTTCAGGAAAAAATTGTTTAAGGTTTAAACAATCTGTCCCAAACGTTGTTTATTGACACATAAGCGCAGCAATAATATTACATCATCTATATCTATGGGCGGTGTAGATATTAGGAAGGCAGAAGCTTTTGATGTTCTGAGCATGAAAATTCAGTGTAATGCTGATACATTTTTCAGTTCCTTCTTAAGTTCTTATCATCCGATCTTACTATTTACACCGTTTATAACTGACAGAGAATGGAATACAACTCTCATGTATGGATTGGTGCCTCAACGTCTGTTTTGCGGTTTCTCGACAGTGTACAGGAGAGGCCATAGTATCTCGTTAATGACGGTAGTGTATCCAACTTCATTGAATCATTGGAGCATCGTTGCAATGTGGTTTGTGTTTCATTGTTCTGTCGCTACGATAAAATGGTTTTGCTTGAACGAAGTAGAGGACTTTTTCCCGAAAATCATATATTCCTACATAACGCTCGTCTTTTTCGGCCAGCGCATCTGTATGTGGTCGATTGGCCAGTAGATCGCACACTGCATTACAGTAAAAATACGGTTTTTAGTCGGACTGTATCGGTATGTGGTACTCAATTCCTGCAGAGGTCTATCCTGTTACTTATGGTATAAAAATATACAAGCTTAGTGTCCATAAACACTGTTCTCTCTTTCCTTCTTTTCATAACATAGTTCCAAACTCAATGCCATCCATTCCCTGATTGAACTTTTAAAATAGTCTGCAACGACAAGTGATATATTATTCTCAACTTCGAGGTTATTTAGGAGTTGTAATTTTTCAGCTTTTAAGTGGTTAAAAAGGAATAAAATACAGAAAAATCATCACAGGTATTCGAAAGTAACTTAAAAATATAATACTTTACTCCTTGTTTTTACTAACATAAATTTAAAATAGTAACAATTGCAAAGGAAATACAATGCTTAAAGTGGCTTTTTATGTACTAAAGTAAAGAATATGATGTACATTTTTAATTTCTTAAAATCGTCAAAATTAAGGGCATAAATCCGCGGCAGCCATATAAATTAAATAAAAATCCATTTCCACCCGGACCAGTTGTAGTTCACAGCAAAACAATAAATTTATCAAAATTTCAAACTATTTTTTTTTTATTAAATTTTTAAATTTAAACCTTTAGATCGCCAACCCATTAAATTTACTCACATTATGCTCATATTTAATATGTAAAATTCATAATGCAGAGAACATATATATGTGACGTATGAGTTATATTTAATTCCATTAGTTTCAAACAAGACAAAATCGAAGTTTTTTTTATTGCATACTTTTCAGGGTAACTATTCCAGTACATACATGTAATATGATGCGTATGAGTAATATATTTCAAATGCAATTAAAAAGAAAGTATACCCCATAAATTTGGAATTAAGCATCGATTCTATGCAATTCTAGGAGTAAACTTTTTTCCCATAACAAAAAAAAAAGAAAAAAATCGGTATTACGAATATATTGGGAGTAAAAGTTTTTATTGTGAATTAGTTCTAAAAGCTGTATAAACAAAAATTTGTTATTGTGAATTATCTCTCAACAATTTTTCGAAGAAAAATACAAATATTAAAAAACGAGTAGAGTATATCCTCGTTTTTTGGTGCTTGAAGAGGAGAAACTATACATGGAAAGGTTGCAGCGAAGGTTGTCTATTCGACATGAATCGAATCCACTATCACTCCCTGAGATAAAGTAAGAATTATACACACTAAAATATTTATGTTTGACGTTAAATCGTTACAAATTCCAGAAATATTACAGGGTAAACAAAGAAGGATTCAAATACCTGCTGAATGTGTTGATGAAAAATTTGATTAGTAACAATTGTAAAGTAAATGCAAAGCTTAAAGTGGCCTTTAATGTACTAAAGTAAGGCATAGGACGTAAATGTTTAATTTCCAAAAATCGTCAAAATAAGGGTATAAATCGTCAAATCGTCAATATGATATCTTTGGAGCTCAAAATCGTCAAAATGACGATAAATCGTCAAATCTGGCAGCTATGCATCTGACAAAAAAATTTCTGTTGAAATGTATTCAACTTTACAATGTCATTTGTTGAACATATGATGATGTACAGTGTATATAAAGAATCTTTTACAACTATTATTACACTAGTACAATTAAATCTGTCGTAAATGGTGTTAAGGCAGCTCTTAATAGTTTTCAATTTAAATATTTAATAACGATTGAATGATTACTGCCTCCTGCCACAGAACCTGTACTCTACTACATGCTCTTATGCTCTGATGGCTTTTATTGTTGTCTACATTTGCGTGAAAGTATTTCAAAAGAATGTTAAGGTTTTACTCTTACCCTGATAATGATACCAATACCAATACATTAAAATATACTCATCGAATGTACTTAAGTTTGCCTTGATATTGAAATTTTCATGAATGAAAATGAGTATTTTTCCGTGTTTTCCAAACCTGTTTTTATTGGTTTTTTCCTTTTCCTTTTCTTTTGTTGTAGTTACTGGGTGCTAGGGTGCTGGGGTACTGTTTAATATTTTTCTTTCCTTTGGAAAAACAGAAAAACCAATAATATTTTGTACAATTGCTTCCTTTCTAATGGTTTCCTTTCTTAAGCAATGTGGTGCAACAAAGAAAGGGAAGGTAAGACAGGAAGAATGCCTTTAACTATGACAAGATTTTTATTGTATTGTACGATAAATTCCAATCGAAAATTAATTTCGAAACGAAATTCTTCAGAGGAACACAGCAAAGCTGCTCACAACTAATGTCGTCGTTATAGTTGTAGGCATAATATTGTGTGTACCTACCTACCAGTAACGAAGTAGAAAACGATACGTGATTTCATGTTAATTGTGTAATAAAATCGAAGAAGAAGAAGAAAAAGACAGAAAAAATATAATATTTTATTGCCTTGAAAGGTGATTAAGCGTTTAAATGGAAAATAAAATGAAATCACATACGAATACTACACCATCATACATCAAATTATAATAATTTATGAAACCAACCATATTAGAAAATATCGAGACAAAGAGTTTAAGCGGAAAAGGAGGGAGACAAACGTTTAGAGAATGAAAATGGGAAATAATTCCCATCTGCTTAAGGTTAAGGTTACAATTTTGAAAAAAGTATCGACACAGATATCTTGAAAATTTTTTTGGATGGAACCTTTCTTTAAGGAGTTGCCAGATCCTTCAGAGTATCCTCATGGTAGAACTAAGTTTTACGCTAGAAAGAAGCATGGAAATCTGTCTAATAAGACGATAATTTTGTATGAATACCGTACCTCGATTTTTTTGCTTTTTTGTCATTGCGTTATGGGAAGCTTGCATCAAACGGCCTTTGCGGTAGTTTGTGGTTCTGCTGTTATCCACTTTCTTTGTCAATGCTCATCTCTTGCGAGGTGCAAATGTAGGTAATTTAGCTTTCCATTCGATGTCAGCTTAACGTCCAACTTTCAGTCTGGTTGGCGCTGACCAACTTCTTCTATGAGTTTTGTGTAATTATGTCAGTACAGGGACTGCGCTTAACTGTGGCGTCGTAATAGACAGCAATGCGTGTTCAACTGAGCTTTGATAATCAAAGTGTGTTTGAGTAAAACTTAAACCTACCCGCTTAGCTACTTAGGGATTGGTGACGTGCGCTAATTATGCAAGCCCATGGAAGTGTCGATTTTGAAAGAAATTAAAAAGTGTTATGCTGTCCAGTCTGTCGTTCGGAGTCGACTTTAAACTGTAGGTCCCGCCACTCTTGTATACAATTAACAACAAACTAGGTCGTAATCCTGACTGAAGGGTTGTAATGACCAGTTATGTACATGTATGCTGTCCGGTGGATATGATCTGCAAATTTATTGGCGTTAAAAGTAAGAAGTGAAGCTTATGCACTATATTTTGAGGCCAATGTGCAAGAGGGCAGATATTGTGGATATCATACAGAAATACATTTATGTTCCAACGAATGTCAAGTGGTAATTCGAGCTTTTTCTGGTGAAGCTCATAATCTAGTAGTAGTATACAAACTTTTGGTCACTGAACACTTCACTGCTGTTCAAATGTGATATATGCTGCGCTTTATTTTCTACTTAACGTTTCCCACAAAAGCCTGTTTGGATACTGCATCGAAAGTAATTTCCAAATAGTAGATGCTGGCGTCTGTTAATTTCAATGGGATATTCAAAGTTGTGTTTACGTGGTCCCCACACCAATTTCTCGTTCTCAATTCTGAGATAATTTCGGAAGCTGTAGATATATGCTGCAGTTGGAATGGCTCCTTTCCAGTTACTACATTGTCTTAAATCATCTTTCTTGAGATGATTTTGTCTTTTCACAGTTTTCTGAGTTTCTGAGCTTTCGCTCTAAACAAATTATTGAGAGCAAGTAGTGTGCAGAGTACTTCAGTAAAAATGATGGCTGCAAGTCATGGGTATACATACATACATAATTGGTCATTACAACGTATTACAATCTAGCTTACGACCTAGCTTCTTACACCACTTATGTTCTGTGGGTTAATTTTATCCACAAGTGGCGGGACCTACAGTTTAAAGTCGACTCTGAAAGACAGATTTTTTGAGAAACTTTTCATGGCATTTTATTTACGTTCAGAGTTTTTGCCAGAGATCTGCTGAGAGAAAGTCACCAAAGAAAGATTTTTGCATATTTCGTTTCGTTGGAGATGTCTGACCTGGGGTTTGAACCGTGGCCACACGTTCAACAACGACTAGACAACGTCGACTTAAGCCATGGGTATACATTTGCTTTATATTTGAATTTGGATAGAATAGAACACAGGTTCCTGGTATTAGTTAATCTCATAGAAGAATAAGCGTACGGTTCAGTTCAAGAATCTCATTCACAAAAGAAGTCCGTTTCCATCAGAGAAATATGTACAACATACAATGCAATAATGGAACTACATGCCACGCCTTCTTTTTAAAAATAAAGATCCCACATTTAACATAATTTCGCACTTAAAGAAATAAACAGCTTTCTGAATCCTTATACAACCTTTTCTTTATTAGTATTTTATTCTCTAGGGACGTAAAAGAAAATCATTTTAAACATTCTTTAAATGGCAAATTCTTTTTCTATTAATTTTCTTATTCTATTTAAACCCATTACTACCTAGACATTTGTCGTTATTGCTATTGTTGCTGTTGTGCTGGCAAACATAAGAGGTTACTGCTATCTCTTGTGGTTTAAAATTGTTTTCCCTCTTTTCCATTTAATTTGCAAACATTGATTCTTTAATTTTCCTGCATAATTTCTTTTTTTCTTTCACTTTTTTATGCTCCACATCCTTTCTAGACCACACCAGCAACAGTGCTGCTGTGCTGCCGTGCTGCCGGTGTGTGTCTCTCTTTAATAACCACTGCATGTTTGCTGGTTGACTGCTCGGTTAGTCGGTTGTGGTAACTTCAACACACTATAGCAGTAACGGTGGTATGTTGTGTTTGGGCTGACGTTTATCAGAATCATGGAATTAAATGCGAAATAAAGTTTACTTGCAATGACCTACACTATGCCTTGAGGCATTATAATACAAAGTATTAATTAATAAAACGAACATGTAAAATGCAGGGTACCATATATTCTGCCTACGATTGCTTGCATTTCATTGCACAGGCATTTCTTATTTTTTTCCTCATGAAGAAATTAAAATTAGTGGAATGAAGATAAAAATAAATTTCCCTTAAAGCTGTTTAATTAATTAAGGCTAATGAGTTTAAGCGAAACTTACATTTTTTTTCTTCTTGATTTTTAAATTTTTCGAAAGAAAGAAAGAAAATTTGCCAAAACTTTCACAGACTTGTGGCAGTTGGTGGTATCATTTCCTAAGTAAATGCTAGTGATTAAGTGAAAAATTGCATGCAAAAATGTTTTCATATATGCTCTTTCAAGTTTAAGTTTTCTTTCTGTAGCTGTCAGGGTGAAATTGTACAATTTATTAAAATGAATTCAATTTTACATGAGGACCATATGAAAATAATTAATATTCGTTATCTTGCTGTTGAATTTGGGAAAAATAAATCTTATCGTTACAGTCAGGAAAGTATCTTCTCCTGGAGGCTGGAATGAGAAAGTGATCGAAGGACATCAGCATTTATTCAATATGGATATTCAAATGAAAATATTGTCGTTTTAGGAGATTTAATTGGGTGCGAGCATCGATTCAATTTCAACGTGATTATTCGTATAACTATAGGGTGGGTCATTTAAAAGTTTAAATTTAAAAATGAACTAAAACAAAATGAAAGTCGCCGTAGTCTAATAGGTAATGTGTTGACTTATTAGGCGTAAAGCCACTGTTCTAACCCCAGGTCAGACATCAGAACGAAAATATAAAAAAAAATATTTTTTCGGTGACTTCCTCTCAGTAGATTTCTAGCAAAAACTCTGAGAGTAAATAAAATTGCCATGAAAAAGTTTCTCAAATAATCTGTCGTTCGCAGTCGACTTTAAACTGTAGGTCTCGCCACTTATGGATAAAATTAACACACACACACAACATATATGGTGTGAGAAGCTAGGTCGTAATCCTGATTGAAGGGTTGTAATGACCAAATATATTCATATTTGGTTTGTAATTTTGCCAAATTAATTTTTTGTTATGAAGTACATTTATTCCGGTTAGAAATGGAATGTTATTTCATTCATATGGCTGCAGTGACTGGCCAAACAGTACCTCATTCGATAGGACCAATTTTCGTGCAGTTTTTCGAGTGTATGAAGTCGTATCTCGGCAATGGCATCACAAATGTTGGCCTTCAAATGCTCAATTGTCTCTGGTTTGTCGGCATAGCAATTTTCTTTAACTGCGTCCCACAGAAAATAGTTCAGCGGTGTCAAATCGCAGCTTCTTGGCGGCCAATTGATATCACCATTTCGGCTAATTAAACGGCCGTCAAACATTTGACGCAATAAATCGATTGTGGCATGTAATGTGTGGCAATTTGCACCGTTCTGTTGAAACAAAGATTGTTTACATCAATATTATGAAAAGCGTTCACAAGAAAATCGGTTGCCATGGTGCGATACATGTCTGCATTGACCGTGATGGTTGTGTCGTCCTCATTTTCAAAGAAATGTGGGCCAATGATGTCTTCGCTCCACAAGCTGCACCAATCAATCACTCGTAGTGGGTGCATTGGCTTCTGTAAGAGCACTTATGGGTTTTCGAAGCTCCAAATACGGCGATTTTGCTTATTAACGTACCCACTAAAATGAAAATGAGCCAGTTTATCGGTTGTCCAACAAATCCCAACGTTGATCAAGCGTAAATCGGTTCATTACGTTCAGTGGATATAATATACTGCATTTTGTGAGCGAATAGAATGAATGACATAAGTATTTCAGATTCGAAATAACCGATTATATTATTGTACTCATTCTTCATTGCGTTTTTCTACAATATTTCTCCCAAAGCTGTTGCTTTAACAAACCTTAGGATGCTTTCCAATTTCAGGATATTTTTCCGTAAGTGTTCCAAGTATATGTTCTGGTGATTTGTGGTGATTCATTCTCTTCATCTCTTCATATATGATCCGTTTATGTGACTCTTTAGAAACAGGCAATCGTTAACCATAAATGGTTTTCTAGGAAGAAGTTTGTATGTGTAGAGTTTTCATCTTCTGTTTTCTGTTAATAACGGTAACTGATGTCTTATACTCTGTCATATTTAGATTTACGCCATTTACCAAAAGCTTTCGTTTGCACATCAAAAATATTTTGGTCACCTCATTTAGTTCGAAATTGTAAAACGAAATACTCACTTGGCTGTCTAATTGCGACTACTGAAGTGATTGTCTCTATGTAGACATCAAGAATGTCATTGTATTTATCTATTACAACCCACACATGTTAAAATGTTTAGTAAATGTATGAGACCGTTATAGTATACATATACATAATGGGTTGTAATGCCATCAGTCAGGATTACGATCTAGTTTCTCACACTACTTATGCTGTGTGTGTTAATTTTATACATGAGTGGTGGGACCTACAGTTTAAAGTCGACTCCGAGCAACAGATTTTTGAGAAACTTTATCATGGCAATTTTTATTTACTCTCAGAGTTTTTGCCAGAAATCTGCTGAGAGGAAGTCGCCGAAGAAATACTTTTTGTATTTTGTCTTGATGTCTGGCCTGGCGCTCGAACCCTGGCTTTACGTCTAATAAGCCAACACACTACCTACTAGACTACGGTGACTACAATACCGTTATAGTATTTGCGAAAAATTTTGGCGAAATGCGATTTCCAATAGAAATTTATAAAAAAAAATTTAGGAAGACGGCACTAAAAAAACCAAATAAAAAGAAAAAATGGTGGTGGAGCCCACATACTCTACGAAAAGCAATCCAGAGTTGACATAGAAAATCTCTGGAGTGTAGCCTATAAGGCACTAGAAGGCGTGGACGACCAAGAATTACTTGGCACCAAATAATACTGATGGAAGCAGAGAAACAGGGCAAAAATCTGGTATCAATTGGAATAACAATAGTGAAGTAAATCTTGTAACCAAGTCTAATGCCAAGTGGCTATATTGGCCAGTAGGGTGCTTTTCACTCTGTACTTATTTTTTGCTGTATTTGTCACAGTAAATTCCAGTTATTTTCTGTAATTTTAATCTAAAAATCAATAACTGTTCTTCCACAGTAATAGTTTATTAATGTAAATACGGGTTTATTGTTGTTATTAGTTTTGGTTTTCATCATAGATTTCCTTTCCTTTCCTTAAAATCAAGTTTAAAAATAAAAATCTGTCATATTTTATATGCTGGCCTTGCCCAAAACTATTGCTTTCTTTAATAATTTTTCAAAAACTGATTTCCATTATCCAAATACGAAAATATATTCACTCTTTAACACACACATACATATATACGCACAACCACATCTACTATATTTAAGGTAAACACACAAAAAGTGACAGAGAGAAAGAGAGAGAAACAGAGTGAGTGTGAGAGAAACATGAATGCCATGTAAAACTATCATTAAGGTTGACAGTTTTCCATACAAACACATACACCTACTCATATACTAACATTACACGTTTTTCTCTCTCTCTCTAGCACAAAAAAATGTTGCATACTTTTTAAGTGATGTTCGTTTTTTTGTAGGTAAATGTGTGTATATGTGGTTGTTAGTATGTATTTAGTAAATAAATGGTTGCATATACTTGTAGTCGTGTTGTTGCCCCCCTCACCAAAAAAGAAAAGAGAAAAAATTAATGATAAAATAGCTCTGCAGCAGGCAAAGACAGGAAAAATAAGGAAAGAAAAAAAACAACAAAAACACAACACATTTACTTCTTGATACTTTTGTTTTTAAATTGTCCTTGATAAGGATGTTACACCAACACTGCCTGCTCATACTCCTCTTGCTTGACTAGTGCTCTGCTATCTCTGATGGTTTGTTTGTAAGTTGCTTGGTTGGTTGCCTGTTGTCGTGTTTATGTTTCGTTTTTTTTTTCGTTTCTTGCATCCTGTTGTGCATTTCGTTTTTGTTTTTGTTTTTTTTTCTACTCCATGAGCCACAGTGTTTGACTCTGTTAGTCTTTAGTTTTAGAAGGAAAATGTTGACTAACAACAGATATTTGTTGTTGGCATTGTTGTTGCAGCTGGCACGGCTTTATTTTTATCCACTTAAACAGTTGTAAGCAGTAGTTTAGCTATTTTGCTTTTCATATTGTTGTTATTGGTGTTGCAGCTTTAATTCCTTATTTTTTATTTTAATTTTAAATACTTTTAACAAAATCTTGTTGTAGTTGTTGTTCTTATTTTTAGTGTTGTTGATGCTTTTATTTTATAATTTTCATTTTAAATCTATTTTGCAAAACTTTAATTTCTTTTCATGCCCTACATCAACCTGTGTATGTACATAGGCGGTTGGGTTAATCAAGTTTAAGGTGAGGAACATTTCATACATACATAATTGGTCATTACAACCCTTTAATCAGGATTACGACCTAGTTTCTCACATCATTTATGTTGTATGTGTTAATTTTTATAAATGAGTGGCGGTATCTACAGTTTCAAGTCGACTCCCAACGACCGATATTTGAGAAATTTTTCATGGCAATTTTATTTACTCTCAGAGTTTTTGCCAGAAATCTGCTGAGAGGAAGTCGCCGAAGAAATATTTTTTCATATTTCGTTTCGTTTGGAGATGCCTGACCTTGGGTTTGAACCGAGGCCTCACGTCTAATAAGCCAATACACTACCTACTAGACCACGGCGACTGCACCGCCACCATGGCTGAAAGTCTTTCGTGTTCGGCTTTCTCATTAAAGGATAGATTGTGTCAGTATTATCTGCATTGGAATTGTGGAAAAAATTCCATTGATTTCGGCTAGAATTCCGTATGGACCTGTACCTATTATAACTTAAATACACGAAGTTTTCTGTTTTTAGTGTGAAACATTTGCACAAAGTTTTCTCATCATTCCACACGATAAAAACTGTTCTTTTTTAGGGGTTTAAAGAACCCCTTCAATTTTGGATACCGAATTCTGAAATTAAGCGCTTTCTAGTGAGATCGATCGATCGACACAATGGTCTTTCACACTATCATTCTTTACATAAATCTTAACTGGTGAACATGTGGCCGAATGTTGCCATGATGGAATAGTATGGGTTCATGTATGATCGCATATTCCTTCCGTTTTTCAGTTAAGGTTTGCTTCAAATGAATCAATTGTGTTGGGTATAGGTCCCCAATGATCGTTTATTTCGATATCAGGAGCATAAAGTCTGGCAGATGAAAAATGTTATTACGTTTTTACTTTTTTAAAAATGTTTAGAATATGAGTTCGTTGATTGCAAGCAAAAATAAAAGCAATTATGTGTTTAGTTTCAATTAAACTCTTTATTGTTTGCACTACTTTTGTGTGCCACTGTATACAACTTGACGATACAACAACAATTTGTTTATTCGCTATTCTGTTTGCTTACAATGCAGATCTTTTCAACGACGATCTTCGAACCACGACTGTTTTCTTCATACGCAACGCGTCTTCACAAAAGACTGACTGAATTTTTACTACTCGTTGCCTGTTATGTATTGCCTTTTTATATGCGCACGCAATGAATCTGATGAACGTTCTTGAAGTATAACGTTCGCGGTTTCGCATTCTTGAGAACTCTATAGCGACTTCATTGTTGTTTGTGTATTTGGTTCAAATTGCTTGTTGTTGCGTTCTCGCTTATTTCTCTATCCCCTTTCGTTTCATACCGATGTTGATGCTTTACTTGTAACATGTTCATTGTATTTGTTAGTGTAGCGTTTGTTAATCATGTTGATGTTAAACGATGTTTCCATCTTCGCAATAATATTTTCTTTGACCAAGATGTACAGCTGATTGCTTCCCTATCCTGTTGATAAGTTGGAGCCATGTTCGAAAGGGCTTTATAATGAAAAGACAGTGAGATTTTCGAGCCTTTTATTTGACTATTATGGAACAGAAATAACAAAGGTTGCCTATGTTCTACCCGTGCATTTTAAGAACATTTGAACCGACTATGAATCGCTTCAACGCCCAAAATGTTGATTCTGTAACTAAAAAAAAAAACAAATCTCTAGCACACTTGCATATAAGAAGGAAAAACCTGAGGTGTTAGAACTTATCAGGCAGTTAGTTATTGGTTGACAAACTCTATTAAGACTAGGGCCACACAATTGTCGTTTGGGCTCAGTACAGTAGAATCTCTACACAGGAGTAAAAAAATATCTCAACATCCTTTCTTGGTGACCTTAAGGCCAGTTTCTGACTGCTACATGTCTTTCACCGATGTCCTCAGTATATGGGTACTGAGTCAGAGTAATAGTTTGATTGCTGGAGGTCTTTCAACGATATCCTCAGCATATGACAACTTAGTAAGAGGGATATATCGCTCATCTGTATAGTGAGGGAACTGGCTAGATGTGACAGGACTAACGGTCGAAGAGGGAATTATTTGAGTTCCCTTTAGAATCTACAAACTTAGGGCAAGTTAGAGCATCAAACCTGACGTAAACTATATAATGAGAGCACGGAAGCACGCTCGCCTCTGGACATTGTATATTAGGCACTAATTCAAGAAAATCGGGCTTAGTCATCCTGTAAAAGAGGCGGTGTGAGGGTTATTTACCTACTTAAGTAATTGTATATACTCTCAGAGTATTTGGCAGAAGTCTACTGAGAGGGAGTTTGCGAAAAAATATTCAAATTTCGTAATTCCTTTTGTTAGAGATGTCTGAGTCAAGGCTTGAACCACGGTCTCTTGTCTAATAAGCCAACACACTGCTAACTAGACAATGGAGATTTCTGTCGATTATCGGCCAAGTCAAATAGATTTTGCAGTTCTTGGATTGAGCAACTGTTTTCCGTGAAGAGAATTGTGCAAACACCAAAGCAAATTCTATCCAAAGGGTGCAACGTCTAGGCTATACGATCGCAAAAAACCAGTAAATTTTTGACCGGATGTCAGTGAATTGTATGAACTTGTTGTTTAAAAACGCAAATTCTTTTGCTATCGGTTTTTCTTTCGGGATTTCTTCGTTCAAATGGTAGAACCAGTTGAGATCAAGCTGTAGCAAGACATGACGGATAATTCACTTTCAATACCACGACAAACCTGGCGTGACTTGGTAGCCATCAATTCATACTTTGAACTCGCTAGCGAAGGATTATCAGGTTTTGATCATGGGTTCTTCCCTTTATTATTCCCGTATTTACTCCATTTTTTAATGTTTGTATACTTTGCAAAGCATGAACTACCGTAGTGAGTACCCTAGGGCAGGGTATTGTCTATTCGTGCTTCACCGATTTCGATTCTCTTGCTTAGTTCCAATTTATAAGTACAGCATCTTAAAATGTTTTTATTGCTCATTTTGTTTTAAGTCGTAATTTTAATTTCTTTTTATTTTCAATTCTTTTATTTTTTTGTTTTTTTTTTGTTTTCTTGTATTTCCTAAAGTGCAAATTGAATTCTATTTTAGTTGCATTTGTTTTATTGCTCTCATCGCACTTAAAAATTGTGGAAGAAGAAAAGTTTTTCTTCTTAAAAATCCATTTTCTTTTTTTCGTTTTTCATTTGTGCTTGTAATGAATGTGTAAATGAGATTTTTACGGTGCTGAATTAAAAATAATTTAAATTCTTTAGTTTTTATTCTTCTATTAACAAAACACCATGAAAAAAGAAATCAGATATCAAGCGACAAGTGGGATGCCTTCACCAACATCCATTGGCTAAGTGCTGTTGCTTTGTTATCTTAAACGAGTGGTTTAAAATCCAACTTAAATTATTTTACTTCACTTCATATTTTGGTATGTAGTTAATCAATGGTGTTGATGGGCACATATTGGTATACAAAGTTTGATTGGATCAAACCATCACGTCTCGGAAAGACGATTTTCTGGATTATATTTTCGGTGAAGACGTTTTCTTGAAGTTTTCTAATTCGTGACTCGTGTAAAAGACTACATACGTGGATTTAAATGTCATTTACTATGTGGTCCTATGTTACTATAGCTGTGCAAATGCTAAGAGAAACACCACACCCCAAGAATAATTTCCTTGATTTCTAAAAATGTTGAAGAAAAAGTTGGAGTTTCTTCTGGTCGGACAGTTACTCAAAAATTAACAAAATTTTTCAGCTGGTGGAATAAAACTGTTAAAGTCGCCGTAGTCTACTAGGGTGTGTATTCAGTTATTAGACGAGATACCACCGGCTCGGATATCCCGAACAAAACAAAATAAAAAAATATTTCCTTCAGCAGCTTCCGCTCAGCAGTCTTTTAACAAAAATAATTTAAAACTGCATGAAAAATTTCTCAAGGCCGCCGTTCAGAGTCAATGTTAAAATTGGTTCGTCATTCATGGATAAAATTAACGCACTCAATCCATGGCTGGTGTGAGAAGCTAGGTTGTAATCCTGACAAAAAGATTGTAATGACCAATTAAGTGAGTAAATAAGGAATAAGAAGGACAATGGAAAATGTACTTAGATATGTATGATGCCGTAGCATTATATATCTGTTCGTATTCATCATTTTGAGAGAACATCTTGGTTGAAATCACCACCATTTGCTATGACAGTTTGACCGCCACGAGATCACTTTCATACTACTCTAACTTTATACACACAGTTACTAAAGTATATATATGATTAACAAATTTCAGAAATTTTTTAACCAATCCGTTTTCGTTGAAAATCTACATAGTTTCCTCGATTTTAAAACGGTCTTCTGCATTGGTTCAGAAATTTCTGAAATTGAACTGAATTGTGGCCCGGCACAGGCCCACAAAGGTATACATCCGATTTACAAAAATTCACAAATTTCTGAACCAATGCAAAAGACCGTCTTAAAATCGAAAAAAGATGTCAGACAATTATAAAGATTTTCAACGAAAACGGATTGGTTAACCGTATGTATACTTTTGTGGCTGAGTGTATATTTCTCCCCTCTTGAAGGCCCAGTCTGTCAACATAATGGCAGTTTAAATTCTTTTAAAAACTATGGATTTCTTAAATAAGGAAGCTTAGGTGTAAATGAATGCAAACAAATTTGATTGACCGAATCGATTTAAAAAAGTGGACTTTGAACAAAAACTAGGATGATGAATAAAGTCCCATGATGCATATAAACGAAAGTCGGTAAATAATGTTATATGGAATTAGAAGGAAGTGTGTTGGCTTATTGGTTTCGTATCTAAACCAGAGCTCAAACACCAGGACAGACGTCTCAAACAAAAGGAGACAAAATATTTATTTATTTAATTATTTATTACAATACAATTACAAATTATATTTTAATTATATACAAGAGGAGTAACTTGACCATATGCTCGGTGTAGTGTCACAGACCAGAGTCTCTGGTGGGAATCGAACGAAATGTTCAACTGTAGTTTCCACACAACATAAGTAGTTAGCTTAAATCATTCAGGTAATTGCCATGCTTTCCACTCTGTCTACTCTTAAAATTGGTTACAATCTACCGGGTAGTCGTAAGACATCGACCATTATATCATTATGGTTCAAGAAGAACTAAAATTCTTGAGCGATGAATGAACAAAATCTTTTTTTAATATTTCTGCCCCTTTTTTATGATGAATTTTAAAAATATTTTCCAATTTTATCATAAAAAATCAATTAAAAATTTCTTTAGTTCATATTTTAACAAGTATTTTAATTGATTTGCATGACTTTCTTCTTTTCAGATTCATATTAACCAGGATTTCTACGAATTTAAAAATATTCATACAAACGATGTACAAACTTCCACCATAATGCAGGTAAGCAGTGATCAAATTTTTTAACTGAAACGCAAAAGAATTGAATTTGAAAAATCATTTTAATTTTGTTCACACCCCTCCTTTAAAGCCAGAGCTAAGATGCCTTTTATATTTCAATAAATAAATATCTTTGGTGGACACAAAAACTATCACTTATTTCAGTCAGAAGTCTCCATTTTTTATTTCCGGTTTGTTAGCCTTCTTTGCGTGCATAACTTTGTTTCAGAAACTATGACGCTGTTTACTTAAGCAAAACCAATATTTCTTCATTTCTGTATCATAAAGCTGTTTATTTTTCTTTCATTTTGTACAATTTCAATTTAACTTTATAAATCAATAAATCATGTGCCATTCTCTTCTATTTTACAGGAAAACTCAATTCAATTATTCTTAAAAAAAACAAACTTAAAAAAGGTCAAGAGTCATTCATACAACCACCCACACCCACCTATGTATGTATACGCTCAGCTGTAGGGCTGAGAATATTTGATGTAAAAAGTTTTGTCTGCGAAAAATTTTGGGGGAAAAAAGAATGCAGAATTGAATTCAATTATATTTTTAAGAGGATGAGAGTGAAACATATTAATGGTCACTTTGGTGTGAAATTAATTTTGATTCTCTTCAAAAAATAAAGGAAAAAAATGCCACCTTTTGCTCATGTAGCTGCCACTTCTGAAATCACAGAATACAAGTACAAGCCATGTACAAGCCATTGTTAATGAAATTTTTAAGTTTTTTCTTTTTCTTTTTTCTTTGTAAAATCACATCAAAATAAGCTCCACCAGTCGTACACACAATCACGTGCCATGGCGTGCCAAACTTGGTCATCAAAATTATTTTGTAAAACGATAGTTGGGTTGGTTTCTTACAAATTTTTTTTATTTTTTTTTTTATAATTTTTGTGTGCTGTGGTGTTGTTATAAATGCAACAATAATTTATTATAATAACAACAACAACAACAAGAACACAAGAAATAAAAACTATTTCATAACCAATATTGTGTGCAATTTAAAATGCAAATTGATGCACCACACACCCAGAGTAGCAGCAGACGCCAAGAAAGCCGTAGAGTAACGTAGTAAAAATGTTGTAAAAATACTCGAAGGATTTCCAAAACAAAATGTGCAATATTTGTGTGTTTATATACTTGAAAATAATTTCTCAAAATCAGATTGCAGAAGCATTTCAGTTTATTGCCAAAGTACAGCTCGTGGCTGTATAAAAAAAAACACAGAGAATTAAAAGCTTAAACGAAAAGTGATGGGAAATTGAAAATAAAACAGATCCTTTCGAAATTCATGTGATGGAGGTCCAAAGTAATTGCAACAGAAATTGTTTTAGAAATGTTTAGAGTCTCAACTTTTAGTCTTAAGTGAACGTTTGGAAATTAGCACTTGAGAAACGATAATAGGTTTACTTGTGGCACTACAGGGTTCTAAAGTTTGAGATTTAAAATACATATTTTGTATGGAAATTCGAAATTTTCTCTCAGCAATACTCTGGCAAAAGCTCTCAGAGTAACTAGCAACAACTGCAAAAATTTGTCATTCGAACTCGATATTAAACTGTAGGTCGCAACACTCGTAGATCAAATTTATGCACACAACATTTGTGATGTAAGAAGCTAGGCTGTAATTCTAAATAAAGGGTTATAATGGCCGACATATTTTTTTTTATTGCTATACGAACTAAAGGCTGGGAATAATCGAAAGGTATTGGTACCCCGGGGCATCCAATGTATACGATTCGCTGCAGGACTTACTTTCGGCTTGCTAAGGCCCCATGTCCTAAACCCAATCTTGTTGGACATTCTTCCATCCAGTCATCCACCCCTTGGAACAACAGTTAAGTATTACACCGAGGAGTGGAGATTCAGCAAATGCTGCTTTTTATCGTTGTTGATCTTGCACCCTCTGCCGTTCTTTGCTGCATCCTAACCTCTTTTGCGAAGGCACACAGCGCGTTCCGATTCCTGTTAGCAATGTTATTGGGAGATTTTTGCGATGCTATTGTCCTTTTTCAGTGAGCTTTGCTGGTTTTCGTATCTAGAGTAAATAAAGAAAACTTGCTTACGGGTTTTTCTGGTATGTTGTCATTGTAGTCAAGCTTCATCAATGTCGGGTCTATATTTATAAAAACATGCTCTATAGCAACAACTGTGCCAGATGGAAATTCACCAGCCCGCGTTTCCTTTTTGTCTATTCCTCTAAATTCGGTATGAGTTTGAAGGTTCATCTTCTCTTTGTGGAAGTGGTCTAATCATGTTGTCATATCTTCATAACATCGTCAAGCAATTGGCTACATTGTGTTCGCCTCGTTCTCCTCCTTGCAAAATTTTCTAATTTATACGCACATTTCTAACTGCAGAGGCATTATAACCGCAATCATCAAAGTTGCATCTGTGGAGACTGTCCAGAAGGCAAAAACTACTCTGAGGGCAGATTTCCTGTCGGAGATCATGATTTCAGAATTTCAAATTTAGGAAGCATACATACATAATTGGTCATTACAACCCTTTAGTCAGGATTACGACCTAGTTTCTCACACCACTTATGTTGTGTGCATTAATTTTTATACATGAGTGGTAGAACCTACAGTTTAAAGACGACTCTGTATGACGGATTTTTGAGAAATGTATTCATGGCAATTTTTTATTTACTCTCAGAGTTTTTGCCAGAAATCTGCTGAGAGGAAGTCACCGAAGAAATATTTTTTCATATTTCGTTCAGTTGGAGATGCCTGACCTGGGGTTTGAACCAAGGTCTCACGTGTAATAAGTCAACACACTACCTACTAGACCACGGCGACTTCATATTTAGGAAGCCACCTGCCAAAATTCGTAGAGAAATTGACTTTAGCAGCGTAACGCACTTGGAGGTCAAGTAGTTCCAGTAAAGGAATAAAACTCAATCTGCAAACTTCCTCACCACTACACTTAATACATGCTTGCAGAGATCGTTGTTTCAAGGCAATAACAGATGACAACGCTATGGTCCTTAAATCGGCTGTAGTAGGCCAACTACTAGCTTAGCTTGTAAATTTGATTAAGGATACTGATGCAAAGCAAAGGAATTATAAAAAGATGGGTAACGGATATGGGGAACGAATATGCTTTACACCAGAGTTAATTTCCTTAAACGAACGAAGGAAAATATATTCGATACTCGATTGATGTGGTGAACTTTTGATCGTTAATACATAAGTACGTCAAATTAGAAAGTATAACTTCGATCTTTTCCAAATTTGAAGTTAATTAACTTACAGATCTTGGATACTGTCGGTGAAGACCAAGAACTTACATACATAATTGGTCATTACAATCCTTCAGTCAGGATTACGTTCTAGTTTCTCACACCACTTGTGCTGTGTGTGTGTTAATTTTATACATGAGTGGTGGGACCTACAGTTTAAAGTCGACTCCGAACGGCAGATTTTTGAGAAACTTCTCATGAGAATTTTATTTACTCTCAGAGTTTTTGCCAGAAATCTGCTGAGAGGAAGTAGCCGAAGAAATACTTTTTGTATTTTGTTTTGATGTCTGGCCTGGGGCTCGAACCATGGCTTTACGTCTAATAAGCCAACACACTGCCTACTAGACTACGGCGAGCAAGAACTTACCCTGTGGAAAATATGTTATATATATATAACCTAAAAGGAAATCTGGAGACTTGTCCATGAATTATTTGAAGCGAAATAAGTTTTCTTAGTTTTTTAAAATTCGACAAAAATTCTGATAAAAAAAATTGCTTACCCGTACCTGTTTTCGACCCTGGGATGCAATTTGTTCACTGCACCATGTTACGTTAAAGCTGAATTCACCCATTGTTTCGGAACAAAATGCTTGTTCCAGAACAAATTCAGTTCTTTGAGAGTTTGTTCTGAAACGATTCACCCACTTGGAACAATTGTTCTGTAAAAACAACGCTACCATATGAAATATTTTTGTAAACGATGCGTGTTAGTTTTACAATTAGGAAGCACAGTAGCAGATGATTGCAATTCGTTTGTTTTCTTGGCTTGAGTGCCATCATATTTTTTATGGTGTTACAAAGAAATTGTAAATTAAAACAAATCTGAAATTGTTGAAGTGAAAAAAAATGGATAATAATGGATATTATACATACATAAATAGATACATACAAATGTACGTATAATATGATGTGGCAGCTCAGTTCAAATTTACTTAAAAAATTAAAATAGCTGGCAGCACAGTTTGATTGTTTCGGAACAATAATTAAAATTAAACCAATTCGAGCCGAAAATTTTCCGAAGCAAGCTTACTCTCTTTCGCTCTCTCTCTCAAAAAGAGAAACGTCAAACTACATACAAAAAAATGGGTGAATCCAGCTTAAGAGTAGCCATAGGCTTCTATTGTTTTTCAGTATTCACTCCCATTGTAAAAGTTGACTTTCAGGGGTCAAAAACATTTGTAATTACAGACATCGATTTTGAATGCCAAACAAATTCAGGAGAAAGGAATTACTGAGCTTGTCGCTTTTGTGTTTCCTGCAAAAAAAGGTGCTGAAGGTTGTAAAGTTTTAGAGAAAGCTTGTCTAATTAAATTTTTGTAATAAAACCACAAAATAAATTTGAAAGGTCTTATGCCTAACAGTTTAAAAGAATACATGTTCAAAATTAGCATTTTCTTTAAACATTTCATCATTATTTTCCCTCATCTTAACTTGCCCTTTTCTTTGGAAATACGTGTGTTTTATCCTTTAACTTTGAAATATTTCAAAAACCTTTCATAGTGAAAGGTATACGTAGATTTACTTACACCATGCAACCATAGAAACAATGGAAACGATGTTTTTCGTTTTCATTTCTAATTGAATTCTTTTCAACGAAACAATGTATATAAGAACTACAGGGCAATGGACGACTTCGATAGCAAAACAATCATCCTGTAATCTTTCATCACTACGATGCTGTTGTGTATTCACGGAAATTCGAATGTAAATATAGCTGCACAATGATTGAAAAGTATGAAGAGGAAAAATTGTTAGAGTGACAAGCCATATTTTCATATGCAAGTGTTCGTGTAGATGTGCTGAAAGGTTCATCGGAATTTGCTTCTGACAATTTGACAGGGTCAATTGGAAATTTTAGGTTTATGGCCGTTTGACATTTTATTGAATTTTCGGATTTACTGGCTTACTGTGAAGGTTAACTAAGGGCAACACTGAATTTCAATTTACATCAGAACCATTACAACAATAACCGCAATTGGAAAAGAAAAGAACAGAACAGAAAAACAACGGGAATTTGAAAACTGCAGTATTGTGTTGTGCTGACAATGATTTTTGATTTGCACATAAAAGGGCAAAAGTATGGTAAAGGAATTGAAGTGTGGTCCTATGAATGTACAGTACACATTGGTATGAGGGGGGTTTTGTAGGGTATGAAATAGTTGTTATTGATTTAACATTTATTTGTAAAGTCAATTCGGAACCCATATTTGTTGCCTTCTTTTTTTTAATGCATTTCCTCTACTTCATTAGCATTCACGGGACCAAAAAAATATCCAAGAAATTTCACTTTGATTTCAAGTTACACTCTAGCTTAACAACAAAAGAGGCAACGAAAAAAAATGTAAATTCTTAGCCACTCAAATCAACTGAATAAAATGGGGAAAATTGAAAGGAAAAAAAACAATAAATTTGAAATGCTAATTTCTGTTTTTTATTCTGTTGTCTTACAAAGATTTCGCGCAAACCTCAACAATATTGTCTAAATCGTATGGCTAATGTTGTTGGTGGTAGAAAAAAAAAGAAAACTAAAATGCCGCGAAACTCTGTTGGAATATAAAAATCTTTAGAATTTTGTAAAAAAAAGAATAAAAAATATGAAGTGAATAAATAAATAAACCAATTTGGAGGTATTTTTTCCTTTTTTTTGCTTTTACTCTACTTCGTTTTAGTGTTTGGCAAATTATGAAATACTTAAAGTATGGGAAACTTTCCTTTCTTTTCCATTTCACATTATTTTTTTTTAATAGGAGTTGAATTTAAGCAAAATTATGAAAAAAAGTTGTGAAATTGAAATCAAATGTGTATTTTCAATAATTTGATCAATATTAAATAGATAGAGATTTTAAGGTTACTTATGAAATTTAGGGAAAATAGGGGACTTCAATTATCCAACAAATAATTTATTCAGTTCGCTTACCTCTCTAAGGGCCATTATTACAACTTGCCGTTAAAGTTGGGTTTAGTTAAAGGTAACTTTAGCTAAAGTGAACTATAAAGTCACCTTTAACTAAAGTGAACTATAAAGTCACCTTTAACTTATTTTTGTTATTACAACCTAATGATAAAAAAAGTTAACTTTTTCAAAAATATGACAGTGCCGGAGCAATGTCTATACACTGTTCTATTAAACAAGTTTTTATTAAACGCAGTGGCAAGGACGGACCTCTTTGTTTATTGTATTTGCTCATTTTGTTTATATTGAAAATAGTATATAATATGACAAGTTCAAACATACCCGTAACTTTAAAAGTTAAAGGTAGGATGATCCTCCATTTAGCTTAAGGCTCACTTCTACCATATTGTCCACTTATAATAATGCAAAACAATTTATCTGCCCGTTAAAATCCTCCCTTTAGTTAACGGCAAGTTGGAATAATAGCCCTAAAAAGTATAACATGAACAACCGAAGTGATAGGAAAGCAAGACAACGTCATTTCGAAGACACAAAACAATGTATGTTCACAGAGAGTGCTCTTGATAGCTAACAAATGAAGGAAATCCAATATCTTTCTAGGATCTGCTGCAGTGTATCTGCTGCGTAGATCAAAAATGAGAAAATAATTAGATGGGAAAGATGTGAGAAGCTTGGTTGTAATACTAACTGAAGGATTGTAATGACCAATTATGTACGCATGTGGAAGGATGCTTTGTGACGCATAAATGAGGCTGTAATCTTGGATTTGAGGACTACTATGCTTTCTGGCTTATTCGCATTCATCTGTGACATAAGAAAAATTAATCTCGGTGGCTCTTTGACATATCCTCGTGAAATGCCCTAAAATTGCTCATGAAGAATATTAAATATGGCATGTGCTATAGTCACCGTAGTCTAGTAGGTAGTGTGTTGGCATATTAGACGTGTGGCCTCAGTTCAAACCCCACATCAGACATCTCCAACTCTCCAACGAAATATGAAAATAATATTTCTTTGGCGACTTCCTCTCAGCACATTTCTGGCAAAAATCTAGGAGTAAAATGAAATTGCCATGAAGAAGTTTCTCAAAAATCTGTCGTTCGGAGCGACTTTAAACTACAGGTCCTGCCACTCATGTATAAAATTAACACACACACAACATAAGTGGTGTGAGGAGCTAAGTCGTTATCTTGACTAAAGGGTTGTAATGACCAATTATGTACACATAGCCACAAAAGTATACATACGGATAACAAATTTCAGAAATTTTTTTAACTAATCCGTTTTCGTTGAAAATATTTATAATTGTCTGACATCTTTCTTCGATTTTAAGACGGTCTTTTGCATTGGTTCAGAAATTTGTGAAATTTGTAAATCGGATGCATACCTTTGTGGGCCTGTGCAGGGCCACAATTCAGTTCAATTTCAGAAATTTTTTAACCAATGCAAAAGACGTCTTAACATCAAGGAAACTATAAAGATTTTCAACGAAAACGAATTAGTTAAAAAATTTCTGAAGATGATTTTATGATAACAATTATTGGCAGATGCCAACTGCTTCAGAGCTCATTTAGCAAACACACGATGTTGTCTATGGTTCATGTCTACGATCCATGTCTATGACTATCCATAGTGATTTAGCAAAACATACTGAATAAATGACATCTAATTTAAATAAATTGAAGTCACCCTACTCTAGTACGTAGATAGAGTGAGCTTATTAGACGTGAAGCTGTGGTGCAAACTCCAGCTTAGACATCTGCAATAAAACGAAATATGAAGCAAATATTTCCTTCGGCGATTTCGTTAGAGCAGTCTTCTGGCGATAAACTCAGAGAGTAAATAAAATTGCCATGAAAAGTTACTCAAATTCATTGTTCTGAGGCGCCGTTACGCTGTAGGGTACGGCAGTAATGGATAAAATTATCATACACAACATATGTAGGTGGTGTGAGAAGCTAGGTTGTAATCCTGACTAAATATTGAAAGTGTTTAATCCGATTGAATTTATTTTGGGTATAAAATATCTTCGGCTTCATTTAAAAATAAGGGATTTACATAAAATATATTTTTTTAAAGGAATGATCCAAGATTTTTCGAATTCTCAACTTTTAACTGAAAAAATAACTTAAGCCTGGTCAACGGGCATCTATCCTGCATATCTCCTGCTAAAATTTTAGTAGTCTATGTCATTAAGTGAGCTACTAGGTCGTAATACTGACTGAAGGGTTGTAATGACCAATTAATTATGTAAAGGGTCCGCCATCTAACGTTTTTTTCAACTAGTGCTTATTTCGTGCATGGTAACACTTAGCTCATGTCTGATTTGACAGTTAATTAGTTTTATCCTTCCGCTGAACGATTTTGTTATCTTGTGAAAAAAGTGGAAGAAACTGGCATCCTCATCGATAAACCAATGCGTGAAAAGCCAAAAACTGTGTGTACACCCGAGAATATTGCTGCTGTGGCAGAAAGTGTGCGTAAAGCGCCATCAACATCAATTCACCGTCGTTCTCAACAATTGAACATTTCGGAGACATCATTGAGACGAATTTTGCATAAAGACCTTGGTATGACTCCGTACAAAGTCCAATTGGTTCAGGAGCTGAAGCCAATTGACCATCCAATGCGTTTTCGCTTCGCTAAGTGGGCCTGCGATCGACTTACAGAAGATGCCGATTTTTGCAAAAAAAATCATCTTTTCAGATGAAGCTCATTTTGATCTTGGCGGGTATGTAAACAAAAAAATTGTCGCATTTGGGGCACAGAAAACCCGCACGCATACATTGAAAAGCCGACGCACCCAAAACGAGTCACTGTTTGGTGCGGATTTTGATCCAAAGGCATAATTGGGCCATTTTTCTTCGAAAATGAGCAAGGAGTGGACATTACAGTCAATGGCGATCGTTATCGGGCCATGTTGAACGAATTTTTGATCACAAAAATTGAAGAGGAGGATATTGGCAACATTTGGTTTCAACAGGACGGCGCTACGTGCCACACAGCCGAAGCTACACTCGATGTTTTGCGCCCTGTTTTTGAAGATCGCATTATCAGCCGCCGAGCTGATGTCGTTTGGACACCTCGGAGCTGCGATTTGACACCGTTGGACTATTATTTGTGGGGTGCCGTCAAAGATAAGTGTTACGCCGACAATCCAGAGACAATTGACGCTTTAAAGGACAATATTCGGGAAGCCATTGGTGAAATGCAGCGGCACACAATCGATAATGTGCTTAAAAATTGGACCGATCGTGTAGACACGGCATGGCCAGCCGAGGCAGCCATTTGAATGAAATTATTTTCCATTATTAACCGGAATGATTGTACTTTGAAATAAAAAAAAAATTTGAGAAAATATTCAGTAGTTCTTTTTTAAAGCATTTTCAAAAAAAAAGTTATTTGGCGGACCCTTTATGTGTGTTATTTAGTTTGCGTTTAAAAGTCATTGACAGCAGACTACCGCGTAGTTTGAGTAGAAAGACTGAATACTGTGCTAAAAGGCAAAAATGTATGGATTCGGCTACGAATTGGTATGCTTGCACATGTCCTATTATGTGGCTTTAGCACCATGTGATTATTTCCTAATTCTAAATCCAACAAATTGACTTCTAAGAAAGAGATTTTTTGCCTGCCCATAGAAAGCAGTTTTTTTTTGGATGTAGAAAAAAAATTCAAGAAACGTTCGACAAAGATCTCTACAGATCAAGGACGTCAGTGTTAAAAACAAAACAAGTTTTTGTCCAAAAGTCTGTGTTTAAATCAACAAATGTGGGATTTTTTTTAACTTCACTGTATATTTTTAAGGTTATGTTTACCTATTGAATGGTAATATGGTCCAGTCCTAGTTGGCATGTGTTTAGCCAAATATTAGTTCAACAAAAAATGTTCTCCTGCTTCTCTTTTAAATTTTCCGAATATCCTTATCGACAACTGTTAACTTAAATTTATTCAGTTTTCTTTGCCATTTTTTTTACTCTGGCTCTTTAGAATATAAATTTTTAATATTTTACTTTTGCTTTTGTTTTTATTTTTCTATTTGTAACAAGAATAATAAATAAATTAACTTTCTTTTCCTTGGTTTATTCTTGAATAGTAGTTTTTGAGTTATAAAAAATTAAGAAAAACAACTCAGAATAATGCCTCAATGCGTTGTATAAACAAATAAATATTTACAGAAGAAGAAACATGGAAAAGGCCGGAAAATATCAAGAAAAATATTTAATTTTTTTAGTTCATTAAGAAAATTTAAAAAACGAAATTTAAATCCTTATTTTGGTTTTGTTTTACAACCACAAAAGAAAAGAATCAAAGAAGACCTTCTTCCCTTTGATATGATTTTTCTGATATTTAACTGTGTTGTATCGAGTGAGTGCGTTCAATTTGGAGACCATGAATCTAAAATTGAATTTGTAGATTAGGATGCAATTAATGTAGTTTGCTCCAGAAGAAAATGGAAATAAGATTAATACAAGGGTTTCATTTTTCGTATATAATCCCTTTACTTTAATAAATACAATTATTTTTTACCAAAAGTGGTCATTAGTTTTGCTTTAAGCATCATTTGCCTGTGGTCTATTCTTCAGTAATTCAATTCAATAATATTCTTAAAAAGTTTCGTTTTTTTTCTTGATTAACTTGAAAATAATCTTTTTCTCTTTCATATTTAAGCTGCTTTTTATATTCTTTTCCTTTTGGCATTGGCCATGACCCGAATCAAATGAAAGATTTCTTTAAAAGTTTTTTTCTCTTTTCACGTTCGTTTCAGAAAAAAATTATTTTGATTTGTATTCTTTTGTGGGAATCTTTTAGTTTTTTTTTTTTAATTCTTTTTGCCGGTTGGCTGGCTGGCTGTTTGATGTGTGAGTAACATATTGAATTTCTATTTCAATGAAATTGATTCCTTTTTCTTTTTTTTTTTTTTTTTTGTTGTTCGTTATAAGTACGAAGGATGTAATTGACAAGACAAGGTAAATATTCGGCAGAATAAAGTTTAACCCATAGTTCTGCTTGAAATTGCTTATCTGGCAGAGGAAAAAGCTCGTCTATATTGGCATCAAATAGGAAAAATGGTTCTTCAAAAGCTTCTATTTAGAGGAATTTCCCAAGCAATTGAATCACTGCTGAATGTGACAAGAATTGTCGGCTGTTGGACAATTGCACTAGAAAAGGAGATCTTAATAAATAAGTTAGGTAAGGTGGGTAGGAGAGGAGTAAGGGTATATCGCCAATCTTTTCTTGTGTCCAAAACTCATGATCATATTACTAACAAACTTCTAGCAGTATCCAATCCATTGACGCGTTCATAACATCGATTGATGCTGTATTAACCCCCTACAATATCTAAGGAATTAACTTTACAGGAATTATTATCTGAAATGTGGAATTTTGTTGTTGAAAATATTGTGGCAAAAGTGTAACTCCAGACCCTTTCGACGACAACGCCATCCGAACAGTCAATAGTATGGAAATGAGTTTTTCGAGTTGTACTAGCATCAATCTCGCTGATACATATCCGAATTGAACGTTGTCCTTAAGCCATATTAACAACAGGAATGACTTCTCCACTGGCTCCAGTTACGCTCACGGTTTTTATGGAACTCATAAGCTTTACCGACGTCAGGCCATTAAAATTATTCCGAGTGTTGCTATACACGAACCTTGTTGAAAACAGCAGGTAGTGACAAAGAAAGTGGATGTAGTCTTACTTTGCTTAACCTAATGCAGCATCTAAAAAGTGATAATTCGCAATACCTATTTCTTTGAGTAGGAACTGTTAAGGCAGCTGTTATGCGCGTGTTGGTTAGGTTAGGTCGAAGTGGTAGCTCTGATATCAAAGAGCTCACTTGAGCACGCATAGCGGCCCGTTGTGATGCCACGAGTGAACGCAGTCTCTGTACTGACCAAGTTCCACCAAAATCAGGAAAGAAAAGGAAGTTGGGGCTGCACAATATGCGCGTGTTGCATCTGCAAATATTGATGATAGCAGAAAATCTGTTCCACTTCGTAGTGATCTGTAGGGCGCGAACTATGTCTGTTTAATGTGAGGAGAAAATAATACCAATCATGCGTAATGATCAATCGCCATCAATCATGATCAATCACAATCAATCATTAACAATGATGAATCATCAACAATTATCAATCATCAATAATGATCAATCATTGGCAATGATCAATCATCAATAATGATCAATCATTGGCAATGATCAATCATTAACAATGATCAATCAAAAATCAATCTCCATCCCCGGCATCATAGTACCTGTCTTAGATACTAGCAAATAAATAAGAATACATCAGTTCCGATTGATCTTCGATAGTTGTGCGCGCTGCTATTAGTTTAGTTTTAGTGTAGGAACTCAATTTAAATACAGTCAGATGAGTCTAATACCCTGTGACTGGCTATTTGAATTATTTAAACTTCTTATAAGAATTTACACAGCTTTAGCAAGTCGAGTAGACTTTATTTGAAATCATTCTTAAAGAATTTTAGTTGGTAGAATATAATTCTCGTCAGTTGAAAAATCAAATCTTCGAATATTTTTGCAGATAAATTACAGAATAACTTACTAAACAACCTTCGTACTTTGATATTTTATTTTATATTCACTTCCAACTTCTTTGTATGAAATAGTTTTTTTTTTATTCTCTAGTTTTCTGTTCCACAATAGCAAAAAAATATGTGCAATATTTTCAAGTGTAGTTTTCTGATTTTTATTCCGTTTTTTGTTCATGTTTTCACAATCCACAAAATGTCATGCAAAAAATCCAAGTTTTTTTTTATTACGAATTCATTCATTCAGAATTTTTTATTTCCAAAAAAAAAAAGAATATTTTCAATGTTTTTTTGTACCAAAAAAATACTACACAGAGTATAAAAGTTTGCTTGAATTATCAAATATAATAAATGCGGTTACTACTACTACTGCTACTGGTTGCAATTGGAGAAGGAATAGTATGAAGTCGTAGAAAAAAAGAATTATCCAAAATTTGCCAATGATTTTCAATTTATTGTTGGTATCAAATGGTTTTTACAGAAAGTGAAACTACAAGTATTCCGTTTGCCAAAAATCAAAAAAAGGAGAAAAGGAATTGAAAAAGAGAGGATAAAATAATCCTTGTGAAGGATTTCAATAATTCCAAAACATCAATTTTAATTTTTAGTCTGTATTAAGACTCCAAAAAACTTTTGATTTGAAAGATCAAAGAAAACTTTTGTCAGACTTTATTTCGTATAATCTGTGCAATGATGTGGTATCAGTTATGGAAGGGGCTTTTATAAAAATGGGCAAAAATTAAAATTTAATTTGAATTAATTTAAAAATGTATAGGGTGTAGAGAGGATATGAGATAAAGGACCTTTTGCTATTTTTTTGTAGATTGCTCAGGACCTACAATAAATGTTTATCACCTTCAGAGGATCGACAAGAACAAGGAAGTTCTGCAGACGTTGAAAGGAATGGTAGTTAGACAGTATAAGATCCACTTGGTACAATAAAATTTTTCAGCAAAGGACATTCCATTTGTATCAGATCAACGACTTGCCTGGACGGGTATTTTTATGATGGAAACCATCTTTTCGGTTGGTTAGTGTGGATAAATTTTTGTTATTACTTTGAACAGTTGAGCCTTGAGCAGTATAGATGAAAATTGATTATCCTCTTCGATGACATTTGCGTTCCTACTGAGATGTTACTGCTGCCTTTTTGTTACAGTACTAAAGGCAGGCGAGAGTATACCGAAATAGGTTTGGCAGTAAATGCGAGCAAGATGAAGTATATGTTGCTGACAAATACGGACGTGTGGCGTATTGGATGATAGAAAACGGCCGACAACTATACCTCCAAAGTTGTCTGTGAATTTATTTATCTTGGCTTCGTCGTTATCAGTGGAAATAATGTCGATCTGTACGTCAAGCTGATGCCATTATGGTTTCAATAGGCAAAAGAGTAGGTGAGACCTCTTACGTACGACGAAACTGGTGCTTAACAAGTCGCTCATCTTCTCTGTGTTTATTTTTTATGCGAAAGCATTCATGTAGCTGCAAATCGATGGTGTTGTATTGATAATCATTGAGAGAAAATTTCAACGCAAAATATCCCTTCCAGTTTAAGTTGGTATTCATATTGGTATGCGAACCCACAATGAACGCTGTGCAGTGCATTCACATTCAGCGGCTACATTGGCGCAGAAATGTCGTTCGGATTAAAGATGAGGTTCCGGCAAGACAAGTGTTGCTTGCAGGGATCAACGGACTTCGTTGTGGAGGATATTTTTTCCTGCATTCTAGGAATCAAATTGAATTAGCATTGCCATCAATTAATATGTGATTAATTGACAAAGATGCGTGCGAACCAGAAACACTTGCCAGCAAATCTGAAAAATAAGTTAAAAGAGCAAATTAATCAAGCAATTCAGCACTCTATGACTACCTAAATTTGTGAGACACCATTAATTTGTTAAGGCTGACTAAAACTGTACTTCGCAAATACAGGCCATGTGGAGGGAGAGAACAACGAATTGATGGAATACTTTCTGTAGCATTGCCAAGTTTTTGGAGGCATGGAATCTTTGACATTAATTATCCAACAGAGGATTAGCAGAAATTGAGAAAATACAAACTCTATGCGAGTTCGTTATAAATTTACACGGCTGGTTTCTTCATTTGGTGACTGCAAAACAGTCCGATACAACAACTTTTATGTACGACGGTAAGGCGAGTGATATAACACATAGTGATGGCAGTCTTCTTTCCCGAACGATAATACCTACCTACAGCATAATATGTAAATACTGCAACCAATACAATCAAAATATATTTTCAATAGATTGAAAACAATTACGTTCCTGAAAAATTGTTCCGAATTTGGCATATTCTGGATGAAAATATTTTAAAAAGTATTTGCGGCATGAGAGTTGCATTTAAATTTGCTTAATTATTGTTACTTTAAACAAAACCGGAGTCTCATAACGTGGAAGCACTTTATTGTTTCTGTTTTAAGAATCCAAGAAACTTTGAATTCATACTGAATTCTTGTGTTCTGAATGGCAAGAGTTTCTGCCTTTTCAGTGTTAACGCCAACTATTGCTACAGATAAGAATTGCTCGTACTTTAGCCATATCGGGCTCTTAAGTCACATAGTGTGTAGGCTTATTAAACGTTAGGTCACGGTTCAAACCTCAGGTCAGACATCTTAAACAAAACTAAATATGAACAAATATTTCTTCGGCCACAGATTTGTGGCAAAAACACTGGGAGTAAAATAAAATTCCCATGAAAACTGTCAAAACTGTACATCCCGCCACTCATGTATAAAGTTAACACACACAACATAAGTGGTATGAGAAGCTACGTCGTAATCCTGACTGAAGGTTTGTGATGACCAACTATGTATCAGAGATCAACAATGAGTATTAAAAAATATGAGTAAATTCGAATCATACTCATAATTTCTGATACTTATACGCATTCATACTTATTTTAATATCATACTCATACTACTCATATTCTAAGTTGGAAGTACTCATCGTACTCATAATTAACAATACGCTTGATGTTGTTGATTTCGACTCTCCATGACTCAATATTTACAAGCACCACAAAATAAGTATGATTCGCTTACGAACACTACACTGCTTTGCTTGCTGTCTTTGTCTTTTTCTTTCTCTTTTTTTTGTAAATGCAACAACAACTAAGACTCTAAATTTTGATGAATGATTCGAATCACTCGAATCATTTATGAGTATTATAAGCACTTTTCTAAATTTATGAATCTGAATGAGTAGGCGTATGAATCAAACATATTTCGAATGTTATGAGTTTGATGTCAACGTTGTACTCATACTCATTGCAACCTGTACTTATAAATAAATGTTGTAGTGAGTACGAATGAATCAGAGTAGTTGAATTTCAATACTGTTGGCTCACTTTTACTCAAAATTGCATGAGTACTTATGAGTAGCGAAAAAAACGATTCATTGCTGATCTCTGCTATGTATGTATGTCTTCAGCTACAACCTTCAATGGGATTGATCTGTGGTTGGAGGAAATGGAATGACAAATGATGCTGTTATCTGTATCAGATTATTTATATTAAGAAGATAAAGAGTATTTGGCTAATGGCTTTCCAACTACAACAGCTCATAGAAACCGATCCCTGAAAAAGTATGACAAAAATCAGAAGTAGTAACTGCTTCTTCCAAAACCAGTAAGTGTTGCAAAAACTATAACTTATCGTGAGTATATTTTCCCCATATGATTTCTTTCCGTGTATATTTTTGTGTTGCAATATAATAAAATATTTTTGAAAATAAATCTTTCTACCACATCTACGCGATTATCTGAGTATGTATTTGTTTGTTTTATACTCATTCATTATGCAAATATTTGACAATGTATTTGCTAATGTTAGCAGATCTAATATATCCCCACTGGCATTATTATTATCATTGTAATCATATGTTTAGTCATTATTTAAGAATTTAAATAAACACAATGAAACAAAGGAATTAGTTTTTTTTTGCGAACATTTTATTACGAAAAATTAATTCAAACTCATAATATTTACCAAAAATATACAAAAAAAGGAAATAAAAATGCAAAAAAAAACTGAAATAAACAAAAAAAATTTTATTCCACTTCTACAGTGACTGAGTATGGCATTGCCAGAATATAAAAGAATGTATTTTATTTTCTTTTGTTTGTTTGTTTATTTATTTATTATTTACATACATTATATGGTCATTGTGTTTTTGTTGTATGGTATGATATTGTTGTAGCTGTCATAATTTTATATAAAAAATATATATGCATATGGACATGTGCTTTCAAGTTTGAAATTCTTTTTCAATAAGTTTTTATTTATTTTCGTTTTTCATTGAGAAAATAATACCCAGAAATATTGGCATGTGTAAGCGAGGATATGGACATGCAATCTATTCATGCGATACTCATTATCATTCTTAAACTGTAAAGAGTCACTTCCAATCAAAATGTATATTAAATTTCCTTTTAAAAAAGGAACTGGAATTTGAAAGATCCTGTAGCGTAATAAATCAGCTGCTATCTCCCCTTCTCTTTCACCGTTTACCGTTGTTGTAAAACAAAGCCTTGTTTTGTGTTTCACAAACAGTTTTTGTCTTAATTCAACGAAAGAAAACTTCCCGTACATATAGGGGGTATATGTACAGTGAGCGTCAAAAGAAACTGTACATTTGTATTTTAATTTGTATTTTAAAATTGTTTCATTGCCAGTTTTTAAAATTGAAACAAAAAAAAAAATTACAAAAATTTCAAAATATTGTCAAATTTTTTCAGGCACTCTCCTTAAGTGGTAAAAGTTGAGTTTGTTGATTGTTATAATTTTATTCATAGTGTATAGTTTCTTTTGACGCTCACTGTATGTATGTGACTGTTTGTAGAAGTACTTTATTCCCGTAAATATTTACATGCATTTCACAGTGTATGCGTGAGTATATGAGGGTGTATGCGTTAGTATTTAAAGCCTATTTGCATGTTTTATACCTTTTGTTTTAATAATTCACAGCATATTTTCATTAACAATTCTTCTTTCTCTCTCTTTCTCTCTCTCTTCTCCACATCTCTTTTGTAAAATGTTTACTTATTTTTATGTTTTTCACTTTCATGTAATCACGTAGGTTTCCATACTCGTATACATACATATGTATGTATTTACATCCATATATCGTTGCTACTTTATGGTCTACCATAATGTTTTTATGCATGGCATTTAGGATATATGTAAGCACAATTAAGCAAAAAAATATGCAGATTAAAGCTTAAAAGAAAACCATTTAATTAAATTTTTAAACATTAATTATTTGCCCACATAGAGACATATAAAATCGTTTTCCTTTTTATGTTCGTAGGATTTGCTTTTTTTTCAATTTTTGCTTAGCTTCTGAACATTTCTTTTTCGTTATAAGAAAAGTCTAAAGACAGTGGTGGTAATTCAGTGTGGAGCGAAGTGTAAGTAAAAATTGATTAAATGGTTGTTGCCTAGATCCTCTTTCTCTTCGTCTATGATTTCATTTATTCATACAATAACAGAGTCTACATATGACCTCAAAAAACACGGGCTTCCTTAGCTGCTACATACATACGTACATAATTTTTCATTATAATCCTTCAGTAAGGATTACGACCTTGTTTCTCTCACCACTTAGGTTGTGTGCGTTAATTTTTATACATGAGTGACGAGGGACTTACAATTTAAAGTCGACTCCGAATGACAGGTTTTTGAGAAATTTTTCAGAGCAAATTTTATTTTTTCAAAAATCTACTGAGAGGAAGTCGCCGAAGAAATATTTCGTTTATTTGGAGATGTCTGACCTGAGGTTTTACCCGAGGCCGCATGTCTAATAAGCCAACACACTACCTACTAGACTATGACGACTCTGCACATAATATTTAAAAAAGAAAACGTACGCCTTTTTGGCATGTGTAAATGGAGTCCTTTCTTTCTTAATTTTTTCAGACAAATGTTTCATCTTCCAGACATACTTTCCTCGAACCAGCACAATGGGTTGCATGGATAAACATCATTCGTCGACGGCTGAATCAAGGATTAAAAACTTGAGCGGCTAGAACGAAATTGTATCTCGTTTATCATATTCCACAAGGACTGCCAATTTACGAATTGGTGTGCGTATGATTTCTTTTGTGGTTTTTACGTCTGCCACTCGTATTTTGCCATCTTTTCCGGGTATAGTGGGGAACAATAAGTCCCATGACCTAGTGAAGTGGTGCCAAATTGTTTTCATGTGCTCCTGGTCTTAGGTTAGGTGCTGTTGTAGATCACTTTTTTCATTGCAATATCTCGTTTAAATAGTCTGAAGACCAGCAACGCCAGAACTGTTGCTTTGTGGGACTAATACGGCGCCATCTTTCGAGAGGACTTATATCATCACATTGAATTTCTTGTTCCGGGAGCGAGTTGAGAGACCCTTAACCAAGAAATGGCCAGGTGTTATGGGTTCGACATCATTGGGGTCACTTGATAATGCTGTAGTCGGCCGTGAACTCATTATAGCCTCTATTTCGATTAATGCAATCGTAAGTTCTTTAAACGTCATTTTTGCTCCAATCAGAGTTCGATGTAGATGGCCCTTTGCGGTTTTTACGGCAGCCTCCCAGAGACCGCCGACATCGGGAGCCCTTGGCGGAATGAAATGAAAAGTTATTAGATTGTTTGAACAAAAGTTATCTAGTGATGATTGAAATTTTTTGTCTAAAAAAGAATTTTTCAATTCGATTAATTTGTTAAAAAGTTGATATGGCAGTGAAATTTTCTTAAAAGTAGTCACATTAAATTGGTTTTGATTAACATTTTTTCTATGAGGAAGGAAAGGAATTATTATCAAAGCTGTTACAGACGTTAGCTCTCATACCCAATATAAGTATCCATTTTATATTCTTTAAAATGTTCAAATATTTCTCATCTCATGAATGAGTTTTCTGCATGTCTAATTTACTAATTTAGATTTCTGTATCATTAAATCCAAAAACAACAATAACAAAAATTGTGAAATATTTCTCTTTTTTCTTTCAACAATAAACTGTTTTTCTTTCGTTTAATGAAACAACTTAAATAAATATTTCTTTTTAAGCCAGTTAAGACAAGAAAGGTACAATTTGTTGTAACATCTTCTATTTGTCTTGTCTTCTTGTGCTTGATATTCAATCAACAGTTTTCCTTTCTTTTTGTGGCAATAAATTTTGATTTTCCTTGATTTTACCTTTTCAATTTTCTCTTTTTCTCTGTTATTTTCTTATGGGTGCTGGTGGTTTCAAATGTAAATATTGATTTGTGGTTTCATCACCTGGACCTGAAGGTACAAACTAAAGAATTGTCCTGAAAAAAAAATAATAAAAACTTACAAGAAGTATCTGCTTCATGTCCATACATTGAATAGAAGCTTCTTTGTTTAGAGATATTTTCTTTTCTCTCTCTCTCTCTCTCTCTCTCTCTGGCTCTCTTTCATACTCTTACAAATGTAAGAGGGTACTACTTCAACATTTCAAGTGATTTTTCATTTTCCTTTTTAAAGGGAAACAAGTAAAGAAAAAAACATTAATTTTTGTTGACAGGACATTGAAGAGACAATCTGCCTGGCCCGACTCACTATTTGAATAAATCGAATCGAAAATGTCAAAAACACTTTAAAAGTTAAACAAATTATTGCCAGTAACAACAGTCCAGTTAGTATTGTGTTTTGTTGTAATTTCATATTAAATTTAAGGAAATTTAATCAATAACTGTTATTTATATAAAGAAATAAAAAGATACGAACGAATGGTTACACGAACAAAAATGTAAAAATTGACTAAGGCGACTTCCCCCTCTTTAAGAAAAGTTCCAATAGATTACCGCTAGAGGGACTAATAGGAAAACCGTATGAAGTGGAAAAGTTAAGCATAAATACTGCTGCCATTCAGCTACAGGTCTTATTACTCAAGTTTGTGAGTCTTTATTTGACAGCGCCTGGTATTAAATTAGTGTAACGACTAAAAGTTCGAATTTCCCAAGTGAATCAAAGAGAATCAGGAATACTCCCTGAAGGCCTATATGCAAGCCATGGCAATGTGGTAAATAAAATATTCAATAAAGGGTTGTTATTAATTCGCTATAGTCTAGTAGATAGTGTGTTGGTTTATTAGATGTGAGGCCACGATTCAAACCCCAGGTCAGACATCAAAAAGAAAATATGAAAAAATATTTCCTCTAAGCAGTCTTCAGGCGAAAGCTGTGAGATTATATAAAATTACCATGAAAAGTTTCTCAAAAATCTGTTCGATACTCCCTGAAGGCCTATATGCAAGCCATGGCAATGTGGTAAATAAAATATTCAATAAAGGGTTGTTATTAATTCGCTATAGTCTAGTAGATAGTGTGTTGGTTTATTAGATGTGAGGCCACGATTCAAACCCCAGGTCAGACATCAAAAAGAAAATATGAAAAAATATTTCCTCTAAGCAGTCTTCAGGCGAAAGCTGTGAGATTATATAAAATTACCATGAAAAGTTTCTCAAAAATCTGTCGATCGGAAAAGACTTTAAAATTTAAACACCATTAAAAGGTTTTTAGTGGCCAAGTAGATCCGTATTCCAGGTCAGACGTCAAAAAGAAAATATGAATAGATATTTCTTCGGAGACTTCCTCTCAGCAGTTTTCTGACGAAAGCTGTGAGATTAAATAAAATTGTCCTGAAAAGTTGCTCAAAAATCTGTCATTCGGAAATGATTTTAAACAACATATATGGTGTGAGAAGCTAGGTCGTAATCCTGATTAAAGGGTTGTAGTGGCCAAGTAAACCCGTATCCGTAGGGAGTATGTTGGTTTAATAAACTGAAGTCAGACACCTTCAACCAAGGTCTGAGGGTAAATAAAATTTCCATGAAAAGTTTCTCAAAAATCTCTCGTTCGGACTCGACTTTAAACTAGATCCCGCCGCTCATGTATAAAATTAACACACACAACATCAGATGTTGTGAGGATCGAGATCGTAAGCCTGACTGAAGCTGAAGTGTTGTAATGACCAATTACATATGTATGCAGCTTTGCAGCAAGAAAGCCACTGTTCAAATGAAATTGTGATAGTATAGCCCTAAAACTTAGCCTACAAATAAGTACCTCGCATATTTAATTTGAAATCCTTTAAATCTTTTACTTTTAATCCTTTGAAACCAACATATGATATCATGTTGCTTTCAATTCATAAAAATTTATGCCTTCAGCGTAATAATAATTAGTCGAGATTAATTTTCTAAGTGTATGGCGATATAAAGAAATCTTTATTTTCTCTCAGATTAGTTAATCGAGTGTGCGTTTGTGTGAATATGTGTGCCTGTATGTACATATTTGTTTAACAACCTGCCTGAATTTACAATGAATAAATTTTTTCTTGGTTATTATTTTCATTAAGAAATCTTCCAACAATGAAAACCTTTTTGAACAAATCCCAAAACGACACTTTTTTTTCCTTTTTTTGCTGTTGTTTTTGTTTTTGTATTTTTTTTTAACAAGAGTATCACTTCAAGCATTTCCATTGTCTGTCATTGTGTGGTTAAAAAACAACAAAAACAAAAATACATTCCATTTTTTCACATTTTATTTCTGTTTAACGCTGAGCTGTAAATAACCCAGTAAAATGGAAAGAACGTACAAACAAATAATCACAAACTACCCACCAACTACTGCTACCTAGCAAATCCTCAAGCAATCTAATAAAGTAAAATAAGTATACTAAACACACACACCCACCCACCCTCGTACTTAGATTTTAAACAATAGAATAGAAAGAGTATTTATCGTATCGTATCGTATCGTATCGCATCGTATTTTCTTAATATTTGTACATGATTGTTGTTCGTTTACATGGATTATAATGGTATTTGCTAATACTTCAAATGTATTTGTATGTGTATTATACACACATACTTCCATATGTAAAGAAAATATAAATATGTATGTAGATATGTATACATATTGTATGTATTTATCCTTTTGTTTTATAAACTAACTGTGTAGACGTGCATGTTTATGTATAAAACGTGCGTGTTTGATAATGTATGTATGGGTATTAAAATAGTTGTTAGTATTTGAAAAAAAAAAAAACTGAGAAAAACAAAAACAAACAAAAAACTAAGAAAAACAATATCACACTGAGAAGTGTTTAGTTTACGTTTTCTGCCCTCTCTCTCTCTCTCTCTCTCTCTCTTTGCTTCCTTTCCATGTGACATTACGTGTGTTGTCCTTCCTGTACTTGAGAAACCTTGAAAATTGTTGAATTTTTTTAAAGAATTTCTTTTTTTTCATAGCAGATGGATTTTAAATTTAATTTTATTCTTTAGTTTGTCTAAGTCTAAGATACATATGTATGTTCATCACATGCTTTTTAAAATTACTGTGAGTTTTACAACTGATGCTTATTAATGTTTTCAGTAGAACTGAAAATCTCTGACTCTGATTGAAATCGATGCGATCCTGTGGTTCAAACCACAGCTCAGACTCTGACTAAAGTCGTCGTAGTCTAGTAGCTAGTGTATTGGCTTATTAGAAGCGAGCTCGTGTTTCAAACTCCAGATCAGACATCTGCAACAAAACAAAATATGAAAAGATATTTATTCGGCGGCTTCCTCTCAACAGAAATTGCCATGAAAAGTTTGTCAAAAATTTGTCATTCGAAGTTCACTTTAAACTGTAGCTTCTGCCAGTCATGAATAGAATAAGCACACGCAACAGTAGGTGGGGTTAGAAGCTCGGTCATAGTCCCGACTAAAGGGACTCTGATTGGAGTCGCCGTTGTCCAGCAGGTATTATGTGACTTATTAGGGACGAGCTCAAATCGCTGCTCAGACATTTTAAACCAAACGAAATATGAAAAAATATTTCTTCCGACGATTTCATCTCAGCTGTCTTCTGGCAAAAACCTTGAGAGTAAATAAAATTGCCATGAAAAGTTTCTTAAAAAACTATCGTTCGTTTAAGACATTAAATTGTAGTACCCGTTAATAAATGTAACAAATTAACACATACAGCTATAAATGGGGTATGAAGATAGGTCATAGTCCTGACTAAGCGGTTGTAAGAACTATTTAATTTTAGTAAGGAAATCTCTAACCATAGAACAGAATAATAAGTGTGTATACATTAGGTCTGAAGTCGCTTATGGATAAAATTAACACACTCCACATAAGTGTGTGTCGCAATCCTGACTGAAGGATTGTAATGAGCAAATAAGTAAGTCAGTAAGTCAGTAAGTCAGTAATACATTAGGACTATTTTTTTAAGTTCCACTATTCACACTATTTTTTTAAGTTCCTTTTCCCTACTTTATTGTATTGGAGTTACCTTAGTTCGTTGAAAGGCGCACAGGGCTTCAACAAACGAACTTGAACCTGATCTATATGCGACAATATTATTGATTTCACTCCAGATTGTGATACATACATAATTGGCCATTGCAACCCTACAGTTAGGATTACGGCCTAGTTCCTCACACCACTTATGTTGTGTGTGCCAGATTATGATAACCGAGGTTTTGTTTTACGAGACGGCATTACGAGCCACATAATACTACCGACTCTTGCTTTACTGTAAGAGACCTTTATATAATTGGTCATTACAACCCTTTAGTCAGGATTACGACCTAGTTTCTCACACCATTTATGTTGTGTGCGTCATTTTATTTTTCCATGAGTAGCGGGACCCACAGGTTTTGCCAGACATCTGCTGAGAGGAAGTCGCCACAGAAATATTATTTATGTGTCGTTTAGTTGGAGATGTCTGACCTGGGGTTTGAACCCAGGCCTCACGTCTTTTAAACCAACACACTACCTATTAGACTACGGCGTCTTCAATTACCCAACAAAATTATGCAACGCTGTCAAACTGTTTCTTTGCGTAGTTTCGCTAAAGACCAAGTCTATATTGAAAATCTTCTAGCAAATGTTGGAGCGTTTGAAAACTAACTTTTGTCAAGCTTCTGCCGAGTTTTCAATTGAAATATGCGACAAAGTATTTGAAAATTAACTTAGAAGGGTCAGTTAATCACCACCGGCGATCATTTAAATACTTAGACACAAAGGCAAGGTCTGTATTCAAATAAAAATATCATCGAAATTAATTGTGTTATATTTTAATTTACTTTTGAAATTTTTAAAATTAATCCATATGACACACTTATCGTACATAGGATTGCTCAATTTGTGTTTGCCAAATCTCTGTTTACAATACAATTTGTCTTATGACACGAATGACGTCACGTGTCACGTGTTATTTACATTATAATTTATATGATAATTTTTAAATTTTCCAAATTTATTTACAATTTCTAAATTTCATTAGCGATATTGAAAGAGGCAGAGACAAAAAAAAATATAAAAATCAATACCCTTCCAGTGTCAAGTTCTGTTTACCTATATTGCATAATATGCTTGTATTAAATTTATGAATTTTTGAATCCGTGTATTTAGCTTTGTAAACATGAATAAATAAATTCTTCTCTCTTTACCATTTCCCTTCCTTCCTTTCTCGAAATCTATACATCCTGTGTAAATAAACTGCTGATACAATTTTATTCATTGATTGCCTTTCATTTTTTTTTTTGTTGAAATTTTTTTTATTCTTGACGTTGTTCGTTATTATAAAATTTCATAATGTTTGCCAAAAAATTATTTGTATTGTAATCATGGCAAATAATATTAACATGTGAGTGAAAAATAAAATCTCCCCCGTTTGTTGGATGCCACATTAGTCTGGCTGCATAACCTGAGCCAATAAATAATTTCAAACAGAAGAATATATTTGCTTCACTTTCTTTCGCTGTATGTATGTATCTGTGCTAATATTATTATGAGTTATGTAATCTTCAAATACGTGTATGTTTGTCCTAAAATAGAATATTTTGAATGCATAAAATAGGTTGTTGTAGTCTAGTAGGTAGGTGCGTTGGCTTATTAGAAGTGAGGCCATGCTTCAAACCACAGGTCAGACATCTCCAATAAAATGTAATATATCTACGGTGACTTCCTCTCAGCAGATTTCACCCAAAAACTCTGAGAGGAAATAAAATTGCCATGAAAAGGTTTCTCAAGCCCGCCACTCATGTATAAAATTAACACACACAACATAAGTGATGTGAGAAGCTAGGTCGTAATCCTGACTGAAGCGTTGTAATGGCCAATTATGTACGTGTATGTATGTAGCTGCTTTCAAATTTTAAATCAAATAATCCTTACAGGAAATCACCAGGTCTATCGAAACATTATTTGCAGCAACAAAGCTCTTGGGTTTGTCAAGAGACGTAATTTGCTGAATTTAGTGTGAAGACCAACCAGAGGCATTTGTAGAGTGGCTATTGCCCTCAGAAATATAAAGAAGTTAGTGAGCTCTGTGTCCTGGCGTTATCGTTGAACCTTTAAGAACCAGTCACTTCCTTGGCTGTGCAGTCTTCTGGCTCAGTGATATCCTGATATCAAAAGTCCAGGTTCCAGGTATGGTGTAACGCCATATTTGATAGACAGACAGTGAAAAGCTTCTATCATTTCAATTCGCCGGGTCCTGACAGAATCATACCAGTAGTTTGACATTGTCATTATACCATGGCTTTTGATAGTCTTCAGAGCATAAATCTTTTGCTCTAAGGGAGGTAAAGCAAGTCACTCAAAACCTAAAGATTTTAAGTCCTTATGGACGGATGCTTTTGCCGATTTCTACTTAAAAGAAAGAAGGTCGCCATAGTCTAGTGGGTAGTGTGTTGACTTACTAAACGAGAGCTCAAGAGTTTAAACATTGTTTTCGACGTCTTGAGAAAACAGAATATGAAAAAATTTTTCTTCTGGCACGCTCCTATCAGCAGTTTTCTGGTAACAGCCATGTGAACTTTCTCAAATCTGTCGCTTGGTGGCGACAATAAACTTAATCTTCCGCTAGTCGTGTATGAAATTAACACCCACAAAGAAGATGGTGTAAGAAGCTATGTTGTAATCCCGATTAAAGGGTCGTAATGGCCAAGTAAATAAAATTGCCATGAAAAAGTTTCTCACAAATCTATCGTTCGGAGTCGACTTTAAATTGTAGGTCCTCCGTCACTCATGTATAAAATTAACACACACACACAGCATCAGTGGTGTGAGAAGCTACGTCGTAATCCTGACCAAAGGTTTGTAAAGACCAATTATGTATGTATGTATGTGATAACGAATTATTATTATGTGCTACACTTATTAGTTAGTAATTTAGCAAAATCCCTGTACTGCATGGAATATATTTGTGCTGCTTATTTACCCCGATGCAGTTTTAAAAGGCCCTTTCAAAAATGTCCTTCATGGTTACATAGAGACATTCTTCTATTAATTATTTTACTTCTGCGAAAAGAAAAAGTGATTCATATTCCAAAAGTATGCCAAATTCTATCACCCAACAGAATTTACTTTCTCCTTAATTTGTCCCACAATGTAGGCCAACTATATTTATAACTTGCATTTGATTGATTGCAAATCTCTTACTTGTTATTGATTTTACATTCGCTTTAATAGGCAGCAGCATATGGTTGTTCATTTAAATTCAAGCCATTGAATGTCCTCGATTAATAAAATATTTCTCGTATGCAATTGCTGTTGTTTTTGCTTCATAATCACAGTACCATTTAATAATTTCCTTGAAATAAAAGTTAAAAATATCTTTCAATAAAACGCTGTATGTATAGTGTTCTCTTATAGCCTCTAGGCATATTTCATATGCAATAACGAAGTCTAGTACCCCCTGTGGTATTATTTTACGATATGAAAATAAAATCGATAAAGATTTATTTGAAAGCAAAAAAAATATGTTTTTTGCTTTTTTTTTTTGTCAAAAAGTGAAATATTTTTCACTTTAATGACAAGCAAAAGGAAATCATTCGCGTATAATAATTATAAATGAAATTTAAGCTGATATGAGGGGCATTCCACCGTTGTGTTAAATGATGAATCAGATCAAACGTTTGGAATGCATTTTTTTGTTTTGCTAAGAATCTGTTCATATCTGTCTGGGCTTTTGATGTTAATTATGTTTCACTAGGTAATCGTGGTTTGACGACTTCAACTCTGCTGTTAAATATTGGCACATAAGTCTTCTATCTTCACGTATTTTTTTTTAACATAAAATGACTCACATATTTAAGTAAACCATCCGCAATGAGCTTATTTCCGAACAGTTTGTGCGGCAGCAAAAAAAAATTCTGAAAAAGAAATAAAAAATCCTTCTGCATATTCACTAATGTTGCCAATTTCAGTTTAAATTGCTATGCAATATAATAATGCCACTGCCAAGAATGATGGCAACTTCTGTTTGTAAAATTTTTTATTCGCTTCACATTTTTTTTTTGGGTACATTTTTATCTCTTTTGTAATCATTAGATTATGAAATACGAAAAAAATGTTTTTTTTTCTTACTTTCTTCTTTACAGCCATGTGGCAATCAATGGAGAAATATCAACTGTGGCGTAAACATCAACAACATCGTCATCATCGTCATTTGAACAATTACCAGCAGCAATACGACAAATTCTTAAATAACAGTTTCTGCTGCTGCCGCTTTTGCCTACTACAGCTGTAATCAATGGCAAAAATCTTCACTACAACAACATTAACAACAACACTGTAATTGTCATTATCAACATGTCTTTTTATTATCATTTGAGGCTTAAATACTTAAAATCATTATTACAGTTACTGTAAATTGAGAGCAAAAATTTACAACAATTACAACATCAGCAAAGGCAACAATAGTTATTTTAACTACAGCAACATTTTTTTCTCCCACAAAATCCCTTATGTATAGGAGAAGACAACAAGCAACAGCAACAACTACAAAATAATAACAAAAAAAAAACTTTTCTTGGTTTACTTTACAACTACAGCTGCTGTCGATGACTTTTTCTATCCGAATTCCAACTGCCACAATTACCTCAGCAACCACAATGAGCCGAACCACAGCAATTGAGTCTCTGTCATCGTCTTTAGCTTTTGGTTTATGCCTCCTTTCGTAATCATTGTAAGTGGCGAAGTGTGACGGGCGGATTTAAAAGAAACGACGGACGAAAAATTTTAAACGTTTGATGAAGATTTTAAGATTTTGTAGGTTATTCAGTCATTCATTCATGCAATGAGATTAAATTGAATGCATTCATAGAGCTTCTCAATACACATTTTTGTGAGCCAAATTTGCAGCGTAAGCTGATGAAGTTTGCGTGTGGCACTGCTACCGTCATGGGGTAAATTACATACATGCGATCAAAAGACAATCCAAATACTGAAGAACAATATTCCAGACTTACTTGCTCTTTATGAGAGCACTTTATTGCATCGAATATAGGTTGACAGGTTAGGTGTACCTTCCGGGAAGTGTAAGGTCTTAGTTAAGCTAGAATTTAGGCCAATGGGTATATAGTTTAAGGAAAAGTAGCAATCAGTTCCCTTCTTATACATATCACTCCATCGAATCCAAAGAGTACTTTATACAGCTAACGAAGTCAAACCTTCATCTAACACACCGCTGGATCTCTAGTTTAAACTAGGCAACAGGAATTGTACCTTGCCGAAAATTATGAGTTTCGTATTAACCCTGCTCCGTGCATCAACAATGCACTTTTTGACGATATTCTCATGGCCTGGAACCCCTATAAGAGTTTTCATATTATTATTCAGCATTTTTCAGAGAAATCCACTGCATTCATAGCCAAATGAGGATGTCGAAGTGACTTTAGTAACAGTCTTGGTCCCATCTTGGCTGTTCAAGTAAATCTTGAGACATTCACGATCAATTCCCATACCCAACAAGCAGTGCACAGCTTTCAATATGGCTATGATCTCCGCCTGCAATACACTGTAGGGAACATAGAGCGAAAGTCTAAAGTCATAAACAATAGATATCATGGAAATTCTGGATTATAGCTTCGGTAGCCAGTTTTATGTAGAGGACTAACTCCATAGATTTCTTTTAATTGGCGGTCAGAATCTACACTTATGGATACAATTACGATCGTATCATGTTGTTGTTGTTATTAACGCAAAGAGCTTATATAGGCGTCAAATCAATCAAGTCAAAAGCAATTTTGGACAACGAGAGAGAGAGAGAGATAGGCGATCATCTTCCTTCATTGCAACTCCTGCAGAAGAACCAGACAATGACCAGGGATCACGCCAACCATACAGCATATATGACCCCAGTGATTGGTAGTGACAACAGATGAATTTTCGTGATCATGAAGACGTCCGTTTCATCTGGCTTTCGCTATCATACGTAACGCGGGAACAACCTTAAATATCAGTTTCGGAGCCTTTGCATAAATGTGAATAGCTTGGAAGATTAGCGCAATGCGAGTTCTTCGGCTCATTTTGAATTATGCTAACATACGGAGTGTGCAATTAATCTCAATTTTTAATTACGGTTGAAGTGAGCGACGTCAGTACACGTTTTAAACGAACAAAAAATAATTTCTTTTAAAGATGTGAGGCATTTTTGGGTCAAAATAGACGTCATGTAAACACCATACAAGGCTTTAAAATTGCTCGTTAAGGATTCTCATACATACATACATACATAATTGATCATTACAACCCTTTAGTTAGGATTACGGCCTAGCTTCTCACACCACTTATGGCGGCATCTACAGTTTAAAGTCGACTCCGAACGACAGATTTTTGAGAAACTTTTCATGGCAATTTTATTTACTCTCAGAGTTTTTGTCACAGAAGATATATTTTTTGTTTTAATATTTCCTTTTGTTGGTGGTATCTAACCTGGGGTTTGAACCGCGGCCTCACGTCTAATATGCTATCACACTATCTACTAGAATACGCCGACTAGTATTTTCTGCAGCACCTTAAGCCAGTGCAAGCTTATAAATTAGAGGCAGTTCGGCTTAGAGGAGAGTAACAATTATCTTTCAATCGGGAGCGAGTCTGGATAGATCTCAATTCGATACAGCTTACTGTGAGATAAATAATAGAAGTGGAGATCTTAAAGCAAAATTAAGAAGACAGTAGTCTTCCTTGCCAGGAAATGAACCATAGTTTTCCACAATAGCAGGTCATTCAACTGTTTTGATCCATTCGAGCAGAGATGTATTGTAGCCGTAACAGAAGGTGTTATAATTTAATAAGGCCTCTTTTTCTTTACAATCATATAATTGGGCATCGAATCTTTTCGTTCGTTTGTAATCAATCGGTCTGTGAATCGATCATCGTATTACAGAGTAAGTCTGGTCTTGTAAGTGGCATTGCTTGGGCCAATAGAAATATGTTCTCTGCCTTAACCTTAGACCGGTTTGAACCTAATGTCCATTACTTTCAGACTTTCTTCTATTTTAAAATATACTGCCTCTGTACTATTCTCTAAAAGTTGATTATGGTTCAAGAACAACTTGTGCTCAAGCTCTGTGAGAAAAATTAAATTTCCTTATTGTGAACAGTTAAACTTAAATACATATATAAATTGAAGTTTCAAACATTTATTAAATAATTAATTTCCTTCTCTCTTTTAAGGTTTGGTCCCATGGCAATGCTCTCACCAGTAGACGTACTAATAACGATTTAAGCGATGAAAGGACAACAAGTGTTAAAATATTGAAGGCACTGAAAGTGAGACTATTTAATAAAGAACGTTTAACAAACATTTGCTGTAAATGATACTCCAGACAGGGTGACAAACAAAAAACAATACAACACGACCATGAAGTCAGTAAACAAATAGTAGAACAAGCAAACAAAAAACCCAACAGAAAAAAATATTCTTTAAAACACTAAGAAAGAGAGAGAGAGAGCTAAAGCAAATAGCAAAAGAGAGAATATTTACATTAAGACTGTGGTAACAACAATTGCTCAGTTTACAGTTTTTTTTTCTTTTAAATTTAATTTGTTGTTGATTATTTGTCCACAAACATCATCGTCATAGTTTGCTTTGTAGCTGCCACTGTCGTTGTGGTGGTGGTGGTAGTGGTGGCGTTAGTGTTTACCATGACACCTTTGCTAACGACCGTAGCAGCAGCAACAGAAATAGCAACAACAACAACAGCCTTTACAACAATTGATACAACAACAATACTACCTTTGATAGCGACAAATGCCGTTAACGTTACCACCCTATTAATGTCCTTAATGAATAAAACAAATATTGGTTCCTCTATAATAAATTCCACCTCTACTAGCAACACTAACGCTGCCTCAAAACAGCATCAACAGCACAAACAACAACATCAGCCGTATAATCGTCAACATCATATACAAATGCAACAGCAACATCACATATTCAGTCACACGCCCCACCATCATCCCCATCAGATACAGCAGCAACACCAGCTTAATCTCATACACATTGATCCTGATGCCAATACGAAATATTTAAATTTTGTTGCCAGTGGCCTACTGGACACGAGTAGAGTGGTTGGCGCTGGCAATGATGATGCCTACAGTATAAGCGGTTTCGGTAGTTTAAGTACCAGTGGGAATGGTATCGGTGTTATTGGCAGCGGTGAAAGTGTTACAAGTACAACGGACAGTGTGGGTGCAGTGGGCGGTGGTGGTATTGGTGTTGGTGTGGGCGCGGGGTTAGTTGATGGCAGTGACAGTGGCAGCATTTCAGTTCCTATTGATGCCCTAAGCGAGTCACATTTAACATTTGTCACCGTCAAATGCTTTATTATCGGTTTCATCATACTCGCTGCCATACTCGGCAACATGTTGGTGATTGTATCCGTCATGCGACACAGGAAATTGCGGTAAGTTTGCACATACACACATTGATAATGACAGTGACTGTAATGATGTGAGTGAGTGTTTTATTGTATAAAAGAAATCTCATAGTCATATACAATGAAAAGAGATTATCTGCCATTATTATTACGCAGGAAATCTTTTATGGTGTATTTCAATAGAGAAAGCGGGAAAAAATTAATGAAGGCATGTTGATGAGAATGAAATTGAAGTATCAAAAATTTCTTGTTTTTTTCTTGTTCTTGTTCTGCATGTTACATAACCTAAGTTGACTACTCAAATATTAAAGATTAATCTGAATAAATTTAAAGCAAAGCTTACCATTTCTGTTCAAAATTGCTCTGCTATTTTGCTATTCCAATATTTTCAGCATAAACTAACGTTTCAAAAATATTTTTTCAAAAGCAAGTATTTTTTATGCCAATAAAATTTGCCAAATTGAAGCCCGCCTTGGATGACATAGTATTTCAGTAAAGCGGTGCACAATAAACACTTCGTAGGTCTCACAAATCGGTTGGCAACTGACTCTGGCTACTAAATGATTGAATAAGCCTCTGCTATATCAAAGACTGTGTCTACGGGGATAATCGCCTCATTTTAATCATTTTATGGCTTTATAAGAGTTTTTTTAACTTTACTTTGGGAATTTTTATATTCTATCTTAAATCATTAAGTCATTTCATTTGACGTTTTATACGTCAAGAAATTTTTTTTTGTAAAATTAAAGTCACGCTACCCATGTCATTCCCGCTCGTAGTTATGTTAGCATGAAAGGCTTATTGATAGACTTAATTGGCTTTATTTTTAATGACATGGTAATTCACAATCGAGATATTTCCTTGTTTTCAATACGTTTTTTTCGTCTTTCTTCAGTCTCTAAATGTTCAGTCATGGTTTGTGTTGCCATGGCAATACAAGCAAGCTCTGTTCATTACATTTTCATATCATGGCATTTTCATATATAGTCCATATACCTACCAGAGATCAGCAAGGAATCATTTTTTCGCTATTCACAAGTACTCATGAAATTTTGAGTATGAGTGAGTCAACAGTATTAAAATTCAACTACTCTGATTCATTCGTACTCACTTCAAAATTAATTTATAAGTACAGGTTGCAATGAATATGAGTACAACGTTGACATCAAACTCATAACATTCGAACTATGTTTGCTTCATACGCCTACTCATTCAGATTCATACACTTAGAAAAATACTTATAATACTCATAAATGATTCGAGTGATTCGAATCATTCATCAAAATTTACAGTTTTAGTTGTTGTTGCATTTACAAAAAAGAGGAAAGAAAAAGACAAAGGCAGCAAATAAGGCAAACACAAAACATTCTAGTGAGTATTGTAGTGTTCGAATGCGAATCATACTTATTTTGTGATTCCTGTAAATGTTGAGTAAAGGAGAGTCGAAATCAACAACATCATGCGTATTGTTAAGTATGAGTACGATGAGTACTTCAAACTTTGAATATGAGTAGTATGAGTATGATATTAAAATAAGTATGAATGCGCTTAAGTATCAGAAATCTACTCATCTGTTTGAATACTCATTGCTGATCTCTGATACATAATTAGTCATTACAATCCTTCAATCATGATTACAATCTGGTTTCTTATACCACTTATACTGTGTGTGTCAATTTAATACATGAGTGGTGGGACCTAGGCGATTTCGAACGACAGATTTTTTAGAAACTTTTCTTGGCAATTTTTATTTACTCACAGAGTTTTTGCCAGAAATCAGCTGAGAGGAGGTCGCTTGAACCTTGGCCTCACGTCTAACAAGCCAAAACACTACCTAATAAACTACGGCGAAATCGTTGAAGTGGTTTCCTTAGATTGGTATCCTTTTTAAAACGTTTAGTATCGTTATTTACATATTTTTATTGGAATTTTCTTCGCAGGGCAGTTAGAAACAGTTGAGATGGTTTGATTTAGGAGAGTTGACTTATTTCTTTTTTTTTTTTTTAATGCAGACTTGCAACATTTTGTTCCTGCTTCGTTCTCTGGACTACCAAGTCTAAAACTTTTGTGTAATGCTTCCGAATTCTATCAAATTAAGTTTACTACGCAATTTATAAGTATGTATTCCATAAAGTACATGGGTGTGTAGTTAAATTTTTATATTCTCACAGTTTACTGACTGTGACTGTGTATTTTCATTTGCATTTGAAAATACATTTTAATATCACTTTAAATATCATAATAAAATATTGTTATTTAATATCTTTTATAAAATAAACTGAAAAGTTCATAAAATATTTCAATCTCTCTTCCTCCGTACAAACATTTCGCATGTATTTTTTTTATTACTGTCTGAGTATCTTAGTAACTGTGTCCTGCTGCAGTATATCCTTATGGATAATGACAACATCGTAACCATGTTTATGAGAAAATAATGTGTCATGTATTATTTAATGGGCCCAAGTGTCATGTGTCCACAAAAAAACCGAAAAAAGAGAAGAAAACATAATGAAATAACGCAGTTAAAACACAGTCAGTCAGTCACTCAGTCAGTCATTCGGATGGTTGTTTACCAAGGAATTTTACTTGTAAATGCAACCAAAAGAGAAAATATGTGAAAAATTTTTTCGTTTTTTCGTTTTAATTAAACGAAAAGTAAGTTTTCCTTTTTGCATTAAAACGAGTGTCGTTACAAACTTAAAAAGTTTTCAGTTTCAAATTGTGTTACTAATTACGTTAAATACCGGGAAAGAATTTTTTTCTTAATCCTAGAATAAAGCAGATGAAGGGAGGAAGAAACAGATATTTTTGTCTTTTCCATTAAAAATAATTTTGGGATTTAAAATATAAAGACAAAGAATATTTCAAGAAGTGAGTTATTCAAGGCTGTATAGTTTCCTTATAGCATAGAAACGATACAAATCTACAAAATCTGTCAGCTAAATCGTTTAAAAAATCTAAAGATGTCGAGATCTGCTTTTGGCTTAGCTTAAGAAAGCTCTCTGATAATCTCTGATCATCTCGAGATCTGCGCTTGAGTTATGCTTAAGGAATATTTCTGGTACTAAAAATCACATTCCAATCTATTCTTGATGGTTGATATAATATCTCTTCAATGCACTTTCAAAATTTAATGAAACACTAACTTTACCTTATCCCAGTGGTAAACTTCTGGTTTGATATTGACGAAAATCAAATCCAACCATGGTTCCCAAAATAGCTTGTAATCAAGTTTGAATCCCTTGCCTTCCTTTTTTAAACTTGATTTTTAATCCGATTATTTTAAACCAGCTTGAAAACTTTAAAGCAACACCGCCTTGGTTTTCCTTCGGCATATTAGGTGAAACATCTAAGTCCCGACTAATATACTTTCAGTGTCGCAATACCCGTGCAACCAAAGGTCCGAAAAAAATTTGCTAACATTTACGGAATATTGTAAACACTTCATGCAAATCATTCGAGACTGCCACTTATCGTATTCATTCGAATATACATGTAGGCTGCCTTCCAAAATGTATCAATACAAAGTTTGTATGCTGTATTTAAACTATGTAGATATGCAAAGTAACCAAACAATGAATCAACTATAAATCCGATGCCTGATTACTTTTTGACTGCGTTAAAAATACACATTGACGACGTTTTGAAATTTGTACATTGTATATATTTTGTACGGCGGCATACTTTGTTCAAACACAAAGCAACTAACATTTTGGAAGGCAGCCTAAGTGTGCTCTCTGTAGTCGCCGTAGTCTAGTAGGTAGTGTGTTGGCTTATAAGACCTGAGGCCATGGGTCAAACACCAGGTCAGATATCTCCAACAAAATGAAATATAAAAAAAACATTTCTACGACGACTTCCTCTCAGCAGATTTCTGGCAAAAAGTCTGAGAGTAAAATAAACTTGCCATGAAAAGTTACTCAAAATACAGAAACTGCGATCAGCATTTTCATCTTGTTCCTTGTTCTCTAGTAAAACTCAACTACAATTTCAACCTTCAATGTATCTCCATACTTTAAGAAATCCATCCGATTCATCAACCAGTGTGGCATACCCAATGATCAGAAATCATTGTGGATTTGGACACAGAACCTGTTACTAAATAAACAATTTAGAGGACAGTAATGACTTATGTTGATCGAATTTGAAGCTTTACTGGCAGCTTTACTCTAATAGTATTTATCATCTGAAGTCGTTGTAGTGTAGTTGGCAGTGTGTTGGCTAGTTAGAAGAGTATCCTAGGTTTAAATCCTAGCTCAAACAAGACAAAACATGAAAAAAATATTTCTTTCGGCGACTACCTCTCAGTAGTATTCTTGCAAAAACTCTGAGAATACATAAAATTGCCATGAAAATTTCTTAAATCCGTCCTTCGAAGTCAATGTTAAGTTGATTCCTCCGCATACACAACATGGGTGGTGTGAGACGCTAGGTTGAAATCCTGACTAAAGAGTTATAAAGACAAACTGAGTAAGATTTCGAAGTCGCCGTTGTCTAGTAGGTTGTGTGTTGTCTTATAAGACATGAGGCCTCGGTTCTAACCCTGGATCAGACATTTCCAACAAAACGAAATATGAAAAAATATTTCTTCGGCGACTTCCTCTCAGCAGATTCCTGGCAAAAACTTTGAGAGTAAATAAAATTGCCATGAAAAAGTTTCTCAAAAAAATCTGTCGTTCGGAATCGACTTTAAACTGTAGGTCCTGCCACTCATGTATAAAATTAACACACACATCATAAGTGGTGTTATGAGGAGATAGGTCGTAATCCTGACAGGAAGGATTGTAATGACCAATTAAGTAAGTAAGTGTTGTTACCAATCTAAATTTGCTTGTGAATTTAAATGTAAATTACCAGAAGGCAAAAAGGCCACGGCTTTTATATAAAATGGAAGTTGGATTTCTCATTAAGCCTTTAATAATCCTTAAATTTTTATGTGTAACGATTTTTTGTTCTACACTTCTTATTTCTAATTTTGCATCAAATCTTAAACTTAAACACCATTAACAAATTGAACAAATCTTTGTTGTTTATTTTAGATATTCTTAAATTAAAAGAATTAAGAAAAAAATAAATTGTTAACATATTCTTGCATGCAATACATGTTCTATAAAAAGATTCCAAAGAACTTCGTAGGTGGCAACGGAAGGTTTTTTTTTGATAATTTTTACAATTATTATCGAAAAAATGAAGGAAAAGAAAAGAAAACAGAAAGTTACATTAAGTATGCGGCTTCTGTTACCTTCATAAATAAAATAAAATCAAAAAAAATCTTTAAAATGTATTGGAATTTTAATTTTAAACACCTTTAAAGCGAAAGTAAAAAAGGAAAATGTTGCCGAATGCCAATATTGATCTCTGACATGATGATTTATTTTAAACCAAAACACACCTCAAGAAAATTTAAAATATTTTCCTGTAAAGTGGCTGTAGGTGGGAGTGAGTACATGTTGGTAACACCTACTTTTTTCTCATGCAATGAAAATGCCTTTCGTTTTTAACAAACATGTTCACACCATTTTCCACTTAATCGAGATACAAAGTCATCATGAATGATACAACATGAGAAAGAAAAGGCCAGTCAGTTACGAAATTGAAAAGAAAATAGAAACAGAAAAAGAAGTAAACGTACACTGACTGACTGGCTTAGTTTGTTTTTGTTTTTTTTTTCTTTCATAGGAAATGAGCCCAAAATATAGATTCAAGATCTAAGGTTCTGCCCTTTATTTGTTGGTATTGTTTTGTAATCCTTTTGCAATAGGAAGTATTCAGGTTTACAGGAAATAATAGGAAAATAAAATCGAAGGGCAATAAACAGTAAAATTTAAGAGTCTTGTGCCATTCTATTCTTTTTTCATTTTCAATTTTGTTGGCGTTTTTAGTTTAATTTTCTTTTAAATTAAACAATCGATTGGTTAAACTCTTAAATAAACATCTGCAAGTAATTGTCATGATTGTAAGGAAATTTTAAGAGAGTGAAAGAATTTAAGATATGGTCATATCTAGGCATCATCACAATTTACGTATTACCGAAAATATCGTTTCTTTAATCAAAATCCAACACCAAAAACTCACCACTTGTGCCTATCTTACGGCTTATTATGGCGTGTTTGCATTTAAATCTGTATCTCCATCGATATAAAGTGTAACTGACGCCGCAATTAAAATCGGCTGGCAATTCACGACATCGTAGATGTGCTGATTCAAAGCAAGAGTTATAGGCTTTCAATTTTCTTCACCTCATTTCTTACTCGTTGGTTACGACAACAATCTAAATTGTTACATATGGGGCTTGATGAACTCAAAATTGATTGCGGAAAACCCACTGCATTCCAATAAATTGACTGTTTAGTATAGGTTGAATGAATGGAGGCATCATTGGGCCGTATTTTATTGCAAATTACCGTGATAAGCGATCTTTCTTTGATCCTTTTGTGTCATAGTAAACTAGCAGCCTTACTTTTTCCCTTGACGCCATAGCTCATATGCTGTTAATGTATTGCAATCCTCCTGTGTACTCGTATATGGTCCCATATGTGGTATGGTTAATGGGTTAATTGCTACACATACATACATATACACATAATTGGTCATGACAACTCTTTAGTTAGGATTACGGCCTAGCTTCTCACACCACTGATGCTGTGTGTATTAATTTTATACATGAGTGGCTGGACCTACAGTTTAAAGTCGATTCCGAACGACAGATTTTTTGAGACATTTTTCATGGCAATTTTATTTTACTCTCCGAGTTTTTGCAAGAAATCTGCTGAGAGGAAGTCGCCGAAGAAATATTTTTTCATATTTCGTTTTGTTGGAGATATTTGGGTTCTGAACCGAGGTCTTAAGTCTAATAAGCCAACACATTACCTACTAGACCACAGCGATTTCCATTGCTACACCGAGTGCTATTTCCTATCACCGTATTTCAAAGTGAACATCCTCTTCGGAGATGTTCTCTTGAGGGGCAAACATCTAAGTCACTTAGGCAGTCACTAGATTGGCAGTGTTTCGGCAGTGTAACGGCCATTAATCATTGTTGCAGAGTTAGATAATTTTTATTTATCGTAGAGCTCTTAGGGGTACTTGTGATCAGCAATGAGCCCCACTATCCTTGTCACCATCAACTTCTCTTCCTTTAGAGCATTTCTAAAGTGATAGAACTGTGTAGAGTTTGTTTAATCATTTCTGCTCTTTCCATCTCATCTGTGCAGTTGAATTTGTTTTTCTCTATTCAAATGTTCAGGATAAAATAATAATAAATAAATAAAATCCCTTAAATGTTTGGAATATACTTCCGGGAAGTTTGATATTTAAAAGGAATTTTTGACACCGGTTACCTACACCGGTTGCCTACTATGCTGCTAATATGGATATGACCTGTGCCCCTTCTGATATTGAGTTGTCGCAACACGTTTGTATGTTGCACGTCATTTATTGTATTGCAGTTTATTTATCGTGGTGATACTAATTGCTCACTCTTTTGCTTTTTGTGTGTTTTTTATTTGAAAAAGATTTTGTGGTGTCACCAAAATTTTATTATCTTGTCATGATAAAGCATTATTTAAATAGAGCAACTTAAAGTCAATAAAAATTCTGTTGAATACAATTCAAACAAAAGTGTATGAATGACTACTTAAGCTGCAATAAAATAAAATTTTCTTTTACAACCACAGCCTATCTCGTCCAGACTAAAATGTAGGTAAAAATCCAGTCTGCACCATGGTGGTATGGTAGCCTACATTTATCTTTAAAATAAATACATCGATAAAGACTTTTTCAATAACTGTTTTAAAATTTGCCACAAATACTTTTAACTACCATTGAGCCAGTGTTGGTATCGTTGTTGGTATTTAAAAGAAGTAAAATCCTTCAAAATGGTATTTTCCAACATTTTATTTTCAAATTCAATAAAATTTCTTTAGTAATGTCTCATGCAGCGAGTGGAAAACAAAGAAAAGAAGATTCCATTCTGATATTTTTTATGGAATATTTTATTTGAATTTTTTTTTCTTAAATAAATCTTTCAGAAGAAGTAAATCTACTGAGGAATACCTCAAGGACATGTTTTGTTTGATAAAAAGAAAATCATATTTTTCTTTCATAAGAGTTTGTTTTTTTTAAGAGTTATTTGAAATTTATTTTGAATAAGGCTTTCGTCTTCGTACACAGTATTATTAAAAATATTTATGAAAGAAGTTAAATAAATTTTACACTAGTATTGTAAGCTTGAATTATAATGCGTAATATAAATCATCATAAAAATGAAAGTATATTTGCCATAATAATATTGGACAAAAGACAAACAAATCTTCTTTGAGCATAATACAGTATTCCCAGTGTTATTCATCAGCTTCGTTTTACCCTGTTCTCTTTTTGGCTTCTTAACATAGCCTTCAACCGCTAAATTTTCCATTTCGTTGTTGTCAAATCATTCGTTACCAAATAAAAGCTCTTTCAAGTTCGGGACTAGAAAATACTTCGAAATAGACGGATATAAGGTGTGGACTTTATTGACTTTGGCCAACACAATAATATTTTATTATTGTCCTGATAAACAGCAAATTATCAACCCTTAAATGTTGCACCCGTACTTGTCGTTTGTCATTTCTTCTCTTGGAATATAAGAAAAAATTTATTTGGGTTTGTAGTCGAGTGCTTTAAATTCCGGAAAAAGGCGAAAAATGTTCATCATTGTTTTCGAATTTATAAAACGTAGAATAGTCAACCATACATACATATATACATAATTGGTCTTTACAAACCTTTAGTCAGTATTACGACCTAGTTTCTCACACCACTTATGTTGTGTGCGTTGATTTTATACATGCGTGAGGGGACCTACAGTTTAAAGTCGATTCCGAACAACAAATTTTTGAGAAACTTTTTCATGGCAATTTTATTTTACCCTCAGAGTTTTTTCCGATTCCGAACGACAGATTTTTTGAGAAACTTTTTCATGGCAATTTTATTTTACCCTCAGAGTTTTTGCCAGAAATTTGCTGAGAGGAAGTCGTCGAAGAAATTTTTTTTCATATCTTCGTTTTGATGTCTGACCTGGGGTTTGAACCGAAGCCTCAAGTCTAAAAAACATAGCTTTCGTTTCTAGGTAATGACTGATCGACCAATTAACTGCTTGTCTTGAAAGTATCATCGAAACTTAAACAAAACAAGCAAAAAATGATAAAATGGTGGAGACGTTTTCAGACTGTCCAGTGTTTCTTAAGAGGATCATAAAGGCATAGTACAAAAACATGGCTTTATGTTTAAATGGAACGGTCTTCTATAAATTCGAGCGTTGTAATTTAGTCCGGTCCGAAAACCGATTTTTTTTGCTGTAAAACATCACCAAACACTTGTTCTATCGTATGCAAGCATAGCCTTCATACTTAAAAATTCCTTGTCAATATAAAGTGTACCTACTGAAACCCGTTACACATCAACGAAAACATGCACCTTTAACCGAGAAATGATCATTCAACTCCATTTTGTGGGTTTTCTTAAATTTTTATGGCGTCTATATCTCAATTATTCGACCAATATGGCGTTTTCTTTCGGCTGTCGTATCAACTTCGCTACTCAGTATTATTGTTGCACCTACTTACTGATGTGGTCATTATAACCATTTAGTTAGGTTACGATCTAGCTTCTCATAACATCCATATTGGATGAAAGTGCCGGGACCTACAGTTTAAAACCGACTCATTTATAAAACCGACAATTTTATTTTTCTCTCAGAGTTTTTGGCAGAAGACTGCTGAACGACGGTTCATATATCGTTTTGCTCGAGATGTCTGATAAGCTAGGCTCACGTCTAGGCTCGCGTGTAATAAGCCATCGCACTACCTACTATACTACGGCGACTTCAGAAAGAAAATGCATCACATTTATTTTACACAATATTTTACTAGTCCAGCGTCTGAAAATGTAAATAGGGATTACGGTCCCTAGAATGCACTTTCACGGTCACATGTACAACATTTCGATGAAAAACAATTTAAAAAATGTGATTGAAAGTATAAAAACCTTCATTTTTAAGTTTCATTTGCACGAAAGCAAAAAAAGTGCACAAAAACGCATCTAGTATTACATTAACGAGGCTGGATATAAGGTGAAGTCGCCGTGGTCTAGTAGGTAGTGTTTTGGCTTATTAGACATGAGGCCTCGGTTCAAACTAGGGATGCCAATCGGGAAATCCCGAATCACAAAATCCCGGGATTTTCGGGATTCCCAAATCCCGAATCCCGGGATTTTTTAAAACTTGTCCCGGGAATTTTCGGGATTGTAAATTCATACATATACACTTTATAAAGTAATGAAAAAATGGAATCTACGGCATTGTTTTTTATTTAATACTACATTAAATAACAGTCATGTAGTTTTTCAAGTGTATCATGCAACAATTAAGTGAATATTTTAGTTATATCACTCGAGATCGAATTGAATAAGAACCCGACTTCCATTGTTAAAAAGTTAAACGTTGCCCTCGAAGTCCAATAAAATCTGTTAATATAGCTGATGGTTTAGTTAATCAACTTTCTAAATATATAGATTTGATTGAATCACGAGGTTTTAGAGGTGAATAGTTACATATATTCTGCATATAAATAGTGTTCTTAAAAGGAGACACAGATGAATTATTTTTATTTTTGTTACCTTTTGTTCTGTTTTTTTATTTTAAAACATGTATATTGTGATAAAGATCAAAAATTAATGAAATTTTTTAATAAAACAATTGTTTTTAGCTTTTTTTATTAATAGAAAATCCCGAAATCCCGGGATATTTCGGGATTTTTGGATCCCAAATTGTCCCGAAAAATCCCGGGATTTCGGGATCGGGATTTCGAAATCCCGAATCCCGGGATTTTTAAAAATCAATCCCGTTTGGCATCCCTAGTTCAAACCCCAGGTCAGGCATCTCTAACTAAACCAATATTTGAATATCTCTTTGGCGACTTCCTCTCAGCAGATTTCTGGCAAAAATTCTGGGAGTAAATAAAATTTGCCTTGAAAAGTTTCTCAAAAATCTGTCGTTCGGAGTCGACTTTAAACTGTATGTCCCGCCACTCAACTTATAGTCCTAATCTGTCACTGCAGTCTTTGCCTATCTAAAATGGATAATTTAATGGTTAAAAAATATACAGTCCATAGACCGTAAAAATCGGTTATGTCCCAGTTTTTTTCCAAAAGCAGTTCGAATATAATGAAGTCATAATAGACCTTTAAAAAGGCGTCAAATGATCGAATAAAACAATGCATATTTGACCTGAATGAGATCATCAAAACTGTGCTAGTTGTCTAATTGAAATTGTCATCATATCTTCAAAAAAATGTGTCGCATAAAATTTCGTTTCTACATTGTAGTTGATCCATATTACAATGCTGTTTTGCTCCATATGTACGTGGGTATATGTTTTATGTGTTACCATAAATATCTTCCTTTTTATAATTAAATAGCAAAAGTTTTAATAGAACAATTACTTGAATGCCATCTACGTTTATTAGTAACAAGAAATTTTACTTACATTTGACCTTGTTTGTATACATATGTATGTATTTATATTTGTCCTGTAGATTATATAAACAATTTTACGTGTTGCTTTATTGTAACCTCATGGTACAGTGTTAAGTTATTTAAAATGCTTCAATTATAACAATTAGACATGGGACTATGGTGACCTTAGGCTCTCTTTAACTTCCTTAGGAAATTAAAACCCTAAATAGTGTGTAGTTTTTTTAAATTATTGCTAAAACTTTGCTTAAGTTGTAGTGATTTATTTCATGATGTCCTTTAATGAGAGTATTCACTGTATAATGCTTGTAAATTGTGCAACTTTAAGGGTCATGTATAGTTATCAACATGTTTATGTATTTGAATGTGATGTGGGTCTGCGGTTGTAAAACATTCATTTTGTTAAGGCTTAAAAGCCGAAACTCTTTAATTACTTGTTTAGGTCATTAGCAAGAACCGAAGGCTTTACAGCCGTCCCTTCTAAGGCAACTTAATTTGTTGTCCTGTTTTATCGTTGCCCTATGAAAATATGGGCAGTTCGTTAAGGCGGTTGATTCGCTTGTTATTCAACTTGAATGCAATTCAATTCATGCTTAAGTTAACAAATGAGTATAAAATTAAGACTTGGTTACTATATAAGGAAGTCTGGGGAGTCGGTAATATGACACTCGACAACGAACATAATCGCCAGGGTTATAGAAATCCGTTCAAATAACTACGTGCATAGGAACATAAGAATGATACAACCTTTCAGTCAGGATTACGACCTAGCTTCTCACATCACCCATGGTGTGTATGTTAGGTTAGAGGACGTGTACTTGTCAATAAAGACAAGTACAGTACCCTGAGGTCGAATTGACCCATTGTACCAGTGTATGTTAATTTTATACATGAGTGGCGGGATCTACAGTTTAAAGTCGACTCCGAACGACAGATTTTTGAGAGACTTTTTCATGGAAATTTTATTTACTCTCAGAGTTTTTGCCAAAATTCAGCTGAGAGGAAGGCGTTGCAGAAATATTTGTTCATATTTCGTTTCGTTTTTAAGATGTCTGACCTGGGATTTGAACTGTGGCCTTACGTCCAATAAGCCAACACACTGCCTACTATACTACGAAGTCTACTCATCCAAATAACTGTCAACGTTTAGTACAGGACATGAAAAGTGAAGAGTATATCTTGAGATATCGTGTATCTTAGGGTCAAGCTTCTCACCTCACCCATGTTGTGTGTTTAAAAAATTTTTTTGTTTCAAAATGGCAGGCTTGAGATATGAACTCGAATCACATATACCCTGCCCATTAGACTACGGCTACATTTAATTCGTTTAAAACTATCGCATTTCCGTTTATTTGATAATTTAAAGATTTACTCGGTTTATGTTTTGGTTTTTTTTCTTTTTTCCTTAAAGGGTACTTTAAATTCCTTTCGACTAAAACAAATATTTCCTTTCATTATTTTCTTCCACAATTTCCTTAAAATATGTTTGTAAGACTTGCTATGTGGCAAATATCTGCATGTAATGTTACGTTTCTGTGTGTGTTTAACTGTGTGGGCATTTACTCATATTGGAATTAGTGGTTGCTTAGAGGTTTTGCAGCCTTTCAGGAATAACTTGTTACAACTCTACAACGGTTTTGCCTTTTCCCTTATTGAGTTACATGCCATAAGACTTGGCATTTAATTTTCCTTGTACCTTTCAAGTCTATTAAATTTCTTTTGCCTTTTCCTCTCTTGCCTGCCTCGTATTACAACGTATTACGGTTGTATTACATCGGCATAACATGTACGTGTATGTCATAATGAATGTGGTTTTAATAGACTTCATGATATTTTAGACATTTTCCTTCTCACTTCTTCTTGTTCTCATCTTTAGTTTTTATTGTTTTATGTTATCCACAGTTTTCTTTTAGTTGTTTTTGTTTCTTTTGTTGTAACATTTATAATATTATACAATTTAATTTTGATTTATGGGAATTTTATGATAATTTCCCTCCATACTCTGTTGATTATTGCCCCGTTTTTTTCCCCCGTTCATAATCTTGACATTTAAATATTTTTGCTGTTGTTGCTAATATTAAGGGCAAAACAATATAATATTTTTTTTTCTTTTTTTGAAAATGTTAAATATTTTATGTTGTGTGTATGCAAATTTAAAAAAATTATTTTTAATATTTTATTCCCGTTCTTTTTTGCCTTTTAATGTTTATTTAGTCACACGTTTTTTTTAGGAGTGTCTGACATCCCAGGTGTGTTCGTTTCTCAATTTGTTTTATTTCGAATTTTTTTTCAAAATGAATTAAATTCGTGGCCATATTATTGAAATTTATTGCCTGCATCATTATGTCATTAGCAAACGTAACATATTTACCAAAATTAAAATAAGCAATTATATTGTATTTAAAATGCAATAAATATTACAAATTTATTGTCATAAATTATTCTATAGGGTGGGAAATTTAAAAGTTTAAATATAAAAATGCGATAAATAAACCAAAACGATTTGAAATTTGGCCAAATTGTTCCGGTTAAAAATGAAATATTATTTTATTCAGATCGCTGCCGCGACTGGCTTAACAGTATCTCATTCATTTGGGCCAATTTTTGTAAACTTATTCGAGTGTAGTGGGTCGTATCTCGGCAATGGCATCACGAATGTTGACCTTCAAATGCTTAATTGTATCTGGTTTGTCGGCAAAACACTTTTCTTTAACGGCGCCCCACAGGAAATAGTCCAAAGGTGGCAAATCGCAGCCTCTTGGCGGTCAGTTGACATCACTATTTCGGCTAATTAAACGGCCATTAAACGTTTGGCGCAATAAATCGATTGTGGCATGAGATGTGTGTGCAAGTTGCACGATCCTGTTGAATCCAGACGTCGCTCACATCAATACCATGAATAGGGGACACAATAAATCATTTATCGGGTGCGATTTAGTGTACCCCTCGCGCCATCTTCATTTTTAAAGAAATATGGGACAATTATGCCTCCGATCCACAAGCCGCATAAAACAGTCACTCATTGGCTTCTGTAAGACCACGTGTGGATTTTCTGAGCCCCAAATACGGCCATTTTGCTTATTAACGTACCCACTAAGATGGAAGTGAGCTTCAACCGAAAAGATGATTTTTTTTTTTTTTGGCAAAATCGACATCATCGTGCTGTTTCGTACTGGCCCACCTAGTGAAGTGAAAAAAATTGTTTTTAATCGATTCATTATGTTCAGTGGAGATAATATACTGAATTTTGTGACAGAATTGAATGACATAAATACTGGCAGATTCGAAATAACTGATGGCCCACTCTATATTTTATGAACAAATGATAGAAAGAAATAGAAATTGATATTTTAAAAATTTGTACAAAAATTACTCTGTAGCTCTTGGAAGGTTACATATTTTTTATTATCAGTACTTAATTATATAAGTTTGTCAAAGTATTTTTAAATGTTAAGTTAACAGCGTTTGACATTAAGCATCACACATACGTCATCTTAACGCCTATCCATCCATCGAACTTGGCAGAGAAACTGAAGGTGACTGTATGTCAACTCGCACACATAAATAATATACACAATTGGTCATTACAGCCCTGCAGTTAGGATTATGACCTAGCTTTTTTTACCACCCATGTTACGTATGTCTTAATTTTATCCATGAATGCTGGTAACCAGAGTTAAATGTCGACTCTGAACAACAGATTTGAACAACTTTTCATGTGGAATCTTATCTTTGCCAGAAAATTGCAGGAAAAAACCGCTGTCTAGACTATTAGACTACTATCACACCTCGACTACTATTGCCTCAGCCCAAAAACGAGTGTTTTCTGCAATCCATTACTCTCTTTAAAATTTATTTTCTAAAATTGGTTTGATTACTTCTATTCTAAATAAGTTAAATTTTTAATATTTCTAGTTTGAGACATGCACAATGCTTTTAATTTTATTGTTTAATTAAGCCATTAGTCAATTAGAGTTTTGAAATGAAAAAAAAAAAAAAATTTAGAAAGTAATGAAAAAAAAACTTGCATTTATCACGCGATGATTTTTTTAATTCTGATTTTAAATCAAATTAAACATGACTTGTCATGACCTTTACTGCTACAGCAAATTAAGAAATCTTTTTCTCTATATCGTTGAAAAATACAAAACAAATGAATTTCAAATCAATTTTACAACGATTAATAATTGTGTTCTACTGTGTGGATATTTTTAATTTCAGATTTTTTTAATTGAAATAAAAACATGAATACGTATGAGTGATATTTAATTCTTGGTGGTAATGCTCATACGCCTAAATGTACACAACAATAAGCAATTGTATACATTACTTTCAACTATACTGCTTTGAAAAACCATTATACAATTGTTTTTACTCAAAAATGGTGGCATTAGTCAGTACATTAAAAGTCTTTTAGAGATTTCAATGTGGAATTGAAACAAACGAGGATTTACAATAAAATTTTTATTACCACCCCAGTTTAATGAAATTATTTAAGAATTATTTTAAAACATTTTCGAAAACAACGAATGCAAAGGCAGTTCGTTTCTTCGAAAAGCTTGAAATGAGGCGTTGAAAAATTATTTTGTCAGAAATGCTGTTTCAACTCAATCGAAAAAACACTACGTTTGCATTGATCTTTTACAGCCCATGGAAACAGAGACCATACATACATACATACATACTTAATTGGTCATTACAACCCTTCAGTCAGGATTACGACCTAGTTTCTCACACCACTTATGTTGTATGTTAATTTTTTTTATACATGAGTGGCGGGACCTACAGTTTAAAGTCGACTCCGAACGACAGATTTTTGAAAAACTTTTCATGGCAATTTTATTTACTCTCAGAGTTTTTGCCAGAAATCTGCTGAGAGGAAGTCGCCGAAAAAATACTTTTTGTATTTTTGTTCTGATGTCTGGCCTGGGGCTCGAACCCTGGCTTTACGTCTAATAAGCCAACATACTACCTACTAAACTACGGCGACCACAAAACAGAGACCATAATTCGTTATATTTTTTTAATCGTATGAAATCACGCGATCTAAGTTATTATTTATTTTAAATTTTTATTGCGTGTTTGATGGCTTCAGAGGCTTATCGTCTACTATTATCTCTTAAAAATTAATCCATCTAAAACCACCATGAAATAGGTTCCTAAATCTGTATAACCAATATAAATGTGTGTTTGAAAAATAATACTGAGAGTTTCAGCAATATATAGTTTATAGACAGCAATCCATCCTTTGAACTCTTTCCCTAGTTCGTACACATTGCAATGCATTCCTAGTGGAACAAGGGGCCGCAACAAATTTGTATTAATTGTCATACATTTTATTTTAATCCATGATACATCTGCTGGTTGCAGTTCGTTCTACATCTGGTGTTTCCAAGCCTTTGTAAATTTACCAACTCTTCTGGCGTCTGGAAGCTTTTATTAGCTGAGTTGCCTTCTGATAACGCCTCTCAAATTTCTTAACACGTGCTTCAGGTAATTTAATTTGCAGGAGCGTATATCCATCTCGAAAAAGTTTGACAAATTCCATTCCACAGACCATTGTTAGTTGTTCTGTTGCAGGCCAGAACATTCCAAATACAATATGCACAACAGACTTTTAATTTCACCTTCAAACATATTATATTCATAGTGTTACGAAAATCGAAATGGTGTTACATCGTTTAACATTAAAATGATAAACAAAAGCTACAAAAACAAAAGCAATGGACTTGTTAACATGATCAACAAATAAACAAAAAATATCGCAACAACATCAGTTTAAAAAAATGGGATAAGCAAGTAAACAAACTACACTGCAAGGACAAACGTAAACAAAATTCACAAACAACAATAACGTAAACAACATGTTTACATTTATAGAGATTTGGCGAAGGCGAAGTCGTTCTCCTTCAAGAGCATTCATTAGACTGTTTATCCTGTGTTATAAAAGGCAAAACAAAGCAGGCAACGGAGTCAGTAAAAATTCAGTCAATCTTGTGTGAAGACACGTTACGTGTGAAGAGAATAATTTTGGGGGTTGAATCTGATCTCCGTTATATAGATCTGTCGAACAATGGTTAGTGTTTACGCAGAAGAGTATAAAGAAGAATAGGAAACAAAGCAAGTTGTTCTTGCTTACATCAAGTTGTGAACAGAGGCACACAGAATTGTACGAACAATAAATAATTTAATTATAACTGAACATAAATTTATTTTTATTTTTATTTGCCATCTACAAGCTCATATTTCAAACGTTTTTAAAAGGTAAAAACGTAACAATTGCGAGATTGACTATTTTCTTATTATTACTGAGGCATTTCATACTACATTTACGATGACTCTGGAGACGACTTTATGTCTCTTTTCATTGGATTTTTAATGTAAAGGCTAAGGAGCTATTTCGTTTCAGTGCCGTAAGCGATTAGACAGAGGCCGAGATCGAAGTTTGGTCTTTTGAAGATTTTGACGAAGAAACTTTCGAGAACATAGGATAACTATTCCTTTAACTTTTGCAGTTGCACATAGAGAATTTGCCGACTGAATCAATTATGCAAATCGCCGCTTCTAACCTCTGCGACTGACTTGGACGGGTCTTTCAATATTTTTCAGACTTTTGTCTTTTGGTAAAGTCTCCATTTTTATTGCAGAAACGTGGCCGTAGAGAGCATTTTTTTTGATGCAGCAATCCGTACGAACGTTATAAATGCTTTACAATTTCTGGCATTTCCTTATCGAAATATCGTTATTGATTATCTTTAAGATACTGTATTGTAAACTGTTTGCCGCAAAAAATCGTAATATAATGAACTTTAAAGACAAGTTTCCTGCAGAGTTATTGTTATTGTTTGCCTTTACATATCAAACGTCATTATTATGTGAAATTGTGTCTGCAAATAAAAGCCGCCGACAATTGATTTTATTCATCTCTTTCATTGGTTTTCCAAATAATGAATGAGCCTGAGATAATTATAAAGTTAAGTTTAATTTGTAAAACATTTTCCTTAATTGCCAATAATTTTATTTCGAGAATATTTCCACAAAATTAGGAATACTTGAGGCCAAATATAGCGTATAATGATATTTTTGTAGGTCATAAGGTCATAATCAAAAATCCATAAAGAAGTTAAAAAAAGAAGAAAACGAATTTATGTTTCGTGGAAAAGTCTGTTTTAAATATTATTTCGAAATCATATTGCTTCACTATGTGTATGTGTGTGTGTGTGTGTGGTTTATCTAAATTTGATATTTTCATTGTTATTTTTCTCTCATTTTCCCGTCTTTTGTTTGATTTTATTTTTTATATTTTCTCTGTGCAGCATTATCACCAATTATTTTGTGGTTTCACTAGCTGTGGCGGATATGCTGGTGGCTCTATGTGCCATGACCTTTAATGCTTCCGTTGAAATATCCGGCAAATGGATGTTTGGTTCAATAATGTGTGACATGTGGAATAGTTTCGATGTTTATTTTTCAACAGCCAGTATTATGCATTTATGCTGTATATCTGTAGACAGGTGAGTACTATTCAAATATAAACGATACATGGATGTGAACAAACAAAAAAAAATGTTGGAAGTACAACAATTAACCCTTAAGGGATGCATAGAAATTTTTAAAAGTTTATTAAGTCATATGAGAAATCGTTATTAAAGTCGAGAAAATGTTTTAAATATTGGTTTAAAATTGGGAACTCACCCTTCATGGGGAATCCATTAATTAATATTGTTTTATTTTTTCAAAACCTTTTAAGGGTTAATCATGAAATTACACATCCATAGCTATTGTTTACATGCATATATGCAATAATTTATTTGGTTTTTATACTTTTTTTTTTGGTTTTTTTGTAATTTATTCTCCTAAATAATGTGTGTGTGCTGTTGTAAATGTATGTGTGTTTTGGTTTAATCTCTTGTATTATTTACAGATATTATGCCATTGTCCAGCCATTGGATTATCCTTTAATTATGACACACAGGCGTGTATTTATTATGCTGATTATTGTTTGGCTAGCACCGGCGCTTCTATCATTTCTACCCATATGTTCCGGTTGGTATACGACCAGTGAAAATTGGCGTTACTTGAAATCAAATCCTCACGTAAGTTTCTCTCTTTCTCTCTTTAAACACAAAGAACAGTTTTTCGTTCTTTGTTTTTGTTTTTTTGTTTTAGCTTGTGTGTAATTAATTGGTAATAGAAATGAAATGAATAGCTACGGCCGGGCCGGCCTTATAATTATTGTGTTACTTTTACTTACATCATGTAGAAAATCTATAAAAATTATATTCAAACGTCGAATATAAATGGGTTTGAGTAAATTGTTACTCGTGTACTCAAACATACATATGTACATACGTGTGTAATAAATAAATGGAGTTGTATAATTACAACTACTACTGCTACATGAGCCTGGCCATAAACTAACTTAAAAAGGAAATAATTTTCTTTCTAATGGTCTCAAGTCATGATTTTTCTTGTTTATATACGATCCTGATGGTGGCGTTTAAATCGATTTATGATTATAAACGTTGCAAATTATACTTTTTTATTTTATTTCCCGCAAAATATTTCATTTTGATTACGAAAGTATGAAAACGATAAAAATATTTATGATGCATAAAAAAGTATTTTTTAAGTCTTGATTTTTTCAGATTTTAAATTTTTATTCCTTTTTTTATTAGCCAATATTATATTGGGTGACTATCGTAAAAATTAAAGAATTTTTGTAAATTTGTAACGTTTATTGTGAAATATTGGCAGTTGCCGTAAGATTTGTATTTTATTTACCAATTTTTGAGGCGACATATGGCATCTGCCCTAATTTTTTAAATCCAAGTCGACACCCATATTTTGTAGTGCAGCATTGCAACAACAAATTTTAGTCAGCTGAGCCATGCCCTGGCAGGTCCAGTTAATATTTTCTAGTAATATATAACGTCATGATAACATTACCCAATACATGGCCACCTTAATACCTTAATTATTCCAATAAACAAAAGGCAACCCTATCATTATAGAAACTGCAATGGCCGAGCTCTATTACCTGATTAAACAAATTAATTAACGAAACTGAATGAGTCTCCGTAGTCTAGAAAGTAGTGTATTGGCTTATTAGACGTAAGGCCGCGGTTCAAACCCCCAGGTCAGACATCACAACAAAATACAAAAAGTATTTCTTCGGCGACTTCTGGTAAAAACTCTGAGAGTAAATAAAAAATTGCCACGAAAAGTTTCTCAAAAATCTGTCTTTCGGAGTGGTGAGTGGTGTGAGAACCTAGGCCGTAATCCTGACTGAAGGGTTGTAATGGCCAATTATGTATGTTTGCATGTAATTAACGAAACTGAAGTCATAATAAGAAGATAAAGATGCAACTTCTTAAAGGAACTAGGTTAGGTTAGGTATGTTGGCGCACTTTCATTGAAGAAAGAGGTCCCATTTAGGCCTTCATTTATGCCCATTGTGATATTACAATCAATATTTAACCTGGTGATTAAAATTCCTTGAAGAAAACCAACCCAAGTCCAAAATAAATCTCGCTTTTACAGCAAACTTTGTATTACAGAGCTCGGTCAAGAATGTCAGAAAGAAGGGGGGGGGGTCAAAACCCTGATTCTTTTTATGATAGGATTAAAGCCCTGCTACTTGAGATGAAGGACAGTCTCTTCGTTATCCTCACATTCATAGGTCCTGCGAAAGTCATTGAACGAAATGCAAAGTCTTTCGTCGTCTACTAGTGGCCAGTAAGAATCACTATTTTGCGAAAGATGGCCATGCGATATAAGGATAGATGTGAGTCGGTCCTTTTCTTACTTATACGTGTCCAGCAGAGTCTAACAATAATTCATGAACTCTCTTGCTATCAACGAGATTTGGGCTCCCTGTAAAACGAGTGTATACCGTTGAATACAACTGAGACAATCGGAATAGCTATGCCCTGTAATATATCGGAGATTGCGAACTCCGCTCCGGTTCTGGTCAGTTCATTAGCAATGCAATTTCCAGTGATATCCCTATGTCTCGGAACCCGTATAAGAGTTACGTTAGAATGATCTGCAATTTTCTTAATAAGTTCTCGGCATTCATGGAAAAGGACAAACGTTAAAAATACTTTCGTTAGGGACTTAATCGAAAATTGGCTGCCAGTGTAAATCAAAATATTTTTAGGGATAATCTGGCCACCCAAGAAGCAAATGGCCATGAATTCCGCTTGGAAAAAAATACAGTGCTTAGGCAAGCTATAAGAAGGTTTAGTATCAGAACCCTTAATAAAAATATCACAGTCCACTCTGCCATTTAAAGGAACTGAAGCAATAATAAAATATTCGGTCACCATGGCATTGATTCGTCCGCTTTACATACGGTTTTTTGAGTAACGGAGTACCGTCCGTAATGATTCAATGGAAAAGTGATTCTCTTAATGGAACCCATCAATATTTCGACTTTTCAAATCAGCAGAAGAGCGCTTCAGATTTACATGCTGTCCTTCACATTGTTCCTTCAATTTCTTCAACACCCTGTTTCATTGCAAAATAACACTTCCATTCGTTATAATCTGTTAATATTCACACGTCTTATAAGTGTATGTGTGGCTTATATCCATAGAAAATCGTTTCTTTTTCTTTTCTCTTCTTTCTTTCTAATTTTACTACTTATTTATGGTAGAAGAGCACATAACACTTCTTTATAAGAAAATAACCTCCAGCCCACACATAAAGCTGACTGAAATTGATGGCAGCAGCGACAACTGTCTTAAAAGGAAATTCTAATTTAGTTGTTGTTGTTGTTTTTGTTGTTTGTGTTTCCTTATTTTTTATTTTATTTTCACTTCACTCTCTAAATCACAAGCAACCTGTCTTTCTGGCAGGAATTCCACATTTACCAGTCATTGCATGACATTCACAGACACTTTCATGCTTCATGTACAAGTAGAGAGAAACGTTAGAAGTTAAGGATGAGTTTTCACTTTTTTTTCTCTCACTCCGTGCCTTTCTTAGTTTTCTGAACATTATTGCTGTTGTTGTTCTTATACATTTTTACTCTTTAAGATTTAATATGAATGGATAAGTACAAGTACAAGTATGAGTACGAATAGTGTGCTCTTAGACTACCTTGACATACTATAAGATATTGTTGTTGCTGTTGTTGCTGTTGTTGTTGTTATATTTATTATTAAATACCAGTATTTCAAGGGAAAGTCTACTTTAGAGAATATTTTTTTATTTAATGAAAATTGAAATTAAACATGATGAATGAATTTTAAAATTTTGATTAGTTGGATGTGTAGTACACGAGTTTCTAAAAATAGAAATTCGTTAGAAATTTCATTTTAAGGGGAATGGTTTTAGAATTTTAGAATTCATTTTGGAAGAGTTGAAGAATATTTTGCAAATATTTTAAAACCACAAGAGAATAACGTGTTCAACATTATGACTAAGCATATATGGATTCTGCTACGCAAATAGAAAAATTCTAAAATTTAAGTTTAGTCAAGTAAAAGGAATACTGCGGTTGTCTTTACAGAAAATGAATTTAATTTTTGGACTAAAATTTAATTGAACTTGGCTAAATAATTGTACTTAAAGTTTAATAAGACTGAATAGAATTGATTGAAGTCGAAGTAGTGTAGTAGTTAGCGTGTTGACTTTTTAGACGTGAGGCCTCGGTTCAAAACGAAATATTAAAAATATTTCTTCGGCGACTTCCTCTCAGCAGATTTCTGACAAAAAATTAAATTAAATTGTAATGAAATGTTTCTTAAAAATCTGTTGCTTGAAGTCAACTTTAAACGGTAGTTACCGCCACTCATGTTAGAAAATTAACACACACAACATATAGTGATGTAGAGAAGCTAGGTCGTAATCATGGTTTGAAGGGTTGTAATAACCAACTATGTATGTATGTATGTAAGTCGATTTGTGGTAAAAAAAATTTTTTAATTTTCTTTACAGAAAATCGTATTCATTTTTAAACTAAAATTAAATTGAACTTGTTTTCGTGGCTAAATCTTTGTACTTAAGGGGTTAATAAAACTAAGTAGCATTGATTGATGTCATTATCTCCTGATTGGTAACCAATGTTTTACGGTTAACCCTTCTAAAAATACTTTTAACTCCTTATCTCAACATAGAACCCATTTCGTCTGGTCCTGCTGCACAAGTATGAGTATGCTTTATTTGCAAGACTCCTGTTATTTTTTTTTTCAATTCTGAATGATTAGACTTTCAAAGGTCTTAACAAATTAATAAAAAAAATTTTTTCCCTTCATAAAACCATTAATTGCTGTACTATGGCTATAATTTACTGCCATATTCGCTAATATCAATTAATTTTCTTGATAAAGACTTAATAACAACAAAAACTATCATTTAGCCACACATACGCATATATTAAACGAAATTAATTTCTGTAGAAAATAGGAAAAATTACTCACCATTTGTTATTCTAGGCAAAAAAAAAAATACAAAATGATTCACCATTCGCTAATAATGTTGTCTAGTTAAGCAATAACAAGGCAATTAATTTTATGCGTTAAACTCGTAGCACATACAGTAACTATAAATGCCTCCGAGATAGGTTAGAAGACACATGTTTGTTTTATGCTGAATAAAGTTTCGAAATTGTATTCTTTTTACGAATAATTTCCATACTGGAAAGCTCACAGAGCCATTAAATATGTCTGTAAAGTTTAGCCAAAAGGTCATTGCTTTCCTATCGGTTTGAAAGTAACAAATTTGAACAATTTTATCTTAGGTGTAGTAAAACAAAATCCATGAAATGGATGGCATTATATGTGATAGGTTTTAATTGATCCAATTAAGGCCAAATATGTATTGGTATGTTCAATAACTTTTTGCCACTCTAAGGCATTAACCCCTTTTGAAACCCTCGTTTGTACAGAAACCCTTGCCCCCTACAAAAATAATAACCAAAATCCGCTTATAAGGGTTCTCCATTAAAAAAAAACACACGCATTTATAAAGCTATGATTACGATGACACTTTTTTCATTAATGCTTGGGTCCTGTCATTAAAAACGACATACAATATAATATAAATAACCATCTTCGGATTGGTTGTAGCAGTCGATACTTTTAAGGTAGTTATCTTTACAATCAGATTTCCGGCAGTACCTCGTCCATAACTTGATAAATATTGACATTCAAATGCTCCAACTTTAGAGGACTTCCCCCGTACACACGGTTTTTGTCGTATCGCCACAGAAAAAAGTCTAATGACATCAAATCACAGAATATGAAACGTTGCATGTACGGAACTGAAAATGGAATAAGTTGCATGGCATGTGGCACATAATTGGTTATTCCAATCCATCAGTCAGAATGGCGACCTAGCTTCTCGCAACACTTACATATATTGTATACGTTAAAAATGCACGTTGAATGGCGGCACCTACAGTTTAAAGTCAACTCCTAATCAAAAATTTTTGAGAAACTGCTCATGGCAATTTTTATTTCCTCTCAGAAATCTGCTGAGATGAAGTCACCGACCAAATATTTTCTCATATTTCGTTTTGTTGGAGATGCCTGACCTGTGGTTTGAACCATGGCCTCACGTCTAATAAGCCAACACACTACCTACTAGGATGTGGCGACTTGGAATCGCACACCATTCAGTAAATAATTTCCAGATGCAAGACAAAAAAATTTAAAAATCGTTTTCCTATATAGTGCTCGGTTTTCCTAGGGTATTTTTATCAAAAAAATTCCAATAATACCTCCAGACCATAAAGTGCATCAAACTGTCCCTGGCAATTGCCATTCTACAATCACTTTTCCATTCAACGAACCTCATGAAAATTAACCCATAATGAGCCGTAAAATATGTTTAGTTACTGAGGGCGCCTTGGAATCGGTAAATTTTAATTGTCTGTGTAGATAATTGTGGTGTAAAATACTTGCGATAATACTCTGTTTGACCCTATACGTCAATAGCTGGAGTTTTAGCGCAAAAGAATGGTTCAAACTGATCCCAATAAAACCCAAAGAAATATTTTTCAGACTACCGCCGTTTTCAATTTAAGTAGTAAGTACGATAGTACCATGCATTAGCTATTCGACATATAAGGCTTTTATCGCATTATTTCATCCTAAAGCCCTCTTTAAAACAGCGTTATTCGATAGTATAGTGAATATTGTGCTAATCTGCGAGTGTCACAAACTAAATTTCCTTTCCTCCCCATAACTTATTTTCGGGTATGCCAGTGTAATGCACTGCATTAATAGGGGTCATCCCTTGAATGTTGGTCTCAATTAAAAAAAGGTGATTGAAAATAACAGGGTTTAGTTAGGGTAGTAATGACTAATATTGTGTGTGTATGTAGTAATTTGTGTAGGTAGTAATTACTAATTATGTGTTCTATTGGTTAGCAAAATAGAAACGATTTTTGTTCTTTTCTGCAGAATGGGAAGCATTCATGGGAAGCATTCATTTAAATGCTTGGTCAATAATTAAAAAACTGGCAAAAAATAAAATAAAAAATAATAGAACACCTTTCTTAAAGCTAATAAAGAGCCTGATATAGAATGTTAATATGATATATTGGAAGAATAATCGAATTTCTCTTACTACCCATTATATTGGAATAATGTTTGGTTTTATAAAAAAAAACAAAATGAAGAAAAAAAGGAAACAATAATTATGTTACTGTTCACCATAAACCAGCATCCTGCCCTCATTATGGTTATAATATTACAGAGAATATTAAATAGCACAAGAGATTGTACACAACACTCTGTAGGGAAACATTTTTCAAACTTTGTTTTACAAGTCATATTACAGTGCTGCTTAAATAATGGTTATCCATGGCATTTCTTAATTACTTATTAAATCTATTTAAAGAAAAACCAATTATAGCTTAGCCCTCTTTGATAGAAAGCACTCAAGTGTAATAATAATTGCATTGGCCAATACTATAGCTAGTTGGAGGAGTGACATTTGAGAGTGAAAATATTTTGCTATTACGGTTCTACACACACAATTTGCTATTCTAATGCAATAATTTACTTGTTTATCTTTCAGTGTTTGATTTCTTTATGTATTAAACTATATTTGTCCAGCACTGTAAACACCATTTTATTTTTAGCCTTCAAACACATGCTACATTGTATGCCTTAATGCTAATGCATATGTATTTGTGTAATTGTATGTATGTGAGTTAATTTTTTACTTCTGATAGTTTCTGTTTACTTATGCCGTACCTGCAGGCAAGCATTCTTTCTACACAATTCAATTCTTTACTTTACTTCATGCTTTATTAGTATTTTCCTTTCGCATTCCCTCTCTCTCTGTCTCTCTCTCTCTCTCTCTCTGTGCCCTGCTATTATAGGATATTTAATGTATTTTCTCGTATTTGATATTTGTAATGCATTTGTTTACACACACAATAAGTTAAAGGTAAGTGTGCCATATAAGATCAGATGTGATGTGATGAGATGAGGTGAAATGAAATGAGTCCTATACAATCAAATTATTTACTCTGTTGCCTTGTGGCTGTTGTTGTTGTTGTTTGTTTTTACCTGTGGAAATTGATTTACAGAGAGAGAGAGAGAGTATGAAATGCGTTTACACTATAACAAGTTTTCTTAATGTATGTTGATAGTGTTGGGAGTGTATATAAGTATACGTATAATGGATGGTGGTAAGTGTGTTATTGAATTAGTGTTGCCGCAGTGTTTGAGAAATGAATTGTTAAGTGCTAAACGCTTTCTTTAAGGAAAAATAAAAGCATTTTGATTTACTTTAGAAATGTTTTGGAATCAGTTTTGTTATGGCATATTTACTGTTTGAACCTTTATGGGAAAAACTTCTTTACATGACACTGACTTCTGTCCTTTATTTCATACATTTTACTGGAGGGATTGAGTTAGTAAATAAATGGGAATTTAAACTTCATCAGATCAGTGTTCTGAATGTCTCAAGATTGTCGCATGTGGCTGACTTGAACAGATCTTAGGTGTTTTCATTATATGTATCTTTGTTTCGTTTCAGTTTCATTAATCCAGGTTTTTCAGGAGATCACTGTCAAGGAGATCTGTCAATGCCTAGAAAAAATGGCTTCAGTGGAAATTAATTGGTTTGTTGTACGAACTATAGTGGTGAAGAGCTTTGTTTCTTACCAAAAGTAAAATACCAATGGACAGCATAATGGAATTACTTTCAAACTAGCAACAAGTAGTGCAAGTAATAGGGCCTTTTTGTCTTGAATTGACAATTTCATGCATAAATATAGAATTTCTTTGCATTACATGTTATATACATACATACATATATACCAGAGATCAGCAATGAGTATTCAAAAGGCTGAGTAGAATCGAATCATACTCATAATTTCTGTTGCTTATACGCATTCATACTTATTTTTCTATAATACTCATACTACTCATATTCAAAGTTTGAAGTACTCATCATACTCATACTTAATAACACGTATGATGTTATTGATTTCGACTCTCCATGACTCAACATTTACAAGAATCACAAAATAAGTATGATTCGCGTTCGAACACTACAATACTCACTAGAAGGTTCTGTGTTTGCTTTGCTTGCTGTTTTTTACGGTGTTCAGATATGCACCTATATTGCATAAGTCGCAATAAACGCCATTATTGAGCTCAATATTTCATATAAAGTTTCAATTAATAATTGCGCAATAAATACGCAAATTGTTAGAATATTGAGTAAAACTTAAAATGCAGCACTGTCATAAGCGTGTTTAGTGAGCATATTGCAATTAACCGAATACTTTCTAAAACGACAAACAAAAAAAAAAATAAAGCAATGTTGTTGAAACAACCAGCTGTTTTGTTTACCAGCTGTCAAATGAATATTGAATAAGCAGCTGAATTGCGTTTATTATTATGTGTGAACACTTAAAATATTGTACTCAATAAACCGAATATTCACTCAATAAAAGTGCATAACTGAATATAGTATTTCTATTTTTCTTTCTTCTTTTTTTATAAATGCTACAACAACTAAAACTATAAATTTTGATGAATGATTCGAATCACTCGAATCATTTATGAGTATCATAAGTATTTTTCTAAATTTATGAATCTGAATGAGTAGGCGTATGACTCAAATATATTTCGAATGGTATGAGTTTGAATGTTAACGTTGTATTCATATTCATTGTACTCATACTTATAAATCAACGTTGTAGTGTGTACGAATGAATCAGAGTAATTAAATTTCAATATTGTTGACTCACTTCTATTCAAAACTTCATGAGTGTTACTCATAAGCGAAAAAACGAGTCATTGCTGGTCTCTGATATATACATAATTGGTCATTACAACCCTTCAGTCAGGATTACGACCTAGCTTCTCAGATCACTTGTGTTATATGTGTTAAATTTTAAACAGTGGTGGGACCACTCACTAGGCTTGTCGGATGTTTTTTTATGGCAATTTTATTTACTCTCAGAGTTTTTCCACAAATCTAATGAGAGCAAGTCGCCAAAGAACCGTGGCCTCACCTCTAAGAAGCCAATATACTATCTACTAGACTACGGCAACTCCTTAAATATGCAGCAGATTATTGTAAAAAATTCAACATTATTACTGTAATGACAAAAACTTAATTTTTCCCGTACAATTCCTTTGCCTGCCTTTAATTTCGACACATAAAAAATTTGGGCCTAAAATGAATATTTATCGAGTTAATTAAACTTTAAACTAATGCTGTCATTTCGTCTTGAAACACTTGTTAGCATTACTCGTTTACATAATAATATATTCATACGAACATAATATTATTCATTGAATTCCATCATAAGCATGTGAAACTAAAATTTATTTATGGAAATCAGTGACAACATATGCTAAGTGTTTATTTAGTCATACAACTGCTAGCAGCAGGATACAAGTAAAAGTTTTCTATTTCAGTATTAAAGAAATCTTGAGCTTACTGCGGAAACTATAATCTTCTTAATGAATTTAGTTCTAATTAGTTTAAATCAACTGTTAAAGTTCTTAAGTATACGCAAATATTTTAGAATGTTTATTAAAACTTTAAATCGATTAAGTTCTTAATATTACGCGTATGCTTATGACAGTAAATATATGTTAATTCTTTAAATTAAAATATTGTTTAGAATACCGAAATAATTATATTCCCAAATCATATTACATGGTATGATAAATAGAGTAACGCTATAAGGACGATTCCAAAGTAAAAGTTTGCTAGAAAGACTTTGCAGGAATACATCAACAGATGTTTTCAGCAAATTCGTAACTTATAATTAATTTTAGTGTCTATTTAGTTTAAGATTTAAGCATATTGAATAAATAAATAAGCATATTAAATAAATAAATAGATTGGATCTCCTCTACTTCAACCTACCTACCTACTTACTTAGTTATCATCTGGTAGCACACTTCCTTGCATTACTTGGACGTCTAAAAGAAAGTTTATATTTGGCATTCATTAAGAAATAAACAAACAAACAAAATTAAGCGTTTCTAGAAACATGCCTTTGAGATACTTTGTGCATTCAGATTGAGTGTTATTTTCTTTACATAGTTGACGTAATGTATGCACATCGAAAGGAAATTGATGTTCAATGTAAAACCATAATTTCTGTAGAGTGTCTATAAAAAACCAACGCATCCTTTTACACAACATAAAGTAACTCAATCACAGTAATGTCACAGGAAATTTAATAGAAATGGGTTGTTAAAAATAAAAATTGAAAAGAAGAAACCTTAAATGGTATTGCATACGATGAGCGTCAAAATAAAGTGTACATCAGCAAAGGGTTACAATTTAGTTTATACTGCAGTTTTTCAAAACGAAAGGCGGTTTAATATTTGAGAAGGTCATCGTTGTCTAGTACATAGTGTGCTGGCGTATTAGACGTGAGGCCTTGATTCAAACCACAGTCCAGATATCTCGAACAAAACGAAATATGAAAAATATTTCTCGGCGATTACCTTCCAGCAGATTTCTGCTAAAAACTCTGAGAGTAAATAAAATTACCATGAAAAAGTTTCTCTGAAAAATCTGTCATTCGGAGGCAACTTTAAACAGTAGGTCCCGCAACCCATGCATAAAATTATCACAAACAACATAAGGGATGTAAGAAACTAGGTCGTAAGCTTGACTCAAGGGTTTTAATGACCAATTATGTATGTATGTATGTGTATGATATATCACCAAAATTTCTTATTTTTTTTCAATAACCTATTGATGCCAATATAACGTCGTTCAAAGGTTCACCAAGGCCTCTCTTGAGGGAAGGCATTTGAAATGTTCAATTTTCCATAACTTTGGCCCATAATCATGGACCGATGGCATGGGTTATGGGTTATATGCTTATTCTCATACATCTTAAACTTCAGGACTTGTCACAAGAAAAAGTCTGACAGGATCAAGTCGCTTCATTTCGGTAGTCAATTTCCATTACGTTCACCATGCTCTCAAATCTCTAGTGCAGAAAAACCAATGTGACTGAGCTGTGTGTTGTAACCACCTAGGGTTGGCATCCTGATCATTCACTTCAGGCCAAAAGAAGTTTGTAATCGTCGGCTTATAGTGATTGCCGTTGCCTTACCAACAAAGTCGCCATAGTCTAGTAGGTAGTGTGTTGGCTTATTAGGTTCAAACCCAAGGTCAAACATCTTCAACAACAGCCTGGCTTCAAATCCCAGATCAGAGATCTCCAACAAAACAAAACACGAAAAATATTTCTTGGGCGACTTTCTCTCAGCAGAACAACGTTGTTCTAAAACGACTTCTTATTTCAAAATCAAAATTCTATTTTAAAATTAAATATTTCTACCAACTTCTAAATAAATGAACTCTAATCTTTATTTCCCATTTGTTGTTTTGAAATAAAAGCCTGGTCTTAATTCAACTTTGAACTTTTCCTCAAATTAATTTAAACAAAGTTGAGAATGAGAAATGAAAGTTAAAAATAAAAATGAAAACATTTACACAAAAGATATCATTATATTGGCATTCGTTTAATTGAATTTTTATGTCAATTACCAATGTGCGTTTCATGTACACCACACCAGTGGAGTGGGCTGGTGGCATCATCCATTAAAATCCTTAAGGAAATTTGCCGGCTAAATTAAATGATTGAATGAATGGCAATAAGAGAGAGAAAGCAAATGAATTAATGGATCAATTGTCTTACTTACTGGTTGACCAGTTCATTAAAATATTTTATTCTGCCATTCAGGCTCACTTTTCTTACAGGTTCCATGGAAAAGTTTTAAAAGAAAAAAGAAAATTTTTTTAATTTTCTTCTCAAACAGCTGAAGGCTAAACTTTCAATGCACAAAAGAAAGTGGGAGTTTAAATTAATATAAATGAACTTTAAAAGGTCGAAGTTATTATTTGTTTTTCTTTAACATGTTTATATCAAGAAATTTTTTATGAAATTTTTAACAGAAATTTTTATAAAATTTCGTTTAATGCTTTAATTTTTTGTTTTTTAATAGAATCCTTTAAGATGCCTTAATTCGAATTGTTTTAAATTATTGTTTATTTGCTTAAAGCAAAGTAATTGAATAAATATTTAATAAACAAAAAAAAAAAAATATTATCGTTTATATTTAGTTATCTAGGATAAGCGCTCACACTTGCCACGCACATACATACATACATACATACATTATGCACAGATGAAATCAAAATAAGCATCGAAGGATAAATGAAAATGTAAATCTATCCTTGAATTATAAATAATAAAATCGAGTCGAGAGCGAGTGTTGCTTCCATGTTCTCATATTTAGCCCTCTCTACTCTGCTATTCCCTTATGTAAGTACTTACGTGCAGATTTGCTCATTTACTGTATAAATAGAAATTGAAATTCATACATTTAGACTACATTCGATGTTTGCTAAATAGAAGTGTTTACATAACATACCACCGATCAAAAGGATAATATCAACATACATACATCCATACATAATTGGTCATTACAACCCTTCAGTCAGGATTACGACCTAGTTTCTCATACCACTTATGTTGTGTGTGTTAATTTTATACATATGTGGCGGGACCTACAATTTAATGTCGACTCCGTACGACAGAGATTTGAGAAACTTTTCGTGGCAATTTTATTCACTCTCAGAGTTTTTGCCAGAAATCTGCTGAGAGGAAGTCGCCGAAGAAATTATTTTTGTATTTTGTTTTGATGTCTGGCCTGGGGCTCGAACCCTGGCTTTACGTCCAATAAGCAAACACACTACCTACTAGACTACTGCGCCTAATGTCAACTACGTCAGCAAATAAAAATCAGGCAGCGTTTGATCGAAGTTGGATTCAATGTTGAATACTAGTACATTTACTCAGTGCGCTGTACAGATGGATAAACTTGTTTAATGAAACTGAAACAAGAAATAAGAAAACGGGGGGAATAATGAATAAAAAACTGCCCATACTGTTTTGTTTAGACGAGTTGCAGGAATCACGATAACAATACTGTGCATTGCTATCCTTATACAAAGAAGTCTTTTCATTTATTCGCTTGAAAAGCTGTTTAAGAAGTTTCCACTTAAATAATCAAAAGGAATAGCCTTTCGCTTAACTATAAAATATTGTATAATGACGGCACTAGGGATCCGGCACTATGGATCCGGCACTACAGACCGATGCCAAAAAAACGTTTGCTTATTAGCGTATATATACATAATAGACGGTCTGCTAATGTTGGGATACCGTAGAAATCTTTCGTCTTATGCTCCCAAAAATAATGTTAATCAAAACAACTTACCCTTGGCTCACCTAGAAGGAAACATTCTTCTCATTCTCAAAGGACTAGATTTTGTGCGCAAATCGTAAATATTTTGAAATCGTGAAAGCAATAATAGTAGACGAACTTTTCATGTGTTTCTGCCTCTTGCGAGTGTACGCCTGTTGGTCTCACCAATCGATGACAGGGCTTCCTCCATTTGGTTCAAACCAGACAAAATCATTCTCTACGCCGATTTCCGCCAATCCTAGCATCAAATACCCTTAATAAGACCCTAAAATTTCATCGCAGTATTATCGGTATCACATCCCTCTATTCGTACCTAGAATTATACCTTAGATCTGGCTTACTCATCAACTCTCTGTTGTAAACGAATCACTGAAATAAAGCAACAATGCTGGCATACATATTTGAATAACATTTGTTAAGTATTTCCACAACGGTAGCAAATCTCTATTTTCGTTTAATTTTGTATTCCGTTTATTTTTCATATATTTTTTTTCATGTTTTACTTAAGTATTAAAAAAGTTTCACATTGCTAATTAGTTGATGACAGCTGTTAATAAATATCCACACAACACAAGTGTGTTAAATGTGCTCGCTCGCATTCATATGCTGCTTGCTCGCATTGTATGTCACTGTGGTAGTGTAGTCAGTGGTCAGTAATAAATATTTAATTTTGTATTCAATGCTACGCTCTCTCTCTCTCTGTGCTCGTGTGCATGTATGTGTTTATAATACAGCAGTTTATATCGAATACAAGGAATACTTATGAAATAATCACTTACTATGCTTATGTTACCACAATAACAACAACAACAATAATAATAAACATTTGATTTTGTATACACACAAACACAACCACATAATAACATTAGTAATGCAAAATATGTGTATAAATATAACAAATCTTAACACAAACAAAAACAACGACAGCAACAACAACAATAATGTATACTAAGATTAAATTAAATTGTTAAATGATTAAACAATTTGAGAGTGAAAGACAGAGAGAGAGAGAGGCAGAGGGCATAGCATATGTGTTTAATTGAATTTTATGGATATTTTATTACAAAATATTTTATAAACGCATTCATTCAATTCGTAAAATAATCATTCATAATCATAAAACTAAATGAGAAATTTTAATTACGAGCAACAAGAATTTTTATTAAAAAATATTACAAAAACAAGGCACATCCAGGCAGAAGCATTTCATATACGAAAGTTGAAAGTGTTAATGTGTTATGAAAATAATTTATTTTTGCTAAAAAGAAAAAAAAAGGAAAAATAATTATGATTATTGACATTTGATTGATTGTTTGAATGGATGATTTATTAAATTCATTGATCTTTTATGACAGGCTTACATGTAATTTAAGGTAAAGCCAGAGTGATGGAGGGGATGTATTAAGAAAATATTGAATTCACTTTAAGGCTTTTGAGGGGAAAAATAAAATTAAAAATAGAACAAATAGAAATCGGTATTTAAAAACTGTTATATTTGCAATAAATTTTTAATTTTTAATTAAATTAATTCGAATAATTGAGCGATAAATATAGCAGGATTGTGAACAGTTTTATAAGAAATCTTACATATTAACAGCAACATTTCCACAAAACAAATCGAGTTTATAATTAATAAAGGGTGATATTTTGTCAGAAATATTTCGTTTCGTTCGAGATGTCTGACCTGGGATTTGAACCGTGACCTCATGTCTAATTAGCCTACAGACTATCCACTACACTACGGCGACTTCAGTTTAAAGTTTATTTCATCCAAATATTACGCCATTCCCCAGTGTACTCTAGTTTTGTCATACTTTTTCCGTAACTTACATCAGTATCTCACTAATAAAAGATTTCGTTTACCGCTAGAATTGTTGCCGGCTTGTTTCTGTACACGAGGAACTTCACTTCTCCCCAAAAAAAAAAAAAATCATATAAGTAGATCATATTGTATTATTGTTTACCAAATTCATCTTTCATTAAATTCAGCGTTGTATCACCGTCTCGTTGAAACGATAAACCAACCAAATAGAAATCTTTTTTTTCCCAAAATAAATCAGTAATATTCGCAAATTTTATTACGTTTTTGTCGACTCTTCACACCAAGTTAAGATCAAAAACGATCTTAAACAATGAAGATCGTTTTCTGCATTCAATGACAAATCGTGTGTCTCGTTGTACTACAATTTCTTAGTTACCCTGCTCACGAAGGTTTTTCTGCATTCATTTCATGACTTTAATGCTATAGTAAGCAAGTAATGTGCTATTGGCTGTATATTTCTACTCTTCGAAGACTTCATTCAAATTGTCCTGTCCCACGCATATTGCAAAAAACAAATGCCATAACCTTGCAAGCAGCTGAAACAGTCTTCATTTCATTTGAACACAATTCTATCAGTCATGTTCACTGCTCTGACTGTTCCTATCACTCAGACAGGAAGTTCTGAACCAATGGGCCATCCAAAGGTTCACATGCGGCACCTATTTTCCACCAAGTTTTCTCATCATCAAATTTTCGGTCAATATTTCGTGTATTGTATGTACGCTCAAATGCTCTAGCCAGTTACACTACTTTGTAAGCAGACTAGCTGGCTCGACGGCTAGGCAATCAGTGATCCTATCGTAAAAGGCACTCCGTCAAACCATGAATGAAGTTGGATAATGACCCTTTTCCTTTCCCTTTGCTTGCAAAATTTTTCTGTCCAAGTTATCAGCGTGTCTGTCATTTTTCCATGCCAATTTTTTTCTAAGCTGCAATCAACAAATTCGCCACACAGGATTTGAGAGAACCCAGTTCCAAGTCTTTTGTAATAATGGACTTTCGATAAACGTTGATCTCTCGGGTCGAAATTCTTTGTTTTCGGTTTATTGATTTCACAGTTTTGCGAATGGATGGCACGCCCGGTATCAGTCTTTATCATGTTAGTCTCCTCCAACAGTTTTATATACCGGGTAACGAACACGCGGCTAATTACAAGAGTCTAATAACACTTAACAGCGATACGTTTTCCGTTAGTGACCAATCCACGGTGAAAACTGAAATAATTTTGTATTTCCCGTAGAGTACGATGCTTGACAGATATTTCTTAACCCATGTAGTAATAACGTGGTCATTCACTACTTCTATTACAATGGGCGTGTTTAGTGTTTCTGTAGCTATTAAGCATTGTGTTCTGATCCTTATCGTTTCATCATCATGTTAGGAATTTATCTTCCTTTTATTTACAATGTCTTAAGGCTTAGGTTACTTTGAGTTTAAATAAATTGATGCCTTGACAACATCCTGTTTAATAGGTAAATAGTTCGTGTAAGGTTTATTTACAAAATTGAGCTGAATTCGAGTTATTTAAAATTGCTGGCAATTTATTTACGAAGAAAAAAAATAAAAATAAACATCACCATGACATTTAAATTAATTTCTGTATTTAGCAAATCATTGTCTAACAATAAATAAATTGGGGTGTTTTATTTGGGTGTATCGGCACATGGAATGTGGACAACCTTAATTAATTTATTGGTTCTTTTAAATGAATTGATTGGCTTTTTAAAATTCAATTACAAGTGCTGACAAGCAAACGCACCTCCTCCAACTCATGCCTCATTTTAAAACATACTCGCACATTAAATATTTAACGCTTAAATTATACATATTTTTGTTGTTGTTTCTTTTTTTCGGTTTTACTGTGCAGATGTAATTTGACGACAAGCGTGCATTAATTAAAATTTTCATTTGGGCGTGATGAGCATTTAACGGCAAAACAGAAAAAAAAAGAATTAAAAATTACTCATACGCCAGCTGGTGTCAACACTTTAGCTGAAAGCAAATATGAAATTAAAAAGCATTTCAGCTTTTTAAGACCTTGAAAAGTAACAACAACAACAATGACAGTAATTAAAATGAAGACAAAAACGAACGTACTTCTTAACATTTCTATGGAAATCCTTTAAGTATCCGTTTTTTACAAGTTCTAATCTTCTTTCCTGCCTTTCGTTTTGTTTTCCTTTTTTAGGTCTGTGAGTTTAAAGTCAATAAAGCATATGCCATTGTCAGTTCATCTGTAAGTTTCTGGATACCTGGTATTGTCATGCTCTCAATGTATTATCGCATTTATCAAGAGGCCGACCGGCAGGAACGTCTTGTTTATCGGTAAGTTGTGTAAAAGAATAGAACGAAGAAAATAAAAAAATGCCAACAAATCTTGCCAACTCAGCACTTTTGCTGGTAAGAAATGAAGGCAAAAGGAAACAAGACAGAAATCATTTTAAACTAATGTTTGGTACTTAATTTTAAAATATTGTCATGGACAGCAGTAAAACGACAATGACGACAACAACAACAACAAACAAAATAATTTATTATAATAAATAATAAACTAACGTCCACCTTTTTCTTATGTTTTCCTTTCCGTTTTCTCTTTATCACTTTCTCTATCCGGGGCTAATAAATTTTCGCACTTTTTCATCATTCAACCATGTGTTACTTACTACAACAAACAACAACATTTGTTAACTACAACAACAACAATTACGAAAAAAAAACAGGTCAAAAGTTGCCGCTTTATTGTTGGAGAAACATCTGCAAATAAGTCAAATACCAAAACCTCGCCCCAGCATACAAGTTGAACAGTCAACCATAACGACAATGCGTCGAGAACGTAAAGCTGCACGCACTCTGGGCATTATAATGAGTGCCTTTCTGTTGTGTTGGCTGCCATTCTTTCTCTGGTATGTTTTTAAGTGAATCATTTTTATATACGAGTACATATACACACAAACACACATACATACTATTGTCCTTTTTTGAAAACATTCTTTCGTTTGATAGCGTTCTATAAAGAAGGACAATAAATATTTGAGCGATTTTTCAGATTTTTTGAAATTTTTCCCTTTTCACACCACTAGCAACTATGCACACTGGCAATTAAATTACAGAGTTTTGAAAGAGTAGAATCTACGTTAACACTAGAAATTGATAGAAAAAAGGGAAACTGTTTAAATAATATTTCTTTAATTAACTTATGCCCGGCATATAACCGACTTTAAAGAAGGAAATAATTTTTTAAATTTCATTACCAAAAAATTCTTTGTTTTACAGATACATACACAGAGAATATTTATTGGTCCAAGGTTAAGGTGCTAAAAGTAAATTTCTCTTCTTATGAACTGGATTTTACAAAATCCAAAAAATATGAGGTACAGGTCAGAGATCAGCAATGAATTGATTTTTCGCTACTCATGAGTACTCATGCAATTTTGAGTATGAGTTAGTCAACAATATTGAAATTCAACTACTCTGATCCATTCGTACTCATTACAACATTGATTCATAAGTACACGTTGCAATGAGTATGAGTACAACGTTGACATCAAACTCATACCATTCGAAATATTTTTCAGATTCATAAATTTAGAAAAATACTTATTATACTCATAAATGATTCGAGTGATTTGAATCATTCATCAAAATTTACAGTCTTAGTTGTTGTTGCATTTACAAAAAAAAGAAGAAAGAAGAAGACAAAGATAGCAAGCAAAGCAACCCACCTTCTAGTGGGTATTGTAGTGTTCGTACGCGAATCATACTTATTTTGCGATTCGTGCATAAGTTGAGTAAAGGAGAGTCGAAATCAACAACATCATGTGTATTGTTAAGTATGAGTACCATGAGTATTTCAAACTTTGAATATGAGTAGTATGAATATGACATTAAAATAAGTATGAATGCGTATATATGCGTATTATAAGTATGATTCGAATCTACTCATCGTTTTGAATACTCATTGCTGATCTCTGGTACAGATATATTTATTACCATGACACTCCCCTGCGATACTCTAGTTTCTTAAGTTAATCAGATGATTAGTCTATTGCAGCAGGTCGGGGGATAATCAATGTATAGGTCCATCTGTCATTGGCTAGTAATAATGCCCTCTGTAGACTTGTATTAGTCGTAAGGTTCACATTTTACTGTTTGAGGTCTACCTCTCTTTCTTAATAGGTGATGTTCCCTGCTTTAATCGGGTGTCATTATTTGTAGGGAATAAAAGTATCGTAGTCTAGTAGTAGTCAGTGCGTTGGCTTATTAGATGTGAAGCTACGGTTCAAACTCCAGGTCAGACACCTCAAACAGAACGAAATATGAAAAAATATTTCTTCGGCGAAATTGGCATTAAAAAGTTTCTGAAAAAAATGTGTCGACTCCGAACGACTTTCAACTATAGGTCCCACCACTCATATATAAAATTAATACACACAACATAAGTGGTGTGAGATGCTAGGCCATAATCCTGACTGAAGGATTGTAATGACCAATTATGTTACCTATGTGAAGTAACTTAATTTAAAAATTTTAAGTTGATGATGATAATTAGATTAGGTTAGGTTCAACTGGCAGCTGCCTCATTGAACACAGCTTATTTGGGGTGCTATAAAGTTCCGTTGTAACACCGATATTAATTATTCCATCATATAATTACACCTCCTGATTGGCATCTCTCAACCATTCCGAGATTGTAATAAAGGCGTGAGTTTTTTTAAATCGCCTTTGGCCACACATGTTTTGTTACTAAATTTAGGGTACTTAAGAATTCTTCTTATAATGATAATTAGTCGTTTTCTTTTTGGATAATTTGGAGGAATCCCACTTTAATTAGAGAGCCTCGATTCAGGCAATTGGCATTAATAACACAGCCCTGCATGGGTTTTGCAAATAAGATGGCTCCAGGTGTTTCCGAAGGCATTTTGCGCGAAAAACTTTCCATCACGTCAGGTTTTCCAGAAAAAGGGGGTTTTCCCTAAAAATAGTGTTTTCGGCCATTTTTGAATAATTGTAGAGCTAAACACTGACGTGCTAGAAGCATCGCTTTTGTCAGAAATTGACAATTGATCTTTGCTTTTTAAAATGAGCCCAAAGCCAAATTGTTTGCATGCACCCTTAAAGTAGGGGACGGGTTTATCTCAAGGGGTGCAAGAGAAAAAGAAACACATTACGGAATTTCAGATTTACTAGAAAATTGTCACACAGGGGTTTTTGGGGTCGCTTACGATTACAGATCTTTATTCAGATTTAAAAAATTCAAAATGGCGGATCCAATATGGCGGTCGAGGTTTATAAAATTAATCAGATTTACTTTACCGCCATATTGGATCCGCCTTTGGAAACACCTGGAGCCATCTTATTTGCACAAAAAAAGTCCAAATTTGCAGGGCTGTGTTATCGTCATTGCCTGCCTACCTAGTATCAGATTATTCTTGATAAAAATTCCAGTACAAAAGCAAAAATATATCATAACCTCATTTGGAACTGTTCAACAAATTCCTCCCTATATTAGTCAGAATTCAAATATTTATATCTTCGCATGCGAGGTAACATACTAACATCCATATTATACGTGGTAAATATTAGTTTTCTCTTGGAGTAAGCTCCTGATGTTTGAACCGTCCGTACTTTTATCAACTGATACCTGCGAATGGACCCAGTTTAATAGATAGTGTATTGGCTTATTAAACGAGAATGCATGGTTCAAACCCTGGCTTACATACGCAACGTAAATAATTGGCCATTATAAACCTTCAGTCAGGATTACGACTTAGCTACTCACATCACTTGTGTTATGTGCGTTCATTTTATACATGAGTGGCGGGATCTACAGTTTTATGTCGACTCCGAACGACAGATTTTTGAGAAACTTTTTCATGGCAATTTTTGTTTACTCTCTTCTTTGCGAGAAATCTGTTGAGAGGAAGTCAACAATGAAATATTTTTTTCGTATTTCGTTTTGATGTCTGACCTGGGGTTAGAACCCTGGCTTAAACATCTTAAATAAAACTAAAAGCAAAGAACAATTTTTTCGACTCCTCCCTGCCAGTAGTCTTCATTTATAAAATTAACACACACAGCAATGGTGGTGTGGGAATTTAGGTTGTAATCCCAACTAAAGTGTTGTAATGACCAATTAAGTAAGTAGGTATGTAAGTCTCTAGTAAATCAACAAATCTTAATACAATTTATATTGAGTTGGATTAGTGTAGGGGTTAAAGTTCTTCATTACCAGCAATTTAGATCCGAAGAAAATTATCAAGAAAAAGAAAGAAATTTAATAAATGAATGCAATTCCTTTTTAAATAATCGATTGAGAATGCAATCTGATATCTGTATTGGATGATATGAACAGAACCCGTTATCACAAACGACATTGTTCTTGGATTAAATTATATGCCAACTCTCTAGCCATAGAATGTCCAATCACCCGATAAGCTAGTAAAATTTTTACGATATGGGCTGCTTTTAAAATTATCGCCTTAAATTTGGTCAAATTCATAGTTTAGATTGTTTTCAATGTGACATAAATAATTTGTATGTAATAAACAAAAACTTACCAACTTAATTGGTCATTACAACCCGTTAGTCAGGATTACAACCTAGCTTCTTAGACCACCCAATTCGGGTGTGTTAATTTTATTCATTAGTGGTGGGACTTACAGTTTAAAGTCTATTTATGATGATCGCATTTTGGTTTATTTTTAGAATCGAATTCTCGAAGCTGTTACTGTACAATCAACCACTCTTGCAGATTTTTTAAAGCTTTTAATGCCCATTTTATATCGCATATTATTCTTCCAACACATTCCAAAACACATTTTTTGCTTATTTTTTAATTTTTTTTCTTAAGTTTCTTATAACTCCGCAAACACTCGCGTTATTTAATTTAAAAAAGAAGCAAAACATATTTCATAATAAAGGCAAATGCTGTTCATTCGTATGCCTGATTATGGATGCGAATAATTGCATGAACGCATGAATGGAAAGAACACTTGGTACGTGCGTGTTTTACGTTGATTTCATTATTGCAGGTACATTACATCATCGCTGTGCGACAGTTGTACAACGCCACGCATTGTAGTGGGCATATTATTTTGGATTGGTTATTTTAATTCAGCCTTGAATCCCATTATCTATGCATACTTCAATAGAGACTTTCGGGCCGCATTCAAAAAGACTTTAAAGGTGAGTTTTTCCTTAAAAGAAACAAAAACAAAAAAAGTACAAATAAAATACAAAAGTCAACAACAAAAAAGAAACGTATAAAAGTGAAGCTTATTATGTTATATCGTTGATGTTCTTTCTTTAAATATTTTATTAATGCTTTCTTTCCTTTCCCTTGTTATAATAAGGAAACAAAAAAGTTTACTTTTCTTGCCTTTGTTCCTTTATTTTTTCATTTTTTTCTTCTTTTTTTTTGTATTTTATTGAGTTTAATGTTGCTACGAAAGTTTATAGTGACAAATTCTTTCTATTCAATGTTTAATGAGTATGAAAAAGTTGAAATAATACTGATACTGTATTATTAATGGCAACACATTTAACGTTGACTGGGTTTCCCTTGCTTTTTTGCTTTTTTTTTCTTTTTTTTTTCTTTTTGCTTTGTTACGTCAAATAAATTTACTAACAAAGTTGAGCAGAAAAGAACTTATTTGTTTTGAAACATATTCAAGTAAAAGGATTTTAATTTATTGAACACATATTCTGTAAAAAGGCCTACAGTTCGCAAAATAAGGAAGTTTTCGTAGTCGTAGAAATTGTCCTCTTTCTATGACTTCAATAAAAAGATTGTTTATATACAAATCTGTCTTAGAGCCTTTTTTTAATAAAATGGTAACCAAACTGGTCACTTACTGTGTTCATTTTGTTGCTCCAAAGTTGATATGCATCTGGCTTTCAGGTTTGCTCGCTACTTATCAATTTTCTGGTTTAATCTTAATAAGTCTAGATCGCTATGGTGATGCCCAAAAGTCTCCTGATAGACTGTCATGTAAAGTTATACGGTAGGAATTCATCAGAATTAAATTAAAGGAATTATATCTTAATTACTTGATCAAACCTCTTGTAAAATAGATTTAAAAAAATGCGAGCGTTATTCTCTTACTATAGAGCAGAGTTTGAAAAGACTAATCCAATTCGGTTTTTATTTTTTCATTTTGACAACATAATCATGTATTAGACCAATACTTTTTAAAAAGTGTTACATTTCCTCTAGTAGTCGCCGTAGTCTAGTAGGTAGTGTGTTGGCTTATTAGACGTAAAGCCAGATTTCGAGCCCCAGGCCACACATCAAGACAAAATACAAAAAGTATTTCTTGGGCGACTTCCTCTCAGCACATTTCTGGCAAAAACTCTGAGTATAAATAAAATAGCAATGAAAAAAAGTTTCTCAAAAATCTGTCGTTCGGAGTCGACTTTAAACTGTAGGTCCCACCACTCATGTATAAAAATTAACACACACATCATAAGTGGTGTGAGAAACTAGGATGTTGTACAATGGGTCAATTCGACCTCCGGGTACTGTACTTGTCTTAATTGACAAGTACACGTCCTCTAACCTAACCTAACCTATTCTAACTGAATTGATGAAATTTTCGTTGACCCAGTTGTACAACACATAGAATAGTCATATTTTATCTTCTCCGCTTTTTTTTTACAACATTATGACAGCGCCAAACTACAGGAGACAAGTTCGTTAAACTTGGATTCCAAACTTATAGTGTAGTGTACCTTATATCTGGACATATACAGGCAATGTCTTATAATAACGTTGTCGATTCAACATCTCATCGCTTTATACGTCCATCAGCAAGATTCTTCAACTATTTTAAGCATTTTTCCATTGCCTTTATTATCTGATTTGCCCATTTGCTCATGAAGCTATATAGATGTCACACCCGCATGATTTGCAACTAGGCCCATGTTATTGCAGCACTTTGTTTAGAATGATAGTGCTGCAGTATTCATTTTCTCAGAAAATCATACTGTAGACTGTGTTCTACAAGCTCGAACCGATCTCATAAATTTGTTACAAATTTCGATTCAAAAATATAGGTTTTTGATAACAGAGCCAAGGTAGCGGAATTTTCGTTTTTCTTAAGTTTTTCAAATCTTAATCATGTATGCGGCATAGATCTCGAGAACTTAAATGCGTATTAAACAGATACTGTCTGTGTTTTGGGCAATAGTCCCGAATAAAACATTTTTTCTATTCAGAATTTATCAATTTCACTTTGTCAGCATCACAGCCAAATGTTGCTCCTTATCTAAACCTGTTTACGTAGATAACTACACGTCCATGAGGTGGAAAGAAACTGATATTTGTTCCCAAAGCGCAAATGTGATCACTTTACCTATACGAATCTTAGTATTTTAGAATCTTAATAATGACTTCTACTAACTGTTCCCTTTGTGATTTCGGCTGTAGGAAAACAAAAGCATCCAAATGTCTGAAAAGGAGTCAAACAAAATTTTTTACTGAAATGGGTCTCCAAAATTGATGTGAAGTTAGCGTAGTGTAGTAGATAGCGTTTTGGCTTACTAGACGTGAGGCCAAGCTTCAAATCTCAGGTCAGACATTTTCAACAAAACAAAATATGAGAAAATATTTCTTCGGCGACCTCTCAACAGATTTCTGGCAAAAACTGTGAGAGTAAATAAAATTGTCATGAAAAAGTTTCCCAAAAATCTGTCGTTCAGAATTAACTTTAAATTGTAAGTAACGCCAATCATGTTTAAAATTAATACGCACAACATAAGTGATGTGAGAAGCTAGGTCGTAATCCTGACTAAAGAGATGTTATAAACAACATGTATGTATGTATGTATACGTATCTTTTTAATGCAGTTAAACGTAAATAGAACTTCAATCCTTCAAAATTTTTACTCCAACTATGTTACCCATTTCTTCAGAACAGTGTCTAACTATTTGGTACATCTCTTCAAAGTTATTTAAATTTATTGGCGCCAAGATGGAAATAAAAATGTGCATTCATTTATTATTTTTCGTTTAGCAAAATAGCCAAAAAAAAACTATTCTCCAGTAACATTAAACTCTTGCCCACAACAGTTTGTAATCTTTCTTTTTCTTTCCTTTTTTAAATTGTTTTTAATTTTTCAAATACTCTTAATCTAAGAAATAAAAAAGCTTTTAAAAGTCTTTAAGTCTTTCTATTAAAAAAAAAAAACTTTTTTAATTTTCAACTTAAAATCACTATTTCCTGATGGATTGATTGAATAAATTTAATTTCAAATTTTTCCAAATCTTTTCATCACTTTTCATTTTAATGTAGATGGCGTTTTCATATCTGATACGGTGTCTAACACCAACCACTTATTAAGAAAAACACAAAAAATAAAGAGAAAATATGAAAATTAACTTAAAAATGAAAAAGAAAATTCAAAATAAAAAAAAAACATAAAAAAAATTCAAAAACCAAAAAAAGAAAAAAAAACATGCAAAATTGTTAAATGAAAAGCAATACGATTGGTATGCAAATTGAAATTTTCTTTTGTATGTTTATGAAATTGAATGTTTTCTCAACTAGACTCTGTATATGGATATAAAAATGTGTGTCCGTATGCGTGTGTGTGTGTGATAGTGAGATTGTGTATTTGTGTGTGTGTGCGTGTTAATTTTATAGTTAGAAAAACAAGCATCCAAGTATACAAACACCCACTTAGAAAGCCATTCATTCAACAGCCAAACACCCAGCCAACCAATCAACCAACCCAACAACCAACCATTTTTTTCTATTAAAACATTGAAAAATGTTCGCATTCCTAAAACACAGATACACTCATACACAAAAGCATCATTTAAGCCACAGTTAAGACAAGACAGCCCGAAATTCCCAATAAATTTTTGTGTAAATTGTGTACAGCATTAGACATTTTTATGTAGTTCTTCGTCTACATAGTAGGTGGTAGAGAAGAGCTTTGAATGTTGTTGTGGTAGTGGTAGTAGTAGTAGTAGTAGTAATAGTGTTAGAATATTGCATTAATCTTTAGAAATAAAATATTTTTTTTTTGTTTTTCTCTTCTTATTTTCTATTTTTTTTTGTGTCTTTATGTAGAATATTTTATTTTCTCGTATCTTTTGTAAAGTCATTTATTTATTCATTTATTTTCATGATCATGATAAACACCTTTTAAAACATTTTCATTTTCTCTTATTTACAAAAGGAAATTCAAAAAGGGTGGTACATTACACGATATTTATAAAATAAGCTGGCAACCCTTATAGGTTAGGTTAGGTTAGGTTAGAGGACGTGTACTTGTCAATAAAGACAAGTTACAGAGGGAAGGATAATAGAGGGATTAAAAAGGAGAGGATGTAGGAAAGGGGAGAATGGGAAGTGGAGGAATTACACAGATAAGACACAACAAAAAGGGGAGGGCGCGACTTTACTAATGAAGCTCTAGCGCCTCTCAACCAGCCTAAGCCACTAATGAATCTGTGGACAGCCTTGATGTCAGCTCTCGACACAGAATTCAAATTCAAAGAAGGCCCTGCCAAGGGTCCTCAACCTCATTCTACCAAGGGCTGGGCAGTTACAGAGGAGGTGTTCAATAGTCTCCAACTCCTCCTCATCGCAACATGCCCTGCAATAGTCCGGCTGGGATCTGTTCCAGATCCCCGTCAGCGACCTAATCTCGCCCTGTGAAAAAACCGACAACCAACCTTAAGCTGGCCTTATCCAAGCCCAGCAGCCAACCTGTTCTCCTATTGTCCACAGCAGGCCATAGACATCTAGAGACAAAACAACCCGATCCGTTCATTGATGAGGCCATAGAGATGACAGACCGGGGGGTCAGGACCAACTATCAAATCGCCCCCAGAAAGCGAACCTAACCAACCCTTATATGTTACAAGTTCAAATATTAAATCCTTTTTTTATATTTACTGTTGAGTTAAATGCAGTTAAACTCCAAACCAACATGAACTACAGACATGCTGCAACGATAATCTGGACCCTTGAGGTCGGTATATACCTTTCCTGAATATATTTTGGATCCTGACATTAGACCTTCGTATAGTATGCCTGAATAATACTATCTATTTTGGTCGGAGTTCAGGCTCAATTTGAAAGCCAAGCAATGCTTGCTATGTAATGAAAATTTTCCTCAAAATCTTTGATTTACTTGAACAGACAAGTTGTAATCCAGTCCCTTGCGAGCATCACCCCCATATCCATTCTTGTCCATCAATGAAAATGATTTTTTCTAGAAATTTCGGTTCATTCAGTAGCAAGCCCTAATTTTATGACTTGCGGATAGCATAGGAAACCCCATTACTGATAAGCTGTCCAAGGCTGGTACAGAACTTACAATCTTCAACATGGTATAAGGCGAAGGTGTTCCAATTTTCTCAGACAAACAGTTGTATTCTTCAGTTCTTACACAGAAATCTTCGTTGAGAGCACGTGCAGACATGCTGAACTGTGCTGGAATGATACAGATCCTTAAATTTTATGGCCATTTACAACAATATTTCGGTACTCCCATGGCTTTGCCCAATTGAAATAAGTGACAGCAGTCTCCTGGCTGCCCTATCTAATGCAGCTCTTCTTTTCTACTTTTCGAAGAGCTTCTTTAACTGCTTTAATGGACTTACCAACAGCGTCTGTAACATCAGCTCTCTTAACTTTTTAACCATTTTAACAACATTTCTAATCCCTGTTCACCAAATCTCTTTAACTTCAATACAACATGTTCTGTGAGTTATCTGCAGTTGGGCAGTTCTGACATCAAAGTAAGATATTGTGACGAAGCAATATAACCACCATATCCTGTCAAGAACTATGTAAGATTATAGTTAACCGCTCTTCGCTTCTATTAATCAATTTTTTATTAACTGGGATTAGTTGGTTAGCAAACCGACAGTTAGAAAAGTTTCCCCAACTGCTTCGCCTCGAGAAGATGCAAAGTGTTGAAATGCATACCACGATTCCAGTAATTACACATTACTTCCACAAAACCAGACAGTCACAGTCGAACAGAAGATCGTACTCAGGGTTCCATTTTTCTTTCAGACGACTCTCGACCAACACTTCTGCTCTTTGACTGCCGGTGTAATGTATTGCAATGACGACGTTTCAACAGAGATTAATTTATAAATGACAAAGTATTCGCCATTAGCAGTATGATATTGAAGTATATTTTATATACAGAGTTGGGATCAATTGGCGTGTCGCATAGTATTATTCGCCTACTTTTACATGAATATAGATACACCCATTAATTCCAACTTTGTATGTGAAATTTGCTTCAGCCGGCATAATCATATAGCCAATTCACACGACTTTGTATCGTGTATGTTGTATTGAATACACTTGGTTGTTTGTGAACGCTCAATGCTATGCTGTATTATTGTGTATGTCGTATTCTTCTTCATAATTTTTGGCATTCAAACAATTTGATAGCACGAAACCAACACAACTTATTAAAAACATATGAAAACATATACACATTTTTTTCATTCACAATTTGTTGTATTCGACCCAACGATAGGATTACTTGTGTAACTATAGTTTATATTTTTTATGTTTCATGATTTAGAAAAAATGTCATTAAATATGCCACCCTGTAAGAAATTTCCATCAACCAAAACAAAAAAAGAAAAAGAGAACAACGTCAGTAAAGTTATTGGTATTTATTATCTGTAGTGGTGCAGTGTGTAAATGTGTTGAATTTATTATAAAAAATGGATTAAAATCCAACAATAACAGGAATATTGATTATGTTTTTCAGTTTTTATTATTGTTTTTTATTTATTTTTTTTTAACAAAATAATTTCATTATAAAATCAATTTAAGGGAGAGAGAAAATAAATGTACGAAAATAAAAAAAAATCTTACGAAATTCTTAAAAACATAAAATCAACGAAATTGAAAATATGATTGCACGGTGGACTAACGTTAAATGAAAATTATTAGAAAAACTTTAACGTCATCAGGTTACTTTAGTCAAATTAATTTGGAATTCATAGAAATCAAGACGTTACTTTTAATTGAATGAAGGAAGGAATGAAAGTAAAGAATCATGAATTCATAATACCTTACACGCTAATACACAAAGAATTCCTCCTAGCCATCTTTTAGATATCATAACGGGACTCTGGCCTATATATTCGCTAATTATGCTCACTCACCATAGTGCTCAGTATTCGTCTGGAGATGACTGATTATGGGCATCACCTCAAATGTAAATGAAATTGAGGATACCTGCCCAACTATTTAGCAACTTTAAGACAAAAATTTTGCAGTTACTGCGGTTGATTACATACATAATTGATCATTACAACCTCTTAGTCAGGATTACAACCTAGCCTAGCACACCACCTATATTGTGTGTGTTAAATTTTTGCATGAGTGGCGGGACCTACAGTTTAAAGTCGATTCCGAACGACAGTTTTTTGAGAAACTTTTTAATGGCAACTTTATTTACCCTCAGAGTTTTTGTCATTATACTTCGTTTTGATGTCTGACCTGAGGTTTGAACCGTGGCACAGACATCTCTAGTTAAAGAAATATGAAAGAATATTTCTATTGGCGACATCCTCTCATCAGTCTTCTGGCAAAAACTCGGAGTGTAAATAAAATTGCTATGAATAGCTTCTCAAAAGTCTGCCATTAGGAGTAAACTTTAATTTGTAGGTCCCCCCTGCATGAATGAAATTAACAAATATAACATGAGTTGCGTGAGAATCTAGGTCATAATATTGACTAAGAGGTTGTAATGACCAATTAAGTATGAAAATAATAACGTCAGCACGAAAATTAACGAGGAATTGTGTCGATTATAATACAGTTGAACAGTAAATCCGAATTTTAAACGAATTTTACAAATCAAAGTTCTTAATAACCAATACAGACTCAGACCATATAGAAAATTAAAGAGATTATGAAATCTTTAAACAAGTTTTGTACTTACAAACTTTACCCTATCCCGATAGGCAATGTGGGATACACTTCTATGCGACTGAACATTCTACAGAAGTTGTTGTGCACGCCACTCCCTAGTATACAACGATTGAGAATTTGCTTAACAACCATACGTAGGAGGCTTCAATGGTGCTGAAAATTTTTTATATTCACATAGGAGCCAAATATGTCATTGTTCCGCAGAACATGTTCCACAGAACTGCATTTTGTTTCATCTCCCATCTATCTTAAATTTAAGCCAGGGCTAGTGGGACAACAAAGTAATGGAAGGGGGCCATATAATTCTTGGCTCTACAGTTAATTTTCAAATTTAATTTAAAAGAGATGTAAAATAGTTTCACTTAATTGTGAAGTACAAAAAAGGCCCTATAAATAAGTGATAGATAGGATGACCTAACTACTTTAAATCTTAACAGTTAAGCTTCTAAATCAGAAAGCTTTTAAGGAATTCATGTAGAAATATATATATTTCCAGACCAATGAATTTTAAAAGAGCTAAGTATAGTTTTTCAACGTTCCATTAAAATTATTAAAAAAAATGTGTCTTCATTTCGGCTAAAAAAAGTTAATAAAAAATTGTTTTTTTTGTTGACATTTTAGACATTTACAACCACTGTGCAATTAGAAAAAAAATACCAAATCATTTCAAGTTGTCTGTACGTGTATGAATGTGTTTTCAAAGTCTGAGTGGTGCTAAGTGTATGCGTTTAGTAGCCTCATGTAATTTTCCAAAATCATACTTATCCGTACAAGTAGTTGAGTAATTTTTTTCTTTACCTATCGTTATACACTGTAAATGTCTGTAGATTTATTTTATTTTTTTCTAATTTATTTCATGCGAAAACACTTCTCACTGCTTTATACAAAGAAAATCTTAATGAAACTCCGCTTCTCATCTCCTACGTTCTAATTTTATGTTTCAAAATGTAATTCTTGCCAATCAATATCTGATTTTATTGTTGTCTCTTCTACCATTCCTTACTTGCTCCCGCATTTGTTTTATTCTTCTTCTTCTTATTCTTCCTTTTTAGTGTCTTAAACGTGTAATACTGTATGTAAGTAATGGTTGAATGTGTTTGGTTTAATACGCTTTTCTAACTTACCTTTACAGTCGTGCTGTCCGTATAAATTTATAAATTGTCGTGTAAGTGCTGGCGGCGAAATGCCACCATTTGTTAATTCCACCGCCTCATCGGAGATACACATGAATATCATACGTGCCCGCCAATATGCCACCTCAACATCTTCAAATCAATTGCAAACCCTGTATCAAAACTAACAAGGCGCACTACATTCAAGACCCTAAAATAAACAGTTTTTTAAGGTAATGAAGTTTGATTTATTTTTCTTTGTTTTTTTTTTATTTGTAATTTTCTTTTCTGTAAACAATAACTGTAAGTGTAATGTGAGCATAAGCGTAAGAGATATTCAGGTGTTTTATATTTTATTATTTCTCTTGCTCTCATTCTAATTTGTAATAAACTTTTCTTAGTTTAGGGATATTAAAGCAAAAGACAAATACAAATACAACTAAAATAATATTAAGATATTGTCGTATTTACTATAAACAAAAACCAAAAAAACAAACAAAGAATTGAAAGTTATAGCAAGTAAATGTCTCTTCAGGATTGTATACCACATTGTAGTAAAACAATTGACTAAAAAGACAAACTTAATATACTCGTAAATACTCGTTAATATTTATTTATTTATGAAATCATAATTTATGTTCTTAACATAACAACAGTCGGTGAAATTTGTAAAAAGGCAAAGGAAAAAAATTTGTAATTTTGTTTTATGCGTCACGTCAATATAGGGCTTAACAAATACAAACTTTTCTCAAAACTTTTTCAAACAGTGTGTGGCCAAACTTGGCAGAATATGTTTTTAGAGACATTTTTGGTGCCGGATTGGCATCATAATTTATGCTCCTAATGCACATTGATCTCCGCGCTAATAAGGTTTTATTAGCTCAATAGTTAATAAATTTTAAGTTTCATATCCAATATTTTTGAATTTCTCTTTGGTTAATTGGCGTTAGGCAATGTCTCCATTATACTTTAACAGTGTTCTTAATATAGCCTTTTGAGCCCTTGTAGAAGAATGAGAAACAGTGTGTTGGCTCTGTGTTTGATTCGCTAGTAATGCTATAGAAAACGTATACAACTTTTGCTATTTTTGCTGGCTACAAAATGATTTCAAAAAGCCCTTCCGTTGATATTCAATATAGCGTGGAGTCTGCTAAGCGAACATTGGAATGACGGGCAAACGTTTAGAACGATCGTCAAAAACCAAAATTTTTAACTCAAACTTTAAGTTTATATTATTAGGTCACTGTGAGAACACAACCTCTAAGTTTTTTCTATTAATAAATGCTTCCTTAGAATCCTATATATATACGCGTTAAGCAGAAGTTCAAAGAAAATGTTTTGATTAACAAAAACTAATGACCAGTGTTGCCAATTACGATATCAAAATGAATTTTGCTATGCAATGTCGAAATCATCCGCAGCTCATAATAAAGCCACTCAGTTTCCAAATGTCTGTTCTCAATAGATCAGTGAATTCTACTGCGTTCTGTAGCTAAAGAATCGTTTTCTCCCTTAATTATGAGTGTCAAAATAAAGATTCATGTCGTAATGTTCAAATCATCTGGAGCACATGCTTAAGCTGCTCAGATTCCTAATGTCTATTTTACAAAAACAAGAAGTGATTGGCCAGTTAACTAAGTCCATTACACTTGAGTGCCCAATATATAGTTGGAGTAGATGTTCTTTGCTCCCATTATTTAACTTAAGGCACAGTTTAAATAACGTACAGCTATGACCGAATCAATTTTGTCTATTCTGTACACGTTCATAAGTTTGGTGATCATACCATGTCTGGGCATTTCATTTGTTCTGCAATTTCCGGGAATTAGCACTTAATGGCTTGAGTAATCTTTGACTAGCTCCCTAGGTGTTGCAGTTCATGCAAAATCATCATTGAGTGCACATCGTTGATGTTTAAAGCTTCTTCTTCTTCTTCTGACGATAAGGTCTTTCATGAATTGCCAACAGACGTCCTCGAATTACTGTCTCTGGAATTCAACAGCCACTAAGATCTTGTCTTCAAGAAAATCAACCACTTATCTGGGAGTAAAGCTTTGTATAGACATTAAAAAGAGTTCGAATTTCTTTTTTTAAATAAAAAAAACATGAAAAGAACATTTTGATGTGAGATTTATTACGTATTTTACTGTATCTTCCCAAATCGGCAACGAAACTAATAAAGATTATTGAGTAGTGTGATGACCATAACTAAAATACTTGATCGCAATATATATTATCTCCTGGTTTTCCATCTCAATCAGACTGTTTCTTATAAGAAAATTCTGTTAGAAGGTCTGGGATCTGTTAAAATAAGTTTTATTCTCAAAACGCTGGTCAGTCCTGGTTAGTGCTGAATCAGAGATCAGCAATGAATCGTTTTTTCCCTACTCATAAGTACTTATGAAATTTTAAGTATGAGTGAGTCAACATATTCATTCGTACTCACTACAACATTGATTTATAAGTACAGGTTGCAATGAGTATGAGTACAACGTTGACATCAAACTCATAACATTCGAAATATGTTTGATTCATACCCACCCCTACTTATTCAGATCCATACATTTAAAAAAAACTTATAATACTCATAAATGATTCGATAAATAAATGAGTCTTAGTTGTTGTTGGATTTACAAAAAAAAAGAAGAAAGAAAAGGACAAAGACAGCAAGCAAAGCAAACACACTACCTTCTAGTGAGTATTGTAGTGTTCGTACGCGAATCATACTTATTTTGTGATTCCTTTAAATGTTGAGTCATGAAGAGTCGAAATCAACAACATCATACGTGTTGTTAAGTATGAGTACGATGAGTACTTCAATCTTTGAATATGAGTAGTATGAGTATGATATTAACATAAGTACGAATGCGTATATGTATCAGAAATTATGAGTATGGTTCGAATCTCCTCATCTTTTTGAATACTCATTGCTGATCTCTGCTGCTGATCAAACTTAAAAAATTATTTTATTTTATCTTGTTTCACACTGCGCTTCGTCAAATTTCACTGACTGTTGTTAGTTGTTTATGAAAACTCAAGTGATTTCTAAAAAAATAAATACAAAACCAAAACTAAACAGTAACAACAACAACAAAAACCAAAGAGCTCTGAAAGATAAACAATAAAACTTAATGCTCCTAGTAGAAATAAAAGAGAATATAAGTTAGAAAGACAAACTGAAAATAAGCCAAAAACAAAAAACAAAATATTGTAAAAAAAAACATTCTATAGAATAAGAAACAACAAAACAAAACAGTGAGAATAAGTTTCATAAGCAAAATAAATACAAAAAATATTGTAGAATAACATAAGAAATATTAAGAATGAAAACCAAATAAATGTTAATAATAATGAAAGAATAAATGAATGAATGAAATATTAAATGAGATTTCTAAAAACGTTTTGGAAAAGCAAAAAAAAAAGAAAAAAAACGACACACAAACTTAGGAAATTTTCATCCTGCGACAATCCCACAGATTAAAAGCCTTTAGCATTTTAGAGTAGAAACAACATAATAAAAACAATAACAAATCAAGAAATAAACAAATAAAAATAAAACTAAAAAGAAATATTAAATAATTGAAACAGAATTCAAATACTTCAACAGAAAACAAAAACTGAGTGAAAAACAAAAACCAAAAACCAGAAAAAAAATATTTTTTAAAATTAGGCCATGGAAAAACTAAATCTCAAACTAAAACACTAAAAGTTAAAAATATAAAAAATTAAACAATAAAACAAAACCAATAACAACCACAATTACAATTGCAACTACAACAGCAACAACAAACTCAAATAAAATTTATAAACTTCAGCCACAAATTTGTGTGGTTACCGAAATACAATTCAAATGAAAATGGAAATGAAAATGAAAATGAAATTGAAAATAAAAGGGAAAACAATAAAAATAAATAATTAAACAAAAAAAAAACATGTGAATAAACAAAAAAAAAGGAAAATCCTTTTTTTATTTTATTTTACAATTTGCCTGGATGTTGTTGACCTGCACAATTGAGCACTTTTGCAAATATTTGCATACAGAGAATGAAAAAAATTAACACAAAAGTGGAAAATACTTTTTAAGCCAAACCATCATAATACCATCAGAATAACTAAAGGAAAGAGAATGTATTGTTTTTTTTTCAACGTTACTTAAAGTATTAAAAAAGTAAGCATAACAGCCTTAATGTACGTACATATATATAGCCAAGATTGAAATTGTACTTTTCGTCCGATAGTATCAAACAGTGTAGCTGAAACGGTATAATAGAACCCATATTGTACTTTAAACTTTAACTAAAGGGTCTGCCAAATAACTTTTTTTTTGAAAATGCTTTAAAAAAAAGTACTGAATATTTTCTCAAATTTCTTTTTTTATTTGAATGTACAATCCTTCCGGCTAATAATGGAAAATAATTTCATTCAAATGGCTGCCTCGGCTGGCCATGCAGTAGCCTACACGATCGGTCCAATTTTTAAGCACATTATCGATTGTGTGCAGCTGTATTTCACCAATGGCTTCACGAATATTGTCCTTTAAAGCGTCAATTGTCTCTGGCTTGTCGGCGTAACACTTATCTTTGACGGCACCCCACAAATAATAGTCCAACGGTGTCAAATCGTTCCAATCCAAATATGTTTACCAAATCTAATTTTCTGCAATCGCCAGGTCTGTGAACTGGCAACGTTGCTGTTTAGATCACTACGGATTGCCAAGCACGTTTACACGTTGTCCTCACGATATTACCCTGATTAGAAACTGCTGGATACCTATCAATTAAAAGACCAGATGTTCTAATATCAGCCCCCTTGCTTAGGTGAATCGTCTCCAATGAAGTCAATGAGAGAAATTTAGTCACTCACAATTTAGCTCATGCAGGCACTAAGCTTCCAGTTACGCACATTGATGACCGGGCATATGCTTTGTTTACCTTAATCCTCACTTAAAACTGAAGTACTTTGCGAGCTGTGTATGATAATGGATGTAAAATGGACCATATGTGCTCTAAGCGGCAGATGTAGCTGTTCTAGGATCACAAGATATCATTCGCTTTGAAGAGATTTCGCAGATGTGGCATTAGAATGGTCAGTGGGTGAATGACTGGTCACTGTCCTATTCGGAATCATGTGAAAAAAACAGAGTACTTATCATCGAAATTTTTGCGGGAGCGTGATTGCAGCGTGATGCAGGAGGATAAGACTACTTACCATTTCCTGTGTCACTAACAAGCTTTGTCAATAAACAGTGTAGTGTTCCAATATAAGATTTTTCTGTATAGCTAGGCCCATAGCTTCTATAGCTTTATCAGAATCTTAAAATAGTGAATTGGATTTTTGATTTGTCAGTTCTTCCAACATTTGAGTCCATTGGTATACGCAAAGAGAAGTTCTAAGAGAAGTTGTTGTGAATGTAGTTCGATCTGTTCATAAAAAAGATTGACCTGAGATCTTTGATTTCAGCAAGCGCTGAAGGCTTTAAGCACCCAAATGGGCAATTTGTATGTAGAAGAGGTGATCTCCATAAAATTAGTGGACACGAATATACCGATGTGACTCGTTACAACACTGCAGTGAAGCTTGCCCTTAATTCTGGAATCATACAGTGCTCTGTCGCCGACAGATCAGTGAGTTCAAGTGTATGGAAGAAGCCAAGGTTTTACTTTCACTTGCGACATAACGCTGGAGAAATGCCTAGTAGGTCCTCTTACCGTTTCTTGCTTCGATCATTTGCATGAGTATGCTGTCTATAACCTCCAGTTATGACCGAAAATGACGTTGAGTGCTTAGAGTTTGAATGAATTTTTCGTACGCGCGTATATAGTTTTGAAGTCGCCGTAGTCTAGTAGGTAGTGTGTTGGTTTATTAGACGTAAGTCAACGGTTCATATCCCAGGTCAGACATCAAACCGAAATATAAACAAAAACATTTCTTAGGCAGCTTCCTCTCAGCAGATTTCTGGCAAAAACTCTGAGAGTAAATTAAATTGCTATGATGAAAGTTTGTCAAACTAGGGCCCGCCACTCATGTATAAAATTACCGCACACAACATAGGTGGTCTGAGAAGCTAGGCCATAATCCTGACTAAAGTGTTGTAATGGCCAATTATGTATGTATGTATGTATGTATACAGTTTTCTCCAGATCTGAAGCTGCTATTACCGAATTACAAGTCCTAAACATGCAGCCTCATAACGTGATTCCTGATATAGAAAACTCATACATAAGTTCAGTGGCTGTAATACATCCGGCAATCAATGATTGAAATATGAATTTCTCAGTAATAGGACCAGTTCATGTAGAATAATTATTACTGAGGCATTGGCACGAAATTTTAAAGAATAAAGTTTACTTTTCAAAATTAAAAGCCGTGCCAGAGTGTATATAATTTATGAATGACAAATGATTTGTGATAAAATTCATCATATCATCAACAAAAGGGGAAAAAAGTGTATCAATATGCCATAGTTTTTTCGAGCAGCTTTTTGTAATAAAAATGAACAAAAATAAGACCGCATAGGACTGACTTTTCTGTACATATCGATCGAAATTTTCAAATGCCAATAAGAATGAAAATGAATCCTTATTTGAAATTCGACAAGTGATTGCTTCAGTTTAACTTATGACTGTGAACGCTGCCAAATTTTAAAATGTTTGTCTTCTTCATTACTTCAAGAAATCAACAGGACGACTATGCACCCAAGGTATTACGCCTGCTAAAAAACAAATCATAAAAGCTTTTAAAAGTCAAGAAATATTTTTTCAAATAAAACCTTAAAGACGTTATATTTGCTTGGTCAAGGGCGAAATAGTAAACAAAAAAATTTTCTCCAAATTTTATTTATTTTTTCCATATATTTCGCTCAACTTTAAATGAAAGCATATTTATGGCCAATATTTTTTGGAAATTTTTATTATAAAAGTTATTCAAACTGTTCTCATATTCAACGAATTCCAATAACTTTCTTGCTTTTTTTTTTTGTAAAGAGTTTCCATATGACCTGCAAAATAAAAAATATTGAAAAGCACAAAATTAAGGGTATTCATATCATAAAGAATAATAAAGAAAAAAAAATTGTTTTTCATTTTAATTTTTCAAATGGGATTGGAAATAAAGCCACATTTGAAAATAACATGTCATTGAATATGTCGTCGACCTGACGGACAAATAATGTGGAGTCATTTAGCTTTTAAAATATGCCTTTAAAACGAAAATTTATTCAGACTGCCAAAATGGAAGCTTATTTTCAAATAAATTATTTATTTTTCCTTTTTCTAACATGTCTGTCTAACCCATAAGAAATTTAATAAATCTGTGGTGCAATAAATTATTATTATGCCTGACAAGTCAATTTTATTTTTGAAACTCTCATTCATGTCTTTAATATTTTGGGTTAAAAAACATTTTTCAATATTTTATTTGCAAACGAGTTCTCATTTTAAAGGTCTTTTGTAAAGGCTTTTTAAAACCATTTCATTGGAATTTACTTTTTAAAATTATCATACGAAGAACATAACAAATTGATATTTTTAATAAAAACCATAATTCAAATTCATTTAAGGGACTGGGAACTGAGAACACCATCATTGGCATAAAACTTTTACTTTTACACTGACAGACAGACAGGCAGACAGACGGACATACACATGTGTTAAGATAAATACAAATTTTTGTAATACTCGTACCCAAACAAATTTTTATTTCATTTCATTTATTGTACATAAAATTTTGAACTACAATTGTAGACGATATAAAGCAGCTGTATACAGCAGTTGTTGCTTATTTAGAAATAAGTTTTTTCACTTGGGTACAAAATATAATGTCAAAGGCTTGCATCATAAGTATTTACTCAACTTGAAACTTGACTTGAAGGTTGCATCGTATAGAATTCATTGCATAAATTGAAGCCCGTGACTTCGTTAGAAGGTATATGGAGACTTTCATATAAATAAAACACATTCGCCGGAGGTGCTACATGTGAGTTAAGCAATTTAATTTAAGTGGTGTAGTCACGTGGCATGTATGGAAGTGAATAATTGAATACTTTATACTATCAAGACTCAAATTAATCGAAAATAATGCCATCAGACTTATTGAACGCAGTTTAGATTGAAGTCGCAATTGTGTAGTAGATACTGTGTTGGCTTATTGGGTCGGAGGCCGTTGTTCAAATCCCATCTCATACATATCGAACAAAAATACATATAGTAAAAAACTATTACTTCTACTCAGCAGTCTTCTTGCAAAAACTCTTAGACTAAATAAAATTGTCTCGAAAAGTTGGACCAAAAAAAAATCTTTCGTTCGGATTCGATTTAAACTGGGACCTACAGTAGTCTAGTATTCGGCTTATTAGACGTGAAGCCATTGTTCATATCTGAGTCCAAACATATTTCTTCAGCGACTACCTCTCAGCAGTCTTTTGGCAAAAACTCTGAGAGTAAATAAAATTGCCGTGAAAAGTTTCTCTAAAATCTGTGTTTCGGAGTCGACTGTAAGCCTTAGGTCCCGACAATCATGGATAAAATTACCGCATACAACATGGGTGGTGAGAGAAGCTAGGTTGTAATCCTAACTAAAGGGTTATAACGACCAATTCAGTCAAAAAGTGGGTTTAGGTCATATTGCTTGGTTATTACTTGGAGGACTTAAAAGACTTAAAAATAATACTTCAAAGCAACCCCTGGTGGACGTCTGTTGTGAAAAGGTTGGTCTTCACATTTTTTAATTCAACTTAATTAACCTTAATTAACTTGAACTCAACCACACTACACTTCTTAGACAACTTCTCACATCACGTCACATCTGTGTCAAATTTTCAAAAGTAAAAGTTGATCAAGGCTCAGATCAAGGCTCAGACTTGAAAGTCCTGCATGTTATGCTGATTTCCCTATGAAATCACTTATCACGAATATTTAATATTTTCACCAAAGCAGTGCAAATGCCCTTGTGTGCCTTTGTAATTTACATTCGATCCATTTTCTTACCCTGAAATTCGAAGTGTCAAGCTCGTCTTAGTCAGGCTAGTCTTACTCCAAGCCCATCTTGATAATTACATACGGCTTTCCCTTTTCTATATATAATCAGCGGCTGCAATATCTGTTTGCAAGCGATATATAATTCAAAAAGGACCTTATTCACCCTTTATTTAGAAGATACCCTGCATTTTTTATATTACTAATAAACCCACCACTGCTGTGCGTTGCTATTCTGATATTATGAAACCCAACTTTGGTCAAAGTTTATACACACACAATAAAATTCTCAAACGAACAAGCACAAGTGCAAAGATATTTAAAATGAAGATGAAAAAAATCAACAAATTCAAACAACAAAAAAAAACGTATAACAATTACCATAATGTTCATACATTTTAAATAACAACAACAATAACTACAATGACTACACCAAAAAAAAATAAATAAATAAATAAAACCCAACGAATTCAAAAGAAAAAAGAACAATATTTCTTGCAACAACAAAAAAAACAGAAATAAATTCGCTTATATTGTATATGAGTATGTAAATAAATACATTTACATAAAGGATTACACACATATGTACATGTGTATGTACACACAAAAGTGTATGCATTTGCTTACAATTATATGAGAGAGCAATATGGAGAGAGAGAAAAGCAATTTATTGCGTCAAATTAAAAGGAAAACTTTTCTTAAAATGTTTATTGTTTTCATTTTGAATTATTTTCCCTTTTGCCCATATATTCTCTCTCTCTCTCACCCTCACAAGAAATTTTAGAAAAACATTCAAATGCCATTAATGTTTAGAAAGACAACAACAATAACAACAACAGCAACAAGAATTAATAGACAATAAATAAAACTTATGAATTCACAACAAATAATTCTTATTCTAGAGGAACAAAAAAGAACTAAACAGGGACAGCAAACAAGGTTATGGAATTTCAATTGAAGTCACTTCAACTAAAATATTAATAACGTATACAATATCCTCTACATACATACAAGAGAGTATTAAGAAGACAAACATAAAATTGTACTGATCATACTACGCCAAAATATAAACCCAAAATCAGGAATACGGCCGGGTATTATTAAAATATTCATCTGAAGGAATAACTGTATACAGTTGCAAAAGGTATGCGCCAACCTCTAAACCAATTGCCTACTACTATGCTCGTATTATATTTTTTTATGATTAATAAAGAAAAAACAAATTTATTGTGATCATAAAGGTGCTTTAGTAATACGACTATACGATCAATTGCACTCCCCCCATATAGTATATCCCCTGTACAGGATATCCCTACATGTCTCCAAGCCTATTGCACTGACAAATTTTACAACGTTCCTCGGTGTGAACAATGACTACTCCCTGCCTAGTATTTGATATGCACCCAGGTTTCTCCTTTTGCGGTGCATTAAAGCCCCAGGTTCCAAGACTGTGTTCCGACGATTCATTCTTATTGTCATAAAATCTACATGTTGGGCTAGACACAACCCTCATTATAATTAAGTAGACTCCGGGTACCTACAGTACATATATAATTCGACATTACATCATTACAGTCTAGCTTCTCACAGCATCCATGTTGTGTGTGATAATTTTATCCATAAACGGTGGGATCTGTAATTTAAAGTCTACTCCGAATGACAGATTTTTGAAAAACTTTTCATGGCAATTTTTTATTTACTCTCATAGTTTTTGCCAGAAGACTGCTGAGAGAAAGTTGTTCATATTTCTTTTTATTCATGGTGGGCTTTGAACCACGGACTCGGCTTTAATAAACAAACATGCTTACTAGATACGGCGGCTTTTCATAGTCTACAGTGCTCTATTAAAAGCCCGTTAAATGCTATTCGTTGAAGTTGCCCTCATTACAATGTCATTTGGTTACTCATTTTCGAGAATTCCCACATGACCTAGAGCTTAGCAGAGGGTAATCTTCTCCAGACAGTTCCGTACTATCTTCGATTTTACTTCATCAGAACCGTATGCTCGAATGGCTGCATGGCTGTCAGATAGTATTCCTATTTCCTGTCTTTTGTGCCTTCTATATCACAGTATTTACATTTTGGACTCGAGGAGATCTCTAGAACTGCCTTTGGCAAACTGAATTTCATCCATTCGTCAAACAAATGACGTTGTGGTACGTCACCTTGCTTCACTACTTGCAGCAGCTTTATTTATGTTTTAAGGTAAAGCTCCAGATGGTCGAATAGCACAAATCTAATTGTTCATAACGGCGACAAATGGATTTATTGCGATCATTAATGAAACTGTCGATATAGAAGCAATATTCTCCTTGATACTTACACCTCACAGGTTGGTAGATTAATGTCCAATAAATACAGAGTTTGGTCTCAACAGACTGCTGAAGTTACCTCTTCGTCGGATCGATTATGTCGACCATAAAATGGACGTAATTTGCGAAAGACATTTCTCACACGACACGAACTTTAATCGCATACACAACATACATAATTGGTCATCACAACCTTTTAGTCAGGATTACAACCGAGCTTCTCACACCCACTCATGTTGTGTGCGTTAATTTCATACATAAATGGCGAGACCTACAATTCAAAGTCGACTCCAAACGACAGATTTTTGAGAAACTTTTCATGGTAATTTTTATTTACTCCCAGAGTTTTTGCCAAAAATCTGAGAGGAAGTTGCCGAAATACTTTTCAAATTTCGTTTTTGTTGGAGATGTCTAACTTGGAGTTTGAAATGTGGCCTCACTATGACGAGTACAAGATCTTTGATTACAGAACTCAATTATTTGCAAGCGTTGTTCATTCGTTAGTCTATTTACGATGAAAGGACAAGCCTAACCGGGCGTTTTACAGTTTGTCACATGTCGCAAATATTTCTTATGGTAAAAAAAAATAAAATAAATCAACAAATCACTCGTTATAAGGTTAAATATTTGCAAAAATTCTTGTCAAAAACAAAGCCCCGGCCAATTGTAAAATAAAATGAAAATCCAAGCAATTAACTAAAGTGTAATATACATACAAACATAGTTTAGTAAGTACAATTATAAATTTAAGCATAAGTGTTTGTATATGTGTATGTATTTTGACTGTATTAGTATATTGAGTGTAGTTAATAAATACAAGAATAGTTTAAATAGTTTTAAAATAGTCCATAAGCAAATTCCACTAAATGTATAGAAAATATCTGTTAGAATACGAATGGTTATACAAAAAAATAGTTTTAAGGACAAATAAAGAAAACCAAAATAAAATAAAAAATCTTAATTGTTATTAAAGATTTTAAGGCTTTTTTTATTTCATCTAATTTTTAATTTTAAAACGTTCATTACAAAAATCCTTTATGCTAGACAATCTTAATGAACTAAAATGTGAAAAAAATACATTTTTTTGTTGTTACAAAATTTATTTTATGACAACTAACTACCATGTACACGAGCATTATCTTCTGAGATAAAAATAAGAAAAAAAAATTGAAAACTTATTCCTTACGGTCTACAGATTTTAATAGACAGACGATACAATATTTTTCTTGTTCTTGTTTTTTTTATTTTTTTTTTATTTTAAAACATAAAAAAGGCCACAGACAATGTAATTTACAAGGCTATTAGGATTTATTACAGGATGAAACCAATCCTACATCTTCTGGCAGCTTATAGCCATTAGTTAATTAGTTATTTATGCTTTTATGCACTCATTAATGCCTTTCTTGTTAAACTTTTTCTTTCCATCATTATGAGAGCTCCTCTATGAGCCTTTCAACTGAATTGAAACAAAAATATTCTCTTGGGCAGTTTTCGTTTTTTAATTTCTAGAAATTTTTAACTGTATTCTGTTATTGATTCTTAAAAGATTAATTCAGTATGCTTGTTAAATATAAAATATAAAAAAATTTTAAAAATACAAACAATTTAAATTATTGCTCAACAGTATTTTGATGTGATAGAAATTTTAATAATTTTAATTAATTTTATAAACTTTCCTATTAGCTTTTCGTTTATTTGAACTTTTTAACGTTTACACAAATTTAATAAGTAAATATCGTACATTATTTGACGTTAAGTTGTTATCATTTCATAATTAATCGGTAAACAAATCATTAAACAGCCAATGGACAACATTAAACCTACAAATAAATACACTGAACACGAGTAGATAAGACAGAATTCCAAATTCATTCTTTCACTCTCTCATAAGCCTCTCACCGCTGAAGAAACCCAGTTGGCCACATTATTCAAAATTAGATTTTTTTAGAATAAAAACTATCTTATGAGGGGTAATAATAAGCTCTGGATTCCCTGGTAGTTTAAGAGGTAGTTTGATAGACTATTGGCGTGAATGTTGTGGTTTGGATTCCCACCAATAACCAGTAACACTTACTGAATTGATCATTATAACCCTTTAGTCATGATTACAATTTAGCTTCCAACGCCACCCATATTGTGCGTGTTAATTTTATCCACGAGCGGCGGAACCTACAATTCAAAGTCGATCCCTAACGTCAGATTTATGTTGGATGTGTTAACTTCATTCATAAGTGGCGGGATCTACAGTTTTGAAGTCGAATCCGAACGACAGATTTTTGAGAAACTTTTCATGGCAATTTTCTCTCAGAGTTTTTGCCATAAGACTGCTGAGAGGAAGTCGCCAAAGGGCTGAGGTGTAATTCGCGGTGACACTTCCAATGATCCAAGCACTACCTACTAGACTACGATGACTTCATTAAGAATAACTCATTGAGCCAAATAATGATAGCGAGAAAGCATATGAATGCCCAGAAAATGTTCAATTTTGTGTCTCCATCCTTCACACACATAAAGTTCTATTAAGTTTTGCCAACAATGTGAATACGTGAATTTGTCTTAGAAAACCGCCCAGATCAATTAACTCAGTACGAAATGATAAATTAATGCTTCATGAACATAAGATAAATATACGACATCGTTGGTAGTTCCTCAAGCAAGAATATTAAAAAAGTTTTCAGGCAGCAAGATTCAACAAACAGCAAGAAAACTCGACACATGTATAAAATATAAAAAACCGAGATATTTTGATAAATAATCTCGCATATCCGATATTTTACTGGGAGTATAAATCTACTTATGTAATGCAGTAGCCCACGAAGTATTTATTTAAACCGAATAAGACCAGAAGAGAACCCATATGTTATGAACTGATGGCATACACGATCATTATGGACCTTTAAAGTATTGTTTCGTTCGAAGCGAACACTCGCTATTAAGTGACTGGAATATGAAACCAGACATGAAGCCATAAAATTCTATCATTACTGGGAGTCCGAAATTGGTTTACTTTGTATACGTTGTTGGCTTAAAACTTGTTGGAGTTTTCGGTATTAGGTTGATTGGCAATTTTAGTTGTGTAAGTCTAGTAGGTAGTGTGTTGGCTTTTAGACGTGAGGCCTTGGATCAGATCCCAGGCCAGGCATCTCCAACTAAACGAAATATGACAAAATATTTCTTCTGCGACTTTCTCTCAGCAGATTTCTGGCAAAAACTCGAAGAGTAAATAAAATTGCCATGAAAAGTTTCTCAAAAATCTGTCGATCGGAGTCGACTTTAAATTGTAGGTCCCACCAAAAATTAACGCACACAACATAGGTGGTGTGAGAAACTAGGTCGTAATCCTGACTAAAGTGTTGTAATGACCAATTACGTATGTATATATGAGTAAGTTTCTTTGTCTTCGTCCGAAATCTATGAAGGTACACGATGCATTCACAAATCAAAATGATTTTCTTCGATTAGACATCAGCGATATTGCTTAAGGTATGGTGGTAAGGAGAGCATTGAAATCTTAGCCTCTTTTTAACCATCATTGGTACAGTAGTTGCACCATCTATGCACTGTTGCCCACTCGATAGGAGAATTTAGGCCTCTGCAACTGTTTTAAAGATATTTTTGCTTGACTGACCCATAAGGTGTTCAGTTTTATTCTTATCGAGATGCTGTATCGTATGTCTAGTTATAGAATGTGTTGTTGAATTCTTTCTAAACAATAAGTGCCTTATACTCTGGCTGATCTCACATATGGGGTTAAGCACTTATGAAAGTGAAAGTGCAATAATCATATAAATTGTCTGTATTAATCCGTTGACGCTGCTTTTATAAAGAAGATGTAAAGCTTGCATAGATCGCTGATAGTAGTAGCAAAATCGGTGTTTTAATGACTAAAACCAACTTCTCAGGCAACAATATACTCTGCCACACGATGTTTTTTCACTTCTTAAGCAGTCTCCATTGCAACGAGGCAGATTTTCACTGTTTTTTTTTCTCAGATTTTTCTAAAGCTAAACGCTCAAAGATTCAATTTGATTCCATTTAATGCCACTCTCCGAATCTTGAGTATTTGACCAAAATATAATCGGTATCTATTCTTTTTATCAGGAGATGTTTTAGCCCTAGCAGTATAGTTAACTTCAATAACCTGCAAATCCAGTCAAGAGCTGGGTACTAACATAATTGGTCATTACAACCCTTCAGTCAGGATTACGACCTAGTTTCTCACACCACTTATGTTGTGCGTGTTAATTTTATACATGAGTGGCGGGACCTACAGTTTAAAGTCGACTCCGAACGACAGATTTTTGAGAAACTTTTCATGGCAATTTTATTTACTCTCAGAGTTTATGCCAGTAATCTGCTGAGAGGAAGTCGCCGAAGAAATACTTTTTGTATTTTATTTTGATGTCTGGCCTGGGGCTCGAACCTTGGCTTTTCGTCTAATAAGCCAACACACTACCTACTAGACCACGACGACTTCTTCAAGAGCTGGGTACTGTGAAGTTTTATTATGTCAATGCTTATATGCTGGTCCACGTTGGTCGCTATGTAACTAGTCAGATATGTTAGTGGCGAGCAAATAAATATTATCGATTTTAATTGATTTATACGAGGTTACTAATTCCATTTTCGTACCGTCCTTAGAAACCTGTCCGGTTATTACCGCATAAAGAAATTATTCTTCGAACAATTCATTGAAGTCAACACACACTAGCAAATACAAACTCTCTCTCTCCCTCTATCTCTCTCGTTTCAATTTCAATAAAATTGTAAAGGAACAACAGTAAAAATAATAATTAAATTCACACACATTAACAACATTTTCGTTTATTTTTAATGTGTTTCGCTTTTTCCCTCTCTCTCTTTTATATCTCACTCTCTCTCTCGCTCACTTTAATAGTAAATTAAATAAATAATGTGGCGATAATGATAACGAAATCGAAATCATAAAAATAAACACAAACACACAAACGCACATTCTCATACACTTGCAATTGCAATAACAATAATAAAAACAATAAAATGATAACAAAAATATTGTAACACAGTATATGAAAATTAATTGTTGCCATATCCTAGCCAATTAATTTGTGGTTTAAGGCTATAACAACAGGAAAAATAGCAAGAAATTAAATGAAAATAAAATTTAAAAAAGATTTTTAAATACACACACTCATACTCATACATGCAATAAAAAAAACATTTTAAATGACTGATTGAAAAAGTAAAACAAAAAGCGATTAAAAACAAATACAAATTTTTGTGTAAAAATAAGGTCATAATATTTTATATTTTTTATTGTATTATAAAAATGAAAATTAAATTTTAAAACTAAACAAAACAACAACAAAAAAGAATACAATACAAGCAGACCTGGGAAGTTTCGATCTTAAAATTGCGAGCAATAAAACATTGAAAGGGGGCTTAAGCCGAAAGCGTGACGATGCTTATATCATCGTTTGGGCTACCATTTTTAGTATCTAGCGAAGTAGAGTAATTCCTTTATATTTTCAACGATGTTTCCATTCAGTAGAATGGAGTTTAAATAGATTGTTGATATCCTGAATACTTTGGTCTTATGATTTGTTGCTAAATTTGCTTTAAAGTAAATTTAATACGCCTTCGCCTTTTTCCATTATTTTTATCAAGGTGGGGCTCTGTAGCAGCCTCTATTGTCCTTCAAGTTATTCAAAATATTTAACTTATACGGTATTCAGATATGCACCTTTATTGCGTAAATCGCAATTAACGCCATTATTGTGCTCAATATTTCATATAAGGTTTCAATTAATTATTGCACAATAAATACGCAAATTGTTATAATATTGAGTAAAACTTAAAATGCAGCACTGTCATAAGTATGTTCAGTGAGCATATTACAATTACGCGAACACTTTCTGTTGATGTTTGACAACTCAAATGTCAACAACGACAAACAAAATAAAAACAAAAAAACTAAATAAAAGCAATGTTGTTGAGACAACCAGCTGTTTTGTTTACCAGCTATCAAATGAATATTGAATAAGCAGCTGAACTACGTATATTATTATGTCTGAACACTTAAAATATTGTACTCAATAAACCGAATATTGACTAAATAAAAGTGCATATCTGAACATCGTATTATCGAAGTGTTAGCATACTTTTACAACAATTATTACTTCCCATGTCTGATTACAATCATATGTTACAAATAAGTGTGAATAGTTTCAAGTGTCATGAAATAAATATAAATGCATACATACATAAGTAACTGTAAAAGTCCATTAGTTATTAAACATTAAATAAAAGAATTTAAATGAGTATAAAAAATAACTCGTAAACATTTACAAATATTAAAAATAAAACAAAAACATACAGTTTAAAAAGAAAACCAACAATAAATAAATGTTCTGAAAATAAAAAAAAAACAAAAAATCGTTTTAAGAAATATAAAAAAAAAGTTAAGTGAATTTATTATTTATTCTGTTGATTAAATATTAATTAATAAATAAGAAGATTATATATATATATATACCATTATACATAATATATATACATACATACTACTTGTTATTTGAAACACATGATTTAAATATAAAAAAACTAAGCAAATAAAATTAAAAAATTAAAATAAAAGAATATAAAATAAAGCGTATAAAAATAAATTTTAGAAATTTTAAATGTAAACGTGTTTGAAACTGAAATACATTCGCAATTGTTTTTATTATTTTATTCTGGTACTGTTTACAACATGAACGTCATCTAGTTAATATCGTATGAAATGTATTTGATTAATCATATTAATTTGACAAATAACAATACGGTAACGCTGCTAGTTAAAGACCAGTTAATCAGAGTTGTACCAATATTTTCAGTGTTGCCGTTTTAAATACTTTTAAAACCTTACTCAAATTCTTAATTTATTTCTTGGTTTATTACATTCACTATTATTTTTATTTTGACTAAATTTTTCGTCATAATTTTTAAATATTTTTTAAACAGCATTTAAAGCACACCAAAATCTGTCTAATCAATTTTAAGATTGTAGCTTTTTTGTTTGGTATTTCACAAGATAAAATTATTAAAAATAAACGCAATATCTTAATATTAAAATGGCCTCTACTTTCGAGAACATATAACCTAGACATCAAGGTCCACGTTTTACACGATCAAATTTAAAGACAACCCTGATCAATCATAAATGTCCCTATTATTCAGTTAGAAATAATGCCACTGAACAATTCAATGTCCACATATTTCCTTCGGATGTCTTTAGAGATGGACGTTCAACATTTCTTGAATATGAGGATGGCTGACTTCCAAAATGTTAGTTCCTTTGTATTTGAACAAAGTATCGTGTTTCATAATGCCGCTGTACAAAATATATACAATGTATTATATTTCAAAACGTCGTCAATGTGTATTTTTAAAGTAGTCAAAAAGCAATCAGGCATCGGATTTATGGTTCATGCATTGTTTGGTAACTTTATATACGGTAGTAGAACTGTATACAAACTTTGTATTGATACATTTTGGAAGTCAGCCGATATAAGAGAGTAACATAGCTAATGCGAAAACTGATACAACTACTAAGTCATAAGGATTTAGACAAGAAATTGACAAGCCACTTCGCTCATTCGAAAATAAATCTGACAAAATGAAATCAACTGCAGAGAGTACAAAATTACAGAGGCCAAGACCCATCTTAAGAATTCCATAGAAGTCCTTGCGGAATATTGGCCTCTAAGCATATCAAAAATATCGCAAAATGATTTTTGCAATGAAAAGGAAGTTAATACATGTTCCACGACGATCCTTTCAATCAATATGCAACATATTTGTAATACTTTTTTCATCTGTTATTCACATTATTAGGGTGCCCAGAGAGAGAGAGAGAGAGAGAGAGAAATACAAATCATTATTGTTTTCTTTCCTTATAACCATGCCGTGCATTGCCATGATAAATAGAATCGTTTTCAATTTTTTGACATTATGACTGCTTAGCTTAATCCTGCGCAGCACTTGCTTTTAACACTTGTAGTGTTCTGATGTTGCACTTCCTATCTAACGCTCTCTACAAGTACCAACGTAAACTTCTTTAGAGCCAATCCTTGGACTGAGCTCGATTATGGATTTACTCTTTTTAAAACAGCAAAAAGCTAAATTCGGTCGTGTTGCGTTGCTGTCGTTCGGGTTCTAATCTTCAATTGCAGGCCATTAGGCCTTAGTCTCTAACTCCTAAATCCGGTCGTGATGCGTTGCTCTTGTTCGGGTTATAATCTTCAATTGCAGGCCATTAGGTCTCTAAGTAATAAATCCAGGATCACTTTCAATAAAATGCGGCCCATAATGCCAAAAGCCAACTTATTTTACTTTGCTATTGTCGTTTAGTGCTCCTGGCCTCAAAAACAACTTCTATGCAGATCTTCATATCCTATCTTCCAATAAAAAAGATTTATGCATCTCACATATGGTACTTCGAAGTGAGAAACACGCCAGTCAGAATTACGACCTAGTTTCTCGTCCAGAACTTAAATTATACAAATCAGTGATCACATCTGTTTATACCAATGGTTGAACTAACCATGTCCTAAAAAAAAGAAAGAAATTCCTCATAAGGACACTTGGGTCTGTCATATTATCAGTATTTCAATATATTCTTAATATTCTTATGCGCCAGTGTCAAGGCAAATACTAACATTCGGATGAGTTTGAACGATATTGTATTCCATACGTAATGACATCAATAGCTCTTACAAACTAATAGAAAATTTCTATGATCACACACACAGTTAGCAAACATACATAAATATTTGGCCACTGCAACCCTTCCGTCAGGATTACGGCTTAGCTTCTCACAACACTCATGTAGTGTGTGTTAATTTTATACATGAGTGGCGTAACCTACAGTTTAAAGTCGCCTCCGAACGATAGATTTTTGAGAAACTTTTCATGGCAATTTTATTTACTCTCAGAGTTTTTGGCAGTAATCTGCTGAGAAGAAGTCGCCAAAGAAGTACTTTTTGTATTTTGTTTTGATGTCTGGCCTGGGGTTTGAACCGTGGCCTTACGTCTAATAAGCCAACACACTACCTACTAGACTACGACGACTTCATTTAGCAAGCGTTTAATATAATATCCGATCAGTATGAGATTTCCATAACCAGAAATATACGTTTCCGGAACCCAGGAAACAGTGTGGAACGATGAATAATTATGTGCTATCTGATTTTAAAAATCTAAACAGATGATAGCGTACAGACGCTTGTAGTGAAATCAGTGATGAATGAAAAAAATATTCTACAGAATATTGTCCATGTAAAAATATAAATTTCATAAAATTCAATAACATTCTTATATTTCCCTGGAATATGTTTTTACTGAAATGAAAATCGTTTTCCTGTAAATGCCACAAAAATGCATACGAAAAAACCTCAAGAGTTGTTGAACTTGTTCACTTTTTTATTACAAAACAAAATAAAAAAAGTCACGATGATGGTGAAAATATTGAACACTTTTTATAGCATTTTTTCCGCTGACCATCGAAATAAATTAATAAATGTAAAGATGATTGATGGCTGAATACTTACTTTTGAAAACATTTTATAGTTAAATTCAAAGATTAATAAAAAATTAAATTAAATATACATACAAGTACTCATATACATATTTTATGTATTTCTTCATGGCTAATATTTAAAATTAAAAAATAAAAATAATCAAGTTTTTATTACGATTCTTATTTTCATTTATTTTATTTGATTTTCCTTTTGAACGAATGAACGAATGAATAAATTATTGAAATATTTTTTTCTTTCTATTGTATATTTTATTTAAATATTTTTGTTTTCTTTCTTATTTTTTCTTTTTTTTGCTTATGAAATATTAAAAAGGACAATAGAATAATTTAAGTCCCGTTTTATTAATAACTAATGTAGACTGTTTAAGGATTATTGTGAACTATTGTGGTAAGTATCTCGAAAACGCTTTTGTATCAGCTGATAAGCATTATAAACTCTGAAATTAAACAAAAAAAAGTGATGAAAATTAATATTAAATAATAATAAAAAAAATTAAATAATATCAATCCGTTCTACGAGTTTTCATTCGTTCTGGTCTCGACCTAAGACAAAAGAGTTGTCATTTGTCTTTGTCTTGATACAACGTGTTCTATAAAATTATTTTAGATCGTTGTATAGCAATGCCGCTGTGTAGTGGCTAAAATGTTGGATTATAAGCTCAATCATATCAAGTTCGAATAGAGTAGAAGGCAAACAATTTTTTAACAAGTTTACTGAGATTGCCTTTGTAAATAATATACACTGTTCTTCCGACAATGGAAGATGGAAGACGCCGTAGTCTAGTAGGTAGTGTGTTCGCTTATTAGACGCAAGGCCACGGTTCAAATCCCAGGTCGGACATCAAAACGAAAATATGGAAAAAAATATTTCTTCGGTGACTTCCTCTCAGCAGATTTAACTGTGGCTTCAAGTCAAATAAGCTAACACGCTACCTACTGGACTACTCACTCATAGATAAAATTAATTATGAAAAGCTAGGCCATAATCCTGACTAAAGGGTTGAAATGTTCCGATACAATAAAGCAATTCAGAGGTGCAGATAGCAGAAGAAGCATCGATGTAACAATAAGCATTAGAGAGGAATATTCTAGTTTTAACCGTCATGGTAGAAATAAATCTCTCCGAACCATTTGAGACCGTGCGAGTTTTCAGACAAGTTGATCCCAACTTTTTCATGGAAAGCGTTTTACGGAAAGCCAGCATGCACCTCAGTGACACTACTTTCCACAAGACTGCTCAGTTGCCTGTGTACGCTGACGGCCTTGAATTTATAAGGCGGTACCAAGCGAAATGTTACTGCTAACTTTAGCGCTTTTGAACGGAACTCTATTAAGATGGGTGTGGCAGTATATGAGGCCAAAACGAAGTATACGTTATCGACAAGTAAGGACAGATTATGGCCGACAACTATACATTCGTTATAGTCAGTGAATTTGTATATTTTGGCTCCTCCGTTACGAGCAAAAATGATGTCAGTCTGGGATCAAGCTTAGCATCACTCTGTCCGATAGTTGCTACTATGGTCTCAATAGGTAATTGAGTAGCAGAGATCTTCCTATTCCGACAAAACCTATACGCTACAAGTCGCTCATGTTCCTCGTGCTTTTTTATGGCATAGAGGCACGGACACTATTAAACACCGACATAGCAGCCTTGATAGTACTCGATAGTAAAGTCTTACGTACGAACTTCAGTCCAGTTAATATTAATTTTGCGTTTTTAACTTACTTTTCTTTCGCCGCTTTAAATGACTTCTTGCGGGTCTTTTTGCAGGTAATATCTTGTCCATCGGCGGGTAGAGGTAAATCGTTGGGTGAAATCATTGTCATGTTATCTAAAAATAAAGAAAAATATTTTAATAAGCAATTGATTTTCAAAAGCTAACTAAACAAACTAACCAGGATGACAAAAGAAAGCTATTGAGTGGCGACCTCTTGAACGTATGTGTTCCTGTTCGGGCACTACGACACGATGTTGCTGGAATAAGAAGAAAAACCCTGTTTGTTTTAATTTCTAACAAAAAATCTGTATAAGTGAACTCACCAAAGCGGGATAACGATTTTGTGTCCATATTGATAAGATTTCACCAACATTTATGAGTATGGCACCCGGCAGATGACCAATTCTGTGCCATTTTTCACTACCCGGCAATTTGACTTCTAGACCACCTTCCGAATCCTGGGCCAACAATGTAAACGTGCCATAATCAGTATGAGCACCACAACGTATTACCACACCATTGGGTAATTGGCGTTCTGTGGTTTCTAAGCTGCCATTAAGGCCTTTTGAGTCTTCATTCTCCAAGTCATCGTATCTATCACGCGGATTATATTCTGGACGAAAATCGGGCTGATCTGCTAAACAACGTTGATAACTGTATTTGCAGCTGCCTTTGATAAATTCATTCTTGCTATTCTCATCATCTTCTATTACGGGCGGATAGTAAAGTAAACGTAAGGTTGTCTCATTATCATGATCGCCTGACAGCATGTGTGAGTGTTTTTCTAGGAAAAATGTTTGTGGTATATCAAGTGATAGGGCCAAGGCTTGTAGGAGAAAACGTGACAGTGCTTTAAAGTCTTCAGCTAAAACTGATATGTGATCAGCAAATCCTGGTAGGGGTTCTTCGGGCAGGTTTTTAGCATTCAGTGTGCAAATATTAAAGGCATGACGTAATTCGGGTGTTTTACCATCGAAACGTTCAACGCCGGGACTAACATAGCCATGATTGTCATCACCGCTACGTAAATAATGATGTTTAACGTCGGCTGGCAAATCTACAAAATCATCTAAATGATCCCAGGCGGTTTTTAACTGTAATGGAGTTGGAAAAATGCAATTTTATTGCAACATGTAACGACAGTGTAATGGCATCATTGACTTACTTTTTCATCACAGATGCCATGATTGACCAAGAGAGCCATACCCTTCTCAGAGAGAGCTTTCTGTAATTGAGTACCCACACGATTGATCACTGATCTTACTGGACATTCTTCGGTACCTGCAAGGAAAACAGGAGATTGAGAGTTGTTAGAAAAACTAAAATTTTGTTTCAAAATATTGTGAAAACATTTTAAAAACATTAAAAATAAAAAAGAAGAGGAAAAACCCCCCATAAAAACACAAATTAAAATGATTTTCATAAGTGTAAATATGGTTTTTAAAATTCATTTAGAAACCTTTAAGTAGGAAGCATTAAAAAAATAATTGCTACAACGAAAACAACAAGAAAATTCGTTTTAAAAACACCTTTTTTCCAATTTATAAAAGCGGAAGTAAATAAAAATGCTAAAACCGTGCGAAACCGCCTATGCGATGCCCTACGCCAAAGTAGTTTACGAAAAAATTATACGAAAAAAAACTGAAAACCGCTCTCATGCTGTAAACACAATAAGCGCAACGCAGCAAACACAGCAATTTTGCAATAGCAATAAGCTTGTTGTGGCGCTGCCTTTAAAATTATCATTTCCACATACACCCATGTATTCTATTTTTGAGAGATTTGCTGTGCTTGCTGCGTTTTTTTTTTATTGTGTTTACAGCAACAGAGCAAATTAATCTGCAACACTCAAAAACTGCTTCCGCCGCTCTAATCTTCCGCCTAGCAGCGAATGACGTAGAGCTTGCACTAGTCCAAGAATCCTGGGTCGTAGACGGCAGGGTTTGCGGACTCAATGCTAGCGGCTATGGCACCGTGTTCGTCCAAGATACAGGTAGGCCTAGAGCTTGTATAATGGTGAAGACTAACATTAATACGTCTCTTCTTCCTAAGTACAGCGACAGGGACACAGACACTATGGTCATCGAGTTAAACTGCGCTGACCAACTAATCACTCTTTGGTTCGGAATAACTTGGTCCGTACAGGGACTGCGTTCACCTGTGGCGTCACAACGGGCCGCTATGCGTGCTCAAGTGAGCTTTTGATATTAAAGCTACCACACTAACCTAACAGAGCAAATCATTCACAGATGATGAGTGCTGTGTTTGCTGCGTTGCGTTTATTGTGTTTACAGAAACATAGCAAATCATTCACAGATGATCAGTTGCTTCATCCGATTCACTCAGTGCAGATATGTATATTTGAGGATGAATTAAATAATATTTGTTAATAATACTGATAATAAATAATATCTTATTAACCCTTATAGCTAAAATATGGCCAAAACTAGACATCATTGTCATTGTCATATTTGAACCCACAGGATTCTAGATTCGTGTTCCTAGAACCACATCACGATGGCAAGGTTGTAGGAACACGTAGACAGAATTCCAAAACGACATATTTATTCGGCGATTTCCTCTCAGCAGATTTCTGGCAAAAACTGTGAGAGTAAGTAAAACTGCCATGAAAAGTTTCTCAAAACTCTTTCATTTGGGATTAACTTTAAAATGACTCGTATACATATACACACAAAATGAGTGTTTTCATGTAATTGGTCATTAGAATCTTTAGTCAGAATCACAACCTAGCCTGTCACACCACTCATGTTGTGTGTGTGGATTTATCCACAAGGCATCTTCCCTTATTTTTCTATTGTTTTCTTGTTTCGTTTCAACGTCCTTAATTAAGTTTTTCCAGCCTAAAAAATAGGTTTGCCATCTGTCGTTGTGTGTAAACAACGCTCTCTGTGAACTCTATTGAATGCAGTGATGAGGAATTTTTTGCTTATCGCTGTCTTGCTCTGTTGGAACAGGTTACGTTGCCTAAACCTCACTATCATGTTCATTCATATTCTCTTCTTGGATCGATAGGAGTCAGGAGGCTTACTGAATGGATCATTTAAAGGGAAATTGAAGTCTCTTAATTTTTATGATTTGTAAAATTGAAATTCGGATTTGTTTCTTTACACAAACGCACCATTCTCTACACTTCTATATTGGCAAATGGATAATCTGTTGCCATTCCTACAGATTACTATCTTACTAAACTTTAGTTCAAGTCCATAATGATCCTTTACAGGCAAGTACACCTCAAAGGTAGATGGTACGAGTATAGAAATACATATGTACATAATTAGATTCAAAGTGAGGTTAGAGCAGGCAGTACCTTTTTCATTAGAGGAATAAGAAGAAGTATAAGCTTTTCAGATTATAATTGAAAACTGTTTTAGGGCATTATAGGTTGGAGTTATAATTGAAAGCTGTTTTCCAAAGCATTCAAAACATCTGTAGCAAATATAATGTACTACAATTTCATATACTAGGGTAGACTAATCTAATCCTATTAACCTAGCCATTATAATTATTCTTATTAGTTTTTTTTTTAATTATTTTAATAATGGACTTGCATAATTAAGAACACGTTTACGTTGTTGTTTTGTAAATAAAAAAATTTCATTGTAATTGCAATTAAATAAACTTTTTTCCTCTTTATTGTTATTATTGTTGTTGTTAATACTTTTTTATAATATCTATTATTGTTAATAGATTTTATTATTCATTTATTCATTCATTCATTCATAAAAAAAATGTGACCAAATGTTTAAAACAATGCACACTTTTGGAGTCTGGAAGAGACAGACAGACAACACGCTTTAAACGAGTGATAAAATGAGTATGTATGGCGGAAGGAAATACGTGAAATGTTTTAATGGAGTGTAAGGATTGAATAGCAAAGTATTCTAATAAAAATAATGAATATTTTTATACATTTATTAGAATAATTAAAGGGCCTCATCATTTAATTTTAAATTTTTTTTAATAAAACTCCTCTAAGCTATACGAGAGTTATTTTAAAAAATCGTATGGTGGCACTTCAATATCAGCGCGTGTGCTCTTCCTATCAACCTTATCTCGTTGTAATACTGCCTCCATGTATATTTCAATTACCGCTTGTAATATAAAAATGAATTTCTGTGTTACAAATTATTCATCGTCTAGCGTCCAGTTCAAAAATCAAGTGTACGCCAAAACCACCACAGCTGCTATAGCAACGGCTTACAAGATAAAAACGTGACAATAAATTGTAATTCAAAATTATAATTAAAAATTTTATTTAAATTATTAAGTGGGAAAATAAGTCCCTTTTTTATTCAAAAACAAAAACAAACAAAAGTCACACAAAATATGACTAAAAAATATTTACAAATAAAAATGTATTTAATTCTGTTGCTCATTTTAATTGTTGTTTTTATTGTTGCTAATGTTCATTAAAAAATAATCTATTTTACGCTTTTAATTGTTAATTTCACTGTATAGCAAGTGAATGAGTAGAATTCATATAAAATACGTAACGAGAAAAAATAAAAAAAAACATCAAAGAGTGATAAGTAGGTGAGCTGAATTTGACTCACCCATTTTAATTCACGTGATCTAAATTTAATTGGCAATGCTTTGTAATCTCTACACAACAGGTGGGAGGTGTTGTACCGTCCTTAAAACATATCCAACGATTAAAATTTATTCATTAACTGAGTCAGAATCTTAGGTAATTATACTTGACAACAACATTAAAGATTTTCTCTTAATTACTCATAAGATATGAAGTACTTTACTTGTAATGAAAATTTTTGTACTGTTTTGTACTACTGCATGGCCAGTCGAGGCAGCCATTTGAATGAAATTATTTTCCATTATTAACCGGAAGGATTGTACTTTCAAATAAAAAAAGAAATTTGAGAAAATATTCAGTAGTTTTTTTAAAGCATTTAAAAAAAAGTTATTTGGCGGACCCTTTATATAAGGTTTCTTTACCATGTTCCTTTAACAAACCTCAGTATGCTGTCTGCTTTCAGAAAAACTAACTTCCTGCCTAGTAATTGATAAGTAACGAGAGATGTTTCTTTTTTAAAATTATTCAGGCCGTATAGGTTCTATAGGTTGGCATTATTGTACAACATAGATTTGATTTTGATTTAGATTGGGTTAGGTTTGAGTACATGTACAATGCCCAGCGGTTAAAATGACCCATTTTAAATTCGTCTTAGAAGAAAATATTGCTCAGACGGGAAAAGAGGAGTGCTTGGTCTACTGATACAGCTATTTGACTACAAACGCAACACGGTTTCAAATTCGGGAGAATACGATAGAATTTTAATTATGGTTTTAAAACTTTAAGAATAAAGAGGCTCCATTCAATCCCCCCTAAATAATCATTATAGGACACCCCTCAGAAGTGACAACATCAAAAGAGAACGTCATATATCAGATGGTGTTATCGCTTGAGATTAGGAACTCAGTGTACTTACTAGTACACTCAAGAAATTTTCTCAGACAGCGTTTTTTTAATCAGCAAGAGATGGCAACACTGTCATTCAGGAAACTGTAGAGTAGAAAATTCCTTTGATTGGAAAAAATATGGAAAATCTTGATTAAAAAATAATGAAAAAATAAGTCCGATAAGGATGAACTGATATGTTGGCCTTCCATCTTGGATCCAAGTAATGGCTCCACTGGATGATAAACTGAACAAAAGAGATCTTAACTGAATGTTCCTAAGAGCTAGTGACTCTAATCAGTTTTCGATTCATTTCGATATTAAAGCTTGATCAACTAATTAATTAAAAAAGTTTCCATAAGGCAATCTTTCCCTCGACCTGGACAATGCAGGATAAAAGTTGGTAACGTAATCAATAATGCTCATCTAAGTAATTGCAAAGCCATGATACATGGGCGCCTATTATATATATATATGTACATATAACCCTTCAGTCAAGATTACGACCTAGTTTCTCACACCACTTATGTTGTGTGTGTTAATTTTATACATGAGTGGCGGGTCCTACAGTTTAAAGTCGACTCCGAACGATAGATTTTTGAGAAAATTCTCATGGTCATTTTATTTACCCTGAGACTTTGCCAGAAATCTGCTGAGAGGAATTCGCCAAAGAAATATTTTTTTTTTCATATTTCGTTTTGATGTCTGACCTGGGATATGAACCCGGGCTTTACATCTAATAAGCCAACACACTACCTATTAGACTACGGCGATTTCAATTCAAAGTACATATAGTTCTAATATAAATGGCACGCCTTTTTCTACGCCCTAATTGTTAATTGGGTTTTTTTCAGTTGCCATAAATCTCAGGGACACATTGACACCACCCAGTACCTTTAAGAATTGCATGTGGCTCTAATCGGTGGAATTCCATTCGTACCCCATGTGCTTTTTTTTTGTATTAAAAAATGTTTATAACTCTAATCAGCTAAGCTTCTTCCAGTTTAGAAAATTAAAAGAATTAGTAACCAAAACAAATATGCCACTCTAACTAATTCAAATGACTAAAGTGGCGTATACGTAAATAAACAAACTGAAAACAAATATTTACGAGTGGAAAACGTAGTCGGGGTGCAACGTAAAATTTTTACTCACGTGACCATTACTAATGCAATAATGAACGTCATTATACGTTAAATATTTTGCTATAAAAAAATGAAAAAAAAGAACAAGTTAATCCCAGACACCACTGACACTGACATAATAATACCAGCACCAGAGCATACATATTCGTACTTAAAGTACAACTTTAAGTACTTGCCTGTCTATTGCCAGTAAGAGTAGCTCTTTATGGATTTTTTTATTTTCTAAGAATTCCAAGGAACTGCAGTATATACATACATACATACATACACACCACCTCCAAATGCTTAGATAACAATTACTGATGTCAGTCAGATTGATATCAGTAACGGAGAAAATTATCTTTTATTTGGATTTTCTTTCTATTTTTTATTTTTTTTTTGCAATTTTTTGTTTTTGTTTTTTCAATATGCCATTTGCCATTTGAGAAAGACATTAAAACGTTTACTTAAGATTAGATACCAAAGCAAGAACATAGATTTCCAGTTAAAAGATTAGATGCGATAAAAACCAAAAACAAAAACAAAAAACACAAACTTCGAATGGAATTTTCTATGATGAAGATGAAGAGATGTAGGTTTCTGAGAAACAAACGTAGAAAAAGGAGCTGAAGTAGGCAATTAGACAGGCAGCAGACGTTTGCAGAAAATCTTGTTTTTTTTTTCAAGTGAATAATTGAAGCGTTTTATGGTTTTGATGGAATAAACTTATTACAGAGATGATGATTGGTAGTAATTAATTTCGTATCCAGCGAAAACATAAATTATTGCTAACAGTTTGCCAAAGACGGGCCTAATTACAAGTATAATAAGAATTTGACTATAATTTTGGCAAATAATTGCCCAATACTTTAGTTTCTATGGAGTTATTAATTTAACTTGATTAACTTGTGTTAAATTCTTGATATACAGAAGATAGGAGAATTAAAATGAATTTATGATAAGCATACACTGATCACAGTGAGGTAGGGTAAGGTACAATAGAGCAGAAATAAAATCAGGTGATAAAATAGAACGCAGCAGTAGAGCAGATAAAATGGAAAATAAAATTTGGGTGGAATATAGTACAGAAGAGGTAATCTGAATAAAATAGAATAAAATAGTGAACAAAAAAGAGAGAATATAGCATCCAAACTCTAAAGACTTATTTTCATGAACTTACATACATACCAGAGATCAGCAATGAGTATTCAAAAAGATGAGTAGATTCGAATCATACTCATAATTTCTGATACTTATACGCGTTCAAACTTATTTTAATATCATACTCATACTACTCATATTCAAAGTTTGAAGTACTCATCGTACTCATAATTAACAATACGCATGATGTTGTTGATTTGGACTCTCCTTTACTCAACATTTACAAGAATCACAAAATAAGTATGATTCGCGTACGAACACTACAATACTCACTAGAAGATTGTGTGTTTGCTTTGCTTGCTGGTCTTTGTCTTTTTCTTCCTTCTTTTTTGCAAATGCAACAACAACTAAAACTGTAAATTCGAATCACTCGAACCATTTATGAGTATTTTTCTAAATTTATACATCTGAATGAATAAGCGTATGAATCAAACATATTTCGAATGGTATGCGTTTGATGTCAATGTTGTACTCATACTCATTGCATCCTGTACTTATAAATCAATGTTGTAGCGAGTACGAATGAATCTGAGTAGTTGAATTTTAATACTGTTGACTTACTCATACTCGAAATTTCATGAGTACTTATGAGTAGCGAAAAAACGATTCATTGCTGATCTCTGGTACATACATACATACATATACATATATACATAAACGTACATTCATACATACATACATACATACATACATACATGCATACATAATTGGTTATTACACTCCGTCAGTCGGGACTACGACCTATATTCTCGCACCAGTTATGTTGGGTGTGTTAATTTCATTCATTAGTGGCGGGATCTACAGTTTTGAAGTCGAATCCGGACGACAGATTTTTGAAAAACTTTTCATGGCAATTATATTTTACTCTTACAGTTTTTGCCCGAAATCTGCTGAAAGAAAGTCGCCGAAGAAATGTTTTTTCATATTTCGTTTTGATGGAGATGTTTGACCATCATCTCACGTCTAATAAGCCAACACACTATCTACTAGACTACGGCTATTTTGTTTTGTTCAGCTGTCTTAAATTCCTACGTATTTGTTTGTGTAATTCCAGTTTACCGTATGATGTGTGTATTTTGTTATTGTCTGTTTGACTGTTAAGCAAGCAATCGAATACGCAAAAAAACTGGCTAACAAATGGAAAATAATTTGTTTTTATTTCTTTGGAAAATTTCCAATTTTTTCCATTTTTTTACTTCATTAGATTTAAATTGAAATTGTCGTAAAAAATTTTATTTTTAGAAAAATTTTGAAATATTTAGCATCTCATGAAGAAATTTTACACTCAGTTTTTATTGTTGCTATCGTTGAGTGTTTTGTAAATAGTTTTGTTTTGTTTTGTTTTGTTTTGTCTGTAGAAAAAAACCACAAAACTATTACACAAGCGAGACAAGACAAAAGTGTTCACGGTGAGTGTGTAATACGATTTATTGAAATATCTTAGTCAAAAAAATAAATCAATCAATCAATCAATCAATCAATATACAAAAACAATAAATACGTAATTTATTAACTCATATAACATGTAACAAAAATTCAATTTTAAATAGAAAATAATTTCATAAAAATATTTAAAAAATTAAATACAAAAATAAACTATGCATATACAAAAGAATGTTTTAAAATGAAAAAAATACAAAAAAAAGGAATGCAATTCAAACATATTCACAGATTTTCAGTGAAAATGCAATTTTGTGCTTGAATTAATTAAATTGTTTAATTAATTTAATTGCCATTATAGAAGCAACAAGTGGCAATCAATAAGTCAATAAAAACAAAATAACAATAAAATTGCATGTGGCGAATTACATTTATGTATACCCTATACAAGGTATACTTGCATATGCATGCATTATGAAGGTTATGTGGTATAACCATCATAAGTTACCAATGTCATGTGCATATTTAACTACAATATAATTAATAATTATTATTTAATTTTATTAAATGTGTATTTATACCTTCGAATCATTCCGCACCTGCATGCAGACTTTTTACAAATTTCACTAATTATCACGTGTTCGTATGGTTTGTAACCTAAATAACTTATATGAGAGTTATTCTAAGCTAACCATAAAATAAAATCCTATAAACTGCAAAAAATTTATTCTTTAAATTCCTATTAGAAACACAGGGAAATTAAAAAATATTTCCAAGCATTTGCTGCCGTCAGCGATTTGTTTGATATCAACCCAGCAATGTCCAGTCCGTCACTGCTGTCTTTTCAGCTACCATTTCCAAATGTTACCCATTAATACCATTGAGACTTCAGTTCATTTCCAATATTCAATACCACTGGCTACCTATGTATGCACATTCCTGAACTCAGTGAAGTCGTCGTTTTCTAGTAGGTAATGTGTTGGCTTGTTAGACGAGAGCCCGTTCTCAGATAGCACGGACACAGCGAAATATGAGAAAATATTTCTTTCTACGATTACCTCTCAGCAGTTTTCTCGCAAAAAAAAGTACTCTGAGAGTAAAATAACATCGGCATGAAGAGAAGGTGGATCTTGCTACTCACTCAATGATGAAATTAATACACATAACATGAGTGGTGTAAGAAACTTGGTTGTAATCCTAACTAAAGGATTATTATTAAGTTATTATTATGTAAGGGAAAGGGACCTTAGTTCCAGTGGAGAGTTAGGCATTTCTTCGATTCAATTCTTAAGGTCGTGTTTATTTTCTTAAGGACAGAGCCGATTTCAATGAGAGTCATGGCAAATATGACGAACATAAGAAGGGCCAACACCAAAAATAGAGAAAAGGCAAAGGAACAGAAACATTCTATTTGCAACCCTACTGCCTGTAAACCCAATCAATCATAACTGATTGTGTCACATGATAATAAGGAATGAGAAAATAGGAGTCATCCGCATAACTCAGATCAACCAGGACCTCAACTAAACTGCCGCAATAAACAACAACTTATCAAATTTTGTCATTAAATTTATAAAACATTTGCAAAACCATTGGAAGCGACTAAAAAGCAAAGTCTTCAAGCAACAAAAGCTATACAAAATTTAGAAAACTAAATGCAATATGAGTTAAGGCCAAGAGATATTAAAAAAGCCTGTGCATCGAATCATTACTGACTACGGAAAGTTAATCCATACCATGTACAAGATATTCCCACAAATACGCCGAATATTAATAGCACCACAGGAGGCACATCTATTATAAGTAGCTGATAGTAAATCTATCTATAATAGGGCAAATGTATTGAACACAATCGATTTGTTTCGGGCTATATGTTGTAGAAAAACACCCTGAATGTCTACCATAAATAGGCTCGACCACTTGTTGGAAGACTATTTAAAAACTATTTAGCGAAGAGTATTTTTCACTCACTCACCCACTTATATCGGGTCCGCCATCTAACGTTTTTTTTTTTCAACTAGTGCTTATTTCGTGAATGGTAACACTTAGCTCATGTATGATTTGACAGATAATTAGTTTTATCCTTCCGCTGAACGAATATGGACCATCCAATGCGTTTTCGCTTCGGTAAGAGGGCCTGCGATTTTGGCAAAAAAAATCATCTTTTCACAGGAAGCTCATTTTGATCTTGGCGGGTATGTAAACAAGCAAAATTGTCGCATTTGGGGTACAGAAAACCCGCACGCATACATTGAAAAGCCGACGCACCCAAAACGAGTTACTCTTTGGTGTGGATTTTGATCCAGAGGCATAATTAGGCCATTTTTCTTCGAAAATGAGCACGGAGTGGCCGTTACAGTCAATGGCGATCGTTATCAAGCCATGTTGAACGAATTTTTGTTCACAAAAATTCAAGAGGAGGATATTGGCAACATTTGGTTTCAACAGGACGGCGCTACGTGCCACACAGCCGAAGCTACACTCGATGTTTTGCACCCTGTTTTTGAAAATCGCATTATCAGCCGCAGAGCTGATGTCGTTTGGCCACCTCGGAGCTGCGATTTGACACCGTTGGACTATTATTTGTGGGGTGCCGTCAAAGATAAGTGTTACGCCGACAAGCCAGAGACAATTGACGCTTTAAAAGACAATATTCGTGAAGCCATTGGTGAAATACAGCGGCACGCAATCGATAATATGCTTAAAAATTGGACCGAACGTGTAGGCTACTGCATGGCCAGCCGAGGCAGCCATTTGAATGGAATTATTTTCCATTATTAACCGGAAGGACTGTACTTTCAAACAAAAAAAGAAATTCGAGAAAATATTCAGTAGTTTTTTTTAAAGCATTTTCAAAAAAAAAAAAGTTATTTGGCGGACCATTTAGTCCACACCTTGCCCTGTTCAACAACCATTTGTTTAGAACAATTCGGCATGAGAGCATCTTCGACTTCACTGGAATACTCTTCACTTTGGAACATGTTTGATGAATTATACCTCTGATATCTTTCAAGATGCAATAATGAGCCAAAGTGCTTTTCAGTATTTTCTTCCTCCTGGTGAAGATAGTTTCCTCAAATATCGTTACTAGAAAGCAGTTTCCTTTCGCTGAATTCATTGTACAAAATAACACTATTTTTTATGCGTAATGTAGGGTATTTGAAAATATTTTAATATGTCACTGCATAGTTTTTATTTTCAATTATATTTTAATTAAGATCTACGTTATCTTCAACATTAATGCATGCACGTATACGAGTATATGTTCGCTAGAACAGTTGTTAAATTGACAATATGACTGACCAGATGTTCATAGAAACTATTCTGTTGTCAATCCAGTCAAACTAGAAAATTTAAAAGGCAAATTCAAAACAGAGAGGAAGAGAGAAAATTAAAATATCAGAACTGAATTTCACAATGTTAATCCGATGTCAATGCAAATATAAATATGTAAACAAATGAATAAATTTCGAAGAATATTATCGAATAAGAAGGGTATTTAAAATGGAGTAGAAATTCTTAATATTCTCGTCTTTATTTTTGGAAAAATACTTGTCACATAATTTTTGACGTTCAAGTCAATAATATTTTATTGACCATAATATCCAATGTTTATAGAGAATCCAATGACATTCACAATATTTAAATATTGAAAATTCAACGTACATACATACATACATAAATATCGATAATATGAAGTCATGCACAAAGTTAAAGTAAATTGGCATTTTCAATTATTGATTATTATCGATAAATACAGACAAAAAAAACTGAAAAAAACATGAAAAATTAGCGATTATTAGCGCGGAATCAATTGAAAAATGGTTGACAAATAATTTTTATTGAATTTTTTGTTTTTTATTTATTTATTTTCAATTTCAATTTTCCTCCTCAGCCACCATATCCCCCTCGCCCAGTATACGTGCTCTTTTGCTGCAGCCAATAATTGAATTTTTTTTCGAGAATTGCTAATTTCCTCTACACACAAAATGTAAACAATAAGAATAACAATAATAGCAACAACTTCAACAACAACATCAATAAAAAAAAATATAACAACAACAACAACAATCATAATAATAAAATTAAGTGTTGAAAACATTTTGTTAACATTATCGCCCTTGTTGTTGCGAATTTCAATTGTGGCCTGTGTCTGCAACATTGCGTCCGTTGCGCGGGTGTGTCTCTAGTATATTATTGCGCGTATGAACGTTCAGATTCTGTTTGACTGGCTGTGGCATGCAAAACTCAATTAAATTAAATTGTGCGAATACATTTCAATTCACAACAATTTATGAAAAACAAATTGATTTCGAAATAATTCCCTCCACAACTCTAGGCGTCTCTGTTGCCCACTCAAATATTGTTATGTTGAGCGTTTCAGAGTACTTTAATTGAATAACAGAATCAGGGCAACAAGCTGCAGGCCACAATAAAATTAATGACATATTGAGATGAATCTGTTTGTTTTTATTTCAGGAAGATAAATTTTTTTGAATATTAAAATTTTCCCTCAATCACTTGTTTTTAAATTTTGAAGAGTGATGTTAATGAAACACCGAAAGAGTGAAATACGTTTTAATACTTATAAGGTGTACGCTATAAGATATATAACAATGCGGGATTTTGTTATGAAGCATGAGTATTCAAAAAGATGAGTATATTCGAATCATACTCATAATTTCTAATACTTATACGCATTCATACTTATTTTAATATCATACTCATACTACTCATATTCAAAGTTCGAAAGCCGTATCGTACTCATCCTTAACACTACGCATGATGTTGTTGATTTCGACTCTCCTTTACTCAACATTTACAAGAATCACAAAATAAGTATGATTCGCGTACGAACACTTCAATACTCACTAGAAGGCTGTGTGTTTGCTTTACTCAATCATTTATGAGTATTATAAGTACTTTTCTAAATTTAAGAATTTGAATGAGTAGGCGTATGAATCAAACATATTTCGAATGTTATGAGTTTGATGTCAACGTTGTACTCATACTCATTGCAACCTGTACTTATAAATCAATGTTGTAGTGAGTACGAATGAATCAGAGTAGTTGAATTTTAATACTGTTGACTCACTCATACTCAAAATCTCATGAGTACTTATGAGTAGCGAAAAAACAATTCATTCCTGATCTCTGGTCTGGTCTATAGGCGAGTAGTGCAAAATTTATTTAACCACTGCAATATGTGGTCTACGGTTATCATGATGGAATATTATTACAACTTCGAATATTCCAGGCCTTTCCAACAAATACTCGCTTCCAATGAATCCGCCATGGCCATTAGTCTGATTCTAGGAGATCTTAATAGCTAGGACACTTTAGAACACACTTAATATTAAACGTTACTTTGGCACCATTGTAAATACGCATTTAATTTATGGCACCCAAGGAAAATCGTCTATTTCTTATTTACTTTTATGGTCATTACAAACCTTCAGTCAGGATTACGACCTAGTTTCTCACACCACCCATGTTGTGTGTGCCAATTTTGTCCATAAGTAGCAGCACTTACAGTTTAAAGTCGACTCAGGACCAAAGATTTTTTGAGAAACTTTGGCAATTTTATTTACTTATCAGTCTAGCATTTATATTCAATAGGGTTTAATAAAAATATTTTCTTTAGTTCTTTATCAAGGGGAATTCCAAAATTGCTTAAGCGATTTTTTTATGATTTGGATTATTCATTAAACCCCTAATGAAGCAATAAAATGTTAATATGTTTAGGAACTCAGTACTTCAGTTGTTAATGCAGCACTTAGTGCAACAGAAAGCAAATGTTTTTGTTTCAATTTTGTGTATGAAAAACAAAAAACAACAGAATAAGTTCCTATTTTGATACTTCTTTGTTCCTTTCTTTACAAATTTAATATTGCCGCAATAAAACATAAAAGAACGCAGTTTTGTCCCTTTATTTGTAGCATTAGTAGAATAAATAATAACAAATTTATAAATACGTTTTTCTATAAATTTTATGACGTTTTTTGTTTAATAAATCGAACAAAAAAAAAGAAACAAAGACTATTTATCAATGCGCTATTATTTGTAAAAAATTATTTTAAAATCGGTTTATTTCAATTTAATCGTGTGTTAATACCACAATTTGTTTTGTGTTCAGAATTTTAAAACGTTTCAATGATATTGAAGACATCGGTTCTATTAGTTCTGCATAAGAAAGTGGAACATCTTCCTCATAATTTTTTTAATCGTATCAAAACCACAATATTTTTTTATAAAGTACCATTTTCACGAGTATATTCAAATTCAACTCGACTAAATTAGATGTAGTAACCAAAAATGGAGTCTATTTTGATAGAGGCAATTAAACACACTATACGAGTATATAAGACGATTACTTTCTCTATTTATTATGTGTTAATTAATGGTAAAATAATTAATAAATTAATTTTGACTCTATGAAATTGAGTTTTAGTCACCCCATAATAATTATTGGTTTCAATTTTAGTTGGTTTATCTAGCGCTTCACATTACGGTAAAACGAATGCTTCGATTATAGATGACTACAAACACAATTGTAGCCTGTAGCAGAAAAAATGCTCCAACAGCTTGTAATTTTTGGTAGCCAGCCTATTTTGTCAAAATCATTGTAAACATGCCACTTCATAGACCATTTGAACTACAAGCTTCATATAGGCTGCCTTCCAAAATGTATCAATACAAAGTTTGTATGCAGTTCTACTACTGTATATAAACTATGTATCTATGCAAAGTAAGCAAGCAATGCATCAACTATAAATCCGATACCTGATTGCTTTTTGACTGCATTAAAAATTCGTTTTGAAATAGAATACATTGTATATATTTTGTACAGCGGCATTATGAAACACGATACTTTGTTCAAATACAAGGCAACTAACACTTTGGAAGGCAGCCCATGTTATCGTTATGTTATCGTTGTTTTGCATGTTATGGTCTTACAATAATATTGGAATATGGGTTAGGAAACCAATAAGTAAAGAACATGATTAAAGTCTTTTAATTCCTTTCTAATACAAAAGATTAAAATTTAAAAATATGTTTAAAAAATTCGTTTTTGATTGTATTTATTCAAAATATTCATTTAAACTTCTGTTGAATTATTTTAATCTAATTTTTTTTTAGATTTTCATTCAGTTTTTAAAGTTCTGTTGCTCAGGAAGAATTGTTTTCATATTTTTTTTCTTTGGTTTATTTTGCACACTTTCTAAATTATATTGATACGATGATGCCTGCTGGATTTTAATTGTTTAAAAATTTTATCAATTTCAAATATTTATTTTCTTTACGTTTTTTATTGTTTCTATTCAGCCAGCCATACTGTCATTAACTTATTTATAGTCGTACTCAAATTTATCGTTTAAGGTTTTTATAAATAAAATATAATAGAAAATAAAATGATTGAAACATTATTTAATATTTGATAAGAATCTAAAAGTAGCCGTATGATTATGATTACGCTTCTAAGAACAGAAAAATTTTTTAATGGAAAACAATTATCGTATATGGTCTAAAGGGGGTGGATGGAAATGAAAAATATTCTTTAATTTCATGAACATTTGAAATTAGTGGCACAATAATAAAGAAAAAAAAACAAATGAATTCCTTATTGCTCTCTAATCGAGGACAGCTTGTTGTCATAAAATAGATGACTAAGAACGAAAAATAACAACAATAATTAAATTGTAATAAACAACAACATGTTTGTTTGTTTTTTATTTTATTTTCTATTTATGATTTTTAATAAAAGAAAAATGTGTGAAAAAATCACAGGAAAAAAATATATTTTTTTAAAAATTTTTTGTTAAAGATTAATTTTGATGTTATTATTATTGTGGTTGTTGTTTTCTTTTACAATCCATACGTGATTTATATTGTAAACATTTTTATTAATTTTAGAAACTTCCCCTTAGAACAACAATAAAAAAATAATATTTTCGTCATCAGTTTTTTTTTCTTTTAATTATCACTCATCAACGACTGTTGTAACAAAGCACAAAATAAAATCAAAAATAAAAAAAGAGACTGTAAGCCCTTGAATTATAATAGACTTACTAATGAAATCCGCTTCACATCACAAAAAAAAAAAAACCAAAAAAAAAAATAAAAGCACACGCTCCCTTATACAGCATTTTACCAATGGGAGGCAAATGTTGATAATTTTGTTTTTGTCGACGCTTCTGTTTAAATTAAATAATTAAACGTCAAGTAATTAACAGCTGTTGCCAAGACAAGTGTTTTTTTGCTTTGCAGGACTAAAGAACTCATTACACATGCTTAAGTTAATTCAATGGCATTAAAATTTATTTCTTTATTTTGTATTGAAATGTAAAGTTTCTTTGGATATTAATTTTAATAACATTTAAGACAACAGTTTTAATAGCATTTTATAGAGCAGGCAATAACCCAATGTAATAATATCACTACGAATTATCTCTAAGCTCTTGTTTACTAAGCCACTAGACTAGAACGACTAGCAATCTTACAAAATCTATCGAATATGCTAAGTGGGATCTTCTATTTTTCTTTCTTCAAAAGCTAGTGCATTTACACCTTGTCTTGAGATCTCCTACAGGGGGAAATTCAGTTAAACTATTCTGTTGGTAAATAATAGCATGAAGTAGTAAACAAAGCAACAACCATCTAGGTTTCGCCCTCAGCCTTTTTTAAAAAAGCATTTTATACGAAGCAAGTAATACGAACGCTGTCTAGCTACCGCTAATGAAGAAATTTTACTCCCATGTGGTACTGCAGTTGCCTACTTTGTCGACCTATGAAACTTTTACGACAAACAGCCATTTTAGACAGAGTTCCTTATTCACAATAGTAATGTTTCAAGTGAAGAACCCTGTGCCATAAGGAACAGAATAGTTCGGAATATTTCGGAATTAGTCGATAGCTCGATCGTCTACCGATAGATAAAACTGTTTAAGGAGACTGATGATACTAAAGCCTGCCACCGTTCGAGCATAGTTTGCGCGCAGAAACTCATTAAATCCGTCAAATCAAAAATTTAATAAAATTCGCTCCGCCTGGGAGAATAATGTCTCACAAAGCCCCAAAAAACTGCAAAAACAAGTAAATTAATAAAAATATCTAAGGATGCCTCGGATTATAACCACATCAGCCAGTTTCAGTAATGATTTGATTGAGTATTTCTTACGTTGAGGTCACTACCTTGCATTCCTGCGAACAAAGCATCAAAACAACGGTGAAAATTCATCAAAAAACCGTTCTGAGAACTGTTGTTCCAAACTCAGGCGTGATTTTTTAAGACAGGTCATGTGCCAGCTCATAAAACTAAAACTCATCCAAAGCCAAACAATTTGCCAGCATTCATGTCCTCTCAAGAATGAATCTCTCTGGCAGTATTGATTTGAATTCTCTGGGCTACAAGCTGTAGACCGTTTTAAATAACATGGTTTACCACAAATGATACTCTATCATCGATACGCTTAAAATAGTCTTGCTTCGAGCTGTAGTAATTGGAGAGGACACCGTAGAGTAGTAGATAGTGTATTGGCTCACTGGACGCGAGGCCACGGTTCAAATCCCAAGTTAGACATTTTCAACAAAACGAAATATGAAAAAAAATATTTCTCCGGCGACTTCCTCTCAGCAGATTTCTGACAAAAACTGTGAAAGTAAAACAAAATTGCCATGAAAAAGTTTCTCAAAACTCTGTTGCTCTGACGCGACTTTAAACTGTAAGTCCCGCCACTCATGTATAAAATTAACACACACAACATAAGTGGTGTGAGAAGCTAGGTCGTAATCCTGACTGAAGGGTTGTAATGAACAATTATGTATGTATGAGGTGATTGCCGCCTATCGAACTTAAGACATGCGTAATTACTCTCCATCCCTGAACGAAATGTAAACAAAATCATCGTATCTGGAGATTTTTCTTAACAAGGAGTGCATTGACCATTGAATGCTTACAACTCATTTATAATTCATACAAATTTCAGGCAACATATTGTATGATTATGTAAGTAAAACCAAGGCTTATACAATTACAGGAGTTCAATAATTTATTAACAAGAGTAGATCAATTGATAAATCGGTACATATGTGCGTAAAGTATGTAAACTTCAATGTAGTGATTGTGAAAAGAATTTCAACAACTGGATGGATAACCTTGTAAATTATCAATAAAAAAATTTAACAACAACAGAAAAAAAAACGTATGCCGCAAAAGTTGTATACAAAATTGTTTAAAACAATTATTTGTTATTAAAAAAATGAAACCGTGTAAACAATAATAATACGATACAATAATAACGAATGATAATAATGATAATAATGATAATGATGATGATGATAATAAAACAAAAGTATTGACGCAGTTTAAAATGTAAACCATTTAGTTGTGTTGAGGACAATAATGATGATGATGATGATTTTTTAAACAGTTAATCTTAAATTTAAAAAATAAATAAAAAACAAAAATTATATAATTATTAATGAAATGAATGAAAATACTGGTATAAACTGACTTTAAAATAAATATTTAATAATAACGTTACGTTGTTTACAATTTGTTTAATTTAATAATAATCATTATACCAAATGATATGTATGTATGTATGCAAAACAGTCTAACTAATACAAAAGAAACCTTTAAAAAACTTACCACAATGAGCCAAATCAATAATTGGTACCAGACTTTTGGCCAGCAGTGTATCCACTTTATCTTCATTTGTTTTGGTTTTCAACATTTTTGTTTCTCTGTTTTATGAATTGCTTTCCAAAAAAAAAAAATTTCTATGCAGCAATAATGAATGACTGATTGACTGCTTGTAAGAAACAGTTTTTGATCTGAATTTTTTTTTACTTTTCTGAAAATAAAAAATAAAAATATTTTAATTAATTTGTCTTTCTTCTATTAATTATTATTGCATTAACATACAATTCAATTTCATTCAATTATATTGTAATTAATTTCGTTTTTTTTTGTGTGTTTAAAAAGTTTAATTGCAAACAAATTAATTTGGCAATATATAAAACAAAAACAACCAAAAAATAATTAATAAGTGTTCATTGAACTCAAAATTATTTACGCAAATATTGTTAATGCTTTTAAGCAGTTTTGTATATATTTTTTTATAAGATATTTTATATTTTCTTCTCTTATTCGCTGTCTCTCTTTTTTGTTTATAATAAAATTTGAGTAATAAAATAAATATACAGAATACTATAGGCTTAGTTAAATACACAAACAAAATTCTATACTGCGTTCTTATTGTATCTCATATTCGTTAGGCATTCTCCAATGCCATTTTTTATTGGAGGCCTATTTGCGTCTTAGGAGGACCACAAATCCATTTTAAAATTCAAATACGCTACTAAACGGTTATGAGTTCTAAAATTAAATTGTAAATGACACATATTCCCAGTATATATGTATATATTCCCCTCTTAAAAAAAAATTTGAAATAACAATCCACAAATTCAAATTGCTGAAATAAAATAATGCCGACGTTTTCATATTTTGAAGGGCCATATCTAAATAGCTGACTAACTGAACACTCATGGCAACAGGATATAACCACGTTGTCATTTTGTGACACTAAAGTAACATCTCAAGTTCAGACAATTCAGCTCTTGTATTAAAGGACTTTTCCTTTAAGGTTAACTTGCCTTTGGCAAAAATTCTTTCAGTACGCCAACCTATCCTGAGTCAATCAGGAGTCTTGCTCCACGGCCATACTCACTTGAACCATGATGCAATTTCATCTCAATTAGAGCGGCCATGCTTATGGATCATTGCGTTATGGGAATACAGCTCTCATCAAACGACATTTGCCGAGGTTGTGGATTTGCTGAAGAGTAGAAAACTGTGTTCCACTTTTTTTGTCAATGTCCATGTTTTGTAATGAGCAAGTTTAGGTTATTAAGCTAACAAGGAATGAAGAGCTACCTTGTCAGCTTAACTGAGTTATCATCCATTGCCATCAAGGGTATAGCTGCGTTTGTTAAGCTTTTTGGCTTGTTTCCAGCATAAAGTAGTCGTGCTTTAATGTGCAGCCATTGCTTTGACCAACTTCTTCGATGGAAGTGGTGGATGCCGATCGGTACAGAGACTGCATTTAGCTGTGGCGGCACAACGTTGCTCGAACTAACCTAACCTAACTTGCCTTTGTCATGCTAATGCGAAGCCTATAATGCTTTTCCTTCATTCGATGCAATTTCCACTTTGAAATCGTTTTACAAAGGAGCCGAGCTCGAACAATCCAAGCTCAAGAGCAGAATATTACGAAAATTAAATCCCCTACCAGAAATTTATGCAAGAAGCTTCCTGATGCTTCCTGACAAAATATACGCTCTTCTGAATCCAATAAATTACAGCCTAGCTTCTCACACCACTCATGTTGTGTGTGTTAATTTTTATACATGAGTGTCGGGACCTACAGTTTAAAGTCGACTCCGAACGACAGATTTTTGAGTTTTTGCCAGAAATCTGCTGAGAGGAAGTCGCTGAAGAAATATTTTTTCATATTTCGTTTTTATGTCTGACCTGGGACTTGAAACATGGCCTTGCGTCTAATAAGCCAACACACTACCTACTAGACTTCGGCGACTCATCAGACCGATAGATCAGTGACAATATTTTCCAAGACGACATTGTTTTATTCAGGAAACTCCCCCACCTCCCTCTGAAAGGATATCAACAAGAAATGGAGGCCAGGTAACGCTACATTTTCAAAAAGGTTAAAATCAATGGGCATACTACCTTACCATACGACCTTATAGAACAACGAAACATTTTTTAACAGTGGGCATTGCTTGTAGGTAATGTCAGATGGCAACCTTATTGTACCAGGACGTGTTACAATATCACCAATTACATGCTTTTCTGTTTCACTTCATGAATGAAATTGAAACAAACCAAAAGAGCAGAAATGATTCTTATGATCGGTAAAGAAATGAAAAGAAACAAAAAAAACTATCACAAGTTTTGTTAATTGATTACCGTTTTTAACTTTTTCATGTTTCTCATTTAACGAAAAACGTAAACAGAAAAAATTGCATTATTGGATACGTCAGATGCTGAAAAAAGTTGTATTATTTCCTTCTATCTCATGGTTCATAGAATGCAGATTAAAATTTAATTTATGAAGACTAATAATATGTATCAAAACTGCTTCTAGCCAGATCACTTGGTTAATTTCCTTGAACACAAAAATTGCGGTTTCAAAATCAGTTATTGACGTCAATAGGTTAAAATTTTAATGCAATTTATGACTACAAATCGGTCACAAAATTAATTTTATTTATGGTCACATTTGTTTATCACAACTCAACTACGCTTTCCCTGCTGCAATTAATTTAAAAAACAAACAAAAAAGCAATGCAACATGGCACAGATTAATTTTGGTTTTTTGTTTTCAAAAGCAATGCAATTAACTTTCTTCGAATAAATGATTAAATTTCCGTGACAATCTTTAAATATTTATTTTTAATAATAAAAACAGTCATATACGCTGTGTTCGAAGCATTTTTAATTCAACGAAAAACATAAGAAAATCCCCACCAAAAAAACCCTTCTTTCCTAAGTGAGTCATTTCTTGTTAAAAAATTATTAACATCAAGCAAGCTTTCACAATAAAATTTATCTTTCATTTGTTGTTTTTAATTCCACTTAAAAAAACTTTAAAACAATTTAACTGAACACAAAGATTTAAAAGCCACAGGTGGTTATAATTTTTTAAACAAATTTCGGAAAAATTCTGAAATGGAAAAATCTGTGCTTTTTTTCCACCAAATTATTCTTTTTTTTTTTACTTTAATTTAAATTAATTGGTTTTTAATTAATTTAGTTATGAACACCACTCACTTCCTTTGTTTTTTATTTTTAAATTAAAAAAATATACTCGTATATGTATTTATTATGCTTCACGAATTCATTGATTACATCTAAGATGCCGTAATTTACGAAAAAGAAAATGCACTTCTTTGTTTTCAATTTAATTTTTACGAAATATTCACTTTAAAAATAAATTATTTTCCACTTTACGTTTTTAATTTAAAAAAAAAAGAAACAAAACGTTACTATACTACAATACTATGTATATACAATAAATTAAAATAAAAAACGCTTCTGAAACGCTCGGCGTTCTGGCGATAACTAAACTCACAATGAATACAAATGCATACGTCAACCCTATCCTATCATAGAAACCCATACGAAATCTTTACCTCCCCATTATTTGTTTTTTATTTGTTTTTTACTCCGCCTCCCCTCTTACCCCACCTGTATGCGTTACGTCGAATACAAAAACGAGTAAAAAAAATTAAATAAAAACACAGAAAAATAAAAACAAATAACAATGATCTCCTAGGCGCTTATCGATCGATCGCTCTCAATACTTGATTAGATTAGATCAGTTGGTGTAGTGTGGTCACTGACTGTTTAACTGGGCTATAAGAGCACAGCAATAAACATTCATTCACAAAACAAATACAAGCGAAAAAGGGCACCGATTAGGTGAGAATTGTATTGTTTCCGAGGAAAAGAAAAAAAAACCAAGCAATTGACACGCTATAATCAGTTTTTTAAATTTTATTTTAACTGATCATAGCGTAACGTTATGTTTAGAACCTGGGCTCAATACTTAGATGAAAGATATGTTAACTAAATTACTAAACACATGTACACAAACTTTAAGTGTATAAAGGTTGTTGCGCTTTTAAGGACTCCAGTCAAGATCAAATTGGATAAAAGAAGTACAGATAAATTATAGAATGATTTCTACAAGATAAGCTAGGTCGTAATCCTAGCTGAAGGGTTGTAATGACCAATTATGTATGTATGTATGATTTCTACAAGAGGTAGTAGGGCAATGTTTAAAAACTTAGCCGTTCTTGACATACTCTAATTTGATCTTAATAAAGTTGTTTAACCAAAAATTGTTTACTAGGAAGGGTTGTCATAGATCATGAAATCTAAACCGATTTTCTGCAAGCAAATTCTTACCTACGCAATTAATACCTAAGTAAAGCAGACAAGAGATAGTGAATAGATAGAACGGGAAAAACATTTATTTCGGACAACACAATAATTGTTCCCCTTTTTTATTTTTTAATGCCGTGTCCGCCGCAGGCATATTCACCTCAAGATTACACAGTTTTGTTGAAACTTTATTTCTCTGTTTTATTGAGGTGTATAACAGTGCTGCAAACAAAAAGTGTAACGATAAGTACAGGCATACTAACTAACATAACAAAGTTACAGGGAAGTATCAACATTTCTCTTCTTTTTTTCTCAGGGAATACATAGTTGAATCAAGATAGGAATGTAAAGCAATTCTTAACTGAAAAGAAACACTTGTGCAAAGTTGTGCTTAATTTTTTTTAAAAGTATCTTTCGTAATTTTCTTACATTTTTTATTAAAGCTACAGTTTCACTATGCATGACAGCTGAAAAATTGAAAAATTAAAAACTGTAGACTCTTGTAAAATGTAAAAATTGTTGGAATTGTCGTAAACATTTACCTCCTATTTCTATACGACCACCGTCTTAAGACGAACTTCTATTTGCATTAAAATTACTCAAAAATATTCGAATAAATGAGTATTATTTCATATATTTACACGTTCGTCTGAAATCGTTCGTCTTATAGAAACAAGTTAAGAACAAGTAAATGATGTTGTTTCCATAAAAGATTGTTACAGACCATGAAAAGGGAATTTATATGATAATTCCAAACGCAAAAGATTCACTTATGACCATCCTAAACAAAAAAGTCCACCGCAAAGTCGAACGTCGTCCAAGATGTTCAACAAAATCAAAAGAATCAAGAAACGTTTTCAATGCTCTTAAGAACATTCTTAAGGGAAAAATAACAATAAATCCTTAACATTGCATTGTCTTATGTTGCGAGAAGAGTCCAAAATTATTTAAAAATAATCCCATCATTAGCTTTGTTTTGAAGCTAAACTGCCAAAAATAAGAATAAGTGATGCCTTGTGCAGAATTATACTCCAAATAAATAAAACAAAAACTTAATATTTAATGAACATTATTTCGTTACAAGCACAATTCTCCAGGTATCAAGCCATGTTATAAGTCAATACTCGATTTTTTATAAAATTTTTTAAGAAAATTCTCAATTTTATTTATTTACCACAGAGATCGCTACAAATAGTTCAATTTTTATTTCAAAATCTGATAGCACTGTCACAAAAATGCCTATGAAGCTTTAGCTGCTTTGGTCAATTCATTTCTCAACTCAAATTGTGTCGTTTTAGTACATTTTTTTATTGTGGATAAAATAGGCTACCGTGTGGTCCTTACCGTAAGTTCTTAATCTTGGACAAATGTTTTCATCATCAAATCGTATCTTGAAGACGAAGCACGAAGTTGATGGTCACAAATCATGATGAATGAATGAAATTGTGGGGACTAACTGATTACGTAGGCATCTTAATTAAAACCAAATGCTTTCGCATTAATCGAATAGTTTCAAGCCAAAAAATTGAACTTTAATCTCACTTCATAATTATTAATGAATCATGGTTCCACACTTATGCAACTGAGTGAAAAGGACAGCAAAATGGTTCGCAGGCGATAGAAGGGCACTAAAGAAGTTAAGGATTATCTGTGATTTCAATTGTTATTTTCAAAAAAATTAAATAATTTGGGCACAACCAGGTTATCAAATTTCTGAAGAAAACCTGGTACGTAACTCCAGCACTTTTATCAAAAAAATGCGCGTATACAAAACGGCGTTATTACACAGCGAATTGCTTCAACACTCATTGTATTCATCAGATCCAGACCTAAAAATGTATGTGTGAAAAGCATTTGTCATCAAATGACAAAGTCATTCAAGACCTGTATGAGTACTTTGAAGACGTTTGCAAATTGTTATTTAATTAAGGGATACCGTTTTATATTGAAAAGAAAATAAAAAATATTTTCCTTGCCAATCCAGCAACTTCCCTTGTAAGAAAACTACCTTTGCCCATGACAATAATTATTTTCAATGATCGTAACAATGTATCAGAATTATTATTATTTTCAGTTTGGATACAATTTAATTAAAGAACGTTACTAATAATATTAATAACAAAGTAGACCCACTAAAAACATTAATTAGAGCAAAATATTTAATAAAAAAAAGTAAACAAAAGCAATTTCATTTTCATTCCCATCTATCTTTGTAAAAAGAACCCAAAAATTTGTTTTGTTTTTGTATTCCTTTTGTTTTTGTTTTTTAATCTTCAAAAAAAAAAAATATTTCTGTTATCATTAAAATTTTTATGGGTTTTTGTTTTGAATTTGAATTTTTTTTTTTAATTTTTTTTTGCCTTTTTTGTTTTGACTCATTCACTTTTACTAGTATTCTAGATACCAGACTAGTACTTCAAATAACCGTTTTTTCTCTTCTTTCTACATATATGAGGCTAGTGGTGAATTTCATTAAACTTTTTGCACAAACACATGTGAATTCATTGTGTTTTTCTTTCTGTCTTTTTCTTTAAATTTTTAACAATAATAACCAGCAGTTAAAAATTTTTTAGGTTTTTAAATTTTTGTTGTTGTTTTATTGTTATATTTTACGATTATTAATGCTAATGTTGTTGTTGTTCTTGAGACGTATATAGATTTCATGCTATACACGCGCTTGCCACTACAATTAGTTACAGGTTTCAATTGAAAGAATTGTGATAAGCAAATTAGCACTTGTGAAGAGTGTTTGTATTTTGTCAGAATCAGAAAAAAAATAACAAAAAGAAGAGTTCAAATTACTCAGCGAAAAAATCAAAACGAACGGCTATTGCAGTGTATTTAGCATGCGGAAGGCTATGCATACACAGGGTTACCAAAGGCAGTAAGGTTTTAAAAATTTAGGGAAAACAAATCCTTACAACCCTTCAGTCTGGATTACGTTTCACACACACAGCCTATGTTGTGTGTATTAATTTTATACACGAGTGGCGGGAACTACAGTTTAAAATCGATTTAGAACGACAGATTTTTGAGAATTTTTTCATGGTAATTTCGTTTACTCCCAGATTTTTTATCTGAAATCTATTTAGGGGAAGTAGCCGAAGAAATATTTGTTTATATTACGTTTTGATTGAGATGTCTGATCTCGGGTTCGAACCGTAGACGTAATAAGCCAATAAACTATCAACTAGACTACGGCGACTTCCTCAATTCATAGCTTTAGTAAAAGGTATTTTTCTCTAGGAATGAATCACGTTAGTATTCATGTGGCTTGAGAACAAACTCCCTTATTCCAATTTTAAATGCAACAGGAGTATTTACAAAAGCCTCTCCTAATACCATAGAAGGTATAAAAGCAGCAATGAACACCAAGGGAGAGGAAAAGAACCAACCTCTTGGGAATACAATAAATTAAAATTTTACTCTTAATAATAGAATAACTTGCCTTAGTCATCAACAGGCTATCGGCAGGTATGCAACACACGTCGAAACACACTTCAACCTCGATAAGCTACTTCATACTACGATCTCAATTAGAAATAATCTATAAAATTGGAGACTGTAGTAGTTCGGAGTCCACAAAGGCTAAAATTCACTTCCAATTTTTTTAATTTATAACATATATGTACATAAATACATACATAATTGGTCATTACAACCCTTTAGTCACAGTTTAAAGTCGACTTCGAGCGGCAGATTTTTTTTCAGAAACTTTTCATGGCAATTTTATTTACTTTCAGAGTTTTTGCCAGAAATCTGCTGAAAGGAAGTCGCCGAAGGAATATTTTTTCATATTTCGTTGAGTTGAAGATGTCTAACCTGGGGTTTGAACCGAGGCCTCACGTCTAATAAGTCAACACACTACCTACTAGACCACGGCGACATAACATATAGAGTCTTTCGTACACACTTCTTTTATTTCAATTTAAATAAAACAAAGTGTGTATCGAGGTATCAAAGAAACAGGAACATTTCGCACGATCTCAGCGGCCAGTGCGTATTATTTCCACTTGCGAAGACCATGTTCTCAAATCGCTCTTACAGAATATCCAATGTGGCATGACCTGTGTAGCACGTATCGCCATCCTCTTGAAAACGCATGTCGTTGATGTCCAGATCATTTAATTCAGACCGTAATAAGTCGATAATCATCAATCTATATTTCTCTGCGTTGATAGTGCTGGCTCAGCTAACATCGTGCTCAAAGAAATAATGACCGATGACGCCGCCAGTATAAATCCACATCAAACAGTGACTTTGTCGGAATTTATTGGATGATTTTGGGTCTCAAGTGGATTAATATCGGCCTAAATTCTAATAATTGACAACTATTTTGACAGGTCAAGGTTCAAAAGGCCCTGTTGAAAGACACAGAACAGGATCTCTAGCGATAATTGAACCCACAACCCTTACATTTACTGACACAGTCGTGTAATAATCTAGACAAGCATAGACTATCTATTATACTAAGGATAGGTAGACTATCCATTATACTAAGGATAGTCTATACATGAAATTTGGAAACAGAATCCAAGTTTCTTAAGCAATAACTTGCTAGTGATCTATACAACTGTTATTTAAGTCACAGTCTAATTTTGCATGGATAGTAACATCAGCTAGAATATCAAAAAAAAAGTTTTTAAGGCTTGTAACACTAAATATTCACAGCATTCTTAATATTGACAGCAAAGGCAGTGTTTGGAAGAGTATCTCATATGACATGACATTCTTCAGATGTGTGGGTTAAAAATACTGCAACACCTTTATAGTTACTCCACCAATCCAAACAATTTGAAATTTTTTTTTTGCAATAATCAAAGCGTATCTCTTTCGTTAAAGTGTAGGCAATAAAATCGTATTTAAATGTCAAATTTGCCGTCTTTGAAAATATATTTTCAGTTTATTAGTGTTGGCACCTGTAGAATCATATTTCAATTGATATCGAAATCAAAAACCAAAAAAAAAAAAAGCTTATCAGACGGACACAAAAGAAATCTTTTTCGTTTTTTATATGAAATCAAAAGGAAATCTAACGATTTCAAAGTAATACACCAGGTTTATAAGCAAATACATAATTACGAAGATATGTATGTACGTGCTTACACAGAGGAACGTGTATCACAATGGCATACGAGTATTAAATGGCAGATTGATATACAATCTGGCTATGGAATACCCAGATATTTTGATTTCATTTCATTTTTTCTTTTTTTTCTTGCTTCTCTTTTGTCATTTGGTAGTTGTTGTTGTTGGTTATACATACTCGTACAGTGAACTCACGCATATTTTTTTATTACACATCAACCGTAACAACAATTTGTTGTGCTGCTTTGTTTTTGTTTTTTTTGGTTTTTTTTTGCAGACAATGTGTGTCAATGATTTGCAAATTTTGTTTTGGGTGTCTTCTGTCTCTGTGCTGAGCTGTTTGTCTGTCAGACATACATTCCGGTTTAATGCACAACAAAAATGCCCACACAGACAGACAGGCGGACAAAAACAGTGTGTATCTGTCTGTTGGTGTTGTGAACATCTTTCAATGATCATGATGACAAAAAAAAAAAAAACAAAAGCAGAGCAACAACCTTTGTTTTGGTATTAGCAACACACAGCATAAAAGGCAGGTGCTGGTAATATTGTATTTGTAACGTAACCATGCATGCCTGGAAACTCACGCCGAAACGCACCTTTAAATATTAAAGGAAAATATATTTCAAAATAACCATCAAACACAGATACTTTGTGTTCGTACATATGTGTGTTCAATTGAAGTATCTTTGCCTGTGTATGTCGGAGTAGTTCTTGTGTGTGTGCGTGTACACATTCTCTACATATGGCAGTAAGACATTTACAAGCTGATCAATGATTATTTCGTTTGTACAGTGAACTCATTTCGACAAGAATAAGAGAAACGAAGAGACAAAACAATATGCAGAGAACAAAAGCAATGCAAAGGTGGTGGTATTTCACAGCGGAAGACAAACACAGTGAAAACAAGTTGTAAAGGATAAAAGAATGGCCGCTGGAGTAAAGAAACAAAAAGGAAAACTATGCTAACAAAGAAAGTCGTAACAAGCTGCACAGGATTTTGAATTTAATTCAGACTAGCTTCTCTGGCGGGAATCGGATTGTCAAATCACACGCTGGCAGACTGACTCATTGTCATCTAACATACATACATACATGCTGGTATAAACATTAAGCATTCAGGTGAGCTTCTTATATTGGGTACCCCATTGTGAAAATACATAATTGGTCATTACAACCCCACAGACAGGATTACGACCTAGCTTCTCACACCACTTATATTGTGTGCGTTAAATTTATACGTGAGTGGCGGGACCTACAGTTTAACGTCGACTCCGAGCGACGGATTTTTTGAGAAACTTTTTCATGGCAATTTTATTTGCTCTCAGAGTTTTTGCCAGAAATCCGCTGAGGGGAAGTCGCCGAAGAAATATTTTTTCATATTTGATTTGATGTCTGACCTGGGGATTGAACCGTGGTCTTACGTCTAATAAGCCAACACAAAACCTACTAGACTACGACGACTTCAATGCAAGCTCAAAATTGATGAAGAAGTAATAGATTCCATTAGCCCTGCATGGGTGGTTTCAATTAGCGCAGTAAATCTAACTAACAGAGTCTGCTCAAATGCCAAAGCAGCACGTTTTTGGCGATCAGTTGATGCTTTCTTGGTACTTAATTGATCAGCATTGGTTTGGTCCATATGACCACTGACTGCTGCAGAAGCTGTAGAAGAAAACAACTTGGATACAACCACAGCTCTATGTCTTAAAAAAAGGACACTTCAGGGTTTTAACTTTTCAGATAATCTCATTGATCTGTTAAGAATGGACATTGGGAACCTAAATATTGGAAAAATTCAAAGACTGTGATATCACAATTGATAGCCAAGACCCGCAGAAAAGCTTTTATCAGCGAAGCACTGCTTAATAGTAACAAAATTGGTGAACTTTTAAAGCCAATGGAGGACGAAAATTAAGTCAGAATGTTATTGCTTCAACATCTAAGCGATCTAAAAGAAGTGTTTGAACCGGTTTGTGTGATAGCGGACGAATTATGCTCCAGAACACACACAATAATGATAGCTCATCTGAAACTCCCAGTAATTAACTCGGGTTCTTGTAATTAACCTGGGTTCTTGTAATTAACAAGGGTTCTTGTAATTAACAAGGGTTCTTGTAATTAACCTGGGTTCTTGTAATTAACAAGGGTTCTTGTTCACTGCCATTTCGCAATACAGTTGTCTTCTCCTGTGAATTCCATTTGTTACCTTGTGGTCTTCTTCTTCTGGTCTGCGTAGATTGAATCTCAAAATTGTGGTCCTCAGTGGTGCTTGACTTGTGGTTGCCCATAGATCGGTATTGGCAGTTACATTTGGTCAAAATACTTTAACTTACTCCTCAAACAATAGTTGGCAAGCACTTCCAATGCTTTCAGGTAGCAGGCGTGCCTTTTAGTCGTAGAATCGATTAGTCTTTACGCTGGAGTTGAATAAATTATTTTTTTTTTCTGTATACCTCCCATATTGGATTCAGATGACCAAAGTATTACTAAGCATACGATATGATATGGCTTACAGCGTTCGCTCTTAGTATTTCGCTGTTGTCGATAGTACTGCTGAGTTAGCACAAGGTGTCAATATCGTCAAGCCCTGTAGAGCTTGACTGTTGGCGGCATTCATAAGTTTGGATTTGTCTTCCCCAATTTATTTTCAATGCTGCTGTCGCTGTCGTTACGTTCCAAATTCGTTACTTTTGAGACATTTTGTTAAACAGGCGCAGAAGCTTCTTGAAGCAGTATTTGTCACAACAGTAGAGATGTAATAACTCACCCCTATCATATTCCCGTTTCTACTGCTCTCTTATTACTGAGTTTGTCCTCATGAAGTATCCTGATCTTAGGACAAGGTTTGAAGATGCATACAAAACTGATCATTGCAACTCTTCAGTCAGGATTACGACCTAGCTTCTCACATCACTTATGTTGTGTGCGTTAAATTTATACATGCGTGGCGGGACCTACAGTTTAAAGTCGACTCCAAACGACAGATTTTTTGAGAAACTTTTCATGGCAATTCTATTTCCTTTCAGAGTTTTTGCCAGGGAGGAAGTCGCCGTTAAGTTTAGTTTCGTTTTTGGGGTTTGAAGCGTGGCCTTATGTATAATAAGCCAACACACTACCAGTTAGCCTTCGACGACTAGAGTGTTGTTTATCACACTCTCTCTTATCACTGAACTTGTTCTCTTAAAGTACCATGCTAGGTCAAGGTTTGGGTATACGTTCCTTTAATTAACAAGATCAATATTTTAAGGAGTGCTTTTGGATTCAAGTGTGCATTAACTGTGCGAAATCTATTGTTCATAAGGTTTCGCTTATTTAAACAAAACCCGGTTCTTCAATACGAATATTTTTTTATCATATTTATCTGGCAGCTTTGTTGCACGTGGAGAGAGATAGAGATAAAGGGAGAGTATCTTAAAAAACAATAACAATTGCACACAACAGATACAAGATACAAGAGAAACAAAAACCATAACTAAACAACAACAATACCAATAAGAGCAGAAATGGCTACAAACAATACAATTTTCTGTAGTAAAAATACAAACAAAAACAAAAGAATTTTAAAAACAGAGAAGAACTGGCATCAAAAAAAAACATAAAATAAATACAAACCTAAATGAAGAGATACATTGGAATCAGCTCAATAGGGTATAGATGGATGGATGGATGGTATTTAAAAAAAAAAGAAAAGAAAAACAGAAAAACCACGCTGAAAACTAGAATAAACCAAAACTACTGTACGTGTAACTGGTAGAATTCAATATAAATTAAAACAAAAACGTTCTTAATTTATTTAATAGAGCATTAAGGCGAATAAGGCAGAAAATGCAAGTACTCTACCAGTGGCACAAACTAGTATTTGAACAACAGAAAAATCTATACGCAGGCGTATGATATGACAGCAAATTTTTTTCTCTTTTTGTTTTTAATTAAAGTGACAATGGAAATGATAGGTAATTACATACACACAAGCATACATATGTATGCACATATGTATGATATGTATCATATAAGCTTAGAAAAACAAACAAACTGAAGGTTAAATAGACAGTAGTAAAGTAACTGAAATTCAATTTGAAGCATCAAAAAAAGACACCAAATACTCATTCAATGACTTTTTTGTTTATCAGCCTTAGCTACCACATTTCAAGGAGGTTAGCAACAGTCTGCATTTGTTTTTAATTCAATTTTGTTGTTTTTTTTTTGTTTAAACGTTTTCAAGTTTCAGTTAAAATTTTAACACTTTTTTTTAGTTAATGTTACTGTTTTTCTTTTTTTCTTTTTTTACGGACGAATACGTGGCGTTCGAAATGAAATTCACATCCATTACAGCAATTTAGCTTAGCATTGTTGAAAGATTTTTTTTTGTGTTTTGGCAGCATTTTCATGTTTCATTTTGCAAAACCAAAAAACAAACGCAAACAAAATATAATTTAACTCTACGTTTGCATTAAACTTAAAAATACAATTAAAAACCAAAAAAAATAAATTAATTTAATAATGAAAATACAAAATAAAAAATTAAACTTTCTATTCGCTTACAATTTTCTGTTATTTTCTTAATTATTCCGTTTTGTCTGTCCGACTATTTGACTGTCTGGCACATTCAGCACACTTCACAACAGCAAAACAAACAATAATGACTTTAAAAATAAATTAAAAAAAAACGCTTGCAAATACACCAAAAACAAAATATACAGAAAAAATATCTTTTGTATTTCGAAAAAAAAAATAAACGTAGCCACAACACACACACAACAACTGGTATCTCAACGTTTTAGAAATTAACGATTAAACACCGTCGCTTCGCTCCAAATGATCCGATCCGTACGGCCTTCTTTACCTCACAACATTTTCCACAACACTGAATGACTGGTGTGTATCTACAGTGCGATCGTGGTTTATACAAAATGCTGTGGTTTGACTGTGGTGTATATACATAGTTTGTCCAAGTGGTTGTTTCTGTATTTTGATAAAACGTGGTGTAAAAGAAAAACTATTGATCTCTTTCTTTCCTCTTCTAATGCTCTCTCTCCTGGTCCCATAAATCCACCAGAATTTAAATTATTTTGAATGTTGGTGTTATTAGTTTGATTTATTGCTTGGCTAAGATGATCAGATTAATGTTCCTGTATAGCGAAGACATCAACACCTCTAAGCTAAACTAGTCAACAGAAATTAAAAAAATGAAAAACCAGTAGCCATAGACGAACGTCCATTTTGCACAATGTTGGGTCAATTCAAAGTAAAATAAGCGAATAATGGCACAGAAACAGCATTCGGAAAATTGTGATCAGTATGGATAAGTAACAAGTTTCCAGACTGCTAGTTTCGAACACAATTACGCAAACACTATTGTTATTTATCACCAACTGCTTCCCAGTGATATACAACACAAATCTCTGAAATCCAAATTGAAACAAAACACAGAAGACGCATGATAAGAGTTGGTTCTATGCAATCTTACACGCTTTTTGGAAATTATACGTTGCCAAAGAGGAAGTAAAGGAAAAAATGATTATTTTTTAAGATAAAACGAATTTGCTTAAGAATCCGCTTCAGTTTGTGTCGTGTGTAACTTTTATTTTCTTTTGAACTCGTTTTTTAAGCAACTCTTTCTTATGTTCCCTTTATGAATACGAGGAATAGGTCTACGAGCAACTCTGTGCCAATTAGCTTTCCACTCTCTCTCTTCAGCAAACTCAAAAGTTGATCAACAAAAATCGAAGTATGTGAATCGCGAACTAATTCATTTCATTTCCAGATAAACTTGGTCAATGGACAACAAAGTTCTAATTGAGTCAACCTGATAGGTTGTTACTATGCTGTCAGTGGAAAATGTCAAAGTACAACGTATCACGGATTCTACGTGTTTCGACCTTCACAATATCCTTTTTGTGCTCCAAATATGACAATAACAGCACATTTCAAATACATACAGTGAACTCGGGACTACGTGAATATCTAGAAACGTGAACACTCCAAAAACATGAACACTATTTTGTGGCATTGGCTGTTCTAAAACGTGAACAAAAGTTGAATACTCTGAAGCATGAATTTAAATTTTCAAGGAATTTTATTTAGATTCACTCCTAGCATTTTATTAACGATATCAATTCGAATTTACGAGTTTAATGAATCCCCGCATAAAACTCATCACCTCTTTGTTTTACCTTATTTTACGAGGCACCGATCGAAATCGAAAACATGAAAATTATTTAAACCTGTTACGTTCATAATTTCATTTCTAATCTACTAGTTATTAAATTTTAGATTGCTCAATATAATTACATTTTCTGCACACGTGTGAGAAATGACGTCACAAAATGTTTTTCTATTAGTTAATAATTTAATTTTGATGTAAGACGTCTTTTGCTCGTTCAAACCACTTTGCAAAGTACTTTAAAAAGACTTAAGTTTGTAGGAGAGAAGGGAAAAACGAGCGGGGGTAAGTTCATAGTTTGATGTACTCGCAAAGTTGCTTTGTTCTTCGTTCGTCGTCTACCGATGATTGTATACACAACAACAAAATATCAAGATTTTGTCAAAATAAACTTTGAACGTGCAAAAGCGAAACAAAGTTTAAATGAAAATGTAAAAGAGTTTGTCAAATTTCTTTGCAAAGTACTTTGAACGTGCAAAATGCGTCTAAATGTTAGAAGCAAGAGAAAAACTATGTCATCTAAAGGAAAATCATAAGCATGTTTGGTTTTTTTTAAAGCATCACTTTATAAAACTTCAATTCCGGAAAATGCCAGTAAAATATTTCCTTTTAAATAAACTTACAGGTTTCTCAAAAACTTTATGTTGACTTGAACTTAAATAGTATTAATTAAGCCTGATTGTAACGTTTGGTCCTTTTTATTACAAATAACTGTAAATTTGTACACTTTTTAAAGTGATTTAAACAAGTTATTTATTAAAAATTATTGTTTGGTTCTAATTTTTAATTCATTTTCCACATATACAAGTATTTTTCATTAATTTTTTGTCTTGTAATATTTTTCACATGAACATTTACAGCTAGAAATACAACCCTGTTTAAGTAATGAAACAATTTATCAATTATAAGTTGTAATGAAGCAATGACCGATTTACTCTGTGTTATTGTAATAATTTTATAAATAAATTTTAAATATAAATAGTGTTTATTAATTTATGTATTTATTTAATTTCTTTATTTACTCGAATTTTAAACTAAACTTAATATTTTCTACCCTACATTCCTTGTTTTAATAAACAGCCGCTGTAAGCAAACACATTGACAATTAAAATGTCAATATAAAATCCACAAGTTGTGGAATCTATTAATCACATGACAGCACGTGAGATGTCACTGTGAATTTCAGCAGTTCAGAGTGAATTTTTCTTCGTACTCCATCAACGTCGCAACGCAGCTGACTGGGCTCCCCTCGACATTGAATCAAGAAAGAAAAACACAGTGAAAAATATTTAAGAAAAATTGTGTGTAAAGAATATAAAATCTTTATTTAATATTTAAACAAATAATTAAAGTGTGCATTTATTTCTATTGTTTTTATTTCACGTACAAAAACTGCAATTGCGTATTGATCGACAACCAAAATAGAATAATTTTTCCAACCAGAGTGTGAAGAAGTTCCAATTGGAGAATAACAAATTGAAGAAAAATGGCTCTTTCTGCATCCCAAGCTCGCAAGGAACATGTCCTTGCTGTTTCTCGTGATTTCATTTCCCAACCCAGATTGAGTAAGTAAAACCAATTGAAGAAAAAATCGCCCAAAAAAACCAAAACAAACACGGGATTTGATGAAAATTTTCAAGGAAAACGAACGAACAAAAAAAAAAGTGCAATCATTCTGTCTGTCAGTGGTCGCCATATTAGATTTTAATTTTTTTTATCAAAAGCATTTGTTGTTGTTGTAGTCTTGTCATAAGACGCAAGAGCGGGTGTGTGATTAAGAGAAAGAGTGAGCGAGTGAGTAAATGAGAGGGAGAGTAATGTTGTAAAAAAACATACGAAAAAAAAAATGTAAAAGAAAAATCAATAGAAGTTTTTTTTTTTGCCAATTTTTTCTGTTTTTCTGTATCTTCCGAAAACAAAAAAACAATATTTGGCCTAGAAATTCCTCTACAGAAAGACAATTTCTTCTGGAAAGACATTAGAAAAGTGTTAAATTAATCATGAATGAAAAGGAATATCCAATTGTATCCCACAATTACTCTCGATAGTTAAATTTTTTTACGTCATGTGACTTGTTTTTCTTTTTCTTTTTTTTTCGTTCGTCGTTTAGTTAGTGAGATGCCACGAATTGTTTAGCAATTGTTTGTATAACGATTTGAATTTTTTTTTTGTTTTCTCCCTTCGTTTTCTACTTCTTTAAAGCACCTGACCTGAATGGGATTAATTGAAATATTTTTTTATTTCATTTTACAAATTAATGTAAAATTATTAATAATTATGGTTTAATTAGGGGATAATTAAAGCTTAGAACCTGAAATTGTCAAATTATTTTTTTAATTTTCAGTGCTTAAATTTTATATTCCAAGCCACTGTGAAGGCGGAGAATTTTTTGATTTGAGTACCTATTAAATAGAGAAATTATGTCCAGTGGAAAATATTTTAATAATTTGTTTTTATTAAAGCATATGTAGTTATGCTTTAAGAATGCAATACTAAAGGGCAGGTATATGCCTTCCCATTTCATGTCAAAAATTTTGTAACAACTCTGGGACCATTAATTTTCAATGTTAACCTCTGACAAATGTAGCTACCAAGCTGATAAGTGAACTGATGAATAAACCCGTAATTGGCTGGTTCGTTGTGAATGGTTATACCAACAGTCTCCGCCTCAACTATTTACTTACAAATACTGTAAAAGCTGTTGCATGGAATAACACAATAAATAGAATATCTTTCCAAGTCAAACAGAGATCAGGACTACGAAATTCAATTAGTCCGAGCAAACGTTATGGTTTAACCTTTGCTTTTAGATCGTTAGTTTAGGTTAAATTGTCAGCTGTCTTAAGCATAGCTTAATTGGGTCCTACAAGGTTCCTAACCGTGATAGTTTCTATTCATTTAACTAAATGTCGCTTTTTCCTTTCCAAAATGAGTAAAGTTTGTGTGAAATCTTTCCTTTGCTTCTTTCTAGTGGAATGACAATTTTGCGTCTGTATACAACTCCACTAGCTTTGTTGTTACTTACAATGTTCTCGTACTTAAGAACAACTATGAACCGTCGAATATCTCGCTATCTTCTCACAGAGAGTGGTGTATGCATTCTCTACTGATCCGAAGCAACTATGAAGCCTGGAATATCTAGCTATCTTATTAGAGAGAGTGGTGTATGCGTTCTCTACGGAACCACTATGAACCATGGAATATATAGGTATCTTATCAGAGAGAGTGAGTGGTGTATGCATTCTCTAGGGATCTATCGGTCGCTTTTCTGTCACTAAATATACGTATATCTCCACTCGATATCTCGGATTCGCACAGCATCAATCTTTATAGGCATTATTTTAGTTTGAATACTACTACAGTAATCGATTAGTACAAAATGCAATTTAACAGACTCCACATCTGGAAAGTAGAGTAGATTACAGTCAGAATTACTCCGTGGATACTAGAGATTAGATCATATAGCACTGTTTGCAAACCTACAACTAATTAAATCCCTTGTAGTCCTTTAGGTGTCGGTAAGATTCTGTCTATCGATCGACTAACAAAAACTGAGTAACACTTTAGTCTTCTTGGTTTTAGTAACTTTAAATTTTTATAACCTTCTCCACATGAAGATCCAGTTCTTTCACGTCTCCTGTTACCTTTGGAGTTCTAGAATCTGTTAAAAAAAAACTTTGGTTGATCCAATAATTTCAATTAATTTTGATGCGTGTTAGGATTTTGCCACATTATTCTATTGGAAATTACATTGTGATTAAAATATTTTCCCAAAACAACAGTTAATAAAAGTCATGTCGATGGTGGTATATTTCTAGGGTTTGGAACCGTATAAAAGTGTAGATTTTACAATAGTAGAGATAAGATTTAAGTTGCATTGAAACTGACTTCTATTATCCCTTTTTCTTGTATTTTAATTGCTTAAATTTCCCTCCACAATCTTCATATATGAAATATGTTCACCAAAAGATCTTAAACCATACCAATATATCATTAAAAGGCCTTCTCGGCGCCTTAATTAATTGAAATCGATGCATAGACAAGTTATCGTTTTAACTACGAGGCTTCTTAAAAGCTATAAAATTAAAAACTAGATTATTACAGTCTTTCTGAGTGCTGAATAATGATATAAAAGCAGTGCGTAATGAATCAACATTTTTTCTCTGGTATACATAGATTATTTTTAACTCTCTCTTCCCATACTACGTAATAACTCTCTGCCCTCAAATGCAGTACAATTTTTGTTATTCGTTTTCTTTTATTCACATATTCTTCTTGTCAATGGTTATTATTTTTCAAGTCAGCTGACTTATCGATCTTTTTTTCGGTTGCCTCTCTCTATACAATGAATAAGTTTCACTCATATTTTTCACAACTTTTTTTTGTTGTTGTACAACATTAATTAGATATCTTATCTTAGTTTTACACAGATACAATGCCCATGTATGTTAAGATTATGTGTTCTACTCTCCCATGTTGACTTAAGCGATTAGAATTATGCGATAGGATTTTTACAAAAAATTAATAAAAAAAAAAAAATTAATTTTTTTTAATAAATTTTAGCCTACAAAACCGTATCCGGTGTAAACGGTCCCTTGGTCATTTTGGATGAAGTGAAATTCCCAAAATTCGCTGAAATTGTACAGTTGCGTTTGGCTGATGGTACTGTACGTTCTGGTCAAGTATTAGAAGTCAGTGGTTCCAAAGCTGTCGTTCAGGTCTTCGAAGGTACCTCTGGTATTGATGCCAAGAACACATTATGTGAATTCACTGGTGATATTTTGCGTACCCCCGTATCTGAGGATATGTTGGGTCGTGTATTCAACGGCTCCGGCAAGCCCATCGACAAGGGTCCCCCAATTTTGGCTGAAGATTTCTTGGATATCCAAGGTCAACCCATTAACCCTTGGTCTCGTATCTATCCCGAGGAAATGATCCAAACTGGTATCTCCGCCATTGATGTGATGAACTCTATTGCTCGTGGTCAAAAGATTCCCATTTTCTCTGCTGCTGGTTTGCCCCACAATGAAATTGCCGCTCAAATTTGTCGTCAAGCTGGTTTGGTTAAGGTGAGTGTAATTTTTGTTGTTGTTTTAATTTCTTGTAAAAAATTGAAAATTTTTCATTCCTGCCGTTTTATAGGTTCCCGGCAAATCCGTTTTGGATGATCATGAAGATAACTTTGCCATTGTATTCGCTGCTATGGGTGTTAACATGGAAACTGCTCGTTTCTTCAAACAAGATTTCGAAGAGAACGGTTCCATGGAAAATGTGTGCTTGTTCTTGAATTTGGCTAACGATCCCACCATTGAACGTATTATTACACCTCGTTTGGCTTTGACTGCTGCCGAATTCTTGGCCTACCAATGCGAAAAGCACGTCTTGGTCATCTTAACCGATATGTCCTCATATGCTGAAGCTTTGCGTGAAGTATCTGCCGCTCGTGAAGAAGTACCCGGTCGTCGTGGTTTCCCCGGTTATATGTACACCGATTTGGCCACAATTTATGAACGTGCCGGTCGTGTTGAAGGCCGTAACGGTTCCATTACACAAATTCCAATTCTTACTATGCCTAACGATGATATTACCCATCCAATTCCCGATTTGACTGGTTACATTACTGAGGGTCAAATTTACGTTGATCGTCAATTGCACAACAGACAAATCTATCCACCAGTCAACGTGTTGCCTTCATTGTCACGTTTGATGAAATCTGCCATCGGTGAAGGTATGACCCGTAAGGATCACTCTGATGTATCCAATCAATTGTATGCCTGTTATGCCATCGGTAAGGATGTACAAGCTATGAAGGCTGTCGTCGGTGAAGAAGCTTTGACTCCTGATGATTTGTTGTACTTGGAATTCTTGACCAAATTCGAAAAGAATTTCATTTCACAGGTAAATAATTGACTTTTAAATTTTTCAATTCGTTATTCTTCTTTTTTTGAACTCTTAATCGATTTTGCGCGATCGATTAATGTATACGATTCGTTAGCGTATTTTAAAGACTTTATTGGATGTGATCAGATCTAAGCTAGAATTTGATTACATTTGTCACATAATTTTTTTGTATCTTGTCCTTGAATTTAAGTGCTTATTATCATGTTTAAGCTTCAGTGACAGAATTCAGAAAATTAATTTTTACTACGACAATATGGAGGATTTGAAGCTTTGGCTGTCACTAAGGTTAAGAAATTTCTATAGGTTGAGCTAAGTACGAAGTCCAGGAAAGGAAAATAAATAATTGTACAACCACACAAACAAAACTGTACAGTCGACAACATTCCGGCAGGCAGGTTCCTAGGTTCATATGGAAAGAACTGTAATCTTACCCCGATTCGGACACAAAGCAAAATATATTGGAAATTAACTTACTAAGCGATAAAATCATTTTGAGTTTCTGATACTATGTTAGCTTATCTATACAGGGATTACCTATTTCGGAACCCATTCATTGTTTGTAGACATGAATGATCATCCCATCTTTCTCCTCTACATCATAGCAGCTATAAGTCATGATATGGAAGACAGACCTTGTTTTTATCGCATGATCACTGATTAGGAATGACTGAATTCTGGCGAAAGCAGAATATTTTGCCATGAGCAACGCGATGTAATGACTTGGCGCTTGGCTGGAGTTATGTGCATTTGAGCACATAACAAATTCCCGAAACTTCTATGTAACCTGATGGAACTGGGTGCTTGTGGGAAATTTCTTTGTTCAGTGTATCAAATTTTTTTGAATTTTTTCGTTGAAATTTAGCAGTGTAAACTGTCTAAAAGATTTCTATGCCTTTTTGGCGATGTGCAACTATATTCTAAGCTCTCTAATGTTATTAAAAATATGTTAGACACTGTGACTCGAAATTTTATTTCTACCAGTTTCGATCGCTGCCACAATTCTTGTTGTAAACAAGTGTTTGAGCACATTTTTAGGATGGTATGATCGATCAAACAAGTTTTCATCTTTGAACTTCGGTGAGGCTCCAACCTCAAATCTGATTTAAAACTGTTTAAACGAACACCTTCGGCTTTCGCTGGAACTGTAAAAGAATTCCACCGTTTATTCTTAGCATGCTAGGCAGATATGTATGTAAACTCTGCGTTCCCACGACAATCGGATCTACGCACCGGAACGACCCGACTATTCATCGGCCAAGGATAGGTTGACAAGACAAGTGGTGAAAGCTGTTTCAACCACTTGCATAGGATATGTGTGCATCTTCTTGGCTTTTGAGAAGTTAATTCTAACTCCTATTTTGGCAAGACTGACAGTTTCAGATGATCGAAAATTCATTCATTCAAACACAAATATTTTTTACTGTTTTTCTTATAAATTTCTGATTATTTGAAATCGTTCGTCTTATAAAAACAATGGTTTAGAAGAGCTTTGTTGGATTCTTCTAGAAAATCAATTGAGCTTGTGTTTTATATAATGCAGCCGATAATATTTTTTTTATTACAGTTTAATGCATCTGGATATTCTAAACTTACTGGCTCACATTACTTAATTACATTTTATTTTATTTCACTTGCAGGGTAACTACGAAAACCGCACTGTATTCGAATCTTTGGACATTGGCTGGCAATTGTTGCGTATCTTCCCCAAGGAAATGTTGAAACGTATTCCAGCATCTATTTTGGCCGAATTCTATCCCAGAGATTCACGTCATTAAACTTGTTTTATTATCTTATTTTTAACATTATTATTGTATTTTTCTCTTCCTTCGTCATTCACTTACTGTTTTATTTGTTAAAAATTTTTAGCCAGCAAAAGCTTTCAACAACAACAAAAAAAAAAAGAAAAAATCTTTTTCACATTTAACATATATTTGTTCGTTTTGAAATGCAATAATTATACAACATTTACAAAAGCATGAAAGCACATTTTGTTTTTAGCAAAATCACTGTTAATTTAAAAAAAACAAAGTAAATTAAAGTTAAAAAGATATAAAAAATATATACAAATATGTTACAAAACAAATGCAAAAACAAAATATTATGATGTCAACGAAAATTTCGAACATTTGGTTTAATTTTCAGCCATCAAACCAAAAACACAAATTAAAAAAATAAAATAAAAATTTGTTTCAAAATACCATCAGCAACAACAACAACTAATACTAATTGTATATAAACAATAACTAAATATATATAATAATATAAAATATATAGTAAAAGATATAAAAAAACAAAAAAATAAAATAATGAAACACAATGTAAAAACAAATTCTATTTTAAAGCAATATTTAACTTAAAAAAAAAAAAACAAAAACTACATGAGAAGAAAGTCGCCGCCCGCCATAGAAAATCTTGTTTTAAAAATGATATTTGTTTTTTATAATTGTCGTCGTGTTTTAGGATTTACTTAAAATGAGAAAATCTAAGTAATTATAATACTAATAATGATACTGCATATACATTTAAATCTATCTATATATATATATATATATACGTATATGAACGCAATAGCAAATTATTTGATTTGAAGTCAAATTGCGTTTTTAAATTTTTTTTTGTTAAAATTATTTAAAAGAAAATTAGTAAAACAGATAAGCAACTATTTTGTTTCTTTGTTAGTTTTTAAGTTTTAAAACAATTGTATTAAAAAAAACAAGAAAAATGTCTGTTTGTTTTCTTAATTGCTTTTTTCATTTTACATAAAAAACTTTTTGCTGTTATAAACAAAAAATTTTTATTTTATTGTAACAACCCCAACAACACTACCCCTCTCTCTCTTGTTAAATACAAAAATTCAAATATGAAATGAAAATTCTATACACACAGCATTCCAAAAACAAACAAAAATATGAAACAAAAAATAAAAACATACAACATAACATTTAAAATTCATGGTTTTTTTTCTTTTTCTTTCTTTCGTTTTGTTATTTTATTATCCTGTCAGCTGGGCATAGTATTATTTCCATTATCTTATCCTTGTGAAATTGTCTTTTGATTTCTATTCCCTAACCTTCATTTTTATTTTCAATATTTCATTCGAACAAATCTCTTTTCCAAATCCAATCATTATGTCTTAGTCTTTTTTATCGAAATTAATTGATTAAAAATTGTTGTAAATTTTGAAATCTATTTAAATAAATAAAAATAATACAAACTATAAAAAACTAAAACAATAATTAAACTATATTAAATGAATAAAAAACTAATCATATATTCTACCTACAAAACAAAAAACAAAAAAACTATTGATTATTGAAATGCTAACAAAATAAATTATATATGTATTATAAACAATTACAAAAAAAAAAATTAAGTTTATAAAAATGTTTAAAATTGCATAACATCAGTATATAATAATAAACAAAGAAACTATTCTACAATAAAAAAAGATAGCCAAAAAGTGTTAATGAAAGTATACAATATTTATTATTTTTTTTATTAACAAAAATTACTTAAGCAATTATGGATTCGAAATTAACACACAACTTGGTTGTTGGCAAATGTTAGGCCGTAATTCAGAACTAAAGTTCTGTAATGTTAAATAATACAAGGATCGTGTTGTTTTTATCTGCATGTAGTTAAACTAATAATGGGCTGCCCTCCAAAATGTATCAATATAAAGTTTGTAGGCAGTTCTACTACTGTATATAAACTATGTAGATATGCAAAGTAACCAAACAATGCATCAACTATAAATCCGATGTCTGATTGCTTTTTGACTGCGTTAAATATACACATTGATGAGGTTTTGAAATAGAATTCATTGTAATATTTTGTACAGCGGCATTATAAAACACGATACTTTGTTCAAACACAAAGCAACTAACAATTTGGAAGGCAGCCATGCTGTATGGATCAACCGTCTGCAAACTGGGGGAAAGTAGCTGCAAAACAAAACAACAGCGCGATTATTGACGGCGTTACAAGGTATTCTTCGATCCTCATTACCTATGCCTTGAGGACTACATCATGTAAAATACTTTAGGCAATATTTAACTGCCTTGAAGTCGTTATAATTAGAAAAAATTTTTACTCCGACAGTTAATAGAATTGCCTAGAAAAAGTTTCTCAAAAATCTGTCGTTTAGAATTGACTTTAAACTATAGGTTCCGCGGCCACTCATGTATAAAATTAACACACACAATATAAGTGGTGTGAGAAGCTAGGTTGAAATCCTGACTGAAGCTAGGGCGTAATCCTGACTGACTGGTTGTAATGACCAATTATGTGTGTATGTACGTTTATTTACTTTAAAACTATGAATGTGTATTATATACTATGTACTATGAAACTTTCTGAAGAACTTGTTGAAGCTGTTGAAGCTGAAGTTATATTCCTAGTGGCTAAAAAAAAATATTTGGAACGTCTACAAATAGGGTGTTGTTTTAGCTATATGAGGGCTATCGATATTGATAACTATGAATGGTAGCAGAAACGTCGAAATGTCAACACATTTTCCGTTCAGTAAGATTTGGCAAAACACCATGAATCGTTTAATGTCATTTCCAAATTGTGGAAGTTTATGTTGCCATCAATAATTGAGACGTTAATAAAAAAAATTTGTTCACAAAGCCGTACAAATTACATACATACATACATAATTGTTTACTACAACCCTTCAGTCAGGATTACGCCCTAGCTTCTCACACCACTGATGTTGTGTGTGTTAATTTTATGCATGAGTGGCGGGGCCTACAGTTTAAAGGCTATTCCGAATGATCGAAAACTTGAAACATAATTGTGGTGGTGAGTAAACATTTCGGCGAAATGACGATTCTTAAAGGCTATTCCGAATGACCGATTTGTAAGAAACTTTTCATGACAATTTTTTTTCTTTTAAACGTTTTTGCCAGAAATTTGCTGAGGGGAAGTCGCCAAAGAAATATATTTTCATATTTCGTTTTGATATATGTCCTGTGGATTGAGCCGTGGCCTCACGTCTAATAAGCCAACACACTACCTAATAGACTACGAGGACAGATTACGGCCAATATAATTGTCGTGGTGCGTAAACAATTCTTCGAAATGTCAATTGATCGTAGTTTTCAAATTATTATTGGCCTCTGTCCTTTAGCTACGTAGAAAATATGCAAGTATTTTGGCTTACTGCTTGGGTAATCTGAAACTGACTGAAGATCAGCATTTTTTATCAATGAAGTGTGTTTAGTAATGAAGGCATTTCTGGTTAAATGACTCTGTCAATAACAATCCCCAATCTGAATCACCCTTACATCCATTAAAATTGCCTGTTTGATCGCTCTTGTTCTTTTGGAAAAGAGAAATAAACTGCCGTGTTAATACTTCACATCGATTACTGATAAAGCTGCAATGACAAAGACGAACAGGAGCGTCTTCCTTTTCATTGTATGGTACTTGTGAAATTAAGAAAGGGTGAGATATGCCAACCAGATCTGTAATTGTATGGAGGAATAACAATATCGGGGGTCTTTAAATATCTAAGTGAGTACTGTTCTTTAAGGCGGCAGCTAATTTAACCTACCCTAACCTTGTTAATCTAGCTGAAAGACAAAAGTTGTACTAAGTATAGGCTCCGAATAAAATATCGATTAGAAAGAGTTTCAAAAAAGTACTCTACCACCAATAAAAAATGTGGAATTTTTTTTGAGATTTCTCTCCCATGAGGGGTAAAACTAGGCATTCGACTACTTGACAACTCTAATACTTAGTAAACGGTTATGAATTGAGAATACCGTTACTTTTTCTGTTCCAATAAATATTTTTTTAGTTTTAATTTGTCCAGCGTTTTATTTGCGTTTATTGTCGTTTTTTTTGTCTGGGAATTATTTTTTTTTTTAATTTTTTGTGTTAATTTTTGTAAAACCCTACGATGAAGTTTACGAATAAAAAATTTAATGACAATTCCGATAACGATGGTGATGATAATGATGAGGAACAAGAGCAATTAGATGAAGGTTGAATAAAATTTCATTTATTTTTTGTTTTCATTTCAAATAAAAATTAAATAATTACACGCTCTTCTGTTTTATAGAGGAACAGGCAGAAGAAGAATCAGATGCTGATGATGAAGAAGACATAGCTGGTGGTGATGAGGCCAAAGACCTAGGAGAGGAAAGTGAAGGCGATGAAGTAGACGATGATGAAGATGCTGTGGATGATGATAAGGAAAATAAACCGAAAACCATGCAACGACAACGTCAATCTTTAGGTGGCGGCAATAAAAAAATCCCATTAAAACAACCAGTTTCCAACAACAGTCCACGACCCACCACCCAAGTAATGGTGGATGAGGCTTTAAAGGAACTCAACGAAAAGACTGGATCCTCAACAGCAGCCATTAAGAAATTTATTCTGAATAAATATCCTGGCGTGGATGAAAATCGTTTGAAATCACAAATGAAAAGATATTTAAAGAAGAGCTTAACCGATGGTAAAATGATGCAAATAAAAATGTCCTTTAAGTTGACCAATGAGGCCAAAAAGAAACAAATGGATAAGGAAAAACAAAAGGCCAAGCTGGAAAAGGATAAAGAGAAGGAAAAGGAAAAAAAGAAAAAGGTACGAAGTGGAATAATAAGTTAAAGTATGTACATGGTCTGTCAAGTTCGTCCCCATTTAATCGAGTTGGGAGTTTACTTCGGCAGATTACGTGATTGCTGATATTTCGTGAGGAATATTATGATATGAGCTTTGTACTTTGGTGATAACTCCAATTTATGTTATCTGTTCTGGAGATAAAAAATCCAGTAGTTTCTGAGCTCGTAGATTAGACCCACTGATCGTGTTCTTTGGTTATCATCAGCAGAGTTCAAGAAGTCGTTCAACAGTTTGAAATCTTAATAAATGTAGGTCCCCTTATAAGTAAAAAAACTGGGATACAAAAAACTGGGAGACGAATGAAAGCATTCATTATAATCTAGTAGCGATAGTTCTGCTTATTTACGGGTCCATTAAAATGAAAATAAGTATTACCGAAAGCAAAATGTTGCAAGCGTTCGATTAATTGATTAATGAGGTCAAGTCTGTGACTCGCTTCCTGGAGATTGAATTTTGTTGGCATACAGCTTTATCTTAAGGGTGTAAAATGCTTATTTAAAGCACTTATACTCATACTAATTGAAAAGTAAAGTTTTTCTACCATTTTTGGTGACAGCCTCTCACGGTGGTTCCTTTAAATCTGTTCATCTCTTTTTGTGAAAATATAGCCAAAGAATGTTCCGTAACGAATTGAATTTTCAAGAAAAATGCTACCGATTGACATACCGAATACATCCTCCAGTATTTTCATCTGCATTTTGTAGAGGAGTTCCCCGTTTTTCCCACGCAGAACCTTGTAAGGCTTAGCAGCCAAATGTTTAAGTTAAAGTCGAAAAGAAATAAAAAATAAATTCGAACTTGAAAGACCGTTTATAATTTTCATTTAATTCCATTATATTCTTTCCATTATTTTTTTTAGAATCCAGAAAAAAAGAAGGAAACTACAAAGAAAACTGGATCTACTATGAAAAAGGCAAAGCCAGACAAAAAAATCGAAGAGAAAACAAAACCCCTCAAAAGGCCCAAAGAAGTTGTGGGCGAAGTTAAGCCAAAGAAAATAGCCAAAGTGGATACTGCCAGTAAAACTTTAAAGGCCAGTGAAAATACTGAGAAAATCGAAAAAATTAAATCAAAAGTTAAATTACAACGCAAGTCGATAAATTTAGTGGTACGTCCAGTGCCATCAAAGACCAAAAATGCGAAGAAAAACAATAAAGTTGATACCAAAGAAGCTGATACTGCTGTGGCAGCTGTAGAGGTTACGACTACTACTACTACTCCTACTACTACTACCGGCAAGGGTAAAAAGAAGTAATCAAAATAAGTTCTTCCCGGGGGAATTTATAAAAGAATAACTTTTGTTAGAAGTTTCTGCTCTATAGCGATAGGCTTGGGCTTGGTTCAAGTTTCTATTTCAAATTCAATTTTTTTTAAATTATTTTTTAGTTCGAATTTTTTTGTTATTTTTTTGCATTTGCCTTTAAATTATTAATAAATTATTAAAAATGTTTGCTGCTTATATTTGTTTGTTTTGAATCTACTGGTGTACTGCTCTGAATTTCCAAATGCCGTTGATATATGTTTGTTTAACATATTGTCTTTCAGAAAGGTTTTCGTCAGGCATAGTCACATTTGGCAAATATTTGTTAAACAAAAATAAATATTTACTTCTATTTTAATTAGCTGAATAGACATTTTAAGCGTTCTCTCTTATCAAATTCTGGTAAATCCCAAAGTAAGGTCTGCTCAAATCGTTCTATTTGCCTGTGTATTTTTTTGCGGCGAATATTTGCTTAATATGACCATATATATATAATTGATACATACATACATACATACATAATTGGTCATTGCAAACCTTTAGTCAGGATTACGACCTAGTTTCTTCCACCACTCAATCGCATCACTGCAGTTATTTCTTATTCAAAACGTCATTTTATTAAGTGCTTTGCTTTGAAATTACAAAATTTAAATATTTTTTTATTAACTACAGTTTAATCACAAATATTTTCTTAATTTATAACCAACTATTCACAACAACAATAAAACCTTGTATATAGACCAAAACTAGAGACAACAAAAGGGCAGATGCCTTATCACGAACGCATTCATTATGTTTGTTAACGTGATAACCCATTTTGCAGTTACATTCACCATAATTACATATCATTGTTTGATCCGATTCAGTCAAGTGATGCTCATAGCAGTCCTTATCATAACGGCAATATTGACCAAGTACATTGAATAAAGTGCAAACTGTCTGCGAATATCCTGTAGATGATCTCTTCTTATCAGCGAAATATTTTCCATTACATTGGCAAAGGTTGTCTATACATTGTCCGCCCAAGCCCAAGGCATCAATACATTGTATAGTTTCGTTACAAGTGTGCAAATATTTCACTGACTTCACACATGTTGTATGATTAACGGACGCATAGTGATTGTTGGTGCAGATACAGAATGGAGTTATACTGCCACATTTGGTATTGGAGCCAAACAGTTCCGTACATTCCGAATCTGAAGTACAAGTTGTTTTGATGTCTGTTTGAAAGAGAACAAAGAAAATTGTGGTTGATATTAGACAAAATCGATGTAATGATAAAGGCTGGTGTTATAAAAAATAACTGATTAGGATCTGACTTCATTACGGTGGACAACACACAATGAGTCTCTCTTTTAAAGTACACACTGTAGTATGTTATGATGTAAGAACGTATTCATATTTGGCTTGCAATCAATTCCTGTACACCTCTTAGACGCTGAACTAAAATCTTTTAACCTTATAATCCCTACTCAAATAAGTTTCAATTTCGATAAACCACAAATCCAGAAACTTTTTCAACGAACTTTTTCTAATTTCTTGGTATAAAAATCATTGACAACTACTTTTTAATTACGCCCTAAACTTGGCTTTGCTGCTCGCCATAGCATAGTAAGTAGTGTGTTGACTTACTAGACCAGGGCGAGTAAGTTATATCCATCGAGCCGACTGCTAAGTAAACCTAGCCTAACCTAATATACTAGATAAGGGTCCGAAAGGTCCGTTCTGATATTAGACAAAAATAATAATAATTCTTTCCTCTTCCTCTTAACGGTTTTCTGGCAAATGTCATGAAAAAGTTTTTCAAATTTGTTGTTCAAATACGAGGTTAAACTGTAGATTCCGTCATTCATGGATGCTGAACTTCCGTTTAGCAATATTGAGGTTTTTGTAGGCACATTTTCCTTTGACCTGATTACAAATTTCAACAAGTGTTGTTAATGAAAAGCTCTGTCCTGTTTCTGCTTAGGTTTTAAGAATCAAGTGACTATGTTGAGATTTTTTGAATTTCATCAAAAAATTTGTGTGGAATTTACCAGCAAAAGGATAAAACGGTGGGGCATTTGTAATAAGTTTTCTAAGAACAAACAAGTTTCTTAAGAACACCTGATGATCTCCTAATGAGAACTGCCAATTCTTACACGTACTTAATTCTAAGACTCCGTGTTCGTGTTCTTCCCCTCAGTCAGGATTAGCCGACCTAGCTTCTCACACCACTTATGTTGTGTGCGTTAATTTTATACATGAGTGGCGGGGCCTACAGTTTAAAGTCCACTACGAACGGCGGATTTTGAGAAAATATTTTGTTTCCTCTCAGAGTATTTGCCAGAAATCTGCTGAGAGGTTGCCGCCGATGAAATATTTTTTTCATGTATCGTTTTGCTGGAGATGTCTGACCTGGGGTTTGAATCGTAGACTCACGTCTAACATGCCAACATATTACCTACTAGACTACAGCGACTACTTGTCTCTAAAACGAACATATACCAAAGATAAGACATTTTCTTTGCTTTCAGATGTCTTTTGTAGGAGTTATCAGGGAGTTATCATGATCCCGGTTGTGACTGATAATATTTGTATGTTACGTTCTCTGTTTTCCTCTCTTTATTAGAAGATCCGGGGAATGAGATGGCATGCTATTTTTTATTTACACAATATTTGATCGTTTCTAAATGAATTGGGTAAAAAGAATACGAATATGGGTACCCTAAGAATATAGGGTGGAGGATTTTATGTCTGCTTTTAACAAAAAATTGACATCTAAAAGCATAAAACTTTGTAGTAATAACTCCTATGGCAGCTGCCTTGGCGAAGAGTGAACTTTTATGGTAATACGAGCGCCTGAATTATACTAATACTGACGCAGCTCTGAAAAACCTAATTGGCTTCCTGATTCATAAGAAATCATGGCTGATTTCATGTGATATATATGATAAGTTTGAGGTCGCCGTAGTCTAGTAGGTAGTGTGTTGGCTTATTACACGTAAAAGCCAGGGTTCGAGCCCTAGGCCAGACATTAAGACAAAATACAAAAAGTATTTCTTCGGCGACTTCCTCTCAGCAGATTTCTGGCAAAAACTCTGAGAGTAAATAAAAATTGCCATGAAAAAATTTCTCAAAAAATCTGTCGTTCGGAGACGACTTTAAACTGTAGGTCCTACCACTCATATATAAAATTAACACACACAACATAAGTGGTGTGAGAAACTAGGACGTTGTAGAATGGTCTGATGACCTCTACACTTATAACCTAGCCTTACATCATTTCTTTACTGATTATAATCAAAAACCTATCCATGTCCAGTGTTATGGAAATACGAAATTGTTTGTACGAGTTATGATGTTATAAGTTTCAGTACATTTGTACAGGAGATACCCGATATTACGATTAAAAAATAATTTTTTTATATTTACCAATAGCTGAAGCACATTTTCCCTCTTCATATATAAATCGATCCTTGCATAAACAATGTTGATCTTCTTGCCGACAAACTGCATTAATATCGCTACTCTGGCATTGGTAATCCTCTTCGCATCTTTCATTTAATGCCAACGTTGCTAGAAACGGCAAAGAAAAACAAAATTAGAAACCGAAAAGAAAACCAAATCATGCTATCACAATTGATAAGACTTACGTTTTAGGCAGCGTCTTTTATCAACGCTGGGTATATAATCCTTAACACAATAGCAGACTTTCTGACGAACATCACATTCAGAATAATCTAGGTAGCAGGGACATGGGCCGCCAATAATATTATTCACCTTGTAATCCTTTGTGAAAAAAAAGAAAAACATTTAAAAAATTATGCCTGTATTCATATTCTTATTTAACGTACCAGGGGTTTACATTGGACCACTTCACCGCTTATGGTAGAGCACACGCAGTGCTCATGATGGCAAAACGAAATAATGCCCGAATGTTTAAATTGTCTGCATTGCGTGTCATTTGAACAAACCAGCTCTAGAATTTCTTGAAATGCGAAACAAATTTTTTTTTGTTAATTTTTTCTTTTTATTTTAATGGCTAAAAAATAAGCGTATTAATTAAATTAAATTTACCATTGCTTTTAATAAGAACCACACTATTTAGAATTGTTAATAAAATTATTAAAAATTTATTATTCTTCGTCATATCGTCTAATTTTTTTTACACTTTTTTCTTTCGTGATGTAACTTTCGTGCTTAAAAAAATAAAATGAAATGCCAGGCTTATAAAAAAAACTAACGGAACTTTTAATTTTTAATGCTTGAAAGCAAAGGCTAGTGACCTTTTTTTTTTGGAACGTATTTTTATATACAAAGTCAAGAGATCTTACATATCAGCATATATACAGTGAGCATCAATGAAAGTCGTACAGCAAAGATTAAAATATTTTAAATTAAGAGCTTAAAAACTTAGAAAACTGTTTCCATTACATTACTTAAATATGTTTAACATAACAGTTGCCTTAGTCTAGTCGGTAGTGTGTTCACGGTTCAAATCCCAGGTCAGGCATCTGAAAAGAAAAATGAACAAATATTTCTCCGGCGACTTCCTATCAGCAGATTTCTGTCAGAAATTCCGAGAGTAAATAAGATTGTCAGAAAAAGGTTTCTCAAAAAATCTGTCTTTCGGAATCGACTTTAAACTGTAGGCTCTGCCACTCATGTATATAATTAACACACACAGCACTAGTGGTTTCAGAAGCTAGGTCTTAATCCTGACAAAAGGGTTGTAACGACAATGTAAGTAAGATTCCTAAATAAATCTTTTCATCGGAAAAAAAAGCTTTCAATTTCATCGGCAATATAGGCTGTATACATACAAGCTCTATCTGCCTCTCTGGTATAGTTCCTAAAAATATTTCCCATTTTGGTTTCAGATTATTTGTCTGTAAGTTATCTTTGGTTTTGTTCTTGACCGATTTCCTACCCTTTATTTCTATCATACTTTCAGAAGCCCTATATTGGTTATAGCCTCAGAGGACCATTTAGCACTGAACAATTTCTTCGAATCGCTAACCAAGATAAGATTAACACACAGAGTGACGGGATCAACAGTTTAACATTGACTCTGAGCAACAGGCTTGGGAAGCTTACTCATAGCAACTAGTTACTCTCATAGTTTTTGCCAGAAGATAGCTATGTAAGTAGAAAGGAAAACTTAGACGCTGCGTAGAAAATAATATGAATATTTAGAACTTTTAAGCTGTACACTTAAAATAATCCTAAGCATACTCACGATAATTCGTTTATGTGAACATACTAAGCTAAGTTTGGTTAAACTGGCAGCCGCCTCAAACAGCGCAGTTTATTTGTACCATCTAAAATGCCCTTGGAACACAGATACTTTCCATCATCATATATGTATGTAATTACAACTCCTGCTTGGCATCTCTTAGCCATCCCGAGAGTTTTATGGAGGTATGAATTCTATCCAAATCACTTTGGGCAAGACTCGTCTTGCTAATAAATTTTGGGTGCCTAAGAATTCTTCTCCGTATTCTTACAATGAGAGGTCTCTTCGTCTTCCTCGTCATTACAGTTTCTGGAGAAGTCATTGTGATGTATTCCCAGTCTCGAAGCATGTGCAACCAGGGGACCGTGTTTCATTGGATCGGCTATGTACACAGGAAAGGTTTAATACAAATTTGGCTTTGCATATATGTATGTATGTATGTATCATTATCGAGGCAGATACATATGTTTGATATCTCTAGAAGTGGATTAATTTTCTTACCAATCTTTTGCACATGAATGAACTTTTTGAGAAATCATTTGTTTGCCCTCTGAAGAGAAATGCCAATTTCATATATGAATTCGTTTGAACGTACTATTGCAGCAGCCTTTGCAAGTACGTCGGCTTTGTTTTTACCTTTAATGACGCCGTGCATATGAGGAGAATGTCTCGCTATAAAATGGGATATTCACTCTCTAGGAATCGAATGACCACTTTGCTGACAATAAATATGCGTATATCCGACTTTCTCGCGCGGTCTGGAACCTTTAGTGAAATACAACTGCACACAATCGATAATGTGCTTAAAAATTGGACCGATCGTGTAGGCTACTGCATGGCCAGCCGAGGCAGCCGTTTGAATGAAATTATTTTCCATTATTAACCGGAAGGATTGTACTTTCAAATAAAAAAAGAAATTTGAGAAAATATTCAGTTGTTTTTTTTAAAGCATTTTCAAAAAAAAAAAAATATTATTTGGCGGACCCTTTACATTTACCCGTCAATTTTTTCAAAATTTCTTAGCGTGGCAGCAAAAGGAAATTAAAGCCTAAAGACGGTGGATCATGTATTCTTTTAAATTTGCAATTTTTTCCAACACTAAATTATATCTTGCCTTAGGTTTATTTATTTATTTTATTGGCCTAAAACATTAACTGGCTAATGAAATGACTGAAAACCAGCATGTTATCCTATAATCAATTAAAGGCCATCAATTCCAGTCCAAGCTGACCATTTTAATTAAGCCTTTGATGTTTTTGTGAAATTTAATAGAAAAGAGACTGAAAAAATGTTCAAAAAGGATTTGGTATTCGAGGTTTAGCCCACTGACTGCGTCTTAACGACTGACCTTTTTGTATTTCTGTTCTAATAAGTATGGGCTTAAAATGGAAAATTTTATTTAAATCTTCTCAGTTATTGTTGGCTTTGCTTTAAAATGTGAATTTTAAATGAAGAGATTTAAGAAAATCGTATTGAAAGAATTTTATTAAGATACCAACACTATGAATTCTATACTAACCAAATGCTGTCGTTATTTAAAAGAATTTATTCTTTCACGTACAATTTACACGGCACCGATAAATCATAACATTAGTCAACCACCCAGAAAATTATGAGAAAACAGGTTTGAATATAAGTCTCAGTACCGTGGATCTGATTTAAAGGTGGTTAAAGGTTAAGAACCTGCTCCTTTTTACTGGTAAGAGCGGGTTACGGGCATATAAGGTCATATGATGATATGTTTCTCTTCCTTAGACCCCCAGCTCTTGCTGAAGTTATTTGAGGGAATGCCAAGTCTATAGAGAATGGCTTCCATTAGGACAGTGACCCCGGAATTACAATTATGCTATGGATGGCTTAGCGATTTAGGAGCAGAAGACAAACAGTCTTTCCATATTTCACGTATCTTTGTACTGCCAATGAAGTTGAACTTCCTTGTAAAACGAACTGAGAATAACTCGATTAATTGAGGCAAACCGCTACCGGCCCTGGTTAAGTCGTTAGTAATGAAATCCTCAACGATATTCCTATGTCCCGGAACCCATATAAGAGTTACTTTTGAATGAATCGAGATTTCCTGAAAAAATCATCGGCAATCACAAAAAATGTACGGAAGTCGAAAAGACGTTCGATATGGTTTAGTCGCAGCCTACATACATACATAATTGGTCATTACAACTCTTCAGTCAGGATTACGACCTAGTTTCTCACACCACTTATGTTGTGTGTGTTAATTTTATACATTAGTGGCGGGACCTACAGTTTAAAGTCGACTCCGGACGACAGATTTTTGAGAAACTTTTCATGGCAATTTTATTTACTCCCAGAGTTTTTGCCTGAAATCTGCTGACAGGAAGTCGCCGAAGAAATACTTTTTGTATTTTATTTTGATGTCTGGCCTGGGGCTCGAACGCTGGCTTTTCATCTAATAAGCCAACACACTACCTACTAGACCACGGCGAGTCGCAGCCTGGCTGTATGAATAAATGACGTGATTTTCAGGGCAGCACCAGGCAGCAAATATTGCATGGCTTTTAAATTGGACAAAACTTCCGCTTTGAAAACTATGCAGTAGTTAGGCAGCAAAAACTTACTTACATAATTGGCCATTACAGCCCTTTGATCAGGAGTACAACCTAGTTTTTCACACCAGCCATGTTGTGTGTGTTAATTTTGTTCTTGGGTGGCTCGATTTACAATTTAAAGTCGACTTATAACGACAGAATTTTGAGAACCTTTTCATGGAAGTTTTATTTACTCTCAGAGCCGAAAGACTGCTGAGAGATATCTGGGTTGGAGTTTGTACCACGGTTTCACACTACTAGGTACTATGGCTACGATGTAAACGTTAGCCTATACGAACTTTTATTAGCAGATCTCTTAAGCCCCGGTTAGCCAAACGTCTACGACATGTTACGAAGCGTACGTGTGTTTTTAGAATACTAAAATCAATGAGAGCGATTACCGAACCGTAATGCAATTTCGATGAGTGTTTACATTGCTCTTCATAAGCTCAAAAGGAACGTACGTCCTGAACACGTTTGGCTAATCGGGGCTTTCATATATATACTATTCTGTCTAGCATTTCTGATCCATTGGTCTACACTGCATGTGTCCTGTCTTTAGTTGGAATTCTAAAATCAAATGTTGTATTCAGAAAGTTATGTTGGTATGTCTTCCAAGAGTAGTTGCGTGTTTACAGTCTAATAGCTGTTAATAACAGTAGCAAATGGATTTTCGTTATCATACAAGGAAATGCTAATTCCTATACATAGTCTTGTATGCTATCTTTGGATTTTATTAGAAAAAAAAAATACATCAGTTTCAATCGATGAAATCATACTTTTATGACTCATGCAGCTTTAATACCTCACCCTTATGATGGAGGCTTGTTTTCCATTAAAAAAAGGAGCAAAAAGTGAGAAATAATTCTCTAATAAAATAACTTTTTCCATCATCAGTATTTTGTCACTCGCCTCCTCAAAACATTTTTCACAAAAGTACCAAAACTGATTTCATTTCATGTTTCTCTCTTAGTAAAGCCAGTTCGAAGAATTGACGAAATCTTCTGAGAAAATCATTGAGTAAGTCAAAGAATAACTGGGTTGGGGGAGTGGGCACTAAAGCTGTTGGCCGTTAATAATTTTTCGGCTAAAACGTCACATGTGTTCGCATGTATTTTTTCTGTGTTGTTGTTGATGTTGTTTTGTGTAAATTTATCGTAAATTGACAACAACTTTTATGATTTCTTCGTTTTTTTTTATTACTTCTTTATGAAAGAAGTTCTAACAAGACGAAAAGCATAAATAATAACAACAACAACGATTATATTGGGTTTGAACATTTGGAATGTTTTGGAATGATTTTTTGTTTGTTTCAAAATTGCGTCTAAAAACTTAAACACTGGGTGTTATCAGGGAATAACAAGTTGTTTCATGTTTAAGACGCTGTTAAGAAATTGTTCACTTGAAATGGGAATTTTTTTTGATAAATGATTTCGTGCCACAGTGGGCGTGTGGAAAATTTATTTAATTGAATGGAGTTAGAATGTGCAATTAAACTCAGCGTAAAACTCTCCTGCTTGTTATGTAGAGACCTACTCATGTCGATTGAGCAAAAAAAATTCAGTTTTTTTTTAATTTTTAATTATTTTACAAAATTGTTGTATTATAGAACGTGTAACAATCGTTTGACCGCACTTATCATAACAGTTACTAAGTAAAGAAAACAGTAACAATTCCAATAAAAGTACCAAAACATTAGTCGAGCGGCATTTAAAAAGTATATATGCCTTGATTTGTAAACATTTTGCTGGTTTTAGTAAGACATTCGTTTGACCGCAATGGTCAAAAATGCATTTAAGTGTGCCATTCAATATTCAAATAAGTGTTTTGTTAACTTCTTCGTGAAAATTTAAGAGAAAAACACACAAAATTTGTAAGAAATTAAGTGGAAATGTGCGCAGGAAAGCGATTAAAAGTCAATGAAAATCGCTTAATCGATAATCTAAAGCAAGAATGGTAAGAAATGAGCTAAAATTTCTCGAAAGCTGTGGAATTGAAGCTCCAATGAATGGAAATAGCAAAAGATAAAATCGACATAAAGGGAAGATTCGACATGAGGTCACTAAGAATCGTTTAATATGCCAAGAAATATAAAAAACTTGACCTTCCAGTTAGTATGAGAACTTTCGCCCGTGTTTTAAAAACCAAAGTATCGATTAAATAGAAAAAATGTGTGAATGCGAAATGTTTTGGATTTTTCCAAACTAACATGCCATGAACCGGAAAATGTTCATATCTGAACCAAGCAACTTTTGTACTATTCAAACGAAATTTTTATGGAGGAAAACTTATTTTGTGAGGAGCATAATCTTATAAATTCAAGCATTTTTTACTTTATTTCCATCAGAATGAGTTCAGCAACATATTTGGAACTTCTAGAAGTCGTCGTTACCTTAAAACTTGATGAAAATTCTAAAGATCATTATATCTCTCTACAAGATAATGGAGCCTGTACATGTTACACATAAAACTATGGAATATTTTTCTGCCATTGCTTCCCTATTGCATTATGAGCCTTTGCGGCTAAAATTTACGTAAAGGGAAGGCAGATTTCAACTGAAAATCTGAAAGAGAAAATCAAGGAATTGTGGTTGAGCATTAAAATTCAATTCTTTCAAGATCATGTAACTTTCATGACAAATTAATATTTTCGGTTGTTAGTTATAAGGCTGGACCGCTTTTGCTAAGTTTTTACTCTCTTAAATGCTTTAAAAATGCTCGATTGTATAAAGAAGAAGGTTACTTACTTACTTTATTGGTCTTTAAAGCGCATGAGTTAGCATTACAAACTAGCGTCTCACACCACCCATATCGTGTGTGCTGATTTTATCCCCGAGTGTCGGGACCTACAATTAAAATCAACTTCAAATGCCAGATTTAAAAAACTTTTCATGGCAATTCTATTAACTCTAGTCAAAGAAAATTTTTTTTCATATTTCATTTTGTTCTAGATATCTGAGCTGGTGTTTGAACCAGAGATCAGAAATGAATCGTTTTTTCGCTACTCATAGGTACTCATGCAATTTTGAGTATGAGTTAGTCAACAATATTGAAATTCAACTACTCTGATCCATTCGTACTCATTACAACATTGATTCATAAGTACACGTTGCAATGAGTATGAGTACAACGTTGACATCAAACTCATACCATTCGAAATATTTTTCAGATTCATAAATTTAGAAAAATACTTATTATACTCATAAATGATTCGAGTGATTTGAATCATTCATCAAAATTTACAGTCTTAGTTGTTGTTGCATTTACAAAAAAAAGAAGAAAGAAGAAGACAAAGATAGCAAGCAAAGCAACCCACCTTCTAGTGGGTATTGTAGTGTTCGTACGCGAATCATACTTATTTTGCGATTCGTGCATAAGTTGAGTAAAGGAGAGTCGAAATCAACAACATCATGTGTATTGTTAAGTATGAGTACAATGAGTACTTCAAACTTTGAATATGAGTAGTATGAGTATGATATTAAAATAAGTATGAATGCGTATACATAAGTATTAGAAATTATGAGTATGGTTCGAATCTACTCATCTTTTTGAATACTCATTGCTGATCTCTGGTTTGAACCAAGGGGTCAATACAAACACTATCTACTAGACTACGAGAATTTCAGTAGAGGGTTACAATGCTTATTAATGACAATACAGGATCCAACACATTTTACTCAATATTGCTGCTCGTGATTTACTGCGCTCTTATGAAATATGGGTTATTTTCCCTGAAAATCATGTCGTCTGTCAAAACGATGGTGGACAATCCATTACTTATTATTTTTAAAAGAAAGGAATATAATAAATTTTCCTATTTATTCACAATAATATTTGCTTTTTTCACTGTTTAAACAAATTTTACACTATTCTACTCAAGAAAGAAACTTTCTTCTGCTGTCTTTAGCTTGTTCCAAAATCGTTACGGCGATAATAATGATGATGATGATAATGATGATGACAATAATTATAATCATTACAAGTGAAAGTGAAAACAAAAAAAGGAAAAGAACTTTTACGCATCCGATTCACGAGTTTATCTTTTAGTCGCTCTTTACATTTATAAGGGTTTTGAGAAACAAACAAAACGTAACGAAACGAAATGAAAGGAAAAGAAATGAAAACAAAAACGTTTTACAACATGATGTTAACTTTGGAAACTTTAAAGAAATTGCTTAATGACTTTAACAAGAACCTGTGGCAACAACAACAACAACAGCATTAACAACAATTGTAAAAATTTTTGTAAAAAAGTTTTTGAATCAACAAATAATGAAGATCGACAAAGCAAAAAGAGGACTTCAAGAATGATAAGGAAATGTCGCAGCATGTTTGTTTGATTGAAAATTTTTGAAACTTTTTTCTTTTGAATCGAAATCAAATGAAATATTTTTAAAAGAAAACTTGTTTCGATTTTAACAACAAATGGAGCCCAGCTAGACAAATTGTTCTTTAAAATTAATTAACTTTGGCAAAAAGCCGCATATGTCACGTGGGCAACATTCTTTGGGACATCAGACAACACGATTACACAGAGTGTAGAGTAGCTATTGATACAGCAGTTTATAAAAAATTAGAAACGACAATAGTTTACAGTGAGTTAAACTATTTTCTTTTGAGAAGAGGGTTATTTTTCTTGTTTTATGACTCTTCTTAGCTTTAAAAGCTTTTTGCAAATATCTGTACATGGCAGTCTACTGGGGTTGTGTGCTAGACTATTAGAGTGAGGGTTGTGGGTTCGATTCCCACCATATGGTCAAGTTACTTTGCTCGTATATAATTATAATATAATTAATAAATAAATAAATAAATGTGTACACGAGGTACGTTCAAAAGAAAAAAAATGCACATTTCTTTTGATTACGTTAGGTTGGTTAGGTATGATTGAGAGGAGGAGGGATCATAAAAATAATTCTAAGGTAACACTCTCGGTTGTCGTGGTACAGAGCTTAGAAATCCTTCCCAAAGGTCTGGCGAACCTACTCAGATGTCTATTGGGGATGTTTCCTAAATGACACTGAATAACGCTTTAAAAATTTCATGTACTCTATAAAGCTAGTACATATCCATTTACTAACCCTCTTCTAATGACACTTACCAGATAAGGATGACCATCAGTTAAGGAGAGTGCCACTGCTCATTTCTCCCCACTCGTCTAGTTGGGAATATAATAGTCACATGAACTATGGCTCACCACATCGGAAAGAGGTGTAGGCTGAACTAAGGTGTCATACTAAACATGCCGCCAGTAAGGCTGGGGGCTCATCTAAAAATAGCACAGGCACGAATAGGGCGTCTTTAATGTCTGGCGATCTATAGGATTAAACTTGCACAGGTAAAGCTGGTTGATCTCTACACAGACGGACCATTAAAATTATTGGCAATTCATTGAAGCGACGTTAAAAGAAGAATTAAAACACAAAGAAACGGAATAGAAAATACGGTCAGGTGAGTGCAGCCCCTGCGCTGACCATTTTCTTCGATGAGTTCGGTGGAATTCGTTCAGTACGGGGACTGCGCTTACCCGTGGCGTTACAACAGGCCGCTATGCATGTTCAAGTAAGCATTGGTATCATAGTTACCACTCTAACCTAACCTAACCTATGTTTAGGAGAAGTCCACCAATATGAAGGCCGAGAACGGGACTCGAAGAAATTCGCGTGCGGGTGTTGCAAACGTGTTCGAAAAGGAGAAGGCCTTGGTTAATTTTAAGATAGGCAAAGAACTTGAAACATTGTAAAAGATCTCACAACCATTTGTCAAAAACGCTGGCTGCAGCATACTAAGACTGAATCTACATTCGGCAAAAGTGGCTTTGATGTGGTAGGCCGCTTGTCTGGCCTACTGAAAAGCTAGCGGATTTCGAAAAAAAGTTGTCCTCGAAGGCATAGCTTGTCTGTTGCCAGCTATGTTGGGCTGACTGATAGATGCTTAAAAAACAGAATATGCATCTTCGCTGTACAATCTCTAATTACTGCAGTTGCTTTGGTCAGTACACAATTTCTGTACAGTATCATTACTAATTAGTTGGCAACAGTTGTAAATTACTGCCTGCACAAAGGCATTGTAGCAAAAAGTCAATCTATAAGGGCCCTAAAATAACGAAAGAACAAAGAAAAAAGAATGAGAATATAACAACAACATTTCAAATGCCTTAGAATTACTCAAAATGCATCACATGCAACGTGCATAAATTCCTTATATGTGTCTGTGTAAAAGCGTATCCTATTCTGGTCGCATACACGTAGGCAGTTTGCTATTATTGCACCAACTTAATGCCGTCTGATTACTTGGCTGGCGTTATTGTTTGCCACTGGCGATGACTGATGATGACTGGCAGTGGTTTAAGAAGATTTCTTTCTTTCGTTGTGTTCAGAAGCGGCATGACCTTGCCGTTTGACATCGTTAAGCCTTGATTTTTTTTTCTGTGAGCTTTCCTTAGTTTTCTATGATGTCGAGCTCACATTATTTGTTTTGGTTTTTTATGGGCACATGAAAAAAGTTGCTTTTGTTTGTAGGCCTCCTCAAGAAAAGAGAAAAAAAAAATAAGAATTCTAAGCCATTGAAGCAAATGCTTCGACTACAAACACTTAACTTTGCATTCACATTTAATTTTTGGGACTAGGAATGCCTACAATTTAAAATTTTATGTTAAATGTTAACATAATAAATTTGACAATGTTATTTAACATTAAAATTTACTTGTGTTGTTTCACTACTCAGAAATCTTAGAAAAGCTTTCTGTCAGACTACAGGGTGTGTCCACATTTTTACAACAAGATTAAGTGAATTGAAATTCCCAACCAATACTATAGTTTCGGTTGCGGTATCGATCCTTGATCCTTAGATGTTAAAAAAATACTTTTTAATTAGGCTTCTAGTGAATTTTGCATTCTGAATAACACTTTTACACAACAATCTGTCTTAAATTCTTACTTAATTGGCCAATAACAATCCGTTTTTGGGATTACGGCCTACCTTAACACAATCTCCTAGGCATCTCACCTTCTTGCTCTCCTTCTCCAGTTGGTCACAACAATCGAATACAGGCTTCACCTATTTCATCTTATTTCGACGACAAGGTCGTCCTCTACGCCGACTTCCGCCAATCTCCGCAACAAATACACCTCTCCTCGGCATCACCATAATTTTTGCTGGCGGAGCTAATATAAATAAATTTACTGACGACATTTAAAGTATAGTTGAGCGTAATCTGAGATGCAATGCGGCGCATATTCCTTATTGTCCACAACATATACCTCGTTTTGCCCTCATTTACTGTCAAACTCATCTTGAACACTATTGTGGAAAGCATTGCCATTGCGATCCACTCCCGCTTTTCGTAGAGTGCTCTCCTTGACGAAGTTGAAGAGGTCATATGATAAAGCATCCTCTTAATTGAAACATGGCACGGTATCAAATGGTTCGGAGAGGTTCATTCATTCATTGATAGAAGTGCAGGAATTTCTCAACGTTATTATGCATGGCCTTTTCAGCTTCGCAGAAATACGTAGCCCAGACAAAAAGATGGATAATGTCTCGACTTTTCTAATGGATGTTCTCCAGGATTTATCGTAATGCACAATGGTGGACTTATTAGGTCTGAAGTGCGACTTCATAAAGGTGCAAAAGCCTGGTAAAGTTCAATCAGTGTTTGGACGAGTGGCTTTAGTCATTCACACAATATGTTTGTGCGGTAGGGAGAAGGCTTATAGCTCTTTAGTTGGGCATATAATGGCATTTCCCTTTTTATGGACATTGGGCTTACTTTCCTCTAAGCATTCTTTTTTGGTAAATAAATTAGCTGGAGCATGCACTTTATCTCCGGTTTAAAGCAATTTGTTCTAAAGTCGTATAATCGCGACTACGCAATATTCATGACTGGGCGGCGGAAAATTCATGTCATCATCATCTCTATAAACGGAATTAGTGTCGCCAACACTTTGTAGTAGAATAAAGGAGTGTTGTCTCTTTAACCTCAGCATTCCTTGCGGATCTGCAACCATGTTTCCTTTGTCGTCCTTGGAGAAAGATTCTCTGGGCTTAAAACCTTCATTCCTACATCTGCAAGCTCTCCTCTTAAAGAGTATAAGTATTTAACAACTTTTTCATTTAGCCATCGTTGACAATACATATACGCATTGAAATGCTTTTGCTCCACTGTGCACATATTTCAACTGTAATTCTACATTTCAAATGCTTTTAAAAGCTTTTAAAAAGAGAAATTCAGAAACATGATAAGAGAGCCACAACTTAAGAGAGTGTAGCTGTTAAGAGAGCCTGGTATTTAACCCACTTTTTCATTACAACAACAAAATCAAAAGAAAGTAAAAAAGTGTTACAAACTGTTAACCGTTTAGCACATTTTTAACAGAATGAATGAAATGAAATTCAGACGGACGGACGTTTGTAGAAATATTTGAAAATCCTCTCGTCTTCTTTCTTTCTTTTTTCTTCATATTTCTGAAAATGTTTAAACCAACAACAAACATTTATAGTTCTTAAATGAAAGGGTGTAATGTGTCTATTATATGTTGGTATGTCAGTTAGACTGTCAGTCTGTTTGCATTTACCCCTGATATTGAATAGAAAAATATCGCGTGCCTATGCTTTCTACACGTTGTGCGAGAAACTGCAAATGTTACAAATAATTCAAGCCCTTGAATTCACATACAAGCCGTTGTTTTATAGAACAGAAAACAACGACAGCACCCCAGTAATTAAAAAAAAAGCTGAATGTAATGGAGTGATTAAAAATAAAAAAAAGTTAAAACTGAAACAGAGTGTAGAAATTAGTAACAAATAAAGTGTAGATTACGAAATTATATTGCATGTGATGTATATCTAGCAGGCTACATATATAATTAAAAATTGTTTTCTAATGTTAATTGGCGTTTTAAGAAATTGTGTTGAAATTAAAATTACTTTCATTAAATCATTATTAAATTGCTTTATAATCTGTTACTGTTACAGTTACAATTGCTGTTGATTTTATTTGAATTTTTCTTTTGAATAATTTAAAATGTGCTGAAAGTGTGATTAATTGATTGCAATAAAAGTTCACTCTTGTTTTATTTAATTGACTGTTAAAGGGTATTTAAAGTTCAAGTACAGGAATATATTTCTTTTGTCTGGTTTCACTTTCGTTTTTGCATTTGTCAGGTGTCAGTTCAAATGTACTTAACTTACTTTCAAGAATTTAATCGTATATTAAAAATGAACTTGTAAATCCAAACTTTTTAAAATTTGAACAGTTGTGCTGCTAACTTTGAAGGCTAATAGGCCTTGAAGGCTGATAGGCCTTCAAAGTTTCCAGTAGTACCATGTAATATTCGCAGTTGATGGTTTTTCGTGTCTCCATACATATGAATATACATATGTACGTACAAAATTGATCATTACAACCACAGGGGTTATATTGTCTCCATACATACATGCATACAAAATTGGCCATTACAACCCTTCAGTCAGGATTATTACCTAGTTTTTCATACCACTTATGTTGTGTGTGATAGTTTTATCCATTAGTGGCGGGACCTACAGTTTAAAGCCGACTTTGAACGATAGATTTTTTGGAAACTTTTCATGGTAGAGTTTTTGCCAGAAATCTCCTGAGAAAAAATCGCCACAGAAATATTTTTTATGTGTCGTTTAGTTGGAGATGTTTGAACAATGGCCTCACGGTTAATAAGCCAACGAACTGCCTACTAGACTACGGCGACCTATATAATAAATATATCCTGACAGCTTGAAAAACTGCTTTGAATCATCAATCCGTTATTGTTTTTAGTCAACAGGTTTTTTACATGCCCAAATACTCTTGTACGACATGTCCAACATGTTTTTTATTGATTTCAGAGTCTCAGCTATTTAGATTAACTTCACTTCACTTTGTCAATCAATCCAAAATTATCTTGCGGACTTTTCTGATGTTATCGTCGCCAATAGTATCTTTGGGGAATTACAAACGTGCATCATGCTCGGTGCTCATTGCGAATCTCGTTTTGAAGTGAAGAACCATCACTTTCGCTTACTCTTTATGTTAACTTTATCTTTCTTAATGACGTTTTTTCTGTAATCTTTAATCTAATCTATCCTTTTGAATACATCAGCAACATATTCCCTTAACTCTTTGGAGACAGGCAATTCCCAAACCAGTTCGTGCGAAGATAAGGGCAGCAGCATAACGATGAGTAAATTTGATACGATGAGAATGAAGAATTTGAAACTGTAAGTGGTCTGGGCATGAGAAGTCAATGGTGTTTCCATTTAATATTAAAGAAAGTGTCCTGATATACCACTTATTTTCAAGCCTAAATCATTGACAACCATCAAGTATGGGCTGGATTCCCGAAGGATATTTAAAGGCTTCACAATTGCTCAAAGAAAAAGACAAAAGCTATCTTAATACGTGCTCACTGATTGTACGATAGTATAAGGAAATGTGCTCCAAGGAAATATTAGAATTGTTCTGTAAAACAGGATATTCCTGCGTAGTACTTGTCGTTCCTATAGCCTTCATGTTTTGGTGATTGATTGCCAAGTGGATCAAACATTGCATTATAGAGAACACTTGGTATGTAGAACGATTTCACTATCGAAATCTTTTCTGTCAATGATTCATATCTAATGTCCGTAAATGCTACTTCATTTTCGCCTTCCTAACAAACTTTCTTAGTTCAAAAACAATGGTCAGCATATATATGGGCCAAATCCTGACTGTTGATCGTACCAAAAAAAAAAAGTTAAATTAGAAGCAATCTTATTATGAAATCCCCCCTTTGTCAGGAAATTATTGCCTGAAAGCCACATTTTGCAGGAAATATCATTTAAAATTTTTCAGAGAACTCAGAGAACATTTGTCACTTGCTTTGTAGATCATAAGGTGTAGATTTTATGGATCAGATATAAAAAAATGAATACATTTTCATTAAATATGTGTGTTTGGTTTGCATTTAACTAAAAGACATGAACTTGAAAAATGTTCTGCAGAAATTGGTTCCATAGAAAGTCATTTATTTTCATCTTTTGCATTTTGGAGCCAGTTATCATAGTGATTTTAAGTTTTTTTTTTCAGATGGTATTGGAGTTATACGTTTAATAAGGTACATCTATGGGTTCTACATTTTCCACAATAATTTTCATATTGGAACGTATTGTTTATACATACATAATTGGTCATTACAACACTTCAGTCAGGATTACGACCTAGTTTCTCACACCACTTATGTTGTGTGTGTTAATTTTATACATGAGTGGCGGGAGCTACAGTTTAAAGTCGACTCCAAACGACAGGTTTTTAAGAAACTTTTCTTGGCAATTTTATTTACTCTCGGAGTTTTTGCCAGAAATCTGCCGAGAGGAAGTCGCCGAAGAAATACTTTTTGTATTTTGTTTTGATGTCTGGCCTGGAGTTTGAACCCTGGCTTTACGTCTAACAAGCCAACACACTATCTACTAGACTACGGCGACTTCATTATTGTTTATATTTTATTAAAATTTCGTGAACTTACTGCTGCTTTGTTATTGTACATTTTTTATTTTTATTTTTCATGGACTTTGTATGTATTTTTGTATTGATCCTTGATTGTTGAAATTTTTCGGCTGATTTTTCTTGTTCCTATTGTAGAGTAAACCATTCGTGTATATTATCCCATTGAAGCAATCCTTTTCCCTTAAATGGCATTGTCGACTTGTGACGAAATCTGTGGTGGTCTACCTTCGGAAATCATAAACTTTTGGCTTCCATAGATGGATTGTCATATTTTTTGAACTCTAATTTCCCTATAACAATGTAAGTAAATATCCTTCACTAGATTTGAAAAACGTAGTTGCATTAAAGGAATATATAAACTGTTGATTACCGTTATATAGTGGACTCTATTGTGGTCATAATAAAATTTTAAATAAACTTCCTACACTTAAATTTTTCTCACAAATTTCTCCAATTTTTTTTTGCATATTTTAAGCTGACCTTACGCTTAACAAACTTCATGTTTTGCCTTTAGCTGATCAATTTCAAAATGTGTTTCCTTTTTTTGTTTTGTAATAAATTGCTAAAGAATACTTCTTCTCTATTTTGAAACAATTTCCGTTTCATTCTTTTTTTTTATTTCTGAAAAAAATTCATCGTTTTTCTGTTTTCCTTTCATTTTGCACAAATTGTTACTTTTGAAAAGCGGACGCCAGCCACCATGTCATGTCGAACGTATTTCTTTTGTTTTTAATTTCTTCTTCGCAGCAAACGTACGAGTATAGCGGGTGTTGGCGTGTATTTTTCACTTTTTAAAAATTATTTTCTGTCCTGTATTTTTTTGTTTCACTCTGTTCTCGTTTATTCACTTTTCTTTTAGGGATGTCAGTCAGTGGACTGCATGAACATTTCCCAGATGCATTTTACACGGAGTGATTTTCATAAAGCTGATGGCGAACGTTTAGTCTTTGACAGTGTCTTGCTGTGCTGTGCTGTGCTGTGCAGTGACAGTGGCAATGGCAGTGACATTAGTCGTAATGGCGGCACACTTACAATCACTCTTGTCTGAAGTAAATCCTTGATTTTGTTATTGCAGCAGTAACAAATGTCATTCATTTATTCATGCTCTCTTGTCCATTTCATATTTATTTTTTGTCATTCTTTCTAGTTTATGGCTCTAATTGTGGACCTTTTAACAGCAGCAACAGCAGCAGCCGTTGTCAAGGAAATCATGGTGAAGTTGTATGGTTTCATAGTAAATTAAATGAAATTCTTTTTTTATTTGAAATTAATTCTTTCTTAAGTTTAAATTGGTTTCCTTGGAGTTGAAGTAAAATTTGTTTCATTACGTATGAAACCAAACACTGATCAAAATATTGCTTTGGTCGCATTATAATCAGCATAATATTTTACCTAATTGCCTAAGTCAGGATGAAGACAACAGCGCTCTTGAAGGAGATGTACAGTACAAGAACTTTATTTGAGAATGGCTGTCAGGGCCTACTCAATGGTGGTAAGTGATCTTCTCGTAGAAGTTCTTTACGATGAATAGTACCGATGTAGTTAAAGTCATGAGATCTGCTGCGATCCGTCCGATAGTCTTTTCCGTAATGTTTAAAAGTTTTACAGCAAAATTACTTGTCCAGATAAGCCGTACTGTGATGGGTGACTAGCGCTATGGCAAGGTCATCTATGATGACACGGTTGAAATCTCTACAGATCGATGTAACTTTAAAAACAAATAAGCTGCGAAATTGTCTGTGAAGGGCTTCGATAGTGCTCTTGAGTTAGGGATTGTCTACTATTGGTATTTATATCTTCACTGAAAACCATGTGTCTTTGATATCATATGATGTCTTTTGTGCTAGACTTCCCTAATCATTCCCTACGCATGCGGATAAATCATTAACTAGGCTTGATTTTAAGGTAGGCATGAACCCTACCGTTTGCCTGAACCCAAGCCAGATTTGGGCAATCAGTCAGCTTTCGAGAGTTTCTTTATGTGTTAACGCAACGTATTAATACATATGTCTGCTCCAGTGATCTTTTATTTCAACAAAGTCACTCTCACCTCCTATCCTATCATATCCCTTCATTGCACCGTCTACATGCTTTCGAATGTTGGCCTTAAGCTGGTCTTAAGCAACAATTGCAAATTGTTAAAATTTCAACAGAGTATATTCTATGAATTTTTAAAGTTTTACAACTATAAGGTGTAGTATAAAGAAATCTATTATTTTTTCCAATACATGGCTTCAGTTAATTGCATCTCGTATTGTATAGATGGCGTTAAAAAGATTACATTTTAGATTTTGTGATTTTGAAAACGAACAGCAGCTATGAGAAGATACGCCATACCTGACATTTCTGCGGTAAAGGAGAATACATACATACATACATAATTGGTCGTTACAACCCTTCAGTCAGGATTACGATCTAGTTTCTCACACCACTTATGTTGTGTGTGTTAATTTTATACATGAGTGGCGGGACCTACAGTTTAAAGTCGACTCCGAACGACAGATCTTTTTTGAGAGTCTTTCGAAGACAATTTTATTTACTCTCAGAGTTTTTGCCAGAAATCTGCTGAGAGGAAGTCGCCGTAGAAATACTTTGTGTATTTTGTTTCGAACCCTGGCTTTACGTCTAATAAGCCAACACACTACACTACTAGACTACGGCGACTTCAAACCAGAATACTGTTTTTAATTCAAATATTAAGCACACTAATGCATTCCATTATTTTTAATCGATTTTAATTTTCCTGGACTAAGATTGGATACCATGGGAATGGATTAAAACAACTTTACTCAGGGACCAAATACCCATGAAAATCTATTTATTAGAAAAGTAGATGGTGGTGGGAGTTGGAAAACGGGTGATTTACGAGACTGACAATGGTAGTTATCGTAGATCTAATAAGTTGTCTAAGATACGATTAAAAAGGAATGTTTGCTGTATCAATACTGTCAACAACCTCCCAAAGTAGCTTTAATAGCACATAGATTAGTGCCTTGTATGCTGAGTTGCTTGAGTTAGAAATTCTTGTTCACCACATATTTCGCTGTTTCTGTGTACGAATACATGAATAACCAAAATAAAGTGAAAATGTATTAAAAAGTTACGAAGGTACTTAAGATTTTCTACAATAATAATGGATTTCTATTAACTAAATCTTAGTAAATAAACTATTTTGCCCTCTAATATATTTTCATCATCAGCAGCAGCATCACAAATTGCTGCTCCTTGTTATTGTTGTTCAATTATCGGAACCCTTTAACCATTTCAACAATTTTTACTTCAAATAACACTTTTTTTTCACCCAAAACGTTAATCCAAAAGTAAATTTAACTGGAAGGCACTATTTTTTTCTCCCCTATTCTGTTTCTATTTCTATTTTTTTATTGTTGTTGGTATTGATATTTTGGCAAATAAATATTTTTATTTCTCCATTATTTTTTTATTTTTTTTGTGTGTTGTTGCTTGTTGTTTTGTTTTATTAAATTTTCTCCCTCACAACAGTTTGAGTCCTCCTGACCATGGAGGAATTGCTGCTGCTGCTGTTATTGATAATGCCAATGCATTATGTACAGTATCAATGGGATGTTGTGTGCGAGTATGAGTAAAGGAAAGTGTATGATATAGTGGAGTACCCTAAAGACATTGGGATTATGATGTGGTATGCAGACATGACAACCCTTCCATGCAGGCCATAGAGGTTTCTTTTACACACACTTTTAAGATTGACATTGAGTTTAATAGAGAAGTATTGTAGTACTGTAGAACTATTTGAGAGACCGGTAATATGTGCTTGCTTATAAATTACGTCCTATTTCAGCACAAAATTTTGTATTGGATTTTAGACAACAGTTCTTGATAAGACTACAGTAATATGGTTTTAGCCTTGTGTAGATTGTCTATCTTACGTCCTATATGGGCATACAATTAATGTTGGTTTGTAGACCATTGTTTCTGATACAGAAATAATGATTTTAGCTTTGTCTAGGATGTAACCGGTTTCTCTACAGGAACTAATGGAATATAGAAAGCATAAGAAGTCCATTTTATTTTGATTTTGTTGTTAAGACAACCAAATTAATACAAACCAGACTGCCAGACTGTTAAAAATTTTTGAAGATATAAAAGATTTTTGACTGCCTTGGCTTAAATCTTCTTTCTAACCCTCCGCATGAATGCCAACTGAAAACAGCGGTCTTTTAAGCCGACCTTATAGGGTGACCTTATAGGGCGACCTTATAAATCAACCTTATAGGAAGTAATAGCTCCCTTGATTGGACAAAAGCATATGTCAGACTTAGGTGATATACGACCCGTGTCGTGGATCAGACTAGCTGGAGGCCTAGCTTAAAATAGCCCTGTCCGTAATGCAGCATCCAGATAACTGCCGACTTCCAAGATTAATCCGTCTTAATTGTGCTTAGCTTACCTCAACTGCATGTGAATTATCCTTTCATTTGCAACTCGTGCATCGAAAAATTAACATAAAGAATAAAGCACATAAAAATGAAGAAGGGTTGAAAAAAGTAGGTTGACAACCGGTTCCCGTCTTCTATAAAGATGCGAAGGCATTGGCATCTCGAGATGACGCAAGGTTCCGAAACACTACAAAATGTCAAACAAAGATCAGCTAAAAGTGTTGGTCAGAGCACATTCAAGATTGCTGAGATTGGAAATTCATACGAAAGGTGTGAGCTACCAGATCATTTGCGTGTCGTTTAGCCGGAAATGTCGAACATAAGGGCTGCGGTGATGATTATTATTAACGATAATAATATGTCTGGAAAAGATATTACTTGCATAAATACATAATTACAACCCTGTAATCAGGATTACGACCTAGCTTCTCACACCACTTATGTTGTGTGTATTAATTATTTACATGAGTTGCTGGGCCTGAAGTTTAGGGTCGACTCCGAACGACAGATTTTTAAGAAACTTCCGATGGCAATTTTATTTATTCTCAGATAGATGCTGAGAGGAATTCGTCGAAGAAATATTTTTTCAATGTTTCGTTATTTTTGGAGATTTCTAACCTGGGGTTTGAACTATGGCCTCACGTCTAATAAATCAACATACTACCTACTAGACTACGGTGACTTCTGATATTACAATGCTGATAACCATAAGGTTGCAGGAGGTTGGATTATAACAAGCTGTCTCGAATGTCTTAACGAAATGGCAGAGCATTACTTTTTTCATATCACATGGGTACCGGGTTATATTGATATTCCAGGAAACTGTAGACAAAAAGGAATTGATCAGATATTGTTTAGTTCTCAAGATTGAAAGCATAAGACCAATAAATTCTGTAGAAACGAAGATCTCTGTTCTTCAGTTCTTAAGTTGACGTTTTCATTTATACATATATCACTTTCTGGTCAATGTTTGCCCATAGCGTGCCCTTTAAACGGTGAGTGGTAGGGACTTGCCACGTTGGTCTTGACTAAATTTCTTGTTTTCACTGTTTATTTATAATAAATTTTCTATTGACTGTAAAAAAAATTAAATTTTCTCCCATTTTTCTATACACAATATCATGAAATAATTCCATATATTTTCAACTCCTATGATGATGATGATGATGCATTGGATGGCACGAATAAAAAAAAAACGACAAAAACTAAATAAAATTTATTCGCCAAAAATGATAAGAAAAAATGAAAACTATTCGCGCATTTTTCACATTCATTTTTCCCATATTTTCAGTTTTTTTTTGGTTTGTTTTTTTTTGTTGTAACATTTTACAACAACTATTGCGATATAATCTAATACCGAAAATGTTGTCAATATTTTCATTTCATTTTATTTTTACAGGGTTTTTCAATACATATACGACTTTAACAGGCAGCATTCTCTAAGGGAAGCTGATTAAAAAATAATAAAAAAAATATACGAGAGGGAGAGAAAAAGTGCTAAAAACTGTTGATGCGACATGAAGAAGAAAAAAATGTTTTTAAATTTATTGAGAAAAATGCATTAAAAAATAAGAGTTTTCATCCACTGTAGTACAGTAACAACAAAAACTGAAAATGTGAAGCCAACAAAAAAAATCGAAACCTATGTATTGTAGTCAAAAGAAAAACATAAAAATGCCAAAAGGATGCAAAATAAATTGATTGAAAATAATCGAAAGGAAAGGTAAAAGCCAAGACTTTTTATTTATTTATGCTTCCTTGCCATCTTATTCTTATATTCCGTAGCATAACTTTGGCTTGCAAAGCTGAAAAGTTTTTTTTCTATTTTTTCTTTTCTCTTCTGAAAGTCTTATCCAAGGATAATGCAAAAATTATTTGAGATATCAAAGTCATTACAGGAAAACAGAGAGAAATGGAATCCTTTTGAAGAGAAAAGTTCATCATTATGGTGTACGAGTACATTTCCGGTGTGTGCATTACAGAGCACAGGATATTTAAACTGCAATGCAATGTGGTTTTGAATACGATGGTAATTTGGGGCATAAATAACAAAATGAATTGATTTTGATTAAAATTGCTTGTAATTTGAAATTCGCCGTAGTCTAGTAGGTAGAGTGTTGGCTTATTACACGTAAGGCCAAACCTCAGGAATAAAACGAAACATCAAGAAATATTCCCTCGGCGTTTGCCTCTCAGAAGATTTCTGGCATAAACTCTAAGAGTAAATAAAATTGCCATGAAAAAGTTTTTTAAAAAATGTGTCATTCGAAGTCAACTATAAACTCTGGGTTCCGCCACTTATGTATAAAGTAAATACACATAACATAAGTGGTGTGAGAGGCTAGGTTGTAATCCTGGGTGAAGGGTTGTAAACGACCTGTGTATGTATGTATGTATTTAATAATGTTTGTGCATTGAGACACCCTTGAAAAGTGTTTTAGAGTAGATTAACATCCTTTTCAAGTTTCAAAAACTTTTCAAAATTTTCAAAAAACATTTCAATTTAAAGAAAAACTTGTCTTCTGATCATAATCATAAAATTATGTCAACGGTTTTACAATTCCTTGATAATTTCGCTGGCTTCCATTGAATTGAAATAAGCGGCTATAAAAAGAAAAACGTTAACTTCTGTAGTAAGAAAAGCATTTAAAAAATTCTTAAGATAAACCGCACTTTCTAAATTAAAACCAATCCGAAGAAAACAATGTCTGCGATCTTTTCAGTCTGATTAAGTTGTCTAACCCGTATCAAACTTAAGTCTCAAGCAGAAACACACTCCTACTGCCATCACCCATATTTTTTATTCACAAAACATTCACACTCAGAAGAATATTCAGAAGAATATTTTTATTACAACAATGCTTTACAAATGGTTTTATGGATGTGTTTGTGAAGAAAGGAGAAAAAAATATTCAAGTGTTAGGAGCAGGTCTTCTCATTGAATATTTCCACACATATTTTCTTTCATACTTTCATACTCTGACAGACAGTTGTGGTGGTGGTGGTGGCAGTGTGGCGGCAAGCGTGTGTATGTGAACTCATGTCTCTTACATTTTGGCCACAAAATCAACGAAGGTGTCACAAACACTCTGTTTATTTATGCTGGTATATGTTAAGAAAGTCTGGGCCTGATTATGGTCTGACACCCATAAATATTTATTGTCTCTTCTCTCTCTCTCTCTCGCTCTTTAGCGTGTCACAGAAGGAAAAATTGCAAAGAAACTGAAACATAGGGAATATATGCTTAAAAGGGAAGCGAAATCCTTAAAAGCTAAGAATTTAAAGACTCCAGTAAATGTCAACGTTGTTATAAAATAAGATAAGTTCCTGCTTAAATGATTTCCTGTGTATTTTTACTTCTCTTTAAATCACAAATAACAACTAAATTTTGCTAAAAAGCAAGATAAAGACAAACATCAAATGCGAGGGTTGTGCGTCAATGGTTTAGAATTGATAGAGATCTGTGGAATATTTATTAATTACAATGCAATTAAAAATTATATTCTAATTATATACGAGCTGAGTACTTTGACCATATGCTTGATGTATTGTCACAGACCAGAGTCTCTATTGGGAATCGAACCTACGACTCTCACGCTAATAGTCTAGCACACAACCCGCTAGACTACCAGGACACCCATCTGTGGAATAGTACAGCGATTTTATTAAACTAAGCCGATGCTGGGATAAAACTTAGAACAACTTGAAGTTGCCGTACTCTTCAGGGTGGCTGATATGTATTGCAACCAACTTCAGGTTGTTATCATTTGTAAACCGCTCGTCTGACAGCTGACAGATTTATTCCAGTGACAGTTCATTTTATTATTTACAAGCTTAGAAAAGCATTTTGATCTATTGCATTCAGAAAAAAAGTTATTCGTGATGGAATTCAAGCGTGATAGTGTGATTGCTTTATATTTGGCTGGAAAACCACAGGTGGCTATCGTTAGAGCCCTCCAGCATATAAATGTGAATAAATCTTTTGTTTCTCGCACCATTGCTCGTTACTGTGATACTGGCAGTGTTACATCCCGTCCAAAAAGTGGACGAAAAAAACGGTAACAACACCAGAAATGATCCGAAATGTGAAGGCCAGATTTGATCGAAATCCACGCCGCAGTGGTAGAAAAATTGCTCGTGAACTGAACATATCGCGAGAACGGATGCAACATATATTGAATAATGAGTAAAGCCATTGAAGTTCCAAAAAGTGCAAGAGCTCACCGATGGACAAAAAAATTTAGACTGGAAAGAGCCAAGGAGTTACTTCGTTTGCACGAAAGTGGCCAGTTACTGAATTTGGTTTTCTCCGATGAGAAGCCATTTCAAATTGAGCAGTTTGTGAACAAACAAAATGATCGGGTTTACTTGCCAAAGAGGTCAGCTGAAAATTTACACCTGCGATTGGTCACCAGAACTCAGGCGCCGCCGATGGTAATGGTGTGGGCCGCCGTAACGGCCGATGGTCGCTCCCCGCTCGTATTCATCGACCGTGGGGTCAATATAAATGCCGAATATTATCGGGAAAATGTCTTAAAGACAGTATTGAAGCCCTGCGCAGACAAACATTTCGGCCGCAGACCATGGACATTCCAACAGGACTCAGCACCACCGCACTCAGCACGCGTCAACCAAGAATGGCTCAAAAAGGAGGTTCTTCGCTTCATTTCTACCGCATAATGGCCACCAAAATCTCTGGATCTCAATCCGTTGCACTTTTGCGCCTGGGGCATTTTGGAGAGTAAGGTTCTCACTAAAAAATATCAAAAATTCAGGGCCAAAATACCGCAGAGCCACTTTCGTGCAGCCTGTGATGGCTTTGTCGGCCGTTTGAAGGCCATAATTCGTACCAAAGGTGGCCAATTCGAACAAATCTAAACTGATTCTAAAATTTGATATTATTTCCAACATTTCTTGCTTTTGAACAATAAAATTAAAAAAAAATTAAAAAAATATAGCGCTTTACTTTGTTGCATTATATATCAGCCACCCTGTAGTAGGTTGCTTGTTGGCATATTAGAAGTGCGGCCGTGGTTCAAATCCCAGCTGGGATATGGTTCAAAACGAAATATGGAAAACTATTTTTTCGGCAATGTCTCTCAGCAGTTTCTCTAAAAATCTGTCTTTCGAAGTTGACTGCAAACTGTAGGCCTCACCACTCATGGATAAAAGTAACACACACAACATGAGTGGCGTGAGAAGCTAGCTCGTAACCCTGACTGAAGGCTTGTAATGACAAATTATGTATGTAAGTGTGTATTATCAACTTAATTCAAGGAGTATAAGTCGCAAATAACTGGAACATCGAGAGCAATTTCATCATGGAATATTACAACTGCAAGTTTGGTTGTATATTCCGAATAGTATTTCGTTTTATGTTCGCCTTAGACGAATCAATTGTAACCCCTGTATTTGTCCGGCTGGATTTCAGCAGTTTATTAGAAAAGGGTCCCTCGAAATTCCACCAAGTATTAACTCAATAGATATCCGGGTTTCGCATTCACTGGGTTGAGCTTCACATACGATTTCTTTCATTGACGGCAAGAATGATGTATTTTTATGGCATTTAAGTAGTACTTTGCTTGCTATTCAATTCATAAATAAACTCAAATAAACGATTAGTGTTACATCGCCTTAGGGCACAACCCTCGCTTATTACAATTCAAACTTGTGAAATAAAATATGTATATTTTGTTTTTATTGCTTTTTGTTATTATTTTTCTCTTTTCTAATTTTTTTATTTCTTTTATGAACACACACCACAATAAATATATTTAATCAAGTTGTTGTAGAAAGAGAGAGAGAGAGAGAGAGAGAGGGGTGCGTGAGTATGGCATATAGAGGTTATATGAGCTCAACCAGTATATGAGAACACACATCCCGACATTCATTTGTAATACAGCGATTACATAGACTTAAAGGAATTTAATGAAGATCTACTTTACATGACTGGATTTTGTAAAAATTTAATCATTGTTGTTGCATTGGAATTCTAATTCAGTATATTACGTCAGATGTATGTGGAATGTACTATAATTTAAGATGGTATTTAAATACTATTACATAGTAAAAGGTCAATTATACCATGTGTTTAGCATTATAAAACCACTAACAGAACTATATCTGGCGCAACACACCGTATTTGACCATCCTTGCCTAAAGTTGTGTAAACCCATTAAAAGATGTACATGTGCCAAGATGAAGGTGTTATAAGCTGTACCTTAAAGTGATTTAAGGTTTAGAAAACATAATACCGCTATTATATTATACCTGAAAGAGATTATTTGGTTTACAATAGAAAAGACCTTCATTGATCGAACATATATTTGTGGATCGTGACGCAAGTGTGCATTACAATGTTTTTTCCATTTGGCAACCTCGCGAATATTTTATGAAAACAAACTACACTAAGCAAGCAAATTTCAATCGGCATTTGTATACGTTACAGTCGAGTTTTATCGGAGATTCTGTTTAGTAATGCACTGGTTACCTTCAATTCCCTGTCCTTCAATGTCCTGCTTAAAATGGGCCGAGAACAATCATGAATTGGAGGAAGAGACCCCCCTTTGCTTTAAAATTTTATTTCTTAAATAATGTCAGTTGATTTATGCAGAACAAAGTCAAAATATTGTGCATCTGTCTACTTGATATCCCTAAATACATCGATTTGGTAATTTGGAAGTTGAGGCCTTAGAATGACATGTGGTTACAAGTGATGTGATATTTATCAGAACGATGTCTCTCAACACTGTGTAACACGCTTTCGGCCTAGATTCTCACACCACTCATGTTGTGTGTGTTAATTTTATACATGAGTAGCGGGACCTATAGTGAAAGTCGACTCCGAACGACAGACTTTTGATGAACTTTTCATGGCATGTATATTTACTCTCAGAGTTTTTGCCATAAATCTGCTGAGAGGAAGTCGCTTTTTTTTGTATTTCATTTTGATGTCTTACCTGCGATTTGAACCCTGGCTTTACGTCTAATAAACCAACACACTACCTATTAGACTACGGCGACTTCACGCTTACTGAACTGTAAAAAGAACCACATAAGAACACATGATTATCCAACGCCGATGAATATCAATTATCTGGACACTTAAGTATGGAAGAACTGATAGAAACATTGTAGAATGCCAGAATTGCTGATGGGAAATCAATTTACCAGTAATCGGAAAGGTGAATATGAGATCGCTAACTGGGTTGGTCGCTGCCTTGCAATACGATTGTATGTTTTACACATGAGGCGTAGGTTAGAGGACGTGAGACAAGTACTGTACCCGGAAGTCAAGTTGACCCATTGTACAGGCACATGAGGCGTATGTTTGATAACGAATTTTGCTTCAAAGCTGCTGTATTTAAATAAAAAACGAAGCATACGCGTAGCATTATTGCTGCTCATGCTAGGTAGTGCTTTCGTAATTTTGACCACAATAATGTACAACGAATGCGAAATAGTACCCAAATTTTCTTAAGTTGTGGGATAACGATTCATCATTTCTCTTCATATTATAAACCTTCCTGTAAGGAACATAGAGCCTCAATAAATGCGCTCCAATATGATTTATTTATGATACTACTTCAGTGTCAATTTGTTGCTGTCGTTCATATTTAGGTTTCACTTTTTTTCGTTTAACTTGCAGTTCCTATATGAGGACACTTCCGGTGATAAAGTTTGATGGCCTTTATACGATACCGCAGAAACAAACCTGCATTTTTAATTTTTAGCCTCGTTTTAATTCACAAGCTGGAGTTGTTGCATAAATTTGGTTATTGCTTATACGTTAAATTTAATACTCATTTTGGCCAGAGTTATCCAAAGATTTTGTGGTAGAACTTTGCTTCATGAGCTTATTTAAAACAGAAGCGAAATGTGTGAACCGCATAAGATAACTTAAGATATAAATTTTATACTTATTGTAGTTTTCTTTACTAACTTGAGTCTAAAATGTTGTTGCAAGTCTTTTTTTAAAAGAATTATTTTTAAAGGATTTCATGATTTTATTCTTTCTTATATTACATCTTATGTACTCATACTTATGTACATACATATATATATGAAGTATACGATCATATTTAACCTAAAAAAAGAAAATAAAATAATAAATAAAATGTCGTAATTCAAGTTAACAATGACAGCATATTTGGGTGAAATACTTGAAATATTTTCTTCTTTTAACAACTAAAGGGAGTAAGCAGACATACATACAAATATAGCAACACATACCAAGATACACTAGATATCAAGATGGTTGGTTTTGTAATAAAAACGTACATATGCACACACACACTCCTACCAGCATATTTATTTATCTCTTGACTTACGTTTCTTAATCGCAAACATACACAACCTTATGCTCTTACATGCCTTATACTAGGTAAAGACCCACATATATACATACACTTTCTAAGGTCTCGGTTACAATTACTTAAGGACAGGGGTTGTTGAGTTTGAGCTTCATTTTTAAATGTTTATTTATTTTCGCGTAGGTATCAGTCAGGTACAGACATACATATTTAGTACTACGACCATTCAGTCAGGATTACTTCTCACACCATTTATGTTGTGTGTGTTAATTTTATACATGAGTGGCGGAATCTACAGTTTAAAGTCAACTCCGAACGACAGATGTTTGAGAAACTTTTCATGACAATTTTATTTTACTCGCAGAGTTTTTGCCAAAAATCTGCTGAGAGGAAGTAGCAGAAGAAATATTTTTTTTGTACTTTGATCTGATGTCTGATCAAGGGTTGAGTTGAATGGAATTTCCAATGGTTCCGTTGGGAATGTGAAGGAAGTAGTTCCCAGAATTTCAAGCTTGGTGCTCAGAAGTGGTACATTAAGTAAAATATGGTATTTTCTTTCGTCTCTGACTTCCAATTTCAACAGAATTCGTTTTATGGGTCGCCTAGCCGATAGGTACGCTTTTATAGTATGCAGTATGGCATCAGGGTGGACACTACTAGATCTCCTGGCTAATGATAAAAATGAGCTGTTTTCCCTCATTGGATTAAGACACGACCAGTTCAACACAATGGTCAAGCTGGTACTCTTTTCTGTCCAGGAAAAGTTAACTCGAAGGGAATTTATTTTAAATCTGGGCCTCATTTTGGCTAAGGGGATCGCTTTGGGCGGATCTATCTTGAATTTAAAGCGATAATGAAATCTGATATCAATCCTATCCTTGTAGTTTCCCAGTGCGATCGGCAATGTACAAAATTCGTTCAGAAAGTCGATGGTTCGTTCACGCCTGTTCAGCTAATCACTTCTTTGAATTCCGAGAATACTACTATGTCTCGGCACTCGTTTAATGTGATGTTGTACTGCTCAGACATCTTGTTGGAAGGTTGGTGGAAATTGACACGCCTGAGCTAAATTTGAAAAGTTAACTCCACTTTCTGCTGTATTTAGTTTTGGATTCATAATAATTTTGTCAGAGACGTTTGCGTGGTATGTCCTTCCAATTATTCATTTCTTCCTATCTAGAATCGTCGTCGTAATGTTCCTTCAGTAGCCACAGTGTTGTCTTGTGGTAGAATTCCGAAGTGACCAGGGAATCTGAGGGTCTGTCGTACAGAGAATCTGACTCACATTAGATGCTGTGCCTACAGTAAAGTTCTAGCGTAGACGGCATATGTGTGTTAAAAACCATGCCAAACTTCCTTTCCAAAAGAGAACCTAATTTGCATTAAAAAGAAAATGAAGACTCAAACTTCAAAGACCCAGTATTTGTTTATATTTTAGTTTGTTTCTCCTCTTCCTTATGTTCTTTCAATTCTTGTTTTGCTTATTTGCAAAATATTATACTTTTTTCCCCCTCATATGGCAGAAGCCTGTTAACGAAGGATTCCTTAGATGTTAAAATGCTTCTTTAAAAGAAAATTGAAATAGAAACGGAAACAGCATAAGAGGAAAAATTGAAATAAAAATAAGAAATAGTGGGTAATAAGAATAAAGTTGTTATTCTGTTTACATACAAACAATTTTAACATTTTACTAACAACAGCATACACATACTTACTTACTTACCTACACTCACTTGTACCTGAATTTTTAAATATGATGGCAGGGTTTTTATTTCCCTTTTTTACGATTTTTTTTTATCTCTCCTTGCTCGTATTCCGTGGCATACCTTACAATCGTATCAGTATTTTGCTTTTACAAATGTACACATATATACATAAGTATGTACCATGTGTGTGTAAATGATCTGTATAACTGCTATTGTGAATATTTCTTCAAATGTTTGTTTATTTGTTTATATGTATGGCAGCTGGCATGTACGTTCTTGCTCTCTTGCTCTCTCTCTTACTCTTTTACCTTTAGGGCATCGTTTTGAGGTCCATTATATGCGTATGTGTGCTATTGTTGTGATTGTAATTCGTATAAATTTGTGGTAATTGAATTTATTGAAGTGTGTTTACATGAATTTACGTAAATGGTTATGTGTATGTGTATGCATGTGAGAGTATTTGAGTACACTTCTACCTAAAGTTGCTTCGTGTGATTCTTTATTCCAAATATGTTCCAGCGATGGAGAAGTGGTCCTTGGGAGAAAAATAAGACAAGGACCATCGGGCCCAGAGAAAAAGCCGAAAGATATTGAATTGAGTGCATTATTCCATTAAGTTGAGTCGCAGTAGTCTCATAGTATAGTATACGAGATTAAAGAGAACGTCTTTAATTTGAAATTTTGAACAAACCAGTTCGTAAATAGTATCTCTCAATCACATACATACATAATTAGTTATTGCAACCTTTCAGTCAGGATTACAACCTAGCTTCTCACACCACTTATGTTGTGTGTAGATTCTGAACGACCGATTTTTGAGAATATTTTCATGACAATTTTATTTAGGTAGGTAGGTAGAGGTGGCTGCCCATCCAAGAAAAATTCTTTGATGGACACACTTAGGCCGCATTGGGCCCATTGTGCTACCACAGTCATCCGTTATCCCCTAGTCTCGAAACCATTCGGAGCTCCTGATGAAGCGATTTAGGCTGCCAATGTCAATCCCTGACAGTTCCTCCAGATCATCCATGTAGTAAGTACCCAATTACTTCCTTCTCCTTTGGCATAGAGCCGGGCATGTACCCAGCAGATGAGGGACAGTCTCCTCTTCTTCCTCATCTCTGCAGCTTCTGCAGAAGTCGTTAGCAAGGTGTCCAAGTCCAATGCGCCTCGTATGCGTACCCATGATGCAATGCCCCGTAATGACACCGACAACTACACTGAGCGCGCCTCTTTGGAGTTTAAGTACCCGTGTCCGAGGCCGCCCACCTGTCGTTGACGGAATCGACGATCGCATTATCAATTATGAGCTTGCGGGTCCGATGGTCGTGCCCCGCCTGGCAAGTTCATCAGCTCTACAGTTACCCGAAATACCACTGTGCCCCGGTACCCATACGATATGGATGTCATATCGTTCCGCTATCTCGTCGAGATATCTGCGACAGCCGTACACCGTCTTGGAGTTCATCACATTAGAACTCAAAGCCTTGATAGCCGCCTGGCTATCAGAAAGTATGGTGACGCTCCGCTTGGAGACCCTTCCGTCCCCAATAATACTCGCGGCAGCCTGTATGGCCACCACCTTCGCCTGAAACACACTGCAGTGGTCTGGTAGTCTTATAAACTGAGCTATTCCAACCAATTCCGAAAAAATTCCACTGACAATTTTATTTACTCTCAGAGTTTTTGCCAGAAATCTGTTGAGAAGAAGTCGCCGTAGAAATATTCAAACTTCCTTCCGTTGGAGATGTCTGACCTGGGGTTTGATCCAAGGTCTCATGTCTTGTAAGCCAACACACTACCTACTAGACTACGGCTTCTTAGAATATCTCAATCCAATCATATTATTTTTTAAGATTTCCTACCCGTAAAAATAGTTCAAAGTGTTACAGACCGTGCATATACATACATATATGTATGTGTCTGTGTGTGGGTATTTCAATTTCCATACGTGAATTGTGTGTGTAGTTTATAGCAGCGCGTCTAAATTATTTTATAACAATTGAACAATAACGTTTGATTAAAATTTAAATTTGCAAATAAATTCACATTTAAATGCTGATGTCGAATTGCGTAATGAAAACGCCATTGTTATCGTGGCAGTGTGTCAATAGTGGGGCTTTTCTAATTAAACGTTTTCATTTCATTCAATTCAAATGTTGAAAACAATTCTTGTAAACACCACCACAATGTAAGACTCAACAACATTTAAATGTTAATCAACAAGTAAATAAAAGTTTTATTTGCATTCATTTGCCACAAGACAACATTTCAAGGAATAATAATGAATGCGGCAGGCAATCAAAAAGACAAAATTTTTATTTAAATTCGGGTATTTTTTAGGTTTACGTTTGTGTTACAAATTGAGACGAATGAAGTGTTGTCGATTGTGTAAATTGATGTCAATTCTTTAGTTTTCTTATTTCTTTATTATAAAAAGATTTACAATTTTAAGAAAAATGGCTTGAGATGAAGAGATTGCTTGGGAAGATTTCTCTCTCTGTCGAAATTTGCTCCTGATGGTAATTTGTAACATTTGATGTTTGCATATGAAGAACAATTAGAGGAGTCAATTATTTTTTTGTTTTATTGCATACTTTGTCCTATTTAGCATGAATTCTGTGGAAAAGTCTATATAAGTCCAGAGAATATAACGAATGATTGTTTAATAGCTTGTGGTTTGGCTTATTAGACGAGAGCCCGCGATTTAATCCCTGGTTCAGACATCTCGAACAAAACGAAATATAGAATAAATATTTCAGAAATGTTGTCCTCCTTAAGTTAAATAAACTTGTCAGGCAAAGTTTCTCAAATACATTTTGCGGATTCAAAATCGCCATCTGTTAGCATAATTGGCCAATTCAACCCTTCAGTCAGGATTACGGCCTAGCTTCTCAACACCACTCATGTTGTGTGTGTTAATTTTTATACATGAGTGGCGGGACCTAAAGTTTAAAGTCGACTCCGAACGACAAATTTTTGAGAAACTTTTAATGGCAATTTTATTTACCCTCAGAATTTGAGAAATCTGCTGAGAGGAAGTCGCCAAAGAAATATTTTTTTTTATATTTCGTTTTGATGTCTGACTGGGGATTTTAATCGTGGCTTCGCGTCTAATAAGCCAACACACTACCTACTAGACTATGGCGTCATAACGGTCGTTATAATGAAGTGATGGGAATTGTTTCAGATATGGTAAGGCCGCTGAATTAAGGCAATGTGCCTCCCACCGAAAATAAAGAAACTGTGACCGATGATCTGAATTTGTCGATTCCATGACGTGGTCAATAATTGGGAATATCATGCGGCTCATATTGTTTAATTAATTCTATATTGCTGTAGTCTTAAATTTAGTTTCTGGTTTCAAGTTTCCCACATGAAGTTTTATGCTCCACCAAGTTGAGGTTACGATCAACTCACATAATAATAAAAACCAGTTGACTATTCACAACGCCGCAGACATGCTGATTGCTAGAGCAACAGGTATTTCTACTGCTAAGATGCTCATTTCTTAATCAATGGAAGTTAACATTGGGGAATTCAGAAATGATTGCGGAAATAGTGATAGTTTGGAGCGCATTATGGTCTAGATGTATCATTGTGATTAATTATTATTCGTTATCGTTAATTTAGAGGGGGTATGACGGCTATAAAATCCGCTTTTTGGCCGCCAATTGAAAATATGAACTGGACGGTATGTGGTTTCAAAAGAGGCATGTAACACAACCGATTTTGGCTTTATTGCAGCCATGCTCTCCGCTTGTCATGCGGATTACGTTCAACTCTGACATTTATATCTATTTTGGACCCTTGCTGGTTTTTGAGTACTCATAGTATTTTTCAATAATGCGTTATATTCCAACGTACTGGTCTAAAATTTGTATTCAGACGTGTATATCGTTGTTTTTGTAAGGAATTGTTTTTGACTGTTCAGTTGAGTAATTATTTTTATTTCTGTAACAAAAAATTTATTATTTAATATTGAATTATAATTGCGAATAATTGTAAGAATCTATTCAATGCAATTCATATGTATTTCAAAACATGCCGAAATATTTTCAAATCATGGCTTTTGTGTTATTAAAGATAATCATTTATACACTTTTGCTTTGTATATAAATTTTTTTGTTTTAAACATATTTGACTATAAAATACAATGTTTTGTTACTCTACGTAATTGATTTTTATTTATTTTATTTTAATTAATATTTTTCATTATAAGTTCGATATTTTATGCTTAAATGGCATCGGCATTTATATGGAATAATTTTCTAAAATATATTTTAAAAATTAAAATTGCACGCATATGTAAAATAATTGATTATAATATCGGCATGCATACATTGTAGTGTACATATGTACATGGATTAAATGGTACATTTTGCCATTTTAATGGAAAGTAGAATTGTTATCAGATGTTTTGCATAACTGAAAGTAAATACTGCACAACCAACAATCATATTAAATTTGGTGAATTTTAAAGTTTACTTTGCATAATATTGGCGATAAATAAATAAATTAAGTTCGGTTTGGTATTCATCGATAATATATTGACTTTAAAATTAAATTTGCTTTGAAAATGTGAAATTAAAATATGTTGTTTGTATACATATTTATTTTAGGCATTCTTTCAAATCATCCACCCATGAAGTTCTGTGAACTTTGAGAGGATAACATAAATACAGGATGTTATATGACAAATAGGGAGTATAAAATAAGAAGTATAGGAGTATAAAATAAGAATATATCCAAAGGTCTGCTACATAACATACTTTTTTATTACAACGCTTCAGTCAAGATTACAATCTAGCTTCTTACCCCATTTATGTTGTGTGCTTTAATTTTATACATAAGTGGCGGGACTTATCGTTTAAAGTCGACTCCGAACTACAGTTTTATGAGAAAATTTTCATTTCAATATTATTTACTCTCAGAGTTTTTACCAGAAATCTGCTGAAAGGAAGTCGCCGAAAAAATATTTTCTCATGTTTTCGTTTTATTCGAGATGTCTGACCTGAACCGTGGGCTCACGTCTAATAAGACAACACACTACCTACTAGACTACGGCGACTATGAACTTCTGCTATAGTAAACTGAAACTTTAGGAAATAAAAAGAGAATAACAAATGCAAGAATTCAAACATTCTATCTTTCCATATATCTATTATTTTCCAACTTTAAAGTTGTTTCTTTAAAACTAGAACATTGGTTGTTTCCTTTCTTGTCTTTTGTCTACTGGAGGAAGTAGGCAGAGGCAAGAGCTCTATCAATGCTACCAAGAAAAACCAAGATTTGTTTGCCATTATCTGTAGGCAAAAAATTATTACGAATTCTCTTTGGTGTGAACAGAAGAACACAACAGCTTTTGTTCTGGCCTTTTCTAAGAGTGAAGATTTAGAAAATTTTGCTATTGCCACAGCTCTCTACCAAATTAAAATTTAGTTTGTATGTTATTATTTGACATCATCAAGTTTACAAGTTTATTCCATTTTTCAATTCTCCTATCAGAAAAATACTCTTGGGATTCGGTACTGCACATTGCTCAGCCATGTAAAATTGTGTGGAGTATTTATTACATATCGGTTTGAGTGAAAATTTTCAACGCTTTGTTTTAAAGTGTCCTTTATTTCAAGGATCTATATGCTGTCCCATTTACAGCCAACACTAGTTTCATATGTTTCTTAATGACATTCGAGCAGAAGCGAACATGATGATGAGAAGAGATGATGACAACATTTTAAATTCATTTTCCCTTGTGCATGATAGAATTTTAATACCCGTGGTGTTCATATATAACTATGGGTGGTATACTTGGTAAGTTCTATGAATTTGATGCTATGTTAGCTGATATCTTATTTAATCGATATTAACACGGAGTATACTTTAATAAAATTGAAAGACATGTTCCTAACTATCGAGTATTTAAATGCAACTCTCTTTGTAGCAGACAACATCATTTTGTGGTCGAGTTCTAAATGAATTACTTGATGCATGTTGGCTTATTAGACATGAGGTGATTGTTCAAATTCCAGATCAGAAATTTCGAACAAAATAAAATAAAAATAACTTTCTGCAAAAAGTCTGAGAGTAAAAAAAAATTCCCATGAAAATCTTCTCATAAATCTGCCATACGGTACCGACTTCAAACTATAGTTCCCGCCACACATGGATATAATAATACACACACAATATAAGTGGTGTGAGAAGCTAGGTTGAGAAACTGAGAGATTGTGATAACGAATTAATTCGTATTGTGGAACACACTGCTTATCGTTTGTCTTTAACACTACACCCTTTTTATCCATTCTACAATCTATTTTCCTAAATTTAACATAAGACACTGCCGAAGTAGAATGTAATCGTTTGCAGGCATACTAAACGATCACTTTCCATATATGTAAAGCTGCTCAAGGCATCTAAAACCTTATTATTGACTTTCATAACACGCTACAGCAGCTTTATAACACAAGGCATCGGAAAGGCCCGAATTCACAAACATTTTGAATGGATGCTTTGCGTTAAGCCTTTGGTTGTTGCACCACAACGCTAATATAAAATTAATCAAACGCAAGGCCAACAATATTTTTCTTTTGAGGATTAAATTTAAATGTGAAATTTAATTGAAATCCCTTCAATTCCCTTTTATGAAATGAATACCCAATGAAATTACTATTATTTTTATGAAATTAAGAGTGCATTTGTTTGTGAATAAAAAAACTCGCATATTTATTACAATGAAATTGAAAAACAAATGTAAATTGAAACAAAGACTACCTTTAAAATGATTTTCTTTATTTCAAATATTTATAATATTTCCGGGGAAAATTTGTATTTTCAGCATTATTAATGATTCTGCGAAAAAAGTTATGATTTTCCCTTATTTTTTATTCGGGCATTTTTTTATTTCATTTTTTTTCCTATTGCAAGCATTTAAAGTGCTTTAAATATGAACAAAAAAAATGCAAAATAAAGTATTAAAATTATGTAAAAAATGCGAATGATAAAATCTCTTTGTATAGCAGGATTTGAACGGCTTTTTGTAATAAATTTTTAAATTTTTTTGTAACTTTTTAATCTTTTTTCTACCATCCACCCACACCAGCTTAAAACCTATGTAAACTTATTAAAGGGGAATGAAAGGTGAAATATTGCATGGGAAAATTGAGAAGAATAAACGAAAAAATGTAGAAAACTTTTAAAGTTAATTAATGCCAAGATAATGTCGAAAGTTTTCCTAGGCCAATATTATTGCCACCACTTCTAGTCATTGTAGAGCAGAGTAGAGCTTCTCCTATTTGAAGCAAACTGTAGGATAGAAAGCATAGAAAGAGGCAAAACATAATTTCAAATAAAATTTTTATGCGAAACTCACAATATTATGTTTCGATTGGTTTTCATAGTCCAGTAGGTAGTGTGCTGGCTTGTTAGACATGAGACCTCGGTTCAAAGTCCAGGTCAAACAACTATAACAAAACAAAATACGAAAAAAGTTTTTTCGGCGACTTCCTCTCAGTACATTTCTGGGAAAAACTCTGAGGGCGAATCAGATTCCCATAAAAAGTTTATCAAAAATCTATCCTTCGGAATCGACTTTAATATGTTGGTCCCGCCAGTCATATATAAAATTAATACACGCAACATGAGTCTGACTGAAAGGTTGTAATCACTAATTATGTATGCATGTATATGTATACGTATGTATGTACGTGATTGGTTTTAATCCAAGTGTTAGCTCCGATTTCATTAATTATTGGCAAAAGAGATCAGAATCAATCGTTTGACCAAGCTGTAGGAACAACTCCCTTGCAAACTTATCAATCCTGTACCTTTCCTTAATCCTTTCCCCATATTTTTATCGCACGTGATCCGCTTTTCTTCATCCGTAATCATCCACTTCGGAAAAGATTCGATTTCATTTCGTTTTAGCAATGAATCGTAAATAGAAATTGCTTACTTAATTGCTCATACCATTCCTTTAGTCAGGATTACAGAAGAAGCTATGTTCTCATACCACCTATATTGTGTATGTAAATTTTATCCATAAATGGCGGGACCTACAACTTAACGTCGACTTCGAATGACAGTTTTTTGAGAAACTTTTTGACTTCGAATGACAGGTTTTTGAGAAACTTTTTATGACAAATTTTAAAATACTCTCTGAGTGTTTGTCAGAAAACTGCTGCGATTAAATCACCGAAGAAATATTTTTCTCATATTTCGTTTGGTATGAGATATCTGAGCTGGAGTTTGAACTATGGACTACCGTCTATGCCAATATTTCTACGAAATAAAGGCTATTTTTGCCTATAATAGTTTAATTTTACGTTAGGTTCATCTGTTAACGACCGTATGGGCCAAAAGATCTTACAAAGCCTTACAGTGCGAAGTCATTCCCTGGCATCACTATAAGCAGTAGTTTACAGTGTAAGAAATTTAATTCTAGTGGAATAGCCTACCTTGTCCATTTTATACCATGTTTTCCCAGTGCCAACACCACTTCATAATTTAAATAATGAGCCTGTTACATAATGAACTTAACTGCAAGGCGTAGAGTACTCAGAAACGATTAAAAAGAAATAAAAAAACGGCAAGAAATTCTTGTGATTATAATTACAAAGATTTCTTTAAGTGATGGCCTTAGAAACTAAAAAAAAGTAAAAAAGAATAATTAAAGCAAAATAGACACAGAAAAAGTTATAAAAGAAAAGACAAATTGCAAGAAAGTAGTTTGAGACAACAACTTTAATTACTCACTGTATTTGCCCTGTAGTTGAAAAAGTGAATTCCAAAAAAAAAAAATGCACCAGATGATAAGAACAAGCCAAGATGCACAAAAGGAAGGTAAATAAGTGAAAATACATAAAAGTTAGTAAGTGGATGGAAAATTAAAGAAATTAAAAAAAGTCATAATTTAAGAATTGCAAATATTTTTAGATTCGATAAAATATTCTGGGGAGAAACAGTACAGTTTGTTGGAACTATGAAGATACGTTGTGAGAGAGAAAAATAATTGCATTCGATTGGAGATTCAATATGAAATTTTTATTAACAGATGATAGACATTTTAACTTTGTAAACTTTATAGGAGAGATATTTGTTATTACTGCCGTTTAGAGGAGGTGTTAGAGTACGGACTGCGGAAATACGGTCGATTGTACGTGCCGTCCATATACATATACAAAGTGTCCCTATAATGCCTACCCATTGCCAGTAAGAGTAATTTTTCGCCTAGTCTTTGATAATCACTCACATGTTTCTCTGAGTATTAATGCCGCCCATTTTAAAAGTGTGTGTTCTGGTGATTCGTTTTCTTTATTACAGAATTTTTCTGCGTGTTAGTCTTGAAGTGATTCCCATTCTGAACAAGTGTTCCTTATGCTGTGTTGAGCCAGACGGTTACTATCCTCAGGCAATTTCAAGAAATTCTGTTTCATAACTCAAATCCCTTGCTATTGTAATTACACAGTAATTTCATCCTGCTTGAGAAGAATCATCGACACTCCTGGTATGCTCAAACAGTTGCATACCATTCTCTATTTGCTTCGAATGCTCTTTAAGATGAATTGATCAAGCCTTTCTCTATGGCGTAGACTTCCGCTTACAAGATGGCCGTGGGTTACCCCATGGCTTCTACATATTTCTCTTTAGGAGCGAAACTGTCCCTATGCTACAGAAAAGCACATAAAAAAGCACATATATGCTATAAAAAGAGCATGAAGCCTTTAAATTGTTTTATTCACTCGTATTACTCAGCCTCATTGCGAAGCATTATCAAAATTTGAAGGGTTCAATAGTCCTATGAACGGACAGTTAAGGTTGGAGCTATCAGCTATTAGATTTGCAAGGTCGCGATGCCACCGATTAAATCTGGTGTTTGACTTGTCTGCCATTACCGTAATCATAGGTTTCCTAATTTTGTTCTCACTACTATGTTCAGCGGGATTAAATCCAATAGGGTCTCCAGTGCTGCTGTAGGATAGGTCCCCCTTACCGCGGGTATACCAATTCACGCCTGTATCGTATACGATTCTGAACTGTTTTCAAATATACGATAGGTCGCATAGCCATCATGGCCGTCAATTATACATAATTCTTGTATTCCATAACCAAGATTTTTCTGCAAGTCTTCTGCGTATCTTTATGGAATACTTGGCCGTACCTACTATATGTAATACTTCCCTGTTAATTTACTGTACAGTATTACATATATAATTGGTCATTACAACCTTTCAGTCAAGATTACGACTTAGCTTCTCACACCACTCATGTTGTGTGTGTTAATTTTATACATGAGTGGCGGGGCCTTCAGTTTAAAGTCGCTTCCAAACGACAAATTTTTAAGAAACTTTCCATGACAATTTTATTTACTTTCAGAGTTACTGCCATAAATATGCTGAGAGGAAGTCGCCGAAGAAATATTCAAAAGTTCGTTCTGTTGGAGATGTCTGACTTGGGTTTTGAACCGTGGCCCCTGCACAGTATTACTGCCAGTTACTTTGCCTTCATTTCCTGTGATGATATACTAGCAAAGAGTTTTTCCTTCTCTTAAACAAAACTACTGTGATCTTGCGTGGCTTTATCAATAATCCCACCGACATTTACCACCGACTTACAAACTTAAGATCTCCTTTGAATGTTTACGTCCTTCTAACAGAGCTATGGCGAGGTTTGTCAAGGCTATGGCCAGTCAATGCCGGCCTTAGACAGTTTCATCAAGCGTTTATTCACAATGAAGTCGTCGTAGTCTAGTAGGTAGTGTGTTGGCTTATTAGACGTAAAGCCCAGGTCAGACATCAAAACGAAATATGAAAAAATAATTCTTCGGCAACTTCATCTTCTGGCAAAACTCTGAGAGTAAATAAAATTGACATGAAAAGTTCCTCAAAAATATGTCGTTCGGAGTCAACTTTAAACTGAATGTCCCGCCACTCATATATAAAATATAAAATTACACACAACATGAGTGGTGTGAGAAGCTAGGCCGTAATCCTGACTGAAGGGTTGTAATGGCCAATTATGTATGTATGTATGTATGTTTATTCCCAATCCAGGACCATATTAGTGAAAAAAACAATTTTAAAACGTGTGATAAATGAAAATAAGAGATACCGCGAGTTTTGAATAGAAATCAAAAATCTCTTCATACAGGTACTGCACATTATAAAGCGAATACATTTGTCATACAGTGTGTTGAAAAAGCATATTCAATATCGCAGCTTTCGTACTTATGGTAGTGTGTGTGACTCCTTTTAATCGTATTGTGTTAATGGCGTCAATGCAATTTAAATAAATATTTTAAGCCTTTGAAGAATTAATTTTTTTTTTATCGCTTTGATTGGCTACGATAATGTTTGTCAAAGGAAAACCACCATTAACCATTAAAATGATAATTAAAAACAAAAATAAAAAAATATTAAAAATAAGTAAAACAAATGCATGTATTTAATTAAAAAAAAAAACACACAAAAACAATCAAATGAAATGGAATATTATTAATAAAAACCGATTAAAGTTTTGCAAATTGCAACTGTCAGTCACATTTGCCACGTGCATGATATTGCGTGAATGGAATTGAAAATGAAAATTTGAGCAAATTTAACAGACAACAAATGTTAACACATCATAATGTTTTTAATTGGAATTCTTCAATAAAATAAAATAAAATTTAATACCCAACACACTTTAATAAATAAACATGTTGTTGGAATGATTTATTTTCTCCATTAATTTATAAAAATCATTTTTTTTAAATCTCTTTAAAACACAATATTGCAATGTTAATTTAATTAAATTAATAAAAAAACAATGAAAACAAACAATATTTAATGTGTAACCAATGGTGTGGCAGTAATAAATGTCAGAAATGTTTACGTTTTTTCTTTGTTTTGTTTTGGTTTTTGTCTAAGTGTTAAAAAATGTTAAAATTTATTAACTGTAAAATGCAATAGCGCACGAATTAGCAAATGTTTATTTATTAAAATGCCTACAGTAGTGGCTACCATAAAAGGTACACTTTGATAGAAATTGTTATACCTTAACCTATTAAAAAAAAGTAAGGCAGAAAAAGTAGAAACTACAATTGCTTGCATTTATCTGTGGGAATTTCCTTGTTAAATAAATCATTGTTTTTTTTTTTAATTTAATAACACATTATAATTAGCAACACCATATTGTAGGCTTTTATAACAAGTACCTTTTACTACTTTTACGATCAAATTTCGTACTGCCAGTCAGTCAGCGATGCCTTTCCAACCCTGTATAATTCATTTATATTCCATCCGGTAACTTCTAGAATCTCTCTGTTGATTTGTCGTTGTAATTCTTTTCTTTTCCATATGTAAAGCCTTTCTAAGCAGTTTTGTTATTTTGATTTCATATTTCTTTATCTCTTTTAACGTTATTTCTTTGTTTTTTGTTATTGTTTATATTTCTTGTTGTTTGTTGTTTGTAGTTCCAGGAGTTGTTGATTAATTCTTATAGTTTTCAATGTAATTCACGAATTAATAAATGTTTAGTACATAACAGCGTAACATTTTTCTATTCAGAAGGAGTGAATAGATTCAAAAATAGTGTTGAAAGGGGAGTTGAAGTATTTTCAGTACTTGTTTATAAGATCTTTGTATTGCTATATGAGGTATTTGATCTAATTCGGCAGTTGTGACGGAAAAGTTATGATTAAGCTGTAAAGCGTCCAAATCTTCCAGACGAAAATTCGTACAATATGAGATGTTTCATCTATGTACAGTACAGCACTTAAAGAGAGCTGTTTTGTTGCGGTACGAAATGGCTATGCTCCTTTTTCGCAGTGCGTGCCGGATTATTGTGCGTCGAGATAGTGTTGAGATCAGTTTTCTCTATTATGATACACAGATCGTTTACTGTAGAATTGGTGCGGTTTGTGGCCAAATTATTTTGTTGCGAAGATCTGCTGTAACTGAGCTTGAAAGGTTCTCGTTCGACTCTTGCCCAGCATTTAGTGAGTTCTTTTTTCTTGAACGGATTAATTATCATTTCCACAAGAGAATGCATTTACGAGAGAGATGAGCAAATTTTTTGTCCTTAACACGTTCATCGCCACGATAATATCAGAAAAATGTTCACATGGGTCACGGTAACTTTATTAAATAATTTAGTTAAAAATGTATCAAGGAAACTTAATGTATCACAGAAATTTTTTTTTTTGCCAAAATTCCCGGAGAAACACTATTTTTTATGTCGCACATATATGACTGACATGGCCCTATATTAAAACTTTTTTCTCGACAAGCCGGGTCAATCTTATATGTCTGACGCATCCAAACAAGATACAACAAGTACTAACCTGTTGTTTTGAACACAGCGTCGTTTGCGTCGGACATCTGTGATTAACCAAATCGCGTACGTCAGACACATATGACTGACATGGCTCATGTAGAACTTCCTAGCGTCAGACACATATGACTGACATGGCGATGAACTTGTTAATTATGGATTATGCTATCGCTGACCTTAGAAGTGCTTGGATTTAAAATAGTTTCGGGTTAATGTTGTCTACGTCTGGTTTATTGCCGTTTCATATTCATCTTTCTCTTACCTTTCCTTACGGAAAAATCGCAGAGTGTTCAGATTTTTGTCTAGAAATTGGAAATGATCAAATCACTTTTTATCAGGAATTAGCGATTTGAAGTTCCATCTGCGACCCATATATTTCGTTTGAAAGTCCAGTTACCCGGCATCTATTTTTGAAAATATTTCACTGAGAAGAATTAGACGATGTTTATTTGTCCCAATGCATCGCTTAATAGAAAATATGTGCGGAAATGTCAGTTTTGAAAGGAATGTAAACTCTATGCTTTATTGTTCTCTTCCTTGTCTTTGGACTCAGAAGCTTTTGTGGATGTTAAACACAGGATGCAGTTAACATTACGTGCAGGATAGCCCATTCTTAGATTCCCTAATAAGTTAACAACCTGTATAGCAGGAATTATGGGCTTGCGTCCATTACTGATACTTTATATATGTTGAGGCTACTCTTTAAGGTTGATATAGTTCAAGTTGCAGTAGTGCCCTTGATATAAACTGAATATCTCCAATAAATTGGCATTATTGAGATCGCTTTTTGTATTACTAGTCGCTGTGGTTAGTAGGTAGTGTGTTCGCTTATTAGACGTGAGGCCTCGGTTCAAACACCAGGTCAGGCATCTCCAATTAAGCGAAATACAAAAAATATTTCTTCGGCGACTTCCTTTGGCAAAAATTCTGAGATTAAATAAAATTGCCACTCATGTATAAAAAATAACGCACACAACATAGGTGGTGTAAGAAACTAGGTTGTAATCCTGACTAAAGGATTGTAATGACCAATTATGGATGGATTTTGTATGAGATCTGTAACTGGTTTATGATGGACTGTTGATTATGGAAATGCGTTCGATTATGTGCAGACGACAACGATATCTCCTTAATAAAAATATAATTTAAACAACGTGAATCTATTATTTTCTCCTCAAATGTATCTCTGATGTTATTATTCATTTGGAATAACAAATAAATTCAATTTTCTAAAACAAAATAAATTATTTACGATCACATTTGAATTTATATTAAAACATTCTAATTAAGTTTCTTTTTTCTTTGTACTCCTGTGTAGAAAAAAGATTCCATAAAAAAATACAATTTAATTTACTCAGACTAAAACAAGTTAATTAAAAGTACAACTACAGCAACAACCAAAATAAAAGCAAAAACAACTGAAAATAAATAAAACCCACCCCTACTATTTCAATGCTTTAATGAAAATTGGAAAAAACGGATTTTTTTGTGTTACAAGCCAAGTTAATCATACGAAAAAAAACAAGAAAAATTGAAAAACACAAAACTCGTAGAGAAATAATAGAAAACAAATAAGAAACTTACAGATGGCCTTGGTAGACTATGTGATGCCCTGCAATGAAATGCTGTTACATGGACCTGAGTCGATCATTTCAATTGCAAATATGTTTACAAACAAAATACATGCACACCAAGTACAATAAGGTAGGGGGTTGAATAATAATATCAGGCGTAATAGTTCAAGGTATTGTAACCCAGTAAACCATATTTCATTCAAACCTACTCATAACTTGAATTCAAAGAAAATTATTGAGAAATTTCGTTAATAAATGTTCCGTTTATAGGTTGTATATACATACATACATACATAATTGGTCATTACAACCTTCAGTCAGTTTCTCACACCACTTATGTTGTGTGTGTATAAAAATTATTTTATACATGAGTGGAGGGACCTACAATTTAAAGTTGACTCCGAGCGACAGATCTTTCAGACACTTTTCATGGCAATTCTATTTACTCTCAGAGATTTGCCAGAAATCTGCTGAGAGGAAGTCACCGAAGATATACTTTTTGTATTTGGTTTGATGTCTGGCCTGGGGTTTGAACCCTGGCTTTAAGTCTAATAAGCCAACACACTACCTACTAGACTACGGCGCCTTATAGGTTTTATATGGTAATTTAAATTTCTTTTACTTGCCTTATTGCGCTTTTGTTAGAGTAAATAATTGAATGTCTATTGGACACCTCTGTACTGCAATTAAATTAAATCGAAAAGAGTTGCATACTTTTAGTTCAGCCATAGTTTTCGAAAGTGTCATATTTTATTTCGTAGCAGCAGTATGTTTTCGTATTGAGAGTTTTAAGTTTAAATTTAAGACCAAACACCTGGTATACAAACAAATTGAAACCACTTGAAGTGTACACTTGAAGAAATTTGTATAAGAAGAAAATAAGAATTGCCTGTTTCATACATACATATGTACATAGTTAGGCATTACAACTCTTCAGAAAGGATTACGACCATAAGTGGTGAGAGAACACTTATGTTGCGTGTATTAATTTTATACACGAGTATCGGGGCCTACAGTTTAAAGTCAACTCCGAACGACTGATTTTGGAGAAACTTTTTCATGGCAATTTTATTTACTCTCAGAGTTTTTGCCAGAAATCTGTTGAGAGGAAGTTATAGAAGAAATATTTTTTCGTTTTGTTGAAGATGTCTGACCTGGGGTTTGAACCGTGGCTTCAATTTTAATAAGCCTACACACCATCTTCTAGACTACAGCGAGTTGTGCTTTGATAACAACTATTATATCCACCTCAGTGTTATATATCGGCAATCGATTTGTCGACCAAATTTTCTCACTGAAATAGAAACGATAAGGAAGGAAACGGTAGTAGGGAAGGTGCTTTTGTAAGTAGTTTCCGTACAAAGTAATCAAATTTAAGTGAGGCTAGTGAGTTGCCAATTGTGGTGATAAGATTTGAGCAATCGATCTGATCATGTCTTAGATAATTCATCAGGCACTAGATTACTTCCAACACCAGCATGATCGCGCATCCAGATACATATAAAGTTCGAACATTTCTGCCTTCCACATGCAGGCAGTCTTGTGGTTATTACTATATCCACCTCAATGTTATATAACGACAATCGATTTACCAACCAAATTTTCTTACGCAAATAGAATTAAAAAGAAAAAATAAAAACGGTGGTAGGGTAAGACACAGCATATCTTTCCATTCAGTGAAGTCGGCATAGTCCAGAGGTCACGTTTCAAACCCCAGGTTAGACATTTCCAACAAAACAAAATTTGAATATTTCTTTGTCAATTTAATCTCAACAGACTTTTGGCAAAAACTCTGTGACAAAATAAAATTGCCGTGAAAAGTTGAATATATAAAAAGACTTAACAGTTAACAACTTAGCTTTTCAAATCAAATATGTTGGGTGTGTTAATTTTATCCATGAGTGGCGGGACCTATGTATATTCGACTACGAACGACAGAAAAACTTGTCATTTTTATTTACTTGTTTGTTTCGAGATGTGTAACTGTTTTCCAGCATTCTTTACTCTCTCATCATCACTCCTTGTATGGAAACTTTTTTTTATCCATTTTCACACGAAATTTTTTTCCGTGTAATTAAATTGAACTCCAATGCGTTAGTTCAAATTGCCAATGTATATGTGAGTGAGTGTGTGTGTGTAAGAGAGTATGTTTTCAAATTGTACCAGACCCCAGTTATTTTGTAATGTATAGGAGCATTTGTGGGTAATGCATATAATTTCAGAGTCAATGTGTGTGTATAACCAATAACGGTTACTTGCATAGACTCAACCATGCAATGCAAGAGTGCTCCACTAATTGTCTTTACCAGTAAAGTTTTCTTACTCGTTTATTTTCTTCTTTTTTCCTTTTTCCTTTTCGTTCGCCTTTGTCGTTTCCGCTTTCAATTTTTGTTTTTCTTTGAACAAAAAAATGTCGCAGAGTGTTTAACAATAAAACTGAAGTTCATTTATTTTCATTCTTTTCTTTTTTCGTCTTCCATGCTTTTTTTTTTAACGAAAGTATCATGTTGCAGGTTGTTGCTATTGCTGCTTCAGTTGTTGTTATTGTTTTGTCGTATGTGTTGCTTGCATTGGTGTACTACATCTGTAAAATGGTTCAATGTTTTATTTGGTTTAGCACAAGCTTGTTGTCCTAAAAATGTAGGGCATTGTGTATGAATCAACAGCAGATGTTAGGTGATTAGAAATGCTTTTGGAAGTTGAGGTGAAAGGGATGAACTTTGAATTTGTTTTTCTTCTTTTTTGGTAAATTCTTAGTTTAACTAACTGAATTAAGTATTTCTAATTAGTTTAATGCCGCTTTTTGTTGAAGTGTGGAGTAGGGTGTTCGATTATTGAGAAGTTGAATGTGAAATTAATTAAAAAAAGTTTGAGAATAGTCGAACAAAAATCATTTTAAACTAATTCGCTTAAATTAAAAGAGAGTATACAGCTTATGCATTCAATCGATTAATCGAATTGTTATTATTCGCCATGACAACCCTATTGTATAAGCCACAATACAGTGAGTGTTTGTGGTAGCAAAAGTAGTATTTGTGTTGTAAACATGAACTGGTAATAAAATTGTTTAGTTAACAATTTTTTTTTACTCTCCTGTTACCAAAATTTGCTCTCTCCGAACATACATACACGCACACAAATATAACCATTCTACGTGTAGGTATTTGTATGTGTGTTTCATTTTTATTGTTCACGAATAAATGGCTTTTGTGTCTTTATGTCCATATATCATGTACGAGTAGGTAAACATTTTTAAATGCTTAAATAAATATTTTTTTTTTCTATTTAAAATCTTTTTTTCTCTCTCTTAAAAATTTGAAATATTTCAATGGCATTGAATTAATTGAATTATTGAATAATATTTATAATAAAATTTTGTCAATACAGTGCTTTTTTTTGCATTAAATGCTGATTTGTAAATAAAATTTAAATAAATAAACAAATAAAATAAAATATTTGTTTATGTTTATGTGATTTAAAATTAAAATTAAAATGAAAACGAAAAAAAAAACTGAAAACTGAAAAATGCCTTTGGCTTGTACAAATGCAATTATCGAAATTGTGTTTAATCGTTTGAAAAAATCATTACGAAAAAACAACAAAAAAAAACATTTTCCTTTGATGACATTAGCTGATGGGAGTTTTATCGTTTGCGTCATATTGCTGTAGTTACGGGAATTTATTTGAAATTCGAAATTTTCCCAAAAATTTAATACATCGGGTGATATATCCTTGGGGCTTGTGTTTTTTGTTAATGCATTGAGTGTGCTTCAGGAACATTTTAGAACACATTGACCGTGTTATACTTTACCTACGGAAAAAAATCAACGTAGGCAGTTTCTTGATTGGAAAAGTCATTATTTATGGGGCTATCAGCTGATTCAAGCGTTTTCAATCCCCTGGTACTGGTGATATTACGCATACGTGATTTACAGGTATACCGTACATAAACGGATGTGATAATTGTCATTCCAGGGACTAGAATACCATCAAGCCCCTCTGTAAAGGATCTCTATAATTCTGACATCATGGTTTCTGGAAATATTTAAATTGGTTTTGGACAAAAAATGCGTTCAAACAACATTCATATTCTTTTTAATAGCTCTTTAGCAGTATACAGTAGGGTTTGACCTAATAACACTGTACTGAGCTCTTTGGTGGGAAAGTTTTATGAATAGTCATTTCCCTTTCATTAACATTGATTCGACGACGGTTGTCACAGCTCTAGGTTAAAGCTATGTTACTGACTGTGTATTGAAGTTTGTAAGAGAAATTTTTGCTGGGTGGGTCTTTACTGCTACGGTTTCAAAATAGTCACAAGTTGCTGGCCACTATCAAAGTCATTTCGATGTCCGACGCTCTCGGCTAATAATATTGTAGATTACTCAGGAGAGTTACTCGAAGAATTGAAACTCGATGGAAACTGTTCTGCTGACAAACTCACAATTCTTGACAAGCTACCAGTGTTTCGATTGGCTTAGTTAAATAGAGTATGCTTGAGCTTTACTGGTCTGTTCAGGATCAGAAGAGAATGTAATGTTCTATTTTGCTTTGCATGGTCATTCATCACTCCATTGTAGGCCTCAGAGGTGACGGTATCATTTGTAGGCATGATGGCAGGCTCTGTATGGCATGAATTCTGTGAACCTGTGGTGCAGGGGAAAAATATCTTTAGCTTCATGAGTCAATGCCAGTTTTTAGCACGAAGGGGCAAAGGATTGTATCTTTTATATTTTACAGAACGTTCTAAATAAAAATGATCGCAATAGTGGAATTTAATTTGGGTCCTCCACATAAACTTACTATCCTGATAGTATGAGTTTGTCTGTAGTTCAACTGTATTTAGGTTGGTGGTCGCTATAGTCTGGGAGGAGAGTTCAAACCTCCGCTCTGATATCTTGGCAAAAGAAATATGAAAAGAAAAATTTCTTTCTTTCAACGTTCTGCTAACATCATACAAATAATTGGTCATTACAATCGTTCAGTCAGCATTACGACCTAGCATCTCACACCACTTATGTTATATGCGTTAATTTTATATATGAGTGGAGGGACCTACCGTTTAAAGTCGACTCCGAACGACAGATTTTTGAGAAACTTTTCATGGCAATTTTTATTTACTCTCAGAGTTTTTGCCAGAAATCTACTGAGACGAAGTCACCGAAGAAATATTTTTTTATATTTTCGTTTTGATTTCTGACCTGGGGTTTGAACCGTGGCCTTACGTCCAATAAGCCAACACACTACTTATTAGACTATGGCGACTTCGACCTGCTGACATCAGTCTGCTCAAAATTCTCTGAGCGTAACTAATTGATATGAAAGAGGTTCTCAAATTTGTCATTTGGAGATGTTATTGAAGGGTAGCTACCGCCACTAATGAAAGAAATTATGCCACGCAACATGAGAATCCTGACTGCAGTGTTCGAATGGCTAATAATGCATATACTATGTATGTATGTGTGTATGCATGTGGGTATGTATCAAGGATTAAAATGTGAATTTAGTAAATCCTTTTGATCTATTTAATCCACTTATGGTCTGCCTTTAAAAAAACGTGAATAAAACCCAATTTTTTTAACTTCTAGACAAGAACAATCCCTCTTAATAAAAAATGCCTATGGAAATAGTATTCCAAGAATTTTTTAAAATTTTAATGAAAAAATCTTCAACAAAATTGCAAATTCATCAAATTTAATCAGCAGTTCATAATATTGTATTATTTTTTTTCTTTTTTTAAATAAAATGTACTCGTATATTTGACTTCATCTTTTCTAGTGTCTCGAACAGTTTGTCAGCTTGTCAAGTGCTACTGAATATGAACGAGTATCGGATATAAATCAAATATGAATTTTGAGTCTATTAATAAATAACAAGAAAAAAAAATGTATAAAAAGAAGAGTAACGAAGTCAAAATATTTGCAAAATTTCTGAATTGTAAACATTTTATTTATTTTTATATACTCGCATATTGCCATTTTAACAGTTTGCCTGGATAAACACAATATACGAGTACGTATGTATATATTTTTTGCAGTAATCGTTTATAACATACAATGGCAACAACAATAAGAAAAAAAAATTTCATAGAATTTATAAATATTGCCAGCCAATCAGTCACTGTCATGTCGTTTTTCTGAAATCTAATAAATTGTAAACACATGGTTAGGTTCTTTAATACAGCAGAAGAATATTTTACAATACATACATACATACTTACTACATATTTATTTATTACTACAGGGCTCGTATGTTTGGTTGTTTGTTTGTTGCAAAATTTTTATTCAATAAATAAGAAAAATTACATTTAAAATTAAAAATTTCATTTTTAAACACTCATGCCCGTCTGCAAATGCAGGCTGGCCCATATGTCAGGGAAGGTTGTGGTGAAAGAGTTGCAAATTGTTGTACGTTTGCAAAATATTTTTTTTTTAAATTTTATTTACAAAATACTTAAAATATTGGAAATAATGTATTTCCATTTCAATATAATAATGCAAATATTGTAAATAAATATCATAAATTGTCGAAATGAATTCTAAATAGATCAGGCACAAATTGATTGTCAAATGATGCTACACTAAGGATTATTAATTCATTTTAATTTACGACTACAAGGAATCTGAGATTGTCACATCGATACATAACATAACATACATACATAATCAGTCATTACAATCCTTTAGTCAGGATTACGACCTAGCTTCGTTATGCTGTCCACTTATGCTGTGTTTACGTTATTTTTATACATGAGTGTCGGGGCGTAGAGATCAATGTCGATTCTGAACGACAGATTTAATGTTTTTGTCACAAATCTTTTAAAAGGAAGTCGCTGAAGAAATATTTCCTCATATTTCGTTTTGTTGGAAATGTCTGACCTGAGTTTTGAACCGTGGCCTCACGTTTAATAAGCCAACACGCTACCTACTAGGCTACGGTGACCCTCTAACGTCTATATGTCCTGTTAGCTGTGAGATTTCTACCTACTCTGGCTAGTTCAATAGTACCTATGGCAGTGTCAAATATTTCTACACATATTTAATTGACATTTACATTTAATTTGTCATAAACTCAGCAATAAAAAGTACTTGTTTCAGTTCCTTAAATTCCTAGTTCGAAGCTAACAATCAAAATTAACCTCCGCCAAAAATTGACCGCAAATTCACCAAGCATTTGTTTAAAATCAGCTGTGTTAAGACTTGTGACTTGGGCTTTAAAGAGCGAATCCCAATATGTGGATAGTAGTGTGGTGGAAAGGTAATAAAATACTGTGACAAGATGATGTATTGTACTGCCTTTAATGTACATATAATCTTTTCTTTGACCACGATTATTTACATACTCTCTGCTTAGAAGTTCTAAAATTTATAAAGGCTGCTCAGATGCGAAGCATGTGTTCTGGTAAATTTATTTTTCTCAATGAAGAAACTGCTCACTGGGCTCGATATGATTTATATTCCGAATTAATGTTTCCTGACTCTGATCTCCTCCTTCTGTACTTAAGCAGCGTAAGCTTAGATTGTCTTAAGCCCATCTGGCTTAAGATGCATCTCCGTCTCTCTTTATCTCCTCTCTTAATTAGTACTTTTTTCAAACTTGTATTTCCACACCATCTGCTGTGTAGAAGCTCCACTTGGTAAGCTCATCTGCCATGTTATTGAACTAAATTTCCCGATAACCTGCCATCCGACAAAGATAGTTGCGTAATATTGCTGTGCGTTTCCTGTTCATACTGAATTGAGCACACCTTTTGGTGGCGTAAACTTTCGCTTCAGAGATACCCATAATTTTCCTCGTGGGTTTCGAATATTTAACTCTGAAACCGAATACTTTCGATGTACAACAGTATGGCCCCTTTTGTATAAGAAAATGTGACCTCGTTGCTAAGAATTTCCAAAAATTCTGTAGTCCACTGGTTCTGTCTAGGGCACAGTTAAAAAGGCAACCTTCAGCCACCCGATATATTAAGATCACGATGTTTTTTAAAGAATCTTGTGTTAAACCTCTCTCTCTCTATTCGAACCATAGATTGCATGGTGATGGTCTTCACTACAATGTACAAGGGAGTAAATGGATCTCATCCTGTCGTGAACAATTTTAAAATTCGTCTTGCCTGACCATTCTGCTACACATTCAATTCATGCTTTTTGGATTGTTCTTTCAAGATTTTCGTACAAAGTTTTAGTCTTGCTTAGCCGTGCTTAAAATGCTCTCTATATGGGTAATGTATGTGAATTTACCACGCCTAAGAGTCGAATATTGTTCTGTTTAGACAGTTTCCTACTTCTCGTTAATAGTGCACTATTTTACATACAAACATTAGCGGCCATTACAACCCTTTAGTCATGATTACGACCTAACTTCCTACACCACTTGTGCTGTGTTTGATTATTTTTATACATGAGCGACGGGACCTGCAGTTTAAAGTCGACTCTGATCGACAGATTTTTTTGAAAACTTTGCATGACAATTTTATTTATTCACAGAGTTTATGCCAGAAATCTGCTGAGAGAAAGTCGCCGAAGAAATTTTTTTCATTTTTCGTTTTGTTAGAGATGTCGGACCTGGGGTTTGAACCATGGCCTCACGTCTAATAAGGCAACACACTATCTACTAAACTCCTACAAGTTCAATGAGCTGTTTTGCTGTTTTGATTCTATTAATTTTAATTTTCACTAAAAGCATCGAATATCTGGTATCCGGAAAATTTTCGAATAAGTCTCAGCTTTTTGGGTGGCTATCTGCCTGAGAGCACACCCCAGTCCAGACATCTCCAACAAAACGAAATATGAGAAAATATTTCTTCGTCGACTTCCGCTCAGCAGATTTCTGGCAAAAAATAAAAATTGCCATGAAAGGTTTCTCAAAAATCTGTCGTTCGCAGTAGGACTTTAAACTCTAGGTTCAGCCGCTCATGTATAAAATGAACACACACAACGTAAGTGGTGTGAGAAACTAGGTCATAATCCTGACTAATGATCAATTATGAACAGAAGTGGTGTCAGAAGCACCTGACTGAAGGGTTGTAATGACCAATTGTGTAAAGAAGTAAGAGATCATACTCTTTAGCTCAATTGTTCGAAATCTATTGTGTTGTAGCTCCGTTAAGCCATTTTACTTCTTTTTCCGGTATATGATCCATTCATTTGGAGAATATCTCTGCAAAATACTCTTCTTAATCGATTCCTAATTAGTTACAGCTCCTTTGGAAATGAGTGGTAAAAACAATACAAATAAAACTACTCTTCACATTATGTTTCAAATGTTTGCTTCAAACCAATAATGCCAATTGATGAATGATTAATGCCTCTGTTCCTGCAGCTCTTCAACAGAGCTCAATAGAATTTCATAAATGTGGGGGGACATTAAAATATGATCGAAACTAAAACAACAAAATTTTTTGTTGATGTTGAAATAGAAACTCATAATGAATGTCAAAATGGGTAAATAAAATCGACACTCTAGGCAAATGGACATACATACGTACCAACTGAGGCAGATAGGCAAATAGAAAATATTTTTTCTATTTTTTTATGAATTTTTTTCTAATTTTTTTTTTGCAAAAAATGTTAAAAGTGGAATGAATAATAAATAAATGTTAAATAGTAAATATTAAAAGTACATAAATTACATTACATATACATGCTTAACACACACACACACACATACATTCATAGCACATATCTATGATAATAAATATTTAAATTTGCATTTGTATGGTATGGTATGTGTGCGAATGAGTAGAGTAGAGTAGAATAGAGTAGAGTAAAGAGAGAGAGTCCTGAGTAAATAAGTATGTCGTTGGCGTGTTTAAAATGTAAATTGATGTTGTTTATCGTTTAATGAATGTCACAACGATTTACATATGTGTATGTGTATACTTATGCGTATGCATTTGTATTAGTATGTGTGTTTGTGTTTGCATAATAATTTTTTTTTTTCATTTTAACCTCAATTTAATATTTATATTGTGCGGCTTTATTAAAAATCTGTTTTTAAGCACATATCCTGTACGACTGTTTCAGTAAAAATTTGCCCTCTCTTTTCCACTGAAAATAATTGTGCATACAAATGTAAATACATATGTATGTGTATGTGTTGGTAAGTTTGGCAACTTTTTAAATATTAACATCGCGTGGGCCCACCTAACGCGGTAGGGATCTCATTATCCATGTTTACTCGCATTTATTCCACTTTGATGCATTGATTATTGGCTTTGCTTTGTATTGGAATTGGGAATTGGAATTTGAAATTGAAATCATGTTTTCAAATATTTATTTGCTCAAGTAAAACTTTAACCATAAATACGAGGGTTTTTAATTATGCGCGTTTGCATTAAGCTGAGGGTGTAATTTGTTGTGGGAGGGAAGGGGAAAAATTATGATTTATTGAATTCAATTGATTGAATAGTTTTATTCTAAAGCGCAAACTTCAATACTTATGTAATGAAGTTTTAGATGTCTTCAGTAGGTTTTCTTTATTTTTTATTTTAGTTCTTTACTTGCTTCTAACGAGTAGAAAACGTAATATGAACGTGGATTTCCTGCAATAATCAACAGATAATGTCATATAATCGACTTTAAACTGTAGGTCTTGCCACTCCTGTATAAAATTAAAACACACAACATCAGTGGTGTGAGAAGCTAGGTCGTAATCCTGACTAAAGGGTTGTAATGACCAATTATGTATGTACATATGTAATGTCATATAAAAATTAAGCGTCTTAAAATGTTTCAAAAACTATTGACTATACTTTAGGCGACCTATCGTTTCAAGAACTAATGAAGGAAAGTAAATAATGTTGGGCAGTAATACACCCACATCGCCATGGTCTAGTAGGTAGTGTGTTGGCTTATTAGACGAAAAGCCAGGGTTCGAGCCCCAGGTCAGACATCAAAATAAAATACAAAAAGTACTTCTTCGGCGACTTCCTCTCAGCAGATTTCTGGCAAAAACTCTGAGCGTAAATAAAATTGCCTTGAAAAATTTCTCAAAAATCTGTCATTCGGAGTCGACTTTAAATTGTAGGTCCCGCCACTCGTGTATAAAATTAACACACACAACATCAGTGGTGTGAGAAACTAGGTCGTAATCCTGACTGAAGGGTTGTAATGACCAATTATGTATGTTATGTATGTAGTAATACATCCACAGTAAAGAAAGGTATTCGTGACATTGCGATTTACCATTGGCTATTATCGGTATTTTTATCGAATACATACATACGTACATAATTGGTCATTACTCACACCACTTAAAAATATAAAAAAAAAAATAATTAATAAATGAGTGTCAGTGGGACCTACAGTTTATAGTCAATTCCGAACAACAGATTCTTGAGAAACTTTTTTGTGCCAAAAAAATATATTTTCATACTTGGTTTTTTTCCGCTAAAGAGGAGTAAATATAACTAATCGCACCATAGGGGAGATCGTCACTATACCTCGTGTGTGGGACCCTCACCCACTAAATCTCCCCCTTCTCTTTTGGACTCTTTGTGCCCACTCCGCAACAACTGTAGTATTACTTCGAAGTCCCTCTGGTCATTTGGCTTCTTTATATCCATATCCGCATCCGGATTGCGCAACAAAATCTGAGAAGGTGTTTAAACATCCATTCAAATTCTCTCATCCAAGTCAAATTTCTTAGATTTCAGTAAGGCTTCAGTGTAACTGGCTATGTTATTCGAATTTTCTTCGCTGTTCAGAAGTATATTGCAGAAGTTTTCGATAGTACTGATGCCGACTTTGGCCTCAAGATTCGTTCTTTCTAAACTCCATCTCACACAATTAGAGAAAGGGTGTTCCACGTCATCAATCGAAACATCATCATAAATGGAATTTGGTCGTGTCATGTTCCCCATTTTAAACAGATATTTAGAAAACTAACCGTGTCCGGATAACAAAAATAATAATTAACCTCATCAAATTTCCTCTCAATCTAGCGGGTAATATCCGGAAGAAGTTTTGCCGTCCATCTGCCACTTGTTTCAGTGTTCCATTTCTCTTGACAATGTTGTATGGTTGGCTTTCTGGCATCGTCGACATTTACTGTCTCTTACACCCTCTTCAGCTCGCTTGCCTGTAGACCTATAGGTATTACACCACTGATTACTAGTACTGCTGACTTACATACAGTCCTGTATACCGATGCTACCCTAAGTGCAGCGGTTCGTTGTACCGATGATACAATTGTCATTCTACAGTCGGCCTTTAATGCTTTTGTCCAGATCCCACTGCCGTTGGAGATCTGTTTTGTTCTGTTGGAAATGTCTGACCTGTGGTTTGAACTGAGGTCTCATGCCTAATCAGGCGACATACCCCTTTTATAAATATTTTTGTTCTTAATAGTCCGTACTGCAGCTTGTATTATCGTTATTTTCACTTGGAAGATGTTGCAGTGATCCAGTAGCCTTATAGATTGTGGTATGTTTCGATCGACACTGAAAATTTTTCTTCATTTGTGCTTCGAAATTGTTAACGAAGTGAAACCTCTCTATCCAGAATGGATGTTTTGAACTTCCGTAAGAAATTTTAATGCCATATCATGTTGAACAAAATTTCCGATAGCTCCAGAGGATTTAAAGTTCATTGAGTCTCCACATAATATGGTCTAAACAGCGCTCCTCTTAACAGCCTAAGGAAGTGTACTAGCAATGTGCTGAAATTTAAAACAACCTTTACAAAGAGCAATCTTAAGCGATAAATTAATGAAAATCTTCTTTTTGATGTGGCAAATTAAAAGTTTTTCTTTTTTTTTAGAGTTTTCTTTCTGAAATTTGTTTTTCTTTACAACTTAAATTTCTTTTCAAGTTTAAGTATCAGCTTCTTTATTTATTTATTTCTTTATCTTTCTCTTAACCTTCTTCACCCGCCAACTCTAAACCATATTCGACAACGATAATGAGAAAGACTTTTATTTGTCAGGTTTTGCTAGCAGCGTTTGCAGCTGAATTTTAATAGTTCAGTCACGTATAAATCATGACCTTAAGGTTGTTGTAACACCATCTCTAACACTCTCACCATCTTGTAACACTTTTTACCTCTCCTATACCTCCACTACTCTCCTGATACTTAAACTTTATATTCCCTTTGACTTTATTTTCTTCAATTTTTTTTTCTCCTTTTGCGCTGGTTGTTGTGGTTTGTTGTAAACATTGTTAATAAATTTTATTAAAAGCTTTACAACTTTTTTCTTTTTTGCTTTCGCTGAAACAATAAAAACGACAAAATAAACTTAAAACCTTATGTTGGCCAATATATTTTGAAGAAAAAAATTCAAAGAAAAACTCGTAAAAATTACAAGTGATCCTAAATTATGGTTTTTAAGAGTTTTTTGTTGTTGTTTTTTCTGTATATTGTTTTAAGCAACATCTTAAGATGCTTTTCAGCTGCTAATAAATAAATGTGAAAAAGAAATATTGTCTACAGTCAGGTGTAAGTTTGTTTATTAGGAAGGAAAAATTTGTCATTTAAAATAATTATTATACCTCGGGTCACTTTCGTTTAAAAGTTTAAAAGGATTTTTTAATAAAAGTAACCAAACGAAAATGTGGAAATTAATGTTCAATCCTCATACGACTAGCCTGAGTGGATCTACGACAGAAATGTATCTTACTTGATAAAACATTAATTACCCGATTCACGGATTTCAGCCTATCTTACCACATCTTTTCAGGCGTTTTTGCGACTTAAATGCCTTCGCCAGTTGATCACACCAATTGACGTCTGGACTTGATCGATTTGGTTAGGTTAGGTTAGTGTGGTAGCTTCCATACCAAAAGCTCACTTGAGCACGTATAGCGGCCCGCAAGTTCCAAGTTCCTCCGAACCAAGGAGGGAGAAGTTGGTCAGGGCAAGGGCTGCATATTTTTAAAGCACGACTACCCACGCTGGAAACCAGCCAGAAAGCTTGATAAACGAGGCTTTATCCTTGACATCATTGGACGATAACTCCGTCAAGCTGACAAGGGTTGGAAAGCCAAATAACCTATATCTGCACCTCGCAAGAGATGTGGATAACAGTCTCCTCTTCCTCAGCGGATGTGCACCCACGGCAGAAGCCGTTAAATGTGAGCCGCATTCTTTCCGAGTGTCTACACATAACACAGTGACCTGTAAGCATGGCCACTCGATCGATCGAGATGATGTTACGATCAAGTCCAAGTAACTGGTTGCTGCGCTTTCTATCCATTGAGGGCCAAGTGAGCCTAGCGGTGGAGCAGGACTGCTCATTGATCCAGGATAGGTTGGCGTCTCGGAAGAATTTCCGCGGGATGGCCAGCTTGAACGAGTTAAGTGGCATTCCTAAGTTGATTGAAGAGGATTCCGGAAGTAGTGCGCCAGCTCTAGCTAGATCGTCGGCTTTGCAGTTTCACAGAAGAAGGTTGAGGCAGGGGCGACATGATCGATTTGTTACTTTCAAGTCAGTTCTTACTTGGGACTTTTCTCTCAAATACTTGCTCCAGGATGCTGCATCTGTGCTTAATAGTTTCGTAAACCACAAGCAAAGCATGGAGAGGGTAAGCGATTTGCAGAGTATAAGTTTCATCGTAAGACAAAGGTCTCTGCTACTCAATTTCCAATTAATATCATGCATGCACCAGTTGGCAAAAGTGTTTCTAAGCTTAAACTCGAGGGTGTCAAAATTACTGCTAGTAACGGCGCTAAGCACAGCAGTAATGTCTTGCTTGCTACACTCTTCACAATCGAAGATTTATTTATCATAGGATTCTCAAACAGATTCAGAAGTATAATCTTGGAAACTGATGGATCAGGTCAGGTCATTATAAGCGTTCGGAAAAAGCACGACAAACAGTCGACACATTTAAGGGTTGTACGCATAGCTGCCAGATTTGACGATTTATCGTCGTTTTGACAATTTTGAGCTCCAAACGATTTTGACGATTTTTTTTGGTGCATCATTTATCTGGCATCTATAGTTGTACGGCATTCAACGTCAGTCACCATTAAAGGGTTCTGCTTAACAGTTTTTATTTTAATAGAAATTCTGTCCAACAGTGCATGAAGAGCGCACTACAAGTCTGCTTAAATTCCAAAGAAGCTCCAAAATATCGCAGAACTTATTCCTTATTTCGATAAGTCATTAAAAACGCTGTTAACTGTAATAATAACTGTTTTTAATGCATTCCGTTGTTTTAGTACACAAAAATCAATTTCAGTTCGCTGCAGCAGAGCAACGTTTTGTGAAAACTTATTCAATTTAAAATACTCATACGCTGCCGAGCACCGCATACATATCTGATTCCCTGAGAACTTACAGTGTATTCTTTTGAATTGAAACCCTTATTTATAATTAAAAACTTACGAAACATTAATTATTAAAACTTTAGTTTCACTTGAAACTATAAGAACTTGTCAGTTATTTTTTGTAATAATTTCTTTGAAACATTTTCCGATTCCTTAATAACATATCCTCCCACTTATTAATGTCGCTAGTAAATGACTTCATTTGTTAAAAGCAGAAATAAAACGTTTTACTTCTTATACGTACGCGTAATATAGGCAACGTCTGGTTAGAAAAAGTTTCTTTTATTTCGCATTTAGGATTTCTGTCACGTTACAACTGACGAATGTCAGAAATACGTATTATTTGTCATTAAATTCAAGTAAAACTTGTAAAACTGATTTGTTCTTATCAAGACTATAAATAAATGAATACAAAAGAAAGTTCGCTTCTTACACACAGGGTACTGCAGGTTTGAATTTCTTTTTCATTTATTATTTCATTTAAGTAGATTTTTCTTTAATAATTTTACAATAGATTTCTGGTCGATTGTTGTGTACGTAGTAATTGACAATATAGAGTGGACAGCAAAAGTTTTAGTACGACAATATATTTTTAGCAATTTCATGAATTTTAGCCAAAAGTATGTATACAAATTTATACATACTTAACATACTTAACATAACCCTTCAGTCACGATTACGACCTAGTTTCTCACACCACTTATGTTGTGTGTGTTAATTTTATATATGAGTGGTGGGACCTACAGTTTAAAGACGACTCCGAACGACAGATTTTTTTAGAAACTTTTGATGGCAATTTTATATACTCTCAGAGTTTTTGCCAGAAATCTGCTTAGAGGAAGTCACCGAAGAAATACTTTTTGTATTTTATTTTGATGTCTGACCTGGGGCTCGAACCCTCGCTTTTCGTCTGATAAGCCGACACACTACCTTCTAGGCTACGGCAACTTAAATAAAAAAAAAAAATTATAGTTTATGTATGTATTTTATTAATTTATTTCTGTCTTATTATAAAACAAACAATTTTTAAATGTTTTTTCATAAAACAAGAGAAAAATAAAGAAAAGTTTCAGATGACTCCATAGGTACCGCCAAGGAGAACCTTGAGTCAATTTAAAATTCAAAGGCATAATATATGAAAATGTTATCCCTTGTATTTGGTAGAATATCCCTTAAGGTTAAACACTCCATTTAAACCATTTGGTATTAAATGTACAAGTTTTGTTTAGTGTTTTATGGTGGCACCATGAGCAAGTTATTTCGGTTGACTTTTGCTTTCCGTTCTTTCAAATGATCTCCTAAATACTCTCTTGAAGTCATATCAGGACTTTGTGCAAGAGTATTAAGCCTGTGGGAACTTTTTTTGTCAAAATATATTGCCGTGGTAAGACTTTTGCTGTCCACTCTATGTACATACAGTATCGGACAAAACCTAAGCACCCCCTCAGTACATTTTTTTAAAATGATTATTTTTTTAAGAAAACAAATTTATTAAGATTTTATTTTTTATTTTTTTATTTATTTATATCCTTATTATTGAAAAACACAAACTTAAGGAATTCAGAACTCAATAAAAAAAAGTTATGATTCCAAATACATTTTAAGTCGCAAATATAAGCGGACAAAACTAAAGCACCCCCAATTTAAGGTACAGATAAAAACTATTGAAATTAATATTTCTTTACGAATCCTTTATTCTGGATGACACACGCACATCTTTTAGGCATAGAGGATGTTAAATTATTAATTATTTTAGGTGATATTGCTTCCCAGACTATTTTTGCGGCTTCAAATAAATCTTTTTTAGTTTTGCAATTTTCTCGGTTGATTTTTAAGTTAACGATCTCCCACAAGTTGCAGATTAAGTTAAGATCAATTGAGTGCAAGATATTCGATCAGCAGATCAATTATTTCTAGGCCAATTAAAAAGTTTTTGCAGATTGGTGGCACATCTCCTACTCATTCTGGAGGAAGACCACGGGAAACTTCGCGATATGAAGACTCCTGAATTAAAAGGACAATCCAAAATGATCCCACAGCATCTTCTAGCCACATACGAAATCGCTTATGTTTAAAAATTAGCGAAAGAATAATTCGTAGAAGGACGGTAGAGGCCGCATTATTCAGTCGACGACCAGCAAAAAAAAATTTTATATCGTCAAAAAATAAAAAAGCGAAATTTGAGTTCACCAAGGCCCATCTCCACTGGAGTGTCCAAATATGGAAGATTGTACTATTTCCTGACGAATCTAAGTTTAATTTAAAGGATTCAGATGGCATAAGACGATATGATGTGTTTCATGATATGAAAGGTTTTTTGCTGGTCGTCGACTGAATAATGCGGTCTCTACCGTCCTTCTGCGAATTGTTCTTTCGCTAATTTTTAAACATAAGCGATTTCGTATGTGGCTAGAAGATGCTGTAGGATCATTTTGGATTGTCATTTTAATTAAGGAGTCTTCATGTCGCGAAGTTTCACGTGGTCTTCCTCCAGGATAAGTAGGAGATGTGCTACCAATCTGCAAAAATTTTTTAATTAGCCTAGAAATAATTGATCTGTTGATCGAATATTTTGTACTCAATTGATCTTAACCCAATCTAGAACTTGTGGGAGATCGCTAACTTAAAAATCAACCGAAAAAATTGCAAAACAAAGACGATATATTTGAAGCCGCAAAAATAGCCTGGGATTCAATATCACGTGAAATAATTTATAATTTCACATCCTCTACGCCTAAAAGAATGGCATATGCCATCCAGAATAAAGGATTCGCAAAGAAATATTGGTTTCACTAGTTTTTATCTGTACCCTAAATTGGGGGTGCTTTAGTTTTGTCCGCTTATATTTTCGACTTAAAATGTATTTTGAATCATAACTTTTTTTATTGAATTCTGAATTCCTTAAGTTTGTGTTTTTCAATAATAAGGATATAAATAAATAAAAAAATATAAAAAAAAATTATTAATAACTTTGTTTTCTGAAAAAAATAATAATTTTAAAAAAATGTACTGAGGGGGTGCTTAGGTTTTGGCCGATACTGTATGTTGCTAAAAAGAAAAACAAGTTCGAAGAACCATGTAGTAAAACAAGAAAACAACTTTCAGGGAACCCATATACGAATTCGATTTTTCTTTAATTGCTTTAAAAGAAAAAACAACAACAATTTTTTTCTTCAAATAACTTTTAGTCACTGGTGATATGTGTTTTTAATGTTGAGACAAATATCTATGGGGGTTGTTTAATGGCCATAAAAATTATTTTTATGATCGTAAAAAGTTTTATAAAAAATTATAAAACTGTGAACTTTAAATACTTATTTACAATAATTTATCGATGTTGGTAGTCATTATAAGTCCCAATAAAAACTTTCTCAAAAAACTGTCGTTCAAAATCGATTTTGAACTTTAGGTTCCGCCACTCATGTATAAAAATAAGGCATACAACATAAGTGGTGTGAGAAGCTAGGTCGTCATCCTAGTTGAAAAGTTGTAATGACCAATTATGTATGTACGTATGTATGTTAATAGTCAGCCGGCTGTCAGCGCATTGTGTTCTAATAAAATGAACCCCAAAATAGTTTAGCAGTTGTATGTAAGTCTTTCAATAAGAAAGGGGTGTTCCAGGTACCTATCAGAGATCAGCAATGAATCGTTTTTTCGCTACTCATAAGTACTCATGACATTTTGAGTATGAATGAGTCAACAGTGTTGAAATTCGACTACTCTTATTCATTCGTACTCACTACAACATTGATTTATAAGTACAGTTTGCAATGAGTATGAGTACAACGTTGACATCAAACTTATAACATTCGAAATATATTTGATTCATACGCCTACTCATTTAGATTCATGAATTTAGAAAAGTACTTATAATACTCATAAATGATTCGAGTGATTCGAATCATGCATCAAAATTTACAGTCTTAGTTGTTGTTGCATTTACAAAAAAAGAAGAAAGAAAAGGACACATACAAAAAGCAAAGCAAACACTCAACCTTCTAGTGAGTATGTAGTGTTCGTACGCAAATCATACTGATATTCTGATGCTTGTAAATGTTAAGTCATGGAGAGTCGAAGTCAACAACATCATGCGTATTGTTAAGTGTGAGTACGATGAGTACATCAAACTTTGAATATGAGTAGTATGAGTATGATATTAACATAAGTACGAAGTCGTATTTGTATCAGGAATTATGAGTATGATTCGAATCTGTTCATCCTTTTGAATACTCATTGCTGATCTCTGGTACCTATCAAGTGGATGAACTGTATAGGTGCGGCACAACCATAGAACTTTCTGGTCAGTTTCTTTTCACAGTACGAACTCCTTTAAAGACCTGTGAGCTTAGAATTGGCAATGCAGTTATTGATTCTGTTATAGATTCTATTAGTCGGGAGGATGGCTTCGAATGCGGGTGGAATAGCGTAGCAAATCTGGCGAAAGCTAGATAGAGGCCTCATAAAAAGTCTGCTCAAACTCTGAAAAAGTACGTTCAGTTCAGTTTTGGTAGTCATTATTGGACGTTGGATTATGGACACTTATGGAAGACGCATTCATCTTGAACAAATGGGAAAGAACTTCTGTAGAAGCTAGAAAGGAGCCTGTTCTTTCACTACGTCGGAGAAAGAAAAGACTACTGGACTACTAATAGACTCAGATTTAGATGTCGTATCAAAAGCAATTGAATCGCTAATGATTTCGCTAATGATTCCACACGAATGTAGCAAAAAACGCGTTTTCTCTGTTTAGGTTTGTATGTTTCGAAAAATTACTGTGATGGAGTAATTTAGAGGTCGGATCCAGGGCTCAAAACAAAAAACGATAGAAAAGTAAAGTCTGGTTTCTGGGCCAAAGATCTTGTTCTTGAATACGAAGATAGTGTATACCTATCTTCTCATAGCCACACTCATATGATCGAAAATTTAAAACGGAATATATAATGGAATGTGAGTAAAAGCAACATGAAGTTGGTTGAAGTTAATTAAAAACACATAAGTTCTGTTCTGATAAGCAATGTCGCATAAGAAGTTGATATAGTCTGCTCTTTTGCAGGTCTTAGTATTTAAATAAAAATTACAAAGAACGTTTTTTAGCTCACAATAATATGTCGTAATAATTTTTTTGTTAGATTAATTTCCCTGTAAAAGCAATTTCATAACTGACTGTAAAATTTGGAATATTACTTCCCGGCGTACAGTCCTTCGTAAAGAAATTTCTTCAAAGAAGTCTTAAATTTATGTGTTTGGCCATACAATGTGAACGTTGCATGAAACAACCCATGTACATAGTAATGCGTAAATAAAAATGAGATGGGATGGGATTTAGTCTTTGAAAATGTTCAACTTCTACACATAGAGGTGACTTGGTGTAGTGGTTGTATTGCTTGGCGAAATATTTATTTTCCTTACAAGAATCCATTCTGCCAACCTAACGCAATATCGCTAACGAACATCATAGATAGCTCATTAGAGTGACCTCTTAACAAGAAAGTAGAACGTAATAATTGTACTTCCTTAGAACTATACTTTCTAATACAACAATTGAATACATTTTCACACAAGTTGTTGTTTTTAGACAATAACAGATGGCAGCCCTATCAATCTCGAACCTGCTATAAAAGACCAATAACCTGCTTAGTTGGAAAAATTTGGCTAGTGGAACTGAAACACCCCAATGTTCGGATGATTTGAAAAAAGAAAAATCACATATTAAAAGAAGAAGTAAATTTCGATTAAAAAAGTATAGTGAAATTGCATTTGAAAAAACGAAATTAAAACACTCTGCAGATTATTCGAAAAAAAAAATCAAATTTGACGCTATTTTTCGTACTAAAAAAAATTCAAATCCCGTGTACCATAATAGACAACGATGTTAAGCTATATAAAAAAATTGTTTTTGGCCAAAACTTTAATTTCCGCCATAAAAATTATTTCTTCTTTTGCTTTGCAACGAAAACGAAAGTTACCAACTTTGGAAAAATTTTAAATTTACAACGACGATCATAGAAGTTTGTTTCTTGACTGAAAATTAAATTGAAAATGTAGGCTAAAATTATTATTATTGTTGTTGGAACACACACACATACATACATTCAAACATTTTATTTTATTTGATTGCCAGCCATTATTATTGCTGCTGTTGTCGTTTGGGCTTCTGGTTGGTTGGTAAAGCCCTGTCTACAGTATGTATGCGCATATAAAATGACTTGGAAAAAAGTTGTATTTTTCTCTGTTTTTGTTTTTTATTAAAAGTTTTCCTTACTCAATTGCTGGTATTTTACATTTGTTTTAATGTTTTATTTTTTTTGTTTTTTTTTTGCTTGCCATTTTAATATTTCAATGTTGTCTCAGAAATCCTTTAAATTTTGTATGTTTACATTTCAATTTCTGCTTGTTTTGCTGGCATTTTGTTGGTATTTGCTTATCCCTCTGTTTTTGACAAAAGTAGACCAAGGCTTAACGAAGAATAAAAAAATTAAAAGAAATTTAACAAAACTTAACCAAATTTGAGTCAAAATTTAATTATAAAATGAGAAATAAAAAACAAATAAACAGATTAACTTTAAGTTTAAGGCTGAACTTTTATTTGCTTGCTACGTATTTAAATAAATTTAAGTTAGAATGCTACCCACGATCTTCTTAACTTTATATACAGCTTGTGGTGACAGTTCAGCAATGTACACAGGCACTCCTAATGTCTCATTATAACAGCTGTGACGTTCCTCAGAAGGAGTCTAGTTAGGTTGAAAGCAAATTTTGTTTTGCAAATATCTCTAGAGAGACAGATTTGTCTGCTCTATCTTTGCAAATGAATAAAGGTTTGCCCCTCTTTAGAAAAATGCTTGCCTCATGTATGAATTCATTCCATATTTCTATTGCATCAATTCTATTACCTGTTAAGGAAACTCATATCAGGATAATTGTCCAATGTTTCGTTATCTTCTCCAGATACACTCGTCATTCTTGGACAATTTTAGATGGGTTTATCGATATACTTTGATATCGAATTTGTATAGCAGTTAGCCATGAACATGCGATATATTTCCAAAAGAGAAGTAATAGCTACAGACACTGCAGAGTTAGGGCGCATGGTGCATTTCATGACTGTCCTAAATCAATTTAAAGACTCTCTGTTAATCAATTATTTGAAGAACTACTGCTGCTGTCAATGGGACTAATCTCTTCAATTGCTGGTGAAATTAGTCTTAAATCGGTAGCACATGTGAATAAAAAGGGTGAAATAGCTCGTATTAAATCACTAAAATTGAGGATTGAATTTAAAAGTAGTATGGGTATGGATAAAGACTTCGGACTGAGGAATAATTTCAGAAGCAAAAAATTTAATGTCATAAACCATTCCTATATTATATAATATTAGGAATATAGGAATGAAGTCGCCGTAGTGTAGCGGATTCTGTTGTTCAACCCCTGGTACAGACATCTCGAACAAATACGAAAAAGTATTTCTTTGGGAACTTCCTCTTAGTAGTTTTTTGTAAAAAAACTCTGAGAATAAATAAAATTGTCATGAAAAGTTTGTCAAAAATATTGTCAAAAACACATACAACATGGGTGACGTGAGAAGCTATATTGTAACCCTGACTCAAGGGGTGTAATGATCTATAAAGAAGGTAAGTAAAGGAATTCACAAGGCTTCATCCCGCCTTCCTAGTATTTCTTTACTGTGTTTCAGTTTCATTATTCAAGTTTTATCAGCTAATCAGGTAAGTGGTCTAACATAACACGCCCTTGAGTACTAGGATTGTCATTTGTCATGGACAACACTCTCTCCGAAAATGTATCGGCTTATTGCATTGGGTATATTTGTTAGGGACTTTGCGCACAGAGTTCTACTCTTTTCATTCGATATTATTCGTCGTTTGGAAGTCGGATAGTTGTGAATGTAATTTTGTGACATTTTATTTTGACTTAACTGCTTGCATTGTCGTGGAAGCATTAATTGTTGTTTAATTTCCTCTTTCAGATTCTGATCACATGGTTTGTGTTCGTCTTTCCTCTTTTAAAGTCAATAATATTTGTATGCTAAGGACAATAGTTCAGATTAGATGGGCTAGAGGACTTGTTTGAATTATGATACAGCAGATTGGATTCCTTAAGCTCACTAGAAGCTTTCTGCGATGAATAGAATACACAAAGACCATTTACGTGTGGTACATAGGGTTATAACTGATCATTGTGTACAAGCGAAGAAAGTAGATCCTTTATCTGGCGACACCTTAAACATAGTATAGAAATATTTAAAGAATTATGCGTAACATTTTATTGACAAGTTGATATGGCTTCAACTAATGTCCGGAAGTTCATAGTTACTTAAACCGCAAATTATAAACAATGGATATCTCAACGCTCTATCTTATTGCAGTACCGAATATCAGTTGATACATACATACATACATGATTGGCCATTACAGGATTATGGCCTAGCTTTTCACACCACTCATGTTGTGTGTGTTAGTTTTATATGTGAGTGGCGGGACCTACAGTTTAACGTCGACTCCGAACGACAGATTTTTGAGAAACTTTTTCATGGCAGGTTTATTTACTCTCAGAGTTCTTCCCAGAAATCTGCTGAGAGAAAATCGACGAAGAAATTTTTTTTTTTTCATATTTCGTCTTGATGCCTGAACTGGGATACGAACCCGGGCTTTACGTCTACTAAGCCAACACACTATCTATTAGACTACGGCGACATAATATTAGTTGATATTGAGGATTATTTATGGATTTATTGTAACATATTCTAAAAAAAATGTGGTTTGATTCAAAGTCAATTTTGGCTTCGGTAATGGCAGCAATAATTATGTGTTGGATGTCCAGGCGCTCAGACTTATAAGAGAAGCATTATTAATCGAGAGCATCGACTTCATCTGACATCATGCAAAAAATATCAGCAGTATTTGGGCATAAGCTCCAAGAGCTATAAATACTTTGAAAAACCATATCAAATAATCAAATCTGTCCTACAGAATCTAAATTATATTGTAAATCTTGCCACTTATGGGTTGTAATCCTGACTAAGGGGCTGTAGAGGTCAATAATGTTTGTATACATGTACAGAATTTGTTTATGTTTGGATTATGAATCCTTTAATTCCGATTTGTTTCTCTATTTCTAAAAAATTTGATTTTTTGATTCTGTTGTAGTTTAAAATAAATATATGGTTTGAATTGCAACTTTAAACGTTTGTAAATTCCTATACCACTACTTCCATACGTGCACTGGTATTTTTATTTGAATTTCTTATATTTGTTTTGCTTTTTGCAAAAAAAGCTGCATAAAACCGTTCTCCTTCTCCTGTTTTTTAATTTCTTAATTAAGTAAAGTAGGTCTCTTTACGTAATATTTGTATGCGGGGGTATGTATTTGCCGGAAGAGTCAAAAGTATTCAAATGAATGCTTATAAACCCACTAGCCAGCCAAACAGTCAACCAAGCAACAATTCGAAATGCCAACAGTATAGTACAGTACACTGTCACAAATTCTATTTGGTTGTGGTGTTTCTTTTTAATTTTTTTCTCTGTTTGTTTACAGTATATTTTTGATTGTGTCTGGTGGTGCATGGTTCCATTTTAAGATACTTTTTTTTTTGGGTTAAAATGCTCTTTTTTGTTTCTGTGGTCATTTCGTTTTCGTTTTTTTTTTTTGGCAAAATTGTTGAACATTTTTCTTACACTTATTGTACCCAAAATAAAAGTTGTGACTGAAATAAGAGCGTATGAAAGGGATGACAGTACGAAGAGGAAAATGTTAAGGGTCAAGAGCAGTTAGAAGACGATTTATTTCTGTACGAAAAAAAATTTAATTTGGCATAACGCTTTAACAAATGTGGCAAAACTTTATTAAGTTACTTTTTCATAATAGGAATGTACGAGGGCAGCTTCAAAATTAGACAACCTAAGGTATACATATATGTACATATACTGTAGTCTTCTTCCTAACAATATAAAACATCAGCTCTATATTGATCTGAGAAAGTTTCTTTGTTTGCAACTATAAAATATAAGAACGTACGGTTTGCAGAGACGAATACTCGTACACAATAGTTGCCGACGATTAAACACTCTACACTAACAGTTAAGAGCAGGCTGGTACTGGAGAAACGTCGGGAGAGTGTGCCGATGTAAAGAGATGAGGAAGCCGGGCATGGAATGTGTTCCAAAATTGCACACAATATAACAATCGAAGCGTATTAACGACTATAAATGGCTTGGCAAAACTTTATCACAATGAAACTAAGTTTTGGCATAACATGGTAACAATTTATGAGACACGGCTTACTACTGGATTAAGAGAATTGTATTCAAAAAGGGCAGATGCAGTTGCAGAACACAGTGGAAAATTATATAGGATCCAATTTGGTTCGTTTAAACTTTATGAGCTGTGGCAAAAGTGTGTTGGAAAGTTTACAGCTGGAAAATAGAGGGGTTAAGTAAATTCGTAAACTTTTAGACGATGGTTTGATCTCCTTGTACACAGAAAAGTAGGGAATCATTAGAGACAACAGAGCAAGCCATGACTGAATCAGTTCAAATGCATCTCCAAATGATGGTACATATACTCTCTAATATTTCTTGTTGGATTTTTAATGCCTGGTAAACATTTTTTCATTGGTATACTAAGGTCATCTTCTCTGAAAGTTATAAGCATACTTCACCAAAACACGATTCAATTTTTTCATCCTATTTTTGTTTCAAAGCTGCAAGCGACACAAGTTTAAGTTTTCAATAATTAGAGTCATGAACTGTTGCAAGACCTTCATCCCCTACGCTATCATTTTTTATTTTTGAAGCAGGTTTCGTTGAATTCTTTGTATGTATAGTTGATGATGTGACATATGTTAGTTTTTCGCATATCACACTCAAATAGCTGTTTGATGGCAATTTATTTCTTATAATCTGACCACTCATGATGCTGCACAATTTATAATTCATAAACCATGAGGTAAAGACGTGATACGCTTCTATTCTTCTATTAGAATGAGTGGGGTCAATATTTATGCACCTACTAGTTATATGGAAGGAAGCCAATAGAATTGAATACCCCACTCTTATTAATGAGATCTTCGGCATATTCCGTAGACTTCGAAGCACTAACCTATACAGAAGAATCGAGATAGTTGAGTGGTATTAACAGTAAGGTTACATAGTACTTAATAGATTGTAATTTTTATTGTGTGCTGTAAAATTTAATGAAACATTTGCAAAAATTTTGTTTTAAATTTTTAAATTTTCCTCTGTTTAGATTTAGTTATTAGATGTTTTTTTTTTGCAAAGTTTATTTTCTTTCTCTTTCTATATTTTTGGTATTGTAAATAGAGTGTGTAACACATTTTTAAATTTTCAATGGTTTGTCTAAGTGCTGAGCTGTGTATTTAGTTTATTATCAATACAACTGTGGACAACTAATTAGCTATGTTTGAAGTTCTAATTTTTTAAAATTTATTTCAATGAATTAAAGCATACATACATACATATATACAAAATCGATCATCTCTCTTTACTTAGGATTACGACCTAGCTCATCACACCACTGGTGTTGTGTGTGTTAATTTTTATACATGACTGGTGGGACTTAAAGTTTAAAGTCGATCCCGAATGACAGATTTTTGAGAAACTTTTTCATGTATTAAAGCATAGTCTCATAAAAGAAGAACAAAAACATAATTCTCTACATTGTATTGGTATTCCAAATAAAATTATTAAAATTTATGAGAAAGTAAGAAACACTCTTTAATACATACTGCAATATCTAAAGCTTGACAAGGATATCTGCCATTCCTGTTTGTTGTTCTAATTGTGGTCAATGCAATAACAAGATGTGCACACGGTACGCACTTAAAATAATAAAAAATTATTTACGGAAACTCTACCCTATGGCCGTTTGACGTTGCAGAGAATAAAACTTTGTTTTGTTTTGTTCTTGCTGACTTACTTAATTTTAAGTAATCCTGCACTCAATATTACGACCTAGCCTCCAACACCACTTATGTTGTGTGTCTGTTTCAGTTTCACCCATAAGTAGCGGGACCTACAGTTTACAGTCGAATTCGAACAACATATTCTTGAGAAACTTTTTCATAGCAATTTTATTTACTCTTAGAGTTTTTTGCCAGAAGACTGCTGAGAGAAAGTTGCCAAAGAAATATTTTTTTAAAATATTTCCTTTTGTTCGAGATTTTTGACTTGGGATTTGAATATGACTCGCGTCTAAAGAGCCCACATACTACCTACTAGACTAAGGCTACTTTGTTTTGTTTCTTTCTCATAGATTCCTATGTATCTGTTTGTGTAATTTCAGTTTACCGTATGATATGTGTATTTTGTTGTTGTCTATTTGACTTGTTTGCTTATTTTCTATAAGCTTGCTTTGTATATTCGTTTCTAGAAACATAATAATTGTAATAATGTAATCCTGATAGGTCGTATGGTTGTGATATTCATATTAAACGCCATAGCAAACATAAAAGTTCATTATTTCGATCTCTTAAATAAAAATTTTATAAACAATCAATACATTTCCAACACAGCTCAAGCATAAACAATAAATTCATCAACAGTGTGATACTTTTTCATTGTTTTACATGCCGAAATGAATTAATGTTTCTGTTTAGTTGCGACAAACTGTTGTTCTATCTGAGTACGTTCACAAGTGCTTATTTATACGCAGCAAATGTTATTCTATAAATACCAAACGCATACATACGCACTCTTCATGAGTTCACATGCATTTAAAAATATTTAAATTATGGAGTATGCAATACGACCATTTAAATGCATCTGTATGCTATGTATGTATATATATTGTATAACTGTATGTGGGTATGTATAAGTGTTTATATTTTATTTTGTTTTGTTTTCTCTTATTTTTTATGTTTTTGTTGTTGTTGTTGTTGTTGTTGCAAGGGCTGCTGTTAAGCTGTAAAACTAATTTTGTGGCCATGTCCATTTAAATAATTGTTAAAGCTTTTAATTTATTGTCATGCGTGTAAGTGTAAGTATGTATAAGTGTGTAAGTGTGCGTATGTATGTATATTTAACAGGATGGATGTGTATGTTGAAATAACAAAACATTCAATGTGTGAGTATGTATGTTAGTAAGTGTCACAGTGTCATTTGCTTGTATTTTTATACACACATATGCATGTGCAAATGTCAGAGTGTTTGTATTCTCGTTCGTATGTTAAGTAAGGTTTCAATGCAAGTGCGTGTGTGTATGTAAGACTTTTTGTTGTTTTTGTTTTTAATTTTATTCTCGTTCTGCATTTTTGTGCTCCAGATTAAAAGGAGACTAAAACGAGAAACAAACTTAAATGGGTGACATTTTCGTACAGAATATTATTTATCAGTTGAAATGAGGAATTTTTTTCTCTTTTTTTTTGCATGCGTATGTATTGTTATACTCTTTTGGTTTTTTAAATTACTTTTTAGCTGGTGTGTGGGTGTGAGTCCGCATATGTGGACGTGCGGCTGTATATGTATGCATGTGCATTAAATAGTTTATTTAACACAAATTGTTGAGAAAAAAGAAAAAAGAAAACATTACGAAACAATTCATTACAGATCTCTTTTCCCACAGATTTTACGGAATTAACAGTTTAAAGAGATTTGTTGAAAATGCAAAGGAAATAATTTTTTGTTAATGAAATTTCTCTCTCTTTTTATCAAATCAGATTGTCACGATGACATAAAGAATTATGAGGTATTTTTCAACGACAATTGGCAATTAAATTGAAAAATTAAAGTTTATATAATGGAGTTGAATGGGTTGTTTGTTTTTTAATAATTGCTGTGTTGTATGTCTATTGGTGGCATCAGCAAAATCATAGTAATGCTCTCTATTTGGTGCAACCACAAGGGTCCAATCTGCTACGAGCTAGTGAAATCGGAACAGACGATCACAGGAAATATACACCATAATATAGACCCAACTTACTTACTTATTTAATTGGCCATTACAGCCCTTCGGTCAGGACTACGACTTAGCTTCTCACACCACCCATATTGTATGTGTTAATTTTATCCAAGAGTAGCGCGGCCTAGAGTTTAAAGTCGATTCCGAATGAAAGATTTTTAAGAAACTTTTCATGGCAATTTCATTTCTTCTCAGACTTTTTGCCGGAAATATAGTGAGAAGAATTCGCCAGATATCTGGCCTGGTGTTTGAAGCACGGGCTCACGTCTAATAAGCCTACACACTTCCTACTAGACTACGTGGACTTCTTAACTTAATTAGCTGAAAAAAATCTTGGTTAAAGAAACTAAAACTAGAAAGAAATTTGATGAGGACTATACCCAAACTACTAATCCTAGTCGAATGACATATCATTCACTCCCTCTCATGAATAAAAGATTGAGATTTTATTATCAATTCAATGCATGCATAATTGGTCATTACAACCCTTCAATCAGGATTACGACCTAGCTTCTCAAACCACTTACGTTGTGTGCGTTAATTTTATACATGAGTGGCCTACAGTTTAAAGTCGACTCCAAACGACAGATTTTTGAAAAACTTTTCATGTCAATTTTATTTACTCTCAGAGCTTTTGCCAGAAATCTGCTGAGCGGCACTCGCCGAAGAAATATTTTTTTTATATTTTCGGTTTGATGTCTGACCTGGGGTTTGAACCGTGGTCTAATAAGCCAACACACTACATACTAGACTACGGCGACTACAATCAATTCAATGGGTTCATAAAAAAAATTAAAACAAACTAACACGTCGAATTAAACACTACTTTCCAGATATTGTCTATAGAGTACGATTCTTTCACCATTAATGTGGAGCTTGGTTTGAGATCAACCCCTAGGCAAATTGTCTGCTGAGCGAGTTGTCTACTAAAGGTATAAATTTAGTTCTGATGGCTAGAAGAGATTGGTCTTCAGAATGAATCCGGGGAAGACCCCAATAGTAGCATTTATTAGAAGAAGAAAACTTCCTAAATTGTAAAATATTCGACTCCATGGCATGACAGGGTTATATAGAGAGCATGTCAAGCAAGACCAGGCATACAGGTCAGGCCAATAGTGACCTGCACAGCCATAATTTGGTAAACAGAACAAACCTGAAAGCAGTTTAAATGGGAGATGGATAGCATATAGAGAATAGGGTGCGTTGATATATTCAGGGCAATAAAAATTTATGCTACAGCATCACTGCAGACTCTGTTGGATTTAAGTCTGTTGCCTATGGCAATAAAGACTAGAGGCTTTAGAGACTATAGTTAGTATAATTGGAGACGAGTTAAATATGATTTTTATTAATTCGTAAAGTGAAATCGTGATCTGATAAATCGTCTTTTTGACAGCTCCGTTTTTAATTGTCCTCTAAGCAAAACTGGTATAAATTTGAGAAATGCTGCTCAACAAATCTTATTAACGAGAATGAATGGAGTAATTTGGAGGTTAGTCTTTTAAATGGGGGAACATTCTGTAGTATATGGATACATAAAGGGCAAATAATGCAGCAGAATCAGAAATATTGGACCACAGAGTGAAATATTCGGAGCTCATGGTGAAACTCTCAAGTATCTTCAAAGCAAAAGTTCATGCATTCCACAGATATGCACAATTCAAGTTGAACTGAGACTACAAGAGTGGAACAAAGCAATAATATTTGACATTCAGTCCGAAATCAGAACACTGGCTAATATGATAAGCATTTCAAAAGGTTCTATTGACGGAATATGAAAGTTAGCTTTGTTTTTTCAATTCGCCTTATGTATAAGATCGCCGTAGTCTACACACTACCAAGGTGTTGGCTTATTAGACGTGAGGGCACGGCCAACCAAACTAAGTATGAAAAAGTATTTCTAAGCAGATTTGTGGCGAAAACTCTGAGCGCAAATAGAATTGTCATGAAAAAGTTTCCCAAAAATCTGTTCTCCGGAGTCGACTTTAAACTGCAGGTCCCACCTCAAATCTATAAAATTAACAGACAACATATGTAAGTAACGTGAGAAGCATTTTTCCAAATCTGTCGTTGATTCTTTGTTGGATTAGATAATTTTAAAGCCGTACTCTTACATTAACTGCGAGCGAAAGCTGAAGACTTACGTGAATTGCTATTACAGATCTACAGTTGCAAAAGTTTTCGCATGACTTAAGGAGTTTAAATAAACGCAGTGTTCAGAATTTGGAAGTTTTCTTAGAACAGAATTGAGAAGATTCGGCTTATAATTCTTACAGCATTCTGTAGATGCTGTAGATCACGTCGCCACTACACTAAAAAATGAATTGTGGTAAGGAAAATGAAGAATACAGATATGAATCTTATATTTTTGTCTTCTTTACATACGACTTTTGCGGCTAAAGAAGGAATTCTCTTTGTAAAATGCCTGTGGAATGTATGTGTGTACAAAGTCAACATATTAAAAAACTTGTTTAAGATAAAGAAATAAAAATATTTCTGCGTATATGGAAAATGATTTTCATGAATTCATATTCATATTAATTTTTTATTTTTCTTGGAAATGTTTGTCGCTTAATCTTAAGTAAATAGAAATGGAAACCAAGAAAAATTTCTTGCAATTTATTTCGTCCCTTGCCTTCTTCATATTAACCATATATGCGTATACGTAATATGTTTATGAAGTTAAATTATGTGAATTACTCATACGTTTGGGTATACTCAGTGAAATATTGTTTGTCACAGCTACAGTGTAAGTTCAGTTGAAGGGATATTGAAAATAAAATTGGAGTTTAAATGTGATATACTGTTCGTTGTAGCAGAGTCTGCTGTACAAATACAGCAATTTAATCATAATACACGTCTGCATGAAAAGTTTTATTTACATGAACCTTTCTCTCGGTAATATGTAGTAGGTATGTATACATGGAATACATGGAATTATGACATGAATGTGTATGTGAATGTAAATGTACAAGTGTATGTAAATGTTAATCTACAAGGTTAATAGTTTCTAAAAGTATTTCTGTAAATTATAATGTTACTGACGACTTTATCGTCTGTTGACTGAGTGTGTTTGTTTGTTTGCCGGCATGTATGTGATGAATAAGAATTAAATTTTTTTTGTTCTGTACTTTCGTTTCTTCGCTCGTTTTTTTTCTTTTCCACAGAACCCCCATAAACGTGTGTCTATAAAATATGTAAATACACCACAACCATTACCAACATAACCAACACTGCCGCTTATATCCTGTCTGAGTTACAGAAGATGGTCTACTCTTTTCCTCCTGTTGGGTTTTCCACTCTTTTTTTTTGTCTTCTCTTTAACTGTAAAAACCAAGTGTGCAAATGGAAACCAACTTAATTTATTTATGTAATCCAAACGTAAAACAACCGAAATCCTAAAAAATGTAGTAGTACTCACACATACACACCTTTAAAGTCAACCTTAACCACAACGACCGGAATATATTGTATTTTATGTAAATGACACATTAAGGTGACAAAATAAGTTGAAATTTAATGTCTGCATTAAAAAGGGATTCAAATTTTCTTTTAAACTTGTGTGCGCGTATTTATATGCAGCAAGTTTTTAAGCGAGTTTACAAGAAATTGTTACGCTTTTTAGCTGTAACAAAAATTTGAGTTATTTTGCCATATGTTTGGCTGGAAAAGTTTCATTAGATAGCCTCAGTTTTCCTTAATTTTGAAGATGTTTAAGGGAAATTTCTGCATGTGAAAACTATAAATAAAGTCGATATGTAAGAAATTTAGAAAAAAATATATGGAAAGCGATCTCGAAATTACATGAAATTGTCTTCAATTTTGAAATTGATATCCTTTTGCTTCAATATAGTTTTCCTAGAGATATTCAGTTGCTTTGGTGCTCTGTTTATAGTAAAAATGGGCCAGGTTTTTTTATTCAATGGCCATCTGTATATTCGGATTCCACATCAGTTTTCCTTTCTATTTTTTATTTTTCTCATTGCCTTTGTTTTAGTTTCATTGAAGCAAGATTTTCCAAATAAGCAATTCCCCAATCGTAGTATGATATGCTTGTTGTACTTCATTGCCTGCAACATCGTCTGAGAAAGGGTTGTAGTATTAGGTTGTTGTATTGGATATATTGATGAGTAACTTGGTTTACTGAACCCTTATCTTCCTTATCAGCCTTTTTTAATTGTTTGGTGGTGATGTCGAGTGTTGGGAAAATGGTTTCTGAACAGATTACTGACTTACTTAAATGATTTTTATATCCCTTTAATCAGAATAATAACCTAGCTTTTAAAACCACCTATGTTGCGCGTGATAATTTTAGACATAAGTGGTGGTGGACTTATAGTATAACGTACACTTCGAACGACAAATTTTAAAGAAACTTTTCATGGCAGTTTTATAAAGGGCTATCCATTTTGTGGTTTCAAAAGTATGGGACTGGAATTCGATATCTGTCAAACTAAGTTGTGAAACCAATTTTTTTTTTTCAGTTGAAAGTCTGACATTGACGAAAATTATCAAAACCTACTACAAAAATGGTGATTCTGCCACAGCCACGTATCGTGCTTTAAGAGGAGATTATGGTTTACATAATCGCCCAACTACGCAAGCAATTGGCAAAATTGTGAAGAAATTTGAAGAGACTGGAGTGGTTACAAATATTGAAAGGCCTGTGGATCATCGTTTCGATCGTTCCGCTGAAAATATCGCTATTGTAAGTGAAAGTGCTGCCAAGGATCCGAATGTGTCGATTCATCGTCGTTCTCAGGTATTAGGGCTGTCTTACGGCACATTATGGCGTATTTTGCATTTAGATCTGCATCTACATCCATATAAAGTCAAGCTCACGCAACAACTGAAGCCAGCTGACCATTCACAACGTCGTATATACGTGTAATGGGTGCTTGAACAACAGGCGGTGGACGGCAATTTTTCGAACAAAATTTTCTTCAGCGATGAAGTACATTTCACACTCGGTGGGTATGTTAATAAACAAAATTGTCGTATTTGGGGTTCTGAGAATCCTCAAGTAATTGAAGAGAGGTCATTACATCCAGAAAAAGTCACTGTTTGGTGCGCTCTTTGGTCCGAAGGTGTGATTAGATCTTACTTCTTCGAAAAGGACGATGGAACGACTTTCACCGTCAATTCGGAGCGTTATGGTCATATGATAACCGACTTTTTTGCCTGCTATTGAAGAATACGACTTGGAGAATATGTGGTTTCAACAAGATTGTGCCACATACCACACAACTCGAGCGAATATGGATTTATTGCAAGAGACATTTCCTGGCCGCGTAATTTCTCGTCGTGGCGATATCAACTGCCCACCAAGATCATGCGATTTGACACCATTGGACTTTTTTTGTGGGGCTACGCGAAAGACCGTGCAGATAAACCTTCAACTCTTAAGCACTTAAAAACCAACATTCGTCAAGTTATGGCTGAGATACCGCCCAATATGTGTCAAAAAGTGGTGGAAATTACCTCAAAAGAATCAATGCTTGCAACACTTCGCGTGGAGGTCATTTAAATGATGTAGTCTTTCACACATAATGTCAACGTTCAAACTGTACAATAAAAAAGAAATATCATGAAAAAAATATTTTATATGCGTTTTATTTACGTTTAATTTTGAAACCACGAAATGGATAACCTGCTGGTTGCTGTCAGAGTTTTTGCCAGAAATCTGTTGAGAGGAAATGGCCGAAGAAATATTTTCTTCATATTTCGGTTTGTAGGGCTTTGCCCCGTAGCCTCACATCTAATAAGCCAACACACTACCTACTAAACTACGGCGAAGTAAGTTTTTTGAAACTTTTGCTATCCACTATATCAATGCCATCGTATATCCCATACAGAATGTATCTAGCATATGAGCAATACTGTACTTTCCAAGAAGTGGTGGTTTATTTTTATCACTCACTGTCATTTTCATATTTAAAATAAATAAAAAAATAAAATGAAAATAAAAATAAAAATAAAAAGACAACAGAAAATAAAAGAAAATTGTTAAGTATTTCTCAAATTGTTTAAATATGTCTCGCTTGAGTCTATTGTCTACATTGGCATTTATATGAACAACCGGGTCAAATCATAAATTCCACCATAAAATGGTTGTAAATTTTTGGCAAAAATATGAAAAATATGCTAATAAAAGTACCCCCAAAAATATATATAATTTGCATATATTTCTTCGAAATTGTTTTTTATTTTTATTATTATTGTTGTTTTTGTTGTTTTCTGGCATTTGCAAAAATTTCATTTAAATTTTGTTTCGACAGCAAGAGACGGAGCAGAGAAATTTTCAATTTGATTGTAGAAAAGATACAAGAGAGAGAGAGAATATAAAAAATATTAAGATGAAGCTGCCGTAATCCTTAAGCAATCATAAAAAGGTTGAATCTAAATATAAATGAATGAATTATTAAGCTCTTGAGAAATCTTTACAAAAAAAAAGGTTTACTTATATTTCTAATTATCATACTTCAAAGAATTTCGATAGTAATTGTAACCAAAATCATAATCATGTAAATATCGGGTGGGCCATCTATCGGTTTTAATTTGAATCATCGGTTATTTCGAATCTGACAATACTTATGACATTCTATTCTGTCACAAAATTCAGTATATTATCTCCACTGAACGTAATGAATCGATTTACGCTTGAGCAACGTAGGGATTTATTAGGCCAACGAAAGACTGCAAGATGATGTCGATTTCCCAAAAAAAAGCATCTTTTCGGATGAAGCTCATTTTCATCGTGGTGAGTACGTTAATAAGCAAAATTACTGTATTTGGGGCTCAGAAATCCACACATGTTATTACAGGAGCCAATGCACTCATTACGAGTGACTGTTTGGTGTGGTTTATGGAGCGGAGGCATCATTCGCCAATATTTCTTTGAAAAGAAGGACGGCGCAAGCATTACGGTCAATGCAGATTTATCGCACCATGATAACCGAATGTTTTGTACCCACTCTTTATGGTATTGATATGAAGGAACTTGCCACACATCTCATGCCACAATCGATTTATTACGTCAAACGTTTGATGGTCGTTTAATTAGCTGAAATGGTGATGTTAGTTGGCCGCCAAGAAGCTTCGATTTGACAGCGTTGGACTATTTTCTGTGGGGTGCCGTTCAAGAAAATTGTTATGCCGACAAACCAGACAATTCAGCATTTGAAAGCCAACATTCGTGATGTCATTGCTGAGATTCGACACCAAACACTTGAAAAAATGCACGATCGAATGAGGTCTTTAGAGGCCAGCTGCGGCAACCTTATAAACGAAATAATATTCCATTTCTAACCGGAACAATTGCACTTCACAACAAAAGAATAAATTTGGAAAAATTTCAAACCGTTTTTGTTTATTCATTGTATTTTAAAATTTTAAACTTTTAAATGGCCCACCCTTTATAATTGCTTCTGTTAGAGATGTTTCGGATGTTAATTGCCTTTGCTCTGGTCGTATTATTTCAAGGTTAATATCTGTCGATGCCTAGAAACAATTCGCTTTTTGAAAATGTCCTGACTTCTCTGCGATGTTCGCAGCTGATGAAATCTTTTCTGTGATGTCAAGATGTGTTTTAAAAACTGCAGAGCCATTTCTAATATTCTAGGAATTTCTTTGGCAAAATTTAATTTTAAATTTAATAAACATCGCCGCAGCTTCTTTTATTATTTGAGTAACAATGGAGCTCGCCAATTATTGGTTGACATTTCTAATAAAAAAACATTTTCTATTTCGTTGAAAAACATTTTCTTCAACCTGTTTAAAATCCACAAAATTTCAAAAACAATTGAAAATTTTCTTTGATAATTTCAGTGTTATTATGACAATACGTTTGGTTTCCACAAAATTTTCTACTGTTTTTGCATTTATTTCAAGTATTTTTTATTCGCTATTCACAAGTCTTAATTCCACTTTACGCTTATCTTTCTTTAGTTTCCTTTCTTCCTTTTTTATCTAATTTTTATTTCTCACGCAAAGTATCAGTTTTTCCGAGCATGTATTTCCGTAGCGGAAATTTTCTTTTAAACTCTTTTTTTTCATTTGTTTTTTCGCTCATCTTCAAATCATGTCATGTTCTTCTCGGAATGCATTTTAAATACACAGAACATAAGGAAATTTATACTAGAAATGGTATCAAGCAAGCGTTGTGAAGACAAAAACAATTTCTGTGGTCCAACATGCAAATGCAAATTGAAATTTTTTAAGAATAAAAAAGAAAAAAAAGAGGAAATAAAAAATAAAGTTTTAATGAAAATAAATGAATTTTTTTGTATGCTACCAACACTCAGGAAATGTTTGATACGCATTACGTTGGAACAAGGAAACTCTGTGGAGTATGGAACATTAAAAAGAGAGCGCCGGTTTCTTACATTTCCACTGATACGTTGAATAATATTGGTTTTCAATATTATATTTCCGCTAAAACATTAGGGTAGGTTAGGTTGGAGTTGTAGCTCTGATAACAAAGCTCACTTGAGCATGCATAACGGCCCGTTGTGATGCAATAGGCAGGCAGGTGCAGTCACTTTACTGACGTCTTCATTGAAGGAGTTGGTCAGCGCAGGGACTGCATAATAAAAGCAAGAAACGAAGCTATATCCTTGATATCAAAGGATGGTAACTTCGTTAAGCTAACACGGAATGTACAGCATAAATCTGCATCTCGCGAGAGATGGGCATTGGCAAAGAAAGTTGCGAAAGTTGTTTGATGGGAGTTGCAGTCTTTCCGCGTGTTTTCCCATAACGCAATGATCTGCAAGCATGAAAATTGTGATCGAGATGACATTGCGATCAAGTTTAAATAGTTGATCTCCTATCCATCATAGGTCAAGTGAGATTGGCAATGGCGCAGGATTTCCCATTGTTTCAGGATAATTCAGCGTCCCAAAAAAATTCTTGTCTAATGGCCAATTCAACCGCTCGCCGGAAGGCGAGCTCATCAGCCCTACAGTTGCCTGGAATGTCTCTGTGCCCAGCAAACCAGACAAGTGAGATACTGACGACCCTACCTGACGAGTTTGAAGTTGGCCGTAACGGTGGAAAGGAGGCAGATTCGCTATCAGAAAGTATTGAGGAGATACAGGTGAATGGAGCACTGTTTATGATGATCGAATGAGCTACTTGGTAAATGGCCAACACCTCAGCTTGAACCTTAGAAACGTAAAAATCAAAACTTTGCATATAATTTGGACAAAATCATCACTTTGTGAGCCTCGTAGCATCATACTGTTTGGAACCTAGTATCGTCCAATTTATAATCATTAACTGTATACAGTCATAGCATTATGAATTGTTAATTATTTCTTACAATAAAAAGCGAATGATACTCCCAGACTATAATACGCATCAAGCAACCATTCTGTTTATATGCAATGGCTTTTTTCTACAAAAACTTCTGCCTTCACTCACATAAATAACGAGAGAAAAATATGAAAGTCTTCGTCGAAAAAAATTTTATTTTTTAATTCAACATTTGAAAGGCTGATGCTCTAGCAACCAATCAGCATGTCTACGGCGTTATGAAGAGATTAATAGTAGCGTATTCAAGTCGCCGTGCTATAGTAGGTAGTGTGTTGGCTTATTAGATGTGAGGCCACGGTTCAAATTCTACGTCAGACATCTCCAACAAAGTGAATTATGAAAAAAATATTTCTTCGGCGACTTCCTGTCAGCAGATTTCTGGCAAAAACTCTGAGAGAGTAAATAAAAAAATGCCATGAAAATTTTCTCAAAAATCTGTCGTTCGGAGTCGACTTTAAACTGTAGGTCCCACCACTCTTGTATAAAATTAACACACACAACATAAGTGGATATTGGCAATCTAAGTCGCTTCATCGAAAGCTTCGAGTGCTTTCTGGAACGTATCCGCTCATAACTCCATTGAGAGGACAGCCACTCCCATCTACCTACCTAACATAAGTGGTGCGAGAAGCTAAAAAAATTTCAAAATTTAAAAATTTTCAGTTGTAAGCCAGACTGAATGGATGTAATGACCAATTATATATGTATTTGCGGATGAAGGTTTTAGTCCTCATGTAAAATACGCCCAAAACATGTTCGATGATAGGCCCAAGAAGCTCTAAATTGGGATTATTTGACACAAAAAAGGGTGAGGCGCTCTACTGTGAGCGGCTGTGGTGATGATAATCAATACCTAATTCCTAGATAAGTGGCGACGTTTGGTTCTCTAATTTTGTTGTATATTTTAAGAATTTTTAAACGGTCTTGGTTTGTAAAATGATTCATACTCGTAGAGGGCAAGCATGTATTAAATTGAAAGATACTATAGAGGGGAGATTTTCAACTACTAACAGTCTTGCCAGAAAGCAGGTTTTCATAAAACTAAATGGATAACCGTACATATATTAGATTCTCTTTCAATTTTTTTGATTTTAAATACAACGTAAATGATATGGCTGACTGTAGTGATTCAAAATATAATTTCCGGTTTATTACGAAACTATTCAACACAAGAAAAATAATGCAAGAGTAGCAATTCCCTGACAAGTGGCACTCTGTTATGAAACTGAAAACGCTAACGTTGTCGCTCGATTGCTTTTTTTTTAATCAAAATTTTTGTAAAATTCTTATTTAAATTACCTAAAAAAACGGTGTGTTAAATTGTTCAACCTGTAACGTTAATTGCATTACATTACATTGTCATACACAAACCTTTACAACCTTTTTAGGTGTCCCTTATTTCGGTTGCTTTAAATTTTGAACTCTTAATGTTGCTGTTCCCTTGCTTTGGCAATTATCGCATTGGTTCGTTTACCTTTAACACCTTGCTTATGTCACGATTCTATTCCCCTTTAACGGTGTGTTGTGGTGCATGATAATGATTGTTGTTGTCATTTCAGTTACTGGTGCTGAACGAATAAACGATACCTGTGCGGTTAACACTATGATTAAGTGTTTTTCCAAAAAAGGGGCATTCTAAGGAAGTTAAGGGAGAGAAACACTAGAAAGTGTGTCAATGTAATTATTGTGTTTGCCTGTACCAGTTTCTTACCAGCAGGTATCATTACCTAACTGGCAGACATGAAACCAACTAAATAACCATTTCATATACCAGTTTCTCAAACCAATATCCGGGAAAAGCACATATACATACATACACAGTCGTCAGAAGATGAGATAAAACTCAGTTGGCCAACCACCCACTAACCAAACATTAGTTGCCACTTCTTACGCTACTATGCGTAGAGTATACATACACCATCACTTGCCATGATGCCACTTAGTTAAACAAGATTAAATTAAGATTGATGATGAAGAACAAAATTTTTCTGTTTTGTTCGAAACAAAAGGACACATGCAAAGTGTAAGTGTGTTACATCTACACTCACGAAACCACAAAACACCAGCATACATTTTGAAGTAATACTTGAGAGCACTTTCGGTTGTTTCCTTCTTTCTTTACTCACACACAGTGCACACACTTGTGCAGTAAGGAAATGAGGTTTCAGTATATAAATGACTTCCCTACTCTCTCTCTCTCTCTCTTTCTCTTTCACCCTCTACAGTTTTCTTGTGGTTTTGCTATTTAAAAATGACAATTCAAGGCTAAATGACTTTGGTTTAATGTGTTTAAGGGCCAATGTTATCATTTATCAAAAATACGTGCAAATTTTTTTATATAGAAAAGCAAAAAAAAAAAAAAGATACGGAAAACCAATGAGTATATATATGTGTGTGTATGTTTGTATTGTAAAATATTTTCAGATTTTTCTTTTCATTTTATTATTTTGTTTTGTTTTGTTTTTTTAAGGCCCACGCATAAAATAATTTAAAAGTCATAAAACTGACATTTTACCAAGAGTCTGTTACCAATGGCGTTAAATGTGACATAATTTAGTTATAATGATGGATTAATAATGTTTACCCCGGGAATAGGTTTTTTGGGTTCTTTTTTCTAAATTTTTGTTTTTGTATCCCAGCGCTAAATTAGAATTTACTAAGCGAATATGGATGGTAATGAAATCGTTCAATATTTAATGGTTTTAAACACTATTGTTTTCAGGACATTATTTAAGGATAAAATAAAGAGTGTCTCTGAAAGAGTGTATTTAGTGTAATTTTTTCTGGAAATTAAAAGCTACTACCATCCCTCATTTTCATTTCTGTTTTTTTTTTCAAAAATCGAGAAGTTTTATTTCGTTTTCAGAAAGAAATTGTTTAAGGTTTCAACAATCTATCCCAGGGTTTTTTTTATTGACACATAAGAGCAGCAATAATAATAATACATCATTTAAATTTATGGGTGGTGTAAATATCAGGGAGTCAGAAGCTATTGAACCGACACACGCTGGAACCGACACATTTTTCAGTGCCTTAGGTTCTTAAGACGGTGCAAGAAATACTTCACTTCACCAGATCTACTTACTATTTACACCACTTATATCTAAAAGAGAATGGAATATAACTCTCATGTATAGGCCGGTGTCTATTTTGAGACTTCTCGACAGCGTACAGGAGAGGGCGAAGTTGCTCGTTAACGACGGTAGGGTATCGAAATCTACTGATTCGTTGGAGCATCATTGTAATGTGGCTTGTATTTCACTATTCTACCGCTACTTACAACAGATTTTGCTCGAGCGAAGTAAGGGGACTTGTTCCCGAGAATCATGTATTCCTACGTAACACTCGTCATTTTCGGCGAGCACATCCGTATGTGGATCGCAAATGCATTACAGATTTAGAATTCCCTTCGTGCAGAGGTTGTAATTTTTTGGCTTTTAAGGGATGAAAAAGGCATAAGATACAGAAAATCATCACAAATGTTCGCAAATAACTTAAAAATATAATACTCCACTCCTCGTTATTACTAACTTAAATTTGCAATAGTAAGAATTGCAAAGTAAATACAAAACTAAAAGTGGCCTTCAATGTACTAAAATGAAGAATATGACGCAAATTTTTTATACCTAAAAATCGTTAAAATAAGGGTTTAAATCGTCATAATGTCAATATAAAATTTTTGGAGCTCAAAATCGTCAAAATAACAATAAATCGTCAAATCTGGCAACTATGTATGGCTGTCACATATATTTATTCTGATTATTAAAAATCGAGTTTTATATAATTTTTATGCTTGAAGTGAATAGACGTGTTTTTGTCTGAGCTCCTGAAAAGTGTGATCGATGCCCATATTTTCTTAAAACTTTGCCATTATTCTAAATCAAGGAAAGAAAATTTTGTGAACTGCCAGAATCTATGTGTTTTTGTAATTTAAATATCCTCTAAACAAACTATCATAAAATTAAAATCTATATTTAAATTTCTTACAACAAATAATAACAAATGAAATAATTCTACAGCGTACAATAACAACTTGTAATTTATCAAAATAAAACAACGCATAGCAACAGAATACAATTCTTAGTGAAATATTTAAAATTTACAAAAACTAATTCCTCATCCAACGGACTATCTTGTTCTTATTTTTTGGTGACTCATCCACAAAATTGTAAATAACAAATTTTAAAGAACGCATAGCAACAGAATAAAACTCAGTGAAATATTTGAAAATTTACAATAACTAATATCTTATCCAACGGACAATCTTTTTCTAATTTTTTGGTGACTCATCCACAAAATTGAAAATATCAGCAATCGAGCAACAACAAACAGGCAACTTACACAGTATCTTTAATATACAGTGTCAGTGTTTTTTCTTTATAACAACTACATAGTAACATAATCCTTTACAAAACAAAACAAAAACAAAAGCAAACAAATTTCGAATAACCAGCTGATTGTTTTTACACTGATTACTGGTTTAATAAGTGCTGCCAAATTTATTACAAATATCCACAGTTAAATTTAAAAATTCTGATTTCACTTACTATTTTTAATGTATAACCTAAGGAAGGACAAGAAAATAAATAAAAGCAACGTACGCAAATCTAAATCTAAGACACTAACCAACAAAAACCCAACAAACATGCCTATTATCGAAAACTCGGAATTTATACCATCAACCTCGGATGGATTGCAAAACACACCAGTCAATAAACGTATAGCGGACATTCAGCAAAGTTCTTTACGACCATCTTTAATTGACTCGCCTTTTAAACTACTAAACTGTATGGACAAAAGGTTTGACAAATTCGCAGAACAGATCCTGAACACTATTGACCAGAAATTTAGAGAATTTAAAGAAGACCTCGTAAAGGATCTGCGCGAAAAATACAATATCCTCGATAACAAACTGCATGAGATAAGTGAGAGGGTAACAATTCTTGAAAACAAATCGGCGGAAATTGAGAGTATGCGAGTGGAAATAAAGAATCTAAAAACAAAATTGCGGCAACAAGAGAACTATCCTGTTTCTACTGAACTCAGGATAAATGAAATTCCGTTCTCTGAAGAAGAAAATCTACCGGAGATTTTTAAAAAAATTTGTAACACCATAGACACACCTGTACCTAACTTAAAATCTATATACCGCTTGAGGAACCATAATAATAAACACAACGTGACCTCGAAAGATGCCGTTATAATAGTCAAACTTTGGTCTGCGTACGATAAAAATTTCTTTTTAAAATCGTTGGCTAACTTCCGAAAACAGCACAAGGGTTTTACTTTCCGGCTAAGGAACATTGGTTACAACTCGGATGTAAAATTCTTCGTAAACGAGAACCTGACTCAAAACAACTTTAACATCCTTCGTGCTGCAATTCGTCTAAAAAAGAAAAAACTTTTGTCTTCTGCATTTACTGCATTTTTTTTTTGTAATAAATACTTATGTTAATTACATGTATGCATGCCTATATGTTTACAATTTAAAACGAAAATAATAATAAAAAAAAACATTTTACACCTACACAATTACAATAAGAATGTACAGCTTTTTTCTTAATTTTTATTTTGACACGGAAAGCCTATCAAACTGTTATCAACAAAAATTTCTCATCGCAGTCACTACCAAATGACTAGTTACCAGCATTGTAATTGGGGATAAATTGGGATATTATCAAATCTATAATCGATCATATTAATCGCCTTCCAGGCTCGTAGTACAACTTCATCTAAGGCATTGCCCTGTATCCTTAAATGGTTATCAACAGATATTTGGACGAAGTAACTTGCTGAGAAAACAGCACAGATACTAAATGCCCCGAATGGCGTGGAAGTACAGAAGCAATGGTCTTGAAAAAATGTCGGTAGTTTTGATAAGAATCTGTCTATTACATGCTCCTATTAGAATAATGACTATCATGTGCCAGAGAACTTCGTCTAAGTACTCGTTGACGGATCAAAATCAAACGACAAGGGCGTATAATCTGTGGAATGGTGTTCAGCTCTTTATCTTTCATTGATAACGCCTTGGAAAATGGAATTGTACATGAGAAATGAAACTCCAGACACTAAAAATTATGAAGACAGACTAATACTTGAATAAAAAAGGTGACACAAGATATGATTTTATTTAATAAATTTATCGAGCTGATATGCTTTTTATAGAATCGATTATAAAATGTATTCGCTTCACTATATCAAGACAGATGCTTGGAGTCAAATAACCATAAGAAAATGGAAATATAGAGGCTGCACATATTAAGAAAGACAAGCACAAGGTGTTTGATGTTATGGTGGGCGTCCAAAGTACTCTTTAAATAAACAGCTTTAAAATGGAGTCTATAGGTTAGGTTAGGTTAGGTTGGAGGACGTGTACTTGTCAATTAAGACAAGTACAGTACCCAGAGGTCGAATTGACCCATTGTACAACGTCCTAGTTTCTCACACCACTTATGTTGTGTGTGTTAATTTTATGCATTAGTAGTGGGACCTACAGTTTAAAGTCGACTCCGAACGACAGATTTTTGAGAAACTTTTCATGGCAATTTTATTTACTCTCAGAGTTTTTGCCAGAAATCTGCTGAGAGGAAGTCGCTTTTTTGTATTTGGCCTTGATGTCTGGCCTGGGGCTCGAACCCTGGCTTTACGTCTAATAAGCCAACACACTACCTACTAGACTACGGCGCCTTCGTGGAGTCTATAAGGTAGTCGAACTTTGTAAATAAACTTTTCCAAGGGGTACATACATATAAAAGAGATAAGCAGTAGCATCACAAAGACTGCTTAAGAATGGAATGCTTTAGGCAGTTAGCGCTGAGAACTCTATAAATACACTTTTTGCCAGGCCACATATGTATAATGAAAGACAAACAATAGCATTACGAAGACTGCATGTGAATGGAATGTGCAAGCCTTTAGATGAAATTAGTCATATATATATATGTATATATATATAGATAGAACAACATGTTGTAATTGTGTATAATTTTTACAGAAATTTCGAAAATCATGTTGAAACCAGTTGCAAAAAATTTTCAATTGAGAAAGGGAAAAGAGAAAATATGATAAATACGCTTCACTTATGGCCAGCAAAACTCCTGTGCGTACGGATCAGTTGGACCAAAGTAAAGTTAATGCCTATTAGTGGACAAAATTTATTTTCTTCGGGTAAGCACATTTTCATCGAAATAGCATAAGTGAATATACAAAATTGTTGATTTTTTAGAGCTCAGAAAGCCCTTCCAGAATCCATGGGAAACAAATGGAATTGACATCAAAATTTCGGCTAATTAAACGACCATCAAACATTTGATGCAATAAATCAATAGAGCGGCTAGGTGTTTGCATTGAACGTAATGGTTGCACCATTCTCATTTAAAAAAAATTTGACTAATGATGGCTTCACTCCACAAGCCTCTCTAAACTGTCACTTATTATCCGGTGCATTGGCTTTTGTAAGACCATGCGTGGGTTTTTGGAATTTTTTGAAAAAATTGTCATCATCGTGCAGTTTCACGTTGGCCCATCTAGCAAAGCGAAAACGAAGCGCACCCAATACATACATACATAATTGATCGTTACAACCCTTCAGTCTGGATTACGACCTAGTTTCTAACACCACTTATGTTGTGTGTGTTAATTTTATACATGAGTGCTGGGACCTACAGTTTAAAGCCGACTTCGAATGACAGATTTTTGAGAAACCTTTCATGACAATTTTATTTACTCTCACAGTTTTTGCCAGAAATCCGCTGAGAGGAAGTCGCCGAAGACATTTTTATGTCTGGCCTGGGGCTCGAACACTGGCTTTATGTCTAATAAGCCAACACACTACCTACTAGACTACGGCCACCCAATACATATGTACGTATATTATTGGCCACTACTATTCTATAGTAAGAATTACAACCAAGCGTCTCAGATCATCCTCATATTGTGTTAATTTTATTCATGAGTGGTGTAACCTGCAGTTTAATTTTCAATCCTATACGGCCGATTAAAGAAACAATTTTATGGGAAATGTTTTGCTAGAAGACTCTTGAAAGTTAGAAGTCTGCTGAGAGAGGGCGTAGCCCTCTAATAAAATGGTTTTGTTTTATATTACTTTTTCCAAGAATTCAGAGGTGAGTTTAGAACTCCCTAAACTACGGATGCAACGTCTAGTCTCAATGTTTATGTTTAAAATTTATCTTTAAAATTTATTTTTTAAACAATTTTTTAACCTGAAAGCCCCTGTTCCCCTATTTAATAAAATTTTCTATTGAACTGTGTGCCAGTACTTCCTTATCCGTAAAATATTTTTAAAATTAATTTTTAATTTCGAATATTGAAGATTAAAATCCATTTAAACCCACAAAAATCCATGAAATCATTGAACAAAATCGAAACAAAGTCTCTGGCAAAATAAATTAAATACCACAAGTGATAAGCTTTAAAACAAATTTAAACACAAAAAAATTCTTTATAAATTTTATTTTTTAAGGATTTGTAAAACGAAAACCCAATAACAACAACACTGTAAAACTTTACAAATATTTTAACAATTTTCCTGAAATTATTAAAAAAAATACAGAAAAATTAGATCGTCTAAAAGAAACAAAAATTTAACAACACCCACCCACCCAGCCTTTTAAATGAAAGAAAGCAAAGGAGGCGAGTGTGTTAGATGGTTGTAACAGTTAAACTATTTCGCCTTAAGGTTGTATACAGTGAGCGTTAAAAGAAACTGTACAATAAGGATGACATTCTAACAATCACCAAACTCAAGTTTTACCACTTAAGGAGAATGCCCGAATAAATTTGTTAATATTTCGAAATTTTTTGTAATTTTTTTTGTTTCAATTTTAAAAACTTGCAATGAAACAATTTTAAAATAAAAATAACGGTAATTTCTGAATGTGTGTATTTTTTTCAATGTACAGTTTCTTTTGACACTCACTGTATGTGAGTAGGAGAATACTTATATGTGTGTGTGGGTGTGTTTTTATTCATTTGAGCTTAAAATGAATAGAAATGGACACACTCATACAGTTATATATGTAACGTGCTATTAGGAAAATATATTTCCTTTTCCTTTTCCGTTTAATACAAGGGCAGTTGAGACAGAGAAAGAGAGAGAGTGACCATGTAAGGGTAAAAGAGTTACAAAAGCCAGTGAATAACACCACCATTACAGGATTAAACCAAAAGGAATGAGGTTTTTCTCATCTATTTAGACTGATAAAAAAACAAACTGAATTGCTGTTTGTTTTTGGTTAAGGTTGTTACAGTTTTTCCCCCTCTTGGGTATTTTTTATTTTGAATTTCAATACGAAAATTCGGCCCCCTAATACGCTGCTTTTATTTTTGAAAGTTTTTTAAAAACGAAAGTTTTCAAATTCAAATATTTTATGTTGTAGGCGGCTTTGTAGCTTTGATTGTGTGGTAGATAATCCTTTACTGCCTTAAACCCTAAGGTCTTTTGTAAAATTTATTTTCTTTTTAATGCGGAAAACTTAAAAAATCCAAGTGTGAGAAAAAAAAAATAATAAAATATTGGAAATCCTCTACTAGGGTATGTATTCAATTCAATTCAATATGTGGCTTTTAAAAGCGTATTAATTTGCCAGGTTTTAGGTTTTTTTTTATTATTTGCTAAACCAATGTAACTTTTTATGGATTCAGGTTCAGGAAGAATGTTAAAAAGTATTAGATATTCTATTGGTTTGATTTGGCTTGCCTTTTATATGTCTTACTACTTAATGCCTTCGCATTTAGTTGGCTGTGAAAGTGTAATTGTCAGCTGGTGTAAGTTTTTTTTTTTGCTAAATGTCACTGAAATAAACGACATCCATAGGGGTTTCTTAAGCTTGTATTATGGTTTTTAAGTTTTCCAATAAAATGAGGTATACCACTAAGAATTAATTAAGTTCGAATAACTATAATCCTTGAACCTAATATGTTATAAATAATTTAATGAAATACCATACATATGTGGGTAACAAAAAGGGAAATAAATGTTTTCTTTAGAAATAGAAGGAATAAGTTTTCAATATAAAATTTAAGATTTAAGGTACCCATACATACATACATACATAATTGGTCATTACAACCTTTCAGTCAGGATTACGACCTAGCTTCTCACATCACTTATGTTGTGTGTGTTAATTTTATATATGAATGATGGGACCTAAAGTCGAGCGAATAAGGCGACAGATTTTTGAGAAACTTAAGTTAGGTTAGGGTAGAGGACGTGTACTTCTCACTTAAGACAAGTACAGTACCCGGAGGTCGAATTGACCTATTGTACAACGTCCTAGTTTCTCACACCACTTATGATGTGTGTTTTAGTTTTATACATGAGTGGTGGGACCTACAGTTTAAAGTCGACTCCGAACGACAGATTTTTGAGAAACTTTTTCATGGCAATTCTATTTACTCTCAGAGTTTTTGCCAGAAATCTGCTGAGTGGAAGTCGCCGAAAAAATACTTTTTGTATTTTGTCTGGGGCTCGAACCCTGGCTTTACGTCTAAGAAGCCAACACACTACCTACTAGACTACGGCAACTTCTTTTGAAAGACTTTTTCTTGGAAATTTTTCAAATTTCGTTTTGTTGGAGATGTCTGACCTGGGGCTTGAACCGTGGCCTCACGTCTAATATGTCAAAACACTACCTGCTAGACTACGGAGACTACAGATTTGAACAGGTAATGTGGTTAAATTGTTCAAACTATGTTACTGATTAAATTTATTCAGCTGTTATTTTCGCCTCTTTCCAGGTAAGATGGCACTGATCTTCTTCTTAGGATATGATACTGTTTCGAGTAGTTTTCTTGCCGGCCACGTTTGCTTAAGCTTTGGGGATTTTATTTACTGTTAGTATGACTAACTTACCTACATTTTCTCGGTTTTATTTATATATTGGGTGCCCTGGTAGTCTAGTGGGTAGTGTGCTAGACTATTAGCCTGAGGGTCGTAGATTCGATTCCCACCAGAGACTCTAGTCTGTGACACTACACCGTGCACATGGTCAAAGTAACTGAACTCGTTTATAATTAGAATATAATTTGTAATTGTATTGTAATAAATAAATAAATATTTATATTATTATGGCTTTATAGTTTGCAAGATCTAAGCTGCAGATGCAGAAAATACTAGAAAATCATTCATACGATTCTGAGGCATTTATTGACGAATGCCCGTAATTTATCTGCGATAGTGTTCGAACTTCACTTGCATTCAACAGAGTTGATTTTGAACAACCGTTAAATATTCTAAGCTTGATTCGTCTGGAACTAACCAACAGTTTTACAGGTCAGAGGGATTGATATGTTTGGTTAGCCTTTAAATTACTATATACTTTCTCTGGAAGCCAAGTTCAGTCATAAAATTTAAATAGAGCTACTAGGGTGCAATTACAGTAATATTATGCCGTTTTCACCCAAGACGTTATCAGAGCAAGAGAGTAGTAAAATTTACCTATTGAAGCATTACCACCTAAAGGAGTTTGCAGTTATTTGGAATAATTTCGAAACAGTTGGCACCATTCTATCGTAAGCGAATGGGTTAAATACTAAGTGTAGTGATACATGAGAATGGATATTCGACCCCCGAAATATTCAGAACTGAAGCAACAACTCATCAATACACATTTTTAAAGTTTTGCCTTTCGTGTCTCATACAGTGAGCGTCAATAGAAACTGTACATTAAAAAAATACGCATTAATAAATGACCTTTGTTTTTATTTTAAAATTGTTTTCATTGCAAGTTTTTGAAATTGAAACAAAAACAAAAAAAATTATCAAAAAAATTTCTAAATATTGGCAGTTTTTTCGGGCACTCTCCTTAACTGGTAAAAGTTGAGTTTTGGTAATTGTTAGAATTTTATCCATAGTATATATTTTCTTTTGACGCTCACTGTATTTCAAGAACGCAATTAAGAATTAGCTTGTATTTGTAGCAGAAAACTTTCTGTTGGCGAATTTCTAAACTGAATACAGTTGTTTTGAGCTTAAGCTATGCCTGCTATATATCACATATTCCATATCAAAGGAATCTTTACTTCGTTATAATTTAATATTCTTTTAGTATGAATCTTAAATGAAAATTTAATTTTAAAGCGACCATAATGTACCACAAATGGTTTGTTACGTATAATGGGTACTCAGCACAGACACACACACACACTAATTAAGTTAATGGAGGCACAAATAGCGAAATGTGAATTTATTTGGAATTGTAATTAAAATTATTATTATCATTATAATTAAATTGTACACACATACATACACTCAAAGAAAACAAGAAACCAGATACACTTCACATTTCTACTTCCACACTGTTTCGTCGTAGCCCAAAAATTCTGTTCATTTACAGTCACAATAAGTATATGGCTGCAGGTATTAAAAGCGAAAAAAAAATGAATAAAAAATAAAAAAAACGAATATGAATGTAAAAATGCACAAAATTAAATTACAAATGAGTTCTTTTTTTATTTGTTTTTATTTAAGGGAAATTCCGTTATTAATTTTAACCTTAAAATAATTTGTAAATCCTTGTGGGCCAGTGGGTAATGTATTGTGCAATATTTTTTAAGTCAATATAAATAATTACACATACACACACACTGACGATGATGCATAATAATAGCAGGTGAGGAATATTTTTCTGATTTTTAAATCAATACAGCGATTATTTTTTCCATTTTTATTCTACGTTAGCATTAAACATGCCCAGCCGTATTTAATTTCATTTCTCTTTTTACCCTACACTACCATGAAGAAAAAGTTTAAAATCCAATCGGTATGAATGGCAACTTGGTATTATTTTGTGAAGGTAGGAGCTGTTACACAATTGGTCAGGATTACAACCTATCTTCTTACACCACCTATACTGTGTGTGTTAATTTTATGACTGAATGGCGGGATCTATAATTTAAAGTCGACTCCGTACAACAGATTTTTAAGGAACTTTACATGGAAATTGTATTTACTCTCAGAGTTTATGCCAGAAATCTGCTGAAAGGAAGTTGCCGATGATATATGTTTTCCTTTGTTTGTTTTGTTGGAGATGTCTGACCTGCGGTTTGAACTGTGGCCTCACGGCTAATAAGCTAGCACACTAACTACGTTGATATATAAGCATTGGCTACAACATTAACCAAAATCCCATACCAATGAACTATAAAAAGTGTTACAATTCAAGAGCTTTTATTGTCTTTTTTCGTCAATTGTATTTGATTATTGGCAGTGAGCTGAACGTCCTGCTTTCTGTATGTACATTCAGGTATACTTTGTTAAAATCCAAACATTTATGGACTCAATAGCTTCTTCGGTACAAAAGCCACAGCTTATTTTATTTCGAATTTCGGTGATATCATGTAGGCATAAATTTCTCAACACTTGAAATATTATCGTCTTGGAGTCTCCTCCAATTGTAGTCAATTTAACTTTTCCATTGCAACTCTTTTGAAGATACATAGGTATTTCACCCTTTTTTCCTAAAAGTTTTTACATTCTAATTGTTTTCGCTCAGAATACTATATGTACCTTGTACGTCTATACTAACCTAAAGACAAACATCGTCCAAGAAGTCCCCATGGTCTAGCGGGCACTATATTAGCATCTTGGATGATGTTAGCCTCTATATTAGCAGCGATACACAAGGTACGTATAGTGTTCTATATCAGTATCTCAGCAGTTTTCTGGCAAAAACTCTGGAAGTAAATGAAATTACCATGAAAAGTTTCTCAAATCTGTGATGAGGAATCCACGTTAAACTCGAGGTCCAGCAGTGTCATATCTCTTCACTTTCTAAATTCTGAAATATCTTTCAATTTCGTTTACACAATTGGGTTTAGAGTTGTTTCGACCCTTTGCATAATTGGCCATTACAACACTTCAGTCAGGACTACGGGCTAGCTTCTCAACACCACTCATGTTGTGTGTGTGTTATTTGCGAGAGGCGGGACCAACAGTTTAAAGTCGACTCCGAACGACAGATTTTTGAAAAACTTTTCATGGCAGTTTTATTTACTCTTAGAGTTTTTGCCAGAAATTTGCTGAGAGGAAGTCTCCGAAGAAATATTTTCATATTTTCGTTTTTATGTCTGACCTGGAGTTTGAACCTTGGCCTTACGTCTACTAAGTCAACACACTACCTACCAGACTACGGCGACTACGGACCTTTGCAGTATTCTAAGTTTAAATTGTAGTTACCTTGCCCTTTAGCAATCATTTGCAAGGCTGTTGTGGCATAATTGCTATGAAAAGTTTCTCAAAAAATCTGAATCGGAAATTAGGAAATTCATATATAAAATTAACGCACACAATATAAGTGGTTGTAATAACCAATTATGTATTGTGGCATAAGAGAAATCTATTAAGGTGTAGGGTGCTGTCAAACTCAGTCGTTTCTTGCATTCTTTGTGGCATTATTTTGTGAAATAAAACACAAATTAATCCGTCTTTTATTTATGACTTTCAATATGAATGTGCTTTCGCATGTGTATTGGCAAATATCCTACAGTTTTAATATATTTTTCTTTATTTTTTTTTTCATTGTATTTTCAGTCTCAATTCTATGGCATATTAATAATAATACGTGCAATAAATAAATCATAGCAGTGATTACTTGTGTTATAAATACCCTAGACATTCGTACAATAAAGCTCCATACAAATAATAAAAAGCAAACATTGATTTCATTTAAACACGGTACATGTGTACATACATGCATACTTGCAGGACTATTTATTTTTTTTATTTATGTTTATGAGTGTGTGCTTGTGATATTCTCAATTATTTGTAATAAATCCTCTTTTCTACGTCTTATTATTGTGTATTCAATCTATGATTATTTTCACCTTTTGCCAATTCTCTCATTCGCCCATCTCTTCTTTCGTTTTTATTTATCATGTATATGCTTCCAATGAAGAAGATAAAAATCATCGCCTCTATAATTAAATATCACATAGATCTGCCTATTAATGCTTCACTTACTTTTTGTCTGGCTTCGAAATTGTTAGCCAATAAAGTAAGGCAGAAAGAAAAAGAATTTAAAACACTGATGTAAAGAAGTTTTGAATGACAAAGAAGGTGTCCACATCGAAAATGAAATCACCGTAGTCTACTAGGTAGTGTAATAGATTACAAGAAGAAAGCCCGGGGCTCAAGCCCTACAACAAAAGCAAAATATGAAAACAATATGTATTTCGGCGACTTACTCTCAGTAGTCTTCTGGCAGGAACTCTGAAAGTAATTTAAAAATTGCCATGAAAAGTCTCTTAAATGTGTCGTTCGAAGCCAACAGTGGGCACAAAGAAGTCCACAGGAGACGAGGGGGGGATTTAGTGGGTGAGGGCGCCACACACGGAGGATGTGACGACTTCCTCTATGGTGCGGTTAGGTACATTTACCCCTTCTCGGCAAAGAAAAAAAAAACTACTTATGGATGAAATTAATACACACAACATCAGTGGTGTGAGAAGCTGTGTTGCCTAAAGGGTTGTAATGATCAATTAAATAAGTAAGTAGGACGCTACGAATTTAATAATTCATTTATTGGCTTCAAAGTCCTGGATATGGCTAAGCTGTTAATTGTCATTTATTTAATTAAAGTTTGCCATTTACGAATATGTGTATATCCCTTAACTGCGTTATAATCGGCCTGTCTGTGTCACCGTAGAACTAGAGAGAAATGAAAGTCTTCACCGAAGAAAATTTCATTTTAAAATGCAAAACCTAATGCTCTAGCAACCAATCGATATGTCTACGGTGTTATAATTGTTGCGTATTAAAGTCGCCGTAGTCTAGTAGGTTTAGGTAAGAGGACGTGTACTTGACAAGTACAGTAGCCGGAGGTCAAGTTGACCCATTGCACAAAAACGTCCTTTAAATGAGAGGATAATAGAGGGGATGGGAAAAAAGGAGAGGAAGTAGAAAAGGGGGAGAATAATTAAGCGGAGGAATTACACAGGCCAACAAACGCAAACACCAACACTAACAAACAACAACACTAACAAATACCAACACAAACACGCACGAGAGAGTGCAACTACACTAATGAAGCCCTTGCAATACTCATCCAGCTCAAGCTACTAATGAATCTATGGAGAGCCTTGATGTCGGCTCTCCTAGTCCAGTAGGTAGTATGCTGACTAATTAGACGAGAGGCTCCGTTTCAAAAGCCGAAAACGAAAAAAAAATATCTTTGCCTCTCAGCAGATTTCTGGCAATTACTTTAGTTTAAGATAGTAAATAAAATTGCCATGAAAAGTTTCTCAAAAATCTGTCGTTCGGAGTCAACTTTAAGCTGTAGGTCCTACCACTCATGTATAAAATTAACACAGACACAGCATTAACGGTGTGAGAAGCTAGAATAATCCTGGTTGTAATGATCAATTATGTATATATGCATGTGTGTAATCGGCCTTTCACGGATTTATTTTCCACATTTACAAAGGCTGCAGTTGTAGTTATAGTATACGGTGCATTATTCATTTCTGAACAATATTCAGAGCAAACAATTTCAATTAAAAATTTTTTGTTTCTAAATTCTTACTTTTAAGACAACGTTCCTAAACAGCAACCTGCCAATGGTTATAAAAATTCAAATTGAACACTTAAAGACAAAGTGACCTTTCATGACAGAAGAATAAGTCAGAATTCTTCTCTACACAACATCTGAAGGTTCAAATAAATATTGCCAGTGTTTAGCAATCACATACATGCCTATGAACACAAATATGTGTGTGTGACAGAGCCTGTCCATTTGTATGTATGTATGTATGTGTTTATTTGAATAACGTCAACAAGAAAATACACAAATTTTCCAAAATTTTCTTATGAACAGACAGCAAATTTAAATTCAATATTCGTATTATTTTTCGTACCTTCTTCAGTCATTTTGAGTTACGAGGAGTACCATGCCTATACACCATCAAATGTATTTTCGTACTGTATATGCCTATGGTTTAAGTATATATGTACGTGTGTATATATGTATAAGAGTAAATTTTAAAATTTTATTATTAAAGTGCAAGTGAAACTAATTGAGCATAACACATGAAAGAATATCTCGTAGATTTTCTATTCTGAAATATCCTGTGGATTTTATTGTATGGGAGTGTGTATATACAGTGAGCGTCAAAAGAAACTATACGCTAAGGATAAAATTCTAAAAATCACAAAACTCAACTTTTACCATTTAAGGAGAGTGCACGAAAAAATTTGTTAATAATTCGAAATTTTTTTGTAATTTTTATTGTTTCAATTTTAAAAACTGGCAATGAAACAATTTTTTAATAAAATTAGCGGTAATTTATTAATGTATTTTTTTTTTTGTACAGTTTCTTTTGACATTCACTGTACATGTAGGCGTGGTATAAACAATGCTTTTATTGTAGTTTAGAAATGTTTGGCTGTCAAATGTTGACAATTTCATGTTAAAATTTGGGGTAAATTTTCGGTCAATAAAATTTTAACACTTTCAATTGTAATTGACAAAATGTCTTATGTAAACAGACATGTCGACAACTAATGGAGCTTTTTTGCGAAGACATAGTGCATAATTAAAGATTCTTTGAATCTTAGTATCAAAGATGGTTGTAGAATATTTAAAGTATTTCTAGGATGTGAATGTACATGTGAACTGGCGTTTTTATGTCACAGAAATAACCCCTTTTTGGAAACATCAAACCCCTTTAAACACAAAGGCATTTTAAACAAAAATTCAATTTCTGTAATCTTATATATAAAAATGAAAGTGTGTTTATTTGTTGGGTTTGTTTGTTTGTTTGTTTGAAATCTATAGACGACTAAACGGTTGGACCGATTTTCTTGAAATTTTCACAGTATTTTCCTGTATGTCTGGAAGGCTACTTTTTATTTTAAAATTTCCAGTAGGCGAGGTGCCACGCCCTCATACCCAATAAGTATTTAATGTCGCATATCTCATAAACTACAACAGCTAGAGTCCCCAAATTTTGTATGGACGACTTTAACGTAAATATGAACAAAACGGGCGGATTGGCTATAGTGGGCGTGTCACCTCCCATAGTCTATATATATATAAATGAATGTTTGTTTGTATGTACCTTATAGAATCGTAAACTATGCATTTGATCATGTTATGATCTTTAGCAAAGTTGTTGCGCATGAGCCAACGAAGGTTTCTAAGTTGGTATGACCAATGTCCGATAGGTGGCGCCACTGAAAATTACTTAAAATGAATTAAATCGTAAACTGTACATTTGATCATGATATGATCTTTAGCAAAGTTGTAGCGCATGAGCCGACGAAGATTTCTAAGTTTATATGACCACTATCCGATAGGTGGCGCCACTGAAAATTACTCAAAATAAATTAAATGGTAAACTGTACATTCTTTAACAAAGTTGTTGCGCATGAATCGACGGAGGTGGTTGCGATTAATTTCCGATGAATGGCGTCACTGAAAATTATTAAAAATGAATGACACCTCAAGCACGGAAGAAAAGAGCATTACGAGCCTCAGAATCAGACGAGCATTGAGACTGGATGCATTGCGTACTACTCAGGTCCGTTCATCTCAATCATAAGGACAACGGGAAACAAAATCAATAAAATGCTTTAAAATTAATTGGACATTTGTGTAATGTCTTTCCTTCAAATTTATTTTAGTTGATGGCGCAGCAACACGCGCAGGGTACAGCTAATTATGTTTATAAAAATAAATTCACTTCTCTGCCTACAGCTGGCAATTTCTAAATTGTTTTAAATTTTAAATTAAAAATATTAATAATTTTAGGCAAAATGTCAATCATTAAAAAAAAATATTCTTTTCAATGTCATTGACATTCTGTCTGATGATATTTTAGACGCATGTCAGCATATGATATAATTTCAATCTCTAATTGAATAAATTTTTCTGGAAAAAACACTCCAAAAGAATACTTGTCTGCTGAATTTTTGTGGGAAGCCTTGGTAACACGGTAAACGTTCCTCAGTAACCATGTGCAACAAGAAGGAAGGACATCCCGCTGAAATAAAATTTCCTTTCGCTGTCATTGACATAAATTGGATTATTAATGAGTAAAGATACGATATAATGATAAAAGTTTTACAAGTAAAGTAAAATTCAACAGATATTATTACAGAGTTTTATGGATAACAAATATTATAGAAAAAGGAACCCCAACTCAACAGTTACAGATGACACGAAGAATCAATTTTGGATGGGAACTAAAACCAGCATACTATGCTTGGCTATTTCGAGGTACGTTGGTATAAAACTAGACAGCAGTTTATAATATTTTTTTATGAATAACCGAATATCACTTCCATATCCAGATTCTGGTCTAGAATTATGGCTTGGCACGCATAATATGCCTGTCGTTTACTTTTTAATTTTATTTAGTCGTTTGAAACTACTGTAAGGGTTTTTAAATTTATTAATTCTGTAAATTTTTCTTTTGGTGGAAAAATAAATTTTTAAATAATACTCTTATGAAATTAATAAGCTAATCGTTATTTTCCATTACTAACTATATATTAATATACGAGAGTAGGTCAGTAAGTTCATGGCTTTTTGAATAAAACTTTTTATCACTTCCAAAATTAAATTTCTACGATCGTCAAGTTAGATAATGTGAGATGATGAGTTTTCGAAAAACTGTTGACTTTTACCTTACAGTTAATACTAAATGCTGGCGTTAACATGAAACAAAACCATTTTACCAATCCACCGATTAGTGCAAATAATAATAGTCTCGTTGATTACACTTACTTAGTTACTAAATTGGCCATTAACAACCTGATTAACGGATTTCGGCCTGCCGCAATACATCCTTCCAGGCGCCCCTGCTTCTTGCGCGCCTACGCCAGTTGGCCACACCAATCGATGACAGGGCTTCCTCGATTTGGTCCTTCCAACGCAGACAAGGTCGTCCTCTTCGCCGATTTTCGATTTCAAATACCCGTCTTGCCGGAGCATTCTCCTCCATTCGAACGACATGGTCGAGCCATCACAGCCGTCCATATCATTGAGGAGCTCATACTCACACTGTTGGCTCGGATGCGGAAATCATCGCCAACTCGCACTGGACCAAAGATCCTATGTAGGATTTTTCTCTCGACCACTCTCAATGCATCAGTGCTTAATAGGGACCCTATATATGCCTCTGCGCCATAAAGAACCACGGGTAGGATGAGCGTCTTGTAGAGTGTTAGTTTTGTCGTACGAGAGAGGTCTCTGCTACTCAATTGCCTATTGAGACCATAGTAGCACCTGCTGGCAAGCGTGATCCTGTGCTTGATCTCCAGACTGACATCATTTTTGGTGATAATGGCGGTGCCAAGATGAATAAATTCCTTGACTGTATTAAAAGTAAAGTTATTGGTCGTAATCTAAGAATCAATGCGCCGCACGTCTCTACTTATTGATAACATTTACTCTGTTTTGATCTCATTTACTGCTAGACCCATCTTAGTAGACTCCCGTTTAATAGCACTACAGGCAGCAGTAACATCTCGCTTGGTACGTCCTATGATGTCAATGTCGTCAGCGTAAGCAAGCAACTGGACACTTTTTTGTAAAATAGTGCCATTGCGATGCACTCCCGCCTTTCGCAGATTACAGGATGACACATTTTAGCTGGAGGAGGATAAACGTACTTAAATGAAGAAAAATGTATTTGCATTTTATTACGAAGGAAAAACATGCTCCCTCAGCACACTTAAATAACCAAGTATTACGCCAACTTCTGCTAAATAAATCTCTTTTGAAACTGGTATGGAACTATTATCGAATACAGCTACCGGGAACTACCTTAGCTGCACATATAAAGAATTAAGGTTAATTAAGGTTAAAAAAACCTTACAGATCGTTACAGCAGCACTTTGTTACATAAAAACTCGAATATCTCAACGGTCCAGGGTCTCATAAGTAATTGAAAAATCTCGTCACATTCCACATGAATCCACTGTCGTAACTACATTCGTAACTACTTTCGTTTAAAATTATTCTGAATAAATTCACTCAGCATGAAATCCAGCGAACAAAGCTGATGGGGAAACAATTCATAGCCCAATACATGGATTTTTTCATTACTTGTAAAATTCACTTTAATTTTATTTCCTATTCAAGCTTTGTTTTGGTTTCTATGGCTTGACTGTTAACAGTTACGGTATTTACTTTCCAGTTAAGAAACATACTCTTTTTGACAGACCCTCGTATGTATGTTTTTCACTAAATCAAATAAATAATTTATACTCATGTGAATGTGTATGTGTATGTGACTGTTTGTATGGATGTATGTGTAGATTTAGTAATAATAATATTTACATTTATTATTATTCTAGTAATTAAGTATCGGTATTACATTATTAAATAACCACTTAAGCGTATGATTAATATGAATTTTATATGAATTTTAATTGCCAACATTACTCATACGTTCAAGGGTACGTATAGAACACAGCATGTGTAGGAAAAGTTTGAAAACAAAATTTTATTTGAATAAGTTTCACGGGAATATGGAAGATATTTGTCAATATTTTGCTAAAATCTTATTATGAATGAATGATGATGATGATTACTGAAGAGAAAAGTTTTCAATGACTACTTAAGTAAGTAAGATTATAAGAGTTTTGATTGCAAAGTTGCTTTAATTTTTATTCTTAGGATATTACAACAATAACTGGGCGGACCATAACATCTCAATAACATAGTCCCATATTCTTTGTCATGACTATGGTTAATTAATCATGCTGAATTATACTACTGTCATGGGCTATGTTGTGGTTTGTAGCTTATTGACATACATCTGCGACTTAAGAAAGTCCCATAAGTCATCTCTAATCGCTCATGCAGACTATCTAGTATGACATATATGGCTGTCTTGTTGAAAACACATGACGTTGGTGTCCTGATCTGCCATTTCAAGTCAAAATATCGTGGTAATTATCGACCTATCGTGCTCGCCGTGATACAGTGATGGCCAAACCATAGTCGTCCTCGCAGAAATATGGAACGATGGGACTTGAATTTATACAACAAATTACGAATAGTTTGCGTAAAAATACGATTTATTAATGTGACAGCTTCAACAATCTGTTGAAAGACTTAAGAATTTGTTGTAAAGAACTAATAAATGCAATACTCCTGCCTCTCTCCCCTCTTTGAAGTGTTCGGTATCATTGAGCATACTTCTTCTACAATAACAATGAAAATCGAAAGATACCAATCAAAAGTGCAAGACGTCGTACGATTATTTGTGTATTTTAGGGCTACAACAAAAGAGTTTCCTTTGTAGGCATAAGATTTCAGCAAGACGGTCAGTTTGCTAAATAATCAATATGTTGTTCCCATTATATTTTCCCTCATTACGTGAGGTGTTGTGCCTACTCTTGCCTTCTTCATGGCTTGAACATGGCTTGATTGTGGATTTACGTAAGGCTGCCACAAGTGCCTTGATACTCTCATACAAGAAACATGAAGGTTTTTCGAGATGTTCTTCAGAGTATACTTGAAAGTAACGAAGAATGAAAAGAAGTGCTACTGGACAAGTTTTACTAGCCTTGGAAAGTTTCTAAATATTGCTAAACACATGGAAAAACGAGTCGCCGTAGTCAAGTACGGTAGTGTGTTGGCTTATTAGATATAAGGCCACGGTTCGAACCACAGGTCAGACATCCCTAACATAACGAAATATGGAAAAATATTTCTTCGGCGACTTCCTCTCAGGAGATTGCTGGCAAAAATTCTCAGAGTAAAAATAAAATTGCCATTAAAAGTTTCTCAAAAATATGCCGTTCGGAGTCGACTTGAAACTGTAGGTCCCGCCACTCATGTATAAAATTTAACGTACACAACATAAGTGGTGTGAGAAGCTATGTCGTAATCCTGACTAGAGGCTTGAAATGACCAATTATGTATGTATGTAAATGGAAGAAATATGACTATAAAACAAAATATGTTATGTTGAGGTTTATATCCTCTATATATGTATATAGAGGCACAGATACAGACTCGTAGTTCAAGAATATTATTTTTCCTTTATTATGAAAATCTATTCTGTTAAATCTATTACGGCATTGGCTATGCACATGTTTTTGCAAATATTTGTTACAGAAATTGTTCAAATATTTACTTCCAAACAAGCAACCTGAGGTACAATTTAATCATTTTAAGTAAATGGAGCGTATGATTAATTTGTATCCGATTAATATTTAATAATTGAATATTACTCATACGCCATGTTATACTTTATATTAGATTACCCTGTGGCTATATGTACATACTATGTATGTATATGGTACGTATTGTATGCAAAAGAAAAACAAATATTTTAATCCTCTTACTTAAATTAATTAAAATTTTAAAATTTTTCTTCAACAAAATTTTTCACTAAAATACATATTGTAGCGTTTCTCTACCATTATATACATACATACATATGTATGTACAGTACGAGTGTGTATTAAATGACATTTTTATGAAATTAGAAAAAAGGCAACAAACGAACGTGTGCAAATAATAACAAATGTGACAAAAGTTTAAAAATTTTCAAATTTTTTTTTTGCTCTATTTTTTCCTCGAGATAACAACTTTAGATATGAAATGTTATTTTCAATATAAATAAAGTGTGCAACAACTCGTAGGGAAGTTTTTCTATAAATTAAAATTTCTCTCACTACCGCTCTCCCTCTTTCTCTCTCTCTTTCTCTTTCACTGGCACTCTACAGGCTTAGTTTTTCTATGTATGTATGATTTGTTTTCCATTTAGTTAATTAAATTTTTAACAGTATGTGTGTATGGAACACACATACCATATAAAAAAGACTCATACATGTGCAGCAAATATCAATAATGAACGACATTTTTTTCAATATTCCATTGAAACGTAAAAGAAAACTTTTGAAGAAGCTTTAAACAAAAAAAAAAAAAATTTCCCCAAGTTCATCCGAAAAATCATCAGCCCCGAACATACATATGTACACATATGTACATGCACATACAAATTTAAATTCAGTTCCTTTTTTGTGTTTTCTAAGAATTTATTGCAGTAATGGAAGTAAGCCACTCACATATGTGGTTTGGGTGTGTAAAATACGGAAACTGGTCGGAATAATAAACAACATTGGCAGCAGCCAACAGGAAACTTACAACAATTTCAATTAATTATGCTAATTTCCGGTAAAGGAATCAACAAAAAAAACTTGAAAACTTTTGAACATCACACACACACATAACGTGCAGAACATACATACGATGGCAGTTCTGGAAAAAAACCAGATGGCTTCGCTTCTACCAGCGATGTTCAATAGATTTGCTACTCTGTTTATATTTGGTGAGCCATCTATCGGTTTAGATTTGAACCATCGGTTATTCCGATACGTCATTCAATTCTGTCCCAAAATTCTTATATTATCTCCACTGAACGGAGATAATACGCTTGAGCAACGTTGGCATTTATTGGGCCAACGAAAAACGGCACGATGATGTCGATTTTTCCATAATTTCGGATGAAGCTCATTATCAACTCAGAGAACCCACACGTAGTCTTACAGAAACCAATGCACCCATTGCGAGTGACTGTTTGGTGAGACTAGTGGAGCAGAGGAATCATTGTTTCAATTTGAAAATAAGGACGACGCAATCACTACGGTCAATGGAGACATCATAACCGATTTGTTTGTATCCGCTCTTCATGGTATTGTATTGGTGTGAGCGATGTTTGATGTCAACAGGATGATGCAACTTACCACACAACGTTTGATGGCCGTTTAAATAGCCGAAATGGTGATATCAATTGGCCGTCACAAAGCTGCGATTTGATACCGTTGGACAATTTTCTGTGGGGCGCCGTTAAAGAAAAATATTATGACGACAAACCAGAAGGACAACATTCGTGGACAAGATACGACCGCATACACTTGGAAAAGTGTACGAAAATTGGTCCGATCGAATGTGGTCTTCTGAGTCCAACTGCGGCAGCCTCATAAACGAAATAAAATTCCATTCCTGACCGGAACAATTGTACTTCACAACAAAATAATAAATTTGGCAAAATGTCAAACCGTTTTTGTTTATTTATTGTATTTTTAAATTTAAACTTTTAAATGGCCCACCCTATAGTAAGAAATTTTCTATGTTGGTCCCTATGCATAACATACATACAAAATTGGCCATTACAACCCTTCAGTCAGGATTACGGCCTAGCTTCTCACACAACTTATATTGTGTGCATTAATTTTATACATGAGTGACGTGAACTACAGTTTAAAGTCGACTCCGAACGACAGATTTTTGAGAAACTTTTCATAGCAACTTTATTTACTCTCAGAGTCTTTGCCAGAAATCTGCTGAGAGGAAATCGACGAAGAAATATTTTTTCATATTTCGTTTTCATGTCTGACCTGGGTTTTGAACCCTGGCCATGCGTCTAATAAGCCAACACACTACCTACAAGACTACGGCGACTCCATATGGTAACCATCAATTGCAGATTCTAAGTCATTGAAGACATTCGAATTATTATCACAATTCAATGCATTGAAATAATAACCTCGATACATATTCTCGAATATCAGAGTAAAATTAAAATGTTTACTGTAGCAATAGCTGCATGTTCGTTTGAATTGCTTATACGCGTACCGACGTTCACAATGATTATTTACTTTTGAAAGACTCATAAAAAGAATGCAAAGCATGATTGCCAAAAAATAGCAGCGTCATCTAAACCTTGACTAATTTTTGAACCAACCTCGTATATCCATGCACACCTACACAAACTTACTTTTGATGTTAATAAAAGAGAAAGTTTCATACGCTTTTTTTTCTGCCGAATTTATTTTTTACACTTCGCTGATGTGAGACTGCGGCAGTAGCATCAGTTTTAAATGAGAAAAAATTCCCATCTTCCTACTCATCCTTAGTTATCAGCACCTTGCTCTAAATATTTCCATTTAAAGGTGTTAAAGCTGTATGCTGAATACCAAAGATCCTTAACAGCATATTCCCTTCTGCTAAACTTTAACCGAAGTTTTTCGTAACGGAAAATATACGAAAAAAATGAAAGGAAAAAAATGTTAAAAGTTTTCATAGTTGCAATCAAAACTTCCCCTTTATGGAAATTAATAAGAATGTTACAGGTGTAAAGCACTTAAACGATGAACGATGAGGATGCCTCTTGCTGCTGCTACGTGTGATAATTTCTTAAACGAAAACGTTTTTTAGAAAATTTTTTTATATGCTGGCAACACATTTAAAATGGATGTGTTACTTATGGCCTTTGAACTACTTTGAAATCATGTTTCATTTTGTTTTTTTTTTATTAAAAATAGAATGACATTCAATTTTAATAAAAATTTATTACTTTTGTTTGGACATAGAAGTGATAGAAAATCTTTAATAGCCGGTGGCTAACTATTAATAGTTAATTCTTACCTGAGCTGTTTTTTATAGGCACGTAAACAAAGATTCACTCGGTCAGACATCTCCGACAAAACGAATACGAAATAATATTTCTTCGTTAGATTTCTGGCAAAAAATCTGAGAGTAAATAAAATCGCACATGAAAAGTTTCAGAAGTCGCCGTAGTATAGTAGGTAGTGTGTTGGCTTATTAGACGTAAAGCCAGGGTTCGACCCCAGACCAGACATCAAAACAAAATACAAAAAAGTATTTCTTCGGCGACTTCCTCTCAGCAGATTTCTGGCAAAAACTCTGAGAGTAAATAAAATTGCCATGAAAAGTTTCTCAAAAATCTGTCGTTCGGAGTCGACTTTAAACTGTAGGTCCCGCCGCTCATGTATAAAATTAACAGACCCAACATGAGTGGTGTGAGAAACTAGGTCGTAATCCTGACTGAAGGGTTGTAATGACGAGTTATGTAAGTATGTAAACCAACATTCTTACGTAAAATTTTCCACGTAGTCGAAGGATAAACGTGAGCAAGTTGAGTGCGATTACGAAATGATAGTTCGGCGTTTTCTTTAAGAAATTGTGTTACATCAACAATATTCTCTTCGATACACAATTTTTTTTAAGGTTTTGTGTTGAAAACAATCGGCGTAAACGATCAATAACTGTAATATATGCTTGACGATTTTGATGAATATAAATTAGACGAACTTCACAAATGTTTTTTTTTTGCATATTTCCACACTTGAAAACATTGTTTTGGCATTTATCGATTCATGTTGACTTGCCAAGCCTTACTTAAGAGAAAGGCCAACACAGTTTGATATTCTCAGCTGCCAAGCCACAGTTAACGGTATACATAGCTCTTATGCAGCTAAAGCACATCACACGATCTACTAGAGCCAACACAAGCATGAATAAAACGGTGCAAATCGTTAAAGTTCAAGGCAACAATCAGGGAGTGATTAGTGTAATACTATGTTCAGATATGTACTTTTATTGAGTCAATATTTGGTTTATTGTGTACAATATTTTAAGTGTTCAGACATAATAATATTAGCAGTTCAGCTGCTTATTCAATATTCATTTGACAGCTGGTAAACAACAACAGCTGGTTGTTTCAACAACATTGTTTTGATTTTGTTTTGTTGTTTTTTTGTTGTTTATCGTTGAGTTGTCAAATATCAACAGAAAGTGTTCGGATAATTGTAATATGCTCACTGAACATACTTATGACAGTGCTGCATTTTAAGTTTTACTCAATATTAAAACAATTTGCGTATTTATTGCGCAATAATTAATTGAAATTTTATTTTAAATATTGAGCTCAAAAATGGCGTTTATTGTGATTTATGCAATAAAGCGAAGAACATATAACCCTTATGGCAGATGAAACTATAAAACAATTTGCAAAAATATTTTGGCATCAATCCCGTAAATTAACAGCAACCAGATTTGACCCTCTATCGCGCTAAATCCGTAGCTGTCCATATTCATACGCTTTATTTTGCTTCACTAAAATTATACACCCCAAATAATATGAGTTTCTTTAAAATCTTTAAATTTCTTTAAAAGTTTTTTTCGGTCTTCAAATCGTTGTCATTTTTTTTTCCATCAAAAATTATTTTTATTTCGTCCGGCAATACAAACAAATTGCAGAATAAAATCAACAACTGAAATCTTCTTAAAGATGCCAAATTATATTCACCATGAAACAAAGCGAAGGAAAAAAACCATTTAAATCTTTACATTCTTAACCCCCACCCCCACCCCCTCAAAATACAATTTAAAACTGACCTTTTTTTAAGCTCCAACGATTTCACGCTTTGCATTGCGTTTCTTTTATTTTTTATTTTTTCCTTTTTTTTTTCTTCATTTTCTCCTTAATTTTTCTGGGTGAATATTGCTTTATGTGAGTGAGTCTTTTTCCTTGGCGTGTGGTTAAGTATCTGTGTAAGTGTATGAGTGTGTGTGGGTGTGCGTGAATTATATCTGGGATACCTACTTAAAGAGTATCTGTGTTTCAATGTAATTTCCTGCAATAAATGGAAACAAAAATAAAAATGAAAACGAAAAAAATATCTACGAAATAAGGATGATAAAAATGTAACACACAATGAATGTTTAAAAAATGTAGAGTGTAAGAGGGAGATGGCGTGTGATTTGTGTGCTTTGCTGAAGAGTAACGCATTATTTCGGTACGTTTTAGTTGAACACACTACAGATGTGAAGCGTAAGAATGAAAGATTGTAGCAGTGAATGGATGACTCGGTTTCGTTGGCTGGTTGTTTGGCTGGTTGGTTGGTTGGTTAAGATTTTATGCTAATCGCATTTAGCAGTACATATTTTAGACAATGTTTTATTATGCACTGTAGTTAAAACGGGCTAAAAACATGGTAGAAATATTTGTAGTCTAGTGGGCAAAAATTCAGTGATGAATATGGAACCAGAAAAGCCAAAACTTTTTGTATTGACAGCTCAGACCAGTTTTTAAAAATTATTTACATCATAGGGCCTTAGTCTACTTTCCCCTAAAGCCAGTGGTGTATCGCTTCTCTTTCCCCATTCAAACAGACAACTTCTATAACAGTCCTACTGTGGATAGTCCAAACATGCAATCCTACAGTGGCTGTTGAATTTCTGGCAAAAGTAAAATGAGTTCTGGTTCTTCCACTCGCTAGGATTGGCCAGAACACTAACAGACCATCTGAGTTACGTAGTCTAATTCTTGAGAGAGAGATGTGTAGATGTATTATTGAATAAGAGTCTGTGGACGGCGTCAGATCGTACTGATATGGATTAAAACAATCTGATTAATGCCTTGCTTTAGTATTCATCAAAACTTTGTGTTGTCTGAGCTATAACAGAAGACTTAGGTAGACAATTAGATCCATATACATTGAAATCTTGAACGATTTTCGCAGAACTATTGATAGTGTAAACCCCTTGCTTGGTGAATGGTTTGTCAGTATGTCTTACAGAAAAAGAGAGCTCGAGATAACCAAATTCCAGACACCAACTTCGAGTCACCAGTTTAGGTTGAGATCACGCTGTAAATATGTGCCTCAAATTTCCCAGTCATTATTTAATTGAAGCTTTAATTTTGCCATAATCGATCACATTGTCACTCTAACTGAGTTCACTTAAATCTACAAAAATAACTTGAAGATCATCTATCATCTTTATGAGGATACATGCCTGATCAGCATCAAATGTTTTCTAATATAACGAGTAAGTTATCTTCAATGATATCTTAACACGTTGACTGCCGCGGCAATTTTCAGAAAACTGATCACACAAGCCAACATTGACTTTTTGTTCTTTTCCCGGAAGCCATTTATCGATACTAGCACTTATATAATACGATTTTATTCGTAGCTACACAAAAATGGCAGGTTTAGTGAGTACGAGATAACTTGTAGTTGGCTTCCTAGAAGGGAACGCAATCTACGAGTTATTTCGTAGTCGGCAGTCAACGTGTTAATATAAACAAGAAAAGGAAAAAGATAGACTGCTCCTCTCTGGAGGAGAAATGCATGGTCGCTCAATCAGTTCGAAAATGATTGTATGTAGCAATATGTATTGTAATCTCGCATATACAGTGGACTCAAAAGTCTTAGTACGGTACTATATTTTGACAAGAAAAAAGTCCCCATAGGCTTAATACTCTTGCACAAAGTCGCGATATGACTTCAAGAGGGTATTCAGGAGATCATTTGAAAGAAGAGTTACGTTTCATCGCTAACCTCCAAACAAAAGGCAACCGAAAAACTTAATCATGGTGCCACCAGAAAACACTAAACAACACTTGGACATTCAATTCCAAATGGGTTAAATAGGGTGCTTGACCTTAAGGGATATTCTACTAAATACAAGGCATAACATTTTCATATGTTAGGCCTTCGAATTTTAAATTTACTCAGGGTTCTCCTTGGGGGTATCTATGGAGTCATCTGAAACTTTTCTTTATTTTCTCTTGTTTTATGAAAAAGCATTTAAAAATTGTTTGTTTTATAATAAAACAGAAATAAATTAATAAAATAAATATATAAACTAATTATAAATTTTTATACAAACTTTTGACTAAAATTCATGAAATTGCTAAAATATATTGCCGTACTAAGACTTTTGCTGTCCACCGTATACCTTAAGTTGTGATTGTTACAACTTAAGGCATCTCACTTAAATCGACACAGAAAATATTTGTGGTACTTGAAATCGTCTTCAAATAACAGATTTTAAGAACTTTTTCACTACGCTTAGTTTTTCTCAGAGTTTTTTTTTACATAAAACCGCCTGAAATATTTCCTTCGCTCAAGATTTAGAACTGAGGTTTGAAGCAATTTTCTTTCTTGACTTCGATTCTTTGCTATGATCTAGTAAAATGCATTGAGTTCTTAACGTCCTTTTTTTCTAACTTATATTATTGAAGTAACTCAAAGAGATGAAGTCGCTGTAATCTAGTAGGTAGTATGTTGGCTTATTAGACGTAAAGCCCGGGTTCGTATTCCAGGTCAGACATCAAAACGAAAAATGAAAAAAATATTTCTTCGGCGACCACCTCTCAGCTGACGTCTGGCAAAAATTCTAGGAGAATAAATAAAATTGCCTAGAAAAGTTTCTCAAAAATCTATCGTTCGGAGTCGACGTTAAACTGTAGATCCCGCCACTCACGTATAAAATTAACGCACACAACATTAACTGGTATGAGAAGCTAGGTCGTAATCTTGACTGAAGGGTTGTAATGGCCAATTAAGTATGTATGTATGTAACTCAAAAAGATCAGCATGTAACTTTGAGTTTCATACATACATCTAATCTTACTTATCCCAACCTCTGATGTCCCCATTCTGCCAATACTTTCTTTAAAAATCTTTCATTGTGTGTGATCCTCGAAATACTTAGCATTAGGATACGTGCAGAATAGCTTCAGGCATCTATATCATAGTTTGGAATAGTTTCTCTTGGAACTCAGGCTATAGTCACAGTCTTAGCTTCTAAACCGCTGTCCAACCCACATAAAATTTTTACTAAGAAAAAAAAAAACAAAAATTCAGTGTTACTCAGTGTACTTTTTTCTTTCCTTCTTCATGATTTAAATTAATGTTGTGTGTTACAAAACGAAAAGAAAATGAAATAAAATGATACCAAATGAAATGAAATAAAAGTAAAGAAAATAATAAAACTGAACTGCAAATACTATTTACAAACATTTGGTAACCATCTCTCTCACTGTCTTTCTTCCTCTCTTTCTCTCCCTCTCTCTCTCCCTCTGCCTCTCTTTATCTCTGTCTGGATTTTAAACTAAATAAATATGGTTTGCCAATAAGTTCAAGGATTTTTACAATTCAAGAAATAAAAGTTTTTGCTTCCCTGCATTAGCACACACTCTACAAGATATTTTAGTGACAATCAGTCCTCCCTCCAAGCTTATCTGTTTTTTTTTTTGGTTTGTCTTGCTCGCCCATAAAGTTTAAGTTTGACAGTAAAAAAAAAAGAAGAAGAAAAATTTGGCATCTTTTTATGTAAATCTTAAGGTTTTGTAAACAGAAAACTGTTTCATTCTACCAATTTCAGCACTTTGCCTTACAAAAGATTTATTTGCGTATGGAAAACGAAAAAAAAGAAAAGTAAAGAAACGAAAACCAGATTCTTATTATCATCGTACCAAATTTTTTTATTTCAATTTTTCTATTTCTCTGCTTAACATTATGTTTTCTTAGCCTTCTTAAATGGAAATCACAAAAGCATTCTCAATCGTAATTATGGATGCAAAATAATGTTCGAATTTTTACATACAAAACCAAAGAAAAATGGAAAAAGAAAATCGAAATGGAAATCAATCGACTTAAAAGTCATCAACTCAAGTTGATTTTCGAATCAACTACAGCATCAACATTATCATCAGCTCCATCATCATCTCCCTCATCATAGGATGATGATGTATAGATTGGCTTCAACTCCAGTTTATCGAGAATTTTGTTTTCTCTCTCTCTCTCTCTTTACCTCGCGCTCTCTCTCTCTCTGTTCCTTTATGTGATATTGAAATAAGATTAAAGAGACAACAAAACTGAGAACATTTAAATCCATGGCATTAAAAAGAAAAATTAAACCATTAAGGACATAGCGGCTGTCAAAAAATTGCGTTTTAACGCAACGATATCGAAGGCGGTTTATGACTGTCGCAAAACTCTCTATGAGTATGGATAGTGGGACGTAATGTATATAAGTATTCGTACCTGCAGATAAACTAATCAGACCTGCGACAAGCGTCAGGCGTTTAGTACATACGGCAGCTTTGGAGGCAAATCTTGTCAAGGCAGGAAAGAGGGTGCACGACACTAATCAAACTCCAAACGAGCATACACAACATGGTGATTGGAATCTTAATTACGCAGTATGGACACTCAAGCAAGACTTACTACATACATAATTGGTCATTACAACCCTTCAGTCAGGATTACGACCTAGTTTCTCACATCACTTATGTTGTGTGTGTTAATTTTATACATGAGTGGCGAGACCTATAGTTTAAAGTCGACTTCGAACGACAGATTTTTGAGAAACTTTTCATAGCAATTTTATTTACTCTCAGAGTTTTTACCAGAAATCTGCTGAGAGGAAGTCGCCGAAGAAATACTTTTTTTGTATTTTGTTTTGATGTCTGGCCTGGGGCTCGAACCCCGGCTTTACGTCTAATAAGCCAACACACTACCTACTAGACTACGGCGACTAGACGTACTAGTCCATCTTTATGGCAAACGATATCTGCAGAAGCTGTAGATATAAAGAAGAGTAGCAAACAACACGTGATATAATGTGAGCAATACTACCGTGTTACAACAAAAGCAGATTTTGTGGGCGTTCAAATCTACACTACCATTCTTAGCAGATAATCAATCTCATCTCAAAGCTAAGCTAGTAGGACCTTAATCATTTGATCAATATGTCAAACATTTCATTGCATTCAATGCGAATAAAGGATATAATTGCAGTTCTAGCCGACGCTTAGTGATCTCTCTTCAGGATGTATGACGTATAAACACCCTACAAGGACTTCTAATCTTTCTTCCCTGCCTTTTACTTGGTAATACTATTACTTACCTACTTACCTACCATTACAGGTTTGTAGTCTTATAATTCTTAGCTTTACTACGGGAAGTCCCTGTAGTCTAGTAGGTAGTATATTGCCTTGTTGGACGTAAGGTCACGGTTTAAGCACCAAATCAGACATTCCGAACAAAAGCGATTTCCTCTCAGCAGATTTCTGGCAAAAATTGTCATAAAAAATTTCTCAAAAAATCGGTCGGTCGGAATTGACTTTAAACTATAGGTTCCGTCACACATGGATAAAATTAGCACACGCAATATAAGTGGTGTTTGAAGCCAGGTCGTAAGTAAGTAAGTTTTACTGTGGAATAAAGGACACTATAATCCTTTGCTGTTGTATTAAAAAATTTTCAACTAAAGATGGTTTTTAAATGGGTTAAGGGTTAAACTGTGTATGTTTCTTAGTTTTATAAGCACATGCATTTAAGCTAGCAATGCATATAATTTACTATCAATGCATATCAATCCATATGCAATTGTATATTTTATACGATACCAATAATACCACAAACATACAAAATATTTTCTCTTTTAACCCCCTTAACAATCAAGTTGTGAGAACTCCTTACCACTTCCTAAGAAGAATTAAGACACAACCCACAAAGAATTATAAAACTTTTTTATATTAAATCCTGACTTATCTATGATTTTGAATGCAATTGAATTTCTTAATTAACTTTGTGCACATCAAAATGGAAAGCCTTATGTGGCAGCATAATTCAAACAAATCAAATTTATTGATATTTTCTAAACGCTTAAAAACTGTCTCTCTTAAAGATAATAAATGGAATTCGTTACAGTTAAGTGCAGGAAATTAATCCAGCATGTTATCTCTTTCTTCCCGATAGAAGGTTACAATTTTCCATTTTTTTTTATCAATACGTAGAGACGTATTCCACCATTTAAATACTTGCCATCAAACCCACTGCCATACCAACAAACGAATATTTGCGAGCATTTAACAGAAGACTGACTAAAAGACAGACAGACAGACAGACATCCATTCGTTGGTATACAAGCGAAGTATTTATATGGTATTGTCTTTATGTACTCGTTATTCGTTGAAATATTCCATGAAAGTTTTCTGTTTTTTTTTTGTGCATGCAAGCTTTACTTACTGAATGCATAAGTGAATGAGCGAGTAAGCAAATGAATGCAAGACTGCATGATTAAGTGAATGACTGAGTGAATGACAAAACGAGTGTATGTATGTATGTATAAGTGTGAATGTATGTAAGAAATGATTGTGGGAATATAGACAAGTAGTAGCATTGGTAGTAGTTTTGAAATATTCAAAGGAATATGAAAACAATCACTTGTTAAATTTTCTTAAACAATGTGGTTTTTAGTTTTAGTTACTCGAACAACAACTGCAACAACAACAACAACCACTATACAAAATCCTCTTTACGTAAAGTATTTAAGAAATAATAGAAAATCTTTAAAATCATAAGACTATTATGAATACGAATAAAAAAATATCGTATGTATGAATAAATGAAAATGAAACACAGACTTCACTCAACTGGTTGTAATCTTTCAAGAAATTTCAATTGAGTTCATACAACTTCATTAAACCATTCAAATGAAGACAAATGTGGTTGCATGCAATTATAATTACTCGAACGGTAATAGAAAGTAAATTATTTATTTAGAAAATTCTAAATTATATTCTAAGCTTTTATTGTTAACGCTTATTAAAATAGAAGATTCAATGCATTTTTCCCAAAGAAGGGAAAAATGAAAAAAAAAGTTCAAATTATTGAATTATTTTTCTCTTTCAATTCTACTCAACGTTTTCTAAAGGCAAATAAAATAAGTTTCAATATCAGATTGTAAAGACATACACTGTAGAGGCATACACTGAGGGTCAAAAGAAACTGTACATTAAAAAATACACATTAATAAATTACCGTTACTTTTATTTTAAAATTATTTCACTGCCAGTTAAAATAAAAATTTATAAATTTTTTTTTTTAAATTTCGAAATACTGTCAAATTTTTTCGGGCACTCTCCTTAAGTGGTAAAACTTGTGTTTGGGGATTGTTAGAATTTTATCCATAGTGTACGGTTTCTTTTGACGCTCACTGTATATATATAATTGGTCATTACAACACTTCAGTGAGGATTACGACCAAGCTTCTCACAACACTTATTTTGTATGTGTTCATTTTATACATGAGTGGTGGGACCTACAGTTTGAAGTCAACTCCGAATGACAGCTTATTGAAAAACTTTTCATGTCATTTTTATTTTACTCTCCAAGTTCTTACAAAAAAACTGCTGACAGGCACTCGCCGAATAATTTGGACCGTGGTGAGTATTTGAAGCGGCGAGTACTATTCTGTCATTCAGCTCCAGCATATGTCACCTATCCCAATAACTTTATTGTCTAGACATGTATTGTCTCTGGTTTCCAATTGTCCTGTGTTGATGTTTTCTTCCTCATCATTAAAGCTTCTGTAGATGTCTGCAAGGTATGTACAGGTTTACTGCGAATGTTTAACTGCATATATCCTTGTCCAAACGAGTTCATTATTCCATCACTCATTTGCAAACAATATGCCATGCTAAGTGCGAATAGTATATGAAGGGGTTTCAAACAAACTCTGAAGTAAAATAAGGTGCCCTTTCCATCTCAACTATTTACCATCGGCCCTATGCTCCCTAGAGGAGTAAAAGGAACATTCACCATCTTGTTAGATGTTATCATAAGCAAAATCTGTTCCATGAGGATTACTATCATTCGGCTGATATTTGTCCACTCTCAGAGAAGAGTACCAACATTCAAGCAAAATCAGAAAATTTAGAAAGATTTGATCGAATTTTTGAATTTCTGAATTTTAAAAATATATGAAGAAAACCAATGCCATGGGAATTAATAACGTTAGCACCGATAACATCATACTACAAGGTTAACCAGTCGAGTATGTAAATATGTAGCACGTAAGCAATACAGTGAAAACGAATGTCGGTGTAGACACAAAAGTAAATAACAGATCCAATAAAATTAGAGCTGACTACAATCATGATAGAAAAACTAAATCAGGATTACGAGCTAGTTTCTCATACCGCCCACGTTGTGTGCGTTATTTTTATGAATTAGTGGTGGGATTCGAGAGACTTTTCATAACAATTTTGAAATGACCCTCAGGGATTTTGCCATACGACAGCTGAGAGGAAGTCACCGATAAAAATGTGTGTTCATATTTCGATTTGAACGAGATCTCTGTAACAGGGGTAGAACTACAGGCTCCATCTAATAAACAAACACACTATTTACTAGACTACTGCAACTTTTAGTAGCCTTTATTGTCCTCAGAGGAATCTGACCCATGTTGCCCATGTATTCCACTTGAAAATCTTTCAATAACTATTTTCTTTCATAACTACTGTATACTAAGGCGACTGATTTATTCAGAAACTTTCTTAAAAAACTAAAAGAACTCGAGTAAAAAAACAAACTCTCTCGAGAATTCTTAACCAATTTGGTACTTAAGCGGTAAGTACGTAAAACAGAGCCAACCAAATTCCATCTTTAAAGTTTTATACTTTCAAAGGAGGAGCACAAAGTCTGTTGTGGATGCGAATTTATTTGAAGCCAGTATGACTGATGCTGTCAACTGCGTGTTTCTTCTTTGAGTAATACCAATATGCCAATCTGGCACCACTTCCATTGCCTTGTCTATCAGTCTAACAGAAATGCAGCTCCATGTGTTTGATTACAAACAATACAGGAAAACCAGGCCATTAAACAAGCTTTCAAGATGGAATTGAATGTACTTCAGTTACTTTACAGTATCATAAATAATGGATTATTATCAACAAACAAAGTTACAAACTTATAAATGACAACTAAAGGTGTAGGATATAAGGAGTGCAAGAGCAAGAGTGTCTTGCATTTTAATTGACAAAATGTGGGGTGGCTTTAATTGCATTTGAATTATAATTCATTCTGTTGTACATTAAATATAAATCATATTAAAATTAATTTGACAATTTGTCATTATAAACCGCATGCATTAAATATTTGAAGAAGTAAATCTTTCAGACACTGGTGCACAAAATTATAGCAAAATATTTCACAACATTTAGACGGCAATAAGTCAATACAAGAATAAGTGAGAATCAGTGAGAATAAGTGCTGCTATTTTATTAATCTTCGATGTATAAAAAAAAAGATTTTCTCTCTTTAATTACTTTCTCTTTATTTATAAGCCTCAGCACTAAATTTCATTATAAGTGTACTATTTTTGTATACGCATATATGTTTGTATATGAGGTGACGATGAATGTATAGATGGATGGATTGTATAATTAAATCAAAATCATTTGCATATTTCCAAATGGAATTTTCTATAATAATCACTTTTACTTTACAGTTATTTAATTAATGAATTCAGGATCATCATTATAAACTGCATGTGACCTACAATTTGTTGCCAGCATTTGATACTGAAAATTAAGTAGAAGAGTATTATTGTCAATCACTTTTCTTTAATTTTCACGTCTATTCTAATGAAAATGGAAATAAAAATTGTATGTTTGTATGTAAGTATATATGTGTGATTTAATAATAATATGAAAACCATTTTAATTAAGAATCAAAAGTGAATAACAACAGTAGATATTCATTAAATTATAACATAAGTATGTATACATTGAAGGAATATGCAAAGTTTCTAATTTAAATCGTAATTTAATTAAAAAAATTAATTCTGGTGTACAGTAATGAAGAATTGTTCAAAGAAAAATGGAAATTGCTGTAGTCGAGGAGGTAGTGTGTTTGATTATTAGATGAGAAACATCAGCTCAGACTCGAACCAAACGAAATTTGAAAAAAAAAATTGCTTTCAATGACTTCTCCTTCTAGTAGTCTTCTGACAAAAATTCTGGAGGTAAAATAAAAATGCCATAAAAAGTTCTTCAAATCTGTCCTTGACGTACATACATACATACATACATACATAATTGGTCATTACAACCCTTCAGTCAGCATTACGACCTATCTTCTCACACCACTTATGTTGTGTGTGTTAATTTTATACATGAGTGGTGGGACCTACAGTTTACAGTCGACTCCGAACTACAGATTTTTGAGAAAATTTTCCTGGCAATTTTATTTACTCTCAGAGTTTTTACCAGAAATCTGCTGAGAGAAAGTCGCCGAAGAAATACTTTTTGTATTTTGTTTTGATGTAGTCTAGTAGGTAGTGTGTTGACTTATTAGACGTGAAGTCAGGGCTGAAACACCAGGTCCAACGTCTCCAACAATATTGAAATACTAAGAAATATTTCGTCGGCGACTTCCTCTCAGAAAATTTCTGGCAAAAACTTTAAGAGTAAATCAAAATTGCCATGAAAATTTCCTCAAAAATCTGTCGTTCGGAGTCGACTTTAAACTGTAGGTCCCGCCACTGATGTACAAAAATAGCACAAACAACATTAATGGTGTAATAAGTTTGGTTGTAATCCTGTCTAGAGGATTGTAATGATCAATTATATATTTTATAGGAGTGGTGTGAAAAGCTGGGTTGTAATCCTTACTAAGGGGTTGTAACAGATGATGATTATGTGGTGCAAGGTCTAAAACACAGTTGATCACATTATTTCAGTTTTTTTCATTGTTGATAGCAGAGACCACAATCAATCGTATTTTTTCTGTATCCAATTTTTCTTGAAATAGTTGAGAAGAAAGCAAAGTTCCCTGTCAAGGTATAGTCTGCTTAAGGGCCAGTCTTTCATAATTTTTTCCATGTTTTCATTAACATCTTCAACATCAGAATTAGCATTTCAAAATCAAGGAAACCATTTGACTATTTTTCCTCTAAGTAACGTTAACGTTTTCGTTAACTTTACGCGTATCCTACTTAGGTATGCCCGATAGCTTCCGAACAGGGAGATTATAAGTACTTATCCCGTATTAAACTTCTATTATACATTGTGGTTGTATTATCTATTGTGTATATTCGAAAAATTTTAAATTCAAAATTTTCCATGAATTTTTAAAAGAATTCCTATCTTTATTTTAATATTTATTGAGGCGACAATGTATTCAAAATATATTCCATTAAGGAAGCATTATTTAAAATTTCTTTTCATTTAGAAAAATTAAAAAAAAATATGTTTAAATTAAAATAAAATAGAAAAACCAATACATATGAATATTTAATATGATTTCGAATTCCCCCTAAATACAATAACAGTTTTAAGGTGTGTATAAATGTGTTGGTAAATGCATTTGAATCGAAACAATTCAATTTCATTGTAAAAGTTAAGCTGCTTAGTTTCACTTTTATTTTCTAAGATTCCATTACTTTTTGGAAAATAAAACCACAAAATAAAATCTTGATAATGCTCTTGCTCTTCCTCTCTCTTTCTCTTTGTCTCTCTCTAAATCCATTTGCACATATTTTTATAGTCAGTTTTCTGTGTTTTTCTTTTTGACCACAACTAACACATTTAAAGGGATTTATAACGGGTGATTTTCAGTCCCTTCCACTTGGAAATTGTAAAAAATACAGAAAATTTTGTGAAAAAGTGAATGAAATATTTATTTGAGGCGATAAACGAATGGCTCTCATTTACACTATAAACTTTATCTCATGTAAGTATTGAACTAGACTACATCGAAAGTGGTTCAATTCTTAGCTAAAATTTAATTATACTTTTATCAGCTGTTATTACGAACCATAAACTTGAAGAACTCAATGTCTTTTACATACAGACATACGTAATTCAGTTCTTCAGCCAGGATTACGACCTAATTTCTTACCCGACTTATGTATGTTGTGTGTGTTAATTTTACACATGAGTGGCGGGACCTACAATTTAAAATCAAGTCCGTGCGACAGATTATTGAGTAACTTTTCATGGCAATTTTATTTACTCTCTGAGTTTTTATTAGAAATCTATTGAGATTCCGTCCCGATGGGGACGTCTGATGTCTGTCTGTGGTTTGAACCGTGGCCTCACGTCTAACAAGCTAACACATTACCTACTAGACTACGTTGCCTTATAGTGCATTAAAAACTAGGCTACAAAAATGGTGGAAATTATTATACAAAACAATAAAGCAGCAATCCTATGGTGAGAAAACTAAATAAAAGCGACTTGAGTACACCGATGAGTGTCCCTACGGGCCATTCTAGCTTTCATGTACATTCGCACCGTATAGATGTGGCTGATAATAAGCAATACAAGACATGTGTCTTCTGAAGATCGTGATCCCAGTATTTTATGGAGAATACTATACGAGATGTAACTCGTCTCAGTGAAGTGGACTGAAAGAAGTTAAAAATTTAAGAAGTATGATCCCAGTATATTATGAAGGATACTTACGACTAAAGTCACCGTGGTCTAGTAGGTAGTGTATTGGCTTATTAAACGTGAGCCCAGTCAAAAATTCTGAGAGTAAATTAAAAATTGCCACGAAAAAGTTTCTCACAAATCCGTCGTTCAGAATCGACTTTAAACTGTAGGTCGCATCAGTCATGTATGAAATTAACACACACAACATAAGTGGATATCGGCAGTCTAAGTCGCTTAATCGGTAGCTCCGAATGGTTCCTGGACTAAGTGTGTCCGCTCATAAATTCATTGAGGGTACAGCCACTTCTATCTAACTACCTGACATAAGTGGTGTGAGAAGCTAGGCCGTATTCCTGACTGAAGAGTTGTAATGAACAATTATGTATGTATCTATGATAATAATAATAATCAATGCAAAACAAGCGGAGCAGCCCAGTCTTATCAAGCTCGGTATACCAGTATTTTACTGAGGATACTATACAAGTTGTAACTCATCTCAGAGGGGTGGACTGATAGAAGTAGTAGAAGTATGTACGGGATACAGACTTTCTACAGATAATATGGTTGGTACATCTTAATGACGCATATTTTGCCTTGGGTATACACTGATAGGCGCCTCATCCCTTTCAAACTTCCTGAGTGCAATTCTTTCAAAAATTATGTCACGATAGCTTACATAATTGACTGAAAATTTTTTAGATTTTCTTTGCTCTTGAAGGGGTTATGCTAGTTACTTTGTAGACCCAAATTATTTGACAAACTAGGTAATTTTCAGGCTGTATTCGTAGCTCTTAGTAGCACTCTAACAGCTCTTTACAGCAATTCGATTTTCAGACGTATCAATTGAGCCAAAGCTTCGTTGTTGTAAAATAATTCTGCTGAAGATAATTTGCGATAGAGTTTCTACACATTGGTTTTTTGTCCTTCTCTTTGTGGTAGAATGGCACATTTTACTTAGCATGTTTTTTATTATCACATGTAACGAATTTTTATGTAAAGAAAAATCACCCGTTCTATTATAAGTAGAGTATAGGATAAAAATGAAACATTTTTTTTTAGTAAAATGGGATTTAAAAATATTTTTTTTGCTGCATAAATTATTATGTATTATAATGAAACTATTTGAGAGAAAATTCATATGCATACATACGTACATGTTGTTTTAATATTAAGGATTTGAAATTTATGAAATATTTTATTTCAATTATATTGATTAAAAATCTTATTTTAGTTTTTAAAGATTTTAGAAAATTCTAAGGCATAATGAATATGAAAATTTTAATTAATTTTAGTTTAAAGTGTCATATTGGAAGGTCTTAAAGAAGACTAGGGAAGATAAAAAAGTTATTTTATATTTAAAATTTATATTTTCATCTACAATTTGCAATATTTACAAGGCTAGTGCTGTCTATTGCACAGGCTAAGGATATTCGTTCTGTTAAAGAAGAGAAATGTGAAAATATACAGTCAATTAAAAAGTCTACATACACCGCCGTTTGTAGACTTTTTTCCCGGAGATTGTTTTCAAATAAAAAAGATGTTATAGCGCTCTTTGATGTCGCTGTAGTCTAGTAGGTAGTGTGTTGGCTTATTAGACGTAAGGCGATGGTTGAAACCCCAGGTCAGACATCTACAACTCAACGAAATATTTCTTCGGCGACTTCCTCTCAGTAGATTTTTGGCAAAAACTCTGAGAGTAGATAAAAATGCCATGAAAAGTTTCTCAAAAATCTGTTGTTCGGAGTCGACTTTAAGTTAGGCCGTAATCCTGACTGAAGGGTTGTAATGGCCATTTATGTGAGTATGTATGTTATAGCGCTCTTAAAGGCTGTCACAATTAAGAATGTTTGAAGACAAAATCGATTATAAAACAATGCAACCTAGAAATTATTAAAAAAAAAATGAGGAAAAAGTCTTTATCAAACAGTGTATGTAGACTTTTTTGTGTGACTGTATACCTTTTGTAGATCCCATTATAACAGTTTTCTTGCAGCAAACTCTGAGATTAAACTCATTGCCAATAAAGAAGGTTTAAAATCTGTTGTTCGGCGTCGACATTGTACTGTAGGTCTACCCATTCATGAATCAAATTAAAGCCATTGCTAAACCCTCATAATAAACAGCGCCCTTGTAAGTAGACGTACAATATACTCTTCATAGTGGAAAACATCTGTTGTTTGATGGATAAAATTAATGCACATGGCCTAAGTGGCGTGAGAAGCCAATGGTATGAATATATGTAGGTCTCAATGATGTGTTTAATTTAATACTTATTAAACAAATGATTACAAATTATGTTGTTGCCATTGAAAATCAAAAATAAATTGATTTTCCATAATTTTATTAGCAATAGAGTGTGAATCTGTAACAAATATGTGTAAATATTAACGATCTCATCAATAATTCAGTTATACTCGTACAACAAGTAGCAAATCAGATACATTTTTATTCATTCATCCATTAATTTATTGCTCCATCTTTATCTTCCTTCTGTTATCTCTTAAAGGTCTATAATATAAAGCAGTATGTATGTATATATGATAATCATTGATGCTATTCGTGTATACCGTAAAAGAGAGAGAGAGAGTGCATATGTAATGTTATTTACCAAACAATAAATCTGTTTTTTTACACAATTTTCCTGTATGAATATGAACTTGTTAGCCAAGAATAATTCTTATTCTCTCATTTTATTCTATTAAATGTCGTAAACGAACACATTGACATTCTCGTATATTTTCACATCGTAAAAAAAATAATAAAAAACGACCCCACACATATACAAAAGGTTGTATATTTGTGCATATGTACATGCGACTACATGCAGTAATAAAATCGTTTTTTAATAGACAAGTTCGTTTGTTACTGTTCGTTACTGTTTATTTGATCGTAAAATCGATGTAGGCTCACATGTAATTTTTATAGTATATAGTACATGTATGTATGCAGACTATCGTTGTTGTTATTGTATTGTAACTTATTACACTCACTTGCCAATGTCATTTGAAAGTATTCATAGGTATGTCATGCAGTGTGAGACAAAACTGTCTGAACACAAGATTTCATTTGAGATTTAAAACAAGAATATAAGGACAGAGAATTGCTCATATTGTGTTTCAGAGAAGAGTTATAACGCATTCAAAAGTCTGCAATTTAATTGGATGGTTAACTTAGAAATGTAGAATTGCATATATTTTGCATATGGTTTGTGTCTTTAATAACTTATATAACTTTTGTTCATCTTTTTCAAATCATGTGAAATGATTTGAACTTTACAGAAGCATAGATTTTGTCAAGAAAAACCAATACCGGAGTGGCCAGCCGAAAGGATTCGAAAGTAATGAACTCTAGGCATTATTCCATGAAGATTGTTGCTGAACTTGAGAAGAACTTATAAAATAATTGGCAGGAAATTAAGCAGCGATTCTAAAATGATTTTTGGCAATAAGAAGAAAAAAATGAAGAATAATCTTTAAAATAGCAGGTCATATGGTCTTTATTACAATTTTCTTTATATAGCGTCTTTCAATAGCGCTTGCTATTTTTAAATTTATACATATAAAAGAAAGTATGTATGAGATATCATCGATCAATTTGTTTTAGATGTTTAGGCTAAGCTTAGCCTGAACAGCTTCGTAGTGAACTCCATTGCATTTGACTTTGTTGGCCGAATACTAGAGTAAAAGTAGTACCTCATTTGGAGAATAACTTTATTGGGTCTTTCGACTTGCCTACCATAATGGTCGTAAGAATCTCAATTGTGCCATGACTGAAGATGCGATTTAAGAATAGAAGAGAGTCGGTCCGTAGTCTAGTAGGTAGTGTGTTGGCTTATTAGACGTAAGGCCACGATTCAAACCCCAGGTCAGACATCAAAACGAAATATGAAAAAATATTTCTTTGGCTACATCCTCTCAGCAGATTTCTGACAAAAAATCTGAGAATAAATAAAATTGCCATGAAAAGTTTCTCAAAAATCTGTCGTTCGGAGTTGACTTTAAGCTCTGGGTTCCGCCACTCATGTATAAAAATTAACACACATCGTGAGTGGTATGAGAAGCTAGGCCGTAATCCTGACTGAACGGTTGTAATGGCCAATTATGTATGTAAGAGAGTCGGTCCTCTTCATATTTAAATATTCCTTTCGGTGACTTCCTTTCAGCAGATTTCTGGCAAAAACGCTGAGGGAAAATAAAATTGCCAAGAGAAGTTATTCAAAATTCTGGCGTTCGGAGTCGACTTTAAGCTGTAAGGTAAAATTCACCTTTTGCTACTGGACTAATCTTAAAAAATTATGAAAGATTTAATGCCCCAATGGTTGGAGTCACGGAACTATGCTATCTTTTACTATGAACCTAAATTTAAATTTCTATGACTTCTTTTTTGATTGTTTTTCCTTTTTCATGCTCTACATGTTTATGGCTAAGGGAAAAAGCAATAGTGGTTAGGTTGTTAAAGTAGATGGAAATTCTAATCCACCCAGAGATAAGAAAGATCCATTATAAGTGGCATCACTATTGCAGATTAAATCAAAACTGAGACAAGAAACATCGAGAAAATAATCTGCAAAATAAATGAAAGAAAAACGATTTAAAAGGAAAGATAGAGTATACTCCTCCTCTCTGGGTTCAATGTGGATTCAATTTTAACAATAAAATTCTTCAATCCTATTCCAATAACTAAATCCTTTCAATAAGGCTTCATATAAGTTCGTTTCTAAAAAATATTTCACTCTTTAGCTGTTTAAACTGTTTTGCTATTTTCTTCCTCTTTTTTTTTGCTACAGTTATTATGCGAATTCTCTCAAGGCCATTAGAACTGCTTAATATTTATTCATGTTTTTCTTTCTTTCTTTTTTTTCAAATACTTTTCATGTTTTTTTTTTTTGTTTTTTAACATAAAAATAATGTAAAAATGTATTTCTACATGATTGAAAGAATGTGTGTATATGTATTGTATAATATTTAAGTGTGAATGTGTATTGTACTCGTAAGTACATCATATTCTTCTTCTTTACAAATATCCTTAAACTATAAAATTTTATTATTGAATAAGAAAAACTTTAACAAATTGTGTGGTTTTTGATAGTTTTGTTTTTAAAAAGGGGTTGACTACACTGTTAGAAATTTTAAGAAGGACAAGAGCATAGATTGTTGAGTATTACAGTATGGGTGAGCATTGGTCTTGTGGTAGTCGACGTAGCCTCGTGGGTAGTGTATTGGTTTATTAGACGTAAGGCCACGGGTGCAACCCTATGTTAGACATCTGCAAGAAAACGAAATACGAAAAAATATTTCTCCAGCAACTTCCTCTCAGCAGATTTCTGGCTAAAATTCTGAGCGTAAATAAACTGCCATGAAAAATTTGACACAACATAAGTGATGTGAGAAGCTAGATTGTAATCCTGACTGAAGTGTTGTAATGATCGATTATGGTCTTTGGCACCTTGCAAATGATTTTTGTAGAAGCTGTAAAGAGTAGAACACTATTGGGTATTTGGCCTGTACTATGCCGGTGGACAAAAAGGCACTTTGGTGATCTGGAAGAACTCTTACATTATACATACATAAGTGCATACATTACTGGTCATTACAAACCTTCAGTCAGGATTACAACATAGCTTCTCACACCACTACATTAGTGGCGGGATCTACAGTTTAAAGGCGATTGCGAACGACAGATTTTCAAGAAAATTTTCATGGCAATTTTATTTTCATTCAGAATTTTTGCCAGAAATCTGCTGAGAGGAAATCGCCGACAAAATAGTTAGTGGCATTACGTCTAATAAGCCAACAGACACACTGTCATTGGCAGTCGCTGCATCAGTGGTTTGATAGTAGCGGATAACGGAAAACTGTGATATCACAATGGGCTGTGTGTCTTCTGAGTGTGACCATTCAAATTCCTTGGGAAGAAAGCTGCGTCTGCCTATGTCTGTATCTTTACCTTAATTCATATTTATTTTAAACTTTTTTTCGTCTTGCTTACTTTAATGGTTTTCACTTTCTTGTGCTAAGATTTCTTTATTTTAGCTTTTAAAATAATTTCTTTAACTGTATTTCGTTTTCGTTTTATTTTTCTTGTTAGTAATTCTTGTTGGAACATGTAACAAAACTATTAATTTGGGGTTACTTAAGGGTTTTCTCTTCCGTTTTTTTTGTATTTTCTTTAAAGATTTATTTGTTTTTCTTAAGCATTTACAACTACAACTAAATAGTTATGTATGTATTTAAACTTATACATACTAATGCACACTTTGAATATCTATCATTAAAGTATTACAAAACCAGCAACCATTTCCTTTGTATAACAACTTAAAACTTCCTCTTATTAGTTTCCCTTTTTTGTTTTTTTCTTTTGTTTTTTTTTGGTACTTTAAAACCTCCGGACAAATTTATGGTTTCAAACTAAAATCTTGTAAAATATTTGCCAAGGAGAAGAAGCAAAAAACCATCAGCAATTATTTAAGTCTTCTGTTTGAATTTTATTCTCATAATATTTTCTCTGTTCAAAATGGCAAAAAAACACTTCTAATATGGTTTAAGGATATACAAGGATATCCATTCCTTGCTTTTCTTTGTTTTTTTGTTTCTCAATTTCTATTTCTTCTGTTTAAATTTTGATTAATCCTTACAAATGGTTGTTATGTTGTTGTTGCACTTGTTAATTAGAAAATTTAAAACCATAAATTTTAATTTCACTCACTCACTCACTCACTCACTCGCTCATTTGTCTTTGTTAGCCTGTTTTGTTGTATGTTTATGATCTATTATAGCATATTGTATGATTATTTGTAGCCTACTTTTAGGTTTCTTTTAACATGTTTTCATATTTTCCCTTTACACTCCTAGAGAAATAGTCTCTCTTTCATGACAGTGTGCGTTGTGTTGTGTTGTGTTGTCTATTTTATGCCGTTTGACATGACATGAAAGTGTTATCAAACTAATTAAAATTTATATCTTCCTCTTCTTCTTTTTCTACTAGAATTCGTCTTTATCTGTTTGTGTTTGTTTGTGTGCTTGTAAAGTATTTTCTAATGGTAGTAGAAAAAATACTACACAACTAAAAATACCAAAAGATGTGGTTTTTAGAAAATTAATTAGCAAACGTTGTAATAAATTATTTAAATGGAACATTCAACACTTTCTAAATACTCTGTGCATTTTATTAATAAATAAGCTAGAACCCGTTGGGCTTCGCTGCATCCGAACAGTTGTTCTCTTATTTATATATATTTATTTTTATAATAATTGATATGGCTTTTTGGAGTGTCAACATCTATTATTTATTCTCATATAGGTCATGGGAAAGCTAGGCCAGTACTAATTTTATTGGTATGAATAATAGTATTTCCACTATACTATCATGTTGCAATTAAAGCAGTAGCGGTTAGGGACACAGGGCCTTAAACTATCGTTTGACGATTTTCTGAGTAAGGCGGTGCATTTTGTGGTAGTTAGCCATTGTAAGTGAAGAGGCAAATGATCCATTCTTAGCTAGAGAACCTTTTTTAATTAATTAATGAGGATTACAAGCCTTTAGTTAGCATTACGACCTAGCTTTTTACACCAATAAATTTGTGTGTATTAGTTTTATGCGTAAGTGAAGGAATTTACAATTTAAAGTTGATTCCGAACGACAGATTTTTTAGAATCTTATCATATCAATTTTATTTTACTCTCAGAGTTTTTGCCAGAAGTCGCAGACGAAATGTTTTTTCATAATTCGAGATGTCTTAACTGGGACTTGAACCATGCGCTCGCGTTAAATAAGCCAACACACCACCTACTAGACTATGGCGAGCTAGCGAGAGAAACATATGAGATAAAGTCCAAGAATCTAATGCCTATCAGAGTACTCCGAGACAAAAGTTACAAAAGTGGGTTAAAATTTCTCATTCTGTACTATGAAACCCCGACACAGTAGAGCAATTCTCTAGGACAACCCACAGATGAAAAAGACAATGTTCTCGTTGTGCTTGAATGAGAGTGAACTGAGCATTTGAACCAATACAATTGAGCGCATAGTTGCGGGAAATATGGGTAATACAGGGCTTGTGGAGAAGATGTCCAAAAAATGGAAAACTTTTTATATCAATGCCCAGCTTTTAGGCGCATGATTACACTTTAACAAACCATACTCATATAGTCGTAGCCTAGTAGATAGTGTCTTGGCTTTTAAGATGATAACCAATGGTTTATCCCCTGGTTCAGACACCTTGGCAAAAACTTTGACAGTGAAATAAAAAGTTTCTCAAATTCGTCGTCCACATGAAACTGTAGCTCCTGCCACTCTTGTATGAAATTAACATACACAACATGTGTGATGTGAAAAGCTAGGTTGTAGGCCTTACTAAAGAGTTCAAATGATCAATTAAGTAAGTAAGTATCTGACAGGCATAAATAGGAAAATATTCAGCATACTATACAGATTTCTTATGAATTTCAGTTGTCTGGTTTAGACATTCCATTTGGGAATTGACGCCCCCTGCCTACTTCGCCAATTAGAAACATTTGCTCTGTACAATTGATTGTTCTCCAAAGTATATGCTGACTATGCTCCATCCATTTCATCGAGTGAGAGAAGTTTTGTATGGCTTAAACAAAAGTAATATTCCTTCCTGTCCTGACCACCAGTTAGAAAAGTTCGTATATAATGAATTGGAGCAAAAATTTTTTTAAAAAACTAGGCAAGAATTTGTAAAATTGTTACGAGTTACTTAAACAAGATTTCTTTAACATTTGCAAACTGTAGGACACTTCGCAGAAGCTAGGTCTTAATCCTGACTGAAGGGTTGTAATGACCAATTTTGTATGTATGCAGGACTCTTCTAAAATTAAGAAACTTGGATACGACACGAGTTAAACATGGGAGACGATTAAAGTCACTTTAGTTCCGATATGCTGCTTTAACGCTATAAAAGAAGTCACTTTTCTTCGATTACCGCAAAAATCCCTGAACCATAAAAATTATAAATTTTTGGAAGAAGTCCTCAGTGTATGTGCATAGAAATGTGGAGCAATATGTAGTGGGAACTAGTCAAAGCAAAGGTTGGAATTCATTAGCTTTCTTGTATGGAATACATACATACATAATTGTTTATTACAAACCTTCAGTCAAGTTTACGAACTAGCTTCTCAAACCACTTATGTTGTGTGCGTTAATTTTATGCATGAGTGGCGGGACCTACAGTTTAAAGTCAACTCCGAAGGACAGATTTTTGAGAAACTTTTCATGGCAATTTTATTATACTCTCAGAGTTTTTGCCAGAAATCTGTTGAAAGGCAGTGACGTTGAAATATTTTTTCATATTTTGTTTTGATGTCTGACTTGGGGTTGGAACCGTGGCCTTACTTCTAATAAGCCAGCACACTACCTACTAGACTAGGGTGACTTCTTCTTGTATGGAATATTAATTAAAATTCTAAGCGTCTTGAGTAGCCGTAGTCTAGTAGGTGCTGTGTTGGTTGTGTAAGTGTCTGGAGAAAAAGAAGAACTCCACCTTTTTCAACTCAAATAGTTAAAAGCCATCCAATGCATTAATTTTTAACGCTCAATTTACTCATGACTTTTGCCGAGTTAATATTGATTGAAACATCTGCAGCTTTTGACGCAAAAAAAAAAAGAAGAAAACTAGACATTCTACCACACCATTGAGTTCCCATTAGGTTTGTTGAATGCGTTTTTAATTACGTTCTGCCAAAGGCCATCCATCCATTGAATAACTCAATCTTAATGCAACAAAACTGACTGCATTGTCGTATACATTCGGTTATGAATGTGTAGACAATGCATTTCAATAATCGCTGATACTGTGTGATAGAATGTCAGTAATTTCGATTGATTTTGCAAACGACACACATTTTACCTTTTCGCCATAAATGCCTTTTTCGTTGGAAAAACAAATGATGCAGTCAACGTTTTGCTTGGCACAAAGGCATCTGACTGTGGTTGGAAATGTGATCACTGCATATCAACACCGAAATATAGATTCAACGTCTATTTGGGAAATTGTGAATGCATTTATGTCATCATCATCAGGGGGTAGTACAACTACATTAATTTATTCACAAGGACATTATCATTACAGGTTTTGGAAACTGTTTAGAAATGCTTTTAATTTTAAATTTTGGGAATACAAAGTTTTCTTTTCAAATTAAAGTAGGCAATCTTAAATTTATACAAACCATTTGAATTTTGAGTACCAAAAAAGAAAATTATTAAATTTGGAAAACATCCTTTTTCCTATCTTCCTTTTGTAAACGCTCAAGTATTTTTAGCATGAGTTGTGGACTCCAGGTCAAATAAATATTTTAACATTGAAGAGGGACAATTTCTTTAGGGAGTATTTATGCTACATAAATATTTGTAGAGATTTGAGAAAGTTTTTTGTCTCCCTTAAAGGGTTTACTGTGAAATGAACACATACTTGTCATAAGAATAACGGTTGTGGCTGCAAATATTTCCTGACAGCTGAAGAAATCACAGAAAGGGCTAAATTAAGGATAATTTTTAATTGACATTTAAATAAAGGAAGTCAACACTTTCAATTGTATGGATTCCTTATGTTTCATTATACCCAAAAGCTTGTCAATACTAGAGACACCTTGCAACCACTTTCTTAAGTGTTTGTGATATGCCTTGTATTTGGTGGAATCTTCCTCCTTTGCAGAGGCATAAGCACGAATGATAATCATCCTTTTCCTCTACTCAGTTGTCTTTATTTCTTTGAATATTGGCGTCATAATCGACCTTAGGGGTTGGCCATCTATTGGTTTAAATTAGATTTCAAATCTGGCAATACTTGTGTCGTTCTATTCTGTCCTAAACTCAGTATATTAACTCCCTTGAACGTAATGGATCGATTTACGCTTGAGCAACGCAGGGATTTATTGGGCCAACGAGAAATTAAACGATGATGTCGATTTTGCCAAAAAAATCTTTCTGATCGAATGAAGCTAGTTTTCCTTTGGGTGGGTACGATCAAAAGCAAAATTGCCGTATTTGAATCTCATAAGACCCACACGTTGTCTTACAGAAGCCAATGCACCCATTACAAGTGACTGTTTGGGAAGGCTTGTGGAGAGGAAATCCACACGTGGTCTTGCAGAAGCATTACGCACCCATTACGATTGACTTTTTGTTGCGGCTTGTGGAGAGAAGGCATCTTTGGGCCATTTTCCTTAGAAAATGAGGACGGCACAGCCATTACGGTCAATGGAATCACCTATCACACCGTGATAACCGATTTGTCTGTACCCGCTCTCTTGGTATTGATGTGAACGATGTTTGATTTCAACATCTCATGCCACAATCGATTTATTGCATCAAATGTTTGATGGCCGTTTAATTAACCGAAATGGTAATGTTAATTGACCGCTAAGAAGCTGCTATTTGACACCTTTGAACTATTTTTTGTGGGGCACATTTAAAGAAAAGTATTATGCCGACAGACCAGAGACGCTTGAGTATTTGAAGGACAACATTCATTCATTGCCTAGATACGACTCCATATACTCTAAAAAGTGCCGCGGCAGCCATATGAATGAAATGATATTCCGTTTCTAACCGGAATAATTATACTTCAAAACAAAAAAATAAAGTGGGTGTAATTTCAAACCGTATTTGGTTATGGCATCCATACTATATGGGTACAAGAACATACTGATGTTCCATGTAACTGCTGCATTTGGTCTGGCACAACCAGCGAACTTTCCGATGATTTCACGGCTTCCAAATCCTCTAATAGGCTGCAAGCTTATAATTGACAATGCGGTCATCTATTCCGTCAACAATAGATAGCAATGCTGCAGACACAGGCAGAATGGCGCAGAAAATATGGTCAAATCTGGAGTAAGGAAGCACTATAAGTCTGCTTAGACTCTAAATTGGTACACTCAGTATGATTCTCGGGGTCATTATAAGAATAAGAGGCGCATTAGATTCCTATAGAATCTGCAGAATGCGAGTAAGAGTCTGATGTGATACAAACCGCCTGTTGTACGCGCACATTTCTGTCTCTTAAGAACAATCTGAACTCAGTTTTTTTAAATTTTTTGTTAAAGCCTAAACAGAAAAATAAACACAAAAACAAGAGATTGAATGAAATTTTATAAACTTCAACTCAATTTATATGAAGGTAAACATCCTACAATACCCTATAATTTGACATTTATAGAAGCCTTTGAGGTAGTGAAGGGAGTTTAGTGCAAAATGTAATGAACAAACGTTTGCAAAGGTAGCCAGACACATTAAATGTCACAAAGAATCAATAAAATTTGTCACATCTTTCGACACCACCCCCCCAAATCCATGTCTTTAAATATTTTCCACATTTTCCACAATTTTCTATGCTTTACTATCGAATTATTTGTTCTTTTTTCTTTCTAAAATTACGATTTTTTTTCTTACTGCTATCGATTGACAATGACAATAATGAACGATTTGTTAAGGAATTTCAATGTACGGTAAGTACGTTGCCATTGTGCAAAATATTGAACCCATCGCAGTCATTATCTGAATTAGAATTGAGCAGCAAAGCAGTCATAAAAACAGTTTCAACGACATTGTCTTGTGCATCGTCACTAAAATCTTTATTATCTTGATGATGGCTTTTGTTATTGTTACTGTTGTTGTGTTGTGTTGCTTTCTGTTGTTGTTGTTGTTTGGGTTCATTTTTTTTATAATTTTTTTGTCTTTTTTTGTTCCTTTCCCTTTTTAATTTGGCTTCTTTTAATCAATGTCTCAGCGTATTTTTTCCCTCCTCAATTTTTTTTTCCTTAATTAAAGGTAAAACCTTAAAAATATAATAACGGTAATTAAAATCTGCTTTTGATCATGTTTTTATAAACTTTCTCTTTTTCACTTGTTCCTTAACCAACTTTATTGAATTCTTTTGTTGTTGCCTTGTTTGTTCAAAAGCAGGTGTTTTTCGTTGACTTTTGGCTGGTGTTCCAGAAGCTAAAACAATAAACAACTTCATCATCTTTAATGCATTTTTTTGTTGTTATGGAAAAAGAAGAACAAGAAGGAGAGGAAAAATTGGAACCAATAAAGCTTCTGGTTGTCTTATTTAAAGCAGTAAAGTTGGGGAAGAAGTTTAATGAAGCTGTTACGCACAAAGCGTAGCATATGCTTCCATAGGAATTATTTTCCCTCTTTCTGCGGTATTAATTGGCCCCTTCCACTATCCATTCTATATAAATTTCGGATTAATTGGAAATAAATTGCCATTCAGATTGAAATTTTTCCAAAGACGTTTTGTAATCTACATCGCGCAAAATGACTCATAAAGTGCATTTTGTTTTGAAAGAAAAGAAAATTGGTTCTGAGTAGAAGGAAGGCAGACATTAGATTTGACAGGAAATACTGCTACAGGAAATGCGTTCCACATATCAACAGTGCAGCTTAGATCTATGTATGTATATGAACTACGTGCGAGACATAAGCGAGTCACTTTATTTTTCTAAAGAATGTTCCATTATAGTATCGCTGGAACTGCAAAAAACACAAGCCATACTTATCCTATATTCATGAAAAAGAAATCGATCCACTACATAGACATAATTGGTCATTACAACCCTTCAGTCAGCATTACGGACTAGCTTTTCACACCAGTTATGTTGTGTGTGTTCGTTTTATACAGTTTAAAGTCGACTCCGAACGACAGATTTTTTTGAGGAACGTTTTATTCACTCTCAAAGCTTTTGCCAGAAATCTGCTGAGATGAAGTCGCCGAAGAAATAATTTTTTCATATTTCGCTTAGTTGGATATGTATGATCTGGGGTTTGAACCGAGGCCTCACGTGTAATAAGCCAACACACTACCTACTAGACTACGGTGACTATATATCGACGCCTCCATTCTATAACGTTCTAAGTGTACTTAGAACGTTTTTAATGTTCTTCCATTTTTAAATTCTACGTTCTCTAACTTAAATACTGTCAAAATTTGATTAAGATGCGCCGATCCGTTCCGAAGTTATAGGCAAAAATCTTCTTAGAATACACATATGGTCGTATGTCGCGTGAAAACTTTGAGAGCTCATAACTCAAAACACACTCTTTCGACTTAGAATGTTATAGAACGGAGGCGTCGATATGTACACTATAATATAAACAGAAAATAGCTTTTCAAGCAACGGTCATTGGCATAAATCGTAAAACGATCTAATGCCATGAAGTATTTCTTGGTCCACCTAAGAGATTAGGGCCATTGTGATATAAGTTTCTCAGTTCCCCCAGCACTAGTTCTGCAAAGAATCTCCATCGTATAGATCCCATGACTTATCCTATGTTCTAGACCTCAGTTAAGCTCCAACACATTTTTTTTCCGGCATAGAGAGCTATAGAGTGCTTCTTCATCCTGTACAGCACACTTGGTTTCCCCAGTTTCCAATTTCCTAACCAAAATAAACCCCAGAAAGTGCGCCGAATTCCTGAGTGTGGGATGCAACCTATACAAACTCAATGGGTGTCAAGAGGTGACTTGTACGTTCTGATAAAATACACAACCTTCGTTCTGCCAAGATTTTCACCCTAACGCCGAACAGATGTCTACTCACTAACCTGCCATACTGTTCTTAATAGAGTCCACGAATCTTATCGAATTTTTAACACGCGAGTCATTCGGCGTATATGATGCCAGTAGCATCCCGTTCATCGCAAGATTCCATAGGAGGGAAATAAGACCGTACCCTGTGAGATTTTTCCTTTTTATCCTCCTAGTGGTGAGCGAGCTACCCCATGTGGTGTAAATTGTTTCTCCACGAAGTCGTCAGTGCGACGCCTACAGCATTATTATTGGCCTTCTATATGCACAGGAAGAAAGAACATCAAGACCAACTTTTTCTTTGAAAGCGAACTCTCTGCTTTACAAATTAGGGTATGTATGGCGTTCTCGACAGACTTTCCCACACTGTATGCGTATTCACCCAATGATAAGAGATTACCAACCAAGATCTGCCGTAGTCTAGTAGGTAGTGTGCTGGCTTATTAGACCAAAAGCCCGGGTTTGTATCCCAGGTCAGACATCAAAAACGAAATTTGGAAAAAAAAATATTCCTGCGGCGACTTCCTCTCAGCAGATTTCTGGTAAAAACTCTGAGAGTAAATAAACCTGCCATGAAAAAATTTCTCAAAAATCTGTCGTTCGGAGTCGACGTTAAACTGTAGGTCCCACCACTCACGTATAAAATTAACGCACAGAACATGAGTGGTGTGGGAAGCTAGCCATAATTTTGGCTGAAGGCCAATTATGTATGTATGTATGTAACCTAGATCTGCCATAAGCTTATATCAATGAGACTCTCCATGGTCTCCATCAGAAGAGAACTTATTTGTGGTGTAGGAGTTGCTGCCCACCTTTGGTATGGAAGCCGCTTCTACCCTACATCATTCCAAGGGTACATAACTGAACTGAAGATTAGCCAGAAATATTTCTTTAAGGAAACCTATGTAATCCTGTTTTAAATATCCTACGCGAACTGTCCGGTCCGAGAACCAATCGTCAGATTGTTGTGTAGTGCCGAAAAACTTTAAAAATCCTAGCATTTGGATAGAGTGTCACTATTCTGTGGAGTAACACAAACAGATCGCCAAGTAAATTCTTCATGTTTAACTAGTTTATGGCTAAACATACTTGCCATTACCTTGAAGGTAGTGGAATGTAGTTTTTAATAATTCAATGACTTGTTAATAAATGAACAAGTAACTCTTCATTACCAATGCTAGAATACCACTCAATGCGAAAATTTCTATTCCAGCATAATCATTTACATTTTCTTAAAGTTCTCTTAAAGTAAATAAGTCTCTGGACAAGAATTTCATATTGAATACCGTTGTATGTACGTGACTGTGCCTAGAAATGTCAAATAAAATTGAGAAAGAAAGAAAGAAAGAAAAAAAATTCATTGATTTGCTTAAGAATTTTTATGTCTCACCAACCCTAACATAACATTCCAGTTTCAATTGTTAGTTTTTTTTTCTTGTTTGTTTGAAGCATGATGTCCTTGTCGAAATAAATACGTGTCATTGAACACTTTCCCATTTGTTAACCCCATGTACCCCCAAATATACAAGCGCACCACTGTTATTAACAACACGAAGCATACAACACGCAATTTTCTTAAATTCCTTAGAGAGGATTTCCTTAAGAATTTAAGAAATTTCGATTTTTCTTCATGGGTTTCTTTGCTTAAAATTCTCTAAAGACTTCGTTGCTTTATCTTCTTCTGTATTGCCAATTACAATCAATTCAATTTGATACAGAAAGTGAAGAAATATCATAAAAAAGAGAACGTAGGAAAAAAATAAAATCCAGTGTTATCGATAACTCTTATCAATGTACACAGTTATTTACATACGATAAAATGACGTTTAATTTGATTTCACGTTTTATTTACAAACCTATTTTGTACAACAAAGAGTATCGTTAACAGCATTTATTGACATTTAAAACTAAAAATTCTCCTGTAACTGGTACTCAGATATCGATGATGGCATGCTCCCTTATATTACTACACCGCACACATATGATTTTAGCTTGATGCCAGAGACGAGCAATGTGTGGGGGAACTATTTAAGCGGCATTTGATTTATTTAAAACGCAGGCAATATTTTAAAAAACTACACTCGCAATAAGAGCTATGATTGTGCTTTGTTTGTTCGAAAGTTTGTAACACATTTAAACTTGTACTCAGCGTTATTGTATGGAAGAGAGTCATGGCATCGATGGTATTCAAAACAAACTGCTGCGGATATAACATATTTGTGATTGGCTTTCGTATCGGGGATTATCACTTTGTATAAGTCGCCGTAGTCTAGTAGGTAGTGTGTTGGCTTATTAGACGTAAAGCCAGGGTTCGAGCCCCAGGTCAGACATCAAACCAAAATATTAAAAAAATATTTCTTCGGCGACTTCCTCTCAGCAGAATTCTGGCAAAAACTCTAAGAGTAAATAAAATTGCCATGAAAAGTTTCTCAAAAATCTGTCGTTCGGAGTCGACTTTAAACTTTAGGTCCCACCACTCATGTATAAAAGTAACACACACAACATAAGTGGTCGTAATCCTGAGTGAATGGTTGTAATGACCAATTATGTATGTATGTATGTTTATAACAGCAGTAGTTCTAGTCGCCGTAGTCTGATAGGTAGTGTGTTAGACAACAAAAACGAAATATGAAAAAATATTTCTTCGGCGACTTATGTATGTATGTATATAGCCGCAGTAAAATTGTCCGAGTTACGCCATACTAGTGAATAGTGAACTAATCGACCAAAAATTGAGCATATTTTTCTGGTATTCGACCAGCATTGTTTATGTTTCCAATTGATCGCTAACATTTTGTATATTTTACGATCGCCATAATCATTCTATCGAAAGAACTATTCGCAATGTGATGTATAAATTTGAGTCCACTGATGCAGTAAACGATCGACCAAGATGTACACATCGCCGAAACGCCAGATTCTGCTGAAAAGATCGCCGTTGTCAGTGAGGTTGTGAACGAGAATTCGAGGCAGTCGATTTCATGTCACTTACAAGAACTTGGGTTTAAGCAGATCACCACATGCCAAATTTTGCTACTTGGCTGCGGACTGGAAACTGAAGGTAAATGACTATAGACAATGGCGTATGTTCAAATAATGGATTACGGAGCAGTAGGAAATTGGCCCTAGTTCTTGTTGAAGCATTAGCGTCAAGTTTATCTACAAAAGGTCGTATTTGGTGTAGATTTGGTCGATCATTACCAACTTCTTTTGGCCTGAATTGGTTAATCTGTTCTCATGTGACATGTCAAAAAGTTCAGCCATATTGGGTACACTGCGCAAACTTATTAAGTATATCGTTAGTCTAATTCGCAAATGTGTTAAGTCCCTTTTTTCAAATTTTACAGGAGACACAAAAAACATTGCGGCTTCTTCAGTTTTTAAAATTTGTAAACGTTTTAAACGCAATTAAATGAATAAAAATAGCTCTCTTTAAATGACCTAGATCAAAAATTAAGAATAATTAATAATTAATATTCGTGGAGTTAGCACGTGCTGTTAATATTTTTCGTAGTTTTGTGGACTTAGCGTTTTTGCAAACCATAAAATTACAACAACTTTAAACCACATACTGACATGTTTTTGTCGTAAAATATGTATTTGGTATAGTGTTATCGTTTTGCATTAAAATCTCAATTTTGGAAAAAAGTGTACTTAACGTCTTTGCGAATTATACTAACGATATGGAGTTGATGTAAACTGGCCACCAAATTAGCGCGATTTCACCTTGTTAGAATTTTTTGTAGGATTTTAATATGTCGCACAGAGCTGTGTATGCGAATAAGTTACAAAACACAGCGGCCCTCAAAGCCCATATGAAAAATTAAACAAGTAGAGTGAGCTGCTCCAAACACAGAAGCCATGCCGAACTTTTAAACGATGTTGTATTCCATACATATTGACATCAGTTGGTCCTTTAAACGAATACAAGAAACTTAATTTATTTGCATTTAATAATGAGAAACGCTTATTAAAATGACAGAAGCTCACAATGATCAATTCTCTTCCACTTCCAGACACTCATCAAAGATTTTCTTTAAGAGTCGCTTCATTTCAACATATACATTCCGTTAAGTGTAGTATGACCTAAAGTCATACAATACCAGCTTTTCTATCGGTTTTCATTTGCTATAAAAAAAATAAAAAAAAAATAAATAAAAATACCTGGTTAATAATTTCAAAAACGTAAGTACTCTGGTTGGCATAATGTGACAAGCGTGCGGTTTTGACTTACTGCTGTTTGCTGATGCTATTGGAATTATTTTTATTTTTTTTCTCATTTCAAATCGAATTTTCATTTGCATTTTGTAACTGGTTTTCAGATTATTTTATTATTTTTTTGTTCAATCTGTGCAGTTGATGTGCGTTTTGATCAAATTGACAGCATTTTATTTCATTATTTGATAATAAAATGAAATTTATTTTCTTTTTAATCCATTTTATGTGACTGTTTTACAAGCTCATATTTCATGTGCAATGGAAGACAAGTTGAAAAGACGTTCATTCAATTAATGGCCAATCAAGTCAAATAAATAAGAGTTACGGCACACAGTCAACTAAACAAGAAATTAATAACAATTTTTTTTTGTTAATTGCAATATTTTATGGGAGAAAAAGTTGAAATTTAAACTTAAAAAGCACTTACGTATGGAGAATTTGCAGGCATAATAAAAAGTAGAAAAAAAAAACACTGACAATGCAATCCGGATTGTCCATTCAGTGTTTTTGCACACCCAATACAGTCAGCTGTTAAATATCTTTCATCTAAAGAGTCATTTGCACAAAAATATCGTTTAACAACAGAAGAACTCGTAAAAGCAGTTATAATTTATTGGCAAACAAGGTGTTACTTCGAATGGAAAAATTTTTCGAGCTTTATGGATTGATTATAGTTGTCATAATCGACCAACTTTATCCGGAGTTGTCAAGATTATTAAGAAATTTGAAGAGATTGCAAGCCTTAGACTTGTGTGTCTTCGGAATGTACGCAGTTTATGAAATTTTGAAACTATCAGTGACAGTGCCACCAAAACCGGGCTCATTCTGTCGTACACCTCCACTCATATAAAGTCCAACTCTCACCTCAATTGTAACTGGCAGACCATTTACTATGCTGAGTAGGAGCTATCAATACGGATTTCTAAAACAAAAATCTCTTCAATAATGACACACATTTCTCACTCGATGGTTATGTTAAAATGCAGAGTTCAGAGAACTTGTCGAAAGTAAAGAGCGCGAGAGCAGTTCCTGTGAAGTTGATTCGAGATTAGAAAGGAAGAAATCTGAGTCAACTAGGTGGGACTGGATCTTAAGTCATGTGGGAAATTGAGGCAATTTTCTTGAAGAGATTAACCTGAAAGAAATGTTAATTACACACAGCTGATGAGGACAGAAATTTTCTGTAGAATAGGAAGAGGAGTTAGGGAGTGTATACTCGGAAGAAAAGGTAAAGAAAGGCGGACGCTCTTGTCTAGTCAAATGAGTTGTCAATGTAAAGATTTGTTGGTTAATAAGTGACTTAAGTTATGCATCATAGCCTAAGAATAGTAACAGACCATCGTATATACAAAGAACACTTGTTTCAGAACAGAAAACGACTAAAGCCCAATATTTACATTCCGCGCTTAGGTGCTTGAAGCAATAAAGTATCCCAGAAGGAAATACCATTTCAGAAATCGGAAAAAATTGTTTTTATTGATGTCAAATAGGATCTTGAAGTTCGGTAGAGCAACAGGATTCCGGGAGATATTAAGGATATCCTATATAGAATGAGGACGGCACAACGGTACCTCTACGTAATGAACATTCTGGTGCTTTATTTCCATTCTGTTACAAAAACCATTCGATGTACGGAATACATCGATGTATTTGATAATAAACTGATATAACATCGATGCTTTCTTTTAATATTAAGCACTATTTTGGACTTACCAAGTTGAAACAATTAAAAGTTTTGCTTTATGTTTATGTAACCCAGATCCCCAATTTTTTGTAATAAATGCCTCAAAAATTATTCAAAAATATTAATAATCCTTACATTTGAAAAAGAAAATTGCACATGAGAGACCCTGTGTTAGTTGAAATAATTGTACGAAAAAACAAAATGAGAACACTTGTTTTGCATCGTTCTTTTTTGTCTATTTTTTTTTTTTTGTTTTTTTGGATACCCTTGATAAAGAAAAATGAAAAAATTCTGCAACAGTAAAAGGAAAAGTAAAAAAATAACAGAAAACTGTTACAATCTCTGCATGCCTGCACGCACAAATACAAACACAGCCGTTGTTCAGCATCCTGTTTGTTACACATACGCAAGTATGTACGCGTCAGCCTATTCACATACAACAGCAACGTGAGATGATAAACAAATGCCGTGTTTTGTAAATATGACTGCGTATGTGTACATGTATATAGTATAACAGTAAAATAAATATGTTTGTGCGTGTGTGTGTGTGTCTGTATATAATATAAGCAAAATAGTAGTTATAATTTAAGCGTTAAAATGCCTCAGGCGTTAAATTTTGTTATTTTTTTATTATTATAATCCCATGTAATACATGAGAGTACCATGGTAAATGTATGAGTAAATGTGTGAGTATGCCTTTATAATACTATATACTCTTATAACTAGAAACGAATTTTATTTTTTTTGTGTTTTTTTTTTTTAATAAAGAAAATCCAAAACAAAATAATAAGAAAACCAGGTTGTGTTGTCATTTTGCTTCAGGGAGTTTAAAAAATAAAAAAAAAATTTCTTTTCTGTTGAATATAAATTTTATACCCCCTTATTTTACATTATAATACCATATACAGTACACTTATATTTACATACAATTATGGAAAATATTATTTTTACTTTCCCTTTTACAAGAAAAAAAAAGAAAATTTTTTATTTTTTTTTAATAGGAAGTTAACATAGCGCGTGAAAATAAAACAGTATAAATATCAAAACCATATAAAGCAGGGAAAAGAAAAAAAGAAAAAAACTGAACGAAATTATTATGAAAGACAGGCACATGAAAGAGCATGAAACACTTGAAAAAGTTTCATTTGGTTTTTGAATAAATTTGATATGCCCTTTAAAGTGTTTGCCTGGCTGCATTTCTGACATTTGCTTGAAAAGCAAAAATTAAAGGTTTTTCGTGATTTTCATTTTAATTTTTTTTCCCTCAGTGATTTTTCTGTTTTGGTATCGACTGACTTGAATCACTAAACTGTGAAATTTAATTTGTTATACACTCTGCTAACCTTGTATACAGAAGGAAGTTTAAAAAATATGCCTTATGCCTTCGTACTTATTGGTAGAATGATTATGTGATAAAGGATTTGTTTAAAATAGATCTTAACCTTCGCTTAGTGGCACAGTGTTTCATTATGTCATATAAAAAAGACGGATTTTTTTTTATTAAATATACAAATATTGGAACAACACAATACAAATCTTTTCAAGATATTGGTCATTGTTGATATGATCTTTTATAAACTTCTCTAACATAAGTATTCTGAGCGGAAAAGTAATTTTTGGATGGCCCTGAACGAATGAAGCCAATTCGTATATTCCATTATGAAGTAAAACATATTCGAGTGATAGTAGGTATGCATTGGCCAAAACAAATCTTAGGCAATTTTGAATTAATTTTCCAACATGTTTATAATAATTGCAGGCATACTTGACACCACTTATGTTGTATGTGTTAATTTTTTACATGAGTGTCGGGACCTACAGTTTAAAGTAGATTCCGAATGACAGATTTTATGAGAAACTTTTCATGGTAATTTAATTTACTCTCAGAGTTTTTGCCGGAAATCTGTGGACAGGAAGTCGCCGAAGAAATATTATTTTTTCACATTTTTGTTTTTACGTCTGAGCTGGGGTTTGAATTGAGGCCTACTTCAAGACTACGGCGACATTGCGGCATTACTCAATCATACCAACGCTGGAGTAAAACCAGAATGCTTTCTATTACATCAACTGTTAAGAAAATCAAATTAACCGTAGATCGAGCTTTGTATATCGAAAATGATACATTTCAATTTTTGCGACCCTATAACTTTAATTCAGAAAAAGTTAGATGCCTGATATTTTGATAATTCGTTACTATTGTTATCGCCATTATTTTAAAACAAATAAAAAAAGAAAATTTCAAACAGGGGTTACAAAATTCAAAAACTTCATAATTCATTCATTCATTCATTCATTTTTGATACAAACGACTTTCCTACAGATTTTTTGATGTCATGTACGTAATTTTTTTAAGATTTCAAAGATTTTGTGAAGTTTTATAAGTTTAAATAATACATTATTTATGGTATTTGAGAAGGAATTGAAAGTTATGTAAGTGTGAGACGAAAGTGAAAAGACTGAATTTTCTATTCTTGATATGTTCTTGATATTGATTGAAGTAGTCGTAGTCTAGTATGTAGCGTGTTACCTTATTAGACGTCAGACCAAGGTTCAAACCCCAGGTCAGACATTTCCAATTTATAACGAAAGGTTTTAATGACCGATAATATATTAATTATATATATAATATTCCTGCTGCTAAAGACTTTGAAGAAGAAGAAAATAGAAGTTCGTCTTATGAACTGGAGAAAGTATTGACAGCAACAAACATGACAGCAGGATGTTTATCGCCAAAGATGGTACTACTTGGAACAGAACAAACTGCCTTCAGTAGTTTGGGATGAAAAAATTTAGTAGTTTCTTCTCATATTTATCTCACGTGACAGACAAACATTAGGAGAATGTGTTTTGTCCCATGTTTTATTACAGATGATAATATTTCGGTCAACTACGTACGTATAAGATAACAGAATCATTCGCTTTGATAACGATATATTTACACCTATTACGCCTTTTCGAAAAATAAGCTGAAAGTCTTGCAGCCTTTAATAATCATGCTTAAAGACTTTTTTGAAATTCGAGTGAAAAGAATTTTTTTTCTAAAAAAAAAAGTACATATTTATCTTGATTTTTTGTTAGAAAATTTTAACCTTTTTCATAAAACTTTTATCACACAACTTGTAGTTTTATGTAAGAAATAATACTGTATAAATAGTTTAGGATTATCTATCATTCTTTCAGAGCAGCCCATATATCCTTTTTTAAGATTTTTAAAAATTTAATTTTTTGTTCGCCTGAAAGGTAAGAAAATTAAAGAAAATATATTTAAATAATGATGCTTATGTTTTTATTTTCCTTTTTGGTATATTTTCATCTCAAATTAAAGTTTTTGGCAACAGAATTCAAAAACTTTTTAGTTTTTTTGCGGAAAATGAAAATTACCTCCATTGATTTGAATTTAAATTTGATACTTAATAATAGAATACTTACAGTGATTGTTAAGGTAATTAATTTAAGAATATTTATATAAATCAAGCTTATAAAGAGATTTAAGGAGTAATGCTTGGTATTGATTTATGTTTTCTTTCCTTTTGTTTTGTCTTATCACCTTTCCAACTCATATTTAATTTTGTCGCTGTAGATTAGTAACCACCGAAGCCGAGTTGGCAGTTTTAGATTCAAGTACGTGCTACGTGCGTAGCAACTACTTGCAGCAAGGAGAAACTCGTATCCGGGAAACCAGAGAGGAATCAAAGAGAGGTAATTGTTATTGACATAATCGATGTTCTACAGCAACAGGAAACTTTTTTACCTCACATGACGTTGACAACAAATATTTCTAACGAAACACAAGAATGGTTTGTACCATCAGGTTTCAGCCAGTCCTCAACTGAGAGTGTTACTGATGCGAGTAACAAAAAGCTGTCCTATCTAAGCAATTGGAAACTTATAAATCGCCACAAAGCAGGGTGTTAGACGTCAAATTATTACCATTTAGAAAGAAATAAAACCAAGCTGACATGAAGTGCTTGATTTTTATGTAAAAAACCATGCGAATGTACATCATTTCAAAAATTTTGGCGCAAATTTGATAAAAGTGATAATAAAATGAATAGTAAATAAATAGTTTTATTAAAATGATTCAAAATATTAAAATTTGTTAACAAATTCTATCAATAATCGTGACAATTCCATGTACTACAAGTATGTATCAAAAGTGATACATAAGCTAGAATTATGAAGTTTTTTTAAGGCTCGATTAACGACACTTTTTCGGGGCAAGTAGGGAGATTTTGCCTGAATACTGTTGAAAGCAGTTTGCCGATAGAAATACATACTACCCTTTGGACTATAGCGACAACATGACTAGAGGATAAAATACAGAAGAAGTGAATTTCTTGTTACTCGAGTCTAAATTCGGTAGTGAATGGGTGTCAAACAAAAGCTAAATGATTTTGGATTGGTCCACACTACAAAAATAATCAATGGTAGGTAGGTAGTAGTAGTAGTAGTAACAGCAGGTTAGAAAGTCATTCTGTATGCAGATGCCTTAACGTTTATGTAAAGTCTAATATCTAAAATACTACTATCACGTAGAAGAGAAGTAATATCATAAGGATAGTGCTTGAGTGGAAATTCTAAGACTTATAGCGCTCCAAGCACTATCACATTCCGATTGTATGTAAAAAAGCCCAGAAAAGATGGAAACAAATCGTGATGAAAATGTTTTGTAGAACCTATTAACCCCCCTGACGGGAAAAAATGCAAATGCCGGATAGTTTAAGGCCTATGCTTGCCTTCAATGATTTCAATGTTTTTGTTACAGGTCACCTACAAAAATTTGGGTCGAGTTTAGCAGCTCATCATAGATGACGCTCTGTCGAATTAACACCTACAGTGGTGTCTAGTATATTCAATTATGTTTGTTGCTTTGTTTTATTGATTCGATTAGTTCTTGAGCTTGGAACCAATTCTATTAATATTTTAATCATGCAAAGTTACCACTCTACGTCTGTTATCTTCAATTCGATTTAACCGTTTTAACCATTTGAAAAAATCCTGCTGATTGCAAACGTTCCACATATTGGTGCTTGATAAGTTTACAATGGTTTTACTTTTGAGTTTCACAAAATTCTTGTAATAAATTCTTCTATTATCTGTTTTTCTTTGGCTAAACCGATTTAGTCATAGTTGTCTGTGTTATCTCAAGCACATTAAAGTCGTTGGCATTCCATAAAGTCCCTTAATTTGTTACGTTTTTTCTTTAAGTCTTGTAAAATTAAATTTTTGCTCTTTTAAAAACTTTATAAAATTTATTTTTTTTATGTATAAAGCCTTGTAATAATAAATTTAAAAAAAAATATACTACAAATGCAAACGTAAAGGTGCATAAATACATAAGAAAAGTAGAAAACAAATGAAAATTCTTTTTTACATCTGCTGTTGAGTAATTAACACTTCAGTTTCTTTTGTTATTGCATTTCATTCAGTTCTAGCAGTTGCTGAAATTAAGCTGAAATTGTATTGTTAATTAAAGAGTTAATGAAATAAGACAGATCCAGCACTACTACTACTACTACTACAGCAATTACCTTTCAGTGCAAACTAGTACAGACAAAGTAAAAGTAATAAACAGAACAAGAAATACTAAGTATTACAGACTAAAAGTTAAACCGAATTGAAGAGAAGCTAAGAATAGTGGGACGTTGCAAATGAAAAATTCCTTTTCACGAAAATACGTCGTAAGATCGAATCGATTAATGTGTGAAATCCCCAATGTTAATATATATCTGTGTTGCAAATATTAGGAAATTAGAAGGGCTTGAATATACATACAAGGCAAGAATATTCAATGCAATATTAGCTGGAGCCATTATATGTATTTCCTGTGTTGTAAGAAGCATTAAAGTGCTTTGGTTTTTTAATGCTTCACTATATCTGACCTCTATTATATTTGTCCAACCAAAAATTTATAATGCCCGGTGCTTTAGGGTCTATTTTAAGCCTTTTTGACCACATATAGCAGAGGACATTGAGCTAATTAATGACTGGAGCCTATCCAAACATACTGATTAAATGGACACCGATATAGAAAGCGTCGGGTTCTGTCGCTACTGAAGTATAAGGAAAACTTGTTCCAAAAATCATTTATCCTTTTTTAGTAAGACTAATACTAAGGGGATGGCTCCTACTCATGCAGTGTAGGTTATGGAAAGGAGAACAGATGGAGTGCTGTTTGGGAAAGATCTCTCCAGGTAGGGATTTGCACATACTCATAGCCCGGCTAAAGCACGAATGCATACATACATACATAATTGGACATTACAACACTTTAGTCAGGATTACGGCCTCTCTTCTCACACCACTCATGTTGTGTGTGTTAATTTTTGTACATGAGTGGCGGGACCTACAGTTTAAAGTCAACTCCGAACGACAGATTTTTGAGAAACTTTTCATGGCAATTTTATTTCCTCTCAGAGTTTTTGCCAGAAATCTGCTGAGAGGAAGTCGCTGAAGAAATATTTTTCTATATTTCGTTTTGACCACTGACCTGGAGTGTGCGATCGACCACAAACGAATGTGCAGTGCGAGAAAGACGGGTGCTACGTAAAAATATGTGATTTTCGGTAATCCGTAGCAGTAGAGATTGCAACGATGCTCCAGTGAATCAATTGAGCTAGGCACTCTACCATCATTAATGAGCAGCTTCACCCTCTCCTGTACGCTATCGAAATGCCTCAAAATAGACAGCAGAATGGATCGCCAGTCAGAAATGAAGAGGAAGTGAAGGTTTTAAATTCTTTGTTAGGTTGACTAATTTTTTTTACCGCCTTCATATTGACATGTATTTATTAGTACAATAGCTTCGATAGAAAGCGTTACATATTTAAAGACAAGTTTCTACATACCTTAGCCTTTTTAGTAGATTTGATGAAGGCTTAACAAAGGTATGGAAAAAGAATATAAGCTTGAATGGAATGCGTTTTTATTTTTAATTTTATTTTTAATATTATTTTTAATTTTATTTATTTTTTTTTTTTGGTAGAATACAATTAAATTGCATGAACAACATTTTGTTAAATTACAGTTTAACAAAGGATGTGTAAGTATTTCGTAATCCTTTCTTCTTTTCTTTTAATTTTTTTTGCCTTTTTAATACATTTTTTTGAACGTTTCTTTACAAGCTTGTAAACACTTTGTTTAACAAGTGGAAGGTAAGATGAATAACGTAAAACTGTTTTTGTGCTCACAGATAATTTAATAAAATTCAGCAGAAGAAATTTATATTTTTTATTTAAATTTTTTTGTTGAATGAATAAAGTTGTTGCTAAGGAGACTCAGTGTGCTATTTCACTGGAAAAATAATTAGAAAAAATTCAAGTGTGTTACTTGAATAGAGCTCAACGTGTGCTTTTGTTTCATTTAATTTTGAAAGGAAATATAGCTCTCACTGGTCAACATGAAACACTAATTTGTTGGCATCTAAAGGCGTTCTAAGTCCCAAGCCATTTTTCATAAAAACCCCAATAAATTTAATTTCACAAGGGATTTTTGGTAAACAAATGTACGTTTAATAAATTTATTTTTAATACAACTTTTTAATTTCCGAACTTTATAAATAAAAAAAGATGAAAACTAAGTCATCTCAAGTTTTTATTAAAAATTAAATTCCAAAGTAAAAAATCTGACTTTTAACACGCTGTGGTTATAAACCATACACCATAAAATACTTCCATAAACAATAAATAGTTCGAAATGTATTTAAAAAACATTCAAAACTAAGCTTAAACCATCATAATATTAAAAACTACAATAAATTTTCAAAAATTTTTAGTCTTAAACTAAAAACCATTAAAGAATCTCTATTAAGACGCCAATTTAAAATTCTCATACACGTTAAGCACTGTTTGAAATCGTTTTCCTTTATATTTTGTAGGAAAGAAGTGGGTTATGAAACTTTGAAATAAAGCAACACAAGTGCGGTAACAATGGTTTGTTATTTCAAATGCTACATATACATACATACATAATTGGTCATTACAACACTTCAGTCAGGATTGTGTGTGTTAATTTTATACATGAGTGGTGGCACCTACAGTTTAAAGTTGACTCCGAACGACAGATTTTTGAGAAACTTTTCATGACAATTTTATTTACTCTCAGAGTTTTTGCCAGAAATCTGCTGAGAGGAAGTCGCTGAAGAAATACTTTTTGTATTTTGTTTTGATGTCTGGCTTGGGGCTCGAACCCCGGGCGCTACGTCTAATAAGCCAACACTCTACCTACTAGACTACGTCGACCTCTATACTGCTCTCAATCTATTTCCAAGAAGGTGGTCGGTTAATTTTGTCACATTATTACAAACTCTTCATTCAAGATAGTCCTCACTCTGAAAAAGTGTTCATTGAATTTACAGTGTCCTGAAAATAACTGGTTGCCAAACTCTAAAAGTCGCCGTAATCTAGTAGATAGTGTGTTCGCTTATTAGACGAGAGACTGTGGTTCAACCTCTGGCTCAGACATCTGAAAAAATATTTCTTTTGGCAACTTTCTCTCAGCAGTTTTTTGGCGAAAACTCTGAGAGTAAAATAAAATTATCATGAAAAGTCCTCAGAGTCCACGTTAAACTATAGATCCCACCTCTTATGGATAAAATTATCACACACGACATGAGCGGTTTGAGAAGCTAGGCTGTACTCCAGACTAAAATAACCAATTAAGTAAGTAAGCAAGTCTGAGGAGTTCTAAATTTATAACGTCCTCACCTATACTCAGTATACACAAAGCATTAATAATTTTAATTTTGTTAGGTGGTCGTGAGTTAAGAAATTGACTTTACATCGCCACTTATTTCTGTTCCATCTTAAGGGACAATTTCCAATTATACAGCCGTTGCCTGAGATCTGTAAATCTCTTCTCTAGTAGCTGCAGTAACGTCCACCTGATTGTTTGATTTTAAGGCCCTTGTTCGAGTAGCTAGTATCACACTAATCGTGAATTAAAAACATTAAAAATGGTATTGATCACTTCGAAGTCGCCTTAGGTAGTGTGTTTAACGTTAAGCTCGGTTCAAGCCCCAGGTATGAAATCTTCTAAAAAAAAAAGTGAAAAATATTTTTTCACCGACTTCTTTTCAGCAGATTTCTGGCAAAAGCTCTGAAAGTAGATAAAAATTGACACGAAAAGTTTCTCAATAATCTATCTTCCGGAGTGGAGTTTCAAACTGTTGGTCATGCCACTCTTGTATGAAATTGACACACACCCTGACTGAAGGGTTCTAATGCCCAATTCTTTATGTATGTATGTATTGATCACTTCAAGCGTTTCGCAATTCGGCGTGTTAGAGCCTAGTAAATGCCTTAAAACCGGTTATCATTTAACCTAGTCTAACAAAAATTCTTAGCACAACCTCAATATCTATGAGTTTCGAACGTCACACACACATCCCATATACAAGAAAAGAAAAAAACCGTTAAACTTTGTTCTTTAATGTGAATTATTTATGGAATTAAAATACTTTTCGTATAAATATTTATACATACACCCAACAACAACAATATTTTGGCATTTTAAATTTCACTCACTCCCCCTACAGTCTTCCTTTGCAGCTGCAATATTTTAAATGCCTATCTATGGCTGTCGCAACAACAAAAACTGTAAATGCCGTTTGTGTATGTGTATTTGTAGGAGAGAGTACAAGTATTTTGCAAGTTTAAAATGTACGTCCTTGTTTGATACACAGCTGCTGCTGTTATCGTCGTTATCGTTATCATTGCCGTTGTCGGTGTAGTTGTCGTTGTAGCTGTTTTTCTTTTTGCTGTGCTTCTGTTATAAAATGTTATAAATTTTAATTAATATGAAACGCGTGTGTGTGTTTTTTTGTTTAACAATTTAGTATGTTTTAGACAGTTTAGACACACAACATTGCTGTTTAAAAGTTTGTTTTTTGTTGTATTTTTGTATTTCATTTCTTTTTTGTTTTTGCATAGAATTCACAGGCATAAAAGCCATTTAAATGATTAACATTTTGACAAGATAGAAAATTAAGTTCTCTTACTCTGTCTCTTTCTCTTCCGTTCGCTATCTCTCTCCCTCTCTCTCTCTCTCTGGTAATTATAATGTGTGCATTTGTGTGTATTTTGAAAGTCATTTTAAAATAAATACACAGCAAACATGTTGTATGAATGAATTACCTGTAGGCAGATCAATAGTATACACGACATATACTTACCTATTATTATACGATTAAAGCAGCGTGACTAAGAGTTTGTTGTACATGATAATTCTAATTATTAAAAGCATATTATCGAGCATGTATAAGACATTTAAAACGTATTCATTTTATTGCATTTATACTATCATATAATGGGTTTTGTTGTCAATTTATTGTAAGTAAATATTCATGATATTATGTATGTTCTATTAAAAGAGAACAAAAAAAGAGGAAAAAATTTTACATGATAACACTGTAATGTCGATGTAAGGTGAATTTGAAATTATCAGAAGCCTATAGAGTTTGTTAACATGACTCAATTGTACCAGAATCAATTGTAAGTTCTTACTTACATACTTAATTGGCCATTAACAACCCGATTAACGGACTTCGGCATGCCGCAACACATTTTCCCAGACGCCTCTGCTTTTTGCGCGCCTACGCCAGTCGGTCACACCAATCGATGACAGGGCTTCGACGATTTGGTCCTTTCAACGCATATAATTTCGTCCTCTTCGCCGACTTCCGCAGATCCCTGCATCAAATACCCGTCTCGCCGAAGCATCCTCCTCCATTCGAACGACATGACCGAGCCAGCGCAGCCGCTAGATATTAATACGCTGCACAACGTCTATGTCGTTGGGGAGCTCATAAGGCTCACTGTTGGATCGGATGCGGAAATCATCGCCAACTCCCACTGGACCGAAGATCTTAAGTAGGACTTTCCACTCGAATACTCTCAAGGCTGCTGCATCAGTGCTTAATAGGGTCCAGGCCTCTGCGCCATAAAGAACCATGGGTAGGATGAGCGTCTTGTAGAGCGTTAGTTTTGTCGTGCGAGAGAGGTCTCTGCTACTCAATTGCCTATAGAGACCATAGTAGCACCTGCTGGCAAGAGTGATCCTGCGCTTGATCTCCAGACTGATATCATTTTGACTATATCAAAAGTATATATATATATAGTTATCGGCCGTAATCTGAGAATCATTTGTCGATAACATATACTTTGTTTTGCCCTTATTTACTGCCAGACCCATCTTAGTAGACTCCCGTTCAATAGCACTAAAGGCAGCAGTAACATCTCGCTTGGTACGCCCTATGATGGCAATGTCGTCAGCGTACGCAAGCAACTGGACACTTTTTTGAAAAATAGTGCCATTGCGATGCACACCCGCCATTCGCAGAACACTCTCCATGACGAAGTTGAAGAGGTCGCATGATAAGGGACCGCCTTGTCTGAAACCTCGCACGGTATCAAAAGGCTCGGAGGGGTCCATTCCTACCTTAACGGAGCTGCAGGAATTGCTCAAAGTCATTCTGCATAGCCTTATCAGCTTCGCAGGTATACCGAGCTCAGACATTGCGGCAAAAACACGATCCCTTATGGGGCTATCGAAGGCTGCCTTATAGTCGACAAAAAGATGGTGTGTGTCGACTTGTTTTTCGTGGGTTTTTTCAGGATTTGGCGTAGTGTAATGATTTGGTCGATGATGGACTTGCCTGAAGGTCTGAAGCCGTACTGATAAAGTTCAATCAGTGTTCACACAATACGACTGTAAGAACCTTATACGCGATAGGGAGAAGGCTTATACCCCTGTTATTCGTTTTATTATTTGCTACATATCTCCGATTATGGTGATTTGGGAAAATAGACCGAATAAACGAAAACAGGTAGTCACCTAGTCTAGTAGGTAGAGTGTTGGCTTATTAGACGTGTTCAAACCTGTTCAAAACCAAGGGAGACAATCAAATTTCTTAATTTATTGCTTTTCTTATAAGGAAAACTTAAATTTTAAGATATTTTTGTTATTGAATGTCAATGTTCAATTGTGCAGTACCTCACTGTAATTTTCTAATCATATTCATCGCTCATACTCTCCCTCTCTCTCTCTCTCTATTGTCTATTTCAATAACAATAGATATGCAATCAATGGCAATATTTAAATCCCAATATGATTAAAACTTATAACCTCACTTTTAAATTTATTCACAGATACTATCTGATGGGTTTTCTTATTTTATTTCTAATTCCAAGCCAGAGTAGCAACAATAGCAGTTCGAAGAATAAAGGAAAAGTGAATGAGAAAAGAAAATCCTTTTTTTTACGTATTAATGGAATGAAATTATTTTCCCAAAGTATTTGAAATCAAGGGAAACATATTGTGGGCACAAGAAAAGAAGAAAATAAAAATATTTTTTATTCTCAAATGCACACAAGATGTTCGTTCGTCAGGTTTAAGGAATTGCATTCTTAGGAATACTATTGTAGTCCAAAGTAACAGAAGTAAAGGAAAACGAAGAGAATATTATGATTTTTTTCATCTCTTCTTTCTCCCTTTTTTTCTTCTTTGAAAGAATAACAGTTGGAAAGGAAATGCCATAAATGTTGGTGTAAAATATAAAGCAGCTGGCTTTGCTTTGCAATTGTTTGAAAAAAAACGAGGAAGAAGCAAGTGATAAAGTGTAAAAGAAAGGAAAATACAAGTGCATGAATTTAGTTTTCTTTTGATGTGTTTAAAGGTAAAAGAAAATCTCATTTAAAGAATGAATCAGCATGAATATCAACATTTTTAAAATAAAATGCAATCGAAGTTTTTCTGTAACAATAACTTCGATAACAACAATAGCATGCAACAGAAAAAAGCTTTAGTAAGTGAATATTACAGAAAAACTGGAATGGAAATTGCGAGGAAGTTTTTTAAAATAATTTTCTTAAATAAATTAAATCCTTTGAAGTCATTTTAGATATTTGGCAGATTTTCTTAGAATTTGCTGCAATATTCGAATCCATAATTTCCATCTTGTCTCTTGTGGCCATATATTTAGGATAAATTCTATTACAAGTTAGTCACTTCCAAAAATGTGATAAGAAATCCATTATACAACATACAACAGTTGTCTCTTATTCGGTATTACTTCCACGCATACACAATTAGTCACTACAACCCTTTAGTCAGGATTACGATGTAGTTTCTCACACCACTAATTTGGTGTGTGTTAATTTTATACATGTGTGGCGCGCCCTACCGTTTAACGTCGACTATGAAGCACAGAATTTTTTGAGAAACTTTGTATTACAATTTTATTTACTCTCATAGTTTTTGTCAGAAATCTGCTGAGAGAGCAGTCGCCAATTAAAAATTTTTTCATATTTCGTTTTGTTTCAGAGATCAGCAATGAGTATTCAAAAAGATGAGTAGATTCGAATCATACTTATAATTTCTGATACTTATACGCATACATACTTGTTTTAATATCATACTCATACTACATATTCAAAGTTTGAAGTACTCATTGTACTCATACTTAACAATACGCATGATGTTTTTGATTTCGACTCTCCTTTACTCAGCATTAACACGAATCACAAAATAAGTATGATTCGCGTACGAACACTACAATACTCAATAGAAGGTTATGTGTTTGCTTTACTTGCTGTCTTTCTCTTTTTCTTTCTTCTTTTTTTGTAAAGGCAACAAAAACTAAGACTGTAAATTTTGATGAATGATTCGAGTCACTCGAACCATTTATGAGTATTATAAGTACTTTTCTAAATTCATGAATCTGAATGAGTAGGCGTATGAATCAAACATATTTCGAATGTTATGAGTTTGATGTCAACGTTGTACTCATACTCATTGCAACCTGTACTTATAAATCAATGTTGTAGTGAGTACGAATGAATCAGAGTAGTTGAATTTTAATACTGTTGACTCACTTATACTCAAAATTTAATGAGTACTTATGAGTAGCGAAAAAACGATCCATTTCTGAACTCTGTTTTGTTTGACATGGCTGACGCGTGGTTTGAACCGTAACATTACGTCTAATAAACCAACTCATTATCTACTAAACTACGGCGACTGTATTACTGCACTACTGGTTAACCATTCAGTATTATTTTCCACTGAGAATAAATAGGTTCTTAATAGACTCTTACTTTGCTTAGGTTTTTATTTATTTGGAACTCTTATTACCTTCCTGGAATCATAATTCGCCTGAGTATTGAAGTTTGATACGATTGTCAAACAATACGCCGGGATATCTATCCAACTGGAGCATTAATTTTGCTTTCTGACAGTTGGTGAAAAAGTTGGCGAACATATCCGGTCTTGTCATAGGTGCCGCAATCGAAACAATGAGAATTCCTGGCAATAAGCAAACGCATGAGCTCGTGAGGATATGATTTCCACGACTCTGAAGGGGCAGGAGTCTGTCGGTGAAGTGGGGAAAGATATCTGTAAGAATACACTCTGATTAAGAAAACTTACAGAAATTCACCAAAGACTAATGAGCAGTGAGCCTAAACTCTGGCATCGTAATTCTTTTGATGACGTCCTTTAAGTAGCTTTCACACAAAATATTCTGAGAGTAACTAATTGCCATGAGCAAACTTACCAAATATGTCATTCGGAGTGGATGTTTAACAGTAGGTACTGCCACTCATGGCTAAAATTATCAACCACAATATGGGTGGTGTGCGATGTTAGGTCATAGTCCTGACTAAAGGTTTGAAATGACCAATAATTTAAGTATGTATGCAGTTGACAGCATAAATTTGAAGGAAGAAATAACGAATAAAATGCTTACAACAGAACATAACTTTTTATCTTAGTCCTTAACATTTGACCCACAACAACTTTTTACTTCAAGCATCGTTATAGTTTTCCCTTTGAATGCTAAAAAAAAAGACAAGTGGAATACATCCAGTCCAACATTTTCTTTAGGACAGCAAAATCAGTCACCAGAAAGTATTTCTTTCCGTCATAAGCAGTAGAATATTTCATTTCATATTTCATTCCTTACATTCCTCCATAAGGCTTTAGTGATTTGGATTCTCTTTGTGTTCATCATTAATAAACCGCATGAAATAAACTACAACGGCTACAATGTTTTCTTAGAAGCTAATAAATATACAAACAAATTACATTTCATATACAAAAATCTAAAATTTATTTTATACTTCACCACACACTTCCTCCGTATGTACGTAATACAGAAACATAGTAGTTACGCCAGCTATTATATACAGTTCACTAACATACTTTAAGTTGCTCTTCCAACGCAGTTACATTCACATCTTATTTCGTATTTATGGCTGAATGAAGTCTTAAAGTGCAGCAATAAAGTCTTTTTCTTTTTCCTTTGCAGTCTTTGAAAAGCAGTTTCTTTCTGAAGTATGAACATAAATTCACTTTAAAACACATATACACACACACACACACACATTGTCCTGTCTGCTGTAGTTTAAAGGCACGTTTATTTCAAATGTATGCTCGTACATGTTGCAGCATACATGTGGTTTTCTTTTCCAACATGTATGCAAGTACGTGCAAATGCCCATATATCGTACAAAAGAGGAGAATGGACACAATTTGTTTTACAAAATGTCGATTTAAAATACATACGTTTTTTTTTCTAAAGTAATTTGTGTGTGAAGATAGCATATACATATATAATTATAGATGTATGTATGTATTGGAATTGAAAGTTGTATTTAACTGAATAGCACACATAACATCCATGAGTTCGCATCTCATCTTTACAAAGTCATTGTTTGGTTTGGATTTTTGGCTGGTGGTATCAGAGGACCTTATTTCTTTGAGAACGGTAGTACGTAGTGTATAGGCTTATTAGATGTGCGTGTGCTAACGTTTCGAACCTCAGGTCAGACATCTGCAACAAACTGAAATATGAAAAACATATTTCATCGGTGACTTCCTCTCACCAGATTTCTGGCAAAAACTCTGAGAGTAAATAAAATTGCAATGAAAAAATTTTAAACTGTAGGTCCCACCACTCATGTATAAAATTAACACACACAACATAATTGGTGTGAGACGCTAGGTCACAATCCTGACTGAAGGGTCAGGTATGTGAAGTTGTGTGTGTTTGTACGATAACCCACTTCTTTTAACCTATATGCTACTCCCCTCATGCTGCATTGGATATCCTGCACAAACGAATTGACTGAATGGTCATCTCATCTCTCTCGGAGTGACATGCATTGCTCATCGAGATAGTGTAATTTGAATCCTTTAGCCTTATGCTTGTGGTGTTTTCTTAAGTCAAATGCGAATAAGCCAACACAACCCATGCTATCGTTTAAATTTCGTCTGATTTATGCTTCAGAGTCATTGAAATTTGGACATATCGGATGCGCTCCACACACAGGAACCGAGGTAGAGACTTACTTACTTATTCAATTGGCCATTAACAACTCAATTATCAGTTTTCGAACTGCTTTAGCAAATCTTTCAAAGCGCCGCTGCTTCTTGTGCTTTTTCTCGGTGACAGAGCTTCCTCGACATGATCCTTCCAAAGCAAACAAGGTTGTCCTCTTTGGAACCACAAATCCCCGTTTCAAATACCCGTTTCGCGGGAGCATCCTCAACTATTCGAATTGCCAGCAATGCGACCAAGCCAGCGAAGCCGCTAGATCTTAGTACGCTGCACAGCGTCCACATCGTTGAGAAGCTTATACAGCTTATTGTTGGATCGAATGCGGCAATCATCGACAACTCGTAATGGACCGAAGATCTTAAGTAGGACTTTCCTCTCGAATACTCTCAAGGCCGCTGCATCAGTGCTTAATAGTGTACATGCTTCTCCCGCCATAAAGAAGCGTAGGGAAGATGAAAGTCTTGTAGAGTATTAGTTTTGTTGTAAGAGAGAGGTCTCTGCTACTCTACTGCCTATTGAGGCCATAGTAGCAACTGTTCGCAAGAGTGATCCTGCGCTTGATTTTCAGAATGACATTTTTGGTGGAAACGGCGAAGCAAATATATATAAATTCCATGGCTATATCCAACATATAGTTATCGGCCGTAATCTGGGATCGAAAACGTCGAATGTCCCTACTTTTTTACAACATATTCTTCATTTTGCCTTCATTTACTGCCAGACCCATCTTGACTGAACGATGTTAAATTCCATATTTATAATGGCATCAACAGGTCTTTCAACTGAATAAAAAATTCCATGGTAGCCTAAATGATAACGAAAGTAATGAAAGTCCATGTATTTCGGACAGTCAACATTTGTTACGGTTTTAAGTTTTTTCCTTTTTTTCATTATCATCGGTATTTCTAACATACTCATGACTGCTGTAAGCCGTCTCTATTGCTTGCTTTAAATGCCTGAAAAATATTAAAAAAATAAAGAAAATATTGCCGATGGAAATTTATATGAAATATTTTTATTTTTAAAATATTTCTTTCAAAAGAAAAATAAATTTCATATGAAACACATTATTTACGTATGGAAAGAATAAATCAAATAAATAAAGGTCCTTAAAGGACAAAGGCTTTATAAACAACAGACATGATTTTAATACGATTCATGCCAGGCTGTTTATATTACAGAAATTAAATGAAAAATATTGATAAACTTTGCTAAAATGAAGCAATTTACTGTGCTTTTGCAGATGGTATCCAGGTATAGAGAAGGAAAACTGAAATGGTTGTTGTGGCCATCTTTCAGAATTTTTATTAACTCCTTGATTCCTTTAGATTTTACAAAATTTTTATTTTGAAAAAATTCTAGGGAATATATTACTTTAATACTTAAAGATGATACATCCTGTGTTTAACTTTACTTAAGTAAATTTACACAATTTAGGTGTATCTACAAAGTTTTGTACGTTTTGTAGCCATAAATGTGTTGCTAATATTTATTGTTTTCAATTTAGAAAATTACTTTAGCATTTATCAGATATTTATTTGAAAATCTAATAGAAATGATTGAATATAAAAGCTGTAGAGGGAGTATGTTATTTAATAAAAAGGAAGATATTCGTTGTATATACGATAGCAGCCATAAAATTTAAGTGGAATAAATAAAAATTAATTCACATTATTTTCAAGGCTATTAGCAAATGGATTCGTTGCAAACGATGCTAGAGAAAGAAGAATTTTTTTTTCACAATTACATACATACATACATAATTGGTCATTATAATAGTTCAGTCAGGATTACGACCTAGCTTCTCACACCACTTATGTTGTGTGCGTTAAAAGAAATACTTTTTGTATTTTGTTTGATGTCTGGCCTGGGGTTTGAACCCTGGCTTTACGTCTAATAATCCAACACACTACCTACTAGACTACGGCGGAAGCGGAAACTAGACGGCATATTAAATTTATCAGAATTCTGCTTCTCAAACTCAATTTGCCCAAAACAGCTGCAGACTATGTGTCATAAAATCGTTCATTTGTTTTGCCTCACAATTTAGAATTGTTTTCTCATTTTCCATGATTTTTTTTTCTTCGATTAAAACGACCTTCAACATAAAAGCATAGAAGCAAGGAATAAAAGAAAACTAAATTAATCCGTTCCAACACATTCTATTGAATACATTTCTTTCCATTATTTACGTTTACTTTTCCACCTCTTTTTGATTTGATATAGAAACTCTCTCTCACTCTCTCTCGCTCTCCACTAATCTAAATTATTGTTCTTTTGCTGTTTATCGAGAAAATGTTGCTTTTAAACGATTTTTATCGAATCGTTTTACTTAAACGTTCTCATCAGCTTTGTACTAAGAAGCCGTCTGCTTTTGTTTCTTGCTAATCTTTATTACCAACAGAGAAGTCAATCCAATAGCTCTGATTAGAAATGGCAAAAGACAAGTGATTTAACTAACTTAAGATGTACAGAAGGGGAGAGAGAGAGAGAGAGAGAGAGAGAGAAACAAAGGTACACACATACATATACATACACTTCAATAGACATGAGTATGTATAGAAAAAAAATAAAGAAATTCTGTTCAATCCAAACATATTCAAGTCTTGAAATATCCACACTTACTTTACTTATGTCTCCCCGCATATAGAGTAGAGTATTATGTACATATTAAGTAATGTACACACGTATATACATATATATTGTATAAGTAAATATGTACATAAAATAACATATATATCGACCATATACATTTAATGTAAGTAAGTAAGAAGCTCAAAAGGCATCAAATCTCTCCTCTTCCAAATGATACAATACAATATGGAAAGTCAAGTTAAGATTACTCCTGCAGAGAAAATAATGCCTGGTAAATAGAGAAGTAAATTGTAAAACAAATCACAGTAAATAATGTCCTGTTACTTTGTTGTAGAAGGACAAAGAACATACTTGAAGATAAATAGCAAAAGCAAAAACATTCTTAACAAAATTTAGACAGCATATGTACCGAAATAATTGATACTTTGTAAGAATTTCTCTTTGAACACACACACACAAACATCTTAAGACAGTTAATTCAAACGGCTTAAATGCCAACTAATAAGTAATTCAGCTTTTTATGTATTGATTATTTGAGAATTATAAAGTGACTGTTAAGCATGGATTTATTTATGTAATGCTGTATGTGGGAAACTTGAACTTGTTATTATCGTGTAAAGGTGCCATAGTACTTACTGCAACTACATGATATATTGTACTGCCCTCAACCTATTATATCTTTACCAAACATGTTGCCATGACAATTTGCAGGATGTTGTTCCGTATCAGTAAGTACAGTAACAGTCCCTGTCTAGCACAGGTTCGTTATATATGTAAGTACATAACATAATTGGTCATTATAACCCTTCATTCATTATTGCGACCTAGATTCTCACACCATTTATGTTATGTGCATTAACTGTTATACATGAGTGGCGGGACATACGGTTTAAAGTCGACTCCGAACGGCAGATTTTTGAGAAACTTTTCATGGCAGATTTTATTTACTCTCAGAGTTTTTGCCAGAAATCTGCGGAGAGGAAGTCGCCGAAGAAATATTTTTTTAATATTTTGGTTTGATGTCTGACCTGGGGTTTCAACTGTGGTCTTAGGTCTAACAAGCCAACGCACTACCTACTTCTTCTTATATATGTATGTGCTGGCCATTAAATCGCCTTACAACAGAACATACGTATTAAACTTAAGGCAATCTTTCTTTCGAACACATATTCCTTGTCTCTACAGTACGCCTTCTTCTATCTTCTTCTATACATCCTCTCTTTCATCGATTATACTCTTCCAAGTAACTCTTTTTATTCCACAGATAAGTTCTGGACCTAACAGTGGTTAAGAAACTCTCCTCTCCGTCAATGCATTTCCCTACTTATTGCTATGAATTTCCACATAACCTGAGATCCCTATTTCCCTGGCTAGCTAATTCAGCTGTACCAGACAGTTTCATACTATTCTTGATATAAAGAGATTCTTACGGCCTATGCCTCCTCCTAGAAGCTGCGCCGGAGGCTAGGAAGTAATATGTTATGCTTATTAGGCGTGAGGCCACGGGTCAAACCCCAGGTGAGACATCTCCAATAAAACGATATATGAAAATAAATATTTCTACGGCGACTGCCTTTCAACAGATTTCTGACAAAAACTCTGGGAGTGAAATCAAATTTCCATGAAAAAATTTCTCAAAAATCTGTCGCTCGGAGTTGACTTTAAACTGTAGGTCCAGCCACTCATATGTAACAATTAACACTCACAACAGTGGTGGTGCAATAAGTTAGGTTGTAATCCTGACTAAAGAAAGCCTTCAAAGACAACACGTAAGAAGAAACTTGCAATACTGCCAAAACAGTTTCCATAATTTCATCGAATGAATTGAAAAGTATAAGTCAAACCCGAATATACATATACTTTTCTGGAATGTTATGATTTTCTATTGATTAAACGAATTCTGATAGTTGTTGTTCTCATAGTTTCGAGCGACACTGCGTTTTATGCTATTATTCAAATTTTAGGAAATTATTCTGTGCAGTATTGGTTTCATTGAAAACTTTGAAAACCTTCATACAAAAAAATTCTGATTGAGTTGCACAGTATGTAGGAAATATTGTAATTACTTACTACTCTGTACCCATGGCGTATGAGCAATAACATTTATTTCTTGGAATACATTTTAATTAAGTGTGGTATTTCTCTCTTTTTTTTCTCTCATCAAATAAACCACATAAAATCTTTTTATCTCGACTCTCAATGGCAAAAATATAATGCTTGTTTACTGCGAATATAATCAAAAACATTCAATAAATGCTCGTGTTTTTTTTCGGTTTTCGCAATAATTTCATAATATTTATGCAGGCAAAAACAAAAAAACGAAAACAGAAATAAAACCAACTGCTATAGGCAGACAATGTGTGAGAGAATGTGTGTGTCTATATGAATCCTACTCCGTGTTGTCCCTGAAGTAACAGTTCACAACATATCGGCTCTTAAAGTCAATACTAAACATAAATATGTTGTAACAAATGAGAGCAAAATTGAACATGTTAAACGTTTAACAATACACTAGAAAGAGCACAACACAAATGTTAATGTCGATGGAGACAATATCGTTTTGCTTGAATATTAAATATGTTAACAATGGAGATTTGATACATAAAGAGTTTGTTTTTATTGTTTTCTATTCGTTTTTTCTATTTCGTAACAACTACATTAAGATGACAATAATTATATGAGCGGTAGTTTATTAAGTGTGAAGTCGCCATATGTAGTCTTGTAGGTAGGGTGTTGGCATATTAGACGTGAGGCCACAGTTTAAACACCAGATTGGACCTTTCCAACAAAATGAAAAACGAAAAAATTTTTCTTCAGTGACTTCCTTTCAGCAGATTTCTGGCAAAAACTCTGTGAATGAAATAAAATTGCCATGAGAAGTTTATCAAAGAGAAAAAATCTGTCGTTCAAAGTCGATTTTAAACTGTAGGCCCCGCCACTCATGAATAAAATTAACACACATAACATACGTGGTGTGAGAAACTAGGTCGTAATCCTGACTAGAGGATTGTAATGTTGTTGTTACATAAATCGAAATGACCTAATATCGTTTAACAATAAAAACGATAAACAAAAGCTACCAGCTACACCAACACAATACACACGACACAAATGCACACTAATGAATACATCGAACACGTTCCAAGTAAACCAAGAACAACAAACAAGAGGGATGGACAAGTGTGCAAAATACACAAGCAACAGTGCGGTCGCTATAGAACTCTCGAGAAGGCGAGCACAAGAACCTTCCGCATCGAGAACGGTCATCATACTGATTACGTGCGTATGTAAAAGGGCAAGACAAGGCCAGCAGTCAGTCAGTGATAATTCAGTTAAGACGCGTTGTTAGTGTTAACGCGGACAGAAATGTGAAATAGAACAGTGTACAAGCAAATTATTGTTGTATCGTTAAGTTGTATACGGTGGCACACAAAAGTAGTGTAAAGAATAAAGAGAGTTTAAGAGAAAATAAACACGTATTTGTTTTTACTTGGTTTGCAATTAACGAACTCATATTCAAAGGTTTTTAAATAGGTAAAAACGTAACAGTATATTATGTATGTATGAATGCAATGGTGAAACGTTTATTTTATGTACCAACACTCTGTCGAATCATTCTGAAAATCTGGGGCTAAGTATTAATAGCGTCAAACGCTGTGGCTTAGTAGTTTGATTTTGAATTATCACTGCGATAAGAGAAATCTTTTCACAATCGCTTACTAACGCAAATGTATAACAACTTTGTAGTGGTTTTAGATGCATTTTCGAATATTAATCTAGTCTCAACACAATTATTTTGTTTAATGATATCATCAAGGTTTTTTAAGCACGTGGCTTAATGTCTTTTGGCTTCAGTCCTTTCTCTTTGAGTGTAAAATTGTTATGAAAAGTTTCTCAAAAATCTGTTATTCAGAGTCGACTTTGAACTGTTGAACTTTCGACTTTGAACTGTATACTCATGTATAAAATTACAATACACAACCTGGGTGGAGTAGGAAGCTAGGTTGTAGGCCTAACTGAAGGATTGTAATGATCAATTAAATAAGTTAGGAAGTAACTACTATCGTAATAAAATCAACTCCTAATCTGTTTCGGAGCCATACGTAGAAAAAAATTTCTTTAAATTAGATTTTTTTGCGAATAAAGAGATTTTTTATTTCGGACTTTATTACCTATGAAATGGCCAATACTGTATGCAGAGCAGTGCTTGATTGGCTGACCATAAATCAGATTTTTATATCAAATCACACAGATGTAAACTACCATACTAAGAGTTCCCTACATTGATATGGAAATGACACCTTGCTGTTATGGTCCCCAAAGAGTAGGTCTGATGCCTCAAAATTTGCTAACAATAAGCCCATTTGGGTTTTAAATAATTTATTTCACTCATTAAATAATTTAATTTAATTTTAAATTTAAATTCCTTATACCCTCACTCTGTATTTACAAATAATTCGAATTTAAAAGTCTCTTTATTGTGTAGCATTATTCATATTAAAATTTGGAAAATTGCCCTGTAGTCTAAGTAGTTGTAGGTTACTTTTTCCATAATCCCATAGAAACAAACAAAGTATAGTGAAAAGTGAAAAAGACCTCAAGCTACAGCAGCAAAAGAAAAAGGAAAATGTGGTTGTGACTCAAACTTTTAGCATAACGAAGACGCCTTCACGGTTTAAGGCGGATCTGTTTGTTATTGTTATTGTTGGGAATATTCTTAACGCTTTTTCTTTTCAGTTTTTTTTTTTTTCATATGAATTTCTAATATGTGAGTTATGACAATAAAAAAGCGATTTACGAGGTGAGGTTGTTAAATTAACTGAAAAAAAAATACAACGCATTTTGGATAAAAAAAGAAAATGTGTTCGTGTTACATGCATACATAATTGGTCATTACAACACTTCAGCCAGGATTACAGCCTAGTTTCTCACATCACTTATGTTGTGTGTGTTAATTTTATACATGAGTGGTGGGGCTTATAGGTTAAAGTCGATTCCGAAGTACAGATTTTTTGAGAAACTTTTTCATGGCAATTTTGTTTACTTTCAGAGTTTTTGCCAGAATTCTGCTGAGAGGAAGTCGTCGGAGAAATATTTTATCATACTTCGTTTTGTTTTAGGTAGTTAAACTGTGGTTTGAACCGAGGTTTCATGTCTAATAAGCCAACTACCTACTAGACTACGGCGACTTCGGCTCATTTGTAAGAATTCGTAAGAATTTTTGCCTAAAATCTGTCGAGAGGAAGACGCCGATGAATATTTCATAGCCAACACGCTACCTACTAGGCTACGGCGCCTTTAGCTAATTTTTCAATTGCCCTCGTAATTACAAAAATCTTTTTGTAGCTTCAGTTTTCTCCTTATGTTTGAATTTTATTGCTTTTTTTTTTTTTTTGCTTTTGTTTTTCTTTTAAGTTTTTTTTTTGTTTTTTATATCTTCTTTGCCGGGTGTTGAAAGTTTATTGAACATTTTGTAACGCCCCTTTAAAAATTGCTTAATAAGCAAATAAAGAGTATTGTTGTTGTTGTTGTTGTTATTATTAATTTAGTATCTTTTACTTGCTGTTGGCTATTTGTTAGTCTGTGGTTTCGGTTTTTATTTCATTGTGTTGTGTTTCCTCTCTCTTTTTTCATGTTTTTTATTAACCTCCTTTGTTGAAAGCTTATAATGATGTTGCCCCTTAGTAATGATGATGAGCAATTTTTTTTCCAGAGTTTGGTTTCCCTTTTGTGTTGGGCATTAAACAAAGTCGAGAAAGCAAAATAAAATTTCCTTGTATTCCCAATTTGTATCGTAATGTTTATTAATCTTCTTTCTTTTGTCGGAAGCTAAAAATTCGTGTTTTTTTTTCTTTTCTTTTTCTCTATTTTTATTGATTCCTTTTGTGTGTTGTTTGTTTATTTGTTTGTTTGTTTGTTTTTCTGTTGTAATATCGGATATTCGTAGTTTATTTGTTATTCCTTTTGTGTTGTGTTGAGCTTGGCGGCTTCCTTTTCAGTCTCTTATCGAATTTCCAATTAAATACTTAACGAAGACAAAGAGAGCGAAACTAATTAATTTTCGCCCTGTAGTTTGTTAAATAGCGGTTGTAAATACTCTCTAAATGCCGATACGGGGGTATAGAATTTTGTTCATTTTATTTGCTGGTTTTTCCAATGATTTTATAATGCATTGAAATGAAATTAAATTTTAAAAATAACTTAAGTAAGTAGAATATATTGTTAGCGAGCTTTGTGACCACATCACCTCTTCTTAGAATTTTAAAATATTTTAAAATGAAGGAAGTATGTGGTTCTCAAATGTATTTTTATTCACTGCATAATAATGCTGTAAAAAGGCCTGTAGTGTGATATAATAAGGTGAACAGAAATTTTTATGAAGAAATGAGACATGAAAAGTGTACGCAGCAACTAGAAAACTTTCAAATCCAATTAGAAATTATATCATCTCGACCCAATAATACATAATTTATGTGAAACATGGAACATTTTAAGCACAATATCAACTGGGTATCCATGCTGATGTTCACGTTTTTCGAAACTTAATTATGATTGTTGATAGATGTTTAGAATACGAAGAAATTCTATCCATCGGTCAAGGAGAGAAAGTTACCTTTTTTATGGCATTTATTGATTATAAAATATTAATGCTTGTAAAAGCATTTGGGCCGTATTACGACACCGGTGTGTGAAATATTAACATTTAAGTCCCCTTGTATAAGCACCGAACGATGACTTCAAATTACATAGTTTTCCATAACGTCTGATATTTTGAAAACTTCAGCTCATGTTAGGCAGGGTATTCTCCTGTCACCAAGATTGTTATAAATAGTTCTCGATAATGTGCTGTTCCAGACGATACATAACATAACATAATTGGCTATTACAACCCTTCAGTCAGGATTATGGCCTAGCTTCTCACACCACTCATGTTGTGTGTGTTAATTTTATACATGAGTGACGGACCTACAGTTTAAAGTCTCCGAACGACAGATAAACAGATAAGACAGAGAAACTTTTCATGGCAATTTGATTTACTCTCAGAGTTTTTGCCAGAAATCTTCAGAGAGGAAGTCGCCGAAGAAATATTTGTTCATATTTCGTTTTGATGTATGAGCTGGGGTTTGAACCGTGGCCTTGCGTCTAATAAGCCAACACACTGCCTACTAGACTACGGCGACTCCTAGAAAACTTAGAGAAAACTTAGAGAACATTATGAAGACTTCGATTTCGCCAACACCCCACCCGCCTGTCTGTTCTCGTGTGGGTTTAAACATGATGATAATAATCATACGTCAAATAGAATGAGTCCAACACTCATCAATAATATGCGCAACACCATGTCTGAGCACCAGCGTCGAGATTTACTAATCAGCTCAGTGTTGCAAACGAGAGTATGGATTAGAAATTTTTGTTACTTGGGCAGCATACTTGTACTGAAACTAGTTTTTGGTCAATTGAATACAGTGCCGAGCAGAAAAAATGATTTCTATTATATTCTTATAAGTACAAAACCGTGAAAAAAAATGTTCATCATGATTTTCGAATTTGAATAATTAAGGGGCTTTACTCCTATTTGAGCTAATTATACCTCATTTAGCTTTAGCTGTACATATAATACAACGTAATTAAAACGAAATCATTACAACTTAGTCGTAACTGAGCATTAATTTATTATCCAAGGTAGGGAACTTAAGAGAGTACCTTAATTCTGCTATATCGACTGAATCATGGGCAAATCAAATGTATTTATCATTGGCTGACTTATGTCAATGGATCAATAAAGCATGGCACAGCTAAAAACCAAAGATAACGCTGAAGACTAATCTGTTAATATAAGTACATACAGTTGAAGAATCTACTCTGCTGTGTATATGGTGCCATGTGATAATCCTTTTGACAGCTTCTGGTAGATAAAGATTCAATTGAAGTTGAAATAACAGAAAGTACGTGGAACTATGAATACGATATCACCAGGATGGCTGTTAAGTGGAAGCCGAAGATTAATAGGCGTCTTGAGAGATCATCATATATTTCGAAACGCCAACAAGTGAACGAAGTACTGTCTAATCGATTGAACCGGAATGTAGATCAACGCGATTGACCGAAACTTTTATGCCAGACTCTTGACTCCCATGAAAAACGACCATTATAGTTCTTGAGAAAGACTCCCAATACAAATAAAGAATAAAGACAATTGGCAACCCTATAATTCTAGAATATGCTGCAGTTGATCAGAGATTTGTTTATCTGAAAAAAAGCAAATTGATTCGTGAAACTGAATCAAAGTAAAGATACGATACAAAGATGGATGATATGTTTTCGGACGGACCTATGTTCCTTAAATGTACAAAAAAGAATAAAAGAAAATAATAGAAATAGATGGATACCCATAATCACAATCATTCTAATCAGATGGTATTTCAACTTTAATAACTTATATAATGCGATCTGGTAGAAATCTTGATTAAAGCGACAGATGCTACATGAAGGGTAGATATCTTTGCCATTGGAAAGTCAAACTGCACCTTCACTCAGTTTGTAAATATTGAGATTCGTAGAAAGTCTTTAACTAGGTGGAATGGAAAACTAATTGAGGAATTAGATCGTAATTCTGATCCTAAAGAGTTGCAATAACCAATTAGGAAAGTAAGTAAATAAGGGGTTAACCTTATCAATCGCATGAGTGAATTTGTGGCCACATCTTAGCATATGTTTTTAGAAATTTAATTAAATTTTCTTAAGAATTAACAATTAAAAATACTCCATTCGAAGAACAGAATCAAATCTTCATCAATACATGTGTAATTGCATTTCTAAACCTTTTTTTTTATTAAAAAGGCAGGTCTTAAGATAATTCCATTAAGTTCCGGGCAATACAAAATTTAAAGCCGTATTTAACGAGTTTGACAGTAAGTCATCATTTCCATTTTGTATTTTGAATTATTAAATCTTCAATTTCAATTTACTCGCCACAGCAACAGATTTCTCGAAATTCCTTTGACTGTGCTCTGGCACAAAACCTTTAATTATTTCGAAATAACCGAGATTAAGTTTGTCACATCTGTGAGTGTCATTTTGCCAGTTTGTCCGTTTGTCTGCCATTTGTATAGAAAAACAATCACGTTTGGCTTTAAGTTGACAACAACAATAGCAATAGCAATACAAAACAAAGTTGATTTGGACACACACACACAAACTAATTATTGGATTTGTACCGCCGCTGTTGAAGTAATAATTACATTCGAGTATTATGGACATTACGTGAGTCTACGGGCCACAAATACGAATACAATTACAATTACAATAACAAATAACAAGTGACAAACAACAGTAATAATGAAATATTGATTTGAGAAGAAAAGGTTTGGTATTCTTAGGCTGTGGCGAAGTGTGTCCTTAGAGTGATGCTAAGAGAAGTTTTCTAATTAACTTTTTGGCTTTAATATTGACATTCGTACACTTGAGAAGGTACGAAATTATTTTTCTTTTTCTTTATAGTTTTTGATATACTTACCTGTCAGAGGGAAAATAATTGGAAGTCAATTTTGAGGTTTAAATATCCAGATTCGAGAGGCTACAGGAATCACACTGCAATGTTCTTTTCATTCACTTAAATAAATAAATTTTTTAAATAAAACAGTATTTTAGCATGAAGCCTGTATAAATAAATAAAATGTCACTCCACAGAGTATTTAAAGTTCGATTGTCTATCTTCCAGTATTGAAAACCCAAATATTTTAAAAATTTAGTGGAAGCTGTTGTGCAAAGCCCGCTTTCCTTTACTTTTATTGAAAAGCAAAAAATGTTTTCCTCAAACGAAACTAATTGCCTTTGAATGGGCAATCATGCTCATTAAATTGTCGTATTTAAGCACTGAAAAAATGTATTCCCATAATTTGAGAAACCTTTGATTTCCCCTTGTATTCCTGCTTGATGAGAATTTGATCTGATTGTGTAGTTAAGATAGTTTCCTTAAAAAAATCTCTCAGCAGAGTTTCTCAAAAATCTGTCGTTCAGAGTCGATTTTAAAATGTAGGTACTACCACTCATAAATAGAATTTACACACACACAACAGGGGTGGTGTGCGAAGATATCTAATCGTGACTAAAGGAAGCCTTCAAAGACAATACCCAAAATGAATCACAAGACAGAATCACAATTCTGTCAAAACATACATACATAATTGGTCTCTTTTCATCTTATATATAAAAATGAATGTTTGTTTGTGGGTTTGTTTGTTTGTTTGAAGTCTATTGACGGCTAAACGGCTGGACCGATTTTCTTAAAATTTCAAGTAGGCGAGATGCCACGCCCACATACCCAATAAGTATTTAATGTCACATATCTCATAAACTGCAACAGCTAGAGTCCTAAAACGACTTTGACGTATATATGAACAAAATGGCCGGATTGGCTATAATGGGAGTATCACCTCCCATCCGACAGGTGGTACCTCTGAAAATTACTTAAAATCAATTAAATCGTAAACTGTGCATTTGATCATGTTATGATCTTTAGCAAAGTTGTTGTTGGTTTCTAAGTTGGTATGACCAAATTCCGATAGGTGGTGCCACTGAAAATTACTAAAAATGAATTAAATCGTAAACTGTGCATTCTTTAACAAAGTTGTTGCGCATGAGTCGACGGAGGTTGGTGCGATTAATTTCCGATGGATGGCGTCACTGAAAATTATTCCAAATGAATGACAAGCAATTGGTCGACCTACACCTCAAGCACGGAAGAAAAGAGTCTCAGCATTGAGACTGGAAAATCTTTGAGTATATGCCTCTGACCCGTTCGCTTGAACCACTTGAACAACGAGAAGTGAGATTTGAAACTGATCGAATGCGTACTACTCAGGCCCGTTCATCTCAGTTATCAGGACAACGGGAAACAAAATCAGTAAAATAATTCAAAATTAATTGGACATTTGTGTAAAGTCTTTCCTTCAAATTTATTTTATTTGGTGGTGCAGCAACACGCGCTGGTTACAGCTAATTATTTTATATTTCCTGATGTTATTGAAAACGATTTTATGAAACCAAATAATTATTAATATGAACAGGGTATTGAAGCTACTAAGTATTGTTGAGTAAAGTGAACAGAGCGAGCCTAATGAAGGTCATCCTAAATCTTAAGCATTTCTTAACAAACTTCTTTGTTCCTGTGTTAGATCGTCTAATTTGGAGCCGTAATCTTATATAGATTTCTATGAGCCTATCAATCTAAAACAGTGTAACATGGTGTCTAAATATTACGTTCGCATGTCAAGTTTTTCAAGTTTCGTTTCTAACTTTAATCACTCAAGTATTTTCCTTAAACTACACTGTGTATATGTACCTTTACCTATAAAATTCTTAATTAAAATATTTTATTTTGTAACCCCCCGTTATTATTATTTTATTAGTTATTAAAGTTTTGTAATTGCAAGTTTAAGAACAAAAATTAAAAAAAAAGTATTTTAATGCCTTGATTTCAGGGTTAAGAAATAAGTTTTAAAGTTTTCGTCCTCTGACATTTAATAACAGTTTTACTGAAAACTAAAATTACAAGAAAGAAGAAGCAAGAAACACACACAAAATATATTTTCAAAAAAAAAAGAAAAGAAAATATAAAGAAACAGTAACAGCAACAGCAACAAAATCATGTAATTTATCTTGTATGCAAATTACCATAATTGGACAGTATGTGGTCAAGTAAAGCTGGACTTGTGTGTGTAAGTATAATTTGCAAGTGTATGCATGCGAATAAACTTAACGTGTCGACATTGAGTTTAAAACAGAGAAAGGCAACACAAGAAAACACTGAAATTGTCCTTTTGACACTGATTATATGATCGCTTGCAAGGCGAAATGTTGTGCAACAGCATACAAGCACACACACACACGTATACCCATGCAGACTATTCACATACTTTTGCAGAATTAAGTGTACGTGTAGGTAAATCAAGCAAAACACATCATCACATAGCAAGAAGTTGACAGACACACACATATGTACACTCATACTTATTGCTCGTATGTACTCAAGCGTTTTAAAAGGTACAGTTATTGTAAGTATGTGTAAGTAAATATTGCACGAGATTTGGAGACTAAGTGTAGGTAGGTAGATGAGAGAGTGTATGGTTAGTGGATTTGCTTGGCTGTACTCATGTCATAAGAGTAATCAATCAATTTACTTAACAAGAACAACAATGTTTATTACAGTATGCAACAACAAAAACAACAATAACCACTATAATAGCAGAGAGAAATCAATGAGTAGCAAAATAACGTAATGAACTTTGAAATTGAATACACAGTAAAACAGTTTAAAGTCCTTAAAGTGTCAAAAAGAAAGAGAAACACATACACAGGCATATGAACAGGAATGCAAATTTTTATGGAAATAAAAAGTAAATAAAAGCGAAGTTGATAAAGACTACATTATAATAGGAGATCCTTGTTCCACATCTACCAGCTTTGTTTACTTGATCGGCATAAAGTCAGATTTAGTCTTTCGAATATCAGATTTAGGTGAACATGGTATGCGAATGTCTTTCTAATCATAGTCAGCGGTGTTATACTATACCTCCCTCATTTGGAAGCATAATTATTACTCTCGACTGTCTTATTTAGTTCACATGAAAGTGAGTGGGATGAAATAGTGTCTTAAATTGCGGGTTTAACTTACACTTTCCAATACAGTCGATAAAATTATGGAAACTGTTTTGGGCAGAAAAGTAGTCGCCGTAGTCTAGTAGGTAGCGTGTTGGCTTAGACGTGAGGCCAGGGTGCAAGCGCCAGGTCAGAAATCTCCAAGAAAACGAAACATGAACAAATATTTCTTCAACGACTTTCTCTCAGGAGATTTTTGGCAAAAACTCTGAGAGTAAATAAAATTGCCATGAAAAAGTTTCTCAAAAAATCTGACATTAGGGATCGATTTTAAATTGTTGGTTCCGCTTCTATAAAATATAAAATTAACACACACAACATAAGCGATGTGAGAAATTAGATCGCAATCCTGACTAAGGAGTTGTAACGACGAATTGAGTGTATTGAGCAATTTAGAGCATACCCTTCCTCTACGGAATGTGAAATATTGGAAACCCATGGAGAAAAACTCGAGGACATGTTGCAAGCGGAACAAAAGATACACTTAAGTTAACTTTTACTGGAAGTACAAACTATAGAGCATAGCAATACTTTTTGTACTGTCACACTATCATTCAAGCGCTATTAAAAGCGGAAATCTACGATACCGACAATTAAACATTGACTGGAAATATAAAGTACGGAGCATAGCAATACTATTTGAAAGTAACATTGCCATTCGAGGGCTCGGCTCATGTGAGGTTAATTGGAGAGCAATGTAGGGGAATCGGGGTAGCCTGAAGCAGCTAGGAAAGGGTCTGATCTGTGGAGGGATCTGAGGAGGGATGCGGGGGGTTTGAGACATTCTAAAATATTGTTGAATAATTGCAATGAGAACAGATTTCAGTCAAGCATCACGGTACCCAGAAGTTGTCTATGAGCAGTTATCAGTCTTTCAACTGGACTCGTCAAGTGTAGGAGTTTGTGATAAATCTTGAAATCTTTGCAGTGTTAATGCAGCTCAGAAGCAAATTTTCATTCGTATAAAAGCGGAATAAAATTGTCTTTAAAAATTTTAGGATGGTTTCAGTGACAATTCTATTCAGTAATAATAGGTATGTAGGTAGGTAGAGGTGGCTGCCCATCCAAGAAAAATTTTTGGATGGACACACTTAGGCCGCATTGGGCCCATTGTCCTGATGAAGCGATCCAGGCTGCCAATGTCAATCCCTGACAGTTCCTACAGATCATCCATGTAGTAAGTACCCAAGTACTTCCTTCTCAGTAATAATTATAATATTATATTATCAGTAATAATATTTTTCCTTCATTTATAAGTTTATAAAGATTTAAAAAAATTGAATTATTTGTGCAAAAATAATATCTTTTCAATGCTTGTACTTCACCTTCAAAAAAAAACTGCAACGAAAAAAAATTTCTGTAACGAAAGCACATTTCATATTGATTTTCTATAATCCCTTCCCGTAGACTATAGTCGTCAGTTTTGTGCATTAAAGTGTAAATTTTTCATTTCTTTGTATTTCACTCACACATTCATTCATTCATTCATTCAATCATATTTTCTTTTGTACACAATAAAATATAAAAAAGTTTGTGAGTGCCTGGGTAAGGATTTTAGGATTTGTTTGCATTACCCGACCCACAATATTTTATAATTTTTTTATTTCATTTTTTAAATATTTATTCACGTTATTCGGAGTAAAGCTTTTTGACTGACTGATTGCATAAGTATTTCGACTGACACAATCACAAACAACACAAAACAACAACAGATGCAAACAAACTGTCAACCACGTTTAGAATGTTAACACTTTTCCAACAAAAAGGAAGAGGTAATGGTAGCAGTAGAGGTATACCAATATGCTACAAATAACACTGTTTATCATCACATACATACATATATACGTATGTACATATAAACAAATATTATTAAAAAAAAAGAATGAAAAAATCTGACACAATACAAAATAAATCATTTCGCAAACATTTGTATTTAATATGATGAGAGCATAAAAGAGAACAAAAACACACACTCACACATACATTTACAATACAAGTAAAAATTATTTTATTGTTGAATAATAAAAATCCGTTCCTGTTATTCTGTACTTTAATATTTTTAAACATTTGTAGTCTCCAATCGCCCACAGAATGACTTTATAGTGGTTGTAGTGAAGTGAGGTATAATGAAATCTCCACACATATCCTCTACGTTCTACGGACGACGAAAATTTTGTGCTGTAACCTCTTCAGCGAATTAGTTGACTTTGTGTTGATGGACGCCCAGAAATCCTTGTGTACTCATTACAGTCGTGAATTCTAATATGATTTGGTATGCATAACAGAGTAACGCTATTGCCCCTACCTAGCCGGTTCAGTCTTCTCAGTTGCCTCCACATTATTTTCAAGATAATCTCATATGTTGTAGCCCTAGTTTAGTAGCGAGTGTGTTGGCTTATTAGACGTAAGGCCACGGTTCAAATCCCAGGTCAGACATCAAAACGAAAATATGAAGAATATTTCTTCGGCAACTATCTCTCATCGGATTTCTGTCAAAAACTTGGAGAGTAAATAAAATTGCCATAAAGAGCTTCTTAAAAATCTGTCGTTCGGAGTCGACTTTAAACTGTAGGTCCCTCACACACAACATAAGTGGTGTGAGAAGCTAGGTCGTAATCCTGACTGAAGGGTTGTAATAACCAATTATTTATGTATGTATGTCTCATATGAATCGAGCTCTAAAATGGCAGTGTGATCAAGTTATCAAGTGTATTTCTAGTCAAAGTTGTATTGTCGTTATCGTAGACTTCCACTTTCAATACGTCCTCGAGTTTCTCCATGGATTTGGAATATTTCACATTCCGTACATACCCTCTCTCCAATTTGCTTAATTCACTTACTTAGCTTACATACTTCGTCTTAACAACCTTTAAATCAGGATTACGACCTAGTTTTACATACCACTTATGTATGTATGTGTTAATTTTATACATGAGTGGAGGCAGGACCTAAATTTTAAATTCGACTTCGAACGACAGATTCTTGAGCAACTTTTCATGGCAATTTTTCATTTACTCTTAGATTTTTTTCCAGAAATCTGCTAAAAGCCGTGGCCTCTCATCTAACAAGCCAACACACTACCTACTTGACTACTACGACTTCCTTAAGTTATTGGTAGCCTAATGGATGCTATTGTAGCCTTCTTTATTCAGTTGCTTTGAGTTATTTGCAGGCGATTGTAATTTCTTAAATTCAAAAACCAAACCTCACTTATCACCTTTTACAGATATTCCTTCAGCTTGCTTTTAATTGCTCATCCCAACTCTTTAGGCAGGATACCCACCTATGTGTGGAGGGATCTACTGTTTTATGTCGACACCGAATGACAGATTTGAGAAACTATTTCATGATCATTATTATTTTACTCTCAAAGTTTTTACCAGAAGTCTATCAAGTCATTTTGTTTTAGATGTCTGAACCAGTTGTTAAACCATGGGCTCTCATCTAATAAATCAACGTCTACCTCAAGGCGACTTTATGTGAGATATTAATAGGAAATGCTAGATAATTTTTGCGCCTTTCCGAATACAATTTGATAGGTATTCTTAATGTTAAATCGTGCATAGCTGATCGATGGATAAAATAACACGCAGAACATTGGTGTTGTGAGAAACAATGTAAATCGCAATACTGACTGAAGGCTTGTAATGACCAATCAAGTAATCAAGAAAGTAAGTAATACCATACTTTGCCTGAATATGCAATGGACTACAGTAACTTTCCATATACAATTTATTTATTTATTTATTTATTTATTCATATAAATCCAAGGATTATATTCGTTTAAAGAGCACTAGCTGCTAAGGCCATCAGCTCGCCATATTCAATTTAATTCGGCACAACCTTTTTGATTAAGGAAGGATTTTCCTTAATTTCTTCTTCTTCCTGTTGTGGTGCTTTACCAAGGAACACAATAATTTTTTTTGTTTATACTTTAAATTACTGAAATTATTTCCAATTAGCCTTTATTTACAACCTGTAAAGAAAAGGATTTTATTTACCACCACCAGCGAAAAGAAGAAAAAAAATTTTAAACTGAAGCCACAGTAAGGATTAAAAGCGATGATGATGATGATGATGATGTTGGTGGGTAGCATGTTTAGCTCTTAATTAAAATAAACATGTTAAATTAAAAGACAGCCTGGCAGCAGCTAAAAAAAAACAAAAGAAATGCGAAACAAAATGTTTTTCCGCAAAATTAAACTCCAGTTCGCAGTTTGAAGTTTCGTTTTTGGATTTCGTTAGTTTCCATTACATTTATTAAGGTTTTGCTGGGTGTGGAACATTTAATTTAACATTCAAGAAGACTATGAAAATGTCTTCCTTCAGGCAACACGATGCCTTAAAGTCCTTACGCACTTGTTTATTAATTTTATGAGTCAACCAAACGGCCAAACAGCCAGCTGGCCATCTAGCCAGTCAGCTGCTTTCGGTTTAAAATTTTTTTCTGTCCTAAGTTCGTGTATAAATATTGGTTTTAGGCAAACACGCTTTTACCTTAATTTAACACTCTCAAGAAGAAAAAAAGAGCAGAATAAGAACGTAACGAAATATAATTTTCATCCTGCAAAAACAGCAAACACAACACCAACAAAAAATATCTGTTATAATGAAATAATTTGTGAGATTTCTTTTGTTATTGTCTGACAGCATGAAAATTATTGATGTGAGTTTTGTTTTTTTTTTTATTAAATATTATGATTAATTATCCTCTGATTTTTTCATAGAATCTTCCTACTGCCCTTTGCTCTTCTCAGCTATACCACGGAATGAAAATGAAAATACTCAACGCTTGTCAAACAATACGAAATAAAATGAAATGCGATTCAAGTTATAATAAATACAACACAATAGAATCTTAACAATGGCTAAATACAACAATAATAATAAAAGAAACAAATACAAACAAATAAAGGCGGTAAAATGTCAAAATTACCAGCGAGAGAGAGAGAAGAAAATCTTTGTTTTTCATTGTCATGAATAAGTCATCACACAGACGGAAGTATTTTTTCACGCCTGTAAGTAAGAATAATTCATACAACAGAGAAGAAACAAAACAGAACAAAACACCCGTATTAAACAATTTGAAACTGAACATCAATCTTGATTTTATTATTTTAATACACAATAATTGTTTTAATTTAATTGTCTTTGAAAATATTTGTTAACAGATTTATCCTCAGGGAGTGATTACCGACTACAGAACACAAGTGTACAGTACACTGAGGTCTTGTTAAACTTTTCAAAATAGAAATGGAACTGCAAGTTACATAAGTTGCATGGACGAAAATAAGAAGAACAGACAACGCAAGAGGTGACTTTTTTGTCCGTTGTTAAGCAGGGAATACCTTCCTTTCATCCCACCCCCTACACTATCCTTCCCTCCTTTAGGACGTTGTACAATGGGTCAATCTGACCTCCGGGTACTGTACCTGTCTTGACTGATAGGTACACGTCCTCTAACCTAACCTAACCTAAGCAGGGAATTATAATAGTTTTGCTCCAGCCTCGTTGTATATCATGTTGGTTATCATACCCAGGAAACTTTGCTTTTCTTCATGGGTGTAGTAAAAAAAGAACACTGTAGATAGCAAAAATTTATGTAGCCCTGCTATATAACACAGCTCCATTATAATTTAATATTTCCTTCATTAACCATTCAACATTTTTGCCAGACATCTGAGGCTAGTCTGGAGGTCGCCGTAGTCTAGTAGGTTGAGTGTTGGCTTATTAGATGAAAGGACCGGGTTCGTATCCCAGGTCAGACATCAAAAACGAAATATAAAAAAAATATTTCTTCAGCGACTTCCTCTCAGTAGATTTCTGGCAAAAACTCTGAGAGTAAATAAATCTGCCATGAAAAAGTTTCTCAAAAATCTGTCGTTCGGAGTCGACGTTAAACTGTAGGTCCTCCCACTCACGTATAAAATTAACGCACACAACATAAGTGGTGTGAGAAGCTAGGCCGTAATACTGACTGAAGGGTTGAAATGGCCAATTATGTACATATGTATGTATGTATGTATCTGAGACTAGTCAATAAGGCAAAGAGTTCACTGTGGCCTCATTTTTCTAAATATGGTTATAACTTCGCCATAAAATAGCGAATACCGGGCATATGTAGGTAAACTGAATCATTCTATATGTGCTGGTAGTTTAAAAGAAATATCAGGTTAGCCGTTTAGTATTTATCAATCCGCCAGTCTGGTAAGAGTGTCTGCTCTTAAATACGAGTATCTTTCATCTTAAGTGCTATTTAGGACGAATTTCCAAGTCCGGTAATTGTGGTCGTCATAAACGACCGACTATGCAAGGGATTATCTACATTATAAACACATTCAAACGGACAGGAAAATGTACAGATAAGTTTAGCATTATGGAAGTGTGCACCCTTGTGAAAATCTCGTTTCTTTGAGATAAAGTTGTTTTGGATCTACTTTACGTTTTGTTATGGCATATTTTACATTTAGATTTTTACCTTTGTTTATACAAAGACCACCGCATGTAACAATTGAGCCCTGCAGATCTTTAAGTTATGTTGGTAAAGGTAGAGAACCCTTCTTAAAAGAAGATGTAGCACTTAGGCCAGAATTTATGCCCATTGTGATACCACAATCAATTCTAACCGGGAATCAAACATTCTCTAGAGGAATCCAACCCATGTCCAAAATAAATCTGGCTATTTCAGCAATCTGTGTATATATCAGGGAGCTGGATCTAAGACATCGGAAACTGAGGCAACAAAAATCTCCATCTCTTTATAACAAGAGTAGGGCACTAACCCATTAAGCGAAATACAGTTTCTTGTTTCTCTGGAGACTCACAACTTCTGCAGACACCGTTTGCCAGAACGCCGAGTATTTCGGCATGACTACCAAAGAGGCAATGGCCTGTAAGAATCGCTATTGTGCAATGAATGGCCATGTGATTTATGGACAGAAATGAGTCGGTCCTTTTGCCCATACGTGTCTAGCAGAGTCTAGAAGAGTGCTGCTGCCAACGAAATTGAGCTTTCCTGTAATAAGAGTGGATTTTATTATTAACGGAAGCAATCGGAGCTTCTGTGCCCTGTAACATGTCTTAGATTACGAGCCTTGTACCGGCTCTGGCCCTTGTACCGGCTCTGGTACAATTTCCAACGACATCCCTATGTCTCGAAACCCATATCGGAGTTACCTTTGAATGATTCGAAATTTTCCTGAGAAATCCTCGGCATTCATGGGCAAGGACGAAAGTAAAATCTACGTTTGTTAGGAACTTAAAAGCAGCCTAGCAGTCCGAGTAAATCAAGAGAATCAGGGAAAATCCAGCTATCCAACAAGTATTGCCCCGCTTTTAAAAATGCCATAATCTGTGCTGGGAAAACATTGTAGTGTTGAGGAAGCCTATAAGAGTGTTCAGGAAGCCTATCAGTATCAGAACTCGTAATAAATATACCACAGCCCACCCTTTCCATCATCTTTGGGCCATCAGTATAAATCTAAAGAAGGTTGTTGGAATTCATATAATCTACAGTAGTAACTGAAAAATGCTGTATTTGTGTTGAGTAACAATGAACAAAATTTTCCACGCGTCTTCCTTGTCTATTGAAAATAAATTTTTTTCTATTTTCCCAAAAAACAAATTAAATTGTGAGGAAAGTTTAAAAATATTTTTTTAAAATTAAACACGATCCTGTTGAATGTTTAAATGACTAAAAATTAAAATCCAATCGCTTGCTTTTCTTTTTCCATGTTTTGTTTCAAGAAATGCTCGCCTTACATACATATGCTGTTGAAATGTATTTTTCATTCACATTATTAATGGGCTTTAATTACTACTACTACTGCTACCGGTAATAATCTGTGTAAATGCCTCATTTGAAATGAAATTCAAATTTCTTAAGAAATCGAACGTGTGTTTAAATGCATTCATTCGATGTAAAATTTCATTTCCATTGTAATTTTAATAGGATTGCATTTATTTTCTTTTTTTTTTTTTTGTTTTTTTGTTGATTTTATTTTTATTCACAGAAGATACACAAAAGAATGATGCATTCATGAAAAATCCAATTAATCGTCAGAGTAAATGTTTTCAGTGTGCGATTGAAGGAAACAAAAGGAAATGAAAAATTTATTGAATATTCAGGAATGAAAATTTGAACAAAAAGAAAAGAAAAAACTTTTATATTAAAATAATTGTCAAGGACAAGAAAATTTAAAATCTTAATGGGATTTCATATACAAAAAAGGCATATAATTCTGACGGTCGAAAAAAAAAATATTTTAACAACAAATAGTTGTGATTTTGAATGGAAATGTTTTGTATTTGTTTATGAACAAGGAAAATATCTGTTACATATCGAATCTTTCGGTTAGAATTTTCGATGACTGTATTACAGAATTTTTTATTCATCATTTCGGCATTTCTATGACGAAAATTTTTTATATTTCTAAACATTCTCTTGGAAAATAGTCCTTTGGCGTTGGGTAACCAAATTTCACCAAATTATTCTTCTGTATTATTTTCTTTTTTGCCACAAATTCACTGATTTGTTAACTGTTTAAGATTGTTGAAAGTAAATATTGTCCATACATATAGCAACTATTGAAGTCGCCGTATTCTAGTAGGTAATGTGTTGGCTTATTAGACCTAAATCCAAAGTTCAAACCCCATGTCAGACATCAAAACGAAATATGAAAAAATATTTCTTCGGCGCCTTCCTCTCAGCAGATTTCTGGCAAAAACTCTGAGAGTAAATAAAATTGCCATGAAAAGTTTTTCTAAAAATCTGTCGCTTGGAGTCGACCTTAAACTGTAGGTTGCTCCACTCATGCAAAAAATTAACACACACAACATGAGTGGTGTTAGAAGCTAGGCCGTAATCCTTACTGAATGGCTGTAATGGCCAATTATGTATGTATATAGGAACTGTCCTGGGTTTTTGTCACTAAATTTGGATTTCGGGTAATATTTCAGACAACACTGGGTTTTAACATTACGATGTCGTAAACCGTCTCCCCATAAAACGGCGATATAATCAAGATACATACATACATACAAAATTGATCATTACAACCATTTAGTGTGGATTACAAACTAGCTTCTCATACCACTTATATTGTGTGTATTAATTTTATACATGAGTGGAGCAACCTACAGTTTAAGGTCGACTCCAAGCGACAGATTTTTAGAAAAACTTTTCCAGGCAATTTTATTTACTCTTAGAGTTTTTACCAGAAATCTGCTGAGAGTAAGTCGATGAAGAAATATTGTTTTATTTTTCTTTTTATTGAAGATTTCTGTCCTAGGATTTGAACCGTAGCCTCACGTTTGATAAGCTAAAACATTACCTAAATCTGGCTAAGTCTTAATGGAGGGCGCACGGCATAGTATTAGGAGTCATTACTGGGCACTATTGGCAGTCATGCTAAACTCATTGGTTTTGGAATTGCTAATGACTTTCGCAGTGGCTGAAGAGGCAAAAACGAGTTAGAAACTCTTATGTGTTTTACTTCACCGTTAGTTTGAAATGGTTGACTGATATTAACGTCGTAAAGAATTATGAATTTTGAACAGTCGGACATAGCTCTGATGATTCATTTCAGAAGAATATCGTTTTCATATCAATTCTTCCTGGACAGATTTGTTATGTACATCACGTACACCATACAAGAGATTATACTAGAGTGCATACAATATTGCCTTGGCCTAGGAAACTTACTTCTGTAGTAGACTATAAAGACCAAAAGCACGTCCTGTTTTCTTGAATTATGTTTCTCTGTTTGTTGGTCAATTTTTTTACCCTAGCTAAGCAGGTGTTACAGCTAATATCGTAGATTATGCGTTGGTGGATGATCGTTAGTGTCTGTGAAATTAAACTGTGCTTTTGATTTCATGGTTGAGATCAGTCAACTTGCTCTTGAGTTCTAGACTCTTCTAAGAGGTGGCTCTATTCACCCCTTCAGTTATAGTTGTTATTGTTGCTAAACTTTCTAGGAGCTGAGGTGACACCTCCAGATAAAAAAAATCTGAAGAAAAAGAAGCTGAATAACGAGTTCTGTCTCTTGTATTTGAAACTGGAACTCTGGAGTTTATAATCCCTATAAACATTGAAATAATATTAAAAAATAAACTGTAACTTAAAAAACCATGTACTTAGTTGATTTGTTAATGTTAATTGATTTGTTACTACATTTTTCCTTGAGGGTAAAATTCTCTTTTAAGAAATTATTTGTAAAATTTAAATTTTCTTGGTTGTTTTTTTTTCTTTACAAAAGAAAAAGCAAAAGAACAGAAAGGCAATGGTGAAAAATAACAAAAGGAAGACGAAAAAAGCAATGCCACCTTCAACACTTCACCGCAATAAGTGCAATAAAGAAATGAAGTGCATCCTTTTTTTTATTCACAGCAGTACTGAGAAACAAAAAGCCAAAAAATATAAGGCTTGAAAGGATAAATAACTTGATGTAGTAGACAATATTTGCACACTGAACATGCTGGCAGCAAAAGCTGTAAAGGAAACAAACAAACAAAGTGAAAAACACAAAAATCCTCCTCCTTTTTAATTTATATGGAACATGTTAAAACAAGTATCAGGCGTAGATGTACACAAGCAACACAGACTCTGTGTTTAAACATCTTCGGCTATTTAAGAGTAATTTAGTAAAAGTCGCCGTAGTCAAGCAGGTAGCGTGTTGGCTTATTAGACGTGAGGCCACAACTCAAACCTTAGGCCAGACATCTCGAACAAAACGAAACCTGAAAAAATATTTCTTTGGTTACTGACTATCAGCAGATTTCTGGCAAAAACTCTCCGTGTAAAAAAAATGCCGTGAAAAGTTTCGTAAAAAATCTGTTGTTTGGACTAGACTTTAAAGTGCAGGTTCCGCTACTTATGGATAAAATTATCACAAACAATATAAGGGGTGTGAGAAGCTAGGTCGTACATATGTATGTGTAATAGGTAATGCAGCACTGTTCTGCAAAGGGAGAAGACATACCATAGGACTCAAGATCTCACTTCTTCATTTTCAATCATTCCTTGTTGTCTAGTTGAATTTTTTATATTCTTTCTTAATTTTAAGCACAACCCGCGATACCGTTTGCCTGGATGTTATTATTCACCATCTATCAGTGAAACTCTATACTTCAAGTTTATCAAATTATGACTAGTTCAGACAATGCATTGCCTGATTGCACGTACCTCGACTTGGAAAAGTGTATTGAGGTTCAATAGCTGGAAGATAAGGTTTCTGATTTTACTATACAAAGGTCCAATGTCTTCCTATTTCCTAATAATTTGACTACCATGTCGGATAAGCTGAGTCAGGCAATTCAAAGCAGTAGAAAAAGCTTGACAAATAGCTCGCGGCTTTGCTCAAGTGGTGACTTTAAGAATTTACGAACAGAACGTATTATTATCAATTGGATGGCATTTTTATAGAAATCTTCCTCTGTCGCTGGTCTGAATATTGCTTCGAAAATGCTGTTGAATTTGTTGAGCTGCACGATAATATTGAAATTTCCTGTTTATTCAACGGACTTCCAGAACGAGTATATACCTTAAAACGGATTTTGAGTGCACTGTGTACTATTTTTTTTTTTTTCGTAAATAAGTAGAAGAGGCTCGACAACTATGTTGGCCAAACAAAATGTTGCCACACAAGTGGTAACCTAAACAACAGCTCTTAGCTGATAATTCAGAAAACAAAAACAAAGAAACAAAGAGTTTTAGCCAAATACAGTAGGTCGCCAAAGGGTTAATGGACAACAAACTTTAGATTTTCCATTTTCTTTCGAAAGTTTTTTGTTTTCTTTTCTACCTGGTACTGATAATGGTTTTCCTTAGAGAGAAAAGGGTAAGCTTAAAGCGTCCAACAAGAAAATCTAATCAAGAAAATGTAACGGTTCCTACTCTACCTACTTTGATATAAAGTAGGAAAGAACGAGAGAGACAGAGGTAGAAAGAGGAGAAAGAGACAAAATAAAATAAAATTTAAATGTGATATCAACAACAAAGTTTCTCAAATCTGGTGCGCGTGTAAAAATATTTGCGAAAATATTTTTTTTTTATTTTCAGTTTTTTTAAGCCAAACAATTATTGTCTGCAAACGTATATAAACAAAAAAAAACCCAAGAATTTTAATTGGCTTTAAACATAAAAAGTTTAATTACTCACACATTTTATAAGCCACCATGAATTGTTTGAACTGTTAAGTACGTTTCCGTACACTACCAAGACTGCCAAAGAATTTATGGGTAATTACGAGAATTTTAGCGCTTTTTTGTTATTGTTGTTGTTATTTTCTTTTAAAAAAAGATACTCAATATTATTAGCAACGCAACTGTAGTTAAAACCAACCATTTAAGTTGTATTTAATTACTAGACAGAGGGGACATTTAAGGTCACAGTTTCAAAATTAAAAGTAAATTGTTGCAAACATTTACATGAGCTTGTGCTACTACTTGACATTGGCCAATAATTATCACTCAAGCGCTTGTTAATTACTTGTGATACGAGAAAAAAAATAACGTTTAATGGGTTACAAAACATTTTAAAATGTTTCAAACTAATCATTAAACATTTAAGGACAATTACTAAATGCCTTTGTCTTTAATTATACGGGGAGAATTAAGTTTTACTTTTTTTTTAAATGCTTCAATTATTTTTATCTGAGAAATTGTTTATTCGCTGATAATAAAAGGAAATTAAAGAAAATTATCTCTTAAAAGAATTTTTTTTCTTTGTCACTGTATAATTTTTTAGTGAGGAATGGTTCCCACTCATGCAATATATTATGATATGCACACCATGCTAGAGTAATGTAACTAAAACGAGCATACAAGTCATATATTTGATCTGAAAATAAAGTTGAATGCTCTGATACCAAGAGCCTATGGGGTTTCTCATATTCGAGTTGCCAGTGATACGACGTGAAAATAGAGTTGAATTATCTGGGGTTTCTCATCTTCAGCGCATATTCGAGATGACAGTGATGCTTGATACGAAACGAAAATAGAGTTGAATGCCCTGATATACTTTCACAACTGGGGGAGAGTAGAATCTACAGCCTAATGTAATAGAAAGTTTTAAAATGGAGAGACTCTTGGATTTCTCATCTTCAGTATATATTCGAGTTGCCAGTGATACTTGATACGACGTGATATGTACTTCCTTCCACTCAACAGCCTGACTGATATAATCGTTATAGAAGCATATCTAAGAGGTTCAATCGAAAATGACGATGAATACACCTCCATCAAGCGACTAGATAAAAATACATTTCAAAGTTGTATTAAACAAGCAACATAAAAAGGTGAGTGTGTGAAGAAAAACAAGGAAGAAAATGGAAAAGTCGGAGAGAATAATAATGAAGAGAAGGAAAAAATGGGGGAATATGGAATGTCATCTCACCAGCAGGCAAATTTCTCCATGTAAGAAAATCTGACTCCCTAAGACCAATTAAAAAGTCATGGCCTAATATTCAGTATTCGATGGTCTCAGGCACTGCATCATCACCATATAGTTACATGCTCTCTCTGAGAGCACATTGTCCAAACAGAAATACTTTTAAGATTGAAGAGGCCCCAACCTCGGCTCAAGCTCAAATCTGTAATTGAACAGTCCGGTTAGGGTCATTTTTGTCCAGACAACTCATTTCCTTATCTCTTCAATCACTTACAATCTGATGTGGTTAAACTTATTTGCTTACAGAAAACGGTGCATTATGTTGGCATTAGACAAATAGGTTGTGAAAGAGATAAAAGAGATAAGAATCAATATGTATCTGTAGGCTCTGTAAGAACCACGAAAAACATTCTGCGTTGAAAAGAAATACAGTTAAGAGTCAATTTGAATCCAATGTTAGGTTAGGTTAATTCTTCTATAGGGACGAGGTCCCACTTAGGATAACACTTTAGCCCATTTTGATACCACATATAACATCCAACCTAGGGATCAATTCTTTCCTAAAGGAAACCAACCAAACTCCCGTGTAACCTTATTATTGCAGCAATATTTGTGTTGTAGAGTTCAGTGAAGAACAGCACAAAATAACAGTTTAAGCACCTCTGCCTCTTTATGGCAGGAGCAGGGCATTGAGCTCAGACTCCTCAGACTCACACCTCCTGGAGACCCTCACCTTCTGTCTATCTATCTGAAGGCCTTCGAATGAGACTCTGGCCAGTGCGATACTTAATTCTGCGATGAAGGGTCTCCTTATGACAAGAGCATGGCAGTAACGGTGCGGTGAACGTTAGTTTCTTTCTCCTCACACCACCTGCAGACCCTCACCTCCTGTCTATCTATCTGAAAGCCTTCCAGTGGGACATTGACCCGTAAGAAACGTAATTTTGTGATGAATAGTCTCGCGATTTGAGAACAGAAGTGAATCAGTGCTCTTCTGGTCCGTAAAAGATCAGCCGAGTCTAGCAATATTGCACCTTCCGGCTGTCAACGTAATTGCTCTTTCTTATGAAATGAGCGGAAAATACCTAGTCTAACTGGCGCAATCCAATTACCCAGACTCTATAAAATCTCGAACATTATGAGTGCAGTACCGGCTCTGGCCAAGTCTAGCAAATGTCGACGATATATCGATGTACTATAAATCATATAAAAGTTATCTTTGAATGATCCGTAATTTTCCTGAAAAATTTTCTGCATTAGGGATGACTGACTGTCCGGGTAACTCAAAAAAAATATCAGGGAAAATCCTGATATTATTATCACGACAGTGATAAGGCAGCCTATACATACGTAATTGGTCATTACAGTCCTTCGGTCAGGATTATGATTTAGCTTTTCAAACCATTTTTGTTGTGTGTGTTAATCTTATACATGAGTGTTGGGACCTACGGTTTAAAGTCGACATCGAATGACAGGTTTTTGAGAAACTTTTCATTGCAAATTTTATTTACTCTCAGAGTTTTTGCCAGAAATCAGCAGAGTGGAGGTCGCCGATGTCTGACCTGGAATTTGAGCCGCGGCCTCACGCCTAATCAGTTAACACACAACCTACTACACTACAGTGACTTCAGCATATAAGAAAGTTTATTAGCAGAATCTTTGATAAAAATGCCAGAGTTTACATAACCTAGCATTGTGTAGCCATGTAGGTAATGGAATCAATGGAAATCAAAGCCTTGAAAATATTTTTTGTTCACTTCAAAAACCATTACGTTTGGAATCGTTTGAGTGCCTACAAGCCAGTAAGTTGGTTGACCACAAAGCTTAGGTTTAACAGTTCAACGACATCGAGTTTCTACACTCACACCTTTAAGCCGAGCATAGCAGATTATCTTTCTGCTCCTTTGAATTAAAAACTTACTTTGGCGGTGTGTTACCATTTACAAACAAAATCATTTCCTTTCTTTTTCTCTTTCTCTTATTCATATTGAGAGGTAAATGCATGAACAATTCATATTGTAATCCAATTGTTTAAATTGAGAAACGTTTTCTCTTAAAAACACATACACAATTACAACTTAACCCGACTTTATGCCTGAAAAATGTAAATACAAAATTATTTTGCTTTTGTATGTGTGTGTATGTGTATGTGTGTGTGTTTTTCTTCTGCAGCAATTATTATTTTTTTATTTGACTTGTAGAATATGGCTTGTATGGAAGAAGAAAGAAAGAAAGAGGAAATTAAATATTCAAAACATGCTTTACAACCAACATAATCTGTCTTAAATGACAAATTTAGATAACGAACAAAAGAGCACTAAAACTGAATGCTCGCATTATGGCAAGAAAGATATTCTTCCTCTTACAGAAATGAAAGGAGATAAAAATCGATTAAATGCTAACGAGTCATTTGAATGACTTGCATGCCCAAAATATTTTCAAAATTAAAAAATAAAATTCCTAAAGAATTTACACACAATACATGCCGAAGATATAAAATTTTATTTTATTTTATTGAATCTATTTAGAGAAATATTCTTTCTTTTTTTCGTTTTTTATTTGGCAAAAATGTAATAAAAACTGTAAAAGAAAATTGGTTGAAAGCCATGAAAACTATTTAAGGAAACAATTTTTATTGAAAATAATTTTGGACACACAATTTACTTGCAATACTTGTGGCAAATATAATTTCATTAAAAATTTATCATCTTGTAGTCAATGAATATTCGTATTATGCTTTGGATTTAGAAGTCATAAAAACAGCCTTTACTACAGCAAAAAATTGAGGTCCTTATATTGCTTAATTTCGTATATTTTTCGTAAAAAACCGTTTACTCGTTTCTATTTTCAAAATTTTTTGTTTTTCATTAACACAATTATTCAGCATAAATTCTTCGTAGTTTAGTAGTAGCACGGGATCTCCTGGTTCAAAAATATATATCTTTCGGCCCCTATATCTCTGCGGTCTTCTGGCAAAAACTCCAAGAGTAAATATGAAAATTTTCTCAAAAATCTATCGTTCGTCCTTGACGTTCAACTGTAGATCCCCTTCACTCATGAATAAAATTAACACACTTAACATGGTTGGTGGGAGAAGTTAGCATGTAATCCCGACTAAAGAGATGTAATGAGCAATGAAGTAAGGATTGATTCGGTATGGACGTCACTAATGAATTCCATTCCAGGGGTCTAGTCGGTATTAAACAATCTCTTAACTAATATCACTGGGCTTTAAGCACTTTACTATGCATGTGTTTTAAATAGCATAGCTTCTCTTGGAACGTATGACGTTCACGAAGTATATCCATCTGACAAGGTTTACTGTTTTTATTTTTGCGAATTTCAACGTAAGATTTCACTGTCCTAGTTTCTGAAATATCATACGTATCAAGGTGGTTTTTTCCGGACACGATTTCTCGCGTTTTGACGATTTAGCTCCAGCACCATCCACTTATACTAAAAGGGAAGTCAATCAACCTCCGTTTCTTCCGTTTTGTTTATATTATTATGGGTTCTTAATTGACAAAGTTCAGGAGACCTATGTTGTCGATGTTATTAGGCCAGAATTTGATTCTGAGCCATCTAGGACTAACCAGATTTCACTTTCGTGTAACAGTGTTGATTTTACATAAGCGTTGAACATTCTAAGCTTGGTTGGTCTTGATGTTTGTCAGTTGCTCCATACTGTCTGAATGCCGCTCTCACTTTATTAAACCTGTTATGTACATAGTCACCGTAGTCTAGTAGGTAGTTTTTTGGCTTATTATACAGGAGGACCTCGGTTCAAATCCCAGTTCAGACATCTCCAAAAAAAACGAAATAAGAAAAACTTTTTTTACGTTGACTGTCTCTCAGCAGATTTCTAGTAAGAACTCTGAAAGTAAATGAAAAATTGCCATGAAAAAGTTTCTCAAGAATCTATCGTTCGGAGTCGACTTCAAACTGTAGGTGCTGCTACTCATTTATAAAATTAAGGCACACAAGTGGTGTGAGGACCTAGGTCGTAATCCTAAGTGAAGAGTTGTAATGATCCACTATATATGTATGTACATATGTATGTATATATTTATGTACGTTTGTTATGTACATCTGTTTAACCACCACCACCACCATTCCTTAACACTGTACTGCCTAGATAGCAGAAGCTCTCAAGTGGTTGGCTTTGAAGCATGATGTTATCAGTGTTAACGTTATTAATTCTCATGGCTTTGATTTTCTTAATATTTATTTCAAGTTCAAAATGGCGTGCTAATATTTCCAAGTCTTATAATTTTCCTTGCATGTTAGCTAGCTTGTACAAGTTTTGACAAATATCGTGTGCGTAATGCAAATCCTTCAGTTGAAGGGTGAGACTCCATGTAATTCCCTCTTCTTATCCTTGTGTTACACCAACGTTTGTATTACATGGAGTTGAAAGTCCGGCAACCTCGTACATTTTCTGTGATACTCCTTTTCCTTTTAATGTTCATCTAAAAGTATTGAAGACATAGTAAAGACTTTCTGAAATTTACTGACAGTAAGGCATTCAAGAGATTATTCTATTATCCTGTTTGTTTGGAAACCGGCCTGTTTCTCTCATAAACTGTTCTCCATTCTACCATAAAGCCTTCCTCTTTAGTTGTTGGAATCTTTCAAGTCGTCACGTTTCGTTAACTAAACGACGATGTTGTGTTTGCCAGTTCGAGGCAGGTTGCCTTTATTCATCTCAGGCTTATGTGTTCAAAGTTTACGATGTAAATAGCATTGCAATAAGATGTAAAAGTTTATCTGGAACAGTTCATAATGAAACTTCCCTTTCAATCTCTTCAACACATAGTCGGATGATATATCAACACTGCTTTTGTTTATAAGCTGTCCTATTCAAAGTCTTTGAAATGTTTTGAGACACTGAAAATCCCTCTCAGTGAAGAGGGAAGATCAGCTTCCTCTTCAAAGTCTCATTTTCCCTCTTAAAATTATTGATAAATTCCTTATTCCTTATTCACTGATTTAAAGCAGAATTTAACTTAAACAATTGAAAGTGTTTCCATTCATTTCAATTGTTTTTTTTATACAATAATTTTCATTTATTTGAGATTTTTATTGTCGCCATAACAAAGAAGCATTTCTTGTAACATTTTGTTTTATTTTTTCTTTGCGGATTTCAAGGAACAATAATTTGTCAGAAGGTTTTATGTCGAAAAGGAAAACAAATTTTATGGCTGACAATTTGCAAGTAAATTTGAATAACAATAAAAGACAAATGTAATACATGCCTTACCTTCCTTCTTTCGTACATTAAAACAAATTGATGAATTAATTTTTAAGAGGGTTGAGTGAGAAATGAAATTCCAATTTACATAAATTTTGAGATAAACAAAAATTTTTTAACCGTATTTATCATCAAACTTATTTCCTATAATGTTCTCTTTGAAGTAATTATTAAAAAACTACCCTCGCATAAGTGATTAAAATGCGATATAAAAATACATACAATTCTGAACGACGTATGGCAAAAAACAGATGTTTGAAAAATAAAAATAATCTTGTAAGAAACTTTTAAATGGTTTTTGTTTTAAGTACGTATATATTTTTGATTTTTATTTTCTTATCAATGTGTTGAGAAAATTAAAAGTAAATGAAAATCCGCAATTAAAAAATTTTCATCAAATGGTAAGGCGTTAAAGCTCAGGCAACTAAACATTCTGTTTAAGCGATGGCATTCTGTCTGATTCAAATCCTGCTGAAAGTTTTTCATTATGGATTGCATATGCCCATAATGTCTTACAAAGTTTCTTAAGAAACTCACTTTAGATTGGCAAATTAATTTCAATGCAAATCAGTCCGTGTAAAGGCTGTGCTGCAGTATTATCGGTCACTTCAAATATTCAATATATTAATGCCTTAAGAACACGTTGTCCTTCTTCTATGCATTCTTTACATTCGGTATATAGAAGCCCACCATATCTTCGGATGCACATACATGCTTATAAATTGCATGTGGTATTAAACTGCCTTCATAATTCTGATACGATTGCTAATGGATCCGCTTTGACTTACAAGTTGTACTACAGCTTTCCTTCATCCTACCACTTGGCAGTAAAGCAGCTAAACAATGACTTATTTTGATATGAAATTTGCTTTTGGCCCCCAACTTAAGATGCTTAAGGTTTACTCGAGACATCAGACAAAATTTTATTGAAAAGCCATTTTCCAACCTACACAAACAAATAGAATATGCAAATAGTAACACATGCATATGTATATACAGGAATCAATACGCACACACGCACACACGCATATATATTTTCAATAATTCAAATTGATATATAAACACACTCAAATTCTGCATAAAACATAGAAAACTGGTGATTGTGTATGTGTGCATAGAGAGAATATTTGAATTCAATTTGGAATGTTAAAATTGTATTGAACGATATTCATTGTTACAGTGTCAAAAATAAAGAAATTAACTCGAAGGATTACTGAAAGTGACGACTTAATCAAATTAATTGTCCTTACCATAATCACTATGGACGACCAATAAAACATGTGTTCTCTTAATGGGCTCTGGAGCTGTTACGCTAGTACGCTATAGTTGATGCATTGTTTGGTTACTTTGCATATCTACATAGTTTATATACAGTAGGAGAATTGCATACAAACTTTGTATTGATACATTTTGGAAGGCAGCCATTATCATGAAATGTATCGCTGTGCCGAGTAGAGACAACAAATCTGTAATATAAACCCAACCTATGCCTATTAATAAAGCTTTAGGCGACTATTTGGTCGCTTCTGGTCGTTATGAAATCCACAGTAAAGAATATAATTTTGAAAGACTTAAGAAATATCCACAATTATTTTTCAGTGTATTAAGAACATTCACACCTAAATACTGCAATACATGCGTCAACGAAAATTCATTAAAATGCTGACATACAACAACAAGGCGTTTCAGACTATTTGATTACAAAAGATGCAAAAAAAGTTGTCCAGAGAAAGAAAAGCGAAATGAAAACATTTGAAACAATTTCGGTTAAGAACAGTGAGATTACAAACAGTACGAGTAATAAATGAAAGTCGTCGTAGTCTAGTAGGTAGTAGGTAGGTAGGCTTATTGGACCATAAGGTCACGGTTCAAGACCCAGGTTAAACATCTCGAACAAATCGAAATAAAAAAAATTTCTTCGGCGACTTCCTCTCAAACGATTTCGGGCGAAAACTCTGAGAGTAAATAAAATTGCCATGAAAAGTTTCTCAAAAATTTGTCGTTCGGAATCAACGTTAAGCTATGGGTCCCATCACTCATGTATAACACGCAACATAAGTGATGTGAGAAGTAACTTCGTAATCCTGACTGAAGTATTGCGATGACTAATTATGTATGTATGTATGTATTAATTCCAAATCTTAAAAAATGGCTGAGCGAATATAGATTTGACTCCATTGAAGAGTCCCAATTTTTTGGAATGGATTAAGAGGCAAAGTGTATAGAAACTCGATGGAGACTATGCATGTGGAAGTGTAAGTATTATTCATGAAAAAACTTGTGTTTCATTTCTTTGAACCTATAAAAGAATGCCTATGTCATGAGAAACAACATCGTTATCTTCATAGCTCGTTTAGGAAATATTTTCCCACTTTGAGTGAAAGTACTCCATCATAATAAGAAAACTACCAAACGGTGTTAGAGATACTAAATTAGTGTTACTCTTCATAAACCCCAAAATTACACACATACTTAAACATTTTTCTTAAATTTATTGTCTCCATATTTCCATTCACGATTTAAATGAAACACGCTCATTAAGCCTTACCATCTAACAAATGTTCTCTGTGATGTTGCCCAAGCCACATGAAGAAAAAGAAGAATATTTTGAACCATTTATTGCCTTTTAAGCAAGCGTTATAGCGTTCCGAATACAAAAACAAATGTTGAAGTAAAATTTTACAATGAAACCGCAAAAATTCCGCAATTTGTGTTCCTTCATTTATGCTCTCTGTAATCATTTTTAAGGGTGTTGTCGTTACTATTGTTTACATATGTATGTACGTATTAGTTTATGCACACGAACAGTGTCATCCTTATGCATATAAAATTTATATTATAAATGCACGAGTATATGCAGTGTACTGGGTTTCCTTGTAGCCTTAGACAACCATGACTTTGTTAGAGTGGCTCTGTAAATGGTTTTTATTACTGAAAAATTAAAAAAAACAGAAACAAAAAAAAAAAAATCTGAGTGAAAATATGCAAAACAACAAACCGCTTAGAAGTCTCTAGTTGTTGTTAGTTAAGTAGTTTCTATTGGTGTTGTTGCTGCTGCTGTTGCTGTTCTTGTTGATATTTCATTAGTTGTACATGCTCCTAGACAAATTCATTTCATTCATAAGGTGTAGTGAAAAGAAAATGTATTATCAGTTCTGGCCAGCACAGTTGATATTTTGGTTTGTAAAAGCCAAACCATAATGTTAATACAGCCCATGTGGCAAGTAGTAAGTGACAGAGAAACTCTCAGTTGACAAGCTGCTAAACAAGGTTTTTCCCTCGTAACCCCAAAAAATAAAATAAAAAACATCTTTATAGGCCTGCAGCCTCATGAACGGTTCGAAGTTAAGTAGCCTGAAATATATTTCCGCAAATTGTACGATAGTTACGGATGACTTTTTAATCTTTTGGGTTCTGAAAATAAAAAAAGACCATCGAAAATATTTTAGAAGTGAAAGATATATTCATTTAAGGCGAATGAAAGACTGTCTCCATTTAATTTTAAAATTTGTTTCTTCTTATAAAGATTGCCCGCTGCTACGTCGCAGGTTGTCCATCTATGAGCTTCTGTTTTGGGGTATTTTCTTACCAATGAAGCATGTAATTTTGTTCTTCAGAGCTCTGTGCACGATATTCTTCCTTTATCAGCATAAAAAGAGCCTAGTCTTGCCAACCAATAAACTGCTTCAAAACCAATGATTAATTGCTCACTAAATTCGTTCCTGATTGCAGGTTGTGTGTCATGTGGCACCAATTTATCCTGCCATTTGGACAAGTATAATTACAAACCCACAAATAATCGCATGGTACTTTGGTCCATTAACTGTAACGTTGCGTTTTTTATTGTTTTGGAAGACCTACAAACAACATCAAATAGGGCATCACGCAGCGTGTATTGACAGCTCTTGAGCTGATTCTTTTAGCTCCTTACACCAAATTCCCCAATTTGGAGCCAAAAATAAACTTTACCTCTAAAACATCTTTTTGATAGAAACACATATCTTAAGCAGCATGAATTGCGTGAGTAAAATCTATTGATTTCGAGGTCCTGTTCGTTTTTAATTTGATTTACGTTGAACCGACTAACCTCTCTGAGAAATCGTTTAACAATTCCTTGATACGCCTACACAACAGCAAAAAATATGGAAAAATATTTCACTAGGCGAAGTATAGTCCATGTAATCATGGAACAAAATATGGTGGAAGCCAAATTAAAATTGTTTAAAATTTTAAATTCCATCAAAATAATTCCTCAGGAAGCTATACAGATATGCTGACCGCCTGCTCAAAGAAAGATTAGGTAGCTCTAGGTCGTGAGAAAGAGTAGAGCTCAGTCAACTAGAAATTTTCTTTGCACAAAATCCAATATACCATGTACATAAAAGGCATTATTTTTAAACATCGATTGAACCTGCTACTATTCTGATTAGCTTAGAATGAATGCTAATGCTATACACACTGACACACATAATAATTGGTCATTACAACCCTTTTACGGCCTAGCATCTCATACCACTTATGTTGTGTGTCTTAATTTTATATGTGAGTGGTAGAACGACAGATTTTTGAGAAGTTTTTCATGGCAATTTTTTTTTACTCTCACAGTTTTTGCCAGAAATATGCTGAGAGGAAATCGCCGAAGAAAAATTTTTTATATTTCGTTTTATTGGATATGTCTGATCTGGGTTTTGAACCGTCGCCTCACGTCTGCAAAGCCAATGCGCTACCTACTAGACTACGGCGACTCCGGTAATAACATATCTAGTTGTTTTATTTTATTTTCTTGTTATTCTCTGAGTAGGATTAGGGGTTCATTTGGAGAGATATTGAAGGCCGAACACTCTTGAAAACTCGAAGCAATCATAACGAACAATTGTTTAGATTCCGCTGTATATGAACAAGGATTGCTTGGGTTTAAAGTTAAATACTTAAAGCTAAGTTCCTAATATGGACTCAAGACACAAAGAATATATTATTAAAGCAATACTTTGCTTATCACTTTGAAAAAATAATGGATTGGCTGTTACTACACCATATGCATTCATTTGCAGGATGATAATATTGTTTAAGCGTGTGTACATGCATATTTAAAGGACTACAGCAATATTCTCTCCTTTTTGCTAGGGAAACTCAACTAAAACACCAAAAAAAAAGAAAGAAAACAGAATTGAAAAAACAATAATGGCAGCAACTACCGCAAACTACAAATAATAATAACGATAACAACAACAACAACAACAACAGCAAAAGCAACGCCAATGGCTGTGCATATTACGAAATATTGTTGCATGAAATATTGGTGAGAACCAACAAAACCAACTGAACAACCAGCCGTATAACGAACACCCTATAAGGACATGCATAAATGCATGAGACAGGGTGCAGGCATAGAATAGTGTTTGTGCCTGTGTAAAGGAAGTTGGCTGTGTTCTTCATTTAAATGAGATGACTGTTTAATAAAACAATCACACACACATACACGTGCATGCATCCATATTTACATACATATCTACACTTATGAAAAGAGACTGCTTATAAATACAAATTCTTTTATAGGCACTCTCTGTTACACTATGGTGTGTGTGTTTTATATTTTTCATATATGCACACACACATACAATACATTCACAATTCCATTTACATTTATTATGAAATTTATTTAAACTTACTTATATGCCATGTTCTACTCACACACATACTCACTATCTTTCTGTCTCTTCAAACTTCGACGTTGAATGAGATGTTTCTCTCTCTCTCTTAAAATCCCAACGAAAGTAATTTTGTTGTATTTAAAGCCTCAAAATTCGTTTCATTTCCTCGAAATTTATTTTTACTGGCATCCTTCTCAAGTGGAGCCTATTTTCCTGAAACCAGATTGTAAAATTATGCGTATAGTTGTGTGTGAGTGTGTGTGTTTGTCTAATTTTATATTACAAATACGATAATAATAAAGAAAAATTTATTCCCCTACTTTTGTTTAAGTTGAGTGTCAGTATTTCTGTGTGTGTGTGCCACACAATTTATGAAAATTTTTAAATCGCTTTTTAAGGAAGAACTTTTCTTTTAGAGACACAATTGCCGCCCAAAAAAATATAATTTTTTCTCCCATAACAAGAAATATTTAAGGAAGATAAATATTAATAAACTTAGGAAAACTATACTTGCTGTTGGCTGGTGAAGAGAGGCGCAACATTGTTTAAAAAATGTCCAAAAATTGAAAGCATAGTCCGGAGAAACTGCTTCACAAGACAGATTATTTCTTGAGCGAGTTAATTAAGTGGAATAAAAAAATCAAAAATTATTTAGTACCGCTTGGTACTTTTTTTATACCCACAATTAGAAGAGTGTTGCAATGAGAATGTCTTGCAGAGCATTGTTTTGGAATAAAGGAACAATAGTTTATAGGAGAAACGAATGAGAGTGTAGAGATTAAATTTTTTTTAACAATCAGTATACTTTCGTTTTTTTAGTAATAATTCTCACTTTCTTTTTTATTCACTATTGTGAGTAATCACATATAACGTCAGACAAACAATCACACAATGACAATCACCCAAAGACTCTGGTGGGAATAATTAAAACTATTTTCTAGACACTTGAAGTTTAGATGTCCAGGTACCCCTTAACATTAACATTTAACCTTCACATTTACTTCCATTTGCTTCCATATGGAGCTGAGAGCTGTAGCATCTCCTTTTTTTAAGTAAATAGGGCCATTCGTCGTAAGGTTTCAGCATACAGCCGAAAGAAATGTCCAATGTCCTATATACAGTGGACAGCAAAAGTCTTAGTACGGCAATATATTTTGACAAAATAAAGTTCCCACAGGCTTAATACCCTTGCACAGAGTCCTGATATGACTTCAAGAGAGTATTTAATAGATCATTTGAACGGTTACGTTTCATCGCTAAACCTCAAACAAAAGTCAACCAGAGGACGCACTCATGGTGCCACCAGAAAACATTAAACAACACTTGGACATTCAATTTCAAATGGGTTAAATGGAGTGCTCGACCTTAAGGGATATTCTACTAAATACAAGCGATAACATTTTCATATATTAGGCCTTTAAATTTTAAATTTACTCAGGGTTCTCGTTGGCGGTACCTATGAAGTCATCCGAAACTTTTCTTTATTTTTCTCTTGTTTTATGAAAAAAACCTTAAAAAATTGTTTGTTTTATAATAAAACCGAAATAAATTAATAAAATAAATATAGAAACCTTAATTTTTTGTACAAACTTTTGGCTAAAAAATAAATATAAAAATAAAATATTGGCGTACTAATACTTTTGCTGTCCACTGTTAAGTTTTTAGTTTCTATCCACCTTCTCTTATGCTGTAGTCTTAAAAATTCCATTCAAGTGGTTCATAGTCGTCTGGTCTAATGAGAACGTGACTTATATAACAAAGTTTTCGCTCTTCTTTCTGGATCTGGGATTAGCATGTCACGTGCTTGTTGTCAGTCGAGTACTATGTTTGACAATAACAGAAAAAGAACACCTTCTTAACTTGCTCCTGCTTATATGCTAAAACTACTGTCCAGTATGCACTCTCGTAGAATTTTGCATATCAACTCTCGTTATAATGCACTTACCATCGTGATTATTTGTGTTTTACATTGGACTGCGTGCCAAATGGCTCGATATTTGTTAATGTTAAAGACTTTTGTAAAGTCAATGAATGCAGTTAAAGGAGGCATTGTTTCAAGACAATCAGAAGTCTGTTTATGTGGTCATCATAGGCTCGGTCTGTTCATTGCAAAGACCCTGTCCAATTGAGGTAGACAACATTTCCATGATGATATGAATCAATACCTTGTAAACCATTGACAGTTGAGTCATGCTTATCAAAATTCTACAGTTTATAAGATCAAATATTTTGGGTTGTATTATTACACTCACATTGAGTTCAGAGGGTGATTGTCCATGCCTTGTGCATAGTCTGTTTTCAGGATCTCTGTAGATATGATCTCCAATTCGTCATGACATTTTGTTATTACATCAGTCGTTTGGGTATGATTTTCACTACGACAATAAAACATGGTGTCCGTATCTGTAATTGACAATAAACCGCCAATAAACCGTACCACAAATGATGTTACTCCTCTTGTCAGACCTTATAGTAGGCACTTGATCGTTTGTTATTCCATTTATTCTCCTATCCTATATAGATCATGAATTCTATGTATATTTGCTGTAGTCTGAGCGGTGTTCTTTTGGTTCTTTGGTAGTGTGTTGGCTTATTAGACGTAAGGCCACGGTTAAAACACTAGGTTACAAAATGAAATATGAAAAATATTACTCCTGAGCCTGCCTCTCAGCAGATTTCTGGCAAAAACTCTGAGAGTAAATAAAATTGCCATGAAAGGTTTCTTGAAAAATCTGTCGTTCGAAATAGACTTTAAACTACTTATAGGTCCCGTCACTAAAATATAACACACACAACGTAAGTGGTGTGAGAAGCTAGTTTGTAATACTTAATGAAGGGTTGTAATGTATGTATGTATTTATTAAGTAAGTAAGTAAGTCAAATAGAATCGCCTCAATTTGATTTTCAAGCATGCTGAGTATACATTTTGTGAATGACTTTCAAATTATGAAGCCTTTAATGAACCCCCAAAGAGTTCACAGAAAAATTCTTTGTTTTCTCTCCCCCTCACATAAAAGTAACGAATTGCGTTGACAAAATACCCCCAGTGTGGTGATAAAATTTTTGTAATTTATTTTATAAAACAAATCAAAAATATATCATATTATGCGTAAGTGTATGTATGTATGTGTGCTTGTGTGTGTCTTGTATTTGGTGAATAAAATCATAACAACCATTACAAATAATTTATGTTAGTTCCAACACTAGCAACTCCCACATGAAAATATTAATGCAGCAATTTGTTGTTGTTGTTTGTTTGTCTTGTTTTTTTTTTCAATCCTTTTTTGTTTGGTTAAACTTGCCTCTGCCAGTGTTGCCTCTGTTCTTTGTTTTCGTCTCTCTCTTTCTCTCTCTCTGAAATTCTTTAACATTTACACTGAGGGAGTAATTGTGTCAAGAAGTGACCTTGAAACAAACGCACTTATTGTTGTTATTATTGTTGTATGTGTTGTGCTGTGCTGCTCTACATAAAAGAGCACAATAACTTGACACAGAGACTACCTCTACTAATACTAGTATATGCCAGTGATAATCGATTAACAGTACAGTGAGTGCCATGATGAGCTGAGTTCATGTGATACTACCTCTAGGAGAAACTTTCTCTTTTAGTTTCTCTTTATTCGGCTGGCATGGTTTTAACCGTTTGTAAACAATTCAATTGCTGGCTGGTACTTGTTATTGTTTTCAATTATTTTCAATTGATTTGGTTTTTCTCTCTTCTTGTTTTCTTATTTACAGTCTGCTGTTAACCGTTTGGCATAATTTTTGCGCATGTCATACCTAGAGAACGACACAACACAACAGCAAATAAAAACAAAAACAAAAAAAACAACAAAACTGTGCGAGTAAATCACCACCCTGCCAGCATCAATAATTTTGCTCAATTACTCACCCATTGATAACACAACAGTAATCGTTGTTCTTGTTATAGTTGAGTAGTGTGTTTGTGATAATGAATACAAGTTTGCTGCTGCTGCTGCTGCCGTTGTTGTTGAAATGTAAGGCACTCGGCGTGCATTGCAATTCATAGAAAAAGGTTCAGTTTAGTTAACAGCAGTTATTGAAATGAATTGAATGAAGATGTTCGTTCGTTCGCATTGCATGGGCCAGTAATCTGCTGCATGTGGTGGGTGAATAATGCCAGATCGTTGCATTATCATACACATTTTTGTTTTTGAAATGATGTATTGATCCTATGTGGTAAACAATTTGAGAGGAACTTTATTCATTTGTGGCAGAAAGAGATTTAAATTTTGCATAGGTTTCTTTAAGGGGTTGTATGTTGCAGAGCTTAAGGCTGCAAGCCCAAGTAATCCATATTGTAATTAAGAGAACGAAGAAAGTTTTTTCATAGTCTTCAATTTATAAATAATCAAAGAACTCTCAAATGCTCCTCAAAAACACTTAAAGAAATACTTTTAAGCTCCCTGGAAAACAACACTAACGGTAAGTCAAGAAGAATCTAATAAGCAAAGTTCCTCATTACACTGAAAGCACCGAAAACATTCCCAAAAAGATTTTTCTATCTATAGAACTCAGTCATTCTAGAACTTGCTAAAAGCTTGTTAAAACTTAGAAATACACTGGAATTGGGAATATAGTTTGTGACAGTTTTATGTTGCTTAAGAGAAGAACGAAATCATAAAATATGTGAATAATTCGAACTGATAAGCCTAAGGAGTTTAAGGATTGGTTGCAACACCGTCGAAACAGAACTACAGAATGTGCTGCTGCTGCTGTTGCTAATGCAATCACGTCCTCTATACAAGCCGCGTAGCTGATAATTTATTAAAAGATTGCAATCCAAGTCCATTGTTGTAAAAATGATTGACGAAAAAATTCTTTTTGTCTTGTCTTCAACCTTCGATTGCTTCGGTTTGTAGAAAACTTTTTGATTAACACTCCACACCAATAATTTAAATATGGATCTACAAAAATCTCAAAAAGGGAGGTCTTGAAAGTTCTCATGTACCAGCTTCGCTGCTTTTGTTACATCAACCAAAGCTGGCTTTTAGTAGGTCCATAATAATTCATTCTCTGCCCAATCTCATTAACAACAAATGAAAACTTTTCCGGTAGACACTCTTGCGCATCTTTTGAACTTAAAATTAAAAGTCAGTGAAATTAAATTGCTAGGGAACGTAGAAGATGATATCGGCTGGCGGCGAGATCTGCACGCATTCGCCAATGCCAATCGATTAAAGAAGTGCAGATGTACTGCTGAGCTTGAATGAAAATAATCTTCGAAGAAATTCTGTAATGACCTATGCTCCCTAGTGGATTAAAATCATCAAAGCAATCCTATAGTTTAATGCAAGTTAAGGATTTAGTCTGAAGAATTATTGTCGATAAATTGCTAAAATGCCTCTGCTCAAGATTCCTGTACTATCGCTATAAGGTTAATCCAAATCCAAATGCAAATCCCTTTGCATATCCATAACAAGTCAGATTTGTTTGGTCTTTCTAGAAGTGAATCCATTTTCCCATGCTTTCTTTGCGAATGAATGGATTCTAAACGAAATTACTTGCCTGCCTCTAAGTCATGCAATTAAAAAACTTCTCAAGAAAGGATTTGCATTCTTAAACTTGCCTGCCTCTGAGTCATGGAATTACAAAACTAAGCTTTATAAAGCGAGGTCCGATCTCATTTTATTTTACAGAGTAATGAATTTCCTTTCAGTACTTATTTAATTAATTGATGATTATAACCCTGTAGTCAGGATTACAACCAAGCTTCTCACATCACTAATATTGTGTGTATTAACTTCATCCATAACTGGCAGGATGTACTGTTTAATGTTGACTCCCAACAGCAGATGTTAGAAACTTTTCATGGTAGTTTTATTTTACCTTCAAAGATTACTAGACAATGGCGACTTCTTTCCACCACACCGTGTATTATTATATACCACAGTGTACACTTACATTTTCAAAATGTTTCTTTTTAACATTTTCTCTAAAGGTCTGGCATCATTTTCTATTGCTCTCTCGTATTTTGTACCCAGATTGATGAGTAACAACAAAATAACAGTGATGGCATTACATTCTATTGTTTTTGTTGCAGCTGCTGTTAAGCAAAACAGAACAGAACAGAACCGAAACGAACAGAACAGAACAGAATTTTATACAGAACTTGTAAACAGAAGCAGAATAGAATAGCAGCGCCTCATAGAACCACAAACAACAAGAGGGAAATCATTCGTTATTAAAACTGGCTGATGTGCGGCCACATTTATTAAAAAACTAGCGGACGTGTTTTAAACTCAAATAATAATCAATTGAAAAGCAAGAAAGAAAAAAGAGGAATAAAAGAAATAAATTTTAAATGAAAAATTTAAAAAGAGAAAAAGGAAAGAAGTAAAAATAAATGTAAAAATTTTTAAATGAAATTGAAATTCTTTTTTTGTGCTGTAAAAAGTTTACAAAAAATAACGGTTGCGTTTAACTTACTTCCTGTGCTGTTGTAACACGTTACACATACGACGCATGTATTGAAATACTTCCGTTTTCCTGACTGCATTTTGCAATAAAAAAACAAAAACAAAATAAACGAAGAGAAGAGAAACGCATGAAAACACTTAACAACTACATTACAACAGCTATTGTAGCAAGTGAAGAACGAATGTCTTTTGCTAGACGTTTTGGCGTTGTCTAGTTTACACTTAAATACACACACACAGCCATACTAGATAACGCATGTTTAAGTGTAAGTGTTAAACTACAATAACAACAACAACAACAATACTATAGAAATAGAAATAAAATAACAATAAAGTGTGTAAAATAATTGCTTATAAGAGTTACGCTGTGCATGGCGGTTGAAAACAAGGAATATTGCGTGAGTGTACGAATGAATACAAGAGAATATAATGGCGGTTATAAATTGTGCTGGTATTTAAGTGTGTAGATATGAGAGTGTGTGTTAAATATCCTGTATTAAGTTGTTACTAATTACTAAAGCAAACCAAGAATTTAAACGATAGTGTGTGCGTTTCACTTATTTCTGAAATATTTAGTTAAACAATGTGTCTGTCTGGCGAGGCGAGAAGCCTGTAATGCCCGGAGATTAATGATAATAATGACCCCTAAGGTGTGCTTTTTAAAGCGATTTGTTTAACTCGCTTAAATGTAACAATGCCTGCACATTTGATTTATAAGGCAGGCTTTGCTTAGCAGCAATTAAAATTGATTTTAATTTTTTTATTTTTTTTTTCAAATAAAAACAAAAATACAAACACGTTTGATTAACAGCAAATGAAAATAAAAGTGAAACCCATCATCGTCATTCACTTCATTGTTGTTGCTTAAATTGCTGTAAAAAAATTAATTTTTTATTACTTTGTTAATAATAACCGCTTTGACGTGAGAATATTAACAAAATAATTCAATTATTACGCGTGATCTTTTATTGTTTAAAAATCAAATTTTATTTTTTTTCTTTTGTTTTCAAATTTATTCAAATTCAATTCGTTAAACAGTTGCAACAAATAAACAAACAAAGTTTATAACCATAGTAATTGAGTATAAAAAATAAAACCAAAATAGCCATAAAAGTGAAAACGAAATAAAAATAAAAAAATTAAATTAAATGAAAAAACAAAAATAAGAGGAAAAAATACAAAAAATAAGTTCAAACTAATTTTCCAATAAAAATGAAAATAAAAATTACAACCCAGTGATGATGACAAATTTGACACGCTGTGTGTAGAAAATGTAAATTTAAAACAAAGAAAAATTCAAACACAAATTAAACGTTAAAGGCTGGCTACACAAACTTAAAGGTCATATTAGTTGAAGATTAAATTTTTTTTTATTGTTTTTTTTCGTTAAATTTTTAATAAATTTTTAGATTAGAAGGAATTACTTTTTATGCGAGCACCACAGCAATAGAGAGAAATTTTCTAAATCAAATAAATAGGAAATTATGTTTGTAAGCTAAGTGACTAGACTGTTCGTTATATTTTATGAATAAAGTTCGGCTACAAATTTACGCCGTTTTAATCACTAGATATTGGCATACATACATAAAATCATTGGCCTTCATTCAGGATTACATCCTAGGTTTGCACACCACTCATGTTGTGTGTCTTAATTTTATACATGTGTGGCGGAACCTAGCTAAAGTCGACTCCGAACGACAGATTTTTGAGAAATATTTTCATGCCAATTTTATTTACTACCAGAGTTTTTGCCAGAAATCTGCTGAGAGGAAGTAGCCGAAGAAATAATTTTTTATATTTCGTTCTGATGTCTGACCTGGGGTTTGAAATGTGGCCTAGCGTCTAATAAGCCAACACACTACCTACTAGACTACGACCACTCTCACATATTGGCATATTTAAGGTAAGGTCTTTATGCGATTATGCATGTCTACGTCATATCTGTGCAGAACGTCTCGCTTTTCCTAGCGAAAACTGATCAAAATGTAATTGCCGTGATGCACCAGAACTTCTCAGCCAAGCAATATAAGTTTCAACCTGGTCATTAAAAACTGTACATCAGATCTGTTGATCAGTTCTGGCGCTTTTAATTGAATTGTCTGTTACTTGTTAATTAAATGTTGAGAATAGATAAGGATTAGAATTAATATCATTGTAGTGTATATTAATGAATACAGCCCTTCCAATCCCACCACACACAATTACTTTTCTTTTCGATACTCTTGGATTCGCTTTCCTTATTATTGTCGTATGTGCTCCACTTGGATTCATTTTTCATACGCTTCAATATTCATTCCATTGAGGTACTCTAATACAATTTATAAGTTATTGTTGTTGGTCTTAATGTATGACATCCTCAGGCACTGTTCAACCTGCAACTCTCTTTCATATTCTTCTCAATATCCACTCTTCTTAACTTTCAAACCTATTTACTCTTTTGAAATATTTGTCATTCATATTTCTTCGATTGTAGTCCATTTCCCTTAGAGATTGAAACGAAAAGCCTTCATATGAATTCTTCACTAACATCGAATCTACTAGCAAATCTCTGAATCCAGTTAATGGTAAATTATAAGATTATAAGATCAGAATTGGTGAAATATCATCGCTATTATTACATTTTTACCAATTTAAAACACTTTAGTTATAAACCCAATGCGTTCACTAAAAAGATCAACTTTCGAATTTATAATACAATAATATATACACACCTTCAATTTTATTTTTTTTCGCTTACACGTTGCTTCCCACTTTATTTATACTTATTTATTTTCTATCTGGCAACTTCTAGAACTTTAATGTTGATATGTTATTGTTATTATTCTTTTTTCTATCTTTCATGGTTCTACAATGATGTTTTGTTGTTGTAATTTGGTCTCTGTTTATTCCTACTCTCGTAGTTTCTTTGTTGCTTTGTATTTTTTTTTCTTGTCTTCTTTCGATTATAAACATTTTTTTATTCTGTCTTTGCACTGGAACTATAATTATTATTGTCGTTTAGAGGTACTAAAGTACTGTGACCTATTGTACTGCAATAAACCTATTTAGTGTAACTCTATTATATCTCCCCTAACCGTGGTCCTTGGAATCCTATTCGATTGTAATAAGAAGTACTCCCTGGCTGGTATTGGAAAACATACCATTTTTTTAAATACATTATATTTGTAGTCACCGCAGTCTAGCAGGTAGTGGGACGGCTTATTAGACGTAAGGCCACGGTTCAAATCCCAGGTCGGACACCAAAACGAAAATATGAAAAAAATATTTCTTCGGCGATTGCCACTCAACAGATTTCTGGCAAAAACTCTGAGAGTAAATAAAGTTGCCATGAAGAGCTAGGTACCGCCACTCATGTATAAAATTAACGCACACAACGTAAGTGGTGTGAGAAGCTAGTTCCTAATCCTGACTGAAGGGTTGCAATGACCAATTATGTATGTATGTGTGGTTGCACAGGTTCATGTATGTGTTCGGGTTATTATCCTTGCTACTCCATAAAGCGTTTCTTACTTTATACAAATGTTTCTTAACCCTTAAATGCATGGTTGCAGATTATTCTCAAGCCACTTTTAAATAGCTCAATGCAACCTCAAGTGTACTCCTTTCCCAATATAATTTTAATAGTTAAGAATGTGTCAACCTCGTATTGATTGAAAAGATTCTTCATTTTTTAACAACTTCTCTGGCAATTTCACGAAGATAAGCTTTTGTGCCAATCAATACGAATGATACGAATCGATATGAGGCCTACCCTTCTGATGATATGATCATGAGCTATAATCCAGTAAAAAGTAATCGCATTTCCCCTGTTAGTGGATTAAGCTTATCGCGACAGTCTTATACTAATCTCGAGTCAATATCATGGAAGCAAACAACATGAATGGTAGCATGATTCTCAAAGAGTGTTGCTATGCGGTCTATTCAAGTTGAATTTAGTCCATCATCTGTGACATCAGGCATTGGGAAATCAGATGTATTTGTTCTCATAGGCCATAAAATTCAATGCAATGTTCGCTGGATGCAATATATTGCAGTTTACAAGTGTCGAAAGCTTTGATTTAGACTGTCAATAAGTATTTGACTGAAAACGAAACTAATTTTTCTTTTAGAGCATGTCCCTAAGTGCTTAAATCCCCTCCAGAGTCCAGTAATTTCAAACTCAAACTTTTAAATTTCGTTTGAATTATTAGTAATAAATGAAAAATAAAAAACAATTTCCTGTTGTAATACAAATTTATTGCTTCAAATATCCGAAGTCGTAATACAATAGTGTGTAACCCCACCTAAAAAGTCAGTAAAAACTGCTTCAAATAATACGATGGCGTAATGGCTTTCACAAACATTTTCATTCTAAACTTATGCCTCATATGTTGCCTGGGTAAATGTTTAATGAACAGAACAAAAACAAAAATACATAAACAATTTCGTTTTTAAATTATTTAATTAGTCAACCAAATTAAAACAAAAAAACAAAAAACAAAAAAAAGTTCATGCAACAAATTAGAACAAACGCCACCAAAATTTATTCGGTCATAAAAACATGGACAATTTGAAATAATTTTCATTCTTAATGGGCTCTAGTTGGTCTCGTTTTCGAAATGTAGACAATAAAAATTAATAATAAAACTGAAAATGAAAATAAAAACAAAAACAAAAAAATAAATAATAATTATTTATCAATGGAATTAGAAAACTTTAGATTAAACGAATTGGCAAAGCGTTCAATTACATTGTAATGGCGGAAGATCATAAAGAACTTGTAATTATAAAGAAGACGTACATATACATATATGTTCACTTAGATAAGCACTCAAAACAAACAAGCACTTGTTAAGCACTTGGGCACTTCTCCCCGCTGAATTCGCCGTGGTCTAGTAGGTAGTGTGTTGACTTATTAGACGTGAGGCCACGGATCAAACCCCCTGTTAGACATCCTTCTTCCTCTCAACCGATTTCTGCCAAAAACTCTGAGAGTAAATAAAAAATTGCCATGAAAAGTTTCTCAAAAAATTTGTCTTTCAGAGTCGGCATTGAACTGTAGGTCCCGCCACTTATTTATAAAATTAACACATACAACATAAGTGGTGTGAGATGCTAGGTTGTTATCCTAACTGAAGGGTTGTAATGACAAATTATTTATGTATGTTTTGTCAAATCACCATGGATGGCCATACACAAGGACATGTGTTCTCTGAATGGGCTCCAGAGCATTGAAAAATCATGCGTAAAGAAAAAGAAATTAAAAATTAAATCCACACGAGATCGAAGAGAGTCCACTGCATTCCGAAAAAGTCACTATTGGGAGTGGATTTTGGGCTAGAGGTCCATATCCCTTCGCCAACGGCGAACACTATTGGTTGATGTTTACAAACTTCTTTTGGCCTGAACTGGATAATCTGGAATCCACCGATATGTGATTTCAACAGGACGGAGCTACGTGCCACTTTTGTATATTTTACAATCATTTCATTCATCGTAGCTTGTGAGTCTTAACAATGCCCCTTTAAATCCAGTTTCTGTCTTTAGCGCCTTAGGCAAAACGAGGATTTTCTATTTATGTAGTGTTCATATTTCTACAGTCTTCCTAAAGCCTCCCCTCTAGCTAGAAACTCATCAGTTAATGCAAAATAAACGACACTTAAAATCGAAAATTAAATTTCTGGCACTATTATCGTTCCATTCCACATTGCTAATCACATTCGCCTTAACTACTCTGTATTTTTAATGCACTCACTTGTAAGCGTTTCTCTCTTCTACTATTTCCGTTTTATGAGGACAGTTTTAACCTCATTTGCGTATATTTTTCTACATACTTCAGGTGTAGTAAAATAAAACACCACACGCAATTTTATCACCCACAACAGTCTTGATTCTCATTGAAAATATTTTCTTTTTTGAGCATTGTTGGCTGGCAGTTGAAAAAAATTTTAAAATTCTTAATGCCCAGTAAGTGTTCTGTGTTCGATTGCAGTTTATTTTTGAGTTCTAAATTAATCTGTAATGTAACGGGCGGATTTGAAATTGACAGATGCAATTATTGAAGCCATTACACCCTCTATAAACATCAGATGAAATTTACTTCTTAAGGGTTGTTGGTTGGTGACCACACAAAAAAATTAAAATATAAAACCGACATCGGCAGCACGCAAACAACATAAGCTGAACCTACAAAAACGTTATGCTGCTTACTTTAATCACTTTTTACGTCATGTTCTCATAAGTATTTACTTAATTAATTTGCCATTACATACATACATACAAACATAATTGGTCATTACAACCCTTCAGTCAGGATTACGATCTAGTTTCTCACACCACTTATGTTGTGTGCGTTAATTTTTATACATGAGTGGCGGGAGTCGACTCCGAACGACAGATTTTTGAGAAACTTTTCATGGCAATTTTATTTACTCTCAGAGTTTTTTCCAGAAATCTGCTGACAGGAAGTCGCCGAAGAAATACTTTTTGTATTTTGTTTTGATGTCTGGCCTGGGGGTAGAACCCTGGCTTTACGTCTAATAAGCTAACACACTACCTACTAGACTACGGCGACTTCAATTGGCCATTAACAATCCATTTATCGGGTTCCGACCTTCTTTAACACATTCTTCCACACGTCTTCTTTTTACACGTCTTCGCCAGTTGGTTACACAAATCTTTAACAGGGCTTCCTCAACTTGAGCCTTCTAACGTAGACAAGCTCGTCCCGCATCAAACACTCGTATCGTCGAGATATTCTCTTCCATCCGAACGACATGGTCTGACAGCGCAGATTTCTGACTGCTGATATTAAAGCGCTGCCCTAAGTCTATGTCGTTGAAGAGTTTATACGGATCATTACTGGATTGAATACAGAAATCATCTCCAACTCGCAAAAGATCGAACATCTTCCAAAGGACTTTTTCCTCGAATACTGTCAAGACTACAGCATCGATGCTTAATATCTAGTGTCCATGCTTATGCTCCGTATAGAAGCATGGGTAGAATGAGCGACCTCTTCTTAATTGCCTATTGAGACCATAATAGCATCTGTCGGTAAGTGTAATCCTCTGTTTGATCTCGAGGCTGACATTAATTTTGATGGTAACGGTGGAAGTCGCCGTAGTCCAGTAGGTATTATGTTGGCTTATTAAACGTGAGGCCACGGTTCAAACCCCCAGATCAGACATCTCCAACCAAACAAAATATGCAAAAAATATTTTGTCGCAGACTTCCCATCAGCAGATTTCTGGCAAAAACTCTGAGAGTAGATAAAATTGCCATGAAAAGTTTCTCAAAAATCTGTCATTCGCAATCGATTTTAAACGGTAGGTCTCACCGCTCATATATAAAATTAACACAAACAACATAAGTAGTATGAGAAACTAGACCGTAATCCTGACTGAAGGGTTGTAATGACCAATTATGTATGTATGTATGTACGTAACGGCGGAGTCAAGGATAATAGCGAAAGTATAGTTATCGGCCGTAATCTTTGATTTCATGCGACACATGTCCCTACTTATCGGCAGCATATACTTCGTTTTGTTGTCATTTACTGCCAGACCCAACTTCGTTGACTATCCTTCAATTGGGGCAGTTTTGTCTGTAGAGTTTAATTTAATTTTTAACTTCATTCCATTACAACACCTCTGGGTGTATGTTTCCCTAAAACCCTTTTCCATTTAAAATGTAAAGTTTAATGCAAAAATAAATTTTCTTTTAAAAACTCTCTGTAGGAGGATTTTCTTCAATACAGATTGTTATTTGAACGCATTCTCTATAAAATACAAGCAAATATCTTAGTTTAGTTATCATCATCAGCAACTACTACAAGTGCATCTGTGTTGTCTTTATTATAAGAATAATAGGATCAGAGAAAGGGCAAAATAGGAAGAGATGAATAGACAGAGAGAGAGAGGAAGAGGGAGAGAGAGTGTAAGCAATATCTCAAGTATGCAAGAGATTTTTGCAATTTATTCTTTTGTGAGCTGGTTGATGGTGGTGGTGGTGGTGGTAGTGGTGCTGGTGGTAAACTTGTTAAAAACTTCATTATATGGATTTGGGCCCTGGAGTGTTTTTGTTTTCATAGAAATGACAAAAGAAAAGTTTTTTTTTTGTTTTTGTTTACCAACGGGATGTCATACATACTTTTACGACATAAGAATCTTTTATTGGAATCTTCCAGTTTTCTACTGCCTTCTGGCCTGTATGCCAGCTATGATGTGGAAAAAAAGCAAAAAATACGAGATAAAAATTAAGTTCAAGATATAGAAGATAACAAAACAACAACAACAACAACAATAGCAACTCTTATAGAAAGTTAGGTAAAGCTATAGGCCAGGTGCAGGCTTCAATTTTCCTAAACAATAAACAATTAAATTGAACAAGTTTTTTTACACAAAAAAAAGAAGCAAAAATAGAAAAAAATAAAGTAGAAAGGTAAACAATAAAAGACAATAAAATTTTTGAAAAACATAAACTCTGGTTAAAAATGATTTCTTTTTTTTTGGGTCCAAAAAAGGAAAAATTTTTGAAAAAAATTAGAAAACTTTGATAACCAACAACTACAGCAACAACAATGCTGCAAGGCAAAAATGGTAAATGCTTGTTGCTGTCACTAGTGTTGCTTGCTACTGTTGCTGCTACTGTTTTCGAAATCTGTTGCTAGTGTTCAGTGTTGGTTGGCTTTTGGGTATGGTTTCGTTTGAATTGGAATTTTGTTTCGGGCTGCGTTTGAAATTTGAATATTTCCTTCCTTCCTATGCTGTTAAGGTCAGTCGACAGGCAACATGGCGAACGTGTTAAAATGTGAAAGTTGCCAAGGGAATGTGTGTTAAAACCACAGGAATTCTTTTGCAAAAGTGTACAACAACAAGCGATATTAACAAGAAATTACAACAATTTTAATCTTCAAAATTCGTACATTGTCATACAACATCAGCAATAACAACAACTAAACTGGGGGGTAAGTATCACATTAAAACCAATTTAAACTCAGTTTGTTTTATTTTTCTATTTTTTCTTTTTGTCCTTAAACCAAGATTAAAAAAGTTTTTTTAAAATTCCATTTGAAATCTTTTGAACAAAAATCTTTCCTGAACACATGATATTAATGAGTGCGAGCATAGGATCTTTGAAAACAAAATCCATTTGGTTTAGAATGAATACTTAAAACTTTGAAGAAAAAAAAAACAAGGAAATTAAAATTAAAAAGAGTAACAATACACCTAAAATACTGGAAACTAAATTGTTTTATAAAATACAAGGTTTTGCTTGCTCATTTCGACAGGAATAAAGAACGATAATACCGCCTGCATGTAAAAGCTACCAATTTTTAGGATTGGGGATTTTCCTTTCTCCAAAATAGGTAACCTTACTTATAAGCTTCATCACCAAACACTATTCTTCAATATAAATGCCTTGAGTCTAATCGGCAAATGTGCAACACGGTCGTTTGGCATCTATTACCTAAAGACCTGGATTTTATAAGCGCGTAAGCTAGGATTCCTATCTAAAACTTAATACGTAGCTAGGATTCCTATCTAAAACTTAATACGTAGTCGAAGAACAAAGCAAACAAGGTGCGAACAACTATTAATTATTTCAAGAACATGCTACAGCATGGATTTTCTCTTCAAGAGCTACATTTCTTTGTCTTATTGATGCTTTTGATTCGAGGAGAGTAAAATTACAGCAGAACCGATCAATAAGTGCCTGAATTGCTTGTGTATTACGACGATATGTTGGACGTAAAAAGGACAAAGTGTTTAATGAACTTCGCGTAGAGTTTTTTTCTACAATCGACGCGTATTGTTCTGACGTTAAGCGACTTATGACGATGACTTGCCAAACTATACATATTAGGAATGTCAAATTGTGGTAATGTTCTCAACTGTCAAACTACAGAATGTATAAATAATCCTAAAATTCCAACAAAACACATAGAGTCTCAGCGATGGCATTGCATTTCCTCTTCCGCTCGCAGTTGATTAAACTTTTCATTAACCGTTGCTGTATACAATTTTCGCCTCTATATTGAAGTCGCCGTAGTCTAGTAGGTAGTGTGTTGGTTTATTAGACGTAAAGTCAGGGTTCAAACCCCAGGCCAAACATCAAAACAAAATACAAAAAGTATTTCTTCGGCGACTTGCTCTCAGCAGTTTCCTGACAAAAACTCTCAGAGTAAAATAAAATTGCCATGCAAAGTTTCTGTCGTTCGGTGTCTACTTTAAACTGTATGTCCCGCCACTCATGTATAAAATTAACATACACAACATAAGTGGCATGAGAAACTAGGTCATAATCCTGACTGAAAGGTCGTAATGACCAATTACGTATGCATGTGTGGCTGTGCTCTACCCATTCTCTGACTATCCTATGGCTTCCATTTGATCAAGTTTCTTGTAATGTCTTCGCTGGGCGAGCGCTCTGCCAGTGCTATCCACCGACGTTTCTCGATCTGACTTCTCTCTCGGCTAATATTTCACAAGTTTTATGCAAAGAGTGTTGCTTACTTACTTACGGTGATTGGTAAAGAGATGCGGCGTATCTATTTGAAATTTTTTGAACTTAGGTTGAAATATACATATAAAGAGTGCTTCAACTTCTTTAGCTTACCACATTGCCCATCTGGCTTAGCAAATGTTGTGTGGTACACCTTTTCTCGATAACGCTGATATTTGCTGAATGCTGTCGTAATAATGGAGTTATTGCAGAGTTTTGGCAAAGTCTTCAGCTTCTTGAAATCGCCATCAACCGCAGGTGAAAACTCTTTATTGGTAGAAAACCATTTACAAGCGGGCGGTATTTTCAAGCTTAAATATAAGAGATTACAACCCTTAGGTTTTACAGCTAGCTTCTCACACCATTTATGTCGTGTGTGTTAATTTTGTACATGTGGGGGCTACCTACAGTTTAAACTCGACTAAGAACAACAGATTTTTGAAAAACTTTCCATGGCAATTTTATTTACTTTCAGTGTTTTTGCCAGAAATCTGCTGAGAGGAAGTCGCCCAAAAATATGTTTTTTCATATTTCCGTTTTGTTCAAGATGTCTGAAATGGGCTTTATACCGTGGCCTTACATTTAATAAGCCAACACACTACCTACCTTCACCTCTATCTAAATCTCACTAAATCTAAAGTAATTTGAACTTCAATTCATTGATTTTGGCAAACACTATAGTGGATGTGTTCACATAAAAGCTTAATTTTTTTTGCCTAATTTCTTCACACCGGCATTATAATAAATCTGTGTAGTACTCTGTTTACTTCAAATGATGTTTACTACAAATGAGTCAAATACATATGGTAGGGGCCGTTTGTGATTATATGACGCGGTTATAGAATTCTTCTTCACGACAAAACCATGCTTCAAATTCTGCATTAAAAAAGACACTCTAAAATATAGCTGCTACGAAAAAAATCGCCAAATCAATAACAATTTGAGACCATCTTTTCATTCTAAAATTTATAGAAGATTTTTTAAAACCCTTCTTACTTTTGCACAAGAAATTTTAAATCTTCTTAAAAGCAGAAATAAAATCATACAAAATAAAACCAAGAATCTATTAACGAAAATATTTTTGCTAAAGCTGCAGTTTTTTTGTTGTTGTTGTTGTTTTTATTATTTATTTTTTATAGCTTTTCGAGATACTTCTTGTGCTTGAAATATTTCAAATATTGACAACAACAACTACTTCTGCGGATCCCATTACAATAAATCATAAATGAAAACGAAAAACAAAAAACTAAATCCAACCAAGAGAATTTCAGTTTTCCCTTTCGTTTTACTTTACATCAGCAATAATAAAAACCAACAACAACAACAGTAGCAATAACAAAAATTAATTTACCATTGATTTTGAACGATTTTCCTCTCTTTTTTATTTTCTCAACACAATTCTTTTTTTTTTGACAATAAACCGCACAAAAAAAGGGAAAATTATCACAAGAAAACGAAGGAGAAAAAAAATTGAACTGAACTGAAGAAGAAAACAATAAAAAAAGTCATAAAATCCATAAATCTCTTTCAGTCATCATCCATCGTCTTTTAGTTTCCCTTGTTTTTGTCTTGTGCATTTAGTTTGCAGAAAAATGAGAAAAGCAAAAAAAGCCAACAGAAAGAGTGAAAAAATAAAAACAAAGACACCCCCAATCTCTCTCTCCATACCTCTACCTACATCTCTCCCTCTTCCTCTTTCTCTCTCACTCTATCTTGCCAAAGAATATGTTGTGCTAAATGAGATTAAAAAAAAACGAACAGCATCTCAATGATTTAAATGCTGCTGCGAAAATAACTGAGCCGTTGGGATGTGTTTGTAGATCAAGAATGAGATTGAATAAGTCATGAAATTAAAGACTCAAAAAGCAATGAAATACACACAACTTCTGCCATAATATTTTTACCAGTACAAACAAAGGCATACAAAGGACATACACACAAAGACACACCCATACACTGTATACACCCACTTACGCCTTCTTTACACTTAAATACACAAACATCGGCTGTGAATCCTATACTACTGTTAAGAGCAGCAAAGTAAAGCAAAAAAAGAAAAGAAAAGAGAGGAGAAGGTAGAGGATGAATAAAAACAAGAAATTCTTTTACAACACAAACACATTTAAACAATCAATAAGTAAACGAAAGTGAATGTTGGCTTGGAAAGGATCCTTTAGACGGGTTCTTTTGGATTCGGTTAACCGATGGTTTTTTTTCTTAAACGAATTTTCTTCTTTAAATTCTTGTTTTTATTTTTATTTTAAAAACAATGAATTCTTAATGTAATGAATGTGGTTATTGGGTAGGCTAGTGATTCCAAGTGCATCGGTATTACACTCTACTACAGAAAATATATGCAAATATTCTATTTTCATTCATACTTTCCAACAAAAACTATCTTCATTGGTAACACATCAGATAGTAAGAAAACAGCCTACTATTCACGCTTCTGTATACTTCTGCCATATCACAGTCCTTTGCTACCTGCTTTAATAAACCCGTTGATCGCGACTTTATTATATTTGGATCCGTTGATGCATTTGAGCAGGAAATATATCGCATATCGTGTTTTCATTCTTACATTACACTGGGTAACACAATGGGCCACATGGGTCATCGGGTAAACTAGCTTATGAACCTAACCTTTGTCTTATTTGGTTTATTTTCAGAATCCAGGTGAAACATCACGTTCATAACCATCATGTCATCTTCAAAACTCATTTAATAATTTGTACTTGAGCTCTGGTTAAATTCGGTCTTTATAACGGTTTATAAATTCGTGTTTAGGTGTGAAACTTAGGTTTTTGATCTGCAGTCTTCCATAACCTCTGACAGCGAAACACTCCTGAAACATTGATTAAAAAATATCGAGTTTCATTCGGGTAAGCTGGCGAATGATCTACAGGTCTTAGATTAATAGGGTTGCAATATTTCGTTGTTTAGAAACAACTTCTTTTGATGAAAAATTTTACTTATTGACTCCATTATCATCTTTTTTAAAATGGAGAACTCCTCTAGAAGTTCAGCGATCAGAGGTTTAGGCTTATGTAACTTCTTGGCTGATGATTTTCAGAGATTTAAAGAGGATCAGGTATCCCCAAAGAATTTTCTTTTAAATAAAACCAACAATAAAAAATATAACCCCTACTAATGTTGTTGTCAGTGGCATATAGTGAGAGTACTCTGAGTGGTAAAAATGCTGTCAAGTGGTACAAGCTTTTCACAGAAAGTCAAGATTGCTCTTCATTCCCTAGGACATCAATAACCGATGAAAGTGTTGAATGTTGGCCTATGGCTTGGCTCATGCCATAAAATTTTTTCGGAAATTTTGGGAGTTAAGCGTGTAGCAGAGAAGTTCGTTCCTAAATTAAAAAAAAACCATCGCATGAACATTGCCTAGGTGTATTGAGTTACGTTAATATTTCAAGTGTTTTTGAGCAATTATTCCCAAGAAATGAAGTCGCCGTGGTCTAGTAGGTAGTGTGTTGGCATGAGGCCTCGGTTGAAACCCCAGGTCAGGCATCTGCAACTGAACGAAATATGAAAAATATTTCTTCGTGACTTCCTCTGAGAGTCAATAAAATTGCCATGAAAAATTTCTCAAAAAAATCTGTCGTTCGGACTCGACTTTAAACTGTAGGTCCCGCCACTCATGTATAAAAATTAACACAAACAAAATACGAGGTGTGAGAAACTAGGTCGTAATCCTGACTAAAGGGTTGTAATGATCAATTATGTATGTATGTATGTATTCCCACGAAATATAATGCACTTTTATTAATCGATTTTTTCGTTAGCAGCAAATTGTGAAACGTGCAAAGCACTTGTCTTATGTATGCCGCTCACAAACAAACTATGCTATGTAACTAAAACTATGAACATATGTTCAAGACGAGTGTATCAACCTAAACAAAAAGAAAATACAAATAAATAATTAAAAGTCGAATGAAAATTCCCCTTATTTTTTGAGTAGATCTCGTAGTTAGTGTTCTTTAGTTTGATACGTCTTGGCTATTGATTCAAATATTCTTATGCTTCATACCACAGTAGAGATCCAAAGTTAGAGCGCAAAATATTTCTCATTTTTATTTTGGTTTTACAACCCATTATTATAATGGTGGGTGCTAAGATAATGAAATACTCCACTTATTAATTAAATTAGATCATCATTTATTTTTGTTTAATAATAACCATTTTCGTTAATTGTTTTCATTAATCGAATACCAGTTCCTACTCAAACTTGAATTCTACAGTTTTATAGTATTTGTGTTGCTGTTGTTGTGGCTGCAGTTGAAACCGAGTTGAGAATAATAAAAAACAACATCAAGAAAACAATATTTCATTGGATTCTAAGATGAAATATTTGTTTAAACCATTTGAAGTCATAAATGCTGCAATGATTTTTGAAAAGCATAAAGGAAATATTGAATGTAATGGCAGAAATGAGTTTGAAAGACCATCCTAGCAAAAGGAAAAGAAAAATAATTTTAATGACTTTCTTTAAATCAGAATTAAAACACATGGGGGTCAGGCTAAAGGTTTTACTTTACAACCAATTAATTTTAGACCTTCTTTCTTAACTGTCGCAGACCAAGATTTAATGGGCATCCAGTTTTCTGATTGGTCACTCTACTTCTCTCGAAATATCTTTATGTTGTAGAAAATTCTTAAGAACATATATATTCAAACCAATTCTGTAGAAGAAGAAGCTGTCAGTGTACTACGGAACTTGGCACGTCCAATGTTGCATAAAGTATACCGTTTCCTCAACAAGGAATTTACACGAAAAAGTACGAAAGTAAATCACCTAAAAGTTGTTCCATATATAGGAGAGTCAAAGGTTGTAAATGATGCTTCAAACCGAGAATAAAACACAGGCTCTACAACTAGAATCAACTACATACCTACATACATACATAATTGGTCATTACAACCCTTCAGTCAGGATTACGACCTAGTTTCTCACACCACGTATGCTGTGTGCGTTAATTTGATTCATAAGTGGCGAGACCTACAGTTTAAAATCGACTTTGAACAACAGATTTTTTTCTATTTCTCATGGCAATTTTTATATTTACTCTCAGAGTTTTTGTCAGAAATCTTCTGAGAGGAAATCGCCGAAGAAATAATTTTTCATATTTTCGTTTTGATATCTGACCTGGGGTTTGAACCGAGGCCAACACACTATCTACTACTCTACGGCAGCTTCACTACGACCAATTAAATGTTGTAAATGATCTCTTCTGTTTGTAACAGACCAGGCTGAAATCGATTAGGCGAAGTCACAAACCACATCACAATTTTATATTTCGAACAGTATACCAAAGAAATTTATTTAGACCATTTGGACCAACAATCCAGACAAATGGCCGAATCTAATCGAGATGATAGAACTGAACTGAAGTTGAGCTGAAGTAAATTTAGTTCGAATGGATAGAAATAATTTTAGTGACAGTCTAATCAAGGAGATTAACATTTCGGTGCACATTATTTAGGTGTCTAGTCACCAAACACTATGAACAAAGAAAAAGAATCACAGGATATAAGCTTGGCCCTAAAAACTGAATTAAAACAGTGGCCTGAAATGTTGTACAGAAGTTAAGTCCGGATAAGATTGATTTGAGCAGGCTACTTACGAGGCGTGCACATGCAGCATATGCCGACATGATGGAATATTTTCAGTTTCTTTGCCTAGCTTTTCGAAGCTTTAGATTCCAATATTTTATGTGTGATACCTCACAAGATATTACTTATATAAGACGAGTGGATAGGAACAAATTTAGGAACTAGCTACTCGCCACAGAGTAAGTCGAAAGGCTGCAAAGAGTTTACTAAAGCATACACCTTCCTATCGAATATCAAATCACATCTGATATAAATTTGGTATCGTAACGTATTGCTATGTGCGCTCAAATAAACTTTCATTTAACAGAAGTATCATTCCATTATTGGTTCCGCCACTTACGTACATATGTACACAGACAACATAGGTGGCATGAGAAGCTAAGTCGTATTCGTGACTGAAGGGTTGTATTGACCATTTTGTATGTATGTAGGTATGTATCATTTCCTTATGTCAATAAGGCTTGAAATAATGCAAATTAAGTGATGACCTCCTCACTTTAACCTGAACGTGTGTCAAAGTATGTGTATTAATGTCACTTTTTTTTTAAATTGTCTGTAAGAGAGTGTTTCAAATACTTTACTTACGCTTCCATCGCAATGTTTTCTCCCTTCAATTTAATTCAATTCAATACTCAAACCATTTTGCCCAATTAAAAAGGTTACTACTTCCCACATTCTTTTTCCATATCCTTTTCATTTCCTTCAACGTAATAAAAGAAGCTTCACAGCCGCTTAATGTCTTTGTTTGTTTCGACATTAAATTTTAAAAATTCCATGCGGAATAGACGTGCGTCTCTTTTGTTTATGTTTCGCAAAAACTTAAAAGATTCATAAATTATGCACGAAAACAAGTGGGTTTCAAACAAATTTTTGTTTTCAAAGCCATAGAATTTATGCAAATTTCTGCTGAAACTTCTTGAATTTAAGGTCAGAGATTTTCAAGTGGCTTTTTAAGCTTAAGCATAGAAAAAGCGAAAACGTAATGAACCCTTTTTCTTTCTGTTTCTGGCTTTTGGCTGACTGTAAATGTACGAAGTAATATAAAATTAACGGAAGTCATTTAAAGCGTAATTTGTTACCCTTTTTTCGTTCATGTTCCTTTGAATATTAATAGTTGTTTTTGCCGGTTTTTTTTTTGGCTGTTTTAGTCGAAACAGAAAAATCAAGCGTAAGAAAAAGGCAAAAAAGTATCCTTGTTAGGAAAGCAAGGAAAAAAATTTGTTTAAAACAAATAAAAGGAAATAAACAGCTTAAAATCTTAAATAAATAGAACGAAAAGAAGAAAGAATAAAGGAATCAAGTAAATCAGAAAATAAAGAAAAGTGGAAAGAAAACAAAGCTGAAAAACAAACCAACAAACTAATGTGGCTTGAAACACTAATGAACACCTTCTATCACATGCACTACAGAAAAGTCTTTTCTTTTGGAAAATTGAGATTTTCTATGTAATACAAAGGCAGTTTTTTCCCTGTTCATTAAAAGCCTTTATTGCTGTTGGTGCTTTTCAGGATGCTTGTTACACAAAAGCTCTCATTACTGTTGCTGAGTTGTCTTAATTTGAATTTTGATGTTGGATTTTTTAGTAATTCTTTGGCAAATGCAAGATTTGTGGCCGAAAGGAAGTAACAAAAATTTTAATTTCAAAGAACTTTTAAGAAATTGCAGATTTGCCTATAATTCGTATTTTCTTTTGATTCTATAATCCACAATCAATTTATGAATTGGCATGAAACCCAAAGTAGTTAACAATTGTAGGATAATGCTTGAGGCTTGGGCAGAAGTCATTCACATTGGTTTGTTTGCTACACTGCAAAAAATGTTTTGGAATATTAAACCTCTCATAAACAATATATGGGGTTCTCGAACAAGCTTAGTTACAAGTGGTAGGTAGGCAGCCCTAAAATTTAATATCTTTGGGACTATTAGTTTTATCAGACATACATACACAATTACACTACATTACAACCCCCAGTCAGGATTATGACCTAGCTTCTCACACCACTTATGTTATGTGTGTTAATTTTGTACATGAGTAGCGGGATGTACAGTTTAAAGTCGACTCTGAACGACAGATTTTTGAGGAAGTTTTCATGGCAATTTTTTATCTGCTCTCAGAGATTTTGCAAGAAATCTGCTGAGAGCAAGTCGTCGAAGAAATATTTTTTCATATTTCGTTTTGATGGTGATGTCTGACCGGGGGTTTGAATCGTGGGTTTACACCTAAGAAGTCAACAGACTACTTAATAGACTACGGCGATGACAACGACCTCCTATGATCATAGAATTCCTAGATTATTGTCGAATGATACATTTTTCACATTTGTTTTTATAAAGATGTCTGAAGAGAGGTTTGAAACCCCAAGCTCTTGTGTGGTAATTTAACATACCACTCCACACACGGCTACATCGACTACATTATTAGTAGTACGAAATATTTTTTACAATTTTATCAATTTTATACATATATATGCCTTAAGAATTCATAAAAACAAAACAAGAAATTCAAACAAATCCTACAAAATATTTAAATACTACACTTCAACAGTCAATAAATTACGCAAATTAATCTTTATATATTTAGATTTAAACAAGATCTCATAAATTTGAAAATAATTTTGTTGTTTTTAGTGGGCAATAAATTAAAAACAAAAACAAACAAAAAAATAAAGCCAATTAAACTTGAACTTAAAAGTGAAAACAAATAACAAATACTGGCAATCAAATTATAAATAAAAATGAAACGTAATCTCTCTCTCTCATCCGCTCGCTCTTGCTCTTTTCATCACTGTCATACAATATTCGCACGCACGTATACATAATGGATGGTTGCAATTATGAGAAATCAAGAACTATGTGCAAATGATTGTACACTTACAGTGGGTAGCCGAAGTGGTGGTACTGTGTGCTATACAATGTGTAGAAATAATATTAAACACTGGATTTTTATAAATTAATTAAGAACTAATAAATTCACTGTAGAAAAAGGAGTAAATTGCTGAAACTTTTATGTACTCAGTTATGCACTGATTTCAAAAAGTTATAAATTGTTTAAATATTTGGGATATGGCCTAGTAATTTTTAAAGCACTGTTAACACATTCTGTGCAGACTTTCTTTTAAAATCTGCCACCTTTCACGACTTGATCTAAACAACAACAATTTGCTTTAATTGTTATTCTTCTCTACAATCTTCCACGTTCACAATAACAATTGTTCAATAGATCTTTATAACAGAGATCTGCAAATCACAATTATCCTCTTCACACGCAACGTGTCTTCACACACCACTGACTGAATTCTTTCTGATCCCGTTGCCTGCTTTGTCTTGCCTTTTATATCGTTGGGTAAACAGTCTGATGGATGCTCTTGAAGGAGAATGTATTTTTGTATTTTGTTTACGTTTGTCCTTGCAGTGTTGTTGTTGCCTGTTTATTTACTTTGATTATCCTCTTTTTAATACTGATGTTGTTGCTATATTTTTTATTTATTCGTTGATCCTGTAAACAATTCCATTGTTTTGTTTTTGTTTGTTATTATTTCCATTTCCATTTTCGTAACAATAGATATATGGCCCTATAGAATGTTCAAATAATTATTCATCGTTTTTTGTAATGAGCCTGTGCTCTACCCTGTAAAGCATTGTCATACCATTAAGTTGTCCACCACCAATTCACACAATTTGTTAATTTGTGTAAATAAATTTGCGTGGGTAACACAATGACCCATATGGGCCATCGGTTGAACTTACTTAAGAACGGCAAACTACCCGCTAACCTAACCTAACATATGTATGTGGGTGCAGAACTGAGTACATGTAAGTGTATTTTGCTTTTGTAATCGTACTTTGAGTCCATATAAACATAGAAAGAAATGTAATCTGTTTGATGTTAATATTGGGTACTCGACAATGAGTTGTTACAAATTTTTATCAAATAAAGAACAAGATTTTTTTCATATTCGAAACGTTTTAATCGTTTATTGTTTAATGTTTTACAATGTATGGGGTGAAGCCAGCAAGTACAGCAAGGGTGTCTGACCTAATCTACGGAATTTATGTATATTCACGCTAATAAGAGAATACTGCAGAGGTGAAAACAATTATTAATCTGAAGCTGCAAGTGCCGGTCTATACGGTGGATGCATCAAAGTTTACCGATCATCAAAGATGTATGTGGCCTAGCCTTGCCATGATGGCATACATCACCTTTTTTGTTGATCGACCGTTTTCATTCAATTGCTAGCTTCAATCTCATTTATTATTGACTACAGAGACCGAATTGAAATGTTTGATTAGGCTGTAGAAGATTATAATGAGCAACGCATTTCAACAGGCATTACCTATTTTGGTGTAAATCCTAGTTTTGCCACCACATACACATACATAAATACATAATTGGTCATTACAACCTTTTAATCAGGATTACGACCTAGTTTCTCACACCACTTATGCTGTGCGTGTTAATTTTATACATGATTGGCGGGACTTACACTTTAAAGTCGTCTTTGGACGACAGATTTTTCAGAAACTTTTCAAGGCAATTTTATTTACTCTCAGAGTTTTTGCCAAAAATCTGCTGAAATGAAATCGCCGAAGAAATATTTTTTAATTTTTCCTTCAGTTGGAGATACCTGACCTGGGGTTTGAGCCGAGGCCTCACGTCTAATAAGTTAACACACTACCTACAAGAATACGGTGACTTAAAAAGCATTTAAATCATGGGAAAAAATTGTGAATAAAAAGTTTGGACGTTGCTAGGGAACTTAATAACAATCTTATCAACAATTTTAAAAAAGAAAGATACACCAACGATATCTGATAATTTTGATGTTAAAGATATAACTCATTCTGGTTGACTAATCATCGTCCATCTGCACCAATTCTTTAGCAGCCTGCGGCACATTCTTACCATTTCTGTAATAAAAAAGCAATAGTTTTTCATTTTCTCTCATTTTTAAATGCAAAGAACTTATCAAAGAATAATTTGATTTCCAACAAAGTCAAGCTTAAAATCTTACCTTTCAAACAAGCTATAGTTTTGCCTAATGCAGTGAATATTACCAGAGAGATTGCATTTTAGAGCTGCCTACCTACAATTCATATTCAAACTTTCTCAAAATCCCTACATATTTAGGCAAACTAAAGTAATCAGTATATCAACATATACTCAGTTTTGTTCCTCACTGCACATGTGCGAGTTTTGTTTGTAGTGTAATGCAAAAAGTGGAAAATACAAGTATTGCACTTATACATACAAACACAATACGAGTTATTACTGCAATGAACCATTAAATGAATACGAAGAGAACAAAAAAATCATCGTAATTAATATCGTATTCAAATGCAGTAAATGCCAAAAACAATTACAAATAAAACGTTAAAAACAATAACAACAATAGCAACAATAACGATAATACATAGCAATAATGAAAAGAATATCAAAAAAAATTATAAATAAAAGAACAACAACCATAACGATATCAGCAATAACAATGGCAAAGACAACAACTTTAAAATGAACTTTAAAACACTGGTATTTATGGCAACTGATCTGTGATGTAACTGACAGCCCAGTGCAGGCTTTTTTAAGCAAAAAAAAAAAAAAAAAAAGAAAAACAAATTAAAACTTCTCTCTTAAACATAACGAATCATAAGAATGTATGTACATACGTACCTATGCTGTATGTGTTAGTAATTTTGGGAGTAGAACAGCTTCAAATAACACTAACGCCTTAGGGTCATAATATTATGACCTTTGATACAGCGAGTAGCTTATCGATAAGTGAATAACGGCATATTGTATATAAATAAGCAGCAGCAATAACAACAACAACAACAACTAGATTAACAGCATTAATACACACAGTGTATGAGCATTTGTTTCATTTTCAAACAACGAAAAATTTTAATAAAATTGTTTCAGGTTTTTTGTTTTTGTTTTCGTTTTCGTTTTCATTTTCGTGTTCTTTTTTTGTTCTTTTTATGGTAATTAATGAAAATATATATGTATTCTGTTGTTGGTGCTATAGGTTGTGATGATCCAATGATTTAATGAATGAATGAATGATTAAAATTGCCTGTGATAATTGAAACAAAATAACAGCGAAATTGATGAACTGGAATAATAATTAAAATTGTATGCTTGTTTTATTGAAATTCGTTTGTTTTTTCTTTATGTTTTGGGTGCCAGTGCCTTACAGGCATTAATTCGTTAAAATTTTCTATTTATTAGGGTCACCCATATGCTTACTTAAAAATAGTATAGTATTTTGTGTTGAAAACTTTAAGTTTTTATTGTGAAACATTGTTAAAATTTATTTATTTACAGTATTGATTAACATCAACAATGACTTGTTACCATCTCTGTACTACATTATGGATTACGTGATCCTTCTTTGGAACCAAGAAGGAATCAAACCAATTTTGAATAATCGGTCTTCGAAACGTTAGATAAGGCTAGGAAGAGTAGCGTGCAACGGAAGCATCAACAGCATGCCTCCACTCGGAAACATAGTGGGTTGGAATACTTTTTTCTAAATATTGTGATGAAATAAAGGACTTCATTTCTAGTTTCAGTGTTCAGGACAGTGTTCGCTTAAATCGAATAAATGTACATGAAAAATTTTGGATCGACTTCCAGGATGATATATTTCACTGTGGTTTAAAAAAATAGTTGCCGTTGCATTACTTTCGTTGATCATGGTCTTGGTTTCATTTTGAATACGAATATCATTTTTTTTTCTTTTTAATTGGCCTCTGAGGAAGGTAGGTAGGTAGGCAGGTAAAAGTGGCTGCGTGCTCATAACTCCATGACTCCATATCAAGCTATTGAATGGCTGCACACATCTGTCGTTGCTTAAAGCATTTCGTTACCAAAAGAAGGTTAAAGTCCTCTCTGGGTTATCACAGGTAGGATAGACTTCAGAATGGATTATATGAAAGGGAAATAAAGCCTCCATAAAAGAATTTCGGAATGTAGAACAACCGTGATGAAAAATTGCTTTTCTTCTGCTTCCGTCAATATGAATGGGAAGCTGTAGCTTATTCTTAAAATAAAAATAACCTTTTCTGAAAAAGCTTCCTTATTCTTGAAATAATGTTCTAGCTTTGTGAAGTTTCACACAATAAACGCAATTAACCTTTGCTGCACGATTTTACGTAGCCGTAGTCTGATGGGTAGTGTATTAGCTTATAGACGTGTGGCCGCGGTTCAAACCCCAGGTGAGACATCTTCAGCAAAACGAAAAATTTCTGCGGCGACTTACTGTCAGCAGATTTCTGGCAAAAACTAGAAGAGTAAATAAAATTGCCATGAAAAGTTTCTCAAAAAAAAAATTGAATATTCGGAGTCGGCCTTAAATCCCGCCACTTATGTATACAATTAACACACATAACATAAATGGTGTGAGAGACTATGTCATAATTCTGACTGAGGATTTATAACCACCACTTATATACGTATTTATGCACGATATTTCATTTCATTCCTTTAAGCAACTGTCTACAGAGCATATGTATGTCTTCTGTTCGCTTATTACAGTATTTGCGTTTATACTATAAACTTTATAGCGTGTATGTACGCATGTTATGGCATAAAGTGTTATTGTGTTGATTAATTTTAAAGTACATACTACTACTACAACAGTATGGCAAATAATTAAATATTAATCATGTTATAATTAATACAATAAAACAACAAAATAATAAACCATATAAAGGCAACAATAATAACAATAACAACAATAAACAATAAATTGGCATTATTATTGCATAAAAGCGATTAAAATAAAATTATTAAAATTTTTATGAATTATTTTTTTATTGTTTTTCTCTTTTATTTTAATTTTTAATAAGCGACATAAGATAAAGTAACATACTATGTGTATGTGTGAGAGTGTATGATTTTTTTTTAATTTATAAATAAATAATTTATTTTAATTGTTTGCTGTCAGTCGTATGTCTAACAGACTTAGTGTCTGCCTGACTGATTTGCTTGATGATGTGAATAATTTTTTTTATTTTTTTTAATTTTATTTTTTTATTTTTTAATAAAGAGTCTATAACATGGATTTTAATTCTATTTTTGTTTCGGTTTATTGTTCTTTTTCGCTGTTGTTGTTGTTATGGTAAAAAGCAATTTAAATATATTTTTATTACGCTTTGTTGTTGTTATTGTTCTTGCTTTTATTTCGAGATACATGTTATACGACGACCAGTTTCTTTATAATTCGTATTCTTTATTCTCCATAAATCTACAGATTGTCGGTTGCTTTATTTTGCAATTATTTGTTTAAGAAAATTAAAAAATTTACTTCCATTTTCTAATTGCTTATAACTGTTCATAATAATTACAACAAAAACAAACAATGAAATTGCAATTGTATTCAACGAATTTATTTTGTTTCGCCGCCAATCTTAAGTAAACATTGTCATACAAAATTATCAAATTGAACACGGCTATTATTACGTATCGTACCGCCAATGTAATGTGTCCAATGATATTTTATTCAATTGCATATATGTATGTACATTATGTAGGTTATGATAATTTGTTTTCATTTCCTTAAATAATAATAAAAAAAAAAAAATAAAAACAAAAATTTGGTTTAATGAACCCTGATTTGATTCATTTGTATGCCACACAAATTGTGGCACAAAAGTTTAATTAAGATTTTCAAATCTTTACACAAGAAAATTGTGGTAAAACTTACAACCATAATCGTAAATTTTCATAATTGTGAATGAATTTAATTTTATTTTATTGCTGAAAACATTTTCAAGCAAATTGCTGTAATAATGAAGGAAATTATAAATGTTTTCATTACGAAGTCATTTCATTACAAAATAAATTGAATTAATTTACGTTCCAAGGTAATACAATTTGTCTTTGAGTGAGCTGGGGAGGTAAACTTAAGAGGAAGTTGAGAGACCTAACTTATCATCTTTCAGATTGCAAATGCAGATGAAAATACAATTCCACTCAGAGACTAGAAATGGATCTGGAAGGGTACATTTCATAGATCAGGATGTGAAAAAATAAAGAAGAAAAAACGATGAAATAACAGGAAACAAAAAAAAATTAATGTAAGATTGAAAATAGCTAGCAAAGAGAAAATAAAGTACAAAACGTATACAGTGAGGCTTTGCACCAGTCAGCCAATATCTTAGATAAACGAAACGGGATACGTCAGACTTTTTAGGTACCTTAGACCAACACACACAACCGTCAAAAGCTTTGCCTACTCCGAGAAGAATAAGAACAACCGATAAATTGGCAATGAGAGAAATTCTACTGTAAAGAAAACACTTCTGGAGCCCACAGAGTAATAAATATCGTTGTAAATTCGGTAGACTTTATATTAGAGGGATTGGCGGCTTTATATAAATTAAAGACCACTTATGGTTGCCGTAGTCTAGTAGGTAGGGTGTGTGCTTTAGTAGACGCCACGGTTCAAGTTCCAGTTCTGACATCTCCAACATAACGAAAAAATTATTTCTTCGGGGATTTCCTATCAGCAGATTTCTGGCAAAACTCTGAGTGTGAAATAAAATTGCGTTCAAAAAGTTTCCAAAAATTCTCTTGCTCGAAGTCGACTGAAAACTGTAGGTCCCGCCAGTCATGTCTGAAATTAACACACACAACATAAGTGGTTCGAGAAGCTAGGTTGTAAGCCTGATTGAATGGTTCTAATGACCAATTAGGTTTGTATGTATGTACATATGCCTGAAAGTAAGTTTTAAAATAGCTGCTAAAGAGAGAAAAAAGAAAGGAGAAGAAAGAAGAGGTAAAAAAGAGGAGACTTTTCACCAGTAAGTCAATATCTAAGATGAATGAAGACGAAGATATAAATCGTAGTAGATAGTTAGCTACCTTAGACTATGGCCTTGAGTTTAAGCATATGCCTCTGAACTCCAGAGCAGAGGTATAAGATATGTTCGACCATTTTAAACTGTCTTTCATTACAACGTAATATACGGAAAATGGATATATTCTATTTTTATCGACGTACGACTAAGTATATATCTATCTTTTCTGATATTGTTAAAGTTCTTTTCAATTCAATGTAACACAGAGTTTTTCTCCTATCTCCAACTGATTTTTCTTCTCTAATTCTTTGAAAATTTTAAATAAAAACAAGGTAACAAATTTTGTAAAATGACTTATAAAATGTGTATCCCTTCAATTGACTACTTTTCTACGGATCCCTATGTTTATATCTCCCCATTGTGCCATGTGGCATAGTTGTTCATTACTGGTTAATTTTGGGTTTGTCATATTCATTTCCACAGTAATATTAGCAACAACTGCACCGTTCTTCAGTGTGACGATGGTGTCAATTAAATATTTCTCTTTTAGGAGGATAATCGGCCTTAATATGTTCATAATATTCTTATTATTATCATGTTCACAGTATAATATCCAGATAGAAATTATACTGGCATCTTAAAAGACAACATATTGAGGCTCAGCAACTATATAGTCCTAGAACAGTCTAGCCAAGGACACAGTAGCCTAGATAATGCCTGCTTATCTGTATACGTCATTCGTCATTCCTTCACTCATTGCGATCTGTTCAGAGATAGGCTCCCTTGCCTTTGTGAACTCAATGTACTCGTTAGGAAGCCTATAGAATGACTTTTGATTACAGCACACAATACATATCCCCATGTTAATCAAGAGTCATAATCGAGCCGGTTTTGAAAATCACATGACCACCCAGAAACCCCTCGAAAAGCCGCTGAGTGTACTTATCGAGATCATCTAACCATGTAGTGCGTTGAACATCCACCCATAGTCACTTCCTAATTTGGTTTTCTTTTCAAAATTTGCTTCTTTTCTTTGAAATAATTAATTTGGAAAAAATAGGGAAGAACATCAAAAACTATTTTAAATTGATTAGGTAGATAGGTTGGAGTGATGGCTTTGATACCACAGCTCACTAGAGCACGTACATATAGCAGCCCATTGTGATGCCTAAAGTAAGAAGAAAATCACTCCGCTTTACTATCAGAGGAGCTTTATTTGTAAATTTTGATTTGAAGATGGTTTTATAAATAATAAGCCGAACATATGAATAAAATTGAGAAATTATTAATAAATCTCTCCTCCTTAAACTGTTTGAATACCCTCCTATACAATATGAATAACAATAGATTAGGCCTCCTGGACTATACATACATATGTAAATGAAGCTGTTGCTTATCCCTTTCATGCCCGGTGTTGCCTATAGGCAACATTGTACATTTTTGTTCATAAATTCCGTAATTTTTAATTTTTATAAATGATTTTTTTTTTTGCAAACAAGCTTGGTTAAAAACGTGTAAAACCAAAATACGTAGGACTCTGAATTTAATATCACTTCATATGTAGGCCATGACTAACAAACACATGTCCTTAAAGAAATTTTAGCTCTGGCCCAAAAAATTCGGGCATGAAAGGGTTATTTAACAAAAACCTCACAATAACATACATTTTTCTTTTTCTTCCTTTTGTATACATTTTCATCACCCTGAATGGGAAATGAAGCAACATTTGATAAATGAAATGTTGTTGTTGAAATTTTAAATCATCAATACATTTAATTAATTAGAAAACAAAATTTAAAGACGAGTATTTCAATGGAACTTAATTTACAATCAAAGCATTTTACATCAACATTTACATTTACGTTTACGCAGGTAAATAAATTGTAACTGAAGATAATAATTCTAATAGAGTAACAAGCTTTACAAGATTTTCGGTTGAATTAATGTTTGTCTATTTCATATGAAAATTATACTTACAATTGGAAAATATAAACACTTGTTTATGTACATCCTACAGATAATAGGAGGTAGTTAATAGAAATCATAGAATAAATCATTAATCATGGCTAAAGTAATCTGTTACTTACGTTGTGCCAACGAAACTGTATTACTCCAGAATAGCATTAGAAAGCCATTTAAAGTATGACAAAATTTATTTGGCTGTTTTATGATTGCCAAACCCCAGGTCAGGCGACAGCAGATTTCTGGCAAAATTTCTGACAATAAATAAAATTGTCATGAAAAGTTTCGCAAGAATCTGTCGTTCGGATTCAACTTTAAACTGTAGGTTCCGCCATTCATGTATAAAATTAACACACACAACATAAGTGGTGTAAGAAGCTTGGTCGTAATATTGACTGAAGGGTTGTAATGACGAATTATGTTATGATGCATTACTAGTCGAGCAGGTATTAAAACTGAACTGATAGTTTTCCTTCTTTACAAGTAAAGACTCTAGCCGAGAGCCCTAAAACGTAGGTTATAAGGCCATGACTTCGAATTCGAACATCTTGTAAAATTTTCATTTTATAGATACTTTTCCAATAACTTTGATGTCAAAGATGTACAAGACTCCGGACGGTCTATTATCGAAAATTGTCTTGTTCGTCTGTTTCGTTTGCTCATGAACTAAATATTAAGCAAAAAAAGAAAAAAAACCAACAATTTTTAATGCCTTCAACCAGCCTGTTTTCAAAAAAAAAATCCTTCCATGGATCCCATACAATTTATGGAAAGAAAACCCTTCTGTAACTGTATTTCGGATCGCGACTCTCTGTTCGATTGCAAAGTAATCGACCAATTCTTGTAGTGGGTGCAACAAATTAAGGCATTGTGGCACTGTTTCGGAGCCAAGTTCATAATTCCTTGACTTACGCTTTAATCCTCTACTCCAGATGGGCAATACATACACGAAAAGGCAATTTATTTCTCTCTAGAATAGTAAGAGTACAAGGAAAAAATTAAACAAATTCAAAACAGTAATCCTTCATCTGCATCTCTTTCTCCGGACAGAACCTGGCTACTCTCTTGCCAGATATTGCGGCTGAGCAAGCAATGGTAAATTCGTCAAAGTCTCGCATTCGATTATGCGGCTGGTACAAGTTTTATCCTTTGTGAAGCCAACAAAGAGGTATCGAAAATCGTTCTCACAATTTATATTCCAATTGGAGTGCCTGTGTCCATGCTGATGCTCCTCCTTTTTAAGTTGAATTCATTGGAAATATCTATTTCAAACGCTTAGCTTGCCTAGTTGAGCTGAAACGAGTATTTCATTGGAACTACAGTACAAAGCTTTGCTAGAATAACAGAGGGCTTTAGACATTGTGATATTTAAAGATGGAAACGTTTGACTGTAGTAATGGAATCAATATTTTCTCTATTACTTGCTAAGGAAACTTGGTTAAAGAGTTCTCACCTTTTTTATTATTTTCCTTTCGATTATTTAATCAACATAAGATTGTTGCCAAGCATCGCTACATAAGTTGGTGATTTGTCTATTGTAGCCGATCTTAGGATTGTAGTCCTTATGCAGCTGTCTTCTTGACTTAACAGATTTTTCTTCAAATTTATTCAAAAGTTTTCCAACGAAATTGTCCGTACTTACCCTGAATGAAATTGTTAAATTGAATAAAGTCTTCAGTTTCATTTTATGATTAATGGTTAACATTTTACTACACCTCCTTATCGGATAGATCTTTTAAAACAACATAAAATACATTCGAACATAACATAACATAAATATTGTAAGTGCCAGTATATCAGTATGTTTAGAATCTTGTAGGCTTTCTGTTTATTTTCATTTCACAAATCAGTTATTGAATGCAAATATTTATTTTATAATCTTCTTCTTCTTATTAACATACATACATAAGTACGAATGTATATGGATGTGAATATGTGGCAATAAAGATAGAAATGAATGAATTGAATTGAATACTCCACACATTTTCAACGGATATAAAATATTCACATACACATTCTAACTCTCATGTCTCATGTTGAAAAGTAAATCCTTAAAATGATTAAATTTTCTTAATGCCTGTATTGCCTGGGCATGGATTTTATCTTTCATGGATTTTCCTTCAAATAGGCTTTAAAATTGAAAATTTTTCAAATTTTCTTCTTTCTTTTTAATATTGTGTAGGCTTATTGGCATAAGACTTTTAAGGCTTTTGAATGAAAAATTCTGTTGAATAAATTTTAATTGTAATTGTAATTTTTTTTTTATTAAGGCATCTCGTTTATATAAAGAAAATTATTAGACATTGTTTTGAAAACGAAAGCATTCCAAGGGAGAATCTGTTCTAGAAATATTAAAAAGAAAATTTTTTGCAAATTCTTCAGAATTGTTGTAATAAAAATCAGTTGAAGCAATGAACTTAAATTTAAAAATGAGGATATCGTTCTTGTAATCAAACTGGTATGTATGTTAAAATCGATAGCTTCTAATATGTTTCAGTTAAGTCTAGTAGGTTAGGTTAGGTTAGAGGACGTGTACTTGTCAATTAAGACAAGTACAGTACCCGGAGGTCGAATTGACCCATTGTACAACGTCCTTAAAGAGGGAAGGATAATAGAGGGATAAAAAGGAGAGGATGTAGGAAAGGGGAGAATGAGAAGTGGAGGAATTACACAGATGAGACACAACAAAAAGGGGGAGAGCGCGACAACACTGATGAAGTCCTAGCGCCTCTCAACCAGCCTAAGCCACTAATGAATCTGTGGAGAGCCTTGATGTCGGCTCTCGATACAGAATTCAAACTCTCAAAGAAAGCCCTGCCAAGGGTCCTCAACCTACCAAGGGCTGGTGTTCGATAGTCTCCAATTCCTCCTCATCGCAACATGCCCTGAAATAGTCCGGCTGGGATTTGTTCCAGATCTTCGTCAGCGACCTAATCTCGCAGTGTCCCATGATAAAACCGACAACCAACCTTAAGCTGGCCGTATCAAAGCCCAGCAGCCAACCTGTTCTCCTCCTCCACAGCAGGCCATAGACATCTAGAAACAAAACACCCCGATCAGTTCCCCCAACGCCTCTGCTCTTCCTCACTGACCCATCCATTGATGAGACCGTAGAGGTGACAGACTGGGGGTTCAGGACCAACTATCAAATCGCCGTAGAAAGCGAACCTAACCTAGCGAGGGCATCCGCCGTCTCATTTCCCAGTATTCCGCTATGACCCGGAACCCAGCATAGAGGGATACGGTCTAGTCCAAAAGTCCTCCTTGCACTCGCGAACGAGCCGTGATTTGCACCATACCGATGCAATGGCCCTAAGGGCAGCCTGACTGTGAACGAAGATCATGTGAAATTTCGAATCCGAAGCTGGGCCACCAGCTATGGCCCCAATAGCCTTCAAGATTGCGAAAATCTCCCCCTGAAAAACGCTGCAGTCATCATTCAACCTGAAGTTGTATTTGCTTTTATATCTAAGACAAACAGCAATCTTATCTGTTTCGAACTTAGCTTTCAAATTTAAACAGATTGGAATATTTTCTTCTGTGGTGGTGGAATCAAGAAGTCTGATTTCTACCAATTAAAACCTCTTCCATCGTCATCAGATCTCTTTTCTGAACTGTCATTTAGTATTACTGGATCAGTTTACTTTACCGATTTTATTTTCCTTACTGTTTTCGTGATTGCATTACTCTAAGAGACTTTTATAGACATTTTTTTTCTTTTCGTAAAGATTTGTTTGTCAATTTAGCATCTAGCTAGTGAGACTTCACGCACCGAATCCCAATTCACTTATGGAAATAGGTATACCATTGAACACAGTCGAATTATGCTTCATTGTCAGACATATTTGGCAGATCTAGCAACTATTTACGTAAAATCTACAACGTAATGCCAAGGCCTCCAGAAAACTTCGCTTAGCTGCCCAAGGTTTTTGCAGACATTTTAAATATTTTAAAGGAAAATATAGTACTTCACAGTTCTTTTGTCAATGCCCGTCTCAGGATAAATGTGAATGCCATTCACTTAGCTTATTAGATTGTATTTAACCTGTCATCAAATCTATCCATGGATTTATTAATATTTCGTGCTGATTTTGTATGCCAGAATCTGATTAGTGAACTCCATGAGTGCTTTACAATACGCGACGGCAGAGTTTCTCTCACTGTAGAATGGTTTTGCTGTAAGTTTTTATTTTTCCCGAACAGATTGGAATAGGGCTCTCGATGGCTGTGTATTCACGGCGGTTATACCATCATGTGCTAGCGAGATCATATGTTGTAAGTTTGTAACATAATGAATATGTTTACAATAGCGTTCTTATATTTTATATTCCAATTCGAGACCTTGAGGTTAACTTCGTGAGCTGTAAGAGGAATTTGTCAGTAACTGCTCTTTTTTCGTAATAAACACGAGGCGCGAAGATGTTAGCGTGACAAAAGACAATAGGTCTTCTGTGAAGAGTAATTACTATTTACAGTTGGAAGGGCATGGCCCTGCCTGGCAAGTTACTTTGCATATCCTAGAATACATTGGAAGATTATAGAATGCAATTCCAGAGACCTTGAAGTCGTCGTAGTCTAGTAGGTAGTGTGTTGGCTTATTAGACGTGAGGCCCGAGTTCAAACCACAGGTCAGACATCAAAACGAAAACATGAAAAAATGTTTCTGGCAAAAACCCTGAGAGCAAATAAAAAACTCTGAGAAAAAAAGTTGGGGAAGGTATCCTTTGTGACAGCCATACACAGATTGACAAGGTTTTGCAAAAATCACTGGTAATTCAGAGAATTATGCGATATTGATCGAGAAAATTATCATGAGTTTTATTTTGAGTTTCAATTGAAAAACAAAATAATTTTCCAAATAAAAATATAGAAATTTTTTTTAAATCATTCCCAAGCAGAAATTGGCATTTCCAAATCAGCATAATTGTAATTGGCATACTTTCCTAGATTGTCCGTTGTGTACTAGTATTTTAAAACATTTCTTTATTCATTTCCTTGTATTTGAATTTCTAAATTACAAATGAAGACAAGCGGTCTTTTAATTAACTTCTATCATTTGTTCAATTATTCATTTCACTTCATTCATTCATTCATTTATTGTTCATTCCCTTTTGTTTTGCACATTTGTCTGCCTTGTTAACTGTATGTCTGACAATCTATTTATATGTATGTGTGTGTAGATTAGTCCCAGTGTCTTTAACTTCTTTATAAATTACCATGAGATTTAAAATAATATCATTAGCTATGTTGAGTTGATCGGTGGTGGTAAGGCATTTAACAGAAAAAGTGTGTGTGTGTGTGTCTGTATGTGTTAAAATTTTATTTTAATTTTAAATATGAAAAGATTTGTTGCCATTCATGGTAATTGTCATCATTGATAATCATTTACAGCGTTACAGAAAAGGAAAAACGATTTGGAAAGTAAGAAAATAAAAGTCTTTGAACCATGGTGGCATATCGTTAGGAGCCCTAACTTTCTTTGGGTCATAATTAGTTGGAAACCAAAGCTATACACGTATACATAAATATGATTAAAAAAGGCTCTTTTTTCTAAAAAAAAAAGATTTTCTTGAATTTTTCTTTTTATTTTCCTTTTGATTACAAAGAAAGCCAATTAAAACTTTTGTAACAGGAAACATTTTCATATCTTTTCATTATCCAGTGTCTTGTTTCTTTCTCTCTTTTTTTTCTTGGAAGATTCCTTGTATTTCTTAAATGAAATTTGTAATTAATCTCGGGGGACAAGTGATAATAATCATTTGAGGAGGAAGCTGGCTACAAAAAAAAACAGAAAAACATTTCTTTTAAATTGGATAACTATGATGAGAAAACAAAATCATTATAAATTTTCTCTAGGCAAAGTGACGGTTTGTTGTAATGGCCTTCAAACAAATGTTGTAGCGTCGACCAAAACTTTTTGTGGCAATACATTCTGTTGCGTTAGGTTCCTTCAACTTTTAAGGGAAAAGAAAAAATTATTGACTGTCCTACGGCCGTAAATTTTGTTGCTCATTTTTATATACCACCATCACGATATATGAAAAATATATTTCAATGCGACTTCCTCTCAACAGTCTTCTGGCACAAACTCTGAGAGCAAATAAAATTGTCGTGAAAGGTTGCTCAAAAAATCTGTCGTTCGAAGTTGACTTCAAATTTTATGCCCAGCCATTCATGTATAAAATTAACATACACAACGTAAGCCGTGTGAGAAGCTATGTACATTGTAATTCTGACTGAAAGGCTGTTATGACTAATTAAGTAAGCAAGTAAGGAGCGAGGTTGCTATGAGTATACAGCCCTTTTTTTCATTAAAATGTAGTCGATAAAAGCATGCCCTCCACTTTATTAAAACCGACACAGTGTCTCGCATTTCTATATTGATCCCTAATGAGTAGCATGATTTTATTAGGTGATAATCTTTTATACTACGCCATCGGTATTCAAAGTGCAGGGTATTTTTATATTCAGCGCAGCACCTTACAATGCTAAAAACTGGCATGAATGCAATGTAACATCGATGCAATAATTAGTAGGAAAATTTAAAGTAAAAGTGTAACCACCAACTAGAATATTGAATTTAAAAAGCTGATTCCTGACCAGTTCTCACACTCTACTAAGTCGCCCTTATTGTGACAAGGAAGAGGAGTTTGACATAATATGCCCGTCGAATGGGAAAGTCAAGAGACCCGGGAACTCTTATCAACCCAAATAGGTTGAAGGCAATGTAAACATTTGTTGGGTAATTGAAATTAGAGAAGATTTGGGACTCGCATCAGATGATGTAGTAGCAGCCTGCCGGCTGCCTTTTGAACGGGCACTTCTCAAAGGACGCTCATTCAAAAAAGGGATCACTTCTAGCTCAATACGTAAAATCAGGGATTAGGCGAATGAATCATCAAAAAACATTATTGAAACCTGTGGCTGCGTATCAGTGAGGGAGGCAGGGAGTTTTGCTGACGTCAAGCGATTTAGTTAAATCGATTGTAGTACAATACATCATATGGTCTTTTGTTCAATATCTTTTTGGTTTTGTGTAACCTAAGTGTGCACTTTTTCTAATATGGGTGCATCATATATCCGGCCTTACTTCGGTATATATTCCCAGACACTAGTGTTTCGTGGCGCTGTTTTGATGTCGGCACATGTTGGGATCTCTCGTTTAGTCTTAAAGGAGCTGAAATCATAAGGTTTCCAACTAGTAACGTTATTGGTTTCATTTGTCAAAGGCACTCTAGTAATTCAGCTGTTTCTAGGGGACAGTTTAATCGAACCTGTTCCGGGTTTTAATGTGTGTGACTGCTTCTAATATTATTATCACCGTGTTGTAAACTTGGCGTATGCTGTCGACATTTGTTGAAATTTGTACCCCTTTTCTGATCGCGTTGTAATATCTTATTGTTTTGTGTATAAAGCTTTTTTCTGTCAATGTGCTATACTCCAGCCTGGCATCATATTTTTTGCAGTGTACACGCCATGGCACTAATTGAAATCAATTACTGTAGAAATATAAAAACCGTAATAATACACAGGGTGCGGAATAATCCTCTTTTGAAAACTAAAAGATTTTTCACAGTCTTAACATTTTGATTTGATTCGGGTGTTTTGCCTCATCTGAGAATTTTATGGCGACTTTAATTAGTTATCTTTGCTATGGAAACATAAAACTATCCCGGATGTATACTATACAGTCTCTTTTAATTCAAAGTAAAGTAAAGCATGGATTAAAGATTTAAGACTAGCACGTCTGCTAAAAAAAATAATTAATTTTCTTACATTGAACATGTTCTCATAGCAGTCATGTATGCAAATATGTATATGCATTTAAATTTCTATGCATTAAAAGCAAAAAAAAATTTTTTTTAATTTTGAAACTCATCTGCTGACTTTAAAACACATGTTGACTTATGTGGCGAAAAGTTAAGAAAACTTCCACTCACCATAATGCTTCTAAAGGGGTTTATTTATCCATATGAAGCCTTTAATCATATCCATAGCAAATGGAAGCACTCATGTAGTGTTATGAGTGTAACTAACTCAGTTGAAAGCAAATAAAGCAGACGCTACGTATTAAAGTTACTCAAGTTGATGTCGATGTGGAGGATGATGTTGATGATGATGACGTTGATGATAAGCAGTTGTTAGAAGGAATTAAAAACCAATGGAATAAGATACTTACACTTTCGAAATTAAGTGGCAGTTGGTTTATGTTCGTTTGAAAGTGTTGCATTTGATGTTAAACAAAAAAAATCTATTTTTCTTCTCATTTTCCTTTACTTGACTTCTTTTAGTAAACCCTACTTAAACTCAAATTGAATTCTGCTTGCATTTTAACTTTTATGACTTGTACGTTAGATTTACATTGGCTGGCCTCATAGAGGAAAATTAATTTTTTTTCTTTCCTTTCTCTCTTTAACCATCATAATTAACTTGTCTGCAGCCGCAAGTTACTTGACATACTAAAGCCCAAGATGTATGGAAGGATTAAAAAAGAACTTAAGAATTATGGGTTAATCTTCTCAGAGAATAAAATCAAACAAAACGGTTGCAAAACCTTAGAAGCTGGTTTTAAAATTTAAAATGCAATTCCATTAAAAAAAAGTTTTCTAAAATTTGTAAAATTTGCAATTTTACATTTTTTACAATTACATGCAATGTATATAATGTAATGTATGTAAAACACTTTTATTTGTTACAACGCATAACTAATTTTTGTAAAATAATTTTTTTTCTTTTTTTTTCTTCTTCCTAAGATCCCTGTGCCTTATTCCTCTTGAATCGTTTCGCCTTCCCTACACTTTTAAATTGATAAAATATGTTGATTTCTTTGTAGTTTGTTGTTAGTGCTACTACAGCTACTACTGCTACTACTGCTACTACTGCTACTACTGCTACTGCTGCTTCGGCTGCTGCTGTTCAGTTCAACATTGTACCCGTACATGTTTTCTTAACAAACGCACTCAAAAGTTGCTTCCGGATTATGCTAATCTGGCTTTAACAATACTTTTATTTTCTCTTTTTAGTTCTCGGTTGTCCTTTTTTTCCTTTTTCTCTTTCTGTTACTTTTTAAGTAGCAAAGCACACAAAAGTAGAAGGAAAAAGAAAGTCTTGTCTTTTCTTGTTTTTTTGTACAATTTTTCGATGTTTTCCTTAACTTTGGTTGTTCCCCTTATGCTAGCATTTCGCCATGCCATACAACATACTTCTGAAATACAATGTTTAGAAAATAAAATAGAAAATAGAATAGCAAAGATAAAGAATGTATTGGAAAACTTTTATTCAAATCGTATTTTTTCTTTTACTTTTTTTTGGTTTTACTTTCATGTATGGGGACTCTACAACAATATTTGGTTAATGCAGGTAAGTGGTAAAGTTTGTTGCAATTACCATAACAATATAAGATAAGAAGTAACAGCAAAAAAAAAGTCATGGAAAAATTCGATTTCTTGGAACAAAACTAAAATAACATTCATACATCATGTATTCATACAATCATGTAGTCGCCGTAGTCTAGTAGGTAGTACATACTACCTACTTATTAGACGTAAGGCTACGATTCATATCCCAGGTCAGACATCAAAACGAAAATATGAAAAAAATATTTCTTCGGCGACTTGCTCTCAGCAGATTTCTGGCAAAAACTCTGAGAGTAAAGAAAATTGCCATGAAGATTTTCTCAAAAATCTGTCGCCATTCATGTATAAAATTAACGCACACAACATAAGTGGTGTGAGAAGCTGGGACGTAATCCTGACCTGAAGGGTTGAAGAAGGTTGTAATGACCAATTATGTATGTATTCATACAATCATACAAAGAAAATAGGTTGCAAGAGATAGAAATGAAAGAATCAGTAATAAAATCTACTAAACGACTGCAATAAACGCCCTAGAGCTCAATATCCTGTAAACAATTCCACTAAGTTATATTTTTTTATATTCGTTATTGTCTTCAAACGTTTTTAATTATAACTACCTTAAGCAACGCTATAACACCTTTTTAAATTTGATAAAAACACCGGGAAAAAATTTTGCTATGTATGTAGAGTTTTTTCTTTGACTGTATGTGTATTAATTCCACTGCTTTACTTTAAGAAGGGGTTACTTTACGCATGGTTATCATAAAGCATTTTCCACCTAATTCCGTTTGCTATGTTTCAGTTTCATTAAACAAGTCCAAGGATGATACCAAGTCCATCGCGCCTAGCAATAAAGTTCTCTCTGTGGATGTTGTATTGGAATTATGGGGGCAGAATCCTTTATTGTTTGAGGCAAATTTGAATGGAAGCCTCTTATAGAAAGTGCTTCAAGAAATTCATACATATACAGAATGTTTGCTGGGAAATATGTTGATATATGTAGTTCAAGGAGTATGCACTGAGTGTAGAACACAATGATCAAAACAATAGCGACCCATGGGGCAATTGTTTGGATAGACAGAATAAAGAGAAAGAGTTGAAAATAAAGTCTCACAATATTTAGAGATTAGTGTGTGCTGGTATAACTGCGGCAAGGAGAACCTACTCAAACTAAATATGTTTGACACAACTTAATATTTTGTTGGGTAATTGTAATAGAAGGAAATTTGAGTCATACTATCGGGCAACGACTTGAGTTAGTAACTGTCAGATGGAAAGACCACCTGATTCTGCAATGATATTTGTAGTTAATTTTATTCCATCTGGAGGTCTTAGGAGTCTCGGGATTTCCTAGATGAATTATGTGGTGGGCATTGAAAATTTAGGATTTTATAAATTTGATAACCATGATGAAAATTATCTTATAATCTTCAGAACTTGCAGTCGAGTTTTTAGTTGACCATTTTAATCACTAAAGCACATCACAATCCTCCCTGTAGTAAATTATGAGGTACATTATATTATAATGGATTACTGTTATTATAATGGATTACTCCTTGGAAACCCCTTTATTTGTATTTACAGAATACTTTCTGTGCTCCACATACATAATATATTTTGCAAGCCAGCTTGTGAGCCTGTCTAGACCATAAAACTTTGGAAATTCTATAGCTTGTGATGGCCTTACTAACATTACTGGTCATTACAACCCTTTAGTCAGGGTTACAAGCTAGCTTCTCACGCGTGTTTCAATTATATCAATGGATGGCGGGAGCTACGGTTTAAAGTCACCTCCGAACCAGTGGCAGAGTTTACTGTTAGAGAAATATAGAATTCTTTCCAATAAGAGTTTTCTATGCGAATTAAGGCAACACAGATGACATATAGTAGCGACGTCGAAAAAGTTGAAAACTGTTGCCGTTGTAAAAGTATTAAAGATTTCCTTTAAAAGTGTAGTTTCATTCAAATTTTTTTAAAATTTTGCAACCGCAATGAAGGCAAACTTGCCAATATTTAATTCAACACTTCTGTCACTGTTCACTTGAAAAACTTTTCCGTTTTCCATTAATGAAATTGAAAAATAAAATTCTACGAAATTATTTCGTGTTGATTTATTTTGATCTCTCGCTCGTTCACTTTATTTATTATTTAAAATGTTATGCAAAAAACAAATTGAACAACTAATTTTAAATAATTCAAAAAAGATGTGTGTTTTCTAGCAGTTAAGCGCATTATCTGTTGCATGTGTGGCACATGATTTTTGCATTTTAGTTTAATTAAATTGAAATTTTCGGAATTCAAATTATTTTCCAATACTTAACTCAGCTCAACTCAACTCTGTATTTCGTATACGATTTAAATTTTTGTATTTCATTATTCACACATACATACACGCATACTTGTTCACTCTAATACATATTAAATATAAAATTTAATTTAAAAACTATTGAATATTTGCTTTTAATACTCTCTGCTTGCACTAATCAAATATCGTATATCCACATCAGTTTAATGCAGAAGAGTTAGTGACAAAAATTAAACAACGTTTAAAAACGTATACAAATGAAAGATAATTAAACGTGGGTATTCTACTCGTCTAGTAAGGGTCAGGTTAAGTTCCCGATGTGATTCGCATCAGTATGTCTATATTTAAATATTCTAATAAAATTTGTAATTGCCTGGTCACTTTATGCATGGAATGATGTGGTAACTAGCTAGATGAGAGCATTGAACTAAAATCTCTACTTTGACATATTGAAGAGAAGGAATACGAAAAAATATTTCTTCTGGCGATCTTATTTACTATTAAGTCAGGCTTAAGTTCTAACATATCTTACCAATCTTTTTTGTGTTAATGTTATGCATGAGTGACGACTCCGAACGACAGAATGCCGCTTCTGCGTAAATTCGGTTAGTTCAGTGACTACCTGTGGCTTCACAACGGGCTGGTGTGTGGGCTTGAGTGAGCTTTGATAACACAGCTCTTCATGGGTTTTGCAAATAAGATGGCTCCCAGTGTTTCCGAAGGTATTTTGCGAGCTGAACACGAATTTGGGTTCAAAAACTTTCCATCACGTCAGGTTTTTCAGGAAAAAGGGGGGTTGAAACCCCTAAAAATAGCGTTTTTGGCCATTTTTGAAAAATTGTAGAGCTAAACACTGACGTGCTAGAACCATCGCTATTATCAGAAATTGACAATTGAACTTTGCTCTTTAAAATGATCACAAAGCCATGCATGCTTTGCATGCACCCTTAAAGTAGGAGGAGGAGGGTTTATGTCAAGGGGTGCAAGAGAAAAAGAAACACATTACGGAGGTCCTTAAAATTAATCAGATTTACTTGAAAATTGTTACTCAGTGGTTTTTGGGGTCGCTGTTTACAGATCTTCATTCAGATTTAAAAAATTTAAATTGGCGGATCCAATATGGCGGTCAAATAAATCTGATTAATTTTTATAAACCTCGACGCCATATTTGATCCGCCATTTTGAATATTTTAGCGCGCAAAATGCCTTCGGAAACACCTGGAACCATCTTATTTGCACAAAAAAAGTCCAAATTTGCAGGGCTGTGTAATCAATGCAGTCACTTCAACTGCATGCAATCCCACCGGGCCACAAATTTTTAAGAAACTTTTCATGAGAATTTCATTTAATCACAGTGTGTTCGCCATAAGACTGCTGAGAGGAAGTAGCCGAGATATATAGCCTGAGGTCTAATAAGTCACGTAGATTGGATCTTCTCTTGATTATTTTTGGACTTCCCCTTTTTCTGCTTTCTTTGAATTCCATACCTTGTATATTTTCGGCAATTTTACATTTTGAGTTTACTCTGCACATTATTCCGCCACATAAGCACATGAGTATGGTGAATGTTCAATGGCTCATTGGATCTGGAATAAATCCACATCCTGTTAGCATAGGCTGTATTTATCCTGAGCCCAACTTTATTCCACTCATGAGAAATATCATTCAGTTTACCTCACATAGCACTGCGTTTATGGCAGAGTACACATACCTATATCATCAGTATATTGTATGGGATTCACAACCAATAACTTGTGAGAAACGTTAGTCGAAGGTTTCATAAATTTTTATATATAGTTTGCTATACATACATACATGCATACATATATAATTGGACAACCCTTCAGTCAAGACTGCAACTTAGTTTCCGGCACCACTTGTTGTATGCGTTCATTTTATATATAAGTGCAGTTATCTACAGTTTAAAATCGACTCCGGAAGACATATTTTTGAAAAAATTTTCAGGAAGTTTTATTAGACGTGGGGCCACGGTCAAACCCTAGCTCAGACATCTCCAGCAAACGAAGAATGAGAAATATTTCTTCGGCGACTTCCTCTCAGCAGAGTAAATAAAATTGCCATGAAAACTTTCTCAAAATTAATTCCACTACTTTTATTGATTTTAAAGTTCTTTCGCTTTATGCAGATTATACTTAACGACCCTCGCATATATATATTCTCTAGATTATTTTCATAATTAATAATAATAATTCCTTGTAGAAATACCCGTTAAATTATATCCAGCTATTTTTTTTTCATATTTAATATAAGCGTGTATTTATTTTTGTTGCACACTGTTTGGAAAAAATATTTTAATAACAAACATTGAATGATTTTTATTGCCATTATTTCCATTTTATTTATTAAATTACTTTAACATGTACATTTTGCGGACTTTATTTGGTTGCAAATCTATCGGACTGTCTGTCTCTCTGTCTGTCTGGCTGACCATCACATTGATGGTCATAGTGAATTGAGAGCTCGTTCAGATCTATATATGGACAAATACATTTAAATGGAATGAATAGCATGCATTCGCGTTGTTTTTTTTTCAACAATTTTAACGAAATTTCATCAAAGAACTGTGGTGCATATAAGCTTTCCATTAAAAATGTTTGAATAATAATGCACGCTGATTAAATTATCCAAACTTTATAAATTCAGAGCATAGTAGAGCCTCTTCTGGATTCTTCACTGCCCACTGTTGATACTTGTTTTATTTATTTTTTTTATTTTATTTCCACAAAAGTATTGAATTTCACTTTAAAGTTTAAACTAAAAACCATCTCACGATACATGGTTGGTTTGTGTATATTTTTTAAGTGGTTAATTGCATTTTGCAATTATCGCTGTATCCCTGTGTAAATATGCATGCCTATACATTGTATGTTGCAACAGCAATGCAATGCATTGGTTAACAGCAGTAGCAATAACAACAAAAATAAATTATAACAGGTGCCTGGAATGTATTCGCAATAAATAAATAAAATACACAGTTTCGCATGGCATGGCATATAAAATTAATAATAAACTCCTGTTTAAACAGATCAATTTAATAAAAATGATTACAACAACAATAGCCCGGAGTTAGTTTAGAAATCGATACGGAAATGAACGTTGTTATTCAAATTTAAAGCACAAACCAAGCACAACATCTTCCCCACAAGGTAAAATTGTTGGAGGCACAGTGATGTAGTGCAAGTCAAGCATGTTGTAAGGAATTGCTTATGAAGTTCCCTCTTTAAAAAAATGCATAGTTTGAGAGGAATGTCGGCAAGAATGAAGTGGTAGTGTGTAGCATAAGGTTAAAAAGTCTAAAATTTTAATGCTAAGGTCCAGATTTGTTGCCATTCTGGCCTTAATAGAATCAGAATGGGAAACTATTGCTGCTGGCTGTTACAGATTTAAGGAACTAAGGTATGGTGGAGTTTGTGCGAGTGAACATAACAAAAAATCTCAACGAATAGACGAATGAAAATCACTAAATAGGAAAGCACTAGGAATTCTTGGCTTCTTGATATAGGGCAGCCGTATAGTATTCAGTTTTAATGGGCACGGGCAAGAGAATCCAAGGCAGTTGATTTCGCATCGCACTCAAGAACTCAGTCTTTTGTAGACCACAACGCAAAAGGCACCCGTATAAAATTCAATTTACACAGGAATTAAAGGTAGACGGCCATAGACAACGACTTGTATTCGCTGAATGGACTCTGAAGTAGTAGGCAACTGATTCTAATATTAATTGAAGCAATTTCAATTAAAAGAATGAGGCCTGTTTATGGATAAATAGGTACGTGAACAAACAAAGCTTTCGAATTTGGAACGATACTAATCTACATGATAACCAAGAGCGTTCAATGCATCCCAACAAAGTCACTGTTGGGTGTGGAACTCAGACTGGCGACATCATCGTTTCATATTTATTTAAGAACAACATTGGCCAGGCCATCACTATCAATAGGCAAGCATTATAGGTCGATAATTACCGCAGTCCAGTAGATAATATATTGACTTATTAGACCTGAGGCCTTGGTTTAAGCCCCAGGTCAGACCTCTCCATCGAAACGAAATGTGAAGAAATAATTTTTCGGCTACTGCCTCTCATCAAATTTCTGGTCAAAGCTCTGAGAATAAATACAAATTGCCATGAAATAAGGTTCTCAAAAATCTGCCATTCGAAGCCGACTTTAAGCTGTAGTTTCCCCCACTCATGTATAAAATTAACACACACAGCATAAGTGGAGTGAGAAGCTAGGTCTTAACCCTGACTGAAGGGTTGTAATTATGTACGTATACATGTATGTAATTACCAACTTGTTTTGCCCTGAATTTGATGATTTTAACACCAACGGCATAGGGTTTCAATATGATGACACTACATGCCACACAGCTCATGTCGCCTTGCATATTCTACACAAAAGATTTGGGGTTAAAGTCACCTGTAGGTGATATGAACAGACTACCAAGATCGTGCTATTTAAGCGAAAAAGCCACTAACCATTGGTCAAATTCAGCCTGTTTTATATGCCATTGTCATGGAAAATTTTATATTTCGAATGCATTCCATCCAGAGAAGCCTTGACGGAATTTTGAACGATGTTATATACCTATTGCATTGCACTTGAACTCCGTTCTTGCTTGTCTTATAGCTGTTGCAAATAAGTCTGTCCGGAAGTCAGACTGTTATTGAAAATAAATTGTATTTACTTTGCAATACTTCAGCATAATATTCTCTTTTTGTGATTTTAATTTAAAACATCAGCCAAATGTTTGCTTAAATGTTCAGAGTTTAAAGGTCAAAATAATATTTCTTGTTTAAACAGGACATTTTGCCCAATAATATGACTTTAAAATTTAAATTCATTTCATCGTACATCATAAATAAATTTCCAACCAATTTTTGTTTGTATTAAAAATGCTTGACAAAGTCACAACGTCCAACAGTAATATAAATATGTTTGTGACTTTATGAAACATAAAAATGGTAGCGAATCGGTTAGGGTTGGTTTGCATTTAAGAGCGAGCCTCAGCTACAAATAGTGGTAATAAACTAAAATTCCTTCCATAAACTCTTTATGGCCCAATAGACTTAACACGAACGCCCAACACATATACTATATAGGAAAATACCCTTTATAGTGGCCTCTCTTACATAAATATGTACATACATATTTATTAAAATATTATTTTTATTTTTATTTTTATTTTTTTTATTAAAATTGTTTTGTTGTCACTGAAGGTTTATTGGCCAGCAAATGACCGTCGTCTGTTAGCTTCTAGCGTTGGGCATAAAAATGTTGTGATAAAATGTCATACAGATGTTGAAAATTGTGCATAGTATGGAGAAGAAACACTATTTACGTGATATTTTATATGTATGCGTGTATACCATACATTTTAAATAACGTGTACATTATTTACAGTGAAGGGCAAAATAAGTTTTACTTTAGTTGGAAATTTGTACGTGTAAACGCTACTGATAAATGGTTAGTTTGTTTCAAAATGGTTAGGTTTGCTGATGGCGAACAGCTTGTCGAACTGTTTCAGCATGCATGTTGGAAGTCCTTTTAGTGTGGTAATCCTGTACTTAGAGGTACTACAGTATGTAGCTATACTGTCGTCGAAGTAAAGATGGAATCCACTTAGCAAAAGGAAGCAGAGGCCAATTATATTATTTGACCACACTCCGTTGTTTAATAAATGAAGCGCCAGTAGCACTGTCTTAGTGTTGTAAAGACTTAAAAGAGCAGGAATGCCATATTGCTGCCTAAGCCGAACAATTATATTCCGACTTCAGATTTAAAAAGTTGGCATGTTTAGGTAATTTTCCATCACTGTTATACATTTCAAGCTGTGTCTCAGCGATAACTTGACGTATATTGGCGTCTAAATATTGGGCGATGACAAAACAACTAGTCGGCATAAAATCGGATTATTTTGGTGTCCAATAAAACTTAAACTGCTTATGCTGCGTGGTTCGTGACATCATCTTATAGAGACTACATATCGTCCAGTTTACAGTCTTCGATTGCAGGGCTAAAACTGTTTTTGCTTCGAAAAATCAGCCTTAAAAGCCTGTTGTAAATTCAAATGTAAAATCCGTCATAATAAGCCGTAAGATAGTCTCAATTGTAAAAAAGCCGTAATGTTAACAAATTCGGATTATTTGCCATACTTGTTCTAACAAAAAAAAATATTTTCGGCAGTCCAGTATTCGTTCCATAACATCCTTTGTCATTTGAAAGACATGGACGCCAGCCATTGGTGCCTCTGGATGTTAATGCGCTGCACAAAGTTTTTGTCGTTGAGAGGCTCATACAGTTTCCTACAGTATCGGATTCGGAAAGCGTAGCCAATTAACACTGGACGAAGATTTCGTGTTCCTTCAAAGTCTGCTACATCGTAGCGTAATATTGTCCATGCTTCTGGGCTGTAGAGAACACAGGAAGTATAAGCTTTTTGTAGAGCATTGGAGAAAAATCTTTACTGCTGAATTGTCTAGTGAGATCAGAATAACATTCATTGACAAGAGTGATTCCAAGCTTGATCTCCAGACTCCTTTTCTAATTGAGAAGAGTTCACGAAATAGTCGGAAACTTTCTTTCTAATCTATTTTTATCAAAAAGGGCTCTTATAAATGTAAAATTTGTTTGCCTCTATAATAGAATGTCATGACTATACGGTTTCGATTTTAAATTTATGTGGGAATCGAACCCACCACCCTCACGCTAATAGGCTAACACACTACATAATACTCTATCAGGGCAGCCGAGAAAGCGCAAATTAATTTTGTGCTTCACTGTAATATTTTTATGTTGTAATATTTTATGCGTAGTAATACTATACTACATATGTGTATACATATACAAAATCTTTATAAATATTGTATGTGTTAAAAGCCTAGACATGTATCAGGTGGGCCATCTATGGGTTTAAATTTGAATCATCGTTTATTCCGAATCTGTCAATACTTATGTCATTCGATTCGGTCACAAAATTCAATATATTATCTGCACTGAACGTAAAGAATCGATTTATGCTTGAGCAACGTTGGGAATTATTGGGCCAAAGAGAAACTGCATGATGATGTCGATTTTGACAAAAAAAAAATATCATCATCTCTTCGGATGAAACTCATATTCATCTTAGTGGGTACGTGAATAAGTAAAATGGTCGTATTTGGGACTCAAAAAACCAGAACGTGGCCTTATAGAAGCCAATGCACCCAGTATGATTGACTGTTTAGCGCGGATTGTGTCACGGAGGCATAATTGTCCCATACTTCTTTGAAAATGAGGACGGCGTAACCATTACGGTCAATGGAGGCATCTATCGCACCATGAGAAACAATTTTGTTGTTCCCGCTTTCATGGTATTGATGAGAACAATGTCTGGTTTCAAAAGAATGATGCAACTTGCCACATATCTCATGCCACAATCGATTTATTGCGTCAAACGTTTGATGGCCGTTTAATTAGCCGAAATGGTGATCTCAATTGGCCGCCAAGAAGCTGCGATTTCACACCATTGGACTATTTTCTGCAGGGCGCCTTTAAAGAAAAGTATTATGACGACAAATCAGAGCCAATTTAGCATTTGAAACAACATTCGCGATGCCATTGCCGAGATTCGACCTCATACACTTGAAAAAGTGCACGAAAATTGGTGTGATCGAATGAGGTACTGTGAGGCCAGCTGTGTAGCCATATGAATGAATTAATATTCCATTTCCAATCTGAACTATTGTACTTCAAAATAAAAGAATAAAATTGGCAAAATTTCAAACCGTTTTTGTTTTATTGCATTTTTAAATTTAAACTTTAAAATGGTCCACCCTGTACATATATATGTATATTTGAATTCCATATACACAATTTATACATATATTTCCAGGCACATACGCAACAAATTTTTGCTGTTGCCTGTATGCCACAGAGAGTATTAAAAAACTTTATACAGGATGTCCTTAAAGGCTTTAAAAACTACAAATTCTGAAATCCAATTTTTAACTGCACATTCTGCACATTGTGTGTGTGTACATTGGTATTAAGCTCAATATGAATTTCAGGGCGTATGTATGTATGTATATATGTAGTATGCGTGTGTGTGCGTTTTGACAAGACAAAAGCGTTAAAAAATTATTATTTATTAACAATATACAGAGGAAAACACGAACGAACACCAACAGTTACAAGTATGTAGTAATATTGTTAACAAACACAACAAGCCATGGTTGTTTTATAATTTTTTTTCTTTATTTTGGCACTGGAATATTTTCCTTTAAACCAAAATTAAATCCGGTCGTAAATAGTTGACAAAAATTCAAAAGCCTTGTAAAGAAAACAAAAGTGATTTCATGTCATAAAAAGGTTAAAAAGAAAATTTTTTTTATATAAAAAATATTTAAGCATCTCTCTTTAGTTGTAAAAAAAATAAATATTAAAGCTTTTAATTTTTAATTAAATATTTTTAAAATACTTACGTAAATGAAAACAAATTAAAAATCATTACAAAAGAGAGTTCACTTGAAAGGGTAATTACAAGTTTTTATTCTAAAAAAAACAAAGAAAAAAAAAAACAATAAAAAAAGATACTCTCCACTCCACACTTAGTTAAGTGGCTGTATGCGAGAGTACATGTTACAAAAATTAATTAAATTCTTTAGTACCTGATGTGAGTACTTTTTTTCCATTTGAAGTCGTTTTCTTTTCAGTTTTATTTTCCTCTTTCTCTCTCTATTTGTAACACACACACCGAATGATTCATTCTAAAATTACTTTGTTTTGTTCACACTTCACAATGAAATAACGACGGGTCTTACAAAGTTGCTCACAAAACAAAACAAAAAATTAATCACCAACAACTGCAATTACAACAATTTAGTAAAAACGTGCAAGTCTGTAATGTTATGAATTGATTTCTTAAGAAAAAAAATAAACAAAAACAACCATACAAAGGCAGTCATATTGTGTAATATGTTTTCATTCTATTGTTGTGCTCACTATAACTGATAATATTATTAAATATATGGGGCATAAATTATTAAATACTTAACAAACTACACTAACAGTGGAATATTGATTATACCATACAAGTTTGATTTTCATATGCAAACAACTCTCAGAGTTGATATCATATTTACCCCTTTACATGTGAAATAAAAATGGGAAAACGGAAGAGAGGTAGATTGGAATTTCTATTTCAAATTATTCACATTACATACATAATTGGTCTTTACAACTCTTCATTCAGAATTACAAATTGGGTTCTCGCACCCATTATGTTGATTCCGAACGACAGATTTTTGAGAAACTTTTGCAATTTTATTTACACCGGAGTCACCAAATTTTTTTTTATATTCCGTTTCGTTGGAGATGTCTGATCTGGGGTTTGAACAGTAACCTTACGTCGAATAAGCCACTAACCACTAGACTACGGCGAGTATTCCCATTGCAAGGGTTCTGCTCACAAAGTGTTAATCGAAATAATAGTATGTTTAAAGAACCAATTCTCGTTTTAATGCCTTGAGCATTGCAGTACTCAAACGATCACTAGTAGATGTGTACTGCATGAAACATTAGAACGATGCTAAATAGGCGATTGTGAAAATCTCATATTTGTTTATAGCTCAAGACGTTGCAAAGGTCAAGAAACATGGAAACCGAAATCAAATTGTAATGAAACTCTCATGTTTTTATTGAATTGTATTCCATGTTATCATTACCCTTTTAGCCCTCTTTTTCATACGATAAAAAAACTTTGAATGATAATATATGTCATCAATGGACGTTGCATACCATTTTCTATCACATTTTCTATTCCTAACCCAACCTCTAACGTCTTTTGTCACTCTTCAACGTTGAGTGGGTCAATTTCGGGATGTATAGCCGAACAACAGATTGGAGAAACTGTTCATGGTAGTTTTACTCTTAAAACTGCAGGCAGAAACAAGTATAATGATCCGTGTGATAAACTCTACACAATAACGATACGATACTTCTTTTTTAAATAGAAAGGAGAAATCAGAAAATCTATGAAAGAAGTCCATTAGATCTGATTTCTCTGTTCCTACTTTTACTTCCGGATGAAAAAAAAAATACCACACTAAACTATTTTTAAAAAATCATTGAATGGACTGATCTTACCTTAAAGAAGCACAATTTATATACTCTAGCAGTCGAAAGAGTTTTACGGAAACTATGCTATCTGTCGCTTTGCATAATCATGAAAAGTTTTGAACTAGCAGCCGTTGGGTGGTAGTTTCAAGCCTATGAGAGCCTTACCTTATGTGACGGTGTGGTTACCTTAGAGATGTTTTAGCGCGAAGAAAAATTTTTTACTATTCGCAACCGCTTCCTCAGGAATAGCGCTGCGCGTACTGACTATACCAGGCTGGTATACCAGGCTATTTGAAGTCCTAATTACTGATTATCTCCAGGACGGTTAACATACATATATGCACGTCCAATTAATACAAAATTTTTTTCATTGTTTATTGAAATTATCTTTACAGAGCTTGGATATGTCAATCACAAGCATATTTCACTTTCAAAAATTTTTGAAACTGTAATAACAGCTCAACTCAGTTCCATAAGTTTTTTTAAACTTAAATGTCAAGCATTTCATGGCTCATGGTCTACATATCTTTCATAATCGTCAGGTTTTTATGTTAGAAAAGAGCCCAAGATGTTATTTTGATGTTAAACTCCAAACTGTAGGTGAGTCCTAATTTACAATATGTTGTTCAATATAGTGACCCGTGGTGATATGTGACTTGAATACCAAATGCCATTAGATTCTTATAAAAAAAAAATAATGCTTGATATAAAACACCAAAGCCTACCTTTTTCTGAGCTAAGATTTCTTTATAGAAACCTGGGGTGGAAAATACAAGTTCTGTCGATAATTCTGAATAATACACATTCTTTTTTTTAACTCCATAAGGCATCCGTCATAAGGCATCTTTTATAGCAAGGAAAACAAACTTCCTCAAAGGAAGTCATTTTTGCTTATGTTCAGTTAGGTCGATGTGTTAGCTTTGATTACTAAAGCACACTTGATCACGCATTGTGATGCCACAGGTAAGCGCAGTCCCCGTACTGGGCAAATTCTACAAAACTCATAGAAGAAATTGGTCAGCTTAGCTAAATGCAACATTTAGTCATTTCTGACACTTTTTTCATTTTATCTGTACTACTTGTGCTGGAGAGTATCATCCACAAAATTTGTTAATCATTTTCCAGAAATGATCATTTCCTTATAATCAATATGCCACTGTACTCTATGGAAACTCCTACAATTACTAACTAAATGAATGGCAGTGTAGATGTCTGTGAAAGAGTTTGTGGTGCGTAAAACGTAAAACTTCTATGCCGTCCAATACTTACAAACAAAAAACAGAGGAAGAAAAAAAAAACGTAAAAAATCATTTAAAAACTTACAAACCTAAGGAAATAGAAAGAGAGAGAGAGAGAGAGAGAGAGAGCGACAGAGAATTGTGTTTTAAATTAAATTCCATCACGTTTAAAAGATTTTGTTGTTGTTCTACTTAAAGAACTAAAAAAAGAAAAATCAGAATACTTGAGAGATGTCTGGCAAGGGGCATGTGTGCATATGTATGTGTCTGGCGTACTAGAATTAGCATTAGCAGCAACATCAGCAATAACAACAACAGTAGTAATAATAATATTAACATGAATAAAATTAAATTAGTTTTTGTTTCATCACCCAGTTTTGGATTTTTTTTTCTGACTCAGTTTAGTTTCTGTTTTTCCAGAATAAAACAGTTTTGATTAGGTGGAATACATAGCAATTTAAATGAAATACATTTCATAAACAAAAACAAAAACAAACACAAACACACAAAAATCGATAAAAATCTTTAAACTTTTTTAAGTATTTTAATGGAAAAAACTTGCATAGACATGGTATGGAGAATGCAAAAATACGAGTATCTCGAGAAATACAAGGAATATCGTCTGAAAGTTTTATTTTAAAACTCAAGTGTAATGGCATAATGCGGCGCCTAAATTTTAATCGTATGTATATCAATTTAATTAGCCGTACACGTGGTAAAATAATTGGAACAAAATGCATTTGAAATGATCAAAACGATTAGACTTCTTGGAAATAAATTTTAAACATATTTAATGTGGCATATAGGCGCAGTCGTATTTTCTAACTCATGAATAGGGAAACGGAGAAATGCGTGACGTATTATAGCATAGAGCTGCTCAAAGCAGAGAAATGATGGCCGCTAATTTTATCAAAGAGTGAAGCATCAGAGGGAGATTTTTGCTGGAGGTCAGCTCTCTTGTAAATATGATGAAGGTCATGAGGTTATTAATCCTCAGTGTATGCTGGATATTTTGAAAAATTACCTTTGTAAACTGTTGATATCAAACGACAGTGGACAGAAATATACCCAAAACGTTCGTCACAGAAGTGAAATTCAACTAAAATAATATTGGAACATAAATTTCTCAGTTGAAACACAATAAGACTGTTAATGCAGATGGACTGCAATTTAAACTTTCGGAGGCGGTTCATGCATTAGCTTAATAACATTGTTTAATTAATAGTAAGTTAGTTGGTAGTCGCCGTAGTCTGGCAGGTAGAGTGTAGGCTTATTAGACGTAAGGCCACGGTTCAAACCTCAAGTCAGATATCTTCAACAAAACGAAATACAAAAAATGCTTCTGCGGCGACTTTTTCTCCGCAGATTTCTGGCAAAAACTCTGCGAGTAAATAAAATTGCCAAGGAAAGTTTCTCAAAAACCTGTCGTTCGGAGTCGAATTTAAACTCTGGGTCCCACCACCCATGATTAACAAAGTTAACATAGACAACATAGGTGATGTGAGAAGCTAGGTCGTAACCCTGACTGAAGGGTTGTAATGACCAATTATGTATGTACGTGTATGTATGCTGGTTGGTTGTATGTACATAAAAAGAATTTATAATCACATGCATCTGTGATAGGGACCTTAGGCCATTTCATATAAGATTTTGTGAAGAAATTTGTTTGAAAGGAAAAGCTAAAGTGGACGTGATATATGAAGCACGGCTATTCGCTAATTTCAAGGATGCTTTTAATACTTCTGCAGACCATTAAGATTCATGTAGATTTCTGAGAAATTTAGATTAACAACAAACAGATGGACATGATAAGAAATTCAGAACAAATAGAACTCAGTATGCAAAGTGCCGTATTACTTCAATCGAATACAGCAACCCATGCGAGTACACATTAAAATTACTTGACAATGTGGTTCAACACCTGGCTCAGATTCTTCGGTGGCTTTCTCTTAGCAGTCCATTAGCAAAAACTCTCAGAATCAAATTAGCATGAAATATTTCTCAAATCTAACGTTCGGATTGGATTTTAAACTGTAGTAGATCCCGCCACTCATTGATAAAATTAACACACACAACATGAGTGGTGTGAGAAGTTAGGTTTTAGTCCTGACTAAAGAGTTGTAATGATCAATTAAGTAAACATGAAATAAGAATATAAGAATGCTTTATGACAGTCCTATGTTTCTAAGAGGAACAAAAAGGAATAATAAGAGTGGGATATGAAATAAAGTCGCCGTGGTCTAGTAGGTAGTGTGTTGGCTTATTAGACGAAAAGCCATGGTTCGAGCCCCAGGCCAGATATCAAAATAAAATACAAAAAGTATTTTTTCCGCGACTTCCTCTCAGCAGATTTCTGGCAAAAACTTTGAGAGTAAATAAAAATTGCCATCAAAAGTTTCTCAAAAAACTGTCGTTCGGAGTCGACTTTAAACTGTAGGTCCCGCCACTCATATATAAAATTAACACACACAACATAAGTGGTGTGAGAAACTAGGTCGTAATCCCGACTGATGGTGACCATGTTATGATGAAGTGTATTTCAGTAAAATGAAAGATTTTTTAGTGAAAGCCAAAAAAAAAATGCAAAACCACTAATTTTTGGAGACCACTTGCATTTTCAGCAGCTTACAATAGATAAGAAGTTCCTCACGAGACTTTACAATCGATTTCTTGCGCTTTGTGACGTCATTAGCAGTAAACACTGCTCCGAGGTTAAAGTAAAGATCAAATCCGCTTTCTTTTTTATCTTTAAATTTCCAAATTATACAGACTGAGCTGTTTTGAAAATTGACATAAATATGCTAAGATTTGCTTAAATTTCTTACTAAAAACCAGGCTGTATGGCCTATAAAGGCCGTGATGTGTTGACAACACATAATTTGTCTCATGCGACAAATAATTTTTTTTTTAAATTTATTTTTATAACAAAATAATACACGATATATTTATTCTATTTTTATAAAAATTTTCCTTTCAAAATATATATGTACGTATGTATGTTGTATGTACGTGTTTCTATTTTTGTGAAATTGCTTTTTAATTTCTTGCAAAATGTTCAATTAAATTTCGAATTGATTTCGTCAATAATTTCTTTAATGTTTTCCTTCTATCGTTCGTTTGTTTTCGTTTAAGTGCAAAAATTTTCTTTCGGAAATAAGTCAACCAATCCATGCATCTGCTCAGAAAGCATTCACTTGCAATACTTCTGTTCTGTACTGTTCTGTTCGATTCTGTTCATCGAACGATGTATTCACATGACCGTGATTTTGAATTCGTTAATTTTGTGTCTCTTCTCGTAATTCGCATTTTTTGCGATTTTTCATTTTATTTCATTTTATTTGATGGCCTTTTTTTATTTAAAGAAATTTATTTTTGAATTTTTCTTTTCTGCAGCATTATTTTGCATTTGATTTTAAAAATAAAACGGAAACGATTTTTGTAGCGTGTGTCACGAGATCTCAGAGAATTTGTTTGAGAAAATAAGGAAAAGAAAATTTTGTTGATGCGAATAAATTTGTGTTACTTTTCTTTTCTTTTCCTTCATGTTGGGAATACATTGAAGACAAGTACATATTTAAGACTTCACTTAAAGATTTCTCAACTTTCGAACAGGAGAACATAGGAAAACAAGATAAACGACACGTTTGTGGTTTGTAAGCTGCAACATAACGCTGTAGAAATATGCCAAACTATTCAACGTATCGATAAAAATGACAGACTAAAGTACTATGAGTACTATGAGCACTTCAGCATGTGCATAGAGCTTTAGTTTAGTGCCCGTCACTTGCGAATACTACTAAACTCGGTGGTATACGCAATGCCTTAGAGTCATCTGCTTTACGAATCATTAAGGCATCTCAAACTACTTCGACTAGAGTTAGTTAGCTAAGACTACTGATTTTATGCTTAATGCAGCGGGGATGTGGTTTGTTAAGGTCTATGGCCACTCCTCTGTTGTAGTTCAGATCCTGCCTTAGCTGTTCAATGGCCTCACATCATAACATTCAAATCAAGATATGATCTTAAAGGGTAGACCTCAGTCTCAACTGATGTGGTAAATTAATGGCGGTTTACGTATTTTGGGAACGGACAATTGGAAATTAACGAAGGAAATGTACAAAAGGAGATTAAGTTTTGCGTTTCAGGACTTTTGAAATGACAATGACATCGTCTGCCGTTTTCCAAAGTTGCCGGTAAACAGGAAAAGACTCCCATATACATACTATCTGGATAGCTTAGATCATCAATAGATCATCTATGTATGTGGGCAGACTCGGTTGTTTCCCTGGAATCTTAAAATGATTTGAATGTTGGAGTGAAATAAGGATGTAATCTAACATTTCAATTGTTCACCAACATGCTGGATGATAACATACTTTAAGTGTGCACTAGAACATCGACGCCTCCATTCTATAACGTTCTAAGTTTACTTAGAACGTTTTAAATGTTCTTGCATTTTTAAATTCTACGTTCTCTAACTTAAATACTGTCAAAATTTGGTTAGGATGCGCCGTTCCGTTCCGAAGTTATAGGGAAAAATCTTCTTAGAATACAAATATGGTCGTATGTCGCGTGAAAACTTTGAGAGCTCATAACTCAAAACACACTTTTTCGACTTAGAATGTTATAGAACGGAGACATGATCTCCAACTTTCAGGCAAAATTAAGAGACTGGAAACGATTAACGCGTAATCCTGGACTTGAGGAAAATGTTAGGAAAACCAAAGTTGTTAGTACAGAGAACATCGTGCTGTAAGGCTAATTGGTCAAATAAGCAGATAATTTCTGTTTCCTATACGATATTATGACAATAATTGATGACGCAGAAATAGATAAAAAACAGCATGTCTAGTCATGCATGTTTTAAAGTTTACTGTGTTGCACAGGAGGGAAACTTATACACACTACCATTCAAAACTGTGTGTATAAATTAACAATTGCCTCAGCGGCTAGTAGGTGGTATAGTTCAGAGATCAGCAATGATCCTTTTTCCCTAGTTATAAGTACTCATGAAATTTTGAGTATGAGTGAGTCAACAGTATTGAAATTTAACTACTCTTATTCATTCGTACTCACTACAACATTTATAAGTACAGATTGCAATGAGTATGAGTACAACGTTAACATCAAACTCATAACATTCTAAATATGTTTGATACATACGGCCACTCATTCAGATTCATAAATCATACTTATAATACTCATAAATGATTCGAGTGGCGCGAATCATTCATCAAAATTTACAGGCTTAGTTGTTGTTGCATTTACAAAAAAAAAAAGAGAAAGAAAAAGACGAAGACAGCAAGCAAATCAAACACACAATCTTCTAGTGAGTATTGAAGTATTCGTATGCGAATCATACTTATTTTGTGATTTTTGTAAATGTTGAGTCATGGAGAGTCGAAATCAACAACATCATCTGTATTGTTAAGTATGAGTACAATGAGTACTTTAAACTTTGAATATGAGTATGATATTAAAATAAGAAAAAATGCGTATAAGTATCAGAAATTATGAGTATGATTCGAATCTACTCATCTTTTTGAATACTCATTGCTGATCTCTGGTATAGTTCTAAAACTTAGTCAATGAGAAATAACCTGAAACCTGAAGGAGTCGATACTAAAACAAAAAAAAAAACGTAGGTTGTGGAGCTGGAGCGCACATACTTTCTTACTTAATTGATCATTACAATCCTTCAGTCAGGATTATAGGAACAAAAACACCAACTACTGACAAAAAACGTTGCCGTGTGATAGATCACTCAATACAATAAAATCTATTCTATTTAATCTATTTTAGCTTCAATAACACCCTCCACTAAAATTATCTTTTAAAGCCAAAATATTTAAAATTCAAAACATGTCCCCCTAATGGTTACATGTCACCCAAACAACCGCGACTAAAAGTAATCAGTGGAGGTATTTTTTTTTCTTATTTCACGCAAATTAAATTATTTACTTCTTCCTTACGCCATAAAATATGGCTGTAACTTCATTTTATTCGTATCACAGCATCAATGTAGCAGTAACCACCTACCAATTTTCTTCGTAATTTTCCAGCAAAAAAATGTTTTTTTCTTTCACTTTTCTTTTGCCGAAATCTTATTTCGTTGATTATTATCAAATTTTCCTTTTGCGTGAAGGTATACCCATAACAGTGATGAAAGGAAAACGATGTTGGGAGAGTTGCGAAACGTTAAAGAATTTAAAAAATGAAAATGTTCACACAAATTCCAATCAAATGATGTGCTTTTAATACGAATACAATCAAAAGGTCGCGTTTGACTGACTTTCTTCTCTACCTCGTTTTTTTTTGCTTTCCATGAAAGTAATTTGTTTGTGAAAATACTTCTAAAAGAATCGATTCTATGAGTTGCAAACAACAACGACAACAACTATCATATTACAGTAGAGAAGAAACAACAACAAAAAAATAAAATGAGTTCAGTTTTGCTAGGGTACAGCAGCGAGTAAATTGGCATGAAATTCGTTTAAGTTGATGCTGATGTTGTTGCTATTTGCTTATGCTGACAAAGATGCTGATGATGATGATGATGCCAGCATGCCAGTGATGAATAGAAAAGTCATTGAGGCTGGGCTGCAACGTTAAAGTAAAAAGTAAAAAAGTAAAAAAAATGCGTTGAATGTATTTTATGTACAACAATTTGTAAAATTTGAAGTTGAACTAAATTGTGTAAGAGCCCAACGTCTATTATGGTTATCGTTTAGTGTGGTGGGTTGTGCAATAAGTTAATAAAACTTATTTTCTTAAATTTTGATGAAATATTAGATTGAATTCGAATTTGAAAACACATTAGGTACTGAACCATAACTTTGAATAATAGTTTCAACCCTTTATAGGAAATCCAATTCGCCATATTATCTGCTGTAAATATCAACTAAACTTGAGTAGCTGGTGCAAAATAGTGCAAATTAAGTATATACTTTGGTTTGATTAAACCCAGTCTCTACCTCAAATCTATGATGCATGCATAATTGGTCACGACAACCCTTTACAACCTAGCTTCTCACACCACTGATGCTGTGTGTGTTAATTTTATACATTACTGGCAGGACCTACAGTTTAAAGTCGACTCCGAACGACAGATTTTTGATAAACTTCTCATGGTAATTTTTGTATTTACTTTCAGAATTTTTGCCAGAAATCTGTTGAGAGGAAGTCAACGGAGAAATATTTTTTTCATATTTCGATTTAATGTTTGAGTCGAGGCCTTAAATCTAATAAGCCAACACACTACCTACTGGACCAAATCTATGATGATCTGATCTTATTGACTAGATACTGTTTAGACTGTTATATCGACAAACCATTCTACATAATAAAGTCAGTTAAGTAACCCTTGAACCATGAGTTCAGGGTTTGTCCGCACCTTTTTGCCCGCAATTTCCAAGTAAAAAAAATTGTTTACTCTTCTCTGTTATCAATTTCAATACACGTTTCCTACCTTTAAATTTAAATAAAACAAATTGAGTGTGAGAAATCATCAAATTTTCCTATTCGAAAAAAAAAATCTGTAGTAGCGGGACTTACAGTTTAAAGTTAATTCAGAACGATAGATTTATTTGAGAAACTTTTCATGGTAATTTTATTTCAGACTCAGAGTTTTTGCCAGTAATCTGTTGAGAGAAAGTCACCGAACAAATATTCATTTATATTTCATTTTGTTAGAGATGTCTGTCCTGGGGTTTGAACCGTGGCCTCATGCCTAATAAGCAAACACAGTACCTACTAGACTAATGTCATCCGTATGATCGTTAAAATCTCTGCCTCGGCTTTTCTGGGTGGAGCGCATCCGAAATGCCCAATTTTCCATTACTATGGCGCATAAATCAGACTGAATTTATTCGATGGCATGGGTTATGTTAACTTTGAGGACCGCTGTCGTTTGCGGCTTATTCGCATACGCTTGCGACATGGGAAAAGCTCAAAAGAAAAAACCTAAAGTGGTTAAATTGTGCGACCTCAGTGGTCAGTTCCCATCACTACCATGTAAATGGCGATGTCCTCAAACTGCTTGTGTAGAATATGCAAGGCGTCATAAGGTGTATGGTATGTAGTGCCGTACTATTGCAACCACATGTCATTGATCAACCAGGTTAACTATTTTAGGACTTATCGTCGATCTATAGTGCTTGCTGTTGACTGTAATAGCCCGGGCTCTGTCCCTCTGAAAAAATATGGATTGATGACACCGTCAAACCAATATCCATATCAAACAACGACTTTTCCACGATGCATTGGATGCTTTTGGATCTTATGTGAATCGGTCCTAAATTCGACAATTTTATTTCCCCGAGTACCCAATCGTCCAGAAATGGGGCTGATCGCTGAAGATGACGTTTCGATGAAAAGCGAGCAGTACTTTGCTCGAACAAATCACCCGTTTTGATAGAAACAACTGCATTATTTGCATACAGTGTTGAGTGCTACATCCATGGTGATTTGACAAAACCGACTGAATAGTGACAATAAATTTGACAGAAGCAGTCGAAAAAAAAAATATGAATTATTTGTATCTGTCAAGTGTAAACTGCTCTCATGTTGTATTTACAACCCTGGGGAAGCATATTATTGTATATGTTGCTTTCAACACAATAACAGTAATTTTGCAAAAACAATTTGCTTGTTGTCGCGTTGCCTTTAAAATAATAATTTCCATATACAGTCAACCCTCATATAACGCGGTACTCTCAGAACGCGATATTCTTACTGCGCGGTTTCCCTTCAACAACATCCCATAAGTTCCTTACGCACAGCCTGTGAATGACGCTAGTAACTAGATATTGTAAGAGGGTTTAATATCAGTTTTATTTTCGACGCAAAAGCACACCCGAGATATATAAACAACATGTTTATATAAACATGTCAACTTATATCATAGCCGAATACAACATCGATTTCAGTCATCACAGAGCTCTTTCACAGTACATAGTTCAATAAAAATAATGTATAATTTATCTTGTCTTGGTCTCCATATAACGCGGTACGAATGATGTGATTTGTACTAATTCCGAGTTTCTTATAGCGCGGTTTCCATACAACGCGGTAGACGGTTTCCATAGAATGCGCTACGAATTAGCCTGGTTTGTATGGAAATCCGAGGTTCTTATAGCGCGGTTTCCATACAACGCGGTACGCACTCACCGCGTTATAGGAGGGTTGACTGTACACCCTGGTATTATATTTTTGAGAGATTATTGCATTTGCTACGTTGCGTTTATTGTGTTTGTAGCATAACGATTAAAAAATGTTTATCAAAATGAACTTCAAACGTAACAAATTTATTGCTTGGTATTACACAGAGAAATCTCTCTGCAAGTCATTGTTACTGAGCAACAGCAAATCAATCGAACTTATGTGGTATTTACAACGTTGCATTATTGATTGATAATCTAAATCCATTGAATCAATTTGAGTGAATTGGAACAGTATAGCATGAATAAACATTTTTTCGATAATTGGTACAATGTAATCTCAATGAAAACTATTTTTATTTTCTCTCTGACAGTTAACTGATAAAATTAATACTTCTCTAAATATATTTCCATCAATTTTATTTTATTGTTTGGAATTGAATTTTGACAAAAAAAAAACAAATTCTGTTTTGAAATATGATTCCATTGTGTGAAAAATACCACACAAGTAATTACTTTTATTAAATATCAGACAAAAAATATATTTAATGAACGAATGAAATAAGGAATGAATCAATTAATTAAAAACATAAAAATTATTCTACTAATGTCGTGTGAAAAAGTCCGCCTACATTGCAATTAATGTTGCCTTGGCAACTAAATACAATGGAGAGTCAAGCTAATTTGATTCTTCATACACTATAGAGTCTTATAGAGAGAGGGTTTTGTTCAGAAATCTAAAAACAAAAAAACAAAAATTATCAATTAAATATTGCATGTCAATGGAATAAAAAAGAAAAAACAAGAAAATTCATTCAATCAGAATTATTTACTGTTTGGCTTTAATTGTTACAAATCATGACAAAATCAAAAGTGAATAATTTTAATAAATTATTTCGAAATATAATGGCATCTACTCCAATTGTTGCTAAGGTAGACAACAAATATTTTAGAGACTATTTTTTTAAATTTAATTGCGTTGTCAGCATAGTTTACAACCATCGAAACCACTGCACAGTTTAAGCAAAAACCCACAATTAAATTGTGTGGGTTAAGGACATTTAAGTGGAACGATTAATAAGTGCATTAATTGAACGATAATCGATGATTTTAGAAGAGATAGAGACACAGACAAACACGCTTAAGCAGGTGTAAAGAAACCATAACAATTAAAACACTTTAGCCACCTAAGAAACAAGGTGTGTAATACATTACAATAAAAACTTTAACCCCTACCATACATCATTGTTGTTCGATTCTCTTTTATTAAAAACGTTTAAATTCAAATTAAATATTTGAGTAGAAATATGTTTAAATAAATAGATTTTTATAATAAATATTAAGCACCTGAGAGCCTATAATTGTAGATCTGCATTGGAATCGTTCTTTCTTAGATATCAAAAGAATTTTGACCCCTAAATTCATTACAAGTGTTAAGCACACTTTTCATATGTATTCGTCACGAAATAGAAGGTTGAATGAACGAAACCTGTTAAATGATATTTACATACTTTGGAATAAGCGTACAGTGGGTTATAAAGACATGTAACCAGCATATTTCTCAAAAATTTCAATACAAAAAACTGCTCAATACAAAATATTTTATCGTAAGTTTCTGAAAATTAAAAAAAATTTTATATATAATTATTGATATATGTACATACATTTTATATCGACTATAAGCGATAAAAAAAATTTGGCTATTAAAAATTTTCTATATATGAAATTCTATTATCGAAAATTTTCTGTATAAGAAATATTGTTATTGAAAATTTTCTATATAAGAAATATTTTTATCGACAATTTTCTATATAAAAATATTGCTATCGAAAATCTATATAAGAAATATTTTTATCGAAAATTTTCTATATAAGAAATATTTTTATCGAAAATTTTCTATATAAGAAATATTGTTATCGAAAATCTAAATAAGAAATATTGTTATCGAAAATTTTCTGTATAAGAAATATTGTTATCGTAAATTTTCTGTATAAGAAATTTTGTTACCGAAAATTATCTATATAAAACATATTGTTATCGATATCGATCGATATCGATATTATCGATATATAAAAAATATTGTTATTGAAAATTTGCTGAATAAGAATTATTGTTATCGAACATCATCTATATAAGAAATATTGTTATCGATAATTTTCTGTATGAAAAATAGTGTTATCGAAAATTTTCTATATAAGAAATATTGTTATCGCTAATTTTCTATATAAGAAATATGGTTATCGAAAATTTTCTATATAAGAAATGTAGTTATCGAGAATTTTTTATATAAGAAATATTGTTATCGAAAATTTTCTGTTTTAAAAAATTTGTTTTCAAAAATATTTATTATCCATAACTTCTCCTACAAATTGTTATCGAAATAAATAAATAAATTTAAAAACACAATTTCATCTTTATTGCCTACTGTAAACTATAGGGGGCAGACAATTAAATTTAAAATTATAAAATGCTGAGTTTCAAGTTTCAATATTTTATGGGGTTCTCCTGCCAAATTAAAACCAAAAATTTGCTGTAATGAGCTGAAAAGAATTTCTGAATAAAAATTATTTCGTATGCGGTTTCATATTATCAGAAGCACACAAATAACGAAGAATTTTTAAAATTATTATTTTAGAATTGATTAAATTGATTTTACAACAGCTGCAACCTTTTTTTTATTCAGAATCAGAATATTTCAAAATTGAATTTTAAATAATTTTTGTTTTTATTTTTAAAATTTGAAATATTTTCAATTTAAATATTTCGCTTATCTGTGGTTTTTAGTCTTTCGTGATGAAAGAATTTTTCTCTCCTTATGAATATCAAGTAAACCTCGTTAGCATAATAAAATTCGCTTTTATTACAAGTCCTTTAATTGCGTTCAAGTGGGTTAATAAATGTTTATTAATAATTTTATTACATTTTAAATACAAACAATAATTTTTTTATTATTATTAGCCAATAAATAAACTCATGGCATTAAAGGCAACAAGAGCAAGAGGGAGAACGGAAGTGGGAGACTATTTCAAGTGATTTAACATTTTATTGCTGTTGCTGCAACAGTTGTTTCGTACGATGCAGTTGATAAAATGGTTCGATATGTTTACGACAATATTTCGCCACCTAATTGTACTTTATGGTGGTATTTTCTGTTTTAATTTTTGGTAAACAGTTTTCATTTTCTAGTAATAATAGTGTGGTTATCTCTGAAATAGAATTTTTAAAATTTTTTATTTTCAACATTATTTTGTGGAAGCATTCTAAAAACGATAAAAGTTATCGCGTGATGCTTAGTGATGGCTACAATTTATTGAACCGAATATTCAAATTAAATTTTTACGTAAATAAACTGTTTTTCTGTCAGAAGCAATTCATTGTTCAGCAATAAATTTGAAATTCTACGCAAGACTACCTCCTTCTTTAATGAAAACGTTTTTCATTAATCATTTTAAGCAGTAAATAAATTTTGTGGAACTGTCGAAATATGGCCATGACTCAAAGCAAGTCTTCTAACTTTATAGGAAACAGGTACGAACAGCGTTTTACTTATAAATGGTAGATAACGTTTTATACTTTCCGCAGGGTAAATGATTCAATACGACTCTTCTCCATGGAAAACCCATAAATGTGTGTTATCAGTCAATTATCGATTCTGTTCTGTTCATTAAAGCACACACATTTATAGTGCCGAGTTGGTAGTGACAACCAGACCAAAGTGCTATTCACAAACGAATAGAAATGTTACTTTAAGGGATATGTTAGGAATTTTACTAGGGTACGGCAAAAAAGACTTGCTATTGGACAGCTCTGACGTATTTAAATGTTTATGTCAGTTTGTTAGTTTACCAAACGTTCAGTACTCAGTCTACTAAGATTGAAATCACGTGTATGCAAACTTATGACAAAACAAGCATTGCTTCACTGCAATAGCGGTGTCTAGTAGAAAGTGTGAAAGTAGCGTTGCCATAGTCTAATAGGTATTGTGTTGGATTATTAGACATGAGACCTTGGTTCAAACCTCAGGTCAGACATCTCCAACAAAAAGGAAGTATGAAGAATATTTTCTCGGCGCCTACCTCTCAACAGATTTCTGGAAAAAACTCTGAAAATAAATAAAAAATTGCCATGAAAAAAATTTCTGAAAAATCTGTAGTTCGGAGTCGACTTTAAATGGTAGGTCCCGCCACTCATGTATAAAACGAATCCACACAACATAAATGGTATGTGTATAGCTGTTCTGTAGATGGATGTGTGGGATAACCAGAAGTACTTAAATTACAGTATGCATGTTGAAGCTGTGAGAGTTGAGTTAATTTTAAGAACCTCTGAGGCGAAGTCTGCTGTGTCTAGCACCTTGTCGTACTTCGATGATTTAGTGATATCGGTTTCGAACAGACAGGCTATACGAATATTAATGCGTTGAATAATGGAATTGACAGTTTATACCCAAGGTCGTTCTTTTAATTGCCGCCTCATCTACAAAATGCTTCTCGCTTTCGAATCTCTTTTGATATACAGTTGGATGGATATTACTGGAAATCTTTTTCGCAATTCTTGGGCTTGTCAATAGTCGCCTTATTATTTATACCAATGTGAAGTACAGTCGTTCGTATTTACTAAACGGTTGATTTGGCACTTTGCCAGTCTAGCATAGGTTAGTTTCACTTGACATCTCTTTTCAATAAGTCATCAAATACCGTTTGAAATTCAAGCTTGAAATTTTTGGATCGTCGTAGAAGTTCTATGTTGCATTAAGCATTGGTGTCTTACCTTTTAGATTCAATTCATGATATCATGGGAGGAAGTAGTGATAAAAATCGATTTTAATTTTTAAATTTTAGACATATCCAGTATAAAATAATCAAACAAATTTATTGAATCAAATTTAATTTCACTTGAATAACAAAGAATAATTTTTATCTCTTTTCAGATCATATTCCCCAGTGAGAAAGAACTGCAGTAAGTATTTGGAAACTTCCCAATGTTGCTAAAATGTTTTTCCAATTTATTAAATGAAACAAAATCGTGCATTGTCCCCCAAAGTTAGCAATGAATTCATGGAAATATAGCAACAAGATTCACAACTCTTTCGCAAAGTTATTTGGTTCATTGAAACTTAAAAAAAGAGAGGAAATGTAACGCAAAACAAAATTTCCTGAAAACTTTTAAACCCCTGAAAACAGGTACATTTTCTACTTAAACTTTCAATACTGAAAATGTATTTATTTCAACAAACCTAAAACAATAACAACAAAAGTTTATTGAAAACATTTAAACAATTGTTCGCAATGATAACTCATTGAAGATAAATTGTAAATAAATTGCCGCAAAAAACCAATCATAATTGCGGAACCATTATTCCATTAGTTTTCCAACGTAAGTATAATTATTGTTAAAAATAAAACAAAATTCGTAATAATTTTAGTTTTCCTTTTTCTCTTGAATAGCTCTGTTGTCGTTTGAACATGAAACCCATACCGCACATACACATCCATATGTACATAAGTATGCGGCTATAACCACATTTACAAATGAAAAATAAAATGAAAAAAAATTTTTCCGCATTGCATCATCATTAATCCTCTTTTGTTGCTATGATGTCTTAGTAAACAAATATAAGAGGGGTAGTGAAAATAAATCCATTATTTTTATATGAAATGGAAAATTCCTCTACTTAAGCTTAAATCTGAACAATTTTGTTCAATAAGTTGCTTTCATTTGGAAGTTATTGAAGGAATACCATGGCTATCAATTATCAATTGGCAAAGAAAACCCATTATGGCATGGGCTTCTAAGATTCCGTATTTTTTTTTAACAACCGGGTACAGTTTGTAACCAAACATTTAGAAAAACTGCTTAAAATTTTTCAAGCATTCTGGCACACATACAGCCACAAACGGTTCACTTTAAATTTGTGTGGCCTTACAGCTCCTAGCCTATTAGACAAATCCGGCTGGTTGTTTATTTTATTTACTCAGATTACTTCAGATTGATTTTTTGCCATTCTAAGCCCTAAATCATACCAATCCCAGAACACTCACAGCGACATTAATGACTGTCCCTCCTCGCAGTGTAACGGCATGGTTTAGTGTCTGTAGAATTGCTACAATCACTACGTCGAGGCTTGACATCCAGCACAACATACTTACTTACTTACATAATTGGCGATTGCAACCTAGTTACATACATACATAATTGGTCATTAGAACCCTTGAGTTAGGATTACGACCTAGGTTCTCACAGCACTTCTGCTTTTTGTGTTAATTTTATACATGAGTGGAGGGAACTACAGTTTAAAGTCGACCCCGAATGGCAGATTTTCTGAAAAACGTTTACTGGCAAATTTGTTTACTCTCGGAGCTTTTGCCAGAAATCTGTTGAGAGGAAGACGCTGAAGTAATATTTTTTTTATATCTCGCTTTGTTGGAGATGTCTGATGTGGGGTTTGAACCGAAGCCTCACGTCTAATAAGCCAATACACTATCTAAATAGACTACGGCGAACTTAAGTTATGTGTGTTAATTTTATTTCTAAGTGGCGGGTCGTATAGTTTAACGTCGACCACGAACTACAGATTTAAGTAAGTTTTCTGGCAATTTTATGTACTCTCAGGACATTACCAGAAGACTGCTGACGGCAAGTCCTCAAAAGAAAAATCTTTACCTTTTGGAAGTCATAAGGTTCCTCCAATTTCTTATTCGGCTTCCTTTTTTCGTTAACCCTGTTCTAGTATCAATAACGTTGTCTATTTAAACAATTGATCAGCCTCTCATGGCAGTTTCTAGAATAATAGAGTTGCCATCTGCCGTTAACTCTTTGAATATGCACCCCCTACCCTACTCTCGTCCAAGAGATGATTCTTTCCAACGTTTTTATGATATTCGCTAAAAATGATATACTCTTTTGGAGTTTAGACAAGTTCAGCGTGGATTAATTGAGAAAAAAGGAAAGCCTCTTAACTTAATAATCATGATTGACTCATGACTCTTAATTCTTAATAACCATAATGAAGAAATTTTTGTCTTTTCCTGTATTCTAACCTGAGACCCCTGAAGTTTAATTCGTGAATTTTATTGCAACAGTACTCGCCACAACTCGTAGCATAGAAAATAATACATTTCTTTTTGCAAGACCTGATATACATATCACAACAACAATGGCAATATAAATAATTGCAATAGCAATTGAAAAATTGTAACAACATTGTTGTGAATTGTGCCTCTAAAATTTGAGACCACACGGTCTGGTCTACAAATGTAATCGGAATTGAACGGAATTAATGAACATGAACTTAATAAAGTAAGGAACTTAAAGCCAATTCAGCCTGACTTAAGCATGAGCTACGTGTAGCACAAGTCAAAATCAAGAAAAACACTTTTTAAAAGACAGAAAATATTATTCAAAGAATAATTCGTTTGAGAAAGACCCTGTGTAATCTTGTATTTAAAAATATTCACTTGAATTAATTAATTTTTGTATAATTCGATTGCATACCAAATAATTTTTTTCCATTATTCTTAAACGATTGCATCTCTGTTCACACATGCATTTCTATGGTAGGGTATTCCATTAGTTAACCTAACCGTTCATTTAAAATTCTTAATTTTTTTGCTCGCATTTTTAAAAAAATTTCAACCGCAAAACAACAGCAGTGCCGGTAGACAAATAAAATGTTTAGCAAATGACAACAACAGCTGACAGTCAGCAACATGAACGAAAATAAAGTCAAAGAACTGAGCAACAAAAGTGTTTTTACACTTATATTTACGTTGACAATAATAAATATATACGAGTATATACGTTAATTTGTCTCTTAGTGTCTCTTTTTGTTTTGTTGGGTTTCTTTGGCTTTTAGAATGCAACGATCTAATGAAAAGAAATTGTTGCCTGGTGTAATAGACATACCATAATTGTAGAAGAAAACAGAACGAAATAAAAAAAAAACAATAAGAAACTTATGGTCGATCGGTAAGGATCGACTAAATGAAACGCTACTTTACAAAGTATCTTGTAATATAACATCAAAGGGTCTGCGATTTAATTTCTAGAAAAATGGACTGAAATTCAGGAACTACAAAGCTGCGTTCTACAAAAAATTAGTCACTAGAACGAAAACCGGTCTAGACATTGACAAACCAGTCTGCTAGTGGCTTGTTGCCTACAACACTTTGGTCCCTATGCTAAGAAGAGTAATGCCTCTCTAATTCATCCACCCAGTACAGTTTTCTTTTACTTTTTTCCAATCACTTTAGAGTATTCACCAAGTGAACATTAGAAGCTCTGGTAGTGAACATCTTTAAAAAATTCCACAATTTAATTGGAAAAACTAGCAAAATTTTAATTGTGGCGCTATTTATGGGTCTATTTTTATTGGTTAAAGATTCCAAACGATTTTTCTTAGCATAATTTCGAGCATCAATTTCAATTTATTGTTGCCATAGTTAGTAGGTAGACTTGAGACCGTGGTTGAAACTCTGGCTCAGACATCTCGAACAAAACGAAAATATTGCTTTCATCAACTTTATCTGAGCAGTCTTCTGGTAAAAACTTTGAATGGAAAAGAAAATTGCCATGAAAGGTTTCTCAAATTCTGTCGTTCGAAGTAGATATTAAACAATAGCTTCCGCCACTCATGGATAAAGTTAACCCGAGTATTGTGAGAAGCTAGATTGAAATTCCGATTAAAGTGTTGTAATAACCAGTTAAAAACAAAACTTCCTTGGTCCATAGATAGAAAATTCATGAAAATTTTGTCATTCAAAATTTTTTAAGATAGTACGTTTCCATCTGAAATGGACTAATGTGATGTGCTTCCATACTTTCTTGCCTACGATGATCCTCTTGACCCATCGATGTACATTTAATATAAAGTGCTCTGTGTCCCTCTTCTTTGTAAACCTAAGCCTCATATCATAAAAATGAAGTTTGTAATGGAAAAAGTTATTTTATAAAAGGTCCGCCAAATAACTTTTTTTTTGAAAATGCTTTAAAAAAACTACTGCATATTTTCTCAAATTTCTTTTTTCATTTGAAAGTACAATCCTTCAAATGGCTGCCTCGGCTGGCCATGCAGTAGCCTACACGATTGGTCCAATTTTTAAGCACATTATCGATTGCGTGCAGCTGTATTTCACCAATGGCTTCACGAATATTGTCTTTTAAAGCGTCAATTGTCTCTGGCTTGTCGGCGTAATACTTATCTTTGACGGCACCCCACAAATAATAATCCAACGGTGTCAAATGGCAGCTCCGATGTGGCCAAACGACATCAGCTCTGAGGCTGATAATGCGATCTTCAAAAACAGGGCGCAAAACATTGAGTGTGGCTTCGGCTGTGTGGCACGTAGCGCCGTCCTGTGAAACCAAATGTTGCTAATATCCTCCTCTTCAATTTTTGTGAACAAAAATTCGTTCAACATGGCCCGATAACGATCGCCATTCACTGTAACGGCCGCTGCTTGCTCATTTTCGAAGAAAAATTGCCCAATTATGCCTCTGGACCAAAATCCGCACCAAACAGTGACTTGTTTTGGGTGCGTCGGCTTTTCAATGTATGCGTGCGGGTTTTCTGTACCCCAAATGCGACAATTTTGCCACTTAGCGAAGCGAAAACGCACTGGATGGTCCATATTCGTTCAGCGGAAGGATAAAACTAATTATCTGTCAAATCAGATTATACTGTATTTAGCAAAAATAAATTAATGTCACACCCGATGCAGTATTGCATTATGAAATGTATGGTGAAGTCTGTGTCTTACAAACTAAACTGACTGTATGTGTTGACTTTGGCGAAATCACACCCGTTACATAATTATGACATTAAAACTCTTAACGCAAATAGCCGCAGCCCATAACAACACGTAACAAAACTGACTCCATAATGAAAAAATTTTTTATTTTTATTTTGAATGTATTTAACAGAAATAGTGTGGATCCAGAGGTCTGCACTATAAATGATTATCAACTTCATTACAAACCCAATACACCCCCAACCGTATGGTAGCTTCGAGTACAAGAATGTAAGCAGACAAGCAAATATTTAATGATTCTACACTTGACAATGCAACTACAATACACGTTTTATTGTTATTGTTGTTGCCATTATAATCGTGAGTGATGTTATTGTTTTTAGCACGACTGTATGTGGTTTCTATATTTGCATTTGCATAAACAGCGAAACAAAATTATGCTGAAAACAGCAAAAAAAATTCCAAAGCGCCAAGCATACATGTTGCCCCTATGTCTGGCTGCCGGCCTGTCTGTCTGTCTGTTTTCATGTAATATTCATTGTATTTTCTGCTTTTATTTTATTTTTTTTTTGGTATTTGATTTATACAGTCAAGTCAGCCTTTCAGACAGTCATTCATTTGCAATTTGATTTGATTTATTTCGGGGAATTTATTTTTTATTTTTTGTTGTTGTTTAAAAATTTAGATTTCTATGCTAAATTTATTTCGCAAGAACAATTGAAATATTCAGTAATGCATAGAAATAAAATTTTGTGAATGCAATCGGAATTATTATAATTTCGCTTCCTCTATGCTTTATGCATGCTGTGCATAAAATGTATTCATATGCCAAGTAAAACTGAATTGAATTTAACAAAGAAATCAATAACCTGAGATTACTGGTCAGGTGATTAAAGTAAATACCCTTGGAGGTGTAATGCCAAGTGCTTGGCATTAGTGGAGTAGTACATGAAGCATCTCTTACGTCAAATAAAAGAAAAATTGTAGTCAATGAATCATTATGCGTCTGATATGTAGTAATCTGAATAGCAAGCTTCTCTCTCTTCTCCTAGACACTAGTACTACAAGAATTGACAATTAAAACAGATAATCTCCTGACAAGATCTGTAACAGAATCAAAGAAGAGTATTAGCATCTTGAATGCGGTATAAGATACCTTTTATTCTTATTGCAGCATTTTAGAAGACCCCCTCCTTTGAATATTATGTGACTGAACTGAGCACTGTACAATCCCTAAACGTCAATCTGTTGTCCAAAGTAAAATGATCGATTTTACGATATTTTAGCAAGTAAATATGGCCTAAAGTACAATGACGACAAAACTCAATCACGAAATCTAAATACGGAACATGCAGTACCATCTACTTACTCTACATATCCAAAATATCGTTACAGACTTCAGCTACTATTGGCTGAAATGTTTCAATCATTCGGATAGTTTATGATTACCTAGATTCTAATTGTAGTTACCGTATTCTAGTGGGTTGTGTGTTGGTTTATTAGACATGAGGCCTCAAACCGCAGGTCAGGCAGTTCCAAATAAACGAAATATGAAAAAATATTTCTCTGGCGACTTCTTCTCAACAGATTTCTGGCAAAAACTCGAAGAGTAATTAAAATTGCCATGAAACAGTTTCTCAAAAATCTGTCGTTCGGAGTCGACTTTATAAAATTAACACACACAACATAAGTGATGTATTATGTGTATTCGATTTTATACATGAGTGGCGGGTGCTACAGTTTGAAGTTGACTCCGAACGACAAATTTTTGAGAAAATTTTCACTTTGTCAGAAATCAGCTGAGAGATTTGTTCATGTTTCGTTTTGTTGGATATGTCAGACCTAGCATTTGAAACGTGGCATCAAGCTAAATACGCCAAAACACTACCATTACACACTGCCTATGCGACTTGATGTACATACTCCCTTGGGCTTTAATGACCGCTTTATTGTCAGTAAACATGAGTGTATCTCCACTTGATATACTTTAATACTGAATGCGAACAGCAGCTGTCTTTGTAGCCATTAATGCAGACTGAATAGTATCCGATTAATTCAAGGGACAATATACAACTAAATTGTACTTAAAAGATTCCACATTTGGTGTTGTGCCTGATATGGAACCATCTGTGAACACTTGGATCACATTCTCTGTGGTGCGAAGACATTTGTCATTACAAAACTTCAGTCAGGACAAATGAGGGGCTTCTACATAGCCAAACTACAAAATATTCGGTGCCCCTTATGGTGTTAATTGAAAAGCATTTCAGAGAATGAATCTTAACTAACACACAGGATATTGATATGCATGCTTCGTAGATAAGTTTGCAATTAAATGAACAACGTGTGACTGTTCAGCAAAGCTTTCCAAGAAATTTAACAGGAAATTTGTCTAATGAAACATTATGCCCTCTACTCTACTCTATTAATACATTATTTAGCATTAAACTTTCACACTGTTAATGACTTAATTTTTGTATGTTAAATGCTTAAATTTGTTCTATTCAAGGCAAACGTATGTATGTATTTGGATCATGTATTCATATGGCTGTTAAGCGTATGAGAATAGAAGAATTTCATTTAATTTCGTTTGTATATCTTTTGTAATTTATCTAAATGTCTATTATGCACACACACACACACAAACACATCCTTTGATCCTTTTCAGGTCTTCATTAAATGTGTATGTCGGATATTAACATATGCATGAGTGAATGATTTCTTATGATTTATTCACAAAGAAAATATAGTTTTTCATACGTATTTCACAGAAATTCAATGGCATGTTTAAGATGGCAACGAAATAAAATAGCAAATGGACAGCCAGACAAACTGATTGAGTTTGTAAAATCAAGACATTCATGCATAAGGTATGCATGTGTAAGGTAAAGACAAAAATAAATTCAATTGAAACGGCTCAGAAGGTGTACAAGTCATTCATTTGCTTAAATTCAATTCAATTCCATGTTTAAAAAATAGTCAATTGCACTCGCACTGGCACACACACACACGCTCACACACATTTCCTGACATTTACTCTCTGCTCTACGGGTCATTGAAATTCCTTAAGAAATTCTTTTTCAAGCAAGTATTTCCGTAAATTAATTTAAATTAATTGAATTGCCAACAGCATACTTCACATGCCATATGATGTTCATTGCAAATATTTTAATTTTTTCTTTTTCGTTGAGTTCATTTCATTCCAACTGGTCTTATGAAATATTTCAAGTCAACACCTCCATCATCAGGTTACAATAAATATGCGAGTATTCTGATGATTAATTTGATTGTGATGAAATGATGCGCAATTAATCATTTTTAACAGCATAGTATTGGTCACCACATTCTTTTTAACACTTTCAACATTTTGTTTTCCTTTTGCTGGCTACGGATGAAAATATTTATGAAGAAAATTCAAATTTTAAAGAAAATATAAATAATTTTGACAATTTGAAAAATGATCCACGAAAAGTTATGACATTTTCGAAAATTTTGTATTGGAAATTTTGTTTTTGTTTATTATTGGCAGCTTCGGAGAAAGAGATTCGTTGGCTTTTTTAAGGACTCTGGTTTAAGTATTTTAATAAATTGATTTATTAATTTATTATATTTTTAGAACTTTTATTTGCTTGGAGAAATTGCAATGCATTGCTTAGGAATAGAAGAAATATGTTTTTTTTTTTTGTGACCAGTGCCATAGTCTAGTAGATAGTATGTTGGCTTATTAGACGTAAGGCTTGTTAGACGTAAGGCTTATTAGACGTAAGGCCACGGTTCAAATCGGGGGTCAGACATCTGCAACAAAACGAAGTATTTCTTAGGCAAATGCCTCTCAGCAGATTTCTGCCATGAAAAGTTTCTCAAAAAATCTGCCGTTCGGAGTCGACTTTAAACTGTAGCTCCCGCCACTCCTGTATAAAATTACCAAACACAACATAAGTGGCGTGGGAAGCTAGGTTGTAACTTTAACTGAAGGGTTGTAATGTATGTATGTATGACCAGTGTATACATCTCCGGCACTTTTATTTCAAGAATTGCTTTTTTAGTAATAATTCTCACACTCTTTTTTCTGTTGTGAGTAATCACATATAATGTGAGTCAAACAAGCACGCAATCACAAACACCCAGAGCCTCTAATGAAAATCGAACCCATGGCCTCGGCATTTGAACTTTGCCACACTACCAACTAGACTAATGGTAACCACCAATTATGGAAACCCATCAATATATTCAAAACAATTGAGTTACAGATGTCCTTTTCTAACTACAAGTAGGTGACTGAAGCTTCGAAAGTAACGAGGATAACTTCTCGTATATATATATAATTTCTTGGCTACACTTTCAAAAATCTCATCTATTTTAGGATCGCCTTTCAAATATTTATAGACATTTCTGCAAGTCACTTCTTACAACCTACGAAAATATTCGTTGATTTCATGCCTTTTCTAGATCGGGGACTTTTTACAACTATGAACAGATAATTGACTGTTTTATTTGGACTTCCAAACTGACGAACATCACCGACCCTTCTGTTCTTCTCTACGAATGCCGGAGATATCTGGGGAAAATAAAGAATTAGTCAGAGATAACTATGAGTTCCAGGCGATAAGGTTATCGTTGCAAATTGCTGATGGTGGACTGGCCAGGGCTGGTATAGAAATCAAAACCTTCAACATGTTGTACAGGATATACACATAACCACAGAAGTATACATACGGATAACAAATTTCAGAAATTTTTTTAACTAATACGTTTTCGTTGAAAATATTTATAATTGTCTGACATCTTTCTTCGATTTTAAGACGGTCTTTTGCTTTGGTTTAGAAATTTGTGAAATTTGTAAATCGGATGCATACCTTTGTGGGCCTGCGCAGGGAAATATATCACGCTAGCTTGACTTTGAAATTTATACCAGAGTATATCCAATATGAGCAAATTATTTAATCTTTCATGTATTTTGTTATTTTTTCGATTTTTTTTTTTTTTTGGGCTAAGCATCTCTGTCTCGTTGTGGTAAAGAAATTTTCTTCCAATCCAATCAATACGTGTGTTGAAGACGAATAAATTTTCTTAATGCTTTCTAAAATTTTAAAGGTTTCGGTGAACCTACACCTTGCAAACCTATACCTACACATTATAAAACAAGCCAGTATATTATCACAGACGTTGTTTTTAGTAAGCCGTCGTAGTGTAGTAGATAGTGTGCTGACTTATTAGACATGAGGTCACGGTTCAAATCGCGGATCAGACATCTCCAACAAAGCGAAATATTTCTCAGGCGACTGCCTCTCAGTAGATTTCTGGTAAGAACTCTTAGAGTAAATAAAATTGCCATGAAAACTTTTTCAAAAATCAAAACTATAGGTCACGTCACTTGTGGATAAAATTAACACACAACATAAATGATGTGAGAAGCTAAGTTGTAATCCTGACTGAAGGATTGTAATGACCAATTATGTTATCTACCTGAGATTACTGAACATGAAAAGCAACTCCTGGGAATACTATGCGATTATGGGTCAGTTGAAAATCAGACTTGTGGGAACAATGTCCGATTTGCCAGCACGCAACACGGCACATCTATTCAATTGTGCAGAGACATGCATCAACCTTAGGTCTGAAGTGCCAGAAAATTTTGAGCATTAGCAGATATCATAGCCTTGAACCTTAAAGTCGCCGTAGTCTAGTAGGTAGTGTGTTGGCTTATTAGACGTAAAGCCAGGGTTCGAGCCCCAGGCCAGACATAAAAAATACAAAAAGTATTTCTTCGGCGAGTTTCTCTCAGCAGATTTCTGGCAAAAACTCTGAGAGTAAATAAAATTGTCATAAAAAGTTTCTCAAAAATCTGTCGTTCGGTATCGACTTTAAACTGTAGGCCACTCATGTATAAAATTAACACACACAACATGAGTGGTGTGAGAAGCTAGGCTGTAATCCTGACTGAAGGGTTGAAATGGCCAATTATGTTTTCTACCTCAGATTACTGAACATGAGAAGCAACTTCGTTTTGGATACTGTGCGCATATTGATCCAGTATAAAACCAGACTCGTGGGAGCAATGTCCGATATGCCACGGCACATCTGCTCAATTGTGCAGAGAGATGTACCAACATAAGACCTAAAAGACGAGGCAGAAAATATTCAGCAATTGCAGACATTATTGCCTTGTACCGAGCCAGTTGATTCAAATTTCCCGATATGCCTTCTTATTTCAGTTCCATTAAAAGATTTTAGCACACAAAACCATGCATAAATGTGCGAAACCTGTTTGCAATATAAAAAAAAACGCCTGAACTTGGCAGACCTTTTATTATTTTTATAATAAAATTGTTTTTTTTTTATACAAAAATGTTATATGTTTTAAGAATATTTTTCGCATTTCAATTTTTATTTCTCAAATTAACACTCCATTGCTTAAGTGTATTTCAATTTTTCTTTTCTTTTTTTTTGCATTTTGCTGCCCGCCTTGTTTTATTTCCCATTTTTTGTTACATTGAAGACTCCTGTTGTTTGATGGATCTGCTAGAAACTGAAACGTTGAATTAATGTCAGAATCAACGGAACGTAATTGACGTCTTTATGTCTCGCTGGGTAATTAAATTGGCATTGAAATGTAAACGGATTTGAAGCGATACACAAGGTCCGAAAGAGAGCTGAAATGAAATCACAGGCGAAACATTTTTATAGGACGGGTTTGTTAAATATTTAATTGCTGTATTGTTTAATAACTTTAAAAAAAACTTTTGTTTTTTATTTGCATATAAATTAAATGAAGTATTTTGTTTAATAATTGAGGGTGTAATGTTTTCTTTTCTTCTTTTTTAATTTTATTTTAATCATATTCTAATAAGTTATTTCGAGGAATATTTTTTTTGTACTTCGCCTTTCAATCGTTTGGTTCATTTCACTTCATTTACATGCTGTTGCTATATACACAGACACAGAATTGTTTGAAATTCAATTCAAATTTTCATTCTTAATTTCGATAGAAAACAATTTGAAAGAATGTGATGAATGAATGAACTTAAACATACACACACGTGGGTTATAAAAATAGCAACAACGTTAGTATGTATAATATGATGACTGAAACTATTAATTGCTTCCTGGCAGTCATAAAGTATTTAATTACAGCACACACTGGCAAAGTGTTTTATAATGGTCGTAATGATTATAATTTACATGATAATAAAATAAATAAAAAAGCGACGAGTACTTAAAATCATTTACTATGAAGATAAAATGTTTGTAATAAATTATAATTAACAAGAGATTTAGTTTAGCATGTTCATTAAATTCTGTTTTCATTTTTCAATATATTTTAAATAAAAGGCCGACTTAATTAAAACAAAAAATTAATTAAAATTTCTTTTTGTATATAATAAAATGCCGTAAAAAAACCTTAATTTCATCCGATATTTTTATTATTTATGTCACCTATAGACGATCGAAAAAGGAATACAGTTTGCACACTTAAGGTACATGATCAGAGGTTATTACGACGTCCTACAGTTTAAAGTCGACTCCGAACGACAGATTTTTTGGAGAAACTTTTCATGGCAATTTCATTTCATTCACACAGTTTTTGACAGAAATCTGCTGAGAGAGATTTGTTGGAGATATCTGACCTGGGGTTTTAACCTCACGTCTAATAGGCCAACACACTACCTACTAGACATTTCCGTAGCATCCACAATGAAGGGTATGAAGTCTGGAAGTCAAAATGGTAGCTTCTTATATTCCTCCGAATATGCCGGAAAGAAGGACTGTAATTAGTAAGGTGGTGAGGATGAAAATCTGCCTGTAGCAATTGTTTGAGGACATCACATCACATTATGCGACGGCACTGGCATAATACTTTTCTCCTGAATGCACCGAACTGGTGCTATTTAAGCACCCAGTCGAAGTACACAACATATTGTTTTGTGACCTTTGTAAACACTCCCTCACTCCCATGTGGTATATCAATAACGGGTTGGCATAATTGAATCTGGATATTTCGTTTGCCTTATACTTTGATAGGATTATATCCGTTGATTTACTGCATGTCGTGGCCGCTAACACTTTTTCCTTTCTTTTTCTCGTTCACCTGGACATAGGTAAAGTGTGTCCGGAGAAGTACAGCAGGTTAGAAAACAATCCTCAAAATCTTGGTTTACCGGACAGATGGAATGATTCTATCTTCGGCATCAATTATACACAGGCTCAGTTGAAATTCTATAATTCTTTAATAACGTCGACTTAGCACATTGCACAACCAGTTATGTGAGACCACCTACGGTTTATTTAATATCATGCTGCTGTTTCCAATTTGAAAAAATTTTCCTTGTAGGAGCCCATATTTCGCCTCTATCGTCCTCAAAATATCTCCAAGCCCTTTCGTGCCAGTTCGTCCGCTCTATAGTTTCCTTCTATGCCTCAGTGGCCCTGAACCCAGTAAATGCTGGTGTTGTATACTGTGTAGAGAGTCTATGTAACTCCTGAGGCTCTTTGATTTTACAAGGTGAGATCCCAGCGCTTTGATTGCTGCTTGACTGTCCATACATCTGATCAAATTTGCAGGAGATATGATCTTAGCTTCAATCATACGTGCAGCTTGTTCATTAGCAAAAAATCTTCGCCTGAGAGAGCCTAGTCTACATAGGTAATCGGTATGACTTGTTCAGTGCCCGCTTATCGGAAAAAATCTCAGATCCAATTCCACATTCCATTTTTAAGCCATCGGTGAAGATCGTCATATCACCGTCACCGATAACTGCTTCCGCAAAACAATCATTCTGTGTGTGAGTGTAAGTTCTGTATGTTCGTGCGATAAAGTCTCTGTTACCATGCAGTTCCATGTAGTAAAATCCGGGTAATCCGTTTGTACTTCATGCAATATTGAAGCGTGCTGCACTGTATATGGTCAAAACATATTTGAGAACTTAAGCCGCAATGCAGTTCAAGCTGCCATGTTTTGGGGGAAGATGGCTTGCAAAGAGCTTAGAGTGCAGCGTGTCCTTCAGAGCAATAGTGATGCCCAAGCATGCCAACCAGTAGACTTTGATGTGGATTTAATATTCTGTGATTTAATTCTCCAGAAAACTGCTGATGTTTAAAAACACGAGTTTTGCAACGGCAAACTAACAAAGAGAATGAAACCTACATGCCATGATTGATGACCTATTAATGTCAATATTATCGGTCTCCATAAAAGTATCACTCATTAAATGAATGGCATTTTAACGACTCTCCCGATGTGAGAGTCAGTCATTTTATATTTAAAAAGTGAGTCAAAGAAACTTAAAAAGATACCAACAGTCTCACTCAATGCGATTAAAATAAATCTGAAATGAGTAGAGAGATTTCAATTATGCCCTTCCAAAAAAGCAGGCGTGAGAGTTAAAATTTACAAAAAGGAAGGAAATAAAAAAAACTGATTTTTTTTATAAATAAATACATGGCGCTGATAATGTATTTACGCATACATATGTACATACAATGTAAACAAATACGCTACTGAAGTAATTACAATATTTCATGCAATTCATGGGAAAAGAGAATCAAAGTAATGAGAGATTACAACAATGTAATTTAATTGTATTTTTATATAGTATCTACGAGTATGTAAATTAATTTTTGTTAAATTTACATTTTTAATGATACAATTTTGTAATGAATGAACGAAAAAATTGTACTTTTTCCACAATTGGATTCATACATAAAAGAAAGAAAAAAAAATCAAAAGAAATGAAAAACAATCTCAGCAAAGCTTCCTGTTTGAAATCAATTTTTTCTGTTTTTTTTGCCATTTACTTTCCAATAATTGATGACAATCATAATAATGATGGGGCGATAATGTTCATGATGATTACTCTTGTATCGTACTTTAGCAAGCGAAAGTATATTTTCCATGCCATTGAATATAAATTTCCATTAACGCCTCCACTCTACCTCGTGTTTTTGTTGCATAGAAACAAAAGAAACATTTCTTCCCTCCTTTACTGTTGAATTATTTTGTATTACAATTCCCTGGCCTTGGGGGCATTCAAAACTGAGAAAAAAAATTCACAAAAAAATAAGGAATTTCAAAAGAATTTCTTTTTTTTAAACAACGAAAGAAATTCTTATTGTTTCATGCTGTAATCCATCCAAATACTCAAACGAATCCTATTGTATTCTGTCAATAAATGGTTTTTTAATTACTTTTGCTTCAGGCAGTAGAGGGTGAGTATGTATTAAAACGCGTTTCTTATTCGCTTTCATCATATTCAGGATGACTTTGAATATGTCGTTTAGAAAAAAACGAAAGAAATTTTTAAGGGATGCTTTTGTAGGACGATAAAGTGAAAAAAAATTAAGTTTTCTTTCAATAAAAGGTTTCAAATCGAACCTAAATTTGGGATACTTCAGTCAAAAAATGTTTTGTTAGTTAAAAATTTGATTGAAGAGTAGATAACTTAATAAGAGAGGACCAATTAATAAATAAAGGATGACTTTGTAAATTCGAAATAAATACGCAAAATTTTGTGAAAGTTAATGAAATACGTAGATGCATAACATACATAATTGGTCATTACAACCCTTTAGCTAGCATTACAACCTAGCTTCTCACACCACTTATGTTGTGTGTGTTAGTTTTATAACAGAGTGGTGGGTTTAAATCGATCCAAAAGATCGATTTTTTGAGAATTTTTTACGGCAATTTTTTTATTTATTCTGCGAGAGAAAATCGCCGAAGAAATATTTTTTCATATTTCAGTTTTGCTGGAAATATATGACCTGAGATTTGAACCGCGGCCTCATGTCTAATAAGCCAACACACTACCTCGTAGACTACGTCGACTTCGTATACAAGTGAATGAAATATTAATTTTTAAATGTTGCCCGAGGCTACCCCGTCAATGGTCCATCGGTGGCATCTAATTCTGGAGTAAATTTTCTAAGATCTCATCAAAGGTAACTTTTGTATTGCTTTTCTTGGCTGGAATCACCAGTCTTTTCCTGCCTATACAATAAGCAATTTAACTGGGATCAAGTAGAGTGACTTCGACGGTCGGTGGACTGCGGCAAAATGTGGTATTTATTGCTCACCTAACTTGTCTCTCAACATACTCTATATACCATGAACATCTGACAGGCAGGTAAAGTTTATAGCACGTCCTGCCGAACATATTCCATTTCACTTATTTTTGGGCAAATCAAAAAATAATCGCCAGTCATCACATGAATCTTCGCCCGAAAACTTCCAAAATATAAAAATATCCGACTACTGGGTGAGGTATGTATATCACGAAAAATGTAAGCTAAATATTGAAATTACATACGTACATACATAATTGGGCATTACAACCCTTCAGTCAGTATTAGGACCTAGTTTCTCACACCACTTATGCTGTGTGTGATAATTTTATACATGAGTGCCGGATCCTACAGTTTAAAGCCGAACGACAGATTTTTGAGAAACTTTTCAAGGCAATTTTTATTTGCTCTCAGAGTTTTTGCCAGAAATCTGCTGAGAGGAAGTCGCCGAAGAAATATTTTGTGTGTATTTTGTTTTGATGTCTGGCCTGGGGTTTGAACACAGGCTTTTACGTCTAATAAGACAACACACTACCCACTAGACTACGGCAACTTCAATACATTCACATTGAAATTACGAAGCATAAAATTCGAAACTCATAGGCGTTGTCTTACCAGAAATTTTCGCCATCGAAAAATCGTAGTTCAACTTAGATGGGAAGTACAGAGGATGGGATATAGCAATGCTATCTGACAGTCAGGCCACCTTTCGGACCGACTACAGGATAGCATAGCCAGGGCTAAGCAAGCTGAATCAGTATCAAAAGTAAGGAAATAGAGTCATCCACTGGTGGATGTACGAATACATAGCTGTGAGCTGGCAGATGTGTTTGCGAAGAGTTTAGCTTCCACGACTTCACAAAATTTCTACGAAGTGATAAGAGTATAGCCGTCCCGTGCCAAAGAAAGAAGAATAAAATGAGGACTCTTTTCCAGCAAAACAAATTTGAAACAAAACAAATATTTGTTGAATAATTCCAATGATTCCAATGATAGGAGTTATTCATCAGACTATCCAGAAGAAGAATAGACAGAATAAGCAGCCTCAGCCTCCATCAGCCGGGTACTGTAGATTCATGGAATACTTGGTAAAGATAGAAATCGCCACAAGCCCAATTTCTATATTTATTGATGAGAAGAATGAATCATAAGAACGAATACATCAAAGCTGTGCGGTTTTGAGGCAACTCAGAAGAAAACAGACGGGCTTATTGTTAAGTAATACTTGCTGATACCGGATGACATTCTGAAATGTGCCATAGCAATAGGAATGGGAGAAACATAATAGCGATATGCTATATAGATTGAGTTCAATACATGAGATATGGAACTGTATTCTTTCACTTCTGCACGGCTACAATAACAATTTGGGGGCTTGTTTTCCTTGAAGGCGTACGATTTAAACAGTGTATTTTTTATGATATACTGGCCGTTCTTAAGCTGCCTCTGTGTCCTCTTTCTACCATATAATGTTTGTCAAAGTATTCTTTGAGACGTATTTTGATAATCAAATTCAATGATTTGCAAACATGATTTATGCATGGTAAAATGGCAAATTATGACGATTATTTTTAGCTTTGTCACAAGTCACGAATCTTTTTTTTTATCGAAACAATTTCCACTGAAAACCAAACCATTTAAACATTATCCTCTAACACAGTGAACAACCTGGGGCTCACCAGAATTAAAAGCTCTTTAGAACGTTTGCCCAACTAACAAGCCAGGAGCTTACAATAACAAAATATTTCTTCAGTGAATTTACTTTCTAAAACAATAATAATAATAATAATTCTGTTACTTTATTTTAATAACCTATTCAGTGCATGCCACTGACAATTTATTACATTTCGAACCATTTGCGGCAGCTTCTGTAATTGTTTTGTGTTTGTGTTACAAAGAAAGCCCCATTATGTCATGCAAAGTCCCTATCGCGGTTAGACAATCTCATGCACGTTTCCATGATACAACTGTCACTCACCAATTGTGCAATTTGTTAAATGACAATAAAATATTCAAAACAGGCGTGCAGTCGGTTCTCACCTGTATGTAAAGCATCAATTGATTAATGATGATTTTCTGTTTGTATGAACAAAATAATGAACGAGAAATATAGGAATTCATTAAAAAAAGACAACAAAAATTAAATAAAACAAAGAAAACAATTTAAGATTCTAAATTAAATCACAATTCATGGAGTGTGTTCGTTCAAACATTGTCTTACGTTACCAGTGGAATAGAAAGAAAAGAATTTTTTTTATTATTTCATGAATTTTAATTAAATGGCGGTGTCATAAGAAAAAACAATTTTTGCATGCTACAAAGCGTGGCCCCTATGTTTATTATATTCTCAACACGAACAAGTTTTCTTTGTGAGATTTCATATAGCAATACTCTTTGAAATTTGTTCACCGATTAATTAAACGTTCTTTAAAAAAATTCAGTTTTTCTATGTGACAGGTTCGTAGCCGCCGTAATCTAGCTAATATAAGGCCTATTAGGCCAATAAAACGAAAAATAAGAAAATATTTCTTAAGCAGCTGCCTCTCAGCTAGTTTCTGGTAAAAACTCTGAATGATAATGAATTTTTTTCCAATATTTTCGTCGTTAACCTCGAAATACTTTTCAAAGCAATATTCTGTCTCTTCAATAAATTGTCAACAGCAAAAGCTGTCTCACTAGCTTCCTAAAATAGACATTAGTTGCCGATTTAAGTTCTTCAACGTTGGAAAATACTTTAACGGAGACTAAGAGATCTTGAGGTCTTCCTTATCTTTGGACATAATTCTCCAACTCTAATCCACTGCTCTGTCTCATTTCTGTCTCAAAGGTGATTACTTTTGAAATATTGCTGTTGCGTCAACCATCTTTGGCTATGCTTTCTGAACAAAAGGTGATGTGCAGCATTTATCAAAATGTCACATACTTGATACACCTTCAGGGGATGATCAGCGCATGTTTATAGCTTATAGTTTATAGCGCATGGTTTATAGTTTTTCTTATTCGCTTTTGGCGTGAATTCGCCTTAGAAAAAGAATACAAGCAATAGTGTTAAGTCACTAAAACTTGGCACTCAGCATTTTATTGATTAAATAAAGAAAAAACTGAAAATGGCCACGCCCATCTCGCTGTGCCCATGCTATTCAATAAATTTTTTCTCCTAAAATTGTTCGTGTCCAAGTAGAAGTATTAAAATTGTGTACATACACTTTTCAGAAAAGAACAAATGTTGAATGCCAAGTTTCAAACATTTTGTTCAGAAAGTTCTTGTCAAAAAATTGCTTTTTTACCTCCAAATGGCTAATCATGCCAACGACTACTCACGCCTACCTTACAGCATTATTCTTTGCCCTATTTATACTGCTTTACTTTACCCGGCAACTTTTCTATCGTGCTATGAATTGCTATTATTAGATTTATGACCTGTGGTTTGTTCCTTTCTCGTAAAGTCCTACGTATTTCTTTGGGTAGTCCGGAGAACCATTCGATGTTGCATTTTGCTATTGACTGTTTGTCTTGTATACACGTGTTTTATTAAGTTTGTTTTTTCTCGCGTAGTATTCCCAAAGAAAAATTAAAATCGGCTTTAATACCGAATATTAGCTTTCATTAGAAACTTTGCATCCATTATGAATTACTGGAATGATTAATTTATGAGAGCTTCAAAAGAAACAGAAAAAATAAATACAAAACCTCAATTTGTCAATGCCGCGATCAATACTATCGATAGAATAATTTTAGAACTGCCCTCGTATGCGTCACTATATGTCTTTTATGTAATATTCATTGCTTAAAATTGACATGTAATTCAAAAATTATTACAACTTCGAGTCTTTGTAAATTGTTAACAACTCTGTTTAACTGTTTTGTAAGTGTAATTTATAAAATTTATGTTTGTATTTAAAAAACAATTACAATTTTAAGGCATACATTCATACATATGTGTGGATATACATAGTTAAACCAAAAATAATTTTTCTTTTTGGATTTAAAAATATTGTTTAACACTCGAGTGCTTGATAGCATTTCCTGCTTTTATTTTTCTGAATGAAATACAAATAAATATTGTTTCTATCATTTTAATTTATTGTTAATTTTATTCTATTTTTATTTAATTTTTTCTTTTGGATTTAAATACTTTGTAAATTGTATGCAAATATTATTGTGATTTACTGTATGTATTTGAACTTATCATTTTCCGTTTTCATTTTCATTTTGATTGTAATCATTTGTTCGTTTCATTTTTTTTTAAATTTATTTGTTCTCATACGGCCATTGAAATGCCGAGATTTATTTCGTTAAATTGCTTTAATTAAAACCTCAATTAAGTCAAAACAATAATAAAAAATTTTGTTTTATTTTCTATTTTTCTACTTCTACTTCTATTTTTTTTAATTTGATTTTATTTTTTTACATTTTTTTTATATTTAGTACACACATATATGCACACCCTCATCCCCGTATTTGTTTAAACAAATAAGGGTGTCTATATAAACATCAAAAGATACAAATACTTGAATGGGAATTAAATGGAAATATTTTCTATTGATTTATCAAATGAAAATAAAACAATTTGATGATGATTAGTGGGTAAGGGCACAAGTTGACAGCGCGTTAACATAAGGAAATTACTTAATTTCACTGTGGTTCACTGCCTCTATTAATTGTTTATTTAAATTAAATCAAATTAAATTCCATACAATTTACAGAAAGATGGAGTCTCATTGGATGGAGCCTCATTTATTTCGAAGACTGCATCCACAAGAATTCATACATAATTTCTATAGAAAGTTTCAAACCCAATCCATAATCAAATCAAGGCTTTACATTACAACCCAGCACTTCCAGCCAAGCTTCTCCCACCACCCATGTTGTGTGTGTTATTTTTATACATGAGTGGCGGGATCTACAGTTTAAAATCGTCTCTGAACCACATATTTTCATGGCAATTGTACTATCAGAGTTTTTGTCAGAAATCTACTGAGATGGGTTTACAACTGAGTAATAAATTCACTTTCACAATGTGAAGTTTAAACATTCTGTTGTATAGTGTAAATGACCCTGACTCAATCCCTTTATAGCTTATATCCAGATTCAAGAACTCTTTTTTACGATCAAATTCAGGCCACTAGAATCATTATTTTGACAGCGTCTGGCTAGGTGTGGACTAATAAAACGAAAGATAGTGTTCATGACCGCTATGGTTTGTGGTTTATTCGCATCACTTGGTTTATTCGCATCCAACATAAAAATATATTTAAAGGGATGAAATCACGCGATCGCGGTGGTTAGTTCACATCATCTCAACGTGAGATAATCATGCTTCTTCCCTTGCAAAATATCCAATGTGGGATTAGTTGTGCTGTGCGCAGTTCATTGCAAAAGAATTGGTAATCATGGAGCTATAGTGCTCGCCGTTGACAGTAATAGTCTGGCTAACGTCGTTTTCTAAGAAATGTAGGCCAATGGTGCCGCCAGCCTTAAATTTACATCGGACAGTGACTCTTCCTGGATTTATTAGAAACTCCTGAATCTCACGTGGGTTAGTATCGTCTCAAATTCTTCAATTTTGTTTGTTTATCCTAAAATGGGCCTTATCGGTGAAGATGACTTTTCGACTGCTTCCGAGCCCATTCAGCTGACACATGTCGTTAGCCATAGTCGAATAACATAAAAGAGTGCGGCCAAAAGTTGTTTTCGTTAACTTTTATAGGAGTCCTGTTAGCACTACAACAATCCATCAAGAACTTTATCGTTTTTTTTATAAGACCAACACTCAGCAGATGGCCTCTATGAGTGGATGTATATTGATGCACTGAATCCAGTGTTGCGATTAGGAAAATCGGTTATGGGAGGGAGGACAGAGGGAATAGTGTTTGTGGAATTTGAATCTTTTCATATAATAAGTGGCAATAAAGACCTCTGCTGGTAAGGAGTTCCACTTACGGATAGAAGAACGAATTCTGTGTGTAATGCAGTGTGCGATAAACTGGCCAATTGATCATAAGCAGATGTGCCCTGCGTGAAAGACTGGTGCTACGTAAAAATACACTATTTTTGGGTACAAGTCCCCTTATCTCGTTAAAGCAAAATCCGTGATTGTAGCGACAGAACAGTGAAAGACAAACGACTTCGCGACGATGTTGTAATGAATCAATAGAGTTGGATACCCTACCGCCCTTCTGGACACCTTCTCCTGTACGCGGTCAAGAAGCCTCAAAATAGACTTTGAGGCACCGGCTTATACATGAGCGATGTATATAAATAGTAAGGAGATCAGATGTATTAAAACCGTCGTGTGTATTAAAACCCCTGTATTGAAACCTCAACCTTTCCAAAATGCGAACACTTTCCCTGATCCAATGTCGGCTCTTTAGACATTTCTTATTTATAAAGCATTTCCCCTTCAATTTAAAAGCGGCAGAAACATTTTAATTTATCGATTTAAATGGGAATTATATGCTTATCGCTGTCTATTGTATTCAATCGATGATTACTTTTTATTTGTATTCACTTACCATAGAAAATCCATTAAAAAAAATTTTTTTTAAATTTATTTTACAAAAAAAAAAGTCAACTAATGCCTCTGCTGATGCTCCTACTAATTTTTTTTATTATTTAAATAAAATATTCGCATGCCACAATAAATTATTGCTGTCGACATCTGCCCCTATCCCCAGTAATAGCAAAAGCTAAAGCAGTAAGTAATGTCAGCGCCAACTTCAATTATCATGAACATAAATAATATCCCCAGCCAGCCACACATAGCATATTTAAATGTGCTGTAACACACACATAATCATACTAATCTTGCCATTAATTCCACTTGAAATGATAAAATGATTCGCTCTCTCTCTTTAAAATTCTACTGGGGTCATGTAAACTTTGGACCATCCGCTTAGCTTTGAATAGTAATTTTCATATTCTAAACGTGCGACTTTGGTTTTGGGTTTTTCTAATGCCTCCTCTCATATTGTTACTACCGCAGAGAAGGGTGCAAGTGCATGTCAGCTTTACATATATGAAACGTGATTTAGTTTTGCATTACAAAGAGAAATAATTTTCTGTTGAAATAATGCCGACGTGCGACGATTTTTAAGAATTGTTTTGGAAACTTTTGCGGTCAATCGTATGATGGACTTCCCTTGAATTCTCATCTTTTTGTGGATAATTCTGCCAATGTCAACGTAAATTTAATATTTAGAACTAAGTCTCGTTCCCTTAAGGAAAAACCTTACCTAACAGAGATAAGGAAGCTTCTCATCTTTTTAAAATTCCAAACAACGCTTATGAGATTTTTTATTTTCGGACAAATTTGAATTGTCCTTGTCACAATCTGTCTAACAGAATCCATATTTTAGTAGTACGTGTATTGCTATGAAGATCTGGGCCTGACCATATCTGCCGATGTCTTCAAATTCGTATTTTATCCCTTCAATCCCATGAAAATTAAATTGAGTATAGCGGCCGAATGGTGGTTGTAATGTTTACCCAAGATTATGTGTCCTTTAGCAGCAACTCTGGAGCAACTTACGGATTGGAACACATCGCTGCAAAAAATAATGGATTTCTTTTTACCACACCTTTTAAGATGCACAACATTATTGCCTCGAGTCATGACTAAAAATTAATACAAAAAAAAATTTAAAAAAAAAATAAAATTTATTTTTAAACAACAGTAATAATAAAATAAAAAAATATAATTTCTACATACTCACACGTACACATGCATATATACATACTCACTCAAACATACATACATATTTATACATAAGCAAAGTTTGCTTTTGTAAAACCGAATATGTTTGCAGCTGCAATTTAAGTAAGAGGAAGTATAAAATTGCACTTGACATTTACAAAAACAAACCACAAAAAAAAAAAACAACAAATAAATAAAAATAAAAAGAAAAACAGACAGTCTGTCTAAACGTCTGTCTGTCCAACATGTTGATGGAAACCAAACAGTCAGCCAACCAACCATCCATTGATCCATACAAACCAAATAAAATACTCGTAATAGAGACCCGTCGTTGTACATGCACTAAACTTATGTACAGTGAAGCAGAAAATAATAGGACAACCAACATTGGTTTTTTTGTAATATTTTTTTGAAATGTAATATTATTTCATTCATATGGCTGCCGTGGCTTGCCTCACAGTACCTCATTCGATCGCAGCAATTTTCGTGCAGTTTTACGAGTGCATCGGGTAGTTACTCGGCAATGGCATCACAAATGTTGGCCTTTAAATGCTCAATTGTCTCTGGTTTGTCGGCATAACACTTTACTTTAACGGCGCTTCACAGAATATAGTCCAACGGTGTCAAATCCCAACTTCTTGGCGACCAATTGACATCACTAATTAAACGGCTATCAAACGTTTGACGCAATAAATCGATTTTGGCATAAGATGTATGGCAAGATGCACCATCCTGTTGAACCCATATGTCGTGCACATCAATACCATGAATACCATGTCTTCATTGACCGCAATGATTGCGCCGTCCTCATTTTCAAAGAAATATGGGCCAACGATGCCACCGCTTTACACGCCGCACCATTGCATTGGCTTCTCTAAGACAACGGTAAATTTTACTTATTCACGTACCCAACAAGATGAATATGAGCTTCATCCGAAAAGTTCATTTTTTTTGGTAAAACCGACATTATCTTTCAGTTTCTCGTTGGCCCATCTAGCGAAGCGAAAACGAAGCGAACGGTCATGCGGCTTCATCTCTTGAACCAATTGAACTTTGTATGCTGCCACACCGAGATCTTTTCGCATGAAATGTTTAATACTTGAGAACAATGACGAGTTGATGTTGAACGATCAGTTTCAATATTTTCGGGTATAAGTACTGTACGAGCATGCTCACGTCTTGGCGCATGATCTATGAAATCAGTTCCACGAAGTTTAGCAATAAACTTACATATACCGGGCACTGTTTATCCCTCTCTGCAACCAAATTTTGTACGATATTTTCGTGCAATTTCCGACCAATTGTTTTTGTTTTAGAAATAAATTTCCAATAAATTCCAATGTTTCTCAAGCATAAATCGATTCATGACGTTCAGTGGAGCTAATATACAGAATTTTAAGACAGAATAGAATAGCAAAAGTATTGCCAAAATCGAAATAACCAATGCTTATTATTTAAACTGATGACTCAACAAGATGGCTCACCCTATACAAGCTAAACATACATTTTGAGAGAATATTTATCAATTACAAATTTAAAAAAGTCTACAATTTATTTATGATAAATGACAGCTGTCATATACTTTCTTTATGTACACCTACACATGCCGGAAACTCAAAAAAGTTTGTGGCATGTTCATTAGAATACATGATAGTGTACCTATTACATTTACCCACACTATATAAATGCATGGAAAGCAGAAAACCTTTTCATATTATTTTTTCTATTTCCTACAACTAAAACATGATTTCTAAATGCTTGTGGTGAATAGACTCATCACTTGTATTGTTGTTGGCTACAAGTACATACAAACAGAGAAAGAACACAAAAAAAAATATTTTTTCAAAATTTTAAAATGAAAATGAAATGCCAGTTAATTTTACAAAAAATTAAACGTAGTCTCTTTTGAAATCTATAAAACAAAACTGTGGTAAATAAAATGTATTTGAAAATTTATAAATAATTTCAGTTTTCATGTTTTTTTTTTTGTTTCATGGGAAAATTTCTCGGTTTCATTAGAGCCAACATACACGAAAACTTTTGCTATGTACTACTGCTACGGCTACAGTCATAAACTGTAAATAAAAATGACATGCAATTCACACTGCCCGCCATCACCGCCGCCATTAGTGCCTTACAAACCCAGAAATCAATGTCTGAAACAATTAACAAACGACCATAGATGGTAATGAAAATTATTAGAAAATTATTAGAATTGAAAATTATTTCATCTGTAGCAAACACATGTAATTGAATTGAAAATGTCATTCAAAATGCAATAAATAGAGGAAAAAAATTTATTTTCAACGTCTGGCTGTTGAACAATATTTTTGTTTTTGGTTGTATTTATTTGCAGCCATAAATAAAAAAGAAAATAATTATAAATAAATAAATTGTAAATAATTAGAAAAGCACTGATACGTTTTATTTTTTAATACGAGATATTTTAAGAAATCTTACCACATTATGTAGGAGAAAATTTTTGAAGAAGAATTTTTGAAAATCATTTGAAAATATTTTTGTTTTTATTTGGTTTTCTCCCATTAGTGAACAAATGCAGTCAATTTGATGGTGGATTTTTAATTTAAAAATAATAAATAATATTTATTTAATTTATTTTTATTAATTTTTTGTTTGTCATTACACTGAAAAAAATAAGAAATAAACGCTTCTGGTTATTATCACATGAACTCGAGGTAAGTTTAGGCATTTTTGGAATATTTATACCGTTCAGTAGGGGTATATTGTGTCAAACATTTTTGAGTTATAAACGCTTCAAACATTAGCTCTCTACTATTCTCTTATAGGTTCCAAGCATGATTTAAAGTTAAGCACAAAACAGCATTTCAAAAAGGCACTTTTGTTGTTCCCTATACTTGGCATGATTTAATGAGTTAAAAAGGTCTTAAAATACATCTGAAGGCAAACTGAAATTGTCTTTTAAAACTCGAAATGAATCTACAAAAGTGGCAGGCCACAGAAAAAGCTATATTTTTCGATAAAAATTTGTTATGCAGCCATTCTTTGCAATATATTTACAAAGCCATTGTAATTGTAATCATTTTTATAATTGCAATCAAAAATATAAAGTCCCTAATGAACGTACTTTCAATTTTGTTGCATGAGTGCTAAGGATTTCTTAACTGATAAGCTGGCCAAGACCTATACGGAGAACGAAATCATCGTCATATTACAAGACATTGAAGTCACCGTAGTCTAGTAGCGTTGGTTCAAACCCCAGGTCAAACATCTCGAAACAAAACGAAACATGAAAAAATATTTCTTCAACGACTTCCTCTCAGCAGATTGCGGGCAAAAATTCTGAAAGTAAATAAAAAATTTCCATGAAAATTTTCTCTAAAAAATCAGTCGTTTGAAGTCAGTCCCGCCACTCATGTATGAAATTAACACACAAAACATAAGTGCTGTGCAACTCCCGCGGTAAGTTCGGTAGAATTTGGTCAGTACGGGGACTGTGCTTACACGTGGCACAATGGGCCTATATGCGCGCTCAAGTGAGCTTTTAGTATCAAAGCTACCACTCCAACCTACCTACCTACAAAAGTGGTGTGAGAAGCTAGGTTGTAATCCTGACTAAAGAATTATAATGACCAATTATGTGATGTACATTATTTATTACAGGCAGAGATATTCCGATAGACTCATTTAAATTTAATATTATCCACAGGGAGTATCAATTTCTCTGATAGCAACAGTGTACGCGGAGTATTACTATACTATGTTGGGCACGTGTGGTTACGAAGGGAACATACTCACTTCTATCCTTAAAACTTATGACCATCCACAGCACAATAATGATTCTTGCGGGCCACCATCGTTTTGGTAAGCATTCCGGCAAATGATTTCTGCAGAAAATGTGGGTTGCAGGGGGAGGAAGAAACTGTCTTTTGTTTCGTGTATAAGTATCCTGCCCTTATCATGAAATAAAAAAACGAAGGTCTAACACCTCTCACTTTCTGACATCCTTGCACGAGCTCTTTAATATAAAGGATTGGCTTCCTCTGGGGAATACAGGCAGAGATATTCCGATTGCCGCAGTTAAATTGGATATTATCCATTCGTTTCACAGGAGGATCAATTTCTTTGATAGCAAGAGTGTACTTGCAGTATTGCTAGACTCTGCTGGATACGAATGGTTAAGAAGGGAAACTACTCACTTCTATCCTTAAACCTCATGACCATGCATCGCACAATAATGATTCTTACGGGCCACCATCGTTTTGGCAAGCATTGTGGCAAATGATTTCATCAGAAAAGATGGGTTGCAGAAGGAAGAACAAACTGTCGTTCGTTTCGTGCATAAGTACCCTGCCCCTATCATGAAAAAAACGAAGGTTTATCGCCTCTCACTTTCTGACGTCCTTGCATAAGCTTTTTAATATAAAGGGTGCTGAAATAGCAAGATTTAAATATTTTGGACGCTGTTTGGCTTCCTGTACGGAATACATAATACCCAGGACCTAAATGCAGACCTAAATGGGACCACGTCTCTCGAGATTAGTCTACCATCCTACGAAATCCAAAACATATAAAACTTGAAATATGCTTACATTTTTTTGTGTCCACTCCTTAACTCTTCACTTTACTTAAAGTCTTGTAATCCATGTTCAGGTTTCTACACTATCCATAGATTGGCTTGAAATTTGACGGATTCTGTCCACATATTAGTAAATTGTATATTTGCCACATTCGACTTAATTATGTTAAAAAAATCAAAATTGTAAGATCCTGTAGAGGCCTTTGAACAATTTCTGTTGATCATTTGAACTCAGAGCTTAAAATTTACAAATTTTGGATTGGAAATTGAGCCTAAGCCAAAGGAGCTCTTACAACTTAATGCATTATCTATGTACGTCTCCATTGACTAATGCATTTTATGTTTGCGAATGTTTACATTCAGATTTCAAATTGATAATAAATTTCTTAAAAATTTTAAACAATTTCTTAAAGTGCTTTTTTGCACTTATTCAGGAATCCAAATCGTATTGTAGACCATACGTAATAGAATGTACATTTAAAGATGCTTTTATTTTTCTATTTTAGCTTGTCTATCAATTTTCTACAAAAAAAAAAAAAAAAAAAAAAACGAATTGAAAACAAGAATAAATGGACATAATGCAACGGTTGCTGGCAACGTCAGACGCTTTTTAAAATGAAATTCAAAATATTTTTATTTCTGCCAAAATTGATTTTTTATATAAATATCGTTGCAAAAAAATATATTTTAAGCAAGCAAATTATAGTCGGTCAATTCTGATTTGATAATACTTTTTTTGTTGCTTTAAAATAAAATCGATTTTTATATCGTATTCAAGTAGTTTTTAAGCCATTCGATGGCGAAACGAACAGTTTTATAAAGGCCTATTGTTATCTTTGTTTAAATTGTTTAATAATGTTTTAGAAGGAATAAGTTACCATCAGCTGTTCTCTGTGGCAGACGTTGATGTCATCGTTTGAAAGTGTGTTGAAATGAAGGCAGGCAGTGCAGACATATGATAAACTTTCATCATATTGGATAGAACTGAAAGTTAAAAGACGCCATAGTCTAGTAGGTAGCGTATTGGCTTACTAGACGTGAGGCTACAGTTCAAACTCCTGGTCAGACATCTCCAACAAAACAATGTTAGAGGGCGTGTACTTGCCAATTCAGATAAGTACAGTACCCGAAGGTCGAATCGACCTATTGTACTAAAACAAAACTAAATATGGAAAAATATTTCTGTGGCGACCGCCCCTCAGCAGATTTTTGGCAAAAACTTTGAGAGCAAATAAAATATGTCATTTGAAGTCGACTTTAAACTGTAAACTGGACCTGCCAGTCGCTGATAAAATTAACATGCACAACATAAGTGTTTTGAGAAGCTGGGTTGTAATCCTGACTGAAGGGTTGTAATGACCAATTACGTATGTATTGTATTACCTGTAAAATTTGTCCCAAAACTTTTGAATGAAAAATCTTTTCTAGGAATATGTGGATTCACAATCTGTAAGCATGACAAGCTTTTTTTTAGTAGTACAGGTTGCTGTCTTTAGAATATCAAACACTATGCAACACTATGCAGTAATTAGTAGGCGTTGTCGGTTGGTAGACTAGAATTGAGTTGTAAAAAGCTTTAATAAACCTTTGAACGAAGACTAATTATCATTGAGAATATTTATTAAAATTAAAATTTATTTATGCTTTAAAGTGCCTTTAATAGCAGATAATTAAAAAGATTTTTTTCTCTTTCAGGGTAAGATACTACTGCACAAGAAATTATTCGTAAGTTTTGTTCCTTTTTTCTTTATAATGATTTTCGAATTTTAAATATTAATCCTGGGTGCCCTGGTAGTCTAGTGGGTCGTGTGCTAGACTATTAGAGTGAGGGTTGTGGGTTCTAAAACTCTGGTCTGTGACACTACACCGAGCATATGGTCAAAGTTAATCAACTCGTATATAATTAAAATATAATTTGTAATTGTATTGTAATAAATAAATAACTTAATCCCCTTTAAATAGAACATTTAGAAACTAATCTAACCCTTGCCCATTGAAACAATAAAGTCAGTAGTAAACATTATAAAATGATCAGACAGCAGTAACTCTAAAGAAAGTGTAGGACTCAACCAGCAAGACCTCTTCACTACAATAAATACATGTTCATACAAGAAATTATTTCACCCTAGTGAAAACAAGAGCTCTTCACTACTGTATCCAATACACGTCCATTGGTCATTACAACCCTTCAGTCAGGATTACGACCTAGTTTCTCACACCACTTATGTTGTGTGTGTTAATTTTATACACGAGTGGCGGGACCTACAGTTTAAAGTCGACTCCGAACGACAGATTTTTGAGAAACTTTTCATGCCAATTTTATTTTACTCTCAGAGTTTTTGCCAGAAATCTGCTGAGAGGAAGTTGCCGAAGATATACTTTTTGTATTTTGTTTTGATGTCTGGCCTGGGGCTCGAAACCTGGCTTTACGTCTAATAAGCCAACACACTACCTACTAGACTACGGCGACTTCACGTCCATACAGGGAGTTATTTCTAGGCATCGGCTTGTACATTTCTAGCCTATTGCCTATAGCATCTGCTATAGAACATATATCCCTTAGGATCTACTACTTAGGATCTACACCCTGCTTAGCAGGAAATATTTGATTAACGAGACAAAAGAAAAGAAATACCAAAAATATATGAAGAGAGAAGAGAGTATTCATAGGATTCTTAAAAGTGATAAGGGCTAGAAGAAAGCTTAAAACAACATTGTTTACCACTGCATCCATACACTCTTCGTATTGTCTTTCTTTGAAAGTAATACGAATAATCAATGTGACGACAGCTGACAAATCTTCTGCTTAACTTTCCTTAACAATGTATTTCTTTATACATTTAAATTTGGGACGATATCAATCCACATAAGATTCAAGTGTGTCCATTGCATGTCGAGAAAGTCACTGTTTAGAGTGAATTTTGGACTGGCTACGTCATTGTTTATATTTCTTTAAGAAAAACTTTGTTCAGACAGACCATCACTGCCAACGACGAGCTCTGTAGATCAATGATATCAAATTCTTTTGGTCTGAGTTGAGTGATCTGGACACCTACGACATGTGGTTTTAACATTCTGCATGAGCGACTTGAGGTCATAATTATTACACATGAAGGTGATGTAAACTGGTCACTGAGATTGGGCGATTTAACCTCGTTAGACTGTTTCTTGTGGGGTATTCTTAATTGACAGGAGTATGCGGTAAAGCTATAAACCTCTGCGGTGTCTTAAGCCAACGTAAGCCATGCTGCCGGTAAAATTCAGCATAATTTATACAACAGACTCATGAAGAATTTGAAGATTTCGGATGGGCTCCACACAAATAACCTATGGCGGACAGCCAGAAGTTCAATATTTCTGTTATTCGTCTCTCTGCTTCCGTTCTTCTCTTCCAACATTTCGTACAAAATTTATTTTGCAGTTTTAGAAAACATTTCCAAATATTTTCAATTTAAAAAACAAAAAAAAAACAGTCTCGCCGCATGAAAAGAATTTTGAAATTAAGCACAGCGGTTCGAAATACAAACAAGAAACATAAAGAAATCGTTAGGAATTTTGCTTAATTCTTTAAATAAATTTTTATTGTTTTGCTTTTTAAATAGTTAGCAATTCTTTGAAATTTCAGAGTAAAATTAAGGCCAACTTATCTGTGACTTTAGCTACTCAGCCGGTCAGTCATTCAGTCATAAATAAATTTACTTTCACTTGCAATCAAGCGTTAAAACAACAAGTGAAAGAAAACTTTATTAAATTTAAACGGAAACTAAAATTCAAATAAAAAAAGACAGAAAACAATGGAAAAGAAAAACTACAACAACAACAACAACCACAAAAAACCTTATAAATCTTGAAAGAAACTTTCTTTCACCCGAGCAACAATTTCGAGACCTAACAAATGCTTGGTGCAACTAGCAACCAACCCCAGCAGAGACCAGGGATAAAATAGCAGAAAAAAAGAAATAAAAAAAGAATTGAAAGAAAATATTTGAAGAGTTTAAAAAACTTCTAAAAGACAAGACTAACAGAGAGAAAAAACGTAAGAAAAAACGAAAGAAAAAACCAAGAATTCGAAATATTTATGGCACAGCAAAGCATTTGAAATTTATTGGAAAAAGAGAAATTGCTGATGAATCATATACAGACAGAGAGAGTCCTACTCCTGACAATGTTTGCCAAGCATATGGAGTTTTTTTTTCGTTTTTCTTATAAATTTTCTTTTGAAATTCTTTCACAAGCAAAAAAAAAAGGAAGTTCTTTAGCAATTTTCTTTACTTTTAGCCAAATACTATGACTCTTAGTCAAGTGCTTGACTGAGTGGCATTTGTTTTAGGCAAATAGGCCATACGAACAAATCAAACACAAACAAATCGACCTGAATTTCAAAAGTGACATACGAGTTTAGAAGAATGTTTTCCTTTTTGTTTTTTCTTTAAGCGTGCCATGTAGTACCAAGTAAAACAAATTTAATTTTTCTTTCGAGTTTAAACTCAAGTTGAACTTAAATTGGAGGAAAAAAAGTAGAGAAATTTTTTTTGCTCATAATGGTTTGAAGTTTGTAGTTTGTTTGGCGAATGGTCAGGTTTAGGAATTTGACTGTGACGTTTTTAGAAATGTGTTACGGAAACCTTGTGTTTCCTCTGTAATAAGGCTGTTTGATGTAGGATTGTGGTACTATCGGAAAATATGTTCTTGCTTTTCATATTTCTTTCATAACTACATACATAATTGGTCATTCCAACCCTTCAGTCAGGATTACGATCTAGTTTCTCACACCATTTGTGTTGTGTGCGTTAATTTTATATATGAGTGGCGGGACCTACAGTTTAAAGTCGATTTCGAACGACAGATTTTTGAGAAACTTTTCATTACAATTTTATTTACTCTCAGAGTTTTTGCGAGAAATCTACTGAGAGGAAGTCGCCGAAGAAATATTTGTCATATTTTCGTTTTGATGTCTGACCTGGGGTTTGAACTGTGGCCTTACGTCTAATACGCCAACACACTAACTACTAGACTACGGCGACTTCATAATTAAAGAGGACATCTAAGTTCATATTCCATATATAAATTTGGATGTACAAGAAAATGGCATGCCAAGTATATCAAGCAGTACCAGAGAGTAAAATAGAAGAGACTGGAGTAGTCTGAATATGTTCCTTATTAAGACAAAGGCTGCAAAAGATGGCACCATAAAGTCGTCTGTATTTAGACTTGAAAAACTCGTAAAAACATTCCTATGTCTTCTAGGCTGAAAGTCAAGAATTTCTCTTTCTATTTAGACCATAAGAATATAGAGACTGCAGTTGGTTATGATAAATTATTTTTAATTTTACTTTAATCCGGAGTCACTTATCAATTTTATTCGATACTTTATACATACTACTTATGCCTTATACAGGGGACAGCAAAAGTCTTAGTAGGGCAATATATTTTGACAAAAAAAGTCCCCACAGGCTTAATATTCTTGCACAAAGTCCCGATATCACTTCCAGAGAGTATTTAGGAGATCATTTGAAAGAACGGTTACATAATCGCAAAACCTCAAGCAAAAGCCAACCGAAAAACTTGCTCATGGTGCCACCAGAAAACACTAAACAAAACTTATACATTTAATTCCAAATGGGTTAAATTGAGTACTTGACCTTAAGGGATATTCTACTAAATACAAGGGATAACATTTTCATATATTAGGCCTTTGAATTTTAAATTTACTCAGCGTTCTCCTTGGGGGTACCTATGGAGTCATCTAAAACTTTGCTTTATTTTTCTCTTGTTTTATGAAAAACATTAAAAAATTGTTTGTTTTATAATAAAACAGAAATAAATTAATAAAATAAATATAGAAACTATAAATTTTTATACAAACTTTTGGTATTTGTACTAGGCAATGTACAAATTTTAATTTTCAGCTTTCGAATCTATTTCCAAATGTCTTTCAAGACCGTGCTGTATATACTAGAAGCATTTGTGGTCCAACCTACATTAAGCCTCTATTAGGATTAGAATATGAAAGACAATTACACTTAAAAGACTTTATTAAACACAATAAAGTAATAGAGAGTAGAGTGTTCATAGGTTTATTCTGTTTAACTGTTCAAACATAGTTCAGGCCGAGTGAGCAGTAGACCACTTGTCTCCATGAGTCTTCGTATATTTCTACATTCTAAGCTGCCGAACAGCTGAATCAAGCTGCTCTCAGAACACTTAGATGAAGCTTAGAATATAAGGCACTCTTAACCTACAGAACATCTTAATCAAGCTGCTCTCAGAACATTTAGATGAAGTTTAGAATATAAGTCATTCTTTGAACTTCCCTGCACGTCATAAAACCAGAAAATTTTTGGGAGGAACAAAACAGACGCCACTCTATGAAGCTTCCAGCACTTTATGAACCTTCCTCTCTCACAAAACCAGACAATTTTGTAAGAAAGTGTGCAGGGCAAACGTCAACTCATTATTGGAGAAGTTGTCAATGAAGTTGGCATCATAATTTCTTCATGGAAAAAACACTAATAAGCGAAATTCGTGGCGAAATAACTTGATGATTGAATTCAAAGATGAAGAATTGTTCACGGATACGGTACGACTAGTACCACCCACAAGCACCTTGATATACTACCTCGTTTTGAAGAAAATTTTTTAAAAATTTACTGAAATTGCGTAAAAATCATTTGTATTCGATTAGCACCATAACAATAGTTCAGAGATATTGGTTGATAGTCAGTAAACAATGATGAATCCAGCTCTGGCGGTCACAAGCTTTCGCAATTCTTTCAACGTTTGTACTTGTTTGTACCAACGAAGTATTTGTTTGGATGTCGAATTCCTTTAGCTATTCAAGAACAGGCAGACATATACATACTCTAGGTTCCCAAGCTCTTGATCGTTACCTTTTTGACAAACACCACATTCCATATTAAAATTGCTACTCACAGCATTATTATGGGCGACTACATTATTATTAGTGAAGTTCATACATTTGCAAGATTTTAGTTTTTCAATTAATTTTCATTCACTTTCTAAGCTGCTCTGAAGCTTTCTTATTTAAAAACAGTCTGCTCATCAATTTTTTCAAATCCTTGTGGCCTCTCTTCCATAACCAACATATTTTTGTGTATCCCAACCCTGACTAAACTAGTATACGAGCACGGACAACAACGCCATGCTTGTTTACTTCTCCAATTACTTCTTTGTTTTTCTGCTTGATGTTTTTGTTGTTGTTGTTGATATTTTGTAAGTTGTTCGCCTTGTTTTCTGCTTCATTTCCGGTTTATCGAACATTTGTATTCCTTTAAGGCAATATCCGTTTCAAACAAAAATTTCGTTTTTTTTCTTTTAGCCAAAATAAAAACGAGAGAAAACAAAACAATTTCCAAAAAGAGAACAAGTTTTTTTTTGCCAATTCTTCCGTGTTTTTTTTGTTTAACAATTCGCCATTTTTGTTTTTGAACAATTTGTCATTGTTGTTGTTGCTGTTGTTATTGCTGTGTTATTGTCGTTGTTTTAAAGTCATGTTTCACTATTCAAGTGAAACATTTCAGTTCATGTTACACATTTGATTGGCTTTGATACGCAGCAACAACGAGAAACCTCCGCACAACAATTTTTCAACCAAAAAAAGAACAAAAGAACAACAGCAACAAAAGAAAAGTTGTCTTTCAAAGGATTTTCGATTTTTTATAATATTTTTGTTAACAGGGATCGCTGGGCTGGAAATATGGCCGCTTATAAATAATTTTTTTTCTTTTAAATATTTTGAAAACATTTCAAAGTAAAGAGAAAGAAAGAGTGAACTGTAAAGAACTGTCCTTGAGGCATTTACAACCTCGATTTTCTATTAGTTTAGAATATTCTTTCCTAGCATCCCTAGTAAAAATTGTGGTGAAGTTCAATTGTATGTGATGCCACACTATGACCTCTCGAGAAAGTTCAGAACGTGCATTTTAGATACTCCGGAATGAATAAATGGTGTGATCCACCTCGCAAACAACTCCATACAAATCTTTTGTCTAGATTCGAAACCATGTAGAACTTTAGATGGAGACATTTTTTAAGAATCGGTGGGTATAACTCATTGGAAAAGACTACCGAATCATTTCAACATCTTTCAGTCAAAAATATCGGCCATATGAGTAGCGTATAGTAATGATAATAAGAGTGAAAATACCTTGCCTTGTGATAGTCTGGCAGCTTCCAGGGATCACTGTGCTAATAAAATTTAATATTGTCTACAGCTGCCGCGAGCTACTTAATAAGGTGCCAGAGCGCTACATATGGGTACCGCGATATGGAGATATTATGGCAAGCGACGGAGCTAATATATGTCACGGACTGACAATTCAATAATAAATGCTGTTAACAGCAAAAGACAACATAATTTGACCATCTCTGGACACCCTGTTATAAAATACGCTGAAGCATTCCACAATCATGGACATTCAACTCGAAGCCCATTACCATAACTGTGTATAAGCGGAAAGCAAAAACACGACACGAAGAGCAATTACGCCTATGAAGACTACGTATCATGTTTATCCCTAAGAACAATTGGCCACTCTAACAGTAAACAGCGAGCACTATAGGGCAGCACTTAATGAAGGTTTACAGGCTGGACCCTACAACATTTTGAAGCATTTGTGCATACTGCACGAAATCCTGAGTGCTTAATATCTGACTCAATTGGTCATTACCACACTTTAGTGATGATTACAGCTTAGTCTCCCCCACTGCCCATGTTTCGTGTGTTAATTCTATCCATCAGTGGCGGGACCTACAGTTTAATGTCGACAGATTTTCAAAGAAACTTCTCGTGCAATTTTATTTTCCTTTCAGAGTTTTTCACCAGAAGACCGCTGATAGGAGGTCGTCGAAAGAATTATTTCTCTTTTTTCCTATTCGTTATTTTCTGGATATCTGAGCCGGGAGTTGAATCACAGACAGTCGTGTACTATCTACTAAACTGCGGTGCCTAATACAAATTTTGGTTATTTAAACAGTTCGATCGACAGATCCTCAAATTTAATTTCTTTTTAACTTCTTCAAATAGTCTCAGGCTCTTAATGTCCTCAAAGATCATTTTCCTAACGAATAGGAAAACCTATCGCAGTTTCTTTTGTGGGCCGACCCCTGTATTTAAAATATCATATCGTATTCTCCCTTTTTGTATATTCAAATATTTACAAAATTTATTATACGAAGTTGAGACTTGAAATGTTTATTTTTTCTTTCGGTTGTTTTAAGACTCTTTTTTTATTGTACATTTGTTGTGTCACAAAGGTCGTTTACTGAGCTGTTCTTTTTATTTTTGTTAGTGTTTTAAAGTTTATATTTATTAACATGGTCTAAATGTGCCAACCATAAACCAAAAACAGAACAACAAAAAATGCAAAAAAAATAAATGTAATGAATAGCCTGTATTGCCTTAATTTATGAAAGCAGACTGTATGGGAAAAAGGTCGCTTTCACAATTCAAGCAGACCCATAAACGTAAAAAAACTTTAAAATTATATTCTATTACCATGCAGTTGAGAAAATGAAATATAATTTAGAGGAGTTTCGAGAAATTTGTATTAAAAATTTATACACGAGCGTGCTGTTTTAGTAGGAATACTTCAAGAAAAAAAATTTCACAAATATTTAATGAAATATTATTACTCAAATCAATTGCCGAAATACTTCCTTACTTAATTAAAATGTGGCGTCACAATGGGCCGCTATGCATGCTCAAGTGAGCTTTTGGTATCAAAGCTACCACTCTAACCTAGACCTAAACCTACTTACTTAATTGATCATTACAATCCTTTAGTCAGGATTACGACCTAGATTCTCCTACCACTTATTTTGCTTGTGTTATTTTTATACATGAGTGGCAGGACCTACAGTTTAAAGTCGACTCCGAGCGACAGATTTTTGAGAAGCAATTTTATTTTACTCTCAGAATTTTTGCCTGAAGACTACCAAGAGGCAGTCGCCAAAGGAATACTTGTATCCTATTTCGGTTTTGTTGGAGATGTCTAGTAAGCCAACACACTACCTACTAGACTACTGCAGATTCGGGTTCAGCTCCCGAAAATCTCCGTTGAAAAAAATTTAAAAAATTCCCTACCTCAGATGGTTGTACAGATTACTAGGCAATGCCTAATCAAGATTTGTGCATTTTTGTAAAGACTTGAGTAATGTATTGTAAAGGCAAAAGCATAGAACGTTACTTATCTGTTTTGTTAAAACTGGAGAAAGACTACCTTTAGTGAGCTGGCTAGCTAGGTTGGAAACCTTAAAGCGTTTGTGAGAACATCAAACTAATTGGTTTGCTGCCTGAGTACAAGGCAAAAAGGAAATTAATTTCGCTTCAAATGAGCTGCCCAAAAAGAATATCAATCTTTTAGCTCGGTTTCTGGCGATTGAACCACAGAAGCAGGTCCGTTGATGAGAGGTTTGCTAGCTGTCGTTACCTGGAATCTCAAGCCACTATAAAAATGTATCAGGTTTTCAGTTTGCCTGAAAGCTAGTTTTCCCTCACTTTCTTCACAATGTTCGTTGTTGATTGCAGCGTTTTTGAGTGGGCAGGGAGCTTTAAAATGCATTATTTGCAGAAGAAATGCAAAAAATGAATAAATGAATATGAATGATGAAATGATGAAAATATCTTTGTATTCATCCTTATTCCAACCTGAGATGTTTGAGTTCATAGCAAAGCGTTTTTAAAAGTTAATTATTTCAACTTCTTACCGTATTATTTGGTACTCGTCTAACATTTTTACGAACTAATTCTTAAATTAGGAGTCACCGTAGTCTAGTAGATAGTGTTTTGGCTTATTAGACGCAAGGCCACGGTTCAAACTAAAGGTCAGACATCAAAACGAAAATATGAAAAAAAAATATTTCTTCGGTGACTTCCTCTCAGCAGATTTTTGGCAAAAACTCTGAGAGTAAATATAAAAATTATCATGAGAAGTTTCTCAAAAATCTGTTAATTAAACAAATATTTCCAAAAAAAAAAAAAAAAAAAAACACACACATCTTTTGCCTAAGAAATCATCTGAAATCGTTTTCTGTTTCATATGCCTAGCAAATCATTTAATTTATGGCCCTTAACACAAGTGTTAAAAGTAATTTATAATGGCTTATGCAGTCTGTTAATTTCTTTTTGTTCACTTTTGCACAGAGCCAATACAGCACTTTCCCCCCATAACACCACATAATAGTGAAATAGGCCAACATTTGTAGATCATGCATGGGCCATAAAACAAAATACTGACACCACCAGCCAGCCATCAACCGGCGGTCGGTTAGTATAGAAATTGCTTTATCAGCACTTAAATATCAGAATAAAATTCTTTTTTACACTTTTTTTGTTTTTGTGCAATAATTTTTGTTCAAAAAGTCAGAAAGAAGAACAAGAGGGAAGGGGAAGGGCGTATTTAAATACAATATTGGTTATTGGGATAGGTCGGTTATTTTAATTGTTATGCTGAACGTATATTTTTTTTTTATGGGCCATCAATATTAATACACTGTTGTACACTGTGATACGCACTGAATTCAAGTGACAGTAGTCACTCTGGGAGAGGGGTTAATCTGGAGGAACATTATTTTGTAATGATGATGCCGATGGCATTGCCAATAATTATGGCAGCCAGCAGCAAACGCTGGCCACTTGATGTTCGAGTACGTGAATACTTTTTACACATGTGATGTCAATGATGTCGATGATGGCAATGACGATGACGATGATGATGATTTCAATGACCCAATATTGCACTTAAAGAACAATAAATGGCTATAAAAACCATCTGCTTAAAAAGCTATTCAACAATATATTGTGCTCTTATAAAAACGTCACGCATTTTATTTGCAAAGAAAACATAAAATTTGAATTTAATTTCTTCATTTCCATGCTGAGACGAGATTTAATGTCAAAACGATTGAATATTTTTGTGATGATATGGTTTGGTGGTTAATTTTAATGACTATATCATGCAACGAAAGTCGTCGTAGACTAAAGGGTAGTATGATGGCTTAAAAAGCACAAAACGGTGGTTCAAACCCCAGATCAGACATCTCCAACAAAATGAAGTATAAAAAAATATTTCCTCGAACCCTACTCTGAGAGTAAATAAGAAATTGCCATGAAAAGTTTCTCAAAAATCTATTGTTCAGACTCGATTTTAAACTGTAGATCCCACCACTGAGGAATAAAATTAACACACAAAAGATGGGTGGTGTGAGAAACTAGGATGTAATCACTGACTTGGTAATAACTAATTATGTATGTATGTATCACGAAATGCCTTTTTATTATCAACATGTAGTGAGGAAAAGGCATATTAACTGTGGACTCGAGAATTGCAATTGATTTGGCAAAACAGAGTGAGCATATGAGAAATAATATGACAGATGAGGCCGTATTCAAATTAGTAGTGTGTTGGAGGCGTGAGTGAAATATGAAAAAATATTTGTTTGGCGACTTCCTATCAACAGATTTCTGGCAAAATCTTTGAGATTAAAACAAAATAAAGTTAAAAGTTTCTCAAAAGCTGTCATTCGGACTCGATTTTAAAGGTCCCAGCAGTCATGTATAAAATATAACACACAACATAAGTGATGAGAGAAATTCGGTCGTAATCCTGACTGAAGGGTGATAATGTCGTATTCGTTTATAGTATTTGTAGAAGGCTAAAATGCCCCAAAACAATAGGCGCCACGGTTACTCTTAGGGTTTTTGCTAGAAATCTAGTGAGAGGAAGTCGCTGGATAAATATTTTTTCATATTTCGTTTCGCTGGAGATGTCTGACCTGGTGTTTGCACCGTGACCTCACGTCTATTAAGACAACACACTACTTACTAGACTACGGCGACTACTAGAACATCATATGCCAGAGTATATTTAAAAACTCCAATGACAAAGAATGTAAATAACTACTTTTAGTATCGCTTATATTGTAGCAATGAATTCTAAATCACGCTGCCAATTTAAAAATCAACAGCCCAAGCTCATAACTGTAATTGGGTTGTACCCTCGCAAAGATATTAAAGCTTTTAAAGTTCACAAAAGTTCCTTGCTTCGAAAATTCATAAAAAATATATCAGAAGAGTTATTTTTTTAAAATAAACAAAGGAGGGTAAATCAACATCCAAATTGTAATGAAAAATTTCAGCCATTTTACACGAAAAACGATTCAATTATAAAATTTATTCACTATTAAATTCTTCTTCTTTCGTTTTTAATTTAATAAAATCCTTGCCACACAATTCAGAAATTTAAGCGTTGAATGCCATTTAAATTTGAAAAATCCTTTGACTGGCTTATTTCATAAATAAATGACGGTATTGTGTCGTTGCCCTTCAATTGCTTCAAGACTTTCACTTGCTCGCACGCAAACAAAGCAATTTAAGTGGTAAGTGTGTTTGTCCTTAAAATAAAACCTTGATTATTAAACAAACAACAAAAAAACTAAAAAAAAATAAAAAAAACAAAAAAAAACGAATAAATAAATGAAAATAAATATTTCAAACAAAAAAAAAACACTCGAAAGTCTCTCTTTTATATGTAAGTGTATGCGTGTGTGTGTGCAGGCATCCTTCAGATTTCAAGGGTTTTTGTTGTGCTTGTGTTTGTTTTTCCATTTTTTCTTTTTTTTTGTGTAGCTTTTGAAACGTACAAAAAGCAAACAAAAAAGCAAAATCATATAAACGAACAAACTTTCGTTTTTTTGCTCTGAACATCAAGTGTGGTAGGCACATATGTATGTATTTGTAACCTTTTAAATCAGTATATATGATATGTATAGGGGCGTATGTGTATGCGTGTGTGTGTGTTTTGTATTAGTATATGAAGGTAATTAGTAAATTACCCTGTTACATAAAATGTTATACAAACATGAACAGAACACAACAGAACAGCAAGGCGTTGTTCTCTCTCTCTCTCTCTCCTTCTCTTTTCTATTTTTGTTGAAATTTTTGAATTCAATCCATCCATCCATCCATCTCTCTATCCTGTATTTTGCTATGCCCTACAGGTTAAATTTCAATTAATTTTGTTGACTGTGGAAATTAAATTTCATGAAAGGAAATTTCATTGTGATTTTGTGGGGGTGGAATTGTAAATAAAATATTTTGTTTCCGCCAAATTAAAGTCATTAAATATGAATCAGGGGAATACGTTAAGAAAATACTCTGTTTTTTTCTTTGTGTTGATTTCTTTATAGAACTTGAGGCTTAAGATGCAGGTAAATTTGTCTTTGAGATTTTGTAAATTGTTGTTGTTGTTGTTTGCTGCAAAGTTGATACCTCAAGTAAATCCCTAAATCCCCGTAAAAAAAGTAAAAGAAGACTAAATTGTTGAAGACGTAAGTTAGCTAAAGTTTTTGAAAGACTATGTTGGCGTGTTGTGCTAAACAATTCGCACTTCTGGCTCTATTGATTCATTTGAACTGTAGAACAACCTCACCAATAATTCACTGTTTTATCGATGCCACAACGATATGAAGTCGCCTTAGTCTAGCAGGTAGTGTGTTGGCTTATTAGACGTAAGGCCCCAGTTCAATTCCCAGGTCTGACATCTCGAGAAAAATAAAATATAAAAAGAATTATTTCTAAGGCGAGTTCCTCTCAGCAGATTTCTGGCAAAGGCACTGAAAGTAAAATAAAATTGCCATGAAAAGTTTTTGAAATTAAAAAAAAAACAGTCGTTCGAAAACGACTTTAAAGTGTAGCCCCCGCTTACAACATGGTGGTGTGAGATACTAGGTCCATAATCCTGACTGAACGATTGTAATGGCCAATTGTGTATGTATGTATGTACATTTAGGAAGAGAAGCACAATTTTCGTGAATGTTTCTTCGCCTCGAACTCTATTGATTGCTCACATCAATGGTGCAATATTACCCGTGATCCACAGTTTTATCAATGCGACGACAATATTGTCTTTAAGAAAATTAATGGGTTTGTTTCCGAGAAACACAGTTCCTTTGCGTTCAGGACATTCGTTTCCAATCGATTCATCAATAGATCGCATATCATAAGACGTGTACTTGTCAATAAAGACAAGTACAAGTCGAATTGACCCATTGTACAACGTCCTAGTTTCTCACATCACTTATGTTGTGTGTGTTAATTTTTATACATGAGTGGTAAGACCTACAGTTTAAAGTCGACTTCGAACGACAGATTTTTGAGAAACTTTTTCAGGGCAATTTTATTTACTCTCAGAGTTTTTGCCAAAAATCTGCTGAGAGGAAGTCGCCGAAGAAATACTTTTTGTATTTTGTCTTGATGTCTGGCCTGGGGTTCGAACCCTGGCTTTACGTCTAAGAAGCCAACACACTACCTACTAGTCTACGGCGACTTTGCATATGATACAAAGAAAAAAAAATGTGTTCTCTATCTGCACTAATTCGTATGTTGCCGCTCTCTATTGTGCCCTGAATATAATATCAGGTCTTTCATTAAGCTCTTGCTGTCTTTAAATTCTAATAAAAGAAAGTGTATGTAAAATATCATTGGAAAGACCAATTAATGTCATTGTATGTGGAATATAAAATGCTTTCAATATCCTCTACGGTTTCTCTATTAGAGGAAAATATTGTAAATATACCATTTAGCCTCTCCTCCTCTATGATATGGTGTGGTGTGGTCGTTGAGGTGCTTGTCTTATGTAATGCAGGTTAAAAACTATACAAACGCATTACATTGTTATTTATAAAGTCAAGTGGCTTGAAACAGCTACAAATAACTGATTAAAGAAGCGTTTCCCGCAAGACAAAAGCATTAAAAGTAAATATCACTGAAAGTTGCCGCAAGTTGATATTTTAAGTCAATCAGTAAAAAGTTCTTCTATACCAGGCAACAATCATTCTAAGAGCTGCGGCAATGGAGAAATTGATATATATTTTATTGCTTAAAAAGACCTCGATAAGTAAAGAAGAATATTTGGAGAATAGGCAACCCTATCATTCTAGTACTTGCCACAGAAGAACAATTGCATGTTTAGCGGAAAAAACTTTTTCAGCGAAACTGAAACAAAGTATAAAAATACTAAGAAGATGGAGAGATATGCCTTACGACAGTCTTTAGTTTTCCAAGGAACGTAAAAGAAATTTAAAAAATAAGTTTTTAACCACCTCTAGGCCATCTTGTTGCACTACATCTGTCAAATTAGTTTACATTTATTCAATCTGTTTTGCCAAATCACCCTCAATGTACCATTTAGTCTTGAGTGCTCTCTGAGATATTTTTAAAAAATCACACAAAAACTCCTGTCGACCTTAGTGTACCTTAGTGTGGCAAACGTATGAAAGTGTGTTTTAATTTATTTTTCATTTTATTTTGAATAAATTCCATTTAAAATTGTTATGAAATTTCCAACGAAATGGTTTTTGTTGAAGAATTCTTTATTAACACGCAGCCAATTTTTAATGCAAAATAACAAGGGTCATAACCTTAAACATTTGTGGCAACAGCAACTAGCATTGCAATACAAATAATACTCAAGAAAAATAAAAAAATTAAAAGAGAGCAACTTAAATGCAACACAAAAGAGCAAAGCAATTCAATTCCACTAAAACTTATACCATGAATGAATGACTGAATGACTGAATGAATTAAACACATGCACATTGAAAATGCTTCAAAACTCATTCATGCAAAGAAATTAAATGAAATGACCTTTTCCCACACAACAACAATAAAAAAAATGAAATAAGAAATTTCCGCTACAGGATAACTCATAAAAAGCCAGTCAGGGATCATGCTGGTTGCAATAGCTAAAAGCATTATTAAATCAAATTGCCTGATGATCTGCCGAAAAGTATTTTAATCACCTGCTAAAATGCAACACACACACACTTTTATATCGCCTTTTGGTTTGACTCTGTGTTAAATTTTTATTGCTGCATATTTACAAAATGGCGTTTACTAACACTAATCATGCCACCATGGCATCCTAGTACCACTTGTTATCAGATTAAACGCAATACAATGAACAGCGATTGTATTTCTCTTTTTTCTGCTGTTAAATTGCAATTACCATCAAGGCACTGAAGTTAGGGAAGGGCAACCTGAGGGACCTGAAATATAAATTTTGCAACACAAAAATGAATTGTTTACAGTTAAGCACCGTAAGAGTGTAACAAACAGTTACACTTGCACAATCATGTATGCAAGGATCTTCTACTAAACCCAGTGTAGAGAGCAGCAATGTTGAATAACGATTTAAAATTTCTAAATTTCGGATTCTCTGTCAGTATGTAAGCGAATGAATTCATTTGTTGTAATCATTCTCGACTGTTACAGCGAATATTCGTTTATTCGTTTCAAAGAAAACTTTATTTTAAATGACCTCTTAAGTGGAGAGAAAATTATACTCGTAATATCATTACGTTTATGTGTGCCACAACAACCCAACAGCGGAATGAAAATGAAAATAAAAAATTGCTGCTGCAGTTGGAAAAGAGCCATTAACGATGCAAATGTAACAGTTGTACAGAAATTTTTGTGAAAGAATTTGTAAAAAGTCTTAAACACAATAGCTCTTGACGACAACACAAAATTCAAGAGAAAATTTGGAACATATTTGGTTGGTTAAGTTGGTTGTAAAATTAAAATTTTTTTTTAATAAGACGCCACTGAAGGTAATCCAACTAAACGTCAGAGTCAAAAGATTTTTAAATGAAACCCGCAAATGGTTTAACTAACAACATAAAAAAATATTTCTGGATCTTGTCGATTTACCGACCTCCATCAACTAAATTTTTCTGAGTCTTACACGGCTTCCGATACATTCCTTTACGTTGCAAGGGCATCGAACATGGAAAAAAAGGTTCATAGTTTTATGCTTAAAGCTTCATTAAAAAGTGCTATAGTCTGGGCCTCATAGAATGTCAGACAAACTGCTCAGCGACAAAGAAGAACAGCCGCTCCTAATTATCCACAAACGTTTTTCTCTGAAGGGTAAAACAATCAATTCAACATATTCATGGTGTTTGATAAGGTTTGATGTTAATATTATTACTAACATACTCAGTAGATTGCCCAAAGGCTGATGGTTTAACATGCAATTATCTTTCTTGCTCCGTTGAACTGGCCGTAGTCTAGTAGCTAGTGTGTTGGCTTATTTGATGTGAGGCCATGGTTAAAACCTAAGATCAGAAAAGTCCAACAAAACGAAACATGAAAAAATATTTCTTCGGCGACTGCCTCTCAGCAGATTTCTAGCAAAAATTCCGAAAGTAAATAAAATTGCCATGAATATCTTCTCAGAAATTTGGCGTTCGGAGTCGACTTTAAACAGTAAGTTCTGCCACTCATGTATAAAATTAACGCACACAGCATAAGTGGTGTGAGAAGATCGGTTATAATCCTGACTAAAGGGTTGTATTAATCAATGTATGTATGTATGTACGATCTTTTCTGTTCTACTTTGGTCATGAATAATAAACCACATGATAACTCCTGAGATAGATGAAACCCAGTAAACCACAATCATATACGTGTACCATTCAACTCTAAAGATCTTCCAATAAGAAATTTCCGAGCAATAAGAAATTTCTCTACTCTACAAACGAAACCCATTATATTTCTGATGAGCATAAATCTAATATCCGCCCGTATTCATTTGGTACTTGATGAAAAGATCCTATGGGGCGCGATGTAATTCAAAAAAAATGGATTAGCGTTTCAGGCTTCACCAGAAATATACTGCACTGAGCCTCATCCATCAGACGTAACCTATGAACATGATAAATTAAAGATTATAGCATGATAGAAAATCTAATAAACTACCAAAGTCGCCCACTGATTTTTAAAGAGATCTCTTGCATGACTGACAAGTCCTACAAAGTTTGTGGTCTGATGCAGCCATCAGAAGTCCTCTCCATGTGCTGTCCTTAGATAATATTCTTGACCGCGCCTTCTCGATTTGATTTCATTCTGATTAATGTCAAAATAGGGTTTGATTCTGCACCAATAAAATCTGTAGCAGCAGTATCCTTAGCCAGTCGGATAACAGTATTGTTGCTAGTGATTCTAGAGTAATCCGTTATTCACCCTTGTTTGCATCACCGAGTTGTTGATGCTGGTTAAAGCATATCTCGTTTAGCTCCGTATAAGTACGTTGGGTTATCCCAGCATACACTGAATCTATGCCCCTTTACCAATATTAGTTTTTGAACCATCCGTAAACCATTTCAGGGTACTGAGGTTTTTATAATACCAACCTCAAATCTACTTATTTTCCACGATAATAACAAAACTTTAGCCGAAACCCAATTTACGTTGCATGTGGTCTGCGACGGAACATACGATCTTGAATGCTTCATAAACAAGTCATGTGATTGAAGTTCGAACTTTGTCCAGTAATCGTTAAATGCGGCTAATTTAGTTATATGGCTGGAAGCCATTGAAAATGAGTTCTTAGAGCACGAAATATTTTATGTAAAACAGAAGTTGAATCGGAATCTTGCTACCTCGCATTAAGTGCTATTGGCCAGTTGTGCAAGCAGATATTTGCCTTCCTTTTAGATTACTAAGGAGCATAGGTTAGGTTAGGTTAGGTTAGAGGTCGTGTACTTGTCAATTATGACAAGTACAGTACCCGGAGGTCGAATTGACCCATTGTACAACGTCTTAGTTCCTCACATCCCTCATTTTGTGTGTGTTAATTTGATACATGAGTTGTGGGACCTACAGTTTAAAGTCGATTCCGAACGACAGATTTTTTAGAAACTTTTTTCATGGCAATTTTATTTACTCTCAGAGTTTTTGCCAGAAATCCACTGAGAGGAAGTCGCCGGAGAAATACTTTTTATATTTTGTTTTGATGTCTGGCCAGGGACTCGAACCCTGGTTTTACATCTAATAAGCCAACACGCTACCTACTAGACTACGGCGACTTCAAAGTGTGGCAAGGAGCACAGCTCTGACACTAAATATTTCCTCCATGTTCTGTTTCATAAAAATTTATTTTTCTTTAAAATTATTAAAGCCTTGATTTAGAGACCGTTATAAACGTAAGCCAACCCTACTATCTTCTTGTTTATGTACACATAACTGTATGTGTGTGTGACTTTTACTATTTTTAACTCTAATAAATGAATAAATGGAACACTTAAACTAGATTTTCCTTTTTTATGTTTTTTTTTAAATTTTTATAAAACGAAACAAAACGTTACAATTTTGTCGAGCTTAGATATTTATGCCCATTTTACTCTGTCACTTATTTTCCATTCTATACGTTGTATCCTTCAATACGGTGTATGTATGGTACGGTGCTTTAATTTTTTGCAAGTGTTAGGAGTTTCAGTTACTTAAGTGGAGTATAAGTGTCTGTCAGATGAGAATATATTTGTTGTATACATACACACATATGTATATAGGCATATGTGTGTGTGAAGTGTGAGAGTATTACTAACTGCCTGTGTGTCTATGTAGTACCTTATCTATATGATATGATCTGATGTATGGCAAGTCATACTCTTGCATTCTTAAAATCATTTACACAGTGGCAGACAGTTAGCCTCGACTGTATGTTATACTATATTAGTATGATCTAATCAGATTCCTGCAGTATTTGATAAAATTTTGAACAATATAACATAAATTATTAGGACCATTCGCTTAAGTGTATTGAGCCTGGTTGAATGCTTAGCCCATTATTAGCACTTTCACTCTTTTTTATTAATTCCTAATAAAAAAATATTCAGAGTTGCAGTAGTCTAGTAGGTATTGTGTTGGCTTATAAGACGCAAGGCCACGGTTCAAACCCCAGGTCAGATATCAAAATGAAAATATAAAAGAAAAAAATATTTCTTCAGCTACTTCCTCTGAGAGTAAATAAAATTGTAATGAAAAAGTTTCTCAAAAAATCAGACGTTCGGAGTCGACTTTAACTGTAGGTTTCGCCACTCATGTAAAAAATTAAAACGCACAACATGAGTGATGTGAGAGGCTAGGCCGTAATCCTGACTGAAAGGTTGTAGTGGCCAATTATGTATGTATGTAATATAAAGCAATGCTGTGGTCGATTATCTCAACTTGAATTCTGAAGTGTATGTTTGACTGCAGAACGATATAGATTGTCCAATGGTAAGGAGATGGGTAGATAGTACATTGGCTTGTTAGACGGCATCCCGTGATCCAGCCACTGAATCAAATATCTTAAAAAACTCTGAGAGTAAATATAATTGCCATAAAAAGCGTCTCAAAAATCTGTTGTCTGGAGTCGATATTAAACAGTAGATCCTGCCACTCATACATCAAAATTAACACATACAATATGAGTGCTGTAAGAAGCTAGGTTGCAATGCCGACTAAAGGGTTGTAATGAGCAACTAAATTATCAAGTAATTGATCGTTTAAGAGAACAAGTAACTGAAATGTAATTTTTTTTATAATCGTCAGTAAGAGAGATGCTTCTTGGTCTATTTCAAGTGAAGAAGGTAATCAGAAGTTGGCGGTCTCGATATCTCCTGTGACATAGACCATCTCATCGCTTTATTGAGCATCAAGAAGAACAAACCGATTTGATGATAATTATTTTCAAGTAGAAGCTGATGTAATCAGAAGCTTTTGAGGATATGTTCGTAATTCATTATTCCTGCTTGAAGAATTGATACAGCTTTAAACAATTTCAGAAAAACAGTGTAGTGATGCTTTGTCTTTGTGGATGGATTTTATTAATTCTGCTTGAAATTTTGTTTTTCGTCAAAATTTGTGTGGCAATCAATCAGAATTATTTGAGCACGCTGATCTTGTGATTGTTCAATTTGGATGAACGGCATATTAGCATCACCAATTGCATACATTGTATGTGTTACATGTGATTCTACAGATTGCACACAGTGCTTGACCGAATGATGCCAAGGAGTACATTAGTGTTTCAGGTAACACCATTAAATTAAATTTTTTTGATTCATTTCTCAAACCTTCCCCCTATATTCGTGTTTAGATACGACTGAGGCAGCAATTTTCCTGGAGAAAAAAATTAGCAATTCTGTTGTCGCTAAAGCATCGCAAGTTTCTTTCTTTCTTGTGGCAAAATACTTAAGCAAGAAGAGAGCAAATTAGTCGGTGTGAAATATTACACCACAGTCATTATTGGAAGATTGTAATTTTATTCGTATTGAGCATAAAACAGCTTAATCTCCCCTGTTGTAAAGCAAATGGCATACGTATCAGCAGCAACAATATTTCAAACAATAGTGTTAACTTAATGGGAAATAAATAAAAAGTTTAGAAAACAGATAAAGACTGGAAAGAAATTAAATTTTCTTTTAAATTTATAATAATTTGGAATCATAATTTCTTTCTTTTCTTTTTATTGCTCTGGCAATAAAAGTTTGATTTCTAATAAACTCTCACAGTACAAACTTAATCTCTACCCAAACACGTTCACCTATGCTAGTGTAGCGGCGCATAAAAGAAAACATAGAGTTGTGTTAGAACAACAATACCGTCGCTGTCGCTCTAAATGTCTCAAAAACTAAGGAAATAAATTGTTTCTTTATCGCATTCACTATGACATCACATCGTAGAAAACTACAAAAAAAAAAATTTTCTACACTAAGAACTCACGAGTACATACATATGTACATATATAATGACTGGTTGTATGTACTCGTATGTGTGTGTGAGTTTCTAAACTTGTCGTTCTGTATTTTAACGTTTCATTATTTTAACAACCTTTCTATTTTAACGTTTAGGGAATCAATGCAGTAAAGAGGAGAAAAAAGCACGAAAAGAGAAACAGAGAACTTGACAACTATTAAATTTGCAATTACTCGTGTATTTGATTTAGTGTCATTCACTTATTGCTCGCTAACAAATTTAAAATACATACATACACACTCTCACGCACACACACACGTTTAAATTCACACTTGACTATGAATATGCAATTATATATACACACACAACGATACATTAAATATACGGATACATACATAGGTACATTTGGGTGTATGTGTTATAACATATGCAATGATGTTTAAAAACTAGAGTGAATATATGATAGCCAGACATTTAAAATGACGAAATTGGCTTAGATCTCAAGAATACGGCAGATATAGAAATAATTCGAAGCTAAATTCCTTTGATTTGCCATGGTTATCTTTGCTTTATGACACGGTACATGGTCTTGGTTAAACAGCAATTTCGTTCTTCTAACATAAGTATCCGAGAAGTGCAATATTTGCACAATTGCTCCTCAGACAAGGTACTGGGACAGTTACAAATTTCCCAATTGAAATTCAAAATATTGCTGAATAAATCTGTAAAAGTTCTTAAAAATCTCAAGTTTATCAACAATCACTTCATTCTTTTACAGCTCTGGCTAAAGTGTCGATATTTGATGAATATGATGAGGTGGATAGTGTCACTTATTTACGTTGTATTTATTGTTGTCGTTACTATTTTACAACTACTAACACTGATAATGATGATGATGCTGATGCTGATGCTGCGCTACGGTTTTTCTTCCCTTTTTTTTTGCAATCTGTTCTGTCAATATTCATGAGTTCAAATGTTATTGCTAAAAGCAACAAAATGCTCGCTACTCATGTGCACATCAATTAACCCTTTTCAGGGATTTTGAAAACAAAATGCTAACAAGCAAAGAATCCCTCTGGAATCATATTCGATGGAATACGGCAATAATGCGTACAAAATAGTCACTTTTTCTTTAGTAATTTCTTCTGGGTTTTTCGAACTCCATTACTTATATACTTAAGTGGTTATTACAACCCTCTTAGTCAGAATTACAAACTAACTTCTCACACCATTCATGTGTGTTAATTTTATCAATTAATAGTGGGACCTACTATATAATGTTGACTTCGAACAATAGATTTTTAAGAAATTTTTCACGGCAATTTTATTTTACTCTCAGAGTTTTTTAACGAAAGAGTGCTGAGAAGGAAGTTGCCGCAAGAAAAATTCTTTTCATATTTCGTTTTTCATTCGAGATATCTCAGCCAGGGGTTAAACCACGGGCTCAAGTCTAATAATCCAACACTCCATCTACTAGACTTCAGCGACTGCATATGAGACCCAAAAAGAGACAATTTTCCTTGCTGGGGTCAGCACCAACTAAAAAATTAGCTCCATTGATGAAGAATATTTTATTCGAAAAACTCAAACTGCTGCTCTAGTACACCTATGGAACATATCTACGGAGTCGTGAGTGGTCAGCAGACTTAAATTATTAAGTGAAATGGTCTTCATACGATTGGAGTTGCAAATTGTAAATTTTATTCGAATTTTTCGTTACGCTACGAATAACGTTCATTGGCATTGACCCATGAACACCGTTTGAGGGTTAAATTCTACTTTGCTAAGAATGAAAAAAAAAATTACGCTGACAACTTATTTATTGTAAATTGCCAGAGTTGTAAATTAAATTAAATGATGCACTTTTTCTATTTTTATTCTCTGCTTCTGTTTGTTTTTTTTTTCTTTTCTGCATTCACTCTTCTCGTTTGATTCAATTTTATGAAAATCAAAAATTTTTTTCTATAAAAATTGAATGAAAATTGAAATGTTTTTATTAAACCGTCACTAAATGACAGTATAACGTACTAATGGTTTGAAGTGTGATTTAAATGTAAATTTTGTGCATCGTTATTTAAACTGAATTATTATGGAGGGGGGAATATTAAACACAATTTTTTTTTAAGAATATATTTTTTTTAAGTATATTGCTTACTAGCAAATTAAAAAAAAAGTATTCTACTCCTGTTCAAAGAATATTGATGGAAAATATGCAACATGATGAAATTATTTGACAAAAAAACCCTTTTAATAGAGATCCCTGATATACAATATAAGGTTGACTTAATGTTACAACACAACAACACTTCATATTGATTTCTGACCTGGATTCATGTAACCTGGACCCATGTAAAGTGTGTTAATTTTATCCATGAACATTTTAAAGTCGAATCGGAATGTGTGAACTGTCAACCCCTAGCCTGATAAGCCAACATACTACTCTCTAGATTATGATGACCACGCTAGGATTTAATAGCAGAACTAAATTTTATGGCGATGCTAAGAAGTTATTTTGAGTTGAAAACTACACTTCACATATTGTCTAGAATATGAAAAAAAGAAAGTGGAGCTACTTTTAAGTATTAAGAGTGGATGCCTCTCAGTGGACTGAATGAAAACCTGTCCGCAGGGGGTTTCATTGCTACTAGGGGTTTCGATTGCCATTAAAAAATTAAAAAACCGGTTACACCGATGGCTATTACACATGACTTATTGATTTTCTAATAGAACTATCGGTACAAAAATAAAGACAAATATAAGCCTGTGCTTTTATTAAGTTATACATCACTTGCCTGCCTATAAATAAATATCGTTGAAATAACGAGTGTTATTTTAGGCAAACTCTCTTGTGGAAGATTGGTAAATAGGGGTTGAAAGCAAGTGTACCAAACTTCCAAAGAGAGTTGCAATTATAATTATCATCCGGAAAGTTAACGCTGCGAGAACTTAAAGCATGACAATTATTGAGCACATGCTACGAAGGGAGGCCGATCTTTCTACAGAAACTTTATTAAATTCTTGGTACCAAAGACAAAAAGTCTCTAGAAATAGTACTCTTAAAAAGCCTCATAATTTCACACCAGAACACCGAAGGAGAACGTTTATTATTATCATATAGAGGTAGTATGTATAGCCCTTAATCTGTATAAAGTACGGCTATAAAGCCTTCCCTGTAAGTCGCCATAGTCTAATCGGTAGTTTATTGGCTTATTAGACGTAAAACCACTGATAAATAACCCGACGACTGCCTGTCAGCAGATTTCTAGCAACAAATCTGCGAATAAAAAATATTGCCATGAAAAGTTTGTCACAAATCTGTCGTTCGGATTCGACTTTAAACTGTAGGTCCTGCCACTTAACAATCACAACATAAGTGGTATGAGTGCTAGATCGTAATCCTTGACTTAAGGGTTGCAATGACCAATTAAGTAAAGTTAAAAGGTAGTAGGTGTTGTCCTTAATCTGTATAAAGTACGGCTACGACGTATCCCCCAATACTGTTTCCCTGACTAACTTCATGATGCTGTTCGGTATCAGTAAATATACATCCTGAAGCAGTAAAGATAATGCAGCCGAGTGTTTTCTTTTGATATGCTTGCTTATGCAAACTTATCATTGTCCTCCTCATAGAATCTATATAATGTGCTTGAGTTGATCCCTATTCTCAATAAGTATTCTTTAAGTCAACAGAATTCAGTCAGATGGTCAGCTACAGTTCTCAGGCTACTTAGGTTAGGTTAGGTTAGAGGACGTGTACTTGTCAATTAAGACAAGTACAGTACCCGGGGGTCGAATTGACCCATTGTACAACGTCCTAGTTTCTCACACCACTTATGTTGTGTGTGTTAATTTTATACATGAGTGGTGGGACCTACAGTTTAAAGTCGACTCCGAACGACAGATTTTTATTTATTGAGAGACTTTTCATGGCAATTTTTATTTACTCTCAGAGTTTTTGCCAGAAATCTACTGAGAGGAAGTCGCCGAAAAAATACTTTTTGTATTTTGTCTTTGATGACTGGCCTGGGGCTCGAACCCAGCTTTTGCGTCTAATAAGCCAACACACTACCTACTAGACTACGGCGACTTCTCTCAGGCTACTTGCAATCCCATATAATTGAACTTGTTCAACCAATATTTAGATTGTCTTCGCTCCTTTCTATTTGCTTTTTCATCGTACACACACTTCTAAACTCCTTTTCCCACTTCATAAAAATGTTCTGGCGCTAAAAGTTTTTTTAAATGTTTTCTCCTCTACCTCATTGCCGTGAATTCCTGCATAAGCTCGAATTCCGCATGGAGTGTTCTTATATCCCTTAGCTGGTTGACAGACAGTTTTAAAGCTCAAACAGTTTTACCTCTTGTAAGCCAAGTATTCGAATGGCAGCATGGCTATCACATAGTATTGCTATGTCTGCCTTGTGCTTTGTGTTTCCGTTAAAATAAATCGATACTATATTGTATTATAGTTGCTGTAGATAACTACATACAAATATTAAAGTTGACCCATAAAGAACAAGTGAAATAAGGTACTAAGCAACTAGTCGATGCAATAAGTATCTCTGACTCTATCTTTTTCAGTTTTATTCTATTTAATGGACTGCTTTCCGTTTCTTTACTTCATTCAACTCCAAAAGTATCTCCAACAATAAATCATTCATTGTTTGTTAAACGAGAATTTTGTGAATACAGCTGTCAGTGTAAATGTCTGTCCATGAAATTGTTTCATCAATAATTGAAGAGAACACATCTTAAGCAATTTTTAAGAAACAATGGAAACGTAAAGCAAAAACAACACAAATATACTTAGTTGTGCTGTAGCATCATTATTTAGAGTTGAAAATGTGTCAGTCGTACTTAAAATTGAAAATCGACAAAAGCTGTTGCCAAAGGAGAAGAAAACCATTCATATTCCTTGTAATGCGTTTGTCTTTTGCTACACTCATTGGCACCATTACAGGGAGTTACTCAGTCAGCCATACAGTCAGCTAGTAACTGTCATTCACTTCTATCCTCTTTTTTCTCTCTTTAACAATTTTAAGCTGCAGAAAGCGATAAAACTAATGAACTCTAACATTTTATGCGTTTGTTGTCGTTAAATAAAACGTTTTTAAGCATAGATGACAGGGTGTGGGAGGGGAAGGATAGCATGAGAAATATTTACTTAATATTTTACTACAAATACTGCTCATTGCCCACTTAACAGCTATTGCCAGCATTACAACTGACTACTGCTGCCTGGATAGCCTTACAGCTACTCTGTACAACTGCTTTCGATTATTATTTAAGCTGAGCTGGTTTTCGTTGTTCCATTTTCTTTGGTCATTGTCTTAATGTTGGTCATTTAGTTTTATTTTAGTTGGTAATGAGATATTGTAACAGCAACAGCAGCACCAGCTGCAGCAACATTTGCTATAACATCAGCATTTAAAATCTTTAATGAATGAAATCCTGCTGTAATGGATAAATTTTAAACGAAAATTCATTTGAAATGGAATTTTTCTCTCTCTCTCTATCATTTTGTTTTACAAGCAATGCATTCATTTCGAATGGAGGGAGACTTCTCTTCGGAACGCACAAATTTCAAAATAAATTGTTAATTTAAATGCGTATTAATTGTAGTTCTAATTGTTTTCAACGCATAAATAATAAATTTTATTTAAGCTTTTCAGACTAAAGATAAATTTACAGAATTTTTTGAAAATCTCAACCATAATTAGGGCTTAAGCGCCGTTTTGAATATCATCCTATTAAAATTATCCAAATAAATAAATTATTCAACCAGACTTGCACGCAATGTCAAGCGATAATAGAGTGGCATTCGACCTACTAGATCTGGACATTCACATTGACATAAAATTTGCATCAAAAAGTTAAGTGTTGACTTTTTGATTTCTTCTCAAGAACGTCGCAAACGGTTTGGAGTTTTTTTGGACATCATTTCAAGAATTTTGCAAACGGTTTTCTTCGTTGTATGGTTCTACTCCAGGTTCATAAGTATAGAAAGGATACGACCAGGAAAGGAAAAATGTGCCACAAAAATGTGCAGAAGTCTGGCAAGGAAATTTCAATGATTATGCACAGGATATAGCATATGATGATAGCAAGACCAAAGGGCCATAATCTGTGTAGATAGAAAAAATCAAAAACCAGCTCAAATGGAATTCAAGTCTATTGCATAAGGCAGCTAAAACCAGCATTTATGATTGATATGATAGGTGACACGTGTAGCACAAAGATGCCCTCGATAAAATCGGTTAAAATTCAATCAAATTTAAACAAATTCTGTTTTCGGACATTATAGGTTGGATAGCTATTAGATTAAGGATTCCAAATTCTTATTACGGTTAGATAAATTTTGGAACCGACAAAGCGAATTTTTTTCTTTGTATGAGCAAGTTATTATAAGTCATCGACCAAAAAGTATAAGTTATCAACCAAAAAAATGCTAGTCATCGACCAAAAAATGTAAGTTATCGACCAAAAAATGCAAGTCATCAACCAAAAAGTGCGAGTCATCGACAAAAAAATGTAAGTTATCGACCAAAAAATGTAAGTCATGGACCAAAAAATGCAAGCCATCAACCAAAAAGTGTGAGTCATCGACAAAAAAATGTAAGTTATCGGCCAAAAAATGGAATTATTGACCAAAAAATGCAAGTAATCGACCAAAAAATGCAATTATCGGCCAAAAAATGCATTTCATCAACCACAATATCCGAGTCATTGACCAAAAAATTAACGTCATCACCAAAAACAAAAAAAAGAAAAAAAAAAATACAATGCCGGTCCAATATTTCCGGTACCAATTAGTGACTGACCGTCAGGCAAGCTATTTTGGACTACCTGATACCATGACTATCCAACATTTTAGGTCCAGCTCCCTCAAAAGCCCATTTTTATTCGAGTTAGCCAGATTTATACAGAGTACTCCTTTTTGCTAATATGAAGAAAACACTTACTTTCATCGCCTATATCTCTCGTCCTCAGTAAACCTGTTTTGGAATCCTAGATACCGTGGCTGTCCAGCTTACTAGGGGCGGTTTTTGCCTGGTGATTGGTATTTAATATGATGTGATGGATTTAACATTCGTTCGCGCCTACGAAACTGTTCAATATTGCACAAAACACCCTTAAGACTATATTTAATTAATTGTAAGTAAAAGCAGCAATAATCCTGCAATAAGCTTAACCATATCCAAGGAACCATTTGAAATTAAAATCACTGAGTGCGGGGAGGTGCTTGTGGCTTCCACTATTCCACTATCGGTTATTTTTCAAGTTTAGCTTTGGTTAGAACTATAGTTTTTTACATTTTTCCTTCAGATCTGCTATCAATTTCTGTCAAAAATAAACTAAAAGACGCAGAAAGTTCAAATTTTTGAACAATGTCAACTGACAGGCGACTGATGATTGAAGCAGGTTTCTTTTTAAACAACAACTTTCTTATCAAAAATGCTGACTGGAAGGTCGCTTTTCATATACAAAAATCACTCATAGTATCGTCAAAGATCATTTGTGATACAATCGTATTTCTTTTATCTTTGTATTCGAAAAATTAATTCCTGCTGCTCTCTTTAATTTTTCATTCAATCCGTTCATATTTAATAATCAAAGATTACAAAATTTCGTTTTAGAAAATCGCTACCAATGAAACGGTATAATTTAAGCTTAAATTCAGAATCTTTTTTTAAGTCTTTAATAAAAACAGCATTAAAGCAGTGAGATAATCCTTGTTCCTACCCCAGCTAGACAAATTGATAAGGATAAAATCCTTTGAAACCCATTCATTTAAACCCACGTTCAAAACGATTTTTTCTCAAAAAAACCCTTCCATTACAATGGCCTTTTTATTCAATTTTGAAATTTTTTTCGCACAACCTTAACAGCGATAACCTTTTGAAAACACTTCATACAACGCTTACTGAAAAAGGCTTAACCAGTAAGGAAAGGTGAGTTTTACTTTTTTCATATCGTTTTTGAAGGTGTTACTTGGAGGCAGGAAAAACAGCAGCCAATACATGGTAAAAGAAACAGGTTAACAAAAAAGGTTAAAAATTGAATAAAGGCTACTAAGGAATCCAATAAAAAAGGAGGAGCGTTTAGGCCAGTCTTATATTAACAGCCACACCACATAAGCCATTAATCATGGCGATTTGTTTGGAGATTTTTTTTTCATTTATTTTGCCTTGAGTGCTTCCTGACCAGTCTGATGAGGGTTTATTTATTTATTTTTCTTTTTTTCTTTGTATTCACCTTATCCTTTTTTTTCGAAGTTATATGCATTATTTGATAACGGTAAAATACATTATTAAACCATTGTAACTTTACATGAAAATAAAAATATTTCTTCCTGTTATTCAAAAGACTTTCTTTTAATTTATTAAGGTTTTCTGAAAACTTTCTTCGGAACTTAAAGAAATCCTCAATGCATTTAGAAAGTTCAATTCAATGATTTTGTTTTCCGTTTATTTGATTTATTGACCGCATTAATCAATTTTACAATATTTAAGCCCACAGAAATAAATAAAAAATAAAAATTATTTGGCATTTCGTCCTTTAAAACATCAAATTGTTTAAAGCAAAAGTTATTGCTGCCATTAAAGAAAGAAAATTAGAAAATAAAAATATTCAATTATTTGATTTTCATATGAAATCAACAAATGCTAGGACGTATACAAATAGAATCCTTAAATTTTATTTTCAAATTTAGATAATAAATGTCAACGAAAAGTTTTATATTTTTGTAAAGGGCATTGGAAGTATTAAATTTCTCCCTTTCGTACAAATGTCAAAAGTTATTTTAACCATTTTCAATAACTACACCCTACCAAGCCGTTAGGGCTGCATTGTACTTTAACTGCTGTTTGTAGCATCTTTAGAATTTGTTTTTATTTTTCGTAATATTAACAGCACTTAGGAGTTGTACTGTAATGCAGTATTGTGAACTAACGAACAAAAACTTTGTCTTGAAATTGTTTAATCCATTAGTAATAACCAAGTCATCGGCCAAAAAAAAAAATACAAGTCATTGACTACAAAATGCAAGTCAGCGACCATAAAATGCAAGTTATCAACTAAAAAATGCAAGTCAGCGACCATAAAATGCAAGTCATCAACTAAAAAATGCAAGTCATTGACTATAAAATGCAAGTCATCAACTAAAAAATGCAAGTTATCTACCAAAAAAATGCAAGTCATAGTTCATGAAATGCAAGTCATTGACTACAAAATGCAAGTCATCGACCGAGAAATGCAAGTCATCGATCAGAAAAATGCAAGTTATCGGCCAAAGGAATGCAAGTCATCGACCGAGATATGCAAGTCATCGATCTGAAAAATGCAAGTCTTCGACTAAAAAAAACAAGTCAACGACTAGAAAAGTGGAAGTCATCGACCAAAGAAATGCAAGTCATCGACCAAAAATATGCAAGCTATCCTCCGAAAAATGTGAATCGATGTGAAAAATGCTAGTCATTGACAACAAATGCAAGTCATCGACAAAAAAAAACCCAATGCCAGCATTTTGTTCAATTTATATAACAAATGTGGAGCATTTTTTGTTGCTCATTTAAAGAAAACAATTATCGTCGTAGCCATTAATTCTGGTCCGAAGCAACGCTTTAAAGTAAAGAAATTGGAATCTTTGATATCATGGCTATCCAACCAATTCGTTCCCTCATAAGTCCATTTTTTATTTTTTTATAATATTATCAACGCTTAGGAGTTATGCTGTAATGCAGTATTGTAAAGTATCGTAGAAAATATTTGTCTTGAAGTTTTTAACCCATTAATGGCAAAAATGCAAGACATCGAAACAAAAAATGCAAGTCAGCGACCAAAAAAATGCAAGTCATCGGCCAAAAAAATGCGTTTACCAGCAGCAAATGCAATTACAAAGCATTTCTGTAAAGAATAAATTGTGGTTCATTGTGGTTATGTATGTAGACCAACTGTAGGTTTATTTTTTATTTCGCTTAAATTTATTTTTTGGCTACAAGTAAACTTTAAAGGTCATTGCTTATGTCAAGTTCAAAATTTTTGGCAAAAGAAAGGACAATTTTATTTGTGAGCAAATAAGAACAACTTATGACTTATGGAAGGGCGAGTGCGATGAAAAACTGGAGTTCATGAAATCGGTCCCCTATTGGACGACATTTAAAGAGAATTGAAAATTTAAAAAAATTTAAAGAAATCTTTGCTATGAATACACATACATACAATAATTGGTCTTACAATCCTTTAGTTAGGATTACGTCCCGGCATCTCACTCTTTTTCCTTTTTTCTTGGGAATTTTATTTATTCTCAGAGTTTTTGTCGCTGTAGTGTAGTAGGCAGTGTGTTGGCTTATAAGACATGAGACCGCGATTCAAACCCCAGGTCAGACATCTCCAACAAACGAAACGTCTTAAACTCGGCAGTTTTGTGGCAAAAAGAAAATTGGCATAAAAAGCTCACGAATAAAATTAATAACATGGATGGTGTAAGAAGTTAGGTCGTAATACTAAGTAAAGGATTGTAGTCCTCAATTAGGTAAGGCATTCATATAAACGTCGACCACAATTACAAGCATATCTTAACGATACACTACCAATTAATCCTTGAATAAGACATTTTCGTTATGCTTTATTCAATTTGCCGCACAATTAAATCGTGTATAAAATAATGGTGGTGGGTGAACACTAATTGGTCCTGTGGTTATAACTTAGTCTTTAACATACTTCTGCCACTTAATGTTACAAATCAATAACGTGTTAAACTTAACAGGATCTAATTGAAATAACAAAATCCCTTAGCAACCCTACTTTTACAACCCCCCAGATGGGTGTTTGTTGTCTCGCCTTTACTTGCTAATGCATACGCAGCCTTTAAATGTCATTCTTGAAGCATTCTGTTCTATTCTGTTTGATCGAGTGTGGTTAGCTTTTGTTGTAATTTATGATTTCCTTTCATTTAACTTTATTATGGCCAAGTTAAGGATACAACTAAATTCAATTAGAATTACATCATCATCATGATAATAATGCACTTAATTGCCATTGTGTAGATTGAAAGTGGAACAAAACACAACCAGCAGAAGGACATTCAGGAAAAATTGTAAAAATAAGAAAATCTTGTTGTAAAACAGGCGTTATTAGAGAGAGAGAGAGAGAGGAGAGGAGAGAAGGGATAACCAACAATAGACAATACAACTGGAGAGTACACAAGACAACACAACACAACACAACAATAAGCAAATAATCCTGTAATAACAACAAATGACATTCTCTTGTCTCCTTAAATATTTGAGCCACATACAAAAGGAGGGAGCGAGGAGGAAAAGAAGATTCTTAAGTAGATCACAATCCATCTCTGTTCCACTGCATAAGAAAGAAGGAAATAAGATTCTAAACATTTCATTAAAGTGTGTGAATGTATGCTTATACTGTGAGTGAATGTGTGTTGAAGTAGAAGATTTTTTCACTTTTGATATTCGTTAGTGTACTTGAGTTAAAGCAGTAAGTAAATGAAAATACTCTGGCATAGCACACACATAGACTGGCATGTTAAGGGAAATTCTATTTCATTTTTAAATGAAGAAAATATGTGAAGCCAGGAATAATAATGCTTAGAGTCCCGTGATACAGTGTGCATGTGTGTAAATTTTGGTGTGCAAATATACTGCCTTTGGACGTACAAACAATCAGGAATGAATCTTTTTTTTTCTTTTTTAAGCAAATTGAGATAAAAATTGTGTGGATTTTTTTTTATTTCATTTTCTATTTAATAAAGTTTTTTAGGCATGAATCTCGTAAATTAGAATAGGAAAATGGGAAAATTAACTAAAGTCTTTTGGAGTATTTTTGTATTCTTTTAAATTCTTAAGATATAATGCTTAAAGAATTTACTTAAACTGTGATAAGAAAAAGCAATAAGGATTTTCATTTTGTTTTATTTTGATTACACACTTTAGAAACTTAATATTAGGCAGCATTTTACAAAACGAATTTGCAATTTTATAAACAGAACCCCGAATTAAAGAGAAACTTTTTAAAGTTTTAAGGTTTCTAACAATTTGCCAAAAACATTGTGGCAATATTCTTAAAACAAATCAATAATTTTACTTTATTTTTTTACTTTAGGCAGCTTTGTTAAGTTATTATTACCAAACAGCCTATTTTAGTGAGACAACGCTTAAAGATTCTCCCAGTTTTAAAAAAATTTCAAAAAATTTCTTGTAATCCTCTGAAAGTAATTACAATTGCCATGAAAAGTTTCCCAAAAATGACTTGTTGGTGCCACCGTTGGTAGATAAAATTAACATACACTACGCTGGTGGTGTTAGAAACTAGGTCGTTAGTCTGACTAAAGGGTTGTAGTCAATTAAATAAATATTTCTGCAATGCTTTGCAGCAAAAGCCAAAAGCAATGCTTTGCAGTAATCATATCTCACCATATTCGAACGGTTTAAAGAATACAAAGCTGCTTTATATGAAACTATGGCTGAAAGTAAAACTTCCAAGTATTATTGTATATAATACTCGCATGTATTTTCTGACATGCTTAGGGGGAGCATCCAACTCCATTATAGGGCAGTTCGGATACCATTCTCGATGACAATGCAAAAACAAAAGAAAAATGTTTCAGATCTCGTTCCATTCTATGTATTTTCGATTACTTTTTGCTGTTTTCGCCGTAGTCTAATAGATAGTGTATTGGTTTATTAGACGTAAGGCCACGGTTTAAACCCCAGGTCAGACATCTCCAACAAAACAAAACATGAGAAAATAATTTGTTCGTCGACAGCAGATTTCTAGCAAAAACTCTGAAAGTAAATAAAAAAGTAAAATTGCCAAGAAAAGTTTCTCAAAAATCTGTCATTTGGAGCCGACTTTAAACTGTATGTTCCACTACTCATGTATAAAATTAACACACACAACATCAGTGGTGTGAGAAGCTCAGTCGTAATCCTGACTGAACGGTTGTAATGACTAAATATGTGTGTAAGTATGTAAGTATGTATGTATTGCTGTTGTTATTTATTCTTGGAGTTATAAAGCTTTAAAGTATTGAGTGATTGGGGTAACAGATCGGAAACAATATGAATCGGAGGCCATAGCTTATTACTGTGGTTAAGAGTTTTATGGGCAGTCGTCCTACGATATAATTTGAAGAATCATGTTGATGTTTAGCCAATTAGAATTGACGTGTCTGGTACAGAAAGAGACAAGCTTTGTGTCTCTCGACAACTGTTGACAGGAGGTGAATCAGTCTAAATATGTAACTCTCCCTTCTTAACAAGGGAATAGTTTTCACATGAAGAGTATAATCATGGCGACCAACAGAAATTTAATTTAAATTAATATTATCGTCGACCTAAAGTACCAAAAACCCTCTCTACAAAATCGCAGTCACAGTAAACAGTTTTAAATAAATACTGAGTAATTTTTAAAGGCTTTTAAATTGTAGTTGTATTTTTTATTTTCTTTATAAATAAAAGTAATTGGTGTAATAAACAAGTAAATGTCGACATCAGCCTTTATTTTCTTATCATTAAAAAAAATTCTCAGAAACTGTCAGCAACAGTTGATGACTTCCTAAGTAAAATGTTTTCTTGTTTTTCCTTCATAAAGCTATATAAACTCAAAAAAGCCAAAAAGATATATTTTTTTGCTTTGTTAGCAGTACTGCTTCTCATTTATTACACTTTTCAAGTGTGTAACACCCAAAACGCAGAAAATAAAAAAATGAAAATTTATACTTCAACGTTAAAGTTTAGAAATGCCTTGTCAAACATTTATTGTTAAAGAAAAGCTCATGATATGTAGGATGTTTTATTGTTTCGTGTACATATCTTGTTATACATTTTAAGCTTGTTCCATAAGTATTTTTGATGGCTGTCAGCAAAACTGATTTCAAACGCAAGAAAAGTTTCTCGGTTTAATACACACGAAATTCTTGCAACATTTTCAACAAAAAATTTCGATTTTATTATGAAATTAATGAGTTAAGTTAGGAATACAAACGCTACGAACGTTTTATGGGTTCTCACGAAGGAGTACACCCAGATGTATGATTATTTTTGTTTTTTATTGGAAATTTCATTTCATCACTCATACGCTGCATGGGCCAATGTTTTGTTTTTCAATAAAAATTAACCGCAAATAACGTTGTGTGAAAAAAAAATATTTTTTTTAATTATAAAATGCAAAGAAAAATATGAAATTAAATTAATTTAATAATAACGGGATAAATGTTTCAATTAAAATAATATGTTATGTTACCTGAAGATGCGTTTTTTTATACGTTTTATTGTTTTTTTTGTTAATAATTGATGATTAAAGGGAAACAAAGTTTGTGTGTTTATTTTAATTAATTTAATGATATTAAAAAAATAAATAAAAAAAAATTAAATCGAATAAAAAAAACAAGAATTCTAAAGGTTACAAAAAATATTTGAAATGAGAGCGAATAATTGAAGGAAAATGAAATGTTGTATTCAATTATATATGGATTACAGTACAGACAGTTCAATAAATCCCTCTTGATAAATCCCCTGTCTTGATAGAAAGCCCAACACTGCTACTGGCCGCCCTATTTTAAAAAGAAGGAAATTTCACATGAACTTTAAGGCTTAGCTTGATAAATGCTATATAAACTTTGCACTCCCCCTTTTCAAAAGTAAAATGGTAGACGACTGAATTTTATGTCGCAATACGGAAAGTATCGTTTTTTTATGCACATATAGTGTAGGCCTGTATATGTACCAGCAATAATTCAAAAAATTCAGTAATATAGTGTAGGCCCATTGCCGACTGGAAGCATACCACATGGATCATTGCATAAAAGATTGATCATGAAAGCAATCGTGTAACATTGACATTCATTCCAAACATTGAAAAATTATTCCTCAGCATACAAAGTTCATTCCAAACATAAGAGAAAGGTGTTCGAATTTTAACCAATTTTTGCGGACACATAATGTAAATGGTATCTTATGTAGGCATGCATATTTGCCTTCATGATTTCCACACAGGCGTTAGCGGAGAAAACATTTTCAGAATCCCCGGTAGCTGAGCTACATACCTGTGACGGTGAGTTCATTGGGATCTGCTTTTAAACAAATTTAGGCCAACCCTGCACTTAAATAGTTTAAATCCTGGCATCAAATTCCATAAAAAAGACAGGTCAGGTACACATACATACATAATTGGTCATTACAACCCTTCAGTCAGGATTACGACCGAGTTTCTCACACCACTTATGTTGTGTGTGTTGATTTTATATATGAGCGGCAAGACCTACCGTTTAAATCGATCACGAATGACGTATTTTTCAGAAACTTTTCAGTTCAATTTTTTTCTCTCTCAGAGTTTTTGCCAGAAATCTGTTGAAAGAAAGTCATCAAGGAATATTTTTAGATATTTCGTTTAGTTGAAGATGTTTGACCTGGGGTTGAACTGTTGCCTCACGTCTAATAAGCCAACACACTACCTATTAGACTACGGCGATTTCGAAAAAAATATTTACAAAATCCCTTTCCGCTAGCTCAGCTACCTATGGCGGGGTGTTCATTGGATTTTGCTTATTATTTGATTTAGGCGAACCCTGGAGTTAAATAGTTTACATTAGGGTGTCAAACTACACATAACAAACAGGTCAATTATGATGTCTTTTAATTCATTATTCAATACTAGTGGTCAGCATTTAGCCGCAAATATGGATAAAGTTTTATGCCGCTTCGTAAAAGTGAACAAAATGCGGGCAATACAACAATACACTCCAAATCAAACTGCGGTAAAAACAGTGGATTCTCAATATTTATCCACGTACCAGTGTCTCATTAAGAAAGGCATGGGCACATACCACCATAAAGGTATGTACCTTTCCTCTTTATTGTCAAGGCAACTCTTGCAGATATCAGTGCGTGGTAGTTTTTACGAGTTCACGCAAACGTCCGGTAATGCAGTGTTTTGATGCAACAACGACAAGTTGGTTAATAAAATGCAGCAGCATCATTATCCTGCCTGGACTAGGAAGTGTTCAATATCATTCAGATAGTGTTAGGTAACTAACTTCTCTTTTAATGCAAATTAAACATCAAATGGCGATTTTATTTTCGTAAACTGTAACCAAGTTGAAGTCGCCGTGGTCTAGTAGGTAGTGTGTTGGCTTATTAGACGTAAAGCCAGGGTTCGAGCCCTAGACCAGATATCAAAACAAAATATAAAAAGTATTTCTTCGAAGACTTCCTCTCAGCAGATTTCTGGCAAAAACTCTGAGAATATATAAAATTGCCATGAAAAAGTTTCTCAAAAAATCTGTCTTTCGGAGTCGACTTTAAACTGTAGGTCCCGCCACTCATGCGCAAAATTAACACACAACATAAGTGGTGTGAGAAACTAGGTCGTAATCCTGACTGAAGGGTTGTAATGATTAATTATGTATGTATGTATGTAAACTGTATCCAAGCCTGTGTCTATTAAGCAAGTCGCTCTTGGAATAGAATGTAGTTGGTCATCCAGTTTGGTAGACGAGTCTAAAGTATTTATTGCAACTAAGCTATCCGCATAACATTAAAAGCTGGTATACATAAGAACTATTTTCTCTTTGCCAACTCTGTTAATATTTGCTTTCCCTACCACAAATTGTGCTATATGAATAGGGAGACATTCTTTCGTATAGCAATTCCTGCATACTTCATTCGTCGGCCTCATTTTTTACCTCCTCGAACATTACAATTTTCTTTTTGCTTCCATTACGATTATTTCACTTCCACTTCTTCTATTTTAATTCAACCATTACCACTAAAAAATTCTGCATGTTTTGTGGTTGCCAAATAGATAAAAAAAAATGGAAAAACAAGATAAGTGTGGAGGCCTAGATGCGTAAACAGATGCTAGCTGGCGTAGAGAGGGGGAGGGGGTGGAGGCAGATCATTGAAATGGTAAACATCATGCCAAATGAATTTTAATTAACACATAATAATCTATAATCTTCTTATGTTACTAAATTACGTCGTCTTAAAAAAAAAAACAAAAAGCATACAGACATATCTAGGGCATGGATGTGGATAGGCAAGTGCCAAACACATTACAAACTCATGGTTACATGAGCATGATTCTATTTCCCCTAAGCTAATCGATAAATGCAAATACTGCAAAACACACACACACACACCTACACTCGTATACAGTAAGCTTAGGTAGCAACAAAAAAAAATACGTACATGGAATATTTTGTTATTGAGTCGTTAACAAACTCTTAATAAAGCAAAAAATTTATGATTATACGAACATACGATTATCATTTGTTGGTGTTAAGTGGAGTATATTAACCCATTTCTGACAGGGCGTAGTATAGAGATGAGAGAGATAGCAGATACAACGCTTGCGAGAATCTAAAAATATCTGAAATCCTAGAAGTAATACAAAAATGTGTCCTTAAGACCCCTTGTTGGATCAGGCAGCTCATAATGGGTCAATTGAATAGCATAAGCACTCTTAATGTTATACATCTGCCTTACTTTATTTTCATTCTTACTCTCTCTCTATTGGCCAAAGCTAGCCATTGTAGCCAATGGTTTGAATATGTCCACCTGAGCTTCTAATTATCAGGTAGATCGTGATAATTATTATGTTCGAATCACTTCATTACACTTTTCTCTGACAGTAATACTCAGAGAATAATCTCCACTCATGTCGTACATATTATTAGACTAGAAAGTGTCGTAAAAAGGTTTTAATTCATCGTATAATGACAGAGAGGGTTAACAGTGCTCCTTTCTTCTTAACCTCTATGACAGGCGTTACCAGAAGGAGTCAGATTCAGGATATGAGTTCTTGAGAGACAATAATTGGCTTCATCTCGACTATTATATGCAGCTGAATAGAGGAGCTGTTCTAACAAAACCAAGCAAAACTTTATTATAGCATCACTACACATACATACATAGTTGGTCATTACAACCCTTTAGTCAGGATTCCAACCTAGCTTCTGTGTGTGTTAATTTTATACAAGAGTGGCGGGACCTACAGTTTAAAGTTGACTCCGAACGATAGATTTTTGAACAACCTTTCTGGGCAGTTTTATTTATTCTCAGAGGTTTTGTCAAAAATTTGCTGTGAGGAAGTCGCCGAAGAAATATTTTTTCACATTTCGTTTTATTGAAGATATCTGACCAGACCTGCTATTGAACCATGGCCTCACTTCTAGTAAGGCACAACCTACTAGCCTATGGCGACATAGAAAGAAGAAGACGTTTGTCTCAAAAAATGTTTTAATTCATCGTATAATGATAGAGAGGCTTAACACTGCTCCTTTCTTCTTAACCTCTATGAAAGGCGTCAAATTCTGGGTGTGAGTTCCTGAGAGTCAATAATTGACTTCATCTCTACCATCCTATCTAGCTGAACAGAGGAGTAGTTATAACAAAACGACCCAAATTTTCATTATAACTTAACCACACCAACGTACATTTAGTATTGGAACGTTACGGTCCCGTAGTCTCTTCGCACCCATAAGAGACGGGATCTGCAGAATGTCAGATTCGAACGACAGATTTATAGAGCTTTTCCACAGCAATTAGTTTACTTTTACGCCTTTTGCAAAATATTGTTGGGAGAAAAACACCGATTTTTTCGGTCCAATAACTCAAAAGTGATGCTTGAACTGAAGGGCAACAAGCTAGTTATTGGTTTACGATACACAAAGATCTAAACTCTAAATTTGACAATTGATCGCATTTGATTGGAAAAATATAGGATTTCTTTTAACAACACCTTATAACGTTTATAAAATCTTATTAAAGAACGTCTACGCATGTTTAATTTTTATTTTCTTTAATTGCAAAATAAAGTTTTAATTTTTTTTTCAATTTCTCGAGAAAATCTTTAAGATTTCAGAGTCTCTTAAAGTATTGGCCATAGTGCTAAGGAATATTTGCAATAGTTTAGCATATAATGTTGAAACAATTTTTAAATAAAAATAATAATTCATGTCCTTTTCTGCCTCTTCTCTCTTTACAGAATCGTTGACATTCTTTGGTAAGTAAAACTATTTTTTTAATTCCCATTTTCAACCCGATTTTCTTAGTGTTCCCGTATAAAGAAAGGAAAACTATTTTTGATGGCAGTTAAAAACTTTTAATTTCTTTAAGTATAGAAAAGATTTTAATTATAACAACAATTTTGGAAAAATAAACTTTAAGCGAAGTTGTAAGCAAAAGTGAATAGAATTTCTGTCCTATAATTTCATTACTTAAAGCGTTTAAATTTAGTTTCATTGGATAGAAATAGAGACCATAGAGACTATAGAAGACAGAGACCATAGAGACCATGAAGAACACATAGAAAAGAAGGACAGCTTCAACTGGGGCAATACCATGGTCATGTGATCCAAAATGGACTAATTGGACTAGGTCAACAACGAATAAAACCGCCACTGCCACACGATATCAAGAAAGTCCTCAGAGACGAGTTTGGTGATAGCAAATAATATCACGTTTTTTAGTTCGGCGAGATTATGCGATATTTTGAGGGGAAACAGGAAGAAACAAGCCAGTTGCGATTTCTGATTTCTGGAAGACATCAAAACAAATGTCACTGATGTGATACCTGGCTCGTAATGTTGGGAAAATTATGTCGAAATTAGAGCTCACGAATGGACTGTCTGCTGTATAGAAACGGCAATAATTATGTGAAAACGGCAGGTATTCATTTAACATCCCAAACATAAATATTTCATCACTTTTGCCTATCGAAAATGATGTAGAATGACCTTTTATAACCACAACACATACATTTATTATGGGAGTATCGATATTAATGAGTTTGGCATCAACAGAATGGCATCAACAGAATGCCTAGTAGTCAGCATTTGTAACTATTTAAGGTAATCTGGTTATTTAACGATTTGGTAGGTATAAGTTCGTCGCTCGAACCATTTTGTAGACAATACAGGGGAGTGTGTGGTGTAATATTTTTCATTTCTTTTCATCGCTATGTATTGGATTACCGACCCTATTCAAGCTTCAGCCAAAGGTTGTATAGAACTGAACATGGCATACCAAATGTCTGCTCTTCTTGATGGAACTGTTAGCATATGACCACACACTGCGAACAGCAGCACACAACATTGAAACCAAAATTCATTGAAAAGCGCTTTTTTATAGAATTCGGAATGAATGAATGATCTGAACTTAGAGAATCTGATCTGAACTTAGAGAATGCGTAGGAACGTGCAAAATAAGAATTCTGTGTGATTTGTCTCAAAATTTATATTTAAATATGTTTGACCTGGTAATATAAGACAGCATGGTCAGAAGTAAGTGTAAAGTAAAGTGAAAGCTGTTGTTGAAGTCACCGCTCATTTGAGCACCCAAATCATACCTAATCAATCGATTATTAAAACTCTTTAATCAGGATTACGGCCTAGCTTCTTACACCACATATGTTGATTTTATTAATTGTAACCATAGGTGGCGAACCTACAGTTTAAAGTCAACTTGAACAGATAGATTTTTTTTTTGGAAACTTATCATGGGAAATTTATTTTGTCTCAGAGTTTTTGTCAGAAGAATGCTGTGAGGAAGCCTTCGAAGAGATATTTTTCATATTTTGTTTTGTCAGTAAAGATTTGAGCTGATGTTTAGCCTACAAACTACCTACTACACTACTGCGACCCTCAAAATGCACAGTATTATACCAAGCAGTCAAGAATGATGAAAGAACAAGAATCCTTTGAAATTTAAATCAAAATTTTCATTCAATTATCGTATACACTTAGGATACGATCAAGGTACAATTGAACACATGTAGCGGAACGTAGTGATATTAGATGAAGACGTGCTTTAGATATAACCGGCAAATCTCTCTCAATACATACATACATACATACATAATTGGTCTTTATAACTCTTGAGTCAGGATTACGACCCAGCTTCTCACACCACTTATGTTGTGTGCGTTAATTTTATATGTACATGTGTGCCGGGTCCCACAGTTTAAAGTCGATTCCGGACGATGGATTTTTGAGAAGCATTTCTTAGTAATTTTATTTACTCTCAGAGCTTATGCCAGAAATCTGCCGAGAAGAACTCACCGAAGGAATATTTTTTCATATTTCGTTTTGTAGGAGATGTCTGACCAGGGGTTTGAACCGTAAGTTCATGTCTAATAAGCCAACACATTACCTACTAGACAACGGCGGCTAAATCTCTCTCAATAGCCTTCCATAATGCGAAGACCCTTGAAAAAAGCTGCAGTAGCATAGATGTCCGTAATTTCCAATTTGAATATGTGTTTGAATAGCTTTCTAACCAACTGTCTCACTCCAGCCTTTTTGGTAATCAAATATCTCATTTACCTTGTGGAAGTGCATTGTTATTTAGGAGTGAGTCTGCACTAGAAAATTCATAAGCTACACAAAAAAAAATCTACGTATTTGAAACATTTTAAGTTATGCTCTATGTGCGTGGTTGTATATAAATAACGAAAAATAGTTTCTAAACTTTCTTACCCTACCCTACTTAATAAATCTACTTTAATCCCCTTTTCTTATTCACCTATAATTCAGCATTTATCTCTCTACCTTTTCTACATCACAGTTTAAATTTAAAATCTATTATAAGACGTTAATGCTCACTTAATTTCCTTAAAGTTTTATTTTTCGTAAATTCTCTTCAATACGACCCTCTGCGATAAAATAACGCAGAATGAAAAACAAATCCCCCTCTTAAGTATGGCAGCAATAACTCATTAACACGATGATATTGTGTGGAAAAATAAATTTTAATTTGTTTCAGACACACAAACTCACACACTTACACTCGCACGTACGAACAGAGAGAAAGAGGTAGAGCAAGTGCAAGTGTGAGAGAGCAAGTAAATAAAACACAACACAACAACAATAGCTATAAAGAACGATACAATATTTATAAATAATCTTCATAATGGATGCTATGCTCGTTGCACACACACGCACAACACAACACAACACATTTATTATTTCGATAGAAGAAAGTATGCATGTATGTATGCGTTTGAAATAAGGAAAGAATTCCTCTTTGCTTTTTCTATTTTATATGTACACACATCATAATAAAACAAAATGGCATTTAATTACTGTTACTTGCCATTTGGCATTATTTCATGTCTTAAGAGTACACATGCCTGACACTAATACTACTTTAGAAAATGATACAAAGCCACAAACACACACAGCATACAATAGAAAGCACAGAGAGAGAGAGAAAGAGAGAGAGAGAGAGAGTGAAAGCATATAAAAGATAATTCAAATGAGCATAATAAAGAACAACAACAGCCTTAAAGTGGCAGCATGCTTGGGAGCCATAGAAAAAATACAAAAAAAAAGCGGGAGACATTATATAATTATACCAACACAATACAACACACATGCAAACGTGTTAAAGTGTATGTGTTAACACATACATTTTGGTATGTTGAATGTTGAGTGTTTATTTATTATGAATTTTGGTTGTTGTTGTTTATTTTTTCTGTAGCATACTTCGAGGTATAATTATTATTATTGTTTGTGGTAAATATGTATTTGCATACACACACACTTACATACATACATATATATTTTGATAATATTTTAATGGCAGGTATTATGGCTTGTATTCAGATTTATGTGAACAATCATTGAATTTTAAGTAAAACAAATAATTTTCGGCTAGACAAAGTAATCTATTTGTGTATTTAGTAAATTATTAATAAAATTAACTGGCTTTAGAAAACGTTAATAAATTTTGGGTAACATAGCATGCTTTTAGCTCAAAACTCTTTATAATCAATGGTTACGACACCAATTTGATATTTTATAATAGTCATCACACGCAGACTACATATTTTATGCTTGTAAATCTTTTACCTTCAAGTTTTAAGAACAGAAAATAATACAAATGAAGCGAAATCTGATGCATGATGATGCAAGACGAACTTTTATTTCCCGGTTTCGACCATCACTGTACAGAATGTATTAAGTGTTCCTTTTTGTTGATTAAACAAGACTTATTTTACATCACATATGGTATGCCCTCCGTCATTGGCATTAATAAAAACACTGCAATCATTAGGCATAAGGCACACTGTTCTTCTTTTAACAGTTTGAAGACATTACTTACTAATGCAGTGCATTGTATTCGAATATCGGAAAGTATGTTAAAGCAGATGGGAAAGTGGAAGTTGTATGCGAGAAATCAATATTGAATTATCAATAATTAGAATGCTTTACTGCGGTGGCTTTTCTTAATGCTACATTAACTTAGGTAGGTAGGTAGGTAGAGGGGACTCTTGAAGCGGACACACTTAGACCACATAGTGCCTATTGTAATACTAAAATTTTCCGTTACTCCCTAGAGCCGAACCACTCTAATGAAGTGACTAATAACGGCAATGTAAATACGTGATAGTTCTGTCAGATCGCTACAAATGTAAAGTTCAAGGCATGTACCCAATAGGTGAAGAACATTCTTCACTTGTTCCTCATCTTTGCGGCTTCTATAGAAATCATTTATATTTCCCAAACAAATTCGATTCGCATGAGTACTCATAATGCAATGACCGTACTGAGTCCGACAACAGCACTAAGCGTACTTCTTTGGCATTGAAGCAGACTTATCATGCTGCCTTCATCCATTTCCGAAGCCGCCCATCAGTTGTTGACGGAATCCTTGACTATCAATTATAAGCTTGCAGATGTTTAGTGGGGTCCCCCAAGTGGGATCTAAAATTTATCGCAAAGTTCAATGGTTGCACCAGTGTCCTGGTACCTATATGAGGTGGACATCATATCGTTCTGCTATCTGCCACCCGGCGAGTCCTTCTGCTCCTGTGTTCTGTTATCCATATGATGTGGACATCATATTGTTCTGCTATCTGCAACAGCTATACAGCATCTAGAAATTCGTTACATTGCAATTCAGCTCTTTGATAGACGCTTGTGGTCGCAGTAGTCTAGTTGATAATGTGTTGGCTTATTAGACGTGGGACCACGGTTCAAACCTTTTGAAAGAGTTTCTTAAAAATCTGTCATTCGGAGTTGACTTTGCAATGTAGGTTCCGTCACTCATGTGTAAAATTAATACACCTAACATGGGTGGTGTGAAAAGCTAAGGGTCGTAATGCTGACCAAAGGGTTGTAGTGACTAATTGTGAATGTATGTATGATAGCAGCCTGGCTATTGAAAAGAATGGTAACATCTCACCTACGGATATATGCATTCCTTATAATTTTTTACCACAGCCTGTGTTGCCAACACTTTTGCGTGCGAAACGCTGCAGTGATTCGTTAACCTTACGGAATAGGGTGTCCCAATTGATTCCGAAAAAATTCCGCCATTTACAGTTCCGTTGGAAATACTTCACGAAATGCGCTGCATTATTTTCGAAACCACTTTATCCTAAATGGATGCCATGAATCTCATTGAGAAGTCGTATTGTAATATCATAGAGACACTGCTCCCGATAGTCAAAAATTCTTTCAGGATCCTGGTGTGATTAGTGCTTTATGCCTCTGTGCAGTCAGCACGAGACGACAAGGCCTTTCAATATACATCAAGTGGAAGGAGGCATGAAATTATTTCCAGTGCCATTGCAGGTTCAGTGCGCCATACGAACTATGGTATCTCTTGCACATAGAATTCAATGAAACTTATTTAGGAAAAAGTTCGACAAGTAAAGAAATCAAATAAGCAAGCAAATCTTCTTCCATATGATGATATGTCGGCCCGAAAATTTTACATTTTCAAAGCCGAAAACAAATATTCATTGCATCAATGGTTGATTGTGAATAAATGGCAGATTTTACTCTCTTGAAGTCGCCGTACTCTAGTAGGCAATGTGTTGGCTTATTAGACGTAAAGCCTCGGTTCCAATCCCCGGTCAGAAATCAAAACGAAAATAAGAAAAAATGTTCTTCGGCGACTACCTCTCAGCAGATTTCTGACAAAAACTCTGAGAGTAAATAAAAGTACAATGAAAAGTTTCTCAAAAACCTGTCGGAGTCGACTTTAAACTGTAGGTCCTGCCACTCATGTATAAAATTAACACACACAATATAAGTGGTGTGAAAAACTATTTCCATAATCCTGGCTGTTGGGTTGTAATGACCAATTATGTATGTATGTATACATGTTTTTCTCTTTAGAATGCAATACAAATTATTAAGCATTGAAACCATTAAGAAGAGATATATCCTGAGTCCTTATGTACAACAATATTTCTCATTAAAAATATTAAATTTTCATACGAAAACTTCTCCAAAAATAATTTTGTTTTGTTTTTTTGTTATTTCCAAACCATTGACCTCTATTCAAAGTTTGAAGAAATTTTCTTTTCTGTTCTTCTTCTTTTCCATTTTCTTTAACTATTAAGTTTCATTTGAAAATGAATAATCGATTCCCTCTCGCTCTCACACTAGGCATTGAAGGAAATAATCTTTGATGTCATCAATTCCTATGGGCATTGGTATGTGCGTGTTTATGTTCAATGTTTCTTCCTCTTGCACTAAGTTTATATGTTTTTGTCAACTTTAGAGAGATAGAGAGAGAGAGCATATCAAAGGATATACCCCATTATAATCTTTTTATCTTTTGTGGGTTTGGGCGTGTGTTTTTCTTCGTGTCTCATCACCATTATCATGGTTTTTTCTCATCTACTTCTTCTTTTATCTTTTGTATGTCATGTCTGGCTTATAAACAAGCATGCATGCCGATGTGAGTGTATGTGGTTGTTTAAGAGTGTAGAAGTGTGTGTGAGTGTTTGATTTCCCATGATTCTCTTACACTTGAATAGTTTCTTTCTTACAAAATATTTGTTATACGATATAAATAATCAAATAACAACAACAACAACAACAATACTAATATAATAAATGTATATGTATCTATCTATATTTGTTGGTTGTTGTTGTTATTATACAAAGACAATCTTTTATTATCGCTTATCAATTTGATATGGTACGCACTATTAACTCGTTTAATATTATTCGACTATTTCCACTCCGTTATCCTTTATTTATTTTTCTCTGTATTTAGTTTGGTTTATTGATTTTACTTATAATGCAGAATTCTGTTGTTTTTGTGCATGAAGATAGTTAAAGTTTTAAAATCTCTTTGACTTTGCAAACCAAGAATATTTTTCATTTCAGTGCTTATGTCAAATACTGCAGGAAAATGGCTGAGAAACATAGGCAACCTAAAACCGCCAAGATCAAAATGAGCTTCATCTGAAAAGATGATTTTTTTTTGCCAAAGTCGGCATCTTCTGGTTTAGGCTACTGCATGGCCAGCCGAGGCAGGCATTTGAATGAAATTGTTTTCCATTATTAACCGGAAGGATTGTACTTTCAAATAAAAAAAAATTTGAGAAAATATTCAGAAGTTTTTTTTAAAGCATTTTAAAAAAAAATTTATTTGGCGGACCCTTTAGATTGCTATCGGTATTGTTTGTTCACGTACCAAGTCATCCAAAAATGGGCATCATCGGTGAAGATTATTTTTCAATAAAAATATATTTCAATTGACAATGTCAGTTGACAATGTGAGTTGACAACGTCAGTTGACAATGTGAGTTGACAATGAAAGTTCACAATGTCAAATGACAATTACTTCAGACAACACACATGTCGTTCTCTATAGCCGTCCATGGTGATTAAGTAAAACAGAGTGAATAAATGACGACCAATTTGGCATATTAAGCTTTAACAAGATGTCTCTACTGGAAGAGAACCTAATCCTATGGCATCCTATTTCCCATTCAAAGTATTGGATGACGTTTAGTTTACAAATATTTTGTAAATTGTGGCATAATTGTCTGCCCTTATCAGGACGTGCATAAGCATTATTGGAAGAACCGTTGTCTCTGATTGTTATGCTATTTTATCTTTATTTAATAAAATTGTAGGTATTTGATTGCTTTTACGGCTCATGTAAATTAAGTTGAAGACTTCTAGTTGATGGATAACTCTTCTGAATTTCATTCAGCATCGTATGTGGAATAAGAGGTAAAACTCATACTTTTTTACTCCACTTATTTACTCCACTAATTGACTTGTTTTTTCCGTAGTGTGAAACAAGCATTATGTCCCTCTACGGACTAAAGTAGCTGATATAAATACCTTTAAAAGAGCTATTGAGCTAAGATTACCTTAGGACTGGATGAGAGACACTCTCGCCGTTTTATTCAAATCAATTCTCGCTGGAGCATGCATAGCGATCCTTTGTAATACCACATGTATTTTTGTGAACAAGAAGGAGACCAATTTGTGAAATTCTGCACACTCCAATTAGAAAATCTTGTTTCTTTTTTTATTTCCATATCTGACATACAAGAAAACCAATTCCTCCACCCTCAACAACAGCACAAATGGAAATTTTAACAAAATTTCTTAAGTCAGCAGGGGCTTTTTAATTTATTACTGTTGTTATTATCGTTGTTGCTGTTGTTGTTATTGTTGTTTAACACACTTTTTTTTGTCATTTAGTCACACACAAAATGACAAAAACAATAGAAAACATTGTTTATTTTTTGTTTTTTTTTTTTGCTCAGCACTTGTGCGATTTAGTAATTGTGTCTTGTTGTTGTAGTTGTTAAACATGAATGTTGCATGTTTAATTTTTTATTGTTGCCATTGCTATTACTATTGCTGTTGCTGTCGGTTGTCATTGTCATTATTTGCATTGTTTTTAATTGAAACTTTTTTTGCTCTATGCACATATGATATATGAATACACATACACATACACATACACATACACATACACATACACATACACATACACATACACATACACATACACATACACATACACATACACATACACATACACATACACATACATAAACACACTCATATCAATGGCAAACAGTTTAAAGTCATATATTGAATTTTGTTTATAAATGTGTGCGTGTGTATTGTTTCAATTTTGTTTTTTTTTTTTTGCTGGGTTTTCATAAGAAATTGTACGTGTGTACGTGTTGTCAGGTATTTGCGTGTTTATTTGTGTTTGTGTGTGTATGTCTACAAGGGGAATTGTGTTATGCAGGTGTTGTTGTAACACTTTACGCATGAGATTTTGCCAAAAGCAACAAAAACTTGTTTAAAAAGTTGTTGTCTCAACATTCTACGAAGAGGCCTGAGTAGTAGAGAGCCAGAGAGAGAGAGAGACACACAAGAAAACATGTTTTTAATGCCACATGCCATTTTCTTGTTGTTGTTATTGTTGTTGCTGTTGTTGTTATTGTATTCTTTTCAATTCATATGAAAGTAACATCCCAATTACGATTTCTGACAGAAACAATTTGTAACAATTTAGAGCAGAGATATATGGAGTGAGACACACACACGTATAGAAATATTTGAATTTAAGATGTGCCAAAAAGACACTGACACACACACATACACCTACACATTTGGATGAGACAATGTGCAGAGTTTTGTCAGAGAATGAAAAGTGAATGTATTGAGTCCAGAAGGAGTTACGATACGAAAAGAATCTTTCAATTGAAATCATTTAAATTGTGAGAGATTAATTGAATGTTTGAATAATTGATGAATTGAATATGAAATGCTTAATTCAAGGATTTAAAGCATTCATATTCAAATTTTAATCTTCAAATTAATGAATAAGACTTTCATTTTAAGTTGAGGGCTTGCAAGAAAAATTCAAATTAAAAAATTACTGGAGCTTTATAAAGTTATTATGGTGCTATGGACTGTACAGTCATAATATTAGCGGATTTGGCAAAACAAAGCACACAGAATTCGAAAAAATGTTGGGTTTTATTTCTCCGCTTTTAGTTTCAAATGCACTTTTCCCCGTGATATTCAAAACCTTGCTTGACTTACAGTTCTATTAACAATTTCTTTCATGCTTGGTACGTTGCTTTCCTGCATATGTTTAAAATGGCAGTGAAAAAAGGCTCTTGGTTTTTAACCCATCTTTTGTATCCAACACTAAACCACCATCAATTCCACATTATCAATAAAACTATTGGTCCACTACTATATTAAGTTCTAGGATAATAGCGTTGCCATCTATCGTTATCCAGAAATAATTCCTTCATTCTTGATAACTTTGATGAGAATTATTTTTTCTTTCCTGGTTTCATTCGTGTTCTTTTTTCTTTTCGCTTGACAGTATGTGAAATTGTCATTTTGACCAAATATTGTGCAGATAGGGGCCTTGCCATCAAACCATCCAAATCACATTAATTTCATTCACTTAAAAGTGGAAATTTAATCTCAAATCTTCAGTTTTGGAATGATGTGAGGTATGTGGACAAAATTTACACTTGGAAAGTACATTTTCAGAAAATTACCATGACAAAGGCATCTTTGGTCTGTGGCTTGGTAGGACTTTAGGTTTGTATCCCAAATTAATCTTCTGTACATTTACTTCGGTTTTCCACTATACGGCTTTAACATGGATGCCGAATATTTGATCAGACATAAGCTAGGATTGTTTATGGGAAAACTGCATTGAATTTTCTGTGTTAGCTTCACGTGACCAAAAACAGTTCTTTTTACAAACTTCTGTAGAATATTGTCGAATCTACACTGTTAACTCTATCAAATCTGTGGTAATGGTACGTCAATAGGCCCAAGCTGGAAAATGGGAAATCACATGCTTAACTAGCCAACAGTGGCATAAATTCCTGACATAAATTCGTGTTATTAGAATGAAAGATACTAGCATCTACGTCCATACATACATACATAATTGGTCATTACAACGCTTTAGTCAGGCTTACGACCTAGTTTCTCACACCAACTATATTGTGTGCGTAAAATTCTTATATATAAGTGGCGGGACGTACAGTTTAAAGTCGACTCCAAACGACAGATTTTTTGAGAAATCTCTCAGAGCTTTTGCCAGAAATCTACTGAGAGGAAGTCGCCGAAGAAATATTTTTTATATTTCGTTTAGTTGGAGATGCCTGACCTGTGGTCTGAACCGAGGCCTCTGGTCTAATAAGCCGACACACTACCTACTAAACCACGACGACTAGCATCTCAGTACTTTTGTATATTTAAGGTATTTAACTTCTGCCCGACACATTACTGAACTTTAACACTGCGACAATGGGTTGTATTCCTGACCGTGAGACTTAAGACAGTAATGAAATGATGGTAGTGTCTGAAGAAAGTTGAGGCCAATTTGCCTCTAATTAGTACTAAGTTCGATAAATTCTGTTTGTAGACATAATTAAGGTGGCCAGTGTCAGGCTAAATGATTTATAGCCTCAGAAATCACTTCCTAAGACCAACTCCTGTAGCTTTGTAACATTAAAGTTAAGAGCTTAGAATATATTCCTTGTAACTTTCCCACACTCCATATAATTTCTAGAATCCAAAACTCCGTATAGGTTCTAAAAAGCCCTAAAGTAGCAGATCCTTTTTTTCTGTTTTTGGTCGTAAATCATTAATTGAACGATGTGGCCTGATATCAACAGTGGCTTACTCAAATTAAAATGAAGAAAACCTATTCAAAATTGTTTGAAATACGATTGACAGTCAAAATATTTTATGACAGAATGTAGGATATTCCTGTAGAGTTGGGAAAACCTCAGAAAACTTCGGAAATTTGATGTTTCTGCAACCCATTCTCTACAAAAATTTTGAGACTTTAAATTTGCTTTCCATTAAGAAAAAAAAAATTTTCATTCAAATTAACATAACGTAGACATCTCTTTCAAGTGACATAGATTATTGAACGATAATTAACTTTTTCTTTTAATTAAAAATGTCTTAATGGCCTCGTAAACTTTATTAACACACCCAACTCCCGGGCATGCTGTTGCATGAATTGACCAAATTAAGTCCATCTTTTCAATTCATTTTTCATTTGTGGCAGCCGAAATATGTTTTATTTGATGGCTTCGTTTGGCTTTTTTTCCTGGCATTCTTTAGATTACATTTTCTTTAACAAAATCTAGCATGTGATTTACGATTTCAATATTAAATTTTATTTGACAGACATGGCTCACATAAAAGCTATTTGCTAAGCAAATAATCAATAATGCTCATACGCCTGCCATGTCGCTGACAATAAAAATTGAAATCTTTTTTTTGCAGACGAACAATAAAAATAAAAATTTATTGTTACGTTTCATTCTGCTTTTTTATTTTTTATTTTTTTGATTTTCTTTTGCTATTTTATTAAAAAGGATAGAAAAAAGAAAGAAAAAAAACAGTTAAACAAAAAAGCAGTCAATATAAAGAAATAAAACCGATTGCTTCGATTGCAATATAAATTGATAATGACAGACTTGGGATACATTTGAATACAATGTACAATACATTTGTACGTATGGCCATTTGAAGCCTTTAACAATTTATTTTTCGTTTTCGATTCTTAAATTTATTGTGTAGACTTTATTGGCTATTAAAATAATTTGTGAAGTTTATTTGAATACAATTTTTATGGAATTTATTTGCTTGAGCCAACATCAAATTTGATTGAAACTAAGCATCACATCAAAAGAAATTCCTGAATAAATATGTTTCAAATACACCTTTTAAAAATATATTCGTTTCGTTATTATATTAGAAATGAAAGCAAATCACTGCAAATAAATACAGAAGATGGGCAGAAAATGAACAGTAAAAATTGCACAGGAGTTTTGTTCTGTTATTCAATTAATTTCTTTCAATCATTTGACGTATGATTGATATAACCATCTGTGCCATGGTTTTCCCTCACAGATTCTCTAATGAATAACAGCAAATTGCAGACAATTCAAAGTAAAAATGTCCCATTGAATTCGCCGTAGTCTCGAAGGTAGACAGTAGGCTTATTGGACGTAAGGCCACGGTTCAAACCCCAGGTCAGCTATCCCCAACTAAACGAAATTAAAAAAAAAAAAAATATTTATTCGGCGACTTCCTCTCATCAGATTTCTGACAAAAAATCTGAGAATAAAATAAAATTGCAGTGAAAAGTTTCTCAAAAATCTGACGTTTGGAATCGACGACCCAAAATAGGTTCGAAAGCTTATTACTGACCTGATGACACAGCCATGGAGTACAAATACCCGCAATCATTGGAATTCTTTGGTGAAAATAATTGATAACTTAAAGGTGCATTATACTACCGCACTTATCCTATTCCATAGTCGTCATAGTATGCAGATTCCTTGACGAAGAGCGTACAGGGGAAGGATGATAGGTGTTTAAGTTGACAGCGTAGAGGCCAACCTATTCGATTACATCTAAGCTTTCAAGTCGTCTTGAGGTACACTCAGCATTAAAGCTGATCAACCATATTTCATGTAGGAAGTCGATATTTTCTGCCACTTTACGCCTCTGAGGAAGCCTGCATCTGCCTTAACTTCTTCCAGTTTACTCCTCGGAGTCCAGAAATGTTAGCTTTAGAATCCTCCATTATATAAAAGGATCTCGAGCTATCGAATTTATTTTTCTTTAATTTTTACAAACCTCTTGAGTGTGCAAATCACATGAGTGTACAGGTTTTGAAAACTATTTTCGCAGTATATTGAAATTCAGTATATAAAGACTTTAGGCCTCGGTTCAAACCCCAGATCAGACATCTTCAACAAAACCAAACATGAAAAATATTTCTTCACTGACTTTCTTTGAGCAGAGATCTGAAAAAGACTCTGAGAGTAAATGTCATTAAAGGTTTCTCAAATGTCTGTCGTTCGGAATAGACTTTAAACTGTAAGTCCCTCTAGTCATATATAAAATTAGCACACACAACATAAGTGGTGTGAGAAACTAGGTTGTAATCCTGACTGAAAGGTTGTAATGACCAATTATGCCTGTATGTATGAAGATTCTGAAATTCTCTCCAAATGGTTCACCTACTTAGCCGAACATCTTAGTTATTCTTAAAAGTAACGATAGAGTACAATATCAATAATATACTGGCGTTCGCTCCTTATTGGATAACAGTTGGGAGAACTGTGCCATGGGAATCAACATATTGCGTCTTTATTATTATACTAATTAGCTTTGATACTATGTACTTGCGGTTGTCTATGATACTATGAGCCCCAGTCCTTGTTTCTATGTTGAATGCTGTGTCGTAATAAAAACTTAAATTCTTTTTCTTTCTACCAGAAAAAACCTGAAAATATTAACTATCTTCCCATAAACTTTCTTTTTTCAAACTGACATCCTAAAATCTCCCTAAAATTGTATTCTTATGCAAATAGTAAATCCTTTCAAGGTGTTTAATTAATAAATATTTCATTTCATAAATAATTCATTTTAAGCAGCTTATATTCCATTTATTTTCAAATGTGCGGTTGTAATGTAATCGTATTTCAATTGCTAATAAATTAGAATCTTTTCAATTTTAAATACTTAACACACCACTTTAAGTTCCCACATTAAATAACATAAAATACACTCGCACACTTAAAAATATGAATTTACTTTGTCTCTCTCTCTATTTCTTTGCCTCACTCCAGCGCTTAAAATTCTACTGAATTTGCAATAATAGACTCTAAAGTATATTTACTAGCATACAATTAGGCAAGTTTATTTATGTGTATGTGTGTATGTGTGTTTATTTGTGGGAGTATATTTTTTTTGTTTGCATGGTATTCTCTATCCTGTACTCTATTTACGAGGCGTTTGAATAATGCTCTCTTTGTGATGTCAAAATGCATCACAAATGATAAATGATGTGGAAGGCAGGCAGGCAGGCTGGCAAGCACTCACTAAGGCTGTTAGGCAGTCATTGTGATCATCATTTTCATCCTCATCATCATCATCATCCTCATCATCATCGTAATTATTATCAAACGCAAAAAACAAGATATCCTAGAAACAGAAATGAAAAGCGACTGCAGTTAAGTTTATAAAATATTCTGTTTGTAAGAGATTTCATTTCATATTATTGTTGTTGTTGCTATTGTTGTTTTACTTACCATTGTATATATAACACAGCACAGCTCAACACTCTTCATCGCAGCAACATCATCATTGTATCACAGCATAATATTGTATTAAAACGTTATTACTATTACGCTGGCTATTCTGTTATACGAACGCAGTTAATATTGCTGATGCTGCTGTTTAGTTAATGCTTTAATTGTAATCGTGTTGTCTTTTGTAGTCATTGTTGCTTTGATGTTGTTGTTCTAGTTAGCAATGATAATGACAATAATGTTGCTGGTAATATTAATGTTGTTAATATTACACTGTACTTCGCTGTCTATATGCTGAAAATGAGTTGAAATTAATTGGTGTTCTAAATGACCAAGAATATATATACGTAACTGGACATGTTAATAAGGGGAAGGCGTCCTAGAAAATGAAATTTGTTTAAAACTAGCAGTTGATTGTTTGGTTTTGTTTTATATACATATACATGTGCTATACTATTACTACGATTACAACTACTGATGCTACTATACTACTAATACTACTGTTACTACTACTACTGCCGTTACTAATACTACTGCTACTATTACTACTGATACTACTACTGATACTACTATACTACTACTAATGTTACTACTGCTACTGCTGTTAGTACTACTACTACTACTATTAATACTGCTGATACTATTACTGCTATTACTCCTGCTACTACTACTTCTACTGCTGTTACTACTTCTACTGCTGTTACTACCACTACTACTATTATTACTACTGCTGCTACTACTCTTATACTACAACTATTGCTACTAGTAGATAACACTGTATGACCTACCTATTAAAATTTATTGTTTGTGATGCATTTTTTTAAGTGAATTGGGACTCTTAACCGTTTAATCCGTTTAAGCAATCCCAATTATGTCGTACGTAATGTTATATATTCTGCTCAAATTTAAATACTTTTTTTCATGTTTCACTTGGAAACCCAACACATTTTCTGTTAGGTCACTATGATCCACCCTTGAAACCATTGACTTGTAAGCAAATATGATTGTTTCCCTGGATTGTGGCGGCTCATACTCAGATAGTCTACTTAAGTCTATTCGATGGGAATCATTGTATAAAAGGAGTTTTTGCGAAGTTATAGGCCTTTTTCCACTAATTTTTTTTTTCGAATTTAGCAAGGAAGCTTTTGCTCGATTTCCGTGCCTCTAAAAAACGTATGCCTCGACCTGTAATCCTATAAATTACATAAAGTTAATACATGTGACTATCGAAAGTAGAGCTTTTTGTAAGTGGTTTTAGACCATTGTGATTAAGTAGGTAGCCCGTTAAAATAGCTGTCAACCCAAGACGGTAAACACACTTAGTTGTAACCCATGTATAACCACAGTCTTCAATTTCTCCTAACACTGGAATAACTCGAAGCATTTGTATGTACGACTATGCCTGTAATTAGGTAAGTAGGCCAATAAAAGTGGCTCTCAATTCCAGAGGGTTAGCACACTTAGGTAGGTAGGCTGTAATTTACTGTAACACTAGAATAATTCGGAGCATCTAATGAAGCCATTCAGGCTCCAATGTCCATTCTTGATAGATCAATGAGTTTATTGATGCAGTACAAATCCAGATGCTTAGTTCTTCTACGATATAACGATAAGCATGTGCTCCTAAAAGTAAAGACCTATATCCCTAATCTCATTTTCTCTATAGCTTCTGCAGAAATCATTAGTCATACGGCCAAGACCAATACATTTCCATTAATAGCAATAGAAAGCAATATATCCGACAATTACGTTGAGCGTGCTCTTATGAATACTGAATTCTTCAACAAACGTTTACAAGACGAATATTTTTCTTTGGGTATACCTCCCCCTATTTATGTAACATCAATTAACAAGAAGAGAGAAGAAGGGAAACCATTTCTCTTATATGGTTTAGTTTTAGTTACAATTCTTTTTGTTATTTTGGGTTTCTGTTCTCATTTTGCCAACAACTAAATTAAATCTATAGTTGTTTCAAAGGCTGACAATGACAGCACAGACAACCAGGGAAAATCAAAATAAATGGGAAAGAAACAAAAAAGGAAAAAAAAGAAAAAGAAATTCAATCTCTTCTAATTCATTCGTTACAGGAAATACATGGAAAATCAAAGTGTCTGTAAAAGCTGAAAAAAAAACAGAGAAAAAGAAAACAAATTTTGCTTAAAGTTCATCTTGTGTTTGACACTTCTAAATGATTAATGGCCGGCTACATTTTGTAATAATGATGACCAAATATTCGAATCAGAAAAAAAATTCAAAAAAAAATTTTTCCTTCTCATTTCTAAGGGATTGTGTCTGCATGAGAAAGAAAGATTTCAATAACGCATACAAACATATTGATTGTAGCAACAATGAATTGCCGTTTATGTATGTAGGTATGTGTGTAAGGATTTAAAGAAATAATATTTATTTAGGATTATATTTTATACACACATTATTGTTGTTTATTGATACAGCTTAGCAGAGAGATTTCAAAACAGACAAAGAGAGAGAGAGAGAGAGAGAGACAGAGTTAATAAATTACTGTCTGGCATTTGACAAACTACGGAAATCAAACCCTGGCAGTTCATAAACCAGTGATGCCTAAGTGAACGAGACTCGAATCTCGTTTGGTGTTGCCAAAAGAGTGCTACAGGAAATTAAGAAAACCGTAAACCGAAATAGCAAAAGAGAAGTGGGTAAACAAATCGATTAGTAAACGATTTATTTTCTTTTAAATTTAACGATACATTAATTTATTTACTCTCTTTCATAAGGGGCATATAAAAATCATACACAAACAGTGTTTATGGGTGCCTTAATAAATGTTTTTTTTTTTTGTTATGACATTTAAACAAAGTATAGTTAGAATCATTTTTTATGATTAAAGAAAAATAAAGTTTTTATTATTTTCTTAACTTTTTAGCTTATCCCTGCTGGCGTAGCATTAAATGCTTATATTTTTGTATGCGATGATAAAAATTTATTTCTTTTTTTATGGATACAATTCATATGTTATTGAAATTGTTTGTATATTTGATTTGACATTTAATTTTGTCGTTAAATCGTAAAAGTTATCATAAAATCCGATCATTAAATATGCATACATCAGCATACAAATAAGTATTCCAGATTGAAATCCATTTAAAATAAATAGGAATACATTTCAATTGCATTGTTTGTTTAGAAGCTATTGTGGCCCACGGTAGTGTTTCAAATTTGATTACAATATTCGAAGAAAAATTTCATCTTTATGAAGAGCATGCGTCTCGGTTATACAGTAGGTTACCAGCAAAAGAAAAAGAAGAGAAAATTATTTTATTTACTGTGCTGCTCTCGAAATATAACCTCTCCAATGCAGTCGCATTTATATTCCTCAGTACTTCTGATAAATTCTGACAGTCTTGGCATTCACAATTTGAAATGGCATTCTCTTTCGCTCAACCTAGGCACTAACTTCTTCATTACTTACTTACTTACTTACTTAATTTGCCCCTTAGTCAGGTTTACAACCTAGCTTTCCACACCACCCATGTTGTATGTGTTAATTGCCGCGGTCTGCCGTATATAGTCGGTTCCATACGACAGATTTTTGAGAAGCTTCTCATGGCCGTTTTATTTCTACTTAAAATTTTTACCAGAACACTGCTGAAGGGAAACGGCTGAAAGAAATAAGTCTCGCCACTTACAGATAAAAATACCACACACATCATAAGTGGTGTTAGACGCTAGGACGTAATGCTGCCTATTCCATAGGAATTGAATTTTGAACTAAGCAAAGTTAAGCAAAGGGGTATCAAAGTGGAAATACGATTGTTAATCACATCAAAGCATGGTATTACTACTCAACCTCTTCTGATGGATAGCACGAGCATACCCATACCCGAGGACACCCATTGCCTTCATAGTAAACTAGTTCAAATCGCTATCTCTTTCTATGAGTGAATATTGTACTTTGCATCGACTGCCTTGTGTGTTCCAGTCTGAGTCTCATCTGGTAATCTTTTCTGTCAATGTTCTTAACGCGCTCTTTTCCTTCTTCATTGATGTATTTGTTGCTGCAGGCTTTCTGTCCTCTAAAGGGCGTTCGTAGAGAATCTTTTGCAGACATTTCTTTCTACTTAATGAACTTCCTCCCGTTCTAATACTTACAAACATACATAAATAGTCATTATAACCCTTCAGTTAGGATTCCTACCTAACTTCTCACGCCACTTACATATGTTGTGTGTGTTAATTATATACATGAGTGGGGGACCTACAGTTTAAAGTTGAATCCGAAGGAAAGATTTTTGAGAACCTTTTCATGGCAATTTTATTTACTCTCAGAGTTGCTGCCAGAAATCTGCTCAGAGGAAGTCGCCGAAGAAATAATTTTTTCATGTTTCGTTTTGTTGGAACTGAGGCCTCACGTCTAATTAGCCAACACTGTACCTAACTGAATACGGCGACTTAATACATTGTGGAATAAGGTTTAATGTATTATTAACATAAATGTCAAGAAGAAGTGCTGGTACCATATGATCTATTATACTGCGTTCTATATACGGTATCCCTATAATGTCTCCCCCAAATTCATTGCTCTTACTAACTTCAGGATGCTGATCGATGTCTACGAGAGTAATTCTCGAACCAACACCATTCTGATCAAATATACCTTGAATCTACAGTATACTGTCAGTAACTCCTGTTACTATACTCATCTTATAACTGGTTTGCCTGATTCAAGTCTCCTCTTGTTATTATTTTCCAACAAAATTTTTAATTCCTTAAACCCATTTGACTTGAAAAGAGCCTTTAGCACCTTTTTATCTGCACTTTCTTTGAGTATACTTTTCCAAAAACTGTTCTGCACTCCTTTCCTCTCAAATTCACCACCTCGTTGCTATCACAGTCTTGTTCTATACTATCTCCGATTGGTCAGATGGACAGTCACGTCAGATGGTATGGCTAAGCCAATTGCCGTTGCTATTCCAACCTTCTTTTTAAGTTAAATTGAGCACAACATTCGACGACATAGACTTCTGCTTGGCGAAAGTGCGTGTCTGGGCTCAATGGGCTCAAATATTTGATTCAATGAATTCCGACATGACCTGGGAGCCAGTATAAGATAACCCTTTTTACCACCTCGCTGATTAAGTTTCCCTAGACAGTCCCCTAATATTTTCGTTTTAACCTCATGACAGGGTTCGGAAAGTGTCCTGATTGCCAAATAGCATTACTATGTCTCGTGTCAAACTTTTCTATACAGAATAATCAACACAGCTCGATATCCTCAGCTGCGATGTATTTTCTCAAGGAATAAAAAGACATCCTTTAGGTCTCAGAAAGCTTCTAAAGGATTCATAGATGATTTCAGAATTATGCGGGAATTCTAATAAAGCTTTTACAAAACTGCTCTTTAAACTTATTTTTTACATTCAAATAATATATTATTATGACAACAACAACAACAATGGAAAACCTCTCATAAATTTCCCTTTGCTTAGCAAAAAATGGATAAAAAAAAACGAAAATTAAATAAAGTTAGCCCAGCATTACGTTATGCTTCATTTATTGTCTTTCCTTTGCCTTTGGATGATAATATTTACAAAACATTTATAAAAAATATTTTACTTTCTGATAACAAATTGAAGTCCCCTTTGATTTGAAATTATTATATTGATTTTGTTTTTACCATAAATATTTGTATTCTGTAGTCCTTTTTGTTTGCTGCCCCTTTCCTTGGTGACCCTTGAATCGTATTACGAGATGAATATGTTTTCCTTGATTTCAGTTCAGACATTTCTGTGTGTTTGTTTGTTTGTATACGAGGAAAATTATTTATTTGCAATACTTTTTTTTGCAAAAGGATAAACAAAAGGTTCACTTATGTACAATATATTGGCCATGTGCTCGTATGCAAATGTTAACAGAGATGAAGCCAAAGTCAAGATACTTACAGAATGCTTGACGCCAGCAAAAAATCAAAAAAAAAAAATACAATTTCTCATCGTTTTGTGTGGTGGGTTATTATTGGGAATTTTCCAAAATTCCTCTTCAAATTTTATTTATTTTATTCACTTTTTAAAAGAGTTGCTAAGCAGAGAATATTTCAGCAACGCCTACAATATTTCAATAAAAAAGAAAATTGTGGGGGTAAAGAGAATTTGAGCCATTTAAGCTGAAGGTAAGCTACACGAATTATTTATTATTCCTTCCTTATTACACTTTCAAATGTCCATACTGAAGTTTTTAAATAAATTTCTATGACCAATTTACATCAAAAATATAAGAATTTAAAACCTATATTGATGCTTCAAAATTTAACAAACTCTATATTATCGAACGTTTTTGTTTTATCAGATTTTGCAAAGGCATTATATCACAGAAAGAAAGCTAATCATAATTGAAAATGTGCTATAAAGGGAATAGCCATTCCATTTGTATTTGGAAAAGAGCCCAGAAGGAGCCACCCCTCTATAAACTAAAGAAAGTCTTTCTTTGGTAAAATTTTTGACACCTACAACTACCACACAATATGATGTGCATCTTGATGCAAAAGTGTCCTCAGTAAACCATTGAGACACCCAACACATATTTTCTATCCATTTGTGTTTTAGTTCAGGTTTCTTTTAGGAGCAATCACATTTTGGTGTATGCCAGCAAAATTGATGTTAAACCTGAAAGCTGTAATTCGCTTTGGTCTGTAGAAGTACAGGGCAATGAGCAAAATGGCTATCCATACTGAAGCAGTTTAATGAAGATGTCAAGTCTATCACAACAGATACATACATAATTGGCCATTACAATCTTTCAGTCAGGATTACGGTCTAGCTTCTCACACCACTTATGTTGCGTGTGTTAATTTTATACATGCGTGGCAGTTTAAAGTCGACTCCGAACGACAAATTTTTGAGAGACTTTTTCATGGCAATTTCATTTACTCTCAGAGTTTTTGCCAGATTGTGTTCGCTACAGGTTAATTTAGATCATGTCTTGCCATACCTAACATAACATAATTGCTTATTACAATCAACTTTAGTCAGGATTGCGGCCCAGTTTCCTACACCACTTATGTTGTGTGGGTAAATTTTCTGTACATGTGTGGCGGATCTTACAGTTTAAAGTCGATTTCGAACGACAAATGCTTTGGAAACTTTGCATGGCATTTTATGCCAGAGGTTTTGCCAGAAATCTGCTGAGAGGAAGTCGTCGAAGAAATATATTTTTATATTTCGTTGTACTTGGAGATGACTGACCTGAGGTTTGAACCTAGGCCTCACTCCTATAAGCCAACACACTACTTACTAGACCACATCGGCTTCGCGATATCAACATATCGTTATTTATGGCACCCTTCAGGTACGAATCAATATCGGTGCTACATCTCGCGATTGGGATTATCGTAATGGAACCGTTTTTCATTATTTCATTGCCTTAAGAGTTACTACACAGTGAGGACCATATGGTTGACGTAAAATAAAATACCAACCAACCCACATGGTTCCGATCGCGTCCACAGTCTTCTCTTCGACTGCTCCAAAAACATTAAATTCATAAGATAAAATTCCTTGTACTATTATTCCTATGATTATTTATTTTTTAATTAAACATCATATTTGTAAGTTGCGTTCTGTGTATTGCTTTAATTCCCATTTTTTTAATTCGTGTCCCCACGAAAATGTAGGCGAACTTATTTGAAGCACTTTTTCGTTACTCTTCTGACACACATTTTTAAATCTTCTTCTTCGCTTTAAAATTCAACACAATAGCCCATTGACTTTACGTTAAAGCATTGGTAGAATGAATCCACTTGCAACAATTGGCAATTGTAATAAACAATGGCCAGCAAAAAACCACCACATTTTGTTTTATGGCCATAAATCCAGCCATATGTACGTACATACACTAAACAATCAGTTTCTTGTCTATGAAAAAAAAGACCAGGACCATAAAATCGCTCATACGTTTAACTACAAAAGCCCTCCCATACAGACGCACACATCATATTTACTCCTGTATACAGTTACTGAATTCGTATTTATTGGTGTGGAAAAGATTTTTATTGTCCAGTTGGTGGAAATAAAAATCATAATAAAAAAGAAAATAAAAAAATAAAATCTTTTTAAAATGTTTGACTGTCTCTGTCTGTCTTTCTGTCTTTCTTTCTATCTGTCTGTCTGCATGTAATTGTTTGTTTTCTGATCTGAGTAGTATTACTACGAATATAAAATCCTGTGTGTGTTATTAATTCAAGTATTATTGGCTATCAGTGCTTAGACATGCTCTACAGACCAACGGTCAACAAACCATGATGGATGGATGGTTGGTCAACGTTCAATCTGTTTGAAGGCAATGATACAGTGCCAATAAAAACTTTGGGTTGTTATTGAATTAAAGTAATGGAAGGTTTACATACATAGCATACGCCCTCGATCATTAGAACCTTTTAGTTAGAATTACGAACTAGTTTCTCACACCACTTATGTTGTGTGTATTAATTTTATATGTGAGTGGCAAGACCTACAGTTTAAAGTCGACTCCAAACGGGAAGTTTTGAGAAACTTCTCATGACAATTTTATTTATTTTTAGTGTTTTTGCCAGAAGTCTGCTGAAGTCGTTTCTTACTAGAGATGTCTGACCAGGCGTTTGAACCGTGGCCTATAATAAGAAAACGCATTACCTACTAGACTACGGCGGCGTCAATACTTGTAGTAATAAGCGATAACACAGGATTGAAAGGTTTTATCCTTAAGCAGACTGTTCGTATTGCTGGTAGAAATACTTGCCGATTAGGCAATATAACCAGATATTTATTATAAAAGAGTACAGAAACGTTGTGAAAGGTTTACTTATTAAAAAAATTTTTCATGTCAATGCTTTGGTGGGAGAATTCAAAAAAATTCACTGAGTTTATATGGTAGCTAAGTCTAGCTGACAGCAAGAGGATACTTGTAATATTGCTAGACTCTGGTAAACATAAGACGAAGACTGACTTACTTTTACCATCAAACGTCGGTCATTCATCGCACAACAGCGATTTTCACAGACCAGTCTCCTTATGGTAGGCATGGCGAATGACATCTGCAGGAGCTGTTCTCATGCATCAATACCCAACTATTGTCATGAAAAGAATGAATCATGAAAGCAATTGACCTCTCATTTTCTGAAATCCTTGAACAAGCTCTCTGTTTTGTGGAACCAAAATATGGGTCATCTTCCTTTAGGGGACTCTACCGCCTCTTTAGTTTCCCTAAAGCAAACTAACGTCTCTTCTAATGACTGCAACATTCGTCATCTTCTGCTATTAGACTGTAGACCAAGCTCCCTGAGCATGGGTGCTAAAGTCCCTAATATATCGCATATATTTACTTACTTACTTAGTTAGCCATTAACATTCCGCTTAACGGATTTCGGCATGCTTCCAGGCACCACTGCTTCTTGAACGCCTTTGCCAGTTGGTCACAGCAATCGATGACAGGGCGGGCTTGATTTGATCCTTCCAACGCAGACAAGATCATCCGCTTCGCCATCATTCGCAAATACACCACCCCCCCTACAAAAAATACCCATCTCGTCGGAGCATCCTCCTTCATTCGCAGCCGCTGGATGTTAATACGCTGCACGACGTCCCTGTCGTTGAGAAGCTCATACAACTCATTGTTCGATCAGATGCGGCAATTATCGCCAACTTGCACTTACCGAAGAACTCACGAATACTCTGAAGGCTGCTGCATCAGTGCTTAATAGTGCCCATGCCCCTGCGCCATAGAAAAGCACGGGGAGAATGAGCGTCTTGTAGAGTATAAGTTTTGTCGTACGAGAAAGGTCTCTTCTACTCAATTTTCTATGGAGGCCATAGCAGCACCTGTCGTCAAGAGCGATCGTATACTTGATCCCCACTGACATCATTTCTACTGGTAACAGCGCAGCCAAGATAAATAAATTCCTTGGGATCCAATACACTGCATGTCCCTTCTTGTCAACAACATGTTTACATCGTATATATTTACTAAGTTGCTGTGTTTCTCCTGGCTAAAATCTTTTATAGGCAAATGACCACAGGTTCGCACTAGGATTTCAGAAAGAACTTGTTCAATAGTTCCACTATTCGTATATGGAACACTTTCTTCTGTCTGTTCAATGTAAATGGGAGCAAATCCCTTAAAAATTCTTTTATTTCTCCATCCATTCGTAATAAATTTCATCAGTTCCAACGTAGTTCTCCATTTAAATTTAAATACAAGAACTTCGTATTTCAACAGATCGTTTAAAAACAGTTTCACCACCGATTGACATGCCCAAAAGGACTTCTATTTGTGACATTCTCACTGCAAACTAAATAAAATACAAACTTTGCTTTGTGTTAACCAGTGTTGTTATTGATTTCTAACAAAAATATTCGTAGTGTTGCTAAAAATGTTGATAATAATGTTAACGGTTTTAAATTTTTTCTCCCCGGTTTTTTTTTCTTTTTTTTTGTGTCAAATCATGTGGGCCATACAAATGTGATTTTGTTTTCCTGTCTGCATGCTTGTGAAACTAAATAAAATACAAAAAACTTGTCATTGTTGTTGTCGTTGGTGTTGCAGTAACATGTTCTGAAAACACCTGTGGGAGAATTTTATGACAAATCAAGTTGTAAATTTAACTGTCATCTCAACTACACACACAGTTTTTCACATTCTACACTCGTACGTGTTGGTTAAAAACAAAAAAAAAAAAACGAAGAGAAAAAAATGAAAACAAGTTCCCATGAAATGTGAATATTTGTTGTCGGGCATATGCGAGTATGTGTGTATATTTGTGTGTAGATGTAAATTTTATAACACAATTACAACGCTATAACGGCATTACATGTATTTACGGTATTTGGGGAATTTTAAACGGATTATCTGGATTATTTTATTCAAAAAAAAGGAAAACATTGAAAACTTAATTTTTTTTATAAAAATGCAATAAAAAAATATGAAAAAACAAATCAAACAAATCTATTGAAGCGTATAAATTGTTATTTAGAGATCATATATTATCGAATAATGGTTACAGAGTATTCGATTTAAAAATCTTCAGGGATTTCATCTCCATTTTTTTATTTTTATTTTATTTTTTGTGTGATATTTGTGTGTGATGAAGTCGCCGTGGTCTAGTAGGTAGTGAGTTGGCTTATTAGACGAAAAGCCAGGGTTCGAGCCCCAGGCCAGACATAAAAATAAATACAAAAAGTAGTTCTTCGGCGACTTCCTCTCAGCAGATTTCTGGCAAAAACTCTGAGAGTAAACAAAATTGCCATGAAAAGTTTCTCAAAAATCTGTCGTTCGGAGTCGACTGTAGGTCCCACCAGTCATGTATAAAATTAACACACACAACATAAGTGGTGTGAGAAACTAGGTCGTAACCCTGACTGAAGGGTTGTAATGACCAATTATGTATGTATGTATGATATTTGTGGCCTCACATGCTATTTAGTTTTTATTTTTCATAATCTTGTATGTCGATTTCGCCGTAGTCAAGTAGGTAGTGTGTTGTTTTAGTAGACATGAGGAACCGATTCAATACTCAGGTCAGACATGTCCAACAAAACGAAAAATGAAAAAAAATATTTATTCAGCGACTTCCTCTCAGCAGATTTCTGACAAAAACTCTGGGAGTAAAAAAAATGTAAATGAAAAGTTTCTCAAAAATCTGTTGTTTGGAGTTGATTTTAAACTTTAGGTCTCGGCACTCATGTATAAAATAAACACACACAACATAGGTGGTGTGAGAAACTAGTTTGTAATCCTGACTGAATGTTTCTCAAATCTGTCCTTCGTAATCGAAGTTAAACTGTAAGCGTATACCACTCATGAATAAAATTAACAACATGGGTAGTGTGAGAAGCTAGATTGTAATCCTGACTTAAGGGTTGTAATGACCAAAATAAAGCAAGTAAGTATGTGAGATACCAGGAAAAATTTTGAATTGGTTTGAAAGATCTTTTGGTGCCATTATATGTGCAGTAAAACATCGTTCAAATGTCCACCACGCCTTCTCTGGGATTCTGGCACATAAATCAGGCTGAACTGGTTCAATGGCATGGCTTCTATTTGGGTTTGAGGACCGCTGTGGTTTGTGGCCTATTCTAATACAGCTGAGACTTAAGAAAACCCCACAAGCAAAAGTCGAACGATATAAAATTGCTTAAACTCGGGCGAATTCCCATCACCTCCACATAAGATGACCATGCTTTCGAATTGATCCAGTCTGTGTGGCACGTAGCGCTGTTCAGATGAAAGTATATGTAGTTGGTATCCAGATCATTCAATTCAGGCTAAAAGAAATTGGTAATCATTGATCTATAGTGCTTGTCGTTGACGGTAATAGCCTGACCAATACCGTTCTCAAAAAAATATGAAGCGATGCTGACGCCGGCCCGAAATATACACAAAACAATATGTTTCTTAGCATGAATTGGATGCTCTAGGATCTTATATTTTGTTCCTTCACGTACCCATTCATTCAGAAATGGGCCTAATAGCTGGAAAAGGTTTTCTGATGATAGTTGGGATCAGTTGCCAACTGTTCCATATCCCCTACAGCGAACAGACATCCTTGCTATGGTCGCACAGAAGGAATAAATGACAACGAATATGATAGATGTAGCTCCAACAAAAATTCGGAAGCCCCTGATATAAAGAAGTCCCTATAGGTTTAAAAGTATAATAAGCAGATTTCTGGTAAAAACTCTGACAGAAAATAAAATGACCATGAAAAGTTTCTCAAAAAATCTGTCTTTCGGAGTCGACTTTACACTGTAGTTATCACCACTCAAGTATAAAGTTAACAGACACAACATGCGTGGTGTGAGAAGCTATGCCGTAATTCCCTCTAAAGGGTTGTAATGACCAATCAAGTTATGCAGTAAAGCCTTAAAATTTATAAAAAGTCATTGCTTCTGGAGAAATTCTGTACTTTTTGATTTCATTTTAATTGCTGATTTGTTCAAGGCATTTGTCCTTACTATCAATAAATCGTTTGGACGATTTGTGTCAAACGTCCTGAAACATCACAAGCTATGGGATCGTTATGTAACTATTACTCAGGGCATATCCTAATATGAATTTCAACACAAAAGTCTTGTTCATATTTAAATTCGTTGCAAAAACGGTCGTGTAGTCAGAGTTTCATGAAATCATAAGTTTTTTTGTTTTGAATTTACTTGAGTAGTGAAATTAAAACAAATATTTCACATTTTACAACAGATTCGGTTTAAACGTTGGTTCTTTTATTTCTTACTTAATTGGTTATTACAACTATTTAGTCAGGATTAAAACCTAGCTTCTCCCATCAACCACGTTGCGTTTGTTTAATTTATCCATGAGTGGTGGGACCTACTGTTTAACGTCGACTTCAAATGATAGATTTGAGAGACTCTTCAAGGCAATTTTATTTATTCTCAGAATTTTTGCCAGAATACTGCTGAGTGAAAGTCACCGAAAGAAATAATTTTTCATATTTCGCTGGGATTTGAATACCACAGCCTGAGGCCAAATAAACTAGCACACTGCATACTGGACTACGGCAACTTCCGTTTCGTATTCATTACATTAGCTTTAAGGAAATATTTCTATAAATTCAGTTGGAAAATATTTCTTTCATTTTCATTCAATAGTTCTCTACCACACGTCAATCGATTATTCGTTTAATCAATTACTTTCTCTAAGGCAGGACACCCAGTTATTTTATTTTATTTTTTTGTTGTTTTTGTTGTTGAGATCTCTAGTTTTATTTAATTTTCTTGCATTTGTTGTAGTGCTTTAGCAATTTTCATTCATATTTGTTTTGTTTTGAATTTTTATTAAAAATAAACAAATGAAATGAACATCAGCAACATGACCAATCAATGGCATAAACAGCAACAACCTGTTCATTTCATTTGATTTCAATTCGATTCCATTTAAATGTACTTCTTCTGACAATGCGTACATAAAAAAACAAAACTACAAAAACAATAAAATTCTACAACAAATTGGCAATAAAAATGTAGTACAACAATTTGAAAGGCCTAGAAAACAATAAAAACACATTTTTTTATATTTTTATTAAAAAATACATACATAAGCACTTGTACCCGTACTGCATACCACAAACACACAAATAGCAAATATAATTAAAACGTAGAGAGCTTAAGGGGCTCATCTCATACTGTTTACAACTTGAAATAGAATTTCAATTTCAATAAATTTTTTCCTTTTCTTTCTACCATTTTTTATTTTTGTTTTTTTATTTAAATGCTATTTTTAATCGATTTGTATGCTATTTTTAAAACAAATGTTTTTGCAAAACTTTAAACTAGAAAAAGAATAAAAAATAAATAAAAACAGGAAAAAACATTCGTTGAGATATGATCTTTCGGCAAAGGCAGAGGCCGCACTATGTGGCATTTACCCTGAAAAGCTGGCCAAAAAGGCAAAAATGAATTTAGTACTGAGTATGCAGTTCGATAGACAACAAAATTCTGCATTATATAGTGAATTTTCACGACTTTAAGTTGAGATTTGTAGATTTGAGACGATGTCAAAGTCAGGAAAGTGAAGAAAATTAAATGCGTTTTTGGTGTTTTTTTTTTAAATTTTAATAGGTTTATATGATATTTTTTTGTGACTAAACGAATAGAGGTTTTATATTGATTATTTTTTTATTTGAAAGGTATGAGCAACTGCTACTTTCAGTTTTTTTTATATATATATCTCATATATTAAAGTTAAAATTATTCATTCAAAATTTAAAAATAATAAAAATTTCACATTTTTTTACCCTTCCTAAAAAAGATAAGGATTTTAAATGTGAAAGTAGTTCTTAGTAGTTTAATGTTATATACCACAAGAAAATATGAATTCTCTACATGCAGGAACAAAAAGAAGAGTTTGCGCAAATTAACGCAATTATTTTTGGCGATTTTTGGAAAATTTTACTTTTTTTTGAAAAATTAAAAAATTAGACGCAGTGTAATAAGGCCATAGGCAATAAAGCCATATGTCGTACGAATTATGCGTGGAAATTCAATAGAAGCGATACCAATCGAGATGTCCTGAATAGGTTACTTTTAAGCAGTGACCCTTTTATAAGCTGCAGTACACAAAAATCGCGAAGGAATAGAAAAGCATTTTCATCAGATACTATTAAATTACTCCTTCCTGACATTGATGATGAAAATGATAAGGATTTTAACGATTGTATTTAGTTTCAGTTTTTAAGTATTTTTAAGTTAAGTATTAAATAATGTAAATAGAAGTTTAAAAACTTAATTACATATGTATATCGACTATTATAACAATATGAGATGTATGTTTGATTTTCTTAATGGACCGTATGTGGTACCTAGGGGCACTTATGATCCGATCATAATAAAATCAGGTAAAATGATTCAAATTCATATTTAAACATGTTCATGTCGAATTTCATCGAGGTAATAAAATTTTTAAGCCAATTATAATTGCTAAACATATTTTCTCAAGGTGCCCTATTTTGGACCAAGGGGCAATTGTGGACCGACCATAACAAAATTTGGTAATATGATTTAGATTTACAAAATACACGTTCATACCGAATTTCATCACGATACCGATGTTTTTAAGCCATTTATAAGCTCAAACGTGAATTTCTAAAGGGGACTTTATATGGGGACCTGGTTCAAATGTGATCCGCTATCCACCAAACTTTACACCATGATTTCTTAGTACACACAACTGATCCATGCTAAATTTTATCATAATTGTTGCATAATTACCATAATTATGTGTAAATAAGTGCAATTTTGAGGGGAATATGTATGGGGGCTAGGCGAAATCACGGACCGATTTGAACCAAAATCAGTTGGGTTCATCCTTGGGCCTAATTATTACTAACACTATCAAAAAATTCCAGCCATTAACTCATAAAACACTTCTATTAATTTTGGCCAGGTTTTGAGGCAAAATGCCACATAGTGGGCCGGTTGAATTGAACATTTAATGTCCCATGTCGCTGTATTCTATTGCTTAACACCACGCAGCTTTTTGATTATCTGAAGCGATTTTTAAATTTAAAAATCTTTCTCTTATTATTTTAACTTAATTTCTGTGTTGTTTGTCTTGTTGTATTTCAAATTATTTATTTTTCTGTCTTGTCACCCATTATTAGTCGTTTTTTTCTTATTTCATCAGACCAACATGTATGTACGTACACACATAAAAATTCTTTCGGACACAAACCCGACATGTGTAAATTTTATAGTGTCTTGAAGTATTTTTTTGTCATAAATTTTCAAAACAGATGTTTTTTATTTTTTTTTTTAATTTTCGTTGAGGGTGTTTTAAAACTAATTAGCACTACTAATTGATAGATGAAGTGCTTAGTGGCTTTCTATTTATTTTTTTGTGTTAATTTTCTATTTTTTTTTTATTCAAAAAAATTTTAATAATAATTTATTACTCATCAACTCAATATATATGTATTTGCGTAAATGAAATGATAATTTAATTTATTTTAAATTGGCTTTAATGCATTTTCTTTAAAAGAACTTCTGATTCATTTCCTTTACCAAACACAATTCCAATTTCAAAATTCAATGTCCGTTCTTTGAGACAACTTACTTACTTTATATATCATTACAACCCTTTAGTCATGATTACATCGTAGCTTCTTCCACGACCTATGTTGTGTGTGTAGATTTTATTCATGAGTGGCGGAAAACTATAGCTTAACGTTCGACCTCAAACGTCAGATTTCAGAAACTTTTCGTTTTGTTCGGGACGTCTGAACTGTGGTTTGAACCACGGAATCTTGCCTAATAAGCCAACACACTGTGCTCTTAACTAAGGCGACTTCCGCTGTTCTAATCATAGTTTAAAACATCCTTTATAATCTGATCTTAGTCGTCCTCCTTTCTAGGTATATTATGAGAGAAAACCACTGTATTCACTGTATAATGCATGGCGCAGCCTGACCACCGTAATCGTACCCCTTTAATACGTCTCACTACATCTATGTCGCCATAAAGCTCAAGTAGTTCATAACAAATTCATTATACTCGCCACGAATATTGATTAACCCATGCAATCCACAGACTATGTTTCACTCAAAACCGCTAAAAACAGTCATATCAGCTAGCGTAAGTGTTATGCTTTCCCAGCATAAAATAGCTCTTGTAGAATTGGAGTCTTCAATAATAATATTTTCGCCGTTCATTTTAACCTTTTGTTCAGCTCGAAATAGAATTTGTTAGCAAGAAAGTTCCTCCGTTTAACGGTTTCTAATCTGACGTATGCATAGAAAGAGAAATTTCCCGACTATTGCCAATTAATGCAATAAGTAATGTTGGAGTGGTTTCAAGTTTTATTCTAGTTTTCTACCAGGTTCCTTTTCAATGTTGTATTTTCCACATTTCTAAAGGCTTCAGTAACATTTCGCTGTCTTCTATTCATGATATTGAATTAATATACTGGGTATACGCGAATGGCATAGGTTTTTATGGTGAAACGTGTAATCCCCGATAAGAAAACTCCGCCAGTATTGAAGATTTTTTTTAATTGTTAATTTCGCATCACAGTAGACACGTTTTGCAACAACCAGACGTAGCCTTAAATCTATTTGCTCACACCAAATTAAAGGCTGTATTATAATCGAAAAACTGGTATAAGTTGTGGATTTGTTCTTTGTTCTATTCGCTGGAAGGTTAACAGCTTTAAAGTCGCACTGTTTTCAATCGTCTTATTTGCACACAAATATTTGTCTTCTTTTTTACATATATACAGTTGATGTCTAATAGGAAGTGAGTTGTCTTCTTAGACGCTAATCCCTAATTCAAACACCAGCTCAATTAATTCACACGAAGCGAAATATGAAAAACTATATCCTTCTTTAACTTCCCCTCAGCAGTCTTTTGGCAATAACTCCGAGAATATATAAAATTGCCATGACAAGTTTTTCAAAAATTTGTTGTTCAGAGTCGACGTTAAACTGTATATTCTGCCAACCATGCATGAAATTAACACACACAATATGGTATGGTATGATAAACTAGGTTGTTATACTGACTAAAGTATTATAATGACCACTTCAGTTTTGCATACTACTGTTTGGCCTTTAAGTTTTCAGTCAACTGGTACACATTCTTATAATCAAGCGGTGATAATGTTTTGATGGATGAACCTTACAAACTCATCCCCTTCGACATTAAATAGTTTATCTCGAAATCCATCAGCATCGGCAGTCTTGTTATTCCTTAACCGACATACAAGTATACTTTGATTCATACATACATAATTGGCCATTAGAACCCTTCAGTCAGGATTACGGCCTAGCTTCTCACACCACTCATGTTGTGTGTGTTAATTTTACACAGAGTGGCAGGACCTGCAGTTTAAAGTCGATGCCGAATGACAGATTTTTGAGAAACTTTTCATGGCAATTTCATTTACTCTCAGAGTTCTTGCCATAAAACTGCTGAGAGGAAGTCGCCGAAGAAATATTTTTCATATTTTCGTTTTGATGTCTGACCTGGTGTTTGAACCGTGGCCTTACGTCTATACCACGGCGGCTTTGATTCATATACCCCCAAAACAATCGCCTACGATTCCTAGATATCTCCATTGTCATGATAAACAGTAAAAGTAGTTGAAAAAGTGGTGGGAAAAGTGCCAGATATGACTAGGCGTGCGCTGCAACGCAATATACGCAATTTCGCGTCTATATTAAAGAAAATTTGGTGGATAACCAAAAAAAGAAAAAACCTTTGGTACTAATCAGAAGCAATCATCTAAATGACTTTCTATTTTGTACAATGTGGCAACGTGCAGGAATAATAAATAACTAAAAGTTTCATCGAATCCATTACGGCTTTGTGTGTGATTTTTTATTGAATTTTGCATTTAAAACTAAAATATCTTTAAATGTGCATACCACACAACTAATAATAATAATAATAATAATACATTCCATTTTTTTTAATTGTTTAACTTGATCTTCTTTAATTTTGATTTTTATTGTTCCCAATAAAAAAACTGAATTTTGTTGGCCATTCAGTCGTATGAGTGATATTCAATTAAAAATGTATTCATCATACGCTCCAAATAGCAATTTTTAATTGAATACACGATATAATAGACATTCGTACTGGTACATACATACATATATGCATGGATATACATATGTATGTACATTCGTATGTATGTGCATTCTACAGCAATTTAATAAAATTTATTTTCAATTTAATTCTAAAAGACTTTTATTATTAAGAAGAGAAAAAAATCTAAAAAAATAACCCAAAAAAAAAACACAATTTTAATGGCTTTTATTTTTGGTTCGAAATGTTTGCGTTTGTTGTTCATAAATTATGACAAAATACACGCAGTAAAGAAAAAAGTGTTGCAAAAAAGTATTGTGACACTGGCACTGACAATAACATTCAAATTTATTTTCTAGTTTTTTTTTCTTTTCAATTTTTGCACACAAAACAAAAATACAAGAAAAAAAAACCAAAAACATTTTTGACTAAGAGCTTGTATACATACAAATGAAAAGTTAATAATTTTTATATTCATAAGTATGCATACATAAAAACATGTTTATATATGTACATACATACAGATTGGGAACTGATTTGAATATTTAAAATAATAAATAAAAATAGAATTTAGGCGACAATAAAATATAAAAAGAATTGATTGTATGCGAATAAGTAGACAACAGTGATCAGTATTTCAAATGAAATAATTAAAATTGAAAAAATCATCGTATACTTCAAAGTGTATTCACATTTTCAAAGCAATTTTTGATGAAATCTTCAGCTCTTTTAACTCAAGCAGTTTACGTACACGTATCACAGCAATCAAACCTATCCAGTTTGGAAACATCGAACGATGGTGCTGGGTTTTGATACTAAAAAAAATCAATCAGCCTTTAAGATAAGTAAGAAAGTATTGTAGCATAAAACCGAAGCATTAAACTATTTTCAATATACCAAGAACATTTCTGTAACACGTTGCATGCATACGGTTTCTACTAAGAACACCTCTTCCCCGTATTATCAAAGAAAACAAGTTGCTAAACAAGGTCATAGGATTCAAGGCTCGGAAATTTTATTTTCTGTTGGATAAAATGTTACCGGAGTCTAGTTTCGAAGACTTACTTCAATGAAAAGTTACCACCTCGAAGTCGACGTAGTCTAGTGGGTAGTGTGTTGAGTTATTAAACGTAAGGCCAACACCATCCCAGACATCTTGAACAAAATGAAATATGAAACAATATTTATTCGGCAACTTCCGCTCAGCAGATTTTTATAAAAAGAGTAAATAAAATTGCCATTGCAGCATAGAGCAATCGTGCTTAAATGTGCAGCCTCTGCGCTGACCAACTTCTTCGATTAATTTGGGGTAATTTGCTAGGTACAGGGACTACGCTATTTTTCAAAAATCTGTAGTTCGGAATCGACTATAAACTGTAGGTGCCGCCACTCACGTATAAAATTAACACACACAACACAAATGGTGTGAGGAGCTAGGTCGTAATCCTGACTGAAATGTAAATACCAACTATGTATGTATGTATGTATGTTGGAGAAAATGTGGAGGATAATCTAAACTTCCATGGATTTGCATCTTTAACCGAAGCCGGATTATCATTCAAAACACGATAAATATGCTGATAGTGTGCTAGGGCCACAGTGGCGAAGTTTATTCCTCCATCCATTGTTATATCAACAAGCAAGATTGTATCATATTGGGGCTCTGGGTGCCCAGAAGTTTTTGTCAAAAAGTGGTTACATCCGGAGAAAATTAATGTTTGGTATGCAACTGATTTGGAGGCGTCATTGATCCAAGATTTTTATAAAATAACTAGGAAGAATTGTGATCTTTAATTCAGAACGTTTGGACCGTGTGATTATTGGTATTTTTGTTATTTTTTATTGGCAATTAAAAATGTTGAAAGTGGCTTCAGGGATTTAAGACCATGAGGCAATCTCCACAGTATGATCGATTTTTATTCCTGAAAAAATAAGTTAACGTTTTAGGCCTTCAATTGACAAACAAGATTATACGGTTTAATGCTTTCAAATACTTTATGAAAGACCCTATCTACATGAATACTCTTCTATTGTGGAAACATTTGAAATGTTTGGAAATGTGTTTCGAATATACATCAAAAGGAATTTTGTTTTAGATCTTGAAATCAGTTCTGCAGACATTTCTGCTATCTCTACTAAATAAACAAGCCCAAATGTAATGGCTGTAGATTGTGTTATTTCTTCTCTGTTCCCTTATAAGACTTGCTAAATTCGACATCGAGTTGCCACACCTCCGCGTAGAAATTTTTTTGCATGTCACTCAGGTTGCTTGATAAAGTATTCCTTCCTACTTTACCTAAAGATATATCCCTGGGTTGGCGTGAAGTAAATTAACAGGTAGCATTTGGTTCTAGGCTAAAAGGGCTCTTAAATTTCCAAAAAGAGAAAGTACATTTCCAAAATAGATCACAGACAGAACAAGTCCAATCTTTGCAATGAATCCGGTTTCCCTAAGCAAAATATTTCCTACTTGTAAACAATTGTGGGAGTGTACTGTTCCACTTTTAAACCACTTTTAAATTTCAATCGCAAATTATTTTTTTTTTTATAAAAAAAAGTTCTCAAATAGTTTTCCAAACAATACTAATATTGAAGAACCTCCAGAAATTCAAATTCCTAAACTATAATATTGTAGTCAGCTTACTAAGCTTATTATAGGGTATCTTAACTGCACCAATATGAAAAAACAGAAAAAGACTCACGCTCATATAAAAAAATAAGAAAAAATAAATAAAAAACGAAACAAAACATATATTTTTCGTAGCGTGGGTCTTTAGTTGTGTATCATATTTTTATGGACTCTTTGCTCTTTATGGCTCACTCTCTTGAGTAAAGAGAACAAAAATACAGAAATCCTAAAAAATTAAAGCAAAAACATTATACACTCTTGTATGTATTTGTGTTGCTATCATCTATTGTACATGTGCTCAGTGCTACAATGCGGGTATAATTGTGTGGGTGTGTTATTGGTGGCTAAAATTTTATTTTATTTCTTCTCTCTTTTTTTTTTTGTTGTTGTCACTGTTTTTCTAGTCGTTGTGTTTTCGTTTGCGTGCATGTGTGTTTGAGTCTAGTTGAAGGCAGATTATTTCGTGTGCGATTTCCCTCTTGCCTGGCATTGATGCAGGCCAATGTTAATGTCACTTAAACAAATTAAATTCAAAGTAAAATTTTTAAATAAAAACAAAACAAAAACACATAATAAAATAGAAATTTAAATAAATTTGTATATGAATTTTAATAATAATCTTTAATGTTTTATTCATATTTTGTTTTTTTTTTTTGCATTTGAACAAATTAAGCGATGCATTCATTACATATATTATGTGTGTAATATCGTAATTAAATTGAAATTGAATTTTTTTCGAGGAAATTTCCGCAGCCAACTAGGCCATAGAAAATTTAATTTATTTAATGAATGCATTTGTACGTTAATAACAATGTGATAAAAACAAATTGAGCAAATAACTTATGAAAATGTCAAACGAATATTTCTTTCTTAACCCTTGTAATTCAAGTGCTCTTAGATGTAATATGATAACTGGAATTAAAGTTCGTGTTTGAACATTATTTATTTAAGTATTCTTATTGAATTCTTGTGATATCAACGATTTGTTTCCCATTTAGTTTTATATTTACAGAAACTCCAGGATAGTGAATGAAATTTAAGACTTTCTTTCGCATTTCAGGACTTTTAAGAATGCATAGAATGAAAGGAAGCTGCCTGGCTGACATTAAGCTGTGAAAGATGCTTACTGTCATGTGCAGTATAAGAAGAAATTCGGTAATAAGATTGCTGTAAGAATATGAGATTCTGGCAAGAGGGCCATGTATATCTGGACCTGCTTAAAGATCTGGATTATATACATGATACACATACATCTGTTTAGAAGAGTTTAGACGAGTTCCGAACTCGCCGTAGTCTAGTACGTAGTATGACTTAAGACCGTGGTTCAAACCCCAAGCCAAACATCTCTATCAAAACGAAAAAATACTTCTTCTGCCAAAAACTCTGAGAGTAAAATAAAATTGCCACGAAAATTTTCTCAAAAATCTATCGTTCGAAATCAACTTTAAATTGTAGGTCATGCATAAAATTAATACACTCAACACATGGGTAATGTGAAAAGCTAGGTCTTAATCCTGATTGAAGATTTGGCCAATTATGTTCTCACATAACTCACTACCAGAGCTTAGACCTAAGCCAGGTATCCCGAGAAACCACTTCGATTCATTGAAGATGAAGTTTTGCGGCAGAGCTCATTTTGCAATCTTCATTAAGTGGAAGATGACAGGAATTAATGGGCACAGAAGATAAACGATAGTCTCCTTCTCTTACGTAGTTTTCCATGCAATTAACGCCGAGTCTGTCTGCCTGCCCTCTTCACTTTCAATTGGGCAATGAGACCCATAATAGTGTGATGTGACCATGCTTTTTAATAAAAGATGACAACTGGTCCTCTTTACTAGTGTTATATTGAAAGCCTCTATTTTACCGAATTAAAGTTTCAATCATGATTACTTTTAAGCGTCAAGCTTTTTATTAAATCCAAATTTCTAAAAACTTCGTGTTATTATCAAACCAGGCAAAAAAATCTCGAGCCAAAATAAAATACACTAAGAAAACTGAAGTATTTTAAAGCTTTAAGGGCAATTATTTATAAATAAAATTGCCATGAAAAAATTATCGTTCGGAGTCAACTTTAAATTGTAAGGTGTTAAATTAACACACACAACATAAGTGGTGTGGGAAGCTAGGTCGTAATCTTGACTGAAGGGCCGTAAAGACTAATTATGTATGTAATTCGCATTTTGATCATGATTCTCCTCTCTGGCCATAAATGAAAATGAGAATTTCCATTTCATTTTCAATATCTCTCATGATGATTGCGTCTTTCGGAAAATTCATATTTTCCAAGCAATTATTTGGTGTCTTTTTAATTTCCTCCTCATTGTTGCCTTGAACTTTTGTTTCAAAAAATTAAAAATTTCATATACACACAAATCCACATAGACGTACATACACACACATACACATACACCCATAAGAAAAAATTATTCAAAAATACAATTTGAAAATGAATATTTAAAATGCTGAACAGATCAGTACAGCAGCCGAGCCATTAGCAGCAACGGTGGTGGCAAAGCCAACATTTTTGCTAACAATTAAACCAACCAATACAAACAGGCACACACTCACTCACTAACCGATGAAAACAACAAAAAAACAAAATAAGAAAGAAAACAGCAAAAAAAGAAATGTTTAATAATGAGTTTTTATGGCACAGGTGGTCGGTCAGAGGCTGCAAAAATGCCTCTGATGAGTAAAAAAAAAGGGGGGAAAAATTAAAAACAGAAAAACTTTTTAAATTAGAAAAATGAATTTTGTAGTTGTAGTATTTGCTGTAAAACATTTCGAATTTTTTGGTTTTCACACAAACAAATCATATTTTGTTTGGTGAGCAGTTTTGTAATTAAAAATTTTTTTTTTGGATTTTATGAATTGGCTGCACCATACTAGTATAATAGGATGCCGAAAGACTTTTTAAAGACGAATTTACAAGAAGATGGATGAAAAAAAGTCTTGTAATTGTGGAAATAATAATTACAAAATGTAAACGTTGATGGACTGTATTAGAGGTACAATATCAACTACACCGTGTCAATTTTGTAATGTAGCATTCAAATTTTCGAGCTTCTATGTGTATTCTCAGCTTTCTTCAAATTGTTGATAACTGCTTAGTGATGAATATCTAACTCTCTAGCAACTACCACGCTGCTAATCTTCCAGTTGTGCTATGATTTCGTCAACTTTTTTTGTGATTACTTGACTTAAGTGAATTGCATCTTTAACATCAAAACAATTACATTGAAAGCGAGCTGCAATACGATAGTAAAAGTGCAGTCGAGCGAATCGAAGTAGAAACCGTATTTATGGCTGGTATAAGTCGTCGTAGTCTAGTAGGTAGTGTGTTGGCTTATTAGACGTCAACCTCTGTTCAAACTCCAGGTCTGACATCTCCAAGTCAACGAAATATGAAAAAATATTTCTTCGGCTACTTCTTCGGCAGATTTCTGACAAAAACTCTGAGAGTAAATAAAATTGCCATGAAAACTTTCTCAAAAATCTGTCGTTCGGAATCGGCATATAACTATATGTCGCGCCATTCTTGTATAAAATTAACACACGCAACATAAGCGGCTTGAGAAGCGAGCTCGTAATCCTGATTAGCTTATTCTATGAATAGACGACCGATCACAGCACCTCCCACCAATACAACTGTCACTGCTATCGTCCTTCACTGACTATAGGGGTTTCGAACATCTCGTTCACGCAAAAGTTTTGGGAGTCGAATTGGAGTGTGATAGATTAGAGACATCCTACGTTTGCCAAATTACACCATAGATGAGTTTATCTATCCCTCCACTCCCTGACGAAGGTTCTGTTCTAATATATATTCGTCATTCAATAGCTTCTTGGTAGCACTTTCCGTGTGGCAACTTACACTTGCTTATTGAAACCTTAAGCAAAGTTGTCAAACATTACGCTTCTTAATTATGGAAAGACTTTCGTAAATAATCGTTATTCTTCAAATCAGAAATTATTGTTCAATTGCAATTGAAGAATTTAAATTTCCATTTATCATGCGACAAACGAAAGTAAAGAAGTGAAAGAAAAAAGAAAGCAAAAGAATTTTCTTGTTTATAAAATTCCATGCATAAGTGTGTGCTAAAAATAACGAATTCATCTGACGAAAATAAAATCTCAAATCAAATGAAATAAATTTCGAAATTATGGCAACTATTCAACAAATTTATTGACTCTTAAAAAAATATTTTCAAATTTTTCTTCTTTATCGTTTTTTTTATTTTTTTTTCAGTGGTTTTTTGTTCTTCTCGAAGAACATAAAAAAAGCGAAACATTAAGTCATACAGTAAATCACTGAAATTAATTTCATTCAACAAACAAACACGCGTTCCAAAAATGATCCAGATTTTGTTGAAATCTTTATTTTGTGGCATATATAAAAATCTTTTAAAATAGAGGGGAATAAAATATAATAATACTTTTGTGGGGGCTTCAATAAAATCAATACAAAAAAAAAATAACTGACAATGAACATGTTTAAGAAGGAATATGGAAAGTAAAATATTTCCTTATTATGATCAGATATCCTACAGCATGTACAATTACACGATACTACAAACGTATATAATTGGCCTTACAACCCTTCAGACAGGATTACATACATACATACATAACTCTTTAGTCAGGATTACGACCTAGCTTCTCACACCACATATGTTGAGCGTGTTAATTTTATACATGAGTGGCGGGACCTAAGTTTAAAGTCGACTCCGAACAACAGATTTTTAAGAAATACTTTTTTGTATGGCGTTTTGATGTCTGACCTGGGATTTGAACCCTGGCTTTACGTCTAATAAGCCAACACAATACCTACTAGACTACGGCGACAAGTGGGTATAATCTTGCTTTTTCTTATAGTTTTCCTACAGGATTTTTTTCATTTCTTCATGTAAGATCAGGAATTTTCTAGATCCACACAGAAAATCTATTTTCTTTCTTCTTCGAAATTTGTCATATTTTATCCATCTCTGTATGATGAGCAGTAAATAAAATACTTCATATCTATATTTATTTAAAAAATAAAAATTAAAAACTTATTTCTCTTGTGTTTAGATTTTTTAAAGATAAAATTTTTAAGAATTTTTTTCATATCCTTTCTTTGTCTTTTCAGCATATGATACAAACCCAGCATCAAACAAAATTTCAACAGCAAAAGGAAAATCAAGGAAATATTAAAATTAAAAGAAAGAAGAAAAACATACAAAGAATAAATGATAAAACAGATAAGGAACGAAATATGAAACAAACAATCATAACTTCTAAGGAAATAAATAAAAAAAGAAAAGAAAAGAAAAGAAAAGAGACTCAACTCAACAGCAAAAGAAATGAAAAACAGAAAATCTCTGTAGAAACCTTGGATGGCAGCCAAAATCTGTTTTTGTATCATAATTGAAATGACGAGCGAACACAATGATGATGCCGCATGAAGAACAAAACAGCGAGAGACAGAAACGTTAATTACGTTATGGCATCGATAAAAATCTTGAACATGAAAAATATTTAAAAACGAACAAAAAAACATGAGTTTTTTAAATAAAATACTCAAAAATCATTGCCAATGTCGAACAGCAAACACGATAGTAAAAGAAATAGCAGCAGTAGCGCCATCAACAGTAGCTGTTGCAGCAGCACTAGTAATATTGCAAGCAAACCAAACAAGTCAACCAATTTTATACGCTGTTTTCCTCTAATTTCTGCTTAAAACCAAAAACCGCTTGTTTATGATACACACGTCTCATACACGCTTATCTACAATTTGTTAAAATTTTTTCGATTTTTTTTTTTAATTAAAAATTTTGATATTTTTATAAATATGTATGTATATATGTATGTGTGTAAACTTCTCGTTCCATGGTGACAGATACATATTTAATTGGCAATTTATATGAAAGTGATAGAGAAGAAATTTCACAAAAAAAAAAACGAAAGAAACATCACAACCAACAACCATAAAAATGTTAAAAGATAATTAAAAACAATCAAAATATTCTAATATACAGTGTGGGTGAAAATAATAAGAACACAACAGGCTTGTAATATAATATTTATTTTATGCGTTCATCAGCTGTTCAATTAGTCGTGACATCCCTGTGAACTCGTTGTTTCAGTTTCATAAGTAGATTTCAATACAGAAATTATTTCAAAGAGACCTAAGGCTGATGTTTAGAACCCCCGCTGTCTGCTGTTCAATTTTGAACACTTTTCTAGTTTGAAGTTTTCCAAAGAGCATCAAGCAAATTGCTTGTGAATCCAGTGTCCAGCTATACCAGTCTCATCGTATACTTTACAAAGCACAAGTTTATACAGGAGAAGCAATTGTATTGTATGCCTGATAAGTGGGCATTAACTCCCTAAACGATAGTTTCATATCAAACTTAAGATTTTTTATTTTAATCAAGAAATATAAAAATATATTTCTAATGCAGACCTCCACTCAGCAGTGTTCTAAGCTGTAAGACTAAGTGAGAAAGTTTATCAGACTAACTCAACTAAAACCCGTATTAGTTATTGTGACGGTCTGAACTCACAAAATTTTCATAGATATCCGGAGAAATGAAGGCTAATAAACTTACTGAATTAGTTACGTTTTTCTGTATATAAATTTGGAAATCAACGTAGTCTAGTAGGTAGCGTAATGGCTTGTTAGACGTGAGGTCACGGTTCCAACCCCAGGTCTGACTTATCCAACAAAACGAAATATAAAAACAAAATATTTTAGCGGCGACTTCCTCTTGACAGATTTCTGGCAAAAACTGTGTAAAATAAAGTAAAATTGCAATGAAAAGTTTCTCAAAAAAATCTGTCGTTCAAAGTCGACTTTAAACTTGAGATCCCGCCACTTACGTATACAACTAACATACATAACATAAGTGGGTTGAGACGGTAGATCGTAATCCTGACTGAAGGGTTATAATGATCAATTATGTATGTATGTATGTAAATTGCTCTCAAGACAGAGTACAGGGTAGTTAAACCAGTTACAAGATATCCTTAATTTTCTAATGTATTGAAAAAGTTTAATCACTGCCGGACGAGAAATATATCCTCTGTTTTGGTTCAATGTCTGCACTTGACATTTTTTCGTTAAATCCAAAACAAATTAGTCTCAGTTTGATCAGAGTACAACCCGCTAGTAGGGTGAGGGGTCTTCTAAAAAAATTATTTTATTTATGATCATCTCATCCAGCTTTCCGGAGTTTATTCCACATTACTGGACTTATTACTGAAAAACTAAACGCTACTTGACTGAGTTTGCTTTGGAATACTAAATTGAAACCTTCTTTACAACCCTTCAGTCAGGATTACGACCTAGCTTCTCACACCCCTTATGTTGTGTGTGTTAATTTTACACATGAGTGGCGGGACCTTCAGTTTAATGTCGACTCCGTGCGACTTTCTCTTTTGAGAAACTTTTCATGGCAATTCAATTCAATTCATTTTTATTTTTCGTTTCATTGGAGATATCTGATATGTGATTTTTATCAGAAATATTCTTTCATATTATCGTTTTGATGTCTAACCTGAGGTTTGAACCGTGGCCTTACGGCTAATAAGCCAACACACTACCTACTAGACTACGGCGACTTTTTATTCCAGCGAATTAAATTTCAGGTCTCGATGGCTTATTTCTCAAGAGAATGAAGAGAACTAAAACTTTCTAGTTTGATGTGATATTTATTCAAAAATAACGTTGTCTTTAACAGGAATAGAAAGCAGGAATAGAAACACCATTATACGTTAACAATAATTAAGTTTTGTTGCTTTAAGATAATTTTAATTAAAATATTAGCTACGCTTTGATGTTAAAAGAATTTTTTCTGAAATACAGAATTTATTCAAAATCTTTACATAAAAATTTTTCATAAAAAGAAAGTCAAAGCAAAAAAGAACATTCAATTGTCATTACCGACACTGTATATTAATCACTGACTGAATCAAAAATAAAATGTTTTTAATTCTTTTTTTTTCTAGTTTGTTCTTTAAATAAAATTTTAATTGAGACAATAATTTTAAATATGCCCACAAATTAACCACAGTGTTAAAACAACCGCAATTTCTTCGTTGTTTTTAGTTTTTTTTTAGTTTTTTTGTCATTTTGTTTAACAACAAAACAATTGTTTTTATTTCATCGCCTTGCCTTCTTCCGCCAAACTACTGAGTAACTTACACGCACTCTTTTTGGCAGAAATATATTTAAAAAAAATTACATTGACAGGCGTCTTGTGGCGTATTTCACATTTGAGCACATGTAACACTCATAGAGCGGTTTGTAAAAGAAATTCGTAGAAAAAATTTATTTTATTGAAATAAAATAAAATGAAATAAAATAAAACGAAATAAAATTAAATGAAATAAAATAAAACGAGCGCATCTGTTGCAAATAAATCAAAATTTAATTTGTGTTTCTCATCTGAATACAGGGTGTTATTAGGAGAGTAATCTAATGAAGTGGATCATTTAAGAGGTTTAAATAACTTTCGACGTTGTATTCAGACATATTTAATATTCAACCTAGACTTGGAATTCAATTCGAAATAGAATTTGTAGAAGCTCTGTGAAATTGCTTGTAAAATTCTCTGCTGTCGTGGAAAATTGCGTCCACTCGAGGTATACTTACAAGCTACTCAATCCACCTCATATTTACTATCTTATTGGGTCATTACACAAGGCTTCAATCAAGATTGCGACCTAACTTCCCTTACCACCTACGTTGTGTGTGATAATTTTATACATGGGTGGCGAGACCTACAACTTAAGGTCGACTCACAACGATTGATTTTTGAGAAACTTTCCATGAGAATTTTATTTGCTCTCACAGTTTTTACCGGGGGTTTCCTGCATTAACACCGCACCGGTTCCAAGTATGTATTCTGATGATTTATACTTCTCAGTACCTGTTCTAAACATATGTTCTTTGGGTCTATAATTTTAGATCAAATAACGAGTTACTATCCTCAGGCTAGTTCTCAATATATATACACACACACAATATATATACACACATACATATAGACGTAATCAGGTTTACGACCTGGCTTCTCACACTACTTACATTGTGTGTGTGAATTTTATCGATAAGTAGCGGGGCTTACAGTTTAAAGGCAACTCCGAACTACCGAATTTTAAAGGAACTTTTTCATGGCAATTTTATTTAATCTCAGACTTTTTGCCGGAAGACTGTTGAGAGGAAATCGCCGAGAAGTGTGCCCTAGGGTCTGAACCAGAGTGTTTAATTCTTACACCAGCATTTCCTACGGCTAGTATAGCTTAAACTAAACTTCCCAGCTACTCGTACCATTCTCCTTTAAATTCCCCACAACGAAGGCTTATCTGCCTGTTTATGGCCGTAAATTGCTTCTTGATCTGTGATTCAATTGAAGATGATTTTGATTTCCATTCTAAGGTATAGCCATGTGTTCCGAATATACTGCTCATATCATTGTAACTTCCCTTGTTGGACTATATGTATACCAGAGAATACATACATACATAATTGGTCAATACAAGCCTTTAGTCAGGATTACAGCCTAGCTTCTAACACCACTTACGTTGGGTGTGTTAATTTTATGCATGAGTAACGGGACCTGCAGTTTAAAGCCAACTCCGAACGACAGTTTTTTGAGCAATTTTTTTTTTACCCTCATAGTTTTTTCCAGAATTCCATTGAGTGAAAGACGCCGAAAAAATATTTCTTAACATTTCGTTTTGCTGGATATGTCTGGTATGAGAATTGAATCGTCTAACAAGCCAACACAATGCCTACTAGGCTACGGCAACTTCAGGCCACAGAATGATCAATTAAAGGAATATGTGGACTCCATTTCTCTTATTACTCTTATTATTTACTCTCGCTGAATATCATTTTTAAACATCATAGAGTTTACCGATCTTGACTAAGAACATTTGTACTCCTGATTAATCTCATATCAGACTTGTTTCCAAATCGTATTGCCGAATTCATATATTTTTTAAAGGGCCAACGAATTTACGAATTTTTTTACCAGTAATAATACCCTGTATTCAATGCAAACAAACCCTCACAATGAAATTTTGTTTTATTACGGTAAAAATAACAGAACTTTTCTTGTTTCTTTTTTTTTTACAGAGAATAATGGCAACGTTAACGGAAAATTTAAATCGGCGACTAAAACCACAGCAGCAACAGCAACAGCAAGATCACTTACAACAGCAGCAACAACAACTAAGGAAAAGAACTAAAATAAATTTTTAAATAAAACGAAAATAAAATCAAACGTTGATCTAAAATAAAACCAAAAAAAAAAACAGAAAAAACACGTTCGTTTGAAATAGAAAAAGCATCAGCAACAGAATCACCAAAAGAAAAAAAAAATTTTTTTTGTTCAAATTTGTGGGAATTTTTTCTTGTTTTCGAATTTTTAGGAAAGAAAGAACAGAAACACACGAAACAAACGAGATGTCGTTTATGACCACGACCTCGACCATCATAAAAATGAGGAAAAATTTTCTCCAACAACATTTATACGAAAAAGAAAATTAAAAAAAAATAATAATTTTTTTTAAATTCTAATAGAATAACAATTTCGGGAGACAAGCAAAAGCGACAACATTTTAATAAAGAAAACAGAAAAAAATATTAAAAAAAAAAATACAAGAAAAAAAATAGAAGAAACCAACAAAACATTAAGATTTTTATAAGAGATCATGCTGGTGATGATGATGATGATTTTGTGATTTGTTAAGAAAAAAAATTTTTCTTTATTTTTCTGTTCTTTTTTTTATGGAAAATCAACACTTTGAATAAAAAAATTTAGAAATTGTGTCCTCAGTCGTTTGAACGGCATAAAAAAAGATCAACGCGGACGAGCGCTTCCATTTTGAAAGTGAAAATAAAATTCTCTAAAAAATATATAAATAAAGTGATAAAGGAATATATTAAAGAAATAATAATTAATAAATTAAAAATTATTTTATAATACATACGTATAAAATAATTAAAATTTTTCCTTAAAATTATAGAAAAAATTAAATTAAATAAATTTAAATTTTTGAAAACCATGAGTTGTGAATTAATTTTAAGTGCAAAATTAAGCCAATAAATGAAATCAAATTAATTAAGGAAATTAAAATTTATCAAAAATAAGCAAAAAAAAAAGAAAAAGTTTTAAAAATCAAGTGAAAATTTTTGTTAAAAAATAAAAATAATTGTCTGTAATGTCTACAAAAGCCACAAGAAAACCATTAACAACTAAAAAAACGTCAGCAATATTAACATCATACACAACGGCCAATGCAAATGTAAATGCAACAGCAATAACAACAGCAATACGGGATACAAGTTTAACCACAGCAGCATTAGGCAAAGCCAGAGCCACAGCAGCTAAAACTGACGCCGCCGAAACAGAAGCAGAAGCAGCCACAGCAGCAACACTGTGTACAAAAACGTCATTAAAACCGAAGGGTTTAAGAAAAACGTGGCGCCACCGGCCATATGATCAAATAGCAGCAACAAATACTACAACACGGACAAAAGCAAAAACAAAAACAACGACATTAACATCAACATCATCAGCAACATTAACATCCACACCAAAACTAGGAGCCACACTAAAACCCGTGCAACCACATCGGCAACAATTAGAAAAAAAGTGTACAACAAAAAGACCACTTTTTACAAATACATTTGCAACAACGAGTTCATCACTGACAGCTGCTCTTGCCGCAGCCCTATTGCATACAACAAATGCTACCACCGCTACACTTAATGCTGCCACCGCCTTTTCACAAACACATGCCGCTACGAATACATTCGAAGCATCTGCATCTGCATCATCACTATTGGCACCTGCCGCTGACGCCACCACTGTTGCACACATACCATCCGCATTATCGATCGACAGCATACCACTGTTGCAGTATCCCATGGCGGTATTGGATGGCACTTTAGCCCAAATGGAACCGAATGCAACCACAACAAATTTACTGCATAATGCAGCCATTTCCACTGCCACATCTGTTTTAGCTGCCGCAGCTGTAGTAACAGCAAACTCAACTGATGCTGGTGGCGGCGGTGGCGGTGGTATCGGTGGTATCGGTGGTAACAGTGGTCTTAGTGATGCTGGTTCTGCCTTCAGTGATTGGTTTGATGATACGATTTTAGTCTTGAAAGCATTCGTAATGTTGTTTATAATAATTGCCGCCATTTTTGGAAATTTACTTGTTATCGTTTCTGTGATGCGTGTTAGAAAATTAAGGTGAGTTTCGACTTTTTATAAAATTTTAAATTTTTTTTCAATTGACCATAATAAAGGCTTAAGGCCAAATTGGAAGATTACAACAGCGTTAAACAAAATTCCCAAAAGGAATTTTCAATTATTTTACAAGCCTTTACGACACGTTTTAAAATGTACTCGTATTCTCCAAAGTTTCCCCATTGTTTGTTACCACTCAACAATTTAGTTGTACATACCATACAGTGCACGGTAAAAATAATAAATGAAAGCAATGTTTTGGACAAAATTCTTTAAAAAACAATTTTATTTCCTACCGGATTTTTTTTTTATTCGTGAAATAGAGAAAAACCCTTATGCTTTCATTAAGGACGGCATTATATATCGTACTGAAGTTCTCACCAAAGAAATATTTCTTTGCTGAACCATAACAAAATTTCTTTGATGTGGACCACATTTTGCTACGGATATCAGTTTCTATGTTAGGTTGTATCCACGCGCCGCTTTTCTATGTAAATATGTAGTAGCAGAGGATGTCTTCTCTAACTGTTCAGTTATCTTCACAATACATAATATTTAGCATGATATTTGTGTCATTAAACAACACCTATCTCTACTTGAAGACGCCGTAGTGTGTTAGCTTATTCGACATGAGACCTCGGTTCAAACCCCAGGTCAGACATCTCCAGTAAGAAACGGACAATGAAACAATACTTCTTCGGCGACTTCCTCTCTCTCTTTTCGAGCAAAAACTCTGAGTATAAATAAAATTGCCATGAAAAGTTTCTTAAAAATCTATCGTTTCAGAATCGACTTTAACCCTTATGTCAACAGATACATACCCGGGTATGTTTCCTGTTTTTAAATCGCCGTACCTCAGGAAGTAATAACTGTATTAATCTGAAATTTCCTGATATCCTCACTAGTAGTGTTTTCTACCTTATTTCTAGACTTGAGTAAAAATGGCGGATGGGTGTCAAAGATGTGACCATTTTTTGATTCCTATCCCTTACGTCAACAGTTGCATACCTTGGTATGTATAATGAAATATATGAAAATATTTTCATGTCTGATGATGTTTATTTAATTTAATTTGCAAGTTCTTAGTAAAAAGATTAAAATTCAATCAAATATAGGAAGACATAAAATATATTAAATGCTAACTTTTTTTAAATGCATTTATTATTCTACCATTGCTGTCAGGTTCTTCTACGCTTTTATCTGCAGCATCTCTTACGCTCAAAGATTCCTCACATATGTCTTCAATAGCATTGCGTGTTGAAAATATTGTTATATTTTTGTTTCTTGTGGAAACTTTCAACATTGGGTTATTCTCAACGTAAATTGTGGGCAACGAGGTCTAGTATATTGTAGAATAAAGCCAAGGGCCATCTATTTGTTCGTCGCCTTGCTCAATATTCTATCCATATTATCGACACCACCTTTATATTTGTTGTAATCCAAGGTCTAGAGTGGCTTTTTCTTTGGACCTTGCACTTCGTATGAATAAAGCAAGAAATATAACCGACTATTTTTTTTTTGACGTGAGAGCACAAGATAATATCGTTACTGAAACCAATTGTAGTTAACTCTACTTCCCGTCCATTAGATAAAGTGAAATATAGTGGTACCAACACTCGTCTTCTGTTCACTGTACCTAACATTGATAAACTGCTGTCCATCATTAAACTTTTCGCAACGTTATCTGTTGTGAAGGAATGATCACAAACAATAAATATTCCGTCTACTTCCACGAAAATGATTGACGAAGAAGTCCTCCACTACGCTCTCGGGTACCATTTTACCCGGATGCCGCCAATCCAGTATAAATTTGTCCCTTCATTGGATAGGATGAGACGGAGTCACATATCCACCATACTTTAATTCCGTAATTGGCGGGTTTCGATGGTACGTATTTTGTCAACCCGGTACCACGTTTGGACCTGCTACGTAATTGCTGCGTAGATTACCATTGAATATTAAAAATATGTATGTGTGAACGAAATTAGGCTAATGTTGGAACTAAGCCTAAACAGGTCTCTTCTGATTACATTATTTCTCAAATACCATGAGGCATTTACCATTGAACCAAGACTGCTAAATTAGAATTGAATTGAATTGAATTGAATTGAATACCTAAAGAATTTCGATGCCTGTATCCCCTGTGAAAATAAATTAATGAGGTGACTTAATGGTTGTCAATATTTGGTTTAGTGAAGCTTGTTTAAAAAAACAAAAAAAGTGAATGTTTTGTAAAATTTATTAACGAGTGTACGGAAGCAAATCTCAACTTCTGAATATAAATATTAGCCTCCTCTATAGGTGGTCATTCGTCTGGTGTTATTAGGCTTCAGAAATATTTAATGAAAAATATTTTGTAGTTGTGGTTGTTGACTTCGAAGTTTGCAGAAAGACTGTCTGTAAGTACACAGCCAATCAATTTATTTTTATTCATATGGTGCCCATCCTTCACTGTTATATTTGGCAATCGGGGAATTATTTTTTCACAAATTCTGTCTACGGCGCCCAAGATACTTCGATATAATGAACTTTTTTGGTCAAGCTTATTATAAACGTAAAATGTTCAGCCCAGTACTCAAATAAGAATCAACGCAAAGAACTTAAGTGATTATTTTTAAATTCTACTTGTAGTCCGTAGTCTATAAGGTAGTGTGTTGACTTATTAGATGTAAGGCCAGGGTTCAAAACCCAGGTCAGACATCAAAACGAAAATATGAAAAAACATATCTTCGTTGACTTCCTTTCTCTTAGTAAATTTCTAGAAAACATTCTGATAGTAAATAAAATGGCCACATTTCTCTGAAAGCTATATTAACACACACAATGTAAGTGGTGTAGGAAGCTAGGTCGCGATCCTGACTGAAGGGTTGTAGTTTGCCAAATTATGTATGTAAGTCTACTTCGATTTATAACAGGTTGTGCGGTTGAATTGGTCGCCTTTAAGTGCTACCGTCTAAGGTTGTTCTAAGTCTTATTTTAAGTTCAATTTTCAATGTTTACAATTGTGAATCAATTATTAGCGCAGCATTGAATTGCAAGCAACGTTATTAACAATTGCTGTAACTGTTCAATGGAATTTTTCAATAATTTTTTTACACTGACAGGACAGCCTTCTGTGTAGTTGTTAGAGTAGCCTGACTAACTTAGACTGTCGATGTGGAATAATTAAAAGTTTCTTAATTTTATTTATTTCTTTTTTAATTGATAACGATTAAAAACTAAAAAATTTAAATAAAAACCTTGTCCATATTAATTAAAACGTTAACTATACTAGGTTGCAATGATTGGTAATGACATTATAATTGCCAAATAAATGTCTGTATTTGCAATCGTTTGAAATTTCTAAGAAAACTCAAACTTATCACACCTCCTGAGTAATTGAAATCGTAATTAATTTGTTAGATTTCAAAAAAAATAAAATAAAACATTAGGAAAAAATATAAATTTTTTTCATTCATTCCCACTTCATTTAATTTTTATTTGATTACTACTAAACTAATATTTAAAATGCCCAACTCATTCATCATTAGTGTCCAATTAAAAATACATTAAAAAAAGATATGACAAAAAAAAGAATCTAAATTATGAATGACAGACAAATAAGCGACCTGCAGCAAGCAGGAATAGCGATTAAAAAAATGTTTTATTTTAAATACTATCTGACATGACAATTAAAATGATAATTACGAAATAACGACAACAACAACAACAGAAAGTTTTTTTTTTCTACAAATATTTTATTTAGCAATTAAACTAAATAAAGTTTGTAATTAAATTATTATGGAAAAAAAAAGAATTTGTACAAAAGAAAACAAAAATTATGCTGAAATTGCAAAAACGCATTGCAAACCCAACGAATGAATGAAAGAAAGACTCACACTGTGTGAATGGCAAAAATGCTTCAAATAGACACACGTTTTGAATACACAATTCACAGAAATACCAAATGAACGGACAGACAGAAAACCAGACAGACTGACTTTAGAGTAATGAAAGGTTACAAAAAAAATTCTCATTAAAATTTAAATGGAAATTACAAGGAACAGCGTGGAAACCCAACTTTTTCAGACAATTAACACGACATATTTGCATAAAAAATTTTGTACTTTTTTATATTTTTTCTTTTCTTTCTCTTAACATTGAAATGTAAAATACAAGCTCAGTCCAATTAATTAATTTTTTGAATAGAAACAAATTTTAGAAAAATTTCTAATAAGTCTAGGGTAACAAAATCTGTAAATTTGACGAATGCATCATGATAAGTCAACTTCTGTTCTATTAATCGGCGTAAGCTGTGTCAATTGATTGAATTAGTCGTTTGACTAGATTTTAAAACCCTTTCAATCCAACCAGAAACACAACATTCCTTTACATACATACATACATAATTGGTCATTACAACCCTTTAGTCAGGATTACGACTTAGTTTCTTACTCCACTTATGTTGTGTGTGTTAATTTTATACATTAGTGGTGGGACCTACAGTTTAAAGTAGACTCCGATCGACAGATTTTTGAGAAACTTTTCAGGGCAATTTTATTTACTCTCAGAGTTTTTGCCAGAAATCTGCTGAGAGGAAGTCACTGAAGAAAAATTTTATCACATTTCGTTTAGTTGGAGATGCCTGACCTGGGGTTTGAACCGATGCCTCACGTCTAATAAGCCAACACACTACCTACGACTTCACACCTTTATTGGTAACAATTTGGTATTTGGCAACGTACGTGTCTTGTTAATAATAAACTTGAACATCTAAACTATAAAACTATCTCGGGGTAATTAATTTAATATTATATGCAGCGAAGGTAATAATAAAATAGCATAACGACCTGTGTAATCTCAAGCATTTCCCAAATTAGAAAGACAACAACAATCAAAATTTAATTTTTGGAAGCAAATTAATTCCAGATAGAAAATCCTATATAGACGAGAATAATCATATTCAGAAATTTAATCATAAGCCTATGAAATTGGGTGTTGGGTGTACCAAAAATTTGGTCAAATTTGTCCAAAATTTAACACCAAATATTTGTAGTTTTGTTTGATAAAATTTTGCCATTCCTCGAGTCAATCCTAGCCATGCCAACTACGTCTCGTCTTTCTTCTTTATTGATCTTTTTCGCATATTATTGTTGTATTTAATCCTTTTCTCATAATTACAGACTTTAGAAATGACTTGATTTTGATCGGTTTTAGTACTAAATCGCATGTGAAAACTTGATTGATTGAACTATTTTGCATGTACGGCACTGAAAAATAGCAATTTTTTGTTTATTCAGCTTTCTACAAATATTTGAACGGCGATGAATCCTTAGTTTTTTAGCATACACAAGATTTTAATACCTTTCCCATGGTTTTATCGAATTTTTAATGAACTCCGTAAACTTCAGAAATTTTTTCAGCAGCATGTAATGTATTCTGACTTTCTCTATGATAGAGAATCTAATTTTGAGCAATGCGATGGTAATGTCTTTTAACAAAGATAAGCTAAGAACCGTGAACCTTATGTCATTTAATTAATCATTTCTGGATTCTACGCAGCAGTGGATTCTTTTGATATAGTTATAGACCATACTTTCGTAATTTTTTGCATTAAAGTTAGTGAAGTATCCACAACATTTTGAATATTGTCACATGAAAAAATGTAACGCCGTCTAATTACAAGACCTTGACTTTCTAGAAACTTCTCAAGCAATACTGCCAAAATCAGTCCTGTTGTACCATTCCTGGCATCTTCTTGTTGAAACCAAATACCGTCCAGTTCATAATCTTCAATTACAAAAGAAGGCAATTATAATACGGTCATAGCGCACTGAAATATAGTTCGAATATACCTCCAATCACTATCTCCAGATGAAATGACTTTTTTACAATCACTTGTAGGTACTCCGTCCCATAACCGATAATTGTACCTGTTGATGTAACCACCGAAATAGAAATAATCTTCATCGCTTTAGACTTTTTTTGTTAAGTCTGTACGGGCCCGCATATCTATGTCATGTAAAACGGATGTAAACGGATATAATTTCACTAACAAATATCACATCTATAACGCTTCTAGTCTTTTCAAATTTTTTAATTACAAACTATAAAGAGTGTAACAGACGAGAGTCTCTCATAGGAATCGTGCCTAAGATCCTTACATTAATATACTAGCACTATACCCTCTAGATTTTATCAGGCACCCATACGTCTGCACCCAATTTAGTTCATAATGTTGAGAATTACTGGCACAGTAAGTTGATTATGACGACGATAGTGCTTTAAATCACCACCTCTATGATAAGTTTTAACTATTTTTACGTGTTCTTAGGTTGTCAATGTGTGCATTAATTTTTTCATGAGCGGCGGGTTCAACAACATTTGAGACACTTTTCATGACCAACTCATTTACAAAAGACTGTTGAGAGGAAGTAGACGGAAGAAGTATTTTTTTCAGACTTCGTTTAGTTAGAAATGTCTGAGCCAGGATTCGAACTACGGGTTGTCGTCTAAAAAGCCAGCATGCTACCTACTATACTTCGACGACTAAATGTATAACCCGATTCAAGTATGAAACTAAATAAATTTTCTTTAGAATTTCTATAGATTTTAAAACATCTTTTTATTACCAACTCTTGGTTAATGGCATTGATGATGATGTTAATGTTTTTTTTTTTTGTAAATTTTTTTTGCTCCACTGTCCATCATTATTATTACGTTTATGTAAATGACCAAATAAATTGCGATATAAAATGGAACACATACATACATAATTGGTCATTACAACCCTTCAGTCAGGATTACGACCTAGTTTCACACACCACTTATGTTGTGTGTGTTAATTTTATACATGAGCGGCGGGACCTACAGTTTAAAGTCGACTCCGAACGACAGATTTTTGAGAAACTTTTCATGGCAATTTTATTTGCTCCCAGAGTTTTTGCCAGAAATCTGCTGAGAGGAAGTCGCCGAAGAAATACTTTTTGTATTTTTTGTATTTTATTTTGATGTCTGGCCTGGGACTCGAACCCTGGCTTTTCGTCTAATAATCCAACACACTACCTACTAGACCACGGCGACTAAAATGGAGCACACGATATAAAAATTTGTTCATTTGTTCACAATGTTTACTTCCAATTACAATACACTTCGAAGAACTTTTTTCAACAGACAGCAACAGCATCAACAATTACCGCCAAAAAAAAAAGAAAAAAACGTAGAATAAAATGCAAATTAAGTTGAAAAAAAAATAAACAGAAAATAAAAAAGGGAACCCAATTTAATAAAATTTCGTAACTACAAACAAATTAACATTTTAAACTGTTTTTGAAAAATGCAAACAATAGGTGTTGCTCCAGAGTTAAATTTGTTAATTGAATTTGCATTTACCCAAGGAAGAAAACAAAAACAAAACAAAAAATAAAAAAGTTTTCAACAGAGTTTTTAGAAAATTTTTGTTGGACCAAAAATTAAATGAGATTAAGGGGAGGGAAATTTGTTTAAATTTTGTTTATTTTTCGGAATTTTTTTTTATGAATAAGAAAATATAAGGTGTGATGGTGTATTAAATGATGGAAACCGATTATGATTTTGTTGTAGTCACTTAATTTAAAAAAAAATTCAATAACAAGAACAGACAGATCCTTCATAGAGAGCTGGTCGATGGCATGACAAAATAAAATTTAAAAGAAAATACAATTTCTTACACTTCACATACACATTCACTGACAACATTAACATGCCTCTTTTACTACCACGACTACATGAAAGAGTCAAAGCAATAAAATTTATCAGTTTTTGTTGTTGTTGTTGTTGCTGATTTAATAGACAAAAATTGCCACGTTAAAGAGCGTCTAATCTAATACGAAAAAAGCCCAAGACATAATGCGTGTAAAAACAACAGCTACAAAGTCAACCACCTACAAGTGACAAGAACCACAACAACACCAAATTGTTTTACGCAGGCAAAGAAGGTGAACGAGAGAATCGACAGCAAAAAAAACCTTCAAATTGTGGAAAAGTTCGAAAGGTGTCTTGCTGTCTGACGTTGACGTTGGCATCTATTGATATCCATAAAATTGTTCATCTTTTTCTATGACATTTCTTTGCTACTCTTTAGTCTTTTACACTCACTTTTATTTTCTAACAGTCTGTTTTAAATTGGTGTTGTTTTTGTTGTTGCTTTGCTAAGGAGTAGGCATTATTGCTTTAAACATTAAACATCGTGGAATTGATTGGACGACAAAAATGTATAAAAAAAAAACCTGTAATATTTCCAGTCTGATAGGTACTTAATATTAAAAATATTTTTCCAATAAATCAAAATATTTTTTTTGTTTCTGTTTGAGTAAGGACATTTTTAAAGCAAATGTCAGTGAAAAAATTTAAAAAATTGCGTTTCGGAGTCTCTTTTAATTCGATGGCTAGCACGCTATTCTATAGGAATGAAGGAGTTAAGTTTTTGATTTCCAATGGGAGTAATACAAGGTCGGGCATAAGTCTGCCACGCCCACCGCCACTTAATAAATAAAGTTTACCGCGGTAGCTTTCAGAACTTAGTTATTTAATTGACGCGATTAACGGATAGCGGCCTGCCTTCCAAGCGTCTCTACGGCTTACACAACTTTGCCAGTTGGTCACACCAATCGATGACAGGGTTTTCACGGTTTTGTCTATCTAACGCAGACAAGGTCGTCCATTATGCTGGCATCTGCTAATACATACATACATACATAGTTGGTCGTTACAGCCCTTCAGTTAGTATTACGGACCTAGTTTCTCATATCACTTATGTTGTATGTGTTAATTTTAGACATGAGCGGCGCCACAGATTTTTTGAGAAACTTTTCATGGCAATTTTATTCACTCTTAGAGTTTTTGCCAGAAATCGCCGAAGAAATTTTTTTTCATATTTCGATATGAAACTTCAAACCCCAGATCAGACAATACACTACCTATTCGACTACGGCTTTGGCTAATCACCGCATCAAATATCTGTCTCGCAGCAGCATCCGCTTGCATCCGAACGACATGACCAAGCCAGTCTAGCAGCTGGATGTTAAAGAGTTGCATATCGTCCATGTCGTTGAGGAGCTCATACAGCTCATTGTTGTATCAGATGGGAAAATCATCGCCCACTCGCACTAGACCGAAGATCTTTCTCGGGACTTTTCTCTCGAATACTCTTAAAAGCGTCGTAGTCTAGTAGGTTTGTGCTGGTTTATTAGCCACGGTTCATATCCCAGATCAAACATCACCAACAAAACGAAAATATGAAAACATATTTTTTCGGCGACTTCCTCTATTAAAATAATTAAAATTTCCATGAAAAGTTTCTTAAAAATCAGACGTTCGCAGTCGCCTTTAAACTCATGGATAAAATTAACACACACAACATAACTGGTCTGAGAAACTAGGTCCGTAACACAACATGGTGGTTTGAGAAGCAGATTGAAGGGTTGTAATGACCATTTATGCATGTATGTACTCTCAAGGCTGCTACATCGGTGTTTAATAGTGTCCATGCTTCTGTACCATAAAGAAGCACGTGACAGGTTAACGACTTGTAGAGTATTAGCTTTGTCCAACGAGAAAGGTCTCTTGTACTCAATTTCTTATGGAGGCCATTGTAGAACCTATTGTCAAGAGTGATCCTTCAAGAGTGATCTGCAGATTGACATTATTTTTACTGGTAACTGCGCAGCCAAGATATACAAATTTACTGACTACATCGAAAGTATAGGTATCGGTCGTAATCTGGGATCCAATAAGCTGCATGTCCCAACTTGTCGACAACATTTACTGCCAGACCCACTTTAATTTCTGTCATAATTCTGTCAACTAAAAGGCAGCTTTCCTTAAGTGCATTCAATCTGACCATAAGCAACTAAATATCAATTATGCATAGAAATTGTAATCAACGCTGTTGAGATTGTTAGCAACAAAAAGTTTTATGACATAAAAAAATTCGAATTTTAATTCCCTCATGCTTTGCAGCTACTTAACCTGAGTTCTTTAAAAAAAAATTTACTTGTTTTAAAAAGGTCCCAATTCATCTGGCCACCCACTGTAAAACTAAAATGGCTTTTTCCGATTGTGTTAGTCGGTTGACTGTTGAAAATTCCAAAGTTTTCATGGGCCAGCTCTTCTAATGCCCAAATTAACACGAAAAAAGTGTTCTCCACTTCCATTCTTGACTTGTCCATGTCGATCGATTTCGTGTGGCGTTTGTTTTACACGTATTTCTTTTAAAAGGATTTCATACTATTAACATCAAAATTTATATGAAAATAAGGGTATTCCCTAGCAAGATTTTTGTAGCATTTATGTTGAGGGATTTTTAAAACTGGCACCATTACGTTGGCCTCACATTGTGCTGCTGCTAAAATCTTCGTGAGAATGAAGGTGTATTTTCAATGGCATTTTTTTTTTGCTGTTTTAGTCGGTGCTAGAAAGTGAAAAGGAATAAAACAATTTGAGCCTTTTAAAACACTTAAACTCAGCCAAGCCACGTCTATTGTTTGTCAACGTGTCGTTTAAGAGACACTTTTCTTCCATAACTTTTGTTTTTCTCTCTTTCTTTTCTCATTCAACAAACGAGATAATGACAGATAATGTTTTGCAGCAGCGTTTAAAAGAAAATCTTCTCCAACAGAAAGCATTTGATTTTCTTTGTTTAATTTTTTCTGAGAAAAACAAAACCCACAGATGGTGTGAAAAGCATTGTTTTTTTTCTGTTTTCCTTTAGCACCAGTAATGGAAGTCCCTTTATGCTCGTTTAGTATGAAAACTGGCGTTTCTGTTAACATGTTCTTTGAACATCACTGCTGTTCGGTATTGTGTGTGGCGTAATAAGCCTCATAAGCATGAAAAATGTTTTAAATTTTTTAAGCGTTTTTGAAACAAAATTAGTTGCTGTTGTTTTTGTTTTCGTTCAAAAATAATGCTTTTTATTACTCTTTCAGCAGTACTTAAAGAAAAACGCATTAAAAAAAAAAACGAAAAAACTTTTTGTTTTATGGGCACAATTTCATTTGTTTCGCTTAATAATTTATTTTTATAGCATCGAGGAACATATTCAAAATGCCATCGTAATCAGTTTTAATTACCAAAAAAATTTCTTGTTTTTCCCGGCAAAGTTTAAATTTATGTTTTAAAAATTTTGTTGAAATTTTGTAAGAATCTAGAGAGAGCTTTTTATGGCTGCTTCAGAGATCATGTTGTAGGACGGGTTTTATAAATTTGTAATAAAACTTATAAACGTAACCAGCTACATGGCATTAATATTAAACGAAACGTTAATATAAAGGTTAAGCATTCCTTATCCCCATATTATTATTCTGACGAAATATGTTTCTTTAAATACTTTCCAAAGAATGAACACAAGTTATTTATTTAAGTTACAACGCAGTTATTATTATGCGCACTTACGATAAAAAGTTTAAATGCAGTCATTAAGTACTAATAAGCCATTATAAAGACATTCACTGCATGAACGGTCGGATAATTTAAATCATACTCCATGCACTCTCCTCTTGCAACATAGCCTCACTGTTTATGTACCAAATGAGTAGAGTAATGAGCGGTCTGAAGACCACCCACTCTAACAATGGCAACGACTTACAGAAGGTAAACATGGAAAATTCGCAGACTTCTGATCTATTTAAAACTGTATTACAAGAGTGCGCTACACACCTCATTACAGATTCATAAAATCCCTTATGTATGGCGAATAATTGCAACAAAGCGTGTAAATAGAAGTCGCCGTTGTCTAGTAGTTAGTGTGTTGGTTTATTAGACGAGAGGTCGGGGTTCAAACCCCAGATCCAACGAAATGAAATATGAAAAAATATTTCTTTAGCGAATTCCTCTCAGCAGATTTCTAGCAAAAACTCTGAGAGTAAATAAAAAAAATTACCATGAGAAGTTTCTCAAAAATCTGTCGTTCGAATTCGACTTTAAACTGTAGGTCTCGCAACTTTTAAAATTATTACACACAAGATAAGTGGTGTGAGAAGCTTAGGTTGTAATCCTGACTGAAGGGTTGTAATGAACAATTATGCACGTAAATGGAAGATTGAAATATTGAAACACTTTCATGTCATTGCGCAATTACTAGACCCATAAGATTCCTATATTTTCCTTATAGTACTCCTCCTATTGCTGTATAGTATACTAGTGAGCCGAGTGTTACTGTAATTAACATACGCGTTAAAACCTCCTCTTTGATATCTTAAGAAAAATGAAAAATGTTTAAACTCCGGACCTAGTTGTCATGTATCACTCGAAGTCAATCTTAAACTCTATGTCGCGCTACTCACGTTCATAAATGATAAGACATTAGGTAGTTGGTGTGAAAAACTAGGCAGTAACGGTGGGTTACAGTTTTTATTCAACATATGGCACAAAACGTAGTTCCCCTATATGGAGAACAGCGAGGTGATCAAATATTAAAAGTCGTTCTAGCCGAAATTGATAGAAAATATCAAGAGCTTATCGATAAATCCAAGAAACCTAAGCTCCTTCATGGTCTCGCTGCTGAACAGCGAAAATAAATGATACCCTACCACTCTGCAGTGTCCATATAGCTTTTGTAGGAATCTTTAAGGATAAACCCATGTGCCCTGCCCTAAATAGAAGAAAGTCTTGACCATGACATAATGGGGACAGATACCTCTTGAAATGATACGACAGAAGTTCAAACTCCACCTTTTTTGAGCCTGCTTCAGGGAATACTATAACGGCAATTAAAGAACAGAAAATGTTCGATTAGAAGTTTTCACATCCTTAGAGGCCGGTTATCAATTTCGTCAGATTTTCATTTCCAACAATGTCACTGCGAAATATTCACTACAAGGGTAATAATTACGGCCTTAATTATCGCCTTAAATTGGCTAACAAAAGTTGATAATTGAACAACAATTTACTCACTTTCAAAATCGCAAAGACTTCCATCTGAAAAACGCTGGAGACAGATTCTCAAAAAACATCAATCCTCAAACTGAATTCCACTTTAGATATGTCTATGAATAGCGCAATACTAAGACTCGTAGAAATCCTTGTCCTTGGGTATTCTTCACTTCCAATGAACAAGACTGTGGAGCACCCTTCAAATTATAGGTTTGCTGTTTCAGTTTTGTTATGCAAATTTTCTTCAGTAGAGCAGATGACAAGACTACTGTAGCACATTCCAGAATGACAGGCTTGCCACCTAAAAATTATGTTCTCCGTGAAAATATGTGGTGGTTTATTAATGATGTACTCTCTCGGAAGCCAGCGACATTCTAAATGGATTGTTTTGGGAGTTAACCCTTGTTTTTTTCAGAAATTTGGAACAAATATTGTTTAAAACCTAAACTCGGTTTTCTGCCTTCTTATTTATAAGAAAGCAGCAAATCATTTCAATGTAAATTTAAGCCTTTGAGATCACCCTATTTAAGCTGGATACAGATTCCTTAAAATGCAATATCTCAGAGCAGATTCTTTACTTTTTATTAAGGTTTTACAATTGTCACCACCATAGTGACAAAAGCTAGTGATGTTCATATTTATATTGATTAGAGCACAGTATGGCTATCTTCCAAAATGTATCAATACAAAGTTTGTATGCAGTTCTACTACTGTATATAAACTAACTATAAATATATAACAACTATAAATCCGATGCCTTATTGCTTTTTGATTGCTTTAAAAAAACACATTGACGACGTTTTGAAATAGAATACATTGTATATATTTTGTACAGCGGCATTATGAAACACGATACTTTGTTCAAACACTAAGCAACTAACATATTGGAAGACAGTCTATAAATACTGAAAGTGAAAATGGAATCAAAAACAAAGAAAAAAAACGCAAAATAACGAAACAACAAAGAAATATCTCGAGCAGGGCTTAACAAACATCAACTTAGAATAACAAAACTACATTGAAACTACAAGAAAGTTATTAACTTACAAACTTACAATCACAAATCAACAATAAGTTCTAGAAGTTGCTATAAAGTTCGTATGGTTGCTAGCGAGTTGTGAGCACAACATATAAATAATGATGTAACATGTCCCTAGAAGGTTTATCTTTGTAGTCAAGGAATCGTTTTAAAAGGACAGTGTTATCAATTAATTTAAATTAAATAAGGGATAAAACCATTGAAAAATTTTTTATTGGAAATTAGCAATCCTTTAAAATACTTGTGTAATAAAGATACAACGTATCATTGGGTTTATGTTTGTCAAAATAAGAATGATTGATCCAAAAAGTTATATAAATTACTGGGTCCTATGCAAATACCACTCTTCCATAATTAAGCAAAATGTAGCAAGTAAAAGTTATTTATTTGCTTTTAAAAAATAATGTCAGAAAAAGATTAAATTTTTCGATGTCAATATTTTCCATTTTTACATTACTGCCTCCATTTATACCAATTAGGCCAATTAGTGCTGTTCCAAATTGCTGTAAAAATATTAGTAGAAGAAAAAAGAATAAAAAACCGCTCTAAATAGTCATCCTTTAACATCAAAGGATTAATAAAGTAATAAGTTTTTATTTATTATTTAAATTTCTGGTCATTAAAAGTTAAAGTTTTCCCATTAAATTCTCTCCGCTTGCCTGCCCCTACACCACCTGCCTAACGTTTCAATGCTTATTTTGAATGCGACCTCAAGCATAACAACTGGTAATAGAGAAATAGGAAACATGATAGCGGAAGCTATACTAACAATAACAATAACAACGAAAGGCAGAAAGGCAGAAAGGCAGACAGAGAGAAAGAAAGAAAAATAAATATTGCCGACATAAATGACTTCATGAATATTTGCTACGATGGCATTTGACCCATAAAGACAAACAAAAACGAGCAAAAAAATTGCCATGAAAGATAAACCGTACGAAACCTCAGAAAAAAAATGGAACTAAAGCACATAATGAAGGAGGACATTAAATGGTTTAGTTTGTATATGTAAATATGTATGTATGACTAGATGTCTGTATGTATTTAAACTCTTTTTTCTTTGTTTTTTTTATACTATTTTTCCCTCTTTAAACTGGCCTACATACACTTACTTATGCGATTTTCTTTCTCTTTTTTTTGTGTCTTTGCAGAATCATAACGAATTATTTTGTAGTCTCGTTAGCCATGGCTGATATTATGGTCGCCATAATGGCCATGACATTTAACTTTAGTGTACAAGTAACAGGACGGTAAGTAGTACTGAAACAAAAATGTGCATATGCAACAAACAAACATATATACATGCATTCATTTAACTGCTCATTCATTCAGTCATTCATTCAAACATAATATGTACGTATGTACGAGTATGTTTCTTTAGTTTCCCTTTACATACACACTTACATTCAATTCTAATATATTCGTGGTACACCCATTGGGTTTAAAATCACACACAAATTGAGATACTAAAAGTGCAGAAAAAATGCGGAAAACAAAAGCAAAACAAAAAAACATAAAAATCTGCATAGAAATGCATTTATAAAGTCTGCATGGGTGTTGTAAGCAAAAAAAAAAAAGAAATCATGATTAAAAAATATGTCAACATTCGTACATGAAGTTGATTTACACAAATACAAAAGCAAAAGACAAGTGCAGCACCGGTACCATTGCAATGAATACAGTCATAACTGCCATATATTGTCTTGCTTATATGGATCAAAAACAAATTTTGTTTGCTGGAAAATATCAATTAAGTTTACCACGCGTTAAAATAGAAGGAGATCACAATATTGTAGGTTTTGCTACGAAGAAAGATTTCAAAATCTGCATTTTTTTCCTTAACGTTTTCCATTGAAAGTATTCTACACATGTATTGGATCTTTCAGACCGGACTCTTGCCCTTCAACAGTTAATAACGACCATCTTGTTGAAGCTACATCTGTCATAATACATACATAATAGGCCATTATAAGTGTTCAGTCAGGATTACGGGCCACCACTTATGTTGTGTGTGTTAATTTTATGCATGAGTAGCGGGACCTACAGTTTAAAGTCGATTCAGAACGACAAATTTTTGAGAAACTTTTCAGAGTTTTTGCCAGAAATCTGCTGAGAGGAAGTACCCGAAGAAATATTTTTTTCATATTTCGTTTTGATGTCTGACCTGGGGTTTGAACCTTTGTCTTACGTCTAATAAGCCAACACACTGCCTACTAGACTACGGTGACTTCTGTCATATTAATCTATATTCAGTCTGCTTTGCTAAAACACCATGAATGTAAATACCATTTAAAAACATGTGCGAATAATAATAAATTCATTTGATCTATTTAAGCGACATGCTTCTCGCACATTATATGAACTCCATAATCGTTCTACCGAGAGGACTTATTCCCATTGTAGTTAATAAATTCATGTTCACCGGAAATACTCGTCCGTCAACGAAACGCAAAATCCGTTCAAAACCTCGCCGCTATTCGTGAGAATATAAAAAATAAAATACAAGGTAGTGGACTTCACGTCGCTCACAAAAACTCGGCTTTACGCGAACTGCAATTTGAAGAATTTTACATTGTGGCTTAGTCATTACAACCCTTCAGTCGGGGTTACGACCAGAGATCAGCAATGAATCGTTTTTACGCTACTCATAAGTACTCATGAAATTTTGAATATGAGTGAGTCAACAGTATTGAAATTCAACTACTATGATACATTCGTATTCACTACAGCAATGCAATGAGTACGAGTAGAACGTTGAAATCAAACTCATAGCATTCGAAATATGTTTGATTCATAATCCTACTCATTCAGATTCATAAATTTAGAAAAACACTTATAATACTCATAAATAATTCGAGGGATTCGAATCATTCATCAAAATTTACAGTCTTAGTTGTTGTTGCATTTACAAAAAAAGAAGAAAGAAAAAGACAAAGACCGCAAGCAAATCAAACACACAACCTTCTAATGAGTATTGTAGTGTTCGTACGCGAATCATACTTATTTTGTGATTCGTGTATAAGTTGAGTAATGGAGAGTCGAAATCAACATCATACGTATTGTTAAGTATGAGTACGATGAGTACTTTAAACTTTGAATATGAGTAGTATGAGTATGATATTAAAATAAGCATGAATGCGTATAAGTATCTGAAATTATGAGTATGATTCGAATCTACTCAACTTTTTAAATACTCACTCATTGCTGATCTCTGGTTACGACCTAGCTTCTCACAGCATTTATGTTGTGTGTGTTAATTTTATACATGAGTGATGGAACCTACAGTTTAAAGTCGACTTCGAACGTCAGATTTTTAAGAAAGTTTTCATGGCATGTACGGAAGACGCCGAAGAAATGTTTCTTTCATATATCTTTTTGATGTCTGACTAGGGGGTTTAAACCGTGGCCTTACGTCTAATAAGCCAACACACTACCTGTTCCAGAAACTGAATGTTAATAACTGAATACAATGATATGTGTCCCATAAACAGATTGTAGGAAAGTTCGCAACTGAGCCTAATTTTCATCAAAAATCATCTTCAGCGAAGAGGGCCATTTCTGCCTGAATGGGTACATGAACAAACAAAATTTTTGCATTTAAGGCGACACCAATCCACATAAGATCCAAAAGGGTCCAAATTATTCGCAGAATCATAGACAACGTCATGTATTTGCTAAATGAGCTCTAGAGCAATTAGAAGCTGATTGTAATTTTCATTAAAAAATCATTTTCAGCGAAGAGGCGCATTTCTAGATGAATGGGTACGTGAAGAAACAAGATTGGCGATTTTAGTCATTCCACATAAGATACAAAAGTGTCCAATTATCCCGAAAAAACCACTGTTTGAAGTAAGTTTTGGGTGGGCGACATTGTCAGTCCATACGTTTTTGGAGAACAATGTTGGCAAGGCTCGATGAATTGGGTGATATGGACACTAAGAACAAGATGGCACTCATACACCAAACAATTCATGTCACATTGGATATATGTATACGAGTGCTTTGAGGGCATTATAAATTCACATGGAAATGAAATAAGCTAACCACCGATATCGTGCGTTTAGAATTTTTCTTGTGAGAGTTTTTTAAGTCGAAGGTGTATGCGAATAAGCCACAAACCACAGTGGTTCCCAAAGACAACATAACCTATGTCATTGAGCAATTTATGCTCTAGATTTACAGAAAATTGGAAATATTGAATGCGTTTCACCCAGAAGCAATGGTGGGCAATTAAACGATTTAATTTTCCTCATTTAATTTTGGCATCAACAGCTCCTTCAAACAAATAAAATATTTTGATGATATCACACACACACTCAATTTGTTTTGTTTAAATTTAAAGATAGGAAGTGCTTACAAAATACCCTGTAATTAACATATTTAGTCTTGATAGAAAATCAATACAAATTATTAACGAAATTTAAAAACCAGAATGCATTGCAAAACTGTGATAATCATTGAAACTTAATATTGCAAAATGTTGTCTTTTTTTAAATTTCCATCTCCAAACAAACAGTACTTTGGCCCTAAACCCAAATAACAATTTCTAAACGAAATCCCCGTGTCATTCAAATTTGTGCAAAAAAGAAGAAAAAAAAACGGAATTCAGCATAAAAAATATTTTTATGTTTCCTTAACGATAGTAAAAAAAACAACAACAAGTAAAAATGAATATTTTACAAATAAATGAGTGAATATATGAATTTATGTACGTGTATTCGTACATGCATACATGTCATAAATGCACGTATGCAGCCATTGAATTATGCACGTGCATGTGTTTTTTCTTTTCTCTCTCATTCTTTTCTCTCTCTTTCTCTTTTTTATGTGAAATTGTCAATGTATATTAAATGAATGAGTATTCAAGAATGTAGATGTGTATGTGTATGTGTATTTTACATTTGAAACTGCCATCATTCATGTTTTATGTGAAAGTTGCAACAGCAGAAGCAGCAGCAGCAGCAGCAGTGGTACAATTGTAAAAACAAGAGAGAGAGATTGAAAGACAACCGTATAAGAATTTATGTGCCCAGAAACCTTTTGAATGCATTTCAGAAAACAAATTTTCATATGCATGGACTACTGACAGCTATTTTTATATGCAGATTTTGTAATACGATAAAACAAAAACAACAAAAAAAGGAATTAAATAAAATTTCAAAAAAATATTCTGACTATAAAACGTAAATAAAACTCTTTAAAGTGTAAATTATTTTCTCATGTCAAAATATTACATTATTTATTGGATAAATTTTTATTTTTTTTTTTAATTTTTTTGTTATAAATAACTAAGTATCGTAATTAAAAGTAAATAAAATCAAAGACTATGAAAATTGTTCTAGAAACAATTTGACTTGAACATACATACATACATACTTATATAAAATTTATATAAAATGTTTCCAAACTTTTAGATAAGAAAAGTAAACAAATATTGAATTATTAATTTATAAACTGTATGTATAACAAAAAAATTTTTAAAAACAATTTTTTGACAGCAAATGTTTGTACTGCAATTTCTTTAAAAACATTTCTCTGAAATTTAAAATGTAAAAAATGTAAAGGAAATGGAGAGAAAATTGTCGATAATAACTTTTTATATAAACAATTTTCGATAACAAATCTTTTTGTAGAAATTTGTCGGTAACAATTTTTTATAGAAATTTTTCGATAAAAAAGTTTTTATATAAAAAATGTTTAACAACAAATTTTTTATATAGAAAATATACGATAACAAATTTTTATAAAGAATATTTTCGATAACAAACTTTTATATAAAAAATTTTCTATAACAAATTTTTGTATAGAAAATTTACGATAACAAATTTTTATATAAAAAATTTTCGATAACAAAGTTTTTTTATAGAAAAATTTATTTTAAAAATATTATGCATTGAATATTTTTTTCTAAAAATTTTATTCGTAGAATAGTTTCGATAATAAATTTGTATATAGAAAATTTTTGATAACAAATTTTTTTATATAGAAAATTTTCGATAACAAACTTTTATATAAAAAATTTTCTATAACAAATTTTTGTATAGAAAATTTACGATAACAAATTTTTATATAAAAAATTTTCGATAACAAAGTTTTTTTATAGAAAAATTTATTTTAAAAATATTATGCATTGAATATTTTTTTCTAAAAATTTTATTCGTAGAATAGTTTCGATAATAAATTTGTATATAGAAAATTTTTGATAACAAATTTTTTATATAGAAAATTTTCGATAACAAATTTTTTATATAGAAAATTTTCGATAACAAATTTTTTATATAGAAAATTTTCGATAACAATTTTTTTATATAGAAAATTTACGATAACAAATTTTTTATATAGAAAATTTACGATAACAAATTTTTATATAAAAAAATTTCGATAACAAATTTGTTCATAGAAAATTTTCTTTTAAAAATTTTATTCACAGAATATTTCCTTTTAAAAATTTTATTCATAGAATATTTTCGATAATAAATTTTATTCATAGAATATTTTCGATAATAAATTTGTATATAGAAAATTTTCGATAACAATTTTTTTATATAGAAAATTTACGATAACAAATTTTTATATAAAAAATTTTCGATAACAAATTTGTTCATAGAAAATTTTCTTTTAAAAATTTTATTCACAGAATATTTCCTTTTAAAAATTTTATTCATAGAATATTTTCGATAATAAATTTTATTCATAGAATATTTTCGATAATAAATTTGCATATAGAAAATTTTTGATAACAATTTTTTTGTATAGAAAATTTACGATAACAAATTTTTATATAGAAAATTTACGATAAAAAAATTTTATATAGAAAATTTTCGATGACAAATTTGTTCATAGAAAATTTTCGATAACAAATTTTTTGTATAGAACATTTTCGATAACAAATTTTTTGTATAGAACATTTTCGATAGCAAATTCTCTAATGTGGCCCATAGATTTCTTTATAATTTCGAATACGGCATTAATTTTTTTTCATGTTCTTTTAAATTTTCTAAAATCGTTAAGAATATCCTTCTGTCTTGTACAATTCGAATGCCATTCATTGTAGAACTGTTATGAGTTGAGTTCCTCTTTTTCTATTCAAAAAGCAACAAAAAGGAAATTACAAAAAGAACCTAAGAAAACCAACACAAACACAAAAGTGAAAAAAGAAAAAGTAGACGTATACACTTACAAACTGTTATTAAACCAACAATCATTTGCAGTCTTAAGCACATTTTCAAAACACTCAATCAAACAAAAACAGTCGTCATACAAAGTGAATGTTTCTTTTTCTTTCTTTCTATTATTTCTTCTGATTTTTTTTTTGCTTTTAGTTTCACTATTTATTTAAATTTTTTCTGTTGTTGTAGTTGTTTTTATGTTTAATATTGTATTTTACTTTGGTCTTGCATTTTACAAGTGTTTTGTATACTTTACAGTGTTTTTGTTTCTACTTTTACTTTCTCAATGCACAAAGAGAAAAACGAAGAAAAAGAGTGAGAGAGAGAGGGTGAGAGAGTACTGAGTATAACGTAGATGTCGTTGATGATGATGTTGATGTGTTAGTAACTGTCAAGTTCATTTATGTGGGCGTTAACGTTGTCATGTAAATGAGAACATAAAAGGATTCTTTTCTCTTTTATTCTCGCTTAAAAGGAACTGAAAGTAAGTGTTAGCTTTTGTTGCAGCAATAAATTAAATGCAATAAAGCAAGAGCTACAACAATGCTACAGTAACGAAAGGAACACATTTGAATTAATAAAAAAGGCACTTGGCCATGAAAAGTTTTCCGTTTGTTTCAATTTAAATTTTAAATTTAATTAATTTAAGAAATTCTATGCAGAATATTATACGACAAAAATTACTAACTTAGATAACAAGAAGGAAATATTTTGCAAGAATACTTAGCCCTTCTTTGAAAATAATTTTATTCAAATTCATTATTAAAAAAAAATGAAATTAATTGTTCATAGGAAAGGTTTGGTATTAAAAATTGCAAGCAAACCACTTAATTTGTCTGACAGTGTCCGCTGTATGAACATTTTTAAATCAAATTTATTTCAATAAAAAGTCTACCATTTATTTTCATTGTATTGTACTTCGTTTTACCATATTGCTCCAGGAGACCATAAATACTTAATTTCCTTGACACTAAACTACCCGAGTAGTTATTTGTCCTCGTTGGTCTTAATTTACAATTATTACACCTGCCCTATGCTATTTATAGTCTTAGATTTAAAGGATTATTTTGCGGAATAATATTCCAATGAATGTAGCTTTCAAAGCATTAAAAGTTGAGAATAAGAACACAAGGATAATAATAAAAAAGGTGTATAAAGTATGGCCATGTTTCTCCTCTGGTCTTTACAAAATAACGGTAATAAAATAAGCATTTCTTGTGCTTTCGCTCTTCTCTGTTATTTTTGCATTCGAAACTTAAAACCTTCGTACTGCATTTACACCAGAAACCAGTTTAAGTTGCTTGGTTGTTTAGTCTACTTAAAGTTTCATAAGGATTTTCAAATCTACTTAGGAAATGTGTATGTAAATATTGTTATTGTTTATGCAGTTGCCTCTGCAATTTTAGTTGTTGTTGTTATTGTTTAGTTTTATTAAATCCAAGTATATTTTCACAAAAAAAAACCAAGAAATATTTGTTGTTTGCCCATAAATTAGTTGAAATCCTTCACCCTGTTTTAATTTTTTTTTTTTTTGGTTTTTTAGTTTCATTTTTCTATTCTCAAGTTGACTGCCACAATAATAAACAACTAAAAAGGAAGCCAAAACAGCCAGAAATAGTTTTAATTCTGCTGAAAGTGTACAACCTATAGAAGTATGTGTGTGCACATAATATGTACATGGATATTCGTGTTGCATAGTTTTTCAAAATTTAATTTCAGTTTTTTTTTTGTTTTTTTTTTAGTTTTACAAAATTAAAATAAAACCAATGCCAACAATAACTTTAAAACTTTATGAAAATTTTAGTCAGCGGTTTAACCATGTTTTCGGTACGAAAATTAAACAAAACACTAGAGAAACTAGAAAGCTTAAAACCGATAATAACCAACGATAAGTTACCGTACACTGTAATGTAGTTTTATAATAACTTATTAACCCGGGTGTTTCATTAAACGCTTTCCATCTTAAATTAAAAAAAGACTAATTTTTTGGGAGACTTCATTGAAATTTGTTATATGTTCCAAATACCTATTGATGCCATTATAAGTGCAATATCACGTTATTCAAATACAGCTCACAGCTTTTCTGGGTAGAGCGCATAAGAAAAATACAATTTCTCATGACTCTGATGCTGAAATCGGGCTTAATTTTGACCGGTATCGTGGGTACTGTTGCCTTTGAACACCACTGTGGTTTATAGTGTATACGCATACACATGCGTCTTTAGAAAACCCCACACGAAACTGTCTAACATTGCTTCTCAGTAAGATGACTCAAATTACTTGTGCAGATTTTATAATATGTAGGACGGCACAACGTACTACACAGAAACATACTGTTGAAACCAAATAGCTCCGAATCCAAATAAGGCCAACAGAAGTTGGTAATCATCGACACATAATGCTCGCTGTTGACAGTGACAACCTGGCCAACGTCCTTCCCGAACAATGATTAAACACCTTCGACTTAAGAAACTCTCACAAGAAATATTCTAACGGGGTAAAATAGCTCGATCTCGGTGGTCAGCACCTCCATGTAAGTTCATAATGTTCTCAAATCGCTCGTGCAGAATATCCAATGGGGCATTATTGGTGTAGCATGAGTGACACATCTTCCAATTCATGCCGAAAGAAATTAGGAACAATCGATGTATAGTACTCGCCGTTAGTAGTGATGGCCTGATGGACAACATCGTTCCCCAAAGAAATATGGAAGGATGATGCCGTCAGCTCAAAAGTTTTGTTTGTTATCGTACGCATTCAGCGAGAAATGGACCTCACCGGGGAAGATGATTTTTCACACGAAACGCGCCATACGTCTGTCTGAACAAGACATCCATTTTGTTAAAACAATTAGATCCTTTGCTTGTGCTGCCCAGTGTTATACCAGCCCATGATAACTGACTTAACAGACCACCTAAATGGTGACCAATTTGACTGATGTAGATAGCTTCAACACAATGAGTTATCAAATTGGTAAAATTTGGAAGTTCCTGTTGGAAGGCCCATATATTTTAGAGTCAAAAACTTACAGATGTCAAAAAACATTAGGACCTCCTTAGTAAAACTGTGAAGGGTGGATGGAATACATATCAAGTCTAATCATTACTAAACATATCACCATGACGGTAGTGGTGTACTAACTATAGCAAGGAAACGTATTAATATTATTGAGATTGTTCTCAGTCAGGATCTAACGAAGAAATTTACGTTACATTTGTAAAAAAAATTTGATAAATTAAAATTAAAAAGTTGTTTCTAAAATCAATAAATTTGGATTCCTTTCAAACATAATTTGATGACATCACAACGTCAAACATAAGTTTGTAATGATTCATAAAGTTACGACGCTCCGTTGCCACAATTGAGTGTCGTCTGTTATAACAATCTCGACTACCAATGGATTATTACAGTCACCGCAATCTAGTAGGTAGTGTGTTGGCTTATTAGACATGAGGCCGCTGTTCAAGTCCCATGTCAGAAATCTCCAACTAAATAAAATATAAAAAAATATTTCTTCAGCAGATTTCTGGTAAAAACTCTGAGAGTGAAATAAAATTGTTATGAAAAGCTTCTCAAAAATCTGTCGATCGGAGTCGACCTTAAACTGTAGGTCTCGCCACTCATGTACAAGATTAATACACAAAACATGGTGTGAGAAGCTAGGTTGTAATCCTGACTGAAATGTAATGACCAATTATGTATGTATGTATGTGTATACTATCAGTATGGTGGTGTAAGGTTCAATTTCTGCTGTGGACCTGTTACCGTAAATTTTTAAATTATTTAAAAAAACAGCAATGTTCGTCATAATAAAAAAAATTAAAAATTAATCCGCCTACAGCTGTCGGATGCAAGAATGCATGGTTTACTACACAATTTTAACATTCACAGGAAAAATTAGAAAATTTTTCAATTTATTCCCAAATTATGAAAAATATTCCAAATAAAAACTCTACGTTCTTTAATTTAACATAATTTTTAATAAATTTTATTGCAATTGAATTTCTCTTCATTTTTAATTTCAACTATTTTAATGCGATTACTTAAAATGTAATCTGATTACGTGTTTTTTTTTTATTTTTCATAAAAAATTATTTTCTATTTATTTAAAAGCACTTTATTTAAAGTAAATCAGAAATAATTTTTTTTTAATTTTTCTATTTTTATTATTAAAGAATAGTAGTTTCTCCATAATTAATGTTTAATTATGTTGATTAGAAAATGAAAACATTAAATATGAAAAAGGAAAAGTTTGCCTTCATTTATGTTTCCTTAGTTTTATTTTTTTTTCATTTTTTTTTGTTTATTTTTTCTTTTTATTCCAAACTCATTTAAAATCAACTCATAAAACTAAAATAGAATTTCTATTACAAAACAGTAATGAAAAGCCTGAGTGGCGTATAGAGAAAGCATATAGAAGAGAGAAAGAGAGAAAAGTTGTTGAAAAGCGAAAATAAAAAAGTTCATTGCAACTTAATCATGCTAATGAAAATCCATCATATATACAATGGCATTAAATAACGGTAGTATGCAGCAGGAGTTGCAACGAGACTGAAGAGAAAAAATTTGAAAAAATTGAGATTATTTTTAATTCCGTAATCATATTAGAAAATTATAATGAAAAAATTATGGAAAGGAATATGAATTGTAAGCATGAAATTGAGTATCAAGATTATGGTTATGGTTATGTTATTGTTGTAAAGAGGTGCCTTAATACCGCGAGCATACGATCTATTGTAGTCCTCCCTTCCAATTTTATAAGGATGCCCTATTAGGTCCCTTTTAAGCCTATTGTCCTGGCAAACTTCAGCAAGCTGCTCGGTATCAACTAGGCAATTCCCTGCATAGTACCTGATATGCACCCCGATGTTTTGTTTTCGAAGGCATTAAGACCCCACAAGCTTCAAGAATGTATTCCGATGCTTCATTCCCATCGTCACAGAATCTACAATTATGATTAAGTGTGCCCTGAATCCACAGTGCCCTATCAAAACACAGGTTACCAAGTACAGCCTGATGATTGACTCAGGTCTCGATGGTGGCTGACCCATCCCCCACATGCTATTCCTTCCACCTTTCCTTCCCGTTCAACTACTTTTCGAAATCCTAAACAATTTACTGCTTAAGTAGAGGAATGAAAATAAATCATTTATACAGACAGCTAATGAAGTCCTTAGAATCAGATTAGGTCAACCGATAAACGTCGAACGGCGCTACAGCCTGTTCTCGGTATATGACTGTGTGTACCCTACATACATACATACATACATACATACCGACATAATTGGCCATTACAACCCTTCAGTAAGGATTACGGTCTAGTTTCTCACACCACTCATGTTTTGTGTGTTAATTTTATACATGAGTAGCGGGACCTACAGTTTAAAGTCGATTCCGAAGTCTGGTAGGTAGTGTGTTGGCTTATTAGACGCAAGGCCACGGTTCAAACCACAGGTCAGACATCAAAACAAAATACAAAAAAAGTATTTCTTCGGCGACTTCCTCTCAGCAGATTTCTGGCAAAAACTCTGAGAGTAAATAAAATTGCCAAGAAAAGATTCTCAAAAATCTAGGGATTTATAATAACGGCAACATTTGAACAGGACAATTTTTCAGACTTAACAGCCTGCATCCCATGCATCAAATACATCAGAATTGTTCAAAATTATAAAAAAAAATGAAAAGTTTTCATTCACATCAACTAATCCATCAACAATACAAGACAAATTTGATAACGAAAATTATAGAGAGGTTAGCCAGCGAAATTTCTTGTTAAGGTCCTGGCCCTTAACTTAATACGAAGCAGTACATGACATAATACAGATGTTGTTGCTATTTCAACAATTGACAGTCACACTTTAATTCTAGAACATGGTACTGTGATCTCTATTTTTAGTAAAACTTGAATAATGAAAAAACAGTGAAGAACGAAAATACTTAAACCAAGTAAGAAGATGATGATGCTTTCCGCTGGCCTATGCTACTTAAAGGGGACCGCATTGCATTGCTAATAGCAGCAACGTCCCCATTTTCGGAGAGTAATGTTTACCTACAGTTGCTAGAACGACCGCTAAATTCATTGACTGTTGCTTTAAACTTTCTGCCACACTTGAAAAGAATTAACATTAGAAAATTGTTAAATTCTCCTAAAGATATTTTCGCATTTGTTTTCTAATTTTGGCTTTACTTCACTGCATCACCGATAAATACGAGTAAAAAAAAAAAAGAAAAAGAACACTCCTTTGAAACATGCTTTTGAACTATAATCTATGAATACTTCAGAAAACAAATATCATATTGGAATCATATTTTTGCTTATTCTAGCCACTCAATAACATCCATGTTTCCAGCAAATGCCACATCAATAGAATTCATGCAACTAGAAACCAAAACAAAAAACATTCTTCCCCAATCAATATTACTTTTGCATCATCATCATTATCCTCATTATTCGTTATTGTAATCGACCACATAATACCACAAAAAAAAAGAAAAAAAGGATCAAACCAACAACAAAATTATTATCTCATTATGTATATTCGTCTGTAATTGAATTTCTTTGTATTTCTTTTGTTCTCTTTGCAGTTGGCTTTTTAGTCCATTCCTATGCGATTTGTGGAATAGTTTGGATGTCTACTTTTCAACGGCGAGTATTTTGCATTTATGCTGTATATCAGTTGACAGGTAACTATGGAAGCAATACTCATTTTAAAATTTCTAACGAATAAAAACAAACATTTTGTATTGAACGAGTGGTGAATACGAGGAAATGAAATCAATGTAACATGTACACAGTGTAATAAAAACGATAAACATTACTATACCCAACATATACTCATTCTCATTATGGTTTTGTCAAGAATAATTTGAATTCGAATAATCAGGAGTTTTAAATGTCTTTTGCGACAAAACCAATCCCTTTTATTCTACAACATCCTACTGTGAATTAATTACGAGCTTAGCAGTAAAACCGTGACTTACAACGCATCAAAAAGAATCTTTTCTTCTGAGACCTAGAAAAAGGGAAAAACACTAGCAGTGGCTGAGTCATGAGCTCCTGTGCTTGACTAGAATATAGGTTGGCTAAGTCATGAGTCAGGAGTGTTTGACTAGAATATTGTTTGCAAGGTGTTCACGTTAACAAAAATCCATGAATTTTATTTATAAATCAAGTGAAGTCGCCGTAGTCTAGTAGGTAGACCGTTGGCTTATTAGGCGTGAGGCCACGTTTCAAACCCCAGGTTAGACATCTCCAACAGAACCAAACATGGAAAAATATTTCTTCAGTGATTTCTTCTCACCTGATTTCTGGTAAAAGCTCTGAGAGTTAATAAAATTGCCATGAAAAGTTTCTCAAAAATCTTACGCTTATAGTCAACTTTAAACTGTAGGGCCCGCCACTCGTGTATGAAATTAACACACATAGCATAAGTGGTGTGAGAAGCTAGACCGTAATCCTATCTGAAGGGTTGTAATGGCCAATTATGTATGTATATATGTATGTAATCAATACTAGGCATTATTAATTAGCATTCCACTAAAACTAGGTCAGCAAAGAGAATTCGTTCTCAACCATAAAACTACATTTAGAAGAGTTAAACTTTCTGCAAATGAAATTCTACTTTCATTGCCCAATTTAGCGATAATCATTCATACCATCTGTCGATGATGTCGATGGAATTTAATCATCATAAGCAATTGGAAACATTATTTCACAGCAATTGCCTTAACTAGCGAGTAACTAACACAGCAGTAGAATGCAATTCAAGAGAGAAAGAGAGAGAGAGAGAGAGAAATAGCAATTGAAAAACCAGAGAAAATAATTATTATTTTTTTCTATTTTTCTTATCGAACCCACCGTCAGCAATTGATGATCAAAACTTTGTTAATTTTGCTGGCATCATGCCTCATAATTTTGTTGCTTAGAAAAGTCAAAAATTTTCATCACAATGCAAATGAGTTTCAATAATGATACTCTAGAATGGAATTCTAAAACCCAAAATAGATGAAAATGAAATGGAAATTATGAAAATCGAAAAATGTTCATAAGATGGAGGATATTTTTGTTCAATGTTTGGTTGGGATGTACTCTTGTATTTGCATTTGGCAGATGCACAGAAAAAATTGTTTGTATCGACCACAAAGAAATTAATCTGTGTTAGTGGCACTGTTTTAAGTTAATTGGGGTAGAAAACAAACAAAAAAAAAAAGAGAAAGAAAAGCTTCTTTGAACAATTTTAGAAAATTTTGAACAAGATAACTCGTCCTCATTTGTGAAATATTTTGTGTAGAAAATAATTTAAAATTTTTTAAAAACTTTTTCCCCCATTTTGAATAAAAATAAAAAAATCTGAGACTAACATCAGAGAAATTGATATGGGAGAGTCTATAAAACCAAATTACCTGCTATTTTTTAACTTAGTAGACATAAAATATATCTGAATGCTTAAAGATATTCAAGCAAATCTGAAAACCTAATATAGAGGCGGTGAGAGATTGCAGTTCATTTAGACCCGCAAATCTAGTAGATAATCAAGCAGCTGACGAACAAACAAAATTGACTACCAAATTATCGAATTCTAACGCTGATTACGAAATTGAATTTTATTTTCGTATTCTGGCTTAAACTTACAACTCACAGATAGTCTGTGCTATGTGGACATGACATGAGAAAGTTGTCGCCATAGTAATTTTCAAAGATCTCTAGGGAATGGTTGATCCCCGGGTAGAATTAATTATGGTATCACAATGGTGCTAATGCTGGCCTATGTGGGACCTCTTTCTTTCGAGGGAGTCCGTCACCTAACCTTACGTAAACTAATCTTCAAAGATGTTGAGCACAAACTTGTATTCTACCATTATAGTTAATATGACTGTGAATAGATTGAATTTTTCTTTGCATAATCTGTTATCTTTCTGCATTATATATAAAAAAGAAAGCATTCATGTGCTGAGTATTTCTTGACCAATAGATCGGCTTAATATCGATTGGCATTATAAGTTTTTAGGAACTCTGTAAGAAAACTCATTCGATTGAGCGTAAATGAGCCATTGAATCGCCATGAGCTTAACAAGTAATAAACGATGTTTGTAGGTAAATAAAACCAGTCTGGATTAAATTGTTGAGCGATCTTTTTTAAGTCCAACTAAAACCGACTATAAGACTCGTATACATTATGTAGATTGTGCTCCTACTACTAAAACAGCTTATGGAACAGGAGAAAGTTGGAATCAGTTTTTATTGCAAAGGGCTGAGCAAACTTCTGCCATAAGAAATTTATGCATACAAGCAGTGTGAATAAAAAGCGAAACTAAACGTATGTGTTTTACATGCTCGATGAGTAGTACTACGCTCCATTGTATTAGTAACCACCACTAACACTTCGTTAGCACTCTACAATGTACGGTCATTATTAAGCCCTTTATCTTGCTTCTGTAAGCGATTAAAAACCTCACAAGTTGAATTCAAGACACGATTATATCCTAAGAATTTACACTATTTATGGAAAGAAATAGAGAAGGTAATGGTTACAGGTCTTAAATAAATTCTCATCATGGTTCCCTAATTTTAATAGTCGTCGTAGTCCTGTAGCCTCCATGGTTCAAACTCCAGGTCAGACATCTCCAGCAAAACGAAATACAAAAAAATATTTCTTTCGTAGTCGTAATCTCAGCAGAATTCTGGCATAATTCTGGAAGTGAAATAAAATTGCCATGAAAAAGTTTCTCATAAAATCTGTTGTTCGGAGTCGACTTTAAACTATAGATCCCGCCAATCATGTACAAAATTAACACACAAAACATAAAGCAGTGTGAGAAACTAGGTCGTAATCCTGACCGGGAGATTGTAATGACCAATTCCTAATAGCCAATGTATGTTCCTAATATTAATTATTCAGGGCCACAATCTCATTTTAAATATTTCATACTAGAACTCCTCTAATATAAATCAAAAACGAAAGTCATAAGAAGGCTTGTATAGCGTCACTCTTTTAGAAAAAGTAGGACTCAATCAAATAAAATTTCCTCACCCCTAAGCTCTTTACATATTCCCCTAAGGCGTTGTTTATAGGGTTTGTTATCATCTTATTATCTGATATGCTAAATCAATCACCTGCTTAGTTTCTTTCGACATCGGCAAACTATACTGTCTCCTGCAAACATCACATGTGTCGCCTAGTCATACGAGTCTGCTGAGATTCTGATTTGTCAGCATTTAAATCACACATAACTGCATTTGACACTTTACTAATATTACGATTTTGATTTCATTTAAGAACATTAGAGTTTTAGGGCCTTATATGGCCGCATTTGGAGATTGCTCCTTTTCACCTCTTAAGGGCTTAGTCAATGGTAAGTTCAGTTAAGTTATACCAATGGCTCGCACAATTTTTGTGAGTACCCTATGTAAAGCTCTCCAATTTGGTCTTATGTATTTGCTATGCGATTGCCTAGAGAATACTCCAGACAAATGCTTACTGATTTGGTGGAGACACTATTTTGAGGCAGCTCCATTCATGTACAGTTTCTTATAGAGCCGAACATTCACTCAAATGTGCACTGTCCAGTAATGACTCACGAGCAAATTTTTATTTACTTTGTTATATAGCTTCTGAAAGAAGAAATACCACAAAGTTAAAAAGGAAATTCGAACTTGAAGGATCAATTCATAAACGTTACTGCTTTTAAAAATTCTACAAAGTTTTAAAATTTAAATAAAATCGTATTAAACACAACAGCGGACAGACATTTACTCGTATACGATATTAAATTAATGCTGAAGTCTTTATAAAATAACAGAATAAATCTAAGAAGCGTATATATGTGTATGTGTGTGTACAAATGCAGCTTATGTCCTGGCTGATGGAAACAGTCACTTACTTATACAGTCATACGTTCAACTGAATTCAATTTATCAAATGCAATGAAAATATTTAGTTTTCCTCTGAGTCTGTAAGAGAACATAAACACAGAAGGGACACGGAGAGAGAGAGAGAAAGAGAGGAAGGAAAAGCAAATAAAAGTGATGACTGTAAAGTGGAATAGGATCTGCTTTTAAGAGTTTCCACTTAACCTCATTGTATATGGAAATTTATTGTTTTTTGCTTTTGCATGTGCTGTTTCTTCTTCTCTACTCATCTTTACTGTTCCGTTCTGTTCTTTGATTTGATTTTCCATTTCAATTTTCATAAGGCATAATATTTTTCCTTTCCTCTTGCAATGATTTGCAATGAAAAACAAATACAACAATTGTAAGGAAAATATTTTCGCATATTTGCTGTGAAATTTTCAAACAAACACTGGCTGGCATTACTTTAACATCCGTTTTGTTTTCATCAGGCTGTGTATTGCATTTATTTAAACGCCTGCTGTTTTACATTTTCATACCTTCAAATGGATTTCTGACTCTGTCTCTCTTTCTCTCTTTGCAAACAAACTTATAGACAAACACACCTACACACCTACCCACACATACGCATACTTCTGAAAAATCACAAGGAATCTGAAAATCTCTCTCTGAATGAATAAATGAATGCTTGGCTGGCTATGGCCACTCGTATACGGAATATTTTCTTTTCTTTCTGTTAAGAAGACATTCGCACTCGTACTTCATGCATACAAATGGTAAAGAGAGTCTTACCAAATGGAATGGAGAGCTAGCCAACCAAACCACCCAGTTTTTGTAAAAGGACTGGAAACAATGGTACATACGGCGATAAAAGCTTAAATAGCTGAAGGAAGATATTTAAGAAACAATGGCAACTGTTGTAAGGGGGGCCAAAAGAGAAGAGAAATATTTTTACAAAAGCTTTTACAATCACACTTATACCCTGAGTCTCTGTTGGAATTGAAAATGATTTCACTTTTGCATGCCCAATACAACAGAAGTAGAGGCAAAACGATAAAAGTGCTCAACATAAGCACAGATTTATACCAGATGGTTACAATGGCTTGAATGAAAAAAAGTCATAATTACCTACGAAATAAATCTTTGAATATCGTAAATTGGGGGTAAAACAATTATGAAAATTTGAGATGGCCGGTCTGTTTTAGTCATGCCGTACCCTACACATCGGCGCATTTTATTTGAACAATGACGGAAACGGATAATAATTGAACATAAATTCTGGGCGAATTAATATCAACACAAATCGGTTAATAGATCGCTGAAGGAATGTGGTCAGCTTGAAATAACTGGGCTACTACAACTAGAATTGTTTGTTGATCTGGAGGCCTAGTAGGATCTTTTGAAAAAGCGTTTTACAACATTGGTTCTGTAAGGCGAGATCTTAATACAATAACTTACTTCCTTAATTAGTCATCACAACCTTTCAATCAGGATTACAACCTAGCTTCTCACATCGCCCATGTTACGTGATTTATTATTATCGAAGAGTGGTGTGGCCTACAGTTTAAAGTCCACTCCCACAGTTATTTTGGGAAACTTTTCATGGCGTATTTTATTTACTCTCAGAATTTTTGCCAGAAGTATGCTGAGAGGAAGTCGCCGTCAGAAATATTTTTTTATATTTCGTTTTACTTGAGTTGTCTAAGCAAGGGTTTCAATCACGTGTCTAATAAGTCCATACAATACCTAGTGCTATAGGCTACGCCGACTTCAATACAATAAGAGGTAACGATAGGTAGAACGAAGAGGTAAGAACTCCTTAATAACAATACCTTGGAATAACGAAAATAAAATTATTGGAAAATTTTAATAACCCGTAGTTAAAAATTAAACTCGGGAGGTATTTGCGATTTTATTTCTTTGTAAAAGACTCCCAGATTAAATTATTAAAAAGCCTGTAAGTTGTAATATTTAGCACGTGAACCAGCATAAAAACAAAATGATCTTATCGAATTTCTAAAATGCCTTTTCCAGAAATAATTGACCAATTTCGGTTTCGACCAAAAGAAATACAAGAATTTTGAGAATTTCTATCATAACTTAGAGACGAAACTAACTCAAGCCTTCAGACCGCTTATAATGGCTGATCACTGGCAGCATTATGTCTGTAATTGAAAAACTGGGCTTGAGGTTTAAACATCTAATTTGCATGCTCCCAGATTATTTAACAAAGTGCATAATTTGTGGGAACTAAAACAATCTCAAGTATGCCTAGAGGCTATTTGAGTCAAATGTGAAACAAATAAATCGTTTAACTATGAATTTCTGCGGATTCTTTGACCGATCTTAAAAGAGCAAAAACAGGGGAATATAGTTAAGGAGTGAACATGGTAGAAGTGAGTGTTTATAATTGTAATATATTTTTGTGAAGAAATGTAAAAGTATTGCCTCCAAATTATATACAATATAGGATTTCGCCTACGGAACCTCAGTACGCTTTTCTCTATCAGAAACGATAACTCCATGTCTAGTGTCCGATAAACCCTCAATGTGTTTACTTTCTAAACGTATTATCATAGATACATACATACATAATTGTTCATTACAAATCTTCAGTGAGGAATACGACCTAGCTTCTCACACCATTTATATTGTGTGTGTTAATTTTATATATGAGGAGCAGGACCTACGAACGGCAGATTTTTAAGAAACTTTTCATAGCAATTTTATTTACTTTTGAAGAGCTACACGTATTCAAAACATGTCTACTAGTGATTTGTTCTGCCTCTCAATGGAAATGTGATTCTTATTCTGTACAGTCTTTGTGCCGTACCTACAATGCCCATTTTGTTAAGTGTAATGCAAGTTACAATCCTCTGCCAGCTCATTGCTGCATTACAAGCTGCAGCAGCCGATTAAATACTTCACATGGAATGGCTGAATGGTAGAAATGGTACAAAATGCTGATCAATTTTAACTGAACTTGTCTGAAGCGTCCCATAAATGATCCTTCATTTAGACACCACCTTCGAATATATAAGAACACAATATTGCTGTCCTAAAATCGATGGACACACTAATTCCAGCTGATGGTGTAAAGTCAGCAAACCAATGGTAAGAGCTTTCGGTGCTTATTGTGCAACACTTCACCCTATTAAACAGGAAAGACTTTTTGTAATAAAAATTCAGCTGATAAAAAAAAACTTTTTAAGTGCCTTTAATTAAAGGAAAATAAAGATTATATAAAAAAACAAATGTGAGCTCATCTGCCCATTGTGCATTAAGGAGAATGCATGCAGAATATAAAAATCATTTCATTGCATACCAAAAGGCGGGCAAATAACACCGCCATCGTCATCATCATCAGCATCATAGAATTTATGCATGAAAACCAAACAAACACTCAGACGCAAGCCTCTGTAAACAAACACATACGCATTAAGTGTAGAAAATATTTGCAGGTATCACCACTTCACGGTTTATAAAGATTACACAGAGGATGGAAGAGCGAACAGAGGAAAAACAGAAGAGAAAGAAAAGAAATAAATTGGTTACACAACAGCAATAACATTCTGACAGCAAATAGACCATCATAATGCGAAATAAGAAGTAAATGCATCAAAAGGTAACCGAGGCCCAGTAACAATGAAAGAAAGCCTGCTGTGGGGAATAAAAGAGCGGCAATAAGTCTTAAACCAATACGCCAACATGCTCACTCACGTACACTCATGCGATTACTTAATGTAACAATGTTTGAGCGTTTGTTTATCATGGGTGTAAGCAAGTATAAGAGAGAGGAAAGGAAAAGTCTCTGGCTTAGTGAGTGTAAAAGAAGAATGTGTAGCTACAATGGATATAATGATTGCATATGTTTACATCGCTGTGTGTTAAATTAAGCCTCCTTCCTTTCTTGCTACTGTTGTATTGCTTTTTTCAGATTTTCCACAATTTTTTCAATATTTTCTTGCTTTTTCTTCGTTCACATACTCATGCACATTCTTTGTTCATCTCTTTGCAGATATTATGCCATCGTTAAGCCGCTAAAGTATCCGATTAGCATGACAAAACGCGTTGTTGGCATTATGATACTCAATACATGGATTTCGCCAGCACTGCTATCCTTCCTGCCCATCTTTATTGGTTGGTATACCACCGATGATCATAAGAAATTCGTGAAATTACATCCGGACCGCTGTGAGTTCATTGTAAATAAACCCTATTGTGTCATCTCCAGTTCAATATCGTTTTGGATACCCTGCACCATTATGATTTTCACCTATTTGGCGATATTCCGTGAGGCAAATCGTCAGGAGAAACAGATGATGATGCGACATGGCAATGCCATGCTAATGCATCGGCATTCAACCGTTGCCGGAACCGGAAGTAAGTAGTCGAACAACAACAAAAAACAAAAGCAATTGCAAATGTAGCACAGCAAAAGTGTAATTAAAAGTTTCTGACGAAAAACTGGATGCTGCTGCTGCAAAGAGCATCGATAAGTGTATTGTGGTGCAACATGGCACGCAAAAGGTGAAAAAGTCAAATTGACTGGGAGAATGAAAAATGCAAAATTCTTAAAGTGTGAATAGAGAAACGTGTTGTTGTTTTTAGTTTGTTTTCGTTTTTTGTTTTTGGGATTTCAATTTGCATAATGGGATCATGAGAAATGTGAAGAGCATTGCAAACAAACTTTAATTGAAGTTTCTGAATGGCAAGTAAAATTGTGTGAAGAGAGAGAGGCTACCATAACAAATTTAGCAACGGTTAGGAGGACAGGGATATAATATTCGTAATGCAGTAAGGAACTTATGCCTTGTCCCCTCTACTCATAAATTCAGAAACACTGTTTGAGTAGAGCATGCCTCTAACTGTCTTTGTATTTTATTCATAATTCCTAGGGTTCAATATGTTTTCTGAGCATTTGGACATGTTATAAAATAGAAAAACAACCCTCTAGTCTCCATGATCTTTGTAAGAACAAATTAATACCCTGAAAATCCCCCTCAAGCTTAAGTTACATAGGCTGCATAAGCGTAATTTCTCGACTTAGATTCAGATATTGGCTATACAGACATTAACGATGCCATAAACGTCTTCTCTATTAAGACTGGACCCTTGAGTAATCTCAACCTATACGCATTTAAGCATAAGTTTCCAAGAACTGGTAGCAAGCTTTCTGTGGTAGAGAAATAATATTAATTAGTACCACAGAAATAGCACACCATGGCCCAAATCAAGCTCGCATCACGGAGAAATTTTAGTGAACCTAAGAAGGACTTCTAGGCTTATCAGACATAGTACAGTAGTACAGCTAGCGTGGTGCTATCTAGGAACTGTACAAACTTATCTTGAGAAACAATGAAGATATGTGCCGCTTTGGTTTAGTTTCGGGACGAACGCATTTTTCTATCATTCGAATACTGGAGTGAATAGCTGGACTTTTACTAAAGGTATTATGTACAGCGGTACATTCAGTTTTTCATTGGCTTTGTAGCAATTTATTTGATAGTAATTCAGAGAATAACTAAGAAGATTCTAAGGAGAGGTAAACATCCGCTACTTCTCTTTCCTTGCTCCTGTAACTAACTTTCTGTTATTCCAACACAATGCACTGCATAACTAGGAGTTCATCTCCTAAAAAAGACTACAACTACATCTCTGAGGGGCAATGATCTAAACAACTTCAGTTATGACTGGATGAATAAGACATTTGTAGCTCTCGCATTTAAGTCTATTGAACCCTGATTTTTTTGGCTATATTTTCTCCCCAAGTGGAAGTTTGTGTAGCCAAGGATAGTATTGAAGACGCCGTAGTCTAGTAAATAGTGTGTTGGCTTATGAGTGGTGCAAAAATCAGCTCATATAACTCCAACAAAACGAAATATGAGAGAATATTGCTTCGAGGACTTCTTCGCATAAGTCTTCTGGCAAAAACTCCGAGTGAAAATAAAATTACCATGAAAAGTTTCTCAAAAATCTGTCATTTGGAATCGATTTTAAAGTGTAGGTCTCGCCACTCATGGATAAAATTAACGCACAATATAGGAGGTGAGAGGAACTAGGTTGTAATCCTGACTAAGGAGTTGTAATAACCAATTGAGTAAATCAAGATACTGTTGATTGGCGGTTGGTTTTTAAGGGTATTTCTCTCTCTCTCTCTCTCTCTCTCTCTTTGAAAATCTGGGTATCTCCTGATATTCAGGTTTGAAATCTTTGGATTTGGAGTCATGCATCACGATAATTCTGTGTCATGACAGCATTCTAAGTGTTATTTATGGTTCTCGGCAACTCTATGTTTATCTGCCAGAGATTGCTGATTCACTTGATTGCTCTTGATGTTGAGCAACGAAAACGCTGGCACTCTTACTTCTTCATATTAGTTTTTAGCAGCCTCAGACGTGGAGGCGTGTTCCACCTTATTTATGTCTATCGGCAATGGGCTTGAGATTGCAGAGGCTCGGATCGCGATTGTAGTTGTGTTGATCACTTGATAGCTCTTGATGTTGAGCAACGAAAACGCTGGCACTCTTACTTACTTACTTCACAGCCGTATTTAGTTGCCTCTGATGTGAATGCATGCTCAGCCTTCTTCATGATTCATGGCAAAACTCTTTATATTGGCATGAGATGGCTGAACCTCAAGACGTAGTTGACATTGCTGTTTTAAATCGACTTCCTCACTTTTGTCTCAGAAACATTTAGTTTTGAAGCTTACGATCGCTATGTCTCAAGGAATACTTTACGTTGTTATAATAACCATGGGTAAGAAGAAGACGCCGTTGTCTAGTAGGTAGTGTGTTGGCTTCTTAGACATAAAGCCAGGGTTCAAACCCCAGGTCAGATATCAAACAAAATACAAAAAAAGTATTTCTTCGGCTACTTCCTCCCAGCAGGTTTCTTCCAAAAACTCTGAGAGTAAATAAAATTGGCATGAAAAGTTTCTCAAAAATCTGTCGTTCGGAGTCGACTTTAAACTGTAGGTCCCGCTACTCATGCATAAAATTAACACACACAACATAAGCGGTGTGAGAAACTAGGTCGTAATCCTGACTGAAGGGTCGTAATGACCAATTATGTATGTATGTAAGAAGAAAAAAAACTATTTGGCTGAGACTATCTAAAACTATGTCAATACTTCGGCTTAGATCGAGCTCTTGAAATGATATTGAATATAACTACCAATGACGTGTCTGTTAGCTGGAAATTGCTTGCAAAATTCCATGCTACACATGTTCTACAAATATAACTGATGATTCCATGCAAGCAAAGTGAAAGAAACACCTCTTCTAAGTAAAGTCTCTCTATTAATGTCCTGCCCATTTTTGTTAATTAAAGTTGTTATAATTATTTTCTATTTAAGCCGATTGTGCTTCCTTAATCATTTAGACTCTCCCTGCCCATTCCATAAGAACGTCATGATTGCTCGTTTCTATTTAAAATTTTTGTATTGATAAATAAACTTCAATCAGGTGTTCTTTTGTGTAGCCAGACAATGATGCCAAGATAATGTACATTAAAGTGTTGCCATTATTTGGCTTAATTTTGTTAAAATAGTTTCGTAACTTTAAGGCTTTAAAATTTTCTCAGATAACAATACATAAACAGGCCAAACTATTGAAGCTTTAGCCCTTTTAACTACATGCCTTACTGTTACACTTGGAAAGGTAAAAGAAGAGAGAAAGGCAAGGCGGACCATTGTTAGTAATTTATGTAAGAATGTATAGCTACGTTTAGCCTACAGGTGTACTTAGCATGTTTATAGGCATTTAGATAAGGTGTAAAATACTGCTAATAGAACAACTACTAAATATTAAATGAGACCAACAACACATACCATACAACCATACAACCCATAATAATACCAATAAATTTAGTTAAACACACTCACGCACACACTATGTTAGAACTACTAACTGACTGACTGGCATGCCAACAACAGTTTTAAAGATAAAACACCAGCAAGTTTTTGTTGTCTGTTTTCCAATTTTAATGTAAAACTTAATACATAAAACAACTAAAAAACACACAAACCCCCCTCCCTCATTCACTTTATTTAACACATTAAGTTGCGTTGAAATCAAAAACAAAAACATCCAATCCAAGTGAAACAGTAATAAAAACGTTAGAAAACTTTACAACAAAAAAAGGAAACATTAGCAGGCGCTTTCACATTATCAGTTGTCGGCCGCATTGTTACAGCGGCAACCAGTAGCAGTGCGTGGTATGAGCAGTCATATGCGTATGAGCAATATTAATTAGAATGTTTAGGCAGCTAAAAAGAAATATTAGTTATACGCCCACGGTGTGCTTTTTATTACAACCAACAAAACAAAACAAAACAAAACACGAAGATAAATGAGTATCTTACGTGTAAGCATCGCATTAAAACTTTTCACATGAAATATGAAATATTTTTTGCTCTTGATTGTTAAAATTGTTTTTATTGAATTTAATTTCAATCATCATTTTCTGCTTTTGTATTCCTTTAATATTTCGTTGAGATATTTAAATTTAAATTTCAATTTTTTTTTCTTCCATAAAATCTAGGTGAAGCATTAAGCGGTTCGGGCTCATCGAAGACATTAACACTGCATGAGGTGGAACAGGATCATACGCCAACGAAAGATAAACATTTAATCAAAATGAAACGAGAACACAAGGCTGCAAGAACTTTAGGTATAATTATGGGTACATTCATACTCTGTTGGCTGCCATTCTTTTTGTGGTAAGTAACACAATGCAAATACAAAGGTTCGACTAAATGTTCGTTCAAAATTACAAAGTTATAGACAGAACTTAGAATTTCCAATTGCAAAAATATAAAAAAATTTACGAATTTTTCACAAGTACTTCTCTCTTCTTCTCTTCTGAAGTGTAGTAATTAAAATCCTCGTCTACAAATCCAAGTAATTATGGTTAAATCCAAGAAGGAAAATAATTTTCCGTATGGTGTATGGGTTTATAAAATTAAATACGTATAGGCCCCTCTCTAAAGTCCTCTCTGTTTGCTTTCCCTTAGAGGGAATAACATAAACAACAAACATCATAGGAAATTAATTTAAAAAAAAATTGATTGTGGCACCATTTTGGCAAATGAGTAAGAACTAGAGTTCAGTTCCGATTACAGATTTGCACTTTCAATTCAGCCACTGTCAAGCTTTGCAGCATAAGGGGTTTTAATCAATAACTTACTCAATATTTTATCTTAAAGAGTCTTATTTAACGTTTAATCACCAATATTTCGGACACTGTATAGATTAGCTGGATATGGGGTAGCATAAGCAATACATTCAAGGCAATTACTTTAAATGAAAGTAAACTGTATGTATGTGTAAGCTGACTTAAACAATACATAAATACATACATATGTACGTAATTGGTCATTACAAACCTTCAGCCAGATGTCTTAATTTTATATCGGAAGGGCTATCTATCGATTTTAGTTTAAACCGTCGATTATTTCGAATCTGACAATACTCATGTCATTCTATTCCGTCACAAAATTCAGTTTATTATCACGACTGCACGTAATCAATCGAATTAGGCTTGAGTAAGGTTGGGATTTATTGGGCCAACGAGAAACGATTTTGCCAAAAATATCATCTTTTCGGATGAAGCTCATTTTCATCTTGGTGGGTACGTTAATAATCGCATTAGGGGCTCAGAAAATCCACACGTGGTCTTATAGAAGCCAATACATCCATTACAAGTGACTGTTTGCTGTGGCTTATGGAGCGAAGGCGTCATTGGCCCACATTTCTTTGATAATGACGATGGCGGAACCATTACGGTCAATGGAGACATCTATCGCGCCGTGATAACCGATTTTTTTGTTCTCGCTCTTCATGGTATTGATGTCAACAATGTTTGCTTTCAACAAGATGGTGAAACTTAACACACACCTCATGCCACAATCTATTTATTGCGTCAAACGTTTGATAGGTGATGTCAATTAGCCGCCAAGAAGCTGCGATTTGACACTGTTATGACACTATGTAGAAAGAAAACTGTTATGCCGACAAACCAGAGACTATTGAGCGTTTGAAAGCCAACATTTGTAAAATTGGTCCTATCGAATGAGGTACTGTGAGCCATCTGCGGGAGCCACCAATATAAGAATAAAATAATATTCTATTTATAGCCGGAATAATTGTATTTGAACACAGAAAAATAAATTTTGCAAATATTCGTATTCGTTTTATTGCATTTTTAAATTTAAACTTTTAAATGTCCCACCCATGGCCATTTAAAAGTGGCAGGACCTGCAGTTTAAAGTCAACTCCGAACGACAGATTTTTGAGAAACTTTTCATGGCAATTTTTTATCTGCTCTCAGAATATTTGCCAGAAATCTGCTGACAAATAGTCGGCCAAGAAATATTTTTTCGTTTTTTAACTTTGGCCTCACGACAACGGCGATGCAAACAATAGTTCAGCTATATGGGATTATACTGAAAAATAAAAAAATATTCGAAATTATTGTTGTAAAGTTCAAACGTGTTAATGGTTGAGTGTACTGTTTTTGTGGCCTTATTTAATCCTTTTAAGCTTTTAGCAATTGAAATAATCCTGGGTTTTTTTTAATAAAATGTTAATAAAAACCATAAAAACACTCATTTTTTTACCTGAATACAATTTTAACACCTTCTTAGTTTTATTAATTTCAATGTCGTATTTGTTAATAAAAATAAAAAAGTTTCTGAATTAAAATTCAGGTTTTTTTTTGCTGAAATATTATTTCAAACTAAAAATTTTAAATTAAATTTCTCTTGTGAAAAAAACTTAAATAATTTTAATTGATAATCAAATATTTATGAGACTGTGTTGAAATAGAAGGCGTCTGGCAATAAATATTTAATTTCATAAATTTATATTCATGATGTGAATTAAAAAGGCTATTCAATGATAGAGTATAAAACTCTGTATGTTTTTTATTCGAAAGAAAGTATTGGAAAAATTGAACAAAATACTACAAAATTTTTTTTTAAATAATATTTAATATTCAATTGCAATTTAACGGAATTCAACCCTGGTCTATACTTATTTAAACTCATTCAAACGGCATCATATCTTCCCTTTTGATTAATAAATGTTTCCGTCTTTTTTCCTACTAGGTACACCATAACCACACTGTGTGATGCATGTACAGTACCCGATATTGTTGTGGCCATCATGTTTTGGATCGGTTACTTCAACTCCACCCTAAATCCACTAATATACGCTTATTTCAATCGAGACTTCCGAGAGGCTTTCCGCAATACACTCCAGTGTCTGTTCTGCAGCTGGTGGAAAGATCGCCATATGCCACTGGATATGGATATACGACGCAGTAGTTTGCGTTACGACAATCGTGCGAAAAGTGTCTATTCCGAGAGTTACCTCAATGCAAATCATCCACAGCGTCGTACCAGTCAGCTTGTGGAGAGTTTATAATGCAGGGATGAGGCGCTATTGGCGCCTACACCCACACCGACATCAGCATCAATGCAAAATCTACATTTACTGGGTACTGGTGATTCCACTACACAGCAAACAATGACACTGTTAAGTGCACCCTCGCATAACATACGTGTAGAGCAGTGGCGCAGTGAGAGTTTAAAGGCGAAAGAAAAGAAAAAGTTACTGGACATCAAAAAGGATACGTTGACGGGCAGTGGTAAAGCAAACACTAAGAAAAAGAGCAAAACGGATGGCGTGAATGATGATAACGATATTGATGATGACAATGATGATGATAATGTGCAAGAAATACAAATTGAAATACCGTTAGCATATGTGAATAAATGGCATAAGAATAATAATAAAACCAATACAACGACAACATCGACAACAGCAACAACAACCGCAACTACAACCCAACAACAGGAGAAAACACCTACATTTGCTCATACAATGGTTTAGTGTTTGCAAACAAAGTCAAAGAAAAACAAAAACAAACAACCACATGCTCATACATATGTATGAAGGCATACATACATACGTGTATGTGGCAACGAGTACTGCATTACAAAGACTCTCTTGCTTTATACTGTGCTCTCATATGTACAAGTACCGTTAACCGTAATGTAAACATTAAAAAGAGCAATATTTTGTAACAAAAATTTTATCCAGTCAACCAACAAGTTAAGCTCAAACAACATGCAACAATAAAATGTATAGAAAATAGCAATAAAAAATAACAACAACAACAAAAAACAACTACAATAATAATAATAATAAAATAACATTACATAAGATAAACAAAACAAAAGTTATACAAGGAATATAAACTAAGACTCTCTCTCTCACTCTCTCTCCCTTCCTCATACTCAACAATCAAACATGGTAATATGCTAAGCAAAAACAAAAACAAAAACAGAAACAAAAAATCATAGTGAAAATTGGAAAACTGTGTGGTTGTAGTTTTTTTCTACTTTTTTTTTTCTAAATTTTGAATTTGAATTTCTCAATTTATTTTTCTAAAATCATACCTGTTTGTGTGTATATGAATAAAAATTTTTTTAATTTTTTTATAAAAAAAAAAAAATAAAAAGAAAAACATTAAAAAAACTATTTGTAAATATTACCAAAAAAATAAAAATTAAATTAAAAAATGGATGCAAAACTATTGACAAATATAAATAGAAAATAAAACAAAAAAAACCAAACAAAAAAATAAACTAGAAAAGCTTAATAAAATAATAATTATTGTAGTTTAGAAATAATTTAGCCAAAAATAACAACAAAAAAAAAGAGAACAAAACCAAAAAACCAAACACTGACAAGAGTGTGTATAAAAGAGACATGATAAACGGCACATATATACACACACACACACATACTCATGCATTACAATGTAGTAGAATTTAATTTTTTTTTTATTTATTTATTTATTATTTTATTATTAACTTTTTGTTATTTAATCTCTTGTGTTTTATTTTCATTTGTAAGTTTTGCAAACACTGTTACTATGTATACAGTGGGCAAACAGTCACAGTAGAATATTAATGAATGACTGGAAATTGTTTAAATTTGTTGTTTTTTATTGCAAAAAAAAATTATAAAAAAAATTTCGATAACATTTTTTTAACCAAAAAACCAAAAAGCTATTACAATGTAATTCTTAATTTCTAAGTAAATTTATGGTGGTTCCATTTTAAAATAGAAAACATACATACATTAAAAAAAATTACATTTGAATAATTTTATTAACAAAATTTTTGTAAAATATTTTCGATTACATTTTTTTTTATATTAAAAAATTTCGATAACAATTTCGATTATAAAGAAAGATATTTTACGATAAAATAATATTTTTTGCACACACATTTTTTCCTTTATAATACTTTATTTAGCAGCAAATTTTCCACAATAATATTACAACAATAATTATCGATGAAATATTCAGATAATAAAATTAAAAAAAAACAATTAAAAACTTTTTCTGAAACTTCGGAATCTAGATTTGAGTACCTAGAAATATCTAGGAAATTTGTGTATAAAAAACATTCGATAAATAATCGAAATTAATCGATGAAATTTTCGATAATAAAATTATTTTAAAATTATTTGTAAATTTCATTGAGAGCCTAGAAAATTTTCTTTAATTAAATTTCAGAGTTTAGAAAACTTTCGATAACGGTGCAAAAGGTTTAGAACCACAGAACTAAGATAGTTTCAAAACTCGTAGAAGTCAGGTTTACTTCAAAATTAGGGTCGCCGTAATATAGTGTGTCGACTATTTAAACATGAGAACGTGGCTCACACACCAACCCAGATATCTTGAACAAAAATATTTCTTCACAACTTCCTCTACGCAGTCTTCTGGCAAGAACTCTGACAACCTATTAAAAACTAGTAATCCATAGCAATACTACCATATTTATCGAATACATGTTACCATGAACAGATTATAAAATATTTGAACGTAAACATACTAATTACCAGCAGAAAATCTGGCTTTAGATCGGAATATGACTGTATTCATAGATGTTACTGAAGAATTAAGGCAGAATTTGGATACGTACATGGTATTATTTCCAATACTCTTTCATCATTCGAAAGCTTTTGATATTATTGACTATAATTTGACACGAGCTAAAAACTCATTTAAAATTTCTTCGTCTGCTGGCTGTATTGGCTTTTTCACATTTATGTATGTGGCAGATATTAATCCGTATAATATAGTAAAAAAACGAAGTTAGCAGATTTGATTATTGGACCACTGTTATATGGATATGTGACCTATCTTGTCGTATTCCTCTTGGTTAAATTCAAATGTATGCTATAGACGTTCAATTGTACATAATTTGCCCTAGCGAAGATGGCATTAATTGTATTAGTTAACTGAACTATGACCTTCAATAGTATACCATACATAAGTGGGCTTCTGTGTGCCAGCCTACTTGGACTGTTCATATTCATGCTATCTGTGGTCAAACATTTGCTATGTTGAGAAATTTATACACCTTTAAATATACATACGTAAACCTTTGTGGAAAACGTTTTCAATTCCCACACTTATGTACGAATGCATACTCTTCATGGGTCTAGATTCGATCAGCGGAAGTGTAATGAATGTTAGGTTTACTAAAATTGCCAGATGTCTTTATGCATGTAATAGAAATGGTAGGAGGAGCGATTCTGAGGTCGAAATCGGATTCTGCATTCATCATGAAGATCTTTAGGTTCCACTAAGCCAGTTGTGGTGCGCAAATCAGTGGTGGCACGCAGACAAAGTGAGGTTATTAAAGCATCGGACAATAAAAATAGAACTAATACCTTGACTGTGGAGAAGATTTTAAAAACAATTAAAATGGCCAAATACCAGCACTCGTTTAAGAAGACAAATTTGGCCAAATTCAATTAACTCCAAACCATTTAGAAAAGTATAAACTGGAATCTGAGTTATTCATATTTTAAGAAAATGTTGTCTTTATTAAGGAAGTTATCGATAACACATTTTTATATTGTAGTGGCACTTTAGTAGAATTTTCTGAGCATCAATACAAAGCAACTTGTATTTATTTATTGAAAAATAATATTCAAAAATAAAAAGGACGATTAAAATTATTTTGAGGGATAATTATTGTGTGATAATTATTATCGAATCTTGTTCTAGTACCATTTTTTAGTGAATATAGTAGAAAATCCCTTGTGTGAATAAAGTATTCATCAAACAATCACTTCTATTGGGTAGTTATTTGAAACGGTGTTTGATTTTAAGCTTCATATAATGAAGCAATTTGGAAAACGTTTAATTTGAAGTTGGATTGTCCTGTAGCGATATTCTTGAAATAAAAATTAAAAATTTCTAGCAAAAGTGCCAAAAATAATTTTAATTTCTAAAATATTTTCATGTTAGTCGTTAGAAGCAAATCTATGTCCTATCTATCTATTGCTTGAATACAAGACAGTCATTTTCAAATTATATTACCATTAATAATACTGTAATCTTGCTGTTATTTGTCACCCACTGTATTCGTACGTTTCAATGTGTATGGAAACCAATCAAATGAAAACATTTGTTGAAATTCAATAATATTGTCCTGTAAATAATTTTTAATTTATATTTATATTTAAATTGTATTGCATTGTATTTATTTTCATATTTATTTATTTATTTATTTATCATTTTAAATAGATTTTAGAAAACGTGAAAAGGAAACACATACACTTACATTTACACAAGCCAACAGACATACATACTGTCATACTGTATGGCATAATAAGACTCAATTAAAAAAATTAAATAAAATAAAATTAATAAAACCAAAAATACAAAATAAGAAAAAAAAATAAATAAAAGATTTATATTTAAAATAAAATAACAATTTAATTGTAATTGCAAAAACTATTTATAAATACGATTGTTTTTATTTAATTTATTTTAGGATTAAGAAGTGTTAACAATAAATTTCCTCATTGATTATTTAAATCTTTTATTTTAAATTCGACAAATACTTTTTAATCTCTTCCTCTTTCTTTTCATTTGTTTTGTTTTGTATTGTTTGTTTCTTTTTTTAACAAAATAAGGAAAACTTTTAAAAGTCAAATTAATTACAGAATATAGATTTTGAGAAAAAAAATAAATGTTGTTATGACCGTATAAAAGGAAAATTGTAGGACAAAACCAAACTTAGCCAGTCCAACAAAAATAGAATTTTCCTTTGTTTCTCAATATAATTCTCTTTATCAAGCTATGGTTTTACTATTGTCACTCAGTATCTCCGATGAACTATATTTATAGACTTTATAAAAGTTTTCAAATATCAATCAAAAACAGGCTTTACGTTCCCTGCAAAAAGCAATCTGAACCCAGCACATATGCATGATAAGAACATTCAATTGATTTAATTAATCAATCGGTTTTGGCCATGGAAGAATCATGAAACATAAATTTTATTGCTTTAACAGTTTGTCTGTTCTTTTGCCACCATTTGTCATGGTTACGAAAATCAAAAACTCAGCTTTATTGCAGTGAAACATCATCGAACACTCTTTTCAAAGGTCATCATGATATGTTCCGTTTGTGAGCAAATAAATTTTTATTTAAATTTTTGATTAAAATGCATTGAACTTTTTGAAATAATTTCGTCAAAGAACAATCACTTTCCAGAACTTTATGACCTATTAACGTAGTTCGTTGAAAATATTGTCTCTATGATGTGTTAATCGTTGCCGGACCGCAAATTGTGTGTGGGTTAGTTTCGAAAAAATAGGAAATTTTTCATTTTAACCGTGCATCCAAAGCAGCAGAATACTATTCTGTCATCTAAAGAGACCATATATACTGCAATGCGAAATGGCAGCAAACAGGAGTGCTTTTCGTTAGTCATTATTGCCCTATTAAATCAGTGCTGGTGGTCAATAAATGACTTTTTAAATCCATACGGTAGATGCGTATAGATTGCCTTATGTCTTGTTGGCATACACCTAAGACATCGAGTCGGTTTCTTGTACACTCGCTGTATTTCCTTCTGAGTTTATTTCAGTCCATTTCTCTACACTGATCACTCTGTTAAGAAATAAAATGCTCATGGTCTGCTGCATATCTAGGTCGCCTCAGATTATTTTAATGTCGTTGAGCCATATGGTTTTATAATATATTTTAAGCAAGTCTTGCATCTCAAATGGCTTTACAAATGTACTTTATGTGGTTGTTTATGTATACTTTCGCCTGTTTATTTCCAATCATAACACTAAACTTTCTTTTCATACTATTAACACATAAGAGGCACCAAATGCAGCACGTCAACCTATCGAAAATAGATTACAAGCGGATGTATAGAATCGATTATTTTAAAGACCAACAAGCAACAATGCTGCTGCTGCTCATTTAAGCTGATTCCTGATTTGGCTCGCGGCAATGTACGGTTTCGTGCTCTCAAAACAATAAGACACATACAATATAACTATTCGTAGCACTATTGATAAGAAATTAATAAACTGCTTACTTTTTGTTTGTTACACTTTGAGGCTGCCGCATTTTATTAGGCGCCAAATGAAAAATTGTGGTACACAATTTGGAGCCTCTTAAGTGTTTATAGCATTAGTCAACCTGTATTCCATAATTTAATTGTATCCTTTCAAGGTAAACAAGATAATAACAACATGTCAAAGAAATTACAAAAAAAGCAAAACTACAGCTTTCCAAAGGTTTTTGGTTCAAATCCCATCTTAAAATTACTCTATCACCGAACCATTTGAAGATTCTTCTAATCGAAAAGTATGAAAAAACACGGGGATTTACTATATCTGAGCGGTTATTACGTTGTGAATATTTTTGAAAAAATAATTTGTAATTGTATTGTAATTAATAAATAAATAAATGAATAAATATTTTCATAAAAAAGTCAAATGATGATGGAGTAATTCTGTAAACGGATTCGAATTCATAGCACAAATAATTTTGAAACACGTAAAGTGTGGCATCTGAGTTAATAATCTTGAGGGCCTATGTAAGTAATAAGTGTTTAAGGTGTGAATACTTAAAAATTAATTTTTTTAATGAATATGCGTGCATATGTGGGCGTATTTGAAGAAATTTTCATTCAGAGTTCGTTATTATTGTTGGCTTAATCTGAATTTCATTCTTGTTACAATCTGTCAACAAAATTTATAAAAATATTCGGCATTTAATGCGTGTTTTTTTTTTTTGGTTTGATTGTCGTGATAACATTGTCAGGTGTGAATGCAGTATAATTATTTAAATATAAAAATATTTCCGTTATTTAGTTTTTGTGGTAAATAAGATATAAAATTTTTATTTTATTTTATTTTTAAATTTTTTTTATATTTTATTATTTTTTTCAGCTTTAATTGATGAATATATCCTGGAATGTTTTTCTGTGTATTATAGAGTTTGTTATGTTTTTGTTAATTTATAAAGGCAAACTGTTTTTTATTTCCCTTTCTTTTGACACATAAACATTAATTAAACAAACAATTAAAATTTAAAATTTTTATAAAAAGCAAGGAAAGAAAATTGTATAAAATAACAATACATTTATATGTTGCTAGTAAATAAACCAATAAAAAAAATAAACATAAAATTTATTGTATATAAATAATTAGGTATAACAATTTAAAAAAAAAACTTAATGTTTGACATAAAAGCCAATAAAACCATGAAATTAAATTGAAAAAATGCTTCATTTAACGGGTGCCAATTTTTATAAAAACAAAATATTTTTTGTTTATTTACTAATTAATCTTATAACCTTAGCAACCATATAATTTATTAAAATAATGCTTTTATTACTATTTTATTTTTTATTATTTTATAACTTTATTTTATACAAACAAACCTATGTAAATAATTGTTATTAAAAATTAAATAAATAAACAAAAGCAAAACATATTATCTTGTATTATAAAATAGAAAAAAATTAATTGTTAATCATAAATGACAATCGCAAGCAATACAAAATTATAAAAAAAAATTAAGAATTAAAAAAAAATTATTAAATAATTAGACAAAAAAAAACAAATAGAAAACAAAACAAATGTTGAAAAAATTTAATAAAAAAAAAACATAAATAAACATATTCAAAGAAAATAATTATTATTAAACAACCATAGAATCTAAACAAAGTAGCAATTCAATTTAAAATTAAAAAAAATAATTAAAAAAGAAATTAAAACAAATCAATTAGAAAAAAACTAAAAAACAACAACAATAGCTGCGCTCTAAACTTACTTCATTAATATTAAAATATTGACATTAAGACTTAAAATAACGAACAAACGAACAAACAAAAAAAAAAGGATTATTTGAATTTATAATAATAACGGTAGTTTATTATCAACAAATTGCATACATTTCACTTACAAAAGAAGTAAAGGATTAAATAAATATTAGCATAACAATAACAATAACAATAAATACAATAATAAATGAATAAATATTGTATTATAAACCACATACATACATACACACATATGTATACAGAAATATAATGACAGACAAACAATTCAAATTTCAAAATTCAAATTTTTAAAAGACAAAACAAATGCAGCTAGAATATCTAAAAATTTAATAAACTTTCATACCACAATACTCTGGAATAAAACAATAATTCTCTACGAGTTATAATGCATTAAAAACAAAGAGAATAGAGATGGCCGCCCTCTGAAGCCAAATGATGAAATGTATCTGTAGCCACCGTAGTCTTGCGTTGGCTTATTAGACATGAAACCACGGTTCAAAAACCAGGTCGAACATCTCAAACGAAGTCGCCATAATCTAGTAGGTAGTGTGTTGGATTTACGTCTAATCCAGGGTTCGAGCCGAAGGTCAGGCATCAAGACAAAATACAAAAAGTATATCTTCGGCGACTTCCTCTCAACAGATTTCTGGCAAAAACTCTGTCGTTCGGAGTCGACATTAAACTGTAGGTCCCACCACTCTTATATAAAATTAACACACACAACATAAGTGGTGTGAGAAACTAGGACGTTGTACAATGGGTCAATTACTTGTCCGGGTACTGTACTTGTCTTAATTGACCTGTACTTAACCTAACCTAACCTAACCTAAAATCTCAAACGAACCGAAATATGAAAAAAATATTTTTTCGGTGACTTCCTTTCAGCAGACTTCTGGCAAATACTCTGAGAGTAAATAAAAAAAATTGCAAAGAAAAGTTTCCCAAAAACCTAACGCTCGAAATCGACTTTACATTGTAAGTCCCGCCACTCATGTATAAAATTACCGCGCACGACAAAACTGGTATGAGAAGCTAGGTCGTAATCCTGACTGAAGGGTCGTAATGACCAATTGTGTATGTATGTATGTATCTGTAAGATTAAGTACCCCATAAGAACAGTTATTATCAAATTAATCCTATTTACATTTAAAACGCTCGTGGTCTACTCCGTATTTGGGTCACCCCAGATTGTCTTAGTATTGTTAAGCCATACTGTTCTTTGTGACATTTTAGCCCATTCTTGTAACCCCAAAAAAAAATTCAGATTTTTTAAATTTACTTACTGCGCTCTTGAAGTCGCCGTAGTCTAGTAGGTAGTGTGTTGGCTTATTAGATGTAAAGCCAGAGTTCGAGCCCCAGACCAGGCATCAAGACAAAATACAAAAAGTATTTCTTCGCGACTTTAAACTTAGGTCCCACCACTCATGTGGTGTGAGAAACTAGGACATTGTACAATGGGTCAATTCGACCTCCGGGTACTGTACTTGTCTTAACTGACAAGTACATGTCCTCTAACCTAACCTAACCTAACCTACTGCGCTATTCAGCTTTGCTAGCAAGAACATTCTGCTTTTCATTGCTAATCATTAATGGGGGTCTTCCTATCTACCTTTTTGTCCATTAAAACCATTTTAGTTAGGATAACATTTGAACTTATTATCCACCATTTGGTTGAAAGCTACAGCAATTAAAATGAAAACACTTTCTGGTCATTTTGATGGAACATTAATAGGATCTTAAGTAAGAAAAGATGGGTAAATTGTTTAATAATTCATAGAGTATTTTGGTTTTGAAACAGAAAATCTTTTGCAAAATTTTCGCTTTTTTTGGTCCCCCAGAATGTTTGTGTTTTTTTCTAACACTTCTTGAACATTCTCCATTAACTTTTCTGACAAAAAACTTAGAATAACTTCGAATTTTTACGACACTTTTCTTTCAATGATGTTACAATGGTCAAACAAAATCATTTTTGAGGGAATCTTGAACTTTCTTCTTTCTTCAATTTCCATACACTGATTTTCTCAGGCTAATGTTTAACAAAAGCAAAGTTATAACGAATTTATTTCCAGTAAAAATTATAAGCATTATAGCCATTATATGCGACATGTATAGATGACCACTGTAATTTCTGATGGGGTTTTTTTCTAGGTACGGTACGATTTTTTTTGCTTGAAAGTATTCAGAGAATTAATTTTGAATTAATCAAAAGCAATATAAATAATTATGAAAAAATTAAAATTTTTTACTGTTTTTAATAAGATAATAACAACAGCAATAACAACAAAAAAGTACTTAACAATCATTAACATAATAAGTGAATAAATTCTAATTAATAAGAAGAAACTACACAGTTGTTCTATAACGAGTTCCTTTTTTCAAATGCTTATTCAAAACACTGGACATCGTAGTCTAGTAGGTAGTGTATGGGCTTATTATGGCATTTCAACTTCAGCTCTGAAATCTGGATAAAAACGAAATCTTCTCAGTAGTTTTCTGGCAAAAGTTTTTCAATAAATCTGTGGCTTCGAGTCGCTTATAAATTGTAGACCTGGCCTACAGTCGTAGAAAAATTAACACACAAACAGCATGGGTGGTGTGAGAAACTAGGTCGTAATCCTGACTAAGGGATTGTAATAATCAATTAAATTAATAAGTAATTGGAAACACATTTTGAATAGAAATTTATGATGTGGATACGGATAATACCTGTTCTGAATAAACTGAATGCAGCCAAGCAGGCGAAAATCTATAGAAGACGATACTTTTTGGAAAAATTTTCCATGAATTCTTCTGTTTCTGTAAGATGTACGATTTCAGAAAAAGTATTCAATTATTTAAATACATACATACATACATAATTGGTCATTACAACCCTTCAGTCAGGATTATGACCTAGTTTCTCACACCACTTATGTTGTGTGTTAATTTTTTATACATGAGTGGCGGGACCTACAGTTTAAAGTCGACTCCGAACGACAGATTTTTGAGAAACTTTTCATGGCAATTTTATTTACTCTCAGAGTTTTTGCCAGAAATCTGCTGAGGGGAAGTCGCCGAAGAAATACTTTTTGTATTTTATTTTGATGTCTGGCCTGGGGCTCGAACCCTGGCTTTTCGTCTAACAAGCCAACACACCACCTACTAGACTACGGCGACTTAAATACTCTTTAAATACTCTTTAAATATTTTCGACAGTATTGATTTATTTGTGAAGCTTCATCTCACAGCTACCTAACTCCGCACAAAGTAGTCTATGAGCGTTAAGTCCTGCAATCTTCATGCAATCAATTTTCGATAAGAATTTCGTTTGAGTCACTTATCGTAACGCAATAAAGGATCAAAACTATTTGAGCACATCGAAATTCATGAACTAAACTGCAGTTTCTTTTGGTAAAAAAAAATGCCGCCTGCTTATATTACCAACTAAAGTTTGCAAAAACTGGAAGAAGTGATTAATAAAAATGCTTCTCTAAAATTTGACGTGAATTTGTTTATGCGTTTTCCATATCTTCAGCTCCTCAAATATTCTCAGATTCTCATGCAAATTATTTTCGAAAATTCAACAAGTCATGGTTACAATTTTTTTTATAAGAATACTAATTACTAAACGATCTATTATTTTAGTTCCCCCTCTCTTATGAGAGGTTTACATAAAATATCTCACATAGCCCTGTTGTCCTGACAAACTTCAAAGTGCTGTTCTGTATCGGTATGGATAACTAACCGCCTAATGCTTTAATGTTGTAGACAGGCTTAGTAGATATCTTCTTGACATGTCGAAATGACTAATTTTAATTGCCTTTAACACTCTTGTTTACTGCAACAGTCGTTTAAAATATAAGCTCGTATAATGAAATAAAAATAAATTTGTGTTTAGTTTTAATTAAAATTCTTTATTATTCGCACAATTCTGTGTGCCACTCTCCACAACTTTATAAACAACAACAATTGTTTGTTATTCCTCTGTTTATACCCTTAGCATAAACAATAACAATTATTAGACAATTATTCGACAGATATTTTTAACGGAGATCTTCAAACCATGATTACTCTCTTCAAACACACCGCGTCTTCATGCAAGACTGACTGAACTTCACTTATTGCAGTCGTCTGCTTTGCCTCGCCTTTTATATGGCAGAGTAAACAGTCTGATGAATGTTCTTGACTTCGCCTTCTCGAAACACCGTTGTTCACATTTATTATTGTTTTCTTTTGCTTACATTTATTCTTGTAGAGTAACAACGTAGACCAACATCAGATCAGTTACTTACACTTAATGGAACGTTAAAACTTTTTGATGACAGCAAATAATATTCAAAAACGAAACTTGAACTGTGTTCAAAGAAAAAGTGCAAAAACAGTGAAAAGTGAAACAAAATGAAAAACAAAAAAAGATATGTTTTTGTCCATTGCAGTACCTGGAATTAAGTTGACTGTGCAGCCTTTTTAAAGCATGGCTTCAGCTCAGCATTTAAAGTCAGCAACTTGATTCCAGCAATTGCGATTGACACACAAGCAACGTGGGATACACAAATACAAACACACGCCACACTCCTCGCAAAGTGGACTCCTCAAATGGACTCAGAAACAATAAAAAAGCAATAAAAAAAATTTAAAATTAAAATTTAGAATAAATTAAACAAAAAACATTAAATAACACACATGAACCGATTAAAAAAGAATACTTCAGTAAGTTGTATGGGCGAATAGGAATTTAACATAGAATTCTTATCTCCTTTTTTCTGAACTTTCAAAGTCTGGACCTTTAAACATATGAGCAGGAAACAATTTTGTTTTTTAATTCAGATTACTTAGGACTTACAGATGTTTTAGTGATGCTTTTAGGCCCACACTTTGAATATAATAAATATATAATAAATATATAATAATAATAATAAAAAAAAAGCATGTAAATAAATTCAAAAGCGTAAGTGTATGTGTTTATTTTATAATTATTATTTAAAATTAATAAGAAATATTATTAATAATCTATTGTATAAAAAATAAATAAAATTTAAACAATAAACCTACAAAACAAAAACTGAAACTAATAAACTTCCTTAAGCTACGTACGTAAATGAAAATCTTTTCTACTCCAAATGAAAAAAAACTTTTTTTTTTTATAAAGACATTAAAAGAAATATTAATTTAAATACCATGTAGATAACCTAATTATATAAACAAATTAAAAATATACGATAATTAAAAATAAAAGCAAATAATACTTCAACTAGTTTAAGTACATAAAGCTCCATAAAATTATTATCTAAAGAGGAAATAGAAAAAAATATTAAAAATAATATTAGAATATAAAATAAAACGGACTTAACTGGAATCTCTGAGATATTAAAAAAATGTTCATCAAAAACAGGCCAGTTAATGCATGCATGCCAAATGGTAGTAAATATTGTTAACGTGCCACTCTGGAATTCACTCTCCAATTAAAACTCCTCTTCTTAACTTGTTTCATTCTGCAGACAATAAAGTCATTCCAGTTAAGACTTCATAGACATCATACGACAAACCCAATATCACTTAAACTCAGTCCTTGCAAAATCAATACAATGTTTTTACAAGAGGGTTTAAAGTAAACAATTTATTTCACTCGTAACAAATGCACTGCAAACTTAGTTTCTAGTAAGTAGTATGTTGGCTTGTTAGACGTAAAGCCACGGTTCATACGCCAGGTCAGATATCAAAATGAAAATATGAAAAAAAAAATATTTCTCCGTTGACTTCCTCTCAGTAGATTTTTAGCAAAAATTCTGAGAGTAAATAAAATTCCCATGAAAAGCGTTCTCAAAAATCTGTCATTCGGAGTCGATTTTAAACTGTAGGTCTGTCCAATCAAATATAAAATGAATACACATACAACATAAGTGGTGTGACAGGCTAAGTCGTAATCCTGACTGAAGGATTGTAATGACCAATTATGTATGTAAGTGTACGTATGTATTGTATTATATGGACTGCTAACATATCTTGGCCTGAGGTAGTTTCTTTCTTCATTATCAATCACTATTTGAGCTGGATCTTATGGACACGGCATATACTCTCACGGGTCATTATGTAATGGGAGACTTTATTTACCTACTAAGTTAAGGTTGTAGATCGGCTGAGGAAGAAATTTACTCAATTAGTTCATCCGTTCTCGATAGTCTAATGAGTCTGCCGTTACTCTATATGAGTTCTTTTACTAGATTTGTTAAACTTTTAGACTAACTTTCAGCTCGATTCCAAGAGATTTATGTATAATATAATGCGTAACGTTAAAGCTAATTGTTAGGAGTGCTTCTTAAGAATTTGGCACTCAGTTTTGAGGCATTCAAATGAACTTTGATGTCAACGAAGCAGCCACTGTCGCCCGTTCTATACTAATGCATTAATGAGCCATACAATCAATCTCAACTTCCTAACGTTGAAGGTAATTAATGCTGAAAAGAGGTACACTGAGGACAAAACCAGTAGAATATCTGAGTATGCACAGCGCCCCTATGGTCTTAGGGGACTAAATTCGGCAATGTAATGAACTCTTAGCCATAGACAGACACACATTCATATGTAGATAGATAATTGGCCATTACAAGCCCTAAGTTAGGACTAAGACCTAGCTTCTTACACCACTTATGTTGTGTGTGTTATTTTTATCCACGAATGGCAGGACCTGTAGTTTAAAATCGACTCTGGACTACGGATTTCTCAGAGGTTTTGCCAGAAAACAGAAAAAACTTCTTGAAGTCGCCGTGGTCTAGTAGGAAGTGTGTTGGCTTATTAGACGTGAGGTCTCTGTTCAAACCTCAAGTCAGGCATCTCCAACTGAACGAAATATGAAAAAATATTTCTTCGGTGACTTCCTCTCAGCAGATTTCTGGCAAAAACTCTGAGAATAAATAAAAACTGCCACGAAAAGTTTCTCAAAAATCTGTTGGTTAAGGTGACCCTACAGCACCAGTATCTATACTAGCAGAAGATCTGTTCCTTCGTATTTCACGGTGATGACAGTATGAATGATATTTTCACAAATGTTACACGGAGTAACGTTTTCATTTCTTTTGGTTCTGGGCATTGCATACTTAATGATGCAAAAATAATGGATTATTTGAGTGCAAGTATCACTTTTCAATAGATTCTCTTCTATTTCAGAAATTTTAATACCTTCAATAAATTTTGGCAAGTAAAACAGTCTATACTCTAAAAAACTTACCCTGGTAAATAGGCTCCCAAAACTTTCTAGAGTTATTTGCCATTATCACTCCCACAAGAAAACAGGATAGCATTCTTTTATAACGAAAATTATTCCAAAAACTGTTATTATTTTTAAAAGATAATAAATTTATATTATTCATAAGACGTCTTAAAAGAAAGTAGAAAACGTAAACAAAAAATGAAACTTAAAAATGAAGATTAAAAGAATCATAAACAAAAAATTGTTGCGTCTTCGTTAGTATTTAACAAACAAGCATAAGAATCCATATTTAATTTTATGGTTCATAATTCTAATTTAAATTTAAATTTAATTTATAAGTCTATAATTAATAAACTTTATAGAAATATTTAAACCAAAGAATATAAAGAATAAGAAGAAGAAAAAAACACAGAAAAACTTAATCAAAATATTTGAATATTTGATAGTGAAATTATATTTTTATGATAAAAAATTAATAAAAAAAAATTAAATTTAAAAACAAAATCTGAATGTAATTTATGAAATAAACATTAATTAAATTAAACAAAAAAAAACAACTACAATAATAACTGTAATTTATTATTATTAAATGTAAAACTTAAATACAATGAAGAAATGAATGAAAACTATGGACAAAAAAAAACCAAAAAAAAATCTTTAAAATTGAAAACAAAAAATCTAAAATTAATAAAAAACAAAATAAAATAAAACAATTGTTAAAATTAATCAACCAATTTGTTGTTTCATTTACAATTAATCAAATGAAAATATTGTTTAACAGCAAATCCGGGGCAGAGCCAAATTGATATCAGGCCGCATTAGACTGGAATTCTTAGAGCTTCTATTTCAGGAAAAGCACCAGCCACCCTACTCGAACTGCTAGAAATAGGGACGGCGAAAATAAATAAATTATGAAATGAAATAAAGCCACTAAAAAAGCCCCATGCTTCTTATAAGTCCAAGAGGAAGATGTATATTATAGACGAACACCCCACATGGAGACATTATATTGGTACTAAAGGGTGGACCATTAAAAAGCTCAAATTTAAAGATGCAATAACACAAAAACGGTTTGAATATTTGCTAAATTTATTCTTTTGTTATAAAGTACAATTCCGGTTAGAAATGAAATATTATTTCATTCGTGTGGCTGCCATGGCTGGCCTCACAGTTCATTCAATCTAACCAATTTTCCTGCACTTATTCGAGTGTATAAGGTCGTATTTGGGCAATGGCATCACGAATGCTGGCTTTCAATTGCTCAATTGTCTCTGGTTTGAAGTCGCCATGGTCTAGTAGGTTGTGTGTTGGCTTATTAGATGTGAGACCTCGGTTCGTTCAAACCCCAGGTCAGACATTTCCAACAAACCCAAACTTGGAAAAATATTTCTCATCTCTCAGCTGATTTCTGGCAAAAGCTCTGACTGAGTGTTAATAAAATTGCCATGAAAAGTTTCTCAAAAATCTGTCGTTCAGAGTCGACTTAAACTGAAAAGAAAATTAACGCACACAACATAAGTGATGTGAGAAACTAGGTCGTAATCCTGACTAAAGGGTTGTAATGACCAATTATGTATGTACATATGTATGTATGTTGTCGGCATAACACTTTTCTTTAACGGCGCCTTACAGAAAATAGTCCAACGGTGTCAAATAGCAGCTCCTTGGCGGCCAATTGACATCACCATTTCAGCTAATTAAACGGCCATCAAACGTTTGATGCAATAAATAGATATTGGCATGAGATGTGTGGCAAGATGCACCATCCTTCAGCAATGTTCGGTCCCACATCGTTTACATCAATACCAAGGTTATCATGATGCGATAGGTGTCTCCATTGACCATAAGGTTTGCGCCGTTCTCTTTTTTAAATAAATATGGGCCAATCATGCCTCCGTTCCACAAGCTGTACAAAACAGTCACTTGTAGTGGATGTATTACGCTTCTATAAGACCACGTGTGGGTTTTCTGAGCCGCAAATACGGCAATATTTACTTATTAACGTACATACCAAGGTGAAAATGAGCTTCATCCGAAAAGATGATTTTTTTTCTTTGGCAAAATCGACATCATCGTGCAGTTTCTCTTTGGCACAATAAATCCCAACGTTGCTCAAGCGTAGATCGTTTCATTACGTTCAGTGGAGATAATATACTGAAATTTGTGCCAGAATAGAACGACATAAGTATTGCCAGATTCGAATTAACCGATGATTCAAATATGAACCGATAGGTGACGCACCCTGTATATGACATAATATATCAGATGCACACCATCCAGAGAAGTTATAGCGGACATTTGAACGATGTTTTATATTCCAGACAATTCCAATAACAAAACCGTTTGTTTAATTTAAATTTAAATGTGGGAAACGCGTAATGAAAGATCTGATATATGAACTTCTGCCGAAGACTTCCTCTAACATTAGCTGAAGTAGAAGGGAACTAACATTATTAAGACCTTCTATTTTTCCCACTTTATTTTAGAAATTTACAGTCATGCTCACTGTACTATGCCCTCCAATCCAATAAATTTCCCTTTGAAAATCCTATGAAATTTAATTAAATATTTCAAAATGATAAATTCTAAAATAAATAATAAATAATCAGGAAAATTATTCCCTTCGGTGATTAATGAAAAATAATGAATTGAAAATTTTAAATCATCTTGGCTCGGATGCCATGAAATAGAAAAGATGAAATAAAAGAAATTTTTAAAACAAAATCAAGTAATTGAGTGATGTCGTCTTAAAAGTCTCAAGGGATGTGGTTTCACAAAATAAAAAGGAAAATAATTTCTTCATATGCCTTAATACAACCACACACCCATACATACGCTATCATATGCCGCTTCCTGTTGGAGTTTAAACACAAATGGGGGGAAGTGTGACAGCAAAAATCTTTGCAAAATTATCTGGGGAGACATTTTGTCATGACATAAATTTTGCAATAGAAATATTAGAAATAAAAAAACAATCAATCCGTAGAGAGAAGTTAAATAAAAATTTAATTTATTTCCTAAAATCAATGACTAGAAATTCATACATACTTTGATGAGTTTTTAATAATTTTGACATTTAATTGACATTCTCTCTTTACGTTAATTTAATGAAATTTATGAAATAATTTAAATATCAAGTACATACCTGCATGTGTATATAAACACATGATTAACAACATATATTGCCTAAATTCCTGAGTAGTATGCATAGCGTTTCAAAATAGCAACAAAAAAATTCCAAATAAATGCGTTTTAATGCTTCTTTAATTTTGTTGTTTTATTATGTGCTTCAATAATAGATTTTCCCTCTCGTACACACATGTTTCGATATTAAATTCATTTTTTTTCTTCTTTCAAACAAATTATTAAAATGATAATGACACAGAAAATGTCTTGTCAATCCTGTCAGCCATAAACAACACCTGTCATCAACATATTTAAAATCATTTTAGGAACAATAAAATACAACAAAAAAAAACAATACAAATACATGCACAAATGTTTGTATATGATTATTGCTTTCTTTTGGGGTATTTTACCAACTTTCTCATACACTTTTTTCTAACCAACTTTTTGTCTTTTAGAAGTTTTCATGTGTTATTAAAGAGTTATCCATTTAGTGGTCTTAAAATCACTCGTCTAGCAAACGAAGTGTTACTTATGAAATGAAAGGTTTGATATTCACGAATAAGTATCGTTTAATAATCAAAGAATGTGTGGAAATAGTTAAAATTTACCACCATAGTGGTGATTGAAAGGTAGTCACTCAAAGATTCAAAGGATTTCAAATGTAGTCACACGATCGCCCTATTTATTGTGCGTGTAAGGAATTGACAGGATAAAAGCGTTACAAGGGTGGTATCACAGCAATGTGCGCACTGCCGTAAGTATAGTTTCTGTTAGCGACATTTTGCCAGATCATACGAATTTTTTGATTCCAATTTTATGGCTCATTATGGTGTATTTATTGCATTTAGATTTGCCCCTCCATCCACATAAATTGCAACGCCGCAGCTATCTTGACTGAATGCTAGAACAGCAGGCCTTTAATGCTAATTTTAAATAAAAAAATTTTCTTCAGCAATGATACTCATTTGTCACTTGGTGGCTTGGAGAACCCAGATGTGATATTGAAAATGTCACTATATTCGGAGAATTGTATTGTTTGACGTGTTATGGTCTGGAGATACATTCGCCCGATGACTGTGTTAGAACAGCTGAAGTCGCCGTAGTCTAGTAAGTAGTGTGTTGGCTTATTAGACGTAAAGCCAAGGTTCGAGCCCCAGGCCAGACATCACAACAAAATACAAAAAGTATTTCTTCGGGGACTTCCTCTCAGCAGATGTCTAGAAAAAACTCTGAGAGTAAATAAAATTGCCATGAAAAGTTTCTCAAAATCTGTCGTTCGGAGTCGACTTTAAACTGTTGGTCCCACCACTCATGTATTAAATTAACACACACAACAAAAGTGGTGTGAGAAACTAGGTCCATAATCCTGACTGAAGGGTTGTAATGACCAATTATGTATGTATGTATGTAAAAACTACGACCATCATTTCGAAGCACTGTGATAGTATAATAACCGACCTTTTTGGCTGACAATTGAAGATTCTGCATAGGACAATATGTAGTTTCAACAAGACGAACGGAGGAACCATACAATACAACCGTTTTTGTCTCTATTATTTGAGAAGTTTGCCGAAAGAGTAAGATCCAAATTTGGTGACGGCAATTATTTGCCAATTAAATGACAAATTTGATGGCGTTAGACTCTTTATGTAAGTCTGCATCAAAGACCGTATCTAAGTTGATACTTTTATAAATTTTAAGCATTTGAAAACCAACATACGAGTTACCACCTGAATTTTGTGAAAAAGTGACTGCAAACTAACTAAAATGGATCTACTGCTGCAACCAATATAGAGGCTGTTACTTAGATGACATGGTACTTCAAACACAAAGGCAAGATCCAAACATTGTTAAGAAAGTAAGAAGTTTTCCTCGAAATCCTAACTTGATGTGTGTTTTGTTGAACTTTTCTTTTAAAACCGCAAAAAAGGATAACCCTTTCTAATTCTTTCATTGATATCAGTCAATACAAGACTGCTCATCACTATAATTTCATCTTTTTCATTTCTTATACTCAGGCACTTTAATACATAAGAACATATATGTTACAATGTATGTATGTGTTTATAAATATTTACCAAACAAAACAAAAACAATAATAGAACTTATTCACGTGCATTCATTCGTGTAGGTGTATTAGTATTTCTTTCCAGATGTTTTCTCTCAGAGATTTTATTTTTATTTTCTATTTGAAGATGATTTTATCAATATTGCACGAGAACACAAACTCACGTGAGAGGAAATATATGAGAGTTAGAATATATGATATAAATAATGGAGAGAAAGAGAGAGAGAGTGAAATTCCCAAAATAACAGGATTTGCAATTAACGGTAGAAACAGATAAATTACAAACTGAAACAATAATACACGGTTGTAAGCAAAAGTACTACAAGAAAAATAGTTCGGAACGAAAAGCTCTAAACAACATATCCTTTACAAAGGGAAATTTCCGTTAGAAAGCATTATAAAGGAAATAAAATAAAAACCCCAAGAAAAACGGAAACTGACCAAAATTGTTTTAACAAAAATTGTAGTTTAACAAAATTCTGTCGTTTGGAGTCGACTTTAAACTATAGATCCTGCCACTCATGTATAAAATTAAAACACACAACATAAATGATATTAGATGCTAGGTCGTAATTCTTACTGAAGGGCTGTAATGACCAATTATGTATGCATGTATTTAAACAGTAAAATAAAACGTAAAATTCGGGCAAAAAAAAATTAGAATTTTTCTTTCTATATCACAAATTGGCCTTCAAACCCTCCATGTAGAATATGGTCTCGAATTAAGACCACCGTAGTCCAATAGATGGTACATTGGCTTATAACATGAAAACTCGTGATTAAAACCCCAGCTCACACATTTTGAACAAAACGAAATATGAAGAAATGTTTCTTTCGGCAACTTCTTCAACCGCAGTCTTCTAGCAAAAACTGTGAAAAAAATTGCCATGAAAAATTTCTCAAGCAGTCCTTCGGAGTCGTTGTTAAACTGTCATGGATAAAATTAACAAACACCACATGGATGGTGTAAGAAACTGGGTTGTAATCCTGACTAAGTGAGTTATTTTGCTTTCTAATGAAATATAGTTCTTACAGATTATTCTCCATTTTAACTATGGAATTTACTTGTGAGTTTTCTGGCATAATTTGAATCATTTTAACAGATTCGAATATCGAATATCATTAAAAAAAAATACCTAGATTTGAATAATACCTCAGTTCCTTTGGGGACTATTACCGGAGTGTTCATCGTTAAGAAAAATTATTATTTTCATTGAAAACATTCCGGAAAATTAGTTTCCTGTAAAACTATTGCACTATTCCTTATCGTTTTATAGCACTGTAAACATCAGTTCTTTAGGTCTCTAGCATTATAAATACCAAAACCCAAAGCCTCTAGTAAAATTTATTCAAAACCACTGGTTTCACATAAGCGTCCCCTAGAGACGTGATATTTGAATTTAACATTGAAATCTAAAGCTTTTACTCATACTACCAACTAAATACAACACTGTAGTTGATAATAACGGTAATCTGTACATACAACACTGTTTATTATAAATAAAGTAACGCACCGTTTTTAAAATATCAAAAAATTACCCTTCAGGCGCATGTTCTTAAACTTTCACTAACACTCTCTTCAAACTGAATTCGCCGTCACCCATAGTAATATAAACAATAAAATCCTGAAGGAAAAAACAACAAAGCGAATAATTTAACTGAGAGTAATTGGGTTCGTATAAAATCATAATATCTAGAGAGATAGGGAGAGAGAAAGTTTCTCTAGCAACCCGTAGAGGGAAACTAAACAAAGTTCAATAGAACTTCAAAATGGAAATTCTTAAATGCAACACAAGCAAGGCAAAGGCTAACACAGTTAGCTTATAACAGTTATTCAAAGGATAGCGGCGAAAACGGTTGTGTTGGCAAAGCATACAAATGAAAAAATAAAAAAAAATTAACTTTCACGGAAAAAATTTAAGAAATTCAAAAAATTTGTGTGACAAATAAAAATAAAAACAAAAAAAATAAAAACACAATAAATTAAGAAATGAATATAAAAAAATAAATAAATAAATATAGATTTAAAACAAACTTAATTTATTAAATTAAATAAAAATAATAAAAAAATAAAAAAACAAAATAAAACTGTGAATAAATACGATTTTAAATATTTAAAGTGTAGCAAATAATACATATGTTTCTGAAGACACATACATAAATACCCTGTAAAATGTAATATTTAAAGTATATTGTGTTTGAATTTTGTTTTTTTTTTTAACAAAAAAATTATTTATTTTTAAATCAATATTTAAAATAAAAACAAAAAAAAATTTGTTGTTAGAATTCAAAATTCTCACACATTCCACCATTTAAATCGTTACTCTCTCTGTTTCTCTCTCTCTGTCTTTTACACACAAACACACACATTGAAACTTGGTCCTATTGCTATACATTTATGCCTTCTTCTAACTACAACAACAACAACAACAACAACTGTTTAAATAGAACTCGTGCATTTATTCTTCCTCATAGCTATATACATTCAGTTGTTGTCTGTGTCAATGATGTCGCACAGTGGTATACTTAACTAAAAAAATATAAAACAAATTTTAAATTGCTTGTTAAAGAACATTTTAATCATTTTGATTAATTATTTTAGAAAAGTTATTTGTTAAAAGTCTGTTTTTTTTAGTGATAAAAATTAAGAAAAAAAAATTAACTCACTTATGAAATTTACTTCTCACACAATGCAGCTTTTTTGAAAGCTAAAATCTGAGTAAATAAAATATGTAACAATTTTTGTTTAAATAGTACTTTAAACCTAGTCCCTTAACACATTATAAAAGTAATACTTTAAAATAGGCTTAATTTGTTAAAATCTGACAGGGATCTTTCTTTTCATTGTAACAACAAATTTATTCAAGAAAGTACTTTATAGTGGCTGTCATTATTTAGTCCTTTCATTTAAGTATTAATTTCTGTTTCTATTATCATTTTTTTATATTAAATCGAAATATACGCATACATGCACCAAAAACCTAATAAGTCAGTAACTAATTTTGTTAATATTTCTTAATTTTTATTTAAAAGTTCTGTTTTAACATTTTAATCCATACGTATATACATAATTGGTCATTACAACCCTTCAGTCAGAATAATGTTCCAACTTCTCACACCACTTATGTTGTGTATGTTAATTTTATCCATAAATGGTGGGACGCTACAGTATAAAGTCAACTCCGAACGACAGATTTTTTGACAAACTTTTATGCACATTTTATTTACTCTCAGAGTTTTTGCCAGAAATCTCTTGAGCGATAGTTACTGAGGAAATTTTTTTCCATACTTTGCCTCCTTTCTGTTCCATGTCTGACCTCGTGTGAAATATCATCGCAACATAACATTGCCCAAATGTCGCCCAAAGCTTCTCCGGGTAGAACGCAGTCGAAATAGCAAATTTTCCATAATTCTGGGACCTAAAGTAGCCTGGATTTGAACAAAAACGTAGGTTATTGGTTGGCTTTAAAGATCGCCATGGTTTTTGCTTATTCGAAGACATCTGCTACTTGAGAAACGCTCACAAGGAAGTGTACAATTCCGTTGACCAGTTCACATCACTTCCTCGTGATACCCTCAATCGTGTTGAATATCCAATGTGAAATGAGATATGGTGCACGTAGCGTAGTCCAGCTGTAAAACATGGAATTAATGTCCAATCATTGTCCTATAATGCTCACCGTTGACAGTAATGACTTGGCCAAAGTCGTTGCGAAAGTATAATGTTCGAACGACATAGCCAGTTCAAAATCCACGCCGAACATAATTTGTTCGGCCTTTATTGGAGACTACTGAGCCTCATATGGATTAGTATCGTCTCAAATTCAACAATTTTGTTTGTTCGCGTATCTATTCATGAAAAAATAGGGCTCTCCACTGAAGATGATTTTTGGATGGTGTTTAGTGTCAGTTGCTAACAGCTCCAGAGACCATTCAGCGAACATACTACATTATCTATGACCTTTCACCTTCTGTTCTTGGGTCAGTTAAATTATATACGTGTGCACAACTTAGTTGACGGATGTATCTTCAATAAGATGGCCGTTATTTGCTGTGAAAATAAGTCTTTGTTGGAAAATACGATACTAAAAAGTTTCTATATCAATTGAATCCAAGTGTTAAACATATGTAATTCGAATGGAGCAACATATCTGGGCTATGAGATAGCAGGGGCAACATTTCACCTTCACTGCTTTCAAAGGAATTATTTAACTGCTCTTACTACATGTTAATGTGATCTGCTACGATTAAATATTGTTGACTGATATCTGTCAAAAGAATAGATATTCTGTGATCATTAAATTGAATTTTGAAGACTTATAATATATTTAAACCATCTTGTCCCATCAAAAATATAGCAAAAACATGTTGTCATGGACATTCGGCTTTAGCGTGCATTAGTGGGATGAAAATATGATTTAATTGTCTTCGAAATTTAAAAGATACGGAATACCCTTACTTTTGGCTGAAGTCAACTGCTGCAAGTATTCGAAAATTACTGCTTGAGTGGCTCTTAATAGTCTTTTTAGTTCTTATTGAGGCTGTCAAAAATTTTAGAGGATTCCATAAGCACTTACTATTGTCTTTGTTTTTTGAGTTGCCTGGGTGGTCTGTGTTAGAATTATCATGTCGGAACAAAAATTAAGCCTTTCCAATGAGTTGATGAAATAAAATTTAATAATTTGGATTAGATTAGATTATTTCGTTTGTGTTTACCCTACAAAATGTCAAATAAGTTATTAAAGACACGTCATTTGTTGAGAATAAAGCAATAAAACTTGCTTTAAAAAGTCAATGAATTATACTTACTTAAACGGAGGTAGATGAAAGGGGAATTAATTATCGCCTTATCTATGTCTCTTGGATATAAGTTTGTTTAAATATCAACAAATATTAGATCAATAAACTTCCTATAAATGGAATAAATTCTCATATAAATGACTATAATCATGTCGCATAAGTCATGCATGACCTTTTTCTTTCCGGCTACTGTATAAAAAAAATCGTTAAATTTCTATAAAAGCATACACTATTGGCGTACATTTTATATTTCCACGTTTTTATGCCAGTCAACCACTGTGTATGTGTGTGTTTTGTTTTACGAGTGTATTTAATTGGGAGAAATTTTAACAAGCAGAGAGCAATGGCATGAGCCACAGTGTGTGGTAGTAGAGAATCAATGTGTGTCAGAAGGAAAATAAAGCAAAACACACACACAGCAATAATAATAATAATAACAACAGAAGTAGTAGCAACAGCAACGACAACAGCAACAACAAAGACCAACGGCATTAAATTCTGTTGCGGCCATTACCATCAACTGAAGCTTTTGGTTGGGTTTACTTGTTTATGTTTGTTTGTGTTTTTTGAGGCATGGGTTTTACGAGCATGCATGTTTATGAATGACGAGAGTATGTTTTGATTATGCGTTGGTATTTGTGTTATGTGAAGTTCAGTGTTAATAACGAATTTAATTGCTTTCGATTTTTTCCAATAATAGAATAGAAAATCATGTAAAAAGAAAAACGAAATAAAAAAGAAAAACAAGTAAAATAATCGTAAAAAACAACAACAACAACAATAGAAGTTAAAAAGAAGTAAAAAGAAATGAAAAGAAAAGAAAAATAGACACACACGTGCTATACGAAGAAGTTAAAAAAAAACAAATGAAAATAAAACAACAATAAAACAAAACATTGTGAAAATTAATTGAAATAAATTACAACAAAAATATACATACACGTGTACATAAACTATATGTATGTATGTATGTGTATCGTATTAAAAGAAAGTATTTATAAAAAGAAAATGAAAAACTAAAAAAAAATTAAATGGAATGTAAAAATAAACGCGACAAACACGCAAATTTAACTTTTCTTCAAGGAATTGTTAATACTTAAGAAAATAAGAAAAAAGTAACGTTAAATAACGGCTCAAAAAATACCTTTTTCCACTCTTCCTTATTTACAAAAATTAACAACAAAAACGAAGTGAACATTTTTTTGATGAGTTTACGCAAACAAGAACAAATTTGAAAGCAACGTGTTTATTTAAATTATAAACAGAGAATCTTAAAAGTAAAGCAGCACAAAGTGGAAGAAAGTAGAGCAAGAGTGAGAGAGCGGAGCATCAAAGAGTAAATGAGAACATCACAACAGCATTAAACCAAGTAAGTGAGTAGAAAAACAAAAAAACCAAAATCAATACAAGAAAATGTCTAGAATTTAAAGGCAAAAAAAATGTCATGAAAACCATTCAAATTAATGATTTGCCTCCTAGAAGAAAGCAAAAGTCTTTAGCCTTGTTGTCATTATTTTCATCGTTGCTAAGTATGAAGTTTTTTTTTGTTCGTTTTTGCCTCGCAGCAATTTATTAAAAATATTGGTTGATACAATAATATGATTTTGATAATTCATTAAAAAAAAAAACTGAAATAAATTACAAGATTATGAGATTAAGAAATTTGATGTATATTTGTGTGCTTATTTATTGCAATTCATCCTCCAAATACACAACAAGAATGATAATTTAGATAGAAAAAGAGGCACAAAATAAAATGAAAAGGTTTTAAATCTTTTCTGTTTAAGGCAGCTTAAGTTTGTTTCTTGAATGTAAAATCCAGTGCAAGGTGCTGCCGAAATGGTATCACCATGTTCTGCTAACCATTCGACCAGCCAAGGATTTAATTAGGTTTTCCAAAAAAAGGCCTATAACGGCTTTCAATGATTGAAGAATTGCTGATTTGTCGGCATAACACAATGACTTAATATAGTCCCATAAAATGTTATCCAAACACGTTAAATCGCCAATGGACAGACGGAACCACGTCTGAAACCAGAGTTGCCATCAAATTGATTTTAAGCGATTGTTAAGCTTGCCATCTTTTTGAAACTAAATGTCGTTAATGTTTAGCTCATTAATTTTTAGATACAAAAATTCAATCAGCATTGCTTCATAGTGTTTGCCATTCAAGGAAAAGGCAGATTCTTGTTCATTTCGGCCGATGATGAAGTCACCGTTTATAGACAAGATACTCGATCTTACATGAGTAAAACGCAATATTTTGACAACTCAAAATATTGAAAGACAAAGAATGGAGCTAAGACAGTTTGAAAAACACTCAGTTTTCCTATAGAAAATATGATTTTTACTCCTTTATGGTGAGCCTACAATAAGCCGACTTAATAGCCTAGGACGTTTAGGCCTAATAATATTTCTTTTGCAACTTCCTTTCAGATTTCTGGAAAAATCTGTCGTTTTTAACCTGTAGGTCCCGCCACTCATAAATAAAATTAACACACACAACATACGTGGTGTGATAATCTAGGTTGTAATCCTGTGTAAGGGGTTGCAATGTACAAGTATGTATGCATAGGATTAGAACTGAAACTTTTAAAATGTCCGGTCAAACTCAGACTGTTTAAGCATAGTCTGATGGACGTTTCAAATTTCTCCCCACTATAATCACCTGGAATAAGTTTATATTCAGTCAAACTCGTCTGATTTAGAAAGAGTTTGTCAATATTGATTTGAATGCATAAAAGCATTCAGTGATTTTACCCGTAGAATCGATATGTAACAGTTTTTATATATTTTGTAGCCACTGTTATACTAATGTAAGTGCAACTTGGTTCGAATTAAGCACATAAGAGCCCAACATTCCGTATTCGATAACTAGATCTCGAATCTTCAGTCAAAACACAATTGCAAAGTCATGTATATCGAGAATCGAATTAGGATTACCTAACAGTGTACGTACGATTTTTAAATCTCTGAAATGCATTACGAGGCACTTTCATAAAAAGCTTTGCCGCTGAACAAGCAATTATCCTGCATCACATATTGGGTTTGTCGGCATAAAACTTTTCTTGAACGGCGCCTCATAGAAAATAGTCCAACATTGTTAGATCGCTGCTTCTTGCCGACCAGTTGACAGCACTATTTCCTCTAATAAAACGGCCATCGAACGTAAGATGCAATAAATCGATTGTGGCATGAGATGTGTGGCAATTTGGACCATTCTGTTGAAACCAAACAGCGTTCACATCAATACCATGAAGAGCGAGTGCAAAAAAATCGATTATCATGGTGCGATACGTGTCTCCATTGACTGTAATGGTTGCGTAATGGTTTAATTTTCAAAGAAATATGGGCCAATGATGCCTCCGCTCCATAAGCCAAACCAAACAGTCACTTGTAATGTTTGCATTGGCTTCTGTAAGACCACGTGTGGTTTTTCTGAGCCCCAAATACGGCAATTTTGTTTATTAAGGTAGCCACCATAATGAAAATGAGCTTCATCCGAAAAATCGACATTACCGTGCAGTTTTTCTTTGTCCCAATAAATCCCAACGTTGCTCAGGCTTAAATCGGCTCATTACGTTCAAGGGAGATAATATACTGAATTTTGTGATGGAATAAAATGATAGAAGTATTGCCAGATTCGAAATAACCGATGATTCAAATTGAAATCAATAGATTGACCAACCGATAGGACAGAACTAACAGAGACTTCAAACCATTTATAATAGGGTGGGTAGTAAAGTCTCTGTACAGTGACAAATTTATTTGTTTGTAGTTTTCTCCAAGTTTTCTTCCGAATAACGACAGTGTACGAGTTTATCCACAGCGTTTTTCTTGGCAAAAAACCTTAAGTCTTACAGTAATCTGGCCGTGATATATAAATTCACTTAGTATTACTCTGTTGAAGGACATTGCTTGTATATTTGTAACGTTTATTTGTAACTTTTCATCTCTTGGCTAAGGCTTATAAAATAAGAAGCGGATAATACATCGCTGGTTAACTGGGGCGATAAAGAACAACCATGTTTCACGCCGTCGATTCTAATCCATTCCTAGCTGATCGTTCGTTTATGGCAGATTCTATTCGATAGATTGGGCTGCAAACTGTCATCTATCATGTTAGTATTCTGGCTAAAGGCAGTCAGCTCTAGTACCACTATATGCTGCAGTATACCAAACCTTCATACATAATTGGTCATAACAAACCTTTAGTCAGGATTACAACCTAGTTTCCTACACCACTTATGTTATGTGCGTTAATTTTTATACATGAGTGGCGGGACCTACAGTTTAAAGTCGATTCCGAACGCCAGTTTTTTGAGAAACTTTTCATGGCAATTTTATTTACTCTCAGAGTTTTTGCCAGAAATCTGCTGAGAGAAAGTCACCGAAGAAATTTTTTGTTATATTTCGTTTAGTTGGACATGGCTGACCTGAGGATTGAACCGAGTCCTCACATCTAATAAGCCAACAAACACACTACCTACTAGACCACGGCGACTTCATAGCAAACCTTCACTCATCTGAATTCGAACCGATAAACGAAACAAATACAAGAGAAAACAATGGGAATAAGATGACCCAAGCATTTCTAGTGTCTTTCAGAATTTGAAATATTTATGCTACAGCTTTCTTTTTGGATTTTAAATTCTTTAAACAAAAATAAACAAGAAAAATTATTCACTTCAAACAAACATATTACATTTGCATGTGTCCTTATCGAATTTGTTGTGTCATAAAAATTGATTTGTTGGCATTAAAATTGTTTAACGAAAATGAAGAGAAACGAAAGAAAAAGAAAACTCATAAAAATCTGAATTACAACTTAATCCATAAAGATACCTACGCATACATATATAAACGCATGCAAAGACAAATGTTTCCGGTGGCTCCTTTAAGGATACGCAAATAAATTAAACACATGCAGATGAAATAACATCACGATTTGAAGTCCTTTTTATTTATTTTGTTCGTACTTATTTACGAGTATTTCTCCAAAGGGGCGGCGGAGAAAAGGAAATCCTTGATGTAATGAAGAAGTATCATAAAAATTTAAAATATTTCCGTTCAGCTACTATGGTGGCATTTGCATAAAAATAATAACAACAACAACAACAATAAAACATATTCGAATACTAGCAACATAAGTAAGCATAAGTAAAGTGTGTCTGTCCTTTATTTATTTTCATTTTTTAAAGATAAAACGCGGAAATATTAAGATTGGCAAGAGAGAGAGAGAGAGAGAGAGAGAGAGGGAGATAGAATAATTCAAATCCAAATTCAAATTCATTCATTGTCATGGAAAGAGAGTGCCTCTGAGCTAAGAGAAATGATGGAATGGATGGAATAAATATGTGCAGCTTGTTTTGTTCTCATAATTGAATTGGAATGATTGAAGAGATTTTATTGAAAAAGAATTCTTTTTTAAACTGCTTTCGGATTTGCTTACTTCGTAATTACAATCACAAAGAATGTTAATCGGATGTAAATTTTAAAAAGTCTCAGTTTCTCGCTTTAAAGACTAATTTTAGTGAAATTTAAAACATAAAATTTATTAAACTTGACCTACAAATGTGTATTTGACCTTCATTACTTTCATGGTTCGTAAATTAAGACGCTCTAATAAAATATTTTTTTTCTGGCTGTCTATGCCACATCAAGCTATTGCCGTAGATGTTCCATAATTTGAAATGATTTATGATACTTTGTACGTGATGGAATCCAGAATATGTTTTCACAACAAATACAGTGTGAGACAAAATTTCAAAATGTGCTTGACAACATGGGTCATAAGTTAAAAACATTTAGAAGGTCTTTAAAGCAATTTTTTTAGTGATACTTTAAAGTTATGACCAATTCTCTAATGATGGGTTACCAGCAAGAGAAAATTAATTCATTTACTGTGATACAACCTCCCTAATACAACACGTATGTATATTTTTCAGTACTTATGATAAATTCTAACAGACTTGACATTCACAAATTCAAATTGCATTCTCTTTCGCTCAGCTTCTTAATTACTTACTTATTTAATTTTGTCAATACAACCCTTTAGTTAGGATTACAACCTAGCTTCTTACAGCACCCATGTTGTGTGTGTTAATTTTATCCATGAGTGTTAATGTCGCTTCCGAAAGACATAGTTTTTGAGAAACTGTTCATTGCAATTTCTTGTTTACAGTCAGAGATTTTGCTAGAAGACTGCTGAAGGGAAATTGTCAAAAGAATTCTTTGTTCATATTCGGTGTTATGCAAGATGTCTAGGCTGGGGTTTGATTCGCGGCCTCACGTCTAATAAGACAATACAACTACCTACTAGACTACTGCAACTTCGAATGGCGGGACCTGCAGTTTAACCTCAACTCCAAACGAAAGTTTTGTGAACATTTTCTTGGTGAACTGTAACATTTTTCTTCCTCACTGTAAATCATAATTTCATCAGAAGCAAACAAGTGCCATAAAAACTTTATTGTTTTTAATAAAACGGCTTTCATTAAACACCAAAATGAGCTGTTAAACTTAAACTTTTACTTCCATTTTGTTTATTAACAACGGTTGGGGAGAAATAATCATTATTTCGCACATGATTTATGGTGTTCAGTCCCGATTCACAAGCAAAATAAAACAAAAAATTTGCCTTCAAAAGTCATTTACTTTAATTTCGTCTTAAAATACCTTAGTTTTATTAAACTAAACTTTTGCCATTACATTGTTATCTTAAAGGTTAATTCTTGATCTGCTTTTTAATTGCGGCACTCTAGCAGCTGAAGAATAAAATTCCATTGCACTGAGAGGGATTTTTCTTTTCATATACTTTACGAAAAAAAATTTAAGATGTTCACCTTAAATCTGCAACTAAAAGCCCTGATGATGGAGCTTTACAACGCTGTCAATAATTTTTACGTTTACAAAATATACTTGGTTTCCATTAGGCATCTGTCTTGGCAAAGGAGGGCGTAATATTTAGGAATCAAAACCTGAAAAAATCCTGTGCTGATCCCAAACTGGGATAGAAACTACATGAGTGTTCTGTTTTCCTTAGCAAGCCCTGCACCAGTTTATCTGGGCAGAGAGCATCTGAAATGTCTAGTTTTCCATAACTATGGCGCATAAATCAGACTGAATTTGATCAAATGGCATAATTTACGTTGGCTTTGAGTACCTCTGTTGTTTGTGGCTTATTCGGATACACCTGCGATTTAACCCAGATATGCCGACGGGCATACTAGTGCAACAATCTTCGTAGTTTTTAAAAATAGAGCTATTCTGACAGATTATATTACAAAACTGAAGAAAAAATAAACAAAAATATTTTATATATTTTATTTTTTGTTGACCGTTATGTTCTGCAGCACAACATTAAGTAGATTTAAATATTTAAAGCACAGTAAATGCAGAAACCTGAACTTAACAGGTGTACTACATGTAGTACGGTCGGCATATCTGGGTTAAGGAAATCACAATGATCACGAGCTGTGTGGCCGTCCTATTCAAACCACATGATGTCGGTGTACAGATCATCCAAATCAGGCTAAAAAAGTCTGTTATTGTCGACCTATGATGCTCGCCTATGACAGCGATGTTCTGAAGAAACAATGCCTTTTGCGGGATATACATATTAAGATCTTTAGGATCTCTCGTCCAAATTTTAAAATTTCGTTTGCGATGCTCTCAAGAAACAATGCCTTTTTCAAGATGCATTACGACCTCTCGGATCCCTTATTCAAATTCGAAAATTCTGTTTGTCTCCGTATCCATTACTCCAGAAATAGGCCTCATCACTGAAAATGATTTCTTTTTCAAGCGTGCATCAAAAGAACATAAACGCAATCTTATGTTATAATCGTCCACAGTGATTTGACAAAACGGACTGAAGAAATGACAACTATTTTGACACATTTAGCTAACAATTGTCAAATTTCGGAAGACCCTGTTGGCAGACCCTATATAAGTAAATTTTTTTCACGGGACTTCTTTGCATTTGAGGTTTCTTGATGATTAATGACATTAAACGCTCAGTCTTAGACCAAGATATAATGGTGATCTCAACGCTGGTGATTGCTCTGTGACTACGCTTAGTCTGTTCGTTTTTGCCTAAATACTGCCTGTACTTGGCAAGTGCCTAGTGACACATACATACATACAGGATTACGACCTAGCTTCTAACGCCACTTATGTTGAGTGTGTTAATTTTATACATAAGTGGCGGGACCTACAGTGTGATGTCGATACCGAACGACAGAGTTTTTGAGAAACCTTTCATGGCAAATTTCTTATTTACTCTCAGAGTTTTTGCCAGAAATCTGCTGAGAGGAAGTTGCCGTAGAAATAGTTGCAGTCGTTTTGTTGGAGATGTCTGATCTGGGGTTTGAACCGTGGCTACACGCCTAATAAGCCAACGCACTACTTACTGGACTACGGCGAGAATGCGTTTAATTTCTGAAGAATGATATCTCGGCCTCTCATAATTTTTTTTGAAAAAGTGAGAATTTTTTTTAATTCTTCGACTAGTTGGTTCATTTTCCAACAGTCATGAATTCCTGACAACAGTCATGATTAGCGATCTGCGATCTTACATTCACGAGGTCGGGGGATATGCTGTCAATACCGGTGACTTGTCAATTTTCTTATCGAGCCCTCAATCTCCTCCAAGATGGGTGTGTCAATAGAAAAAATCCTGTATTTGAATGTCCTGTATGCAGCACAAATCCTTAAATCAAAGGTCCCAATTTATTCAGTTTGAATTATGAGGAGTAGGCTCCAAATTGTTTATAGTATTTTACAAATACACATACATACACATATAATTGCTCATTACAACCGGCATTACGACCTACTTTCTCATACCACTTATGTTGTGTGTGTTAATTTTGTCCATAAGTGGCAGAACCAACAGCTTAAAGTCGACTCTGAACGACAGATTTTTGAGCAAGTTTTCATGGCAATTTGATTTCCCTTCAGAGTTTTTTGTAAGAAGTCTGCTGAGAGGATATCACCGAAGAAATGACTATTCGTATTTCTTTTTTGATCTGTAGTTCGAACCTAAGCCTCATGTCTTACTTACTAGATTATTCACTTTTATTTTAAGGGTTTAATTAAATAAATTTATTTTAACATCCTAACTGCACAACAATTGAAAAAATTAAATCTTTCGTAAATTTGTTAGCATTTCTCGAATGCCTTCAATTCATTACAATTTTTAAAAAGAATTTTCATGGAATACTTTGCTTACAAATCCTGTCCTCAATTCAATTTAATTAATTCCACATTATCCCCGTTTCCAAGTAATATTTATGGTTGTCGATTATTAATATTAAAGGGACATAAATTTCAAATTTTCTATCAACTCCTGGGTACAATACTTCTATTGTACGAGTATAACGTTAAAGCTTACTTTGTAGGCAGCGTTTTAATATCGTATTTTTCAATTTGAATTACATTTTACAACACAACATATAAACAAACTAAGCCCAGATTTTACCATTCTGAGAGAAAAAAATCTCTACTCTTTTTTGCTGTAAATAAACAAACAAAAAAGGAATAAAAATCACTGTGGAAATCAGTAAAAAGCAAATGTCATGGCTTCTCCTTCCATTCAAAAATTATTGAATAAAAACCAAAGCTGCCTAATACCACATATTTTTCTCGATTCGTTAGGCTTCTGGTGCCTATTCCCAGCCACTGGAACCCGCTGTGCCAAGTTAATAGAACAATGGAAACGAAACAATAGCGCTGAAGCGAAACAGTGTCAACACCAGCCATACGGAAGGAAATCTTTGCATTAAATATTAACAGAGAGAGTGAGAGAGAATAAAACAATAAAAATATTATAAAATGAGAAAAAAATGTACGAAAATACAGTGAAGACGAAAACCATAAAAACAATTATTGGCCTTGACAAGAAAAAATCACAAAAAATCAATTTTAAACGGCATTGTCTTTAGAAAGCCTGCAGGTTTAGCATTTTCTTTATTAAAGTTTTTCTCTTTTATGGGTTTTAAATAACTACAGGATTTTCCTTTAAAGCAATTTTAACAGTAATTCTTTAAAGTAATTGTCCTTGTTAGGCTATGCCAAGAAAATAGATCAAGAACAAGGAGTATAAGCTCACATTTAAACATCAATTTCGAGCCATGCAGACTAGCTGCAACTGTAACGATATGCAGACGAATAAGTTGGTCTCAAGATAAATAATTTTAAAACCTAGGCCATGAAATACCAATAACTTCACATTGTAGCAGCAGCATATTAAAATCGTTTGGTATTGTTCTAGCTGGTAAGCATTATTACAGCAAACGCAGCTTGGGAAAGCCGTTAAGGCTAGACAAACTAGAATTCCCAAAAAATCAGGGAATGCAAGATCCAGGAGATAACAGATCGTTTCCAATAAAAGCCTGAAATGAATCCAACAATTTTCAGCACAAATCGAGCTGAGCCGAATTGACATCGAGCAGCACTAGACTGGATCTCCTCCCTGGAGCTCTTATTGAAGGAGACACACAAGCCACTTCTGGAAATAGAGGCAAAGAAAATAGTAAATTATGAAATCAAATAAAGCCACTAAAAGAGCCCCATGTTTCTACCAAAAGGAAGATATAATGTTGGTACTAAAGGGTGGGCCATTGAAATGCTTAAAATTTAGCCAAATTTATTTTTTTTTGTCGTAAAGTACAATTACTCCATTTAGAAATGGAATATTATTTCATTCATATGGTTACAGCGGCTGGCCTTACAGTACCTCATTCGATCGAATCAATTTTCGTGCACTTTTTCGAGTGCATGGGGTTGTATCTCGATAAGGACATCGCGAATGTTGGCTTTCAAATACTCAATTGTCTCTGGTTTGTCGGCATAACACTTTTCTTTAACGGCGCCCCACAGAAAAGAGTCAAATGGTATCAAATAGCAGCTTCTTGGCGGCCAATTGACATCACCATTTCGAGTAAGTAAACGACCATCAAACGTTTGACGCAATAAAATGATTGTGGCATTAGATGTGTGGCAAGTTGCACCAACCTGTTGAAAGCAAACATCGTTGACATCAATACCATGAAGAGCGGGTGCAAAAAATTGGTTATCATGCTGCGATAGATGTCTCCATTGACCGCAATGGTTGCGCCGTCCTCATTTTCAAAAAAATAGGGCCAATTATGCCTCCGCTCCACAAGCCGCACCAAACAGTCACTCGTAATGGGTGCATTGGCTTCTGTGAAATCGCGTGAGGGTACCCACCAATAGTGATTTTTTATCAAATCATCGTTGTTTCTCGTTGGCCTAACGCAACGTTGTTCTAATGCAAATCGATTCATTACGTTTAGTGGAGATAATATACTGAATTTTGTTGCTGAATCGGATGACGTAAGTATTGCCAGATAGTGTCGATGGTTAAAATTTAAACCGATAGATGCCCCAGCCTATAACAGCTAATTTTGAACGAATGTTTAGTATGGTCTGACATAGGAGAAATCTAATTACCCAATTGAGTATAGCAAATAATGCCTTGTTCATTGAAACTTACTGAAACGTCTGCTTTTTCAGTTGACTGTCTGCTTAGCCTGTCTGCCAGTCTACAGTATTTGCAGGTTATTCGTTAATACAGACAAATATTGCCCACACAGATCTCTTAAAGATTTAAAGTGCTTTCATAAATCTGTATGGCATTGCTATGTTATCCATGGTGTTATTCTCCAGAAAGGTTTGAATTCTAAAATACCCCTTAGATGAGGATAGTTAGAAGCCACTGGGGATGGGTAAACTAAAAGCATTTTGTTATGAAAAGTCTCAATTCCGTTTTGCAGAATTGACACCTGATGGCATTTCAAAGATAGGGCCTGCGTATCAAAGCCTGATACGCACATCATGTTATCCAACAGTTCGATTAATTTTACTGAAACAAATTGGAAACCAACTACTTCATACATACATACATACATACATATGTATGTAGTCAGTCATTACTATCATTCAATCAGGATTACGACTTAGTTTGTCACACAACTTATGTTATGTGTTAATTTTATACATGAGTGGTAGAACCTATAGTTTAAAGTCGACTCTGAACGACAGATTTTTGAGAAACTTTTCATGACAATATTATTTACTTTGAAAATTTTTGCCTGAAATCTGTTGGGAGTAAGTCGCCGCTGACCAACTACTTCCACGAACTAAATTTTAATAACAAAAATATTTAGAAAACAAGTCAAGACTGTTTTCATTGACTCTCCTTCTATATGTGAAGGCTTCTCTTGAAGTTAGTTACGAATGGTAAAAAAAAAAGGAAAAATATTCCTAAGAAAGGCAATATTTCAAAGAAACTGTGGGATAAATTTTCTTTGTGAAATGAAATTGAATTCAAAATTAAATTAGTTTTTCACGAGTTCTTTGGTAAACAACTTCAATAAAAGCTGTGTGTGACTACAAACAAAATTAAAAAACCTTTCGATTGGCCCTTTAAGAGCCAAAAACTTACAATAACTTGAGTATGTAGTTGTATTACTTAAGTGGGATAATTTATAGTCATGCTTCATGTCGACTGACTTTCTGTTTTTGGTGTTTAATTCTTTTTTTTTTCTCTAAAATCCCCTTAGCGTTCTAATGCCAACAAAATCCTAAGTGGCCTTCAATTACTAATTTTGCTAATATAATTACTAACACATATACATATATACGTACAGATACATTTATAATTTCTAAATAAAAATGTTTTATTTTTTTTTTTTGCTAAGTTTGCCAGAAAAAAAAAATAAAAAATTAACAAAAGTCTCTTGGGTTTTCAAAAGTTTTAATTCAGGGTCATTTACATACTTTATGTCTGCTAAAAACCAAATGAAATTTCTCCTCCTCCCTCCATGCCAGCAAGTGCTCTCATTTTTAATTTAATTGTTACGAAGACAAAAAAACTGATTGCAAAACAAAATATTTATTTTTGCTGGCTTAACAAAAGAAATCTGAGTGTAATTAAGTCACGATTACATAAATTTAAAACACAAACACACACACAGGCACACATACTTACTTGTTTATACAATTACGCCTACACCTACACATATACGCCTGCATTACATTAAAATTCTAAACGTTAGTCGGTATACACTTATGATTTAAAAGGGTTGCCTTTAATGCCTCATAAAATTACTCGCTTACGTGTTTGTATTGTTTTATAAAAAAAAATATGTAGACAAACAGAGAGAGAGAGAAAGAGAGTGAGTGCCTCTAAAAAAAGAATATCCCCATGTGGACTTCATGCACACGCAAACATTCTATCAATCTGATAGACATTCACGTGTCAATCAAAATTTTTTACTCAAAATGAGCAGAAAATTTAAACAATTTTTGCTCCTACGTGTCTCTCTGTGGCGTCCGGGGGTATGTTAAATGTTCGTGTTAAATTTAGATTTTTATAGGCCTATTATTGTTGTTGTTACATTATTTTATGGGCTATGTGCGTGTGTGTGTGTGTGCGTTTATGTATTATTTATTTACGTAAATAAGTGTGTTTATATAAAAAATTAGCTGTATGGGTAAACCAAAAGGCATAAATATTCAAATGCACGCATGAATAAAGTCTCTTACACTCTACTTTGTTTATTTAATCAATCTGCCATTTGCTCTCCCCGTTACTCTATATCCCTCAAACACTTTTTAAAGGTGAGTAATACAATACAAATACTCCTGCCTGTAATGACAAATGACATTTATAGGCTTCAGTTGAGTTTCTTCTATTTCTTCTTTTTACTAATACATGCAAAATATCATGTGTGTGTGTGTTGTTCTCATGGAAATGAAAGAAAGAAAGAGAGAGAATGTAAGTTTACATTTATTGCATTTGGTAAGGAGGATGTTTCTATGCATAAAAAAAAATTAATTCCCCGTGGTAATATTTTCAAAACATTAATCTTTGGCTGGCAGCCAAAGGTTGAAAATGTAAAATTTGATTAACTGAGAGAGGAATATGAAAAGATTTTCTATTCCAATTTGCCTCTAAGGCTTTATGAAGGAATTAATATTAGCAACATCAAAAGAAGTCGACGTAGTCTAGTAAGTAGTGCATTGGCTTAATAAACGTGAGGCAATGGTTCAAACCCCAGGTCATATTTCAATATTTCTTCGGTGATTTCCTCTCAGCACATTTCTGGCAAAAAATCTGAGAGTAAATAAAATTGTTTTGAAAAAGTTTCCCTAAAATCTGTCGTTCGGAGTCGACTTTAAACTGTTGGTTTCGCCACTTATTTATCAAATTGACACACACGACATAAGTGCTATAAGAAGCTATGTCGAAATCCTGATTGAAGGCTTGTAATGACCAATTATGCATGTATGTAACATCAAGAGATTTTTGGTTCCGAGGACAATTACTCTATAAGGTGAACTTAATCGCATTCACGCACAAATCTTTTGAAAATTCCTAGACTCCAATTCAATTAAAATTTCTGAGTTCAATGACAACGTCAATCAAGAAGGGAGGAAGTGGATGATAGTTTAATCATTATTTTCGCAACTGCAGACGCTAAAAAATCGCATGAGCACCAATGAGGCAGTTTCCACATCGCAATTGTGTTGTATGCTGTCTATCATAGGTCATCTAAGTTTGTCGCCTTTGAGTACACGTAGATTTTCCGTTTAATGTTGCGCTATCCTATCTTGTAACTGCATCAATGTCTGTAGTGAACAATACATATGACCATATGCACATACCAGAGATCAGCAATGAGTATTCAGAAAGATAAATAGATTCGAATCATACTCATAATTTTTGATACTTACTTACGCATTCATACTTATTTTAATATCATACTCATACTACTCATATTGAAAGTTTGAAGTACTCATCAGACTCATACTTAGCAACACGTATGATGTTTTTGATTTCGACTCTTCATGACTCAACATTTACAAGAATCACAAAATAAGTATGATTCACATACGAACACTACAATACTCACTAGAAAGTTGTGTGTTTGCTTTGCTTGTTGTCTTTTTCTTTTTTTGTAAATGCAACAACAACTAAGACTGTAAATTTTAATGAATGATTCGAATCACTCGAATCATTTATGAGTATTATAAGTATTTTTCTAAATTTATGAATCTGAATGAGTAGGCGTATGAATCAAACATATTTCGAATGTTATGAGTTTGATGTCAACGTTGTACTTATACTCATTGTACTCATACTTATAAATCAGTGTTGTAGTGAGTATGAATAAAATAAATAAGAGTAGTTAAATTTCAATATTGTTGACTCACTTATATTCAAAATTTCATGACTGCTTATGAGTAGCAAAAAAAAAACGATTCATTGCTGATCTCTGGTACATACATATGTTTTAAGTGAAGAAAAAGAGCCACTAATAATGTGGTCAAGGCCTGAAATAGTCAGCTTAAAAAGTGTCCCTTAGTTCGTTTATCCATTACTAGGTCCTTCCATAGCCTGCATGAGGAAAAAACTGGGATGTTTCTCTATATTTGATCAAAAGATTACCGGTACCTTCTGTCTTGTGAATTTTTATTTTCCTCTACATTCGGAAAGCACCACCAACCAATTATATTGATTTCCATAAATCTCTGGAGGTCTCAATCCCTAGCATTCACAGTATCATTACAGGTTTTCCCGAAACAGCTCACAATCTAAAACAGAAAAATACTTTGACAGTATAAACTAGACTTGTATACACATTACAAGCTTTTCTGTGTTTCCTATATACTGACAGGAATGCAGAAGACAAAAGGTGTGATGATTGTTGAAGGTGCTAGATTTCAACAAATTTGTAAAGGAGTTTTAGAAAAGACCCTTAGCCTCAATCAAAAAAAAAGCAAGAGCTTTAGATAACCGACAACGTTTTCTGTTTGACATTAATATAAAAGAGGGTATGCGTTGGCTTATTAGACAAGAGCACGTTGCTCAACTCCTGGCTTAGACATCATAAACGAAGCGAAATATGGAAAAAAAAGATATTTCTTCGGAAACTTGCTCTCAGAAGTTTTCTGGGAAGAACTTTGAGAGTAAATAAAATAGCCATGATAAAGTTTCTCAAAAATCTTTCGTTCACAGTCGACTTTAAACTGTAGGTTTAAAGAAAACTATAAAACTAACAGACACGACATGGGTGGTGTGCATAGCTGCCAGATTTGACGATTTTGAACTCCAAAAATATCATATTGACGATTTGACGATTTATGCCCTTATTTTGACGATTTTTTAGAAATTAAAAATTTAAGTCATATTCTTTACGATTTATGGGGTATACTTTCTTTTTAATTGTATTTGAACTATATTACTCATACGCATCATATGTATTACATGTACTGGAATAGTTACCCTGAAAAGTATGCAATAAAAAAACTTCGATTTTGTCATGTATGAAACTAATGGAATTAAATATAACTCATACGTCACATATGTTCTCTGCATTATGAATTTTACATATTAGATATGAGGATAATGTGAGTAAATATAATGGGTTGGCGTTTGAAATTTTCTTTGTTATAAATTACAACTGCTCCGGTTGGAAATGGATTTTTATTTCAACTATATGGCTGCCGCGGATTTATGCCCTTATTTTGACGATTTTTAAAAATTAAAAATTTATATAATAATTTAATTTCTTTACTTTAGTACATTTACATTTAGTACATTAAAAGCCACTTTAACCTTTGTATTTACTTTGTAATTGTTACTATTGTTACTATTTATGTTAGTAAAAACAACTAGTAAAGTATTATATTTTTAAGTTACTCTCGAATACCTCTGATGATTTTTCTGTATTTTATTCCTTTTTAATCACTTAAAAGCTGAAAAATTACAACTCTTAAATAACCTCGTAGTTGAGAATAATATATCACTTGTCGTTGCAGACTATTTTAAAAATTCTAGTATAGCTTCTAATATTGCCATCGGAAGAACAAAGGCAAGCGCCGTTTTTTTTTTTTTTGTACGACCAACACTCAGGGGATGGATGGCATTGAGTTTGGAACTATGAAAATATGTTATGAGAAGAAGGAAAGAGAGAACAGTGCTTATGGACACTAGGCTTGTATATTTTTATGCCATAAGTAACAGGATAGACCTCCGATTAAAAACCGTATTTTTACTGTAATGCAGTGTGCGATCCACTGCCCAATCGAACACATACGGATGTGCTGGCCGAAAAAGACGAGCGTTATGTAGGAATATATGATTTTTGGGAAAAAGTCCTCTTATTTCATTCAAGCAAAACCATTTTATAGTAGCGACAGAACAGTGAAACACAAACCAGATTGCAACGATGCTCCAATGATTCAATGGAGTTGGATACACTACCGTCATTAACGAGATACTATGGCCTCTGCTGTACATGGTTGAGAAACCGAAAATAGACGTTGAGGCACCAACCCATACATGCGAGTTGTATTCCATTCTCTGTCAGTTATAAACGGTGTAAATAGTAAGATCGGATGATAAGAACTTGAGAAGGAACTAAAAAATGTGTCAGCATTACACTGATTTTTCATGCTGAGAACATCAAAAGCTTCTGACTCCCTAATATCTACACCGCCCATAGATATAGATGATGTAACATTATTGCTGCACTTATGTATCAATAAACAACGTTGGGATATATTGTTTAAACCTTAAACAATCTTTTTCTGAAAATGATCACAATTTCTTAAAAAAAGAAATATTAAATGAAGATGAGGGATGCTAGCTTTTAATTTCCAATAAATTCTTTGTTAAATGTTTTATTTTTGAACTCATATATGTAGATACATTGATTTCATATGTTTTACTACAATAGAAATAATTTTGGTTTTTGAATAATTTTAATTTATTTATTTATATTTTCTGACGATTTTTTACGATTTTAATAAACGTCTTTGACGATTTTGACGATTTTGACGATTTTTTTTCAAATATTTGACGAATTGGTGCCTCATTTATCTGGCAGCTATGGTGGTGTGAGAATTTGGTGTGAACTTGGTCGTAAACCTGGCTAAATAGTTATAATGATCAATTAAGTGAGTAATAATCAGTTCCATGTAAAAGTGAAAGAAAGGCTCAAACTTCGATATTTGCTACTACTAGGAAGAGGATCAGACATAGGATTTCGAATTCCGATTGAAGTTAAAGTAATCAGGGTTTAGTTGTCTGAATAATGTTCCACCTATAGCAGTGATAATTACCTCGACTGCTTGGAATTACCAGAAAGTATTTTGTTTGATAACTACGGGCCAATTTGCTTATTGGATTTTTAAGCTTAATAAGTGTTAAAGTGTGGTACTGACATTTTCCATTTTAAATGAAACGATTAGCCTTCATGGGCCTATACAAACATAATTTTAAATATTTTTCGCATAAAAAATTCTGCTCTTTTTTCTGCTTGCTTGCTGGATTTTAGGTTTTAATTTTTTTGCCATTTGGCCAGCAAACAAGAACGTCAATGTAGTTTTAATTTAAAGCCGTTCAATATTAAATTTTTTATTTTAAATGTTGTTTTTTCGAAACCTTTAACAATATTTGCCGCTATTGGCCATTTTTTTAGGTTTTCTTTCATGTTTATTTACTTTGCTTGAGCACTTGTTAAAGCCACAAATATTCTCATCCTCAAACAGAATAACATCAAATTGCATACGGTGGACACACAAAGCAGACTCAATTTTGAATGCGTGATACTAACAATATCAGTTCCAAGAACATCAGATTGCACAGTGTAGCAATATGCAAGAAGAAATAGCAAGACTTTATTAAAGAGGTGATAAGATTTAAAAAGCAAAATATGAAATGTTTTCCAACGAAGAATATAAGACTTGAGCAGAAAGTCAAATACAGGAAGATACTTGGGAACTTCCATGCATGAAATTATAGTTTCGAACAATAAAGTTAAAAGTACTCTGCCACAATACGATAATTGATGCCAATATTGTAAAAACAAAAATTCACCTTCAAATTTTTGTCGACGACTTACAGGACTATCGTTATATCAGATGCCACATATGGAACTTTGGGAAGTGCTTCACACCCTAATACGAGTGTGGGGAAGAGAGAAGAGAGAAAGAGAAAAACGATTACTTGGTGTAAGAACAGACAGTGAAACAGGTGCTTGGGTCATCGGTCCCTGTGTGAAAATTGAGAAACCCATAGAAAAACTCATGTGTAGCTTCCAAGCGGAAGTTTACGCCTTGAAATGCTTAATTCAACTTGCACAAGAACAAGAAAGCACGGGACATAGTTATACAATCTGAAGTTCAATTCACGTTTCGAACGCTCAGTGTGATTTGGTGCAGTCAGGTGAAGCTGAATCTGCCAAACAGAGGAAATACGATCATCCCTACTGGATTCAAAATTATGTGAGAGTTCAGAGCAGTGTGTAGGCATATGATCAGTTAAGTAGGGAGCTGACACACCGTTAATAGGGACTGCATCGTTCTATGGAATGTGAGGAATTGATTGAAAGTGTATACTTGGCAAAAGGCGAAAGGACGGCTCTTATCATGCCAATTATGTTTGAGGAGAATCTAAACTTTGGCTGCGTTATTACAATTAGTCAGTCGTCGTAGTCTAGTAGGTAGTGTGTGCAGATTTCTGGCAAAAACTCTGAGAGTAAGTAAAAATGCCATGAAAAGTTTCTCAAAAATCTGTCGTTCGGAGTCGACTTTAAACTGTAGGTACCACCACTCATGTATAAAATTTAACACACACAACATAAGTGGTGTGAGAAACCAAGTCGTAATCCTGACTGAAGGGTTGTAATGACGAATTATGTATGTATGTATGTATTACAATTAGAAGAGATTTGAATTTTACATCAGACTATTCATAAGTAGATTGATAATAGTGACCGGGTTTCTAATTGGGCACTATAGACCCAAGGCCAATATATAGATTCTATGACGAGGAGATTGCATAATCAGATCACATAGGAGGCACCTATGCGGAGGCTTATCATCACGGATACCAAACAATATCCTGAAGCTTCTCAACAGGATTGCAGAAATGTTTTAATACAGAATGAGGACAGTGCAATACATCATATGTTTACAGAACACTGGCACCACTTCACGACAAAAATAAACAATGCTAAGATGGAGAAGCTATGTTTCACGCTTCACAGATAGCAGACCGTTCGAAATGATATCTGTAAACTAAAAACATAACTTCGCACTATCTGGAAAGGCTGCGTGAATGAAGATTTATGTACAGTAGGCTTTAACAACTGGACACAGAAACGAATGCAGAGCTATTATGAACCCACAGCTAAGTGCCTAGGCATAGACTCATATTGATATGAATGGAAGGTTAAGTCAGCATTTATATCCAATAAAGTCTGCAAAAAAATTTGTTGTTAAACACACCAAAACAAACCCACACACCCTTATAACAATTTCGGATTTACAACTGCTTTGTTTTCTTTCAACAATTTAAAACTCATCTCGAGCTGTCAGGCTAAAAGATAGTCATGGTTATTATTTTGTAATACTCATGTGAATTAGAGTTCATTTTACAATTCTCAGATGAATTTTAGTTTATTTCACGACTCTCAAGTGAATTTTGGTTCATTTCACGACTGTCAGGTGAATTTGAGTTCATTTCCCTTAAACGCTCATTATTTAACTGATTTCTGTTAAAATAAAAACCAATAAGATTGAAAAAGAAACTTAAACTTTGAATACCCTATACATGCTCTTAAAAAGAGCATCAGTTGAACACGTATGTTCTTACACCGCATATTTTGCATTCAATCCACTGTACATTGGTTACTTGGTTAGTTGGTTGTGCCTTTATTGTGTGTGTGTGTGTCTGTGTATTTTATGTTTTGATATCCTTTTTTTTAAACAGAGTTTTTATACATTTTTTACACCCACATGTAGTTATGAGCGTGGGTACATGTGTTTATGTTTTCTTTGTTTTTTTTTTAATATTCAAGTGAAGCTTTAAATATTCTTGGTTGCCCATGGCTTGCTTATGTGTGTTATTTTAAATTATTGTGTGTGTGTGTGTGTTGGTTTCATTATTTTCCCATCACATATTTCGTTTTCCTTCTTTTTTTATTATGATTTCTTTTCTCTACATACGGATATTTGCTCTTTTCTTTGTTTTTTTAGCAACACAATAACAGCAACGTTGTTTTGACTGAGTGACTGACTGCCCCTCATATAAAGTGTGCATAATATTCGCACATCAATTCATAACAAAACAACAACTCGTTTTGGTTTCTTTAAAAAATATTGCGTGTAAGTCTGTAGGTTTGTAGGTGTTAATGAATGAGAGTGAGAGAGAACCACAAGAGACTGTGTAACATTTTTAATATTTATAAGGCACGTATTCATATTCTTATTATCCTAACCTATCATACATATGCATATAGGGGCATACGTATATATGTGTGATATTCATAATGAATAATAATTTGTGTACGTGCATGCGTGAGTGTATGTGCTAGCGTGTATGCTGGTGATTTATTTGTATTATTTAATGCCGGGTATCTTAAAAGTTACTTTTTTCCTCTCCTTTTTCTCCTTTTTTCATTTTTTTTTTCTCTTTTGTGAACACGCGTTTTTACAAGTGTCTGTGTAAATAATCAATTTGATGAATCACTCGTCGCAGAGTGTTGTTGTTGTTCCGTACGCTTTTTTATTAAAGAAATCGAAACATTTACAAGACTTTTCAATTAAAATTTAATATCCTGTGACATGTGTTCACTTAATCATCTAATTGATGTGCAATATTTTTAAAACAATTAAACGGTCTTTATTCATGAGAATTATTTTGAAATTTTATTTAAAAAAAAAACGTTTATATAATGCAAGCTATTATATGCCAATTTGTAAATGAAAATCTTGAAAATGTTTAATATTTTGACACAATAATGCGGCCATGGAAATACCATTAAATGCGTTTTTCTTATAAGCTTTTAATAACAAGGATCTAAGTATTGAGGCAAATTTTCCTTGTGCAACTTTATATTGTTTGCCCATAGTGCAGCAAAAGATGAAAATACATCAGCTGTTTCATACTTCTCATTGAATGCTTTTAGGATATGTTTTAAAAGAAATCCTTTAAAATTCAATTCAAATTCACAGGAAATGTTATTTGAACTGAAAAAGTAGTCCAATTAAACTATCGTTTACAGACGGTAGGTACACGGTATTATAGTATACTTTATTGGACAGATGGGTGGCCATAGCTTATACCACCAAATGTAAATTTGAGAACCTTAAATGGCATAATGACAATGCTGAGATATCCGACAAACTAACAAGAATATCCATTAAGAATATTAAGATTATCCAGTTTAAGAATTCTAGTCAAACGGTACCATAGAACAGCTATCTTTGAGTACCAGTTGTTACGCGGACGTCAATTATGAAATTTACATGGTTTCTATATAATATAATCAGAATCTCCTCAATTCGGTGCTTTAATCGCATGATTAACCCACAATAGCAAATCCTGCAAGATTTCATCCTTGTAATAGGACTGCCAAAAGACTCCGCATTCCAGCAAACTACTTCTGCGGGATTTGCAATTCTGAGGAGAATGAATAGCATGTCTTTCACCTCATGTGTCAATGTCTGCTCTTGAGGTAAAGAAACGAAGTTTTTTAAGCTATCAATTTCTGACATCTTTGATCGAACTTTCTAAAATAAAGATTGTTGCAATACATACATAATTTGTCATTACACTTAGCTTCTCACACCACTTATGATGTCTGCGTTAATTTTATCCATAAGCGGCGGGCCCTACAGTTTGGAGTCGAATCCCCACGATAGATTTTTGAGCAACCTTTCTTGGCAATTTTTATTTACTTTCAAAGTTTTTGCCAGAAATCTGCTGAGAGGTAGTCGCCGAAGAAGTAATTTTTTTTTTTATATGTATTTCGTTTTGGTGTAGATGGCTGTCCTGGGGTTTGAACTCTGGTGTCATGCCTAATAACTACCTTCTAGACTACGACTGACCGACTTTAACCGGGTGCTCATCCACCACACAATAGCAGTTCTTGCTGTCCTTTTGGTAGGCATGCCGAAAAACACAGCGTTCTGGTATATTAATTCTACAAGATCTGTAGTCTGAGGAGTAGAACGAGACTGACTTTCATTTATTTGTCATAAAGACACGGAGATTTTTGAACTCTCACTCCCTCACAGCTTTAATCGAGCTCTCTAAAGATTGCTACAATAGTAAGATTTATTTTGGACTCGGGATGGTTATTTTCTATGTAATGTAACACACTTCATTTTACCAGATGTTTAAGGGTGAAATTGATTGCGGTATCACAATGGGCCCAAATACTGGCCTAAATAATCTAACCGGTACTGGATAGTAATGACGTTAGAATATCTAAATCGCTTGGTTTATGGGAGTATTGACTTAATATTGCTTCATTCACTTTTTATAGACACTAAAACCAAAAGTGCTCGAGTGAAATGTACCGAAAATTTCATTATTTTCGTAGTATTCAGTATGTATGTATGTATGTGTATGAGAAAAGCGCGTTCATTCGACTTTAATTGACAACTGAAGCGCTAAATATTGTTGAGACAATTTGATCTTTAGTCACATTATCTGTATGAGGAACCCTCTTCCTGTGGTAGTGTTTCCCGTAGTCTCCTCTTTGCCAGTACATTTCATTTCATTTTCTTAAAACAATTTTTTTTTATTGTCAGGAATTATAACTTTAAAGCGAATTAGGCATTAGAAAAGTAATAAATATTAATTTAAATTTAGAGCTGTCAGTGTTATTATAAGTTTTTAAATTCGAAAGGTTTTTTGAACAAAATTTTATTTTTAAACTTGTAAAGGAAGCCCTGCCACATCATTTGTTTCTAACTGTGGAATCTTATTTCTAGAAAAATTATTTGTGAGTTTCCTTGTTTTAATACTTTTTCAATGTTAAATGGCAAACAGTAGGATTTTTTTCTTACAACCATGGCAACCAATATTTTTCCTTTGGCAATACCAAAGATTTAATTCCCTTAAAAGAAACACATGGTAATAATACTACACGGAGACAATCCAGAATTAACTTAAGCTAAGGATTTAAACAACTATTCAGGGAAGAATTTATTTATAAAACAAAATTAGAAGAAATATAATTAAAGTCTACTTACTTATCTTGAGTAAAGAATTTAAAATGCCAGTCATCTTCTAAGCAAATGTCCTCTTTTATTGAGAGTTAATAAACACATAACGTTGACTACAATTGATTTGAAGAGCCCTTATTCAACAAACAAATAATTGAAAAGAAAGTTCCGAAAAATCTACTAAAAAAATTGAAAAATCTTCATTAAAAATTTAAATGAAAAGAAAATCTTTAATTTTCCAAGCCCAGAAATAAATACTCAAGACAAAAAAAAATCTAAAGTCCTTTTCATAATTAAACAACAACCCTTGATAAGTAAAACAGACATCATAAGGTCTTAAACACAAATTGAAATATTCTTGTGAGTGAATGCTTTTAAATATTTGCAGGAGAAAAACGTGAAAGGAAATAGCAGAGTAATTGCTTTTAAGCTGTTAGAAACAATAATAAAGTGATGGTCAGAAAACTGTTGGAAAAAGAAATGGCTAAATTCGTTAAAAATCCTGCAACAAAAAAAAATAAAACATTCTCCACAGGATTTTCTTTAACAACCAACAACTTGTGAATGAAGTCCAAAATAGACCCACGAAATTAAAACAAAAAGAAGAAAAATGAATAAAATTTGGCACCGTTCCAAAATCAATAACACCACACTTTCCTTTCATGCTTATACATACTGTTACACACGTACACATACAAGCACACGCATTGTTAGCAATACACCAATACATAAACAAACCATTTGTCCAAAAAAAAGAGAAAAAAAACTAAATATTCTAAGGGAGTAAGAGCACCCTAAAAACCAAAAAAAAGAACAAAAACAAAGTGGAGAAGAGAAAGAGCCACAAAATTTACTCCCAAAAGCTTATACCAGTTTTGCTTTTTGGCTATCAAAAGCATGAAAACAAAAACAAACAAAAATAATCCGTAGAAATATAAAAAATGTATACCCACTGTAGTTAACAGTGTGTGAAAGAGAGAGTGGAAAACTTTAAAAAACTAAACAAACCACAGAAAGAAAGGAAATGTCAAGGCAGGCCATCAGGCGCACACTTATAGACTCCAACACATACACACTTTCTCACAGCCATGGGCACATACACAACAATCACCGAAAACCTATAAAAACAACAACAAACAATTAGAAACGTTTTTGTTCTCATTTCTTCACTCACACGCACACACATACACACTCTCTCTCTCTGATTCGTTTACTCAATTGAACACGAATTCAAGAAACCGAAATAAAAATAAAAGTTCAAAAGGAAAGAACAAAAAAGCGTGACTGGAGTCATTTTAGAACAGCATTTGAACACTACGCGCGTTTTTAATAGAGACAAAAAGGAATGAAAATTTTTATTTTCTATAACGGAGGATAAGAAGAGGACCGACTCACAATACCTTAATCACAGGGCCATTCATCACATAAAGGCGATTCTCACAGGCCATTGTTCTTTTGGTAGGCATGCCGAAGGACTTGGCATTCCCGCAAATAACTTATATGAGTCTAAAAAGCAGGGCAGAAACTGTCTTTTACATCAGGTGTCACTGCCTTGCTCTTGTCATGAAATGACTGAGCTTCCAGACCTCGCATCTTCGCTAATCATTGACCGGACTCTCTAATATAAAGATTGCTACAATAATAAGATTTATTTTGGACTCGGGTTGATTTCCTCTAGCGAATGTTTAATCTCCAGGTTGAACATGGACTGTGGTATTACAATGCGCCTAAATGCGGTCCTAAGGGGAACCTTCTTTCCTATCGAACCTATCCTAACCTAACGAAGAAAACTTTTGTAATATTTAGTCTCCCTTACTGCTAAACTGTTAAGCAAAACCGGTCGAAGGATATTTCACTTGAATCTGGATATCGAACAATATACTGACTTCACATCAAACCTTTACCATATCCTTTCTCTACTTCATCAACGCTCAGTGGTTGACATCTAATCATGTAGAGCATTGCAGTAGAGCTGGGAAAGTAAGTTGTTGGTTAAGTGCTATCTTAAGGCACCTTGTTTCTGTTGGTTGGAATTTTGCACAGACATAGTCGTCTGCAAACTGGATTTTTCTAACGTACATCAGAACCTTACTGTCTTGGATGAAAAAATGTATGAAAGGAGGTGCACAATTTTAAAGTGTTTGAACAGCAGTCTTTACCAATGATGTTATTCATGATGTTATCCAAAGTGAAGGCTTGAAAGATGGTATACGACTTTAATGAATTTTAGTGCTGCAGTTTTCAGTTATGAATACATGATGCTATCCTGTGTGAAGGCTGCTATCTTCTGCAAATATGCCATATTTTCAGCATACTTTACCGAAAACTTTTAAGCATTATTCAGAAGTAAATTCTTGTAAATCTGCAAGCATGTCAAATGCTGAGGGATCAAGGATTAAATATTTTTCTAATAATTCAGTTGTTAATTTCTCTATGTAAGGGAGAGATTAACATACATACATACATACATTATTGGTAATTACAACCCTTCCGTCAGGACTCTGATCTAGCTTTTCACACCGCTCATGTCTTGTGCGTTTATTTTACACATGAGTGGCGGGTACCCACAGTTTAAAGTCGATGCCAAACGACAGATTTTCGAGAAACTTTTCTTGGCAATTTTATTTGCTCAAATAGTTTTTGTCAGTAATCTGCTGAGAGGAAGTCGCCAAAGAAATATCTCTTCATATTTTGTTTTGTTAAAGGTATCTGACCAGAGGCTTGAACAGTCGCCTCACGTCTAATAAGCCAACACTCTACCCACTAGACTATGGCGGCTACGTCGAGGAAATTTAGCTCCTCAGTAATCTGTATCTGTTCAAGTTCTGGGTCTCGGCAGACAGTGACATCCTTTCCTTCTTCATTAAAAAACACTTTCGTCTTCTTCTCTTCGTTGTTAACAAACCTCAAAATACTTTTTTCTTCTGTTCATGTCTAGAGCGGCAAAAATTTTTCCGAAGATTGTCTGTAGATCAGATGAGCCTGAATCATCTATAACAAGTCTTTTCTCCGTAATCCCCATAATGGTTGGGGTTTCTGATCATATCAAAATTTACAGGCACCATCTATGGCTTCACTTCTCTATGGATTCGTACCTTTTCACTGGCAAAATTCAAAGCAGTTTGAACCATAAGCCAAAGCCTAGAATAGCTTTAAACCACCCTGTTGGAAAGTTCACAATACGCAATTGTTTGTCTGAGGTATCAATTGGTAATACAGATCCTTTTATTTAACATGTCTTAGATTCCAAGCATTCCTTACTTTAAGCCCTCGTAAGCTGAACTTGTTAGGACTTATTTTATTACTCCCCACTTAATTACAATTTTATTACCTGTATATTTTCTTGGTAAAATTCAAGTTTTAAACTTGAAAAACAAATCAGACTTCCAACGGAAGGTATTCAATCTTGTACATTCCTGTATATTTTCCATACAGAACACAACAACTAACAATAAAAACTATTACATACACTACAAACAATAAACAATTCAAAAGAGAAGATAAAAAACGTCAGCCCAATCCAGCATCCTCTTATCTTCCTTTAAGCAACGTCAACTATTTATAAGAAACAAAACAAAAAAAAAACGATGCGGAAAAAAAAAAAACTTTTATGTTGGCAAACCATAAAACGATATCAAAAACAAAATCAAAAAGGAAAGAAGAAGACCTGCCACATACTTATTAAACTTAACCTCTTTTTAGGAACTCCCCTCCAGCTGTTCTACATCCCCTTTTCACACATTAAACAACAGCAACAACAAACGACACAACATAATTTAGCATGAAACAAAACAAAATAAAAAAACGAAACGAAACAAAAAGATGAAAAAAGAAAAATCAGAGAGAAAAACTTGCACAAAGAAAAAGTGAAAGCAATACAACAACAGCCGCAGCAACGAAACATTCAGAACGAATTGAAAAAGGAAAATAAAACAGAAAACTTTTATTGTCATTTGCCCTACTTTAACGCATACAATTACACTTTCGTTATTGCCCAGCAAGCATTTGAAAAGCCACTATAGAGGGCGTTCTGTTTTGAAAAAAGCGTGGCTTTAATGGCAATGATTTTAACGCATAACAGGTACCGACTGTATTTCGAACATCCAGCTGTGAGGCGTTCAAAGTCGTATTTAGGAAACTTGTTTCCCTAGACCTTAAAACACTATAAAAGACGTCTGAAACATTAAAACCTACTAGAACCCAAGAATGGGTACCCATTTCTATTGCACAATTTCATCAGAACAATGTCCACTAAGATATTCAGCGAGAAAGCTTATGTTCTTCTTGAATATATGCCAATGCTTCGATGAGTACTGGTAGCAGCATATTGCCTAATAAAATTCATGAACAAATTTAAATTTTACGACCAAAGTCAATTCTATGGTGCCTCAGATCTTCGAACCATTTATTAAAACATGAGGCTTTGTCCGATAACATATTTTTATTCCAGTTTAGCCAGAATATGTAACATAGTGTGATATTCCCCCTAAAAACTAATTGGTACGACCCACCATAACAAGGGATACATACATACATAATTGGTCATTACAACCCTTTAGTCAGGATTACGACCTAGTTTCTCACACCACTTATGTTGTGTGTGTTAATTTTATACATGAGTGGTCGACTCCGAACGACAGATTTTTGAGAAACTTTTCATGGCAATTTTATTTACTCTCAGAGTTTTTGCCAGAAATCTGCTGAGAGGAAGTCTCCAAAGAAATACTTTTTGTATTTATATGGATGTCTGGCCTGGGACTCGAACCCTGGCTTTTCGTCTAATAAGCCAACACACTATCTACTAGACCACGGCAACTTAAGAGGGGATATGTTGTCGAAATAGTCCTCCTGGTATAAAATTCTAAATCGCGAGGAGAAAATTATTGTCCCCAATATGGCCAGAATATGGCAATTAAGACCTTTGTCCAGCTGATGTTATCTTATTCGTCACCGAATTGTCATTTGTCCGCAGGGCTAGATAAGGGGCAATGTTGTCAAAAACTGTAAATCGTGAGGAGAAAATTGACGTTTATTGTATGATCTATTCCCTAATATGCCTGGGATATTACAGGTAAGGCTTTTTATCCTAAAGCATGAGGATGGTATGAGAAATCTTATCCGTCACCCTCTTAGTAGCACCGAACTTAGCAATTTTTGGCCTTTAGCTGATTGAATAAAAAGAGATCTTTAAATTGTTTGCTGGGTTGCTGCTTCATCTCGTAAAACATAAATATTTGGATAGTTCTTCTTCTTTTTTATTTGTTTGCCCCCATGTCATCCCTTGATTTTGTTTTTTTAAGCAAAAACCCTCTGGCAAAACCAAAATGAATGACAAGCTGTCAGTCTGGCTGTCTATCTAAGACTAACGGTATGACAAAGTTATCAATACAATGGCACTCTATAATATAAAACAACAACAATAAAAAATACAAAAAAAAATATGAGAAAATCCAAAAATGGGGGGAGGGAAAAATGAATATCAAAAGTGAAATAAGAGTACAAAACAGGTCAAATAGCTGAAACCGCAACAACCACATGAAGTTGGCACAAAGAAACACGAGAAACCACAAGGAACACAAAGAAAAACTACAGCGATACCGAAACACAATGCCGTATTATTTCCAACACAATAGTTATAAAGGAGGGGATTTAAAAAGGGGAGCAGACAAAAGGAGTAACAGGAGTAATTGCATATATTTTATAGGATAATGAACTTTTAAGATAGTTTGTGAAGATTTTGCAACAACAAGTAATGAAATGTTAATTGTTAGTTAGAATTAGTACAGTTACGCTGCTTTTATTGCGTGGTTAAAGAGATGCATTTAGATTTGCACAAGTTTTCTTTGGCCTCTGAATTATTTTAGAATTTTAAAGGAGTTAGAGTTCAACAATGAGGTGTAACACAATAAGAAAAGGGATGTCGAAGGACTATTTAGATTGAACTGAACCGTAATATTATAAGCAGGTATAAACTAAAATCTTTAGAATTCTTTCGCGGTAGAATTTTTAAGATTTTTTTGGTGAAAAACTAGGATATACGATGTTCATGTACACTTTGCTTGAGCAATTATAAGCAGTAGGCTATTATTTTAATATTTTACGTCTACCTAACAAGCTCGCACTAGTATTCTCTAAGCGATCTAACTCACAGGACAAAGACAAATGAGAAATCTTCAACGACCTATCTTTTCACGACATTCATGTTGAGTGTGTTAATTTCACACATTAGTGACGGGACTTATAGTTTACAGTCCACTCCGAATGACAGATTTTTGAGAAACTTTTCATAGCAATTTTGTTTACTCTCAGAGTTTTTGCCAGATTACTGCAGAGAGGCAGTCGCCGAAGAAATATTGGAGATATCCGAACTGGGGTTTTAACAGTGGCCTCACGTCTAATAAGCCGACAAACTACCTATTAAATTACGGCGGTTACTCTACCCCATTGGTGTAGTATAATTCAGACTATCAGACTATGAAATATCAGAGAAAAGATATTCACCGACAGAAATCGGCATTAGAAAATGAGTTCACGATATCTAAATTTTCCTAAGAACGCCGAGTATTTCTGAAGAAGATAGTGACACATTTGGCTGTTATTCTCATAAGAGTTCCTGTCCGTGAAGACACTGAAGGTAACAACAAAGCTAACGCTCTTGCAACGGTTTGTACAATGAAAAATTCACTTCAATTTTTACGTAAAATAGACATTCCTCTGTAGAGTTACAAACTAAGATTTCAAACAAACTTTACTACTCATTTCCAAAGAAAAGATGAGATAATGAACCTATTTGCAGAAAGACTTGACAGATCTGGACCGATATGATTATATGCAGAACAAAATTTGCTTTAAACTTGTCCAGAGGCTATGTTAAGAATCTCATAGCATTTATAACGGGACACTGGTACTTGGGCTGGTTGCACTTGGTCGAAAGCTAGCGCTCAATAGTCCTTAACGGCTTCTGCCATAGCTCAAATGATGAGCTGCAATAAAAAGAGAACCACAGAATATATTCACTGTCATTGGATATCCGAGACGATAAATTCTTGAGCACTCACATCTTATTGCCAAATCGTTTCTAGCCAAAGATAATTCAGCTAGAATCCAAGCCTTCATTAAAATATTGGAGTGGCTGAGTTAAGCTGGCAAGGCAATATAATTGTTTGACGGAATATGCGCTATTGGCGTTATAGAGGGACTCAAGTAAGTTATGCTTTTTGGGGTCGCTGCAAATTTATCATAACTTTGGTTGACTAAATGTTTACCAGCAAGAGAGCTTTACAGACACCGAAACAAATTGTAATCAAGCGTTGCAAGGTCAAAGCCATACAGTTGCTGTTAATGTCTTTACCTTTAAAGCTGGCAAGAATTACAAGGCCACTACAAATTCGTTTCATTGAAATCTATACAATGCTATTCAAACATGGACTACCTGATATTGTCTTCTGTTCTATGGCCATCGTAGTTTTGTCAGAGTAGGACTACCGCACCGTGTGCCCAATGCATTTGCATTGCCTTCTAAGGATTTCGTTTTTGAGTGGAGTTTGGTTCACTTTCAACCAGTGACTGTAATTACGGATCGTAGAGCATCGAAATGTGGATGCATGGACTACACATTGGTTTTATCAATACCTCTCAGCCGTTTGTAGTAAATTTTTACTGAGGCATCCAAGATTTCTGTGTATTTATTTTATCACTGAAGCCACCGTAGTCTAGTAGGTAGCAGAGATCAGCAATGAGTATTCAAAAATATGAGTACATTCGAATCATACTCATAATTTCTAATACTTATACGCGTTCATACTTCATATCATATTCCTATAAATCATATACGCTATCATACTCATGCTACTCATATTCAAAGTTTGAAGTACTCATCGTACTCATACTTAACAATACGTATGATTTTGTTGATTTCGACTCTCCTTTACTCAACATTTACAAAAATCACAAAATTTGTATGTTTCGCATACGAACACTACAATACTCACTAGAAGGTTGTGTGTTTGCTTTGCTTGCAGTCTTTGTCTTTTTCTTTCTTCTTTTTTTGTAAATACAACAACAACTAAGACCGTAAATTTTGATGAATGATTCGAATCACTCGAATCATTTATGAGTATTATAAGTATTTTTCTAAATTTATGAATCTGAATGAGTAGGCGTAAGAATCAAACTATTTCGAATGTTATGAGTTTGATGTCAACGTAATATGAGTACTCATTGCAACCTGCACTTATAAATCAATGCTGTAGGGAGTACGAATGAATTAAAGTAGTTAAATTTCAATACTAGCAGTTTCATGAGTACTTATGAGTAGCAAAGAAACGATTCATTGCTGATCTCTGGTAGGTAGTGTGTTATTTGACGTGAGGATTCGGTTCAAACCCCAAGTCACACATCTCCAACAAAACGAAATACAAAAAATATTTCTTCGGCTACTGCCTCTCAGCAAATTCCTAGCAAAAACACTGAGATTAAATAAAATTGCCATGAAAAGTTTCTTTAAACAATCTGTCGTTCGGCGACGACTTTAAACTGTAGGTTCCTCCGCTCATGTATAACATTAACACACACATTATGAGCGGCGTGAGAGAGTGGCGTGAGAGAGTGAGTGGAGAAGCTAGATTGTAATCCTAATTGAAGGGTCGTAATGACCAATTATGTATGTAAGTATGTATGTATGTATTTTATCATTATGTAACACAAGAGCTTTTCTGTTACCCATCTTAGACTTCTCTTACGTGATTGCTTTGTTTAAACCATTACGTTATGAGTAGTTGAGTTCATAATTTATAGTTCCATCAGGTCGTAGGTATGGAAAATTCTCTTCCAATTCTACAAAATATTCCACATTATTCTGATTGCCATTTATTCAGGCTTAGAGGTCGTTCTTAGATGATGGCGTTTATAGAGCGGTTACATAAAGGAGTTTTATTTTTGTAACCTTCGTCTTGAAGAATGTTTATCCTGCCCTCTTTCAATGTAAATCGATTGCCATATTTTTATTTTCTATACAAAGTACTGCATAGGGTGTTGCACATTCCCTATGAATGCCATGTCTGTAGGCGAATAATTTATCTTCAATAAAAGTTTATATTTTTCTTTAATGTTTATATTTTCCGAACTAAAAACTAAAATAACAATAACCAGACCGCATTAGCATTAACAAAAGAGAATGACCTCGTAATCGTGCTCTTACTTTCGGTCAATCTTTTGAATTCTATGCAACCAGACTTTAAGTAGTACAAATACATTCCTCTGTCCTGCGACTTCTTGACTGCGAAATAAGCCCAAAAATTAATTTCAAATGAAAAGGGGTACAAGGAAAAGGGCATTCAATTTAATGAAGGCCAACCTAATGCATACACATACACAAAGAAAATTTGAATACAAATAGAAAAAGAAAAAGAGAGAAACAAATTGTTTATCACGTAAACTAAGTTACACACACCACTATACTGGAAATAGAAGGAGTGCTAAGAGGAAAAAGGAATGAGAAAAAAACGAAAATCACAGACATTTTCATGAATTGCTAATTGCTATACAATAACTTTAACACACACACACACACATACTAATACAAATCCAAATACAATTACAAAAGTACATCATGAAATAAATTAATCTTCAGGTTCAAAGCATATTGTAAAGGGAAATCCTTTAATTGTTATTGTTTTGACTTGACTCCTGGCTATGAGTAGGTGTGTATGTGTGTTATTGCTTGCATGGGTTTGTATACAAATCCATAGGGTGTGTATGGGTGTCTTGTTTTCTATGGTGATTAAGTCAAAATCCATGTTAATTCGTGTGTGTGTGCATTTGTTTAGTTTGTGATTTCCTTTGCTTTTTTTTTTGTTTTTCTTTTTTGTTTTTGAGAAATATTTTTATTTTCTTTTATTTGATTTCCTTACTGCTAAACTTTTTTGGTTTTTTCTTCATTTTCCTTTTCCTTTTGCGTTTCCTGTTGTTGTTTTTTTACTTTGGTTTTGTAATTTTATTGTTTTACTATTTTTAACCTTTTTTTCCTGCTGCCGCCTTAGGCCCCTTGATTCATTACCACAAAATAAATACCATTTAAAATACTATTTAGCAGAAGGCGACAAAAAAATCATGGTAATACACTTACAAAATAATTATTTTAATGGCAATGTATTGGTTTATTTGGCACGAAAAGAAACAACTGGCTTTGATTGTTTAGGAATGAAAGAAAATCTTTTCAAATTATTTTTCAAAAACTTTTTCTTGTTCAAATAGAGGAGTGTCTTACATAGTCGGCGCAATAAATCGATTACTTTTCGACTTGAGCTAGTATGATAGAAGATTTATCGATTTAATATAATACTTATACATAAGTTATTTGCCCTTACAACGGTCTTTTACTCGTACAACTCATATCGTACGTCCATGAGGAACCTGCACTTACATATCAAATCCAAACGTCAGAGACAGCTCGTAGAAGGAAATATATTTTTTTCGAGATATCAGTGTCAACAGTCTTACTTTTATTTCTGGTTTCATTCTTTTTACACGACAGGATGGTATTTTATTGCGATACGGTATTTATCGTTAAATGCTGTAAAAACTTTGTCTGAATTTGATTATATAACGTAGAGTCGGCTCAGTTAAGACCAAGCAGTTTACCATGACACATTCCATAAAAACCCCGCTTTTAGAATCAATATCACTTTCAAACTGTTATCGAGCTATAATGTATCATAAAGTATTGATGTTATTGTATCTGTGTGTGTGCCCTACCCACTAAAATAATTTCCAGTGTCAACACCATACAATCAGTCGAACTGTAATCCAATGAAACATACAAATTAAGGTGTATGTACGCAAAGACTTCCTTTACTACAACAAAACAAAGTCTCACGCTTGTCTTATAGTACGAATAAAGGAAGAAGACGATATAGTCTCCATCCAAACCAGTTTTGGCTTGACATGCTCTGTCTAGAAATTTTGGGTGTCCAAAAAAAATTCGTCACAAGTTCCCAAGTGCCGCATAATTATCGAGAAGATGTTCGGCCTCCAGTTCGCTTTCCGTAATTCAAATTCTGGAGAATATCAGCTAAAAAATCTTTAAAATGGGATTTGCGGTAGATTTATTGTTCACATACCCATAGCGCATCAAATTTTTCTGGTTTCTATACAACAGGCTTCATTTTCAAATTTTAAGTTAGGAAGTGAGTAAGAATTTTCAAGATAACAATCGTTTAACTTTCTAAATAATGTGCTGTAATGTGCTGCTTCTAAAGATCTAAAGAACGCTCTACTATCCTCATACGTGCATATATGTATTTGCACTTAATACTCACTACAGCATGGTCACAGAGGCCATAATTATAGCCATCATTTCAGTCTGTACAACACTACAGTAATCAGGTGTTGAAAGCGACAAAAACATTCCACTTCAAACTTATCGTTGGATTTGGATTCATTAATGCATACGTGGATAACTTGCATGTAAATCATACACTGAAAGCGACGAAAACATTCCACTTTAGACTCTGTATAAATTCGCATACATACATACATAATTGATCTTTACAACCCTTCAGTCATGATTACGACCTAGTTTCTCACACCACTTATGTTGTGTGTGTTAATTTTATACATGAGTGGTGAGACCTACAGTTTAAAGTCGACTCCGAAAGACAGATTTTTGAGAAACTTTTCATGGCAATTTTATTTCCTCTCAGAGTTTTTGCTAGAAATCTGCCGAAGAAATACTTTTTGAATTTTGTTTTGATATCTGGCCTGGGGCTCGAACCCTGGCTTTACATCTAATAATTTCCTCTGGATAAATTCCTCTGAGGTCTGAACCGTTATCACAATAGAATTCCACACGCCTTTTCATTGTAAAACAGAATCGAAAGTGAGGTCATGTATCATGGAATCTATAAGGAGATCTAGGTCAACAGAAAGGAAGTCACCGGAGAAATATTTTTTTATATTTCGTTTAGTAGTGGATCTCTGACCTGGGGTTTGGATCGAGGTTCCACGTCTAATAAGACAACACACCACCTACGGCGTCTACAGGATTGATAACCGAGTTTAAAATAAAAGTCGTTCGCTTTAGCTTTTATTGACTGTTGCCATGGTAAAAAAAAATAGAGAAAGTGTACGCCACGTCGCAGATTGCACAAGAATGATGCCAAACTCTGGATTAGGGATATACAGCAGTTACTATCATATGGACAATGAAGCAATGTTGCTAACAAGCGTATGAAAGCTGAAGATATGAGTCTGATACACCTACGTGTGTAACATTATATCTTGGCAACAATTCGCTGAACAAAACATTGTATATTCCACTGTAATGGAAGCTTTCCAACTAAGAGATATCGAACCTCAAATATAACAATTTTTTAAGAGCATTTTCAATATTTAAAATAGTTTATGTCGCGTTTAATTTTATTTTAAATGGAAAACGGATTTAAATTTAGAAGAAAAAAGGAACACCTTCTTCTTCCAATAACTACATACAAAAGCAAACGTTTGCTCTTCACAGTTCTAAGAAGAATTAACTCGTATTCCTTAGAAGTCATGCTTCAAACATAAGCACACCCACTGCTAACACCAATCAATTTCTTTAGAGTAAGTTTAACTTTTTTTGCTCAGTGTAAATAAATTCAAATCCTTCAATTTGGGATGGTAGCTATTGTTACACGCTTATACACTCATACTGTATTAAGTTATTCGTTGAATTAAGAAAGTTTTGCCTGCTTTTCACCACAATTTGTTTTTTGAACTGAAATTTCCTTAAAATGAATTGGCGGTTGGTTTTGGCCAACTTTTTTGCTTTTTACGCTTGATTTTCTTAACGTAAGGTGATGGTATTTTTTTATGGAAATGGATTTCTTTTGCCCCAAATTAAAAGAAAAGAAAGTAAAGTATGCTAGAGAGGTTCTTTTCTATTCAAAACGCTTTTTCATTTTGATTTAACGACCAAATCCCAAATGTATTCAATTTTCTTTTTTTCTTTTTCCTTTTAATTTTAATTTTAAGTAATTCACTGTAAGTAGTAAGTAGAAAAAGGGACATTTTTGGTTAAAATGAATGCCAGTTAAGTGACAACATAAATCATCGTCTTTAAAAAAAAAAAGCGGCCTGTTAAAGAAATTATAAAATTATATTTAAGGGTCTGGTTTTTAAGAGGCCAATTTTGTTCTTTTCTGTTTTTTCTTTTGCCTCCTTTTTCTACAAGAAATTAATTTGTCTGCAAATCAGATGCAAATTTTTTAATGCGATATTAATAAGGGGATCATTTAAGGGAAATTTTAGAACATAAATTAACATAAAAAATTACAAGCATTGTGTATGGCATTAAATAAATGATAACATAACATTAGCATATTACATATAAGGTATAAGACCCTCATATACATATTTACAGGATCTTTCAAATTCAAGTATGTTTTTCTGATGTCTATTTACAAACAGATTGCGTACGAACATTTGAACGTCAAGGCTTTTATCGAAAATCAGTTAACAATATTCCATAAATTTTTATTATTTTTTTTTTAATATTTTTTTTCAATTCTTTAAACTTTTTTTAATTTTTTTAAAATTTTTTAATTTTAAAAATATTTTTTTTAAATTTTTTTTCTTTTATTTGAAAATTTTTTTACACATTTCAAGTAGAATATTGGAGTAAAAGAAATTAAAATTAAGTAGTTGCCAAGTACGTTATTTCATTGAATATTAAAAGCCCATAGGTGGGATTTCGATCCAGCATCTACACACCATCCACGTTGTATGTGTTAGAACTATTGGCACAAGATCACCGCATATAATTATTTTTTAATATGCCAATGCTGTGGTTTGAACTCCCAACATCATACATTCACTATCCACTAGAATACGGCAACTACGATGACGATGAGCGCTAGAGCAGTGTAAATCGTATTCTCGAGAAGATATCGTGGCAATATATAATCCAAGCCGTAGAAGAAACACTGTGTATCATTTTTACTATTACTCAGGTTAACTGCGATTTTGTTGTTTGCATTTAACCTTCTAATCTAAAACCTTTTAAAGTATACACAATTTTAATGTATACGCAACAAGCAAGCTTGTGTCTGTTGAGTTCAAGACAATCGAAAGGGATATACCGTGAGTTCTCAGTGTCACTTTAAGAGAATCGATATACATTGGCCTCAGAGAGATCAATGTTGTTCAAGTCGTAATGGCTTGCAACGCATAGCGTTTAAAATCTTTTGATAATAGAACAGCTTAACTTACATTCCTAGATCTCTTAGGCAATACAAAGTCGCCGTGGTCTAGTAGGTAGTGTGTTAGCTTATTAGACGTAAAGCCAGCGTTCAATCCCTAGGCCAGACATCAAGACATAATACAAAAAGTATTTCTTTGGCGACTTCCTCTCCGCAGATTTGTGGCAAAAACTCTGAGAGTAAATAAAATTGCCATGAAAAGTTTCTCAAAAATCTGTCGTTCAGAGTCGACTTAAAACTGTAGATTCCACCACTCATGTATAAAATTAACACAAACAACATAAGTGGTGTGAGAAACTATGACGTTGTCCAATGGGTCAATTCGACCTCCGGGTACTGTACTTGTCTTAATTGACAAGTACACGTCCTCTAACCTAACCTAACCTAAGGAATACAATAAATATATCACCTGGTCGCAGTATAATTTTTAGGAAATTCCCTTTCCATATAGAATGTCTCCGGATCAAATTTGGCACTCGTTTTGTCAAATAGTCCCTGTTTATTTGCCCTCATAACCCTAATATTCAGAAACCCATACCCATACCATCTAACGGTAATAAAATTCGTTAAGTTCTATTCGTTCGCCTACCATTGTCAGTGGAAGTGAATAAAAATGAAAGCTTGCCATGTAAACCCTAACTTAAGTGTTTAAACACTGGAAAGCTAGACTTGTCTGTCAAGATGGTTTTACATACACTCTTTAGGTGTCCAACTGTTTCCTCAAATTTCTTCTCCAACAGAGACTGTATATTTTTCTTTAATTTAAATGAATTAAATTGTATGTCAATCAGCGGTATTAAATTGTATGTCAATCAGTGGTATCAATCACAATCAATCAAAACCAAATGACTGATTGTTTCTATACATCGCCTAATTTACCTTCCTATTGTAAGAAATTACTCCCCTTAATTTCTTGTGGTTTTCACTCATTGATGGTTTTTCGGTGTCGTCTGATAAGTTGATTCTGGTGTATAACTTATTGATTAATGTCATGGGGTTTTGATTGATATCAATGCTAATGCATGAATGGTATTAAGAATTAAATACATGCGAGGTAAAACACTAATTGCTTTTCCAATGTTAAGTGCAACGAATTGTCAACGACATGGCCTCTTCAAAGGCATTGCGCATATAATTTTTATTGTTCTATTCTCTAATATGTGGAAAAAGCATCTTTCTGGTGCCTGAGATTCCCCTTCAATGATTGTACCGCATGTCAGATTTAATTTGAAATTTTAAATTAAATTTTACCAACATTACTACACTCTATTTATAGTTTTTCCGAATTTATTCTATTTAATAGCAAATTTCGTATTTCAATAAACTTCTTGGAAAACCTTTCCAAATAAAGAAATTACATTATTTGCTTAGAATAATTTAAAAAATTTATTTTTTTTTTCCAAAATTTCAAATTCTCAACATATTTTCTTATTAATTTTTGCATTTACATGCTCATTTATTTCTGAATAAACTCTGTTAAACCTTTAATTTCTATTCAAATATTCTTATCTTAGAAAACAATAAAAACACAACAACATTTTCCAAAATATCCTGTGTGTATAAATAATTAATTTTCTTCTTAATCTCTCACTGTCTCTCTCCCACTCTCTCTCTCTCTCTCTCTCTCTCTATCTTCGCAGATTTAATAATGGAAGAAACATCAGATAGGCACACATCTACAATAAATACGAAATTTTCTATGTACGAGATTGTATAAGTAAGTATTGGAACAACAACAACAGCAAAAACAACAATTTGTTTAAGGATTACTTTACCACACAAATCGTAAAAAATGGAAATATTGTGAAAAAATGTTTTTGTTTTCTTTTCTGTTTTTTTCATTTTCTTTTTTGCAATTTTACAAATTGAAATATTCTTACAAAAGAAAATAAAAGAAAGAAAATAAACAAAATACAAAGAAAACACATGTAAAAAGTGGAATAAAATAATTGAAGAATAAAAATTTGCAAAAATGTTTAAACTTTCGATTACATTTGCGACAATGTGAAATGAACACACACTCTTGAACATATGAAATATGAAAAGTACTCTCATAAACATAAAAATTTTATAATCAGGGTATTATGCGGTACATTACTATACCACATGTATTAGAGGTGTTAGATGTATTAGAAAATTAGCATTCAGCTTAAAAAGTAATTCGAATGAAGTAAATTTATAAAACAACCAACAGTGGGCAGCAAAAGTCTTAGTACGGCAATATATTTTGACAAAAAAAGTCCCCACAGGCTCTTGCATAAAGTCTCGATATGACTTCAAGAAAGTACTTAGGAGATCATTTGAAAGAACGGTTACGTAATCGCTAAACCTCACGCAAAAGTCAACCGAAAAACTTGCTCATGGTGCCACCAGAAAACAATAAAAAAAACTTGTACATTCAATTCCAATTTGGGTTAAATGGAGTGCTTGACCTTAAGGGATATTCTACTAAATACAAGGGATAACATTTCCATATATTAGGCCTTTGAATTTTAAATTTAGTCAGGTTTTTCCTTGGAGGTACCTATGAAGTCATCTGAAACTTTTCTTTATTTTTCTCTTGTTTTATGAAAAACAATAAAAAATTGTTTGTTTTATAATAAAACAGAAATAAATTAATAAAATAAATATATAAACATAAAAATTTTTATACAAACTTTTGGCTAAAATTCATGAAATTGCTAAAATATATTGCCGTACTAAGACTTTTGTTGTCCACTGTATATATAGCATCCCTATAATAACTCCGCCAAGCTTGTTGCCCTCAGTAAACTCAGTGTAAAAAGAATAAATTAACCTCGTAGGATCTGCTATACATCTGGGGGACTCATATATGGCCTCACAGGTATCAAGAATACGTCCCGGTGATTTATTTTCATCACCACCCATATGTTGGGTTCGAGATAAGGTGCACGAGGAAGCAATTAGAACTAACTTTCATTGTTGGAAGTTCATGTCCTCTATTTGAGTACCTTACAATGTCTCCTCCAAAAATCTGGCAAGCTCCAGGATGCTAATCAATATCAACATCGGCAATTTCTAGCCTATCACCTGATAATCAGCCAGATGTTTACTTTTAAAATGCCTTAACGTCTTTTTGCGTTTTTAATGCCCGATCAAAAGGCAGTTTACTGTCATCAAATCAAATCATCAAATCAAATAGTGGAATGCAGGACTAAAATTTCTTCTTGTAATCACGCAAAAAAAGTTTAGATTGTCTCCAACCAAATTAGCTGGACCAGAGTCTCCATCTCTGGCATTATCAGCGAGGTTGAAGGTCCCCTCCTAGTAATGGTCGCTTTCCTGCACATTCTCGTGAATTTTCATATGATTTGTGATCCAAGAAAAGGTGACACAATTTCTCTGTTTCTCTGCTTTAGATTGCACAGATATTTCCCGACTATACTCGGGTTGACTCCTTTGAAGACAAACCTCTTGAAAGGCAGACCAATTGTCGGATTGTTTTGCTATGTCCCGTGCGTTGTACTCTCTGTCCATGTTGAATTAAGCACCTCTTGCGATGGCGTACACTTCGATTTAGAAGGTCCATGCAACTAACCCCATGGATTTTGATTATTTCAGTTTGAGACCAAACTGTGTCGCTCTATGTCCTGACCACTCCGCATATATGTATGTATACACGAAAAACCATTCACTCTTATCACCCAGTCTCGTTTTGGAGCATTTGTCATAATCATAGACATTACGGGTTCTTTTAAGGATTCTGTTAAGAAAGGACCAGTCGGCCACTACATTTGTCATGTTGTTTTCTAAGGAATCTTCTATTATCGCCATAGCTCTGTTCCTTGCTATCATTAACAACAACAGGATTAGATTTGACAGAGCCTTCAGTGCTTCTGTAGAACTTATTCTCAATGCCGTGGATATACCAAGACCAGCCAGTTTCTTTATCTTATACAACTCCATCTGTTATCCTGTCTGTTATCAAATTTATTATGCCTGTTGGATCAGATTGGCCTGATCGAGAGAATATGCATTAAGTGTTTAATCCTTAGGTTTCTTTCCAAATATTTTCCGCTCGCCTTTTATTTCTTATGTGGGGTGTTAGTTTTCTCTTTTTGTCCCTTTGGAAATTAAAAATTTCAAGAGTTCCCGGAATGTTATACGCCACATATATAAGAGGTAATTTGTATGTTTCCATTGCCCAGTTTAACTGGCATAATTTGTAGCGAACCGCTGCTAGCATTACCATTTTAAGGGAAATGTATTTAAGCCTGCTTTCTACTAGCAAGCAATCTTCTTTACAATTGATATGCTGTAGTGTAGGGTATCATTTGCAATCTGTAATTTGTTTACTTCATCTCTTTCCTTTACATCATTTACATTACAATTCCAAGAAAAAATATTTGAACTCTACATCTGTGTAGATGAGTGAGTGAATGAAATGGAATAAAAAAATAGCAAATATATACAGAAAGAAAGAGAGAGAGCAGGAGATATGCTTCTGTATAAATACCCATATATTTTGCATGTTTAATGACAACTGTCTGTCGCATAATTCATATTTATATTCGTAAGTGTGTGTGCCTTAGACTGTCTTTCTCTGTTGCAGTTAAGTTTCCATATTGAAATTTACATTTTAGCCATGTTTTGTTTTAAGTTTTATTAAATATTTTGTAAACATAAGTATGCTGAAAATGGTTAAAAAATAGAAATTTACTGCCTAACCTAGACATGTTGGCATTTGATTACAAATAAATACGTTGGAGATAAGCATACAAAATTAGTTTTCTAAACAATAAGAATAAAAAATAATTTTCTTTTATTTAATTTTCTGTTGCCATGTTAGGAACTAACCAATCCTAATAATTTTATAATCAATCGTCTTGTATTTTTGTAAATGAAAGATATGGAGAACCAAATTATATAATCGGAGAATTAAACATAAATGAAGGTTAATGTCTGTGTGAAGAGTAAAGATTCTTTATTTTCTGAGAACAAAACCTATACTACCACGTTTCGATCACTGAAGCTGCTATTTGCTAGAGTATAACGTCAATTTGGTTACAGGGATATTCGAATTTTAAAGGAGAACAAATGGGCCACATAGATTCAGTTTGGATGCTTTAAAGATTTTGAATGCCTTGAATGAGAAGCTAGGCCGAAGGGTTGTAATGGCCAATTATGTATGTAAGTATGTATGAATGCCATGAATAGTTCGTATGCGTTCGAATAGTGATTTTGAAGAAAATTAAAAGAAAAGTAATGGAAAATAACGACCATTCTAGATATTACGCGACCATTAAAGTGGTATGAAATTGTGTAACTACTACGAGCAGCTGCAAAAAACTCATATTATTTTCTATACATGTTTACCTGTGTACTCTCCACGAAAATAAAACTAAAGTCAAACTTTAATCTGAACAATGAACAATTTTGGAGAATAGGTCAAGAGTGTTTCACGTTTTCTAATAATTCGACCGAGGTAGCCAACGTTCATTATCAGATTTTGCAACAATTTCGAAATGATATGCGTAACGAAATAAATATTTCATTTCCCTTCTCGAAAGATTTTGATCCCCAAGCCCTTACATCATATGAAAACATACCCTAATGATAAGTACGATGAAAAAATGTTTATAAAGAGGCTGAATGGACACACTTAGACCACATAAGGCCCATTGTGATGCCACAGTTTTCCTTTTAGCCCTATCCAGGGAGCCAACCCGGAATTCCTGATGAAGCATCTCAGACCATCAACGTCAATGCGCTACAGTTCCTACAGATCGTTTATATAGTAGGTACCCAGATGCCAGCAACCAGTAGGTGAAGAAGAGTTTCATTATCTTCCTCATCTCTACAGCTTCATCAGAAATCATTAGCAAAGATGTCCAAGACCTACTAAATTCCCACACTATTTCCAAGTCCGAGACCTGACTGTCGGATAGTATTGCTATGTTCCGTCCTTTGTACTTTCCGTTCAAGTGTAAATGTAGACATCTTTTCATGGTGTAGACTGTCACATGAAAACCGCGAGGTGAATACCTTACTTTGAAACCAAAAATATCCTATTTCTGTTGCACTATTTGTCGTGGTCATTCTTTTAAAAAACTATGGCTCGTTGCAAAGCATTTTCAAAATTTATTTTTAGAGAGTTTGCTGGTTAAAGAGAGTTGTCAATCGCTTAATTTGTTGAATCGCAATATCCCCTGATTAGTCTGTAATTATCTTAACAATCTACCTGCAAAGTTCTGGTCATCTCCGCCATATACAAAGGGCTTAAAGCGAATATACTCTACAGTGACGCTATAAGACAGGTACTCATAGTCCTGATTATACCAACATATGCGAGTGTCTGTATGTAAACTAACTGCATATGAGCTGTTATCAAACTCATTGTGAGTATTTATTTAATGACACCAAAAGTCATAAGTGACCTGACCATAATGGTATACATCCAGTGCATAATACGTGGTTTACATTCCAGAATTTAAGCCTGTAGGCTTTCCGCATATTCTTGCGACATGCCTGGATATCTATTACATGTGCTTGATACGAGCTTTTCATGTCCAGTGACCCAGGGGTATTCCAAGATATTTTACCTTCATTTCATTAATATTACCTTCCCATAAATACAAATGTCATATTCAATAAAAAAATATCCTCTACAACATGTATTAGAGATCATGAACACTTTCTTTTCATTCTTTACACTTTTCTTTATAAATTCAAAGGAAAATGTAACACCGAAACTTATGACTTCATTTACAGTTTTGTTCTCCAACTCATGTTTTTCAAGAATTAGGACAAGGTTTTTACAAAGTCCTTTTAGTTTATCTTAACAGCAAATATTCATACATTGTACATCTACAGTATATATGTATGTATGTGTGTGTACAGGATTTCTATTTTTTTAGTGATTCAATTACTTCGTAAGAAGACAAATTCTAATTCAAATACATTTGAAGTATCATAACTTATGCTCTTTTGAATTACTTGTATACACTGTCGCATTCATTTGTAGATTTTAATATGAATATTTATCTCTCTCCCACACTCTCTCTCTGTCTTTCTCTCATTGTGTTTAAGAGATATCCTGTAAGCAGTATGAAGCAAAGATTTGAGTGGCTTGGTATTTGGTATGTATGGTATACAGTACGAATGTATTTTTAGTTCATTTGTTTTCTTCTTCGAAATGACTTCCAGAGTTATAAATAACTGTAAAGAAGATACAAAAATAGATGAACTTAAATTACAGGGGGACAGAGAACAATGCAGACAAAAGCTTATACCATAATTTAATATCATAATTCTACGAATAATAACCACAAAGAAAACGAAAAAGTATCAAATTTTTGCGCACATACATACGTGCTATACTTAGCACTCACGGAATCATTAATTTATTCATTCTTAATAATTCAAAGGAAGCAATTATCCAGATTATGACCACTGTTGAAAGTGTCTCTCACACATTGTTTGTTTCAAAAATTTTTTGATCAACATATACTTGATATATGGACTGCTAACGTATTTAAACAGCGCATCAAAAAATAAAAAGATACACTGTGACATGTATTGAGATCATAGCTGCCAGATGAATGAAGCACCAAATCGTCAAATATTTGTGAAAAAATCGTCAAAATCGTCAAAGACGTTTAATGAAATCGTCAAAAAATTGTCAGAAAAAATAATTAAATAAATTAAAAGTTTTTAAAAACCAAAATTATTTATATTGTAGTAAAACATATGAAGTCAATGTATCTACATATCTGAGTTCAAAAATAAAACATTTAACAAAGAATTTATTGGACATTAAAAGGTAGCCTTCCTCATCTTCATTTAATATTTCTTTTTCTAAAAATTAAGAAATTGTGATCATTTTCAGAAAAAAATTGTTTAAGGTTCTATCTCAACCTTGTTTATTGACACATAAGCGCAGCAACAATGTTACATCATCTATATCTATGGGCGGTGTAGATATTAGGGAGTCAGAAGCTTTTGATGTTCTGAGCATGAAAATTCAGTGTAATGCTGACGCATTTTTCGGTTCCTTCTTAAGTTCTTATCATCCGACCTTACTATTTACACCGTTTATAACTGACAGAGAATGGAATACAACTCTCATGTATGGGTTGGAGCCTCAACGTCTATTTGGCGGTTTCTCGACCGTGTACAGAAGAGGCCATAGTATCTCGTTAATGACGGTAGTGTATCCAACTCCATTGAATCATTGGAGCATCGTTGCGATCTGGTTTGTGTTTCACTGTTCTGTCGCTACTATAAAATGGTTTTGCTTGAATGAAATAAGGGGTTTTTTCCCAAAAATCATATATTCCCACATACCACTCGTCTTTTTCGGCCAGCACATCCGTATGTGTTAGATTGGGCAGGGGATCGCACACTGCATTACAGTAAAAATACGGTTTTTAATCGAACTGTGTCGTTATGTGGAACTCAATTCCTGCAGAGGTCTATCCTGTTACTTATGGTATAAAAATATACAAGCCTAGTGTCCATAAGCACGGTTCTCTCTCTTTCCTTCTTCTCATAACATAGTTTCAAACTCAATGCCATCCATCCCCTGAATGTTGGTCGTACGAAAAAAAAAATAACGGCGCTAGTCTTTGTTCTTCCGATGGCAATATTAGAAGCTATACTAGAATTTTTAAAATACTCTGCAACGACAAGTGATATATTATTCTCAACTACGAGGTTATTTAGGAGTTGTGATTTTTCAGCTTTTAAGTGATTAAAAAGGAATAAAATATAGAAAAATCATCATAGGTATTGGAAAGTAACTTAAAAATATTATAAAGGGTGTTTTTTACAGAGGTATAGAACTTTAAGTTGCGATAAAACAACGATGGATTATTCGATTGACATGAATTTTATTTATCCGAAAGATAATCTTGTGGCATTACATATTAAATATGATTTCAGGCATATGACCGCCACGGTTGGCGCGGATGTAGTCGAATCTGGACGTCCAATTTTCGATGACTTTTTCCAACATTTGTGGCCGTATATCGGCAATAATGCGGCGAATGTTGTCTTCCAAATGGTCAAGCGTTTGTGGCTTTACCGCATAGACCAATGGCTTTACATAGCCCCACAGAAAGTAGTCTAGCGGTGTTAAATCACAAGATCTTGGAGGCCAATTCACAGGTCCAAAACGTGAAATTAGGCGGTTACCAAACGTGTCTTTCAATAAATCTATTGTGGCACGAGCTGTGTGACATGTTGCGCCGTCTTGTTGAAACCACATCTCCTGGACATCATGGTTATTCAATTCAGGAATGAAGAAGTTAGTAATCATGGCTCTATACCGATCACCATTGACTGTAACGTTCTGGCCACCATCGTTTTTGAAAAAGTACGGACCAATGATTCCACCATCCCATAAAGCGCACCAAACAGTAAGTTTTTCTGGATGTAACGGTGTTTCCACATACACTTGAGGATTACCTTCACTCCAAATGCGGCAGTTTTGTTTGTTGACGTAGCCATGCAACCAGAAGTGCGCTTCATCGCTAAACAAAATTCGCTTATGAAAATCGGGAACAACGGTAATCTCGTTTTGGGCCCATTCGACGAATCTACGCCTTACTTGATGATCGTTTGGCTTCAAATCTTGCACGAGTTGGATTTTGTAAGCACGCAAACCAAGATCCTTCCGCAAAATCTTCCATAAAGTGGATGCACACAGATCCAATTCCTGTGCTCGATGGCGGATGGACTCATTCGGGTCTTCCTCAATGCTACGCTCTACAGCAGCAATAGCTTCTTCTGTACGCACCGTACAGCGTCTCTGGGGATGCGAGTTATCAATAAGAGTAAACGTGGTGCGAAAATATTCCATGGTTAATCGAATTAACTGCTCTGATGGACGATTTTGTCGACGATAAAATGGACGTAGTGCGCGATACGTTTTCCGCACAGAACCATTATTTTCGAAATAAAATTGCACTATTTCATGATGAATTGCCAAACCAAACTGAGAATAAATCACTTGACAGCTGTTAAATCGGTCGCCATCTTGAAAAGTAATGCCAACTTAAAGTTCTATACCTCTATAAAAAACACTCTTTATTTTACTCCTTGCTTTTACTAACATAAATTTCCAATAGTAACAATTGCAAAGTAAATACAAAGCTTAAAGTGGCTTTTAATGTACTAAAGTAAAGAATATGATGCAAATTTTTAATTTCTAAAAATCGTCAAAATAAGGGCATAAATTCGCGGCAGCCATATAAATGAAATAAAAATTCATTTCCAACCGGAACAGTTGTAGTTCACAGCAAAACAATAAATTTATCAAAATTTCAAACTATTTTCGTTTTATTACATTTTTGAATTTAAACCTTTAGATCGCCAACCCATTAAATTTACTCACATTATTCTCATATCTAATATGTAAAATTCATAATGCAGTGAACATATGTGACGTATGAGTTATATTTAATTCCATTAGTTTCATACATGAAAAAATCGAATTTTTTATTACATACTTTTCAGGGTAACTACTCCGGTACATGTAATATGATGCGTATGAGTAATATAGTTCAAATACAATTAAAAAGAAAGTATACCCCATAAATTTGGAATTAAGCTACGTACATGATTTTTCGATTCTATGCAATTCTAGTAGGTAATACATCATGACCTGTATCTTCGTAGTCTGTATCTTGAACATCTTCACAACAAAACAATTAATTTGGCAAAGATTTCAAATCGTTTTGGTTTTATTGCATTTTTAAATATAAACTTTTAAATGACCCAACGGGTCTAATGGTCTCATGTCAGAAGTGAATATACTGCCGGTGACTATCCATTTTCCAAAGTAATGAATATTAATTTACAAAGCTATAAAGTATTATTTCCAAACGCTTCCCTTTTAGTTTAAATAAAGGAAAGTGTGTGTTGGATATCACTGATATTTTTTATTCATTTGAAATGGCAATTATTTGTGGAATATAACATCGTTTAAAAGTCCATGACAGACTTTTGCCTGGGTGGATCGCATTCAAAACGTCTAATTTTCCATGATATCAGTCCAAGTTTTATTGATGGCATGGGTTATGTTAGGTTTGAGAACAGCTGTAGTTTTCGGCATATTCGGATACAACTGCAACTCAAGAAAACTCTTCAAGCTAGCTAAGGTCACCTCCACGTGAGATTAACATGCCTTCAAATCGCTTGTGCATGATATCCAACGTGGCATAAGCTGTGTGACACGTAGCGTCGTTCTGTTGAAACCATTTGGCGCTGGTGGCCAGATCATCTAATTCAGGCCAAAAGAATTTTGTAATCATTGGCTTATAGAACTCACCGCTTTCTCATAGACATATGGACCGATGTTGCCGCCAGCCCAAAACACAAACAAAACTCTAAGTTTTTCGCAATTTATTGGATATATTTACGGTCATAAATGCATATTTCAATGAATACATGAACTATTTTTGAATGTTCCAGAATTGCACGCATATGGCAATAATTTGAAAAGAATGGTTTTGCGAAGTATTTGCTTTTCATCACAATATATTTTGTTGCTATTTTTAAATCGAACGATTTGATGTTTGTTTTCATACGTGTGGTACCACTAGCATAGAAATAATGTGCTGCCAGAACAACTTTATATGTGACAGTATTACAGTCACTAGGAACTGAACAAATTTAAATACGTGTTATAGTTACTCAATAATTATCCCTGTTAAGTCACACTTTAAATCAGTGAAATTATTATATTAAATCGTTGATAATATCATAATATTAAGTTCAACTTAATCACCCCTATCGTAAATATTATGCGAATAAGTTATTTGGGAGTAAACTTTTTTTCCCATAACAAAAAAAATTTGTATTACGAATATATTGGGAGAAAGAGTTTTTATTGTGAATTAGTTATAAATGCTATATAAACCAAATTTTTTTATTGTGAATTACCTCTCAACAATTTTTCGAATAAAAATACAAATATTAAAAAACGAGTATCGTTATCTTCGAAGAGGAGAAACTATCCATGGAAAGGTTGCAGCGAAGATCTATTCGACATGAATCGAATCCACTATCGCTCCCTGAGATAAAGTAAGAATTATACATACTAAAATATTTATGTTCCAGGAATATTACAGGGTAAACAAAGAAGGATTCAAATACCTGCTGAATGTGTGGATGGAAAATTTGATTAGTAACAATTGCAAAGTAAATACAAAGCTTAAAGTGGATTTTAATGTCCTAAAGTTAGAAATATGATGTAAATTTTTAATTTCCAAAAATCGTCAAAATAAGGGCATAAATCGTCAAATCGTCAAATCGTCAATATGATATTTTTGGAGCTCAAAATCGTCAAATCTGGCAGCTATGATTGAGATGCATAAGATCATTTTTTATATTCTTTATGCAATCCTACGCAATTTTTGAGTGAACGGATGGCGACCTGACTTTAGGATAGTACATACATATTTCCATGTTCCGTCGTCTGTATTTCTATCCACGTTGAATAGAGAACATCTTGTGGTGGAGTAGAAGCCTAGAAGGCATGAGTTTTCCCATATGAAATAATAAAATAATACTACTTCCAGTATACTTTATTGACAAATACTTGTTTTTTATTTATCAAAACAACAAAACAACATGCTAAAGTGCCGAACAGACCAATAAAAGTGGTATTTTGCTTTGTTTGTGATCTGTTTAGCATATTGTTGTCGTACGTAATCTGTTGTTTATCTTCAGTAATAATTTGAATCCGTTTTGTTTTTTCTATTCTTGTCGCACCAAAATCCAGCTTTCTTGGCTTTTTGGCGATGAATTGCTTGTCTCCTAACATGGTTTGCACTTCTTAATTTTTTCCATAATTTCACCGACATACAACGAGTTGTATGTTTCACATCAAAATAAAAAGAGCGAAGAAGAGCAACGTCTTTCTAGAATTATGCAGCAGGTTAAGAAAATTTTGCTTTAAAAGATTTGTATACAAAATTTGTACAAATTATTTCCTTTCACTCCGTTTTTAGATAAATGACCTTAAGAAAGAAAAGAAAAATGAAATGAAATCAACTACAATTCTATTAAAAGAACAGCACCGAGAGGAACATAATACAACAGTCTGTGTTGTGTTTGCATCAAAAGAAAAACTTCAAATATAATCAGACAAATAAGGCACAATATTAAATAAGTTTGTCAAAAAATTATGTTCAAGCAATAGAAGGTATACAAGCCAACTTATTGGATTCATAATCCTAATCATGTTTACAAGCAACTTAAATTCTAAAGAAAGAATTATTTTTTTATTTTTTACCTTTAAAATTACAAGAAGTAACCAAAAAAATTTCAATAAAATTTATTACAATTCTAAGAAATATTTAAAACATGATTTATTTTTAATTTCAATTAAACTCCCAACAGATGGTAACTAAAAATTTATTATAAACAGAAACAACAAATACACAAAATAATTACAATAAAGTCTATAATAACGTTTGACATTTAAATAAATGCTCACTCGCAGTAATGCTAAAATCAATAATTTATTGTGTCACTCACCCACTGATAGCCTAGAGGTTAGAAAAGAAGAAAAAACGGAAATAAAATCAGAATCAAGTATGACTGTTTGTTAGTATTTTCTGCCTTCATTTACAACTAAAATCTATAATTATTTCTGCTCATGATTTAAAAATAATATCTCAACAAAACAAACAAAACTTTCACATTCAATGACACAAAACGAACTGGAACTAGCTTTTCTATTCCTTTTTTATTCCCAATCATTTCATTTCATTTCGTTGCTCCTTCGTTGTTAGAAAATAATATTGAAGTCAACACTCGGATTATATTTGAATACTTGCTACACCCACACACACGCAAGACTTCAATTGTAGGGCAATAAATATGCTTTAAATGGCATTAAAACTAGGGGATCTAAATAAATATGGCAACAAAATTATATCCAATAACTTTAGAGTATGGCAGTGTGTTAACCGATATGGGAGGGTGTGTGGTGAATCTGTAGACGTAAAGCCAGGGTTCGAGCCCCAGGCGAGACATCAAAACAAAATACAAAAAGTATTTCTTCGGCGACTTTCTCTCAGCAGATTTCTGGCAAAAACTCTGAGAGTAAATAAAATTGCCATGAAAAGTTTCTTAAAAATCTGTCGATCGGAGTCGACTTTAAACTGTAGGTTCCGCCATTCATGTATAAAATTGACACACACAACATAAGTGGTGTGAGAAACTAGGTCCTAATCCTGAGTGAAGGGTTGTAATGACCAATTCTGTATGTATGTATGTATGATCGCATATTAAACTTGACCGATCTGTCTACACATTTGTATAATGTAATGTTAGAGTCCTTACGTAAGAAAAAATTAAATTTTAAAAATTAAAATTACTTTTATTGCTATTATATTGAACACAACTGTGAAAAATATTTATCAATCATCGTAATAAATATTTATTTCCACATTAACTTGACTACTTTATCAATGTCTGTAACACTAAATGGAAAATGAAAATTTTAATTTATTAACTGACATGTTGTTATCAGATCATATTCCTTATGCCATAATAATACAGGGCGTTAACTAATAATTGGCATTCAAATAAAATTTAGAAAATAATAAATTAGGAAAATAAAAATAACCCAAAACAATCAATATTTCTTTACAACATGCTTAGCCTATAAGAAAATTAATAAAATTAGAAGTTCTAGAAACATTAGGAAATGAATACGAAATAAGGATACGGAAAATATTTTAAGAACATCCTTGTGATTAATAACAATAAAAGAAACGACTTACTTACTAACACATACAAATAAAAGATAGTAGAGAGAGAGAGCAAAAAAAGAAATGTTATGACATTTGACATCATTTCTGTCTTTCTTTTTATGACACTTCAAGTGATAGCAACGTATACATACATACGGCAATACAAAAAGGGTCATTCAAGTTATTTCATTTAGCAGATGTATGAAATTAGTTAAATATGAAAATAATTAAAGTTTTCCATCAAGCTTGAGAAACTATCAGAACTATATTTCATCAAATTGTAGGCATTGTCGCCGTAGTCTAGTAGGTAGTGTTTTGGCTAATTAGACGTAAAAGCCAGGGTTCTAGCCCCAGGTCAGACATCAAAACGAAAATATGAAAAAATATTTCTTCGGCGACTTCCTCTCAGCAGATTTCTGGCAAATACTCTGAGAGTAAATAAAATTGCCATGAAAAGTTTCTCAAAAATCTATCGTTTGGAGTCGACTTTAAACTGTAGGTTCCGCCACTCATGTATAAAATTGACACACACAACATAAGTGGTGTGAGAAACTAGGTCCTAATCCTGACTGAAGGGTTGTAACGACCAATTATGTATGTATGTATGTAGGCATTGCCGGTTGTTATAATAGTTTAACTGAAGCTGAAATCGCAACCCGATAATTTTGAAACGACTGTTTCGATAGAAAACATAAAAGCGACTGCGAGGCACATCGGGTATTGTATGGTACATTACAAATGGCATATTTGAACGAACGCCATTATATTTTGTTTTAACATACATACGTACGCTTATGACAATTTCACACAAGCAACAGATTGTCAGAAATTGATTAAAAAACACACACAGTCATACAGAAATACAATTTAGTTAAGATGAGGAAGCGGAAAATACGAGTTCCTAGATTTCTCAAGAAGAAGAACAGTGTTGCTAACTTGTGATTTGTGGTTTTTAAGATTTGCTCCTAGAAAGGTTCATTGGGTTCTTATTATTTGAGATTTCATTAATCATATAGTCTTAGATGAATACGGCATCCCAATTAAAGTCTACACAATGAAGATAGAGTAGCTATTAATAAGAGTAGAGACTTAGGTACTAACAAAATAAGTACGTAAACAAAAACTGTACGTTATTCTCGCTATAATAGCTCTACTGTTTTTGAAAGTTCCTTCCTGTATATCAGATGATGCGTAGCCTAAGGAATTCAACCTCTAAGGTTAGTCTCAATTCCATATTGAAAGGGATAGAGGGAATAGGATACACGGGACATTGTAAGAGTTAATGTTGTTGGAAAAAAGCATCTCCGGGTAACGGTAAAAGTTGTTGAACTCAATTGTGTTTCCTTACTGTTTGGTTGATGTCTGATCCTGCTAAGGGAAATGAAATAGTTTGTCAAACAGTACCTCGTGTATTTAAGCACTGCGAACCGTAGGGATACGATTACCCTCTACATATACATTCAGTTTGATTCTCATTTCTTATATCCGTAAGTCTTGATCCAACAGGATTCCGTATAAGTGGTAAAATAATGCGTCAACGCGCGATGAATGTATGGAATAGTCTGGTGTTTGTTGTTGAGATATTTATTGTTTAGGGCAGTACCCGCCCAATTCGTTCATGCTGTCAAAAACGAACATCGTTTGGCTATCAAGGGCTATTAATCTATGGAAACATAATGTATAGCCTCCTAAGCAGAGGAAATCATTCTGTTAAACGAATAACCAGAAGCTCTAAAATGGGAAAATAATTGCAGCCTGAAAGAAAGCTTGAATTCCTTGTTGATTTAATACCTATTGTCTCCCTGTTCTGAGCGGACCTTCTCCGAGGGTGGACACTTTCATTCGTCTACAACCTTATGAACAAATTTCTTTGTGAGATGCAAAGGCATTCTTAACTATATCGACAATAATATGGTCCTGGAAGGATAAATTTTAAGCAACTTGTTATCACTGCTACGTTTTTTTTTTAAATTAAAAGTTGACAACACTGCTGAATAACTTCATAAGGAGATATAAAATCTTGTTTAAAATTCTCTTTAGAAAAGAGTATAAAAGATACAGAGTAATGGACAGAGACTACAAGAGAGTTTGTGCAAAAGGAAAGCAGGCAGTATATAAGCAAGAGAAAGAGAAAGAGATTAAGAAAAAATATATGCTTGTATTTGTTTTATACGGTAAAAACTAAATTGTCTCCACTTGTATATGGCATGTGTGAATACAATCTTGTCGATACAAATGAGAAGACAAAGAAAATGTGGCAGATTTTTTCTGCTCTGAACTCTAGTTTGCTGTCTTGGCACAATTTTCATTTTTTACTTATACACGCATATGTAAATGTATACTACATATATACTGCCATACATATTGTATGTAAATGTACTAAGTATTCATGCATATGTGAGATTATTTCTTTAAAAAACTTGGATAGACAACGAAAGTAAATGGGGGAGAGTGTGTTTAAGTGTACGTTGACATGAAAGTTTATGTTAATATTTCTAATTTGTTTTCCTTTTTCTATTCTCTGTTTCATATACAAATTTATGCATATTTTTCTTTCCGCCGTATACCACAGTTTGGCACAATTCTAGATAAGAATTACAAACAAGACGATGACTACTTGACGATATGATATGCGGAACACTGGAGGCAAACGCATAAACTAGGCGTTAGAAACAGATACATATGTCCCCTACATTTCAAAACGTTAATAGAAAATCTAGTTTTTGAAAACTTAACATTTAAGGTTTTAAAATTACGCCGTTTTTGTGCAGGTTTAACCCAAAGTATACGTTTCTGTATACCATGACAGAGACACAGAACACGCTTAACAGTTTCTGGCCCTATACTTACACTACAAAAGCTAGAAAAGGAAGAGGCGTTAATGTACCCCATACTGGTTCTTTTCCTTAACTTATTTACTTTAGTCAAGTTTACGACCTAGCTTCTCACACTATTTATGTTGTGTTTGTTAATTTTATACATGAGTGGTGGAATCTACAGTTCAAAGTCGACTTCGAACAAAATATTTTTTAGAAACTTTTGGTGGCAATTGTATTTACTCTCAGAGTAGACTACGACATCAAAAATAAAGATCTTAATAGATTTTCACACCAGTTTCAGGATCCATTCTATTGTAGAACGGTTATAATCTGGTGCATAAAAGCCTAAGAATTTTACAATCTACCCTGTGCCGCTTAGAAGAATCCACTTTCATTCTTATCACCTTAACGATCAGCCTGAAGAAGTATACCTTGAGGAATCTAACCGCCGCTCTTCACTATCACCTCCTATTATTCCTGATTATTCCACACTGTACAATGTTCCACTCTACTGCTGTCCACGAGTGTAATGAGAGCGTTCCTACAAATTGCAATCAATCTCGAGCTAACATAGTCAGTCTGTATCTTCAAATGGGCTTGTCTATCCACATAGATAAAGGTTTTACAGCCCTAATGAACGCAAACACTTCAGCTTGGTGTAAACTGCCCTAATCGGAGAACCTATAAGACAGATTGATGCCATTTACAAAAAAGACTGCCACTCCAGTGTCAACCATCATCTTTTCAGGCGTAATGCATAACCGTAAAGTAGACTTCGCATTCGAAGTCATTGGTCTCTGTCTAGAGAACCCATATAGTTCAGCCTGTCGAAGTAATACACACTGACCAAAATCCTGACAAAATCTCCTGCTCTAGCAAAAAAAAAAAAAGCGAACGTAAGAGAAAAAGTCCCCTTACAGCGGACTGCAAAAGCTCACTAATATTCGGAATGAATTTTCCTGTGTTCATATTCAGCACTTTATCCGCGTAGCAAATAATCCCGATGTTCCTTAGAGTGCTGTTCACGACAAGAAATTCGTTGAAACACAAATTTTCACAGAGAAGTTCCGCTTAACTAGGACGCATGAAACGTCAAGACACACTAGCGTTACTCTGAGGTACCAATTTAATGTCCTCATGAGCCAAATCTTTACATAGAATTATAATGTAAATTTTTCACCGACATACCGACAAATCAAATGGAAATAGGGCTTGTCTGCCAATCACAGCAGAACAACTCAAAGAAGAACGGCCAAAAGAAACCTGAACACTATTCGAAAGTAACCGGAAGTTAAAAAATGCAATGAATTTCCTTTCAACCGAGTGTAGAGTGCCTGCTAACAATGATTGTCTGCGTGTGTACTATAAGGAGGCCACCCATTTATCTCCATTATTGGTGTCAAAAACTTGAAAACAACATTATCTTGTAATATTTTATTTAAGACGCCCTTCATTCATTCACTCGACTATTTTCTTTCCTCTTAGAGGAATCCTCTCCCTTCCCTACGTTGTTTCTTTATAAGAGGATTGAATATACACGAGCTGTTGTAGTGGCTGGATTTCCTTTTTATAACATGTTTCGCACACATGAAGTATAGCTAGACAGCAAAAAAAAAATTAAATTTTAAATCCAGAAAGGGAGAACAAAAGCACGAAGAAGAAGGAGGAGAAATAGAAACAGAATCTGATGAACATAGAGAAACGAAAACAGGTTCAACAATTTCAAGTGTTGCGATTGCTTTTCGCTGTAAGGCAACCTGGGTTAAGTTTTTATCATTTATTTCTATCTTGCTGCGTGTGTATGTACATATGTATGTATATGAGGAAGGATAGCGATGGGTGCAACCATACAGCCACCACAAAAGTTAATATGTGAACACCGGCATATTAAGGGAAAATATTGCCACGAACAAAATTTCATTCTCATGCCAAGAAGAAGACAAAAGAAGCTGCTGATGTCATCACCATCATAAATATCACCGCCATAGAACTCAATATGGTAAGTGAATGAAATATTTTGGAGGACAAAACGACAATATATTGTCACATACACTCCCGTTTATAATAATGGCAGCAGTGGCAGTAGAAAATTCACTGTTTGCCATTCCCTTTTAGGAATTATTTGGGGGAACATTGAATGAATTTCAGAGCAAATATTCATATTTGATGGTAGTAAAGTGTGCTGTGTTATTTCCTATTCACATGCTTTCATATTCGTTAGAATATGATGGTAAATTATTGACTCGTCAATACGAAACTCTCTCTCTCTCTCTATAGTGTTGTCTTCCATTCGAGCAGGTAAGTGTGTTTGTACATGTGAGTCTACATGCGTGGGTGTGTGCGAGGGTTCTCAGGAACGTTAAATCGATGAAATTGAACTTATAAATCAATTATCTTTTCATTTCAAGTGGTTTGAATATGAAATTTTTGGTGTTAAAACGATAATAAATCGTTGAATGAAACCAAAGAAATTTTGTAATAAATTTTAGAAGAGCACCGTACAGAACCGAACAGATATTAAAATATTTGAAACAAATAAACCGGAATTTCACGTGTAAAAAAAAATGTAAATCTTAAGATTATCGATTCAAAAAAAAAATATGTTTCCAATAAATTAAGTGTGCAAGGAATATGAAGGATAATGTAGGTTTCAAAGGAATGTGTTGAGGCTTTGCCTTTAAACATAATAAATCGCAGGAAAAACAAAAGAAATATTTTCATTAATAATAACAAAACCTCTTCTAAAATATAGTCCCTCAAGGACGTAATCAATAGAATGAAAATTGAGAATTAAGATTCTATTCAATACTGGTACTAAAGGTTTGGAATGGCTCAGCAGAAGCTTTATTTTTGTGGTTAGATTTCAGAAATGTTTTACATGCAACATCAAAACAATAGTCTGCTGTACTGCCATAAGCTATTCATTTATAGGATGGTTACACACATACATAGGTTAGAGGACTTGTACTTGTCAATTACAAGTACAATTACAAGTACAGTACCCGGACCAAAATTGACCCATTTTTTACATACATACATACATACATAATTGGACATTACCATCCTTTAGTCAGTATTACCACCTGACTTCTTACACCACTGATGTTGTGTGTATTAATTTTTATACAAGAGCAAGCCTTTAGTCAGGATTACAACTTAGATTCTATCACCACTCATGTTGTATGTGTTAATTTTTTTACCTAAATAACGGGATTTACAGTTTAACGTCGATTCCGAACGACAGGTTTTCGAGAAACTTTTTATGGCAATTTTTTTTACTCTCAGTATACTTGCCAGATGTCTGACCTGGGATTTGGACCGATGCCTCACGTCTAATAAGCAAACACACTACTTACACGACTACGGCCACACCACAAGCCTTTATTAATTAAACTGAAATAAGTCTGTTATATAATAAAAAGATTAGGAATACAAAAACCGCCGTAGTCTAGTAGTGGTTCAAAACCGTAGTGGTTCAAAACCTTGCTAAGACATATCAAATAAAACGAAATATGATGTTTGTGACTTCCTCCCAGCAGTCTTCTGGCAAAAATCTCTGAAAGTAAATAAAATTGCCATGAAAAGTTTCTTAAAAATTTGTCGTTCGGAGTCGACTTGAAGCTGTAGGTCCTGGCACTCACTTATAAAATGAACACATACAACATGTTTGATGTTGAAAGCTAGGTTGTAATCCTGACTAAAGGGTTGTAATGGCCAATAAAATAATACTAGACGTTAGAAAGAATTCGTTCAAGGTCTAGACATTGTTAATCTGATGAAAAATGCTTCTGAACTTAGTTATTTGGTTTTCACATTTGCAAAGACGCCTCCGTTTCAATGTTAAGATACCATCGATATTTTATTATTGTTAGTGGAACTAATTTTCGATGGTCCATTAGGTAGAAAGCCTTCACAGAGTCTAAGAGTTTAAAATCTTGCTTGATCTTACCTGAATTGCTGATATCTTAAGTCAATAATTTAATCAGTATTTTATTAAATATTTTGCTGACTACCGGAATTAATGGAAAGCCACGTTCGGGGGAGCAATCCTTTGGCTTCTTTTTTTACGGTTTTTTTTATTCGGCTCTCCTTATTATTATTTTTTTTTTTAATAAAAAAAAAGAAACAATTTTTTGAACATTTTGTGGGCACGTTTTGTAGAATCGGCCATTTAGGTTATCGATTTCGTAGCTATCCGCTACATTTCTATCTTCCCAAAAATAAACATGCAATAGCTACTAGACTAGTTGTCCTTTAAAGAAAAAATATGGTGCTCGCAAGTTTAAATATCAAATATTCTACAGAATGCTACAACAGTAGCGGTTTATATGGAAGTCAGCACTGTTTTACATTCATCACTGTTTTATATATTTATCTGCAAATAAAAAACAAGCCTAATGCAATCTGACTTCGAGACTAGGTAGACAAGTAGAGTTGGCTGTCCATCTAAGAGAATCGCATAGACAAACTTAGGCCATATAGTGTCCATAATGTTACCATATTTTTCTGCTTTATCATAGTCTTGAAACCACTCGGAGCTCCTGATGAAGCGTCTTTAACTGCCAATGTCAATCCGTGACAGTTCCTCTAAATCATCATGTACCCAAGGATAGTTTCCTCCTATTCCTCATATCTGCAGCTTCTGCAGAAATCATTAGCCAGATGTCCACGACCAATGCTCCTAGCATGCGTACTCACAATGTAATGCCCTGTAATGTCCCCGACAACCACACTGAGCGGGCCTCTTTGGAGTTTAAGTAGACCTATCGTGCGCCCTTCATCTAGACGCGCCGTTCTACCAATGTCTGAGGGCGCCCATCTGTCGTTGACGGAATCGACGATCGCATTTTCAATTATGAGCCTACAGGTTCTAATAGGGACGCCAAGAGTTGAGAATTCATCGCAGAATTCGATGGTCGTGTCAAGCCTGGTTAGCTCTGCAGTTACACGGAATACCATTGTGCGACTTCGAGACTAACTTTGCTATGTAAGTCGTATAGGCCACGTCAAAAAGTTGAATAGGTTTTCAATGGTAAAATTGAGGATTTGGTCTCAGAGAGTTTTTAAAATCTGAAGTCTAATGATATTTAATAGACTGGAATACAATTCAGTTGTATATTAAGCAGCAATGTTTTATATGAAATGATCGGTTTTCGCATTGAATGGTCCACATTTCCGAACTCATTAATAACTCATTGGTATATGGCTGTTAATTATGTTATAATCTCTTGTGACTATAAATTTTTGTATTCATTCCATTATCACTACTACTTATTTTACAACTTTCTTCCAACTGTGCTCTTTCTTTATTTCCCATTTACCTTTCCTTATTCTTTCTCTCTCTCCGTCATCACGGGAAATGTGGTTACATTTACCACAGCACATTACAGTTCAATGATTTGCTTGTAACAAATCAACATTTATTTGTAAATCAAAATAAAACAAAAATAAAAAACAAAGAAGAAATTGTTTGTTTATTTTGTGGTTAAAAAGTTTTCTTTTTTTCAAAATCTAACACACTCACCCTCATCATATGCATTCATGCGAACATACAAATTTACACATTCAACAACACAATTTGCGTGTGTGTATGTTAAAACAGCTGTCAGTATTTACAAATGTATGAAGATTTTCCGAAATTTCGTTGAATAATTTGTAATTCAAATATTTGCATTTCTCCACAATGGAAAAGAAACAGAAAGAACAAAGTTTTAACTCACAAACAAAATAAGAGAAATAATGTTGCTTTCCTTGCTTGTCACAAGCAACAAAATAATATCAAGTACTTGCAAGTAAAATCATACAAATTAAAGTCGCGCAGAACCGTCCTTAAAGATATGCTACAGCAGAACTGATTTTCTAACTCAGCATTTTGCAAGGACTTTAAACATATCGGTGGATAGGTTACTGATAACTAGAAATGGCTGTAGAGAACTGCTATGCTTATTATTTGTACCCTTAAATTGACTAGTTACTGAGCTAATAATCAAAAAGATAGATTTCATAACAGATTCACTATTCAACTCCACCAAAGATTAGTAGCAGTATTCTTAAGAATAAAATGGTCTATACAGGTGGTACACGATAGTTAATAGAGCTTGCAGTGGTTATTATACATTATTTGCTCCTAAGGTATTAAATTATTCAAAGGTTTTAATTTCAGAATTTTCTATAAGATTTTCCTCCATAAGGATTCAGGAATTACTCTTCATGGCAACTTACTTGGTCAGGATATGTCTTTCGTCGTTAAGTTACGTGCACCAACTGTGACATGAGAGGCAGGATGATAGCAGATTAGTTGATTAAAGTCGCTGTAGTCTAACAGGTAGTGTGTTGGCTTATTACACATGAGGTCTCGGTTCACACCAGAGATCAGCAATGAGTATTCAAAAAGATGGGTAAATCCAAATCATACGCATTCATACTTATTTTAATATCATACTCATACCTATTTAAATTAAAAGTTTGAAGTACTCATCATACGCATACTTAACAATACGCATGATGTTGTTGATTTCGACTCTCCTTTACTCAACATTTACACGAATCACAAAATAAGTATGATTCGCGTACGAACACTACAATACTCACTAGAAGGTTGTGTGTTTGCCTTGCTTGCTGTCTTTGTCTTTTTCTTTCTTCTTTTCTTTTGTAAATACAACAACAACTAAGCCTGTAAATTTTGATGAATGATTCAAGCCACTCTAATCATTTATGAGTAATATAAGTATTTTTCTAAATTTATGAATCCAAATGAGTAGGCGTATGAATCAAATGTATTTCGAATGTTATGAGTTTGATGTCAACGCTGTACGCATACTTATTGCAACATGTACTTATTAGTCAATGTTGTAGTGAGTACGAATGACTCAGAGTAGTTGAATTTCAATACTGTTGACTCACTCATACTCAAAATTTCATGAGTGCTTGAGAGTAGCGGATAAACAATTCATTGCTGATCTCTGGTTTACACTCCAGGTCAGACATCTTCACAAGAACGAAATACGTGAAAAATATTTCTTCGGCTACTTCCTCTCAGCAAATTCCAGAAAAAAAACGCTCTGAGAATAAATAAAATTTAAATGAAAATTGAAATGAAAAGTAGTCGGCGTAGTCTAGTAGGTAGTGTGTCGGCTTATTGGAACCTAAGGCCAGGGTTCAAATTCCAGGTCAGACATCAAAATGAAAATATAAAAAATATTTGTTCGGTGACTGCCTCTCAGCAGATTCCTGGCAAGAAACTCTGAGAGTAAATAAAATTGCCATGAAAAGTTTCTCACAAATCTGTCGTTCGGAGACAACTTTAAACTGTAGGTCCCTCCACTCATATAAAAAATTAACACACACAACATGAGTGGTGTGAGAAATTAGCTCGTAATCCTGACTAAAGGGTTGTAATGAACAATTGTGTTATGTTATGTGTGAATCGAAAATTTAAATGCCTTTTTCGAACACATAAATATAAGGACGCTCATTAACCTGCTCTAGACTCAACTGCATTAAGATTCAGGCTACAAGTTTTGGTTTAGTTTCTCGCCTAGTAAATTTACAAATTAGTGCAAAAAATTATACGACTGTAGGGCATATAACACCCATAAACAAATGTAACGAAAATGTAATCAAAACTTTTGTTTTCATTCAATAAAGTAAAATGAATGAAAAAAACAGGGAGATTTCTCATAATCTCTCTTATCGCAAACTCTCTATCTCTCTCTTTCCATCTCTCGACTATACAAATTTATTTACGTGTATATTTTTAAGTATATGTATGCGTATACGTATGTATTTGTAATCATATGATATGCAAGTATTTATTTACTTAAATTATTATGTGTTGTTAAGCTCATGTGTGATTGGTGGTAAAATGAATGAATGAAAAAAATAAGAGAATCACGCACACACACTCATATAAAGATAAAAAGTTGTCAGAGAATGTAGTAGGATTTGTTGATAATTTATTTGTGGATAATTGTTGTAAAATAACATGTAATTAAAATAAATTAAAACGACTACATACATACATACAAAGACAAGAAAACGCACGCAAGCACATAAACGTATTTCATTTGAGTTTTTATTTCTCTTTTTGTCGTTCGTTTCCTTTTTTTATTACGCAAACATGCAATTATTTGTAACTGTGATAACAAAACTTTTTTAATTTGTAATTATTTATGCTTGTATGATATACACATACACATATAACACACTGATTATATGATTATATCCGTGAACATGTTATTACTGCTTCTGTAAGTGTGTAAATGTATTGGTTTTATTATTATTATTATTGTGTAACTGAATTATTTATTTGATTTCTGTTTTTGTCACTGTATCTGTACAGATTTTAATTCGGTTGTCAACATAATAAATAATTTTTATATTCTGTATTAATTCTCTTTATTTTTTTTTTTTTTGTAGTTTTAATATGTATTTAACTTTGCCAATAATTCAGGATTAAAAGACTTAAAATAGATTTCTATTTACATCATGTAAAATATTACTTATTATTCGTGTACAACGCGATATTTTATTTTAGCTTTTATAGTGAAACATGGGTATAACATTGTTGTCAGCTTAGTCCAATTAATTCTGCTCATGTGTAGAGGGACTTTCAAAGTTTTTGATAGAAGACTGTTGAGAGGAATCACCATAGAAATTTTTTTTCATATTTCGTTTTGTTCTAAATGTCTCACGCTTAATAAGCCACCACATTACTCACTAGGCTATAGGGACTACAAAGTCTTGTATTAAAACTTTACATTGCATTTGCTGATGATCGCTTCAAAGTAATTAATCGCATGCTATACACATACCCTGTGATCATCTGATTTTAGCAATTTAAATAAAATCATTGAGTTTAAAATCACTTAGTTTATATGGAAAGTGTTGCCTTATCGCCATTCGAATTAAGCGTTAAGTCAGCAATTTCCTAAATTATTTTGAATTGATCTTTCAATATTTAATTATTATATGTGGGTGCATATTCTACACGGTTTTCGGCAAATGCTCGCTTCGAGTGAATCATTTCTTTTCGATACTGGGCCCTTGTAATTATCTGGTGGGATATCAAATTTGATTAATGCCTACTCATCATGGATATTTATCTTTGCTCTTGATTCGCCTTACTAGCCCGTCTTCAAATGAGATTTCATGTCGTATTGCCTTCATTTTACATCACTTGTGGGCCTCACTCAATCTTTTTACTTTAACAGGAGTGTCCATAAAAGGGACATTCGAACATTCCCAAAACCATCGTGAAGGAATATTGGGGAGATGTTCTTGAACTACTTTTTGTTCTAAAACTGGAGAGAAAATACTTAAAATCATATTCCGCGGCCACTGTAACTATAGTAAGCGAGGTGAGGATATATGTACATACGTAGATGTATATGCAATTTTTTTTGCTATAAAGAAAAGTTAATAGAGCACTTCATCACCAACTGTAAAGCAATGGGGCATAGGAGACAAGTTCTACTACAGATATATATGCTCCTGAACGAGATTGGTTGACTCTTCCTGATGTAGTCATTCCGGCGCCTTAACACACCTAGTCTGTGATTGACAAAAACATTCAAAAAGTCTGATCTCATTACAAGGCCATTGAGACGCGCAATCACATCAGCATTGCTATAAATTTACTTTATGGAAGAAAACGGTTTACATTGGTGCGCTTTTAAAACAAACTTTTACTGAGTGTTCTGGGAATACTTACTTACTTTATTGTTCACTGCAACCCTTCAGAGTTAGCTAGCTTCTATACTACATATGTTGTGCGTATTTATTTTATACATGAGTGGCGGGAGCTACAGTTCAAATTCAACTCCATTTTTTTTTGAGAATACTTTCATGGTAATTTTATTTACATTCAGAGTTTTTGCCAGATATCTGCTGAGAGGAAATCACCGAAGAAATTTTTTTGATTTTGCCTATTTCGCGATATATTACCTGAGGTTTGAACTGTGGCCTCACGTCTAATAAGCCAACCTACTAGAACACGGCGACTTCTGTTCTGGGATTGACATAGAAGATATAAATATTATTATTTATTTTAATGCGTTCTTATTTCTTTATTAAAATAATCCTTCATCTATTTTAATTAAACAACACACTTTAATTGTTAACACCACGCTATCAATTTTATTGCACTATCGTTCTATTGCTCCCTCTGCTCTATTTATACTTCATTTATATCCGGTATGGCAAGTTCTAGACAGTTACTGTTGGTTTGTTATTGTTTTTCTTTCCTTTTCTATCTTGCCAGACTTTCTATATAGTTTAGTTACTGTAATGTCATCCCTTTTTATTGCTATTTACGCAGTTTATTCGCTTCTGCGTTATGATAACTTTTTAATTATTTTTTTTTACTTGTACTTTTCTAGAATAAACATTTTAAAGTTTGTCCTTCCCTCGAAATATCAGTTGATATTCTAAATTTTTTGTATGTTTATCGAGTCAGTTTATCGAATTGGTGTCTTGGCAGAAATTGATTCTAAGGATACCTTAGTCTTGTACTGGCCATTTTTACTATCACAGTGGTAACAGTAATTGCTACCAAGTGTAGCAATGTTAGAATGTTTGTATTTGGTTATTAAATGTTGTGATTATTCTCTGCTAAATTAACTTCAAATAGTTTCAAATTATCACACACTAATTAAATTATTATTACTTGTACTATTCATTGTAGGCAATGAAAATCAATGAAATTATGCTGCCACATTGATTATGTTTGTATTTGAATAATTGAATGAATTTTGATTTACAACAACAAATAAATCACGCGGATTACAATTCAAACGCTAATTAGTGATGAACTACGCAATCAAAAGTACAAGTGATTGAACAATCAACATAAATTTATGGTTTCCAAGAAAACTAAACTGAATTACAATGGTGGTGATGGTGGTTATTGAGTAGTAGTGATAATAATAGATATCATCGCCATAATTATGTTTAACACCTTCAAATGACACTTACAATGATACCTAAATTTCTGATAATTACCACTATCAAAGGATTAGGCGTGTGGGGGTGCAAAAACAAACATATTTTGCAAAGGCTTTCATTTGCAATTGATAGTTTGCGTAGGTTCTCTCGAATGTAACTGAAACTGAAGGCAAAAAAAATTAATTTAAAAAAACAGTTTTTTTTTGTTTTATTTTTTAAAGTTATTTGACATTTATGAATGTCAATAGAAAGAAAGAAAATGTAAATGTATTGACCAACAATAAACTGTTAAACATTTAAGCCCATAATGCCTACGAAACGACAATTTTCAATGAAATGAAGCGAAAAATACAGACGCAGTTTTGCCTTTTTTATTATTTTTTTATTACTTGATTGAAATACATTTTAATGGAAATTTCTCAATTCGTTTAAATGGAAAGTCATCTAAAGGGTATTTTCAATTGAACACTCAGAAAAAACAGTTAAAATTTCAGAATTTTCCACATTGTGGTAAAAATTCTGAATTTCTTTTTGCATTTTTTTCCCCCATCAAGCCAAGCCCAACAAAAGTAGCCTAGCATCAGTATCGACACAAACAGATGAATTTTGTGATAAGGAAAAGGAATCGTATGCCTGGAATCTGTACGCCTCAAAAACCATACCAAGTACTAGGCGAGTAGATATCCCTAGGTAAACAGAAGAGTAGCAAAAGGTTCATCAGAATATATGGGTTTGGGTCATTACAACCCTTTAGTCAGCATTACAATATAGCGTTTCACACCACTCATGTTGTGTCTGTTAATTTTATTCATGAATTGCGGGATCTACACTTTAAAGTCGATTTTGAACAATACATTTTTGGGAAACTTTTCTTGGCAGTTTTAAGCTTGTTGAGAGGAATTCATCGAAAGAAATATTTTTTTATATTTCGTTTTTGTTGATGTCTGACTTAGGCTTTGAATCCTGGCCACGTCCGATAAGTCAAAATACTACCTAGTAGACTACATGGACTACCTAGTAGATTACGTAGACTACCGAGTACACTACATAGAGTACTTAGTAGACTACATACACTACGTAGTAGACTACTTAGAATATGTAGTAGACTACCTAGACTATTTAGATTACCTAGTAGACTACATAGACTGCCTAGTAGACTATTTAGACTACCTTAAAGACTATATAGACTGCCTAGTAGAATACATAGACTGCCTAGTAGACTATTTAGACTACCTTAAAGACTATATAGACTGCCTAGTAGACTACATAGACTACCTAGTAGACTGCATAGACTACCTATTAGACTATCTAGTAGAGTAAACCAACTAGTAAACTACCTATTAGACTACATAGACTACCTAGTAGATTACATAGTCTACCTAGTAGACTACATACACTACCCAGTAGACGACATACACTACATAGTAGACTACATACACTACGTAATAGACTACCTAGACTACGTAGTAGACTACCTAGACTATCTAGTAGACTACATAGACTGCCTAGTAGACTATTTAGACTACCTAGTAGACTATATAGACTGCCTAGTAGACTACCTAGACTACCTACTAGACTACATAGACTACCAATAGACTATCTAGTAGACTACTTAGTAGACCACTTAATAAACTACCTAGTAGACTACCTAGTACACCACCTAGTAGAATACCAAGTAGACTACCGTCTGGTCTGGTGACTTGGCGCTACAATTCATGTTTGTATCCTGTATTCAAAAACATTTATTGAAGGATTGAAAAGGATTTCCCTTTCCATTAATAAGTTAAGAACCATAATGTTAGGCATAAAAAATAGTTCCTAATTGACAGCAGTCGGGGAAGCGGAAACCTTTGTTAACAATCATACATACAACCCGTTAGGTAGGTTTACGACCTGGCTTCATGCACCACCTATGTTATGTACGTTAATTTTATTCAAAAGTGGAGGAATTTATCGACAGAATTTTAAGAAGCTTTCACAAGGTAATCAGTTTACCCCAAGAAGTTTTTCCAAAAGACTGTTGCGTTCTTATTTTGAACATGTCAGAGCTAAGAGCTGAGATTTAAACTCTCGAGATGTCATGCAGTAATCCAGCGTTTACATAATTGGCCAGTACAACCATTCAGTCAGGATTACGGCCTAGCTCCTCACACCACTCAGAGGCAAAAACTCTGAGAGTATATAAACCTGCCATGAATAAGTTTCTCAAAAATCTGTCGTTCGGAGTCGACGCCAATCACGTATAAAAAACTCAGTGCTTAATAGCCCTAAATAGACTATGGCGACTACACCGTTCAGACCAAATCGTTATAAGAAAATAGTGGCAAAAGATTGAATCAGATAAGGTGAGCACTGCCACCATATCTTCAAGCAATGGGGATTCGGTTATCACTCCGTTCTTCAGGCTAATGAGAAATAATCTTGGCGTTCTATTAATGCTCGGAGCTCCGTTTTGTGTACACCATTGTTTTATTACACCTAATATAACAAAGTAACACTTAACATATAACAACTACCATGGAAATGGTCTGCCAATTAGTTTAAATTTTGAATTAAAACAGAAACATTTTTAATTTGTAATTTTAGTTGTTTTCCTTCATTTATTATCGTTTAAATGGTTATTAAATGTTCAATCGTGTTCAATTATAATCGATTGATGGTGTAAATATTACAATTAAATTTATTAAATATCAACATTTAATTTCTATTTTCTCTCTCTCTCTCTCTCTCTTTCTACCTCTTTTGATGATGATTTCCAATGTGGTTTACGATGGCCACAACCGTGATGACGATGACGATGATGATGATAAGTTGGCCATGGGTTTTTCGATAAACACAAATCAATTGAAATTTATTTCCGTGTTTAATAATAATTTTAAACGTTTAATTAAACATTTCAATTCAGTGCACAATATTTTTAGCTGTTAACAGAAGTCAATAAAATAAAATAAAACCAGTGAAGGATAGTTTTTCGTTAAATATAGAATTTCCAATGAAACGTTGTTATTAATTAAAATGTATTGTATGTTTACCGCTTTCAATATGCAAAATTTTGTAAATAAAATTCGTAGAATAGTAGGAAATAAACAAGATAGAGTATGTACATGTAACCAGTGACTTGCTTAGCTTAACTTAGCATAGTTCCATATCGATAGTCCTCATTAAGAAAAGAAAAACACCCTATACTAGTTACTAATAATAGTAATAATTTATAATTAAATATGAATCCAATAAATCAATTCGATATACCCGTAGAATTTTTCTTAAAAAATTTGTTCATAAAATACTATTTTCATGCAGATTTAAATTTTTTATCTTTTCAGATCTGTTGTTATTGAAAATTCTACGAGTATTTGGTATACCAAAGGTATGTAAGCATTCATTAAATTACAAACAACCTAATTTGTGTATATTACGGGTTTTTCATTAAGCTTTTTCTATCTTTAGATTTGAATAAAACAAAGTAGGTGTGAGGTATTATAGAAGAATTTTAGTTTTATCGTTTGGAAGACATATTGATGCCACTGTATGTGGAATATAACATCGTTTAAATATCCGCCACAGCTTCTCTGTGCGGAAAGCATTTAAAATATAAAATTTTCCATGACTGTCGCCGCAGTCTAGTAGGTAGTGTGGTGGCTTATTAGACGTGAAGCCATGGTTGAAGTCCTATGTCAGACATCTCCAACAGAACAAAACATGAAAGAAATATTTCTTCGTTTATTTCCTCTCAGCAGATTTCTGGAAAAAACTCTGAGAGAAAATAAAATTTCTGTGGAAAATTACTCAAAAATCTATCGTTTGGAAGCGACTTTGAACTGTAGGTTCCGCCACTCTTGTATGAAATTAATGTCATCGATTATCTTGGCTTTAGGGACCTCTATGGTTTGTGGCTGAGGTCGTCGTAGTCTAGTAGGTATTGTGCTGGCTTATTAGACGTAAGGCCAGGGTTCAAACCCCAGGTCAGACATCTAAACGAAAATATAAAAAAAAAAAATTTTCGGTGATTCCCCCCGCCGGATTCCTAGAAAAAACTCTGAAAGAAAATAAAATTTCTATGAAAAGTTACTCAAAAATCTATCGTTTGGAATCGACTTTAAACTGTAGGTTCCGCCACTCATGTATAAAATTCATACACACAACATAAGTAGTGTGAGAAGGTAGGTTGTAATCCTGACTGAAGGATTGTAATGACCAATTATGTATGTATGTATGTGGAATATAACATCCTTCAATTGTCCGGCTTATCTGTTAGGAGAACATTCAAAATGTCATAATTTTCCATGACTGTCGCATGACCGATTGGTCATGGGTTATGTTGGCTATGAGGACCTCTGTGCTTTGTATTATTCGCATACACCTGTGACTTATCAAAACCCCCTCAAGAAAAAGTTTAATGGTGTCAAATCTTAAGATTCAGATGACCATCAAATCGTTCATGCAGAATATACATTGTAGCACGAGCTGTTTGACACGTAACGCCGTGCTATTGCAACCAGATGTCACTGATGCACAGATCATCCAATTCAAACCAAAAAAAGTTGGTAATCATTAAGCTAGAATGCTCGCAGTTGACAGTGGTGGCCTGACCCACATCCTTCATAAAGAAATATGCACCGCAGACGCCGCCAACATAAAAACTACACCAAACAATGACTCTTTCGGGATACATAGGACACCCCCTTTGATCTCATGCGAACTGGTATTGTCCCGACAATTTTGTGTGTTCATGTGTCGTGTCAGCCAAAAATAGGTCTTATACCCGAAAATGATTTTTAGACAATAATAAGATCAGTTTCCAAATATGGGTTCTCGCGATCCGTTCTCCTCATTACAGAGTCTGAATTTAAAGCAATTTTTATACCACAAAAATATTATTTAGACTGACAATGCTTATCAAAATTTTGATTACTATCTTAAAACTATTACTCGATTGTCTGATCAGTCTAATGCGAACTGGTATTGTCCCGACAATTTTGTGTGTTCATGTGTCGTGTCATCCATACCCGAAAATTATTTTTAAACGAAAGTAAGGTCAGTTTCCAAATGCCCATTCAGCAAACACATCTACTTGACTTTGAGCGTCAATGATGATTTGACAAAACAGAATTAACAAGTGACAACCAATTTGGCAGCTGTAGCTTCAACAAGATGACCGTTATCGACTGTGAGAGTTCAGAGGTCGTTGTTACCAGGGTACGTAATTGTACAATAGTAGAACAACACATGTTATTTGTATTTATATTTAAAAATGTTCAAATCAATATAGTGGTATCCATTTACACTGCGCAATAAAAATAAGGTCTCACCAAATTTGAATATTTTTTTTCGTCAACCCATTCCACTAAAATTTGAAAATACTTTTAAAAGAAAATTTTTTATTTTATGCCCAAAGCATATTAACGTAAACAGTGAAGAATCAAAGAAATTCATTTCTTTTGTTTGTAATTTTCTGTAATAAAAACAACAATAAAAGCAATTAAATTACACTTACACAATCTAATTGTTTTATTGTTAATGAAATAAAATAAAATGATACAAATTCATTGTATTCACGACTAAAAGGAGGGTTGTCGACCCAGTAGTAAATAGAGTAGAGACATAACATTACGCCGACATAAATATATGAAATAGAAAAGAAGAAAAAGACACCTTGAGAGGAAAAGTAATAATTTCTAGTAGATAACACACAGGGGCAAACATCTGCATGTCATACCTTTAAGCAATATTTACAAGCAAACTTTGTGCAGAGACCCCTTTGGTATGAGGCTAGTGATAAATGCGAATTGTTTTGTGAAACATTAAACAATTTAATGTTGCGTAAAAGACAGGTTTAGTATCGAATATAGAAAAACTCATACAAAAAATTAATTTACAAAAATAAAATACCTCCATTTTAGTACACCAACGTGTAAAGTCAGTTTAAATATTCTTTTCAGAGATTATTGCTGTTTCTTTAAACAGTTTCTCTTATTGTCTGATGCAAAACTCAAATCTCTTCTCACTATAATTCTAAGCAAAATTTTTGATTGTCTCCAAACCGTCTGGTTTAAGATGAGTTTCCAAGTTCCTCTATTTCCGCTTTCATAGCGTATATACTTCTATACTTCTATTCACATTGTACGGAAACTTTCAACAACAACCTTGAGGAAGCTTTCTTCCTGGTAGGTTCGCCTTTTAACATACCCAGTCTTGTCACTATAATTCTCAGCAAATGTTTAGATTGTCTTAAAACCGTCTAATTAAAGATGAGTTTCTTTCCTATATTCTTAACTATGCCCTCTCTCTCCAATAGGACGTATCTATAATAGGTAATTTTGACATCCCAGTGACAAGTATACGTCATCAAACCAACATACATAATAGGTCATTACAACCTTCAGTCAGGATTACGACCTAATTCCCCACATCACTTATGTTGTGTGTGTTAATTTTTATACATGAGTGGCGACAGATTTTTGAGAAACTTTTCATGGCAATTTTATTTACTCTCAGAGTTTTTGCCAGAAAACTGCTGAGAGAGGAAGTCGCCAAAGAAATACTTTTTTTTTGTATTTCGTTTTGATGTCTTACCTGGGGTTTGAACCCTGGCTTTACGTCTTATAAGCCAATACACTGCCAACTAGACTACGGCGACTTCAAACCTAACCGAATCCAAAACTCCACGTCTCACTATCTCCCCTTTTACCGAGTGTATACTTCTACACTCCTATTCACATTGTACGGAAACCTTCTGGCCTCAATAACATTGTGGAAGCTTTCGTCTTGGCAAGTTTATCCGTCATGAATATCCATCTAACCAGGCAGATAGCAAAGGGTGACCGTATTTTCCTTTGCAAACGGATTCGGCTTGCTCAGAGAGTTCCGTATTAATCTTGAATCCGTTTCATGAGCACTAAGTGCAGAGATGCCAGCCTAACTCCCATATAGTATTTCTTATGTCCCTACCAAACTGCATCCAACTTATCTTTCGATAACGAAAACTTTCAACAAATTCTTCTTAAGATAAATCTGAAACAAAACTACAATCCGAATGATGAGTCCAAATTTGCCAAATGCGAGTTCCCTTGAACTGAACATCAAAATCTTACAATTTACCCAGCAAAAGTGGAGACATTATCGGATATAACCTGTTGATTATAATCACCAGTATGGTGGAGATTATTCTTCCATTTTTTGTGGCCTTTTGCTTGCAAGTGCTATGTGGGTTCCTGGTAATCCAAAAATATAATTTTATTTGAGCAGATAACCATTTAAATGAGTATGAAATCATTCTTGCCTTAGTTTCGTCGAACAAGGTTGTGAATCTGAAATTCCTGACAGCCAGTATTCATCAATTAGAAAACGGTGTGAAGTTTTTTTTAAGCATGTTCACTGGAATATACTGCAATAAACTTCTACTGATCTTATCGATATTTATGAATTAATTCTGACGTTTTCCTTTATAACAGGGCTGTACATCATCGTGTAAGACTTGACACTCCTTGTGCTACAGCAGCATCTAAGGTATATCCAACTCTCAACAAATTTATTTTTTTTTTTTATTCAAGCCTTCTGACTCCCACTATAGACGAATCTGATTATGCATTAGAAATTCAGGCTAAATTTAGAATCAAGAATATTATGTTACTCAAGTGAATTAAATTTTGCTTATTTGCTGTCAACTAAATTTCTAACTGCCTACAACAGACATACATACATACATATTAATATTAAAATTATTACATTTGATGACATTTGCAAAAAGAAAAAATTTAAGCCACATTTATATTATATTGTGACATTACTTTTATGCCACAAGGTAAAAACACGATTTGATTTATTACCGCACAAGAAATATTTCATTATACGGCAATAAGCATTATCTTGTCATAATTTAAATGACAATGAAACAGGATAAAAAAGGATATTTAGGAAGTACAATAAACATAAAAACAAACAAAATAAAAAATAAAAACAAAAATAAAAATAAAAATAAAATAATATTTTATTACAAATATTATCACTATACGGATTACGGTTACAGAATACAGGAGTCACAGCTGAAGGTTTTGCCAATACACTCTCACTGTGTCCTCCCACGGCATGAGGCTCTTCTAGAAAAAAGAAATTAAGCACAACTAAAAGCCTACAATAACACAAAAAGAACACGACTTGAATAGTCAACTTCAATGCCAAATTAGAGAATGACCTTTTATTTGTTAAAAAATATTTTTAAAGTGACTGCACTTCAACGTCACTACAACCCTTCAGTCAGGATTACGGCCTAGCTTCTCACACCACTCATGTTGTGTGTGTTAATTTTTATACATGAGTGGCGGGACCTACAGTTTAAAGTCGACTCCGAACGACAGATTTTTGATAAACTTTTCATGGCAATTTTATTTACTCTCAGAGCTTTTGCCAGAAATCTGCAGAGCGAAAGTCGCCGAATTAATATTTTTTCATATTATCATTTTGATGTCTCACCTGAAGCTTGAACCCGGGCCTTACGTCTAATAAGCTAACACACTAACTACTAGACTACGGCGACTCATGGTTTATGTTAAGGACTAGTGAAATTACGACTTGGGTCATCGCATTTGTGAAAGAATATTGTCCTCTTCTTCTTCCGACTTACCAAATCTACAGAAGGCATTAGTAGATAATCGCAGTTTTCCCGCATTCTGACCCCAACAGCTTGTGAAAACAGATACTAACCATGCAACTTAATTTGTTTATAAGTACGCCTGATTAGCAGTGTATCAAGATATATCATCAGCCCTGCATTAGTCTGTGTCTAATAGATATCTTCGCCTGGTAGTCAGAGGTAATGGATAGTGGTACTCAAAAGTGTTTGAGTATTTGGTAAGAGGGTACTTGCTCTACCGGTGGTACGATTACACGAGATTTCCTATTTACCAGAACCTCTAGCAAGATGAATAAAAAACTGCTTTGAGAGTATATTAAAGGTAACCTGACACTAGTTATGTAACTAAGAGCTGAAACAAACGCTCGAAAAAGATTTGTAAGATATAAAAGAGAGAATAGAGATACAAGTAGCTGGAGATTCCTTAATCTCGAACAATTCAAGAGCGTTATGGGCGTTACTTCAGCTTAAAATACATTACAATAGTCTGGAAAATGGAGAAGAAAATTCTCAAGCATAGAGCTATCCATGTTGATCTTCATTGAATCCCTGGATACAGTCGTGTCGCAGGACACGTCACTACATTGAACTCTACAGAGAAGTTACCTCTTGAGATAAGATTGCAATGAGACGTAATCCATTTAATTTTGGTCTTGAGGATCTCAGATAGGCTATATCTATATATAGAATCAAGTTAAGCAGAGCAAAGCAACAGATCGCAATTTTTACTGAACGTTGTCTATTAGATGTCGTAATCCACCAGAAGCATTTTTAAAAGCGAGCCCATGGTTTGAATTCTAATTCAGCCATCTCATGCAAAACGAGTGGAGTGAAATAAAATTGCCATGAAAATGTTCACAAAAAATCTGGTGTTCGGAGTCTACTTTACACTGTAGGTCGCGATATTCACAACTGATCTTTCTAAAGATGAGGCAAAATATCATCAGACAACAGTCAAGCAGTGTCTTAATGCTCTTCCGTAGAATAAATGAAATAATACTCACTAAAGATGGCTGCTCTCAAGTACAGAAAGAAAATATTCCATGCCAATATTCATTGGCATTATTTCAGCCAACGACCCCTGTATAGACAGTCAACATTATTTATAAAGTTTTGAAACAAATTATAAAAGAAGGCTGTTTGTTTAACTCACTCCTGCCATTGTCGCATTAAAACATGGGCGGAACATCTGTGGGTCATAAATTTTCTCCGGGGAAAAAAATCATAAACGAGCGATTTCGTAATTTAAGTAGGCCATTAAAACAACACCAACAGCAACAGCAACAATATGGAAATTCGAAAAGGATTTCATTTAAACGGGATTTCTCTTCGCGTTTAATTTTATTTGTGTTTATTGTTATTGTTGTTGAAAATCGAAACAAATTGAAAATCGAAACAAATTAAAGCAACAACGGAATTGTTAATAAAAATTGTTGGGAATTGTTATTTGATTTTATGCAGAAAGTTATTAAAATGAAATAAACTTTAATGGCTTATTAAGCGTTTAACGTTTTAAGTGCGCTTTACTTAACTCTTTATAGCAAATAAGATTTCAGACATTAAAAGTGTATGAAGAAATTATTTCATCAGTTATTGGTATGAATGTAAGCGAACGAATAAACAAAAAGGATTTTTAATTCAAGAAAAGGGGATATTTAGGGTAGAGGCCCTACTCTTGCTAGGCAATATGTTTACATTGAAATTTATTTACATACAAGCAGGCATAACTGGCAGTTACGACTCTTAACTCTGGTCTAGCTTCTCATAATGCCCATGTTGTGTGTGTTAAGTTTATGCATGAGTGGCAGGATCTTCAACTTAACGGTGATTCCAAACGGCAGATCTGGATAGTTTTTCAAGGCAATTAGTTCCGGCATTTATCAGAGAACACGAGGTTGCCAAAAAGAAATATTTCTTCTTTTTTGAAATCTCAAAGCTGGAATTTGAACCCGAGAGTACCGTCTAGTAAGCCAATACACAACTCTCTAGACTGCAGCTACCACTAATATTATTTATAGTCCAGTAGGAAAAAAAACGATTTTATGATTGTTCTTCGAATTAGTTTTTGTCTAAGCAAACGATAGATGGCAGCACCGTAATCCTAAAATCTGCCTCAGCAGACCAATCACCTCCTTAGCTGGAACAGGAATATATTAACGAACCGAAAACAAAGTGGAATAACAACCAATCGGAACGTATAGCAATAACAGCAGCCAAACGCATCAAAATGGAAATACCTTGTGAAAGCCATATGCTTCCAAGAGGGGTAATAGGAAAAAGAAATTCGAATTAGAATTTCTTCCAGAAGTTATTGGACAGCGAATCCTATCTTTCTGTACGATACAATTTCAGTCTTCACTCGACGATAATAGAATTGAATACAGGATCCGATAGGTTTTCCGATGAAAGTCTTTCTCAAGCCTTTTAGGGTATTATTGCCTCCATAAATGCTTACATTGCAACTGTTTTGTCGGCTGTATTTGTTTACTGGCTTAAGCAGATTTTATTGAGAGGTCGTTTACAACGGACATGCTGTTTTAGTTACGTTGTCGAACTCAATGGTGGAGAAAATTGTAAATACGCTGGACTAACCTCTGGCTTTTTCTATCAATTAAGAGCACTAGAACTTAGCTGAGCTTTGAGCGTGGTGTTAAGGCCTCTAACGGGCACGTAGGATCTTCTTTGTAAGTATCACTCCTTGCAGGCTTAGTACTGTCTCAGGTATATGTTACTAACAAATCTGCTTAATTTTGTTGAGTGTAACGATTGGCTTCGTTCTAATCCAGTAGTGAGCTGTAAGAGCTCCTCAACGACATGGACGTTGTGCAGCTTATTAACATTAACGGCTGCGCTGGCTCGGCCATGTCCTTCAAATGGAGGAGAATGCTCCGGCGAGACGAGCATTTGATGCGGAGGTTTGCTGAAGTCGGCGAAAAGGACGACCTTGTTTGCGTTGGAAGGTTCAAATCGAGGCAGCCCTGTCATCGATTACTGTGACCAACTAGCATAGGCGCGTAAGAAGCAGAGGTGCCTGGAAGGATGTGTTAAGGTAGGCCGTAATCCGTTAATCGGGTTGTTAATGGCCAATTAAGTTAGTAAGTAATGCTTGGTTCCCTAGAGAATTACTTGGATGGGACTTACCGACTTAGGGGTTACCCTAGAGATCACTTGTAGGATATCCAGTATATTCTGCTCTACACTGACGCGAGAAATAATCGAAGCTATTTTGGATGTTGACTGGAATTCTGGTATGGTCCTTAAAGGTGTAATTGCAGGTCAAAGTATGATTACATGTTTGTGTAAACATAGGAACTAAACACATAACCACCAAAGTAGGAGTTGTTTTGGATGAGCAAAAAGGAGAATTTCACGCTCTTTGGGGAATTCGACTAATGTAACTAGCTGCAGGAATTTTAAAGTATAAGGGTCCCTCGAAATTGCGTATCTAACGCTTCTGACAGAATTTTGCAAGATCTCTAGTTGATTCTTTATGAGTCCACATGGAATATACGTACATAAGACTTGATTAGGGGAGGTGGAATTTTCATGACATTACTATGTATTCCAGAGACACAGAGAGCACAATAATGAATATTTTATCGTTTATTTTACAATTGAAATCTTTCATTAAGAAAAAAATGTTGGTCAACGAATAAACACCAAATTTGATGACCCAATTTAATTCCGTTCGAATAAATTTGAAACTCAAAATATGTACTCATGTGCAGCTAATTTTATGATGAAGTCATCATAATGTGGGTCATAAAATATATGCTTTAAGCACTTAAGTAAAACTCCCAAGCCCATATTGTTTTTGCATTTTAACAAGCAAAGCACTCTACTCTGCTTTCAAGTGAAAACAAAAGAACTTCTTAAACAAAAAGTGCAGATTTTCTTAAAACGTAAGCGAGTAAAGGAATCAACAGAACAGAACAGAACAGAATCCGCTTTCACTTGAGATTTTTTACAAGCAAAACCGTAGAGCATAAATTCCACTGAAAGAAAGCATTCAAATTCCAATTGAGAAGAGCAAAAAAAAAAAAGAATAAGAAATGAAATACAGAGTAATAATGGATTTTTTTTTTAAAAGAGAACAAAAAAACAGGGAAGGCCTCTCAAGGAAATGCTTAACAAAACAAGTGCTAAAAAAGATTACTCTCAATGACTATTTGTATATGAATAGAGAGGAAGACGTCATGTTGCTTACACGTACACATACACATTCATACAATTCATACATTTATACGTACACGTTCACATACGTATATAAAGGCATATATTTTGCCTATGCTTTCTCCTGTCATACATTTAAAACTGGCAACCCCTTGGAAAAGGCTTAAAAAGGAATTGACCCATAATATGATGACTTAAAATCTGCCATTTTTTCCTTTTTATTCTCGTATTTTCTCAAGCGAAAACCAGAGCAGAATTTATTAAATAAAAAAAGGAAAGAAAAAGAAAACCTGGTAGAAAATTTCGTTAAGAAAATAAAAATACGAAATAAAAAGGCTTTCACAAAATCCTAGATTTTGTTTTTTTTTTTTTCTTATTTCTTTGATTAAGTTAATCAGCAACCGTTATTAAGTTTTTAATCATAATTATGACTGAAATTACTACAAACAACGGCAGCAGCAGCAGCCCTCACCTGCAGATTATTATTTAACAAAACTTATTACCAGATTTATTATGACATTGGTAATGATATTATCAAGGAAATCCTTGTTAAGCCAATATTCTATTAATTTCAGTTTTAGCCTTATACTTGTATTTTTCTTTCCCTTTTGGGTGGCTCAGCGAAATTTGATACCACTTTCAAGGAAAATTACAATTGTGGTAGAAAGATTTCTTGGATTTTTTAAAACAAAGTAAAAATAAAATAAAAATAGAAATTAAAATTAATTGTTTGCCTCGTTATGCTTCATTTTGATAATACGATATACATAGATTACATGGTTCTTATTTATTTAATCTCAGCTTAGTAGCAAACAAAGCCTTGTTCTTAGAGAAAATCATTTCTTGGATTGAAAATCTATTTATTTTCTGGTTAAAGATTGATTAACAGCAAAATTACTATGTTAAAAAGGTCAATTGGGTTAGGCTATGTAAACTTCCTAGTTCGCTGAGATAAAAAGAAGATCGTAATTACACTGAAGCCAATTGTAAAATCTAGCCTGTGCTTCTTTCACTCTTCAGTTTCATATTTGAGAAAAAATATCAAAATTAGCTCATTCCACTTGACCTAATCATCCACCAGCAAAAGTCACAAAGTAATATTGGGAGGTGTTCTACGTTTTCTTCTCCATTTTCAGCTCCACACTTATGGCAATAACTGTAATATCAAGCACCTATGCGCATGTTTTCCTATGACCAGTTAATCTACCTCGGCGCTATTTTTCATTTTCAGCAAAAGCTACGCGTGTTACAGTCATGATGTAACCATAATTGCCTGGCTATTCGGAAATTACTAGCCAAACACCTAATGTTCACAGTTGCTAGGTTAGGTTAGGTTAGAGGACGTGTACTTGTCAATTAAGACAAGTACAGTACCCGGAGGTCGAATTAACCCATTGTACAATGTCCTAGTTTATCACACCACTTATGTTATGTGTGTTAATTTTATACATGAGTGGTGGGACCTACAGTTTAAAGTCGACTCCGAACGACAGATTTTTGAGAAATTTTTTCATGGCAATTCTATTTACTCTCAGAGTTTTTGCTAGAAATCTACTGAGATGAAGTCGCCGAAAAATATATTTTCATATTACGTTCAGTTGGAGATGCCTGACCTAGGGTTTGAACCGAGGCCTCACGTCTAATAAGCCAACACACTACCTACTAGACCACGGCGACTCCAAAAATAGCAATATTCAGTGAAAGTTAAGGTTGCGCCGTGATACGTGAAGAATACAAGTGTTCGTAAGTCGCTATATATACTAGACCATATGCGTATTCTACCGCGGGAATTATATCCAATAGCTCTGGCAAAAGACAGACTGTCAGGCCTCCTCTGCCGATATGAAAAAGAGAAAATAACATTGAATTGACTAGTCCCTTAGAAGTCAATCAGACGATGTCATTCGAATTGCCATAGAATGGAATAGAAGAAAGCAAGGTCCTGCTCACTCATGGAGAAATAAAAGGCAGCCCAAGTAAACAGGAGAGTTGGGGTGAATGAATGTTTTGGCACAGAATACAGATTTGTTCAGATAATCTCCTTATGAGAACCACGGGAGCTTCTATATGAAATATATAGACAGCAGTTTACTTTTAATATGACCCAATACCAATTTCAGAATACCATTATAAGTCTCGCGAACTAATACTCAACAACTAAAACGATTTCCGTTGTAACACGCCTAATTGTTATGAGGCTCATGTCAATTCTGATTAATTAATGGAAATTAATTCCTCGTTTTCTTGCTCAATCATGCCGAAACAGTACTCTTTAAACTATTCATTTAATTTAAATTTAAAATTAAAAATATCTTTAATAATTAATAAATAAAATGTGGTATCAAATGTTCTCTGCTTATAAATCAATACAAACTTACTGTGTCAACGCCACAGTATTTTTATATTTTCAATGAATATTTTCTGCACTATGTGTACTAAATAATACTGATTTAAAACTCATTAGTGGCATTATATTCAAACCAAAGCCGTTTTTATTAAATTTATTCATAGGATTTCTCTTCTTTTTTCAAATAAAATCCCAGCTTAACTTTAACCCCATATACAGCTACAGCCGCATTTACTTTCATACATATTTTAGTTGTAAAATAAATTCGATTTTTTTTGGTAATAAAAGCTTATGCCTCCATTATACATACATTTTCTAAAAACAATATTTTTGAAAACTTAGAAAAAAGAACGGATTTTTTTTTTTATTATTTTTTGGGATTTTATTTACAAGAGACCATTATGATGACTACCATGCACGGAATGTCAAATGCCAAGTTTAATTACATGAACTGCTGCCTGTTCACGTATACGCTGCTGTATAAACGCGCCCTTTTTTATTTTTAAAATTTTTTTAACGAGTTGCTCTAAATAAACGAAACGGCGGTTAAAAGACAGATTGTGGTATTTTCTACCCATGTATTGTGTGGCATAACAGCTGAAACCTTAAAGTTAAAAATAACCCACAGAGCAATAAAAGCAAAAACATTTATTTTCCAATTAAAAAAACGCCTAAAATAAAATAGAAAATATTTTAAAATAAAAGCGGTGGAATATATTTTAAAAATAAATACACTTTTACACGTAAAGAAATTAAAATTTTTTAAAATTTTAAACGTATTGAAGTTAAGCTAACCATGACTCTCGAATTGTTGGTTGAATTGCCATGTACGATCTCTGGTTGTTCGACTAGCGTTACGTACTATAAGATTAAAAACAATGTTCAAAACAAGAAGACATCTCTGTCGAAGTATCCCAACAGTGTGCAGCTCTACGTTTAGCATCCCTGAAAAAATGTTTAATCCTTTAACCAAAAGTGCTCCAAATTCCGTGGTAAGCTAAGGCATCGAAACACTTTTCTAAGCTCATGGGAACCTCATTCCATTATTGATAATATGTTATATTTACTGCACAAGAGACCCAGATACTCTTTTTTTATTTCTTAAGATCTTCTTTCTTGGGAATACTTACAATAATCAGCTTTAAGCTGGAATTCCATTTGAAGGCGGAACCACGGTTTTTGTTGAGATTTCACGGAAGGTTTGCAAATGTTTGCCGATCAGTTTCAAGCATCTCGGAAGCTTGGTCTCTCAGTGACCAATTTGCATTAACCACCGTTTAAATTTGAAACATTGGTTATTTCAAATTTTGCAATACTTATGAATTCGCCGTAGTCTAGTAGGTAGTGTATTGGCTTATTAGACGTAAAAGCCAGGGTTCGAGTTCCAGGCCAGACATCAGGACAAAACACAAAAAGTATTTCTTCGACGACTTTCTCTCAGCAGATTTCTGGCAAAACCTCTGAGAGTAAATGAGATTGCGATGAAAAGGTGTCTCAAAAAAATCTGTAGTTCGGAGTCGACTTTAAACTGTAGGCCCCACCACTCATGTATAAAATTAACACACACAACATAAGTGGTGCGAGAAACTAGGACGTTGCACAATTGGTCAATTCGATCTCCGGCTACTGTCTTAATTGACAAGTACACGTCCTCTAACCTAACCTATCCTATGTCATCTATTCTGTCCCAAATTCAGTATATTATCTCCACTGAAGGTAATGAATCCATTTAGGCTTGAACAACGTTGGGATTTATTAAAAATTTGGCCTAACGAGAAACTGCATCATACAATCATCTTTCGGATGAAGCTCATCTTGGTGGGTACGTTAAAAAGCGAAATTGTTATAGTTGGGGCTTAGAAAACCCACATGTGGTCTTACAGAAGCCAATGCACCCATTACGAGTGATTGTTTGGTTTGGCTTGGTGGAAACATTATTGGATCATATTTCCTAGAAAATGAGGACGGCCCAACCATTCCGGTCAATTGAGACACCCATTGCACCATGATAACCGTTATTTTTTGTACCCACTCTTCATGGTATTGGTATGAACGATGTTTGCTTTCAACAGGATTGTGCAACTTACGACATATCTCTTGCCATAATCTATTTATTGTTTGAAACGTTTGATGACCGCTTAATTAGCCGAAATGATGATGCCAATTGGCCGCCAAGAAGCTGCGATTTGACACCGTTAGACTATTTTCTGCGTCAAAGAAAAGTCTTATGCCGACAAACCAGAGACAATTAAGCATTTGAAGGCCAACATTCGTGATATCATTGACGAGATACGACTCCATACAATCGAAAAAGTCTACCGAATGAGGTACTGTGGGGCCAGCCGCTGCAGACATATGAATGAAATAATATTCCATTTCTAATCGCCATTCTGATGAAACCATAGTCAATAATACCAGATATTTTCCTGTTTCCTACTGTCGACATAGGACTACCTAAGGCATCCAAAGACTCTGACTAACTTTTTGTCAAGCATCACAATGATTGTTCTTACGACATCAACTTTTTCTAAATTTTAAGCATCAATTGACGCAAATGTATTTTTGATCTACGAGTACATGGGTATAATATTTTTATAAATTTTGATGTCGAGCTACGGCAATCAGTAGATAAAAATGTTTCCATGATTCATGAGTACATGGGTGTAGTTTTTATAGCTTTTGAACAGTTTTTTTTTCCAGTGTAATGTAATGCCATTATTTAATTAAAATCATATAAAACCCAAAACTAATTACTAACATGCAAAATAGTTATTAGAAAATCCAACAAAGTTTTGTTTTAACAAATAACTTCGTTTTCCTGGTGTTTGTCTATCATACGAGATTTTGTGCAAATCACTTGGTAGTCATTGGCTGTCAAACACTAACTAATTAACGCACTTTGATTAAATTTTTGACGTCGGCAGATAGCTATTGTTGCTCTCTATTTTATCAAACTTATTGAGCCACCCCTCATATATTAAATGATCACATTTTATTTGTAAAAACATACATCCCCTATGGTTGTCATTTATCACGAGATTTATATTTGAAACGTCAAAACAATTTTAATGCAGAAAACCTTCAATTCATAAAACCTTGTCTTATAGAAACTCGAATGAACTGTAAAGCTTAAAACAAAACCAACAAACTGTCCTTATTTACAATTTTCAACGTTCCCTATTACGCTGCGATGACCTTAAGCGAAATAGACATTCAGCGATGATGATGTGATGGTTTCTTGTAATTTTTCCATTCAGTGGCAAATAATTGTGTCTCCTCCATGGTGGTGGCCATCAACTTTTCGTTTTGTTTGGATTCCTTTTTTTGTAGCTTTTTAATTTATTGCAAACTCACACATACTCAAATACACACACACATTTACACACATTTACACACAGAATTAGAATTTCAAAAAGTGCGTATCAAGTGGAAGCTGTAACAATAATAACAACAGAATGAATGAATGAAAAACAAAGGCGAAAAATCTTTCCCCTTATTTTGTATAGCATCTGTGGTTTTTGTATAATTTTATGTTTCGTTTATTATTAAACGGCAAAAATAACAACAAAAACAAAAAGAAAAACTCTTCTTAAAAATGACACAAAAATAAGCAGGGAAAAATTTATGAAAATTTATCCGCTTTTATTAAAAAGAAAAACAAAAAAACAACAGAAGGAAATTGTTTATGGCCTGCAACTCAGGCTTTCTTTTTCAATGCTTTTAAACTGCTAAAGTAAAATTCTTGTTACTTTTTTTTTGCCTTTCTTTCTTAACATCAGATTTAATTTCGTTTCCATTTTCTCCAACTTGCCGTTGTTCTTAAGACACAGGATTAAGACTTAAATTAAATATGACTTCCCATTTGGTTGGTTTAGTTTGTTGCCATCCTCAGTGAAAAGGACAAGAGTTTCGTAATTAATGTCCTTGAAGTCTCTCGTCTCTTGTTTTAAACAAGTTATGAGTTTGAGTTTCGTTTTTAATAAAATATAACCTTAAAAGAGAAAAGAAAAATTTCACATTAAGATCAAAGACTCATATCCAATTGATATGATGGAAATGATTTAATAAATTTGGTTTCTTGAACAGGCAGATTTCAGTCGCCTTTTAAGTTTCTTTTTGGTCTTCTTTACGTTTATACATTTGCTGTTGGTTCGAGTGCTAATAGGGATACTCTTTGAAAAACGGTTTTTGTATCATTTTTTAAATTCTTTTTGGTTTTTTTCATCTTTTTCCCTAAATAGAATGCAGAATTTTTGATGAATTTATCTGTAGTTTAGTTTTAGGTCAGAGGACATGGACTTGCCATTGAGACAAGTTCAATCAATGCTCGGAGGTCAAATTAACCTATTGTAATACGTCCTAAAGGAGAGAGGATAATAAAGGAGGTAGGGAAAAGGAGAGGAGGTAGAAAAGGGAGGATGAGGAGGGGGAGGAATAACGCATGCCACAAACAAACAACAGAGCGTGACTACACAATTGAAGCCCTAGCACTTCTCAACCCAGCTGGAACTATTAATGAATCTATTTTGAGCCCTAATGTCGGCACTCGACAAAGAGTTTAAACTTTAATATCTGTTGATTTTCAATACTAAAATCGAATAAAGGAAATTTGTTCTCAATTTTAAGCAAGTTTTTGTTACAGCTTATGTATAATTTACAAAGTTTTTTCAGGTAGCTTCATAAATCTGATGTTAAAAACGTTCTAGACTTTATAGACGAAAACTATGGACAAGTAGTTATACTTCGGTTCCTTATTTATTTATTTATTTATTAAATACAATACAATTACAAATTTTATTCTAATTATATACGAGCTGAGTAACTTTGACCATAGTGTCACAGACCAGAGACTCTGGTGGGAATCGAACCCACGACCCTCACGCTAATAGTCTATCACACTACCCACTAGACTACCAGGGCACCCTCGGTTCTTTAGTTTGTTAAATTTTTTAGAGAAACCCATGCTATATGGCGACTATAAAAAATTTTCAAAATTCCATTCAAGTATAGTCCTCTTTATGAAAGTCGCCGTAGTCTCGTAGGCAGTGTAGTAGGTTGTGGGTATACTGTTCAAACCCAAGATGTAGATACTGATTCAAGACTGAAATCTCTTCTTTCATAATATTGTCAAGCAAATTTGGAGTTCATCCCAACTCCGTTTGAATTTAGAAGAGTCTACGCCTCTTTCTCTCTTCCCTTTCCAAACTACTCTCATCATTCTATAGAAAGGTTCTATGGCTACATCAGCGCTGTGGCAGGGCTCATTGCTTGGAATCTCCATGTGAATTCTGTAAACCACGCTTAGCTTATTCAACTTGTCTCAGCACTCCCAAAGTAAAGGGCTGATGGCAGTCTAGCAGTCAGATAGGATTGTTAAGTTGAGCCTCCAGCACATTTTGCAGTGGCAAAGACTCTCATTTTGAAAGTATCAGCCAGTTTTGCCTTGGAAGCGAATATTTCTGCCTTTTGACACGTCCGTATACCACAGAATGGTTCCTCTCTTCAAAGATTATTTAGATGAGATTGTAGATGATTATAACTCGTAATTCATTTTGAATCTTACCATAAACGTAGGTTAGAAAGGCATTTGTAAAGGTTGACCGGTATTAGACCGTGATGATGTATTTCATTTAACATTCCCTTGCTTAAACCATTTAATGGTTCGGGTTTTTGTCAATCATATTCCATCGCTTACCCTTTGGATTATGCAATCCATTTAAAGGAAAAATTATTTCTTTAACCGCAGTCCCCATATGTAGAATGGACAGTTTCCCAGACACACATTTTCTCAAACATACTTCTTTATCCTTTTGGTAGCCACAGGTTCCAAATCCTGGGTATTCTGTAACTAACTAACCGACCAAAGTGTGATAAATTTATCCCAACGAAATTTTCAAAATGGCATTAAGCAACAAATTCTTGAGTTCAGTTCCATTTGTAACTGATTAGCCATTGGGTTACTTACATACATGCATACACTTCAGTCAGGATTACGACCTAGCTTCTTACACCACTTGAAAAGTTTCTCAAAAGTCTGTCGTTCGGAGTCAACTTTAAACTGTAGGTCCCAACACTCATGCATAAAATTAACACACACAACATAAGTGGTGTGAGGAACTAGGTCGTAATGCTGACTGAAGGGTTGTAATGACCAATTATGTATGTATGTATGTTCTCACAACACTTACGTTGTATGTGCTATTTTTATATTTACATGAGCGGCGGGACCTACAGTTTAAAGTCGATTCCGAACGACAGATTTTTGTGAGGCTTCTGGATGGCAATTTTATTTACACTCAGAATTTTTGCAAAAAACTCCTGTTAGGAAGTCGGCGAAGAAATATTTTTTCATAATTTGCTTTGTTGGAGATGTCTGACGTGGGGTTTGAGTCGAGGTCTCATGTCAAATAAACATACACACTACTTACTAAACTATGGCGACCTCAGCCATTGAGTTCGGCAATCCATATGTAGAACGAACACTCTTCCTTCTTCTTTAAACACATTCAAAACGAATATCCATAAAGACTACTCTCTCTTTTCTTCCATCCACAACATATTTTCCCTGAATCCAACACAATGCAGTTCGTGCGTACATCTCTACAAGCATCTGAAATCGTTGATCGCATAATCAAAATAAGAATTTTCAGCATAAAATAATCCTCATCATCCCACGATGACAAAAGCTCTTCTGGCAAAAGCTCTTAGAGTCTGGAAATCGACACTACAGAAGTATTGACTAGGCCCTAGGCACTAATGACAGAAAATTCATGATTCATTCATTTGAATTTCATCTAAAATTTAAACATATTAAACCATCATCATATTGTTAAAAGACCCTCCTCCCTTATTGCCTTTAATATTCTTGCTTCTTAAATGCTTTCATCATCATCAAATATTTACCGAAAAACAGAGAAGCCAGCGAAAAGATAAGAACCCCCCAAAATGAAGTTGTTCAGAGTAAAGCTGATTTAGATAAAACCATGAAAGGAAAAAGAAGGAAAAAAGAAGAATAAAGAAAAAGGGTTTTATGCATAACACTTAAGAAAAGGAATCCATTTTATGCATAAAGTTTTTTACCAACCCCACCCCCCCCCCCCCCCCTTCCCACTTTCATTTAAAAAGTTTTGCTGCCTTGCAAAGCTAAAAATAGGCTTAAATATGGTTATTGTTGGTAACAATACAACAACAATACGGCAAAGGAAAGCAAAAATCAAAAAAAAAAAAAAGAAAAATCTGAAGCAACCAATAAATATGAAAGTCATTAAAAGTGGAACAGAAAGTAAATCGTTTCTTTGCAAAATGTATACAGAGTCCTTCAAGTTCAAAATTCAATTTTTAAATGCCAATTAAATTCTTGTTTTACATAAAAAAAACTCAAATTACTTTTAATATGTACTGTAACCGAAAAGATTGCTTATAACAAAGTTTACCTATATTAATTCCACAGGGTTTTTCATTAAGCACTTAATATCTTTAAAATTAAATAAAACAAGGTATGCGTGAGATATCAAAGACATTTTTTTAAACGTTTGTAAAACAAATTGATGCCATTATGTGTGGCATATGACATCGTTATAATATCAGCCACGGCTTCTCTGGGTGGAACCCTAATTTTCTATGATTCCGCGCATAAATCAGGCTGAATTCAAGCGTAATCTGCAACACACATAAATACCCATAGTCTGGTAGGTAGTGCGTTGGGCTCTTAGACGTAACACCGCGGTTCAAACTCCAGGTCAGACATCTTGAACTAAACGAAATATGAAAAAATATTTCTTCGTCGACTTCCTCTCAGCAGATTTCTGGCAAAAACTCTGAGTGCAAACAAAATTGCCATGAAAAGTTTCTCAAAAATCAGTCGTTTGGAGTCGACTTTAAACTGTAGGTCCCGCCACTCATGTATAAAATTAACACACACAATATGAGTGGTATGAGAAGCTATGTTGTAAATCTGACTGAAGAGTTGTAATGACACATATGTATGTTGTGTATGTATGAATTCGACCATTAAAATGGGTTATGATGGCTGCGAGCACCTGTTTGATGGCTTATTCATGTACACCTACATCTTAAGAAAACCTCACAAGACCCACATAACCTTCGCAAGAGATCACCATGCTCCCAAATCACTTGTGCAAAATAGCCAATGTGGCAAGAGCTGTTTAACATGTAGCGGAATCCTGTTGAAACCACATGTCTTTGGTGCACATATCATTTAATTCAGGCCGAAAGAAGTTCGTAATCATCCACCCATTGGGCCTGCTCTAGACAGAGAGTGCCTAGCCAATATCGTCCTTAAAGAAATGTATGTACATCGACTATGCCGTCAAATGAACATCCACAGCAAACAGTGACATTTTCGAGCATTGCATTGCATGTTCTTTTATCTCAATTCTCAAATTTTTCTTTGCTCACGTACGTATGTATCCACAAATGGAACTCATCGCTGAAGATGATTTTTCTATGAAAATTAGGGTCATTTTCCAACTGCTCGAGAGCCCATTTAGCAAACATATGTTGTCGACTATCGTTTTTCACGGTGATTTAGCAAAACGGACTGAATAAATGACGTCTTGCTTGACAGATATAGCTTAACAAGATGGGCGTTATCAATTGCTGAATTTCGGAAGTTCCTCTGCGAAGATCTTATAGTAGAAATATTTTCCATTCCATTTTGTCATAATTGCGGTTCTATAATGGCAATTTAACAACAAACGCATTTTGTACAGGCTTCCTCTAGGTTTAAACCCCACGTCAGACATCTCCAGCAAAACGAAATATGAAAAAATATTTCTTCGGCGACTTCCTCTCTTCAGATTTCTGGCAAAAACTCTGAGAGTAAATAAAAATTGCTATGAAAAGTTTCTCAAAAATCTGACGTTTGGAGTCGACTTTAAACTGTAGGTCCCACCACTCATGTATACAAATTCACGCACAGAACATAAGTGGTGTGAAAAACTAGGTCGTAATCCTGCCTAAAGGGTTGTAATGACCAATTATGTATGTATTCCTCTGCTTCTAGTCTCTTAATTTAAATTTTATTGCCTTTAACACAAGGGACCATGCACTGCCTTGCTACATTGTAAGAAAGATTAAATAAAAATCCTTACAAAGAACTAAAAAAGTATGAAAAACGAAACTTATGCTTAAAAGATTCTGTACATTTTTCACTTGTTAAAAGCAAATTATGTGTTCATGGTTAAAACAACAAAAAAACGATGAAAAACAAATCCAACAATTGGAAAACTTTCCTTTTTTTGTGTGGCCTGAAGATTTGTAATAAAAATTGTTGTTTAAATAAAACTCATGCATAAATTTTGTCATGAATAAATAAATAAATAATGGATTCTCTTAATCTATGGTGGAAATAATATTTTATTATTGTGTCATCATTTTTAAAGATAAATTAAAAATAATAAAGAATTTTATAAATTTAAATGTTTACTTTGGTAAATGTTTTCCAGGATATGACAACGGACTTTAGCTATTTTTCAATAGAATATTAGGGGTCAACTGTTACGATTTGTAGGATTAAAATTCATTTGTGAATATACGGGCCAAGAGACGTGACTGAAATTTAGTTAAAAAATTCATTATCAAACACTACATACATACATAATTAGCCATTACAATCCTTTAGTCAGGATTACCATCCAGTTTCTCACACCACTTATGTTGTGTGTGTTAAATTTATACATGAGTGGCGGGACCTACAGTTTAAATTCGACTCTGAACGACAGATTTTTGAGAAACTTTTCATAGCAAATTTATTTACTCTCATAGTTTTTGCCAGAAATCTGCTGATAGGAAGTCGCCGAAGAAATACTTGCTGGAGATGTCTGATGTGGGTTTTGAAACTTGGTCTCAAGTCCAATAAGTCACCACACTACCTACTAGACTACGGCTACAACATGGTATCACACATGTGTAAGCTTATATGTTACTTACTTACTTAAATGATGATTACACACCACCCCTGTTAGGTGTGGTAATTTTAGCCATGACTGGTGGAATCTATAGTATGTATTCGACTGCGAACGACAAGATTTGAGAAAATTTTCATAACAATTTTATTTATTCTTAAAATTTGTGTAGAAAACTGTTGAAAGGAAGACGCCGATGAAATAATTTCTCCGCTTTCGTTTTGTTCGAGTTGCCTGAGCATGGGGTTGAACCACGGGCTTTCGTCTAATAAGCCAACTTACTATGAACAATACAGTATACGTTCCAATAAGTTCCAGCACTAAACGAAACAGCGTTAAACGAGACAACTAATAAATCAATTGTGACGCAGGAAACATGCGTTCGTACTGCGATTGCGACTTTGGAAAATACAGTTGGAACCTTAATTCTGGACAGATAAACAAAAGAGCGTTAAAAAATACATAGTATACAACAAGTATCAATACAATGTGCGAGTTAGGGAAATCCCATTACTACCGCGTAATACTGAAACAGCGTAAAGTGGGGCAGCGTTAAGCGGGGTCTTACTGTATATGATAAACAATTTTTCTAATCAAATAAACATTTTATGGAATGATAGGCTAACTTGAAGTAAACTTGTTGAAATCCTATATTCAAAATGGGGATGAAGATACGAAATTTTTGGAACAACTTTGCTTTAAGTGTACCTAGAAGTACATGGGAATCTAAGCTTTCGAGATAAATCCACAAAAAAACGAACAAAATTCTACAATTTCTGCTTCCTAACAAAATCCTCCACAACACTGTGCAACAACTCATTATTATTTGGCAAAAATGTCTGTCTAGTGTTAGTTAATTAAAACAAACAAAAATTTTGTAATGTAAAGGAAAATTAAAACAAAAAAATAAATTTAACAAGAGTACGAATTTATTAATCAAAACAAAAAAAACACAAAAAATTCTCTGTAAAAATACTCCGACGAAGTGGTTGCTCGAACAACAAAAATAAAACGGAAAAAAACTATCCAATTAAATAACAAAAATTTACTCCACTCAGTTAAAATTATGTCAAGCGGAAGTAGTTGCAGTTTTTTTTGTTTTTTGGTAACGCATTCAGCAGTTTATTTTGTAAATTAAATTTCAGTTTTTTTTTTCATTAAATTTTTGTTTTCTTATCAAAAAAAAAGAAATAAATAAAAAAGTTGGACTTGCTTTATATATCAGGTTATACGAGGGATGTAGGAAAAGTGGGAACTACTCTTTTCCGAAATATAAAAAATTGTTTACTTAGGCATCAAGAGTCGTCATTATTTACAGAAATTTATTAATATGTACACTTTATTTCTGTGATTATATTGGCCCTCGTATATTATTGTCATAAAAACTGTTTTCAAAACAAACAAATAAACAATCTGATGCCAACAAGTTTAGCGAGTTTTAAAAAATTCTGATTGATTTTGATGAAGATGTACATGAAGTTGATTTTGAATGCTTTCTTTTTCCCTGTTCCTTTTATGTTTTTGACTCATGCAATATATTCCCCAAATGTAAGTTTATATATAAATAACTAAGAGAGTGTATGTATGTGAGTTTTAGAATGGTATAGCTAAGGCCAATAGTAAATGCGATTTGTCACATACACATGAAAACACTTAAGTATGTATGACAACGACAGAAGAATTTTATTCGAACTCAAAAAAAAACAAAAATAAACTGAAAACCCTAAACCAAAGAGATTAAAAATCATACACACCAACACATATACATATATACATACTCTCTAAATTTTAAAATACATACACAGGGTAGTATACATACAAAAACACCACCACCACCATGTGCATTGTACATGTACTCACCATAAAGTCAATTTAAAATTTTGTTCCAACGTTTTCATTTTTCTTTTTTTTTTCGTTATATTCGTTCGCTATATTGTTGGCATTAAAAACACCACAAAGTGAAAACATAAAAATGTTTTCCATACAGCCAGCGGTCAGATAATTAAAACGCTTAAAGTTATTTGGTTTACCAGCATTATTGTGTATTTTATAATGACAGGACAAAAATTTTATGGAAAATGAGATTCAAAAGCCATCGCAAAAAATTTCTATTTTCATACAAATGCAATTCATCCAAACTGTTTAATACACAATCCCACCAGAACACGTTTATGTTGCTCTACCAGTTGCAAATTATTTTGTAGGATTTTCTCTTTATATCGCATTTGTTTCACCAGGCCATCACTGTCAACGGCAAGCACTACAGATTGATGATTAACAACTTCTTTTGGTTGAATTGGATGATCTGTGACACCTATGTCATGTAGTTTCAACAGGATGGTGCTATATGTGCCATACAGCTCATTTTACTTTCGATATACTGCACGCGCGATTTGTTTACATGGTTTTCTGGATACCAACGTCATACGAAATGGCCTCATTAGGCTTTCTCTTGAACAGTGTTCTTAAGTGCGAATAAGGCACAAAGTACAGCGGTCTTCGAAGCCAAGATAACTTATGCCACTTTGAACATACTGAACGAGTTATCTGAGAGCATTGTTATCTCCTGTGAAGGTGACATGAACTATATTTACTGCGATCGTGCAAAATTTCGCCGTCAGGCTTTTTCTTAAGTCGAAGGTATATGAGAATAGGCCACAAACTACAACGGTCCCCAAAGCCAAGGTAATCCATACATACATACATAATTGGTCATTACAACCCTTCAGTCAGGATTACGACCTAGCCCTAGTCTCGCGCCACTTATGTTGTGTGTGTTAATTCCATACATGATTGGCGGGACTTACAGTTTAAAGTCGACTCCGAACAACAGATTTTTGAGAAACTTTTCAGGGCAATTCTTATTTACTCTCAGAGTTTTTGCCAGATATCTGCTGAGAGGAAGTCGCCGAAGAAATACTTTTTCTATTTTTGTTTTGATGTCTGGCCAGGGGCTCGAACCCTGGCTTAACGTCTAATAAGCCAACACACTACCTACTAGACTTCTGTAATCAACAATGTAATCCATGCCATCCTTAAAATTCAATCTAATTTATGAACAGAGTCAAAGAAAAGTCTACTAAGTAGTGAGTAGTGAGTTCAAATCTCAGGTCAGACATCTCTAACATAAAAAAACATAAAACAATATTTCTTCGGCGACTTCCTCTCAGCAGGTCTCTAACAAAAGCTCTGAAAATTAATTAAATTGACATGAAAAAGTTTCTCATAAATCCGGCGTTCAGAATATACTTCAAACTGTAAGTCCCACCACTCATGTACTTAACATACACAACATAGGAGGTGTGAGAACCTAAGTCGTAGTCCTAACTGAAAGGTTGTAATGAGCAACTATGGATGTGTGTATATATGTCATAGAAAACTAAGCATTTCAAATGAGTTCCACCCATAGAAGGCGTGGCGGACATTTGTACGATGTTTTATTCCACACATAATGGCATCAATAAGTTTTTCAAGCGAATAAAAAAATATCGATGATATCTCACACACTTACTTACTTAATTGGGTCATTACAATCATTGAGTGAGTATTACAAACTAACTTCTAACGCCACCCAAGTTGTGTGTGTTCATTTTATCGATGAGTGGTGGAACCTACTATTTAATATCGAATCTGACCGATAAGATTTAAAAACTTTTCATGGCAATTTTATTTTATTCTCAGAGTTTTTGCTAGAAGACTGTTGAGACGATATCAACGAAGAAATATTTTTTCATATTTCGTTTTGTGTGCGATGTCTGAACCAGGGGTATATCGTATAACAAGCCAACACACTACCTAGTAGACTACAGCGATTTTTCATACAAAATTTCGATGATGCTCACACATATTTTTTTGTAGTTTTAAAGATGAGAGGTGCTTAGCAGAAAAAGTACTGTCTAGCATTCTTTAATTTTTTTCTGTTTTTATTTATTTACTTTATTTTATTTATTAATTACAATACAATTACTAATTATATATATTATATATACCATATGCTCGGTGTAGTATCAAAGACCAGAGTCTCTGGTGGAAATCGAACCCACAACCCCCACGCTAATAGTCTAGCACACTACCCACTAGACTACCAGGGCACCCTTTTTTCCGTTTGTAGCAATTGCAGCAATTTTTCATTTCCATTTTGTTATGATAATTTTAAATTTGATTTCCTTCATGTAAATTTCATAAATAAACTTGTTACAACATCAAATTACTCGTGTTGCAACAAAAAAAAAAAAATAAAAATAAATAAATTATTAAAGTTTTCAATAAAACAAAATAAAAGCACTCCTCAATATAATTTTTAAACCCAATAAATATTAACAAAACTCCGAGCTGAAACGATTTCAAAAAGATTTCAATTAAAAGCAGATCAACTGACTGATTTAAGCATGAAACTCAATGCAGATTAAACTATAGCTTAAAACTTCTTGTGAATTTCCAAAGTATTTAACACAACAATTTATGTCTGCTGCTGCAGAAAAGAATTTAAAAAAATTTCATTTGAAATTAATGGCGAGCATTTATAAATAAAACGAATTGCACAGATACACTGGTAAACAAAAGCAGGGCAATTAAAAATTCCCACACTCCAAGCACACACGCAACTTGTTATTTTTTTTTTGTTCTCTTGAACAACCATTTAAAGTTGAACAAAGAGATTTTCAACTTTCACTTGTAAATCGGATAAATTGAAATTAATTTTAAGTAAGTGAGAGAGTGAGTGTGAGAAAACCGTGATTGAGCAGGTGTTTTAATACGAAACTGAATTATTTATCTGCTGCGGTTGTGTCTGAGACCATAAAACCTTTTTTTTATATTTTACACATGGTTGTTTAATTGATTACAATCAGCGTTTATAAATGAAATATTTTTGAGTAGACAAAGTAATTCACATTCAAATTCATGCATGGTTTTGTATTTGTTTTTTCATTTCAATTTAAATTATTGGGAAATGAAATGCTACTAACTTAAGTTAAATATTGTATGAAGGAAATTTACTTTCTTAGTTTTTAAAGGCAATGAGAAGCTAGGTTAATAAGTGATCCTCGAAGCTAATAACAAGCCATCAAAAAATATGTTCAATTCAACTTATAAAGGAGCTACAAAAGACAAGACTTGGCGATACTATCTGACAAAGAGGCCGCCATTTGAGCACACGGCCCTTATAAGGTTAAGTCAAAGATAGTCTGGGATGGACTGGGGTAGCTGAATCAACTTGGTAAACAAAATTAGGTTACCCTATGCTGAGTCCCTGATCTGTGGTAATTCTCGTCAATGAGCAAGCAGACGAGTTTGCGAAGAAGAGAGCTTCCACTCCTTTGATGGGGCGAGAACCTTCTGTGTAGTAGGGATGGATATTTGAAAACGTATAATCAGGAAAGATAAAAAGAGGTAAAGACTAATCTCAAAACAAGTGGAACTTAGGAAATTTGAAATTTGTTGGGAAATTAACATAAGAGGAGATATGACTCATGCATCACATTATGCAGGAGTAACTTGAGATTAATAACTGGGCTTTGACAGGACACTGTAAACTCAGGGTACACTTATTCCGCATGGAGATTGTTTCAGACCCAACGTGCAGATTCCTTGACGAAGGAAAATAATCTTTGAAAATCTTTCTTAAAACCTATGGGACATTAATGCTTCACGGACGGAAACACCTGGGTGCATATAAGGCAAGGTATTCCATTTTTAGGAAATCATTATAGCGATACCCTATAAAGTTGAAGGGGAGTACCATTGATCAAACGGTCGAGTACTAAGGTACCTTTTCACCACAATAATAATACTTTGATGCCATTAAACGACTCTCTGCTTTCCCAAGAGTACTAAATTATTCTAATATGCGATCAACGCTAAAAGAGTCCTTGATTTTAAAAATCGCAAAACATTAAAGACATCTATACGAACCACGACAACACATTTCATTGCTGTTCACCTTAAATAGAGCGTGCAATTAGTTATCGAAATCACCGCAATCTAGTAGGTAGTGTACTGGCTTATCTCGAACAAAACGAAATTTGAGAAAAAATTTGTTCGGCAACTGTCTCTCATTAGTCCTCTGGCAAAAAATCTGAGAGTACAATAAATTTATCATGAAAAGCTTCTCAAAAATCTATCATTCAAATTCGACTTTAAAGGGTTGCAATGATCAATTAAATTAGTAAGTAAATAATCATTTGGAGTTTATAAATACACTCAGACAGATGATATTCTAATGACAAGTACTTCAAAAGGGGAAGTATGTGCGAGACATGAAGGAACTCTAATATTGTTGAAATATTCTTTTTTATTTCGACATAAAATACATGTCGACATTATTGGCCTTAATTAGCTGGCTAGTAAAAGCAAAAAGTTTGTCAAAATGATGTTTAAATTACTGGATTGTCTACAGCAGGCGTTTACAACAAATTTACATTCATTTACATACGCCACATGGCTTGAATTAATATGATCATGTTATTAAAATGTTGCATTAAGCCATGCTTAAATAATAATGAAGAAAACCATCCGTATGAGTGAATAAACCTGAACTTGTTAGATTTCTCTCTCAATTAAATGAATTTATTTTGAATAAAAATTCCATCATGGCTATGAAACAGCCATTACTCATGCCATATTTATTTGCCTCGAACATTATTATTGAAAATTCAATTCAATTAAAAGTTTCTTAGTGTCGATATTTTACACAGACACACACACACACATACACGCACATGCATACAGTTTTTCAAATTTATTGTGTGGGGTTTTATTCGTTTAAGCGCTTAAACGCATACTTAATATTCAATTAAGCAACACATCACTCATACGTCAGGGTGTTTTGCTTCGTGTATGTGTGGCTTTGCTTTTTCTGTTATTGATGTTTGGCTGCTGTTGCCTATTGTCGTTATTGTTGTTATTGCTGTTCATATTTTACTCAAAGGTACTGGGAGTTAAGTTGGCAATTCTCAATTCCCTTAATGGCTTAACAACAATAAATGCCAACATAATTATCATCATCAACGTCATCATCATCATCATTATTTACAAAAATTATTATGATTATTTAGAACGTTACTCTCGTTGCTCAAGTATGTTGTTGTTGTTGTGGTTGTTTTAGCTGTTGTTAGTAATTATTTTTTATTTTTTATTGTTTTATTTTTTATGACATGATTACACATACACACCCTCTCGTAAATATCAAATTACACTCAACCGCATACGCTATTAATTAATGTCAATCACAAAAATTACTTTGACAGTATCTATCACGAATACATACATGCATAGGCATTCATTTCATACAAAAAAATTATTGTATTTGTAAGTTAAACGTATGTACATATGTATGTATGTATGTATGTATACTGGCTGATAAATTTAATGAACAAGTAAAGCAATGTATAACACAGGCAATATAAATAATTGATGTTAACAATTGTCTGCCATAAAAGATGGAAAATATGGAACGATAGTGGAGAGAGAGAGAGAGGCGTTTTAATATGATTATCGGTTTTTAATTAAATTAAAATTTTTCCCTGATTAATTGGCTTAAATTTACTTTGGTTATGTAAAAAAAGTAGGCAAATATTGGAAAAATTTTAATTTAAAAATTTATTTGGTTTATTAGACGTGAGGCCACGGTTCAAACCTCAGGTCAGACAAGGAAACATGAAAAAATATTTCTTCGGTGACCTCTCGGCAGATTTTTGCTCTGACATTAAGATAACTGCAAGAGAAGTTGCCATCTTTGTAAACCCTAGGGTAAATAAAAGAAATTTGAAAACTTCCAATGGACTGTGAATACAAAACCAGTATTATGGTTATGTCGATTCTCGATTGCTAACTGCAACTGATATAAAAAGAGTAAATAAAATTGTCATGAAAAAGTTTCTCAAAAATCTGCCGTTCGGAGTCGACTTTAAACTGTAGGTCCCACCACGCATGTATAAAATTAACACACACAACATATGTAAGTGGTGTGAGAAACTAGGACGTTGTACAATGGGTCAATTTGACCTCCGGGTACTGCACTTGTCTTAATTGACTAGTACAAGTCCTCTAACCTAGCCTAACCTTCATAATATTGGACTACAATGGTTGCCAAATATTCTAAGCTCTGCTTCGCTTATCACTATGTATCTCTGTAAAGAAGTCTTTCATGTGAATACTTTTCTTTATTATTATTGAAGCATAATTTCAAGCTAAAAACATTTTACTGACATGATCCCATTAATTCAAAACGTGTGTGTACTTACATATGTTAATGAAAGTAAAATTTGTTGTAAACGCCTGCTGTAGATAGCCTAGTAATTTAAACATCAGTTTGACAAACATTTTACTTTTACAAGCCAGGTAATTATGGCCAATAATGTCGACATGTATTTTACAGCAAACAACACATATATTTCAGCAACTTTGGTCTGAAAGTTACTCTCTCTTTCTATATATTTTTTGTTGTTGTCATTAGACAGACCAGACCATCTTCGGCCAGAGTTTATTTATGAAGTCCAAATGATTATTAATTCATCCCTCCACTTAAAAAGGCCAGTAATGAAATGTGTTGTATGGCTGTCAATTTATTTGTGTTTTTTTGCTGGTCAACATCATTTTTTTTATTGTTGATGTCTACGACTCAACAAAAAGTCGCTCTAATTCAGCCATATGTCTTCTAGCCAAATTTTGTATTACTGATGATGTCTGTGCCATTCACACAGACAGGCAGTATGTGTCACTTTGAGGCTGTCTGTCCATTTTTTGGTGTTTTTCCTTTTTTGCTTTTTCTTAAGAACACAAACTGAAGAGTAATTTTGTAACACACTTTTAATAGACCAGCAGCAGCTGTAATTAATAAATCAACAGCCATGAACATTATTTAAAGTGCTAGTGAGGTTACTGGCCATTACTTTAATGCATACGAATATTAAAGTCACAGAGAGCATATGAGAAGGGAGTTGGGGTTTTTTACGACAGCTTTTCTAAACTTGCAACATGTTTTACATCGTTACAAAAATTTTTATATTTTTTACAACTAAAAATACTTGAAAAATTTTGAAATTATTTTTAACTTCCATTGGATTTTGTTGGCAAATTGTTTTGTAATGAAAATTATTTTAAAAAAATATTCTCTCACAATATAATTTAAAATCTATTGTTTTCTAAACCATTTGATATTCACTGCAATTTATTTATCCTCTTAAGAGCATATAGCTTCTAGCAAAGACCTGCTTCTTACATGGAGTCCTGAAGTTCTTACGTTTTTTATATTCTTGATATCGTCCTTAAATCTAACATTATTACCTACTCATTCCCGATTTTATAGTTTTTTGGTGGCACAAGTAGGCGAATATTATTTATAAGATCCAAAGCGTCCAGTTGGTTTAGTTACCTTCCAGTCACTATGTCCTGTGAACGTTAATAATTACACGCAGATATTGTATAGACTCTAAAGCTGGATTCACACATCATTTAGGAACAAAAATTTTGTTCCGAAACAATTTTTTTTATATGTAGTTTAAAGAGAGTAAGCTTGCTTCGGAACAATTTCAGTTCGAAATGGTTTAATTTTTATTTTTGTTCCGAAACAATGGAACTGTGCTGCCAGCTACTTTAATTTTTTAAATAAAGTTGAACTGAATTATATGTACATTTGTATGTATTATACATACATACATAAAATACAGAGCGGTTGTTTAATACTGTTTGTTTCTTTATTTGTTTTAATTTACAATTTCTTTGTAACACAATAAAAAAATATGATCACACTCAAGTCAAGAAAACAAACGAATTGCAATCATTCTGCTACTGTGCTGCCTAATTGTAAAACGTACACGCATCGTTTACAAAAATATTTCATACGGTAACCTTGTTTTCACAGAGCAATTGTTCGAAGTGGGTGAATCGTTTTGGAACTAACTCTCAAAAAACTGAACTAATTCACTGATTCACAAGCATTTTGTTCCGTAACAATGGGTGAATCCAGCTTTAGGAGATTATATCGCTCTCACTAACTCGAAACATCACCGTTTCCTACTTCTATTTTCGATTTATGAGCACATAGCCTGCAAACTCGTCTCTAATAGACCCGTTGTTATATATTTTCTTATCCCTCATTGCCGCTTATGTTTCATTCGAACTGCAGCGACATCGGTGCCTCGTTAGGAATCAAATTCATAATCAAACTTCACATTTCACAATAGCGGTTCTTAAACAAAACCTTCAGAATTCCTTCTTTAATAATGTTATCGTTGTCAAATTCATAATAGACGTTCACCTATCCGAGAAATAAGGTACCCGAGTACAGCCAATCTTCTCAGCAACGTTAGAATATATCCCATTCCCTTAAGTTAAATGCGTTTTTAATACCCCGGTTAGTAATTGCACAATATTTTCTCAACTTGCCTTTACCGCTATCGCCTTTCTGGCCATAGCTGTAGTGGAACGAATTGCATCAAACACAGAACTCGTTTCTCAGAAGCCAAATTTGTTGCCCGAAATATCTCCATCCTCCCGAATGTTTCTCAACAGACGGGTATAAATTAATAAAATAGTTTCCTGGATGCACGTCGAGTCAACACCACAAAAGCTCTCTTTCTACTTTACCCGGCTTAAAAATCAGCAAAAAAGTTCTGTTTCTTCTATTCGTTATAAGATACTCTTTCAGTTGAATCTGACATAGTTTTCAGTAAAACCTTCAGGGTTTTGTAAAGAATGCAATTAATGTCTGGCATCTAAATGTCTCCAATTCAAGAACCAAAACTAATAATTTCCTCTTCAGTCAGCTCAATATGCTCACAGTTCCATTGACATACGTTTTCGCGATGGAGAAGAGAGAATATTTATTGTTTTCCCAATAACAAGCGAACATATCAAATGGAAAGTTTTACTTTCTTTTTATTGGCACCACCCGGTATACTTTTCGCCAAGCATTAAAATCAAAATTCATGTCTGAGCATTTCTTTTTTCATTGGCTGATGACGTTGTTCAATGTCGCTCTGTTCGATTAAAAGTCTGTGCTAGGCGTACTTCTCTGGTTTACCATTGTTCTTTTTAAGTACTCTTTCCCCAGTTTGAATGCGTTATGATGATATCAGTAGTAGAAGAGTATTCTTCTTTTGGTTTTTTCATTCTTATCATAGTGCAGGTGGCTTTGCGTACAGTCCAGAGAGCATTAACGACAATTTTTCTCCATAATCAATGCCAACTTCTATACAAAGTTTTTTTCTTTAATATTTATAGCTTTGGAAAGCTACGTTACTACGAGCAGGCAATGCATGTTTTATTCTGTCTGACGCCTTCACTATGATCAGGTGGTGAATAAATGTGTTTATTGCTCACTATCCTCCAACTTCAAGTACCCTGTAAATGATATTCTTACGAAGCTTAAATCCACAATCGAACCAATGTTCTGTTGCCCTTACTTGCACGAACAATGCCGATCTTCAATAAAGCATCCAGCATAACTTCACCTCTCGTATTTGTCCTGTAGCTTCCTCAATAAAAGGCCAATGCATTGAATGATATGTTTACAGTGACTTAAGTTCCTTAACAGAATATGATTATACTTGCTAGTGTATAACATACATACGTATATAATTAGTCATTACAATCCTTCAGTAAGGCTACGACCTAAGTTCTCACGCCAGTTATGTTGTGTTTGTTAATTTCATACATGAGTAGCGAGACCTACAGTTAAATGTCGACTCCAAACGACAGATTTTTGAGAAACTTATTCATGGGAATTTTATTTATTCTCAGAGTTTTGCTGCTGCGAGGCAGTCGCCGAAAAAATATTTTTTCGTATTTCGTTTTGTTAGAGATGTCTACCTAGAATTTGAACCGTGATCTCACGTCTAATAATAAAACACACTACCTAGTATACTTCGGCGACTCTACATAAACATGTCCCTAAATTTTGTTTTTACCGTCTGTTTTCAAACTACCATATTGCGACCTTAGCCGATAAGTTTTTTCACGCAAATATTCCTACCAAAATCTCTATACTGTCCGTTTATAAAAGCTACTTCTGCTTTGATTTCGTAAATCGTCTGCAATAGAGGATCCCAAGCAGTAGTGCAGACACGTTCAATTCGATGTGTTACTTTTGTTTGCCACTGAGTGCCAAAGGCTTATTGCATAATTTTTTTTATTTTTATCAGAAGAGATTAAATTTTTTTTTTCAAATATTTCCAAAGTTTGCCCAACAAAAAAAGCCGACAAAAATATATGAATTGTGGTACGAAGTTTATTGCCTTTGTAACCATATGGTTTCACTTTAATTTAGAATTGTTTGTGAATATTTATGGCTGAAAAATAAAAACCAATTTCAACAAAAGTAAGGAATTATGTATAAAAACGTAAACAATATCACAAATCCAGAGCCACAAAAACCACAAAATTGTTTAACAAAAAAGCCTCTGGCCAGCTTGAGGTAAAATGAATAAAAACTGTGACTTTTTATTTTCAAAAGAGGCCCTACCAATTTCACTCTAAATATTCTTGATTGCTTTTTTTCAATTTAAGCAGAAAAACAAATGTAAATGAAAACACAGCAGTTTTTCAAATGTTTGTCTGTAAGCACAAATAAAAAAGGAGACGTCATGTAAAAGAATTTTCCAAACAAATCAGCATGAGAAAAGCACACCCAAAAATATTACAATATTTGAGGAAAATCTAACAAACGTTTTGATTGTGTTCTCCCTTTTCTATTTCAATTTGAAATTCATTTGTTTTTTTTTTATTATTTTCAAATGTTTTTGTCTCTGCATTTGAAACCAAAAAAAAAAAAAAAAAAAAAGCTGAAAAGAAATCCTTTTTGCTATGCTCTGCTGGTAAATATTTATAAACGACTTTATTTCTATGCAGGTATGTATGTGGGTGTGTACGTGTAAATAAAAAAAAGAGAAAATAGTTGATGTGTTTGTATGCATGTAATGGAAACATAAACAATATCATTGTCAAAGTCACACTTAAAGCACACACAGAAAACAAAAAACCAACACTGTTACAACAAAAGGACATGGTCTCCTACAAATACCAAAACAACAGAAAGAACAAAAGAGACCGAAACAGAGAGACAGAGAGTAAGACAACAAAAATCAAAACAAAAATCATACAATATAAACCAAACATTATAATGTAACTGCATAAGTATGTGTTTGTGTATGAAAATTCTTGCAAACACAGACAGACAGTTAGACGGACTAACTGTGATTACCTAAACGTCTACTGCTGCTCCCACTGTATGGCATTGTTAATGTACAAACAACTGAATATTAAACACAAACACAAAACAAAACAGCAACTACAGTTACAACAACTATAATGAAATATGAACACAACAAAAAAAAAATTAAATTAAAAACAAAAACAAACTGAAAATGAAAATGAAAATGAAAAAACAATATTTCAGGCTCAAGGCTCTTTTGCTGTTGTTGAAAAAGCTCAAGGTAATATACCAACACTATTACAATGTCATACTTATGGCTGTATGAAGAGACAACATGTGTCTCCCAGGGTACAGTGGGGGCAAACATGTCATAGACTTTTTTTGCTCATTGTATTCGTACGTTGTAGTACAAATAATATTTTCAGTTGAAATTCAATGGAAAATTGTTGAAAATTTAATTGAAATTGTAGTTAAGCAAAGTAAATAATTGTTGAAGATTAAAATTAAAATTTGTGAGAATTTTTTTTTATATACAGGGTCCCTCATGTTTAAGTTTATATACCTATAGTGTCTTTGAAAAAAAATTTTGTTGGAAATTTTTCTATTGTATTATGGTGTCATATTAAAAGTATACAGTTTTCTAAAATTTTGTACAATTTCTCTCGAGAATCGTAACGATTTAATTTGAATCCAATGTCAAACTCATAACTCCGTCTATTTACATATGATTTTTTGTTACATATTCTAACAAAATCTGATAGGTCGTAGCCTAGTACATAGTGTGTTGACTTATTAGACGTGTGGCAACGGTTCAAACTCCAGACCAGATATCTTCAACAAAACGAAGTATAAAAAGACATTACTTCGGCAACTACCTCTCAGTGTACTTCTGACAAAAACTTTGAGAGTAAATAATTTTGCCATGAAAAGATTCTCAAAAATTTGTTGTTCAAAGTCGCCTTTAAACTGTAAGTAACGCCACTTATGTATAAAATTAATTCACACTGCATAAATGGTGTGAGAAGCTAAGTCGTAATCCTGACTGAAGGGTTATAGTGACTAATTGTGTACGTATGTAGATCTGGAAGCTGTGAATTAACTAAAAAATTTATGTTTACTGGTTCAATTTTAGACACAGACTTGGAAGACTGATCAAGTTCCACGACAAAAGTTCCACCACAGCGCGGTACTCATACATTCTGTTTGTCGCAGTTCAATTGTCTCCGAACATTTATCGTCTCCTGATACTGTTAATATCGTTGTAGCCACATTTACTGCAGAGTTTTGTATTCTCTCTTATTTTAAAACACGTCTGACAAGCATTTGGCAGGCAATCTGTTCGTAATTCTTAGTAATAAAACTTGTAATGGTTGGTCTGCTGCCAAAGCACTTCTCTAATGCTCAACTTTCTTCGCTAAATTTGCTGATTTCTGTTCCTCTACTTTCGAGAATAATTTGTACACAGAAAACGGTGAATATTATCTCTTCATTCAACTGTATGTCTGGTAAAACATCCATTTTAGATACCTATCTAGTAGAGATGACCTACAGATGCAGCCGCAGAAGACGTCCCTGTGCTGTTCCGCATTCAACTACCTTAGTCTGTTTGAAGAATTGTTCTCTTCTAATGTTTAATGGAATGGAACACTGATTCAGTTTAATAGTGAAACATAATTCCTTACTTGCTTAAGAGGACTTACCAATTCGTTTGACAAATTTCACGAGCACTTTCGCCGGTTAATTAGACTAGAGTTACTCACATTGGTACGTCTACAGCAAACAAGATCGACGTCTGCTAATACTCGTATCAAATATCTGTCTTGCCGGAAAATTCTTTTCCAACCAAACGAGCAAGCTAGCATAGCCGATGAATGTAAATGCGCTGAACAGCGTCCATATTGATAAGGAGATCATAGTTATTCGAATGCGGAAACCATCAAACAACTTACACTGCACCAAGGTCTTGCGTAGAACTGCTCTCGAACGTAAGAGCGTCCATGCTGTCACAAATTGGAGAAGATTGAAGAGGACGATAGTTTTCTTAAGAATATAATAGCACAGGTTGGTAAGAGTAATTCCACGCTTGCTCTCCAGACTAACTTCCTTTACGCTGATAAATGCAGAGCCAAGCTAAACCAATTCACTGAAAACGTCAAAGGTACACCCTGATGAAAACAATTTCCGTGTTTTGTTTTATCTTTTTTTGCAATCCTACTGTGCTTTTTTAAACAGAAACAACTCAAGAGTAACCAACTAACAAACACAACGAACCACACACCACTAGCCAAAGAACTATCATGAGTCCAGTGTATCGTAATGTATCATGTCGTATCGTCGTATGGGTGTTTAACATTAAATTGCTCATACAAAATGTATGAAAGAGGACACAGCTAACAAGCCATGGGTATTTTGTATCCAATCAACAATTATACACATGGATACCAAAAACCAACGACGTTTATTGGTGGTCTATTCTATAACACAAACAGGGTCTTTTTCATTTTCATTCAGGTTTTTTCTCTTTTTTTTTGGCTTTTCTTTGGCTTTTCAATAAAACACAGCGAATAAGCCATTAAAGGACAAACTTCAAAGGACTATTGAAAATAATTTAAATTTTTGTTCTCTTCGCACATTTCTCTCATTTGCTTTGTGGTTGCCATTGTTGTTCGTTTGTTATTGTGGTTGTTTCTGAAATTGGTTTGTTAACGCTGCGGTTGCTATTGCCGTTTTCTATAGACAATGTCAGCTTCAAAAAAAAAAAAAAAAAAACCACCAACAATATCAAGAAACAAGGAACCCAGCGTCATTATCATTTTTATTGTGTAGAATATTTGAGAAAGAAAAGGAAAATAAATAAATAATGAAAATGAATAACAAAATCGAAGACATTTATAAAGGCCAACCAAATATCGATTTCAACAAACTTGTTACTGTTACGTTGCAAACATGCCTAAACAACAATAACCAATCAAAAGTGTGTTGTTAAGGTAAAATCCTTGAAAACCATTTTTTTCCTTTGATTACGTTACCCAAATAAATTTGTTTCTATGGGCAGCATAAATAAACTCTTGCCAACCTGAAAGTGAAATTTATGCGACTGTGGAATGCAGACACTTCATTAAATTAACCCTTAAAGGATTCATCATTAAATTCTACAACATATTCTCTCTCTACCATTCCCCGTAAATTGCTGTGTATTTTTAACCTTTCCTGTAGCGGTCATAATAACTCGCAGCCCAGGATATCTGTTGCAACTTTTGTTGCTCATTTTAAATGCCAGCCAGAGTATCTCTGTTCAGTTGATCTTTAAATGAGAACATGTGCTGCCTTAAATTTTTTAAACCAGTTTGCTTGCATTCTCTTTAGTTTCATGCAAATTTTAGTTTTTATTTCTATTCCTGTCCTAATGTTATTTCCTTTTTGGCTTCATGTTGCCACTGAGAGCCAGCATGTGTATGTGTACATGTGAGTACGTGCCTTTTCGTTAGTATTCCCAAGAGTTTCATTTCGAAAAGTCCAAACCGTAAACCGGCAGTGGGGGATAAGCGGGTTGGTTGTGTGTGATTAAAATTCTACTTTTTGGTGAAACATTTTTTCTTTTTCTGGTATTTTTCAAATGTTTAAGTCCAACGGGGCTATTTTTGTTTTCTAGTGAAACATGTTGTAGTTGCCATACATAATGAAATCATATTTCATCATTGCAAGCAACAAGTTCAAGAGAAGTCAACAAGAAGTTAAGGACGTGCATTAATTTACTTTCCTTAAAATTGTTTACTAATGAAGTATGAAGAAAGACATTTTGTCTTCTGTATTTTAGCTCTTCAAGATTTAAATTTTTAGATTCCAGCCCGGGTATTGGTAACTTAATAAAGCTTCACGTTTTCCATTATCGGGTAAAGACCCGCAGCATCATTACACCAAAGACACCGTCATACATAACACCATCTGGCATAATACAAGCAATTAACTTAATCGATTTAGTAGGTCAGGACAGTGTTTATTAAGAACAGCAACTAAAACTAATTCAATCTAAATTCTAATGACAGAAAGTAACCGACTCCCAAAAGCATAAATGCCCAATATTCCCTAGCTTTGCCTGAAACACTTCTCCTACAAATGTCTCCTGATATAAAAATGGATTTTAATTAAATATCTTTTAAAGCACCCCTCTTTGCCCCTTCCCATCCCATTAACTGGGTGTTCATCAATAAAAATAAACCTTGTTGAAGCAGAAATATTCTTTGAATGTTAAATAAATAGTACGGTATAGAACGGGTAGACTGCATGGCATAGTGGATAGTGTGTTGACATACTGGACTAGAGCCTCGGGTTCAATTCTCAACTCTGATAGGTTCAATATGAAAACAATATTTCCTTCGACATAGCCTCTTTTAGCAGTCTTTTGACATATACACTGAATTTTAATTAATTGCCAAATAATTAAAAGCGAAGCCATAGTGCTGTCTAAAAAATTAATGGCCGATAAAGTATATGGGAATGCACAATTTTCATATTTAACTCCAAATAATTGAACCACTGTAATGCTTATATTGTACGGAAATACTAATCAACGTACTGGATCCTATGCCCTATATTAAGATCCTAAGCCCTGTCAATCCAAAAAAAGGACTCTCGACGGGCAAATAATAACACAATGGGCCCTAAGTGGCCTAAGTATGTCCGTCCAACTCTCTTAGATGGACAGCCACGTCTACCTCTACGTACCGTCAAATTATACTAAATACCACTACAGATCTCATTCGTTAATTGACGGCTTCAAACAATTTAGGGCATGATGAACGCATAAGCTCTCTCACCCACTTTCCTTAAAGGTACTTATATTATGATCTGGAACAACCACAATTGAGATCGATTTGCAAACTTGTGATAAAAAAATTGTTGCCTTGTAATTATAATTAAGCAAATCTACAGTGTTTAAGCACAATAATGTCCAGAGATCCATCCATACATACAGCTCATGTCATAAATGTACCTAACAGGCCTAACTTTGCTGGACGTTGTATAGTTAGTAATACTGGTAGCAGTGCCTTAAATCTACACTGCAAAGTCTGACCGAATGTCTATTGCTGGTGCTACAGGTTTCAAAGTCGCCATAGTCTAGTAGGTAATATATTGGCTTATTAGGCATGAGGCCTCGGATCAAACCTCAGGTCAGACGTCTCCAATAGAACGAAATATGAAAACATATTTCTACGGCGACTTCCTCTCAGCAGATTTCTGGCAAAAGCTCTGAAAGTTAATGAAATTTTCATTAAAGAATTTCTCAAAAATCTGTCGTTCGGAATCGACAACACATAATCAGTGTGAGAAGCTAGGTCGCAAAAGGTTGTAATGACCAATTAAGTATGTATCTATGTATGTATAGGTGTCAGGAGCCCCATGCCACGTGCGAAGCTAAGTGATGATTTCACTTGAGGGAAGAACACGATCTCGGTATGAAATCATAATTTTTGCAGGGTGCAGTAACCCATACACAGATAGGAGACAAAATAGTCTCTCATGCTCACATACGTACATTCATACATAATTGGTCAATACAACCCTTTAGTCAGGATTACTACCTAGTTTCTCACATCACTTATGTTGTGTGTGTTAATTTTATACATGAGTGGCGGGACCTACGGTTTAAAGTCGACTCCGAACGACAGATTTTTGAGAGAAACTTTTCATGGCAATTTTATTTACTCTTCGAGTTTTTGCCAGAAATCTGCTGAGAGCAAGTTGCCGAAGAAATATTTTTTCATATTTCGTTTAGTTGGAGATGCCTGACCTGGTATTTGAACCGAGGCCTGACGTCTACTAAGTCAACACACTACCTACTAGACCGCGGCGACTTCTAACTTTAACACCTCGACACTATAATATACCCGGCAACGTAGCCAATTCACTGTCCTTTAATTACGGACTCTGTCGTTTTTCTCTTAGATGTAGAAGCTAACCCCTACTTCAGCACCTGATCGGTATAAATTTCTGCATGATTCGTCGCCCATTTGGACTGTATCTGGTGGTCAGAAATCATTGAATCAATATAGCTGGACAGAGAAATCTTTATCGAATTAGGGATCAGACTCTTGTCCAAATTACACAAGTCAGGTATCAGGTTAAAAGTTTTTAAAATCAACGGGAGAACTTTTGTAAATAAAGTCCTTGACAAAAAGGTAAATGATTTAATCGCTTTCACTAAGGTTCAATAATACATAGCCTTCTCAAGTGACAACCAGCATACTTCTGCTTCATAAACTAATATGAGACGAACCAGCAATGCCACAGGAGACAAGGCAGTTTCTAGTCGACTAGATAGGATTGTCCAAAGACTTACAATGTACAGTAATAGAAACGTCATCCGTATATGTCCTTGGCAGCTTATTTTTATAAAATATTTTTACCTCACATCTAGAAGAAAACGGTTGTTGAGCAAAACAAAAGCCGCAAAGGTAAAGACAAAGAGTGACCACAATATTGTAGCCACTCTTACGTTAACAGCCTTTTTCCTTAAACATATTGTGTTAAAAGAGTTTCTATAGTAAAAATCAATAGAATTAATTTTAAATGTCCTCTCTGTCTCTATTTAAGAAGAAGAAGAAAAAGAGAAGCAATACACATGCAATTACATAACTTCACCTACAATATAATTGGAATAGGAATGTTAATAAATTTTTAATTCTCTTTTCAACGGAATGTCTCTTGGTGTAATTGTATCGTCTTTAAAAATGTACTTCACAACCATATCCTTACTTCATATCCTTTCACAACATTTCAATGGCTGTTGCAATTGTCCTGAATTGTATTTATTTTTATTGATTTCCAAATAAACTCAAAACGTCAATGATGATAATGACCTTTTAACATTGTGTTGGTCAAGTGGTTTTTATTTCTCTTTTGTTTCTTTTTTTGTTTTTTTTTTCTTTTTCTAATGGTTGAATTGGGGAGCTTTATTAGAAATACTCTCTCTTTTCTTTTTTCTTTTTTTTTCTTTGCAATCCGCTTTTCTTTAAGAAGTACTTGAAACAGAAGTGATTACAAGTTTTTAAGTATCCTTTCTGGCTGATTATTTTTATCCTTCTAATCGTTTTATGATGGCGGTTTAGAGAATTATGGTGGCATTGAAAAACTGTGTGTAACAGATGAGAGCATTAAAAAGAGAATTAAAATCTTGAGGTTAAAGTCGGATTATGTAATGGTTAGATAATACAAGTTTAATAAAGTAATTAAAATGCATTATAAAGAGTAGTAAACTTTATCTTCTATTTTTTTTCAAATCTATTAAGCACAATGAAAAGGGAATAAAATAGTAGAAATAGTTTAAAAAGCAAATATAGGTTGCATCCTAAGTAGAGTTAAAGAACAAAGTTTTATAGTTTTATTGTAAGGGTCGCCAGTAAGTATTAAGGTGATCATAAGCTCAAATACATTTCCACCATACAAGGGCGAATTAATTGTCAAAAACTGCATCAAAACTATTGAAGGGACTTGGATGCGTGTTATCTTCATTCCTCTTTTACTGTCTGAACAAGATCAAATGCTGCAAAGAGCCACAACTGTTTAAGTTGCGGCCAAATAAGGGAGTAGGATGCGTGTTATCCTCATTCATCTTTTATTGTGTGAACAAGATCAAATACTGCAAAGAGCAGCTCTTTAAGTTACTGACTTTACTGGCCTTAAATTGTTTGCTTTGGACATGCATCCATCTGTTAGGCGGTTAAGTTCAGCTTCTTTCTTTTGATGTTGGGAAAAAGGGAATATTCTGTTATAACTGCATTGGACAGACTGAAATACAGACATTCCTTACATTCAGAGTCGTTTTATATAATTTAAAATGATTCTTGAAATCATACAAGTGATACAAAAATGAACACAAAACCCTTATACTCTCATCACCACAGAAGGATGTTTTGGAATAGATTGAAGGATTTGTCTGCCATGGTCATTATCTGCCAATTTGCTCTGATATTAAGACAACTGCAAGAGAAACTGAGATTGTTGCAAGAAGTTGCCCATCTTTCTCAGTCTGAGGGTGTACGTATGAAATTTGAAAAATGTCGATGCACTGTGTATACAAAACCAATACGTTGGTTGTGTTGCTAACTGCAACTGACGTAGTTTGAAAGCTCCCAGCTTGTAGCATAAACACTGTCTGACGGATATCCGACAGAGAGAACCCACGGCGTAAATCAACAATTTTTTGGAAGAAAAAACATTTTTATTTTAATATGAAGTTCTTCTTGTACTATATGTATGTGAAATGTGTAATGCGTCAAAACATGATATCCAAGCCAATATTCGCTACTTAAACTAGACCATGACTATATTTTAAACCCCTTTGTGGTCAATAACTCAAGCTATAGGTTGGAAAGTAAGACATAAAACCATAAACGTAGAACCTTCAGATGCCACCACAAGTTTTATAGACAGCATTACTTCAGTGTCATGGTTATTTTGATTTAACGTTGATACATCCGGTTGATCAGGCTGCATATAAGATTTTTCGCGCTTCACCCTTACCATTATCAGGCAATGTTTGGTTTTAAGAAGTTCAATCAACATTTCGGGAATGCAAAATTGACTTCAATGGTTCAGCATTAACACATGCTTAATCGTAACCAATGTCTTGGTTTTTCAATGAGCCCAACTGCTTTGAAATGTTTGCAAATTACTGTCTACCAATGCTTCTTCTGAGGAACATATTCAGACGAACAATTCATATAATTCAGCTGCAAAATATCCAACAAGTAATGAAGTAAAGTCGTCGTAATCTAGCGGCTAGTATGTTGGCTTATTAGACGTGAGGTCATGGTTCAAAACCCAAGTCAGATATCTCCAACAGAACGAAAAATAAAAAAAGATTCCTTGCGGCGACTACCTTTCAGTAGATTTCTGGCAAAAACTCTGAAAGTGAATAAAATTGCCATGAAAAGTCTCTCAAAAAATCTATTGTTCTGAGTCGGCTTCAAACTATACGTCCCTTCACTCATAGTATAAAATTAACACCCACAACATAGGTGGTGTGTGAAGCTAGGTTTTAATCCCGACTGAAGGGTTGTAATGACCAATTATGTATGTATCTAGCAAGTGATGTATTGTTGGCTGAAAGTCTTGAAACCAAAAATACACATTTTTGTCGACAGTATTTCCTCCGGTGTCTAAGAGAGATGCCAATAGCTTAGACAGATGTTAACCAAACCCACAATATATTCATATACCCTACAGGCTTATGGTTATTCTTCCACAATGAAAGCCAAGGTCAAGTTGAAAAGTCTTATAAAAGGCTTAAGTTCGCAAATATTTTAATAAATTCATATGCTTACGATTAGTAATCATAAAAAAAATTTCTGAAATATACCACGACATCCCACATATGTATGTATCTTGGTGGGATGTTAGTATTATTTGATATTTGCGCTTGTGTTGTTGCCACATGTCCTTTAAACAAGCCAAATTGGATAAATTTCTAAAGCAATTGAGAATTTGTTGGTTTATCTATGAAATTCAATAAGAAATCTTTAAAAAAACAAAAATTTCCAATACAATGTTCGTATCTTATCCTCTGCTCATCATAGCATTCATTTCTCTCTTGTCTTTCGTTTCATTTCATTTCAGTTGACTGCAATTTCGAGAAGGTAATTTTGTCATTTCAAAATAGAAAACATAGCTAAATGGAATGCATGAGAAGATAACAGTTTGCAAGTGTATGCTTGCAAGTGTAAGTTTGTGTGTGTGTGCAAATATTAAAAGATTTTCTTAGTTCTGCTCCATATGGTGCACTCTGTGTATACACGTGCACATGTGTTGCGGTTCGATTGCAGGCGTATTTGTTGCTGTTCTTCTCAAGGATTTCAATTTAAACATTCATTTTCTATTTATTTTCATTTGTAATGTTTTGTATCTCTTTCTCTCTCTCTCTTTCGCCTGCCCGCTCTCTGTGTCTTTATTTTGCCAATAGATTTTCCCTTTTTAGTATTTCAATTATTTTTCAATCATTTTTCTCTAATCTCTCACAAATCAGCTATTGTTGTAGCAATTTTCGTTTAGGGTTTGAATGTTTTTTTTTTCTTCTTCCTTTTTACTCTGAGTCCTTTATTCATTTGCGACTGATAATGAAAGAAAATAAAACATTAGATAAAGAGAAATAGAATTGCAAACCAAATTGCAAATATTGAGTTTAAATACAATTCATAGAGAAGAAAAAAAACAATAAAGGATAGTAAAGAACAAAACTACAGTCGGTAATAGTAGACTGCAGGTCATCCTAATCAAAGTGAAGTGAAAATGATATTCTGTTATGAAAGGAGGCCATGGTACTCTGCAGAAAAGTAAGTAAAACATCTGAATAAATTCCTGGCACTTGAAAAGTCGTTAAAGGCCCAACGTTTCTGCATCCTTTTATAATAAATATCTGGGTAATCGCCTAGAGTTTCTACCAGCAATACGCATAGTCTGCGTAGAAATAAAATCTTTCAATTCTGAATCATCGCTCATTACCAGAAGCTTTTTTGTTAATAAACTTGATTAGTCACTGGTCAAGATAGCCAAAGTCGCCGTAGTCTAATAGGTAGTGCATTGGCTTATTAGACGTGAGGCTACAGCTCCAACCCCAGGTCAGACATCTTTATCAGAACGAAATATAAAAAATATCTCTTCGGCGACCTCCTCTTAACAGATTTCTGGCGTAAACTCCGTGTCGTTCGGAGTTGACTTTAAACTGCAGGTCCCGGTGCCACTCATGTATAAAATTAACACACATAACATAAGTGATTTGGGAAGCTTGGTCGCAATCCTGACTAAAGGGTTGTAATGACGAATAATGTATGTATGTATGTACTAGAAGCCTTATTGTTGATAAAGTTGAGTGAATACTGGTCAAAAGAGTCAAGACTCTATTCCTCTTAAAAAGATTGTTAAAAAGAAGGTTGTGAAACCGATATTTAGCTCCACGGCCTCAGTCATCACGGCTGCTCTAAAAACTACATTTTTTGCATTTTTTTAAATGAAAAACAGTCCATCTACGTGAATTGATAGGTTGCACAACTCCATCTCTATTCAGGCAATCTATAGGTACTCGCATTGTTATTCCCCCTTTTCACAACAGATTGATAAAGAATTTCCTTTAATATGCTGGATTGCTTGGAAGTCATTATGAATGAAACCGAGATTCTCGATAGAGAAGGTGGTGGTTTCAAAATCAAGAAAGTAAACAAAAATATTTCCATTAGGCTAGGAACATTTTCGGACTCTACTATATAGGGATTCAGGGCCATATGACCAGATAACCAGTTAGAAAAACCTTAGTAAAGGAAACATTTTGTATTGACCCGGAATCAGGGCACTAAAGCAAGAAGCATTCCATACAATCTGATTACTGATGGATGGACAAGAACTTGATTGGAGTTGTTTGGCTCATCAGTCCCGAAAAATTTGGACTTAAATGGTTAACAATACTCTTGGCCATAGGCTTATGACTGACAGTCCGGCAACTATATTTCTGTCCGACTGTGGCTAGACTTCTTGTGGTATAAAATGGTAGTTTTACTATATATTTAGACACTGAATCTGTAGAATGGCAGGGTTTTAGGTAGTCTAGGAACCCTAGCAAAGGGGGAAATTATATACACACACGCCAAAAAACTCACTTGCATTCTAATGATACGTCTGTCACAGGATTGCATCTACATTTGTTTAGACTCTTGCAGAGACTATTTACATAAATACATACATAATTGGTCATTACAACCATTCAGTCAGTATTACAACCTAGCTTCTCATACCACCTTTGCTGTGTGTGTTAATTTTATACATGTATAGCGGGACTTACAGTTTAAAATCGATTTCGAACGACAGATTTTTGAGAAGCTTTTTCATTGCAATTTTATTTTACTCTCAGAGTTTTTGCCAGAAATCAATTAAGAGGAAGTTACCGAAGAAATATTTTTCATATTTCGATTTCTAGGCGATGTCTGATCTGGGATTTGAACCGAGGTCTCTCATCTACAACCCAACACACTATTCACTAAACTAAGGTGACTTAAAGAGAGAGGCTATACGTAATTCATCATGATGTTAGTCACTTTAAGTCGCATACTTTACAGGCCTTAAATTATTTACATAGGACATGCATATGTCAGATGGTTAAGTAAGCTCAATCTTTTTTTTTTTATTCTGAAAGAAGGTAACACAGTATGATAACTGATTTGGGCAGACTGAAAAAAAGGCTGTAATTCACGCATTCCTTACATCCAGAGTCGTTTTATATAATTTAAAATAATTCTTGGATTGATACAAAATGAACACGAAACCATTATACCCTCATCACCAAAGTATAGTGGTATAGAATATAAAAACAAAACATGTCTACAACTTGTCATTGTCTATTGAAAAGAAGACACGGAAATGAAGCAAAACTAAGGTACATGAAAAGAAAACTACAATGCACAGTGGGAAGCTTTCAACTGTTTGCCAGTTTTACTCAAAAAACAGATCATTTCAACTACTAGTTAGTGGGGCAATCTCAAAGCAATATTTTTTGTTTTCATTGTTCAATACCAAATACAGAGAGAGATGGAGAGAGAAAGAGTGAAAGGGGGAGAGAATAATTTAAATTTTCATGTATGTATGTATATGTGTGTGAATGAAAGTGAATTTTTCAGCCTACAGAGATTGGTTTATGAAGGTTTAAGCCACATGTGCCCATAAAAAGGATACATAAATATACACACACACATACACATACATACGGTATAGATGCTTTTAAAATGTTACTCATTTATTCAATTCAATTTACTAATACCGTTGCAAGCTGCACTATATGTAGTATGCCACCGACATACATATATTTTTCGCCTTAAATTTGTTGTTGCTTTTTCAGGTCTTGTTATTTGGCATTCTGCCAATAACTCAGATAACTGCTGCTATGGGTTTATAAAAACATACTAATGCACGTAGAATCGTGTGCATATGTACGTATGTATGTATGTGTATATAAAACGCATACTTTATTTATATTTAGCAAAAGCATACACGTGTATGTGTACATACATACAAAGAGGCATGTGCTGCGACAACACCAAGCCTTTAGCACAGTGGCGCTACACAGATTTTTTTTCAAATTTTTATTTAAAATTAAATCTTTCGAAATTTGTTTTTGTACTATTTCTGCCACATGTCCCACTGTACACTGTTAAACATAAAGAAAGAAAGAAAAAACTTGCGCGTGTATTTATGTGAGTTGATTTAACACAACAAATTTTTATTTCGAAATTATACAACAAATGAATGTTTCTTTTACTAACTCCCTTCCTCTACTACGTTCCATTCCTCAAGTCTACTGCTTTTAAATACTTTCTCTTTTTCTTCTTCTTCTTCCATAACAAACAAAAAAAAATTGAAAAAGTTTGACTTGCCTGATTGCGTCTCTTTTCATTTCACTTTCTATTCAAAAAACAGAAAAGAAAAGAAAACTTTTAGTTATTTACAGCTATAACAACAACTACAACAACAGTAAGAGAATGTAAGTTTTACCAAAGAACAGAAAACTATTTCGAACAAAAAACTGTTTTGAAAAACGAAAAAACTTACTCTTGCAAAAATGTTGTTATTTTACAATAATGACAACAACAAAATACAACAATAATAATAATAACACAATAACAAAAATAAAATTGTTCGTGAAGAGAAAAGATTTTTTTTTTGTAAGGGAAAATCCATATATTTAAGTGAGGTGAGTACGTGTCAGTGCCAACCAGCCAACCAACACTTTCACTTTTTGCTGAGCCTTTTTCATGTTTTTTGGCAACCAAACAGATTTCGATTTTCATGTGGGAAGTTTTTCCTTTTTTTGTACGTTGCCGTGCTTCTGTTTGGCTTGTATGATTTGTTTGGCAGGTTTGGTTTGGTTTGTTGTAGTAGTCTTGGCATGTGCTTGCGCATACACGCACACTTTGCAATACATTAATATATATTTGGCTTCGGCTATCTTTTATTGTAAAATTTATGTGCAGTTAACATTGCGAAAATGATTGTGATGGCATTCTGGGCTTACGATTACACTCGAGAAAAGTTTCAAGTAATTTGCATCGCATCAACTCATTTTAAATTATTTTCAACAACAAAAGATTGTCAGTAAACATTAAGGATTTTAAAGAATAAAATAAGAATTTAGGATCTGGCATGTTAACTCCCACTTTCATACTTTGTTGGAAGTCTTTTTGAATTGAGCTTAAAATGCATATAAAGAAAGCCAATAAAAAATTATGTTCAGAGAATTCAAAAATTCAACACCATGAGCTCTAATATTGGATTGGTACACCTCATTTTTACGCATGTGTTGATACTCAGGGTGGTTACGGGTGTTAGGTGTTTTCCGAGAAACAAACAGTAGCAACATTGTAGGTGGAGGTCTTTACTATTTTTAAAGCCCTTGAGGCCTTGCTTCTTCTATTGCAGATCTGATACGCCTGAGAGAGATAAGGGGACAGCGACGTAGGAAGGGCAGACATATCTATCGGCGGCGATAAAATAAACTCAATGTGAGACTGAATTGATTTCATTACGGTGTATTATGATGTCCGTCTTACGTTATGATGGAGAGTGATGAAGAGTAAATGCGTGCTAAACCCAAATTATCATGGGCGTCATGGGAAATCATTGAATATAAACATACGAGTAGAGTACATCGCTTTACTTCCAACATTTCTTCTTCTTTTCCATCACTCCGACGCATAAATTAGCCAGAATTTGAACAATGGCATGGGTTATGTTAGCTTTGAGGACCGCAGTAGTTGTTGGCTTATTAGCATACACCTGCGGCTTAAGAAAACCGTACAAGAAAAAGTCTAACGGTTTCAAATCTCACGCTCGCCTATACAGCGTACTCAATATGACAAGTATTATGAGGCATGTAGGACCATCTTTTTGAAACCACATGTCGTTGGTAAGATCTTAAAATTCTTTTCATAAATAAAATTGCTTGTATTAGCTATCATGATGCATTCTTATGTACAGAACTTCAAGAGCTTCAAGTGCTATACCTATAAACCTTCATAATTGTAGAAGGTACGTCAATAATTTTTCACTGAAAGAAATTCTGGACAACCCATTTCAGAGGTTCCCAATATGTCAGATACATACATAATTGGTGATTATAACCCTCCAATCAGGATTACAATCTAGCTTTTCACACTACTTATGCCGTTTGTGTTAATTTTATACATGAGTGGCGGGACCTTCAGTTTAAAGTCTACTCTGAACGACAGATTTTTTTGAGAAAGTTTTCATGGCAGTTGTATTAACTCTCAGAGCTTTTGTCAGAAATCTGCTGAGAGGAAGTCGTCAAAGAAAATTTTTCATTTTGATGTCTGACCTGGGGTTTGAACCGTAGATTTACGTCTAATAAGCCAACACACTACCTACTAGACTATGGCGACTTCAATATGTCGGATGGAGATAAATAATTCAACGTCAATAAGATCTCTATAAAATGAGAATAATATCTAATTTAAGTAAGGAAATCAAAATAACTATGCTCTGTATCAAGACAGACCTTGCGAGTTCTCTTTCGGTCGTGGCCAGCTCATCATCAAAGCAATATGCAACGGAATCCACACAAAGTTACCTTCGAATGATACCAAAACTTTACTGAGAAATCTTCGCTATTTATGGATAATGACAGGCGTTGAAAATGCGTTCCTTAGCTACTAAATCGCATTCTGGCTGTTCGCGTAAATCAAGAGATTTTCAGGAAATATCCAGCTACACAGCAAGCAGTGCACGCCTTTCAAAATGGCCATGAATTTCGCCTGAAAGGCACTGCAGTTCTCAGGCAGCCTGTAATATTTTTTTTATTTATTTCCTTACGACATCGACTAATTTGCTAATTGGCTTAAGTTTTAATAAAATAAGCAAACCATTTCAGAACTTAATTGCGTCATAAAATATTGTACCCACCAGTTTTTCTTTTTTTTCTGATTCTTTAAATTAAAAAAAAAATTTTTTTTTAGTTTTGCTCTACAAATCATATTTTTAAAAACATGTGGCACAAGCTTACAAAGAATTTATTTTTCAATAGTCTTTGCGCTTTGAGTGTAACACTTACCAGCCACCCCATGCCACACATGTGCACTCATGCAGCAGTGAGTACAACATCTGTGCAGGAGCAAAAAAAAATATCCAAGTCAACGAATGAATACAAGAAGAAAAAAACAGAAAAAAAATTCTGTAAAACTCAGCCTTGAAATCTTCAGCAAACTGCTGCATTATTGTTAAAAAAAAAGAGAAAAGAAATGAAAAAAAGAAAAGCAAATCCTTAAAATAAAAAAGAGAATGAAAAATTTAATAGTTTCCAGTTATTCTTTCATACACAGTAGTTATTTGCCATTGTTTTCTCTGTCTCTCTCTCTCTCGCTCTCTCTCTCTCTCCCTTTCACTATATTCAGACAGTTCCTGTGTGCATAGTTCAGTTTACAATGCAATCTATTTAAAGGATATGCAAAATATACGAGAAGTTTTAAATAAAAAAAAATAAACTGTAGCCACCTACTTGTATGCCTTATACAATATATATATTGTAAGCAAAGCCACCCCTCGTATACAAGCATGGCTTTAAACAAAACTGATAGAAAATCTAAACATGCAACTGTTTTTATAGTTTTTTTACATTTGGGATTGAAGATTTTCATTTCCATTTGCATTCTTTTTCCATTTCTTTAACTTTAGAAAACGTCATCGTTATTGACATTCTTCCATTGCCCCCTAATGTAATAGCGAAATAGGCAGAATACTATAACGAAAAGAGACAGTGAATGAGAGAGAGAATAGAGGTTGAGGTAAAGAGAAATAGAAGTTGAAGAATGTTAAACATTAAAATATTCTTTTCAAATTGTTGTATCTGAAGGATAATCATCATGTTTCCTTATTTCAAACACCAGTTCAGATAGAAGACGTTAAGCAAATGTGGCATGATGTGGTTTGTGATATTATGGGATCTACGATAGTTTAATTCAGTGTCATTCTAGCACCTGACAAGTAATATAATGGTTTTTTGTAATCTCTTACAAGGGTTCTATTACAAATTGCTATATGTAGACTTGAAGACAAGTAAACAGTTTTGATAAACGTTTTGTTTCAACATGAAACTGCTCATTAGGAGCCTTAAAATTAAACTTCTTTTAATACATTATTGGATGGCATGAGAATATATTTCTTACAAAAAGATTAATGCATGTTTTTTATTATCAGGCGATTGCATTCAGCTTAAAGAGCCACTACGATCATAGAACCAATGAGACCTTTTAAGATAACAAATGAGTCATGCCAACATCAGTCTCACAATATATTTGGCATCCCAAAAAAACGTTTGTGCCATTTGCAAGGTAATTGCAAGCTGATTATCAATCGTCTCTTCTATGGCATGTACGAGTATTTCTACCACATCGTGTGTCTTCGTTCGAAGGCCTTCTCCCTTGAAGACTGCTATCACAATCAATTTAACTGTAGAGAACGGATACTCGCATAAGATAGGCTGCCTTCCAAAATGTATCAATACAAAGTTTGTATGCAGTTCTACTACTGTATATAGACTATGTAGATATGCAAAGTAACCAAACAATGCATCAACTATAAATCCAATGCCTGAGAGCTTTTTGACTGCGTTAAAAACACATATTGCCGACTTTTTGAAATAGAATACAGTGTATATATTTTGTACAGCGGCATTTATGAAACACGATACTTTGTTCAAACACAAAGCAACTAACATTTTGGAAGGCAACCAATAAATTATTACAACCCTTCACTCAGGATTACAACCTAGCTTCTCACATCACTTATATTGTGTGTGTTAATTTTATACATGAGTTACGGAATCTACAGTCGACTTCGAAAGACAGATTTTTGAGAAACTTGTCAAGGCAATTTTATTAACTCTCAGAGTATTTGCCAGAAATACTTATGAAATGAGTATGTTATCCCTGGCCACGCCACACATTACTTTACTCCACTACTCCAAAATCACTCGTAGTTCGGATAGGCCGTGCTCTAACACATCAATTTTTGTTTAGTTTCAGAATCGATTTCGCTATCAATTACTTACTCAATTGGTCTTTATATCTCTTTAGTTATGTTTACAACCTAGCTTCTGACGCCAACTTTGTTGTGTGTGTTAGTTTTATACATGAGTGGAGCTTTCGCCACTCATATATAACATTTAACGTAGACTTCGAACTATTGATTTTTGAGAAACTTTTCATGGCAAATTTTATTTACTTTGAGAATTTTTGTCTGAAGACTGGTGATAGGAAGTAAACGAAGAAATTTAACTTTTCTGTTTCGATTTGTAGGAAATGTCTGACGTAGGTAACGTAAAGTCGCCGTAGTCTAGTAGGTAGTGTGTTGGCTTATTAGACGTAAAGCCAGGGTTCGAGCACCAGGCCAGACATCAAAACAAAAATACAAAAAGTATTTCTTCGGCGACTTCCTCTCAGCAGATTTCATGCAAAAACTCTGAGGGTAAATAAAATTAGCAATTTCTGTCGTTCGGAGTCGATTTTGAACTGTAGGTCCCACCACTTATGTATAAAAATTAACACGTGAAGGGTTGTAATAACCAATTATGTATGTATGTATGTATGTCTGACGTACATAGCTCGTAATCCTAACTGAAGGTTGTAATGACCAGTTAAGTACGTAGATCAAGCCATTTGCTTGATTGAATATGCTTTACATCTCTGTGCTTTTTGTCCAGACCCAATAGACTCGATTCGCCCACCTATTTTGAGGCATCGTTTCATGTGGCATCCCAATGAAATGCTAAATGTACTCAAATAAACTTTGACTTTTCAAATGTACCACTCCCTCATTTCTTATCTTTCAAGCAGAATGACGATACCTCCACTACATTGAAAATTATGCAATCAGGCCTCTAAGTAGTAGTCGATTTAAAAAAATTTAAATAATTTATGAAAACTGTTTTCCCCAAAATGAATGTTAAAAGTTTAGTATTTCATTAACATAATTACTCTGTTCTGCTATTCTGGCTTGTTCAACATGAGCATTCTTTTTGAAAAGAATTTTTCAAAAGAATTAAATGAAACTTTAACTACTTTCAACTGCAATTCATTTTAATTAAGTTCAACGAAGAAAATTCAAAAAAAAAACTGAAACTTTTTCAAATACATGTATGACACATTTTTTTAAGTGAAAGAAAAAAGGAATGAAATTTGATTGTAAATCCCGGTTGTATCATCAAAATTAAAAGAATATTTTACAGAACGAACGAACAAAAAAAAAACTTTCGTTAACAAGTATTAAATGCTGCTTACCAATGAAGATACATTTTTTTGCTGCTGGTACTAGTACTGTTGCCACCGTTACTGCTGTTATGAAAGTATGTATTTCGTATGAATATAGTCAGCAAAATTGTGATGAATTACAAGGAAAGAAAAGAAAATAAAAATTATAAAAAGGAAAAAATTTCATAATACTTGTTGCAAGGTAGTGGAATATTTCGCTGATTCGAATGGTGAATAACAAATCAAATATTTACTTATGAAAACTGAAATATTATTACGAAGCGAATGAATAATAAGAAGGAATTTTTTAATCAACATGATAATAGTTTGGACCTTGAGGATGCCAAGGAACGGATTTAGAAATTAAAAATAGCAGGTGATGAAATAATATGGAAAGTAGTCATGAGAGCCACTTTTCGGTGTGCTATTGTAACACCACTGTACAGGAATATTGTTGGTATGAAATACCATTAAATTGCGAACGCTTAGAGGCTCCTCTAAAGGGAGCAAATATTGTGCTTTAAATACATACATACATACATAATTGGTCATTACAACCCTTCAGTCAGGATTACGACCTAGTTTCTCACACCACTTATGTTGTGTGTGTTAATTTCATGCGTGAGTGGTGGGACCTACAGTTTAAAGTCGACTCCGAACGACAGATTTTTGAGAAACTTTTCATGGCAATTTTATTTACTCTCAGAGTTTTTGCCAGAATTCTGCTGAGAGGAAGTCGCCGAAGAAATACTTTTTGTATTTTGTTTTAATGTCTGGCCTGGGGTTCGAACCCTGGCTTTACGTCTAATACATTACTACTAGACTATGGCTACTTGGGCTTTAAATACAGCATTTTTATCGCGTATTACTGTGTTTACCATGTTCTGCCAATGATTGTCTTACTTTAGATGGGCCCAATCTGTCAATCTTAGGTTAAATATGTTGTTGTTCTCTTTGGCTTCTAATACTTTTAACATTATTACAGATGACAAACAGAGTTTGTCGTTCATGCTCTACAGGATCACTAATTCTTTTCGTTCATTCAGTAGTACGGTATTGTTTTTGCATATCACGTACAAGAGAATTCTTTAATGGTCCTTTACGATATGTTTCCGTCAATTTAAGATTCTAAATTTTGATTTCTTGCCAATAAAGAAAATCTTTTCCTTATCATAACCTATGTGTGTTCATATGATGCAATGTCCGCATAACTTATTTAATTGATCGTTACAACCTTTTAATCCGGATACCAACCTAGTTTCTTACACCACCCAGCTTGTGGTTGTTAGTTTTATCCATGAGTGGCGAACATACAATTTCAAATGTCTTTAATAGTAATTTTATTTGCTCTAGGTTAGGTTAAGTAAGATGGTGGACCATTCTTAAAGGATAAAATCCTTCTTAGAACTTCTGTGATATCAAATAATCCCTGTGGAAAATAATGTTGACAATACAATCAATTTTGAGAGAGCTCAGCTCTTGCGGAGAGCTCGGAAAAAAATAATTAGGAAATTAAAGACTAAGATCGTTCGCCTCTGCATTGCAAAACCGGTCTCAAGGAGTGAACGACAAGATGTTCCATCTCGTCACTGTTATCGTCAACCCAGCAGAGCCAAGCAATACTGCTCGTGTCCTCCATTAGCCTCCTTCCACGCCGATCAGTAAACACCCAATTTAACTTGGGCAATAAGAAAACCTTGAAATCGCCTTAGTCTAATAGATAGTGTGTTGGATTATAAGCCTCGTGGATGTGGTTTAAGTCACAGCTCTGACTAGGACATTCTTCAGCGACCTTTTCTCAGCAGTTTTCTGATAAAAACTCCGAGAGTGGAATACAATTGCCATGAAAAGTTTCTCCAAAAGCTGTTGTTCAAAATCGGCATAAAATTGTAAACCCCGCCACTTATGAATAAAACTTACACACTCAACGAGGGTGAAGTGAGGAGCTAGGTTGTAATCCTGACTAAATAGTAATAATAATCAATTAATTTAAGTACGTAATAAGAATATCTATGTCCACTAATAGTACTGAAATTGTGAGCAATATGATGTACCCATACTGTATTCCAAAGACATCTTAGATGGTTTAGATACGAATGAAACTGAAGAATAACAACGACAGAACTCTCGGTAGAGTTTTCAATCCCCAAACTTCTGAGTATTTTTTGAGGACGAAAAAAAGACAAATACTTCTAGTATCAATTCATCTTTTTCTGTCAAATAAATTGGCAATCAATTGTAATTAATAATTCTGTGAACTACTCATGTTTATTATTTCGTATTTCCCGTCTTGAGCGATATTTATACCGAAATATTATCAAAAATTTCAACAAAGTAATCAAAATGATATTTTAATAAAAAATGATTTATTTTGTGTTTAAAACAACAACAAACTTAAATTCTAAAAGTTTTTTATATTTTAAATTTCAATTTCCTTTTCCTTATGCTTATCCTTATCCTTATCCATATATGTATGAGTTTAACTACCACAGAGGAAATCTAATTAAGCCCCTATCATGACCATGAAATTGTAAACCTTGAAATTCTATACGTTTATTCTTATATTTTTAGTCAAAAATAAATAATGTATGTATTATTTTTAACAATTTATATGTAAATATACTCATAAAACATAAATAAATGTTTTGAAAAAATTATGAAAAATATTTTTATGGCTCGTTAAAAACGAAAGAATAGCAAAAAAAGGAAAAAGAATTCCATGAATATAAAACCTATGAAAATGCCAAATCCAAATTGGCACTTAAAGGAATCACTTTTTACACTCAAACTCATATGGATTTATCACATGGGAAATATAAAAATATAATCTAATAGGTGGGAATAAAAATAATGTCATCATGTGAACGATTTTTTAGGGCAAAACCTCTTGACGCATTGATGCTTTAGATTTTATTAAAGCGATTCAAGAAATAGGAGAAAATCAAAGTCGCCGTGGTCTAGTAGGTAGTGTAGACGTGAGGCCTCGGTTCAAACCGCAGGTCAAGCATCTCCAACTAAACGAAATAAAAAAAATATTCTTTGGCGACTTCGTCTGAGCAGGTTTCTGACAAAAACTCTGAGATTAAACAAATTGTCATGAAAAGTTTCTCAAAAATCTGTCGTTTGGACTCGGGTTTAAACTGTAGGTCCTTCTACTCATGTATACAAATTAACGCACACAACATGAGTGATGTGAGAAGCTAGGTCGTAATCCTGGCTAAAGGGTTGTAATCACCAATTATGTTTGTATTTAAGAAATATTTCACATCATCTAACCTCTTTATTGTTTTTATGTTTATTGTGTAAAATTGAAAATGCAACATTACCTTGGGTGCACTATTCGAATTGATACAACGAAACATACTTATTCTCCATAACCTCAGAATCTTATTTTTTCTCTTATAGTTAATGGCCCATCGGATCTCACAATTTCCACAGATTTCTTCACACCGCCCGTCCATGTGTCATATTCCATCTTACGTAACTACTTGAGAAGCCATATTCTGAGTGCTGACTGTGTTAAAGCTAAAGTTCAACGATGTTATCTGAAAGAAAACTGTGTTCAAACAAAAAATTTTCTGTCAATCAATCAATTTGTCGAGATTACGTTGTAAACAATCACCGTTGTCCAGTAGATAGAGAGTTGGCTTATTAGTCACGAGGCCGTGGTTCAAGTCCCAGCTTAGACATATCGAACAAAAAGAAAAAAATTTTGTGGTGCTTCTCAGCAGTCGTTTGAAAAAAACCCTGAGAGTAAATAAAATTGTAATGAAAAATTTCTTAAAAAATTTGTCGAGCCACTCATGTATTAAGTAAATGCACACAATGGATCAATTCGACATCCTGGTACTACACTTGTCTTAATTGACAAGTATACGTCCTCTAACCTAAATGCACACACCATGTGTGGTGTCAGAAGCTAGGTTGTAATATTAACGAAAGGGTTGCAATGGCCAATTAAGTAAGTAAGTTGTGGATCCAGCCACTCATGCACACAACATGGGTGATGTGACAAGCTAGTTTGTAATCCTAATGTTGCAATGACCAATTAAGTATGTAAGTAAGGCTGCCTTCCAAAATGTCGATCAATCAATACAAAGTTTGTATGCAGTTCTACTACTGTATATAAACTATGTAGATATGCAAAGTAACCGAACAATGCATCAACTATAAATTCGATGCCTGATTGCTTTTTGACAGCGTTAAAAACACGTATTGACGACATTTTGAAATATAATACATTGTATATACATATTTTGTACAGCTACATTATGAAACACGATACTTTGTTGGAATGCAAAGCAACTAACATTTTGGAAGGTAGCCTAAGTAAAACTTTTATGAACCCTGAGCTTATTTGCCTTATTTTGAAAGACATGCGTGCTTATTTACATCATGATGTTATTTTAACGCCACCCTGTATAATAAAGGAGAAAAAAAATTAATGGCCATAAAATGACAAACATTATGGCCATTTCGCTTTTTGCCCCCTTTTTTTACAGGCTAATTTCAAATCGAAATAAATATTAGCTTTTCGCCAACAACAACAACAACAAAATGAGCAGAGAAATTCAAATAAATTTCTAAAAATTAAATCAGATTTTTCGTTATCATAGAAATAAAATCAATGAATCCATATTCATATACATACGTACGAGTATTCATTATTTATTAAATAAATATTTTTCAAATAAATAAATCCCATGCCCAGGAATACAATAGCTAGGGAAGGTTATTCGTAAATCTAAAACTTGAAAAAAATTAAATCATTTTGAAATGCTTTATACTGCTAAAAAAGATAGACTGAAATGCAAACAGCGATACAAAGAGAGGCGAAAGTGAGGAGTAAGCGAAATAATAATAATTTGTGGCCAAATCAAATTGTATGCATAACGTAGTCATCTGAAATTTTTCTCTCTTTGTATTCAATATCCACGATACACGTGTCTGCCTTCTTGGCCAAATAAAAAAGGTATTTAATCAGTCAAATGAAATATTGGCAACATTTATATTCTGTATGAAAATGTATGTATATTAGTGTGTGTGTGTGTGTGTGTGTATATGTAATTTTGTGTTATCCTCAAATATAATAAAGTATTCTGTTGTTTGCTGTTTTGCGGTAAAGAAAACAAACACAATGAATGAATGAATGAATGAATAACAGAATGAAACCTCCATTAAATTATTTTTGCTAAATAGAGCTGAAAATTTATTACCATTTTAGCGTAAAAGCATTACATAAATGCAATAATGCTTCACTCATTCATTCATTCACTCACTCACTCATTCAGTTGTTCAATATGTATGCCAAAAAAGTCTTTAAACAAGGACATGAACATTACATTCAACACCATTGCCATGAGAAAGAATGCAGAATTAATTAATGCTGATCATATTAAACTTGAGGTATTCATGTATTCGAGTATCATCTTGACCGAGTGAGAAGAATGAAGAGCAGAATTTTAATGTTATCTGTAACCCTTAGCAAGCATCTGTAGAGAAACCTAATTGCTGTCCTGTCCTGGTATTTTGACAGACTCCAGATTTTCTCCCACTGATCTTGGTTTTTTCCTTTTTTTTCACCTAAGTCCACTCTATAGTACACGTATAGTTAATTTGACGAAGGTTTTCTTTAAGTTGTTAGAAGTTAGAAGTCGCCGTGGTCTAGTAGGTAGTGTGTTGGCTTATTAGACGAAAAGCCAGGGTTCGAACCCCAGGCCAGACATCAAAATAAAATAAAGGGTCCGCCAAATAACTTTTTTTTGAAAATGCTTTAAAAAAAACCACTGAATATTTTCTCAAATTTCTTTTTTTATTTGAAAGTAAAATCCTTCCGGTTAATAATGGAAAATAATTTCATTTAAATGGCAGCCTCGGCTGGCCATGCAGTAGCCTACACGATCGGTCCAATTTTTAAGCACATTATCGATGGTGTGCAGCTGTATTTCACCAATGGCTTCACGAATATTGTCCTTTAAAGCGTCAATTGTCTCTGGCTTGTCGGCGTAACACGTTTCTTTGACGGCACCCCACAAATAATAGTCCAAAGGCGTCAAATCGCAGCTTCGAGGTGGCCAAACGACATCAGCCCTGCGGCTGATAATGCGATCAAGTGTAGCTTCGGCTGTGTGGCACGTAGCGCCGTCCTATTGAAACCAAATGTTGCCAATATCCTCCTCTTCAATTTTTTTGAACAAAAATTCGTTCAACATGGCCCGATAACGATCGCCATTGACTGTAACGGCCACTCCACGCTCATTTTCGAAGAAAAATGGCCCAATTATGCCTCTGGACCAAAATCCGCACCCAACAGTGACTCGTTTTGGGTGCATCGGCTTTTCAATGTATGCGTGCGAGTTTTCTGTGCCCCAAATGTGACAATTTTGCTTGTTTACATACCCGCCAAGATCAAAATGAGCTTCATCTGAAAAGATGATTTTTTTGACAAAATCGGCATCTTCTGTAAGTCGATCGCAGGTACACTTAGCGAAGCGAAAACGCATTGGATGGTCCATATTCGTTCAGCGGAAGGATAAAACTAATTATCTGTCAAATCAGACATGAGCTAAGTGTTACCATTCACGAAATAAGCACTAGTTGAAAAAAAACGTTAGATGGCGGACCCGATACAAGAAGTATTTCTTCAGCGACTTCCTCTCACCAGATTTTTGGCAAAATAAAATTGTCATGAAAAGTTTCTCAAAAATCTGTCGTTCGGAGTCGACTTTAAACTGTAGGTCCCGCCACTCATGTATAAAATTAACACACACAACATAAGTGGTGTGAGAAACTAGGTCGTAATCCTGACTGAAGGGTTGTAATGACCAATTATGTTATGTATGTTTCTTTAAGTTTATAAAGTGGCGTGCGTGATCTGTGACATTTCGCAGATTCCACTATTTAAATCCTCCTGAAACTAACCAGTGCTCGGAATTTAACTCAGCATTATAATTGGAAGAAAAGATTTTACAACTGGCCGTAGGCTCAACACTTCATCAAAGTCCTTAACTACCAGGCAAAACACTAATTGAATCAAAAACATGAAAACTAGAATCCACTAAAACTAGAATTGCTCTTATTTTTTAACATTGCACCGAGAGACTTGAAGAAGTCCCTATTCAATTACAAAATTAACATAAAAACTGGAGTCCAGAAAGTACGTTATATTACCCCTCCTGTTTAACATTGTATCAGAAAGAATGCACCAAGAATTTAAAGGAATTTTGAAAATCTTCTTGCCATACTAAAAAAAAAGCTGTGCTAGCAATGTTTTTAACAGAAATTAAAGAATGAAAATGTTTATGGATTCATCACAACCTTAGACGACCAAACAACGTAATGATGTTCCATATAATGTCACAAACTGAAGAACTGAAAACGAAGAAATTTTGCTCACTTGTGGAAAAGACACATTAAAGCGGAACATTTTGACATGAGAAAAAGTTAGAGAGGAATGAAAAACGATTCAACCAATTGATTGAGACCATTCAGAGAGATTGGAAATTTTCTTAGATTCTAGAATGATAGGATTGCCATTTGCCATGAATTAGATTTAACGCTCTCTGTGAAAATGTATTGAGTTGTGTTCTCTTTCGAGTGACGATGAAATTGAGTACTACTCCTTTGCTTTTAGAGGCGTTGCCTATCCTCATGGATTAGGTTAGGTTAGATTAGAGGACGTGTACTTTATCAATTAAGACAAGTACGTCCTAGTTTCTCGCACCAATTATGTTGTGAGTGTTAATTTTTAGACATGAGTGGTGGGACATACAGTTTAAAGTCGACTCCGAACGACAGATTTTTGAGTAACTTTTTCATGGCAATTTTTATTTACTCTCAGAGTTTTTGGCAGAAATCTGCTGAGAGGAAGTCGCCGAAGAAATACTTTTTGTATTTTGTCTTGATGTCTGGCGTGGGGCTCGAACCCTGGCTTTACGTCTAATAAGCCAACACACTACCTACTAGACTACGGCGATGGAAATTTTGTTGAATTATTTTGTGAGGAATTGAGAAATCTTAGCTTTAAACACATGGGCCCCTAATATTGAAAATTTATATGGCTTAGCCTTATTATATGTAGATAACTAGCAACAATGAAGATGTATTGTATGCCTTGTACTGTTATATTGGGTGTAGTTGTGAAAAACCTTGTCCATTAAGTGGTACTTTGTTTCAGAACTTATATCTGTCGGATCTTCCATTGATATGCAATGTTAAAGTTATACTCTTCCCAGAATTTCAGATTTCTTTATAAGGAAAACCAATTTTGTCAATTAAAAGACGGTTATAGCTGACGCCAACAGTGCGTCAATGGAATCAAGATTTATGGTAGATTTACCCGAACGTTCACACGGAACGTAACGGAACATATATATTTCAATTATATTCATCAGCTATAAACGAACATATGCTCCGTTACGTTCCGTGAAAGCTCGGGTAGTTTTACCCGATTTAAATTTATTAAATTATTACAACAATAAGATAAAAGAGTGTGTAGTGACATAGTCGAGTACTGTTTAAAAAATACTCCTGGAAATGGTGTCCGCTCACTGACAACTCTTATGAATATTTAATTCAGAAAATATAGAAAAATATTTCATACTTATTTTGCACTTTTTTTGTTTGTTAATTTAAAAAAAAACAACTTAAATTTATTATAGAATTTTCATGTTTTTTTACATTTTATTTTATAAGATTTCACCTGTTTTTTTGCTAAAGAAATGAATGCTTACACACACACACATGCTCCATTGTATGCATGTATGGTATTTAAATACCCATAAGAGTACAACAGAACGTGAGAGAGTAGCACAATGTGTGTGTGGAGTGTGTGGTGGTATTTGTCTAAAAGAAAAAACAATTTTTGTAGACAATTTTTGTTTTTTGTTTTTCATTTTGAATGCCTGCAGGTATTTGAAATATTTTTAAATTTCTCACACACACACGTACACAAGCAAAGATGAGTGAGAGAGCGAGAGTAAGAGCAGGTTATATTTATGCTGCCATTAGGCGTTGTTTTTAAAAAAATAATACAATGGCAACGACAATGCCAACAATAACGAAAATGAAATGAAACATTTGCTCCATTTACCTGAACAATTTTTTTTGTTGTTTTACTTTTCGAAAGGGGACACCCCTATAATGATATTGGAGTAACCCAATGACATTTTAAAATGTTAAAAACTTGTTTATATGACAAGTGGTTCAATCCCTCAAGAAATTTCGTTTGCAAATTGCCGGGAAATGTCTCTCATACATATATAATACCTCTGGCATAATAAAGGAGTTGGGAAAGTCTCAAATAGTCTCTTTATTTTAAATGACAACCTGGCAGGATGGCAGCCTATTTAACTGTGTGGGAATTTACATACATTTCAGTCTGTACCTCTGTATCTCTGTTTTCGAAAAGTTATAACCAAAAACACTTCCCATGTCAAACGTTTTTTACATCTGCTCTTTTACCTTCGAGTTCCATTCAACACTTTCATTACAACACGACAAAACGCTATATGCGTACGTACAGAGAAGTAACATCCGGACGGTCGGAATTAACAACTGTCCTAGCTTTATTTTCCACCGCTGTTATATATCATTACTTATCCATAAGTGGCGGGACCTACAGTTTAAAAGCGACTCCGAATAAATTTTTTTTTTTTTGAAAAACTTTTCATTGCAATTTTCATTTACTCTCAGAATTTTTGCCAGAAATCTACTGAAAGGAAGTCGCAAAAAAATATTTTTTGTATTTCGTTTTGTTGGAGATGTCTGACATGGGGTTTGAACCATGGCCTCACGTCTAATAAGCCAACACACTACCTACTAGACTATGGCGACTTCAATTCTTATATACTGGATAGAATTATACGGCAATAATCGCTTTATATAACAACAATTCTGTAATTGTTTCTGGGGTTACACAAACCTAAATAGAAAAAATTTTCTAAATACATGGCAAATGTTACCATTATTTCGCGAATAATTCTCCTCTCGATTGTTTTTCATATTTTACAAAGGAACAAATAAAATTTTCCCATTCCCGTCTACACCAAACAAACAATGCTGAGCACATTATTTATCAATATTCGTGCACAGATTCAAATTTTCATCAGTCATGTGTCGAAGGCTATAAATCCATTCTCATAACTCAACTTTATGGCAAAACAATACGAGGGTGTAACAAAATAAGTTAAACACTCACGCACTCTCATACCCATATGCAACGTCACCTAAACATGAAAAGTGATTTTACCTTACTTCCTACGCTCCCTCTCTTTGGCACCTACGGCATGGTTGCTGTTTTATTTTATTTTGATTGCTTTTATGTAAATACGTGCCTTTTACGCACTTCACTCAATTTGACATTTTTTTCCTCCCATCCCCCAAAAAAAATTCGGTTTTTTTTTTCTTGTTCTTTTATTTCATTGTGAGAGAGGTTCATGTGTGTATAAGTGCGTGTATGTTTTATTTAAAAGTGTTTGATTTCTTGTACGTGAATTTAAATCATCACAACATTTGTTCAACACGCTTTATTTCAACACTTTAAAAGCATAGAGCACTGCAGTTGGTAAAGGTAGAGTGTTATGTTGTCTGTAACACTGGTGTTCTTAATGGTCCTTAAATTTGGAGGATTTTGTGGTGATAACTAACTAACGACAGTTTTCATACAATTTATTTGGAATATCACGAATATAAGTAGAATATATTTTGATCGAACTACGTACATATATACAAAGAAGTTTATTTATAAACAAATTCAAAAACGTCAGCATAATATTACCTACACTGGCCAGTATTGCCCTACGAATTTGTTTTCCCAGAAAGAAGTTGCAAATTGCATGACAGAACTTGCTAATCGTGTAACAGAGTTTAATATCTTAAATCGAAACACTTTTACGAAAAGCTTGGAATGAATTGGTCAGGTCTAGTTATAAGGCAATTATGATGCTCTAAAACGTATACCCTCTTAATTAAGTGCTGTGGATATGATATTGTAGTTCGCTTTAAGAACCGTTACATCCTCCTGCGATATTCCATCTATTTCAACTGTAATACAGTTCCCGATCAGCTCCATTCCTAAAGCATAGCTGAACCGAAGTAACTTAGCCTAGTATCCCAACAAGTATATTTATACAAAACCTTCTGTACCAGTTTGTCTTGTCTTCTTCCAAATAATTCCAACCATTAAAAGCTTAATTTAAGTTTTGCTATGAGGCAAAAGAAATCGAATCATTTTCCTCGCTAGAAGGGATCAGCATATCCTGCATATTCTGCAAGTGACGACATTAGAATATCTAAGTTTCGTTTTCCCGTTGCGAAAAGCCCTAAAACAGAAAGGTTCCATTCAATCTATAACGAATTTATTCACATAAAAGGCATCCACCGAAATGCCTAAATCTAATCACCCATGGAGCAGAAGAGTCACAAAGAAGTTGTTGTACTTTTACACCCCCGACAACTTCCAACATATGCTTAATACTACAGTGGCCTGCAATTTTACCTATTAGAAGCCTGTTGGAATCTGAATTCAATGGTAAAACCATACGAGAGTGACAAGTCGAATACACCTAGTCTTTTAGGAGGAGTGATTCACGTTCGCGATCAAACTTTATTTTCATAATTTTCAAGGTCTAATATTAACATCCCTCTAATTGACTAACTGACGGACCTTCATTGATTGACAAGAAAAAAACAGAATTTCTTATTTAAAACTACGAGAGAAATAATATGATCAAGAAGGAAAGGAATTCAACTCTCCAGATCATATGGAGCTTGATTGTATAAACCTTGTTTAGATTCACCACCAGTGCTGAATGCTTTTGCGTGAGTAAGATAAATATAGATGGATAGAGTGTTTAGCTTACGTTTGATATTCTCTGAGTAACACATGAGACAATCTCCATCACTTGTGAGCTTACCATCTCCTTGTTGGTAGCACTTGTTTGAACTAAGTTTTCCTGACTAACTTTACACACCAAGGGCGTGTGGTGATAGAAAAAAAGTATCAGTCCTCTCTTAATATTGCCAATATAAGCCACTAAAACGATGCAGAAAATGTTCAGGCATCTAAATTACAATATTCCCTCCCTCTTTTAGTCGAACTGTCCGAATGATGTCAGCCATTTATCATACCATTACCAGCATGATGATAATTAGTTTTGGCTGAATACGGGAGACTAAGGCTCAAGAAGCAAGAAAAACTTAAAGGAATCGTACGTAGTCCTATACCTCAAATAGGCTTTGGTTAACATAGAATACATGAAGTGGTTCAACTTTATACTTTCCAGGACTTAAGGAGTACTTAACGGGATTGTTTCTGTTTTGTGAGAGGTAAATCTATTTATTTGCAAAAAAATCTTGCGGCCAATGTGCTAAGTCTTCTGTACCCTTTCAAGTGGCCTCAATGGAAATATTGCATTAAAACGAGCACTGATGCTTAAAGTATACCGTCTGCGCTGTTAAGATCCTATGCACTAAACTAACCAACTTTTGCTTCATAGTAACAAAGAAAGCATGTTAAAATGATATCCTATTCGTGTGGTGTGAATTTGGTCAGTTACAAGGCAAAAATTATATTCAAGAGCATATTGTTTGATAGGGTGTCATATAGTCTGGTTTAACCGATTGGTTGTTTGTCTTGTTTATTAAATAAATTTATTATATTTGAAGATCACATTAAGCCCATAATTTAACAAACCTGCCAAAAGGCAAACAAAAAGTTTAACGTCACAAGGGGAGGAGAGAAAGGTAATGAGTTAAGAAATATAGAGCTGGAGGGAAATGCATGAAAGGAAAAATGTTTTCAGTATTTACAACAGGGGTTTTACACCTGCTTTCAATGTATTATAAAGTAATTTCGATTAAATTATTTTAAAAAATTATAAAAAAAAAATATTTATTCAATAAATTTTAAATCTTTAACTAAACTGAACAAACATTTTATTTTCTTATTAAATTCTATTTCTTCATGCGGAAATAAATATATCGTATTAAAAACTTAGCACACAATTAATTACGTTGACTAAAACCTGGTGTTGGTTACACAAATTACTGCCTCATAAATAGCAAAAAAATTTTTGTTATTGCTACTCTGCATTTCGTATTTTCTTTCGTCATTTTTAATAATATTTTAAGAACTTATTTATCCTTTTTTTTTTTGTTTCCCTTTGGCTGTGCCATGGCAACATTTCATTACTGCCAGTTTATGCTTAAGACAGATAGAAAATCTACATCAAAATTAATTATTGCAATTTCTTATGTCGCATTTACTTTACATTACTCTTCAGGCAACGTCCTATCTCCCTCCCTACCTCCCTTCCTACCGCTTTCCTTACATGTGTCTTACTCGTGAGAAAGTGTCCTTGAGATTTATTTAATGTTTTAATGTGACTTTCAGCGATTATTTACTTGGCGTTAATAATGATGAAAAACTTTTCTTTTGTTCTTTTTGGGTATTTTACGGGAATAGTTAAATTAAATATAAAATGAATGAAAATTTATTGTCGACAAATTTACATACACAGCTACATATGTATATACTACTAAGTTAATACCGTTCTTTTCAAAAGTGTCGTTAATATTATCGTTTAAAGCGCTATCTCAGCAACGGGAAAGAAAATAAATCAGAATTCATGCAATCCACAGTTATTGTAAGTGACTACCTAAGTTAAGTTTGATCTCGATTCAAAGGCTTTTAATTTTCGTAATACTTTGCATCGAAATTAGCAAATTTCGCGCCAATAAAGCATTATTTTGCTTTACTTTTTCAATTTTCAAAAAATCTACAGTCTATATACTGTATATACTACTATTACTATACTACTACCACTACTATACTACTACTATACTACTACTACTACTATACTACTACGATAATACTACTATACTACTACGATACTACTACTATACTACTATTACTATACTACTACTACTATACTACTACTATACTACTACTACTATACTACTACAACTATACTACTACTATACTACTACTACTATACTACTACTATTATACTACTACTACTATACTACTATTACTACTATACTACTACTACTATACTACTACTACTACTATACTACTACTACTACTACTATACTACTACTACTACTATACTACTGCTACTACTGTACTATACTATTACTACTGTACTACTACTACACTACTGTACTACTACTACTGTACTACTGCTACTGCCACTACCACTTCTAGTACTACTACTGCTACTACCACTATACTACTACTGCTACTTTACTACTACTCTTTGATTCCTTACTAAAACTCACCAATGTCGCAAGCAATGTTTAAAGATAATATATAGAAAGCATTACTCACTCCATGCCGATTGTTGTCGAACACACAAAAGACATTCAAAATCATTGGCAGCCACTCAAACAACAAAGCTTTTACAAAACAACAAAATTTATCCAAAAGCAAGGAAGAACAAGTACGACTAGAATACCTTTTGAATAAAATTTAGTCGCTGGATCTGTTCTTCGTTAGGGCGTGAACTCGATTGGGTAAAGATTTTTATGCTAATAAACTAGGCTCTCAGTCATTCCCAGATTACCCAATACTTTTAAGTCGAAGTTTTATTAGAGAATTAAATCTCGAAGCTACTACGCACGTCGATGTCTACAGTTACCTACGTAAACAATCTTGCAGCGAACATAGCTGTCAACTTCAATGTAGGCTCGTCATAATTTACGAATGTATCGATGATATATAGTGAGACGGGAGTGGCGGTATACGGCCAAAAATGAAATATTCGCGTCAACGGGTAATCTCGAGAGTATCTTCGAAATGAGAATCTGTGCCATCGGACGCAAGTACAAAGGACGAGAGGTAGCAATTCTATATGACAGTCAAGCAGGCTGAAATTGACTCCATAATAGTATGGGACTGTCTAAGGAATCTGAATCAGCTAGGCGGGCAAAACAGAGACAACCTTTTCTGAATCCCAAATCATGTGGGAATTCATGGCAATAAGGAGGCAGATCATGAGGTTTGTCAGAGCTACAGAACTGGGAGAAATCTTATATGAATAGCTTATATAGGTTAAGGAAATATAATATATCATCGGGTTGAAGAGTACATCTACGTTACAGTTTCTAATAAATAGCCTTCTCTACTGCATCGCAGACGTACATAAATGTAGGGCTCTGTGGAAAACTAGACTAAGACACTGATGAAATTTAATGGATGGAATGTCAGTAAGACTTAGCTTTTAAGGGGTCAATTGGATCAGAGCAGTGGAAGCTTTACAGGAGCTTCGAGTGAAATTGTAAAATTAGCAAGCTAGTCACACTACATAAACTAATCTAAAGTCATAGTGTACCACACAAGGGAAGCAGAGACTGTGAAGGACATGCTGCCTGAACGCCATAAACATCAATTTTGCATTGAAATTATTAAAGACGCAAACCATTTTTAGAAGTGAGTTCATATATTAAGAATACCACATTTCTTAATGCGCAATGCTCTAGCTTATAGACTTCCTTAGATAGATGAGTTATTTCATCACGATTAAATTTCGTTGTTTGTCATCACCTTAAGCAGGAGAATGTTTTTAAAATATTTGATATTTGAAAGAAACAAATTTTATGCAATCAACCGTAGAATACAAAAAAAAAGAAAAGATTACTTATCAATCAATTTGTTTTGCAAAATCACTGTCTTTAATTACAAAGTAAAGCATACGAACTGAAACGAAATTAATTTCAACAAAAAAAAATTGTTAAAACAGCGCAGATAATACAGATTTTCTTAACGTAAAATGACTCTTAGAAAAATGACTCTCCCCATCATTCACATAAATTAATAAGTTGATAAAACAAAAACAAAGAAAAGGATATCCTAAGAAATAAAAGTAAGAAAAAAAATTCCATTCAAATAAATGTCACTCATTCAGTCACTCATTTGCCATGACTTAGGAAATAAAGTTTTTTCTTCGTCTTTAGGGGAATTAATGAAACTTAATGTTCATCACACTTTCTCTGCGTTTTTATGCATTGAAAGACAGAATTTTTTCATATACAAATTAAGCATTATCACTATTTTTCATGGAAATTGAAAAGAAGAATAGAAACCAAACTTGACTAAATGATTTTCAACGGCCTTTGGAGTGACTTTTCTTTACTACGAAGCTAGCTTGTAGACCATGTAGCCAGAAGGCTCAGAGCTTTGACCATACGGTGAGTGCATTAAAATTTAATAGTCAAGTACGGCCAATGCGTAATTTATTCAGACGAAACTCTCAACTTAATTTCTTGTAACGACACGTTTCCGCTTGGTGCTGGGGTAGTTCAGCGGCGTCGAGTGGTTACATAAAAACAGCACTTCTTTGGAAATTCTATGCTATTTATTATCAATACGTAAAATAACTTACGTACTAAACTACATAAAGAGAAAAATTAAGTTAAATATTATTTAATAAGCCCTAGGCCGGCCAAACAACGGTTCGCCAAGTCACAGTGCCGAAGGCGTCAAGGAAGGTTGAGTCAGAACAACAGTCAAACGGCATGCGCCTTGGATGACTGTGGTTTCTACTGGTCCTTGCTATTACCCCACGGTCAGTCAAGTCAACCAAAGGAGGATGTCAGAGCAACAATCTTGTGGCTCCAAGATCTCCCCTTATTCGTCCAGTCAGTCAAATTACCCGGAGGAGGATGTCAGAACGACAATCAAACGGCCTACGCACAGAATGATTGTGGTTCTGAGGTCTCCAAAGTATTAATGATTCTAATGTTCGAAAGTTACTTTAAAGATACCTAGAGTTTAAAAAAAATGCTGTTAACACGGAACGCAAAGATTTTCAAGGTCAGCGAAAACAGTTCGAAGATGATGTATTGGAGTTTAAACCTCAGAAATTTGCTAGAAATTTCATTGAAAGGTAAGTAAATTGGACACCATACGAGTTAAAGGCAAGCGGCATTGAAAGTGATGAAAAGAAATGACATTTATGGAGATGAAAAACAGACTTATTTTCTCATCATACAATTGGCATGTTCCGTTTGAAACGATTCTTACGCTCTTCTTGAATAGTATAATGCCAGACTCAAATCTCTTCCCACTCTAATTACCAGGCGAAAGTGTAAATTTTTTTTAAAGCCACTTAACTTGAGAAGAGTTTTCGCCTCTTTATATCTTATCTGATTCCGTGCATGCTTTTCTAAGCTCTTGTTCCACTTCACGGAAAGGTTATGGCTATGTGAAAATTCTTCTCTTTGGCTGCTTGCCGTCAATTCCAACATGTACTGTAATACAGCAAAGGATTACCTTATTTTATGTGCCAGCTTGTCAATTAAGTCAACCTTATAGAAACTAAATGCTCGGATGGAGGATTGAGTTTTACATAGTATTGCTTCTGAACTTCTTGTAAACGACCGTTGGGAAGTTATCCAATAGTTTTCCAAACGGCCTCGATTTATTCACTTTGCAACCTCATTTCTGTAGCAGTATCAGTTTTTCTACCTCCGTATATCTCAGAATGGTCCCTTATTTTTTATATTTAAGAACAATACTTAGCGGATGGCCCCTACTAATTAAGAGAATTCTGTTTGAAGTAAGAACCAGAAATCAGCAATAAGTATTCGAATAGATGAGTAAATTCGAATCATACTGATAATTTCTGATACGTATTCATACTTATTTTAATGTTATACTCATACTACTCATATCCAAAGTGAGAAGTAATCATCGTACTCATACTTAACAACACATATGATTACTCAACATTTACAAGAATCACAAAATAAGTATGCTTCGCGTACGAACACTACAATACTCACTAGAAGGTTGTGTGTTTGCTTTGCTTGTTGTCTTCGTTTTTTCTTTTTTTGTAGATGCAACAACGACTAAGACTGTAAATTTTGATGAATGATTCGAATCATTCGAATCTTTTATGAGTATTATAAGTATTTTTCTAAATTTATGAATCTGAATGAGTAGACGTATGAATCAAACATATTTCGAATGTTATGAGTTTGATGTCTACGCTGTACTCATACTCATTGCAACCTGTACTTATAAATCAATGGATCAGAGTAGTTGAATTTCAATGCTGTTGACTCACTCATACTCAAAATTTCATGAGTACTTATAAGTAGCAAAAAAACGATTCATTGCTGATCTGGGGTAAGAACTAACTTGTACGATGAAGGAAAGATTAAGTAGTGTTTACGTACGTTAATATTGCATCTGATGGGAAAACTTTTGCAGGAATGGAGTTCTCCATATGCATAGTGCAGCTAATGAATTATGCCTGTAATATATTATGAGACCCACTGGCTAAGCGAGCACGAACGTGCCGTACACTACATATGTTTACTATGTAAACAAAATTAATTTTTCGGGAATAAGTTTCTCTTATTTCCTTGAGCAAAGTTGCCGTAGTCTAGTAGGCGGGTGTTGGCTTATTAATCGTATGGCTATAGTTCAAAGCCAAATAACAAAACGAAATTTGAAAAAATATTTCTTCGGCGACTTCCTCTCAGCAGATTTCTGGCAAAAACTCTGAGAGTTAATGAAATTGTCATGAAAAGTTTCTCAAAAATCTGTCATTCGTAGTCGACTTTAAACTGTAGGTCCAGCCATTCATGTATAAAATTAATGTACACTACATAAAGTGATGTGAGAAGCTGAGTCGTAATCCTGACTGTAGGGCATAGCTGCCAGATAAATGAAGCATCAAATCGTCAAATATTTGAGAAAAAATCGTCAAAATCGTCAAAGGCGTTCATTGAAATCGTAAAAAAAATCGTCAGAAAAATAAATAAATAAATAAAAAGCTTTTAAAAACAAAAACATATAAAGTCAATGTCAAGCAGCAATAATATTACATCATATATACACATGTGTGGTATAAATATTAGGGAGGCAGAAGACCGTGACGTTATGGGCATGGACTTTGAGTGTGATGGTCGCTAGAACTGACACATTTTTCAGTGCCTTGGTTTCTTAAGACGGTGCAATTAATACTTCACTTCGTCTGAACTTCTTACTATTTATACCATTTATAACTGACCGAGAATGGAATGTATGGGTCGGTGCCTCAACGTCTATTTTGAAGCTTCTCGACAGTGTACCGGAAAGGCCGTAGTAGCTCGTTTATGACTCCATTGATTCACATCGTTGCAATGTGGCCTGTGTTTCAGTGTTCTACAACGGATTTTGCTGAGCGAAATAAGAGGGCCTTGTTTATGAAAATCATGTATTCCTACGTAACAGTCGTCTTTCTCGACCTGCACATTCGTATATGGTCGATTGGCCAGCGAATCGCACACTGTATTACAGACAAAATTCGTTTTTTAGTCGTGCTATTCGTATGTGAAACTCCCTTCCTGTAGAGGTCTTTCCTGTTACTTATGGTATAAAAGATTTCAAACCTTGTGTCCATAAACACTACTCCCTCTTTCCTCCTTCCCATAACATATTTTCCTAGTTCCAACACGATGCACTGCACGATTAGGGGTCATCACCTTAGTGTTGGTCGTACGAAAAAAAAATAATGACACTTGCCTTTGCTACAAGCGAATTTTTAAAATTGTCTGCAACGGCAAATGATAAATTATGCTCAACTACGAGGATAGTCAGATTTAGGAGTTAGAATTTTTTGGCTTTTAAGGGATTAAAAAGGCATAAAATACAGAAAAATCATCGCAGGTGTTCGTAAATAATTTCAAAATATAATACTTTACTTCTTGTTATTACTAACACAAATTTCCAATAGAAACAAATGCAAAGTAAATATAAATCTGAAAGTGACATTTAATGCACTAAAGTAAATTATTCCTTTCCAAAAATCGTCAAAATAAGGGCATAAATAGTCATTTCGTCAATGTGATATTTTTGGAGCACAAAATCGTCAAAATGACTATAAATCGTCAAATCTGGCAGTTATGCTGAAGGGTTGTAACGACCAATTATGTATGTATGCATGTAACTACTATTAAATATTAAAATGATAGGCTCTTTATAAATAAGAACAATTAGTAGAGATATGGTATACGGATATATATTCTTTGAGCACCTTCTATGGGTAAACAGTGACACAAGCCACATTGCTAGTGTATTCTAATCAATTTTGTCAGTTAGTCTCATTGTAAAGCATGTATACTAGCGAAAATAAATTCCTAGTTCTTATTATTGGTAGACTGAAGAATTTTCTGTGGAATGCTTTCCATTTCTAATCATTCATTTGTCTCACACTACATTTCCAAACTAAAATATATGACACCAATGGCCGTATACATTAAAATAAGTTCAATTAATGAATTTTTCTTAAAATAAAAATTAATTCAGGCTTTAATCGAATTTTTTAATCTGCCTTTGCTAGTTGAATAATGTTCGGTTTTCAATTTCTAGCCATCAGTCAACAACGCACGTTAAGGAATATTGTTCCAACAAAAAAAAAATTAAGATTCTTTATTTATATTTAAGTACATCTCTTTGTGAATATTTTCATGAATTTATTTAATTTATACCGTGTTAAATACATACATAATAATGTAAATATTATTTTTTTGTTAATTTTTTGTTTTTTTTTTTTTGCTTTTTTAATATATGTATGAGGACTCTTATTTATACAACAGTTTTAATGGAATAAATTTTCTTTTTTTTTTGACATTTTCTCAATGCGTGTTTTCTTTTTTTTTTATACAACAGTATGCATTTAAATTAATATAAAAATTTTGTATTTTTTAATTTTTATAGAATATCCTTGTTTAATTAAAAATTCAATCATTTTCCGTGAATTAATTTTTTTTTTAGTTTTTTTTTTGCAATTTTCTTTAAGGTTATCTGGGAGTTTATAATTCCGGCATTTTTTTTAAAACTCATAATATAGTTAGCGATGCGTAGGAGTATAATTTTTATTAAATTTATATTACAAGAATTTTTTAAATATTTTTTTGTTAATAATTATTTGAATTCTCCATGTATTACATTATAATGCCATGGTTCAATATCTTTTTTCATTTTATTCGATTTTTTTTTTTTGCAAACACTTCCTCTCGGTTTTTTCTGTGGTGGTGTATTTGGTATTCAATTTAATCGCATACTTGTGTTCGTTTACCTAAACGTGGCTTGAATTGCACCGATTTTTTCATGACACGTGGTAGAAATTGACGTGATACTGCATAATCGTTGGCCATATTTATGGCTGATGAAACATCAAAGTCATGTCCTGTTGTAGAGGCGGCACCTGCACCGGCATCAAACAATTGAAAATCAATGCTACGCCCCAGGCGTGGTGTACGTCTTGTGGGCAATTGACGTTCACTAGTTTGCACTGCATATTGTTTGCATACAAGTACAACAAAAAAGCAAAAGAGAATGTAAAAAAAAAAAATTAAAAATTTAAATTAATTTTACAGCAAAAACCAAAAAAAACAGAAAACACAGTGAATCAACTACACTTACATTGTTTAAGTTTTTGCAACAACATAAAGTACAACAATGGTGGCATATTTTCCAAATCCATTTCTTGTGACACTGGCACAACGGCATTGTCTCCCAACTCTTCTATGAATTCGTTGAAATCCTTGTATTCGCCAGCACTGCCAAAGCTCAAGCCATTATTGCCGACATCTAATTGGGAACGTTTTTGGCGTGTTTCATACGTGGCCTCAGTTTGAGGTTGATGGTGTGGCTGCTGTTGCTGTTGTTGCTTCTGCTGTTGTTGACGCTGCTGTTGCTGATGCATTAACTCTAATTTACTCATTGGCTGAAATTAAAGATAAAAATACACAAATTATTATAATTAAATTTGTTTTTAAATAAAATTAAGTAACGAAGAGAAATGAAGAATTAATGGATACAAGAGTTGGCAGCACTGTCATTACAGACGGCGTACAAACATTCTTTTAAAATCCACAGCCTTTGAAGCAGGCAATTGACTCTGTCATTCATCAAAATTCATTAACCAATCGTGTTCAGTAAAATGATTATCACAACATTGACAACACTGTGCTAGGATTTACATTAGTAACTAGTGTTGTAACTGATTCTGCACTGAACAGGTGTTTAAAAGATGATACACTGTCTTTTTTTCTTCTATTATCCTAACAACATTTGAAGAAATCACAATTTTTACATTTTATGCCTTCAAACACGGTACAAAGGCGTATTTAAAATTCGAAATCGTAGTATTAAATCATAGCATTAAATCGTGTTTGCTAAGATGATTTTCTTCGAAAGCCATCACGCCTATAGCAATACTCCTCTATTGCAGCACAACTTTTCCAGAAAGACATGCAATCCACCTACTCCCTAGATTTACTGTCCACATCTGTTACTGATGCTACGTCTGGTGTACAATTCACTCAAATTTCTAATCTTCCATGAACAATAAAAAACTATTCAACTTCCTCCGTGGTTCGGGTAGATCTATTTGAAATAATTTTAGGAATATAGCATAAACTTAGCTTCTGATTTGATCTCGTAAAGAGAGCATGGTATAGTGTTTACAGTGATTGACAACAAACCACCGAATCGAAACAGAATCCAAACCAAGTTTGTTTTCAAATTTTTAAAATTAAGAGCCTGAAATATTCCTCCAAATAATGCCCGCTCTGTTCTTCCCCATTGAGGACCACATCATGAACGAAAATTATAGAAAAGTCAGACAGTAAGGCCTACTGAGGACGATTTGTAGCTAAGTTTCTTACCACTGTATCCAATACAACAACCCAACAATTTTTCATATACATATATTTGTTCCAAGTTAACGACCAATAACATCATAGTAGATATGCTAACCTAAAACTGAAACAAAACAAAGAAATCATAAGAATAATGTGGAAGAGCTTGTGCTAGAATTCGTAACAATTATTTCATCAAACATAACCATAGCATGCCCAACTCTATCGAAGTAGTGTACCTAATCCCCATGTCCTTGCAATCAGCAATTCAAAGAAATTCTAATGCCGGAACGTCTGTTAGTCATTCTGCAATAAAATCCTTCTAAACTCCTTGTTCAGAAAGATCCCACTTCGATGAGCCATTTACTATGCCAAGATGCGGTGCGGAAATATTTCTGCTAATTTCCAATGAAATACCATGTTGACCAAGTTCTGTTCCTCTTGCTGTACAATCTAGAAATATTTAGAAATTCTTTTTCTGTCTTTTTGATAGTTCAGCTGTTCATCGCATTTGGAATCGGGAAATTTTAAAAAAAGTTATGATGCCAAAGAGTAGCCTGGAAATTCGTATTATTTTTTGAAACTTCAAAGCTGTATACTTAAAAATGATTGATTAACACGATATTTCACGTTTAAGTTTTAAAAGTGTTGGGATCACTTTCCCAGTATATCCTTGAATATGTGGAAGTTTTGATTACTATGTTGTTTAATATTCAAAGGAAAGTTATTAAGAGTTAAAGTCGCCGTAGTGTTGTAGGTAGAGTGTTTACTTATTAGACGTGAGGCCACGGTCAGACGATGTATAAAAAAATATGTTTCTGGTGACTTCCCTTTAAACTTTCAAAAACTTTTTCAGAAACTCTGTGAGCAAATAAAATTTCCCTGAAAAGTTTCACAAAAATCTGCCGCTGGGAGTCTACTTTTAACTGTAGATGGCGCCATTCGTGAATAAAATTAACACACGCAACATAAGTGACTGAAGGGTTGTAATGATCAATTAGGTATGTATGCTTGATTTAGGTTCACTTCTTCAGAGTAAATTGATGGAATTTGGCTTTCAAATAATACCCATCTTGGGAATAATATTTGAAATATTTTACAATTTTTGGTCTTCAATGCCATTCCCTAATAGATATGTGGGTGTTTTATCTTCCTTCAAGGCACTGCAGTGGTTAAATTCATGACAACTTTTTTGAATTTGTAAAATGAATACAACCCTTTAAAGTACTTGGAAATGTAATAAACCTACTTTCTGTCTATTCAATGGTATTCGGTGGTAAAGTTAATACATATTTTAATTTATATTATTATTGTATAACACATACACTATTTATGGTTTAATGTACTTTTCATTATTATTTTCATAATTATTTAATTTACTGCATTTACTTCCTTCGTAAGCCCTCTTCAATGCAATTTTACAATTTCACAATTAAATGTTGCACAAACTACTACAGAAATGAACAATTATGATGAATACGAGAAATAAACATTTTAATGAATCAATTACGATATTAAATACCTTTTAATGAAAGCAATAAAAGGTAGTTTTCCTACTTGTTAACAAAACAATTTAAGAGCATTTCCATTTAATTGAAATAAAATTGTTTCTCTTTCGATTATAATATCAACACAATTGAAGTTTTAATTAACAATGGAAGAGAGAGAGAGAGGAAGAGAGAGAGTATTTTGTAATTTCTTAAACGATATGATATTCTTCAATAAATCAGAATGATAATGATTTTCTCGGTAAATAATTGAAAATGTGGAATTTTGCTTCCTATCTCATATATGAAAGGAGATGTAATAACTGTCAAGTCAAAATTCTATTGGAAATTAATTGAAAATCACCAGTTTGTTAATTATTTAAAAGAGCATTGAAATATGAGTAAATTTAAAAATTTGGTAAAACAAAAACGGTTTGAAATTTTGTTAAATTAATTTTTTTTTGTTGTGAAGCACAATTGTTCCGGTTGGAAATTGAACATTATTTCATTCATATGGCTTCAGAGTACCCTATTCGATCGGACCAATTTTCCGTGCACTTTTTCGAGTGTATTTGGTCATATCTCGGCAATGCCATCACGAATGTTGGCCTTCAACTGCTCAATTGTCTCTGGTTTGTCGGCATAATACTTATCTTTAACGACGCCCCGCAGAAAATAGTCCAACAGCCAATTGACATCACCATTTCGGCTAATTAAACGGCCATCAAACGTTTGACGCAATAAATCGATTGTGGCGTGAGATGTGTGGTAAGTTGCACCATTCTATTGAAATAAACATCCAAACGTACTCATTTTCAAAAAAATATGGGTCACAACTCGCACGAAACAGTCACTCATGGGTGCATTAACTTCTGTAAGACAACGTACGGGTTTTCTGAACCCCAACGTAACCACCAAGATAAAAATGAGCTTCAGCCGAAGATCATACCGAGATCTTTTTCAAAATTCGACCTAAACTGATGCGTGAAATGTTCAATTCTTGAGAACAAGGACGAGTTGATCTTGATGGAATCTCACACACACGGATGTACGCACTGTCACGGTCACGTCTTTGCGCATTAACAATGAAAGCAGTTTCACGAACTGAATTTTGTGACAGAATAGAATGGCATAAGATGGTTCAAATTAAAACCGCTAGGTGGCCCACCTGATACTAAAAATGTTTAAAATTCCTTGGCCATCGATGGAAAGTAACTTTAACTTAAGCAAACTTTTCCTGAAACTTAAATCTCAATGCGGAGTAAAACCAAGGCTTTTCTAGAATATTTCCTTCAATTATGAAGTAAAAGCCACTTTCAATTTAAATTTTTTTAAGTTCTCTTCAGAAGCTGTTAAGAAGACGAGGAATGTAGAACTTTTTTTTAAATTTATTTCCAATTACTTAAGCTGAAGTTGCTTTAAATTGAAAATATGATCACTTTTACATGGCAATGAATGACATTTCCTATTGCAAAAAATTTCCATTTCAATTTCGTTTTGAATTCAACAATTTTCTGAAACATTTATTGTCGCAATTTTTGTTGTTTGAAAACAATTTTTGAATTTTTTTTTTGTTAAAAATGCATTTCATTGTGGTCTTGTGACTTTGCTGACAATTTCAGATTTCCTATTGTATTCGAAATTATTGTGTGTGTGTCCCAAAATGCGTTCTAAAATTTTTTTCTTTTCATTCACAACAACTGCAAAAACAAGTTATAGTTTCAAGCAATTACCATTGCAAAATACTCTCTCTCTCACAATCCGTATCGCCTTCTTTTTCCATTGTTTCCAATGCATCTGAATGGAATTCCATTCAATTGGTAGTAAACTGTTCCAAAAACGAAACAAAAATTTTTGTTTTGTTAATTTCGTATTTGTATGGCAAAAATGCTGCTGTGCAGCAGTTTAAATTCATTTTTGAAAATTTTTTAAAGTTACAGACAAAATGAAAAGACAGAGAGAAAATCCAAACCGAGATTATTTACATGTGCACATGCATGTGAAATAAATGAAAGTGTGCTTGTTATTGTGGGAAATAAAATTTTCAATTAGTGGCAGAGAACAACTGGAAGGTTTTTATAAGGGTTTTGGTTTTGAATTTTTTGTTTTCTGGAAATTTTGAAAATATTGAATTGTGACAATCGCTTTTCACACATACCTGAATACATATTAAATTATGAATGCATGGCATATGGTAAAAACATCGAAACAATCGAATACTTTTTATGTTATTGCCTTGCTTTTCATAAGCTCGAGTTCCCAATATTTTTGGGAAGAGGTGCACAGGAAGAACCAAGAAAATTTGTACCAAATGTAGACTGCCCATGAAGTCGCCGTAGTCTAGTAGGTAGTATGTTGGCTTATTAGATAGACCTCGCTTCAAACCACAGGTCAGACATCTCTAACAAAACGTAGCATGAAAAAATATTTTTCTCGGCGACTTCCTCTCAGCAGATTGCTGGCAAAAACTCTGAGAGTAAATAAAATTGCCATGAAAGAGTTTCTCAAAAATTTGTCCTACAGAATCGACCTGAAACAGTAGGTCCCGCTACTCATGTATAAAATTAACACACACAACATAAGTAGTGTGAGAAGCTAGGTCGTAATCCTGACTGGAAGGTTATAATGACCAATTAGGTATGCCTATAGAAAGTATAGTTGATACCATTTAATGGTGAGCGTACAATATGGCAACTTGACGGCTTAGGTCTACTCCGACAGGCAAGAGAACTTTAATTATATAAAGGACAGTCACAATCAGCAGCATGATATCTTACCAATCTCCTTCTTCCCACAGATATAAGAAGAAATTGTCTTCAGCAGGTTATCACTGTATGATGGAAATCACTTCAGTCTAATTGACCATAAAAAAATGTGTGTATAGAAATCCTTCTGTCCTGCTTATATAAAACATTTCGAAAACTAATAAAACTTTTTAACTTTTTCCCCCTCGTTATTTGTGCAAAAAGAAAAAGAAGAAAAACTAAACAAAGCCATCAAATATGTCAAAACCATTCGACCATCCTCGAACAGATTTCAGTGACACATTGAAATGACAACGAAATATTGAAAAAACAAACTTTCTTTCTATACTCCGCTCTAAAACTTGTTTAGCACATGCTGTTTAACTTAAATTACACTGGAGAACAAAAAAGAGAAAAAACAAGAGAGAAAAAGAATGAAACTTTTTGAAAAAAATATTTTTTTAAATTCTAAGTTTATGCGTGTAAAACATTGCACTTTACTTTTTGCTACTCCTGCTACTGTTTGTACTGTGTTACAACTTTCAACTTCACCACAACATTCAAATACTCCCTGAAGTGCAATAAAAGAGAATTTAAACTGACTAAAGATTTCAAAAATCAATTCCTTGAGCAGAGAGTGTGAAAGAGAGAAAAAAAATCATTGCTGATAAGTTTTATGCAAAAAATAAGGGGAGACACCAGAAAGTTTTATAGCAACTCTCTTGTTTGCATGTGCTCTACATAAGCTTCTTTGTATGTGTATGTGTATTTAAGGCAGAGTTTAAGGGGAATCACTGCATTATTATCTCAAATTTGTTGGATATTTGCAATGCCATTCATGCAAAAGTAAAAGCAGAAAGAGAAGAAGATAGAGACTAAAAGAATGTGCGTTTGGCAAGGAAACAATTTTTATAATGACTTTTATTCTTCTGCAATGACTTTAGAATGCAGTTGAGTAGGAAATAAGAGGCAGACATGTAAGGCAACCAACTAAATTAGCTGAATTAAAGAATAATCGTGTCTTTAGTTGTAGTTTAATTCAATCTTTTTTGAATACAAAAGAAATTCAAGGTTAAGTGCTATCTCTTTAAGAGCAAAACTCTCATTAAATTTATCATGTGGATAGCCAGCGCAGCTATAAATAGAAAAAAATTTATAAATTCCAACACATTGTACCACATGAGTAGGGACCATCCCCTAAGTGTTGGTTGTAAGAAAAAATAAACAAAAAAATAGTTAATCTGAAGCTTAAATATTTGAAGCTCTGAAATCCATTGTATTCGAGATGCCGTTACCTATCTTCTCTGAAAAATATAGAATTTCACGGTACTGCTTCATACAAAATAGGCAAATTGAAGCCGATGTAGAGATGAAGTCAAAAATTAGATGTGGCGCTACAAAGGTCATACGCTCAATAAAATACGGAAATGGGGGTATATAACGTGGTATAAAACAAAAATTTTAACTCTGATAACATATCTGCCTAACATATCAATCGTGATCAATTGTATCAGTCTGATACCAAATCGACTTTCTTGGTTAAACATATCCATTGACCAGATCGGTGTGGAGGCTTGTTGCTACTAGAATGGCTGTAAACATGCAGGTTGAATTAGTCTAGATCAGCATATGGAATACTCGGAAACTTAACTATGTCTCCAGGTACTGGATCACAATACGGTTCATCAAGGGGAGGTACGTGCGAACCTTCACATATTAGAGAACCAGAAACCAAACTATGCCCAGAATATAAGAAGGTGATTAACATTATTTCAGGCATGGTAGGATACTCATTTTATGGCTACCTTATTATCAAGGAGCGAACGGAAATGAGGAACCTATTAGCCAAGCCTTTACAGCTAGGAAATTACAGAACATAGACCTGGTTAATCTAATGCCTTCTAGTGCATTTAGAACTACAGGTTAGACATTCATCTCCCACAAAATATAAGAATACACTTCTTCGGCAACTGCCTCTCAGCATATTTCTGGCAAAAACCCTGAGAGTAAATAAAATTGCCATGAAAAGTTTCTCCAAAATCTGTCGTTCGGGGTCGGCTTTACTTTGTAAGTCCCGCCAATCATGTATAAAATTACCACACACAAAATAAGTGGTGTGAAAAGCCAGGTTCTGAAAAAAGTATCGTAATGACCAATTCTGTATGTAAGTAGTATGTACTCTAATGCGACCCAAATGGAACGAAAACCATGAATATATTAAGGTTAAGTAAAGACGACTTAAGTATACAAACGAATTCCCTTTCGGAACTCTTTTTCTTATACGTACATTTGAAATGTATAGAAATTTTAAATAATAATGAAAGCCGGGCTTATTGTGAGGACATCAAAATTTTGAAACACCTTTCATATGATTGGCTTGCATTTTGGGAAGATAATATACCAGAAGTCGCCATAGCCTAGTAGATAGTGTGTAGGCTTATTACACATGAGCCTGTATTTCAAACTCCAGCTCAAACATCTCGAACAAAACGAAATATGAAGATAATATTTCTACGGCGACTTCCTGTTAACAGTTTTCTGGCAAAAAAAAATAAAATTGTTATGAGAAGTGGCTTAAAAATCTGTCGTTCGGAGTCGACTTTAAACTGAAAGTCCAGTCAATCATCGATAAAATTAACACACAAAACATGAGAGGTATGAGAAACTGAGCTGCAATACAGACTAAAGGGTGGCAATCACCAATTAAGTAAGTAAGTAAGTTAGTATTATAGCAGATATTACTCATACCAGAGACGTGGACTGAGGACATTTGTGAATAGTACAGACTGGCTTTAGAAAAGATTAATTAGCATCATTACTGGCGAGCATAAAACAAGCTGACTTAATAGCTAAGGTCTCTGCCCATAAGCAGGATACGGTATTCTGCCTATGGTACGTCTTCTCCTCTTCATCCTGGCTACATATCTACCTAGCACTTAGATGAAAGGTTTGGAAACATTTTGTAGTGAAGCCATACACCACTTAAGTTTGTTTAAACGCACTAGTAGTTATTTTTAAAGACTGGTGATCAATATTTATTTTTAACTTAAATGAACTAAATAATGCTCGTTAAAGGCTTGTGAGCAAATTAAATAAAATATTCTCTTATATTTCTAAATTAAAAACTCTTTTTTGCCAACAATATTTGTATACGAAAGGTATTAAAAACAAACATAAAGCAAAAACAGAACAAATTGAGTATAAAATGAAAAAAAAAGTATCCAATTTCTGTTTGCCTTCAATTATCCCAAGTTAGTCTGGTAAATTTTTTTTCCCTTTGTTTTAGTTTCTCCCTAAGACTACTTCCAAGAATTGTTGGTAATTGTATGTTAGTGCCGTCATTTTGAGAACACAAATTAAGATTAATTCATGGCGACATTTTCTAAATTTGTTTTTCCGTTTTACTTTCACAACATTTCTGTCTTATCTTCTCTGAACAAGTGAATACAATACAAAAAAAGAAGAAGAAATTTTCTACGAAAGATATGATGACAAACTTACCTCATGACGAGTCAGTTTCGAGAGACTCATGGCGTAACAGGAAAATGCGACAAAAACAAAAGTTAAACAACTTAAACCAGTCATGATGATGATAAGATGATAACGTTAACGTTAAAAACCAAAAATCTGACTGTCTTTATGCGCAACTGTTCTTTCTGTTTATTTCTGTGGTTACGCTTTATTGTTGTTGTTGCTGTTTAACTAGGTTTCTGGTCACCGAAAACTGCAATTGTAACACAATTTAGAAATTTTATGAAAAACTTTTCAAAAAAAAAAAAGAAAATTCTTTTGAATTTTTCTTTTTCAGATTTTCCGATTTTATTTTTATTCTTATAGTTCGAGTATGGTAAACTATTATTTTGAACTTTAACTCGATAAGGTTGTTTGGTAACTGATAGCATAACAATTGAAAAGTTCAATATTTATAGGCCAAAATAGATAGCCATGGCCATAAGAGTAATGCCCATACTATCGATAATGCCAACATACAATAATCAATGTTGATGATGCTGTTCCTGTAGTTGCTGCCAATCGAAATGATATTGTGATTAAAGGGATTATTGCAACAGTGGGTGAGAAAATATTTAAAGAAAAACATGTAGTATTAGACCATGACAGCTAACATTTTGTTATTTTCATTCTAATTGGAATGAAATGAAAAGGATTTATTGTTTAGATATTCCATTTAAAATTAATTTATTTAACAAATCAATCAAAAGAGACAGTAGAATTTATTTGGCCCATTGCATACATGGCATATTCATATTCTTTTTTACAAGAAAATAATGTCACATGTAATACCCTATAAAAAACGAGCAGCAATACAATAAATAAATACCAAACAAATCTATGAACACTTACTTTCAAGTGGCTAAATATCTTCGTACCGACGAGCAAAGCTATCTGATGTCCAATCTGATTGGACTCACACAGAGTAAACAAATTATATTAGCTTAGTCTGGATCCCTAGGGAGACCATCCATACCTTATATAATGCACCTGCTGATTACATATTGCATGCTGCATAACTAAGTCCACGAGTTATGATAAAATGCATCCTTGTTTAACCACAATGTTTACCTTAATGGGTCGGATACAAGCTTTTGTACTCAAAACTTTAATCTCAAAATGAGCTTCATCTGAAAAGATGATTTTTTTGCCAAAATCAGCATCTTCTGGTGTAGGCTACTGCATGGCCAGCTGAGGCAGCCATTTGAATGAAATTATTTTCCATTATTAATCGGAAGGATTGTACTTTCAAATAAAAAAAGAAATTTGAGATAATATTCCGTTGTTTTTTTTAAGCACTTTCAGAAAAAAATTTATTTGGCGGACCCTTTACTATTCGGGCTAACTTTAATACATTCTGATGCGTATGATAATAAGCGAAGGAAATGTCTAAAGGGTTATAAACAAGCGAACAAAAACTACATTTGAAACTTTCAGTCTATCATTCATTACATATATGATGCTTACGCTAACTCTTCTTTATAACTGACTGTATAACCAAGTTTAAATAAATGGAATTAGTTAAGTTAGGTTCAATTGGCAGCTAGAGTAAACAGTACGCCTTGATCGTATGAGTTTCGTTTGTAATACCAATTGCATCTATTCCACCATTTATCTATAATCCCTGGCAGCTATTTCGCAACAAAACAGTTCTAGAAAAGTTTTGATTTTATCGATATCAGACTTGGCTAGACACTTTCAGTCTGTTAATATCAGACTCGTTACTACCACACTTTGACAAAGATTGTGTTCTGTGGTCTTCACTTTTTCCTTGTCATTACAGTTTGTCCAGAAGTCGTTGTGAGGTACTTCCAGGGTGTGAGTATTTATACCCAGAAACCAGTGTCACGATACGACTACTACTACTGCTAATGACAATTTTGTTCTGCTTATAAACATAAAGCGCAAGATTTGTCTTTTTGCTGCAAATGAGTGCAGTTTGTTTAGGCTCAAGTGTCTACCCCCTTGCATAGGAATATGAATCTCACATATAAATTCGGTTGCATTTACTTTAAAACCAGCCTTTGCAACTGTGTCAGTCCCATTGTGCAAGAAACTACATGAGAGAGTTAGCTATGTGAACGTCTTGTATCTCACTCAGAGACGTTCGGTATTCTTGCACAAGATGTGCAAGAAAGAAAGAAAGTAAATGCACTTATGCACTTTCAGTAAATATGTGTAGTCGCCGTAGTCTAGTAGGTAATGTGTTGGCTTATTAGACGTGAGGACACGATTTAAACCCCAGGTCAGACATCTTCAACTAAACGAAATATGACAAAATATATCTTCGGCGACTTCCTCTCAGCAGATTTCTGGCAAAAACTTCGAGACTAAAAGTGTCTCAAAAAATATGTTTTTTAAAGTCGACTCCGAGACTTTAAACTGTAGATCCCGCCACTCATGTATAAAATTAACACACACAAAATAAGTAATCCTGACTGAAGGGTTGTCATTACCAATTACGTTCATATGTAAATATGGCTGCCTTCCAAAATGTATCAATACAAAGTTTGTATGCAGTTCTACTACTGTATATAAACTATGTAGATATGCAAAGTAACCAAACAATGCATCAACTATAAATCCGATGCCTGATTGCTTTTTGACTGCCTTAAAAACACATATTGACGAGGTTTTGAAATAGAATACATATTTTGTACAGCGGCATTATGAAACATGATACTTTGTTCAAACACAAAGCAATTAACAATTTGGAGGGCAGCCTATGTGTGGACCTTTATGCAGTTTGGAAAAGATTCCAAATCCAACTTTGTCGCTTGTCGCTATTACAACTTGTCTAGTGGTATCCAGTTAAACATAATGACGATATAGTATTTAGACGATGAACGACACTATCCTCATAACATGAACAAAAAGGGTTTGATGATAATTTGTGTCCAAAGCCAATCGCCATTCGTACCAGTATACATTTTTAGAGTTGATGTTTCGCTTTAGTGATTCTGCATTGCTTACACATATTCCAGCTAGGTTTGCTGTTTGTTTACTAACTCCATAGGGTTTGGTTAGCAAACTAGGTTGCCTTATCTATTTAGCTTCTCAGAGCCTATAATATTCCATAACTGCTGACATTTGTATGTTACCTGTAACCACATGCTCTTCAAAGCTTTCAGTCGGGGATAAGGTACATTTTAGTGTTCTTTGCCTTACAGTCTTGGAGTTAAAAACACATGAAAAATGTATTCTTTAACTCGCTTAAATCTGATTCATTTATTTCTGAATTTTTGAAAATCTTACATTGAAAAAATAACCTCAAAACTATATTCCAAAAACTTTTACCAACACCATAAGAAACTTATTTTACCTTCACAAATTCATGGCTTCTCAAAACAGGAAAAAACATGCAAATTTCAATCCAACATACAGTCAACAACAGTCCTGATGCATGATAAATGACAATTTGCTGAGTTGCAATATTGCCTGGAAGAGAGTGCGTAAAAGTGACGCCATAAAAAAAGTTGTAAGAAAAACTGCCAACGAATGGTGTTAAACGCTGCAGGTTATCATGGCAAACTCTTGATGTTTTTTTACCCACTCTTTTATGAGCTTCAAAGAAACAACAATAAAAAGAAAAGTATTACCATACGATACCTGCCTGTAGCTTTTACTAAAGATTTAATTTTTTGTTCTCTTTCTACCCCATTTCTCCCATTACAATGAAAATCTATTTTCAAAGTGTTTATTTGTAGTTGAAAAGAAAAGAAAAACGAAACAAAACTTAAAACGAATTCCTGCTGAGGTGTTTACAATCAACACAACAAGAGTCACCATAACTGAATAGAATAGGAATGAATTAATGAATGATTGTGTGATTGAATGGCTGTTTATTTAGCAATCATCACCATCACAACAACACTTAGCGATTCGCTCTCTTTACACTCAGTTGGTGTTCGTATGCAAATATTTGTAATGCCCAGCAGACAGATAACAAATGATACCATGTGATTATAGTTGTTGTTGTTGATGATCGTCTGTCTATTGATGGCATGAAATGCGACTGATGAGAGTGGACACAGGCAATTGAATTAAGGGTAACGTTAGATACACAATGAATGTAACAATTCAATCATCTAATCAATCAATCAATCAATCAATCTTCCTTAAAACAATGTGACAAATGTCACAGTTGTTTACCCACACTTTTCCTTTTATTGTATGCCATTTGTGTTACCCTACTCCTGTTATATTATAACGTCAAAATAACTTTGTAAACTGATTATTGCTTCATGCATGCCTGTATTATTGTTGTGTAGCATAAGTACACATTCGTATATAACCATCTAAAATTTTCTTGTTTATTCAATCGTTTGACAATTTTTCTTTAAAATAATCTCCTGCTCTCTGCTTCTTTGATTCCTATTTAGATTCCTATTTTATGTTAATCATCTCTTAGTGTTGGCCATTTGATTTGACAATTTAATGACGAGTTTTAAAAAGAAATGAATCAATGGTCGGAAAAGTGGAATATGTTTTTAGCAAATTATCATACAATTTATATTGTTTTATTAACACCCCTAGAAAATGCCAATGTTTTTATTCGTTAATTTAATAGAAATAAATGTACAATCAAGTATTAGGTTCACCCTTGTATTAAGAAATATATTGCTTAGGAATCTGTTTTAATGATAAAATGCACTTGAATCTAACAAAACTCAGAACTACATTCTACATTCTACATTCTGTCCTAAAACACAATATCTTTACAATAATTAGTTCCTAACTATTCGGATTAGCTAGCCACCTATGCAGTTAAATTGTTATTATCCCGCGTATTTTTTTTCCATTATCCCTCTTGAGATAATTCAGTTTCCAGAAAGAATATTCATTTTATACTGTTTGCTGGCTGGAAAAGTTGTACTGTTGTAGTCCACAGAATAGCGTACGTTTTCATATGATTTTTAGCTGAAGATTCAAATCTAGCGCCAATCTCATTATACTCTCAGGATTCAGAATTCCCATGTGCACTATTTTAGGCCCCAGAGAAACATATGTCTTCAAATATTTTTAGCTAAAGACTGCAATCTAGCATCAATCTCCTAATACTCTCAGGATTCGTTCGTTCGTCTGAGTTTCTCGATATAAATTCTCAAGAGTTTCGTATTCTTTATATTTATCTCAAGTCCAACATTGTACTTCTGACTAAAGGGTTGTAATGACAACATGAGTAAATAAGTAACATTGCTGGCAAGTCTTTTAATTTAGGCTATAGGAGGTCCTCTGCGAAACCATTCACATAATCCAAGTCTTCAGGTTTATATAAAAGACTTCTTGTAAATCTGCTCCTCTCTGAACAATCTTTGCATATAAGACCATTCAGTGAATAGTGTGAATAACTGAGCTGACAGCGGGCATACGTACATATGTACGACTGATATTGCTTTTGTGAAGAACTGAGAGCACTGCATCCTCCTACACAGCTTCGATGTTTTGAATTACCGTCTGTGATACTTCTTTTCTTCCGAATGCTTTCAATATCACAATCTGTTTAATGTTTCCGAAACCTTCTTGAAATTGCTGTTGCAGCTTCGGTTTGACCAGAATTCTGGCTTATATGCTTGCTCATTGCTCTTATGGTCGCATATTCAGCACAGGGTAACCAATTCGTCACACATAGTTGATGCTTAGACAGTTCCATAATGAGCTACAGTCAACCTAATGGGATTGTCAGATGGTATCACTTTTTTCTATTTTTTGTTGAATTCCGAGTTAAATTAAGGACATCTGGCGATAACGTAAACTTCTACTTGGAAAGTACCCATACTCTCTCTTCAGTACGCTATCAGTGTTTGGCTCATGCAATCCATTCACTTATATTACTCGGTCTTTTAGTGAAGCATTTTCTATCCAGGGAACAGCTAAGAAAAGAGCTGTCAGATATTACCCACAATAAATCCCGCCCGTGTTGTCTCATTGAATAGAATGCACAGCGCTTGGTTTAAGTCTATTGTAGCTACTGCCGCAGCAGCGGAGAAGAAGAGCAAGACAAATATGGAGGAGATTATGAAACATTTTCTAGGATATTGTACTGCTATCGCTGTCAGACTCCTAACAGGAATGGAATACTTTTTCGATACTCTGATGTACCAAATTTACAAGAGTAGCTTAGGCTTTGTAAAGAAAAGAAATTGGTTCCAGAAGTAAAGTGTCTGTTTAATTGTGGCCATGTGGTATCGCGATTCAGCTGTGAGTCTAAATATGACGAACTAAAGCGGCTACCCCTCTTACTTAGCCTAACCTACACCTACTATATAGACAACCTTCGACCCTTCTTACAATGCCACTTTATGCATAAGATCCTTCCAGTAATTCCATGGCATCTATTCTTAAACTGAAACTCAAAAAGTTATTCTCACTTGTTAAGCAAAACGAATGTTATTGCAGCCGCATGGAAAACTTTAATTTTAAAGTGAGCCCTGATTGTTGAAACTAATTTTAAAGGGACACCCTAATATACTGACTTATACCAAGACACTCACATCGTAAACATTGCCATCGACATTGCTGTCTGAAATGAACAAAGAACAAAAGAATGTAGAGAATCTGTAGCTACATACAGTATCAAAAGTAAATATACAGCAGGAAAGATTTTGGAAAAACTTTTGTTTAATAATTTTAGAATTGAGTTTTATAAAAACAAAAATACAAGAGAAATTTTAAAAATGATATACACCACCGTTGTCTTGCTTTTATCATAGACTGTATGCCAATTAAAATATCTGTGAACTCGTAATATGCTCCATAAAGCATGTTTTAGGTGAAAAATAAGGTTTTCAGTTGTACTTCAACCATCATACCATTCATTGTGAGTGTGTGAATAAGCGTGTACAATGTTTGTAAGCGAGTGTGAGTGAGTGAGAGTGTAATTATCTTTTTATGAGATTTAATGAGAGTATGTGAAATTTTTGTCACTTAGCAAAAAATATTATATTTCATCAACTACGACAACAACAATAGAATGATAATTACCAGGATTATTTACATACAATACGGAAGAACTTACAATACATCTCGTATACATGTGTATGTGGAGTATTTTTTTTGTTAATTTCAATTGTTTAAATAGAGAGAAAAATTAAAACATTTTTATTACTGTATTAATATTCTGTATTTAATTTATTTATTTTAAGTTTCATAATTAATTTTATTTCAACAATTTTATTTTTATTTTATTTCATTTTAAATTTTTGGTTTCCTGTTAATTCTGTGATAAATTTTTAGTAGAGTGAATGGATACACATGTGATGAGATGATTTAAATACTTGAATTCATTAACATATTGTGGTGACATGTTTTTATTTGCATTTCTCAAATATTTGAAATGATAATTTTAAATATGCTCGAATAATTAATTGTTGGTCGTTTGGAAATTATTTGAATTCTAATGAAATTTAAAGAGAAATATTGACAATGTGTAAACATATGCTATCACAACACAAACATGAAATGAAAACAAATTTAAATGATAGAAATAAAATGAAATTTTGTCTAATATTGTATCATAATTGGAAATAAAATGTGTAAGGCTGGCTTGGATGTTTAGATGCAAAAACTAGATCAATTAGTTTTAATAAAATTATGATATTTGTGTGGACAGACGTTACTACAGTAGACCATATCCTCTCTGTGATAAACGTATGAAATTATAATCCGTCTGATCAAAAATTAACATTAAATAATACTCCTTAAAGGATTTCGTTGTACTCACAGACCACAGAGTTAAATATTTGATGACCATACACATGGTATCGACCAATTCCTATCATCAACCTCTTTTATATATATACATACATACATAATTGGTCATTACAAAAGTACAGTCATGATTACAACCTAGCTTTTCACACCACTTATGTTGTGTGTGCTCATTTTATACATGAGTGGCGGAGCCTATAGTATAAGGACGATTCCGAACGACAGAGAATCTTTCGAAAATCTTTTTCGTGGTATTTGTATTTACTCTCAGAGTTTTTGCCAGAAATCATCTGAGAGGAAGTCACCATAGATATATTTTTTCATATTCCGTTTTGTAGCAGATATTTTACCTAGACTTTGAACCGTGACCTCGCATCCAACAAGTCAATACACTATCTACTAGACTAAGGCGACTTTATTCAACCGGAGATATAGAGTATAGGGTGATTTAAAAGTTTAAATTTAAAAATGTAACAAAACAACAACGGTTTAAGATTTTGCGAAATTTATTATTCTATTTTGAAACACAATTGTTCCGGTTAGAAATGGAATATTATTTCATTCAAATGGCTATCATGGCTGGCCTCACAGTTCGTTCTCATTCGATCGAACCAATTTTCATGCACTTTTTCGAGTATATTTGGTCGTATCTCGCCAATGGCATCACGAATATTGGCCTTCTAATGTTCAATTGTTTCTGATTTGTCGGCATAACCAGCCTGTTGAAACCAAACATCTTTCATATCAATACCATGAAGAGTGGGTACAAAAAAAGTGATTATCATGTGCGATAGGTGCCTCCATTGCGCCGTCCTCATTGACAAAGACCTACTGCCCGAGGAATTGTAAAAATTTTAAAGGAATTTAAAGAGTCTGGTCTTGTTACATAAGTATGTACACCATCACACTGTATGCACTGTTAGAAACCGAGTTTTTTGATCTGTAATTGAAGATTATGAATTGGAGGAGACACACAATTATACCGGTTTTAGTTTTATTGCATAAGGAGTTTCCAGAAAAAACAGTTTCGACCTTAATTGACCATCAAGATCAATTAGACTCAATCAATCAATTTTTTAAGCCGATGTGCCTGTCGAAAACCTGATCTACGCGGAAACATTGTAAGTATTTGCCGAGATACCGACCGAATTGTGAGAAAATGTATTAAAAAACGACCTCAATGGACCGGCTGAAAACAATTCATAGGCGCTCATTCAAATTACATTGTATTTCGTGCATAATGGCTTTAAGTATGTTTTATTTAACTTTGTAAATTGAAAAACGAATAACTGAGCGGTCAATCAGCAGATTAGAGAACCAAAGTGAAATTCATAAAACTTCAATACGAATAAATTTTGGTAAATATTCTGTCCAATGGGTTTAAATTTATCCAACAATACCTTAATGGAGTCCACTATAAGCCACTTAATTTCATGTTCATAAACTATAGTTCCAATAAGAAATAAGACGATATTGAAAATTACTGTGATTAATTATTTTCTGTAATTTGATTGTGAAACATAAACAACCTCACATTCAAATGTAATACTTGTTATTATTATTCTTCGAATCAAATTCCGTTTTCAATTAACGACGGCCATGTTTATTTTAAATCGAATAGTTTCTTTTTTTCAATCGATTTTACTTCAATTACTTGTGAATAAATAATTTCAAATTAAAATTTCATTTTTTTCCTCCACCATCTTTTTCTCATTTCCTATCAACACTGCCAACAGCAGCATTCATGCGAATATTTGCAATTCTGCATCAATATTTTCACACTCACAGAACAATTTTCTTGCCAATACCTGTGTATTCTAGTACAATGAAAATCCAACGGTAAATATCGATTAAAAAACAACAACCGTATTTTCGTATTATAACTTAGCACTTTCTCGTTGCATGTGTATTATACAACACATGCAGTGTTCCTCTTATGTTAGTATGTGTGTGTGTGTGGGCAAATACACACAGTATTGTGCACTCTTGTCGTAAGTAATCGTATGAGAAAATCCACAGATTAAGGATAGTGAGCGTGTGTATCACTCTATCCATATATTGACTTGACAATTAGCAAATAATGACTTTAAATTGTGTTGGTAATTGTCTAACAATAACAGTTGCTGTTACCGTTACAATTCAGATACAATTCAGATACCAGTGATACAGCCAGCATCTATCTGATATGGGGGAAAAGCTTTTGATAATCGAAAGGAAGTTAAATTTGAATTTACTTAGTAGGGACCTACATATTATTATAACGTTGTACATAGTTAATCTAATAGAAAAACTGAAAGTACCTCATTATTGCCACATGGGTTATGGAATATCATTTTTAAAGCATTATTTTGTACTGGGAATTCTAAATTAATTCAGTTGTCACCATAAAGTGGTCACATAACCAGAACCGTATTGCTGTTATAGCACTTAAGTCGACTCCGAACGACAAATTTTTGAGAAATTTTTTCATGGCAATTTTATTTACTCTCAGAGTTGTTGCCAGAAATCTGCTAAGAGGAAGTCGCCGAAGAAATACTTTTTGTATTTTGTCTTGATGTCTGGCCTGGGGCTCGAACCCTGGCTTTACGTCTAATAAGCCAACACACTACCTACCAGATTGCGGCGACTTCATTTAGCCTTCATACTGATCCAATAAATTTCATTAATTAGTTTCGTTGTAAAGCATACTCATTGCAATTTTATTTTCTCTCAGAATTTTTGCCAGAAATCTGCTGAGGGGAAGTCGCCGAAGAAATATTTTCTCATATTTCATTCTGTTGGAGATGTCTGACCTGGGGTTTGAACCGTGACCTCACGTCCAATAAGCCAACACACTGCCTACTAAACTACGACGACTTTAAATCACAAAATCAATAAATGAAACTTTGAATTGCTTTGAATCTTAAAAGACCTTGAATGTAGTCTTAAGATGTTGTATTGAAGGCAGTACCATCATCAGCAACAACAGGGACGTGTGATCGGAATTGTTTGCCTACCATGAAGGCATTAAGCGCTATATAATTCGATAACAAACTCAATACAATCTTCTGAAGTTGTATTGAATAAATTACATCAGCACAGAACAAGCACAGGCAACAGGAATTATTGCCAATTTATTATTTACTCGCGGCTCTATATAAGCCCAACAAACTAGGGAGACTGCTGCCTCATCATTAAGACAAACTTTTCTCTAAGGACTTAACATAATCTTACCTTGAATATGGTTGCTTTACTCTATTGTTGTGTGGCGTGTTGATTATCAACTCGTGACATATTCAAAGAAATGTGCAACTGCTTACAGTTAAATGCCATGAACAAGTTTCTTTAATCTATCGTTCTGCTGTTGGGACGGCTGTATACTCTCCAGATTTAGTTCACTGAAATAGTTTTCGATTTTTAAAATTCACTCCGCGATAAAGTGGGGAGAGTTTGTTATACGGTAAACAGTTTTTCAATATTGCTGGGAGAACTATCCAGCTAACTGTACTAATAACAATATCCAGTGCTTTAAATGAAACCAACATCCAGAGGATAGCCCCTTGTCATTTGTATTTTATTGTTTTAAATAATAAGCGATTTTTTTATTAAATAGTGAGATTCGAATACACAACCCGCATTCGCGTATTAGCACATTACCAACTACTCTATCAGGGCACCCAAACAAAATTTTTTCCAAATCGTTTGTGCTAATATGCGTCAGTTAAACAAATTTAAAGGTCTCCCTTAAAAAGATAACTATTTATTTTCTCCTTATGGCTAAAAATAGAATGTTTGGTCATCTCTTTCTTATTATCATGTGTGAGTGTCGGTGGAAGATAGGTAATGTAACATTTTTTAATGCAACATTTTTTAATGCAACATTTTTTAATGCAACATTTTTAATATTACATACTGATTAGTAATAGAATGTAGATTGTTTTCCCAACTGAACATTGTGATATAAGAACAATTGGGCACACTAGGCAGTGTTAAAAAAATTTCATTGCATATTTTCTGATTATATAGCTAATTTCTTTACAAAAACATTTCCAGGCACAGAGATTCATGAGTTTTTTGTTAAAATTTATTTGAAAGCCTACTTTATATTCAGCCTATTTTATTTCAACTTATCTTTGAAATATTCTCCAAATCATATTCAAACATTAATTTAAAATTTGTATATTCATTTCTTCTAATCAAAATATGCGTAAGATTAAATACCCATAAGAAAGCATTTTAGAATATAATTCTTTAAATAAACTTTCATTAAATAAATAATTTAATTCTGAAACAAAAGTCAAGAAAAAAAACCAACCAAACTTTTGCTAAATTACTGCAGAGCAGAGACAACGTGGTTGATAAGGCAGTTGTCGCCAATGGTTATTAAATTTCAAAAGTTTTTCAATGAAACCCCACAAAAAAAAAAAAAACAAGAAACAAACTGCCATAGAAATTCAAAGAAGAAAATTCCATAAACCAAATAAATTTTGCTGATTAAATAAATTTTGAATTGCTCTTGATCAAAACCGAGAAAAAAATTTTTTTTGCCTTACAAAATTGAATTTTTAATTTCGAGACATTTTTCCATTTTATTTTATTTAATTTGAACAAGAGGCAAAGGAAAACCAGCAAAAATTGTTAACTCGTCTAGTTAACTACAGCCATCAGATCCATAAAGTCACCACAAAAGCCACATAATCATGCACGTTAAATAAAGCAGGATACGGATGCAAGGAAATTTATAGCAAAAACAAACAAAAAACTAAACGTACATATATGCAAGGAAGAAAATATTACACCTAATCAAAAGCCTTAAGCAGATATGTGTGTGTGTGTTAAAATGCTTATTAGATACACTTTTTTTCATTGTGAACTAATCTGCAGTCCCTTTATAGTACATCACGGCATATTGCTGATCTCCTATGGCCTTGATTATGATGAGAAACAAATTGTTGTCTGCAGGTACTTACCAAGCTTTAACCACTATTCTTGGCTATTTTCTCTTTCTTTTTTCTTTCTTTTTATTTTAGTTTAAGTGGTTGAAAAATAATAGAAAAACTAGCTCATTATATGCTGTTGGTGATGCCAGGACTTAAGCATTTTTATGAGTGTGAAAGTGGTTTCAGGTTTTTGTTTTTTGTTTTTTTTTAATAAAAAGAATAGATAACACGATGTTGTTTGGTACTCAGGAGAAAATATACAATATAAGTAAATCAAAGAATATATTCTCATAATTTTTTTAATAAATTCCTTCTGTCCATCACTAGAAATTATTGTACGTTCACTTTAAAGCCATCACACCCACCTTACAGCTTTAGAATGTTTTTTTACACATCTGCTATCGAGATTTTTTGTAAAAGCACTGCAAAAATAACTAGAAAGGCTTTTCAAAATTGAAATCAAAAATATTTTTAACACACAGTCATAAAGCTGCATAAAAATGTTTCTCAAGTGCTTTCTGTTCTATGTTAGGGCACCTCTATAGAAAATACATTGATTAGTACTATGTTTCCATTCCAAGTGCCCTAGACTTTGACAGAAGACTACATCTTTACTCTGCTCTTCCATTGTTCAATGCTTTGATGAATTCGAGAATATTGCAGTCATTCAACACAATGTATAGAACAGGTTAGGCTGTAATCCTCATTGATTAAGGAAAGCAATCGACAATTTTTCTTCTTATATTGCTTGACTATGCAGATGACGATTAACAAATGAAAAACCATGTGAGCGTGAATTGAACTAGGAACTGTGAACATTGAAAATCTGCGATGTTAGCTTTGGATAAACAAACTGCACAAACTACTGAAAGAATTGTGTTACCATGAAAACGGAAATGTTGAAAAAACTTATTAGAAATCAATATTAAAAGAACCTAATTGCGTGTGTAAAGGCGTATGTAATTTTAACAGTATAGAGAAACTTGCCTCAAGTCGACAGAGATGCAAACACTGAATTGTCACCGCAGTGGATTAGGTAGTGTGTTAGCTTATTATACGTAAGATCGTAGTTAAAATCTCCCTCAGGTATATAGAACAAAACGAAAAACGAAAAAATATTTCTTCAGAGTGAATAAAATTGCCGTGAAAAGTTTCTCAAAAATATGCCGCTCAGAATCAACTTTAAACTGTAGATACCGCCACTCATGCATAAAATTAGCACACACAATATAAGTGGTGTGAGAAGCTAGGTCGTAATCCTGACTGAAGGGTTGTAATGACCAATTATATATGTATATGTATGTAGGTAGACTGCCCCAGTTTCCGGAGTCTATAAGATAGTATGTTAGCTTATTAGACGAGAAATCTTGAACCACGATTTCTGAACTCCGTTCCGATATCTAAAACAAAACGAAATATGAAACAAATATTTCTTCGCCAACATCTTCTCAGCAGTCGTCTGGCAAAAACCCTGAGAGTAAATAAAATTCTAATGAAAAATTTATCAAATCTGTCGTTTGCAGTCGACGTCAAAGTGTTGGTTCACCACTAATGAATAAAATTAATACACACAATATGAATGGTGTGAAAAGCTAGGTAATAATCCTGACAAAAGGATCGTAATGAACAATTACGTACGTAAGTAAGATATGACCAGATAACCGACTTTCTTAATACGTAATTAAATATTGTAATCTTGACGGTATGTCGTTGCGACAACAGGGTGCCACAAGGCCAGGCTCATCGTGCATATGTGTCCATTTTTGGGATCTGAACCTCAGTTAATAATATTCACAGGCTTTGTAAGGAAATGATGTTGAACTTTTTGATTTTACGGGGGACATTTTAAGTACGAGTATGCTAGGGAGGAGACATTTATTAGTCAGTTGACTATTATGGCAGACATGATGCTGCGGCTAATAGTGTTCAAATATAATAATTTCATGTACTATACCAGGAGAAGGTGAATAAGTTTCATAACCATAATCATAATCATTTCAAATAATCCAAACCGAAAGCCCCCTTGCCTCTTAGATTTATTTTTCAAAATGCTTTTTAATATCATAAAACATGTAAACTGTGCTTGCATTCCCTATAAATTATTTAATACTGCTACCTTCTCCATCAAATTTGATGCCAAATATCTCTTCCCTTAACCCTTTATGGTTTCTAATTTCTTCAACTTTATCATCTACATGGCATTTATTCCTCGTAATGGCATTTCCGTTTCAAATTTCTTAACGCCATAAAAATACTTTCACAGACACACACACCGTACAATGAACACACTCACACAGACACACATTTACTTGTACTTACTTTATCAATATGAAATACTTTGCCAACCACAGATACTTACATACATATACGTTCGTAGTCTTCCACAATTTGGGTATTGAAATAAATCATTGGCACTGGGTAAGCTGAATAAATCAGCAATAACCCTAAGCAAACAACAGCAACAACAAAAACTTAAGAAATAACTGTTATAACAGCAAGAAAACTAAAGGGGAAAAAGGGACAACTACAACTACAATAAATTTCACAAAATTTTATTTATATTTTTACCCCGTACTGCCATCAAATAAAACACCAACAACAACAAGAACATATTCAGTGGCAATAATGATGAAAAAGTACTCCAAAATATAAGCGAGTGCAAAGAGAGGGTAAAGAATTGCTGATGATAGTACTGTTGTAGTACTCAACCAAAAGCATTCGACAATGGCAGTCAAAATACCAACAAGAACAGGGGAAAGCAACCTGAATCCCATCAATATGGAAACATAACGGGGGGAAAAAGATGTGAAAAGTGAAAAGCTAATATTTTCAATGCCAGGATTATTGTGGGGATAACAAGTGACTGTGTCAATATCAATCAATTTAAGCCTTGATATACAACAACAACAACAACAACAACAATAAAAGCAACAGAAGCCAATACACAAAATAAACACCAACATAATCCCAGTAAAACTAACTGAACTAACTCGGCATTATCGTTTGAGTGTGTTTTTGCCATCGAAAAACAAAATTTTTTTTCCTTTGCAAAAATATTTTCAAACCGAATAAATGATTCGCATTACGAGTATTCAATCCGAATTCAATTGCACATAAAAAAAAACGCCTACAAAAAAATGAAGAATTATTGTAAGGGATTTACACAAGAAATTCGATTGATTAATGACAAATTCTAGGATTAATATTGACTGAGTGGCGTTGGTAAATGTTATCTTTTTATGTGTTAAACTCTGGCTTTTTTTCTTAATGCACCACTATACTCGTCAACAAATGGGGCGTATAAGTGTTGTTTAATATGAAATTAAATATCAATCATACGTACTGGTGTACCATATAAGCTTATAAGTGTAAAGGAAATTAAATTTCGAAAAGTAAAGCACAAAAATTGACTTTAAGAAGTATAAGGGGTAGTAAAAAGGAAATCATAAATTTAAGAATTATAAGGTTTAGTGAAAAGGAAACCATAACTTTAAGAAGTATTAGGGGTAGTAAAAAAGGAAATCATAACTTTAAAAAGTATAAGAGGTAGTAAAAAGGAAACCAGAATTTCTTCATTTAGACTGGTATAACTGAAAAATCAGTGATTTATTGGTAAATTTTAAACGTTTTTTTTTGTAATTTTTTGTTAAAATATGTTAGAAATTTATGTCGACAAATTTATTGGATCTGGTTAGCCAAGCGCTTTTTTAATTTTTCTGGAAGCATGGACTATACGCTAAAAATGAAACGTGCCTGAGTAAAAACTTTTTTGTCGTTCAAAACAAAAGATAGTCGGGTGAAATAAAATCTGAAAGATCTGATGGATGAGAATATTTTTTTTGACTTTCCGTTCGATAAATATTTAGCTTTCATATATGATTGCATATCTTGGATATTTGCCGAGAAATATTCGGTTCAATCTAAACTATTATATTCTTTGCAGGTCTCTAGTACTTATCTGAATCGATTTTAGCAGTTATTTAGAGCATAAGAGAGCATGAATAAAGTTTTTTGCCAATAAGCCACAAATATTTTACGGCGAGCTAATAAGGGCATAATAGTCAAAATAGTTGCCGTAGTCTAGTAAGTGGTGTGTTGGCCTATTAGGCGTAAGGCCGCGGTTTAAAACCCAGGCCAACAGACTTCCACAACAAAACGAAATATGAACAAATATTTCTCCGGCGACTTCCTGTCAACAGATTTCTGGAAAAAACGCTGAGAGTAAATAAAAATCCTATAAAAAGTTTCTCAAAAACCTATCGTTCTGAAACGACTTAAAACTGTTGGTCCTGTCACTCATGGCTGAAGGGTAGTTATGTATGTATGTATGTATGTAATGGCATGTAGAAGCCGTAGTTTATTACACGTGAGGCCACGATTCAAACCCCAGGTCGGACATCTCCAACTAAAGGAAATATAAAAAAATATATCTTCGGCGACTTCATCTCAACAGATTTTTGGCAAAAACTCTGAGAGTTTTTCAAACTCATGTATAATATTAACACACACAACATAAATGGTTTGAGAAACTAGCTCTTAATCCTGGTGGAAGAGTTGTAATAACCAATTCTGTAAGTATGTGGCATAATTTCTTTTGAGAAATATTGGTTTTCTTTAAAGAAAATTTCAATTCAAAAATTTACCTTAAAAACACGGACAGTACAAGGTATTGTGGTCTTGCACATGACATTCATTGTTGCACTTTCATAGAGCAAAATGCAATCAATTTCGCACTTTCTTAACTACAATTTATTACCCTTCTTGATATCTTTAGTAACAATATACGAACTTTCTCCCCTATTTTCTTATAAAATTCCCCTAAAATTAAGACAGATTCCTGTACTATTTTCTCCCTACTCAAATAAACAGTTTGAGAATGCCATTGTATGGCATTGTGACTTTATTAAGCTCTTAAAAAATTGTTAAAGCTTTTTAAGCTGTTTTATAATTCAATTAAAGACCCGCATATTTTAAAAAATCTCGAAAATATTTTCAAAATAATAAAATTAAAAACAAACACAATGACATGCTGTTACCCAAATCAGTCATGATTTAATTTTCAATAGACATCGTCATCATCATCATCAACTCATTAACCTCAATTTCTTTGGGCTCAAAAATAAAGGAGATATTTTAATACACACACACACACACACAAACTGTGTTCTCTGACTTTCGCCATCTTTCTTATGTTTTTACTTGTAATTGTAAATATAATTAAATATTAATGTTTATAATTATTATTATTATTATTATTATTATTATTATTATAATAGAGATGAATACAATAATGATGATTATGAAGATGATAATGGGAATGAGGATAACAGTGTTCCTTGTTTAATAGAGTTTTTGTTATTAAAGTTAAATGAAAGAACAACAACAAATAAATGTGTTTTTATTAACGTAAATACAACGATAAAAGAAATGTTCAATATTTAGCTTGTAATTGTGTGAAATAGAGAACGGGAGTGATTGTGAGTGTGATAGAGCGACTGTGAGAGATTTGCAAAGCAGTAAAGCGAAATAAAACCGTTTTAGTTTAAGTTCTTGAAGTTTACATACATATACATACAATGGAATAAAATCTAATCTCATGAATAAGTGTTCAGTTTTATTGTCTATTATTTGCGTTGGTATTATACATTGATTATCTGCTTGTATCTATGCAAATAGACGTTGCAAGTTAAGTTGACTGCGAGGACTATTACTTGAGAGTAAAAGTACTTTTAATAAATTTTTAAAGAGCTGTTCCTTTATAGAGCAGTAGTAGTACAAAATACAAATGAATTAGAATGTTTTTCACTTTTTATAATTCTGCAGCAATTATAAATTCAAATATAAAAACGGGAATTAATTTTTATAAAAAAAACTTGGAAATTTAAGATTTTGTAAAATTATCCACATCCTTCTGGTTTGGACTTGTTTTCATACCTTCTCATGTAAGATGAACCTGATTTCATTCTAGGACTTACTGTAGCAGATCTCAATCTTACCAAAAAACTTTATTATCAAAGTTAAAACAAAGCAAAAGTAAGAACATGGGTGAGACCCTTTATTATAGTCCTTGTCGTTCCTCTAAGGAACAAATATATATGTACTAAGATGTGGGAGTAAAGTATGTATATCTCCTTCTGCTATTTGGTCGATCTCTAATGCCAATTCAGTTTCCCTTTTTTGTTATCCAGCATAAGTCTAGTAGTCCAGCCGTAGTCTAGTAGGCAGTGTGTTGCCCGGGCCGTAAAGCCCGGGTTCGTATCCCAGGTCAGACTATAATACGAAATATGAAAAAATATTTCTTCGGCGACTTCCTCTCAGCAGATTTCTGGCTAAAACTCTGGGAGTAAATAAATCTGCCATGAAAAAGTTTCTCAAAAATTTTTCGTTCGGAGTCGACGTTAAACTGTAGATCCCGCCAATCACGTATAAAATTAAAGCACACAACATGAGTGGTGTGAGAAACTAGGCCATAATCCTGACAGAAGGACATAATGGACATACTTCATAAGTTGTTCTATTAAAACGCTTAGATTATTGGCCTGATCTGATTTGAATCTCATTCCATATTCAAATTATTCACAACAATTGTTGCAAATTGAATTGATTGCCAGTCCTGATCCCCCCATTTTCCACTTCTACGACCTCATCACTGAGGATGGGCAGAAACGTTGGGGAATGAATCGAGATGCTATATTTCTAGGAGCCTATAACCTGCTATAGATAATGCTAGAACATATTTGCTTTTGGGCATGAAGAAAGCTAGCATAAGCTTAGTTATGGGTTTTATTACTGGACATTGAAAGATTAGGTCGCTGACAAGGATCTGGAACTGAATCCAGAAGGACTATTGCAGGTTAAGTTGCAATGAGGAGGAGTTGGTGATTATCAAACATCTTCTCTGCAGTTGTCCAGCCCGTAGTTGGTTGATGTTGAGGACCCTGGTCAGGGGCTTCTTTGGTTCTCCATAGATTCATAAGTAGATTGAGCTGGTTGAGCAGTGCTACGGCATCAAGGTTATAGGCGTGCTCTCTTGTGTGTTTGTGGTTCATATTTTTACCTCCATTTTCTGTATCATCCCTTTGATACCCCTGCTCCTTTTCCCATTTCCTTATCTCCTACACTATCCTTTCACTCTCTTTCTCTCTCTCTCTCTGTCTCTCCCTCTCTCTCTCCCTCTCTCTTTTAAGACGTATTTCCAATATGTACGCGTCCCAATGGCAAGTACACGTCCTCAGCCTATCCTAACCTACATAAATGATCACCAAGACAGAATTGCATTCGGAAAAAGTGATTCTTTGAAAAGCAATATGGTTTCTAAATATGATTGGGTGGTTTTTTTTTTAATTAGAAAATAATCCTAATAATAATGGCGATTCACTTAGTCACAAATTCGATTTGACATTAGACTTTTACGGGGATAATGCCTTAACGTTGTAGTATTGTGAAATCAACATTAAATGAGGCGGTCCTTTACTTGTGTTTTATTTAACTTTACTTCTACAACTGGAATATAAAAAGCCTACTTCTCAACTGCATTCATTCCTTTTTGCATTGATATTTTAAGAGTACGAAATAATTTAAATTTTTTTATTACTCACGTTTTAAAATGTTTTTCTATTATTTTAACAATCATTTGCCTGAACTTTTCGTTGCAAATGCTTTGAATAATGATTTTCATTTTAAAAGTACCAAATCGTTTCATTTCATTATATTCTGATCTCTTAAACAGGCTTCTTTAAGTTCGAATTTCTACACAGAATAACAATTTAAAGAAAACATCTGTAAAATAAAATTAAAATCTATTGAAAAAATTAATTATTATTGGGAAAACCCTGTACACAAAATAGAAGAATAAAGAAGGTTTTTTTTTATTAACTTTTCATCTGTTGTAGAGAATGTATGATTTATTTCCAAGAAAATTTTGTTTTTTTTTTTATTTGATTTCAAAGTAAATCGAATTGTCATAAAACGTAACACAGATTTGCATATTCATTTACGGCAAACATTCCTGACATTTTTTAAGGGCATAACATTTGATTTTATTTGCTACTCTTCTCTTTTTTTCCAGTACTCGCCCCCCCCCCCCCCCTAGCACTATAGAATTTAAAAGGAAATGAAAAATAACATTTTCAAAATGAAAAAATAAAATGAAATTGAATAAAATAGGAATGAATTGAATGGAATAAAATGTAGTAAAGTAAAGTTTGTTATCGAGGTGAACTATAAATAGTAGTTTGAAGAATATTTAAAGCAATGCCTGCAATAAATTATTTATTAAAAATTGTTTTAAACATTTAATTGAAGAGTTGAAATGCATAATAAAATTTAAGAGAATTTATAAACTTTCTTTAATAATAAAAATCTTAAAAATTAATTGAAGTGTACAAATATTTATGGTTTAAGTGGACATAATGTTCAAAGCATTGATTTTAAGATTATTTATTTATTTATTTTATTTTTTTTTTATTAATTACAATACAATTACAAATTTGTATTCTAATTATATACGAGCTGAGTAACTTTGACCATATGCTCGGTGTAGTGTCACAGACCAGAGTCTCTGGTGGGAATCGAACCGCCGACCCTCAGGCTAATAGTCTAGCATACCAGCCACTAAAATACCAGGGCACCCGATGATTTTAAGATTATTTTGGTAAAAATAACAGCACGAGACTCGATTTTAATGCAGTTTAGTGTATTAAAGAAAGATATGAAAATCCTACAACGCTTCTCAGATTAAAATAACACATAAAAGACTCTGATGGACAAAATCAGACGAATTTCATTTTATTTTTCTATTAGTATTTACATGAGTGGTGTAAGAAGCTAGGCCGTAATCCTGACTGAAGGGTTGTAATAGCCAATTATGTATGTATGTATTCTTTTGATTGCATACCGAGGTATACAATCGCTCTTTAACTTTAAATGCCTCACAAGCATCCAATCTACAGGCAATGTTGTTTGAATGGGTCAGGCGAACTGTATCGATTTCAATGCATGAAAGTTCTGATATTGATTTATAAGCGCTCCATTAATAATATGTCATCTGTAGCTATGGGCAGCATACAGATATCAGAAGGCAGTAGTTTATGTAGTAGTAGTTATGGTTCAATGTGATGTTTTCTGCAACTAGCATATGTATATCTCTCATATGACGGTGCAAGTACTTCACTTCTAACAATCTCTTTACCATTTGTACCACTTATATCAGACCCCAAGCAGACTACAATTCTCATGCATGAGACGGTGCCACGAAGTCTATTTTTGGGCTGCCCGACAACGTACCGTAATGGAAACACCGAAAGTTGAACACCGCAATAACATGACTGTTTTCACACACTTTTCAATCGATACTATAAAGGATTCAGAACGTCTTTCTCGGAAAAGTGTGTAGGTAGTGTGTTGGCTTATTAGACCTAAAGCCAGGTTCAAGCCCCAGGCCAGACATCAAAACAAAATACAAAAAGTATTCCTTCGGCGACTTCCTCTCAGCAGATTTCTGGCAAAAACTCTGAGCATAAATAAAATTGCCATGAAAAGTTTCTCTAAAACCTGTTGTTCGGAGTCGACTTTAAACTGTATGTCTTGCCACTCATGTATAAAATTAACACACACAACATAAGTAGTGTGAGAAACTAGGTTGTAATCCTGACTGAAGGGTTGTAATGATGGTATATTGTTTCCTGCAAATCACATCCGTACGTGATCGATTGTTTAATGGTCGCTTACAGGGAAAATATGTTCTACCGCTGCACTATTTGCATGTTGAACGTTTTCCTATGGAGGTTTCAAATCAAATTTTTTATCTCTTCGAGGGGCATACAGTTACAATATGTTCAAAGCCACATACATACAAACACACATAAAATACAATTTCAGCAGAATGGAGCAACATTCCATATGATAACTACATCCTGCATCCCATACATTCATTTCATTTCATTTCTTGCTTACTTAATTACATACATATGTACATACATAATTGCTTATTTTAATCCTTCAGTTACCGGATTACAACCTATCTTCTCACAACACTGATGTTTTGTTTGTTAATTTTATATAAGAGTGGCGCAACCTACATTTTACAGTCGATTTCAAACGACAGATTTTTGAGAAACTTTTCATGGCAAATTTTTTTTACTCTCAGTGTTTATGCCAAAAGATTGCTGAAAGGATGTCGCCTAAGAAATAGTTTTTTTATATTTTGTTTAATTCGAGATGTCTGGACAGGGGTTTCAACCACTGCATCATGTCAAGTCAACATACTACACACTAGACAACGGCGACTTCATTCATTTCATTTTCAGCGAAACAAGGATTGTAAATATAATAAAGAGTCGGTAATCACATCATATTACACACATGATCATGAGAATATTTTAGTATTCTTTTGTAACAGAATAACTTTTTAAATAATTTCCCTTAAATTTCAATGGAGTCTAAATATTTCTATTTTAAATCACTATTTCCTGCTGCTGATTGCTACCTGATTGACAGAGAGTGAATGTTTCTGCCCTCACAAGTATCATGTAAGCACTCCCCAGTTGCCATTAACAATGTGTCCAATGTGTGTCTTAACAATCAAGTGCATTCATATGAGTAAGAGTCTCAGTGCAGGGACTCATGAAATGTTATTATTCCACCGGTAAATGGCTATCACATGATGGTCATCATCAGCTGGTTGCTCGATGGCAATATGGCAAAATGGCGTTTGTATTGTAAATTGAATTAATGTTGGCCTTTATAAACCAGGGGTAAAATATTCTATTCTTTTCTATTCTATTCTATTCTATTTACTTAGCTATTGTTTTGTTTTTTCTTGCTTTGCCTTTTTATTTCAAGCATACATTTTATGGAATTTTATTTTACATTCCACTTGACTTTATTTAACTGAAAGTAACATTTAAACAAAAATGGAAAAAATAACAAATAAATCGAGAGAGGAAGGGAGAGAGAGAGAGAGAGAGAGGAAAACGTTCTAGATTTTTACATAAATCCTTAAATTCAACACATACAAATCCACAAGTACATGTATATATCTTCCAAGCACACACATAATTTAACTCAATCCAAAGGGTTTCCACATCAAAAAAGAAAGAAAAAGACACAGAATTGTGGCATAATAATGAACGACAACAACAGCAGCAGTAGCAGCAGCTACCGAACGAAGGTAAATCCATTGGGACACATATACACCCTTAAATATACTCTATGGCTTAAGAACCGACAACTACAACAATAATAACATTAACTGCAGTAATGGGCAAACATAGGGGTTAAGGCCAGAGCTTGTGAGGTTTGTTATGGGCTTCATACATACAGATAGCTGCATGCGTAAGTGTTTAAGGTTTCGAATTTATTTTTCACTTTCCTTGCATGCCTTTTTCCGTTTCCCTTTTTTTCTACTTCCTTTCTTTGCTTGAGTCAGGCCATAAAATTTATTTATTTTTTGTTTTTTCTCCTCCTTTTTTTTATTAAAAAATATTTTTTAATGCTCAATTGAAAGTTGTTATAACAACAATAACAACAATATTTGCAATATTTTTTAATATTTAAAGAAAACGAATATTAAAACCGGATGTTTAATCGATTAAAACTGGTTAAATATTAGAGAATCATATCGAATATTGAAAATTCAAATAAGATTGTTTACTGCCCCGGAGAAATGTAAGAAAGAAACATAAAATTGTAAAATGATAGAGAAAATATAACACAGATTAATATTTAGGACAAAGTTAAAAATACAACTAACAGGATAAAATGTTGCATAAACACCGAATTTTATCTGCAATGCATTATACATTCCAGTGATCAATCAACCCCGAACTGTTATACTCTTAGAGAAACACGAGTACTACATAAAAAATATGTGATTTTTGGGAACATGTAGAACAGAGAAAACAAGCCACATTGTGTCGGCGTTTCGATGAATCAATAAAGTTGCATAAGCTACTCTATCAAGATGCCTGCAAATAGATTTCAAAGTACCATGAAATGGTAATGTTGAGCCAATTGTTTGTTTAACCCAATGAACTGATGTTGTTCGATATAAAGATACCAATAAAAATTTTATTGACTCTCAAATGGCACAAATTAATGCACCAAAGATCTCTTCGTCTACTAGTAACTTATGGATCTGATTATGAAATATCCTTAACACCGTTTTAACTCCACTTTCTCTACATATCTTGTAACATTTTTGCGCACATAGGTCCGCAATTCACACACTAATATGTAATTAAGATCGTAAGATGGTTTTTTGCACTGCTACCACCGTTAATCTACCGAATCGTCAATTAAAAATCTAGTTCGTCAAGAAATGGTACCACCTTTTGTCAGCAAATTTCTCACTGTTTCTTCCATGATCCAGAGCTACACCAATGCAAAGTTTACTATACTATACAAATTCTTTGGATATTTTTATATTTTCTTCTGAGGATTATTGATTTTCTCATCATCCCTCTCAAAAGGCCAGATCAGCCACATGTTCTTTTCGCATTAATATCTGCCATTTTATTTCTTTCGGAATCTCTTATATCCTGGCAGCAGTCGCAAAGTCATTTAGCTCTGAGTGGCCAGGTTGTTACACGCGTTGTGTCAATCAAATAATGTCCTGAACGGAAGAGTTCTTAACTTAACTCCTATACGTACTCTTTCGGAGTACAGAGTTCTGTCTGAAATCTTATGTTATCCTTGCTCAAGGTAATTAATCTGAATGCTTTGGATCCCGCTGTTCCTTCACACAATCCATGGAACATTTTCAATACATCCGCATACCATACACGTGAATCATCGCGTACTGCTTAACATAAAGGAACATGTCTTATGGCTTAGCTACGAAGTACAAAACAAGAAAAAATAATTTTTCAGACAAGTCGTCTCTAAATTCGCCAGAACACTTCATCTTGTTAAAAAGAGAAAAAAGTAAAAAACCTATTAAGATGGTGATCCAAATATCGCTATTAACGTTGTTCATTGAAAGGCTCTACAACAAATAGTTGGAAATTCTAATATTAGATTCGGGCTATTCCTCTAATTTAGTGATTCAGAAGCACTTAAATCGCCTAGAAAATATATTCCTCCAGAGATCATAATTTTAAATTATTAAGCCCATGTCGTCATGTTCTTTAACTGAAGAGATCACTTGTATAGAGCCTAATACATAGAGTATTACTACAGTTTCCTTCCTCTATTAGTTTTAAAGGAATAAAATTTATATTCTCCGACATTCTTATTTACCATCCAGAAACCTTTAAACATCAAAAGTGTTTGCAATCAAAAAAAAAAACGAATACAATTTTTGTTACTCTATTTAAATAAACAAGTTAAAGGTAATTTTGCCAGCCATAGGAAAAACACAAAATGATAAAAAAAAACTGACTTAAAAAGGACATCGTTTAGGCAAATTATAGCCTTTTTTTGTTTGGCAAATAAAGTCAAAATACAAATTCAAATTTATACGGTGGTATGATTATTTCTTTACAAAATAATGTTTCCTTAGGCTGATAAGAGACGACCTTTTCTTTTGTAAATGTCTTAACAAGCAGCACCTGACAGGATGAACTATAAGGATATACCAGTCAAGATGATTATTAACCAGTTTTAAGGGATTCTATTTGTAACAGAAATGAAAGAATATTTTATTAAAGGATTAAATCGAATATCCTTTTACAACAAATACAAATACTGTATACATTACTTTTATACACAATTGATGAAGAGCAGTTGGCACTTTAAGGCGGTGATTAAAAAGGAACAGTTTATTGGCACAGCCTTGTAATTTACTAAAAAGGAAAGAAATATTTGCGAAGTAAAATTTAAATTTAAATTTTAAAAAGATAAAAGAACTAATAGTTACAACCACCTTTCGATCAAATAAGTTTCAAAATAAATTCATCAAATAAGTTCTAAGAGTTCAAGAAAAATATTTTTTTAAATATTGTAAAGAGAACTGGAGTAAGTTCAATTAAGTAAATACTTAAGCAAAATTAAGCAAAAGATTAAACAAATAAGCGGTTATTCATTTTTCGATTTCAAAAGTATTTTAAATAAAACACTTGTAAAGCTACGATGAAACTTTCATTATTACACCGAAAACTTTCCAAAATTTCCGAAATACAATATCACTTAATCACCATGTCTGGATTAGTTCCAGCAATACATCCTTAATTTGCATCCTCTTGCGTACATTTCGAGTAGCATCACGGAGCTAATTTAACGAATGTTGAATTAAAAATGCTTCAACGTTAGGGTATTATCCGCGTAAACATGGCCTTTGACGTAGTACCACACAAAAATGGCAGTAAATCGTATGATCATGTAGGCCGATTAGTATTGGAAAAACACAGAATTTCTGCTTCTTAAAACCTGCCATGGAAATAAACATAAATCGGTGGATTTTATGGTTCATAAAGCCATTCTATTGTCACAATATACTGTTCAGTTCACAATCTTCAATTGCAGGACAAAACAAGTTTGTTGTAGTCATTTACACGTAGAACTCCGAATTAACTTAGCAGTTCTTTGAGGGTTATTTTAGAAAATAAATCATGAAATCTCCTGACTATAATGCGCACCATAATCACTTTTAGGTCCTTCGACTCCCTTATGCGAGAATGCGCTTCCTAACTGAGACCTTTAGCATCCAATTATCCGGTCAGCCAGCTTTAGTTGTTGCCCAACTTGGGCTGTATATATAAATTAAGATGATAATCTGAAAGCAAAATACATCAGCTGTACGATTCGCCCAATTACTGAAAACGCCGTGAAGTCGACTAAGTTGAATTATCTGCCGAAGAAGTTATCTAACTGAAGTGATATTTTCGTAGATAATATACTATCCTTGTCAGATTTATAACGCTTTTAAATTCATCAAATTTCTTTTTCAATTTTTCACCTTAATTACTGCGTGATGCTTGAAAAGATTCCACGCTTAAATCATCATTGTTGAAGCAAGTTTTGAGTATTTTTACGGGTACTTCAGTTATAAGGCGATTCATACTCGTAAGAAGTCAACTACAACAGCTGGCAGCCTTACCTGATAGTTTTGTTTTATTTTGTCGATAGGCCCATAATAAGAAAAACATAAGGATAAACTCAAGAAAACTTAAGTAAAAACTTAAGCAAACTTCTGCAAAAACTTAGTTAAAATCTCAGGCAAACTCATGTAGAAATTTAATGAAAACTTAAAGCAAACTTCAGAAAAGTAGGAGCAACCTTTATCTTAAAATATTGATTGATATTGATAAAGTGTTAACTTAAGTTTTTTGTTTAAAGTTTTGCTTAGGGTTTTCTTAAGTTTTGTCAAGTTTTATGACAAGTTTTTCTTTAAGTCATTGTTAAAGTCTTTCCATAAATTTACACCATATTTTACCTAAGCGTGAATAAACTTTCACTTAAGTTTCTGCTTAAGTTTACTTAAGTAATGACTTAAATTTACTAAAGTATTTTGGCAAATATTTGCTTAATGTGTAAATACCCTTAGGTGGATTATTTTGTAACTAAACAAGTCCAACAAAAGTCATAATACACAATGCACTTTGAAAATTTAATCATCGTTTTAATTGCTTTTCAAAGAAGTTCATTTACAAAAGAATATGTCCCTCTCTCCCCCACAAAAGCTTCATTATTTTATTTGGAATTTCCTTCGAAAAAATTCAGAAAAGAAAATGCCCGCCTAATTATGCGAAACACAACACATGTTGCTATTGAACTTTAATTGTTTGAATCAGAATCGTTAAGCGCAACTTTTTGAAATAAATACTCTTAAGTAATCCCTAAAAATATGCCACTTTCCGTTCGTAATGAATATTGATTTCGTTTGAGTGGAATACCAAAAACAAATTAATTAAACAATTAATGATTCATTATAAGAAATAGAATCTGAATTCCATTAATCAAAGTGTCATAAGAGCGTTAAGGTAAAAATAAAATAATGAAATGGAATTAATGGAATTAATAAAAATAATTGGCATACTTTAAGGCTTAGTTTCAGTTATTTATAACCTTAACATATTTCAAGGAGGATACGCTTACGTATTCATTTAATATTAAAATCAAATTATTGTAAGTGTTTGAGTTTTTGTTTTGAAAATGGAAAGTAAGAGGAAATTGAAAATGCGTAGAAAAGTTAGAGAAGAAATGATTTCCAGCGAACCATATATTTTGCGATTAAGTATTGATTTTAATTATTGACTTGTAATCTGTTTTTATATTGCAACACAAAGCGTTTTATATTGTTTGTCTGCAGATCTATTTGAGATTCGGGCCACCTTATGTAGAGGGAGGGTTAATATTGCGTTATTATAAAGATACAAAATACTGCGAACAAACTATAGGGTTTTTCTACCAAATCTCCCATAATCCCGCTGTCACAGGATAACTCTTCGCATCACATCTTCTGCACACTCTATACAAATGGTCCGAAGTCTGTCGCCTGATCAGATGGCCGGTTGCTATTATCAGGCTATTTCTGGATAGTCTGATGCAAGGCTTAATTCCCTTGCAAAAGTGGATGGTGTTAAATTTGTCTGAGTTGAGGGATTCTAGGCCTCTCTCGGTTTACTTTCAGATAATATTGCTATGCCCCACTCGTTGAGCCTGTTGTCCACTTTTAAATGAGCACCATACCTACTATGTTCATATATAATACCCGCTAATTTCTCCATCGGTTCCTAATATTTTACTCCAGGCCCAAAACTCTTCGCTCCTGTACCAACATGCTGCTTCCAAATTCCTTCATTCATTTTTATTACTCAGTTTCTTTGCAAAACATTTACTAAACTCATAGACTTTGCTAGTTTTCTACAGGAGGCAGTTAAAGAGGTAGCTTTCATCCGCTCGATCTGTTAGACCACGATATTCTCTAGAGAATTTCGTGCTCGAGCTGTCCTTCCAGTGTGATAACCATAATCCACATTGTTCCTACCTGATCAGGATAGGTACTCATTGCCCCGATTCTGTTAGTCACTATATATATATATATATATATATAATACGCCCTGACTGACCCTGTCTAACCCATAGATCGCAATTAGCCTTACTATCCTGATGGGTTTAAATCACACTATCCAAATTACCTGCAATCTTTATATAGATGTGTCATTTGAATTTACTTAGCCCTCCTAACGACGCTCTTTATATGAGCCCTCCATGTCTGTTTAGTAACCAATATTATCCTCAAATAGTTTACCTTCTTTTTCAGAGATATCACCTCACCAAGCAGTCGAATACTCTTTCATTTGCACAGTTCTCTACTCCTCTTAAATTATTCCAAGCCCCTTAAGCTGTAGTCACAAAAAATCTCTTCAAATTTGTTCTTTGCTATTCATCTGCATTGCTTTGGTCAAAATCGCCTCCGTGTTTTTTATTAAAACTTCTTCAACAACCAGAATCCATATTAATGGTAAAACAACACATCTTGTAGTTTCTGCTTATGCGGTCTCCTGAAGCTCCCTGCATTTGATTTCGCAAAGCGAGTGTATAAAACTACTGTCATATTTCCGAATATCATAGGGTGTATACATCTTATACTCAATTCCCTGCCTATGACCCCATATAGAATGTTGTCGAATGCCTTCTCTTTATCTAGAAATGCTGAAATTTCTACCTCCTTACTATGCAAGTACTCCTGCTAAATCCGGCCTGCATGCGTACTGCTTAGTATTCTGTGGTGCTTACACACTTGGCGACACGAAGTCAAATTAGTCTAGTAGATAGTGTGCTGGCTTATTAGACATGTGGCCTTGGTTCAAACACCAGGTCAGACATCTCCAGCAAAACGAAAAATAAAAAAATATTTTTCGACGACTTTTCTCAGAAGATTTCTGGCATAAACTCTGAGAGTAAATAAAATTGCCGTGAAAAGTCTCACAAAAAGCTGTCACGCAGAGTCGACAATAGGTCTCGCCACTCATGTATAAAAATTAACACACACAACATAAGTGGTGCAAGAAGCTAAGTCGTAATCCTGACTGAAGGGTTGTAACGACCAATTATGTACGTAAAGTGAGCAAGTGAGCGTCAAAAGAAACTGTACATTAAAAAAAGTATACTCGTACATTAATAAATTACCGTTATTTTGATTTTAAAATTGTTTCACTGCCAGTTTTTAAAATTGAAACAAAAAGCAAAATTACAAAACATTTCGAAATATTGTAAAATTTGTTCAGGCTTTCAGCTTAAGTGGTGAACGTAGTGTTTTGTGATTGTTAGAATTTGATCCACATTTTGCTGCTCACTGTAGGTATGTATGTGCACTTACATTTTGTAGCTAGTTGGCACCCACAGTCTTAGCCTTACACAAGGATTAAGCTGCTACGTTAGGTATTTATTAGGTATAGAAACAGTTCCTCTATAGACCTTTATAGTAGAAAAGGAAAACCTACGTCTTTTCCTGGAATTTTGTACTCCCTACTTGTCTGCTGCTATTATTACCACATCCTGGGTAATTAGCAGCCGAGGTCTATAAATATTTTAAGAACATTTTTAAATTCTCAAATTTTTATTTTCGTATTTTAAGGCTATAAACCATATGTACAGGCGGATAATGTTAAAAAAAAACCTTTTTTCACTTTATTTTGGCATTTTGCCAATTAACTTATTAACAAAACAAAAATCAGAATATAATCTCGAATATAATCAGAATATAATTTCTGATTTGCTTACTCAAAATATTATTTTTTCTTCTTTTTTCTACTCAAATTTCATTACAGATTTATTGATTTTAATTAAACTACGCCGCAACCCCTCAAAAACATTTCTTTTAGGCACAGCAAGTTAAACTCTCGCTAACAGCTGTATAAAATACATGCACACATACACTTTTACAGAAACACCTACAGCGTAACGTAACTCTGCCAGCAACAGAAGGAAGGAAATGAAATAAAGGAAGTTGAATAAAAGCAGAAGAAGAAGAAGAAGAAGAATGGCAGCTGGGCTTATATTCTGATGCTGATGGGGGTGTGTGAGAAACGGAAACAACTCGAAATGAGTATAATAAGCGATAATGAATTTTCTTACAAGGAAATGTGATAAAAATGAATTTTTACAACAAAAATATCAAATAAAAGAATTTAATTTTTTTGATTTTAAATGTTTAACGATAAACGCGGCAATTAAACACAGCAAAATGCTTCCAACAACCTGACAAACAATTTCTATTTGAGAAGAAAAAAAATCCAAAACACTAAAAACAAAATAAAGAAAAAAATTAATTAAATATTGTCGTTGTGTGCAATATATTTACCGAAAGTTGTTGTTGGTGTCGTGTAGATAAAACACAGAAATAACAACAACAAGAAAAGAAATTTTTTTTTTGGTTTCGTTTTTGAGCTTTTAATGATGAGACATTATGGGCAGTTGTGCCTTGAAGTGTGTTGCAATAAATAACCCAAAGCAGTATAACAGCAACAGCAACAAAAACCCAGAGTTTCGTAATAAACGCAATTGTAAACAGCCATAAACGTAAACAGTTTTTACGAGCTACTCTAACCTTGCCTCCAATCCTCCAATAGTTACACACTCAAACTTGAAACCAATTTTGGCCGGCGGTCGTTATCATCGATCATCATTAAAAACACTCTACAATTTTATCTTCTTTTTTTCTGATTTATAGTGGGATTTTAAACGCATGTATATAAGCAAAAAGGCCAACCCATAGTGCAAAAAAAAGAAGGCATAGAACAATTGAGAAGGCGATGTCGTCGCTTTTTAATACGCCTACATTTAGTGATACCTTAGTAAAGTCTATTGCCTCGACCACGTTACGTACATTAAATGGTTTTAGCACTGCCAAATATTTGCAACAACATGATAATTTATATGAATATGCCACAGAAAAAGCTCAGGAGACAGCAGAAGCCAAATCAGCCATCTATGCGACCACCTTAGCAAAGCCTACAACAGATTCCCTTACATTGTTAACAACAACATCACCTGCAATACATAATGTTTTAACAAATGCTGCCAATGAAGCTTCATTATCGTCAACATCACTGTTATCATCATCATCATCATCATCATCGTTAACGTCGTTATCATTAACCACAAACACTACAACATTTATGCTAACTGCCTCATCATCAACAACAACTACAACAACTATTGCATCACCAGCATCTTATTTGCCAGAATCGTCAACATCTTCGTTGAATGAGACTCTTAGAACAGTAACATCCGCTTTGACAACAACTTTATACACCAACAACAACAACAACAATAATAATAATAATAAATACGGTACTAAAGATAATAATGACTATAGCAACAACAACATTAACAACAACAATGCCGCCAATGCCTTAGATAAAATCATCTTTAATGCTTCAAGTCCCAGTAGTTTTATGATATCAAATGCAAGTATCACCAGCAGCAGCATCACTTCCACCTCCAGCATTAGTAGCTACTCGGCATTTGCCTTCAATTCCACTTTCAATGATGAGTTCAGCAATAGCAGCAGCAACAGCAACAACACTTTGTCTTCATTGTCAAATGTTATCGCTGAACACCAGGGGGATGTTGGCAATGATGATGACAATTGGATGGATTTGTCTGTCATCATTTTGAAAGGCTTCATATTCTTCTCAATTATTTTAGCTGCTGTTCTCGGCAATGCTTTGGTTATAATATCAGTGCAACGTAATCGTAAATTACGGTAAGTAAACTTAGTGAGTTTCTATTAAAAATTTTCTTTTTCAAACTTTAATTTCACAAAGAATATGAACTCCTAAGGCTCTAAATTATGTCATGGAAACACATTGAAATTTTTATTTTATTTTCGAATTTCTGCATAGGAGACCTTCTCTTGACTCTAATCTATCGAATTCAAGTTTGAGGCATCCTACTTCATTACCGTTATAATATGGTAGCCAATTATGCCAATGCATTTCAAACAACACCCATATAGGGCGGTAGACTACCGAGATAGGTTTTGTATCTTTAAAGGAAGCCTTTAAGGTGTTCTTTGCTGTAAGGAAGATGATTAATTCCCCTTTTTTTGATAATAAACGGCGCATTTGATAACACGCCTCATAAAGGCCTTAATAGAGTATTGAATAAAACAAGTATTGACCAAATTTACTTCGGAATTTATAGCAGAGGTCCTAGCGATCTTCAAAAATAAACACACAATAAAAGTATAAGCATCGGTACAACTAGGGGTTGTCCACTAGGTGAGGTTCTTTCACTACTAATGTGGACTTTGGTTGTGGCTTAACTCTTAACGAAATTGTATGAGGCTGACATTAACTGCCTAGCGTACGCTGACGACATAGTTCTATTGGTAGACTGTCACTGTAATAAGTCGGAGGAAACTTCCCCAGAGAAAATGAATGAAAAATATCTGAAAATATTATTGGAGAGTAAATTGAATATGAAGACTCATATAATGATACGCCAAAAACTGGTTGGAAAATCTTGCGGGTAAAGCCCAAGAATCATGCGATGAATATATGTCATGATAGTAAGGTCGATTGTAACCTAAGGGACCATTATTTTGAAAACAGATCGGATTAAAATGAATAATATAAAAATCATTTAGAATTTAACCCGTTGCATATGGTAATGAGAATCAGAGCTATAGAGATTATGGTTAGAGTAATGGAAGACAAATATCACACGAGATTCTTTAGGAGCACTGTGACTTTATAAATTGAGTAGTTTAACTCTCCTCAGGACTATTTTACATAATCTTTTAAGATGGAAAGCATTCTGTGTTATACGATTGAATCGTGAACAGAACAGCAGCAAAGTAATGGGATTGCTGGCTCCTAGAACGAAAAATTTGAAACACTCGCGAGTATGTTCCAAGTGGAAGTCTAAGCCATCGAAAGATACACTCAATTCAACTTGAACGGAAAGTACAAAGGACGTGACCTAGCAATACTAAACGACATTTTGACCACCATTGGAGAACTCGGCACATATGGGGTTAACTCGAGGATAGTGTGGGAAAGTCGGAAGAATTATTCGCTGCTGGAACCCAGTTCGAGTGGAAATTTTCGATAATTAAGAAACACGGTATTGAACTGACGACAACCTTTCTGTGGAGTGGAAAAAGAGGCGGAGACTCTGCTTACCCAAATGGATTTATGAGAATGTAAACTTTTGTTGGACAATGTTTATGAGAAGAGATATGACGTATAATCAGTTTATCCAGAAATACTCTGAGGATAGTAGCAGGTCTTTTGAACGGACTTTGTAAACTCAAAGAACACTTGTTTAGCATGGGAATTACTTCAAGCCTAATATATGAATATTGTGATGAGGAAATTTAAAACCCAGAACGCATTTCTTTGAACTTGTACAGCGTTAATGTAACTCAGAGGGAAGGCCTGTGTGGGTATCAAAAACTGAGCAGAGATTTGCTGACACCAAGAAAAACCTGAAGTTTGTCAATGCAGCAGGATTGGGATGCTCTATATAGGTTGAAGACATCGCAATAGATCGTATGGTCAGAGTATTTTAGCACTTATACACGACAATAACAGCTATGAACGGATTATTTCGACTTCGCTCGAAGTAGATTTCAGAATTGATTATTTCGGCCGGTTGTAGCACCAATTAGTCGATAATTATATTCCAATCTCATCAAACAGCCCATGTACCCTGGTTTGCCGAGAATCCATACACCTTTTTTCATTTAATATTCATTTGTTTAACTCATTTGTTCAAGTACATAATGTGTCGCTTCAATTCTGTTGCGATTTAAAAACGTGTCACACCTAGCTTTCAAACAGTTACGTGGTTGATATTTATTGCCTTCAATATCCCCAGACAGATTGCTAGCGATCTTGCTCACCAAGTTCCAAATTATATTTGCTTTAAATTAGAAAAGTACGATGTATATGGTATATGACATCTGTCAAACGAAACACTGACTTAAAAAACCCTGTATACTTTTTTTTATTGAAAACAAATTCATTTTTCTTTTAGTCTTCTCCTTTCAACGAACTTGAATTACATTTCAAAACTCAAATTAGCCTATTGCAAATTTACTTTGACTTTCATTTAAATGTTACCCCCAAAGACATAATAATTGCTAAACTTTTAGGTCAATAAAATGCTCCTTAAAAAGAACGAATAACAGCCACAAAGTACAATAAAAATTAATGATCTTCACTATCATTTGCCATGCAACAAGAGCCAGAAGAAAAAGGGCCACCATTTAATTTAATGGTGGCTCTAGAAATTCGTATTTCACTTTGTGTTCTTCATTGTCCAACGTCAATAACTTCAGAAAAATATTCTCCATTTAATAAGCAAAGGAATGAGAAAGTAGGACAGAGTAAAAATATATTGATAGGAGCAAGAAGAAGGGCAGAGAAAAAGATGAAGATAATTTTTCATTAAACTGTAAATAAAAGAAGTGGTAACCTTCGAACTTCATCAGTCCACTTTTGGCCTTATTTAAGAGTGCAACAACAAAGTACAAAGAAAAAACGTACAATTTAAATAAATTGCAACATTCAAGTGTTCAAATTACATCGTTTCTGTATGCCAATGCGGTCGATAGCGACGAGCACAGGCAGTATTTAAAAGGTAGACGACGGACGAGAATGTCTTGTAAAGAACATAAAAAAATGGAAATTGTCTACAACGTCTAGAAGCATATCTTGGTAAGAAATTTTTTATGGCGTTTTCTGTCTTTTTCTAAGTTTTTCTTTTTTGTTTTTGCTAGCAGACATAAGAGAAAAAGAAAGAAACTATAAAAAAAAACTGTTGACAGTATTTAAAGAAGACAAGTAAGGAAATATTTACGAACCACTAAGAATGTGTCTAAAACTGTCAGTGTCTTTAGGGAAGACGAAAGAATATTTTAAGTACCTTTAATTTGAGAAGAAAATAAGTAGGAACGTTGACACTGTGACAGGTGAAAGACTAAATGAACTTAAATTAAATATTTCAACAAATGACTTACAAAATAATATACAACATAACATACATATATAAACATACCATATATATATATGTATAGCATCTTCCAGCAGAGACCGCCGGACTTTGACAGTTGATAACGGCCATCTTGTTGAAGCCGTATCTGTCAAATTAGTTGTCATTTATTTGGTCTATTTTGCCAAATCACTATGGGAGACCATAGAAAACGATGTGTGTTCACTAAATTGGCTCTGAATCAGTTGCCAGCTTCTCTAATTTTCAACTTCAGCGATGAGGTCCATTTCTGAATGAATGGGTATCTAAACAAATAAAATTTCGAATTTGATACGATACCAATCCATATGAGATCCAAAACAGTCCAAAGCATCCCGAAAAGTCACTGTTTGGTATGGATTTTGGGCTGGCGGCTTTATCAGTCCATATTTTTTTGAGAGCAAAAGCAGGCCATCACTGTCACTGTGTGCTAACTAGAGTTCGATTATTACCAACTTCTTTTGGTTAAATTTGGATTATCTAGACATGTGGTTTCAACAGGTAATCGTTACATGCCACATATCTCCTGTCGCATTGAATATTCTGTACCAGCGGTTTGAGGACAAGATCATTTCAAATAAAGGTAATGTAAACTAACCACCAAATTCATTCGATTTGACCTCATTAAACTTTTTCCTGTAGAGTTTTCTTAAGTTGCAGGTACAGTGAGCGTCAAAAGAAACTGTACATTAAAACAATATAGATTAATAAATTACCGTTATTTTTATTTTAAAATTGTTTTATTGCCAGTTTGTAAAATTGAAACAAACATAAAAAAATATTTCGAAATATTGTCAAATTTTTTCAGGCACTCTTTAGAATTTTATCCTTAGAGTACAGTTTCTTTTGGAGCACACTGTATATGCGAAATAGGCACAAACCACAGCTATTTTCGAAGCGAATATAACCCATTGGTCAAATTCCGCCTACTTTATAGGAGAGAGTCGTGGAAGATCGTATATTTCGGATAAACTCCATTCAGAAAAAGCGTGCTGGACATTTATGTTCCATACATAAAGGCATCAATAAGTCTCTCAAACGAATAAAAGTTTTTGATGATATTTCACACACACTTTGTTTTATTAAAATCTAAAGATCAGTAGCGTTTAATGAAAGATCCAATTAAAAATTATAACGAGCTAAGTAACTTAGACCTTGTGCACGGTGTAGTGGAGCAAAACTCACAGAATCTGTGGTGGAAAACGCATCCACCACGCTCGCACTAATACACTTCCCATCCCAGTCACATACAGTTTATCAGACTAGTGGAATTAGTAGGGAATTATTCATTATGAGCTTCTAAAACCTAGTAAAACTAGTGATTGTGATTAAAAACTGAGATGTTGACGTAATCTAATATTACATACTCCAATGTGGAGGCGAAAAGATGTAATTTTATCCGAAATTATTCGAACTGTCTGATCTTGGTAAGCAGTATCACGGAGAAAGTTTAAAGAATACCTTAGTTCCACTAAATAGGCCGATATGCCTATGAGACTCAAAGGACAAGGCAGAAAATTAGCGCTACCCGAAGGGTAATTTTCTGTAATAATTATTGTAGTCTGAAGGCTCTAATCTACTATCCTCATCCAGTCTACCGTATCATCCGCAGTTCACCTGAAATGTAATGAAAATGGGAACACTTCATTTCAAACTGCAGAGTATTTATCATGTTTAGAGATAGATAGGCTTTACGTTGAGATTGAATACTTTTATTTTAATATTTCCGTCAAACCATAGAGTGAACTAGATCTCAACCTTATTAAAAAAGTGCCGTCTTATTTGCTCTAGAGCCACCACTACTTAAAATATTTTTTTTTATTTATGTGACTAAGGATACAGAGGAGTACAGTGCCATACATCGTGAATGTTCTTTATATTGTGATGCTGCACAGACAACAAGGGCAAAAAATCCAATCATACTTGAAACAATTTTAATTGAAATAACGGCAGAACGTATTTTATTTAATTCGAATATTTTTCAATAGTTTTCCGCTTAAAAAAACAATCTCTTCAATTAAAAAAATTGTAATTTCCAATTATGTCTGTCAAGTATGTCCTTGCCTTTTAACATTGTACAAATAGGCAGAATTATTAATGTGTTCGCCATGTTCACCTATGACCCACATTTCCTAACCTGTCACACAGCATTATTACAAATGCTCTCTCTCCCTCCCTACATGTTTGATTATAAATTTCTACGACGTGCTCTTGACCAGTATAAAGAACGGCAAAAGAAATTATAAGAAAACGAAATAAACATAGAAATGAAGAGAAATACTAACAAATCAGGTAATGGAAATTATTACCAGTCAGTCAGCAGCCAGGCAGTCAGTCAGTCAGTCAATCATTCAACTGAATTCAACGCAAACAAGTGTTCAATCTCAATGAACGGCATCGAGCAACAACAAACGAATAAATGAATGAATGAATGAATGAAAAAAACACACATATACATACACAGTAGAAATAATAATGAATCATGACGACATTATTAAAGATTCGGAAATTATACTTTATTTCCGTTTGCAAAAGTGTTACAAACAGGTGTTTCCATTCGTTTAAGAATAAGAAAAGAAAATTCCACTTTAAGCACGTTTATAATGTTAACGTTATGTTTTTGCTTTTGTGCAAATATGTACGTAAGAGGGAGCTTTAAGAAAAATTTTATGAAAAAAATGATTTGTCTTTTGCTGCATTCGATGCATGAACTTCTACTCAAGCACTATAAGAACTATACCACGATATTCTGATGCTTTTATGATCCCGAAAGAAGCGGGTGTTATAGTCGGAATTAAATTAAAGCAGAAGAAGAAAATAGCAACGAAGATAGAAGAATACTCCAAATTGCTAGAAGCTAAAGTCGCAATAGGCTAATGGATAGCCAATTGGCTTATTAGTAGAGAACCCATACTACGAACCAGAGATCAGCAATGAGTATTCAGAAAGATGAGTAGATTCGAATCATACTCATAATTTCTGATACTTATACGCATTCATACTTATTTTAATATCATACTCATACTACTTATATTCAAAGTTTTAAGTACTCATCGTACTCACACTTAACAACACGTATGATGATGTCGATTTCGACTCTCCATGACTCAACATATACACGAAGCACAAAATAAGTATGCTTCGCGTACGAACACTACAATACTCACTAGAAGATTGTGTGTTTGTTTTGCTTGCTGTCTTTGGCTTTTTAAATTTTGATGAATGATTCAAATCATTCGAATCATTTATGAGTATTATAAGTATTTTTCTAAATTTATGAATCTGAATGAATAGACGTTGAATCAAACATATTTCGAATGTTATGAGTTTGATGTCAACGTTGTACTCATGCTCATTGCAACTTGTACTTATAAATCAATGTTGTACTGAGTACGAATATATCAGAGTAGTTGAATTTCAATACTGTTGACTCACACATACTCAAAATTTCATGAGTACTTATGAATAGCGAAAAAACGATTCATTGCTGATCTCTGGTACGAACCTTAGCTCAGACATCTCAAAGAAATTCCTCAAAGCTATCGTTCAAGGATGACGTTAAACTCCAGGTTTCGCCACTAAAAGATTAAAATTAACACATACAATATAGGTGGTGTGAAAAATAGGTTGTAATCCTGGCTAAAATGTTGTAATGACCAATGAAGTAAATTATAAGAATTTATTTGGCGATCAATAATAATTTAATCTTCATATGATATGGTAATTATAAAAGTTATCTTAGGTTGGTTTAGGTTAGCGGGTGGATTGCAGTTTGGTGGTCATATGGACCATAGTGTTACTCAGCGTGAGCAAGCCCGTTTGTCATGATGGGTTAGTGGTGGATTTGAAGCACCCCAAGCTTCGGAAGAAACCGGCCAGTTCACTTAGAGACACGTTCGCCACCATACCCAGATCTTCAAAGGTTTTGTCACCCAACAAACGATGACGATGGGAATTGCAGGGCCCTCGTTGTACCGATTCCTTAGCCTTTACATCATGCCAGCTGCTGCAGTAATCCTGGTGGGGCAGACCGAGCTTGTCAGCGAAATTGCCAATAGTACAGTTCTCCATTAGAATTCCTGTTACATTGGGAACCGTTGTCTTGTAAAATTTAAGTAGTGGCCTGGTTTTGCTTTTGTTCACTGTATGTATGTGTACATAATTGGCCATTACAACCTTTCAGTCAGGATTACGACCTAGTTTCTCACACCACTTATGTCGTGTATCTTAATTTTATACATGAGTGGTAGGACCTACAATTTAAAGTCGACTCCGAACGACAGATTTTTGAGAAACTATTCATGGCAATTTTATTTCCTTTCAGAGTTTTTGCCAGAAATCTGCTGAGAGGAAGTCGCCGAAGAAATACTTCTTCTATTTTGTTTTGATGTCTGGCCTGGGGCTCGCACCCTGGCTTTACGTCTAATAAACCAACATACTACCTATTAGACTACGGCGACTTCTGGACACAGCAATTTTGAAATTCGGCAACCAAGCATGTTGGACCACCCACGCTTTTTTGAATTCTATGTTTCTTTTTTCAATTTGGAAAAGTATTCCTGCAGAGGTATACATATTCCCTTTATCGTCTACTCCCTAGACATTCCCGATCCCTAACTTGTCAGTTCATCCGTCTTTTCTTTCCCCTCTATGCCACTGTGGCCCGGCACCCAGTAGTGGCGGGTGCTGTGTCGATGTGTACGATGTAGAGATTCCATGCAACTCCTGGCGCTCTTTGATAAAGTTATCCTTATCTCACCTAAGTGCCTCAATGAATACAAAACAGAGAAAACTGCGCTGTAATGTCTGAAATTTTAAGATAAAGGAATGGTAATATAAAACGTTATCATCCTAAAACTAGAGAATATAATGGAGATGATGTTGCTGTAAGAGAACTAGAATGTGAACGACAAATTCATTACAGGAGTTAGCGAAGCTCTACGATTTGCAAAAGAAATCTGCAACTCCATTCCGATAATACAGCCTGTGTAATATAGGGCGATTTGTGAAAAAAGAGTCAGAAGTGTGATTAGCCCGTCAAAATTGTGATTGTAAGAGCTCTATTGTATCCGGAAGTACTTCCGTAGAAAAAACTTTCATAAAGTAATACTGAATGGTAGTTCAGAGGAGTGTGGTGTTGACATTAAAGATGGCTTTAGTCAGTACGAGTACTACAAACCCAATAACACCTGCCATCCATGTAGGGATTTTTCTCATTTAAAGGAAAAACAAACCACAATGGATCCAACTTCTGATTTCAGTCCTAAGGATACTCTATTCGCTATCTTAAGGAACTACACTTCAATGAAATCGCATTCCTATAAAATTTGTTAAGATATCCCGTGATTAACCTTTAAAATCTGTAGCAAAATTTGTCTAGGCGTGGTTGAGGTGCATAGTATCATAAAGTAGGACTTGAATACTATTTTTCTCATACTCATTTTTATCTTCATTCAATTCGAGTTTACTTCTTTGTCGCTTTAAATTTGTATATAACTTTAAAGATATTTGTGCTTTGCACTTACATAGTCCAGGAAGCAAAATCAAATCAAAGAAAGCATTGTAATGCCAGTATTACATGAACACTGACACAAATTCTATGCGAATTTAAAAGAAAGTTGAAAGTTTTATAACAATTTCAACAGAATACATTTAAAACAAAATCTCTACCAATCAAACAAATAAAGATTAAAAATTTCTTTTCAAGTTTTTCTTTGCTTAAGTGCCAACTTTTTTCTTTCAGTGTATCATTTTGCACTTTATTTTAACAACATCTACCTGTCTTTTTGCGTGGAGTTAAACTGATATTAAAATTTCATTTCTTTTTTTTCTTACTTTTTCTGTCTTTTTTCTGATGTTTTTCTCTGTGGTTCTACCTGTGCTGTATGTGAATGAATGGAATTGCATGATGATGCTGATGATGATGATGATGATGGTGTCATCTTCAAAAACGGTATATGAAATTATGCAGCGTAATAACAAATTATTTTGTTGTATCATTGGCCATGGCAGACATGTTGGTTGCATTATGTGCCATGACATTTAATGCGTCAGTGGAACTGTCCGGTGGCAAATGGATGTTCGGACCGTTCATGTGTAATGTTTACAATAGTCTCGATGTTTATTTTTCCACAGCGAGCATATTACATTTATGCTGTATCTCAGTGGACAGGTAAGTTACAAAAACAAAACATTTAATATTACATGTACAGTAGAGTATGAATAAAATGAATAACTGCAAAGAAGTTACAATAAAAAATAACTGTAATTGTAATATTTTTATCCGGAACGAACTTCACTGTCATTACCATGAATTACAAAAATATTAAAATTCTCATTAAAATGAAATAAGGTTAACAATTTATACAGTGGAATCAATAATTTAAGTCTACTTTAAGTTAATTTATTATATTGAAATGTATCTCTTTAATAATTCGAATAGATTGAAACAGTCTTTATACAGGGTGGGTGATTTAAAAGTTTAAATTTAAAATTGCCATAAAACAAAATGCTCTCAAATGCTCAATTGTATCTGGTTTGTAGGCGCCCCACAGAAAATAAAATCGCAGCTTCTTGGCGGCTAATTATCATCATCATTTCAGCTAATTAAACGCCTATCAAACGTTTGATATAATAAATCGATTATGGCATGAGATGTGTGGCAAATTGCACCATCCTGTTGTACAAAAAAATCGATTATCATGGTGCGATAGGTGTCTCCATTGACCGTAATGGTTGCGTCTTCCTCATTTTCAAAGAAATATAGAACAATAATGCCTTCGCTCCACAAGCCGCACCAAACAGTCACTTGTAATGGGTGCATTGGTTTCTATAAGACCTCATGTGGGTTTTCTGATCGCCAAATACGGCGATTTTGCTTATTAACGTACCCAATTAGATGAAAATGAACTTCATTTGGTGATTTCTTTTGGCAAAATCGACATCATCGTACAGTTGGCCCAAAAATTACAATGTATTACGATTCATTAGTGGAGATAATATACTGAATTTTGTGACAGAATAGAATGACATAAGTATTGCCAGATTCGAAATAACCGATGTTTCAAATTTAAACCGATAGATGACCCACCCTATACTTCAAACCACTTTATTATATTGAAATGAATCTCTTTAATAAGAAGAATAAATCAAGGGAGTCTAAAGTGTATTATTGAGGTCGCCATAGTTTAATAGGAAAAATTTTAACTTGTTGGATGAGAACTCTTAGTTCAAATCTCAGCTCTCAGACATCTAGAACAAAATAGAATATAAAAAAAATTTCTTTTTGCGACTCCCACTCAGTAGTCTGTGGCAAAACTCGAAAAGTTAATGAAATTGCCATGAAAAGTTTTTCTTTCATGCCATTGATTGATAAAAATTAACACCCACTATTTGGATGGTGTGAGAAGCTAGGTTGTTATCCTGACTAAAGAGTTCTAAAGGGGTATTGAGTAAGTTAATAAGTATTATTTCTATTCAAAACGTGTGTTTAATTTCAATTTGAAAAAGAAAAACCTTCGAATCAACTCTCCATTAAACTTATTTAATATTGATTTTTAAACACTTTCATCAACAATACCATTCTCTTCTTAGAAAATAGAGTAATTATCATTAAATTTAACAACACAATATACACAGCACAGGGTATTTAAACCCCTTTAAACTACCATTAATGAGAAGATATCGAAACATTTTAACTACAATTGAGAGATGTGAAAAATCTTTACGCTTCAAATGCCAATAACAACATTAAATGAAATGAATTCATTTATTCGATGTTTTTCAACTTAAATAAGAGATTTTATTCGTTATTGTTAAAAAACTTTTAACTTTTTTTATCAACAAACAATTCCTTACTGCCTCTATTATAATGGCGGTACATAGTAGATTTGCAACATTTATGTGAAAGCCTTTTATGTGTTACGGTTTTCCATGTTTAAAACAGTTTAAAGGATCCATATTTTTCTTAGAATCCCTCCTTTTTTATTTTGGTGAACATTTACTGTCGTTTGCAAAGGATTATTATTATTTCACTATTCGTTCGTATTTATTTACAGTGCAAAATTTGTAGTTTTTCTTTGGAAGACTCTTGTTTATATCAAAGACATTAAGCGGAACTGTCTTTTACAAAACCCTGTAGTCCCTTTTTGGAAAGGTTTAAAGGCAATAACCATAAGATTTAAGACAGATGAAAATGTCAAAAAAAGGAAAAAGTCGTAATGCCCAACTGCTTACTAACTATGACGAGGAAATGATGATATTTTGTATGATTTTTAAATGCCATAAAAAAGCTTTGGGAAAAATCTCCACTAAAATTCAATTAAATGCCATTCGTTAGCCATTTATTAAGATTTAAAGTTCAAATTTAAATCGAGGCAAGATTTTTTTCAAATTTTTTTTTCACTATATATGTATTTTGTATTTTTTCTGGCTCATTAGGTCACTGATGGCGGGACGAAGGATAATCTAATTGCCATTGAACGTTGTCTAAAAACAACGAACTAAATTGCATTCTATGAGTGATAATAAATATCCAGATTTAAATGTCATTATTTTATTAAAGAATAAAACCTAAAAGATCCTGAATACGCCATAGACCATCTTCTTCAAATAATCATTTTTGAGCTATCGACTGCGCAATAAGTAAGTGAGTAGAATAGAGGTGAATATTGTGATGCCACTGTCCTTCAGTTCCCCTGAACACTGAAAACATTCGCATTTTCTGCTAAAGCGTTTTATACTCAGTGATATTAGATGGATATACTTTATTACGGCTTACGTCAAAATGTAGATTATATAGAACCCCACGACCACTTGGATTATTAACCCATTCGCTGCCAAGCCTAAATTCTATGAAGTCATTCCCATTGCCAAATATGTATTGGACTTTCTTACAAATCCTATCATGAAGATAAGGTATCATAAATGATTTAGTTGCTATGAAATTTTGTTATAAATATACGATGAAGTTGATTTTTGCGTGAAAAATCATTCTCTATAAGAAATAAAGTATTATTTTTGTAAAAATTTTATTTGTAGTATTTTTCAAGTTACTTACATATTTATATTACGTTTGTGGCAAAAAAATTTTGCTAATTCGAAAGCCGGCATGTTATAATATATTTAAAGTAGGACGAGTATACTCGTCTTGGCTGTGGGATACACTGTCAAAGACGAGTATACTCGTCCTTGACAGCGAATGGGTTAACTCACACAGATCTTACCTGATCACGGGTGTTTCCTATGAAACTTGCATTGATTTAATTTGGCAGATAGTTTTACGTTTCGGTTTCATTTCAGGACTTATAAATAGAGGAAGAGGATGCCTGATTAAACAACTTTCGACTTTAAATGTAACCGTAGTCTGGTAGGTAGTGTATTGGCTTATTAGACTTGAGTTTGTAGTTCAAAGACTAGCTCATGCATCTCAAACAAAACGAATTTTAAATCTTAGGGGGTTTCCTCTCATCAGCCCTGGTGAGAGTAAATAAAATTTGTCGTTCAGAGTCGTCGACTTTAAACTGTAGGTACCGCCACTCATGGATAAAATTAACACACACACACATAGCTGCCAGATTTGACGATTTATAGTCATTTTGACGATTTTGAGCACCAAAAATAGCATATTGACGATTTGACGATTTATGCCCTTATTTTGACGATATTTAAAAATTAAAAATTTCCATTATGTTCTTTACTTTGGTACATTAAAAGCCACTTTAAGCTTTGCATTTACTTTGCAATTGTTGCTAATCAAATTTTCCATCAACACATTCAGCAGGTATTTGAATCTTTCTTTGTTCACCCAGTAATATTCCTGGAATCTAGAATATAGCCTAGAATTGCATAGAATCGAAAAATCATGTCGCTTAATTCCAAATTTAAGAGGTATACTTTCTTTTTAATTGAATTTGAACTATATTACTCATACGCGTCATATTACATGTACTGGAATAGTTACCCTGAAAAGTATGCAATAAAAAAACTTCGATTTTGTCATGTATGAAACTAATGGAATTAAATATAACTCATACGTCACATATGTTCTCTGCATTATGAATTTTGCAATTATGAATTTTACACACATATTAAATATGAGCATAATGTGAGTAAATATAAATTTTGATAAATTTATTGTTTCGCTGTGAACTACAACTGCTCCGGTTGGAAATCGATTTTTATTTCATTTATATGGCTGCCGCGGTTGGCCTCACAATCATAGCTCCCAGATTTATGGCCTTATTTTGACGATTATTAAATATTAAAAATTTACATCATATTCTCTACCTTAGTACATTAAAAGCCACTTTAAGCTTTGTATTTACTTTGCAATTGTTACTATTGGAAATGTATGTTATTTAGTAAAAACAAGGAGTAAAGTATTGTATTTTTAAGTTACTTTCGAATAACTGTGATGATTTTTCTGTATTTTATTACTTTTTAACCGCTTAAAAGCTGAAAAATCACAACTCCTGAATAACCTAATAAAATAATAATAAATTATGGACACTAGGCTTGTATATTTTTATACCATAAGTAACAGGATAGACCTCTGCAGGATAGTCGGACTAAAAAAATTTATTTTTACTGTAATGCAGTGTGCGATCCACTGGCCAGTCGATCACATACGGATGTTCTGGCCAAAAAAGGCGAGCGTTATGTAGGAATACATGATTTCCGGGAAAAAGTCACCTTATGCAACGATGCTCCAATGATTAAAAGGTGTTGGATACACTACCGTCATTAACGAGATACTATGGCCTCTCCTGTACACGGTCGAGAAAACGCAAAATAGACGTTGAGGCACCAACCCATACATGAGAGGTGTATTCCATTCTCTGTCAGTTATAAACGGTGTAAATAGTAAGATCAGATGATAAGAACTTAAAAAGGAACTGAAAAATATGTCAGCATTACACTGTGTTTGTACTTAAAGTGAATACCACAATTATAATTAGTATAATGGTCTACACATGGGGAATACCCATGTTATTATTAGTATCAGCTTATGTATCAAATTGAAATAAAATTAATTTTAGACCATTATACTAATTATAATAGTGGTATTCACTTTAAGTACAAACACACTGATTTTTCATGCTTCTGATACCCTAATACCTTCACCGCCCATAGATATAGATGATGTAATATTATTTCTGCGCTTATGTGTCAATAAACAACGCTGAGATAGATTGTTTAAACCTTAAACAATTTTTTCCTGAAAAAAAAATATTAAATGAAGATGAAGACGCTAGCTTTTAATTTCCACTAAATTCTCTGTTAAATTTTTTTGATACATATATATATTGACTTTATATGTTTTACTACAATAGAAATAATTCTGGTTTTTAAAAATTTTTAATTTATTTATTTATTTTTCCCTGACGATTTTTTGACGATTTTAATAAACGTCTTTGACGATTTTGACGTTTTTTTTTCTCAAATATTTGACGATTTGGTGCCCCATTTATCTGGCAGCTATGCACACACATGAGAAATGCTAGATCGCAAAACTTGCTGAAGATTTTTAATGACCAATTCAGTCAGTATTAAGCAAATGGGATTGTTTTATATGTACAAAATACTCGAGTGAACTTGAAACAGCGAACAAATAACTTTTGATTAAGACATATTAACAGAAGAATGTTGTGCGTTAGAGAACATTTTAGATGCTAATCTAATTGTCAATACAATGTAATTGTCAAGAAGTGCTAATCACGGGACAAGTGCAATGTCTGGCAACTGTTTGTCAGACAAGTTATGGGCAATTACGCCAATTACAGCTCGTTAGGCATACTTTGCAAGAGGACAATTAATATACAGTGGCAACAGAAATATAATGAAATTGACGTTTTAAGCATAGGGCTCTAGACAGCTTCCTAATTTAATATTTTATCGTTCATATTGAGAGGATTGCACTGCCGGGCACTGCAATAATTTTAACGGATGAAAGTTCCACACTAACAACTGCTTTACATCTTGTTCAAAAAAAGATACGGTATTCATAGGCATTACTTTTTAATTAATTTCTGCTTCTAAACCTAAATAATTCTTTAATTCTTGGACAAAAAATAACATTTTCTAGTCTTTTTTTCCATAATTAACTTAATCAGTTGCCGTATTTTATCGTGTTGGATTTTTTTCCCAATATTTCCTTGAACAGACCAAAGGCGATAATAAATTCATTTGCCAACTTATTCCATTAATAACTTGTGTTATTGGTCTCTAGCTTATCCATTACAAAAAACAAATAAATAAATATGTATGTAAATACGATAATTTATCAATTATTAAATAAATCTCATAAGAATTTCATGCCATTACCCGCTCTACCTCTAGTTCTGCCCAAAAGGGCCTACACATTAACAAGGAATAAAAAAACGGGAGAACCAAATAAAAAAGGGAAATTTTGGGGTTTTTTCTTTAATAAATAAACCTGTTTGGCAAACAAATACGAAAATAATGATTAATGGCTGGTCTGTGTAATATTTATTGTTATTATTACTCGTACCATACAAAAGAAAATCCTCTTTAAACTTTTTTGTTCTTTAAGAAATATACCATCACCACCTCCACCTGACCACCGCCACATCAAATTCAAAACATTCATTAATTCTGTCATTAACAAAGAAAGTGATGAGTATATGTAGAATGGACGAAAGAAAGAGAAAAGAAATGAAACAAGGTAATCACAATAGGTATTACGGTAAAATTTAAAATAATGTGGCCAATGGCATGATTAATGATTCCCAAAGGAGAGAGCCAAACCACACCAAAACAATTTGGAGTTAAAAAAGTATACAAAAACAAACGTTAAATAATAAAAGTTTTACAAAAAAAAAAAACGAAACGAAAAAAGAAAATAAAAGTGGAGAGAGTGAAAGAAAGTGAAAATAAGTAGAATATTAACTATTAATTGTGTGTAAATGGCATTCACTGGAATTAACGTTAATGGTTTTTGCTTAAGACTTACACTTTTACAATCTGTTATCCATTTGGAAAGCACAGTGGAACCGAATGCAATTAATCTAATGAATTTGTAAAGTTTTCTTAATACTTTTTGGCAACAAAAGTGTAGCAATGAACCATAAGTTCACTGAAAATTCATATTTGAATTTCTTTTTCAAATGTAAATTCGACACATATTTTAAATAAAAAAGATTTTATCATGTTTATTCTAACATGTATTACTGTAGGTAATAGGTTCAAGTCCCAGGTGAGACATCTTCAACAAAACGAATTATGAAAAACAATTTCTTCTGCGTTTTTCTCTCAGCAGATTTGTGGCAAAAACTCTGAGGGTAAATAAAATTTCCATGAAAAAGTTTCTCAAAAATCTGTCGCTTGGAGTCGACTTTAAACTATAGGCCCCGTCATAGGTGGTGTGGGAAGCTAGGTCGTAATACTAACTGAAGTTTTGTAATGAATTACGTATATATGTATGTACATATGTGTATTATAATGTATGATCTACAATACATGAGATTTGTTGAAATTTTCGATAATATTGTTCTAATAAGAAACATCTTCGCAATTTTGTCTTTCAAAGCTACAAGTTTATTACGCCATCGTATTAGCTCATCGTCTGCTCAGTTTATGTCAAAATTTAAGTTTTGCTGATCTGTTTGACAAGAAAACCATCAAGCGTCGATTGACAAACATCTGCATTGTCTTGAAAGCATTTCTTTCAATAAAATTTGTCTTATGTTCGATCTAAATCCACTTTCTTTACCGTATTTCGATCTGTATCCAAAGTTAAGTATTTAAAGCGTTGGAGAAGTATAGGCTTTGTCTTTCAAAACAAGACAACTGTAGAAAAATGTCATGCAGTGTCTTTCGTTCTTCGTAAAGGAAACTTTGAAACAATAATTTCTGGTTCGGACATCTGTTCTATCGCAACTACATAATACGTACATAATTGGTCATTACAACCCTTCAGACAGGATTACGACCTAGCTTCTTACACCACTTATGTTGTGTGTGTTAATTTTATGCATGAGTGGTGGGACCTACAATTTAAAGTCGACTCCGAACGACAGATTTTTGAGAAACTTTTCATGGCAATTTTATTTTATTTACAGTTCAAGTTTTTGTCAGAAATCTACTGAGAATAAGTCGTCGCAGAAACATTTTTTTATTTCGTTTTGTTGGAGATGTCTGACCTGGGATTTGACCCGTATCCTAGACGTGAAGCCTACCAGACAATGGCGACTTCGCGATTATTAACAAGAATTTGTGCTTTTTGCCTTTCATGCGTATAGGAAGGACTGTCCAAAAGCATTACCCCCTTCATTTATTATTCTTTTTGATTTGCTTCAGGTTCAGTAATAAAATTTATTCAGATACTACAATAATTGCTGATCCAAATGGGAAAACAACATCCTCTGTAAAACTATTCGAAATGGTGTGTTCATTCCACTGCCGAATACTGTACTGAATAGGTTCAGCATCGTCTTGATGAAACTAGATATCGAACAAGTCAAATTCTTTCAATTTTAATAGTTCTTGAAAAGTACAATCAAATAATGTCAAGAGTCTACAAACAGAAACAAATACATAGATCACCTCTATGAGTGGTTTGGCAGCTCTTGAACTGCGTTTGAGTGTCCTCCACACAAAATTCGGCAATTATACTTGTTTCGCATACCCATTGAGCTACAAATCTGGCATTCGGAGTCGACTGTTAACTGTAGATCCCGCCACTAATGTATAAATTTAACACACAACATAAGTGGTGTGACAAACTAGGTTGTAATACTGACTGAAAAGGTGTAGGCACCTGATAGACGTTTATGGCAAATTTGTTCTCTTTTAATTATAAAATAAATGTATTCCACTGTAATACCAATTAAAAAAATTCTACAAACTCTTCAGCCATTATCTACGGGATGGTCAATTAAAAACTTGTACTTGCACACGTTCATTTAAAACAAACAATAAAATAAAATACAAAAACAACAAATAAAAGGTAATCAAGACAAAAAAGGTACACAGAAAAAGGTAAAAAAATACAGGAAACAGCTGCTAAAACAATTTAAATATTAAAATAAACATTTTGTTAATTAAACAACACCTTATCCGGAGCTTAACATTTTGATTATTTTCATTGTATTACAGGTATTACGCTATAGTACGTCCCCTAGAATATCCCTTAAATATGACACATAAAACGGTATGTTTTATGTTGGCTAACGTATGGATACTGCCGGCCCTTATCTCATTTACGCCCATATTCTTGGGTTGGTATACAACTGCCGAACATTTAAAGGAAATCAGTTTGCATCCCGATCAGTGTTCTTTTGTGGTGAATAAAGCCTATGCGTTGATCTCAAGTTCCGTTAGTTTCTGGATACCAGGCATTGTCATGCTGGTCATGTATTGGCGAATATATAAGTGAGTTCTGCCCTTGAATGATAGTAGTAAAGTTAATAAAATTAATTTGCATGTGTGTGTTTGCATTGCAGAGAAGCGGTTAGACAGCGTAAGGCCTTGAGCCGTACCAGTTCAAATATTTTATTAAACAGTGTACATATGGGCCATACCCAACAGCCAACAAACCTAAATTATTTGCATCCCAGTGACTGTGAATTAATACTAACGAGAGAAGAGACTCACAGTGCTATTAGCAATCTGGAGGTGAGTATTAAGGGGATAGAATTTTAAGCCAAAATTTTCAATTTCTAAAGTCATGCAAGAAATCCATTATAGCTCAACCATATTCAATTATTCAATTATTCTTTTTATTTAACACGCTTTTACTTCTCCTCTTTAGGATATTTTACCGCCAACAGACGATGATGACAAAGATGAGTGTGATGAATTGCGTGTTCCTTCGCCACCGCCCCGTAGACTGAGTCGCAGTAGCATAGATTTACGTGACCTCGAACAGGAACGCTATGAAAAGGTTACCCATACCGATAGTGCGCCCTCAATGATAGCCTTACATTATGCCACACAACAACAGTTGCAAGTGCCCTGCAACAAAGATGTATTGGCGTTTAATCAACAGCAGCAGCAGCAACAAATGTGGCAGGATACCTTAAATGATTTGCAGCAACCCATCGAGATAACAATACCGGTGGGAAAACAACAAAAACTGCAACCACAGCATACCTCTTCAACAAGTAGCAATTCAACACCACCTTCACAGAAAACTAAAAAGGGTGGCAAGCAACAACAGCATCAGCAAGAACATATTAAAACAGGTTGTGATTCCGAACAATACCAAATATTTGGTGGCCATACCAGTGATGATAGTGAAACCAACGATTACTACGACAGCATTAATATCATGAAACAGGCACCGGCCACTTGTTTACCCATTGCAGAGGACAACAAAGAGCTTAAACGTCTGATAGAAGACAATTATTTATATTTTAAGAAACAAACCCAAGCTTTGGACATGGACAATGCAGAGCTAATGTTTAGCAAAGATCAAGTGGGTACACGTTATCCGGCTTTAAGTGAGACTGATTTTATACGCATGAAAAATGGTGAAAATCGTATACGCAGTTCTAAGGAAAGCCATAAGAAATCTTTTGCATTAAGTGACTCGGAATTCTTCAAGAGCTTCAGTGAAAACAAAGGCAAGAAAAAACAACTGCAGGCTTTGAAAGAGGGCTCCATTACCAATACCACCACCAACACCTCTCCAGCAAATACCAAAGAAGAGAGCAGCAAAGGTTTTAATTTAAAATCGCTTTTGGCTAAAACCAAACGTTCTAGTACAGAGTGTTTCTCATTGGAAAAGAAACGACATCAGGCCAACTCCGAAGAAATACGTTCAAGTCGAGCCCAGTTGTTTAAACGTTCACGCAATCGTAAGCTGTCGCACAGCTATAATGGCGGCTTAAAGGATAAATACAAAAGAGAAATGCACTCACGCCAGCACAGTGACACCGATTCAGATGTTTATCTACCCAGACTGTTCAGTGAGAGTCAAGACTCTTCTAGTCGCTATAATACCCCGGATATTTTACTGGACATTAATGTTTTAAATGAACAAACGGAGGATTACAGAAGAGAAGAGGAAGAGGAGCATATGATGGCTTTGAGATCAGAACAACACCGGAATACTTATATACAATTAATAGATTTAGGCGCCAATACAATACAAGAAGTAGGTCCAGATGATTTATCATTTCTTAAGGACATCACACAAGAGTCAGCATTACCTACAGCAACACCTCCGCCATCTTTGTCACCCACTTCGTTAATAGACTCTTCAGTGCCCGAGCAGTTAAGAACGGAAACCTTGAATTCCATTAATGAGAAATCAAATGTTTCCATAAAATCCAGTTCCGAATTGGCAGAACTTTTTCGTTCCTTAAGCTTTCCCTCCACCGAACAATCATTTCAATCGATTGAACCTCAGCCGGATCCAAGTAATATCCTCAAGGCAAAGGAAGCATTTAAAATCATGAAAAAAGAATCGATAAAGCAGCGCATGAGTACCTTAAGTGATCAGGTGTTGGTCAATAAAAATAGTTCGAATTTCTTAATGTCACCACCCATGACACCAAATTTCAATTCAGTCATACAACTGCCCATTAGCAAGTCTCCCAATTTGATTTTAAGTGGCCATGGCAGTGCAGTTCCTGGTACGCCTAGCAATAGCATCAATGTATACTTTTTATCACCGCCACCCACAGCGCCAGCCACCATTTATGCGGGCAACTCACCTAGTAATCAGTTCTTTGTTAGTGATACTTCCACCGTATCTATGGATGTCTTTGCTACATTAACTGTGCCCCAACAACAGCAACAACAACAGCAAACACAAACCTCAGGTTTAGCGGGGACACAAAATTCACCACAACCTGCTTCCGAGACAACCTGCATGAAGACTACCTCACAGCAAACGAACCTTTCACCGAAACCGGAAATTATTTTAGACTCTACACTGTCACCCACCTCAATGCGTAGCGGCTATGGTGGTGATGGCATAGAGGGCAGTGGTGCCTCCCTGACTGCCGAAGAAAAAGACTTGACATCGCCACTCTTTAAACGTCACAACAATGGGGATGGCAATATGAAGACAAACAGTGGCAAACGTAGTTCCCTATTAACGGGCTATGAAGGCATACAAACGGTGCGTAAACGTCAGGCTTCAGTAGTGACGTATGATGTCAATGTCATTAATTTCTCTCAAGATAATAGTGACAGTCGCAGCTACATACCCATGGGCCGTGTATCGACCAGTTCAGCCAGTAAGTAAATGAATGTTCAATAATGTCTGTGTAAACAACATAAACACGTACACTCACCCAATCACCTATTTGCTAGTCAAAGTAATTGATGACCTTACATACCTACATACATACAACTACTACTACTACTACTTGTATATACTACTAACCTATACATTCACTTTAAAATTGTTATTTTTATTTTTGTTTTGTTTTTATTATTATTTTGTTAATAAGGTCGTTTGTTCACCTCCTATCAACCTTTTACTCCCATCCCAACTATAAAATAAAAGCCATAAATAATCCTAAAACCTCTTCCTCATCCAAGCAACATTTGGAAGCTTGTTAATTCTATGTCATTTTGTTTTTTTTTCATAGGGCATTTGGAAAAAAAATTATTTTAAAATAGGAGAACAAATTATGGTCGGTCAGTGCTGATTTTTTGATACCCTACACTCATAGATGAACTGTTCCATTTCGCAAACAAGATTTTAGAACACACTTTAAAGTATTGGTATCGGTCGTGTAAAAAAGTTTTCTTTAATTTATTACCGGCAATTAAAGAGCCCATTAAATTTTAGTTCATCAATTCCTTACTTTGTTTGGACCTTAATAGCAGAGGTTTTACTAAAACTTAATCAAGCGTTTGTAAAATCAAATTGTCAATGGCAATTGTTCATGTAAGGACTTAGTCCAAATATACCCCATCATAAAAAGAATCAAATGTGAAATATCTTAATCTAATAGCCGAAGAGCAATATACATAATCTAGATTTTAAGGCGCCTTCAACGAACAGTCGTTTTTCAAAAGGTCTGAGAATAATCTTCTCATATCTGTCAATCGATTTAAACGTGAAATTGATGTCATCGTAGTCTAGTAGGTATTGTGTTACATCTGAGGCTGTGGTTCAAACCTCAGTACAGACATCTGCAACAAAACGAAAATGAAATATTTCTTCGGCGACTTCCTGTCAGCATATTTCTTTCAAAAACTCTGAGAGTAAATAATTTTGCCATGAAAAAGTTTATCTAAGATCTGTTGTTCGAAATCGACGCTTATGGATAAAAATTAACATACACAACATAAGTGATCTGAGAAGCTAGGTCGTAATCCTTTGTGAAGGGTTGTAAGGACCAATTATGTATTGTAGGTAACGCCACTCTTAGTTAAAACTAAGACACTCAACATGTGTCGTGATAATGACTAAAGTAATGCATGTTTATTGTTTATAAGTGCGGTTTCAATAACGGCTGGTCTTAACAAATTCACACATACCTACATAAGTAGTGCCATTACAACTCTTCAATCAGCATTATGACCTAGCTTCTCACACCACTTGTGTTAATTTTATTTGACCGTTTATATACTGTATACTACAGTTTAAAGTCGATAGATTTTTCAGAAACTTTTTCACTGCAGTTTTATTTACTTTCAGACTTTTTAGCGCAAACCTGCTGAGAGGAAGTCGCCGAAGAAATATATTTTTCCATATTTCGTTTTTTTGTTAGAAATGTCTGTGCCAGGGGTTGACCTCTGACCTCACGCCTAATACGCCAACACACTACCTACTAGACTACGGCGACTACAAACACACAAATTTAATACACATATATTGCAAACTGATTTTAAAAAGTCCCCTTTTCAATACTTCTAAATGACAATTGCGATCCGAAATGTATGTATGTACCAATGGACCGAAATAATTATTTAAAAGAAATTTCAATTCAGCCCCATCCGTTGCTTCTTGAATCATTTACTAGTCAGTTACGTGGGGTCTGGATCCAAATAAGAATGGATATTAAGCAGATTTATTACAAAGATTTGTACAGTAGCAGTTTCTATCTAAGCACTAGAAACTGCTACTAGCAAAGACACAAATTACGAAAGCTCTTAATTTCAGCTATCGATTAAAATCGATGGTCTGTGCTAATTTCTATACGATTCGTATCACTTTGAGAAGAAAGATTATCATGGTCTCTCAGATTTCAACTTTCGATCTGTATAGGTCTGTAATTGATTCATATTGGTTTGAGACATACTCTGAGGCTGAAGATCATTTTAGATCGCCTAATTTTAGATTGTTTGTATCCTTTAAAGCGTATGGACCGATCGTTTCAAGCTGCTCTTTAAGACGTACCCTGCTTTAAACGAATAAATCGTTATCGAAAAAAGAAAGAGAGAGAGAGAGAGAAAGAGAAGCTAGGAAAACTGTATGCAATATTGTGAATAGAATTTTTATCTGACAGTATTGAGGTGTGGCCGTATATTTTAATGGCAAGCTTTGGACATATAAGTTTGCTTATTTACGCCATATTTTAATGGAAATCTATAAATTCGCTACAGATATAGTGATTTGTCAATTGAGCACACGATCGGTCTTAAACAAATCGAGTACTTTGATAGAAGAGCTTCACTTTGGATAAAATTTTTGTTACATGTGGAATTTGGTCCAAATACAAAACAACTCGAATCAAACTCGTTAGCACGTAATTCACAAAAAATTTCAAAAAATTCCCTTTTATCGGGAACACCGAAATAAAACTTTAATTATAGTCCACGTCAGGTCTAAAAAACTCCTGATTAATTTAATCTGATATTCGCAGCTCTTCTTACAAAGTTATTTGTTCGAAAAGTACTCCAATTTTTTGTGAAACTCAATAGACTTCGTCTTAATGAAAATACCATATTTTGATTAAAAGATTTACCTTAAAGAACCAATCTGATGAGGCTTCATTCAATTTAAAAGCCAAATTAATGGCCAATGTAGGGTTTAAACAACAAAAAATCATATTTGACCCACTCACAATTAAAGGAACAAAAACAAAACATACGAAGTAATCTTTTGAGAGGATTTAACTGAAGTTAAAATCCTTAAAAGTATGCTACATTTTGTTATCCTTTTTTTCTACCTCTCTTGTGCTACGTAGGAACTGAGCCAACTATGATTACATTTTATATGTACTTGTCCTCTCTCTCTCTATATATACTCTATATACTGGTAGCAAGTAGTTCAATACGTATAAATCCTATTACATTTAACTCCAATCCATTTTGCTTGTGACGGAAAAGGTCATCGTGGTGTACATTGATTGTGTTGCTCTTATTGGTCGTGTTCATGTTATCTGGATTTTATGTCACGTATTATTTGTGATGTTTCTATGTTTCTAATATTGTTTTTGTTGTTGTTTTATTTTCTGTTTTTATGTGTTCCTTGATGTATACGTGTTTGTATGTGGAACGCCAGAAAAAAAATTGTTCAAACATGGTTTTATTTTTTTCCTGTATTCTGTGATATTTTATGGCTTTTAAAAACCAAAATAAAAAAATAAATTTAAAATGGCAGTAAGTCATTGCCACCAGACACTATGCTGTATAATGCTAAAACAATATATTAAGTGCAATATTTTGTTTGAACTTAAAAATGTTAATAATTCTCATTGAGTTTATATCCAAACATAAACAACAAAATGTTGTATTTTCCCCAAGTTATTGTTAATAGTCCGGCATGTGTTGAAATTTTCAAAAGAAACTGTTGTCAAAGAGTTAAAGGTTAGCGTTCTCCCAATAAGAGCAAAAGGAGGCTACAAAACCATTACATATTTAATAGGTAAACTCCCTTTTAAAAGTCTGTATACGTTCAACTCACTTTATTGGTCATATGTGAGCCTTGAAGTCCACTTTTTAAATTTAAGAGAATGCTTCCATTTACGCCTCTGTATTTAGTAATCCATTAGGCCTCAATCCAGTCCATTTAACAGGAAAGGCTATGATGACGATTAAGTTGTAAAAATTTTATTAAAACAACTCTACATGTATCAACAATATCGGGAGTAGTTGTCCTGTCTGCTAATATGAAAGTCTAACCCCTTAAGAAAAGGAAACATTAAACCCGCTTTAAATCTATTATAAGGGTAGTGATGAGCATGGCAGCAGCAGCTCTTAGATCGTCATCATATAAGGCATTATTTTTCATCCTTAACAAGCTACTACCAGACATATTAGCGAAGCAAGTGACAGCGGGCACGACAATGAGACTGAACGCCACAGTAATTTAAACCTATTGAAGTATCGGCCTGAGCTCGCATTCTTTTTTATGTTGATGGTTAACAGTTCGCAGAGACGAATCCAGATCTTTGCTTGCATTGTTCAGGTGCTATTCAACCTAAAATAATGGCCATAAAGATTGCCGCTGAGAAAATTCGGTATCAGAGTATTTCGAATGGAAATATCGCCAGAGAGCTGGTGCACCACAACTAAGATTATACAAGAAAGTCGGGTGCCTGTGAAAGAAATACCGAAACAATCGATTGTTACGCTTATATGAGTTCCTGAATACTAGGACATTGTAAGAGTAACAATAAAGCCGGCGCAAAGGGTGATGCAATTTCTGAAGTCGCCGCAGTCTAGTAGGTAGTGTGTTGGCTTATTAGACGTAAAGCCAGGGTTCGAGCCCCAGGCCAGACATCAAGACAAAATACAAAAAGTATTTCTTCTGCGACTTCCTCTCAGCAGATTTCTGGCAAAAAAAACTCTGAGAGTACATAAAATTTCCATGAAAAAGGTTCTCAAAAATTTGTCGTTCGGAATCGACTTTAAACTGTAGGTCCCACCACTCATGTATAAAAAATTAACACACCCAACATGGGTGGCGTGAGAAACTAGGACGTTGTGCAATGGGTCAATTCGACCTCCAGGTACTGTACTTGTCTTAATTGACAAGTACACGACCTCTAACCTAAAGGGTGATGCAATAAAAAATTATATTGAATTCAGATGTGAGGTATTCCTTTACAAAGCTACATATGATTTCACACTCATTTATAAAAGAAAAATGGGATAATGAAACCACTTGTAAAGAGAAACGACAGATCTGGCCAGATATGGATAAAAAACTTGCACTAAATCTAATCAGGTACCATTTCAGAAAACTGAAAGAAGTGATAACTAGCATTTGATGCCTAGAATCATACTCCCGGAATCTAGAAATACTCCACAATGACTTCTGCAAATCCTTTAATGACCAGGAAAAAGAGTAGACAACGGAAAATGTTCTTCATCATTGTGTAATGAATTCTTAGGCACCCTTAAGAGGGTTTGGATTAAATCTACACCCGTATTAAGTATTGTTTTTATTACTTTCTGTTTAATAGCAATGAATTTTAAGCAGACAACAAAAGACCAAATTTTGCAACCATTTGACAAGAAAGTCAAAAAATAAATAAAAAAAAGTCCTGACTTTATTGTCTTTCTTTTAAAACGTTAAAGACGTCGAAGATTGCCTACTCCTGAGCATAGTTTTCATCCGCCCAATGGGTTTACATCAGGTACAGTAATCTTTAATTTAAAGTTCATCCACATTGTCCTTTTCCTACCAGCCAGGATCAATGTCATGTTACGGATCAATGACATTTTACTGCATCCCGAAAAAAAGTTTAAAGAAGTAGTGCGTAGATCATTTTCCTACTTTTCTGTGGAATATAAGGATTTTAGAAAAATCTAGCTTAGGAGAAATGCTTTTTTAGGTCACTGGTTCTACCAATTGCATTTTAAAATATGACTTTAATCGCAGATTTTAAAAGCCGAAATATACTTTTTTATTAACAATAATGACATAGATTTCTACAAGGAACTTTATTTGCAATCACATGATCATTTAAACAGAAAAAAAAAACTTGTGTTTCTAATTAAAAACATTGTAAGTAAAAATTGATTTGATTTATTTCGAGAGTATGTATGATTTATTGAAAATGCATGGTAAACATTTGAAACAATTTTAAAAGATTTTTTAAAAAGCATGGGGGAAAGTTTAAAATCAATTTGATTTTCTTAAAATATTTAAGTTTTTCTCATAACTAAACTGAAGCGAAAATTCAAAACGAAACTAAACTTTAAATAACTTTTGTACATAAACAAACCAAAATAAAATTTTCCTATGCTATAACGACTATAAAATTATTCTTCTTTGTATATACTATTACTATTAATGCTAATACAACAATAAAAAATAAAATCTAAATCTAAATAAAATAAAATTCAATAAAAAAATATTCGAAACGAAATATTTAAAATTAAAACTACGAATATGAAATCAAAATGAAAATCATTTCTACACGAATAAAGAATTTGATGAAGATTTCTGTAGTAAATCTTCACTGAAACGTCGTGGTGGCATTTGTATATTTGTTGATGAGGATGAAATTGAACAAATGATTGATCCAACACAACCAACGAACAACGTCCACCAACAACGGCAGCCAGGCTCTAAGAGCATCACTTTCGGTGTGAATCCAACATCGTTTAAGCGTAAGTCAAAGGGTGGTAATAAATTGAACAAGTGTCTGTATTGTGGGGCTGATCTTAAATTGCAAAAACAACAACAAAAACATCAACAGCAACAACAACAACAGCAAACCTCCTTAAAAACGGAAAACCTAAACAAGCAAAAACGTAAAAAACGTCATTACAATTTATGGCTTAAAGCACGTTATTGGTATTTAAATAAACGCAAACAAAACCATACTGGATGCCAATGTGGTGCTAATGGTGAGTTTGAATAGAAAACCAAAAACAAAAACAAAAAAACTTAAAAACCAATTATTATAACAAGACAAGCTTTAATTTATTCAATTCAACTCACTCTCAATACCACAATATCAGCTCACAATAAACAACTACAATCAAATGAAATATAAAAAAAAAATCAAATCAAACACCACTATTACAACAACAAATAAACTACTTGTACTTGTATTTGTTATTCTCTTTTTTTTCTTGTATTATTAATAATGGAAATGGAAAAACATTTGATTTTTTTTATTATTATTACTCTTCTTCTTATTTAATAGTACATATATTGTATTAAACAATAACAACAAATAAACAAATAGAAAAAAGTCAATAATTTACTCATATTGCAACAATACGGTGTTAATGAAAATAGAGAGAGAAAATAAATATAAAAACAAACTTACAAACTGATTGATTGTTTGATTGATTGATTGATTGATTGAATGTATGAATGCTAATGCTATTTTATACCACCCAATAATAACAACAAATAAAAAATAAATTGCATACATATATTTCATTACTGTTATTATTATTGTTTATATACAACCTCTGCTATATTTATTTTTTAGTTTCTATCTCTTTCTCTTAAATTCTTAGATATTCTTTTGTACATATATATATCCGGTATCTTTGTGTATTTTAGATGTTTTACATTATCATGAAGGCATATTGTATTATTAGCAAGGATATTCAATACTTTTCCTATATATATTATATGTGTGCGTATATGTGTTTTTAAAACTCAGCTTTATATGTATTCACATCAGCATCAGCATACGCATTCATAAGTATATAACTTTGTAGCTTAAATGTTCACTTTCTAACTGCATTTGCATCAAACCTAAAGCATATTCATAGCTCTTCATCTGGCTATCATATCCTTAAAATAACAAAGAGCTTAATTTAAATTTGAATTAATTTTAAATAAATTTCAATAAATTTTTTTGAATAAATTGGAAGAGAATACATTCCGTCATGCAACTATAACTACATACATAATTGGTCATTACAACACTTCAGTCAGGATTACGACCTAGCTTCCCATGCCACTTACGTTGTGTGTGTTAATTTTATACCTGAGTTGCGGGGACCTGCAGTTTAAAGTCATTGCCGAACAACAGATTTTTTAGAAACATTTTCATGGCAATTTTATTTACTCTCTAGAGTTTTTGCCATAAATCTGCTGAGAGGAAGTCGCCGAAGAAATATTTTTCTGTTGGAAATGTATGTCTTGGGGTTTGAACCGTGGCCTCACGTCTAATAAGCCAACATACAACCTGCCAGACTGCGGCGACTACTATTTCTCATCCATTCTTATTATTATTATAGGTTCTATCCAAATCACCTTTAGATGGACACGTTTTATGAACATAGAAATGTGTCCAAGAATCGTTTAATGTCCAAGTGGTCTCTATTCTTCCTTGCCATTACATCTTCTGCAGAAGTCATTATGAGGAAAGAACAGTGGCTTTTCAGTAACAACACTAGTCTTACATACATAAGACGCTATCAGAATCGTATACAATTTCAAATATGGTGGAATTATGGTGGATTGCTTCTAAATTAGGTTAGGACCGCCTTTTTCAGGATAGCATTTCTCAATCATCCTGTTAATTTAATAGATGTGTAGACTTAATCCAAACCATCTTTTACTAGACATGTTCTGGCAATAAATTTTGGATTTTTTTTCCTGAAAAGGACGGTTGGGGTAAAAATAATACGATGTTCTATTTTTAACTCGAGATAATTCAAATAATTTAGTTCTTCTTTTCGGTTTTCTTGGGCAAAAGTACAGCTTGAATGTTTGGTAAAACACCACCTTGAGCAATAGTTACACCAGACAACAATTTGTTCAATTCTTCGTCATTACAGATAGCCAATTGCAAATGACGGGGAATAATTCTGGTTTTCATATTATCACGAGCAACGTTGCCATCCAATTCAAGAACTTCAGCAGCAAAATATTTCATAACGGCGGCTAAATACACTGGAGCACCGGCCCCAACACGATCAGCATAATTGCCTTTACGCAAAAAAGATAGCCAAGTATGCTTCATATAATGATACAGAACATGTGCTGCAGTCTGCTTTTTATTCTCTCAGGTTTTGCAAAAGTTAGTGTGAGGTCTTTATAGCCTCCGCACCCGTATTCCTAGGGGTTAATGCTCTGTTATAACTACGTTGATATCTGAAATTTTTTTCTGCCTTTATTCATAGCAGGCCAGAAGTCGCCGTAGTCTAGTAGGTAGTGTGTTGGCTTATTAGACGCAAAAGCCTGGGTTCGAGCCCCAGGCCAGGCATCAAAGACTAAATACAAAAAGTATTTCTTCGGCGACTTCCTCTCAGTATATTTCTGGCAAAAACTCTGAGGGTAAATAAAAATTGCCATGAAAAGTTTCTCAATAAATAAAAATCTGTCGTTCGGAGTCGACTTTAAACTGTAGGTCCCACCACTCATGTATAAAATTAACACACACAACATAAGTGATGTGAGAAACTAGGACGTTGTACAATGGGTCAATTCGACCTCCGGGTACTGTACTTGTCTTAATTGACCTAACCTAACCTTCATAGCAGGCCAGATTGGTTTAGTCCGAATTCAAGCAGTTTCCTTTACCAGTAAGTACAATTTTTACTAGAACACTTGTCTGCCGCTGTACAGATGAATGCCAATTTCATGTATGAATTTATTTAATTTTTTATTGGACCAGCCTTAGACAGTTTGTCGGTTTTGATATTAACTTTAATGGCCACATGTCTAAGAACCCATATGAGAGTAACCTTCGAATGACTTACTTATTCCTTCAGAGCCATCTGATGGAATTGAAATCTAGTGTAGTAAAAAAAGTGATTCAGCCCAACTATACCTATGATTTTGGTACGACCGTAGTTTCTATGTTTCCCTGCTCTTTGGCGCTGTCTTTGTGCAGCATTCGTAGCCACTTGTTTCGCTAGCAAGCCTGCAGGTAGCCAGTTAATGATACCAAACAATGTATCGATAATGTAGTTCCAAGAGCTTTTGATATTATGGCTACCATCACACCCATAATACGCGCAAACTGATATTTTTTTTCCAAATCCAACCACAAAATTACGGCCTTATAGAAGAGATTTGGTTTTTACAGCCTTTATATGTTCTTGGTATTTACATCTCGTTTAGGTCAACTGCAGTTGATGCGTTGAAAATTATATTCTCACAAGAGGTTTGGTATTTGGAAGGTTATTTGAAAGTAAACAGAAATCCATAGGAGATGAATACAGCACTACTGCGAGAGTAAAGCAAATAAATCTCCAGCAGTTGGTAGTAAGTTTACAGTTTAAAGTTGCCCTCGATAGAGGACTAAGTGCTGCTTAACTGTCAGAAAAGTTAGAGATACTAGTAATAGGAGATTCTTTACTCATTATCAATTCTGCAGCGTGATCAAAGGGCATTACATTGGCCTACAACATATTACAGTGGTTAAATTACACTCTGTCTTGTTGTCAAGTTTGAGTATGTCTATGTAGATTTTTATTATTTTCTAGTGTGAAATCCTCCGTCTAGATACGGTATAGATAGTCAACTTCATTGGCAGTGCTTAGATTCCCCCATTAAATATACCATCGTAACAGATCATTAAACCTTAATGTGACAAGTGCAGCATGTTGTCTTTAATCTAAGTGGAAATCAGTTCATAAAGGACTTTTATAGAGGTATTGTATAATATACTACACTAAGCTGAAATCTCCATATTTTATTAATGCCCTGCACTTTAATAGTGCAGACGCTTCAATAATGATGTAAGTCAGACGAACGGTATTTAAGAAGTGGATGAACTGCCCTCTGGCGCTGTGTAACTAGGCGAAATTTAATAAGGAGCTCATTTAAATTAACCTTTATAACGATGAGCCATTTATTAAATTCCAATGAATTCAAAAAGGAATTCCTCAATTGCACAATGTAAGCATTGATGGAAATGGTGTAGCAAGTATTTGCATAACGATATAATTTTTCAATGAATCCTATAACAGTTATAATGCAAACTGTCAACATAAAGCGTACAACATATTGAATCTTTAATTAATCAATGAATACAGAGTATAAACTTTATAATACTCTGACTTGAATTGCTAATCTTAGTACGCCTACATTATGCAAATGAGCATGACTTATCGACAAAGAAAAAAAAAGCAGAAAAATTCTTCTATGGTGAATAGCATTCTCAGTGGTTTTTGTGTCTGTTTGCACCAAAATAATATTATTTTTCATGTCATTAAAGAGAACACACGTATTGCATTCATTGGAAAAATTAAAAACGAAAAAAAATATTTATTCGTTCGTATCCATAAAATGTATGCTTAAATACATTAATGCCATTCAGTATTCAGCATTCAGCATTTGCTTTAGCAATTTTATTCGTTTTTATAAAACTCTATTGATATTTGAACAAAGCAGACATACATAGAACAAAAGAACAAAATTTAAAAAGTTTTGCAATCGTAAAAATCTGTAAACACAAACGGCATACAATAAAAAAAAATTATAAATTAAGTCTGGAGACATTAAATTATTATTAATTTTAGAAATTAGAAATAGAATTTATTTTTAAAATGCTGATCTAAGAGCTGACTTTAAAAAAGTTCGATGTTCGTTCCAAAACCTCGACATGCTACAATAATATCGGAATTTTGAAAAGTTTTAAATCTATTCTAATCGCAAATCTGCAAAAGGAAACTGCTTTTATGATACTAATGAATGCTTATGCTTATGCAAATGCTTAGACCATCCTGAAATAAATTATAAATGTATTTATCAGTTTCTGGTCTTACACAAGAAAAAAATACTAAACACAACATCAAAATTTGCTGAAAATGTTCTTTCATTATAACGCCTAGATCGTAACATTTGTAGGAAATAAAATATCATTTCAATGATAGTCTTATGAATTGATTGCAGCAGTCGGTCCTTTTTATCGTAGCTTTCGACCAATTTTTGCAAATTACACGCATTACCTTAACGAAACTTGACGAATGTTGGCTTTCAACATTAAGAAATTAACCGCAATTGCAGTCTCCACAAAAAAGTGCAATGGAGGTAAATCACTTGATTTAAGCAGGCCATTAATGTCACCGAAACGATGAATTACTCTTCTAGAAACTTCTAATGCAATCAAATCAAAATCGTTTGTGTTGTGTTGCTCGTCATACCAGTTTGCTTAAACCACATGCCATTCTGTTCATAATCTTCAATTGCAGGCCAAAAGAAATCTGCATCATAGCTCTATGGATTGATGGTAGCAGTTCTTACAGGAACATTCATTTTTTCCGGCTGCAATGATTTTCCACAATCACTACTAAATTCTCCGAGCCTTTTATGTGATAATTTTACTTGTTGACATACCCACCAATTGAAAGATGTGTTCTTCATCGATGCAGAAATTTTTATTCGAAAAATCAACATTCCAAGCATGTTGCTCTAGCATCAAATCACCATATTGATAGCGTAATGAGTGGTCAAATGTTTTTAATTACAGTGTGAATTGGACTTTATATTGATGGTACTGCAATTAGCTGTAAAATAGGCCAAATTAGTGTGAAAGCCACAAAATTTAAATTTTTTTATAATCCGCTACCATATATCCCTAAGAAAAGATATTCTAGGAGTAAGTACATTGTAAATATGCACGAACCTGGCCACATTTGTAACCCTTCTAATCTTTTTAAATGTCATCATAATCTTGTCAATTCCTTGCACAATAGATCGATTATAAAACGATCATAATTATACCATAATGCTTCTAAAGTGGCCATGAGTGTATCACTGTATTTAACTTTTATTTATTTTTACTTATCCTTCTATTAGTAAAGAATTTATATTCGTAAATGGCACTCCTTTCATTAAATAAATGACACTTCAGATGGAAGACATTTAACAGCTAACGGGTTTCCAATGCCGGCTGTTTTGAAATCATTATATGATTAAGATGACATGCCTTACAGTGACATTCCAGAATGTTTTATTTATTTGAAGTTCCAACTTAGAAATCTAAACTTAGCTTAACTTAGCCAAAGATATATTTGCTTAGAATGGAGCACATGAAATATGTATGTATCAATATAATATTCAAACATTTATTGATGGACACTTAAATCATTTGTGGCAACATATTTAGTCTCATTACAAAATAATTAAAGAAATGTGTACATTCATTCAATCATTCACTCAATCTCCAACGAAACATTGCTTTAATTAATTGCACATTTAATAAATTTAAAACTTTTTGTAATTGATTCTTTAAATCACATTTCAACAAATTGTAAAACATTTTAAATTTAAGATCTCAGATAATCATTATCATTCTCAACTATATTTTGCTTATATCCATCCGTATCTGTATTTGTATAAATTGTAACTTTTACTCTCTCTATCTTATAACTTTACAACTCTAATAATACAATATTCATAATATTCATCATTTAAATCTACATTAACTATGTATGTATATGTCACTTTGTTTTTCCTTCTACTTCTTCTATTCTACCATTTGCTTGCTGTTATTGCTGTCGGTGTTGTTGTTGTGGTTGATGTTGACAATAATAATAATACATAGTAATGTTGTTGTTATTGCCATCATATTTTTCTTCCATTTAAGAATAAATAAAAAACGAAAAGAAAGAAAAAAATCAACAAACTCTACTACTCTACTTATTCATTTTCTTTTGCTCTGAATATTTTTTAATTATCATTTCATTTCGTTTCAATTTCATGGAAAATAAATTTTTTTTTAATCTTTACGTATGTCTGTGTATGCTCAAGTATATCTGGGCTATATACACCTACACACCCTATAGAGCCAGTTAGTCATTTATTTGTGTTACTATTACGGATTTAACTTTCTTACTCTTAAGAGCACTCTCTAATGATAGAAAATCATTTTGTTACGAATTTAAATTGAAATTTAAAACCTTTTGCTCAATAATTGAATAAATTTATAAATTAAATCATAATTAAAATTTATTTTGAAATTTTTTGAAATGAAGGCATACTGGGAGAAAGAAATCATGTTCAGACAAATATGCAGCATTTTGTGGGATAATTTGTTGCAATATTTTGCAATTAATTCCCTTATGTCTCTCTCACATACACCCTAATTGGCTTAAAACTGGTATAATCGGTTTATAAAAGTTTATATTTAAAGGAATTGCTGTACAGATTAGACAGGAATGGTAAATAATCACTTGATTTGGACGGAAGGATGCATAGTAATCTTCATACCAATCTTTAAAACATTTTTCGTCAGTCATTATCATGTGTGTGACATAGTTTTCCCCCTGATAGACTACAAGCCATCACAATTGATGGCCTCTATGCTATTGTTTTCTGCATGCGGTCCTATTATTGACAATTAAGGTAGAATAATAATTTTGTCTGTCTTAAGCTCATTCAATACCAATTTTTCCAACTGCACAACAATGTTTCTTTCTGACAACTCTGTCTTTGCCACCGTTTGCATTTCCATCAGTTACCACACATACCTCCATAATTGGTCATTACAACCTAAGGATTTCGAACTAGCTCCTCAGGTCAGGAGTAAGACCTAGCTTCTCACGCCTCTTGTATGGTATGCATTAATTTATATAAGAGTGAAGGGATCTATCGTTTAAAGTCGACTACGAACCACATGGCAATTTCATTTAAACTCAGGTATTTGCCAAAAATCCGCTGAGAGGAAATCGCCGACGAAATATTTTTTTAATTTTTCGTTTTGTTGGAGATGTTTGACCTGGGGAGTAAACCATGGCCTCATGTCTAATACGTCAATACACTGCCTACTAGGCTACGGCGAGCAAGTATCATAGACCTTCAAAATAAATCGTTTTTTGTGATTTATTAGCCATTCGGAGTTGAATTATGGATCCAAAAGAGATCTACGAGGTTGGCTCAAAAAGTACGTGATTTTTTAAACAAAACCCTGGTCTTTGTTTAAAAGAAATCATTCGAATTTTCAAAATATTTCATAAAAATAATTTTCAAAAAAAATATGTTTGTTACGGTTGAAGTCTCTTTACAACGAATCTTTTCTTCAGGTTTACAAACAAGAAACAAGTCTAAAGTCAATATGACAGATGAGATAGCAATTGTTTGCCCATGGTAGTCTGCTAAAAAGGGTTGTAACCATAAACTAAATGATGTAACTTGTTGAAATTTTGACAGTACTCGACTGAGATAGAAGATGTGCCGACTATAGATAGAAATTAAAAAATAGACTCAAGTTATTAACTTATTGTACAATTCCAAACGCATCCAAATGGTTTTTTTTTCTGCTTCTTTTTGCACAACCTAGCTTCTCACACCACCCATGTTGTTTGTTAATTTTATACATGAGTCGACTTTGAACAACAGATTTTTTAAGAAACTTTTCATAGCTATTTTATTTGCTCTTAGAGTGTCCCCAGAGGGCTGCTGAGCTGATTTCGTTACATGTTCGAGATGTCGAACCACGGCTTATTTTCTACTAAATCGCACACCATCTACTAGTTTACGGCGTCATGTAGATCACAGACCTTCCATTCCATATCTACAGATGAAAGATATTTTTGAATTTCATCATGCAAAAAATTTTCAGTGTATTTATTTCTTTCAGTGTAATTCATTCTATTGCTCGATATAAAGTTTAATGATGACAATGTTCAGTTTCTATTGCTTAAATCATTACGAATCTATTAGAAAATATTTGTTCTTTGCTTTCCTTTCCATATGTAACAACAGACTTTATCAATTCTAGTTTATTTCTTTCTATTTTTTCCTATTTGCCATCACAACATTAAATTCTCTCTTATTCTCCTTTGTTTATTTGAAATAAATAATGCCTGGAATATACTTATGTTGACATAAAAATATCGTAAAATAGGAAGAGAGAAAGAGAGAGCGGAATGAATATTGTAAAGAGTTAATTTAAACATGTTCTAAATATTGCAATGTGTTCAATGGTGTATTAAAGAGAAATGCGTTATAAATTTTTTTATTACAATATTCTCTTGAAAGTCTTTAAATATTTGAGTTTTGTTGTAAAATCAAATTTTATGACAGAAATCAATTTAATATGCGGTTACATAGTCTTTAAAACGTTGATGTGTATTGAAGGGGTACCAAGTGGCGTATGATTTATTTTAAATGTTCATGGCACTTAGAATATTATTACTTATACGTAGTGTGGTTAAAAGTAGATAAAATGTTAAGTTAAACGTTTAAATAAATTTTTTAGTAGTTCGCTCAACATATAAGTTTGTATATGTACATATCATATACGAATATATTACAATTAATTATTATAATCGTAATTAATATGCAAAAAAGTTTGATATCAAAAACTGAGTTTATGTCAAATTTCAATCTCAATCAATTTTTAACTCTTTTTTTAAATAATTCCGCGTACAGTTAAGTAATGACACGATAGATGAGATTAATAATTAATGTGAGTATATGTTAGTATATGAAGTCGCCGTGGTCTAGTAGGTAGTGTGTTAGCTTATTAGACGTGAGGCCTCGGTTCAAACCCTAGGACAAGCATGATGAATAAAATTGCCATGAAAAGTTTCTTAAAAATCTGTCGTTTGGAATCGACTTTAAACTGTAGGTCCCGCTGCTCATGTATAAAATTAACACACACAACATAAGTGGTATGAGAAACTATGTAGGTCGTAATCCTGTCTGAAGGGTTGTAATGACCAATTATGTATGTGTATATGTTATCACCAGGTTTTAATAAAAAAGACATGAACACAGTTACTAAATTTCAAATCGGGTGCTCTGTTAGTCAAGTGGATAGTAAGGTAGTCTTTGCATAAGGGTCGTGGGTTCCTACCCATGACCAAGCTCGTAATAATTACAGCATAATTTGTAATTGTAAACAAACATCAAATCAAAATACTTTACTGCAGCGAATATTTTCAGTTCGTAATTTCTACAATAAAAAACTTATTTGTTCAAGAAGTTGCATGTGATACCAGAGATGTAGAAAAAAATTGAATTTTTAGTTAACATACACAGAAAGATATCAATTATTATACTCTAGGCAGGGTCAAACATCTGCACAAAATTTATAAAAAAAATATTTTTTCGGTGACTTTCTCTCAACAGATTTCTGGAAAAAATTCTGAGAGTAAATAACATTGCCATGAAAAAGTTTCTTAGGAATTTGTCGTTCGGAGTCGTCTTTACACTGTAGCACCCGCCACTCATGGATAAAATTTACACATACATTACATCAGTGGTGAAAGAAGCTAAGCCGTAATAATGACTGAATGATTGTAATGACCAAATTTGTCTGCATTTATGTGAATGATGTCTAATGATGAAAACAAAGTCATCATTAGATCCGACGTTGAAAACATAGGCATGCTGTTGGCTGTCTCATCTTACAAAATTTTTACAGATATTTTGAAAATCATTACAAAACTACCGAAGTTTCTTCGAATGGCACATAGTATGTTTCTTGTATTCTCAAAAACCCACAATGTCATAATGGAAGAGGCCAGAGGAATCATGATTTCCCAATTCATAAAATTAAAAGCTCATACCACCTCCTCTTCCTCTAGAGGATAAAGGACTTCAAGGAAAAAAGGCCAGACAAAGGCACATTTTGAAAAAAGTTATACTCTATCAGCATAAGGTCCTCACCAACACTTTCCCAACGCAAGTCAAATTTGGTCAAATCTGTTTAGAATCTATAGGGTGACACTGGTCAAAAAGTTTAAAATATCTTATAAAGGGCAGTTTTTAAGAGCTTTCGATCTTTAAATTTAAATAAATCAAAGTGTATGTGAGATATTATCGATATTTTTTTATTCGTTTGAAAGACCCATTGATACTATTATGCGACCGCAATAGCTTCTCTGCGTAAAAATGTTCAATTTTCAATGACTCTTGCTCATAAATCGGACTGAATTTTACCGATAACATAGGCTATGTTGGTTTAGAGTACTATTTGTGGCTTATTCGCATTCAGTGGTGATTTAAGAAAGCCACAAAAAACGGTGGGTTCACAGCACCTCCATATAAGATGACCATGCCTTCAAATCGATCGCGCAGCATAAACCATGTGCTGAAATAGGCCTCAAAGCTGAAAATGAATTTTCTATTAAAATTTTGCCAATTGCTCCGCAGCTTCTTCAGCAAACACTGATCGATGTTTATGGTTGTCCATGGTGAATTGATAAAGCAATCTGATTAAAAAGACAACTAATTTGACAGATGGCCATTATTAACTGTTAAAGTTTAAAAGTCTCTTTTAGATGACCGTACTTAAGAAGAAGAGGAGCACATGAACATAGTGGCTGTCATTGTTGGAAGAAGTTCTTGGCCAACCAACCAACCAATTAATAGAATTAATATCTAGTCAAATACAATGTATTTTCGATGACGAAGTACTTTGGGTATATAGGAGAAGAATAGGACGAGAACGAATATTTTATTAAAATAAAATCTTTTGTAAAAACAGGGCTTAAACTGACAACTAAGGTCAGAATCACATGAATTTTGTGGAGAATATATTTCTGGGGAATCAAACAAACCCTTCTTACATTCATACAATTTATTTCGTTCTGTTTGATTATAAATATAACCTAAAAAAATTAATTTTATATGTGCTTTGTTGTACTTAACTTAACTTTATTTTTAAATTTAATATAATAATTGATTTAAAAACAAATTAAAATTTTCTTCGAATTGAGCATAAATTTATGCATCGTAAAAAAACAAAGTTAATATCCTCAGGTTATGTGTGCATATAATCCTATTAATAATACCTAATAAAAGTATATGCCTTATAAAACAAGCAATGTTACTTATTTTTTTCTTATTTTATTAAATATTTAAAAATAAATTTCTTACACTCTCAACATTTTGTTGAAATTAGCCAAAGGCTGGCTGTGTGATTATTTTTGTAACATTTTTGCTCTTTTTGCATGGAGAGAAAATAAACTTAATATTCCCATCTCTTTTAGTTCTATTTTACTCTACTCTACTCTATTTAAATATTTTTAAAATAGTTTTTCTTTCCTTTTTTCTCTCTATCTCTCTCTCTCTCTCTTAAACTTAAATGCTTATACCATAATTGTATTAGTATTCTCTGTACTACTACCCGTATAGTGCATGTGGATGCAGCATGTATTTGCCGTTACTGTTTGTTTTAAACTGTAATATTTGCATACTTATACTTACCATATACTGTACAAAAATCAGCTTTAATTCATATAGGCAAACTTTTGCTTGTGGAATTAATTTTTTTTTATTTTTATTTTTAAATAATTTTCTTTAAACATTTTAATACTTTGAATATCTTTGATGTTGGTTTTGCTCATCATATAGAAAAATAAAATGTGTAAAAATAAAAAGGCAAGAGAGAGAAAGTGAAAAAGAAATCGCTTTAATAGTGCAAATAGAAAAGAATTGATAACTATTAATTACCTTTACATATATATTGCAGGTGGCTCTGTAAGACCGACTAAAGGTTGGAAAGCGGAACATAAAGCAGCACGTACTTTGGGTATTATAATGGGCGTTTTCCTATTATGCTGGTTGCCATTTTTCCTTTGGTAAGTATTTGTGGGTATTTTATATTTTTGCTTTTACTTAAAGAGATGCAGTACATTTAGCTTTGCACAATGAGGCATTTGGGAGAGGGCTATTTACCGTCGCTTATATGAATGCCTCCGGGTAAATGAATATTTAATGGAATACAGATGTACGCCTGAATAGGCAGGAACTTTTAGAGAAGACTCTTTCTAAGCTATTGAGTGTATATCTTAAAAATGTGGTGTATCTTTTATAATTACATGGCTTGCGTCTTTAATGACTTGACATGTAATGTGATTTTTAAAATGGTATGACTGAAAGTCTATGATTTTTCAAAAGTAATTTTTAAACTCAAATCATTCTTGATCGTATGAAAAGTAGAATTAATGATAGGCTTCTGCGCTAGCTAACTGAATTTCAAATCTTTTCCTTAACATATTGCAACCCTGCGATGTATAATGCAACAATAAATGAAGCATCATTCTATCTTGTTTTCATTGACTTTCCAAAGGAATTCGATTAATTTAACCACCAAAGTATATGGGAAGCTTGAAGCAGGAAAGCCAGCAACAAATTCTGTTAACTAATCGAAGTACAGTATAAGAGTTTTGTATGTGACCTAAAGCCAATTACTTGGCAAAGCTGATTCTAAACGTAATTAATCAATTTTAATGTACAACAGCTGCGTTTGTGGCGTTCAAAACTTCTTGATTTTGACTCCGAAGACAATGACAGCCAAAGCTAACAGCTTGAAGGCGATAAAATGAAGGTATTATTCTTTGAAGATTTTTGTCAAATCAGGTATCATTCGCAAAATTATCAAAATCCACTCAAGCAAACAATGTCAAAGGCAAGTACCTTGGATTTCACATTAATTGATATCGGGAGACTCATGGAAGACGAATTTACGTGTCCGAAACGCTTCACTAGCAGCATGAAAACAAGAAATGCTACACGAAGACTTACAAGAAATCGTGCTTATGTGAAGTCATTGCCGCATATCTATATTGCCAAAGTTCTGTTATTATTCCTTTCGTTCCTTTAAGTGACATCTTCTGTTTACCTGCTTTGATTCAGTTTCTTTAATCAAGTTTTTTCTAGCCAAGCAGGTAATTAGTTTGCTTTTACAGGTTCTAGGGAAATATATTGGGTTGTTCTATTGGGTGTATTAGTAACACCTATCTCAATAGAATCTTTCCCAAGTGGTCATACCTTCCTAGGATTTTTCATTGTTGGCGGTAATAATCGGGGGGCTTTGTTTAATTTTACTAAGCGAGCTATAGTACAAAACATTTTTATCTTCGAAATTAAACGGCTTGGGTTTCTTACCAAACACTACAGCAAACATATTTAGTTTTAAGGTGGTGTCCTGTAAATGGTTGGAATGTTATAGAAGTCTTGACATTCAGGAGCGATCTATTTTAAACAGAATAAATGAAAGTGTGGTTACACTTTCAGTGTAGATAAATAACATTCTAGAATGTTTGACAAGAGGCCCAAAATATATTTTATCATGTTAAAGTGAATCATTTGACATGAGAAGTCAAATTTTTCCCACACAATTTTAACGATCTGAATGTTTAATCTTCTAATTTCTTGATTTGGTATTGCAAAACACAGTATTTTAGTAGAGTGTTGGCCTATGAGACGTTAGGCCGTAGTTCGGACCCCAACCCAGAGATCTCAAACAGAACTAAATATAAAAAAATATTTCTTCAGCGACTTCCTCTTAGCAAACTTCTGAGAATAAATAAACCAGCTAAGAAAAGTACTTTAAATATTTTTCTGTTCAGAGTCAACTTTAAACTTTAGATCGCGCTACTCATGTATAAAATTAATACACGCAACATAAGTGTTGCGAGAAGCTATGTCGTAATCCTGACTGAAGGGTTGTAATGACCACTTAAGTAAGGAAGTAAGTAACATAGTAGCATTTCAAATTTGCATACATCCATAGTATGACATCCATTCAAACGTGCTAAAATTTTACAGAAGATAGGCAAACTATCAATGTGCTTACATTAGTGTAATGTTGGTAAAATTTCAAGCGAAAACCCCATTTATTAATTTCTTTAAAAATAATATTTTCCTTAAATCTACTTACGCCTCTTCTCTGTAATTTTATAAAAAGACACAGTAGGGACGCCCACATGCAAACTATTTAAAAATACATACATACATATGCATATGTATGTATGTATGAATGCATGTGTGTTCAAATATGTATACAAATTAAACTATTCTGTGTTATCTGAATACATACTTAAGTATAGATTTTATGCACGTCTCTGTATTTACAACCAACGCCTTAATACATTTTATAAATATTTTAACTCCTCTTTATTGTTTTTTTTTTGTATTTCTATTTTTTTCTTTCCTGTAATTATTTTGTAGGTACGTGATTACATCACTATGTGGTCCAGCATGCCCTTGTCCGGATGTTGTTGTGGCTGTACTCTTTTGGATCGGTTATTTTAATTCAACACTCAATCCACTCATTTATGCGTATTTTAATCGTGATTTTCGAGAAGCATTTCGAAATACTTTAGAATGTGTTCTGCCCTGTTTGGAGAAACGTAATCCCTATAATGCTTATTATGTGTAGCATATGCAACATTCAACGATAACGACAGCATCACTGGCATAAACAAACTGCTGCTGCTATAACAACACATGAAACCAGATGCTGTTATACACGCACAGTGAAAAGTAAAATAAAAAACAAAGAATTCAGAATTCTGTGTTTGTGCGTGCACCAAAGCAAAGAGTATTGAATTTATATACCCCGTATAAATACTTACTCATTTACACACAAAATTCCCTAATCACTTAACTCTCTCTTCGACTTTTGACTGCTAACCCTACTACTACGGCTACTTCTTCTACCTTCTGCTATACCACTTAACTTGTAAGTCTATGTGTGTGTTTGTGTGTGAGTATGTATGAATGAAAACGTATTATAGTTTGTTTTTTCTTAGTTACACTGTATTTGTATGAGAATAGGAGAGAGATTTCTTTTTTTTTTCATAGTTTGTTAGAGTGTGTGTATGTGTATATGTACATATCTGTGTTAGTTAAAATAGTACGAATAAAAGATTGTTAACTTAAACTATTTATGTGATACAAAAAAAAAGAGAAAAGAAATGAAAAAAAGAAAACAATTTAAAGAGAACAAAATTCCACAACAACAAAAACGAAATCTTATTTTTATATTATGTTAAGTGTTTTAAAGTAACGTAAAGGAACACACTCTCTTAAGAAAGTTTTTTTTGAAAGTGTGTTCCATTTTAGTCGTAAGCACAGTGGTGAAAACAAAACAATTTTCGGATTAAATATTTTTAAAGCCAATGTATTTAAATTTAGCGTTTTCTAGGTCCACATTATTATATTATGTCATATTGAAGTAAATCTGAAAATTAACTTAAAAAAGTCGTAAATATTAGAATAAAGTATGTTTGTATTGCTGATGTATCACAACGTCTCCGTATATTTTTCAGTTTTTATGATCTAAACAGCATCATAAGGCGATAATAAATTTGATTTCTGGGCATAATTGCCTTTGCAGATGGCAAATGTTTATGTAAAGTTGAATTTATATGTAAAGTTGAATGGCCTCATCACTCATATCGGAAGTATGTACATACTTCACCGGTATCAGGTTGCTGTAGAATTACAAATATGAAAGCTTAACACCTTTTGATTAAACCTACAAACGGTAGACTGTCCGCCTCAGTTATTCTGATTATACGGCTTTTGATGAATTAATTTTTAATGTCGCCATGGTCTAGTAGATAGTCCGTTGACTTGTTAGACGTGAGGCCCAGGTCCGACATCTCAAACAAAACAAAATATGAAAAATTATTTTTTCGGCGACTTCCTCTCAGCAGATTTCAAGCAAGAATTAAAATTTCTTAAACTGTATGTCCTCCCACCTATGACGGGCTTATGCCGACTTTCCACTCGGCAATCTACAGACAAAACCCCTAAGAGAATATAAAATTTCCCTGAAAAGGTTCTCAAATCTGTCGTTCGAAGTTGACTTAAAACTATATATACACTCATGTATAAAATTAACACTCACAACATGAGTGGTGTAAGAAAATAGGTTGTAATCCTAACTAAATGATTGTACTGGTCAATTAAGTAGGTAAGAAAAATGTAAGAATTTATATTGGGCAGTAAATGAATACGTAGCTGGTCCTTCCTTCAGCTCCAATTTTAGCATATTTTTTCATTATTTCGTCCTATATCTCATCGACGGCACCTATAATGTTATCTTCCAAGCCTGAAATTATGTTCATGAAAGGCTTTTAATATCAAAATAGTCCAGTAGGGTGAAATTATCTCAATAGATTCATGGTATAGCAAGGTGTGTGGCATATGGTACAACTTAGTTGGAATTACATGTAAAACAAGTCCTTGTTTTCCAAGGAAATTATGACTGTGTATGAGGGACATATCATCACAAAAAAGTCTAGTAGGATTAAATTCTCTCAATAGATTCATGGTATCACTTGCTGTGTGGCATACGTTGCAGTTTAGTTGGAATTACATGTAAACCAAGTCTAATTAATGTTAGTAATCATCGTATGTAAACTTATTCCATTGACTGTAACTTTACTTTTTTGACTGTTCTTGAACTACCTTTAACGGCTCTTCACTCCCATCTCTGTTAGACGGCGTACTCTCATTGAGCGAAATTTCTTTCTTATGGAGAACGAATGTTTTCCAACCTCATTTGTTCATTTGTTGGTATATTCTTGATAAAAAGGCAAGCTGAGCAATTTGAGATTATCACATGCCACGAATATTTTTTATTTACTGTGAAAAAATCAAATCTTTACAGATGTATTTCAATAACTACTACAATTTTTTATTCCTGTTTAACCACTGTGCCTACGGTCTAGGGTAATGTATAAAACAGTTTTTCTTTTCAACCATCTACTGCAACTCTACATGTGTTATTTAGTATGTATTTTAAAGCAATAATGTTTTCTTCACATACAAAATATTTTTTTAAATTTTTTTAGTTTTTTTTAAAGCTTTTTTGCCAACTAACAGGTGTTACATACAATATTAGAAGAGAAAAAAATTTTATTGCATGGAAAAACAAATTTCTTTAATTTGTTTGTAAATAAAAAAGAAATTAAAATATGTAATCTATTATTAATCAAACGTACATATGTACGTACATGCGTACATATAAAAAATAGTAATAATAATAGTAATAATTATTGATAATAGTAGTTATTGGATGTAATATGTTGTAAAATGCTTTTTCTAAACAAAAAACAAATAAAAATTTAATAAGAAATTAATGTTTAAAAAATAAATAGCAATATATATATACAATTAAATAAAAATAATATTTAAAAAAAATTCAGCCAATATGGTAATAAAGTATTACAAAAGAAAAAATAAATTAAAATTGAAAATAAATTTAAAAAGAAAAAAAAACACATGGTGTTCTTGTAAATGTCTCTGGTTTATAAGCAATATTTAAACGTATACGTATTATAATAATTTTATTAATAAGTTAAAGCCATTATACAAACTATCATTAACTAATTAACGCAATTAACAAATTAAAATTATGTTTCGTTTTTTTTTTTTATTTAAATTTTTTATTTTTAAATTCTGTTCATTGATAATGATTTACAAAATTTTAAATTTGTTTTTTTTTACACTCTAAATTTAAAAGTTCTAAACTCAAATTCCAAATCCTATCTTGAATGGGAGTATGTCCCATTTGATATTACTTAAGGAAGGATATTCTCACGATAACCATCGTTTCTTTTTCATAAATTAAATAAATTTCACATAACGTCGTTGAATTGATAATTCATTGCTGAAAACTTTTGAAATCCATATTCAAGTTTTTTATAATATATATACAGTCAAGGAAAAAAGTATGTAGACTTTTTCCCGACTATTTCTTTTTTTTTTCAAATTAAAAAAGCTGTCATACCAGCAGTCACAATTAAGAATGTTTGCAGACAAAATCGAATATATAAAATATAAAAAAGTCTTCATAAAACGGTATCTACCTACAACCGTGTATGTAGCCTTTTTTCTGTTACTGTACATTGTATAGGCTCTTTCATCAAGTGCTTCCTATCTTTAAATTTATTTCAAACAAAGTGTGTGTGAGATATCTTTGACTTTTTTATTCTTTTAAACGGCCTATTGATACCTTCATGACTCTGGTGCATAAATCAGTTTAAATCTGATCAATGCCATGACTTATATTGGCCTTAAGCACCGCTGTAGCTTGTGGATTGTTTGCATATACATATGCCTTGGACTTAAGAAAATCTCATAAGAAGAGTTTAACGCTGTGAAATCGCCAATCTCGGCGGCCAGTTCACTTCACCACCGCAAGAGATGTCATACCCTCAAGTCGCTCGTGCAGTATATTCCATGTGGTATGAGCTGTGTGACACATTCATTGCACCACACTGTTGAAACCACCGTCGTTGATATTCAGATCATCCGTTACATGCCAAAATTGGAAATTATCGATCTCTAGTGTTCGCCGTCGACTGTGACGATATGGCCGACAGTTTTCCTGTTTCGATATCTATCCATGAATTGAATTTAGCTTCGATTCCGCGCCCTTGGTATATGTAGAAGTCCTGCTCTTACAGATTCCATAGTTTTACTTTTGTTTGTTTGTATTATTGAAAGCTGAGGTTACTTTGGGGTGGCATCACCGCACACAATCAAGTGAGGTAACCAATTTATTAAACCCATTGCTCTATTGCATGCCATTCAAACAAACAAACGCTGATGTATCTCACCTTTAGTGAGAGTAGTATGATACAAGTCACCTGGGCTCTTTTAAACTTTCTTTAAACTCAGTTCAGAAAATTCCGTAAGGAAAGCATATTATACTGTTTCCAGTAATTTCTAATGCTTGCGTACTACTTCTGGGCAGTCTCCTCCTCCAAGTCATAAATTTTGTCACTCGTACGTTGTAAATGTGTTGTGCTTGGGTTTAAGTTTCAGGCTGCTCAACCTATCAGCCGATTAGATTCTCTCTGTAATTTTTAAATTAATCGTGGCCCTTATACATGGATGATATGTGGAGTTGTGGAGCCTCATATCCATTCTGGCTTTTATATCTGCACTACAGTTTCTGGGTAAATTAGTACGCTCAGAAACCTACACTAAGTAGATTTTCCAATAATCGCAATGTAGCCACAAGTAGTAGTAGGTGATTCGCAGCGACACTTACTTTGTTACTTACTTAATTGGCTATTAACAACCCTTGATTCCTCGATTTTGTCTTTCCAACTCAAACAAGGTCATCCTCTCCACCGACTTCCGCAAATCCCCTCATCAAATACCCGTCTCGCCGGAGCATCCGCCTCCATTCGAACGACATGGCCAAGCCAGAGCAACCGCTGAATGTTAATACACTGCACAACGTCCATATCATTGATGAGTTCATACAGCTCATTCATTGTACCGAAGATCCAACGTAGGACTTCTCTCTCGAGTACTCAGAAGCGTGCTGCTTCAATGCTTAATAGTGTCCAAGCATCAGCGCCATAAAGAAGGACGGGGAGGATGAGTGCCTTGTAGAGTTTTTGTTTTGTAGTACGAGAGAGATCTCTGCTACTCAATTGCATATCAATTGCATAGCACCTGTTGGCACGAGTGATCCTACGATTGATCTCCATACCGACATCGCGTCAAGAACCAACTGCGAAACTTGTTGTTGGCTGTATAACCCCATTGATTTCCGGATCTACTGTTCGGAGAGACCCATGCTACCTTAGGAATTTCCTTGTTCAAAAATAGTTCGCTAAAATTCGAATTTTTGACGATTAACTTTTTGACCAAAAAATTTATGACGAAAAAATTTTTGACGGAAAAATTCGAATTTCCTTTGTGGATTTATGAAAATTAAGAAAAAAAAATTGTTATTTAAAAACAAATGCTACAATCATATCTTTGATTATAATATAAAAACAAAAACAATTGAAACTAATTTTTAAAATTAAATTCAAAATCACTTAAGACAGTCTCATTAGATTTAAGTAATGTTTAGAGAGAGACATTCAAAGGAATAATTGTTTATAAAACTGGAAAACTCTCAAAAAAAAACAAAAAATTTAAAATAAAATTTGCATCGAAATTAAAAATCTCGAATAAAACAAAAAATTAAACTAATTAAAGTAGAATTTAAAAAATTTAAAAATAAATTAAAAACAAAATTTTAAAAATAATTAAAGGACTAAAACGAATTGATAAAAACTATTAAAAATTCTTATACTGGAAAAAGAAAATAAACATTGGAAAACCTAAGGATTTTGTGCAACAAAATTTAGATAAAAAAATTAAAATAAAAAAATTAAATTAAAAATAAAAAAAAATAAATTATAATATACAATAGTATAGTACATGTGAAACTTTGTGTATAAATGTTGGTGTTAAAAAGAAAAAAAAAATTAAATTAAAAAAATTTAGTCTATTAAATAAGAAAATTTTAAAGCGAAAAAAATTTGAAAAATTAAAACGTAACGCTGCAATATAACTGAAATAGGCAGCAAATGACAATCTTTAAGGCTAAAGAAATGTAAGAGAAAATTAAAAAAAAATTAGAAATTGTTTAAAATTTAAAATTGATTTCAAAAAAATTTATTTTTTATTTGTGGTGAATTTTATTTGTAGTTATTTCTGTATAAAACTAAAAACAAACACAAACTTGATAATGGAATTGTTAATTATTCTTATTATAATTTGTATGATTTGTTATAATAATTTTTAGAAAACAAGCAAGAAAAAAATTACTTAAAATAAATGAGAAATTTATTTTAAAAAAAACATACAAACATAAGATATTAATTTGCAAGCAATACTACAGTGTATAACAAAATTATACTACTCTGTGAAGGCAGTAAATTCTCTAACAAAGTGAGTATAAACATTTATAAATTAAACTTAAAACTTAAAACTATTTAAATAAAATAAAAACTTAATCAAATTTAGCACGTCGTATAACACCATCACTGGATGCCACATACACCACATTATTGGCGCCACAACAAATGCCATTAACACAGCTGCCAATTTCAACCACACCCAAGGCTTTGGGTTTCTTTTGATCAAGATCCGACCAGCCCTTTACCTTGTTATCATAGCCACCCGTATACATATTCTTATCATCACCACACATGGCATTTATAATCAATTCATGGCAATCCTAGCAAAATAAAATAGAAACCCTTGTAATTAAAATTCAACATTTACTACAAGACACAAAAAACCCTTTTTACTTACCGGTGTCTCCCATGCAATTTTGAATTTATCCTCAGCACTGTTAAGCACCAATGTAATACCCTTACCGGTACGATCGGCAAATGCCAAATACTTATGACGTTTCTCTTCTACCGGTTGCAATAGGGAAAGCGGTGATTTACCTTGTATCACCGCTTTAGTACTATATTTGCCCGATTTGCCTGACACCACCTGTGATATGACCACATCCAAATCACGCACCGTATATATCCATTCCTGTTCGACTGCCAAACCTTTGACCTCCTCTACTAAATTATATTTGAATACCATCTTATCATTTTCCCAATTCGATACGACACCCTTATCATCGCCTGTATATAGTATATCACCCTCACAGTACATGGCTTGTACAACATCATCACAACGGAAGAGTTCTTCAACTTTTTCGTAAGGAGGTTCACAGTATTTTACACTGCCATCACACGAACTGGAATACAATTTTCCTTTGCTATTAACAGCCAAAGCGTAAATATAGGACTCATGGCCATCCAAAGTTTTTACAAGATTTAAATCGGTATCCCAAACCTATAAAAGAAAAATCAAATTAGAAAAATTTATTTTCATTATAAGCATCAAAGGAATAAAGTTTGATTTTAATATCAAACAGCCTTTCTATAAGCTAGTAACAGTTATTACAACAATATTTCCAAAGTGCTATCAAAATGTTTCCTAGTATTATACTCTTCTTGATTTCAATTGTATTAATTACATACATACATACATACATAATTGGCCATTGCAACCCTTTAGCCAGGATTGCGACCTAGCTACTCATACCACCAATGTTGTGCCTGCTAATTTTATTCATGAATGGCGTGACCTAGTGTTTGATGCCAACTCCGAACTTTTCATTGAAATTTTATTTACTCTCACAGTTATTTTGCCAGAAGACTACTTAGAGAAAGTCTCTAAAGCAATATTTTTTCACATTTCGTTTTTTTCGAGATGTCTGGTCTGAGGTTTGAAGCATGGCCTTACACCAACACACTACCTACCAGACTACGGTGACTTCAAAATTATAATTTTAGTTCCTTGATTTTGTAATAGTTCACAATTCCTTAAGCAAAGCTAACTTTAATTCTGTCGAAGTCCCGTTGTAATATCATGGAATATATTTAATCATTCCTAATTGGGTTTGCTCAGTCTTTATAGTCCTCAAGTGCTAGACAACAGCAGTAGAGTAACCTTCTTCTTCCTCATTGCAGCTTCCGTTGAAATCATTTTAGAGTATTTTCATCCTTAGATTGTTATGAGCATTGTCCAGTTGCCCGCTATGAATTTTATCACAGATGGATTTTAAGTAGTCTTAAGACAAATTAAACCTTGCCTAAACCTAAGGGGGAATTTCCAGCTATGCTTCCTGCACATAGATCCAACATATGCGTCATTTCTGTTATTGTATTCCATGACTTCGTATTCAGGAATACCCGTGTAGGAATTTGTTAAATGTCTAACTTCACCAGAGACAACCATCATTCTTGGACAACTTTAGCGTGATGTATACAGTCAAAGAAAAAAGTATACATACATCGGTGATTTGATTTTTATCAAATTTTTATTGTTTAAGTCATTTACAATCAAGAACGTTTGAAGAGCAAAACGAATATGAAAAAAATATAACATCAGAAATTATTGGATAGAAGAATAAAAATTAGCATCCACGTATGTAGACTTTTTTCATTGACTGTATATACATCCTCCAGCCATCAGTTGGCCGCTTTGCTTTCAATACATACAATCCATACATAAATGCCTTTACAATATATTACAATTCTGAATAAGTTCTACACGAGTGTTTCATATTTTCCCACATGCGACGTTGTCGTGTAGTCACGATCGACCATTGAATACTGGGATGAAAGTCTCTCAGGAGTGTAGGCAGCTATCGTATTACGTTTTTTCCGATGTTTTTTATAAAACCAGGATGGAAAAGATTAACAATAAGGTCGAAATCAAAAGAAATTAAGATTTTTAAATAAGCTTTGACGTTTTGCACATTCCCAGCTGCTTGTTTATTCAACATACATATGTATGTATGTTATATGGTGGTAGCTAGTTAGGGATAGTGAACAATACCTTAGGTCAAGTAGTTTAAGAACAAATCTTATCATGATCATATTATTCTCAAACCACAGTTTAGTTCAATTGCTTTTTCACAGCAATATAGCACAGTTTAGTGGTTCTAAATATGAGGCTCTAAATGTCGTCAAATGGTGCAAGTGTTACTTTCTTGATGTCTGAAACAAGAAAATTAATAGATTGTGTGTCTCCTAGAAGTCGCCGTAGTCTAGTAGGTAGTGTGTTAGCTTATTAGATGTAAGGCCGAGATTCAAACCCCAGGTCAGACATCAAAACGAAATATGAAAAAATATTTCTTCGGCGCCTTCCTCCGATTTCTGGCAAAAACTCTGAGAGTAAATAAAAATTGCCATGAAAAGTTTCTCAAAAATCTGTCGCTCGGAATCGACTTTAAACTGTAGTTTTCGACACTCATGTATAAAATTAACACACACAACATGAGTGGTGTGAGAAGCTAGGCAGTAATCCTAACTGAAGGGTTGTAATGGCCAATTATGTATGTATGTATGTTATGTAAACAGTGCTTAATCTGATTTGACAGATTCACTTTCAGCTCTCATTTTTTACCACTTGCGCACTTTCAGCATCAGTGGCTGCTTACCACTATAAAAGCGTATATAATTTGAAATTTGTTTAAGCTGAAATTACACTTCTATTTTATATGGTGTACCCCAAACAGGCACTTTACAAACACTTAGAAAGCACCTTCTTTGGTGGGAATCGAACCCACGACCACCAGGATAATAATAGTGTAATTTACTACCCACTAGACTGCCAAGGCACTCAAGCAAATTTTAATAACAGGATCTTATGGAACTCGACAAAAACTACTTCTACTACTAAAAAAAAGGATCATAATTCTCAAGTATTTCTTTTTTTGTTTTTTTTGTACTCAATAATGTTATGGAAAGTGAAATTTAATTACCGAAAAGAATCGTATATATCTACAGCTTTTTGGTTTTCTTTATTTGCTTCCTTGATTGGATGCCTATTTATTACGCCTTTTCGCCGAATTTGAAAAAAAAATTTATTTGATTTGCTTCCAAAATATTCCAGAAAATTATTATGTGGCATAAATTTATTAATTTTTTGAACATAAAGTGCCTTAAAAAATTTTCCAGCCCTATAAATGAAAGATCATCATAAAATAAATCACAATTTATGGAAACACAATTTAACACAAACTTCTGTTAAAAATCTGGCTGTATATGCTATAAATAAATACACATACAAAATTAAAAAAAAATAGTAATCACATATAAAATTTAATTTTAACAATAAAATATCACAAATCAAATTTTATTATCAAAACACATTATAAACGATATTTCGAGAATTGTTCTAAAAAGGTTTGTATACAAAGTATGTGTATATATATTTTTCACACGCACTGTAGTTGCACCCACAATGATAAAGAAAACACTTAACCCTTCATTGCATGATTTTTTATTTTTTCGTGAAATAAATTACACTGATATAATTCAGGCTCTATATTAAGGAAAAAGTATTAAAAAAATATTTAGTTCAAGTAATTAGCAGAAAATTAGTAAAAACTCATATGAAGGAAATTTCCATCAACATGCAAATCTACATGTTTAACTCAGTACAAAGAAGACACAAAATAAAATACAGCTTTTTATATTATTTTTATTCCACATGATAATTGAAAAAAACAATTATTGTTCTTATTGAGGCATAAATTTACTCCACATTTGCTACAAAATATTGTCGAATAGCCTTTGCAATTTGGATATTTACATCTGAGTGATCCTCGTACTTTTGGCCAATGTTCAAAACCATATTTTCTAATATCTTTTGGGGGTGCAGGAGTTGTAGAACCTCTTTTTCTCTTTGAACACAGTTCTTGCTCAATTGAACTGCTTGGACGCCCGCGCTTGGAATTCGTCCACTTATTGCATAAAACACAGGCCAACTCATTTTTAAATTGACTCAAAGTTAGTATATCCTTTTGAGGCAAATTCTTTCCCCAGCATTTTTTTATAAATTATTCAAGAATTTATAACTGCAAGATCAAATAAATGAAAAAAATTCGCAAGTACCACTTTTTTGACCTTAATGTAATGTGGTTTCTTCCCAGAAAGCTGTCCATAAGATCTATGCCTCCCATGTGTTTATTGTATTCTTGGACAACAAATGGACAGGTTATGCTAATTTTTTCTTTTTTGGTTTTATCAAATCTAGTAGCTTGAGATAAAGGCAATGCTCCTGCATAAGTGGATAAGAAAGTTACTAACTTATTATCCTTTCAAGCAACGCAACTTATATCTATACCGTTGTAGGTAGAAACTTGGTCTAAGTCAGAGAAGTTGGCAAGAAAGATGTAATATTTTCATCATATACCATATTCTTTTTTCCACACCAATTGTCTTTTGTCAAACGAAAAGGTTGAATAATTTCTAACTTCAGCTGTTCGAGATGATTCCTGATCATCTATAGCATCGTCTTCTTCGCCTTCGTCCTCTACATTATCCTGGATGTTTTCCTCTTGCAACACTTTTGCAATTTCAACAGCGTCTTGGTCCTCTTCATCAGAATTTTCAACATCAAAACCATCTTCTGATAGCAAACCGTCTTTAACCTGAGCCAAAAACGTTTCAATATCTTCTTCATTTAAATATTTCTAAAGAAAACCAGTATTTTATAGTTTATAACAAATAAGTTTTTGCAATACATTATAAATGCAGGTAGTGCATAATGATGTAAATTTCCATCATATAGTTTTTTGAAATAATAATAGGTATTTAAAAAAAATTTTTAAAAAATGTTACTAAAACATTTAGAACTAACCTTTTTTCCACTCATTTTCGATTTTTATTTTAAAAAATTTCGTCCGACCTTGTTTAAAAAACACCAAAAGTACTTAAGTTTTTGCACACTTTACCAAATAGCAAATAAATACACACACACAAAATTGAAAAAAAAATAAAATCACATATAAAATAAAATTTAAACAATAAAATATCACAAATCAAATTTTATTATCAAAAGACATTAAAAACGATCGAGAATTGTTCTAAAAAGTTTGTACACAAATTATGTGTATATATATTTTTCACACGCACTGTAATTGCACCCACAATGATAAAGAAAACACTTAAAATTCTCTCTCTCATGAATATGTAGTTTTTTTTTCCTTTTTATGCTTTTCCCCCGTTTGAGGGGGAAACGCTAAAACATTCGTTCGTTTGCAATTTTTCTGTTTACTTTTGTTTGCAGCACCATACATATTTTACCAGAATTTTCTTTCTTAATTGCAATACACATAAATTGTATAATCGAAATAAAACATGAATTATTTTATATTATTTTTGTTTTAAATTCATATTAAATTTATAAATTTCTATTATAACGATAGTCTATAAGGTATACTAACTTTAATTTTACCATCAGCACCTCCAGAAAATACGTGATTGTTGTAGTAGGCAACACAAATGGCATCGCCTTCATGCTTATCATTTGAGACTTTTTCAATAGCCGGCATTTTGTTTGCTATTATTATTACGAACGATCAATCCACTTAGAATTTGTTTATAATTCTTTTCTATTCTTCAAATATTTTAAAAATATTTAAAAAAAAAATACTTTTTTTGTATGAAAACTTTTTAAAACCGTAAAAATAATTTCTCTGAACTTTCTTGTTGTACAGCAGAAAACACACTTAATTTTTGCAAGAGACTTTACGGCAATTTTTATAAGAACGAGGAGAGAGAGAACATTATTTGAAAATAAAATGAAATTATTTTTACGTAGACACGATCTAAAATTAGATCATGTTTGTTGAATGGATTTTTTTTATACAGTCAGCTTCAAAAAACTACATACAAAGTAGACGACATTAATTGCTGAGTCACTATCAAGGGAAGGAAAAATGGAGAAATTTCCTTAATGTTGTATCAGACGTTCTAACGACAAATATTAGAAGCTTTTCTTACGAATATCATATACTCTCGTAGTTTTTGCCAAGAGACTGCTTAGTGGAAAGTTGTCAATTTTTTTCCGACATGTCACAGCTGAGGTTTAAACATAAAAGCGTTCGTCTAGTAAGCCCATTGGATTACGATGACTTCTTCCCATTTAGGTCCGCATAATCATTCGTCTTTGTTAAAAGTTGGAGACTATATCTGCTATGAAATAGCAGGCGCAATATATAGTAATTGGCGTGGTCCAGTGGTTGATTAAAGACCTCGTTAACAAACCCGCGTAATCTCATAAAACCCGAGAAAAAAATTTTATCAATATTTTTGAGTTAAAAAAATAAGAGGCTTTTAATTACTTTCCAAATAATCCACTCACGATATTTTGTGACCATACTGGGGTCAAATCTGATTTGCTTTGCATAAATGTAAATATCATGGTAAATAAGGCCTCCAATCAATCACATAAGCAAAGAGAAGTTTATTTTCTTAAGAAATTACTAAAAAAAAAACGCTGAATCGACAATTTTTAAATTCTTTTTTAAAAATATAATTCATCTCCCAAAACCAAAAATTCGTATTTTTTGTTACATGCATGACTTTTTTCCCTTTGTAAGCATTTTCTCCACTTTTCCGAAGTTTAATCAGATTATGCCTACTTTTTTAGTGATTGAATACTGAAACTTCTCAGCATATCTTGTCACTGAGGTAACGTATTTTATTATCAATACATATTTCTTTATCGAAACTTCTTCTGTTATGCTGTTTTATTGGCTCATTAAATTGTTTCAGTAGGATATGGGAGTTATTTTTGTCACCCTCCGGTTTAAGCATGAATCTATATGGGGACATGATCATCAACTCATTTCCGATAAGAATATCCGTCTAATTTGCTTCTTGGATAACTGAGATATGGTACCCTACTTGTTCAAGGAGGATTGGTCAACCTAACCTAACCTTAGCTCCCTAGATGTTCTTGGGGGGCTTATATATCAATCGATATTATGTTATTGGATTACTATTGCAATCCTTATTGAATTACTCACTGCTTCGTTCTTTTCACAATTTTTTTTAACGGTAAGAGTTTCACTGATGTTGTTGATACTATGAAATCCTACTTTAAACAGCTAGCTAGCGTAGAGTTATTTATTAAGAAGTCCCAATAAAAAAACGTCTACGATATTGGATTGGAATAATAAAGGAAGGTTTCATCTGATAGTCGTGGGATTCACGGAATATATATCAGGACATAATAACGTCGGCAAGCAGCCTGCAGTAGTTTCTCCAAAATCTGAGGTTTTTCTATCACCAAAGGAATTGAGCTGATTCGGGATACAATGGTAATCTATGCAGATAGCCAAGCTACCTTGATAAGGCACAGAGTTGGGCACTTTGTTAACTTGAGGTTTGTTTCAGATTTCAGGAAAGCCCTCCCGATGCTCCTGAACAGGAACAGGGTGGTGGTATTGTATTGGCTTCCGATAGTGATATTTAAGATAACGAGGCTTAATTTAATATAAAACCATTTAATATTTTAAAAAATTCCTAATTATCTTGTTATTTTGTAAAAATTAATATTTTTACATACTTTAAAATTAAATTCAAATTAACGGCTTTTATCATGATAATCAATCAAGCACAGTCAGTGTCGCCGTTTTCGGTTATTTTTAACAATTTTCGTTAAAAATTAAACGTTGAAAATTAATTAATTCGCACATTCTTTTTTCGTTTTGATTTGCATATATAAAATTGTTGTTGTTGTTAAGGGAAAAATTGTAGCGTGCGCGTTTGTTTGTTTGTGTGTGTGTGTTGTTTGTGTAGTGAGTGAGTGCGGGGTTTTTTCCTCTTCTGATTTGATCTGGTTTGTGTGTCGGGTGTGGGAATACGGGGTTGGTTGTGTGTGGTCGGGTTTGACGGACGCACAGAAAGAGCAGACTGGGACAAAATTTTTAGCGAATTTTTGGAAATTGTGGTGAATTTATCTGGTGCTGAGTTTCTATGGTGGTGAGTTTTTGCAAAGTGTGCTGAATTTCTCAGGGGTGGTGAATAAAATGTATTACCATATATCGATGTACTGTCAGTGATGAATTAACCGGTGTTTGTCTAGAATAACTAATTTTCATCTACATTAGCGGAGCCATTGTGTTAAAACAAACCCACCAAACATTACAGGGATGGGTGGAGTCATGTAGTGTTACCATTATGTCAGTAAATTCTTTTTATTATGCATCTAAAGAAATTAATATTAAAAAAACTATGTAAATCAATAAAAAAAAAAATTTTAATTATTTTATAATTAAATATAACATCAGGAAAAATTTATAAAAATAAAACTATGAATTAAATAATAAATTTTTTCTTTTGCAGAAGTTGATTACAAAATTCTTTGTTATTCCATTTCAATAAAAACAGAGCCGTCTCTTAACATATTTTGCTCACTGAAGTTAGTTGCAGTTTATTACCTTTTACCATCTGCTGTCAAAAAGTGAAATATTTTTTTGTTTTAGATTTTCTCCACTTTAGTTTTGTGTATTTTCCTGTGAATTTCCTTAAATATATTGTGTATTACCGTGAAAAAAATGGAATAAAAATTTGAAAGAAAAAATCAAGTGTTTATCATATAAGTTCATAAGCCACTGGAATATAATTTATTTTTTGAGAAATTTAAACAATTTACAAAATACGTCCAATGTCTTCTAGACATTATTTGGTTCGCCAGCAAAAGTTTCTACTGCCTTTGGCTTTTATCGTAATAATAACAACAACAATAATAATACCATCACATCAATTGCTATTAGAAATTCATTAGGAATTCCACAACGAAAATCATAACAAAATATAATGTTACAAGACGACGAGGATTATAATAAGGAAAATTTTTTATTTATTTTGTTAATGTCAGCAAATGTTGCCGTAACGCTGGTGGTAATGTTGGCGGCTTGTCTGTGTTGCAAGAAAAAAATTCCAAAGTGAGTATCCTACCAGAAACAGAGACATGGAATCATTACTCCATCCAATAGAGCGGCAGCGGCAGTATGTTGAACCAAACCAAGTGAAACCTTTCTAAAAAAAATATCAAACTTTCACACATACATACACAATAAAGTTGTGAAGTATTGATCATTGAACACTACGTTATTTTAATTGGCAGTATATGTTTGCGTATAAGTTTGTTGCATAAAAAATTAAGCAAATTGCCAGAGATCGGGTTTGAAATAAATTTTAAATAGCTTGGAAGTGTTTTATGGATACATATGCTTAAAAGACTTTATTATATGGAGTTATTCATTAAGGGCGTGCCGATGTGTGTTTATAATATTAAACGCTAGCAATATACAGCTACATCGTCAGAAGCATTGCCCTTTCTCTTCGGAGCTACAACATTTGGTGTACTTCTTCCGTACTTCTTCTGTTACATTTAATAAACAACCATAACCTATACGTCCGTCCTTCATGAGTTCTGAATAGAATTTGAATTTAAAAAGAAACGTAACCTAGACGCTATTCAGAGTGCTTTTGATCCGTAATTCCTTTATTCTGAATATAGAATTTAAAAGAGAAGCTTAAGTTAGATGTCCATTTATTGACTTTTTCGTTCACATTTTTTCTGAAAATCGCTTCGAGACCCCGAATAAGCACTCGTAGTCAAATGATTTAAGAATTAATGTTAATTTCGCAGCTGACAAAGTCAAACCGCCCAATAAAAATAACACTTCTCTGTGTCTGACATCCTAACATTCTAACATTGATGATTAGAACATATCACCCAGTAATGTTACAGGGTCAAGGTGATACATTTTTTTACAATTACATCCAAAAATGAAAATTCTTATTGAATAAACAACTAACTCTACCTCTTTCTATAACAAGATGCTACATTAGGCATATAACCTGCAACATTTGGTACCACAATATGTTATCATCATATAAGTTGCTCAATGTAGGTTATTATATGGTTCGACTTGATAAACTCAAACTTTCTTACTTGTTTTAACAACGTTGTTTGTCGTCGTTGTCGTATTGTATGTTGTACTTGCAATGGTAAATACAATGTTTGTATTATGTTTACGGGGAAAGTAAGCAAACTTGGCTGCATAAAATTACAAGTCAAATCACAGCATAGCTCTTACTCCAATATATAGTGTGTAAATGCAACATAAAATCCATGAAACGTATTTGACGAAACTGCACAACAACAACAACTGTATTGTAATGTGATGCTATTTTATTTGTTTGGTTGTTATGCACCGCTTATTTTTAATGGTGTTTTATAACGAATTATTTATTTTGATATGAAAATAAGCAAGCGTTGCATTTTATTTTACTGTATTTTCGTATTTTAATAGGAATGACCTTATGGGTCTAGAAGGCATGGTTAAGTTAAAAAATCCCGATGAAGTTGTGGTAGTTAATAACATTAATGCCAGTGAATCTCATGCTGATCTTAATAATTCTACCATATCGCAAGGGGATTCTGAAAAAAGGTGCATTAACATATACATAAGACACGTTCCATAAATAAAAAGAAATGTTTAACGAGGACTTATTTTTTTATAGAGCCAGTACGGCAGCACATCGTTCGCTACCCGATATACCAGTTGCTGAAGCTAATGGCGATACAGGTTCTGAATTATATGAGACAGTGGCAGATAAAATGCTATTGGAATCTCAAAACCAAAATAAAAGTCGTAAGTGTTGTCACGCGTTATGTTTTATTTTAAAAACTTTTTCTTTTTTTTTTTTTACTAAAAATCTTTTCTATAAATTAGTTTGCAAATATCAAAAAAAAAATTATTTTTTTATTATACTCGAATCAATACATTTAAATTAGTTTGAATAAATCATAAAGTTTTTATTTACTTTTTCTTGTTCTTTTGTTAATTTCATGTTTCTTTATTGTTTAAATGTAGAAGGTCAAATGACTCATGATTTTGATTTTTTTATTATTATTAATTCCATTCATTATAAAGTGCATATAAACATACATTCACATTTATTTACTCGTATCCTATGATAATTAGACGTACCTCATTAGCACAATTTTAGAATATATTATTTCGTATGTATTATCGTATGTAGATATGTAGATTTAAATATTTTAGGCAAACAAAAAATCAAATTTTAAGGGTAAACAAATGTGCAATACTTTGTATATATTTCTATTTATTTAATCTCAAAGCAAATTTAGCAGATTATTTGTTATTAAACATTACGCTTCTATTTATTAATATTATAAAATAACATAAAAAAGTTTAAAATCTTATTAACTTTAGAGATTTGAATAAGACCATACAAGTGCAGTACTTTTAATCGGTAGTTTAAATGGATTATAAGATGTGAAAGATGATTTTTTTTCATCGAAATTAGATTAAAATTATTTACAGCATATTGCGTATTGGCCCCTTACACTCCCAAACCAAACTGGGCACTGTGCCTTTGCAACAATAGATGGACGTGTTAGGGTAGCCCAATTAGATGGAAAAACTTGATTAAACTGAGACAAGGGCAATACTTTGTAAATGTCAAATGTTCCATAAAGGAACTGAAAACTATTTTTAATATAAGAAAAAAATAAAAAACGAGGCAATGACATATCGGAAAATGTTTAAAAAATGCTGTGAGAACGAGTCAGTGAATGTCATTTCAGGATTGCAGTGCAAGTTTCGTACTGTAAATTTGTATGACAAATCTGACCGCATGATCTAACTGGTCAATTAGCAGGGGCATTAAACATTAACTACATAGTTGAAATGAACAAAAAAAGTCATGAAATTCTTGTAATTCCACCCCCACAAACGATTTTAAAGTCTAAACTAACGGCAAACAAGGTTTTGTTCATTGTTAGGTTGAATTGGTTATCCATTATAAGTTGCTACAACATGGCCAAACAATCAATTCAGAACTTTTCTGCTCACTACTGGAATCTATGAACGAAATAATCAGAATTAAAAAACAGAAATAAATTAGAATTATAACATGTCAATATCAGACTAAAAAATCTCTTATTACTCTGTAAAGGATTTACTACATTCAGTTATGAAATTTCGATGTACATGAGTACTTGGTTAAAATTGATTTTCAAAGTAGAACAGTTCACTACCAAAATTACTTTAAAAAAAAACGAGTATGCTTGTTATACGCCTAAATATTTGTAGTTAGACATTGAAATTATTATTAGACTCCTACATCCACAAAGCATGTAAATCTGAAACAAATTTTTCATTTTCACAAATTTCTGATATTGTAAAAGCTTGTTAGTTAAACACTTTTACACTATTAAATATTTAAATCCATTCTATTAAAAAAAACCCTATCCTTCACTAACGACTAGATTCTTAAAATTTAAAATAAACGTTACAATATGCATCTCAAATTAAATCTATATTTTGTGTTGGTTTTTCAGCAACACCAAGTTTAAAGAAACAAATAAGTGTTTCTCAACATAGTTCCATAAGCCAAGCGGATGATGTTAGCTCACCATATTCAAGAGTTAAAAACTCACCACATGATTATGCTAAAGTATGTAAAAATAAAACATAAAACTTATCACACAAAAAAAAAGAAAAACACTAAATCATTTGCTATTTTAACTGTGTGTACATTTTCTACATCAGGTGCGGCCAACCGAACATCCTTATGCTCAGTTAAATGCTCCTTCAACATCGCAATCTACTAACGCTCAATTAACATCATCTCATGTAGACATTACTACTCAGTCAACAGGTACTCAAGTTACTGCATTAAATGAGCAACACCAACATCAACATCAGCAGCGTACATCACATCATAGTGATAATTCACAAAATCACAGTGAATCACCTGCACCACAGGTTGAGATACCGGCTGCTTCTGCCATTGCTGGCATGATATCAGCCAGTCAAGATTTGCCTTATATGACGCCACCAATAGCAAATCAACATTTCAGTGGTGACTCACAAGATTCTTCCAGTAAGAAAATTCTTTCAATATACACCGAAATGCATTACATTTTACATATGAATTGTAGTAATATTCAATAATAATTATTATTTTATTATTTCACAGAAGGTTATACGAGTATAAGTGTTCGGGAACCGTTGGCAAATATCTTAGCACAACAACCGCCCCCACAAACACAAATACGCAGTACAACACATTCTCGCGATGTTAACGATTCGCATTACGCCACAGTCTCTGACGATTCGGGTATGTTTGTAATCGAAAATATTGTATATATTTTTTTTTTTTTTTTGATTCACAATGAGTATAACACTCAATTGGTCACGTTTATGAGTTTATTGTGGATTAAATTACTAAAAATTTAAATATCAAAGCATATGAATAAAGCCGAACAACGCGTGTATGTAATTTTCAGCTGACAGTAAAATATCTTACAACGGGACTACATATGTTCAAAAATTTATGAGACATCAAGATTGTTGGCCTCTTTAAGGCAAAGCGAAAGTGTTCGTTTAAAGATTGAAGGATTGATATTCAAAACTAAAATTTATATACAATTCGAATTTGTTTCGAAATTGTAATTGGTGCCTAAAGAGTGACAAATCTAAATTGTTAAGATTGTTTACAGCAGTTTTTATGGTTAATTTATCGATTACAGAACCAAAGTATGCATGCTTACAAAGCTACACTGTTCCACAAACTTTTAAGAATTGTGGAAATCAATTTTGATATTTTTTATTTGAGAGATTGTAAACGTTTTCACAACGACCCTCAATAATTCTTTAAAAGAAATATTGATTAGAAAGCCTTGAGCAAATAGCATAGATAACGTAGAAAGGCAAGTGATTATACAATCTGCGGTCGGAATAAAGTATGTATGTTAAGCAATGTTATTCATATTTAAGTAAAACATATGTAGGTCAGTTACATAAGCAAAAAAAAAATTAAAATTTCTTAAAGTAAAATTCAAATATAAATTAATTACGGAAATTGTTTACTTTTTACTTTTAGATGAAACTTACGCTGCCATTGACGATCCAAATACGCGTTTGCAACATGCCAACACTACAACAGACATTTATACCAGTGGTTCGGAAACTTATGCCCAAATACAGCCGATGCAATCACCAAATTCCATAATTGTTTCCGTTGAAATTAATAATGCCAGTACATTAACGTTGGCATCATCAACGTCTACTATGACTGGCATGCAAGCAAATTGTTCGCTATTATCAACGGATCATGGGAATATATCATTATCGTCACAACATTCCACGAATACTGTCATTGGTCCCATACGGTCTAGTTTAGAGCACAACACAAATAATACGTCTATACCGCCACCAGTCGATACATTACGTGCTCAAATGCATTCGAGGCAGGCCTCGGCATCATCAAACAATAGCTCTTCGTTGTGTAATTTAGGTTCACCAAAGCCGGAAAAACGTCAGGCTAATTCACCGTTGCCGCCGACACCAAAATCGAATCTATCGTCCAGCACACAACTGCAAGCAATGAGTTCAACAAGTAACTTGACATCTGGTCGCAATTCTGTAATATCTGTGATTGAATGCACGGGAGAGCTGAATGAATTAGGTTCCGGTGATTTATTACAGCAAGATGGTTCGCCACAAAGACGAAACAAAAGTTTAAGTCCCTCAAAAGATATTGAGGGCATGTATGCTAAGGTATGTCATTTTTATCTTTAAAAGTTTTTGTGTATATTTCTTATGTTCTCCTTTTTTGAAGGTCATGAAAAAAAGTAAATTTTCACGCAACTCACCCTCCTCCCAAAATAATTCTCCAGTATTGCCACGAAAAAATGATGACCATGCAACGGCTAATTTAGGCTTGAGCCCTCTGGATTCTATGGCTGCTGATCTTTTAGAGAATAATGTTAGTGTTTTAAGTACAAGTGATAGAAGTCGTTTACGCAGTAATAGCTATGGTGCGACCAAAGATCATGGCTATGAAACGATACCAGCTGATTCTATGAGATCCAACTCCTCACATGGTGTCATTGAAAATCGTAAATCTGACTGTTACACCCACATACTACAAAAGGAACGCCAGCGTGAAGGTGGTATGTATTCTTTGTTTCATTATGTTTTTATCATGTCCGTTCGCTCTTTTTTTATATTTTTGTCTTTTTCCATATATATACAATACATTTTTGTTTCTATGTATGTGTCTTTTTTCCGTTTTCCATTGTCTTTATCTCCCTTAAAATTACTTTTTAAAATAATTTATGCTTTTTTGCTTTACTCCTTTTTCCCTTTGAAAAACAAAAAAATTACATTTTTTTTAACGTACAACTATTTAGTTTTGCCCAAATGAAGCAAAAGTTCTATTAAATTTTCATTTTAATTTCCACAAAAAAAAATTAAAAGAAAAATTTAACCTGTAATTAAAAAAAAAAATAAACAACGAATTTGACGATTTGGAACCAGTGGTTAGTATATTAAAAAATTCGTGCTTGTTATTTGCATGTTTATTAACAAAAAAAAAAAACAAAAAGTATGTTTATCTTTAAGGGTGAAGAAATCTTTGTATGTAATGAATATGAAAGAACACTTCTTTTCTATTGTCTTTTAGTATATCCATTTCATTTTTCTTCACTCTTCTTTTGAATATACATATGTACACATGAGTGTGTGTATCCATGGATGCAAAGTAGTTTAGTTTCCTTTTCTTTAAATGTATTAAACTTTTATTAACTTTTATTCAAATTAAAAGTGTTTCGTTTCTTTTAAAGACAATTCTTTAACTGCTTGATATTGTATTTTATATTTCCGCAAAACAATTTTAGTTCATACCTCATCTAAACCACCGATTACCGTCTATAGTGTACAAGTAAACAATAGCGATAAACATTATGAGACTATAGCAAATCCCAGTTTACCAAGTAGTTCAAATGATCCTGGCTATGAAACAATAATAAAAACAAAAATTAATTCCTCCCTAATTGATGACAGCGAAAAGAAATCATCCGATTATGATCCAAACTATGAAGTGCTTAAAGGACCGAATATTAATAGCAGCAATTCAGCTGGCGCCTCTGATGATGGTTATGCCAAAGTATTGGAAAAGAAGCGTATAGCTATCGATGAGGATTCCATTGATGGTTACAGTAAGGTGAAAGGCGACGAAGGTGATGATGTGAAAAATTCTATAACCGGTGGCTATAGTACTATTGCCGATGTTAAAGGACCCGATGCCAATCACAATTATGCTAGTATTTTGGAAACAAAGGGCGGTGGTCATGAAACGGATAGTGATCACTATGCACGCATAGCCGAAAACAATGAGCCGAATACACCTAATCTGCCGCTTAGCAATTCCAACAAATCAATGGTAGATGAGTTATTAACACCACGCACCGCCGATCTATCCATTACATCACCAACATCTATCACTAGCAGCTCTTTGCTAAACACCAGTTCCATTAATTCCACATCCACTAATCTAAACACAACTAGCACTATAAGTTCACGTCAAACTCCTACCTCTTCTTCTCAATATGAATCCCTTACAGGCAGTGAAACTGATCCCAACTATGAATCCGTTTGCTATTTAAACACTTCTGGTCTTGAGAATCCTTATGAGCGTTTACAAACCGAAATTTCTGATGATACGCAACTAAGCTCACCGCCTTTGAGTCCGGCTACATCCAATACCAGTTCATCAGCCCATAATACACCGTCTGCAACTCAACCACCAGAACATTCCACCAAAACATCTTTAAAAACAAATGGTTCCAAAACTCATTTGACAACACCTGATCCAAATGCTGATATATTGGTCGATGACTATTTTCAAGTATAATTCAATTCTAAATACGACTCTACTACTACTACTACTAGTGATGCCACACTAATAAACTGATTTAACAGATTTTTATATATGTATACTATACTATACTATATATATAAGGATATATAGATATATACAATACAAGAACAAAAAGACAAGTAAATAGTGCTGTAGTAATAATAAACGTAAATACATATTTAAAGGCTTTGCTTAGCAATCTTTCATTATTAAGTATTTGCACACACATATCATTTCAATGATACTTTTTTATATCAGTTTATTTGTTTTTAAAGCTTTAAAAATCATTTTTTATTTTTTATTTTTGATCTTAAAAAAGAAAACATTTCCAAATTTGTATTTTTGCACCAAAGTCCTGGTTGGCCAAACGTCCACGGAACGTACGTTCCGTTTCGGTAAAGCATTTACATACATTGCGTCTCATATGCTAAAAACGAACGTACGTTCCGTGGACGTTTGGCTAACCAGGGCTTAAGAAATGCATTCCATTTAAAAGAAAATATTGAATGCATTAGCATTTGTCTTATAAAAATTATGAAAGAATGGAGTGAAATTATGTACGTACATACATATTTTTGACATTATTATTGAAAATTATATTTTTTATGTTTTGTTCATCTTATTGTTTCGTTTTGTTTTGTTTTTCTTGCAATTTTTCTGATTTTTTGTTTTCTACAAATGTTAGAGTGTGCCTGTCTATCACTTTGGACGACTCTGAAAGCAGCTAAAAGTTGTTTTAAGTTTTAGTTTTTTTTTATATGGTTTTATAAACAAAGTTATTAAATTTCTTTTTAAACTATACAATACAAAGCACAATTGAACGCACTCAAGCACTTTAGTTAAAAATATTTTTTTTTATTTATTTTAGTTTTTTTTTTTTGTTTTGTTTTAATTTGTTTTTATTATTATTTCTATGCATTTTTTATATATACATATATAAATATATATATTTTTTTTATTAGATAAATAAGTATATCTAAAGTTTAGTATAGAAAAAAAAACCAATTGCATTATATATTTGTACGAATGTTTATTTTATTTAATTTATTTATTGTTTACAAAATAAAAAAAGAAGAAAACTTTAAAATAAAATTATATATTAAGGCCTTTTATAGATATGCCTATAAAATAATTCTAAAGTTATTGATTTTTTTTATTATTCGAAAATAAATATATATGGGAGACCAGGTCCATACAGGCAGAGATGGCAAGCAAAATGGAAATCGTTACGAAATATAAATGAACAGAAAGGCTCATTTGAAAGGTTTAAATGTTACCTGTTTGAAATGCTGAATACGGACTCAATTATCTGAACAATATGTAATATTCTATGCAAATAAATAAAAAACGGCATATTGATGATGATATCGAACAGTCTTTCTTCAAATGTTCCGCTTGCCGGTATACCTTATAGGATCTGGAGTAAGTTGCAAATCTGATGGATAATATGATAGCACAATGGAAAAACTGTGTCAGAACACTGTGAAAGGATGCTACAAATGAAAATTCCGCATCTTGATGTTCCAGATCAGGTATTGTATTGTTGTGTTGTGTTGTTTTATTCAATTATTGCGACCAAACAATCTGTATTACTTCCTTAAACCTACACATACGGGTATTGACTCCTTTCCTCTAAGGTGTCCGGTCTATTGACCTAACAAACCACAGATTAATGGTCGGTGTCAGTAAGAACAACCCCCTCCATAATGATTAATACGCATCAGAGCAGAGCATGGTCTTGGATGAAATCAAAATAAAGATAAATGACGAACCTGGGGTTGCTGTTCGTTGTCAGTAAAGATAACCCCCTCCATAGTGATTAATAGCCTTGGGTGAAACCAATACGAAGATAAATGACAAAAGAAAACTACTTTGAAGAAATTTAAAAGTCTTCTCAGATTGGATATTATTTTAGATTAGAAGCAAAAATGGTTTTAAATCAATATGCCCCTATGGAGAGCTAACATATGTAGCACTCTTGAGTGACGGATCACTTTGCTAACAATAATTTCTTGTTTCCGAAAAAAATCTGAACAAAGGAATTGAAATTGATTAGACAGTATCCAGTAAGGAAGCTTTGACGAATTGCAACAAAACAAATTCGTTTATGAAGCAAAATAGAGACGTGATGAATTATGGACAACTTTAACTAATGAACTAAGACGAACGGCAACAGAACCATAGTAAACAGTCTGGAAAACACCTATGCTACTCCACGGGTGAACTCTTAATTTGTGTCTTTAATGTTGATCGTTATACACGGTTTGTAGTAAGCAATCGCCTCAAGCGACCAACTCTTAAGAGACGAATTAAGGTTATGTCTCCGGCAGCTTAGTTTAAAGGTTCTTATGAATTCAGCTTTTACTGAGAAGTGTTTATAAAGATTTTGTTACTCTGTGCTAGATGTTTGGCAACATTTAATTGTCCCACGTTTTTGTCAACACAATGGAGAGTTTTAACAAATTACAACAAAACGGTGTGTGTTGTATCCTACCCGTTGGAAGTTTTTGTTTTTTATCTTCCCGAATATTGGTTGCCTGTATAGGGGTTAATTTTAGTACGTAACTGTTTGTAATTTCAGTTTCCAGCTTTTAATCTGCAACCGTTAGGACACGAATCAAAAGCGATTGTTAACTAAAAAATAGAAAATTCAATCGGAAAGTAATATTCATAGACATTTTTAAAAATATTTCAAATAAATCTTTTGCAATGAATACGAAAAACTTAAATCATTTACGTGTTGTTGTACATATCAACGATGAGGATGTTAGGGATCGCGATGAAATATATTATAAATTAAACTATTTTTGTGAAAACGATATTGAACGTAATATTTTAAGTAAACCAGTGGCTGTGCCACCTGTGTCCATCCGGCCACTAAATGGCTCCGGAAGTTGTGAAAATATGAAAGCCGAAGTGCTACTAATCGATGATAAATGTCTGCAATTAAATTTATTATCGAACGAAGAAGATGATGTCCCATATACAAATATATCACACAAAATGTATTTCGATTTTGTTAGCCATTCTACGGTGGAATTAAGTAAACGTGAGTTGGCTATTGTAATGGACGATTTGCTGTTGAAACATGTCAGTTCGACAATAATGCGTTTTTCCAATAAACAAGAAACGGACATAATTATTTTCCTTGATCTGTTGATAAGCTTTCTGAAAAAAAGAATTTACTATCAGAAGTATCAATTGAAACATGTTAAACTCGAATGTCGGGATATAGGTGCCACAATGGGCAACACAGGCAACCAGCCGGCAGAACAAGGTCTGACAATGCGAGCTGATATGGCAGATGACAATAACAACATTGACGATTGCAATAACAAAAATATTCAATATCATTTTGCAAATGCATCCACAAATAAATTTCAATATACAAGAGATTTACTTTATTGGCTAGTTAAACAATATCGGTGTAGGTTTGCAGATAACCAGGGCCATGAGAAACTTCTATTTACATTTGCCTTAAACGATCATCATCACAATGAATTCGAAGTGAAATTAACACTCTTCAATATCTACACGGATTTAATGAAAACCGAAGATCGTAATCATTGGCGTCATTATATGGATCATATTGGTGACGGCTGTAAGGGACAAGATTGTAATTTTGTGCACAGTGGTTTAACTATTTGCCTGTCAAATCACATGGAAGGTTTAATACATCAAAATACCCTACTGATGTTCCATGTACCAACAGATATTGAAATGTGTGCTGAAACCACGGAAGTGCTACAAATGGCCCATGCAGTTATGCAAAATAGAAAGAAGAAGAGTTTGAAAGTCAGGTTAAATCAAAGCATATTTATAAAACCCACCACTTGCTTGGAAAGTCTTTTATTGCCTACGAAAACCGATGAAGAAAAACCAATACCGAAATTGTGTCCCAAATATGTTACCACGCGCAGAACTTACCACGAATCAGGAAACAATCGGGCTAATATAGCATTCTGTGCTCCTCCCCGAAATAAAAAACCACCAGGCCGATCTTCCCTTGGTAATCCGGGCTCTATTTCATTTAATTCGCTAAGCAGCTGGTATCGTAAAATCGATGAACGTTTTCTTCAACTCTCACAGACGCGTGAAAAATATTTTGATCGTTATTTTGATTTGAAATTTATTGCAATTTCTTATAGCATTAGTGATATGTACAACTGTTTGGAATCCTTCAATCTACACAATGGTAGTCATGTTAAGGTAGAGGAAGATCAAAGAGAATTGCATCAATTATTTAAAAGTTATCATAATGCTCGGTTTCTTTTTCGTCAACTAACGGAAGATATACAATATTCGGAATTTGAGAGCAGTTTAAAGATTTATTTGGATACAAAAATTTTCGATTTAAATAAACAGGCATCAAAATTGAAAAGGAAACATTTTCACTTGGGTCAACAGCTATTAAAACTTACTTTTGACAATATTGTTTGTGATTTTAATTAAATTGTAATAAAATTGTATGTATTTTAATTGTTAATTTAGATTTTAATTGTATGTAAACTGATGATTTGTTAATGATTTTGTATTTTTGTTTGAGTGAAATAAAAAAAATTTAATTTGTAACCCATCATATCGCTTTTAATTTCTAAAATATCGAAAGGCAAGAAATAATCGATTCAAGAAAAGACAACAACCAATATTTTAACATTTTAATATTGTCTATATAATGTTTTTTTTTTAATTTTAATTTTTTTATTAATTGAGTAGTTTTTATTTTTTATCTTGTTTTCAATTCGTTTACATTAAAATGTTTTTTTTTTTTTAGTTATGTGCTTGGAATAAAATATGATAAACACATGTATGTATATGTAGTTGAACAACTCTTTTGAAGAATCTTTGTTTTTTTTTCTAAATAAAATGAAATACAATATCTACATGGAAAGAAGATCTATTTAAAATAGTGTTCTTGTGTGTACAATAATTATTTGTTGTGTAATGACAAAACGAATGTATAAAAATATGCAATAAAATAAAAACAAATCGTACTAATTAATTAGTTTTATATTGTATATATAATAATAATAATAATATTTTTTTTGTTTTACCTTTAAAAGGCTTATTTAGGGTGGTTCTAGTGATGCCATCAGGGAGTAATTATAACGCATAGCGTCAGAATGCATATATAAAATAAACAACATAGGATGACGCGTGCTAATTTACAGAATATATTGAAACCAATAAACAAATGACAAAATGAAAGTTGTGAATAAATACGCCCGATCAGCGCCGCCTCTGCAAACGTCGCTACCGTATTTCATTCACTTACATTGCCACCATTGCCACGAGACATGCTATGTTGAGATTGTCCAAGATGATTATGATTATGCTGTGCTGTAGATGATGCCAAGGCTGTGGAAGTTGATGACGATGATGTAGGTGCCGAAGATGAAGTTGTAGCTGTAGATGATTGTTGTAGTGATTGATTGATTAATGCCAAATTACTGGCTTTCATGCGGGCTATAGTGGTGTTTGCCATCCCTCCAAAAGCTGAGAGACATGGTGACATACAAGGCGTTGAGCAGAGGCTATTACTGATCTCACATTGGTCAAGTAGGCGGAGTAGCTCATTGGTATCGGGTCCGCCGATGATTTTCTGCGATAGACTTTCTTCTTTTCTCTCTTCTTCATCGTCTTTTCTTTTGAAAAATATCGACAATGCCGTTGTTAGATCCCACATTTGTATATTGCCATTGCAATGACCCGTCAATATGAACCGTGAACCCATGCGAGAACTAACCTCACATTCATGTACACAAAATGAGGTTATGGATGAGCCATCAACAGATTTAATAACACATACTCTTTCGCCATTCGATGCTACGCGTATATAAAGTTGATCTGTTTCGGGTACAACTTTTTGCACAAATATTTGTTCATCATAGTCGCCATACGGACCGAAATCATTACCGGCCGCATAGCTATAATTTGTTTCTGTAGCTTCCAGAGACACTATTTTAAAGGATGCCTTTGGCGTTGAGCCAGGCTGTGTTGATAGCATACCACGGAATCTGGTGAGCCTCCAGGTGCGTACATGATGATATTCATTACATACGGATACCAAATATTTTTCAGAGAGCATAACTTTTGTAACAGGACTTTGATGTACTGTGAACGATTCGAATAGATGGGGACCATGACCTGCTGTCTCTGGATGTTGTACTATAATGCGTACAGCACCATTCTTTGTTCCATAAGCAATCTCAATCCAATTACCACTTATACCTACACAAAGAATTGAAAGAAAAAATCATACGATAATTAAAATTCTGCAGTTTTTACTTTTTAAAACAAGACTTACTTGAAGTTTTGGGTGTTAAATAAACTGAAATTGCTGTTATAGGATCTAAATTAGGATCCTTATACAATTCGGTTACAAGTAGATCATTATCCTTCATGCGTAATGGGAATTTTTGCATATCTGTGAGGCATTCGAATTTAAAATTGTTTTTTTTTAATATATTTTGGAGTTGTGATTTATTTTCATTTTACTTACCTATATAATATATAGAACCATTATTACAGCCAAGTAATAGGAATGAACCGGCCGAATCGAATGATAAAACTGGTACCAAATCTTGAATTTGCCAATGTTGAGTCATGGCATGCCAAACGCCTATTTTACCTGACGAAGACAAAGCTACCAATTGACTGCCAATAAAGAATAAATACTCTACTCGTACATTCAAATTGAATGTACCAATATCGGTTTTATTGCCGCCCTCATGTATACTCCACAATCGTATCTGACTGCCATAAGATATAGCCACCATTTTACTGGGTATTGGTTCTAATGTGGACATATTAACCTTGGAATTTATAGCTATTCGTTCGATGGTGGAGTCTATGTAGGGAGACGTAAAAACCAATTGCCAGCCATTGGAATCTTTGACGCGATAACATGCCACAAAATGGGCATAAGCCACCGCAAACCAATTTTGATGGGCCTTAATTATTTGCACTCGCATCGGATCTACCCAATTGGCACTAAGCGTTGGCGAGAACACTAAGCCGACGTCGTTGCGTATAAGTTTATTCAGATCAGCCGAAGAATTTCGAGAATGACGCATAAAATCTAAGGAAGGATTTCGAGAATGTTCGCCACGATTATTGTTCGACCAGCAACGACTATCCTGTGATGTTGAGCTGCCACGTCCCAGACGCAAGTCCCAGGATGAATTTCTTGAATGTGAGTTGTGACGATTAGAGACCACATTCGAGGGTTCCGGTACTCGCACCATAGAACCGGGACGTGCATTGGCTCCAGACGATGTTATACCAGATGATGTTGATGGTAAACATTGTTCCAAAGGTACAGGCACCGTTGTCGCATTGTTGCGTGGCGAATTAGAGTCTACAGATGAAGTTGCATGTTGATGATTAATGACAATGTTATCATTGGGTGGTATTGGCGGTGCTGGCAAAAAGCCATAGAATAAAACATCACCACAGGGTGAATGATCTAAATCTTCACACAATGCTAAACGCTTTACCAACGGTGTTAAGCCATAATATTCTGATTCATGGCGCAAAGCACGTATTTCACAGTTTTTTATATCAATTTCCTTTGTACGTAAATAGTTCAAAATGATGGAAAACAATGATGGATCACGATCTATGAATATCGCTCCCGTTTCATCTCTTAGGCTAGAAATGCGACCGCTTAATAAAGCAGTAAAAAATGTATCTGGTATCCAGGTTAGTGTTTGACGTGATGTGGAAAATCTATTGTTTGTAAATTGATAAGAAAAATTAAATTAAATTGTTATAAATAAAGAAACATATTTCGCCACTAATATTTATTATAATATTATTTACGATAAGCACACAAAACTAAAATCAAAGACGAACTACTCATTCATATAAAGCAATAAAAAAAAATATAAATACGCAAAATAAACAAAATGTAGAACATGTTATCACTGTTCGTGGTACCCTACAACAACATTATTAGAATTTAGTGAACTGTGCAGGTGTTCGCCAATATCAATAACAATAAAATCCTTCCTTGACAAAAAATATAATTAAGTATTGTAATTAAAAAATGGATCATTAATAAGAGGCATCAAATAAAATATATTTTCAGCATTAAATTCAGAACCTAATGGTTTTGTTATATCCGTTAAAGGCGACATCATACTAACAGTGAGTTATTCCAACGATCGATTGACTAGATAGTGAAAATATGCAACCTATGACCTGCATATATCGGTAACAAATTTGGTGATATAATTTCATATTGATGCTGGCATATTGAGGGAAATTATTCAACTGCTCAACATTTTATTTACTTTAAATATTTGGTATTCACCAATATCGAAACAAAAAAATTTCGAATTAGACCCGCTTTCGTCTGAAAAAGGCGGAATTAAAGCAAATTTATGAAAAAGTGTAAAATGTCTTTTCACTTTTTATATACAAATTCTACAGTACTCGTATCTGATCGAAATCGGAACATTCTTACTGCAGCTAAACTGAAGTAACTTGAGTTAAAAAGTATTTTTGTTCCAGGTAGGCTTACTCTCAACTTCAATTGGTTTCGGATCATGTTTGTAGACAAAAACACGATATCAAAAAATCCCATATTGGATCAAAAAAATATTCCTTTCATAATAGTACAATAAACTGTAGGGTGACTCAAGAGTCTATCCTAATCAAATTGTTTTGCATCAACGTAAACGAAAAAGAATTAAAAGCAATAATAAAAAATGAAAACATTAAAATAAATTACACATTTTTACTTACCGCTGACCCCCTACATTTAGATTAACCAAATCTCCACTGTGGGCAAAGTAGGACATGTCTCAACTTGTCCCCACTTTTTTGTGGCTTCTTTCTGTATGGGGTCGGTCGTCTACTTTGCCAGCGTATGCTTTGTTTATACCACTTCTCTCTCTCTCACTCTATTCACTCACTCATAAAATAATTTTATTATTGTATTGTGCTGCCTGCTTATTCAAATGCCAGTATGCAAATGAATTTAATATATTTATTTAAATAAATTTATGACTAAACATTTAACTTCCAGTATGCGATTGTTTTATTTTTGGAAAAATCTACGTACAAAAAAATTTTTTAATCAATGTTTCCTGTGTTGACGTTGTTGCATTTTACTATTGGACAGAAACACAATGATGCCATATTGTTTTATAGACACTCGGTTAATAACGTAGCAGTAACAGCCAACAAATAACAAACAACATTGCCAACTACAAGGTTGGTAGCATTAAATCTTAGTGGAAATTGATTATTATTGTAATTGTTTAATAAAGAGTAATTTTGAACAGTACAAATAATTAATATTAATTGCAGCTTTTGTACAGAAAAGTTTTTATTTGTTATTTAAATTTTATTTATTTATTACAATACAATTATGAATTATATTCGAGCTGAGTAACTTTGACCATATTCTCCGTGTAGTGTCACAGACCAGAATCTCTGGTGGGAAACGAACCCACGACCCTCACGCTAAAAGTCTACCACACTACCCACTAGACTACCAGGGCACCCACGATATATTTTAAGGATATCAGAAAGTATTTGATGGTTATGTATTCGAAAAGATCCTTTATCAAATAGTTTCTTTGGCGACAAACGTTCTCTAAATTGTATTAATTTAATTAATTTTCTGTTCGTTTGCTATTTATTAATCTCCTATTAATAAATAACCAATCAATGTTTTGAAATAGTTTGACGTAGTCTAGTAGGTTGTGTGAGGTCTCGAGAGCTCAAACCTAATCTCCTTGACGCCCCTACTATAAGCAGTCTTTTGCGGAAATCTCTGAGAGTAAACTAGTTACCATGAAAAAGATTTCCAAATCTATTGTTTGGACTTCACGTTAAACTGTAGATCCTGCAATTCATACTTTTTATAATAAAAATTCAATTGGGCCGTATTCCAAGTTAAAAAAGGTTTATTAATTTAATTAATCCCTTTTATTATACTATTTTTACGCACTACCCACATATTTGTCTAATAACTCTTGCTTGCGCTTTCTTAACAACGCCTCTTCAATGTCTTTTTGTGTGGGTACAGGTACGTGAGCTGTGAATTTAGGCGCCAGCAATTCCATTGGATTGTCTTCTTTCTGGTTATTCTTAGCATCTTCTGCTGCCTCTCTAGCAGGTATTGAAAGCGGATATATATCTTCCTCCTCTTCATCATCCAAATCAATATGGCCATCACGAGCCATTTTCTCTTTCCATTCACGTACAGCTGTTTGGACGGCCAATTGTTCTATACGTTCTTCAATTGGTATTAAAATGCCATCATCATCATCTCTGTAGCCATAATATTCGGCATCTATATCTTTCATAAGTTCAGCCCGAGTCTTACGTGGTGGTGGCGGTGGTTCTTGTTCGAACAGTTCTCGAACCCCAGGCAAATCTTTGGCGGCACCAAAGTATTTATAACCTCGATTGCCGGGCACTTCACGGCCCTCAGCATCGAACATTTTGGGACCATAACGGCGATAGTGTGGTCCTCCTAAAGCTGAAATTTGATTTTCCCAATGTCGTTTTTCACGTAACAACTTATTGATTTCATCGTTTAAATCGCGTATACGAAATTCGCCAAGACCAGCTGAAAGTATTTGACTTTAAAATAGTTTCCAGTTCAGTTATTGTGAACAACTTACCATTTTGTATTTGTGCCACTTTATTTGAAATTTCTCGTATAATTTCCAAACGGTATTTTTCACATTTTGGCAGATCTGTACATTCGGAGGCCAAGTATGGACGTCGATCTTTCTCACCAGACTCAATTTCTTTAGCGGCCCGCCAACGGGCCAATGTGGTCCTACAATTCAGATGTTATTTAAATACTTACAGTAATAAATTAAACTACTTACATAGCTTTCTCAGCATTACGAGCCTGAAATTATTTAAAAATTTAGAAAGTATAATTTAACAAAATTTTTCTAATATTTACCATGTTTCTTTTAGTAGTTTCTTTAAAAACGTTCTGTTTACAAAAAAAGAGAATTAATTTTGTTGTTGTTATTTTTGTCCACACTACTGTGTCGGTTATTATGACGCCGTTAGTTTTATTTTCGTTGCGGGTTATTTATGGCTGTACATATTGCTACAAATTGGAAATTCTTCGTTGAATTAATTATTATATTTTTTTTGTTTGAAGGGAATATCGGACCTAAACTTAACTTCCGGAAAAATGAATAAAAAAAACTATGAATTAGATAAATTTGGTTATTATTTTCCCTCTCTGGTGATTTCTTTTTCAGAAGTTAGTTACAAAATTGACTAAACATGTAATCTTTAGAAAAACAACCCTGTTTCAATTCTTCTTCTTTTTGATATTCATTCAAAAGAAAATTCCCATGGCATACACAATAACTTCCCTTCCCGCCTGATTTGATTTAATGCCATTTTTTTGTGAGTTTTGCATTGTGCAGCAAACTTTTGAACAAAAAACTTGGAACAGCAGTTGTGAAATTCTGCAAAAAATACATAACTGTATATATATATTCTTTTTAGTGAAAATAACAATAAATTGATGAAAAAATAAATAAATTTGAAATAAACATTTTGTGTCAATAATTGTTAAATCTATACAAATAAAATGCCTGGCATAGCATCACTCTCTAAAGGCGTCATTCCCGTGAGTTCTATCTTTGTTTATATATTGTGTGCTTGGTTTTTTAAAGTGATGGTAAAATTGAATATATTTAGCGGATTATGGCTGGTGAGGAAGTTGATAGCCCGGTTTTGCAGATTCTATGTGTTAAACGCATCATGGGCGGTGAGTCGGAACGTTTGCGTTTATTGATTTCCGACAGCCAATATTTCAATAGTTTTGCGATGCTGGCCACGCAATTGAATCCCATGTATGGAGATGGAAAACTTGCCGATTACACCATTGTCAGAGTGGATAAGTATATTACATCTGTTGTTAATAAAAGTGATGCTGGAAAGTAAGTAAAACGTATTATAAAATTTAATATTTATATTACAATTGATTAAATGAAAACTAACTAACCCCGGCTTACCCAAAGTAAAAAAAACATAAAATAGTAGGCATATGGCCGTATTCAGTCCAGTTAAGAATCAAGTCCACGCATAGACATCTTATATAATTTGCAATCCATACGCGATTCTGTGAACCCTTTAGAGACCAACATTGTTTTCTAAAACTTATTCTATTAAATTCCGTTATCTCTTGAAAAATATTTGCCTTTTAGGTCCAACTGGTTTTCGAATATTTGTTCGATTGAATATAAAATTTAAATCCGAATGATGTGCGTGATGTACTTTTAAGTGTTTTTAAAATTTTTTTAAAATAAAATATAGTCGAATAGCATGGCTATTTAAATTTTACGTCATATTTTTGTGATAACATTTTAAAAATTGCAAATTAGAAATCAGGATTGATTAAATAATAAAGTTAATCTTCAAAATATCAAAATAAAATTACTATTACAACAATTTGTCTTTCGAATATGCGATCATAGGCGTGTTCTCATAATTTTGGAAATGACTGTTTTGAATCCTGGTGGCCAAGTTAAACAAAAAATAGGCGAGCCGGTCTCTTATACAGAAGCTTCGCAAAAGGCTGCTGCCGCCAAGCCAGCAGTAACTGCACCACCTCCCATGAAAAAGGAAACTTATACTAACAACAACAATAACACAATGAATCAGTCTTTAAATGCTGGCTTAACACATCCCATAGCCAGCTTGAGCCCATATCAAAACAAATGGGTAATCAAAGCTCGTGTCATGTCAAAGTCTCCTATACGAACTTGGAGTAATGCTAAAGGTGAAGGTAAACTATTCAGCGTTGATTTAATGGATGACTCTGGTGAGATACGTGCAACCGCTTTTCGTGAACAGTGTGACAAATATTATGAATTTATGGAAGTGGATAAAGTATATTTCATATCAAAATGTCAACTAAAACCGGCAAACAAACAATATTCAACATTGAAAAATGATTACGAAATGACTTTTACCAACGACACACTCGTTCAAGCATGCGAAGATGATGATAATTCTGGCATACCAGAAATTAAATATGATTTCGTTCCTATATCTCAAGTGGCTAATTTGGAGCCAAAGAGCGCAATCGATTGTGTAGGAGTCTGCAAAGAAGTTGGTGAATTGCAAGTCTTCACTTCAAAGACTACTAATAAAGAATTTAAAAAGCGTGACTTGGTCTTGGTTGATACTAGTGAGGCTTCCGTAAATTTAACCATTTGGGGTGATGATGCTGTTAATTTCGATGGTTACGTTCAACCGGTTGTACTTGTAAAAGGGGCTAGAGTTAGTGAATTCAATGGAGGCAAAAACTTGAGTTTGGGTAATGGTTCGGTTATGAAAATAAATCCAGATATTCCGGAGTGTCATAAATTGCGTGGTTGGTTTGATAATGGTGGCGGCGAAAATATTACCAATTCCGTTTCGGCCAGGTAAGATTAATCAATCAATTCCATAAGCCTGAATTAATTTCTATTCAAACATCGCAAAACAATAATAAAGAACGGGTGGAGGTACTGCAGGAAATTTTAACACAGAATGGCGCACATTCCATGAGGCTCGTAATTTAGGTACTGGCGACAAACCAGACTACTTCCAAACTAAAGCCGTAGTGCATTTAATAAAAAGTCAGAATGCTTATTACAAAGCATGCCCACAACCGGAATGTAATAAGAAGGTGGTTGACGAAAACAATGGTCATTATCGTTGCGAAAGATGCAACGCTGTTTTTCCTAATTTCAAATACAGGCTTTTGGTTAATGTAAGATGTTGAATAGTTACAGTTAAAGTGAAAACAAAACAAAAATAAAAATTTCTATCAAAATAGATGAGTATTGGCGATTGGACTTCAAATCGTTGGGTGACTTGTTTCAGTGATTTGGCGGAACAGCTTTTGGGTCGTTCGGCCCAAGAAATTGGCGAAGCAATGGATAATAATCCTACCGAAGCAGAAGAAATCTTTAATTCCATTAATTTCCATTCATACATGTTCAAACTTCGCTCGAAAGTCGAAACTTATGGAGTATGTTGTTGTTTTTATTTTGTTTTTCGTGATTTATAAAACCTTACTTTTTATATTTTTAGGATATGACTCGAAATAAATTGACGGCACAATCAGCCACGCCAGTTAATCACAAGGAATATAATAAATATTTAATAAATAATTTAAAAGAGTTAACTGGCATTAATAAGGCTTAATTTTAAGAATTTACGAATTAATTATATTCTCCTTGTTTGTAATTTATAAATTACACAAATTTCAATGTATTTTTATGTCTTGTTACTATTATACACGGAAATAATCTTATTGCTAAATATACTTATACCTATACATACATATGCTATTAAACTTTATGTTAAATGAGTTTGTTTTAAGAATTTTTTGGTATCGAAAATAAACTTTAATGATGACATCTTTTTATTTTTCTTTCAAAACATTATTTGCAATTTGTCTCGTTTACATAAGCAAACTAGACCATTTATAGATTGAATTCTAATTGAACACAAATTAAAAATACAAGCTTTTAATATTTACATAGATACGTAGTATATTTACATCCGCTTTACATTTATATTTTATTTTCTAAAGCGTAGGTCAAGATAGTAAACACATTTGACTCATTACTTACCCATTCTGATATTTCCTATTAAAATTTTTTATTTCTTCCTTGAATAAAGGAATTCGAAGAGCTTTGTAAATGCAGTTATTGTTGATAAATCGTGATGCATTCGTTAATCTTAAGGCTTTTGGTTGCTATTTCAGGATTATCCCAGTGTTGGTTGCCCGCAAAACTTGACATACGTCAAAGTTGAAAGTACGTCAATATCGGTTTAAATATCGGTTTATATTTCCAATCTTTTGTTTTTTTTTAATGAATTTAACATTGAGCCTGGGCCTTAGTACATTTTTTGCTTTGAGGTTAAACTGCTTATGTTTGTTTGTGATATTTATTGAACTTTTTACTGTTTGCTATTAATTGCTCTTTAAAGCTATAATATTTGATTAATGTAAATGTTATATGAACATAGTTTGGATTACTAACTTTGATATTCTATTTTTAAAGCCAATTTTAAGCAAGATTTGAATGATTTGTATCAACACGGAAGCAATTATCAGCTACTCTTTAGAAGCTATTATAGTAGTATCATCTGCAATTATGCACATATGGTCGAAAAAATAAGTACACCAGCTTATTTTTGCTTTATGTTTAATTTTTGTTACCTTAACGGAAAGTAAACACGGAAATTCTTTTTTATTTAAACAACTTTAATATGATAACGCATTTAAAAGTAAAAACAAAACTGGGGCTTCTCCGTTGTTTTCATTGCGGGTTAGTTTTGTTCAGGTGTGATTTTAGTCCTTGGTCAAAATAATAACAAAATATATAGTAAAAAAAATCAGCCATGGGTCGAAAAAGTCATTGTTCTCTGGAGGAGATAAAAATTGTTTCAAGACTAAGAGAAAGTGTCCAAAGTCTTCGATCTATAGCAGAAACTATGAATCGGTCCCTATTTTTTGTACAAAATGCTTTAAAGCATAAAAAGCCATTCGAAACTCGCGGAAGACCCAAAAAACTTCAAAAACAACAAATATCCGTACTGTAACACTTGCGAAGAAGGACCTGTTTGTGTCTTCAAGAAAGATTTCAACAGAAATTGGAAATGTAATTTCATTGCAAACGATTCGTCGTAGACTATGGATGTTTACTTAGCTCCTACTACAGCGGCATTCATTTATTGATATCACGAACGTTATTGCGTGCGTCTTGAAACATTGGAGCGACTGGGCTTATGACGTGCTACTAAGAATTGCTTGGTCATCAGCTCATTTTACTGTATAGCCGGAAGTATCTTTGTTTCCTCATGAAGAACCCCATTATTGTGTATTATTTGTAGGGCTAAAAATTGCTGTCACTGAAGAACGGGAATCATATCAGTAGAGGCGCCACATTCAAGGATAGAGAGACCATTTAGCAATAATTTGAATATTGTTAATAAAATCGCTATTACCGTTGGAAATATTCTATATTATTCTCTGTTTACGTTAAAATATCTAGTCTGGTCAAAACTATATTTTTGAACAATTCATTCACCTAGAACTCTCTGTTTTCTATACAGTAAGTTGGGGAAAAAGGACATAATTTCAAGAGAAAATCATTCACTTTTAGTAGAAAAAGTTTTCTAAACATATATGTAGCCCTTGGCACTACTTACCGTAAACATTATCCTTATATTGTTAACAAATTTTATTTACAAACCATTTGAAATAAGTTCTTTGGATTTATTAAGAGAGGATTGTTATTCATTTGAATTTAGTAATAAAATCAATTTTGAAAATGTTTATTTTAAATTGTATATATATTTGTATGCGTACTATACGTTTTTAACTTAATATTATAATTTTTTTTTCTCGCATTTAAAAGTAAAAACTATGATATTTGGAATAATGAGTTATCGATATTTGTTTTTGTTCTCAATTAATTTTTATATTCTAAATATTTTCGAATATATTTTGACTGACTAGTGGTATATGAATATAATTAATTGGATTATTTGAATTTAAATAAATTGTTGTTATTTGCAATTTATTTTGGATTTCCAATAATTACAAAGAAACATAAAAAATAAAATAAAAGAAATAATGGTATCAAAACGATTTACACATGTTTTTTTTAACATAAAATTTAAAAATTGATTAGTTTTTCTTTTTACTCATATTATATAATCAGAAATGTTTATAATTAATACTTGAACTAATGATACAAAGACTTTGTTGTTTAAACTATATTTAACATGAGTTTAATGATTATAAAGTAATGCCTGCATTGCACAATATTTCAATTTTATAATTCTATATGTAATAATATCTTTATCTTTTTGTTTGTTTCTTCTTTTTAAAATACTACTTATAATATATAAAAAAAAATTATGGTGTTATAATTATATTCGTTTCTAAAGACTTATTTTGATTTGAATTTATTTCTTCTTCAATACGAATTTCACAACTTTCGATTGTATTTTTTCAATATTTTGATACTTAATTATTGACTGATTTATTTATAATAATTTTCGTTTTTCTATTTTTATTTGTTTATTGATGACATTATTTTTGCATTCTTGAGTTAGGAATAGAAACTTTTGATTAATTCATTTTTCTTTTTCTTCAATTAATTTTTTTATTATTATTATTATTATTTTAGTTAATTTATGACTATTATTTGTTGTTTTTAGTAACTTTATAATTTTCAGTTACAATTCCAAAATATATATAAATATCTTTTTCGTCTATATAAGTATTGTTAATAATATTTATTCTTTAAAATTCCTTAATATACGAACAAGAAGACGTGTTTGTGTTGATTTTTTTTTGTTTGTTTTTTGTTTTTGGTTTTCTTTTTTGTGAAGACAAAATGTAGAGTTTATCTAGTAGAAGCGCAACATTTTTTTTCTTTGGAAGATTTTTGAGTCCTAACAATTGGTCTTCAGAAAAGACAAATAGTAAAACTAGCATGCGTTGTCCCCTTTGTATACTAATTTGTGCACAATATACTATCACTTGTAATTGGAAATATTTAGTCTTAATATGGTTGTCGAATTGTTTACCTAGATTCAAGAGTTCTGTAATTGATTACAGCATTTTTTTCTTTAATCTATTACAAAATTTTCAATATTCGTCTACATTTTGACAACCGTAATAAGAACCATTAAAAATAAAATAACAAAAGGTATATATCTTGTGAAATACTCAATAATATGTTATTTATAACTATGGATCTTGTTGTTTAATAATAAATTAATTATTATGAACAGCAGCAACCGAACTTCAGCCGACAGTTTGTCAGAAATATTTTCCTTTACCAGTAAAATTTCGAAATGTTGGCTGACATCTGTAATACCATTTTAGGCAACTGGCCACGCGACTGAAGTTCAATTGCCATCCACAAACGAGCCATAAAAGTAAAAAATATTTAAAACTTTTCCACAAATTTAATTAAACTTAAAAAAATTATTCTTAATTTGGCTTTGGACTTGCATGATGAATTTATTTTAATCCCTTCTTCTTTATTCTTTATTATAATATTATTTAATTCTATCTCATACTATATAACGATGTTTAGATGTACCAAAAAAATGTCAACTTCTTTTAATATATTACCTATTATTTTATAATTTTAATATTAGAACTTTAGAATATTGTTTAAATTAGTAGCTTAGCTTAAGCATGTCATCGCTGACCATATGAAAAATCGGTCTGTGCATGAACGTGAGAATGACGACAGCCATGGGCATGAGGTGTAAATGCACTTGTTGCCAATGTTGATGGTGTTGCTATTGCAGCTGTTGAGGATGAGGCAGTCGTTTTTGTGATCGTTGTCATATGATCTTGAGTTTGAGATTCTTGTGAGAAATATTCATGAGTATGAATTTCTGGTGGATCTGATGGTTGATAACGTGGTATTGTTACCGGAGCCGACGAAACTGCACTTGATATTGCAGTTTGATGGTGGTGACAGTGGCGTGCATGCTGTTGCCGATGATTATGACCGTATTTGTTAGAGCTTTGACTATGCTGATGGTGGTATTGGTGATGTTGTGCATCTTGTAGGATGCCCTGTGATTGGGTTAGAGCACCTTGATTGTTGGATTGTTCAATTAGGGTTGGATTTTCATTGTATATTGTGTTAAGGGCCAACAGCGACGTTGACGATGTTATAGCATTAACGTTAGTGTTGTTTTTATCCACCTTAAAAGTAAGACCACAGGAACAATGTTCAATAATAGAGTTTCGTCGTAAAATGGAAGTTTCCATGGAAGTGGGTAGCGACGAAGGCAACGTATGAACTTGTTTATTTTGCCGATAATGATGATTACTATAGTTATGGTTATGGTGTTGCACCTCCTGCTCTTGATGATGATGGTGATGCTGGGCATGATGTGGAGAATGATGATGATGTTGGTGATGATAATGAAAATTATATTTATTTTGTTGTTGTTGCTGTTGTTGTTGTCTTGGTTGTTGATATTGATTTTGTTGCTGATTTGGTTTTGGTGACTGTGATTGTGTGGTGTTGGCGGTATTTAATGACAATGAGGTTAATGATTGAGATGCATGTACCACAGCCTGTTCGGTGAACATGATACGTGTGGGTGGTGGTGAGTTTGTCGGCGATGATGATGTCTCTGTGGTTGTGTTAACATCAACACTAGAAGTGGATGTCGGTGACTGATGGCAGCGACATATTGTACCTCAAAAAGTGTTGCCAACCTCACCCTGAAATTCATTGTTTTCGTTTGCAACGGCCACAGGAGTTGCTTTAGGCGAAATATAGCCGTCATTGTGACCATTCTGTTGCTGTTGTTGTTGATGTAAATGATGATGATGGTGATGGTGTAAATGAGAATGATTTGCATTTTGTTGTGCCTGACTGCTTAAAGGAGGTGGTGGTGGTGTTGATGGCACCGATTCAATAGATGATTCATGTGTACCAATTATGTTTAATGACTTTGGTGGTATGGGTGGTGGAGGCATGGGAACTTCTTCCAAATCAAATGAGCTGGTAGAATTTTCGCGTTGATTAATATTTAATGAGTTATTCACAGCATATGTGCCATCTACACTGCCATTTGAAGACAAGCGACAATGGTCCCGATGATGTACAGTACTTAAGGAATTTGTAGAAGATTCTTCACTTAAATTACTTAAATGATTCAATTCGTGAGCACTTGTTGTTGATATGCCTGAATCTCGAAAATCGTTGGGTGCAAAAGTAACATTTAAATGATTTAATTCAGAATTATGACAGTTATGCGTGTGCGTTAAGGAATGAGAAGCTTGATCGGCTTCAGGATCGTCAAAGCTAATGTCGACAACAGCGTATTTTTGATTGTGCTGATGGGAAGTGGAATGTGGTCTGCGAGGCATGCTTGAAACAGGAGAGTCTGTAGAGAAGTCATTGAATATCATGGGATTCGATGCTCGTTTATCGGGTGTAATGCCTCTGGGTGGTAATGGTGGTGCTCCTGGTGATCCTGGTGCATTGACATTACGTTTTGGCGGTACTTCGGGGCCGTCCAAGGACAAATTCGATGTAAAGTTTTGAGATCGAGGTCGATTAGGTATAGGTGGAGCTACTTGGTCTGTTGTTCTTAAATCTCCAGTTATGCTTAAGTTTTCTTTACTCAAGGTTTGATAGGAATTATTAGAGCCGCATAGCTCGACAGGTCTTAAATTTTCACTTGGTCTTGTGTATATTTCATCGTGTTCATAATAGTTTGAGGCCGATATCAGCGATGTAGGCCCACTATTAGTACCTAAACTTTGGGTTCTCTTCTCAGTAGGCAACGGTGGTAGGGGAGTATTTACAATACTTTCAGAGTGCTGCCTTTTTAGGCGACCTAAGCCCGAAAGGCTCTGTTTCAATTGAGAAAATCTTTCCAACAAACGATTATGCAATGGTTGAACACCAGCAGGTGCCAGTTGGCCATGCAGTTCCAGAGCCTGATCTAAAATTTGTATTTTTTCCAATATTAAAGCCTTTAATTTTTGCACATTTGCCTGTTGGCCCTGTCCCTGTGGAGATTTAAGAAATTGTTCGGTGAAAAAGGCCTCCTGGTACTTACTGATACCACCCATGACATTGGCATCTATAATGCCTTGTAAACGCATGGAAAATGGATTAATATTACGTTTGGGATCATTACGATACTGGACTATCAAGTCCCACAACTCTTTGCCCACATTATTCATAGTTTCACAAGCAAATTCTACAGGCGTTAACTCTTGTACGGATTTTTGTTTCACTTCAAACCATCGTAAGATACCAGGTAAAGGTCTGGCAATATCCAATGTTGTACGTTCAATCCACAATGATTTGAATTCATTATCTTTGTCAACAGTGCCTTTATAAATTGGACGATCGGATATAAAACGACTGACATCGTTAACCTCATAGAAACGAGCAATTTTTTCGGGAACTGTAACCATGGCCGTTTTTAAAGCTTGCGCATCTGCTACTGGTTTCACATAACTGATTTGGATATACTGCTCTGGGGCGGTTAGAATCGAATTGTCGGGAGGACTGTTATTGGTTAAAATTTGTGCGGTAGGAAATTCCGTTTGTAAACGTTGAGTAAAAGCACCAATGCGTTCATATTCCAAGCCACGATAAACAAATTGTTTATTCTAAATAAAATGAAAACAAATGTATAACAATTGAATATAATTTAATACAATTTATACTTACTCGAACGAAAAGAGGAAATCCTAAACCATAAAAGCCCACTCTAAAGTATTCGGGTTCGGGTCTTAGTTGTGTTAAAATATTTTGAAAGAATTTCGCTTCTAATATTAGAATATCACTCAGTTTATTGTAATCAAATCGGCGAGTTTCATAAAGCAGTGCCAATTCTTTGCACAAAGGTATACCTTTCTCCCAGCATTTACCTTTATCGAAATATTTTAGAATCTAAAGGGGAAAAAAAAGTATGATTAAATAAGGTTCTTATTTTAATATAACAATTATATGTACAACCTCATGGTATAATTGCTCTTTACGTTGCCATTCGGGTTGGCCAACCGTATCATTAGGAGAACATGTTATCGATTCGCCCCATGATAACATATTCGCATACAGTTTCAAGGTAAATCCAGCTTCAGTATAATTCTCAGCTTGTAAATGCAAGTCATGCAATTTGTATATGTATCTGAAGTAATATTACATTTCATTATTATGATTTTATAATATAATTAAATTGAATATGGATATTGTGTTACCTTAAATACATTTCTTTGCGGTTGATTTCATTTTTATAAAAGTTCAACAAGTTAACTGTACAGGACATACGCTTATCACGATTCTCTTCACCCTGCATAACACTACGATAATCCAATAGCCGTTCTAATAGACGAGTGACAGAAGCTATAAAAGCTATTCCAGCATCACGCCAGGTGGGATTTTCATTTTGGACTTTTTCGAGCAAACTTAATAAAAAGATGTTCATTAATATTTTATATACAAATATATACAGTTACACGTTTATAAAAAAAAGTAATTATCAACAAACACAGGTCAAAACAATGCTTTAATCGTGTAAAAAAGTTTATAATTGTTAAATAGTTTAGTTAGTATTAAAGGTTTACATTAAAAATAAATGTAGTATAAATAAAAGAGAACCAATGATGTGTTATGGTCACCTTAACACATCTAACTACAAACACTAGACCCCATTTTGAAGTCGATATGGGGTAGTGGTCGCCTTAAAGGCCTTTAGGTAAATCTTCAAACCAATTTAAATTGTGAAAATAACAATAAGAATCAAAATGAAATCCAAATGTTTGTATTTTAATGAGACTGTTAGTTTACTTTAGTTTTTTTAATACAAAAAGTCAGATCATTCATTATCATTTTCAGATTTTAATGAGACAACAAATGAACATTTAAGAATATATCCCAAGTAGCAAAAATGTTTTTCATGTAATAACGCCAAACTATACCTAAATATCGAGATATTAAACACGGGAATGCATTAAAATAGATTTAATTGTTTTAAAAGTTGGGTTTATCAAGCGCAAATATAAGGTGTAGTTAAAAGAAATTCATTATTCATATTTAAAAGATACAATACATCAATAGAGGCGCATACGTAAGCCATGGTATTGAACAGGTGTATAGATTACATAGTGTTTATGGTCCTAGTTCTGTAATAACCAAACACTGTCAATTATGGTTATTGGTAAGTTTGAAATCGAAATTGAGCCTTTCTCTGTGGGGCCAATTACCCAAAATGTCGGTAAAATAACAAAAATAGTCGACTTTGACCGTCACTTAAGGCTTGATTTGCCTTTCGTTCACAAAACATCTTCAGATTCATTAGTCAAGGTTTTTCAGCTAAGCAGGGCTTGTCGACAATAGCATAGGATTGTCGAGGCACAACTAATTTTACGAAAATGTATTGGGTTCTCAATTTTGCTTGATTGTATTGCAAGAGGTAGCTTTGCCGGTCATCGTTAAGGTGTTCGTTGTAAATATTAGTTTTTCTAGATAATTCTAATAATTTGAAGTAGATAGAAAGGCACCCAGTTTTTAAACTTCGAAAACAATGACGAAATTTTCTTATTACCTTCCAACGAATTCCAACCTAGCTTTTCTAGGTTTTGCCGTCAAGCAATTTACCACCTAGAACACTCTGCCCCAGACATTTCGATTGTCTATAAGCAAAACTTTCCTGAAAACCACTTAAAGAAGGTAGAAAGGAAACTCAATGTATGTGACAAAGCCTCATGGACCGACACTCGATCTGCAAATTGTGCAGTAATTCACAACATAATCTGCAAGCATATTTAAATACGTGGTAATGGAAAGTTGGTCATTTAACAGTGCAGTGTTTGGTAGGCTAAATAGGAAATTAGCTGCTATGAACGAGTCACCAGAACACATTCTTGGAACGTGTGCGGCATTAATGTTTATCAAGTAATAGGAAGGAAGTTATCCCCAATGAGGGGTTCATCAGGATATAAAGTGCGGGGGAGACATTATGCAGCAAAGGCAATACAATAGATCGGTACTTTAGTACTTCTAAACAACAATGCAGAATTAGTAGGAAATCACCTGCTATGAACGAATCTCTAGAACATATTTTTGTAACCTGTGCGGCGTTAATGTTTATCAAGTACTAGGAAGGTAGTTATCTGCATTGAGTTTTACCACAATATAAGATTCGGGGTAGACATTATACAGAAAACGTATTTAACTCAGGAACAGCACACTTGATCAATACTTTAGTAATTCGACTGAAATTTTAATTCGGATCTGTCCTCACAACAAATGGATCGTCTGAAGAAATTAATAGCAAACAAGTAATCAGTTTTGGTCAATGCGAGAAGAGTTGTGTTTCAATATCAGGCCACGCATATCGAGATAGTTTGTAATCGAGATTTATAAATCACTTTGATGGCGATAAATTAGCTTTTTTTTTACGATGGCTTCTATAAGAGAATTTCTTTCAATCCTTGGCCTTATTTCATCGGAAAATGATGGATTTCTTTTAACTACACCTTAAATTAATCACATTAGAAGTTATGTATAGGTTAAAAATGAATAATATTAGTGATAGGGAAAGAAAAATTATAAAAATAAAAAAGCGATGAATGCAGTTAAGAGTTTTCTACAAAGCAAAAGATGATGATTTAAGAGTAAAATTGAACTTACACTAAACTTAGATGTTCCCTTTGTTTATTTGTTTTTTGGTTTGAATGCATAATGATTATAGAAAATGGTTTTATATTGTTTTAAAACGTTAGCAATGAATATATGAAAAAGCTTTTTAATTAATATCGAAATAAAAACAAGTTGTTTTCGTTTTTAAATATTTTGTACAACATAAAAATACACAACAATCAATTATAATTAATAATAATGATGAGATTTATGAATAAGAATGTTTGACAATTCTGAAAGCAATTTTAATGTGCATAGAAACTTACATTGTGCTAAATAGTTCACGATATTCATCATCGCCCTTGTTACCGCTTATAAGTAAATCCAATTTGTCTATAAGTTCGCTTTCCACAAGGCGGAAAGAACCACGTGCAGCCTGTAAAAATGCAAACAAATCAAAATATAGGAATTTCTATTTAAATTAATTTTGTAAGTACCTGTTCACATTGCATCATATCATAGAACACTGTGAGAGTGGCTTTCCGTAAAGCCGGTTCCGGTACTAAAGTAACTTCCAAGAAGGGACCCACCATAGATGGTATAAAGTGTAGTTTTTGTTCTCCCAATTGTGACCACATGCTTAAAATCTGAAAACCCATTAAGACGCGCATATCACCATGAGAATGCAAAATTTTACGTCTCTTGGGTTCATGATATTTTTCCAATTGCAAAGAAGGTTGTGTCAAAAAAGTCACAGCTATACTGAAATATGTCCACCAAAGTTGCGAATCAAAAGATTTTGGACCCAAGAAACGATATACCAAAGGTTTGGCAAACTCTTCTAGAGATTTACGTAGTACATCATTGCAGGCTAGCTTCATAATTAGCCAATCGGTCGGAAATACCAACCAATCTTGTGACAGCAGTTCCTCAAATACCATTAATGATTTGGCTAGAAATTCTTTTAGATCACGTGGATCTTTATTGGGACTCAATTCATCCCAATAGCGTTTATAATGCGTCTCATCTAAAAGTTGTAGCAGACCCAACAAACAGGACACTAGTTGTGGTAGCACAGAATTTGAACCCTCCAATATGATGGTAATCGTCTTTATTAAAATGCCAAGAATATTTTTACACAACGAATCCAAATCGTGTTGTAAAGTATTTGTGACCTTTTCCTTTTGTTCCTTTTGCAAGTCATACAGATGAGTTAAAATTTCGGATAGAATATCGGCACAAAGTTTCAGTTCATCACGACGACTAAGGTGCATGCGTAAATGTTTACAAGCCACAGACAGGATAACAGTGCGCGAATCTGAAAGGTTTTATAATTAAATTTCATAATTTAATTGTCATTCGCTTCCATTTAGCTTACCATCCTCATGGAATAATTCGCCTGATACTAAATCCTTGACAGCCTGAAGCTTAGCTTGCACCAAACGTATGGGTGCATCCCTTGGTATGGCATCCAACATATTACGAGCTAGCATACCTAGTTCGGGAGCTGGTAGGGTATCTTTTAGTTGTTCCAATACAACACCAGTTGAATTCAATAAAGCCTCCTGAGTAGGTATAATAACATCATAAGAAGGTACTGCCAGCATGCCATTCAAAGCGGTGAACAAAGAGTGTAAATCTCGTCTAAAGGAATCTTCATATTGACCGCCCGTAGCACGGGCAAATAACTTTCTCGATTGTATTAGCAATTTGAAGATATATTCCAAAGAACCAAAACACTTTTGAAACGGGTCAGGATGTTCGGCTTTAGTCATAAAAACAGCCATATGCTCCACAGAGGTTATCAGACCTTTGTAGACCAAGGCAGCAGCAAAATGATTTTCAATGTACTCGTTCATGACAGGACGAAAATGTTGAAATTTATTACTCTGCAGCAAGCTAAAAATGCTTACGAGTACATGAAATACTAGACCAGAATGTTGGGTACTGTTGCCCTCTTCATTGGAGAACATGGCAAAAAGAGCATCCAGCACGTCTTGTAAGAACTTGACCAGCTCTTCGTCATTTAAACGTAAAACACCCGTTAGGGAATCTTGTATTTTTTCGGGATGCGCACGCCACTGCAACAATGACAAAAGATCTGCATTTTGTGTTAGTTTTGTGGAACACAACAGTGATTTCATAACAAACACTTCTTTAGAACTTCTATGGAATATGGAACTGCACTCCACTTTGGCATGAGGGTCTTTTGGCTTGCAGGGCAGTATCAAATAATTGGCGGTCATTAATTTTGAGGAATCTTCACATTTATACACGTACAATTCATGTTGGCCATCGGTTAAGGTTGCACCACTAGGATCCATTAGACGGGCGAAACTGAAACCAAACAGTTTAGGATCGGACTTCTCGCGCGTTGAACAATGCCGAAACTCAAAACGTACATGAGCGGTGGAAAATTTGTCAATAGGTACACTCAAACGTAACATTTCATTCCAACAGGGAGCGTTCTGATGGTACAGAATCATTGATTTATAATAATTTTGTGAATCCATGCCAGAAGCACCCCACAAACATTCTGCAAGAACATTGCCAGCAACATCAAGAACAACCACGGTAACAAGTATATTTTTAGCCGTATTTTTGCCACCTCTTTCGAATTCACCACGCTCAAGCGTAATGAACATATCGTTGCGCACATCGCCTGGCATAATGACATCGGGAAAACCCATTTTACGTGTTATTGTACTGCTTTGGAAGAGCATTGGTTGTTCTTGGCGTGCCTGACCTAAGCCACCATGTAACAGTTTAAGTGACACCGTAATACCCTGATTATTTTGACTGCCAGTATTTATTGGCTGGTATTTACTGCTCGACTTTTTGATTATCAACTCGGGCAATTGGTGAAAATCTTTTTCGTCATTGTGATAGACCAACTTGATATTGTGTTCTTTTTCTTCAGTCTCCGTGGTGCTGTCAGAGTGGGAAATATCGGCTAACGATAGAACACCCACTCCAAAGGGACGCCTATAAGAAGTTGGTCCATTATAAGGACAGGTATTATTACTAGATTTTTCCGATTTCTTAACAGGTTCTGAGGGAAGAATTTTACCCACGCGCATTACCACAGCCACCAAATAAAGATGTTCATTCAAATCTGCCGCTCCTTTGAAGAAGATACATTTGACAGATACAGATACATTTATAGATAATTAAGGACAGTAGAAAAAAATAGACTCACCTAAATCTGTAAACACAGTACAATTACTATTCATTCTTTCCATATAATTGGAATAGCCATCTTTACATATACGCACCATAAATCTTTCCGACAATGGTCGTATATTGTTGGCATCATACAAATAGAAATAGACTTCAGCATCATCAGCGCCGGCAATTCGATAACCAAAATCACGCATACAAAAATACAAATGATGTGTTAAAATTTTTCGTGGTGTTTTACGCCGTAAGGTGCCGCGACTCTGTAAATGAAGTGAATTTAAGAAAATAAATTTAAAAAGTAATTTGTATTTCGTATACTAACTGAGGATGCTTTGGCATTGTCCGCACTGGAAACATGAACATTATACAGACCAACAATGCCGATATTGTGAGGATCGACAGCCAATGGACCAACGCGAGGCACCAAGTCCAGACCAAGTTTCCTAAAAGCACATAAAAAAATTAAATATGGTGAGTAATGTGAAGATGATGTGAATTTGTAAAAAAAAACTACTTTTAATAACAATTTTATTATTTAAGGACCAAATAATCAGTCTTAAGCAAATCGGAATTTAATTGTAAAGATTGTTAGGCCAAGTTTCAACACTAACACATATTATTTGCTGAGATGAGGAGAAATTAGTTTGCCTTTAGAGAAGTCATTCTAAGGCGGTTTGCCAAATAAGTTAACTTTATAGTTTTTGACACGCGATGAGTATAACTCAGGTGTGGACAATAGAATGCCATGTCTATATGGTGAATGTAAAAAGGACATCCGAGCCAAGTGTCTTTTTTAGTTTAAATTAAGCTGTTCTCTTTTAATAGAGACCATGTTGTGGTATACGGTTGAGTGATGAGGATGGTGACAGAAACGAGTGGAGTGTTTGCTCCTGGAGCGGAATATTCCCAGAACATAAGAAAACTCGAGTGTATCTTCGGAAGTCGTAGAAATATGTATTCATTTCAACCTGGGCTTATAACGAAAAGGCAGAAAGGCTCAATAATAGAATGGCACTGTCTGGTAAAACTGAAACAGCTAGGCAGTGAAACCAGGGAATACCCGCCGAAAATAAAAATAATGAGAGATGCAGAGATTCTCCTCACACCAAACGGGTTTGAGATAATGAGGACTTTCGTGGAGTAATTACGATAGTAGAGGATTGGTGGCATGCATCAGGCTATCCAGGAGCAAGCTGAGATTAGTAACCAGAATTTTAACAGGACACTATAGATCCAAACAGTACTTGTTTAGAATTAGTATTATCTCGGGCATAATGCGTAGCTTCTGTGAAAAAAAACTAATCAGTAAAAAATATACTAGGAACCAGTGTTATTACATTTATTGAAAAAGCCGATTAAATCTATTTTTTCCGACGAATAATCGCATAAATGCTTAAACACTACATACATACATACATTATTGGTCATTACAACCCTTCAGTCAGGATTACGGCCTAGCTTCTCACACCACTTATGTTGTGTGTGTTAATTTTTATACATGAGTGGCGGGACCTACAGTTTAAAGTCGACTCCAAACGACAGATTTTTTGAGAAACTTTTCATGGCAATTTTATTTATTCTCAGAGTTCTTGACAGAAATTTGCTGAGAGGAAGTCGCTGAAGAAATATTTTTTTATATTTCGTTTTGATGTCTGACCTGGGGTTTGAACTGTGGCCTTACGTCTAATAAGCCACACACTTCCCACTAGACTACGGCCACTAACACTATGAACTATGACCGAAGCTTGTTAACTGCTACGCTACTCTGACATCGTTCAAGAGGTCTAATGACATGAATACCAACATCAAAAGCAATAAGTCTTGTTACGGTTAACGAATCGCTGTGAAATTTCGACAAGTTTATGATGAGAAGACTAGTTTATGTTGAATTGCTTCCTACTCTCTAATTGAAACTAACGAATAACTATGTATGTTTTACGATCTTTCCGATATCATATGATATGATAAATTATGTGTAAATTTGTAGTTTTCTACACTTATTATAACCAATGTGTGCAACACCACGTACATCCTATTTTTACTATTATATGCACCGTATGATGAAAAAGAAAAGAGATTTTATTAAATGTTAAACCACAAACAGCACTTCTTTAATAACCACAGAAATCCAATATTTTGACATGTTAAACATTACAAAACCAACAACAAATAAGATACCTTTTACAAGAATTTGAAAACCAAATACAACGTCAATACCATGGAGTGGAATTGAATGGAATGTGTGGTTTCTTTGTAATTATGTATGTATGTATGTATGTATGTTTATATGAAAATGTTAATGTAATTAATTTTTACAGTAGATGGATATGCCATACAAACAAACAAAGAAAAAAAGAAAGAAAAAACTGTAGTTTAAAGCATTACGACAAATGAAAGCAACTATTAATCAATGAAATTCAAAATTTAACCCCTGAAGTGATTTAATTTGATTTCTAATATATACATATATGTACGTACGTAGGTACATATTTGTGTATATAAAGGCGAATATTTTTTTATGTGGACTACTTAGACCAGTGCACTGACGTTCTTTCTTCGAATTTCGAATCATTCGAATAATGGGCGTGACATTTCATAGGCAGTTTCTCCCACAAAGGAAACTTAAGCATACCGTCATTTTGGTCTGTAATCATTTCGTCTTGGAATGAATTCCTCTCATTATCAATTTAGCCACATAGTTTGAAAAAAAAACTACTTCTGAGGTGCATTAACGCTGCACAGGATTCGAGTCTGTGTTTTGATAATTCATTATCATTATGCATGTGAATTTGCATGAGCGATCTTTATCCTGAACAAGCGTTCACAAGGCTCCGGGATAATCCGATGAATGACTGTGATTGCTCTGATAATTATGTAGAGGCAATCATTTCGTTCATGAAGTTTCATTTGTTTCAAAACGGGTTTGTAATTAAAGTGTCGGTCGAAGGTAATGCTCCTATTAACTTGAAAGGATCACATTTGGGTCAATTGTTATTATTTATTTATTTATTAATTACAATACAATTACAAATTATATTCTACTTATATACACGCGGAGTAACTTGACCATATGCTCGGTGTAGTGTCACAGACCAGGGTCTCTGGTGGGAATCGAACCCACGACCCTCACGCTAATAGTCTAGCACACTACCCACTAGACTACCAGGGCACCCAGAATTGTTATTGGTTGTACATTTATTTATTCACAATAGTCTAGTAGCCCAAAGTTCTAACCTCAGCTCAGATACCTCGAATAAAACGAAACATGAAAAAATAGTTCTATCGGCGGCTTCCTTTCATATGTTTCCTGGCAAAAACTCTGAGAGTAAATGAAAAAAATCTGTCCTTAGTAGTTGACGTTAAACTTCGCGCCATACATGGATAAAATTAACATAAACAATATGGATGATGCGAGAAGCTAGGTTGTAACCCTGACCAAAAGGGCATTAGTGACCAATTAAGTAAGTAAGTACATAAGACACTTGACTTTGAACAAAATTGGGGAAAGAATACAACCTTGTGAAACACTAGCTTTAAAAAAATTGATCAACTGGCGCTGTCATCATATACAATGGACTGCAGGGCACCATGCCAGCTAAACCCCTGAACACTGTACGTAAAGCAGTTACAGGCTTTTGTTAAAACAAAGAAAAACAATAATGACCCGAAGGCTGTTTATATAATCTATAGATGATCTGTATGGGTTGTTGCTTAGCAACAACCTAAAAGTCTCAAAAAGATAGAGGCCTCCTTATAAACTAAGAAATTATTTCTTTGGTGACTTTGTTGTTCCATTCAGCGCTTTAATTTAATTTAGTTTCTCAATCATGTGTGGATATTGGCATCCTTAGCACCATGAAATCGACATAATTTCTATAGAAAATAAAAGTTTTAAAACAATTTACAAATCTTCTGGTGTTTAGAGAACTTTTAAGGAATTTATTTTACGGGAGAACTGTTCAACAAATTTTCTAAATTTCGATACCAAAATTATTAAAAACAAGTATACACAAGTTGCGTTACGAGTCCAAAGAATTGTGTTTTTTTGTATTTATTTTTACAAATCATAAAGCGCCCTTAGAGTGTTAATTACAAAAATGTATGTTCTCTGTATGTATGTACGCATTGATTACAGATGTAAAGCAAAAAGGAAACTTTTTTTACAATATTTTTCAAAAGAAAAAATCCCCTTTTGAACTTGATTAAAAAAATAAGTCAGTCAGTATAGAATGATGACGCATACATGACTGGAGAGAAACTGAGGCTTTAGTTGGCAAAAAGGTAAACCGTATTCAAATCTCTCTCGCTTTAGAAAACCCAATAACACAAATGAAAATCGTCATTATAATCATTATAATATGATTGTTGATGCTGGCTGTTGGATGCTGATGCAGAAGCTGGGGAGTAGCAAACAAATATAATAATAAGAAAAGCCATAGCATATGTATGTATTCAACAGATACTTGTATGGTACATACATACATATATAAGTCGTGATGAAATGTATGAATTTGCATCGATATATTGATGTAAATATGCTGTATTATTACGGGCAAACTAAGAGACAGACAGACAGACAGTAAGCCAACCAGCAGAGCAACAACAGCTGCCATATACAATAGAGTTTCTAATTTAATATTGCATATGTTGTGTGTTATGGACATACATATGTGCCTGTATGGCTGGGGATATGTGCTAAAAGTTTCTTGGCCTAATGTAATATGGCACATGGGTAGAGTAAGTAACTCCACCTCATACATATGTATGTACATATATGTATACATGTACATGTACATGTATATGTACAATCTTCATGGTATGTTTTATGGTTTCATATGTAAAAGTGATCTTCCGACATAAACGACAAACATACAAAACGACCGTTTCTTTGCTATACCGGTATAGATACGAACCGGGCTTATAACCAACAGCCATCAATACATGTGACTATCCGCGTAGCAGTGTAACTAAGCAGTGTGGTGTAGTACCATATTGAATATGCAATATTTAGTTTTGACTGCTACCACAACTACATGCAACCAACTACCGTTTAAAAAAGGTTCATTCGTTCGTTTTTTTTTGGTTTTTTTTTAAACTTTTTTTTTTATTGCTTTTTTTTTGTTACTGGTTTGACTCGAAATGCTGCTGGTTATACGCTGGCGTTGTTTACCTGTCTTACGCAAAGACAGAGATAGCAAGTAGTCAACAACACAGCAATTCAAATTCAGATGTTGCTGTTGCTGCTGCTTCGGCTCCTGCTGTTGAGGACGATGATGACGCTGGTGATGATAATGATGATGACGACGACGATGGTGATGATGATCATTCAACATAATAAATGTTTCCAAAAGGTATGATGTTGGTAGGGTACGGTAGGTAGGCATGATTCTTTTGGGCTCGGCTTATATTGCTTATTGTAAATGAGTGTTGGTGTTATAAGAAAGAAATCGAAAGAATAAAACAAAAATCAAGAAAAAAGTATTGAAATTGGAATGTATTCAGTAAAGTTTACGAGTAAATATGGCCAATAAAACTTTAAAAATGTTTTACACCATTTTTTCTTTCTTGAGATCAATTTAGAAGAGAAAATAATTTAATTTAAGAGTAGCTTCTTAGATGCTCTTAAATAGTGTTACATGCTTTAAATGCATACATATGTACTTCCCATAAGTTGAGTTAGAAATAGAAATTTTTGTCTGTTGAAAAGATTTATGAACCTAATTATTTGAAATAATAAAAGAGTGTTTAAGTGTTTATGTTAGATAATAAGATCTTTTGTTTTAATTATTATTTCGTTTAATGGGAGATAAATTGTTATATAATGTGCATAGGGTTGCCTTCTAATTACAAGTCAACTTTGACGTAATTTTTCCAATGAATTGAAATCTATCTCCTTGGTACAGTAAACAAGGTAATTGAGAATATACTCCATAAGCGACTGAAATTGTGGCTTTCGCAATTAACGGGCTGTTGTCCGTCCAGTCTATGCAGGCATGGCTACATCAACAATATGTGTATAACCAAGGAAAAAGCGATAGAGTCAAGTAATCCTCATTATACACGAAATTAGTCTACTTCGAGATGTTATTCGACAACATAACTCATTTTGCCATACGAAATTCATATCGCTACCGTGGAATTCTAGAGCTACCCATAACAGTAATTGCATTCCTGTATAAGAACGCAATCTCCAGAATCTGCGCGAGGATATGACACACGGCCCGATTAGTGCTATTGTCGGAGTCTGCCGCAGCGATTTATTTTCGACTTCTCTCTTCAACGTGTTCATTACTGGTATTATAGTGAAAGTTAAGTCAAGAGGTACAATCTGACGTTTAAATGGCCGTTTCGAAGACGACAAAACTTCAGATTGCAACAGTAGCAGACTGATAAGGTTCGGTCATTTTGCTATGCAGGAAGCATCAGGTAGGCCTTTGAGAACCGCATTAACAGAGCCCAATAAGCCTTCGGTAAATTACACCCAGTGTGAAACTACGGACACATTAAGTGGCGCACTAAGCTGAACACTTTTAAAGACAGTTGTCTTGCACGCATACGAATCATTAAATGCAGCTCGTTGAAACCTCACAACAATCCTGAATCGATGTCTAAGACTAAAACAGACTATTTCTAGGCCTAAATCTATTTGCAATACCCAAGTCGGTGTACAAACTGTTTAGATTCTTAACGGACGTTGAGAAGAGTAGGTCAAGATTTGTGCAGATCACTGTTCAAGACAATCACAACTACAATTGATGTGATGTTCCAGACACAACTGACGCTGACAGCTGGAAATAGAGATGGTGATAATAACTAAATCCTGGAGAGGTGAAACTACTTGCAGGTGGGTATATGGAATATGGTTGAATCGTTGAGTCTTATAGACCCATTAGAGGAAGAGAAATTTACATACAAATTTAAATATAATAAATGAAGTGTGCCAAAATACTACTCCGAATATATTTTACTTTTTTCTTAGAAGATGTTGTTGTTTTTAAATTTTACATTGTTTTTTGTGATCCCAAATTATTCATGAGAGGTGCTATAGTGGGTAAATCCAAGTACTTTATATTCAAGACCCAGAGAAGAAAAAAAACTTCAATCTTCAATGCCAATAGGAAGCCTTCTGACAACTGCTCTTCCATAGGAGGAATAATATCAACAAAGGAAATCAAAGGAAGATCACACAGTGTCACCTCTTAAGCAAAGATTAGGACGCATTCAGCAAGACTACCACTACTTCTAATGAGTACTCACAGAAGGTATTGTTTCTAGGCGACGATAGATGGCAGCACTATTATCCTAAGACCTGCTACAGTAGACCTTAAATGGGGAAATGCAATAGAATAATAAGCAGTCAGCAGAGGGAGAGATAGCCCATTTGGCACAGCTTTATGTGCATTAACACGTTGACTGCCGACTACGAGATAACTCGTAGATTGCGTTCCCTTCTAGGGCGCCAAACTACGAGTTATCTCGTACTCACTAATATGAAAAAATCAATTGACCAAAAGTTTTCTGAAAATTGCCGCGGCAGTTAAAAAGAAATTAAAAAGGAAAGAATATCTTACAATATACGCTACAAAATTTGATAAAAATCCCTCAAAAGATGTATTGGTGTATCAAAAACGAGGTGTGAAAGCCAAAGAGATATGACTTTAAATAGAAAAATCCCTTGTTTAGCATTTATTTAAAGGTTTGGCAATCCTATTGGTCTTATATTTTTAAAATATTTTGACACAAGTATTGGGAGCATGGATATATCCAGCATAACGAACAAAATTAAGAGAAATCGTTTATAGATCGTTTAAATATTTGTATCTCAAAACTAGTTTTTCTCAATGTGTGTATGTGCTCCACAAGTTCAACTGGAATACAATACGATATATTGGTATGTACATACATACGTACATACATGTAGTATTCTCAATATCCAAATGAGATGAGTAACTGATGAGTACTGTAAGTGTATAAGTGTTAAACACCAGCCAACAATTGAGAGGAAAACTAAAAAGAAAACAAAAAAAAAATGCATTGCCATGAAATGATAAAATGAACTCCAGAGAAAAGAAGAAAAAAAAAAAAAGAAATGAAAAGAAAAGAACACGATCCAAGTTTAAATGCGGCACGTTCAATACTCAGGCATAATAGAGAGTAAAGTGGTAGTTGGTTTGGAATTTGGCTGGTCTTTTATTAAAGCCAAAGAACACACACACAAAAAAAATTTGAAATTGAAGTCAAAAGAAGACCAAGCTTACTAACGAAAAAAATATGCATGAGAATACAAAAAGAAGACGAAAAAAATGCCAAAAAAATCTCAACCGGTAGCCGGTAGTAGTAATAAACTCTTTTTTAAGTCAGTTTTAATTAAATACCTTTACCTTTAATTAGAGTGTTATTTTGAGTTGTGTGGCGTTACCCAGAGAGAAGCTTGTTGCTGTTGTTGCTGGTTAGTTAGTGCTGCTGTTATTAAAAATTTATTACTGTGTTACGAGACAACGAAACAGCGTTTAACACAACCAACACCAGAGAGAGAGAGAGATCATCATCGTTAACAACGATGCCTTAAATTGTACATTGTATTTAAATGTACAAAATAATTAACATGAATATAACAAAATAAGTAATTACTAACAAAAACAAAAATAAAAACAAAACAGAAAAAGTGAAATAAATGTGAATATAACGTGTGTATGTATAACGTATTGTATAATAAGTGATGTTTATATAAATATTAGAAAATTAAAAAAAACAAAATAAATACAAATTTTATTTTAATTTATTTATTTAGAAAAACAAAAGTACGTTATTTTGTTTATATAGACACCAGTGAAACATATCTTTACTTGAGTTTTTCTTTTGCTTTAAAGTGTCATTAGAAAAGAAAAAAAAAGGAGAAAAGTGAAAAAAATAATAATAAAAAAAGAGATAACCAACAACAAATTATTATTTACACCTCGATAAGCAAAGGTAACAAACATCATATAAAAATTGACAAAAAAAAAACACACACTATTCAAGTACTCATATGTATAATTTATATGTATATATACAATCAGTGATATGTACAGAGTGATAGGTAATAATGTGATCTGGGTTAAAAAACTATTTTTAAAGCCGCTGAATTAAACGCCTGTTCATACTAGTCCCTCTGAGGATTCTCTTAATCAGTATTACGATATACATACATATGTATGTATCTTCTTACACCACTTATGTTGTGTGTGTTAATTATGTCCCTAAGTGGCGGGACCTACTGTTTAAAGTCGACACCGAAATATATGTAGGTTTTTGAGAATTTTTTCACGGCAATTTTATTTATTCTCACGGGTTTTCTTTCAGATTTAGATTTATTCGAAGAGTCTGAGCTACAGTTTGGACCAGAGACTCTTATTTAAAAGACAGCACACTACCTCTTAGGCTACAGCAATATGCACCAACATAAATTCGAATTTAGTAAGAAAGTTTTTACGTTTTCATACGATAGTATCACACAAATAAAGAAGCGATCCAACGATCTATTGTAGTTCCATCCACTTACATACATAATTGGCCATTACAACCCTGCAGTCAGGATTACGGTCTAGCTTCTCACACCACTCATGTTGTGTGCGTTAATTTTATACTCGACCGAGGCGGGAACTACAGTTTAACGTCGACTCCAAACGACAGATTTTTGTGAAACTTTTTCATGGCAGGTTTATTTAATCTCAGAGTTTTTGCCAGAAATCTGCTGAGAGAAAGTCTCCGAATAAATATTTTTTTTTCATATTTCGTTTTGATGTCTGACCTGGGATACGAACCCAGGCTTTACGTCTAATAAGCTACATCTAATAGCACTACCTACTAGACTACGGCGACTTCCATTCACTTATTGTATATAATAGGGTTGAGAGCTATTGTACTTTAGAATAATATCCCGTTTCAGTAAGACCAACTCCCTGGTAAGCACTTGATAAGCACGCAGGTACTTACTTCTGAAATTCATTAACATCGTATACGTTCCGGGTATGTATTCCGGCGATTCAAGCTTCATTGTGATCTACATATTGGGCTCGATGCGGTTACCATTCTATTTGTTTCTTTCTGACAATACCCGGTCGGTCAGATACAAATTTGTTCCCCTATAATTACGTAACAAAAATTCATATTGTCTCAGCCTCATCTGGATTGAAAATATAATAGAATACTCTTTCAAACTTTTTATCCCATTCCACTCAAAGGTTTTGGGCCACATCAGCAGTGAGAAGGTAAGTTCTTCTATCCCTGGCCCTGACTTCTTTCATAACCTGGGACTCAGCAAAGGATGCTTCTATTCACCCTGCTTTTAGCTGGCACAGCTTGCCAAGACTACAACTACTACTAAGTGCTTGGAGGGTGTTATTATTAACTATTTCCCGTCTTCTGTACCTTGTGTTCTAGCTAAATTGGCCACATCATTGGAAAAAGAATGGATACACTTAGATCAAGTATGGCCCATTATAATATTACAATGATTTTATTCAGACGCTTAGGACCATCTGGAACACCCGATGAAGCCATTTAGTCCTCTAATGCCTACCTTGGATAGATCATTCAGATCAATGGCATGGTAGATGCTCAAGTTGGGCATTATCAAACCGTTGAGAAACTGTTTCCTTTTCTTCCTCATCTCTACAACTACTGCTGAAGTCATTGGCCATGACAATCAAGAACAATAATCCCGTAAAAGAGACCAAAATGCAATGTCCTCTAATGACTCCAAAAATGACGCTGAGTGTATTGTTTCTTGCAAAATCTGTTAATGCGTCAATAACGGAATCAATTTCTACATTGTCAATGTACAGCGTATAGAAACAGTTGTGTTTATTTCGTAAATACGAAAATTTATTAGTATAAGGCTTTGAATTCTTAATAAATTATCTGTTCTCATTGTAATACTATATCATTATCATTCTATTCCGTATGGCGGCATGTATGCAATATTCTCTGTTACACTTTTATTTTCAGTTGTATTTTATACTTTTATTTCTGTCATACCATTTCAATTTCTTCCAACTGTCTATCTGTCTGAATATCTGTGCGTTTGTCTGTCTGTTTACATTTTCAAGTGTAGATATGTTAAGGTTTTAAAAGGTATCATAAAAATATCCAACATGATTAGATACGGTTTCGTCAGACTTTGGGACTTTAAGAGCTCTTCCGGCCATTAGTATGTGTGTGCTTGTGCAACTGGTTGCTGCCCTGTAGTAAAAATGTCTTTATAATAATAAAATCTTACTCTAACATTCATGGCACAGAAGAAAATATGTATTATTTCGTATCATATCGTTTCTATAGTCTGATATTTCAACATTTATGACGACTGTTGTATGCTAAACTAATATAACTAAACAAACTAAACCAACCAACCAAGCAACCATCCATCTATCGATCCATCCATCCAGCCGACCATTTAAACAGAACCCTACAAAACCCTGTAAAGACGCACTAACAAAGATGCATACAGACAAGTAAGAGAGAGAGAGAAGAAAAAAAAAACAATACGAAAAAAGTGAATAATAACTAAAACAACGCATAGTATGGTGGATAGGGAATTGTAGATTTGTACCTAGTGATACCTAGAATTCCTTTTTGTTTTTTTTGTTTTGTTTCTAGTTTTTATTTTTAATTTTTCCCCTATATTTACTGTTTCTGAAATGAAATAATAATGCTTGTCGTACTCATAGAAAGAAACCTCTTAAACAAAAACGACATCTTAATGCAATAAATAGTCTTTAGAATAACAGCAGCAAAAATAACAGCAACAAAAAAAAAATTCATCCTATCTTTATAACATACATACATCCATACATACAGGTAACAAAAATAAAAGTTGGGAAAACAAAAAAAAAAGGAATGCCTATCCATTCCATTTATCTATAGTTTGCATAGCAGGTTGGTTTATCCATTCTTTTTATCTTCTTTCATATGATGATGACGATGAGTTGCATACACCACTTTTTTCTTGTTGTAACTTTTGTGTTGTTGTAAATGAAAAAAAAATTTTCTAAATGTGATAAAACTAAATAAACATTTCATTATACTTTTGAGATGAAGAAATACAATAAAAATTACAAAAAAAAGTATATATAAACATGTATGTATGTCTGTCCATGTATGTATGTATGTATGTGTAAAATATAATGCATTTTAAAAGAAAAATTTTAACTCTTTTTGTTGTCGTTGTATTTCCCCCATTACAAGAGATCGTAGAGCCATGTGTAAGGTATAGTAAATAGAAAACCATTGTAGACTTTGTTCAGCATACTTTAAATTATCTCCCTTGTTCAATGACTCTATGCTATTTTGTAACTGTTCTGCCAACAGGATCATTTTGTTGAAGTTCTAGTCTATAAGATAAATATGTAAGTATCAACCTTCCAATCAAGTTCTCTTTGCAGAGAAAGATGTAAAACCATTTCAGCCAAACGATCTATTGGGCATTTCTATATAAAGTCTCCCCAAACTCATTGCTGTGGCGAACTTCAACATGATGGTCGATCGAAGTTCAGGTGTCGTCTGCCTAAATGCATTGCATGTCTTCAGTTGATTCAATTATTTACTCACAGTATCTGTAAACTGGACTTGAAGAAATCGCCGTAGTCTAGTAGATAGTGTGTTGGCTTATTAGACGTAAAGCCAGGGTTCGAGCCCAAGGCCAGACATCAAGACAAAATACAAAAAATATTTCTTCGGCAACTTCGTCTCAGCAGATTTCTGGCAAAACCTCTGAGTAAATAAAATTGCCATGAAAAAGTTTCTCAAAAATCTGTCGTTCGGAGTCGACTTTAAACTGTAGGTCCCACCACTCATGTATAAAATTAACACACACATGTATAAAATTAACACATACATAAGTGGTGTGAGAAACTAGGACGTTGTACAATGGGTCAATTTGACCCCCGGGTACTGTACTTGTCTTAATTGACAAGTACACGTCCTCTAACCTTACCTATTTGTAAACTGGACTTGAAACGTTGCTAATTGTGTAGAAATATTTCTTGAGTCTAAAACGCATAGTCAAAAGGCCGTTTACTATTTTCATGTTATTCTTAGATAGTGCAATGCAAGACCCAAGTAATTTCATATCATGGTTGCCTAGCAAAATTATAGGCTGGCATGCTTTGCCTTTCTTTGTCTTCCTTAAACGTATCTTCCACAAAAACGTTATGGACCCATCTGTGGCATAGATCTTTCCTTCTTGGCAAGTTCGACTGTCAGTTCATTTCCTTTCATTCCTATATTATCAGGTATCTAGGACACGATGACAGTATTGGCCTTGCTAAGCTCGTTTGGTTAAAACATACATAACATAACATAATTGATCGTTACAACCCTTCAGTCAGGATTACGACCTAGTTTCTCACACCACCTTTGTTGGAGTGTTAATTTTATACATGAGTGGCGGGACCTACAGTTTAAAGTCGACCCCGAACGACAGATTTTTGAGAAACTTTTCATGGCAATTTTATTTACTCTCAGAGTTTTTGCCTGAAATCTGCTGAGAGAAAGTCGCCGAAGAAATACTTTTTGTATTTTGTTTTTATGTCTGGCCTGTGGTTTGAACCCTGGCTTTACGTCTAATAAGCCAACACACTACCTCCTAGACTACGGCGACTTCAACACGTCCAGACCTTGCTTTGACTTTAGTTAAAACAATTTGAGTAATTCTTAGAGATGGTAAGTTTTCGAATGGTGCTTTCTTATTCAAATTACATGGAGGACATTTTTCGGCTTGGAAAAGGCCTGCAAATTTTCTCACGATTTAAGTTTAATATTTCACACCGAGTTGCTGCATTTAATCTTATTACTTAGTGTCGTTTTAAAGCGCTTCCTAACAATTTTTATACTTTTATTATTCACTTGGCCATTGCAATCTTTTAGTCAGGATCACGACCTAGCTGTTTACACCACTCATGTTATCTATGCCGGAACCTACGACAGTTTTGAGAGCCTTCCATAAACATTATAATTTACTCTCTTTTAATAGAAAACTGAAATATTATTTTCATATTTCGTTTTGTTCGAGATGTCAGGCAGAGCTGGGGTTTGAACTCACTAGCTATCGTCTAGTAGGCCAACATACTAAATGCTAGACTACGGCGACTTCCAAGCTTCTAGCGCTCATACAGTTTTAATAAAATTTTCTGGTATATTCTATGCCAGTTCAGTATCATTGGCCATACAATCAAAGCACACTATTACGCACTCTGGAAGAATTATTTATTGATATTATAGATTATGTTAGTCACTGTAGTGTTGTGTCGAGACTTATTTGTTCAACCAAAAGTGAATCATTTGCACTTACAAAACGTGATATACGGGTTATCTATTAGAAAAATATAATAATTCATTTTACTACACCCCTTATATTATGACTATGAAAGTTGACTGACAAATAAATGAATGAATATGATACAAACGTTGTTGTGCTGTCGTTTCGTTATCCTTTAGTCCAAACTCACACTAGTCGTCGTGCTTTGTAAGAACGTTGGGTAACTGAATATCTGTCATCTTTTGTAAATAATGGTGCTGCACCCGTGATATGTTCGTTCTATCCTTCTCTGTCTCTTTTCGGTTTTCTTTTCTTTTTTTTTTTTGTTATTTATTGCAACACAGTTGGGTATTATAAGGTGCATGGCAACAAGCTTTTTTAAATTGCAAGTAATAATAGAATAAAAGTGCAGGATTTTGTTTTTTCTCTCTCTCTTTTTGCATAGGAAATATGCTACTTTGTATTTCCTTTAATTCTTTTTTGCAAGTCATTTAAACCATTTTGTATATTTTAAAATGCTTTAATAATTCAACATTTTTTTTTGGAAGAAAAGTTGCATTTGAATAAAATTAGCCAAAAATTGATGTCGTAACTCATCTTATCGTGGATGAAGCGTCTGTCGAAATTTGTTTTTTTTCCTTTGTAAATTCTTGAGTACTTTTTTGTACAAGAATGTGAACAATTTCGAAAGAATAAAATGTTTCTTTTTTTTATTTTGTGATAAGAGAGGGCGAATAAAGCTGATTCATTAAAGAAATATGGAACAATTTTGTTTAAATTGCTGGGATTTTTTGAAATTTCCGCAACTTATCGCTGTAGTTCGTTTTATTTCATTTTAGTTTTCCTTTAAAAAAACGTTATGAATTTATTTCACTTTCGCAAATCTATCGTAGGGATTTTCTACGTTCAATGAAGTCTTTAACCTCTGAGAATATTAATGATACTGAATGTATAATTTGAAAGAACTTTTTAAATTAAAGGAGTTTTTACAGAACTGAAGCCTTTCTTTTTCCTCTTTTTCATTTTATTGTAAGTCAAACAGGACGAAGTCTTAGAAACTATCGCCTTATGAGCCGGAATATAATGATTCATAACGGAAGAATATGATTTTAAAAGAAATTTTAAATAACTATCCACAGATCAGTTGGAAACCTCTGAGAATATGTTCAGACCTAGCTTTGATTTAGTAAAACGGCTGCAACGAGTCTGACTAGCAATATCAAGTTGATGACTCAGTGTGAGAAACTGGGACGTAATCCTGATTGAAGGGTTGTAATGACCAATTATGTATGACTCAGTAATTAGCTGCCGCGCGTCTGACTAGCCGTTATCAAGTTAGTGCCTCAGTAAATGGAGCGTACGTCTTGATGATTATTATGTAATTATCTCTCAAGTAAATAATGTTATAACACCTTAGCTAAACATTTAAGATTTTACACACAAAGCGGCCCGTTGTGACGCCACGGGTAAGCGTAGTCTCTGTACTGACCGAATTCCATCGAACTCGTCGAAGAAGTTGAAGAAGTACCTTTTGAAGAAGTAATTTTGGAATTTGGAAGGTACTTTGCAGAGTGATGTGAATGTATATGACATATAATGGCCATAATCTCTTAATACATACATACATTGGTCATTACAACCCTCCGGATTACGATCTAGTTTCTCACACCACCTATGTTGTGTGTTTTAATTTTATACATGAGTGGAGGGACCTACAGTTTAAAGTCGACTCCGAACGACAGATTTTTGAGAAACCTTTCATGGCAATTTTATTTACTCTCAGAGTTCTTGCCAGAAACTTGCTGAGAGGAAATCGCTGAAATTTTTTTTTCAAATTTCGTTTTTTTTGGTGTTGTCTGACCTGGGGTAAGCCAACGCACTACCTACTAGACTACGACGACTACGATATCTTATCAGAAAATCCAATTACGAGGATATTGGTAGAAGCCAAATCTAGTCGCCTGTATTGCACTTTAAGTTCGTTGAGTGTTCTTCAATGGCGACCATCTGATGGACGGAAAGTTTAGACTTTTATTGCACAGCAAGAATAGAAAAAGCCGGTTACCTCAAAGTAAGCCAAGCCAAGTGAAAAATTCACTCTGTTAAGCAGATGTGCAATATCTTTTCAGGAACCTCAAAACCATTTTTTTTGAATGGTACATAAAAACTGCAGCTTTTCAGTTAAAACTTAATGAAAGAATTAAAATTATTTTATTATTATAAAATTATTTTTAGTAGCAAAAAAACCTTAAAAATTCTCACAAAATAAAAAACTTCTTTTCGTCTGCATAACCCATTAAATTTATTTTTTAACATTTCTTCGGCTAAAAGATTGAAATTTGCCATGAAATTAAAAAAAATTTTATTAAAAAAAAATTTCAATAAATGCCAGACTCTGTGAAAAATCTTATTTACATACAATATTTATAATAATTGTCCGGGCTGATGACTATTGGCAACAGAAAATTTCTGAAGAATGGATTCCAGTGAGTGGCTTTCGCAAAGGATTACAACAAGTAAATTGTGCCAGTGTATAGTGCGACGAGCAAAAGAAAACGACGGGCATCATTATTTAGTGCTGGTTGGGAATAAAAGTAAATTCTTAAGATCCGTCTCACTGTGTGTCTGTGTCATGGCAAACAGAAAAGAAGAAATATGTGAGATTATGTAGATAACAAGCAGGCAGGCAGGCAAGGCAAGGCAAGGCAAGTCAGCCAGTCAGAACATTCAGTCAGTTTAGGCTGCTTTTTAAAAGAATGTGGTCATTGGCATTTTAGTTTAAGAATTTTAATTTTAAAAAGGGAGAGAAACAGAGAGTTATGTGGTTTAACTTTAGTAACACGCTTACAATTTAAATTGTAATCGATGTTCATTAAACGATAATTGATGATTTCCAATTCAAGTTCAATTAAAAATGTGTCTGTGGTTTGTGTCTTTAATAACTCATAAGTAATATGGATTTTAGAACGATAAATATTTCTATTTTGTTTTCAATTAATCATTGAAGTAAATTATGTGCCAAAAAAAAGGCATAATTTTTGGAAAGTTTAGCGTAAAAAAATTCTGTTCAAGCATACAATAAATTGGTTCATTGCAGTTTCTCCAGAATGTCTTCCACCGATTGCAGAATCTTGAAGACGTGATTGGTACCGAATGATTAATTGAAAACTGTTTTCAATTTACAAAATGTAAACCAATATTTTCCACACGATTTTGAAGTCGCCGTAGTCTAGTAGGTAGTGTGTTGGCTTATTAGACGTAAAGCCAGGGTTCTAACCCCAGGCCAGACATCAAAACAAAACACAAAAAGTATTTCTTCGGTGACTTCCTCTCAGCAGATTTTTGGCAAAAACTCTAAGAGTAAATAATATTGCTATGAAAAGTTTCTCAAAAATCTGTCGTTTGGAGTCGACTTTAAACTGTAGGTCCCGCCACTCATGTATAAAATTAACACACACAACATAAGTGATGTGAGAAACTAGGTCGTAATCCTGACTGAAATCGAGCGACCTAGAAAGTCGATTCAGCATGTTGATAGCATTCTATGCTGAATGAAATTGCTGTCTTTAAAAGGAAGAAATTTTTGCATAGAATCCTATGGAGTTAAAACTTTAAATTTGATGGAGGCTCAAAAGTGTGATATTTACCGCTAAATGCGACTAGACGGTTTTACTTTAATTCACACAGAACATTCTCATTTGAATTCCGTTCATTTTATCGATTGGAACATAATGTCAAGTCAGGTTTCTTAATGCTCTTATTCCTAGCTTTTCTAAAGATCATTGGGCTCTCAGAAAGACTCTCCCCTCTAATTTTATTATTTTTTTGCTACGTTTCAATTGTTTAGTCGAAGATTAGACTGCTGTAACAGATCCTAGAATGATAGGGTTGCCATGGGTTGTTGTTAGAAAATATATGCAAATTGTTGTAATAGGTATAGTGGTGAGGAAATTCAAAGTTTATCGCTTTTATAGTAGTCATTTTTTATTAGTACATAATGCTGCCTTGTTATTGTCCTTTTGATATCATATCTTTCCAGCAGGAAAGATAAACCGTCAATAGTTTGTATAAATTTACAATACTTTGTACCAAAGTTTCATAATAAGCATTTAAAATTTATCAGAAATTTCTTACAACATTCAGTTTATATTAAACATTTGACTGACAAATGAATGCACTCCTTTAAGGTACTGCCTGGTATTTGTCATGACAGCATTCACGTACCAGTTATACTCGAGTAAAGTCAAATACATACAATTCATATTGTAGAATATCTGCATATATTGACCAGAATTATAGCTGACAATGTGACTAACAGTGTGACAACCGGTCGGTTCGGCTGTCAGCCAAAGGCCTGGCATTTCAGTCAGTCATTCAGTTATATTGCCGTTGGTTGTTGCTATTGCTGTTTGCTGTTGTTGAAAACGACGACTTGTTGCTTCTTGTTGTGGCCGTTTTATATGTACGTGTTGTAGAGTTTTTTAAAATTATTTTTCCTCATCTTTGGCTTTTTTTTTCTTCTCATGATTTTTGTTTCAACCGTTCGTTCGGTTCAATCGTTTGTGATTCTTTTAAAGTTTAAACTTAAGAAATAAAAATAAAAACTGAAAAAAAAAAATATTGTAAAGCCAAGCAGGTTTTTTATAAAGCCATAAATTTTAAGTTCACAAAACTTGTGTTCTCACAAATACACAATTTCTAAAGTTGTCTTTCTTTCTTTCGTCTGTCTGTCTGTCCGTCCGTCCGTCCGTTTTTCTTTCGGTTTTTTCTTTAAATTTTGTCGCATAGAATCTGAAAACGACTTTTTTAGTTTTTTTCTTTCTTATTTTTAACGAAAAATGTTAAGATATCGTTTAATTATTTAGAATTTTAAACGATCTTTTGTTAAACAAATACAAATCTGTGTTAGACAAAGAGAAAAAACGGGTATATTTTGGAAAAAAAAACCAACACAAATACTGGCCAGCCAGCCTATTGTATATCTTTGCTATGGTTCAAGAAAGCATAGAAAAATTAAAAAAAAAATACAAAAAATGCGTAGGTTGTCAAATAAAAATTACAATTACAAATACAACCAGATAAAGAGTCAATAAAACCCGAAAGTGTTGGTAGTAGTCCACCAACATGATGGTTGTTTAAGCCATAAAATTCGAAACATTTGAATAAATTTTTTTTTTATAATTATATGGTGATGCTGATGGCGGCGGCGGTGGTGGTGCTGTTTTATTACAGCTCTTTCCCCATACATAAAACCTCATTTAAACTAACGCCAGACAGACCTCTGGCTAACGGCTGTATAATTTCAATCAATTTTGTTACATTCTTAACACTTTTCTTCTTTAACACCATGACAGCATGTACATGTTCGTTATTTTTCTCAGTGTACCACTGTTGCTGAGCATGTGTACCAACACTTTCATAGAAAACGGCGTTGTGTGTGTTTAAAAAGAGTTGAAAAAATTTCAAGTTAAACTAACGATACATGACAATCCCAGTAAAATGCAAATATACGTGTTTTAGATCAATCATCGACGCTAAATGATCCTCAGGGATATATGGTGCGAATGAACCAGGTTTAGCACAAGCAATAAAAATGTATACCATTCTGATGTACGAGGGTTGAGTGTGGAATGTAAATTAAACGAATTATTTAAAACTATTGGGGCAAAAAAAACCCAGAGTAAATAATAAATGTAGATTTCCAGGTCATATGACACCAACTGGACAAACACTACAGTTTTTAGCTGTTCACTTAGAAGAATATCAGACAACACGAGATACCGACACCCGTTAGCTGTCAGATCTGGGGCAGACCATTCTGCTAAGAAAACTGCAGATGTTCTGTCGCAGAGAACTACAAAGTACCTACCATATGGCGAGCCATGCAATTAATAATCAATCTCCAGTCTTTACAGACAAGTTTGGTAATAAACTTGAAGCATGGTTCCTTACAAACAGCTGGCAATGAATGCATCAACTACTAGCTATTGTCCGCTAAACGCGTGTAATCTACGTTCAAGTAATGCTAAATCCCAACCACAAGGACAAAAACTTTTTATAGAAAATCCTTATGAACTGTGAAGGCAATTTCCACGTCTGTGAATATGTGAATAAACGAAATTGTTGTTTCTGGATCTTCAAATACCCACGAAAAGTGTTTACACTAAAGGCGTCATCGGTACTTAGTTTTTCAAAATCTTAATGAACTAAACGCAAATCTTAGTGGACTAAATGAAATCGCAACCGATTCTCCCGTTATGATGATTTCCGTTCTAGCTTCATTTTTGTGCGGTCACGAAACCTCAGGCTTTTGAAGTGCTTCAAGAGATTGCAGAAACAAATCACCGGAAATTCGGATAATGCCATAAGCTACCATATTTTGGTCACGGTATCGATGTAATTTTTTGTTTGATTTGAAAATGGAAGACATTCATTGTGGGATTCGTCTTAGCTGTATAAGAACATACTTGAGAGATATGCAATTGCAACGAAAATAAGATCACTATAGTGATGCAATCATTGAACCTAACACTGACAGAGCAAAAGAGACAATCTGTTCTAATAAGTCGGATTCGATTTTGTGGGAGCACTGTAAACTTATAAGAATCTATCAGTTTGTATATTGGACATAATGATTGACGATCGTCTAAATGTCGTCAAGAGTGACATGAACTATTCTTGCACGCTTTGCACGACTATGCTTGACTATGTCACTAAAAATATTGCTCCTAATGATGTGAAATTTTGGAAAACTTAAACAGAGTAGGGCAACTAGTTCAGTGCTATTGTATGCTTCAATGTATCTAAGATAAGCATGTTATAAATTTTCAGAAGGAGCTGTTTAAAGGTAAATACGTAGTGGATAAAGCTAAAGTGGTTACATAAGCCTTCGATATAGCAATGGGCACAATACCAACAACATGATTTCAATGCTGAAATAAAGATGATGATATTGCCCAAGAAGTACCGAAACGCAGACGAAGTTTATTAAATGGAATGGCAGCTTATAGCGTTACCATTGAAGGTGATTTAATCAAAGAAATCTTAGCATATATCCTTTGGAATTTCCTATTTTACAAATTTAAAATATTGTTTGGGTGATTACGTATATAACTGCATACAAACACTACACTTTTTTAATATTATCGTAGAAGTATAAAGGCCATGATGTGAGGAGATTAAGATTCATGTGCTTCGTTCATTAACAATGAAAATATCACGGGTATCAGATCATTTTTAAGTTTCCGATTTGCAGCCGATTAGGATGTTTTTTCGACTTAAAAAATTATAAATAAAATATACAACTCCGGTGATTCAATGATGTAAAAGTATTCATACATTACATGGCATTAACATTTCCAATTTCTTCAAATTGGAATTAATCACACAAATTGAATGTAAATTTGTAATTTTTAGTAAATAGGTGATATGGCAAGCCACATCCAAACTAATTCAACAAATCGGTTACAAATCAATGTTCGTTATAAATGGACTTCACAATATTTAAATATTTGCAATTAATGGAATTCTACTGAAATAACAAAAATACTGTCTTAACCTTATCTTCTTTTATAATTATCAGCGATTTAAGGTGTGACAGCATTGTATTTAAAATTTCCGATAACAGTTGAATGCACTTGACTTAACCATCCACCCTCGCATAAGCAAAGCAAAACAAGAATTATTTAAGAAATCAGAAAAAATTGCAAAGGAATTATAAGCAAATAAAACGAAAAGAGAGAAAAATAAAAGTAAAATAAAGGAGCAGGTAGCAACAGGTTTAGATTAATATTTGAAATTAATGAGATTTATTGGATCGCTTTTTTTGTGTTTTTTTCTTTTTGGATTTTTTCCAGTCTTACTGCCTTTTTTCCCTTGGAATTAATTTTTTTCAACAAACAAAAACTTAAATATCCATTAAAGGGAATTTGTAAGCCCCATGTGTTTATGTGTGTGTGCGTGTGTGTATGTAGAAGTGTATGAGTTAAAATTCGTTTGTTTGTTTGTTGTTTAAACAAAATGAAGTTTATCTCTTCAACAATAAACTACAACTACAAAAATAAACAAAACTGTGAAATGCACAAACGTACAACGTATAACATAGTTAAACATAGAGAGAGCTACTTAACTGAGAGAGGATATATGGAGAGACAGCGAGACAGAGTGTGTGTGTGTGTGTGTGTGTGTGTGTCGATGATAGTGATAATGCACCATAAAGATAGTGAGAGTTTAAGCAATGCAATGCAATGCTTCAAATAATTGCACTTAAACAAGTTTGAAGCGGTGATTTATAAGAAAAAAGAGAATTTTCGCATTTAAGAGAACACCACATCAGAGAGAGAGGAATAAATTAAATGTGAAAATGTAAAAGTATTTCATAACTAAGGTTTTTTAATTTCAAAGCGGGTTTAACACAACATATTCACAAAATATTCGGTGGTGTGTTAGTACGAGTTTAAACGGCGAGAAGATCGGTTGTGTTTTTAGAAATAAGCCTCGCAGTACAAGCATTTGCAGAACGTGTTTTGTACTATTTGTTATTTTTAGAAATTTCATTCAAATATTGAGACAAAAGAAATAATAGAATAAACAATAATCATCACCCCATTTACAACGAGAAAACAGAAATTTAAATGGGAGCATTATAATACTTAAACAATAGCTGTTATAATGCTGTTTGCTAAAGTTTTAATTTAGGAATTGTAAAATAAATTAAAGAAACAAAAAAACTACCAATTTGCAAACGCGAAACTCGGTGGCAAATACTCTATTGCAACCACCATTATTGCTACGCTGCTGAAAAAAGCAAAAAAAAAAACAATAAAACAGAATAAAACAGCAGCAGCAACAACCAAAGCGTCAGCGTTAATATTATATTAACGTTAACATTTCAGCTTCAACTTTAATGTTAACGTCAACGTCATTATCATTGTAAACGTCATCTGACGTGTATAACCAGCAGCCGTTTTAAGTAGCATCAGACATAGATTTGCAACAGAAGACAGGAAACGTATTTTTTAAAGTGCAACGGTGCATGAAGAAAGTGCATTCAAAATAAAAAAACACCGCAACAACGAATTAAGTATAAATGCTTTAAAAACGTGTTTTAAACGAAAGAAAACAAAATTTTAAATTGACAACAGAAAAGTAAACGAAAATTATCGTTTAAACTCCATAACTCTTGTCTGTAACAAGCCCTAATGATTTAAATAATTTGATAAGACAGCAAAAAAAAAAAAGAAAACAGAAACAGAAAAAAAGTAAATAAAGGTGAGACATTTTTTTTGTTTCAATTACAAAAATTGAGTTTATTTATTGCATACGTACACATACACTCTAACTTTCAATTATTTTCTCTCTGTGTATTCGCTTGTTTTTTATTTTTTTTTTTGATTTCAAACATACAAAAAATATTCCAAACTCAGAGCAACAAGAGTCACATACTTAACAAGAGATTCGAAACACAGAAAAAAATTGTACCTTTAAAACCAGTTTCGACAAACAAAAGCAATAAAATTAAATATAAACAACACAAGAAGGCAGATAAAGAACAACTACAACAAAATTATACGTACAAATATACATACATATGTATGTATTGAAATGAAATAAACAAAAATAAAACAGAAAAATAATGTTTAAAATGCGTGAAGTTTTACTCTTGATCTTTGTTGTTGTTATTGGGATATATATTTTACCACAAGCATAGAAAAAAAATGGAAAAAAAGGAAAAGAAAGAAGGGAATAAAATCAACAAGAACAAGAACAAAAACTCCCTAAACTAAAGCATACTTTTCTACCACTTCACTTATACACTCTCATATGCTTGGGCTGCTCATCATTAATATCACAAGGAATTTTGTGTATTACAAACAGTGTTGCCGGCTTTCGTTACTCTCACTTACAGTGTGCAATATTTCTTTTTTTTATTTGTATGTAAACTGGACCTTTTTTGCAGTTATCTTAAGCGTGTGGAAAGAAAACATATTTCATCCTTTTGAGAATGGTAAATTTGGAAATTTGGGAAATTTGTTGATGAACTAAATTATATCAAATAAGAGATATATAAATAAATTTTAAGCAGTATAATTAAAATTAGTGAATGAATGACTATTAAATCCATATCCAGGTCTTGCTACCAGACCAAGAGTTAATTTTTGTCAGTGCGCAAATCTAGTTTTTGTCGTTCTTATCCATTTCTTAAATTGGTTACAAACAGGCAGTCTGATGCTAATTGCACTTAATTCATTTTCCTGTGACCTGTTGCTCTGTGACCAACTAACCTGACTCGGCTTTATAATTATGGTATCCTTATGGTATACATCGTATACCTTAGACCCCCAGTAATATTCTAACACAGTTCTAAGAGGCAGTTTGATTGTGTTTGAAAGCATTGATCATATTAAAAGCAACGTTGATATTCTGAGAGACCATAAATCAAATTATAAATTTATTATTCTTTTCTATTGTTAGAAGCCTCTTGAGAGGCCTATTTATTATGTTTTCTTTTACATATGAAAAATACTAGTAAGTTAGTTTAGGTAAGGTTTGTGGAATGTCCAACTTTAAGGAAAATGTCTCACTTAGACCAACGTTTAGGCCCATTATGATTTCACAATTAATATTCAACCCGGGGGATCAGGTATTCCCCAAGAAAACCAACCTGAGACCAAAATAAATCTTGCTATTGCACCGATCTTTATATTACAAAGCTCGGTTAGTGATGGCCTAGTAGTTAGTGTGCTAAACTTGCAGAGACCCTGGGCATTTTGTGATTGTTGACATTATATGATTAACCGCAATAGAAAAAGAAAGTGAAAAATACAATGCAATTCTCGAGAAAAAAGTGACAAACGTTTTACACTGGTCATTGACAAAAAAATAATGTTTAAAAAATTAAATTTGTGGCCCACTACCACTCTTACCTTTCTCCTATAACCATTTTTCTGTTATTACAACACCATGTACTGTATGAGTAGGAACCATCCTCTGAGTGTTGGTCTTATAAAAAAAGTGAGAGGCGAGAAATTTTCGTATTCTTATGACAAGAGGTGAGGTGAAAGACAGGCTCATAACTCCTGCAGAAGTCATTTGACGGAATACCGAATCTTTCGACATGTCTACCAAAAGGGCAGTGGTCCGTAAGAATAGCTATTGTACCATAGATGGCCAAGCGATTTAAGGACAGAAATAATTCTAAATACACCACGCATTGCTTTTGAAACATGATATATGACTGAATTTTATACACCTTGATTTATAGAATTGATAATAAGCAATAAAATAGAATGGAAATTTTGTTTAAAATAATTCTTTTAAATGATTTTAAAAAAGCTATAAAATTTAAATTTTTAAACCAAATTTCGCCTTTTATTTCATATTTCAATACAAAAAATCAACAATGTTCGATTGAATACTTAAGTTTTTAAATGAAAGAAGAAATTCATGTAAAGTTAAGAATCCACGTTATTGTGGAATAAAATTTTCAAAGGACACGAAAACTTTCTCTTAAATTCACTGTGGCGATAAAACATTATGGCAACACTGATTACAAAATCCCTGAGAGAAATATGCTAGAATAATGTGGAAATTTAAAGCAAATCGTTAGTGAAACTCTCGTTTAGTATTGAAATGTTAATGAAATTTAAAAATTTAAAATTTTTCCTAAGAAAATCAATATTGACACAAACTCTTATTGTGTATGTAAGAGCTAAAAAGTTAACAGACAGACAGACTAAATAAACAGACACACATCAGATCATATGGTCGGTCATAATTATTCTTAAAAAACAAGTGTGTTTTGTTTTAAAAATGTTATTCGCAAAGATGTTTTTGTTTTTCATATTTTTAGTTAAAATGTTTTTCAATGGCCCGTATAATAAATAAAATAAATATTAGAGTCTGCCTTTAAACAATATATTGTGTATGTATTATGGCCGAGTTAAAAATCAAGTATTTATTCACACCAACACACAGCATTACTTATCATGGTGTTTACACAATTTTATTTCGAATTATTTTACATAAATTTTATGGGAATAAAATTTAAATTTTATTTTGTGTTAAAACTGAACATTATGTCACTCACATGTTCGAGCAATGTGTTCAGAAGAAATATTTTGTATTCTATTTAAGAAAACAGATTTTATTTAATTTGTGAAGTGAAGTTTAGTGGATAAAAAAAGGCACTGAGAGAAATTACTATAGAGTTGCGAAAAAATTGTTAGAGAATGTTTACTGGCATCATGTTATGTGTCTATAAGCCGCGGGACCTACAGTCGAACAGTGAACAACAGAGTTGCAGAGTTTTCCCCAGTAATCTGCTGGGCGTAGATAATTGAGAAAATTATTCCTTTCATACTTCATATTTCTTTTCTTCAAGATCACAACTTCAAGCAGAAGATTTCATGCCGTAATATCAAAGAAGTTTAGTACCATTGGAATTAGTGGTGATTTGCATTTCTAAAGTTCTGCTTGAACGCCTTTACACGAATTTTATGTTCAAATCCTTACTACCGTTAAAAAATTTATCCATTACGCCAACTCGATGCCCAAAAAATGGTATTTAAAGGCTTTTAAACAGCCGAATCAACATCAAAGCTGAATATCTAGGCCAGGAATATGACTTTTATTATGAGATACTGAAATTGCATCACAATATGACATGGACCATGTATCGAGCTCCATTGATTCGTTTAAAAAATTGAAAGTTGTTATACTATTATGAGCACGCTCGGTTACATGTTGCAAAACCAGTTAAAACCCATTTAGAAACTAATGGTTGGAAAGTTTTCTTTTATTCGCCACTCGTCATATATTATTTGTTTCGATTTATCCAGAACACTTTGACTGTAATAAACTTGACTTTAAAATAGGATTTCGGAAATTGTTGAACTGTTGTTGCGACGCGTAATCCACTTGCCGTCAGAAAAAAATTTCTTATAGTCACTGATAGTTACAAAGAATTTTTTCAGGAATAATTTAGCCTTTAACGCACTTAAGCAAAAGGTTTTCAGACCAAACTAGGCACAATAGTAAAATATTACATTATTATTACTCTCAGAGATTAGTTTAATTATCGGAAAAAATATGTTCCATTTTAAGTAATTCCTTCTGTATGAAGTAGTGAAGTAGAAACCACCTTTTTGAACAACCACTTGTGTGGGGATTACCTGTAATCGTCAATCACTCGAGCGAAGTGAAAGTATAACTGAAAAGCACAATTATTTAAAGTAATTTTTTTAATTGGCAATAAATCACAAAATAATAAAATGTTTTCATATTCATTTTAACCTGTATATGCATATATATGTATATGTATATGCACAGTTACTAAAGTATACATACGGTTAACAAATTTCAGAAATTTTTTAACCAATCCGTTTTCGTTGAAAATCTTTATAGTTTCCTCGATTTTAAGACGACCTTTTGCATTGGTTAAAAAAATTCTGTAATTGAACTGAATTGTGGCCCTGCACAGGCCCACAGAAGTATACATCCGATTAACAAATTTCTAATCAATGCAAAATACCGTCTTCAAACCGAGGAAAGTTGTCAGACAACTGTAAAGATTTTCAACGAAAACGAATTGGTTAAAAAATTTCTGAAATTTGTTAACCGTATGTAGACTTTTGTGGGCCTGTGCAGGCCTGTGCAGAAATTTTTTAACCAAGACCGTCTTAAAATCGAGGAAAGTTGTCAGACAATTGTAAAGATTTTCAACGAAAACGGATTGGTTAAAAAATTTCTGAAATTTGTTAACCGTATGTATACTTTTGGGGCTGAGTGTATATATATGAGTGGTAATCCTTGACATTAATATTTCATCAAATAAATCTCGAATTCTATTCGTGTATAAAAAAAATATTACTTATCCAGTGACAAATCTAAGTAAAATTTATTTTTATCCCACATTTTAAGCTTTTTGAAATTATTTTCTTTTTTTTTTAATGTATGTATTGTATATTTATATACATTTACAGCTCTATATATGTATATACATATGTAAATGAATAAAATAAATTTTTATTTTGTGTAATTGTTGTTGTACTTTTAAAATTTCAATCTTAATTGAGAAAAATATAAACAAGGCCAACAAATCACTTGTAAAAGTTGTATGAGATCGCGATTTATTTTGGTTTCTAAATAACCCAGTGACATTTTTCAGAATTGCTTAATTTTGTGGCAGAAATTAAAGAAAAAATTGCTTTTAAATAATTTAAATATGTATTGGTTTTTTTTTAAATTGTTAACACTATTGTTGCAATTTGACATTTGTTTCCTGATAATATACTATCGAATAGACTTTCGCCACAACAATACTTAGAAATTATTGTATTTTTTTTAATAAAAAAATGATTCTGCTTCTCACACTCATTGATTAATTTTGTCGGTAAAAAATTCAATATTTTTGGGGAAAATTAGTATTTGTTGGAGACCTAATACTACACATAACGGCGAAGAAATTAGTTGCTTGATTGCGGTACACGTTTTGACTACATTAATCCTGCTGACAATGCGTAAATTGTACAACCAGATTTATTTTGAACCCATTTCAACGAAACAAATCTCTGAAAATATACGCATTTTCTATAGAATGACTCATATGTGCAAAAATGAATATGTTCAAGACAAAATTATACCCTTCGGCAGTAAAGTGAAGTATCATTATCTCTTCCATCATGCTACATACATAGACAGTGACGTCTGTATCTTGTAAACATTTCCTATACTTCTTCCAGTCCATATCAATGAGACGAATTGTGTCTGGTATAGTATTAGCATCAAGACCTTACGAAAGGAATAATAATAAAATAGTTCAACCATTTGTATGATTTCCATAAATAAATATCGTAAAGAGAAAGCCTCTGAGGATAGGAATATGAACGGAAGAAAATATGACTACAGGACCGGACAGAAGTACCAATTCCTAAAGGCATGATCAGCCAGTTATTGAAATATTTTAAGGTTTGGAAAAGTAGGTAGGTTGAAGGAGAGTGGACCTACCAAAGGGGTCATGGGCGCTTATCTATCGCCATTAGAGGTACCAACCATACTTTCTATAGCATGTCTATATCTATCATGGACAAACTTAACTCGTAACTCTTAACCCTTAACCTCTAACGCCTCTGAGATGGCATCCCCAAAATATTGGGATAGCGGGCTTACGAAAGCTGCACAATGATATAATAAGCGTTCCATTGTTTCGTTGTCTTCATATCCCATATGTCCCATAGGTCCAGCATTCATTATCAGAAAAATAATTTATTTGATGTTTTTAGAGAATTCTTTTGTAAGTTCAAACAAATATGTCTCTAAAATGTTATCCGTATTTCTGCCATTTTTTCGACAGATAGACAGTTTCTTAAAGGATTGTTAATTGTTTGTTAGTTATACATCATGAAGTTAAGTGGTAATTAGACAAATAATTTTTAATAAAGCCATAAGTTTTTTCTTAGCCTATAAACAATTAAAGATGATAAAGAAAATGGCTGACTTTCAAAATGTTAGTTGCTTTGTGTTTGGACAAAGTATAGTGTTTCATAAAGCCGCTATACAAAATGTTTACAATGTATACTATTTCAAAACGTTGTCAATGTGTATTTTTAACGCAGTCAAAAAGCAATTAGGCATCGGATTTATAGTTGATGCATTGTTTGGTAACTTTGCATAGCTAGAACTGCATACAAACTTTGTATTGATACATTTTGAAAGTCAGCCAATATTTTGCTGGGTTACAATAAAACTATTGATTTTCTGGTGAAACTTTGAAGTTGACGTTGAACTAAATATTGAACAATAAAATAAAATAAAATAAAATGAACAGGCGATAAGAATAATAGAGTATAGAATTACAAGACAATATACAGATTATATACGAGTATAAGCAAATACCTACTTAAGCAATGATTTAAAGTAAAACATATGAAAACATATTGTACAAGTGTGCAATAAAACAAATGAATTCATTTTAATTAAATACAATATGCATGCAATTCTTAAAAGTATTAAAGAAAATAAAATAATTTCTTTACTTTTCTATTTCTATTTGCAGATTAACACAACACAACGAAAGTAAACTTCTAAGAAGTTTTAAAATTTAACAACAACCACACGTGATCTTCATAAGAATATATAGACTATTAAACTCATAGACTGTTAATCTAGAGGAAAAAGAAAAAGTACCGAAAATATCACAGCAATATGGCTGTGTTTGGTATGGTATCAGCCGTATCCGGCTTTATAAAAATACGCTATTTATTGGATAGAGCCGTAATAGATAATATGGTATTCCGTTGCCATTATAGAATAACCACAGCCATATTATTTGTTTGCTGTATCATTGTAACAGCCAATAATTTAATTGGTAAGTAAATTAATATTTTTAAAATAATTTTTATAAATTCATTATAACATATACAATATATATGTGCACTGTCATGAATAAAACCAAATTGTTAATTAATTCATTAAATAACACGAGTTCGGCAAACCAGACAAAACGTTTACAACAACCATTGTAAATGTAACATAACAAAACAATATGCTTTCACCAACAACGGCTGTTAACAATAACTATGTATGTACATATTAAAGTAACAACAATATTTAAAAAGGTATTGTTGTTATTATTAACATACATATAATTAACAACACTTAATACTTTGGCCAAAAAAAAAAATATACAAACTCAACAAACAAACCAACCTACTGGCAATAAAAGAGGGGGAGCTCTGTTTAAGACATGCATTATTATATGCATTTAGCATTTAAAAAAGAGGCAATAAAAAAGACGAGGAAAATTAAATTAGAATTTATATGTAAATTATTTGGTTTTATTTTTCAATTATGAACGTTTGTTTTTTGTAATTTCAACATAATTTTTCTTTACTTATCATTTCATTTTGTAACAATAAACGTTTTCTAACAATAGACGTCGTCGGCACAATATATTTGCATAATAAATTATGAGAATAAAAACTTTAAATTTAATTTAAAAAGTACTAAATAATGGTAACAGTACATACATATGTATACTCAAGTAATTAACATTGATTTAATATAATCTTGCCTTACAAAATTAATTTCCAAATAAACTGGTTACAATTTGTCAAATTTAAACCTAAAAAATAAATATTTATTCTCTTGAAAATCGTCTTAAAATGAAACTAGACGAAGTACTGAACAATTGAGGATGTGCTTAATTAATTATCGCTTTTATAGAGCAAAAACTTTTTATAAAACATTTATTATGCTTTAATAAATATCTTATTTACCAAAGTTTTAAACTCTAAATAAGTGAAAATAGGGCAATAAAAGTCTCTTCAAAGGTACACAGTGTGCACAGGGCCACAAAAGTATACACACGATTAACAAATTTCACAAATTTCTGAACCAATGCAAAAGACCGTCTTAAAATCGAGGAAAGATGTCAGACAATTATAAAGATTTTCAACGAAAACGGATTGGTTAAAAAATTTCTGAAATTTGTTAACCGTATGTATACTTTAGTAACTGTGTGTATAAATATTTAAAATACAAATCATAACTTCAACAAAAATGTAACAAAAATATGATGGGCTCTAAACAACAGCAAACTTTAACTGCTAAAATTTGTAATAATTTAAGGAAATTATGCTATTAAAACATAAATGTACACAGACCCACAAAAGTATATGTACATACGATTAACAGTTTTCAGAAATTTCTGAATTAATACAAAAAGCTATCATTAAATCGTTGAAAGATGGTAACATTCTAAATTAATTTAGAAAAAGATTAATAAAAAAACCAATTATAATTTTTTTTTAGCGAAAATCCTTTGGTTTAAAAAATTTATATATGCATACTTTTGTGGCCCTGTGTTTATAGTTTCCTCCTATACGTACCATAGTTTCGCAACAAGATCTATTTCTATTCCCCTTATTTTACATTTAATTTCAATATTTCGATCTAAATTGACTGTTTCCACGTCTGCTCTGGAATATAGTAACCAACCTACATATGTACATAATTCTCAATTTAGTTTTTGGAGTTACAGAATATTTGGTCGATAGGTCCAAACAAATTTAAAGCAAACAATGGTTTGATTTTTTTATCTTGGATCCGTCAGATATATTTTATGTTTATAAATAACGAACATTGCAAAATTTCTAGGCTATTATGGTATGTGCGTGAAAATAGTTTTTTAAATATTTTATCCTAGACACAAACCCATTCAGTAATCAGAGCTATGTTAAGTTGTTAACGGAGCACGTTAAGCAACAAATTCGAGACTTGAAAATAAAAACAGGAAAAATCATTAAATTCCTGGGTAAAATTAGGTAAAAATAGACAAGAGGTCCTACAGTTAATCAGTGTTACAAAATATTGCGTAATAAGAACTACAATGAACGGATAATCATATATTTCCGCAATGTAATGTAAATCAAATTAATATAGGAATTAAATAAGACAACATGGGTGGACAAAGTGAATTGTTTTTGATGCAAATTACGTGTCTTTAACTAAATTAATCGCCAGAATCCTTAAGAATGCGAGTTTTGGTAGTAGATTTTCCAATATGCCAGATTTTAAAAACCCATTAAGTATCCTTTTGCGGGAAAACAGGACAACGTTTGCAGAGAAAATGAATTGATTTTAATGCATATTATGTCCCTTTAGCTAAATTAATCCCTAGAGTCTTTACCAGAGGGAGTTTTTGTGGTTTGAAAGCACAGGTTGTTCTGTTGAACATAGGCTCTTCTTTTTCGGTTGGATTGGTGGAATTGTGGAGAAGTCTGAGATTGTTGAGCACACTGTGTGTCTCTGTCATATGCCACGACGAAGGCGAAGATTCAGGATATTTAAACAAGATTTTATCAATTATCTTGGGGAATTACCTTATGTTAGCATTTCTGACCTAGAGATTTCCATTTCGGGTATTGTTGGCTGGTGAGATGACTCTTTACCTTTACTTTTGCAAACTTATTCTAGGTCTACAGCAAGAATCCAATTTTTCTAATCGCTTTTTTAGTTATCCGCCATGTGCCTTAATGTTCTTTGCAATCTTAAGTTGAATTTACAAAACTTCGCTAACAGCAACCTGAGTCAAAGTCATTTAAATTTTTAATTTTGTTAATTGAAAATTTTAGGAATAAATAGACAATATTTGCGTATGTGACCTTTAGTTTTGTGTACATTTTTTCTTTTATTCTGCTTACTGAAACACTTTTTAAGAAATTTATTTTTTAGATCAAAGAAATATTCAGAAAAAAGATTGTGTTACATATTTTTTGAAAGTATATTTCATACATTTTTTTGCTTTTAAAAATTTTTCTTTTCCTTTATACGGATTTTAAATAAAATTTTAACGATATTTCTATCTATAAAATTAAAACCGGCAACAATATTGCATATATAATGTTTAGCAACATTGTGTTAACTTCAATGTTGCCAATGTATTTAACAATGAACGCATTTCAACAAACAACAAATCATAAATCACTATGACTATGCATATGTAGTTTATTTAATTGTATATTTACTAAAAAAAACATTAAAATCTCATCAAAAATCTGTAAACGAATGTTTAATAATCAAAAAGTGGAAAAAACAATAAAAAATTTTTGGGCATTTTGCCCGCTGTTTTCAAATTCTATTTCCACAAAACAGAAATACTTTCCCTCTAAAAACACTTGTAATTACAAATGAAAAATACACACACACACACATCACATCATTTAGCCAAAGATACTCAACTATCTTTGTCTATAAAATTTTTTTGGACGTTTTTCTTTTCCAAAAAATTTAACAAAAAACGAGAAAAAACCGGAGTTTTTAAGTTTTGTGACGACATCATATGAATCACAATGAAAATTCCTGGAATTTTTTCAATAGAATGAAATCGAATTTCATTATTAATCATCAGCCAACACTAACACTACACTATGGCTGTGGCCAAAGTTTCGTGCTGATTCGAGTGACTGGAGGTGAGTGTTTTCAATTTTTTTTTTTGGGGTCTGTTCGTGGTTGTGGTTTTTCAAAAAATATGTATTTGACCAAAAGTATTGAAATGCTGCACACAGTCACTGACAGAGAGACCAGATAGACTGGCAGACAGACAAACGAACAGACAGACATCAAAATGAATTGTTGGTTTTGCCGAAAAAAAAAAACGCCATAAAAAGCCATTGACTTATGGTGCCAGATTATCGGTAAGGGTATATAGTGTGAATGTTTTTTTTCTTCTGCACTGTAATAATAACCAGGTTGACTCAAATTACAATTTAACAATGTCGTATTGAGGTTAACAAAAAATATAAAGTGAGTTCAGACTTTTAGCAAAAAGAGCAAAAAAAAAAACACAAAACTAAAAGTGTTTATTGTTACAATTTTTCGTTTTGTTTTTGACTGCACGTTTAAACTGCAAAGCCGCCAATTACACTGAACAAAAAAATGTTTCTTTTTTTTCGTCTTTAAATTGTCCTAAAGTGAGAATTGTTTTTGTTTTAAATGAATGTGTAATAAGTAGTTCATGATTTATGATATTGACCGGTTTAAAAAAGACCACCTGCTATTTTGTAATTCGGCTTAAACATTTTTTATTCGTTTTCTGAAAGCCTTTTAAAAGTAATTTTTTTTCAAATCTTTAGAAAAGTAAAAATTTTAAATAAAAATGGATTTCTTTATATGATAGAATCCATAGAAGTTTAAGTGTTTAAATTGATAATTACGTTGTAATTTGATTTCATTTCATTTAAATGAAATTTTAGATTTTCGAACGTTTAATTATGACTGAAAGAATAAGAGAAAATCTCATTTGTGTTACCTTTAATTCTAAAATATAAAGCAATCAAATTCCTCGGACTGTGGCAGTTCGTACTTGTTTCTGGTCACTCGGTAAATACGAAAATCATACTGTCATAAGCCACAAAAATTTCCAATGCAGATACTACCGATGGGACCGATCCTACCTCAATTCATTAAAGGACTCCGTAATCACCTATTTATAAAACTTGTGCGGTCTTAAGGTTGCGAGGTCTTGCAGCCAAAAAATGGTATTGACTTCTTCCTTTGATATTCAGTGAGAGTGAGGTTAATTTCCAAAAGCTTCCTTTACAGAAATCATGAAATTTTCTGTATCCATTGAGCAGCCTAATGAATTTGTTATGCAAATAATATAGGATAAGTATACCTATTCCATGGTATTATCTTAAATTATGAAATGGAAATTGGACGGACACACAGTCAGAAAAAAAAACTAAAGGACCTATTTCGACAGCCTTCGCATTAAAATCCTTACTGGATCAGAAGTAAGGATTGTCCAAAGATCACATGAAAAAGGTGTTTGTTGAAAGATGTGCAGACGAGCTGTAGAAGTTAGAATGAAATAAAATTGCTAGCAAAAGATAGAATAATCTGGAGAAATTTTGTAGAGGCTTCATTCTCTATATGCCGCAAAGTGGAAATAATGATGATGATGATGATGCAAGCCTGGTATATGTCGCTGTTTCGTCAATACTACGATTTTAAAATCGAACAAATATCATCAGCACAACCATGTACGATCATCGACCGACATGAGGTAAAATCTTCAGAAACATCAGACAGCTGAAGCATAAAGCAATACGTCGAGAAAGATAAAGGTAACTAATTGACGTCCAATATCTAGTACAGCGACGGCCTTTGCTTGCTGAGAAAGACATATAAAACCTCTAATTGCGCGAGGAACTCCCACAGTTTTGCAATTGCAATCTAGCTTTGCCTAACATCTTAAGAGCAGAGAATCTATGACTTAGTGAGTTTTGCATTCATTTAGTTCATTTAAGCGGCATAGAACTATCACAACTAATATATCTTGAATTTCCTTTTTTTCGTTGACTTGTTTCAGTTTCGTTATTAGTCCAATGTAGCAGATTCTAGGATGATAGGGTTGCCATCTAACGTTGAATAAAAAAATTTGGTATCATTGTATTGGGTTATTGTATTTCGTGTAGTGATAACTACTCTAGCCCAGGAGATAACTAAATCTGATCTTCCTATGGTTTTCGCTATTAGTGCTAACCAATTAGGGTGGTCGGAGGTCTTTTGGATGCATTATTTAAAACCTATAAACTTTTTAAAATTTGAAAACAATGATGAAAAATTGTTTGTCTTCTGCTGTATTTAAACCTTTAATGCTTGAGTGTGTAGCACTTCAACCAAAAACCAGGCTATCGCATGTCTACATACTCTAAGCTGGCTTTTAGGAAAGTGTAATGAGACTTTATAGAATGTTATTTCAAAACCTAATAATATTAAATACAGAAGGGTTGGGTTTTTACGATATTCCCCTACAGGTCTGTATACGATTTCTATGATCGGAAATTTGCTTGCTTTTTACCAGATTCTCCTACAGGGTATTTATGTGGTCTGTAAAAAATGTTTGTTTACTTTGTAATTGTTAGCCTTTCAATAATATTGCCAGTGTGCCTCAAGTCTTAAAGACATATGTATGTACATATGTACATACCCATCATCATCTATCTCTCTTTGGCTGTAGTGTAATAAGAGATCTTTTGCTTACAACAAATGAAAACCTTGTACAAAATGTAAAAATTAACGTCATTCAAACCATAAATAAACATAAGTAAACATGAGTTTTATTGTTGTTGTACAAGTGTTTGTTGTACTTTAAAGTTAATATTTAACCATGAATGCACTTTTCTAATAAATAGATACAACAGATCCAAATACAGACATACTTAAAGTGTCTCTAAATAAGAAAGAAAGAAAAAAAAATAAAGTATTTGGACTCACAATAGCAATACAACAAGTCATCATACTCATACTCATTGTTATTATTGTGGGTGGATGTGGATGTGTATGTGTATGTGTATGTGTAATAAGAAACATTGTTGTTGTCTATGTATAGTAGTTGGAATGATGGAAGGATGGTTGGTTGGTTCGTTAGCTAGAGATGCAATACAAAGTCATACATTTGTTCTCATTGCTGTTGTTGCAGTGTTGTGTTGTGTTGTGTTGCATTGTATTGTTTGCAATACTTTTGCAAGTGCCTCAATATTTTGTAATGAAGCATTTTTATATGTTGAAAAGTACTTATACTTTTCCGTATAGTACTTTATTATTTATACTTATTTGTTTTCGTTTGTTTGCTCCTCTCCAATTTTTATTCTTATTTTCAAGTGTTATAGAAATAAACTCGGGGGTAAAGTTTTCCAATTTTTTCCCATTTTTTGTTTGCTACTTCGTATACGGAGATTGACTATATTAAAACATGAAAAGTTTTTTATTGTTTGCTAAAGTCCACCCAATCTCCCCACCCCCTCTTATTGTTGTCTTTCTTTACTCTATAATTTTTTGGGTACTTTCTTTCCTTTTTTTTTTTGTGGGCACTGAATTCGTTGTGATAACTTTTCAGTTACTGAAAAATATTCAAGTGAGTTTCATTATTTGGGAATTATTTTTTCTTTTTGTTTTTATTTTTATTTTCTTTAATAGGCTTAAACATTTTTCTCCCGATTTATTATTATTATGCAGCAGTTTTAGTTGAAATTTTAAGGAATAAAAAAAGAAAAGCCAAAAAATATGTACATAAAACACTGCATATTGTTGGTGCGATGGTTACCCGCCGTGTGTTGCATTTACAATGTCCAAAACGGTCTACGAAACTAGTGATGCATCATTGATAAGCCATCAGAATTTTAAAATATACTCGTAAAACTCCCTGAGTTTCTTTTTTTATTTTTCTCTGTAATTTTGGGAGTGCCCACAAACAATTGCTGTGAATTTTTAATGTGGTTTGTTAAACAAAGTTTACACGAATGCAGTGTGGCAGACACAAAGAAACATGAAATGACATTTAATGGATTTCTAAACATAGGAATTCGTTGTGAAATTGCACTGACAACAAGAATCTTTTTAACTGTAAACTGTGGGGATTTAAAAATACATATTTACTACATAATGATCTACACTTAAGACCTATACTGCAGAGCCAATGTAGAACCGATTCCTTACATTATAAAGAGGAGCAACAAATCTGGCATACACTTAGGAAACAACCCAGGGAACTGTGCCGCCAACAATTCGCGTAATACTCAATAAATCAAATGAAAGTATCGGCCAAAGATCAAATGGAAAAGCAATTTGAGGAGCTAGAATGAAATAAAATTGCTGGAGAACGATAGAATAGCTCGGACAAATATATTAGAGAGCCCTATGCTTCACCGAGGGTAAAGTGGTAATAAAGAAGTCGTCGTAGTCTAGTAGGTACTGTGTTGGCTTATTAGACGTAAGGCCACATTTCAAACACCAAGTCAGATATCAAAACGAAATATGAAAAAATATTTCTTCGGCGACAGATTTCTGGCAAAAGTTTCTCAAAAATCCTATAAACACACACAACATAAGCTGTGTGAGAAGCGGTATTTTTATTTCTTTTAAACATAAAGGATAGTTGATGAAGACTTTGCCACAAAACCAAGCAAACTGTTGATCAAGATTAAAATTTAAATATTCCAGAGCAATAGAATATTGAAGCTTTCAATTTCCTTAGAGAATAAAATTTCACTGCCAGTGTGAACACACATTAATATGCTAATAAATGTTGCACTTAGAAATAGAAATAAATTGAATAAATAAACGCCTACAGACAGCAGCAATATAACTGTCTTTGTTAAATTAAATTTAAAGAAATATTTTAAAGCTGACCTGCATTGAGAGAATAAGAAAACTGTTGTTGTAAATAAATTATAAATTCTTGTTTTTGTATTTATTTAAGGTGATCCAATTGCTTGCATTAACGATGGCTCTATACCCATGCATGTTATCAATACCTTCTGCTGGATTACATACACTTTCACCATACCGGGTCAACAGCATAGGCAAATTGGTACTGATGTAGCCAGTCATGGTTTGGGCAATGAATTTGGCCAGGAGAAACGATACCATAGCTATTATCAGTGGGTGCCATTTGTTTTATTCTTCCAGGTAAGATTTCTTTAATTTCTTAAGCATATAAAAACACAAAAATTAGTCATGTTTTCCTTTTCTTTTATGCCTTAAAGGGTCTCATGTTCTATTTGCCTCATTGGATTTGGAAAAATCTTGAAGATGGCAAAATGCGCATGATAACCGATGGTCTACGTGGCATGATCACCGTACCCGAAGATTATCGCAAAGATCGTCAACATCGTATCATAAAATATTTGTACGACAGTTTAAATTCCCATGCAGGCTATTCGTTTGCCTACTATGTGTGCGAGGCTTTGAACTTTGTGAATGTGATTGTCAATATATTTTTGGTGGATAAGTTTTTGGGCGGTGCTTTCATGACCTATGGATCAGATGTTATTAAATTCTCAAATATGGATCAAGAGAAACGTTATGATCCAATGATTGAAATATTCCCCCGTTTGACGAAATGTACATTCCACAAATTTGGCCCTGGTGGTTCACCACAGAGACACGATACTTTATGTGTATTGGCATTGAATATTTTGAATGAGAAAATCTACATATTCTTGTGGTGAGTAGTACAATGTTTATTTTTTTTTTTTTTTGTTATACAATACAATATTTAAACATATCATGCATATGTTAGATAAACAAGACATACATACGTAGTTTGGAAGGAAATAAAATTTTGTAGGGTAATCCAAAAAAAAAAAAAGAAACAAGATGAATGTATATAAAAAAGTGTTGAGATGTGTGCAAATTATACAATTTGTTTTTTGAAGATTTTGAAATAATTTTGTTTAATATTTAAATAAACAAATTTAGTAGAATTTTAAATTTTTCATAAATTCTAAATAATTGTTTTTGTTTTTAATATATCTTTAATAACTAATCATCGTTAAATTTGTTTTAAATGAGTCTAGGTTTCTAAGGATAAACATCGTTTTTAATTTTATTTTGTAACTAATTTATAAAATTTTTGCTAAGAAATGTCTTTAATTTTTTTTGTACAAACTGAACTAATCATTTCTTAATAATAGTTAAATCCCCTTTCATATTAAATAATTTAATTTATTGGAACTTATTAATATTTTTATTTATTTATTTTTAAATCTTAATTTCAAGCTTAAGATCCTTTTTTTAAATTTTTTCTCTTTTTTTTTTAATTTGGATTTATAATGGAATAAGAATTTTGATATAATTATTCTAAAATATTTAACACCCTGTTTCCATAAGAGTATCGATATCAAACGATCGATATTTTGTATGATAAGAACGAAAATATATTCGAATAATTAAGAGTTTTTTTATTTAAATTTTCAAGCATCTTAAAACGCCTGTTTTACAAAAAAAACTTATATCTTTTCAGTATTTTTTATCCATTTTAATTATTTAACAACAAAAAATACACAGTATTATATAGGTTTTTAATTTAAAAAGCAAAATCGATTTCGATTTTATAAACCCTGAAAATTGTGATTATTGTTATATCGCTAGTCTATCGTAGGCATCATTCTAATCTATATTTCGAAATCTAAAAAGAAAAACAACGCAATTTATACGAAAACAATTTCAGTTACACATTTCTTGAACTTGCAACAATTTGGTAAGAGGAAAAGGAGCCAAATAATATTTGATTCTATAGTTTGAAGTAAATTTCTATAAGTTCTCTTTTAATAACAAGTAACTGCTCAAAAAAGTTAAAAGTAACATTAGAATTTTATTTATTATTATGGCTACGACTTGCCTACTAGGTAGTGTGTTGGCTTATTAGACGTAAAGCCAGGGTTCGAGCCCCAGACCAGACATCAAAACAAAATACAAAAAGTATTTCTTCGGCGCCTTTCTCTCAGCAGATTTCTGGAAAAAATCTGAGAGTAAATGAAATTGCCAAGAAAAGTTTCTCAAAAATCTGTCGTTCGGGGTCGACTTTAAACTGTAGGTCCCGCCTCTCATGTATAAAATTATCACACACAACATAAGTGGTGTGAGAAACTAGGTCGTAATCCTGACTGAAGGGTTGTGATGGCCAATTATGTTATGTATGTATGTATTATGCCTACGACTACATTTTGCTTTGTTTTATTAAATTTTTTATTTATTAATGAATAAATTATGTATGCATGTATGAATAAATCATACAATAATAAGATTAGCCGTTTGGACGATCAGATTTAATTTAATTTTAATACTATAAAACCTATAAAACCTTTTCAAAGATTTTCGCTCAAATGATATTGGGCTATTGTACTTTATTTTTAACTGCTAACCCTAGCTCTCTTTAAATAAACCGTCCTTTTATTTTAGAAGCAAATAATAAATCATAACTGCTGCTAGAAAATTTTTTTGACGTACTTTATAAACTTTGAAAATAACGATTTATTAAAAACTGTATAAACTGTATGTAGTATATACAGCATGGTAATTAGATTTTAATTAGATAATAACATTATTCTATGAAGTTTGACAGCGTAGATTCAGTAAAAACATTTTGATCATTAATTGTATCAGACCACTACGATTAGACCACAATCGATTTTTCCGTTAATTGGAATGGGACTCAGATATTTAAATCCTTTTTTTCCTAGTCTTATAAAAGTTATTTCAACTGGTTTTATATACTATGGTTAGCTCTTAGGAAACCAAAACAGTGTGCTTTCACGAGAATACGGCAATTAATATTTCTTTCCATTACTGTACTCTGTAACATTTTCATCATAGCATTAGTATTCTAACAGCCTAGTTGGTAGTATGTAGTGAGTCAGATTATCAGTGTGGGGTTTTGTCTGTTACTTTACGCCGAACCTAGAGTTTTGTTTATCGAACATAATAATTACAATAAAGTTTATAAAATTACAGCATCTAAATCTATTACCACAAAATCTATTCATACTTTCCACCACTAGATTTGGGATTCCGCTTATACAGACACTCTTTCCTAGTGTCTATATTTTGAAACGAAATATTAATTCAATCAATCGAAAAACTATCATAGACATTTTTAAGTACAAAATTTATTACTCTAACATCATCTGATATGATTCTATCTATATTAGGGAAAAAAGGATTTTTGAAATAATGACAACAAAATGACTTGGATGGAAATTGGCCTATTAATCTCTGATATTATTTTTAAATTTTAATTAATGTTAAAAATATGGTAGCAAGTCCAATTAAATCATTAGGAAGATACAAATTTAGAAACCATTTCTAATTTTATGAACAAATAATGCAAAATTTATTTCTTTTCAAAAAAGAAAAATTTTGTTATTTACTAAAAAATAGAAAACATTTTTTTGGTTATATTTTTGTTAAAAGTATATGATATAAAATAGTAAAGATGCTATAAAAAGTTTTTAACAAAATATTAAATTAAAAAGTTTTATTTTATAATAATTTAATAAATTTTTTTCTTTTAAGGTTCTGGTTTATAATTTTGGCCATAATTTCTGGTGTTGCCTTGATCTACTCTTTCATGGTGGTAACTATGCCTACAACACGTGAAACCATTATTAAACGTTCTTATCGTGCCGGTAGAGGCAAGGAAATTTCCAGCTTGGTTAGACGTTTGGATGTAAGTACCTACACATTTTAAGAAATTATTCTTTCCATTGCAAACAATATCAATATGATTTCATTTTATTTTATTTTTTTTTTTAATTTCAAGATTGGTGACTTTTTATTATTGCACTTATTGGGACAGAATGTCAATACAAAATCCTATAATGAAATGATACAGGAATTATGCAATCTTTTGGGCAGCTCAAGGACACCATCGGCACCATCCACACTAGAAATGAATCCTATGAATCCCATATACCCACAAGTGGATAGTTATGGCAAAGAGGCATTTGGTAAAGAAACCGAAACATAAGCATGGAATATTTACAAAAACTTTCGTAATGAACTCAAATAAAGAAAAAAAAGCAATGCAATCTAGAAGTCAGAGAGAGAGAGAGAGAGAGGCGAAGGATTAAGGGAGTGTAATGAGTGTGAAGAATGTTAGAAGGCAGCTAATGATTTCTCATTTTAAATAATAAACAATAATAATTTTACGTAAAACAGATCTAAATATACAATAAAATAATAAAAATCAAAACAAAAAATCATACATACAACAAGTCTATATATGAAATAGATTTTAATTAATATTATTAAATAAACACACAACCACTACTATTATTTTTGTAATGTTTTGTCAGTATAACAGAGAGAGTTTTCTGTATCAAATATATTTTTGAAATAATATTTTAAAATTTTGTGTTTTGTTTGTGTAAAAGCCGTGCAATTTCTTTTCATTTTGTAATAATTGTTTATATGAAAAGTTAACAACACATGTGACAAAACCATATTTTAATAGCAATAATATAATAAAAATAAAAATAAACATGACCACCATTAACATTTACATTTAAAATAGATTCCTTTTTTATTATAATTATGTACTACAAAACCGCCATTACTATGATTAAGAATTCTAAAGAAATACAGAAAAGAACCTTTTATTGCAACTGATTTTCCAATTGATTTGATAAAATTTCAAATTACTTAAATTTTTTTTTTAGTATTTTGTTAAGATTACTTTATAACTACGTATACTTTCTTTATAATATAAATTGTAACTAAATTATAAATTTATATGAGATAAAAAAAATACAAAAATTTTAAGACAATTTTTTCCCTGTTAGTTAAGCAATAATTTTTTTCATTTTTTTTTTAATAAAAATTTAGAAATTTTGTTTTTTAAACAAAAAGTATTGTGATTATATAAAAAAAAGAAAACAATTTAAATTTTTATGCATCTAAAATAAATATTTTACTATAATAAAAATAATTAAGAAAAAAAATGGAAAATTGTATTTCACTTACCTATTGCCCCAGTCTATTTTCGACACGACAGTCATTTGTAATTCCAATGTCTGATCCTGAGTTAATGTGGCGCCCAATAATTCACGTCGGATTTCCAATATCGATAGCATTACTTTACGTAATGTATGGAATTTATAGGTTTCACGATCCTAGAAAAATAAATTTGTTTTAAAAAAGGCATCCAAATGAATAAAATTAACATTTCAACCAACCACAAATAGTTTCTTCCATATATCTGACCATTCACGTAATACTTGTGTGCATTCGGCTACCACAGGATCGATTTTCGACAAGTCTTTTATGTGTATATAGGTTTTGGGAAATATGCCCACAGCTCGTGATTTGCGTGGACAAGTGCCGCGAAACCATTTGGGACATTCTTCTAAGATTTCCACTGAATCACCGACATCCAAAGGTAGACCAAAACGTACATCACCATGCCAATTGTGTATAGCTGTAATGGAATTAAGAAAAAAAACTCTATTTTAACATTTCAAACCATTAAAACATATTTCAATTTCATAAGAATCAAAGCCATGACCAAAATTTAATATGCTTCATACATATATGTATGTAGGCTACACACATCTTTTATGGCAATTATTTTTCATTATCAAATTAAATTTATTTTTATCTCCTCCATCCCATCCATACCGTTTTTTTTTTGTTGGCCTTTAAAGTGCAATAAATATTTAATCTATTAATAGCACTTGAGATGGTACTTCAATTGCAACTTCAACTTGATAAAATTGCCATAAAAAACAAGGAAAAAGTGAGCAAAAGGAACTTCAACAAAGAGAGTCTATAAAGTATGTAAGTGCAGCTAAAGTGTGGCACTCGCTCTGCTATGTAATGTGAAGTGACGTGGAGGGGGAGTAGGCTTGGCTAAGGAACAAAACTCATCAATAAGTGGAGTCGTTGTCGGTGTTAAAAAGTTATTGTTCAATATGTTTTGTTTTTGTTGTTCTTAAATTCGATTTTATAAAGGAAAAACTAAAAGAAACAATAGAGAACACGTGATTAAAAGCAAGCAAATTGTGAAATTCGGGGGAGTTAAGGACAAAAGGAAAAAAATCTGATAAAATGCCAACTGTTTAGTAAATAATCGACTGAATGCAATAATTTAAAATTCAAAATATAAAATCTATTCAGTCGTCAAAAAATGTTGGAAACGCATGCTGCATCAATTAAAACAATAGAAAGCTAATTAAATAAAACAAGGTTTAGGCAATTAGTCGTGCCAACCACTGGTTCTATAAAATGGGGACGGAAGTCGTTTTACGTTTCCATGTCTAGTTGTTTCTGTCAAAAATCGCTTCAAAAAAATCAATTGTAGACGGCACTGGTTCACTGCGATCATCTATTCCGATAGGTCATAATACATGGGACAGACTTCTGATGCCACAAAATACAGAGCATTACCTAGAAGCCATGGATTTTTAGCCTTAATGTTGAATTGGCTTCATAACCGCTGTAGGCTAGTAGGTAGTGTGCTGATTTTCTATAATCTGATTGCGATCTGCCAAAATACTGGTCATTAGCTACCTATAAGATATCTCCACCTTTGTCGAGCTATGGCTATAATTCTGAGTTCAAAGATATTGTTGATAGAACTTTACATCAAGGCTATGTGCAATAGAGATTTTCTTTTAAGGGGATCTTCAATGGATTGAATACGGGTAATACAAAATAACAAGGACTGTCATAGATGAGAATCCATAATAAAAACGCATAGTTAAGCGCTTACTTAGAGGCTATAACCTGAATTTAATCGAACAATTTGTATCATACAGGGCCGCAAGACAAGGGTGTGTTTATCACGAAGTATGTTTTACTTATGAATGAAAAACTCACTCCTGTCCTTGGTTAATAAACTTAAAAAGTAGCCTCGACTTATAGGCTGATATAGGTTAGGCTGTGAGGTCAAGTGCAAAACACACTTCCATATACAGACCAGGAAAGTTCTTTCGCAAAGTATATAAATGAGTTGTATTTCATTTTAGTTCACTTATTCGTAGTTGAAATTAATTTTTGTTTCAACTTTTGATCGAATTTGTTCTGCTCGTTTTCGATCTTAACTCTTTTACACTTTCATTAGTATATGTAAATGGATTTTTGTTTCCATTTCATAACCACATGATTGCGATCCTGAACACATGACTATGACTAGGACTCTTTTATGCCGATCAGGAACGTTATTCATGTCATTTAACAGTTCAGTGTGGTTAACTTTGAGAACTGAGACGCTGCCATCGTTAGTTGTTCTTCAGTTTTTAAAAATTAGAAACACTGTTGTTAACTTAGTAGAGCATTGACCCTAAAGCTGTTTCATTTCTAACCAAAATTATTTCTATTACTCTTTGCAATAGCAGAAATCAGAAGGTGTTGGGCCAAAATTGTTAAAAAATTATTTCATTACATTGCCTGACTGACGGGATTTCAACTGATTAAATGCTGTACACAACATAACTTCATTTATAGAATACTCTACGTATTCGCATATTATCTTCTTCTTTCTTGGCATTTTCAATGGAGCATTAAATTCCAGTGGGGCAATGGCAATGGCAGCGAAATAAAACGCGGCAGCTGTAATGCTATGGCATGCAATTCAATTCAAGTGTAGTGAAGCAGATAAACGATTTCAAAGCAAGAAAATATACTGGAAAATACAGCTTAACAATGCCACAATATTTACAAAAACAAAAAGGAAAAGAAAAACAAGAAAAAAATAATAAAAAATACTGACTAACTGACTGACTGACTGACTGAGTAACTGATTATAAATGAAAGATGTCCCTATACATTCAGGCGGATGATGCAAAGGAAACAAACAAGGTAAAGGGAAATGAAATAAAAGTGTGGGGGGCGGGGGGGTAAAAAGTAATATAAAAACAATAACTATTATGAAGAATACAACAACACATGTGCAAAATGCAGTTGCATTCGTACAGAGTGACAAAATCACAAAGAGGGAGGAGAGCGAGAGAAAGACACAAAGAGAGCAAAAACTAATGTAAAGAGCAAAGGGACCTAAAATAGGAATAAGTTTCCTGTTAAGGAGACGTGTGTAGTTGCATTTAAAAATTTTCTTTCGAAATAAGAAAAATGAAAATGAAAAACAAAAACAAAAAAGGAAAATGAGAACGAAGTAGAAAAAAAGCATGAGATAACATAGCCATGCCAAGTTAGAACTACAAACAAAACCTATCGAGTACAAAAAACATTAAAAATAGAAGAGAAGGAAAGCTAAAGTTTTATCGCATACCTACATACATACGTACATACATTGACAGACGACAGTGTCGGTGCCGTAGTGTCGTTTGGATTTAGACAATATCGTACGTACATATGTATGTATGCACATATAGTGGATAATATATGTTTGTAAAATGGACCTGACGTAATATTTATATGCCAGTACATAAATACATACATCCATACATCCTCATATAATAAAAGAGAGAAATAAAGAAGGCCAGTGTATGATGCATCATATAAACAGAGCACGTTCAAACGACATTGACTTATGTGTCAGGCAACAACAAATAACAAAAACAACACAACAGCAATATTAACCAATACTAAATAGGATGATGCTTGACTCCCTCTCTCTTTCTCTATCTCACTGTGTCTCGGTCGGTGTATACGTTTTTAAAACACAGATTTACTCACTCTTCGGTATTATTCCTCTGTGTTGTTGTTAATTCATGACAATGCAGGAGAGAACATTTTTTTTTCATTTCAAATGATGAAGGGGATTTAAATGAGAATTATAGGTTTATAGAATGAATGGCTAAATAATAAACAAACGGACGTCATACGTATGTACGTGAGGGAAAGGGAAAGGCGCATAGTTAGTTGGCAGGATTATGAGGAAATATAAATTGACTTAAAGCTTACACTCTATATTCGAACAATTAAAACGGTAAAACTTAAAAGATTGATAGTGAGAGAGCGACAATATAGATAAACAAGAAATAAATGTAAAAAGCAAAACGAAACAATGAACAAAGAGGATAGAAAACTAATATAAAAGTACAAAACATTGGCAATATTAAGAGGATATTAAAATAAAATGTTAGAGAGGATTAAGGATTCGTTTTGGGGGCAAAAATGTATCAAAATTGTTCGTTCAGTCAACATTGAAAATCAGAACAATCAATAGATTAAATGATCAAACAGATCAGATCACGACTACATATAGTACACACATATATAGTGATGTGAAAAATAATAAGGAAAATAATGTCTCACGTTAACATTAAATGAGAAATAAGTACGTAGTCTAGTAGGTAGTGTGTTGGCTTATTAGACGTGAGGCCACAGTTCAAAACCCCAGATGTCTGACTATCACGAACAAAACGAAACATGAAAAAATATTTCTTCAGCAAATATCTCTCAGCAGATTTCTGGCAAAAACTCTGAGTGCAAACAAAATTGCCATGAAAAGTTTCTCAAAAATCTGTCGTTGGGAGTCGACTTCAATCTGTGGTCCTACCACTTATGGATAAAATTAACACACACACCAGAAGTTGTACGAGAAATTAGATCGTAGTCCTGACTGAAGGATTGTACTGACCAGTTATGTATGTGTGTAAGTGGGTAATACAAGAGAATTGCGGATAATTAGCTGATCTTGTTTTTAGCTTCTGATAAAAACATTATTAGCACAATAAGAATTGGTGATCTTCAGTATAAGTATTTTCTTAAGACAGTAAAGCATGGTGTTTGGGTATTATTTTCCTATTACGGTGTTGGGCTACAATATAGTTTGACGTTTAAAGTGAAACATACGACACTCAAGGAATTTTAATTATGTGGACAAAAGTTTTGGAATGATTAAAACGGTGTATTGGTTAGGTTAGGTAACAGAAAACTTTCCATTGTGGAAGCTTTTACAGTACACAGGTAAAAAAAAATGTGCAAAAATAATGTCAAGAAAGAAAAGACAGACAAACGTTTAAGAATAGGTTTGTGTCAGAATCAAAGAGACAAAGAGGAAAAGATAGAAAACAAAAACAAACAAAAAAAAAATAGAGAAGAATAATAAGCAACTGATGTTAAAGATAAAACTCTTAACGTGAGGAATCCTAGCAGAAGCCAATTATTCAAGGGCTTTGAGGAAACCGTGGCTAGAACCATGAATCCCCGCCGTTGCATACCGAAGAAAAGAAACAAAATGTGTTCGATCGTTTCAGGTCAACATATTGCTGCAAAGGAGGTGTGCCTGTGTTCCACAAGCTGGCTCCTGTCCTCAAAACACAATGCCTTTACATACTTATCAGTACCCTTCTATTCAAATAGAACGTTTAAGCCTGTATCATAATAACCTAAATATTTTGCGATATTTTCAAATGCTCCCAGAAATGTCCACTTCTCGGTTGATCATCTTATCGATCAGCACAAAAAGGTGTCCCAAAGGAGGCCTAGTTGGCCACTCCACACTTTGTCGTTCCCTTCCTTGTTATCTCATCTAAAATCTCGTTGTCCCACATTCCACAATGTTTTGTTCAATACCACCTTTTTTATTGCCAAGAGCTTTGTGAGTAGATTCCAAGTCGGATAATGGGAAAGAATTGCAAAACATTAATACGAAACAAATTTTTTTTCAAAGTATGAATTTTGATCATAGAATTTTAAAGTGAAACGTTTTAAAGTGAGACCGTACTGCATCGATCGAAATAAAAGGTAGTCGGATGAGGCAAGGTGTGGATACTGGTATGGCTGGTGATCTTGCAATATACTCCGAGAGTATTTTGGGTAATGTGAGCTTCTAACGTATAAATTGTGAAATAAAAAATTGAATAAATTATAGATGGGGACCAGTGATCGTCTGACCGAAATTCTTGATGGGAGTGTATGGTATTATATTTCATTGCATTAAGCAACAGCCTTTAAGAGATAAGATAAGGCATCATACCTACTATAAAACTTCCTTAGAAATCTATAAAACATTGAATTACAAAGTCCTTAAGCCGTGAATTCCCATTACGGTTGGCAAAGAAAATAATTTCATTTGTTGAGGGAAAATGACTGAATGGAACACAAAATGTTGCTTACATACGAGTATATAAAATTTAATTTGACTAATTGTGGCATATTCGCACGTTGTAGTTGACTAATGTGCCTGCCCGTCTGCCTGCCTGCCCTCCTTTATTTTATGTTACGCCTTCGTTTAGATTTTATTTCTCCATAGAAATGAATTACAGTCATACGGGTATTTCAGATAAAAGGAATGAATGCCTGCTATTGCAAGAGTATAATTTAAAGTATATTCGCTTACTCATGCACTTATTACATATTAACATTCTCACTCACACACACACACATACATATGCATATATGGAGGTACTCATATTATATTTTACTAATGGATTTATTCATTTAATTTACAAAAGCTCTATAAAAAGACAAAACAAAACAAAACAAATGAATTAAAATAGGAAATAAAAGACTAAAACAACTACAACAACAGCGCCAGTAATAACAACTAAAAAAATGTTATAAAATATTTAATTTAACAAAAATGGATAGAGAAACAGTCGACGACATTCTTTCATAAACGAGAGAGAGAGTGTTGAATAACTACTACAGCTACTGCTGTAGTCCATATCGTGGATGCAAAACGCCTTTCTAAGGCAGAGTACAATTGGATGATGCAGAGTTGGAAAGTATGGTTTTATTTTAAAATTGATATGTAAATGTAATGAGTGTATTAAGGATCAGCAGATAACCACAGAAATTTATGCACACAGAAGAGAAAAGAAATTTTCTATTCGATTCAGATTTTGAATTTAAAATTGTGTGCATGGAATGAATTGTTATTATTGAGTTGGCTTTATATCGGGTTATCCATTTAGTGATTTCAAAACCACCGGTATGACAAAGCTGTCAGCTGTGATCTGTTAAATATCTTTCCTCTGAAATGTTATTTATTCAGAGAACGAATATGAGTCTTTTAATATCCAAAAAATAAAAGTAGTGGCCCAAACATGGCTACTTTTCGAGAAAAACGGAGTCTTCATTATCCTACTGTGCTAGGAATTGGCAAGATAACGAAAGAATTTAAAGAGACTGGCAGTGTTACAGCTGGAATCAGTTCTATGCACGATCGCAATTTGCCACCCTGTCCAAAACATCGCTTTTGTTAATGAAAGTTTGGTTGATAACTCGAATTTGCGATTTAATGGAGTTCTCAACAATCGAGACTATCCTACTGCTTATGGCTTATCATTTGTATTTGCATCTCCATTCACATAATATCCCACATAACAATTAAAATCGAATGGCCATTCTCAACTCCGTACATACATATATATATTGATTGTATGCTGGAGCAACAAGCTATGTATATGGGTGGATTATGGATAGCAACTGAACCCCAGTTGCGTTGGCAACAAAAAATTTCTAGTTAAAGGTTGGTTACCAGTTGCCGTTCGTAATACCATTTTTAGCAATAGGCAAGGCAACGAGGGTAAGTTGCCATCTATAATCAAGCCAGTATATGTTTATTTTTCGAACAAAATTTTCTATAGCGCTCATTTCGAACTAAGAGGTTACTGCTAATGGTGAATGCGATGCATGATTTCAAAATTGATGGTAAATTTTGCATATAAGTTTACTATTACAGGCTATCCAAGTGAGATAACCATGCCCTCAAATCACTCGTACAGAATATCAGACGCAACATGAGTTGTGTGGCACAAAGCACTGTCCTGTTGAAAGAACATATCGTACGTGTCCAGATTCGATCATCGATCTATACTGCTTGTCGTTGACAGTAATGACATGGCCAATGTCAATCTCAAAAATCTATAGACCGAGTTTTTCGTAATGAATTGGATGCTCTTGGACCTCATATCTTATATTACTAACGTTCAAAACTCAACAATTTTGTTTGTTCACGTACCCATTTATCCAAAAATGGGCTTCAGTTGTTAACACCCGTGTTGATAATAAAAAAAATTTACAGTAAAGTTATGACAGCAAAACAGCTTGTGTCAATTAGATTCTCAAATACAATCACTACTACTAACGAATGAATCTTACTCTCTGAGTAAATATTTTTTAACCTGTTCAAATGTAAAACAATTCAGCTCTTCCATCTCTTGCTGTAAACAAAGAGCATAAATACACATGAACACATATGCACATATACCATACAAATGCATTTATAATATAATAACAACAACTCGTTATTTAAATTACAATTTTACGAGTTATTAACTTGCTAATGATATTGCATTAAATCCAGTCTAGTAAATGTATATGTCTGTGTGTGTGTGTACTACTCTCTTAGAAGCGGGCAAATTAAGTAGCAAGGCCCTACTGCTGTAGCCTACACACAGTTGAAGGCCCACTAACTATTTCTAAAGCAAGAAACTTTTTTTGTAATAGTGTTCCACATAAAAAATTTTCTTTCTTTGTTTTACCGTATTTGTTTGTTTAATAAGGGCCCCAGAAAAAGGCCTCTGCCTACACTTGACCGCAGTGGCTGCCTACAAGTTCTGTGTATGGGTGTATGCAAGTGTTGTGTGTACATGTTTAAAATTATACGACACGAAAACTTTACAACAATAGCAACGGCAACTATGTTGTTAACGATAACGACAGCAACGTCGACATCAACAGCAACAGCAGCAACAACAAAAACAACAACGACAAAAACTGTAATAATAATAATAATGATGATGATGATTATTACTGTGAGTTAGTATGGAAGTAAGTAAGTAAGTAAGCAGGCATTACTGTGTTATTGTCATGAACTTTTAATCAGAACTTCTGTAGGTTGTACCCGTTCGTTCGTATATCCAATTTGTTTTTAATGAAATGTTTTGGAATAAAAAAAAAAATAAAAGAGACGAAAACAAAAACCGGGTTTCCTTTAAAGTGAAAGTATTTTTCTCTTTTTCTAGGTTTTTTTCTTCAATTTTTTTCGCTGTTATTAGACGCTATAAAGCAGTGGAAGTTAGTTACACTGTAGCTGTAAAGGTTTCTAGAAAAGCAAACAAGAACAAAAAAAAATTAACAAAACTTTGTAAAAAAAGTATAAGCATTTGTGTGAAAACAGTGTGGCATCATTGTTAACAACACTGTCGTCGATTTTCTAAATGTTGCTGTTGTTTTTGTTGCTGTAGCTGTTGCTTTTTTTGCTGTCAGTGTCATCAACCACCGACAGCAGGAAGTTGACTGTGAAATGTTTTGAATATTTAATTTTTTCTTTTCAATTTTCGCTTCTCTTTTATTAATTTTCTGTTGTTGCTGTTTGCTAATGCTGTTGTAATAAAACAGCATTGAAAATAAAGTTTCTTTTTAAGGAAATTCGTTAATTGTTTAGAAAATTAGAAGAATACGATTTCGTTGTTGTTAAACAAAATGTTCATCATTTATAAATATTATATGATTATAATTGTCAGGGTAATTAGTTCTTTAAGTAACTTTGTTTTTCGTCATGTTTCTAAAGTGAAAGATTTGGTTCTAAAATGAAAAGAGGACTTGAAATAAGAATTAAATTATTGCCGATTAAAAAAAAATCTAATATTATACATACATATACATACATAATTGGTCATTACAACCCTTTAATCAGGATTACGACCTAGTTTCCCATACCACTTACATATGTTGTGTGTGTTAATTTTATACATGAGTGAAGGGACCTACAGTTTAAAGTCAATTCCGAACGACAGATTTTTAAGAAATTTTTTTTTCATATTTTCGCTTTGATGTCTGACCTGGTGTTTGAACCGTGGCCTTACGTCTAATAAGCCAACACACTACCTACTAGACTGCGGCGACTTCCGTGTATATAATATTCTTATATTATAGCTGTCACAAAAAATATGATTAAATAACCTAAGAAATAAATTATTTTACCTTGATTAGTAACATTTTAAGTAATTAAGGAGGGCGCACGAAAAAACTTCTAGGCTAATATTTTTTTTACTACCATTGTTTTTAGATTTGTTCTGTCTACCCAAGCAATGGCCCCTTAGGTCACTATCATTAAAGTAGGAAGTGATCACATAAAATCTTAAGAAATATGGCTTTTCGAATCAAAGTTTTAAATTTTTTTAGAATTTCAATGTTGTTTGCAAAATAAAAATGGATTTTTTAAGTATATTCAGTGTTTAATACATCCATTGTGATCCTTCAAGACGATAACCTAAAAAGAACTAGATACGAAGATAGAGATAGAAACTAACAGCAAACGGATCGGCATTTCGAGGATGTACTTACAACCTTCAGGACAGTTTAAGTTCTCGAAGAAGCCCCTTACCAGGGAATTCAATCTTCTCCAGAAGAGGTGCTTTAAACTCACTCTAACTTCTCATCTCGACATACCTCCACTACATTCTTGTCAACGCCTAGCCTGCCAAAAGCCCATGGACACCTAACATACTGCACTATTGCCCTAGCGCTGCTGCTCCTTCTGCATAACCCATCTCAGAATACCCTATCATTTTAGGGCTCCTTCTTCGATAAACTACATATTTATTCAAATTTAAATAAATGGAAATATTTCTAGTTAAACAAAAGAATTCATTCATGCATTTATCACTGTATACACTCAGCCACAAAAGTACACATACGGTTAACAAATTTCAGAAATTTTTTAACCAATCCGTTTTCGTTGAAAATCTTTATAATTGTCTGACAACTTTCCTCGATTTTAAGACGGCCTTATGCATTGGTTCAGAAATTTGTGAAATTTGTTAATCGGATGTATACTTTTTTGGGCCTGTGCAATTTCAGAAATTTTTTAACCAATGCAACCGTCTTAAAATCGAGGAAGCTATAAAGATGTTCAACGAAAACGGATTGGTTAAAAAATTTCTGGGATTTGTTAACCGTATGTATACTTTAGTAACTGTGTGTACATACATATGTATGTAGATTTACAGTGTATTAAATACTTGGAAGGGTACAAAATAGTTACTTGAATATATCTTTATAATAAAATGAAAACTTACCATATTGTTTTTAATAAACCAGTATATATATATGCCAGTTTAATAATAAAAAAAATTCTATTCTAGTTTAACTACTAACTCTGATTACATTATCACCATTTCATTTCATTTCAATAATTATGTCAACAATGATACGTAAGAAGTGACATTAAATGCTTATTTTGAATTATTAAAATGCATATTAAAACGAATATAAAAATAGGAAAAAAATAATAAATACTCCACTTATATAATAAATATTGCTGTTGGGTTAGAGTAAATTGTAAACATTTAAAGCCTCTTTAAGCCTCTTTTCATATTTCCATACGCTTTGCCATTCCATCATAACCATTATATTGAATGAATGAACAAGATTGGAACACTTGCATTCATTCATTCAGATTTTTATTATTCGTACTATTTTTATGCTTATGACAGAGTGACGGATCATAAATGGTACCGTTATAATCAGTCATACCCATGCATACTCATAGGTGGGAAATTACAATAACTGGAGACAAAATTTTTTAGATTTTGCCAATGTTCTTAATGAAGAAATGATTTTAAATGGCTTCAAAACTTTATATCATTTGAAATTAATCTATAAAGACGTTCTTGTACTGATCATTTGAAGGATCTTGAATCAAATATGAGGTTATAAATAACATTGAATTGATCTTAAAGAAGAATACAGAGCCAAGTCCTAATGGACTTAAGCAATAGAATCCTGTATTGACAAGCCATTTGCTTTTATCGACTAAAAAACATTTAATTCCTCTTTCTTATTCCAACATAATATCAACGAGTCAACTTCACTACGTTACAATATTAGTAAAGCTCAAGATCTGGTAAGGACACTTATTTTAGACCCATGGGAGATTTGCAATTTCATTGATATTCAAGCAGCAGTCAATTTGTTAATGTTAATGAATGATTGTAAGCCACTCAGTAACTCCTATAACTAGACTTTAGATCCAGTTTGGTGTGTAAGAGAGATAACAGTGATGGTCTCTATCGTCATCGCGGACTTTTTTGACAGAATGCCTAACATATCAATTATTAATGGTTCAACGGAATCATGCCACATATGATCACGGATTAGATCGTTGACTAGATGCTGGCTCTAAAAATAGAGATAGGAAGGAACTGAGTTCCTACATAGAAGAATCAGAAACCTAACTATGCTTCCGGCTACCGGACCATAATACGGTTTTCCAAGCGGATATACATACGTGTAATGAGAGAATGAATGATCTGGGCCTGTGATATCTTCACTGATAGTCAAATGGCAGGGATACGGTATCAACGATTAATAATTACACCAGGCATAGTACGTTAAGTATTGTATGGGTTCTTAGCTATTAAGGAGTGATTGAAAGTAAGGAACTAAGCTAAAAGAGCTAGGGGATTACAACACATAAACCTAGATAACTTAAAGTCCCTTACTGCATTGAAAACTAGTCTGCAATAGTGGACGGAAAAGTAATATAGACTAACGTAGAAAGAACAACGATACAGTAGCGAATGTTGCAAAGATACTCTAAGGGCGACCCTGATGGTTGGAATGGAATTGAGTTTCATTTTATTTTATCCACTGCAAGAGACTTTAGTTCACTAAATGATTTATAATCTGTCTCATTATCCACCAGTCGGTTTAAAGTGTGACCCCTCAAAAGGCTGCGTTGGGGATTCCCGTCAATTGTAATTAGTTGTCAGACAGGAAGTGCCCAACCTAACTCAACTTCCATCTGTGAACATCGATTTTAATTTTGTTGCAGACAACGGCTGACAAAGCTCTTAATTATCCTGAAGTCATACCGAGTTACATTCTCTCATCGTAGCCGTACAACTGATTTCACACAGCTATTGGAAATATTCAGTTGATGCTGAATACATCGTCTCTAGAGCCACCACCACCACATAAAAGCACTTCATAAGTTACTGTATACTGCCAGTAACACTAGCTACATAACCTAACTTATTTAATCAATTTTTAATGAGATATGGAACGTGAGAAAAAGTAAAATTAGGGAACCTAAACGGACTAAATTCCTAATTTTTTTCTTTTTGAATTTTGTATCACATATGTTCAGTCACTTGCTCGTTTTAATTTTTTAGTTTTGTTTTAGATCTTAACTGTTGTTGTAATTGTTTTCTTCTCTTTTTTTTGCATTTTATTTATTTATTTTGATTTCATTCTTTATTGTTTCCACCGTATACACACACACATACATATGAACATAAAGAATATTTTAGTATTTTATTCTAAAACGACACTGTGACTGACCTATTTTTTATGATAGTTTTTATGCTGGTTATGCTGGCTTGGCTGGCTGGCTGGTTGGTTGGTTGGCTGTTTGTTCGGTTATATGCATGTGTTCCAAGTGGCGCACAACTGCCACTTGCTCTTTCAAGTTGTCATAAATTGTAAAAGTGAAAAAATGTTCTTCTTTTTTGTTTTCGTTTTGCATTTTGCCTACAACACACTACTACAATCGCACTAAAAAACTATTCCGTACACACACCACAAATTTTTTAACGGTTTTGTGTATAACTTTTGGAATTTTTTTTTGCTTCCTATTCTATATATTTTGTTTTCTCTCCCCCCTACTATTCCCTTTGGGCCAGCAAGTTGCCTTTTTCTTGGTTTTTTTTTCGGAAAGGTAGCAACAACTAAGTGGCAGGGAAATCTAGAATTAAAAACCATTTTGTAATTGCCTCTTAACCGAAAAAAATGGGAAAAATACACACTTATGTACATACTAGTTATTAGAAATGAGCGGGATCAAGAGAGAGAGAGAGAGAGAGAAAGGGAAAGAGAGAGTGAGAAATAAAAAAGGAAAACTTATGCAATTAATTCTCGAGGCATATTTTGTGTGTATGAGTGTATGGTTGCGGTATGGTGGGACATTGTTGTATGTAGTAGCAGCAGTAGTGGCAGTAGTGGTATTTAACCTTTTGGCGAAGTTTAAATACTTGAATAGCGCGGAAAAGGAGCAAAATAAGGGCGATTGTGGGCATGAGAGTGCAGAGTACTTTTGAATTGGGGTAATTGTTTTTGAGCAGATTATGGTTTGTTTGTTGCTTGTTTTTTTTCTGATTTTGTTATTGTTTTTGTCAGCGCCTATTTATGAATGGAACTTTTTAGGACTTTCTATTTGTAGCAGCAGGAGCTTCAAATTCACATTCTATTTATTTCTTTACGTGTGTGTGTGTGTGTGTTTTGGTTTTATTTTAAATATTTTTTAATGAGTTAAGCACGTTAAATAGACTTTAAATTGTTTGCAAATTAAAGTTGCAACTGTTTGAATTGAATTTGAAAAACAGTTTTATTGAAGTGGAGCTGTGCCATTTTTTTTAAATTAATTAATTAAGGCTGTAGGCAATAACCCAGACTAGAAATTGAAATAAAAACACACATTTTTTTCATTTTTAATGACTAGAATTTGTGAGAAATAAGGAAATGTGATTTTCATGAGGTCATTAAGCATAATTCTTTTGGGAAAAAGAAAAGCCATCTCCAAGCCTATGCTTGATAAATATTGTGTAACTATCTAATATCAATTCCAATGATAAAAAAGCACAGAAGATACAAAACAGTAATGGATTCCAAACTCGACATACGAAATTTACGATATTTTGAGCTTGATTTTAATTTTAAATGATCACTTGACTATGATCGAACTTTTCACAATTTAAATACATACCGCAATTTAAATCTACAAACGAAATCGTGTGACAACCTTACAGAAAAATATTTCCGTGCCATTTTGTAACAATGAACGAAATATGGATTTACTACAGCACAAGAAACGATCGCATTTGGTTAAGAAATAATGACATGGAAAAATCCTTTGAATTGTATTGTATTTTGTGGCTTTGTCTGATGAACGCACACATAATTAGTCATTACAACCCTTCAGTCAGGATTACGACCTAGTTTCTTACACCACTTATGTTGTGTGTGTTAATTTTACAAATGAGTGGCGCGACCTCAGTTTAAAGTCGATTCCGAACGACAGATTTTTGAGAAACTTTTTCATGGCACTTTTTTTTATTCATTCTTATAGTTTTTGCCAGAAATCTGCTGAGAGATATTTGATGAAGAAATATTTTTCATATTTCATTTTGTGGCTGATATCTGACCTGGGGTTTGAACCGTGGCTTCATGTCTAATAACCCAACACACTACCTACTAGGCTACAGTGAGTTCTGCCTGATAAACACATCCACTTTTATAATCACACCTTCTGATAAATTTTGGCCGTTGTAATTGAATTGCTTGCTTCAATCCTTTTAGCTGTTGATTAATAGAAATCAGCATCAATTATTTGGCCAGGTTGTAAAAGCTCATAATGAATGACTGGCTTCCAATCCCCCAGACACACAATTGTTGTCAATCTTGGCTTTGCTACCATCTACAAAGGTTCAGCTAGCTTTGTCCATGAGCTTTTTCTCGCATTATTGTTCTTTAACATTCAATTTTTATCGTCTTTAATCATTTATTTCAGAAACGTTTAGACTTCATCCCGTTTTTAGCAATGAAATTGAAATTCGTTCGCCCAAAATTCAGAAGGCGTCCAAACATCGAGCTCTTGTGTCCAGTTTTCCTCAAATGGTTGACTGTTTGGCGATAAATGCGTATTTTCCAAGCAACTTACAAACTACTTATAGCAGGGTTTTTCTAAATTTTTTTCATGATTCGCATGGCCGGCATTTAAAAGAACCAGAGATGTAATCGCCGTAGGCAGTGTGTTGGCTTATTAGACGCGAGCTCGTGGTTCAAACTCCAACTTAGACATCTCGTCCAAAACGAGATATGAAAAACTATTTCTTCGGCTACTAGAGTTTACAGTTTTACTACAGTTTCCTGCCAAAATCTCTGAGAGTAAATAAAATTGTCATAAAAAGTTTCTCAAAAATCTGCCTTTCTGAGTCGATTTTAAATTGTGGGTCCAGCCACTAATGGATAAAATTAACACAGGCCACATGGATTGTGTACGAAGCCGTAATTCTGACTAAATGTTTGTAATGACCCATGAAGGAGTAAGAGTAGTACCGACAATTTTTCGTATACCCAATATTATTAGAATGATATGTTGGCACTAAGTATAGATGACGCAATGTCTAGATACGCCAATATACGCTACAGAACATAATACACTGTGTGTATTTAAAAAACTAAGAAATAAAAAATTAACACATGTTATGGCAGCACTAGTCAAAACGAATTTTGAATTTTAATTGAATTCCATTAAATACTTAAGACTATCATTGATTGATTATTATCCAGTCAAAGATGGAGATTAAGGCAATTTGGCCATACTATCTAAGAATTTATTTTAAATTTTAACAATAAAAACAAAATTTTAATTAGAAAACTTTTAAAGTTTCGCTAGGATTATAAAATTTTGCAAAAGGGAAAAAAGCAAAGTAAACCCATGGCAAGTACTCTGTCTATTTATTAAATACTTGTTCTCTTACACCATAAACAATTGGGTCACAATTTACCAAGTCGTCTAAAACCTAAAATATAATTATTATTATTTTTGTTGTTGTTTTTCTTGTATTTGTTGTGTTATTTTATTTAAAAAAAAAACTTCTTTGCCATGTTTCCGCCATGTTTCCGCACAACATTTTATGTATTTCGTTACAGGATGCAGTACGTTTTAATATTTTTTGGTTTTGGATATTAAATTGAGGACATTTTGCCAGCTTACGATTATATTATGCCAAAGGAACAAAATAATGATGACGATGACGATAACCAAACCCACAACCGACCGACAAAACATGCAGCCACACTGGCACACAGCTACATAGCTTTGCGTAAAATGTTCCCTCAGTCAGCCACTTGTATTTTAAAGCGAAAAACATGGGAATGAAATTTCATAAGACATGCTACACTTGGATAATTAGATTTATTGGCTCTCTCTTAGCATTCTAAAGAGAAATTCATTAAATTTATAAATTACTTATGTAAAGATTTATTAAATACGTTGGATTTTTAAAGTTTCCTTTATGCCGTACGTAACGCTCTTATTAACAATTTTGAATTTTGAAAATCTAATTAAAAAATTATTTTTAATAGCCAACGGCGGTTAAAAAGCGGAAGTTATTAATATAAACGACAATTTAGTATTCGTTAACATATATTTGTATTGTATTTCGATCCAAATTTGTCAAACACAATGACAGTCATGAAATCAATTATCCACAAAAGAAAAAAGCTTCTTTAGAAAGGAAATAAGATCTAAACGGGAACTTCAAATAATTTTTTTTTAGTTTCAAAGAATATTGTAATGAAAGTGATGGTATTATTTGAATTACAAAGTGTAGTCATGGTAATGGTGGTACTATGTAGGTTGATTTCATTTAAACGTTATGAACTCAATCTTATTAACATATAATCTACTCTTTACATTCTTAACTAAATCTGGACTCTCCATTTTTATAAGAATTAAAAATAAAATGGCATTAGAAGTCTGAACTCGACGTAGTTTACTAGGTAGTATTAGACGTGAGACATGGTTCAAATCCCAGCTCATACATCTCCAACAAAACGAAATATGAAAAATATATTTCTTCGACTACTTCCTCTTAGCAGATTTCTGGCCAAATCTCTGAGAATAAATAAAAAAGTGTCATGAAAATGTTTCTCAAAAATCTGTCGCTCGGAGTCTTCAAACTTTAAACTGTAGGTCCCGCCACTCATGTACAAAATTAACACGCACAAAATATAAGTGGTGTGAAAAACTAGGTCGTAATCCAGGCTGAAAGGTTGTAATGATCAATTATTTTTTTTTGACAGATCTGACTGTTTGAACCAATCAGTAACAGCGTTACAAACACAACAAAACTGTGCTTAAAGGGAAATACCTGAGGACCCAACTGGCATAAGACAAGTTCCCTATTGTGTCTCAGAAGTCGCCGTGGTCTAGTAGGCAGTGTGTTGGCTTATTAGACGAAAAGCCAGGGTTCGAGCCCCAGGTCAGACATCAAAACAAAATACAAAAAGTATTTCTTCGGCGACTTCCTCTCAGCAGATTTCTAGCAAAAACTCTGAGAGTAAATAAAATTGCCATGAAAAGTTTCTCAAAAATCTGTCGTTCGGAGTCGACTTTAAACTGTAGGTCCCACCACTCATGTATAAAATTAACACACACAACATAAGTGGTGTGAGAAACTAGGCCGTAATCCTGTCTGAAGGGTTGTAATGACCAATTATGTATGTATGTCTCTATAGCCGAAAAAAGTACTGTTTGTCTAATCTACTACCGATCTAAGATTAGAAAATCTAAATGATACGAGTATTTACAAGCACTTTAGCTCATATACACATACATAGTTGGCCATTACAACTCTTCTGTCAGGATTACGACCTAGTTTCTGAAAACACTGATGCTGTGTGTGGTAATTGTTCAATATTAGGTGGGACCTACAAATTTAAATCGAATTCGAACAACAGATTTTGGAGAAACTTTCCATGGCAATTTTACTTACTCTCAGAGCTTTTGCTAGAAATCTACTGAGAGGAAGTCACTTCTCTCACTTCTAATAAGCCAACACACTACCTTCTGGACTACGGCGACTTCAAGCACTTTAGTTCAGTGTTTAAAAATTAATCCAGAAATGGGAACATACGAGAGTAGAGTGCATTTAATACGTACAATATACAGAACAACTTAATAGTTATGAAAAAATGTGTAAAAATTCTTTAAAATTCTATGAAAAGTATTTCTAAACTATTTTCCGGATGGCTAAGAATGCAGGAATGGGAATTCAATTTACTGCAGCACATTTAGAGAATAAATTTCATTAAAGAATTAAAGTCATTAAACTGTAACGATGAATAAATATATGGTAGAACAACTAAATAAACTATTGGTAGAATGGCAATAAACTAAACAACAGTGCCAGACACAAAGTAAACAGTAAATGTCTGTGCTAATCCTTTACAATCGTACAGTAAAGGATGGCATGACTGTTGTATTATTTAATTAGTTTAATCATATTGCAACGAAACCGCAAAATGTCTTCATATGGCTTAAATGGCTTTTGAACTTCTCTAAATGTTTTCTTTCTTTATTTTCTCTTCCTCTCTCTCTTTTTGTCGCTTTCTTTCCGTATTTTAGTGCCAGAAGTCGGTCACTGTTTGTAATTAAAAAGCAAGCGTTAATTTGTCATCATAGAATTTCACTATGACAGTTCATTTATTGCTGTTGTTGTTGCTGTTGTTGTTGTGTGTTTATTGTGTTGTAATAAATTATGTTGGAACAACTTAAAACGACAGAAATTTACTGGTTACTGCGGTTTCTTTCTATTTTTTTTTTGTTTGTTTCTTTTTTCGTTCTGTTTTAATTGGAAATGAGACCACAACCATGTTTTAAGTTTGAACTCGTTTTAAACAACGGGCAACAGCCAAATACAACTGTAAGTAGTGTAGGTATTTACAAGGAAGGGACTGACCAACTGACATCTTTGTGGACTTTGTGTGACTAATAAGTAATGACATGTTCTGACAACATATTACTTGAGTGGCTTGGCTTTTTCTGCCAATTTAAATTCATTTTATTTTCAAAGTTAAATTTCACAAGTAAAATAATTTGCATAAATTGGGTTGATATTAAAAATTACTAGTTCCGATGATTATGGAAATAAATAACAAGATTACACAAGTTATTAAAATATATTACACTCACAAAAAAAGAATAGTAATAAAAATTTGTTAAAATACATGAACACATCTGGAGAACATGAAAATAAATTTACAATAAATTTCAAATTTGACAATAAACGTAATTCTTGAAAACTTTACGTTCTTTAAAATCTAATTAGTACTGTCAGGCCTACAGTAGAGAGCAGAAAAAATGCAATGTCGCATCATATAATACTCGAATGTGATCTCCTCTATGACCTGATCACATATTAAATGAACTACAATTTGTTATAAATCTGTAGAAAAATAAGTTTTTTAATTTAATATTTATTTTTTAGTATAAAAACTACATGATTAAAGTTCTATAGAAAGGGAAACCTATGCTTTGGACTGCCATTTCCCATTTCATTATTACTGCAGAAGTTGTAAGAACATTTCTGAGTAGTGATGGATATATACATGCATACATACATAATTGGTCATTACAACCCTTTAGTCAGGATTACGACCTAGCTTCTCACACCACCTATGTTGTGTGTGCTAATTTCATACATGAGTGGTGGGGCTTACAGTTTAAAGTCGATTCCGAACGAGAGATTTTTGAGAAACTTTTCATGGAAATTTTCTACTTACTCTCAGAGTTTTTGCCAGAAATCCGCTGAGAGGAAGGCGCCGAAGAAATATTTTTCGTATACATATTAGTTTTAATATCCGACCTGGGGTTTGAATCGAGAGCTCACGTTTAATAAGCCATCACACTACCTACTAGACTATGGCGATGATGGATAGTAACAAAAATGAATGTAATAATCTGGAAGCAACATAATCTTTAAAAAGGAAACTATATTGTAATATACAGATGTTGAAAAAACGAATGTTGGGAGAGAAATAAGAGTTTTTAGTCCTAGAGTAAAATATTCCGGGAAACCCGTGGGTATCTTTTAAATGGAACTCAGTGCCATCGAAAGATGTGTGCAATTCAACTAAGAAAAAAAGTCGATGTTTACTTCGATGTAATTAATGCATCACAAAGAAGCATTGATGATATTCCAATTTACACCAAAACATCGATGTTTACTGTGCATCAGTTCATGCTGGTCTCGAAACAAAATGCTTGTTTCGAAACAAGTTCAGTTTTTTGAGAGTTTGTTCCAAAACGACGATTCAAACAAGGTTACCATATGAAATATTTTTGTAAACGATGCCTGTTAGTTTTACAATTAGGCAGCACAGTAGCAGATGATTGCAATTCGTTTGTTGTCTTGGCTTGAGTGTGATCATATTTTTTATTGTGTTACAAAGAAATTGTAAATTAAAACAAATCTTAGTGAAACAAACAGTATTAAATAACCACTCTGTACTTTATTATTAATACATACATACATACATACATACAATTGTAAATATAATATGATGTGGCAGCTCAGTTCAACTTTACTTAAAAAATTAAAGTAGCTGACAGCCCAGTTCGTTTGTTTCGGAACAAAAATAAAAATTAAACCAATTCGAGCTATTGTTCCGAAGCAAGATTACTCTCTTTCGCTATCTCTCTCAAAAAGAGAAACGTCAAACTACATATAAAAAAATTGTTTCGGAACAATCAAGACTATTTATAGTACTGCTCTTAACCTTTAAAGAGAGTTCCCCGCAATGTCTTCCGCATTGGCTGTTGCCCCGGCAAATTTCGGGATGCTGTTCGGCATCAGTTAGTAAAACTCCCTGTCTGTTGCTTGACAAATTCCCAGTTAATTCCTTCTGAGATGCATTAACCATGCACAAATTTAAAGTATGTGTTCTGGTGAGTCGTTCTGCTCACCATGGAGTCTACATATTTGGCTTGAATCAATCCCTATTCTAAAACAAGCGTACTTTGAGTCTACAAAGCCTGGTTAAATGCCGCTTACAATATTAGCGGGCTACTTTTCGATAGTCTGAAGCATAATCAGCAACATATCCTTACGTATGATATGACTGCTCATTGCCGAGAATGTAGGTAAGAACTGGGATCCAGATCTGCCAGCTGTTTTAACTTTCCATTCTATTTCATCTCTAGTCATCCTCTTAGAAGCTGTTACTATGTTCTATCCTCTGTAATTCGAGTCCAAGTTGTAGTGAGTACATCTTCCCATTGGCGTAAACTTTTGCTTGGTAGCAGTTTGTTAGTTTTTCTCAATGGGATCTGGGTATTTCGATATGTCAACCTATTTGTATACTATATGGTAGAACGGTCCCTCTTATAAAAACGTATGTCGTTGCTAAGCATTTTCTAAAATCATGGGGTTTACTGGTAATGGCTAGAGGACACTTAAGGAAGGAACTGTCAGCCATTCGACTTGTCAGGTCACGATGTCGTAGTTTGCAGGACTACGATTCTCATAACCATACGAAACGGCCTTAAATTCAACATAGAAAATGTTTTTATTGCCACGGTTATATCAAGGCAAGCCCGTCTCTGTATCATATCCAACTCTACAAAACCTGTCTTCAAGAAGGTATTTGCAAAACGTTCTATTACATTTATGCGTCGATTATGTTTCACCACAAACGTCTATAATGAAATCCCATAAAAGAATTTCTCTCAAAGGTTTAATTTGTGTGACATTGTTTTAAATTTTTGGGGGATTGAAATGTCTATTTTGGAACATAAACAATATTTCGACAAATAATAGTATCGTGTGTCATACAATTTGTATAAATTCTACAAAACTATTATATGCAGTTATCGATAACATAAATTTATGCCTGTAAACGTATCGTATAATAAATATTATTGCGTATTGCCGCAAATTCAATTTCGGATGAAACGTTTTCCGAACAATAGGACAACAGTCTCTCACACTCTCACGGATTTTATGTCAAATAACGATTTAGACAGATACAACATATGTATGTACTCTGTATGTGTGTTGTATTGTAATTCATTGCTATTTACATAGATGATGTATTATAATGTGTAATAAATATCATATGATAATAATATTATCATTATTATTTATTTATATTGTTGTTGGTTGTATAATATTTGTTTGTTATAAGCGATGTATTACAACGATAGATACGCATTCAATTCTAACAAATAAATTAATAAATATTTTATTACACACACGTGATGTTAGATATGTACTCTGCAAACGAACGTGAGTGCAAAACAATAGTGATGGCATAAAGTATACATACACATGCACATACACCCAAACCATATGTATGTATGTAGTCAATAGTGTTTGATTAAATTCTAAATCTAAATATTTTTAATTATAATTGTTTGTATACTTTATCCCTTTACTGTACACTCTACAAGCGTATTAAATATCATCAGCATTTTCATTTCATATTTTTCTACATTCCTTCATACAATGTGGATGATTTCCTATAAACAATAGAAATTTGATATATTTTTTTGTATGCTTTTGTTGTTGTTTGCCGCAATTTAGGTTAGTAGAACAAAAATTAGATAAATTTTAATAATAAATTAAAATACAAACACACTCATTTAGAGCATATGACTCTCATTCTATCGCTCTCGCTCTCTGTGGGTTAGGCAAGGATAGTCACTAAACGCACGTAAATATTCAACGCATATCCCTTTTGGCACATACTCGTATTTACGGTTATAATGACAATGACACTCCTTTTTTCCATTTTATTTCCTAAAATCTAATTAAACATTTAGGCCCCCTCTATTAAAATGAAGTCTTTATTGTAATTTGGCGGAATTCCCAAATTAATTTTTTAAAGTAGAACATTTAAATTAAATAGAAAAGGAAAATAAAATAAAAATTTGAAACTAAAATTTCAAAAATTTTAAATAAATGTTCAACTAGAGTTCTGGAAATATCAATTGACATTGAGGGCTCATATAGAGAGTAGCTCAAGACAGGCCACTCATGTCGTAATGATATGCAAAAGACAATCAAGGCAATCCCTTTCCATTGTCTGGACAGACAGAACATATCGGAAAGCAGCAGATAAAGATACTAGAGTGTCCTGGTACAAGAGATGTAATCATGCATTGACACTGGAAGCTTTGTTGCTTTTAAATCACCTGCTCATGGTAGTAGAAATCTGAGCATAGAGAACTACATTTAGAACAATGGCAGACAAGTAAAACATAAAATTTATTACAGGATTTTGTGAACTACTAAATCAAGTGGCTGTTAGCTTCCTCCTTAACTGTTTCCTAGACAGAATCAGCCGACACTAAGATTTTAGGAAATGCTTCACAACAAGACTTAGTAACAAAAATTAATGGAGTAATTTGGAAGCTACAAACTCTCTTCCAGGAAGATATACAGATTGGTCAAGAATTAACCTTAGGACAGGAGCAAAAACTCTTGCAGAACAAAACACTCAGAGGCCATGAGTAAACTTGCAGGTACTTTCGAAGCTGCAGTCTTTGCTATAAGAAAAACGAGAATTTCAACTTGGCCAGGAGGTGCATAAGAAACATAGGAGTACTTTCAGACTAGGATTCGAGCATTCCACTTTTGTTAGGTTAAAGCGAAGATAGTATAAGATTGTCTGGTGAACCTTAATCAGCCGACTGGGATCTGCTGAATCCCGCTTCATGTAGAAAATCTCTACAAGCATCAGGCACACAAGCCGCAGGAGAGTTTTCACTCCGTTCTTTGGAAAGGTATACTCAATGAAAGGAAAGATGAAGCGAGACAAAGACTCTTCTCACACGAAATTTGTTTGAGACAATCAAAACTTTTGTTGGGAAATTATAATAGCAGCACATCTAAGTTATGAGTTAAACGATGCTGGAATAACCTTTGGTTGACAACCGCTCTTTGACGGGGCACTGTAGACTCAGAATACATTTATTCAGAATGGTAATCGTTGTCACGGAACCAAAATATGGATTTTGTGATAATGTAAATGAATCATGTCCTTGTTGACAGTGAGTACATAGCCTCGTGAAGTTTGCCAGGGCAGCACGCTTAAAGGAGACATTATAGCGATGCCCTATAATGTTTAAAGGCAGTAGAATAATGCCGTAGAGTTCTGAGTATCAGATTAACAAAAGAATTCTTCATCAATACCTATCACTGCCTAGAGTTTTTCTCTCTCTTACCCTAAAAATTAACATGATTAATGAGAAGAGCATGCCTGGGAATTTAACAAATAATAACCAATAAAAAAATAAGTAAATCAAATTCATTTATTTAATAAATCCAAAATAAACAGTCTGTGTTTAATGGAACATTAAATAAATACGATTTAAAAGACAAAGAACAACTTTATAAACTATTTATTAACGACTTGCATTGTTTGTAAACTCTTATCGATGTTAAGTTCACCCGCTCGCTTATAAACTTGTCAACTTAAATCGAAATTATTATCGTAAATATTTAAACATTAACACAGGCACATACATACAGACATACATGCGTGTGGAATATAATATTTTGTATTTATTTACGGTATATTATCGATAAAAATCTTAAATATTTAAACAAGTATTTGCCAAGTAGACAAAGTATTTGCTTGTAAAAGTACGATAATGCGATAAATTAATTCATGAACAGGGTATAGAGACTGTAAGTGTTATTTAAGGAACTAAGATTTACTTACTTACTTACGCAATTTGATATTATAATCCTTTAGTAAGGATAACGACCTAGCTTCTAACATCATACATGTTAAGTGTGTTAATTTTTTTTCCATTAGTGGCGGATCCTACAGCAGTTTAACGTAGATTCCGAATGATAGAATTTGGAAAAACTTTTAATGGCCCTGCTGGACACATGTGGATAAGAAAGAAGAAGACCTATTCACTTCTATTCTTAAACCGCATGACCCACCATTCATCAAACAATAGGGACTCTCACGGGCCTTCTTCTTTTTAGAATGCATGCCCAAAGACTTGAAATTCTGGCTAATGACTTTCACAGATGCTGTGGAAGAGACTGCCTCTCACTTCATGTGCCAAGGGCCTGCTTTTTTTTAATAAAAAATGGAGTTTATTGATCTCTCACTTACTGATATCTTTAACCGTACTCTCTAATATGAAGGCTGCTGCAACAGCAAGATTTATATGGACTCGGATTTGTTAACTTTAGGGAATGTTTGATACTCGGTTTAAATATTGATTGTGATATCACAATGGGTCTAAATGCTGCCGGCCTATGTGGGACATCATTAACTAGTCTAACCTAACCATATTACTCTTACCTAGAGCCCTTGAAATCAGTATTTGGATTGCAGCAATCTTGAATATTTCACTTGCCTTTTACTCGTCTTTCTTCTGAACGTTTAGATTTTCACGCCCTAAAAACGTCTCACAGTAAGATGATTTTATGGACTCAAGTACGAATACAAGAGTCTATTACCCTCACCTAATGTACTGAGAGGATGTATATAGAGTTATTGGTACTCTTATGTCTTAAGTAGGGTGTTCCCATAGATTATATATCTTTTGCCAATCATTCAATTCATTGGGTTAATCGGTTTATTAAAATTACAAGATCTTAATGCAAACAAAGACGAAGAACGCTTAATAAAGGTGAAGACATTTCATTCAACTCAAAAACAAAAATTGTTTTTAAAATTAAGGACAAGACATAACATTTAAAATCGCCATACTTGCAGAGAAAATTAAACCAATTCTGTGAACAAAATACAACAACTCTATAGAAATTCTATTCCTTATAGTTTGTTGTTGCTGTTGTTGTGCTTATATGTTTATACGATGTTTTTATGTACTTCATCCGGTAGCTTCAATAATCACAAGTGATTTTATTTCTTTGTTAGTTTTTTCTTTATATCCATTGCTTCAACGAATGTATGACCATGTATGTCGGTATATGTGGAAAAGAATTTCAAAGTTCTGAGAAAAAAAATAAAAAAAAAATGATAAACCCCAAGATAAAGAGTATATCCATGGCGCACATACAGAACGTCCGGCGTTACTACTTACAATATCATAAATCCACTAACAAAAAAAAAACAACAAAAAACACTCATGGACATTTAAATATTGAGTACAAATACCTAAAGGTCTGTTGTTGTCGTTTGTACGGCTAAATGGCTGACGGTTGGCCTACCTTCCCATTGTACCCACACACCAACCGCTTGCTGCTAATATTCATATACTCCAGTCGCACAAAAACAAAACAAAAGACAATCGAATCGAATATGAAATTTAACAACAATTCCATACGATGCGGACAACAAAAGAATACAGGAACTCCTTAACATGTACGAATACGAATATACGAATATGCAATAACATCTATTATATATGTATGTATGTATTAATGTATTCGTGTATACTGACACATTCATACAAACATAGATGAACATGCGTCCGTCCACGAGTGCCACGAGTAGTAGAGTTAGAGTTGAGTGGTATACCCCCAATGGCATGCTATATGGCATGGTATGGCATGGCATGGTTTGGAGCAAAAGTATTTTAAAGTGGCTGTTTTCAGCATTTATATTTAAATGACTGACGCACTGTCGGACTGACTGGCTGACTGTATGAATGAAAGAATTAACAAGTGAATGAGTGAGTGTATGGGTGAATGAGTAAATGAACAAATGAATGAAATAAAATTGCCGCCAAGAATATTAAATAATGAATCAATTCTTTCTTTATTTTTCTTTCATTATTTCTCTTCTTTCGCATTTACTTCTGTTTTACGCGTTTAATAATCAAAAAAAAAAAAAAATTTTAAAAATGTTATAGTCGGTCAACATCGACTGTATGATAATATCTTGTACTCTAATATTTTCGTTATGAACATTTAAATCACTTGTACAAAACCTAGGCGCTATTATGAACTAGATCTTGGGATTATAATTTATGTGGTAATTAGGTTGTGTTTCGTGTAAAAACAATTTTTTTATAAAAGTTACGAATGCAAATTTCATTTTTAAATTTTAGAAGCAAATTTTAAATAGCTCGTGAGGACTATCAACTTAAAAAGGTCTCTGTCCCTCATTTTGGAACCGTCTGGACCTCATGAAAAAGCCGTTAAGTTGCCTGTACGATAGACCAATAAGCTCAACTGCTACAGAAAAATACATGCCAGCCGGTTAGCAATGCTAACTCGTGTTAACAGCCGAGCTTCTCCAGTAAAGGCCGAACAAAAAAATGTGAAATCCTACCATACACCAGGCTTACGTCGAAGTCACGATAGATCTGAACACTTTTGTGTAGATCCAGTGCAGAGTTGATGACTCGTATTGAGGCTGCACTTTATTGCAAGCAGATGATTTGTTGCCGTAGTCTAATAGGTAGTGTGTTGGCTTATTAGACATAAGGCCACGGTTCAAAACCCAGGTCAGACATCAAAACAAAATATGAAAAAATATTTCTACGGCGACTTCCTCTCAGCAGATTTCTGGCAAAAACTCTGAGAGTAAATAAAATTGCCACGAAAAAGTTTCTCAAAAAATCTGTCGTTCGGAGTCGACTTTCAACTGTAGGTCCCGCCACTTATGTACTCACGTAAAACATTAACACACGCCAGATGAGTGGTGTGAGAAGCTAGGCCGTAATCCTGACTGAAGGGTTGTAATGGTCAATTATGTATGTATGTATGTAGATGAGAGCTATGAAATCTTTTTCATTGTATTGGATATACCTACGAACAGAGCCTTGTAGCAAAATTCGAGATTCGCGCTCCACAGCTTCATTGGTCGATTTACCATTGACCAGTGTTGCAAAATTGAAATTTTAAAATTGTACCGAACTGTAACTGAAAGAATACTTTTGTGCATCAAATGGTACTTTTATATAGAAATACACACATAAATGGTCATTGCAACCCTTCAATCAAGATTATGATCTAACATCTCACGCCATTTTTTTATGTGTGTTAATATTGATACATGAGTGGCGGTACCTATAGTTTCAATTCGACTCCGAACGTCAGATTTTTTAACAAACTTTTCTGGAAGTTTAATAACCTCAGAGATTTTGACAGAATGAGGTATCCAATGGAATCTTTTCTTCATTTTTCTTTTTGTTGAAATGTCTGACATGGGATTTGAACCGTGGGTTCACATCTAGTAAGCCAGCGCACTACCTACTAGGCTATTTATTTATTTATATTTAATACACGTACGAAACTGAACAGAAAAACTACCGACTTATACGTGTTCCTCACATGCAAAAAAAAACTGCTGAGTCCCATTTATTTAAACGTTAACGTTCGTTTGTATCATATGAAGAGCAATGTAAATGCTTAGCGAAACTATATTACGGTTCGGCAAGCGTTCTCATTGCTTTTCGCTTATCCAAACGTCCAAAGCGGAGCTAGAGGCTAATTCTACCTTTTGCAATGCGTTGCGAATGCATTGATATTTGAAAAGCGCAAGACATAAAATATTTAATAGCAAAAAAGTACTGAAAGCGTCGCGGGGGTTCTGCGGTATTTTTGAAATGAAAAAGTACTGAAAAAAGTACTAAAGTACTGACTTTTTCAACACTGCCATTGACCATGACCAGATGCCCACCACTACCCTCTTGGTTCCTCCTTATGAGCTCAGCTTCTGGTTTTTTGCTCTCCCAGACTTAAGCTGCTTTATTTCTCTAGCGACCTCGGTTGAATGTAGTTTCATTTATTACAAGTATCCTGCTTGGTCAACGGCCGCATTAATATTATCAGCGAATCCTTCAATACTGTCATACAAAACGTTTCATAATAGTGGCAATAGACCAATACATTGAGGAATTCTTTCTGGAAGGACTCATAACGCAGTATACTGTTTGAGAAATTGTTCGTTAGTCATTTCATACATGTAATGAAGCTAGGGAGTGTCCCTATTCCACCGAGTTGGAAGTTCACAATTTTTAAAATCTATTTTGAATTCCTTTTTCTTTGAATGAATTTCTTGCCATATTTGTATGTAACAGATTGAACTCAGAAGCTGCATATAAGATTCTCTCAGTTTCTGAAATGACTGTCAACAGTTTTGTTTATATTTTTCTTTAAAAATATGTGTCTACATTAGCAAGAAGTCAATAAGGCCTGATGCGACTGGTGTTCTCTAAGCATTTTATCCGACTTTGGAGGCTCTATCACTTCTTGCTTCTTCCATTCATTATGGAATACAAACAAATAACAAGATCACCAAATGAAGTCGCAAAATCAAAAATTACATGAGAAAAAGTAACACGATAGAGATACGCAGGATCTTTCATGTATTAGAGGACGTAGCGTATCATTCATTGAAATTTTCAGTAAAACCGTAGTGTTTGTTATTATTTTAAGAAAAAAATGTGTTCATTTGATAAAATTAAAAATGTCTGTATGAATATACTAAAGGCTCACTCACAAGCAAAGTACATACATATTTCCTCTCAGTCACCAAGTCTCGAGTAGGGTATTGAATATAAACGCGTACAAATTAGAAAAAAAAAGAAAAAAAAAAGAAAATCATTTTGATTTTTGCCAAAGGAAATTCTGTATAAAAAAAAATAAAATAAAACATTCTAATTGTGTATCTTCAATGAGTAGCGGAGTCAGTGTTAGTGTGTTGGATTATTTGTTTAATTTAGGAGACAACCCTTAAATGGCATACGAAAATTAGTTGGAATTTTAATTCAAACACATGTTGGTAAAAAAAATCAAATAAAATTCATATTTTTTTATAATTTTTTTCCTTTTTTTTCAGACACGATGGTGGCGGAAATAACAAACATTAGCAAACAACAAATTTCTTGAATGTTTCTTCTTTTTTGTTTTTGTTTTCGTTGTCTATTTTTAATTTATGGGCTTGGGGTTCGGGTTTGAGGCAATTTTTTTTTAAACTGCAAACATTACGTGTTGGGAGGGGAGTGTAACATTTGAATTTTAAAGTGCGAAGCAATCTTAATGTTTCTTGCCTTTTTTGAGTTTGTGATTGTAATTCTACAATTAAAACATTTCATTCAAGGACTGTCTCATAAGTCCAACAAACCTATTTATTTCTATTTTTTTTTTTGGTCGATGACTTGCATTTTTTTGGTCGATAATTGGATTTCTTGTTCGATGACTTGCATTTTTTAAGTCGATGACTTGCGTTTTTTTCCCGATGACTCAATTTTTTTGTTCAGAGTTGACGTTTAACTACATACATACATACATAATTGGTCATTACAACCCTTCAGTCAGGATTACGACCTAGTTTCTCACACCACTTATGTTGTGTGTGCTAATTTTATACATGAGTGGCGGGACCTACAGTTTAAAGTCGACTCCGAACGACAGATTTTTGAGAAACTTTTCATGGCAATTTTATATACTCTCAGAATTTTTGCCAGAAATCTGCTGAGAGACAGTCGCCGAAGAAATACTTTTTGTATTTTGTTTTGATGTCTGGTATGGGGCTCGAACCCTGGCTTTTCGTCTAATAAGCCAACACACTACCTACTAGACCACGGCGACTACAATGACGTTGACGTTTAACTGTAATGGTTTAATGGGCAGATGTTTATCAAAATGATCATAAAAGTTATTAAAGACACAAACCGTGTATATTGGATATGCTACCTGTCGTTAATCCCTCCTTTTTTGTAATTATTTTCATAAAAAAATTTTCAATATTAAACATAAAACAAATCCTGTTTGAACTGTGCATAGTTATTTGATTTATAAAATCTAGAAATGCAATTTCTTCTTAATACTTTAAACTTAAACAAATGAAAACAGTTGCAATAACTACTGCCTCTACGTATAAAAAGCCAATGTAAACGATTAAAAACCAAAACTTCAGGACACTATTCCCCCAAACAATTTCAACTATCGGCCAATTAAGTTATGTACGAGAAAATTAAACTTAATTGCCTACAACCTACAACAATACCAACAACACCCTGTTTTTATAAATTTATCCCCTTCCCCCCTTTTGATATGTATTATCATCTCACTCGTAACTCTATTACTTGTTTTGAAAATTCTATTAAAATCTCGAATGGTATGTACATACATCGAGAGCACAGAGATGAAAATTTATTCGAAATCATGTAACTTTTACTTGTGGCAGGCAACTTTTGTTCTTTTGTGCTTTTTGTTGTGCTTTCTCCAAAAATTTATTATTAGTCTTGTTGTTTTTATAGTTGCACCCTTGATTGTCCATTCTGATGCTGCTGCTGCTGCTGCTATTTCTGCTCCTGCTGATGATGATGACGATGACTGACTAACTGTATATCTTGATGCTCTTATTATTGTTGCTGTTATTATTGTTGTTGCTGTTGCCGTTGTCGTCGTCGTTGTTCGTCCATTCATTTGGGAATTTCCACTATTTAATCTGATTATGTTGAACATGACAAATGTTCATTGTTCTCTACTTTACTTTACTATTCTGTACCGTTCTGAACTTTATTCCTTGTTTGTTGACACTTACACACACACACACATTCACATACACACACACAGTTGCAATTAGAAACCCAGCAAACATTTGGGCGAGTAATTCTCAAGGCGTAGGATAATATTTTGCATTTAGATTCGTACGACTATCCATATAAAGTTAAACTCGTATTACATTTACAATATAAACAATGCCGATCATAAACCTACTTTTCACTCTGTGATTACGTCAATAAGCAAGATAGGCTCAGAGAACCCAGAAGTGATTGTAAAAACACTATTGCATACGGAAAAAGTGACTGGTTGGTACTCACTATGTTCTGGAGGTGCTATTGAGCAGCTTCTTTTCGTCTGAGGAAGATTACAACCTGGACGGTATGTAGTTTGAACAAGACGGTGCCACGAGTTAACCAACAACACCGATTTTGTTATTATTGCATGAAAAGCTTCCAGAAAAAGTGATTTCCCGTTTTGTCGGCAGCATTTGGTCATTAGGGATATTGTGAGTCCATTTTTATGGGCCTATGTCAAAGAACGCCGTGGTCTAGTAGGTAGTGTGTTGGCTTATTAGACGTAAGGCCACGGTTCAAACCCCAGGTCAGACATCAAAATAAAATACAAAAAAGTATTTCTTCGGCGTCTTCCTCTCAGCAGATTTCGGGCAAAATCTCTGAGAGTAAATAAAATTGCCATGAAAAGTTTCTCAAAAATCTATAGTTCGGAGTCGACTTTAAACTGTAGGTCCCGCCACTCATGTATAAAATTAACACACCCAACAAGTGTGTGGTGAGAGACTAGGTCGTAATCCTGACTGAAGGGTTGTAATGACCAATTATGTATGTATGTATGTATGTCAAAGAACTTATCTGTGCGGATAATTCTTAACTTGGGAGGATTTGAAAACATCATTTTTGAAGTTAGCGTAGTGATATCTCTCAAAATATGAGAAAAAATGGTAGAAAATTGCCAAAAAACGATTGACTATTGCAACCAGTCCAGAGGCGAGACCAAATATAATAATTAAAAAAAATTCATGGAAATCATAGTTCTTCGTGTGTTTTATTTAATTTTGAAACCAAAAGATCTATAACCCGTTATTCACTATATTAATACAATGCTTGTATGATTGTAGACGCTACTTTGGGGCAGTATTACTTCAATAAAAACCAATCTAAAGCAAAATAACAACTTCAAAGCAAAATGTTTGCTGGGAGACAACAGAGTGAAAACTGTAAATAATCATATAAAGATATTATTTTTCTTGTTGTTTTTTTTTAACCCACTTGGGGTTGATAAATAGATGACTGGTTGGCTTGGATGGAAGGCTGGTTGAGGGTGATGGTTTTTATTTCCGATTAGTTTTGGTGGGTTGGTGTTGAGTACGTGATATTAAATGCATTTTAAGTTGTGTTTTCCCAGTTTTTTTTCAATTCATTTTTTATTGTTTCAATTTAAATTGATTTATGTTTTTAATGTCATTATTTAAAAGCATACACTTATACGCACGCCAATACCAAGCATTTCATATGCGTAAATATTTATCACAAGAGTTTACATATACCATACATGTGTATATGTACTTACGTCAGTATGTATATAATTTTAAAAATTTATTTTATCAAATTGTTGGCATGTATATGCCGTTTTTGTCAGTCTTACAAGGGCATTTTTATTATGATTATTATTATGGTTGAGGAGGAGGTTCAATCTCCGAGGTCAGGGATAAAATTATTACTGAATTATTATTATTACTCGTCTGTATTTATGATGTACATATGATTTCAAGTAATAAAATTGCATTTCGATATGAAAACTGAATGACAATCATTTGTAATAACAAAATAATTATAAAACAATGCCATTTTCGGCTATACAGCCAACCATATTTGCAATGTTCATAAAATTTACGAATTATAGTTTGTATTATGACTAGATTGGTGTTGAAACACCAGTTTTAAGGCAGTGTTACGTATCGATTGTAAGTTCCGGTCTGTTTTGAAAGAAAAGTCACAATTCAAAAGGGAGTAATAAACCTAATATCACCGAACAATACATCTTATTGTCATTGTTTCCGCTTTAATTTGAAAGCAATTGCGATCAGTTAGCAAATTGCATACGTTTTTATAGTTTCTGAACGAATACTATATTACATATACTTGCAATATTTTAATTTTTATTTCAATTCCAATTTGAAGTTTTGTAACGATATACATACGAGGCTGGGTCTTTTTGACCTCACAACAAGCATTGTTTATCGATAACTATGTTTTGACAGCTGAGAATGTAAAACTGTGTTAACATTTCTGTACAGTAAGGTTTAGCAAGTCATAATAAAGCGTTTAACACCACAAAAACGCTTCAAAATTATTATCTGTTCGCGAAGTCCATTGAGCTCTTCATTGGCCTAGTAATCAAGCAATTCGTGCATATATTTATCGTTTTCGCATTAATTTTACTCTTTCCGACTTAAAACCACCAAAGAAATATGAGTATCGAAGAGGATATTGATGCTGTAGCGTGAAATCTTGAAGAAGGAACAGAAATATCGATTTGTCAGCGTTCTCTACTAGTAAGCTTTTGTCTGTAGACCAAATGGGAAAAATGGTACATAAGGATCTTGGCTTACGAACCCTATAAAATACAGTTCATACAAGCATTGTTATCAATCTACCATCGTTTGCATCAGCTTTAGCTGATTGGGCTCATTTGAGTATGAACAAAGTTGAGCATTCTTAACAAAGAATTGTTTTTAGTAATGAGGCTCATATCTGTTTAAAGGCCAGATTTGAAGCGAGTACATTAACGAATCCCCATTAACGTCCATTAAAATTGTTTCTTTAGAACCTGGCTTGTTTCTTTCGAAAGGAGCATAAAGATGTCATTACGGTGAAAGAAGCTATGCTGGCTTAATTCCTTTTTTTCCAAAAGCGAATGAGGTAAACATTGACGTCATTTGGTTCCAAATTGACATACAGCACGCTTAACAATCGAGTTGTTGGAAAATCGATTTGAAGGCAATTTTCTTTGCAGAAATGGTTCGGGATATGTTAAGTCATCTGGTTGTTTCAGCTCCTGAACAATTCTCAGTTGAGCCACCACTGAAGCCATGCGGGTAGATTTATTGGGAAAAGTAATCAATAATTGGATTGATGGAATGGACGGACAACGTTAAAATGTAGCCGAGGAGAAAAAACGACATAAAATGCACTTAAAAAATAAATGCCTAAATTTTTAAGAATATATTCTGTCTTTTAATAGAATTTTAAGACATCAAGCTTTAGAAAAAACTCCCCATATTTGTCAATCTGAACAAGCTTCATTATTAAGTTTGAATTTGAGTCACTGATAGCAAACTATCGCGTGATTTGAGGAGGATAATAAAAAAGGAGGCTGTAGGCAAAAATTTTAAAAACTCTATTAGCAGCTAGGCTAATAGCGAATGGCTCTTAGGAGCCTTAGGAGTAATTCAAAACAGAGCGAAGAATTTCGAAGGACCATGCGAACATGGCATAAATATTTCTTCTTTTCAAACCTGAAGAAACTGCTCGACGTAATATGATTTGACTTTAACTATGATCAACATCATTTCACAAATGAAAACGCCAAAAGTGTTGGTGCAAAAAAATTTCTTTGCTTCATGGATTTTCATGCATCTGTGTAAAAATTTTGGTTTGTGTCTTATATTTCAAATTCAAATTTATCTTCACAAGCATAATAAAATATCTCAACAAAACTGGCAACTATCTAAATAACAAAAGAATTGGTGGCAGAATAGAAACATTATAAAATTTATCACCGCCTTGTGAGCAATTTTTTTCCACAATCAAATTGTAAAGTAAAGCGTTTGATTATAGGAAACTAAACCATAGGAAATCCTTTGAAAATCCCAATACCTTCCTGATGATCAATACTGCCACAACTACCCATAGCTTCCTCTGGTTGAAAAAAATACTTATCGCAATAGCTGACAACTTTTGTAGACTTTCGTTGGGAAATCAGTAGGCAAGCTCTGCGTCACAAACGTACATTTTAGGTAAGCCTTTCAGTGTATTGTAGTTTAAGATCATTATCCATGTAAAAATGTTGTATATTTTAACTGAAACCTTAACTTTATTAAATGAATTGCCACACCTTTAATTATTTCAAATTATTCTTGACGTCGCTTCTGTGTTTAACTGTTTATAAAATTTCATCTCATTATTGCACTTCTGACGCACGAATCATTAAAAGTTTGCATCTTAGAACGCTTTAAAATATTTTGAAATTGAAATAAAAAATTACACAAAAAAATTGTTAATAACTTTTGTAATAAGCGGAAATCATTTCATTCTCTATTGAAATGTTATTACTTTCAGAATCGAAAATTCAATGAATCTTAAAAACAATCCTTACATTACGTTCCATATGAACAGTGCTATTACGTTGCATACTTTCTCTCTGGCATAAGTTAATCGCAAAGCTTAAATCTACCCCGAAATTGTAAAATAACAAAAAGAAGGGAAGCAAAAACATTAGAATGAAAAAAAAAATAATAGAAATTGGGAGGAAAATGTTAAAATTGGTTTAAAATAAATCCCTTTTACCACAAATCGTTTTTCCCTCTTTTTTCCATTTTTTTTCTTTCTTGTGTTCACAATCTAAAGCCAAAGTGGATAAAGATAAAATGCTGAAATAAAAAAGCTAACGAAGCGAGTAGAGAACTTGTGCCACAAATGTGACAACATGGATCAACATTTATCCAGAGACAGACAGGCATTAAGCCAGAGAGAGAGAGAGATAGAGAGAGAGAGAGAGATAGAGAGTGAGAAAGAGAATATGTTTGAATAAAATGTGCAAATTGTACAAAATGTCAAAACCCCGAGGCAAAATGTGACATACCACTGTCACACAGTCACAATTACACAGTCAGTCAACGCTACATTACAATGCATCACATGGCACAGCACAAGCCAGGGCAAATCACACGACATTCAGTCAAGATGTCAGCAAGCCAAAGAAGAGATATTCCCCCTCTCCTCTTACTCTTCAGTCTTCAATCACAAATAAATGAAAATAAAGTAAAAGAAGAAAACGTGCAGTTGTATAATAATAATGAAATTGAAGTTGTTTTCACAGATGATACTAAAAAGCGACGATGACGATGTGGAAGAGGATGACTAAAAATACACACTGAGTGAGTGAAGAAAATAAATTTGATTTGGCTGCATGCAAATGCAAACGAATAAACCAAGCAAACCAACCACCGAACCAATACAAACTTGGCTAAATTCGGTAAATATGTTTGCAGTCTGGTAAGAAATAAAGTCAACATCACTTCGGCCTGGTGTGTACACAGTGTATACAGTTTCCTACACGCATACTTATGTAATTGTTCTAAATGCATTAAACAAAAAAAAAAAAAAAAAAAACATCAAAGTTAGAAAAGACAGACATGAGTACACTTGCATCATGAGCACCGAGAGTGACGTGCATGATGCTGCACTTTTCAAGTTGTGGAAAAACCGAAGCAAAGTATTATTTTTCAATTTATTTTCCAATTTTAGCAAAAAGGACGAAATTATTGCTTCTGTTATTGTGTCATGGTTTTTAGTTGGATTCATCCATCCATCCATAGCACCAGCACAATCATCATCTGCGCCTTCGTCGTCGTTATCGTTGTTGTTTATATGATTAATATGTAACACGCTTTTGGCTGGCAAAAAACCATTGAATGCCAACTCAGCATTTCTCGTAAGTAGGCCATGGTAAATTACAATTAGTATTAAAATGAAACTCTTAGGCCTCATGTGCAAAAACATGTGGAAAGCCATCATCATTTAAATGTCTAAACGAAACCAAAGTGGTAATTTATTCTTTCGTTCTCCTATATGGCAAAATGTAAACTAAATTATACACAATATTATCTCTCAAATGCTAAAAATATCCTTAATTCATCCATTTTACATACAATTACTTTGGACCTGTCCTATGCTCCACTTGGAAGCTTTATAAACGAACTGGATTATTCCTTTTGCATCATAGTCTCACTAAACAAGATTTATTCCAGTTGAGCAGGTGGTTGGTCTACACTAGCAGGTTCTTGAATGCCATGTATCATTGTCCAGAAACAAAGTTCTCTTTGAAAATGTATTGGATTGTTGTAATGATGAGAAACCTTGCTCATTAGGAGTCCTATTTACAAAAGAGGGCTGTCGCTGCCTGGTCTATTCATAATATTCGTTGTAGATGCTCTCTTTTCTGTGAGGTCAAAGGTCAGGGAGCTTTCTGAATGTATTACTTGTAGGGGGATTCAAGACTGAATTAAGAATTTTAACTACTACACCACAACCCCTTGAATACTAAACCAAATTAACAGTTTGCTCCGCAGCGGAACCATTTAAAAGTTGTATTCTAAATGTTGCTAATTTAGATACTGCTTAACCGTGACCTACAAATAAGTTTCTTGTAGAGCACATCCTTTCGCGGTCGATTAGATAGTGGAACGATCACCTATTTGTAAAGAAAATTCGTCCTTCGGCTGCACTATCCGTTTATGGAACGCTTGTCCTCCCGAAGATTTTCTCTTATTTAATCGCACTCACATTGGACCCAATGCAGCCTAAATGTGTCAATTCAAATTGCTTGAGCGGATAGCCACTTCTACGATCTACTCTTTATGCTCTATTTTATCAGTCCCTAAACTTATGCTATAAACACATTAGACACTTCACTTATGGCGCGGCAATCTGGCAAAAATAGAAAATATGTGTGTATGTGGCAATGATTAGAGACGGCGGGTCAACAAGCATAGATGATGCTGCGCCCATATGCTATTTTGTCACGGCAGTGAGAGAATTAGTGCTATCAGTGAAAGGATTTGTGTTGGCAATGAGTGGATTAGTGCTGTCAATACAATAACATGCATAAAATTTATTTTTTAAAAAATAATTAAAGCTCACGCTGCTTTCCTGAGGTGGCAATTGCAAAACTGCCGCGCCGCAAATGCTGCATCTAATGTGTTTATGGTAATATTTTCTTAATTTCGGTATGTATAAGAATCATCCCCTTAGTGCTGATCTCACAGGAAAAAGAAAAATTTAAGGACGAGTAGTCATTCCCTGCTTTACTGCTATCCATCACCATTGCCCCCACTCTACAAATTTTCCACTTTTAAAAGCAAGTCACCAGAATAATTATAGAGACTTTGATTTACAAAAGATTCGAAAGAAACATAAAATCTTTGATTTTTCAAATTGTACTCGTTTGTATCTAACAAATGTAGACTATCTGCTGCCATTGCCAAAATTTTATCTTTTGATTTATTTGAAAACAATGAAAGAAGAAAAAAAAACTAAAGAAAAACATGATTATCATCGGCGTTGTTGTCTGTGGAGTCGTCATATTGTACTTCAACGCTTTGACTGTGTGTGTGTATGTGTAAGTAAGCCTGTGGACATATTTACATTATTTGTTTTCATGTTTTGTTTTTGATTTGTTGTTGTTGTTACATTTGATGTCGTATATTTTAGTATTTTCATTGTCATTTCAATTTTTTTTCTTTTTGCCGCTCTTGTTATCATTCATTTGACTTACGTTTTCATTTGTTCTCTGTGCCTTTAACATGGTTGTGTGTTGTTGGTTTTGGCATTATTCTTGTTATTGTTGTTCTATTGTTTTCTCTCTTGATGGCATTTATTTTTAACCATTTTCTAATTCTTCTCCATCTTCATTCTCATCATTTGTTTTCTTTTGTAAAATTGGAGCGCAGCACAATAACTGACTGATGGTGTTCAAGACTCCCATAATAGTAACAACAACAACAACAACAGCAACAATTACAGAAAAATATTTAGAAAAGAGCGTCATGTGTTTATTCAAGAGAATTGATGTTTTTAGTTTCTTGATTTGTTATGTTTTTCTCATTTTTTTTCATGTTTTTGTTATTGTTTTTATATCTTTAGGTTTTATGCTGATATTTTTTCCCTTTTTTGTTTTGTTTTTTATTTATTTTTTTTTTGCCAAGGCGATGGATGATGTTTACTCAAGTGATAAATTGGCAAACAAAAACAGAAAGAAAATTAAGGGACAAAAAACGAACACCATCAAAATGATGCTGGAGAGAAAGACTAAAATGAAATGTTAAATAAAAAGAAAGAGAAAAGACGATTTTAAATAGTAACTAAAGAATAACAAAAAATCTTTATAAATAAATACTTTCACGTTTTAGTCTTAATTGTCAATCGGAATTTCACTTGAAAAAGGGTTATACAGTGTAGCGCAAAATAATGGCATAAGGTTGTATTAATTTATTTACTGCAACACTCTGATTACTCTGTTTTATTTTCAGTCATTTCGATTATTATTTAATAATCACGATCATTTTCAAATACGGTTACAAATTTGACCATCTTTTGACTAAAATCGTCTTATATTTGAAATCATCACATTAAATAAGCACGAAATATGTCAAACGTCTTCATTCGTTACCTTGTTAACAGCATGTTGGCCATTCTTGGAACAGCTCAAGAGGCTATGTATGCTAAAAGCATCCCACATACATAGCTCTATGGTTGCAATTTTGACTATTATATTCCTTTTTCAAGTAAGTTGTCCTTTTGCTCACAATCGATAACAAAGGCAGTCATGTGATATCATCACCAAATATCATTGATGTTGCGTTCGTGCTGCTTCTTGACCATGGCAGAACAACACAACAGAAAACAAACGGTAATCAAAATAGTGGATTTCTCGGGGCTAATCGTCGCCAAAAAATTTCCAATGCAGATTTCTGCGCTGTTTCTGAATTGTCGCCGTAGAATCCCCATTGACTAGCTTCAAAAGGGTAAAATAATCAAATAGTCAATAATATACTAACTAATGGTGGATCAGGATCACACGTTTGTTTGTGTTGTAAAAAATTACTGCAGTAGTGCATTTAGACATTAGATTGCATTGCTCTCAGGATGTCTATAGGGTGTCTTTGAAATGTCCCCCTCAAAACTAATGCCCTGACACAACATCAGGATCCTGTTGCACCCAGTTGTTTATTTCTGAGGTGCATTAATTCTGAACGGGTCCCAATTATGTTTTCTTTGTCACACCTACATATGTATGTACATACATATATGGGCCTCAGAGCAATTTTATTCTATACAAAGCGAGAACAGAATATGGATTACTACTCCCAGACTGCTTTAGCATGAGGTATAAATCGAATCTCTTTCCACTGCAATTGTTTAGCAAAAGATTTCATTAGGGATCTCTAATTGAAATGTAATTAATTAAGATTTTTATTCAACTATCTCGCAGGAGTATAGCGTTCAAATTAAGGTAAATTACGTTTGTTGTATGGTAAAATATTATAATGAGAAATATATTCTTGGGTTTCAATCGGTTTTAATTTCTTGTACGCAAATTATTGAAACCTAGAAGGGTATTAATATGATAATTTTCTACAAATACATAAATTCATAAAAGAAACTTTAAATATGTATGTACGTATGTAAGTATGTAAAACTAAAACCTCAGATTGTAGTAATATACTGTAGTCCGATAATAAGGCTCTTTAGGTTAATCCATTTTCTAAAATAAAATAAACCACATGAGCTATAGTTAGTGTGGCTACATAATAAATTTCCTCACTCGTACATGTGCGAGTACATTATTTATAAAGTGTGAGTAAGAAATATGAATGAATCATAAAAAAAATAATAATTACTATATTTATGTATTAATAAAAATCTATTTATTATAATGAGGGTAGTTGTTTTATTATTTTATTCTTTCTTTCCATTTTAAATAAACAAATCATAAACAGTAGCAAGCAAAAATATAAACCATTTGTAACGTTCGTATTGCAGAGTAAATGCGAAAAAAATATTAAATTTCCAGATAAAAGAAGCTCATTAAACAATTACACACACACATAGAGACTCTTCAAGAAACATATTGTCTATTAAGGCGGGTTCACCCACAAGTTTCTGAAACATTTTTGGTTCGCACAAAATTTTTTTTATATGGAGTTTGACGTTTCTCTCAGAGAGCGAGAGAAATTATTTTGTGCGAACAACTCTCAGTGTGAATTAAATTAATTTTAAATTTGGTCCGAACCATTTTAGATAAGGTTGCCACACAATATGAAATTTATACAATACACAAATATTTCCAGAAGTTAATCGAAAGTCCCAGGGTCCATGCGATGAAAATTTATAAATGAATCTACGCCATTTAAACGCATTTCGGGAACTAGTGAGTGAAAATACCCTTTGGCTTCTCTTTGTTTCAAAAGTGGTCTTACACCCGTCCTCTTGTTTATCTTTGATTTTCTTTTTCATAAATATATTTTGCAAGTAATTTTACTTTGGTCACTTCAATGGCGAACAAGAGTTGCAAATGATTTATATCCATTTTATCCATCGCAGAACAAGATGTTTTTATTCTTACCAAATAATTCACCACAAATACTGTTTATTTTTTGTTATAAATATAAATTTTTTTATTTCTTTATTTTGACACAAATATAATTAACTTTCTTAAGGTTATGCACATATGTATTTACGTCATTTTCAATTAAATATGGCAGCACTGTTTTTACGAACAAAGTTTCTGAAATGGGTGAATCATGTTGCAGAAAACTCTCAGTAAACAAGAAATTTCTCCGAACCAAAAATGTTTCAGAAACTTGTGGGTGAACCCGCCTTTAGTGTTTGTTTGTGTATACGTGTGAAAAACACAGGAAGATTTGAGAACACGAGTGGCAGTGATGAATAGTAAACAAATAAATTTAAAAAAATGGCAAGAGAAAAAAAATTAGAAAAACATGTGCATCACTTCAGTTGGAGAAAAACTCACAAATCCAAATACATTCTCACACTCCTACAACACAAAGAGAGAAGAAAGAATTGTAATAGAAAGAGAAAAGAATATATGGTGAGTAAAACTAAACAGTATATGACCACAGAAATAATGACGCTGTATATTGTATATACGAGCATTTAGCAGAACGGCAGAATTCTTTTTAAAGAATAAGACCAGTGGATATACCGCATTGCTTGAAGTTAAAAAGGTTGATATACGATTATGCACATCATAAATAATGCTCAGACAGTATAAAAAGAAGTCATTACTGCATCGAAACATAATGGGCGACGATAAAATGTATCTATTACGAATCTCTGGAGCGCTATTAAGCGTGTGTGAGGCCCAATTGAGCCGTATGTTTGAAGATCAGTTGGAAATTATTTAAAAGATATTTGATTGGGAAGTTTATCTCTGTGAGGGGAAGTGACGTATAATCTGAATTTCGAAATTCCACGGCGTTCTTAACCATCAAGCCTACCTCATGGCACTTCCATCCTCATAACTCATATTACGCAACAACTAAAGCCAGCTGATGGTTCATGCTAGAGCTCTTTCAACAAAATTTTCTTCGCCGACAACAATCACTTTTCATTCGGTAGTTATAAAATTGTAGCCGAAACGGATTGTGTAAACCAGTGTGGATTATGAGACCGTATGATAACCGAAATTTGAAACTGGACAGTATGTGGTTACAACAAGGTAGTGCCACGAACCACACAACATGCTTTTTACGTGATATGTGTTCAGAAAGAGCAATTTAACGTTTTGATAAGGTCATTTGGTCTTCACAAACGCCTTTGAACGCCTTGTGGAGCTACTTCGAATACTGTGCCCACGCAAATATGAAAACTAACTTTTGTGAAGTTATTACCGAGAAACCGTCTAACATGTGTGAAAAAGTGGTCAAATACTACCTCGAGTGAATCATACATAATGTCAAGGTCCCAGGCATTATGAGAAAATAAAATTTTCATTGAAATTATAGCCACAACTTTACTTTGGATACCGAAGAATGAGTAACGATTTTCTACAAAACAAAATGAGTGCTGTTACTATTCTGTTGGTCAACTACTGTAGATAATAAGAGCAAATATTGTCGTCAATAATAATAGTGAGGGCAATAATAATTATTATTTTTTTGTTTTTGGTTTTTATTTAAAGAAAAACTACAACAATAGTAATGATGCTGTCACTACTTACCGACACCGTATTTATTATTTGATGGTATCCACATTTTTGTCGTTGTTTTTCCTTAATTTGTTGTAATTGATTATTAAGTTATTGTTGTTGTTCTAGTTATGATTTCGGTCAATTAATAAAAATATGTGCAAACGTTTAACGTTAATTAATTTTAATTATTTTCTTTCATTATGATTAAAACATTTCCAATTTTCATTTTCATCTTTAAGGGAATTTTGTTTTGTATTATTTTGCTTTTCATAACAAAAAAACGGAGTAAAAACAACAACTACATGCTATTCGTTTTGTTTTCTTTTTGTTGTGATTTTTTTCTTATTGCATTTCCACTATTTTAGCACTTTTACTTTTTCTACACTTTTATGTACTTTTTTTATTTTATTTTTTTGCGCTGCCCTACACAAAAGGTACCACCAACATACACATACACATTTCGACGGTACTACACGCCTTTTTTCCACTGACAATGAGAGTTCTTTTTCTTTTCTTCTTTTTTAATTTATTTTTTTTTTATTTATAAAAGATTTTTATTTTTTGTTATATTTTTGTAGACTTTTTAGCTCAACACAAAAACATTTATTTGGATTTTTATTTGTTGTTGTTGCTTTGCTATTAAATTTATTATTGCTTATTAGAGAATTTTGATTTCTGGTTGTATTCGCAAAAAAATTTATTCTTTTTGATTTCGTTTTATCACTTTTATTTCTTCATTTTTTCTATTATTTGCAATTTATTAACTTATTTTGCTTTTTAGTTTAATTGTGTGCAGTGCAGCGTTTTGCTTTTGGAAAAATAACTTTATTTTTGTCAACTTTAACAGTAAAATTTTTCACAACCGCTTCAGCCGTTCAATCGACTACAACTAATGCGTTGCGCGTTTGAAAATCGATAAAAATGAATGTCTCTTCTCCTTTAATTTTCCTATAGTATTTTTCTTTTCTCGTTATCGCTCTCTCTCTCTTTTTCTTTTTCCCTTAATTTTATTGTTGTTTTACACCCGTTACCGTCGTTGTCATTGTTGTTTTTGTTAGTGCTCATAAATAATAACTTTTGTTAATGCGCTAAACGTAGCAGCGCTGCTTAAATACTGCCTCTGTAACAGCACACTTCCTCTTTTTTAATTGTTGTTTTAAAGTTTTTTTTTATTATTCTTCTTATTCCCTTAGCGTACATTTGCTTGCATGTGTATAAGCAAGTAAGTATTTCTTTGTTTTGTATGTCGTTCGTTATTATTTTATTTGTTTTTTCTTTTTTATACAAACAACAACAATCACTGTGATGCCTCACCATGTGTTTGTGTGCGAGTGAAATATTTTTATTACCCCCAAAAACACTTGTCCACTGCTGGCTGTTTTCCTGTTTTTATTTTCGTTTTCAGCCGCTTTTGCTAACTTTACACCACGAGCTGAGAATTATAACTGATTTGGGGAGTAGTATTACTGTTTGTTTATTGCTGTTTTTTGCTCAGGTTCATGGAATTAGCAGCGTATAAGAGCAGTAGCAGCTACGCTGGCAGAGAAAATTCCAATTTGCAAATGTCAAGTTGGGTGGAAGAAAACAAAAAATGTAAACAAAACAGAATTCTAATAAGAAAGGAAACCGTAAAAAACATTTTCAGTGTTGCCTTTAAAGGGAGCAGAAATAAATGCTTTTCCGTTTTTGTTTTTGGTTATGAGTTGATTTAATTAATTTTGAATACAATAAATAAGGTCTAACTGAAGCTCAATGACCATTTTTGTCTAATGACCCACGAGGGTCTAGTAATTAGGTCGAGAAGGCCTGTTATAGATTACATCTTGCGGAACCTTCAGGCTACTGAACCATTCCAGGACAGAATGAATTCTGAACCTGAGTAGAAAGGTCTCGTCGGACCTGACTGTGTTTGTGAGATACACCCATTCAGCTTCAGGAAGATCACAATGATTCAAATGACCCTTTGCTGGAATTTGTATTGGTTTTCCTGCCAATAAACGTGCTCAGACTCACCTAGGGGTAAAGGAAATTCTAGATTTGAGAGAAAAAGTTAAACTGATTTTGATACACTTTGTATTTATATATATATACACCTAATTCTGTTTTTACACGGTCTTTTTTTACACGGTTTTGATATAACACGGTTTGAAAATAAAATATTTTTAATTTTTGTTACACGATTTTATTCCATTTAGCACGATTTAAAATTTTTTGTGCTTAAATTTTTTTGTCAAATTTAATTTTTGCAAAGTACAGTCAAAGCCCGGTATAATAAATACTCACTTTAACGAATTCGGGATATAACGAATGAGCAAATTTCTTACATTGACTACCTTATATAACGAATGTTTTATAATTTTCAAGCTCAGTGTAACGAATGATTTAAAAACTGGTAAGAACAAAAAGAATGTAACAAAAGAGAACACAAAATATGTTCGTTAAAGTACCGTTGGTTTTCATTGTATACAAACACACAGTGCTTTTGAACAAGTGGTCATAAAAATTTTCCAATGAAGGCTTTACTGATACTGGACAATGCTCCAAGTCATCTTCCTGCAGAGGAACTTGTAAAAAATACGTGACTCCTCTTATCCAGCCAATGGACCAAAACGCCATTCGCTTACTTACAAAAATAGTGGCATCTGAAACATCATAAATTTTTTAAAAAGTCTTTCTCTTTATGATGCATCCTGTATGATTGGTCTCGCCTGGAACAATGTTAAGGAGGACGCATTATCTAAATGTTGGGAAAAAATTCTATTTTTGGAAAATTTAGAGTTTGATGATGAGGACGAGATCGCGCTTTCTAGACTTTTTCAAGGGGATGAAGTACAGTGTATAAGACGTGGAGTCAGACTATTAAGTACAATTTTTCCAAATGTAAGCAAATTTAAATCCTTGCCTTAATGTTTTCACATTTTGTTTATCTATTCTTTAATTTTAGATTCCATTTAGTACAGATTTAAACATTTGGAACAATGGAGACTTTAATGATATTACTTTGTATGGAGATGACGAAAATGAGGATAATATTGAAATTGTCGACAAATTTTCTAATAATGAAACGAAAATCAAGCATTCTGAAGTAATAAAATAAATGTATACAATGGGCTTCCCAAAACAATATTAATATTTCAAAACAATTAGTACTTCGAGAAATACAGGAAGAAGCTCTTCAAATGAGTCTTCAAGTTACTTGTAAACAAACGTCTAAATGATTTTTTTCCACCAACTTAAATAATTTTTAACACTTTTACTCACTTATTGATTATCAAACGTTATTTTCAAGGACATATCTATATATTTGTAATAAAATGAATTAAATGTACTTTTCTTTTTTTCATAATAAAATTTTGATAAAAAAAAACTTTGCCTTATAACGAATTTTTCACTATAACGAAAGGGCCTGACAATATATCGTTCGTTATACCGAGCTTTGACTGTATGTTCATATCACAAATTTAAGGGAATTTCCTTTTTGCGCGACAAGCAAATGTAAATGGCACAAATTTAGGGGAATTCCCTTTTGTGCATACAAGCACAAAGGTCAGAGCAATTGAAATGTGTTAATATTTTGTGTTTGGTAAAGAAATTTTTTATTGGCAAATTTGTTTTTCTATCGTTACATTAAATTTAACGCATTAAGATGAAAGGTAAGCCAAAAAATATTTTATATTTATTAAGTTATTTATATTTTTAATTTTGTTAAATATTTTATGAATCCCTAAAAGAAAATGTCAAGAACAAAATTTTTAAAAATCCTTGTTTTTCACTAATTTTAATAGGTTTTAGAGATTAGGAACCAATCACCTATTTTTGCATACGATCAGTGTCTTTTTTACACGGTTTTTTTTACACGGTTTTTTCTGGAACCAATCTACCGTGTAAAAACAGAATTAGGTGTATACATATATCTTAAATTTTTTTATTTGAATTTTAATTATTTAACGGCTATTCCAACATACCAAATGCGGTTTCAATACTGTTGATTACAACCCTGGATAAATACCGTAAGCAGCTGTTAATTCAAGGCATTGCCATATACAACGCACAATTCAAAGCAAAGCAAAACTCAAAACAAAAAACAAAACAGCTCCGGTAAAATCGTTTATTACTTGTATTTTTGCTATTTTTGTGCAGTTATTTTTTATTTTTCGCAATAAACTGAAAATCTAAAAATACAACTACAACACAAACAACAATTAGGAAGAAATAAAGGAAATGTCTGATTCCGATTGTGATTGGTTTGATAAGGACGATGATGATTTAATAAAAGATGTGCAAAAGACTTTAAAGACCAAACAATTGGAGACTACGGAATACATTACGACAACAACAAATTATTTGGGTGAGACGTAGACATTTTTGCATTCCATTGCAAGCCTGACTGACCTATAAAATCATTTGAAATCTTTTACAGATGACTACATCAAAGAATTGAACATCAAAGCTGCATCCGAATCCACCAAAAATGCTACGAAATGTAAAATTAAAATTAACGACTTAAGGAAAATGGCCCAGATGTCGGCTCTGGACGTTTTCCTTTATACGTTAACGGTAAATTATGATTTCTATAGCAATCAAATATTGCTTAACGATAGCCAAGAGAAAATATTTCTTTATACCAATGCATTGGCCACCATATGCCGGCTGGAATTGCCGGGTTTCCATAAAGAACTATTGAAGAGTTTCCTTTTGAATACAAACTTACAGGAACATTTCCGCTTAGCGCTGGCGAAATTAATGTCCAAAAAGTTTAAGGACATGTGGCAGCAGGAAAAAGAAATGTTGGAATTTTTAAGTAACCTGGAACTATTGTTAGTGCAGTCCTATAAGCTTCATACCAAAGAGGAAAAGAGTGACGTATTGCTTAAGGATATTTTAAAGATTCTAGAGCAATCAAATAATCCAGCAGCCAGCAGTAAACAAGAAGTCATAGATTTAAAGGAAAACATTTTGCAGTCATTGAAAATCCCACAGCAAACCGATGATGTTATAGACATATTTCCCACCTTAGAAGATTTATTAAGCGAGCCTTGTGCTAATGGTTTTGATCTACCGCAAAGCTCTGCAGCGGAACAAAGTGTTCAAGACTATTTACAAAAACATTTAAATTTTCTTAAACAAGATTTTCTATTGCCTCTAAAAGAATGCGTTGATACGTTGAAAACTAAACGGAATTCAACAGAGTTACCAGATAATTTTTATGTTTTCGATAATGTTCTAATTGTACTCAATGAACAATTTCTGGATGCCTATCGTCATGAGTTGGTTTTCGTTGATATTTTGGGTTCACGTAGAAATTTAGACATGGAGGATGTACAAATGCCCTATCAATTGCAGGAGAAATTAAGGAAAATCAAAACTGGTGCCCTGTTATGTTTTAGTACTGGCCCCTCGTTTGAAAATTTAATTCTCGCCACCGTAACGTACACGAGTCATGAGTGCATGAAGGAGGGATACGTAAGTAAATTTTTTTTTTGTATAAAGGAAAGTAAACAAGTTGAATTGTATCTTTGTTTCATATTTACAAAAAAATATTGTACATACATATGTATGTGTTCTTGAGATTTTGAGACGTAATTAATAACGGTTCTATAAGAAAAAAGTACTATTTTATTGCTTATGCCATGAGATATTATCTGCATTGTTTGTTTCAATAGATTTCTATGGCTGTTGTTAGTAATGTGGAATGGCGAAAGTGGCTAATTACGCTCCGTTGTAGATTTAATTTGATTCACTTGATTTCGAATTGACGTTTTCAAGAGAGTGATGGTTGCCTTCTTCGCGTATTACTTTGTGTGTCCCAATCGATGTCTTATTTGCTATAGTCGTAGGTTTTTTGTACAAAGTATGACCGATCCAACGCTATACACCTTTTTAAATTTCAGCACGGATTGCCTGACTAAATTTACTATCTCCCGTAAACGAAAAATCTTCATAAGACAGGTTCACGCAAACTTGGTTGGACTTGCATGTGTATTTTGATTTCGTTTGCATTGATATATACGATCTTTTTTTTTACTGTGCTCAAGCTATCGAATACTATACGAGCGTTGTTCAAACGACTGCAAGTATCTGTATTGGATAAACCATTTTTATCTAATACGCTTCTCATAGCGAACAGAATCAAAGTCATCAATTGTTGAACCTGATGTAAACAACACTTGTGTGTTACTTGTATTGACCCGCATTATTTTTGTTTTACTTGAATATTCTGTCATGCCTTTACCCCTATCACCTTAGCTTGCATCTCCGAGAAGGTATGTGAAAGTTAGCAAATTGTATCTCCGCCTTAGAGTCACTAAGTAATACCAGCTCTATCAGTAATCGCCATTCTGCTTTGTTTAATTGTTTTGCCGCGGAATTTTTGTACATGACAATTACAAAATCCACGAACAGAAATCCTGGATCTTCCGCCTCTTCTATCCTTAAGATCTATTTCTGGGAATATCTGTGCCTTTTACTATATGAACTTCGACATAAAGCTCAAAGAAAACGCTGAAAAAAGACTTCAATTCGAATAGGGTGATAAAACTTATAGACTTTCCTTGGCTTGAATACAGTTACCAGATAGTCATCTGATTTCATCATATTCCATATTTCAGCAGCGTACAGCATATCAATAAGGGAAAAATAATTGTGCATCTAATAGCAATACCATGATAAATAACTCAAATCTCTTGAAGGTTCAATTTTTATTTTCATTCATAATTTTTTTTTTAATTATGCAAAAAGTTTCCAGGTATTCTTAACAACATCAACATTTTGTCTTCAACTTGTCTTACAGATTGGTATTGAAATCGTTCGCCAATACAATATTGGCAGTATTTACAATCGTAAATTCTTAATGTTTGAAACGCCGGCCTTTTTTGAACCGTACCACAATGTTTTTAATTATTTAAAGGATTGTACCATAACAAATTTTCCCATGAAGAATTATATTGTTAATGGAGAGAAACCCGATAATAAAATACCACCATATTTAACAAAAGACACTGTATACCAATGCTATGGACAAACATTTAAACCGCTTAAGGAAGATCCACCACAAGATCTTTTGAAATTGAATGATTCACAATATCAAGCATTTACTAAGGCTTTGAAACAAGAGTTCACTTTAATACAAGGTCCACCGGGTACTGGTAAAACTTATCTCTCCATACAAATGGTGAAGACCTTAATGGAAAATGCAGAAACCCCTTTGATATTGATAACCTATACCAATGAATCTTTGGATAAGTTCTTAATCAAACTATCCGAGTTTACCGATAATATTGTACGTTTTGGCAGCCAGTCACGTGATCCGACCATAGGAAAATACAACATAAAGGATGTTGTGGAACATTCACAAATCAATCCCAAGCTAAAGAAGTTGTATTATACCGTTAATATCGAGTTTAAAAATAAATTTCAAAATTTACAATTAAAACACAAGGATTTTGATGGTTCAGATGATTCATACCAGGAGATATTAAAGGCCCAGAGGGAATTAGCCGAAGTAACTGAAAAGCTGCAGACAATACGCATAATGTTTCAATATTATGTGGTGAAAGAGAAATCAATTTTGGCTTTAACCACCACCTGTGCAGCAAAAACCAATTTTCTGTTTCGTTTGCTGAAAAGCAAAATTGTAATCTTTGAAGAAGCTGCGGAAATTTTAGAATCCCATGTTGTAGCCTGTCTTACACCCTATACCCAGCATGTCATAATGATTGGTGATCATCAGCAACTACAGCCCTACAGTTCCAGTTATCAGTTGCAACAATATTCCCACATGAATATTTCTTTGTTTGAAAGAATATTCACCAAACAGTCAGAACCCATACAGTTGAGGACACAGTATCGCATGCATCCAAAGATAGCTGAGCTGTTGTGTAAAACCATTTACAGGCATCTTAATAGTGATAGGTCAGTTTATCAGTATCCTGCAATACGGAAAATGTCAACAAATCTATTTTTTATGAGTCACAATATGAAGGAAGCAAAAACCCAATATGATTCATCCTTGTACAACTCCTACGAAGTTGATGAAATCATTAATTTGTCTTTACATTTGGTAGAGAAGGCCTGCTATGCTACCGAAGATATACACATATTGAGTCCTTATGCCAAACAAGTGGATTTCATAAGGAAACAAGTAAGTTTTATATGTTTTCAACAGTTGTCTTCAATTATTTTTTTGTTTTTTTTTTCTTTTTTTCAATTCAGCTACAAAAATATCCCAATTTGAATAGCCTCAAGGCCTCAACTGTAGATAGTTTCCAGGGTTTGGAGTGCAATATTATATTATTATCGTTGGTGCGTAATAATACCATACCGCAAATTGGTTTCCTTAAACAGTCCAATCGTATATGTGTGGCTTTATCCAGAGCCAAGCATGGCATGTATATTATCGGCAACTTGGATTTACTCAGTGAATGCAGCCTCACTTGGTCTCAAATACATGAAAAACTATTAAAACAAAATGCTGTAGGCAACAAATTCCCCATGGAAGTTTAATTGTGTCATTCTAAATCAAAAACCCAAAGAAAATGTTTCAATCTCTTTTTGATATTAAAAAGCTAAACTAAGCTCATAGTCTTTAAATGGTTATACATTTCCTTTTTTTAGTTACTAATGTTTTAATTTATTTGCCTTCCCTTAAAAGATCAAAAGAACAAAAAAAATATTCTATTTATTTGATTTTTAATATAGTTTTTGTTTTTTTATTTTTATTTGTAAACGTATTTTCTTTATTTATTTCTTTTTTGTTTCGTTTGTAAACTACAATACTTTTCGACCAAGAAAAACCAAACGTGTAAAATTAAAGAAAGAAAGGAAGAAAGTTTTATATTTTTTTTTATTATTTTTTTGTATTATTTTAAGTTTCGTCTCTTTATTAAAGAATAAAAATTTGGTTGACAAAAATTTAACGGGATTTTCTTCTTCATCTCTTATTAAGAATTTAATTATAATTTCATTTAAAAGGAGTCAATATTTTCAAAGCCTTTTCAAAGCACTACTTAATGTATTAATTTTTTTTTAATTAAAACGAAAAATGTATTGAAAACAAAACAATTTTGCTGTACGAACAGTATAAAATTGTCCTAAAATTCTACAACCTTCATTAGATTTGTTTTATTTGTCATAAAATTTTCAAAACATGTTTTAAAATTTTAAATTTAAGACCCTTGGTGTATTAGTACTTGGTTTTGATTTGAATTTTTATTTCGTCAATTAAATATTATTAAATTTTTAGTCCGTAAGTTTTATGGATAATTTTAGATTTTCATAATCATTAGGATACAATTCAATAAAGGAAATAGCCTGTTGTGGCATACAATATTAAAACTTTAATGTTTCTTTTTGAACGTATACGCTGCAAGAGCAGTTTCGAATACTATCAAGCTAGTGACACTCTTCAAGGGAGATGCTCAGAGTCCTTACTAAACATTGTATTATAAGCATTCAAACGAGACGGATTGAGTTTTGTCATACAGACAATAACTTGTGCAGAAGTTGCAGTCACGAGGTATATAACTAACCTTATCGTTATCTTGCAGTTGAATTCAGTGGTTTGTGGGCAAACGTTGCATTGGGAAACTCAGATGCTTTATCATAAGCTCAAGATGGTTTCAGACAGACATTTATTATGGTATCACAATTGGCCACATTATCTACAAGATCTCTTTTGGGTTAAGCAGCCACTTCTAACTGCCTATGTATCTACCTACTCTGGCAGAAAAGAAAATATTAAAAAATGATTGAAAACACCCTTGAGCTTATTTGTTATTTGAATTTTCATTCACTGTAGTTTTTATTTTTTATCTTAACACTTCCTTAGTGAATTCAAAGAAGACGAATCGAAAGTAAATTTAAATTTTAAAAAATTATTTTTAAAATTTCATTTTCATTTACAAGTGCTTAGCCGGTCAACTTGGACGGAACATTATCATTTTGTTCGTTATCTCTTGTTTTTGAAAAGGTTTTGCAAATATTGTCTAATAGGATTATATGTCTCGTATGGTATGTGTCTAGATAACGTATTAGTTTTAAAAGCCAATTTAATAATATTTTAATAATTTTTTTTATTTTTGTTTTATACACATACATACATACATTGTTTATTTATTGCATACAGAAGGGGAAAATAAAAAATTAAACGATCGACTTGAAGCTGATTTTCGTTTTTCCTTTCTTTTACAAAACAAACAATCGAGGAATTTAATTTTGAACAATGTTTTTTAAAGTTTTTAATTTGAAATGATTTTATTTCATATCAGATTCAATTTATCTTCTTCATGAATTTGTTATGCTGGCAGTTCCCTTGCAAATTTTATACTGTAGTATGCTAGTATTTTCATTTAGTTGTACTCTGAGCATATATATTTCGCCACGAAAGAAATAAACATATCAATATCTCTAAAACATTTGGTTGTTTAGAGGTTTTGGTTAGATGTATGGAATCTTGGAAAGTAAACGATTCCAAACTATTACATCTTCTGCATATGTACACGTTTGTGTTTGTCGTAAATGTTTTTTAACGCTCTCTTTCTATCCTCCTTTTACTTACATCATACATACATAATTGGTCATTACAACCCTTCAGTCAGGATTACGACCTAGTTTCTCACATCATGGTCTTAAAATAATAGAATTGATAGACACTATTGTGTGTGGATTATTTGGTCAATTTAACCCAACCAAAGAGCAGCCGATTTTTTACAGACAGACAGACAGCCTAAAGGGTCTTGGTCGGAGCCTACAAGACATCCATTCTGAAGCTAAGATTCAATAAAACATTTTGTTGTAAACTTTACCTGAATGCATAGACATGCAGATACCCTAGGTATTATAGTATTTGAAGAAATTGAAAAAGCTGGGATAAAGATTATCTTGCACGGATATCCGTGAAAATCTTGTTGATTGTGAGTCATGATGAACAGTGCAGCTTATATGTTATAACAGTATCCCCATATGATTTTAAGAAATCATCTGCATTGACCAAACTATTTACAGAGGCCACATGTGCATGTCGATGAGTATTTCCCAGTAGGCTACAAGTCACCGTAGTCTAGTAGGTAGTGTGTTGGCTTATTAGACGTAACGCCAGGGTTCGAGCCCCATGACAGACATCAAAACAAAATACAAAAAGTATTTCTTCGGCGACTTCCTCTCAGCAGATTTCTGGCAAAAACTCTGAGAGTAAATAAAATTGTCATGAAAAGTTTCTCAAAAATCTGTTGTTCGGAGTCGACTTTAAACTGTAGGTCCCACCACTCGTGTATAAAATTAACACACACAACATAAATGGTGTGAGAAACTAGGTCGTAAGCCTGACTGATGGGTTGTAATGACCAATTATGTATGTATGTATGTAGACGTACAGGTAAGCATATTTGATTTTCTGTAGAAGTAGAGGGAATAAAACATTCTACCACTTTCTATCATTATTCTCCACTAAATAATAGCAGGGAACAGGAACTCCGTATAAAAACTTTATCGACGACTTGGCATATTTGGCAATGATGAATGTTACTAGACATAAAAGGTTCATTAGAATTTCGAACTGATTTGGGATTAATAGGCCGATTATGATTGGTAACCGTAGTTACGTTGCATTGCATTTGAATTTGGAATGTTATATACACTGAGCGCCATAAGTAAATCAACACTTTTGTTCTTAAGTATAAATAAAGTTCCTTTATCATGAATTGTTGTTTTTGTTTTAACATTTTATAATTAATAAATAAACGTTTTTATTTTTGGAAATTTATTATACTATTATATACTACTATACTATTCTCATTTACTTTTCTCGCTATCCTAAGAAAATGAATTATTTCAATGGTCTTTACTCACTTTTGGCGCTCAGTGTATGTATAATCGATCAATTCATTACCAAAGTAATGAACAAGTAGGCCTGACTACTATAATTGAAAAAAAATTACTTATTATTTGAAATGGAATTGAAATGTACGTGTTTGTTTCATAAAGAAAATCAGCATTAGCCTATTATATATGTATATTTGTTGGTTTTGTTTTGTTTTTAAATTTATATTAAGATTAACATTGCCAATAGAATTGTTATATTTTTTTAATTTTATATTTTTTAATTCGTTATTCTTTGTATTTTTAATTAAGTTTTCGGTATTAATTATGCCCATTTTAGTTGTTATTTCCATTTTTTTAATCGAATTCAATTTATTTTTCTTTATTAAACTTTGTTAATATTTAACGTTGTTTTATTTCTTTTAATTCTTTATTTTATTTTGTTTAATTGTTTAATTTTTTATTTCTTTAATACTATATAAAAATACGCTAAAATTTTTCATATGATTTTGAGTTTCTGTTGTTTAGTTGATTTTAATTTTTTCTTTTTGTATTACTTTTTTTATTTTTTCAATATGCTAGTAACCAAAGAGAGAGGAAAATAGGTAAAACCAACTTAAAGAAAAATGAATAAATAAAAATAAAACAACAGAAAAAGGTTTTTTTTTCAAATTTTTTTAATGCTGATTTAAAATTTTTGTTTTTATTTTTATTTTAAATTTAATTTTTTAAGTTTAAGAGACGTTTCTTTGTTAATGTGTTTGATGCTTTATAGAACTTATGGTATATTTTCTATAAATTTGTTTATTTATTTAAATTTCTTTTTTTTTTACTTTTTTCTTTGTTTTTGTTTTTTGTTTTGAAGTGCATATTTTACAATGTATAAATTATTAATTTTTATTTATTTATAAACTAAAAAAGAAATATTTAAAGAAACATTATAAGACAAGGGAAAGTAGAAAAACAATTGCTGTTTGGTATATAAAAAAAACGTGTTTGTTGTGTATTAAAAAAGAAAAGCAGGTATTTAAAACAAATTAATATAATTTACACTTTGCTTATATTTAAAAAAAAAATATATGTATTTATATAAATTAAGTTTAAAAAACCAGAGAAAAATTAAATATTTTGAATTACTATTTATTTTAAAACTTAATATTACAATTAAATAATCAAGGTTTTTTATTAAAGAATTACTAAATTTATATATAAATCTGTTTTTTTTTTTTAAATTAAGCCAAGCAAATTGTTTTTTTCTTTTTTTCTTTATAAGGAGTATTTATAAAAAATGAGGATTTAAGAAAAAAAAGAATTTTTATATAAAAAAATAAAAAAAAAATAAATATTAAAATAAAAGAAAACATGTGCGTGTCAGGTTAATTATTTTTTCTAAATGTTTTGTTTTTTTTAAATTTTTTTTCTAATATGTTAAGGTAGAAAGCAGTTAACTTGTTTACACAATTTGTTGTTTTTTAAAAATAATTATTTAATTGAACGTTATTGAAAAAGGAAAACGTGTGTCGAAAATAAAATGTTTTTATTGCTTTCACTATTTTGTTGTTTTTGTTTGGCAAATAAAAAAATAAAACAGAACAGAAAAACCCAAATTTGATTATTTTGATATACAATATTATATTGTATTTAATTATATAAAATCTTAGGATAAGAGTTTGGTGAAAAGGAGCTTTTGTTTGTCAGAGTATTGCCTTGCAAAAAAAAAAGATGAGTTGAATGGTTTTCTTCTAAGATTTCCTTTTGCCTTGAAAGCTGTTGCAATATGTTGTACAGATTTCTAATACGAAAAGAATTGTAGATGGTTTAACTATTTTAAATAGAAAATAAAATTCTAATATTTTCCGTTCGAATTCGAAAAAATTACAAGATTTTTTAAGGATTAAAATTTTTTAGATTGAAAATTTGTTAATTTAATATGTAAGAATTGTAAATTTAAAATTAAATCTTAATAATTTACTTTCGGAAATTACGGAAAAAATTTTACTGAAATTTGTATACATTTTTAGGCACAAATTTTTATTTGTTTCAGAATATGTAGAAGGAAGGTATTAATCGAAAGTAATGTATGTTTTATTTACTATTCGTTTCATTAGGACAAACAATTTCAGATGTTTAAGATTTCCAATAAAATATGCTTCATACCACCAGTATTTATATGACAAAAGGTTACGTACATTGGAAATTCTTGCTTTGTTTTTAAACAAATCTTTAATTGCCTGAAATTGTTCGCAATACAGGAACTGCAAGTTAAATAGTTTTTTTTCAAAATGGAAGTAAAAAAGAAAGAATAACGGCAAAATTATTAAATATTTCTAAATATTTTTTTTATCTTGGTTTAAAGAAAAAAAATCTCAAAAAATAACTCTCTTTACTCTTTAAAAATAATTTCAGTTGTATAAAATATTTGTGTTACGATTTCTTTAAATTTTTGTAAAATGTATGCTGCAAAATTTGGTTAAAATATACTGAAGTTTTAGGAAAATTTGGGTATTTAAATCAATTTCTTGAGTGAGTTTCAGATACAAAATCAAAATGTGTTGTTTTACAATATTATGTGGTTTTCTATTGCATTTAATGGTTTTGAATATTACAAATTTTAATATAATTTTGTTTTGAATCTAAGTAGATAGAGATTGCAAAAAGAAAATGTGTTTTCCTTTCTCTTCTATAAACTCAAAAATTAAACTCATCGACGTTGCCGGAAAAAAGTGATTTTTTGAGAATGTTGTACTGTTATTGGATTAAGTTTTAACAACATTTCTTATTTTTTCTTTAAATTGTATACGAATTTAGACTGAGATTATACCGTATTTTGATTTAAAAGACAAATTATTCAGTGTTGAGTCTTTATTATAGAAATTTATTCCGGAAGAACGTATTTTGAATCGGATTACATATTGTATATAGAAAAGAGTCGGAACAATCTATTGAGAAACTATTTTATAGAAGAGAAAACCTATTAACTTTGGTACCAAACCTATAATTTACTGAAATAAATGTAAATTTGTAACATACTGAAGAATTTTTTTTTTTTTTTTGGCATTTTTTGAATCAAATTACTGTGTTTCCTTCGTATGGTTTTAAAAATCAAAAAGTTTCCATTGTTGTAAATTTGCAACATGCTGAAAAACTTTGTTTTAACAATTTCTGTATCACATTGAGTTGTTCAGAAAAAAAAAAAAAAAAAAAACGTCAACAATTAGGGATCAGGTTTTCATTTAATTGCCTATTATTTTGAATAGATTCAAAAATAGCTTCGTTATCAATTTATTATATTTCCACAATTGCAAATTTCGAATAATAGCATAAATTTAAACAATTAACTTCTCTGATCTACCCACTTGCAAGGACACAGCACCTAAAATGTTTCCTGTTTTACATTAGCAGTTTTTAACAAAATTTGTCTCGTTGTATACAAAAAAAAGTAAAGAAACAAATCCAATACAACAGCTCTAAAACTAAGAAATCTTTAAACAAGCCAAGTTAACTTTTAAATATTTCGTTAAAGTAAAAAAATTAAAACCTTTAACTCATCCTTAAACTGTTCGTAGTAAAACTATCAAACTTTAGACATAAATCAAGTAATTTTCTTTTTTAAACTATAAAAAACAAGACAGACAGCAATGCAAGGAAAAGCAAAAAAAAAAGTACAGACGAGTTTTTATAGAAAAGTCTATAAAAGGTGGGGGAAGTAAGGGAGGAGCAGGAAAAGAAAAAAGGTTAAATATTAAAAATAATAAAAAAAAAATAATTTCTACTTATTAAAATGTTCATTTTGTTTGTTGTGGTATTTTGTTGTTTTTGTTTTTTAATTTGTTTTAAAACTTAAGAAATAAATTATATTCATTCATGATCATGACATCAGTTTTTTGAAGATTGTTCTTGTGGTCCTTGTGTTGGTGGTTGTTTTAGTTGTTGTTATTTTAACGGTTGTCGATATTTTGACAGCAATGACAATGGCTATGACGGCGGCAACGAAGACGGCAACAAACACTACCGATGCGGTGGTGGTGATGCTGGTGGCGATGGCGGCGACAATTATGATGACAATTATGAAAGAAATTATGACGGCTGCAATGACGTCGACGACGACAATAATGACAACGTTTATGATTTTATTTTGTATATTGACAACGGCAGCATGAATTTTATAAAAACCTCTTTTACCTTCTCTTAGTTGTAGTAGTTGTTGTTGTAGAAATGATAGTTGTTTTTGTTGTTGTTGCTGTAATAGTATAAGAGTCATTAAGAGGCTACTTTGGATTTTTGTTGTTCTTATTTTTGATGTTGTTGTTGTTAGTGTTATTGACGTTGCCTTAGTAGTGGCGTTTTATTGCTACCGTCTAGTGATGAGGCCATTTGGTGGTGCCTGTTGACTGGCCGTATGCATTAATTCCAATTCCACCAGCAATGGAAAATGATCGGAGGGTATATGCGGGTGTGGACAACCCACGACTTTATTTTCTCTCAGCCATTCGTTGGAGATGGGACCCAACAGGCCCAACGGTACCATGCCCGTTTTCGTATAGAATATATAATCAATGATGCCCTTAAAATCGAAAGTGTAATTAGTATGCGGCATTATGTCCTCACTGTAGGCAGAGGCCAACTTAAAGGAATGCGTAAACTCGTTAGTGTCATTCGAGAGTAAACGTTGTAGGCATGCCTTATAGCCCATATCCTTGAAATCACAATGATCCATATGAACGCGTCCCTTACTGAGAAACTCAATAACACCAGAATCAGGCAAAGAATTAAAATCACCACACAACAATAGCTGGACACTATTTGAGTCATTCTTATGGCCAGGCCGGAAACTGTGACTAGCCTCGTCTATAATTGATTTTAATTCATTGCTTAACATCATGGTCTGTATCAGTTTGACATCACAAAATTCCGGATCCCAGTGTATGTGGGCGGTGCACACGAGCAAGGCTTGTGTTATTTGCGTTACTTCCGTTACGGGATCCCAGGCAGTTTCTTTCACCTTAAGTAAGGCGGCTAAACCGATATTGTCTTTGGGCATTACACGATTTAACATGTTGTCCGAGCCCTCAGCATTGGCCATGGCCAATTGATTGAATTCAACCAAGTGCTCCTTAATAAGGGAAAACCTATAAAATGATAAAAAAAAAAAGAAACAACAGTTAAAGAAACTTCATTAAACAAATAAAATGTAAAGCATACTTTGCGGCTCTAAAGAATATAGCACAGCCATCAACATATTTACGTTCCACTTCGGACATGGTTTTGGCTCTTGATTTCGGTGAGAATATACCCTCGTAACCATCATTCTTGAGTTCCGGCAAAAAGAAATTATAAAATTGTTCCGTTTCAATTTCCTGTAGACTTATTATGTCAGCCGAATAATGACGTATCTCATCGAGTATGGCTTTTTTCCTATACTCCCAGCTAAGGGCCCACGATGGACAATAGCCATACATTTGACGGGTGGCATATTTATCGCATAGAACATTATAACACATAACGGTAAAAATGCCTAAAGTAGAGTAAACAAAATATCATCAATATGATTTCAAACTATTGAGGAAAAGTTAAAACACTTACAGGCTGGTCTAGATTTATTAGGCTTTGCCAATGGTATCCATGGCCGCTGAGGTGGTGGTGTTACTGAAACTAAAAAGAAAGTTTTTATTAGTGGATGTGTGGCAGAAAAGAAATGTAAATGATTGAAAATAAATTCGGAAGTTTGGAAGTTTAAAAGCTGGAAATAAAGTTATACTGTTCGAAAAAAATTTTCTTTTCGCTTCAGATTCGGCCAATAAACAAAATTTTGACTTATTTTAGTGTATAAAAAAACGATTCATAAAAAAACAAGGAGTCATAATACTGATAGAAACTATTCAACGACTTCGAATAATAGACTTGAAAGTCTTCCTCACGGAAATTAATTACTCTTACGGCTTTTGCCAGAAGACTACGGAGAAAGGGTCATTGAAAGAAATATCTTTCCTTCATATTCTTTTCTTCAAGCCAGAGTACGAGATGTTCGTATCGGGAACTTGTCTAGTAAACCAATGCACTACCCTCTACAGTATGCAGATCATTGTTATGACTTAAACATCGGCAACTACCGCCCCTGTCAACAGAATCAGATTTAATTTCAGATCTAGAACAAGATTCAAACCATACCAACTGCTGTGTTGCCTGAGTTTATCGAAGCTAAAACAGTGTTTAAACACAGGCACTAAGTCAGTGGTTAGCCCATTTTGACAAGATTAGGCAGAGGTCTGCACAGAAGTAATGTTGGTTTAAAAGTGTCCAATGGATTGCGAAAAAGTCATTGTTTGGTGTTGGCGAGCACTATAGGTCGGTGTTTACTAACTTCTTATGTTTTAAATTGAATGATCTTGACACCAACAGCAGGAAGGCGCTACGTTCTACACATCCTACGACGCTTTGGTTATTCTGCATGAGCGATTTGAGGGCATGGTCATCTGACGTAGAAGTGATGGATACTGGGCACAAAGATTGTGTGGTTTTCTTAAGTTGTAACCAAAGCCAATATAACCCATGTCATCAGTCAAATTCTGCCTAAGTTATGTAGCACAGTCATAGAAAAGTGGACAGTTATGGATGCGAGAAGCCGTGGCGGACATTTAAAGGATGTTTTATTACACGCATCAATTGGTCTTTTAAACAAGTTAAAAATGTCGATGATATCTCACACACATATGTATGTACATGCATAACATAATTCGTCATTACAGCCCTTCAGTCAGGATAACGACCTAGCTTCTTGCACCACTTGTATATGAGTGGCGGGTTTAAATTCGAAACCGAACGACATACATATTTTTGAGAAACTTTTCATGGCAATTTTATTTACTCTTGCAGTTTTTACCAGAAATTTGGTGAGAGGATGTGGCCGAACAACTATTTTTTCATATTTTCGTTTTGATGTCTGAAATGGGGTTTGAACTGTGGCCTTACTTCTAATAAGCTAACACACTACCTGATAGATTACGGCGACGTCGATACCTCACACAAACTTTCTTTTATTTAAATTTAAAGATAAGAAGTGCTTAATGAAAGACCCTGTATTACACATCACTGCACATAATTAATACAATGTACAGTGTACAGTGATGGCATAGTGGCGAATGAATAAAAAACAAAATCCTCTTTTAGTTGTACATACTACCACGCTTGTAGCCATCATGTTTTACAACTTGCAACATAAAATTAATCAAATCAAAATAAATTTAAACATAAAATTGTAACTAAAAAAATAAAGACGAATGCAATTGCAATTTGTATTGTAAAATGTTTGTTAAAGGTGTATTTCAAGGTGTATTTTTTTTAAGTACTTTCATACAAACGGTGAAAGTAACCCACAAATTACTTCCGTGTCGCTAAAATGTTGAAACAACAATAAAAACAAATAAAAATAAAAACTAAAAAAGCAAATAGTTTAACAACAACTATAAACACTTGAGAGATTTCGAAAATAAAAAAACACCATAAATCAGTAAACTTATCACAGTAAATGAGGATAGGATTGTCATTTAAAAACAAAGTTTAACTTAAAAATTTAAACAAAACTTGAACACACAATTTCAAAACTGAAATTTAAAATAAATAAAATGTCAACCGCATGTGTTGATTGGTGTTTTTAGCATGATTTTTTTCGTTTTCCGCGCGATCTCTCTCTCTCTCTGTGAGATGTGCTTACTATTATTATCACCACATGTAGCAGAGTTGGAAAAGTTGAATCGTTGGTTATTTGTTGATTTTATGTGGTATAAATAGAAGTTGGTGATTACTTTCCGAGACAAAGTATTTAAAAGTGAAGAAATTAGTATTCGATGTTAATATTCACCACTTAAATTATGATATTGAAGGCATACATGCGAAAAAGATCTAATTTTCCACATAAACATTTTCTTAGACTTTAAAACCTAAGAGATATAAATATTTATGTTAGGCATTGATTGATTATGTCATATTAGGTACGGGATGGGTTACATGGAGGCCAGGTAAAGTTTCTAATTGTGGTCAACATGGCGATCTTCAGAACGATCATTGTCTTGCTATATTCAAGCCTCCACGTGGCTCCTCTTGAATGGCGTTCTACCACCTGTTTGATGATAACTAATGCGTGCAGCGCCGTCCAATGCTATGGACTTTAAATTTAGGGTTCGGCGTAGGGCTTGGAACCCCCACCACGTAAAAACGATATTCAAGGAAAACCAGAACACAAGCCTCATATCATACATACATACATAATTGGTCATTACAACACTTCCGTCAGGATTACGATCTAGCTTCTCACACCACTTATGTTGTGTGTGTTAATTTTATACACGAGTGCAGTTAAAAGGCGACAAATTTTTGAGAAACTTTTCATGGCAATTTTAGTTACTCTCAGAGTTTTCGCTAGAAATCTGCTGAGAGAAAGTCGCCGAAGAAATATTTTTTTATATTTCGTTTGATTGAAGATGCCTGACCTGGGGTTTGAACCGAGGCCTCACTCTAATAAGCCAACACACTAACTACTAGACTATGCCTTATATCAGGTACATTTAAACGAAAAACATATGTACGTTTACCATGCCTGACATACTGTATTCGAGGGAGAGAAAGAGAGAGCACAAGAGATCACAATCAAACTCACAAAGAGTTAAAAAGCGAAACAAGTGCTTTAAGTTATTATTATTAAGGTGCTAATAGAGCACATGCAAATAGTATATCAAGTGTATACACATGTGGGTGTGTATGTGTGTATTAATGTCGTTATAAAATTAACATTTACTTAGGCATGTTTATTAAACAGAAAATAAAAATACAAATAATAACAATAATAAAAACAAATCAAACCAATAAATACAATAACAAAAAAAAAAAAAAAGAATTAAACCAGTTGCCGCAACTTTTTACAAGCGCACTATAATTGTATGTAGTATTTCATATCGATCATTACAATAACAACAACTTGTACACTTGTGAGTACCAAACACAATGAATTCAACAACAATAACCTGGAACCTGTTTATTGTGTGTTTTTGTTTTGTATGGTATGGCATGAGTAAACCTCATACATAAACATGTAGTAAATGAAAACGACAGTGTTAATCAATTATATGTGTTTATGTTTATATGTATTTGTTGTAGTATTATTGCTATTGTATACTAATAATGTTTATGCAAAAACAAATTTAAATATCAAAATGTTACTCTAAGAAAGTGTATTTAATATTCTATTTACATACATATGTATGTTAGTATGTGTATAAGAGAGGTGAGGAGAGGAGGCTTGCTTTTGCTTTTGAAGACATGAATTTGCAATTTGCATGGCGCACCATCATCATGTTTAAAATGCTAGTCACTCTTGTTTAATTGTGTTATTATTATTGTTGTTGCTTTAAATTGTTTTTATTTCTCCTTTTTTTTTCTCAAGTGACGCGATTATTTGTTCGCTGTTTTGTAAAAAAAATTTAATGCTTGAGAGCAAAAATAATTACAATAACAAAATACAAGAAAAAAAACGGCAATAATCAGCTGTCTGCATGACAATATACAGTGCGTTATAATAAAATAATAACATTTTGGACTTGGGTTTTATGTATGAAATACGATGTCGTTCATATGACCATTGTTTGATTGCAACTGTCGATCGTTTTCGATCATTTATTCGCACTTTTGGGATGGTATCTTCGCAAAAACTCTAAGAATAAATAAAATTGCCATAAAAAATGTCTTAAAAATCTGTTGTTCGGAATCGACTTTAAACTCTAGGTGCCGCCATTTATGTATGAAATTAACACACACAACATGAGTGGTGTGAGAAGCTAGGTTGTAATCCTGATTGAAGGGTTGTAATGACCAATTATGTACATATGTACTTTTGCAAAAACGAATATTGGTTCTTAAACACTCCCCAAAAAGTCTAACATCGCATCATATTATCGCCAAAAAGTGGAAAAACTTTTTCTCGAAACTTATTATGCAATAGAGCCAAAAAGCCGGTTGTCATAGCGCTCGGAATAGGCGATAACATTTATTCTGGTGTCAATTATACAAAAAAACTTCACTTTTTCCAGAATGGCTTTCAGTAGGTCGATATGACGACTATACTATAATCACATTGTAAATGTGGCCACGAATGAACCACAACTTTTGTTGTAAGTTTTAAATATTTTTCATGTTCTTCGAAATTTAAGCGATTAATGTTCGTTAATGACAAAACCTTCACTAAAAAATGTCACTTTAGTTGCAAGATATTTTATAGTTGAGAGCCTTGCCACATAGGCAATATTGAAACCACTAAATAGGTAATCCGTGTGTGTTAAAGAAAAACTAGAATAAAATTTTCATTTGCCAATACGTTTAGATAAAATGTGGAAATCCTTAATTATATACATGAGCGGCAGGTCCTACAGTTTAAAGTTGAGTCCGAACGACTGATTTTTGAGAAACGTTTTCAATACAATTTCATTTAGTTTTTGCCAGAAATCTGTTGAGAGGAAGTCGCCCAAGAAATATATTTTTTTATTTCGCTTTGACTTCTGATCTGGGGTTTGAACCGTGTCCACACGTTTAATAAGCCAACACACGACCTACTAAACTACGGCGACTTCTAACAATATCACGATACAATCATGAAAAACACGCCATGTTCACTAAATCCATTTGTAACGTATAATTAAAATATGTAAATTGACTTTTAACGTGCACTGTATGCTTCAATAAACAAAATATAACGCATGAACACTTAAGTGCTGTGGTTTTCCGTCATCTTTTGAAGTTGCATAGCATGTGAATCATTTTTATTTAAAAGTCTCTTTCAAAAAAGCTCCCCTTAACCGAATGGATGGAGGGTTATTAAATATTAATATAGAGGCGACTTAAAAAAAGCTAGAAGAGAAACCTTTCGATTTTATTTGCTTTGTATTTTGAATTTTTTTTCAGCTTTTTTTTTTTTCAACGAAAATTATTATTTCGGCATTAAACTTAAGAAAAAAAAAATCGAAAATAAATTCAAAAATAAAATTTAAACAATAAAAGGCGATTATTGGTTACTCAAACAATGGAAAGATGTAAAAAAAACATTATTGTTATTGTTTATTGTATAATTTATTATTGTTTTTAAAAATTTTATTTTTTATTTTTGTTTTTGTGGTCATAAGGCCAATAGAAAATGTATCATCAGATATACACTATAGGATTACGAATGAATATTTATTTCTGTTTTTATTTTGAAAAATTTTTTTTGTTTATGAAATGATTATTTAAAAAGCGTTGTGTATGTATTTTGATTTTTCTGTTTTTTTTATTATTATTTTGTAGTTCGTTCCTTTATTTTCCCCTATTTAAGCAGTAAGAGCAACTGCTGTTGCTGCTGCTGCTGCTGTGTTTACCTAGTGTGCAGCTGCTAATCTGGGTGCTGTTTGGAAAAACTTTCACTTTCATTTCGAAATATTATCTGTCGTTTCTTTCGTTTTTGTTTTTTGCCTTTATAGTTTGCACAGATATACATACATATTTGTAGTTGATTGGTAGATTTTTGTCTCTTCTTTATTATTATTATTATTTGCTATTGTTACTGTTGTCGTTGTAGTTTTTGTTTTATACAAAATAATTTCTTTTAATATGTTTTTAATTTTGTTTTAAAGTTAACAAAACTGAAAGAGAAAAATGAAAAACGAAAAAAAACTTTTTCATACATTCACATTCAGTGCTATTGTTTTATTGTCTTTATTTAGTAATTATTTATGCATGATCTTTGTTTCTTTTCTTTCTTTTTTTTATATAATTTATATTAATTTTGTGCAAAAAGAAATTCACGAAAAGAAAACTACTTAATGAAGTCGTTTTCATGATTTGTAATTTTTGATTTCTTGGTCTTGGGCGCCATCTACTGGTACTCTAATATAAATCTTTGAAATCCAAATTGAAACTTAAATTTCGACTTGGACACACCACCATCATTTATAAAAATTATGAAACCTACGTTTAAGAAATCATGAAAAAAAAACATATTGTAAGAATTGAATGAATCCTCATTCATGTGGGCTTATTTACATAGAAAAAAGAGGAAAGTCACTAGAATTGTGGCACTGTCTCCATTGATTAGATACGTTGCTGTCCCAAAGGCTTTGTCGTAATATCCTATTGAAATTTTGGATATAATTTAAGGCGGTAATTGGCATAAAACAAGTAATTACTGCAATGTGCACCTAGAATAACAATCTTTTGGACCCATTGTAATCAATAGACATCTTCTGCACTAACTAATATTCTTAGAATCGATCTAAGCACAATGGTTAGAGTTTTCACTGATCATTATGTAATAGGGACCAGTTCGATAAGATTGTGTAGTCTTGCACATGTTGGAGTTTGCAGAAGTTGGATTATAACTGACTCCTGAGCTATTGCCCTACTTTTTTTCTATAGGATTAGGTTTTTATCAGGTTTTTAAGCGGTACTATTGCCCTCCTGTTTTACAGGATTATTATCAGATTTTTAAGCGATAACTACTATCGATACATTGACCAAGTCTAGTAGGTAGTGTGTTGTGGGTATTAGACGTAAAGCCAGGGTTCAAACCCCAGGTCAGACATCAAAATGAAATACAAAAAAGATATTTCTTCGGAGACTTCCTCTCAGCAGATATCTGGCAAAAACTCTGAGTAAATGAAATTGCCATGAAAAGTTTCTCAAAAATCTGTCGTTCAGAGTCGACTTTAAACTGTAGGTCCCGCTACTCATGCATAACATTAACACAGATAAGTGTGAGAAGCTAGGCCGTAATCCTAACCGAAGGGTTGTAATGGCCAATTATGTATGTATGTATGTATGTATGTATGTAAACGGTTAGAGTACCAAGAAAAGCAATTAAGAGGTTAAATCCGTAGTCCAATGCATTCGTTGCTTGTTTCATGGATTTTGTGTTCCTCAAATCGGTCGGATGCCTGCTGACGGGAGCGATGTTACAGAAAGAAAAACTAAAAAAATCGAGGACTTATTAATCCACCTTCATATGCTATGTTTTCCGTATCTTTTAATGAATGTGGTGTAAAAGAATGTTATATACGAGTATATACCACTGCGACCCTAAACCAGATGATTCCTAGTTAATCACAATCGTTATCGGAGAGTACCAAACTGGAAAAACTTCTGATGTTATCTTGATTAGAGATTAGAATCAATCTTTTGCCCAGTTTGTAATGCATTATAGACTTCCAATCCCTTCAGGCCCACATCATTACCATAACTGCGTTCGACCTGGCTTTGCAACCGTCTACGTACTTTCTACTTTTTCGTCTATTATTATCGTATGTGATGCACCCTTCATTGCTTTGCAAAATTCCTAATAGAAATGAATCAATTTCGTTTCATATTAACAGTGAGTCAATACAAATTCGGTCCATTAAATGTTTTACTGTTAATTCATGTGGCACCGAAATAATGTGATTTAATTAATGTCTTCTAACACAGTGTAGCTTAATATGCTAGGTTTTAAAAAAGTATTATTATTGCCAGATACATTTAATATATCCATAGATGCTGCATTTTATAGTGTTTAGTATCAAACTTTCTTGAGAATCCAATGACAGACACGATGATCCCCTGAATACCCCAATTAATTTCCAAATTTTAAAAGTAATCGAAAAACAAAAATTTTTTCTTATTCCAATCGAATTAAGATTTGTGCACAATAAAAACTATTCAATTAAATTAATTGATGTGTGCTATTTAACTAACCACGGCTATTTATTTAAGTGGCTATAAAGCTACCAATTTTTTTTCGATTTTTTTTTGCTAAATTAAATTAAAAGCGTATAAAAAATGCCACAAATCTTTCACACTAATTTTATAATAAAAAAAAATGATAAAGAAAATCCGCAACTCCTAAAGCAATTTATTAGAGATGAAAACCAAAAGTTTTATGGCAAAAAATAGAAAAAAAAATAATGAAAGAAAGAAGAGAGAGAGAAAGTACTTCTTTAAATTGGATCAAATAAATTTATTGCCACAAACAAACGAGCAAATAATACAACAATAAGAAAACAAATCCAAAAAAAAAAACACACAAAATATGATAGAGTGGATTAAAAAAAAAAATAAAATTTAAACTAAAAATGCCACCACCAACACCACCAATATCGCCGTTCAAGTAAAAGTCGACATCATTAATGTCTCCTACGTAAACCATAAGAGTTGAAAAAGACAGACAGACAACAAGGCTTTTTTGTTTACCAAAAAAAAAAAAAATTAAATTAAAAAATTTTGTAATAAAAATAAAAATTATTTTTATTGAATTTTCATAAACGTTAAACGTTCAGCAACCTAAAGAAAAATAATAAAAAATTAAAAAAAAGAATTCTTTTTTTTTTTTTTTTCAAAATAAGCATAAAAACTCAACCTTTCAACCTACGCCAAGAGATAAAAAAAAAACTTTTACAAAAAAATTAATTTTTTTTTATAAAAATATCACAATATTATAGTTAAAATGACAGTTGAAACTGAAAGAAAGTCGTTAACGAAAATAAGAAAACAAAAAAAAAATAAAAATGTTTTTATAAAACCTAAAAAACTTTATAAATTTATTTCAAGAGAAGGGAACTTGACAAGCAGACAGGCAGCAGCAGTTAAGATACACAGTGTCTGACATACTATACAATCGAAAATGGTAACGGAGAAGAAAAACGATCTACAAAAAGGAAAAACGCCAGAAACACCCGCGCTTTCTAAAAAGAAAACAAAAACAATTTTGTTGTATAAATACAATAATAAAGATTGAATGCCTTAAAAAAAAAGAGAGAAAGAAGGAAAGAAAACAGACTCTGGGTCGTTTGTACCTACCCACAGTTCAAAGTACTGATTTAAAGTGCAGTGTGTGTTGTTGCACAGCACACAGCTGCAGCACTCGGATAATGAAGCTGATGATAATGACAACAACTAAGGCGAGTAACGATCGAATATCGGTAATCTGTCGCTTTTAAAATTTCCAGTTCAATTCCAACATTCAATTCAGCTCACTTCACTTTACTTTAGTTATTTACCAATTGCCTTTAAAATTTAAAAACTTCAACGTTTTTTTTTGTTTTTCTTTTGTTTTTTTTCATTTCTCTTTACAACAAACAAATTATAAAATTTTTATGAAATTGATTCCTTTTCCTTTTTGTTTTTTTGTTTTTCTACTTTACATTATTGTTTTGTGTTTACACGCGATAACATTAAATTTAAAATGAAAGGTTTTTTAAACAATCAAGAAAATTAAAACAAAAAAAAAAAAAAAATGGAAAATTAAATGCATTGCACGGCCTGTCTTTTAATTTCCTTTTTTGAAGAAAAACTAAAGTTTTCCAAACATTACAGGTAAACGAACTCGATATTTAATTGTTACGGTTTATATGCGCAAGGTTAACGCTACCGCAATCGTTAAAGTAAAACGTAATGAAAAAAAAGAAAAAAAAAAATCAAATTGTTAACGTAATAAAATACCGTTACAAATCCTTTCTTTCTATTAAATTACTGTAATTAATTGTTAAACATATTAACGGTTGTGTATGCAAGGGTCAGCGCTCTACCATAAGTGGTGCCAATTAAAAATGATTTTTTTTTTAAATAAAAAAAAAAAAATATTAAAAATTAAATAAAAGAGTGCATATCGTTTAGCATTGGGTTTGCTTGGGAAGATCATACCAGCTATATGGCCTGGTAGTATTTTGCAACATTCCCAGCAAAGATCAATTTTTAAAGGCTTCATTAGTCTGTACATGGGGTCACGTATGGATAAGTCTATTGGGAAACATATGGCCCGAAGGATATGGTAGGCTTAGACATAAACAACTAACTTTTGTCTGTAAAGTTTCATCACTTACTTACTTATTACCCTTCAGTCAGGATTACCTTTTTGCTATACCACCTAAGTTGTGTGTGTTATTTTTATGATCCGACTGCGAACGACTGATTTTTGAGAAACTTTTCATGGAAACTTTATTTACTCTCAGAGTTTTTGCCAAACATCTGCTGAGAAAAAGTCGTCGAAGAAAGGAAAGAAAACCTGGGTTACGTCTAATAAGCCAACACACTACTTACTAGACTACAGCGATTGCCTATTACATACATACATAATTGGCCATTACAACCCTTCTTCCACCACTCATGTTGTGTGTGTTAATTTTATACATGAGTGGTGGGACCTGCAGTTTAAAGTAGATTTCAACGACAGATTTTTGAGTAACTTTTTCATGGCAATTTTATTTACTTTCAGAGTTTTAATGCTTCACCCGGGGTTTGAACCGTGGTCAATAAGCCTACACTCTACTTACTAGACTACAGCGATTACCTATTATAACCTTTTAATCGGGATTACAACCTAGTTTCACGACCTGCCATAGTGCGTGTTTTAGTTTTATATATAAGTGGCGGACCTCGGACAAGAGATTGGAGCAGCGTTTTCATGGCAATTCTTTACTCTCTAAAGGCTGCTGAGAGGAGGTCACCCAAGATGTCACAGCTTAGGTTTGAGCTCTCTTCTACGAACCTACGGCAAGTTCCATTGGCTACATTTAATTATTTGATGATGCCGTACCTTGTTCACTATGACCATCATTTTATTCATTTACGTATTGTTTAACCACAACCATATTAAGCGAAGAGTAACAGTTCTAGCCCGCAAGTAGGCATGCAAATGCTTCATCACCCCTTCTGTCTTTAGAGCAGGCATGCCTTAGAAGGCTTGGGACTTTTTATGTTTTTTGCATTTTAACTGAAACGGCAACTTTGCGCTAAACGCATAAACAAATCAATTTTGATCTACTTGATCTATTTGACCTCGACAAACTCTGTTTTTTGGAAGTGATAAGAATATATTACTGACTGATGAACGTACTAGCCAAACATTATATTCAATGAAAATCTTCTGACATGAATAACATTAGTACAGAGGGTAGACGAAGAAAATTTGAATTAACTACACCCAACTTAAGCCTGGTGGTAGATGTGATCGCGCGTCTTGGTACTCAACGCTCAAGGAAATGCATGGCGAAAATTCAATGAAATCAACAAACTCCGACAGTATCAACTTGAGCGAACTCGACCCTACCGCTGAATAATGTTCAATATGAAAGATAGATATGAAATGATTTATATTTGCATGGTCAGGACTACTTATAAAGCGGGCGCATTAAAACTTCCCAGCCAAGTTATCTATGTTTCTGCCGGCTCATTAAATATGCGAGTGGTGAGGTGTTGGAGTTTTTTGTTGATCTATTGTGGCCGTTTTATTTGACGTTTTCGTTGGACCAGATTGTAACAAAGAATTATCTTTCTTGCCAAACACACTATCTATCTTGGCTTCATTGTATGTGATCCACTAGTTTTCATCGAAAGTAATCATTCGCTTTAGAAGTGATTCGATTTCGTTCCGTTTAACTAGTGAAACGTGAATGGAAATTCGGTTCAATAAATGGTTCAGTTTTAATTTATGCGGTACTCAAATGCAGTTTCTTTGTATATCCAGCATTTTTTAAATGATTGATTTAAACGATAACTCCTTAGTGATGAAGACCTAGTTTGACAACTACGTCCTCGCTGCCTATGTGCTGGTCTTTCTCAAATTTATTTTTATCATAACTTTAGACTTTTTAGTGAACGGTCAACCAAAACGCAGTTGTGCATTCTTAACATCAAAATGATTAGAATGAGAATGGCCACAGCATTTCATCATTGTCTTTCGAGTTACAGCATCGTCTACGTAAACTTTATAAAATATTGCAACCATTTCAGAAAACATTTTGAAATACACTCTGAGCCTTTGTGTGTATCAATGCATTTGGATTGTAAAATGAACGAATTAAGCTGAAGAAAAACATCATTTTTGTTGCACACATGCGCTTAAAGCGCTTTTAAACCAGTTCAACTGCATTTTTTTTTATTGTTGCGGCTTTAAAATTGCTCTCCTTCTTTAAACAAAAAAAAAAAAAATAATGAAATGGAAATATTTTTAATTTTTTTTATGAATTTTTTTTCCAGTATTTTAGCTCGTTTTTAAATGAATTGCAATCTTTGTGTGCAAGTGTGTGTGTGTGTTTTTGTTTATAATTTAATCTTTTTTATTTTAATTGTATTGCCACATTTAGCTTTAATTGGTTTTGTAGTAGTTTTTTTAATTTTAATTTAAATGTTATTTACGCTTAAATGTTTAACAATAACAATAAAATAAAAATATACAACAACAACAACAACAACAACAACAACACCAGCAGCATACAATAACAACAACTACAATATACAATAATCTTAAACGACAATCTTTCATTTGAAATTTAAAATTCAATTTTTTTTTTGGGTAAAAAAAATTCATATTTAAACGCGATGCATTCAATAATATGAACACAGGTCGGGTCGCCCACCATATTTTGTTTTTGCCTGAATATTTGAATGTTCATTTGGAGGTGATTTAAACGAAGTAAAGCCCACTTTTTGACGTTTAACTTGATTTCCATTTTTGAAAGATTTATTAAATGAAGAATGAAAAACAAAACGAATGAAAAAGAAACGAAAGAAATGAAAAATTTATGAAAAGCCAGTTAAACTGTCAAACATTTTTAAAGAGGAAATCATTTGTAATTCGTTTTTGGTACTTGTTTTTTGGCAGTCAGTTTGAAGAAATGGGGTTTGGTTTTAGCAGGCAAAAAATCTTGGAGGAGTAGTAAAAAAGGCGTCTCAGATAAAATGAACTTTTTAAATTTAATTAATGGTTTACAACTAGAACATCGAGGAAATATGTATTTTTGCATATCAGTAAGAGTTACAAATGCTTAAAAAAGCATTTTTGAGTCCTATAAAGTAATGTTGTGTTACCATTAGTACCTATGTATGTAAATCGTCATTATCTATAACTCCTGGTGGCATTTCTGAACCATCTTGATAGTCTTATGAAATTCAAAAAAGTCTATACTAGCTCTGTACTCATGATTATAAGAATTAAGAAAAACGGTATTGGAAAATTCCAAAGTTAAACATCGCAGCTCAATTGTGTCATCAAATTTTTTTCAACATCCAGAATTTAGAGTACCTTGAAGGAAGAATATATTATAAGTATTCACGAATAAACAGAATACTAGGTTTATGGGCAAATCTAGGCAAAGATGTTAAGGTTATACAACAAAATTGAAAGATTGCCTCAATGATAATAATAACAATGCAGCACAAGTGCATTACATCCGAGGCAGCAATTATTGAATAAATAAATATAAGGTGTAGTTAAAAGAAATGCAGTATAGTTGAGATTGAATCACAACCTTCGAACCATGCAAACATTTTAAAATGTAGTCAATCACACAAAACATTTTGATAATCAATGATGTGTCATTTCTGATGTCAAAAATGCTATACACTCCACGATCTCGATCCCATTACGGTAACTTTTCAATTTTACAGCAACTAAACATGGCACAAAAAGCGATTGAGTAAGACTTAAAAACAAACGAAGTTGGATGACAGATTTTTTTCTCGATTTAAAAAAATCTCATGACCAAAATTTCCAAATAGAAAACAACGCTAATTGTGGCCAAGCCAATATTGACACAGTTAGAAAGCTTTGGCTGAAAATTTAGTGGGGTTGTTAGAGATTTATATATTATGATCTGTTTTCCTACTGATAAACTTTCAATTCGAAGTCGCCGTAGTCTAGTAGGTAGTGTGTTGGCTTATTAGACGCAAAGCTAGGGTTCGAGCCCCAGGCCAGACATCAAAACAAAATACAAAAAATATTTCTTCGGCGACTTCCTCTCAGCAGATTTCTGGCAAAAACTCTGAGAGTAAATAAAATTGCCATGAAAAAGTTTCTCAAAAATCTGTCGTTCGGAGTCGACTTTAAACTGTAAGTCCCACCACTCATGCATAAAATTAACACACACAACATAAGTGATGTGAGAAACTAGGACGTTGTACAATGGGTCAATTCGACCTCCGGGTACTGTACTTGTCTTAATTGACAAGTACACGTCCTTTAACCTAACTTTCAATTCAGACCTAACACAACTAACAATTAGAAAGTCAGATGGGAGGAATTCTTAGCAAGCGCCAAGTTAGGCCAGGCATTGTGTTTCATCAGGTCAGCGTCAAGGTACATACATATACCGACAGTGACTCGTCTAAAGTCTTGCAAACTGATATGATTACCATTTGGTTTGCTTCATTCATAAGCGGCAGGCTACATACATCAATAATGGCTTTCCTGTAAATCCAGGAGCGTAGTTGACAGCTGGTCAAGCACATCGTGATTACTTCTACTAGTTTATACATACATATGTACATAATTGGTAATTACAACCCTTTTGCCAGGATTACGATCTAGTTTTTCACACACTTATGCTGTGCGCATTAGTGGAGGGACCTACAGTTTAAAGTCGATTCCGAGCGATACCTTTTTGGAAAACTTTTCATGGCAATTATATTTACTCTCAGAGTTTTTGCCAGAAATCCGCTGAGAGGAAGTCACCGAAGAAATATATTTTTTGTTTCACATTTCGTTTTGTTGGAGATGTATGGTCTGGGGTTTGAACCGTGGCCTCACGTCTAGTAAATCAACGCACTACCTACTAGTACTTGTTGGGATCAATCAAATAAAAGCCTTTCATTTCATGCAGAACTAAGGTTAGGTTAGGCTAGGTTAGAGGACGTGTACTTGTCAATTAAGACAAGTACAGTACCCGGAGGTCGAATTGTCGTCCCATTGTACAACGTCCTAGTTTCTCACACCACTTATGTTGTGTGTGTTAATTTTATACATGAGTGGTGGGACCTACAGTTTAAAGTCGGCTCCGAACGACAGATTTTTGATAAACTTTTTTCATGGCAATTTTATTTATTCTCAGAGTTTTTGCCAGAAATCTGCTGAGAGGAAGTCGCAGAAGAAATACTTTTTGTATTTTATTTTGATGTCTGGCCTGGGGCTCGAACCCTGGCTTTTACGTCTAATAAGCCAACACACTACCTACTAGACTACGGCGTCTTCATGCAGAACTAAAGTATTTTAATATTTTATTTAGGGCTGACACAACTTGATTCCTCAACGTGTTATAGGTTCTTTGATAATTTTTCAGTTTCGGTGATAAAGTGTGTGTTTTTTCATTTAAGCAGGTTGTTGGTCTAGAATAGCTCCTGCTGTATGAATGATATGGTTGCTTCGAAACAATGCTTTCTTTGATATTATATCTGTTTTAACTACACCTTCTATACTTTTGTTTCCGTTGCATCATTGGCAAGCGCCAGGCTACATATATCAATAGCGACTTTCCTGTAAATCCAGGAGCGTAGTTGACAGCTGCTGAAGCATTTCGTGATTACATCTACCAATTTCTGCTTCAAAATATGAAAAACTATTTCTAGGGCGACTTCCTCTCAACAGATTTCTGGCAAAAACTCTGAGAGCAAATAAAATTGTCATGTAAAGTTTCTCAAAAAATCCCGCCACACATGTATAAAATTATATAAATAAATGGTTTAAGAAACTAGGTCGTAATCCGGACTGAAGAGTTGTAATGACCAATTATGTATGTATGTTTGATGTTTGCTCTAATAAAGCAGGTGCTAGAATGATAACGTTTGCCTGAATGATAACTTTGACATGGTATTTCTTTTAACTACACCTTCTATACATATATTTTTGTTTCCGTATTAATTAAAACTACTCTCATATTCATAGCAAATCATTCATTTTTTTTATGAGATTTTATTTTTATTGTGCTCCAAATTTTTATTTTCAATGTCCCTAAATGTACACAAAAGATACTTAAGAGATACAAAATGAAAATGAAACAAAAAAATTATTTTTAGAGCAAAAAAATTTAAATTTTAACAGACTTCTTGTTTCACATTTCGTATCTACGGTATTATTTTTCAAAAAAAACGTTTGCTTACTAGTGAAATATTTATTGTATTTGTTAGCTTTGCAAACATTTATAGGCGACGATAGATACTGGGCTACTACTAGTCCATATATAGGCGATACAACAAATCTTTATGGTTTGCAAGTTGTTTAAGCGTAACGAAAAAGAAAGTGAAATTCAAAGTGAATCAAATATAGCCACAGCAGTAGTAGCAAGTTAGTATACGAGTCTACCGCTACGAGTGGATGTTACTTTAGTTTAACGTAACTATTAAATGTATTAATGAATGTATGCATGTATGTATGTATATACAAGTATAAAGCCTTAGCAATTTTATTTAATTTTAAATTTTGATTTGTATGCAGCAGCAGTAAAATTAAATCGAACCGAACCAAAACCAAAACCAAAACCAAACCATACCAAAATCAAAAGCAACAGTTGAAGCACTTGAAGCACTTAAATAAAGTTGACAAACCGCCAGTCACGTTTAAAACAAAACGTACGTACGTACGTACGTCTATGAATATGTGGTGTTGCCTTGTCTTAGAGGAAAAATATTATAAACATAGCAGCCATTGGTGATAGTGATGGTGGTTTAATGATTTTGGAAATGAAATGAAGAAAATGTGTATGGAAATGGTTCGTTAATAACATGTTTTCAGGTGCTTCATTATTATTACTTACAATACACATAGTCAGTCAGCCAGCCAGTCAATCAGTCAGTTAGCTTACTCACTCACTCGCTCACTATCATTAGATAACTAGTTTGCCTATAAGACCCAAGGCACTACATGCTAAACGCCAAACTTTTTTTCTTTTGTACCCCCATGGCTTATTTATTGTGTTTGCCAACTGGGTTTTGAGTTTTTTTTTTCTTCGTTTTCTTCTTCTTCTTTAAAAATTATTGAACAGCTCTTGTAATGAAATACGAGTATCGTGAAGAAATAAAGAAATGCATTGATTTACACTTTTTTTTTGAAAAATTAACGATTTTGCTAGAAAAAACAAAATTAGAGAGTGAACAGCAGTAAAACAGTACTGCTGCCGGTTAAAGAAAAAAAGTTTCTCGAGGAGAAAAAGTGCGAACACGCGTATGCGTAAACGAGTATTTGCTTTTAAGCAATCATAGTAACCGGTGTTGACCAGTTACATATATGTACATACAATATTTGTAATCATATTTCTTCTCTGTAGCCAAAGTGATAAAAGGAGAAATGCTACGAAACGCAGACAGTGGTCGACAGAAAGTTAATGTGGGAATCTTTAAAGTTATACAGAAAAAAAGAAGAAAAAAAATACGCTTTGAATCATGAAATCAGCAGAATGACACTTCAAAACGTAAATTATTTTATACATCATATTTAAAAGGAGTTCAAATTGCAATCCAGAGAATGAAAAACAAAGAAGCCCTGAATGCAGCAGACACAAGTTTCTCCAATGCCTTTCATTCACTCTGGTGTAAAATCTGATACGCAGGAATGATGACAACATCAGTCGACTTTCAGAAAATAAAAAGAGAGAGCGTAGAAGTTACCAACTATCTGCTGAAGATCAAGTTGGTCATCCTATGTAAAGACTGGAAACCCCCTCTCATCCGTTTCATTAGTTCATACAAATGGGGTTTCATGCCTGTCCACTGTACCACTGATCAGGTTTCAACACTCAGTGATGAATTCTCGAATACATCTACGAATTCCAAATCCATACAAACGCAGCGAAAAGATCTTCTCAAAGGGAGTAACAATTTTGTTGAATGCCCACTTGAGCATACATTACGGCTCGTTGCTATACAACAAGAAGCGACAAAACCACATTAACCCGTCTCGACAATAAGCTTGACACCCATTAAATCAAGCTGACAACTAACCTAAAAATGGAATGAATTCAATGATAGATTTGATGAAATGACGCATTTTGCATCTCCACAACCAACTAAGAACATCTGCAGAATTCATTATCATACATACATAAAATAATTGGTCATTACAACCCTTCAGTTAGGATTACGGCCTAGCTTCTCACACCACTCATGTTGTGTGCCTTAATTTTATACGTGAGTGGCGGGACCTACAGTTTAACGTCGACTCCGAACGACAGATTTTTTTGAGAAACTGTTCAAGGCAATTTTATTTACTCTCAGAGTTTTTGCCAAACATCTGCTGAGAGGAAGTCGCCGAAGAAATATTTTATTTCATATTTCGTTTTGATGCCTGACCTGGGGTTTGAACCCTGGCTTTACGTCTAATAGTCCTACTAGACTACGGCGACTTCAGATACGCGAAATTTTTCCACTTGCCTACTCATTAACAAATTAATGCCCGAATTACTTTTTTTCTAACGGTTACCGTTTTGTTTTCTATACTCAATTTCCTCTCAGAGCATAAAAACTAAGGCAACCTCTGCTGGCAACTTAAGTTGCCACTGGGCACTAACGGGTTAAATTGATGACTTGTGAGAATAGCTACAGTGACAGGGTGATGCCTAACTTAAATAATTGATTGCAACACTTTCCATCCAATTTAGGAGAGGTGAGTCGAATAATGAAATAAAGTTTCTTCTTAGCCCAGCACTTGTCGGAGTCCACTAGACATCTTTGTTTTGAATAATGGATGGAGGTAAAATAAATCGTTTTTTTTTTTTTTTTTTTTTTTTTTTTTTGTAAGGGATGTCCTTGTGATCAGGAAATCAAATGGGATTTGTACAAGTCCGCTGCACTATCAGAGGCTAGCTACTAGGTGACACATTGCCTCGTAGCTGTAACCATGCTTCTGGAACTGATTATAAACTTGGCAACACCGGCAATATAATAGTGTTAGTTACGTGCCTATTATCTATGCCTATACCTCTTTTCCTTAAAGCATCCCCGAAATGGATCCAACTATCGCTAGAAGACCATATAACGCCGAGGTGATTAAGAGTTTCATTAACTTAGGGTCAGAACTACTGCTACTGACGGAAATCAAGAGAAAAATCATATTGTCCAGTAGCAGTTAGGTGGGCCTCCGAAAAATTCTAAGGAGATTAAAATATCTTTCACAAAAAAACAAGAGTATGGCTGCCTACCAAAATGTTAGTTGCTTTGTGTTTGAACAAAGTATCGTGTTTCATAATGTCGCTATACAAAATGTTTACAATGTATTCTATTTCAAAACGTCGTCAGTGTGTATTTTTAACGTAGTCAAAAAGCAATTAGGCATCGGATTTATAGTTGATGCATTGTTTGGTTACTTTGCATATCTACATAGTTTATATACAGTAGTAGAACTGCATACAAACTTTGTATTGATACATTTTGGAAGGCAGTCGATATATACCAACATATATCTCTTGGGTGGCAGAAGGAATTGTTGGTAGGAGGAGATGATACGAGAAAACTAAGAATGTTTAATGCCTCGAAACACAAATGCTTGGCGAAAGTTTCCCGATCAAGCTAAAGCTATCTAAAGGTTTAGAGTTCCAAAAGAAAATAATCATACAAGACATGTTTTTATTGGCTTCAAATGAAATTTTTAATAATTTTTAAAAGACTATGAAACAGGCATTTACCATATTCAAGCATACATATATTTGCGTAACTAACATTACGTTGGTTGGTAACGGCTAAGGTAATGCAGTAAATTTTTTTGACCATTAAATTTAAATTTTCTATACTTTCAAGCCTATAATCATGATGATGACTATGAAAAATCATTTACCATAACAAACAATTTTTTTGTATTAATTTTAAGGCGGCCTCAGTTCAGCCACAATTGAACATTTTTTGTCTATGTAATCTTATTTTACAAAAACAAAAAACACAGAAAATCTTTTTTGTTTTTAAAAATTAAACATTGACTTTCAAAGATATTCACCACATACGCTTCGTTGATTAAATCAAATTAAATGTAAAAAAATAAAATTAAAGCTTTTTTATTGCATTTCATGGATTTGTAAAATCGTAGCTCATTATGATGATCGACTATGGGTATGACATGATTTATCATAATGGCTATGAAGATATCTATTTGATTTGCCTCATCATGTGTGTACCTCTATGAATATCTAATGAACTCTTGTTTTTAGGTTGTAATAGAAAAGAGAAGAAGATATATTTCATGTTCAACTCATTAGCATACGTACAAACGTATGTTGATTATGAAATTTTTTTTTTAACAAATTTATGAGCGGAAAATGTTTTTGTTTTGTTTTTACACAAATTTATGATTTTCGCCTTTGTAATTTGTTTAGAAACAAACCATAAAATGTTGTTGATTTTTTTTACATTTAATTTAGGACAAGAAATATACCTTAATGACCGTATAAAAACTTTTAATTTGTTAGAAATGAGTAAAGAATCAAATTATTACGGAAAAAGAAAGCTTATCAATAACTTAGACAAACTGTAAGAAGAGTGGCATCGATTTCTGATTCTTGTTTAGTTACTACTGGAGCCGGAAAGCATACAATTAAATATCTGAGCAACTGAGACCTTATGTCTAATACAGTGGAACAAACAGACATGGGCCTTTGTCTCTGGGGTCGACACTAATGGAATAGCACGCTAAACAATTAGGACATTCAACTACTGTAATAAAATTTATACTGTAATTACGCACACAATGACATACACTGAGCGCTATAAGTGAGTCAACACGTTTATTCTTAAGTATAAAAAAAGTTCCTTTATCATGAATTGTTGTTTTTGTTTTAACATTTTATAAATAATAAATAAACATTTTTATTTTTGGAAATTTATTTGACTATTCTCATTTACTTTTCTCGCTATCCCAAGAAAATGAATTATTTTAATGGTGTTTACTCACTTTTGGCGTTCAGTGTATATTAAGGAGGGCCCATGAACAAATTTCTACGTTTGTGTCTTTTACTGTGATAAAATAATTAGCGATACTTTGTTTCTGTTAATAGACCGTCTCCGTAACTATTTGTGAAGTTTAATTTTGAAAATGGGCATTCAACAAGAATCCCGTACGTGAATAGTAAAATAAAATAAAATTCCGGTTCTTAAGGTTAACTAAAAACCTGTTTAGAAATAAGAAAGGATTTACACGTTCCAGCAAAGCAATTGAAATGCAAAAAGTTAAGGAAATATGGGTGGAACAAACTTGTAATGAAGAGATACAGTATGACCATTTTTTTGGCCATAGCCCGGCACTTCTGACACTTCTGTGACAAAGGATTCTTATATATCCACAATTCATTGACAGAACATGTCTACCTAAAGGTTATTTGGATAGAATCCGCGCCCTCCTCAAACGGTTGTGCTGGTTAAGAAATATTAACCAGGATTTATAGTTGAATTACGGAATAGGTTCTATTATAAGGCTGACTTCCAAAATGTTAGTTGCTTTGTGTTTGAACAAAGTATAGTGTTTCATAAAGCCGCTGTACAAAATGTTTACAATGTATACTATTTTAAAATGTCAATGTGTATTTTTAAAGCAGTCAAAAAGCAATTAGGCATCGGATTTATAGTTGATGCATTGTTTGGTAACTTTGTATATCTACATAGTTTACATACAGTAGTAGAACTGCATACAAACTTTGTATTGATACATTTTGGAAGCCTAACTTAGTAATGGACATTTTGCAGTAAAATGAATGTAACAGAATGTATTGTAGAGGTAGTAGAGCACCGCGACCAAACGTAGGATATCCCTGAAATGTTGCCCTGTATACTTCTGAGATTCTGCATTAACATCGTAGAAGTTACAAATTCGTTTTTCGTTTTTGAATGGATCCCTATTCTAAGCAAAGTATTCTTTGAGTCTACAATGCCTGGTAAAATGTCGATTACCCTCTACTTGTCCGATGCATAATTGAAATCATTTCTCATTGTATTTGTACAACAAAGGTTTAAATTGTCTTCAAATCATTGAAATTAAGAAGAGCCTCTATCTCTCTCTCTCTCTCTTCATCTTTCCTTTCGCCGTATGTAAGCTTCCAAATCTATTTTCCTACTCCATAGATGGTTTTCGCATTATCTGCGGCGTGGAAGCTAACCTTGTTGTAAGTTAATTTGCCTGTTCATTTTCCTTACATGACCTGAGGACCCGCCCTGCTTAGATGATTCGACTTTCCACTTTTAGCCGAGTGCTCGAATACTTTTCTGATTATCAAACGGTATTGCAATATCCGGTCCCCTGTACTAAATGTTAAAGTTGATGGAAATGTTAACTTTTGCTACGAAGATGCTTGCGAGTTTTTCGATTCACCTCGAATATTTTACTTTGGGACCAAACACCCCCACTTCTGCCGTCCTACAACCTGTTTTAGATCCATCCCTATACCACTGAATGTTTCTATTCTTAGAGCATTGACTTTTATTACTCAGTCTCGTTGCTAAGCATTTCCCAAAATTAAAGAGTTTATAGTTTACTGGTAATGTCTAGAAAACAGTTAATTAGGGAACTATCAACCATTTGATTTGTCAGATCACAATTTTCTTCATAATACGCCTCACATTAGATTTGTCTTCCATTATCCAAGCCGTGGTCCGCATGACTTTGGTTCACACTACCATAAGCAACAGACATAAATCCAGCAGAGCCTGTAGCACTGTCACAAGACAGGTTATACCAACACAAACTCATTCTGTATACAATTATGGGCCGTTTATGCAAGACATATTGAATTTATATATGTAAGTATGCCTGTATTTACATTTAAATTAAATTGTAACTATATTTGCATACGAGTCGATTAAAAATATTCCAAGTAAATTCTAAAATATTCAAAATAAAATAAAAATAAGTTATTTTGTTGCAACAGATTTTAATTATATGGCCATCACTGTTAGAAACTATTTTTTATGTTGTTTGCCTTTAAAAATTCTTGAACAAATTCTTTCAAAATTAAATTTATGCTACTCTGTTAACATATTTATGATTTTAAATTTCAAACTTTTTCAATTTCAATATTTTTTTAAAAGTCATAACGTGTAGATTTCAAGAAAAGCCAATGAGCTGTCAAAATAATATTTTTAGAGTGTCATAAAGCCGTTATGCCATGACAACGAAAAACACTTGACAGAACCTTAAGTAAGTCAATATATGACCGTGAATATGTTTTCGAAGTTCAATATTTATTGGAAAAAGAGAGGAGAAAAAATAAACTTAAATCATTAAACAATATTATTTATGTACGAGTATGTACATATGTATGTACAATATCTGTCTACTTTAATTATACATTTATGCAGAACATTTGAAGTTGTTTGTGTTAAACATTGAACGCACTGTCTGAAATTGTTAGAAAAAATTTGAAAAAAAAAAAAAATTAAGCCTTGACAGGGTATAGTTTTTGTGATCAATAATAATAATAAAAAAAAACCAACAACAACAAAATATATAAATATTTTGCTCTGAATTTTATGTGCGAGTTGAAGGCAATTTAGTTTCTAGGCCTATTTGAAACGTTAAATAAACATTTCTACACACGCTTTTAAGTTAAACAAACATTTTTTGTTCAATTTTTTCCAAATCGTTTATGTCTGGGCCATTTATATACGTACATATAAAAAAACAACAAAAATGTTGGTACATTGCAATGGTTGTTGTTGTTGAAATTGTTACTCTATTAAAACGGTGAAATCATAAATTAAACATATTTTTTCTACTTTTTTTCTTTTGTTTTGTTTGCCTCAAACAACATTTTTTAAGTGGTTGCTGATTTTTATTTCTTTTTCTTTTTGACAAACATCTTGTTGCTGCCTTGCTTGTCATGCAACAAGTAACAGTAGTCTTTGAAGGGGCGCTACTTTTATGATAATTTTTTATTTTTTTATTTTAATAACACTTAAACAATATTTGTTTTCATTATTTTTATATGAAAGTATGTATGTCATGTTATAGCATGTAATTATTGTCATTAGTTGTCATCAACATAAACAAATACAATATGTTAATAATACAATAACAATAACAATAATAAAAAACAACAAAAAATAAAATAATTTATGTGCGTAAAATATTTTTATAACGAATTTACTTTCCATTTTTTGTTTTATTTGTTTCTTTGAAATTTCATAATTTTCTACAATTGACATGGTTTTAAAAAATAGTTTTTTTTTAAATTGAAATTATATTTAGTTTAAGTTGCGAAATAGTTGTTAAAACAGAAAACTACTTAAACAAGTTTGGTAAAGATTTTAACAATTTTTTTTTTATTTTGGTAGCCTAATTTAAAAAAAAAAAAAAATTAAAAATATATAACCACTCTAAAGGGGTCGGTGCTCAAAGTTTGTACCAGAAAATTTTCATTGTTTTGATTTAAAACCGCGGCATATCAGGCTACAATGTAATTGCTTTCTAAATGTATCTGGTTGGAAAGAATTCAAACAGTGCCCTATGGGTGAAAAGTTATTTTAAACATGTAGATCGTATAATATTTTTGGTTAGTATTTTGAATTCAAAAAGGAATCATGTGGAAATATGTCAGTGTGTTGGCTCGATTCAAACCCCAGGTCAGACATCTCCAACTAAACGAAATATGGAAATCAATTTCTTTGGCGACTTCCTCTCAGCAGATTTCTGGCTAAAACTCTTAGAATAAATAAAATTGCCTTGAGAATTCTCTCAAAAATCTGTCGATCGGAGGCGACTTTAAACCGTAGGTCCCGCCACTCATGTATAAAATTACCAAAATTTTTGCCAAAAGACTACTGCGTGAGATGTCTGTCTGAGTCGGGAGTTAAACCACTAACTCTTGTCTAATAAGCCAACATACTAGATGTTAGACTACGGTAACTTCCATAAATTTGAATTATTTCAATAAAAATATTTATTAATATCAGGCTTTATAAATTGATTGGTAGTCTTGTTACAGAGTCTAATTGATTCTGATGAATTGTTTACATGCTTAAAGTAACACACAACAATTGGCATTGAATTGGTATTGAATACACTTCGTTTTTTGTGAACGCTTAATGCTATGCTGTATTGTGTATGTCGTATTCTTCTTTATAATTTTTGGCATTCACACAGTTTGATAGCACGAAACGAATACAACTTTTAAAAACATATGAAAAAAAATGTGTATGTGTATCGGATTTTTACATGAAAATTATCAACAACAAGCATACACTGTTGTATAGTCGTCCAACAATACAATGAATACAACGATACAACGGCTTGTGTGAATTGACTTAATGTCTACAATCTTTGAAATGTTGATAACATTTCGGGTGCCGACCACTGTATTTGTAATTTATTTTATATTATAAATTAAGAAATAAATATTTTTGCGTATCTAATAGGCGTTTAAGTACGAGACCCACTTGACACGAATTTTAAATTTTATTTGCAATTTATTATCGTTTTGGAATTAAAATTGATAGGGCACTTTGGCCGACGAATAAAAAAATTTAAATTAATTCACGTTTTAAAAAAATATTTGAGCATCGGGTAAATTTTGAATATAAATGCGAAAGTTAGGAATGACTTCAAATTTTCCTATCTGCGAGGAATCGAGTTCCTCAGATTCCGAAGAGAATATGAATAAATTTTTCAATTTTTAATCGCTCTACTCACGTATATTTTATAAGATTAGGGAACATATGAAATTCACTTGTAAGAAAAGGTGAAAAAAGAAAATAACGTCTATGCAAACAGACAGATTTGGGTTTATTGTATTAGATTTAATTTTTCACTACTTTTAGTGGTAGTGGAAAAAATAGTTCATAATTGTCCTTAATATTCAGTGGTAGTAGAAATTGAGTACCCTAGTGAAACGATTTTACTGGTAGTGGTAACTACAAAACATTAAACTTATTGCAAACAAAATTCAAGAAGGTCGCCGTAGTCTAGTAGGTGCTATATTGGGTTGTTAGACGAGAGCATTTGTTTCAAACTCCAGCTCAGACATGTTGCACTAAACGATATATTAAAAAAATATTTCTTTTGCAACTTTCTCTCATCAATCTTCTGGCAAAAATTCTAAAAGTAAATCAAACCTCCATACAAAGCTTCCTAAAAATCTATCGATTTTTAACTGTAGGTCCTACCACCCATAGATACAATTTAACATACAAAATATGGGTGAAATGGCCAATTTTTTACTCCAATTATTGCAAAACTTTCTGATACCAAAAGCTTTGAACTTGTTTATATTTCTAGAGACAGTAAAAAACTTCTGCGGAGAGGATGTCCCACATATAGCACGTGGATCTTAAGCGCAAATTTTCTCTGTAGTGAATTGTGCCATCCTCTGGTTAATCGATAATGAACGGATTTGTTCTACAAGAAAAAACGTATGCGGTTTAAAAACATGCAACTCTCAGAAACGAATCACTTTATTTTATTACAATGCATTTCATGGTAGTTTGAAAACTGTAAAATACTCATTTAGAGGTCCCCAAACGGATGACCTAACAAAGAAAAAAAAAAACAACAAATTTGATAAAACATAATAAATTTCTTTACAAAACGTTGAATGTATTTAATTTGCATTTAGAAAACGAAATGGGATCTTAAATACTCTGTAGAAAAGTCTTCTTCTATACGAGTATTACTTAACATTTTTAAACAATAAAAGAAAGAATATGTTACAACAGTTTTTGAGTGTGAAAAAAATAAATAAAAAATTATGCGCATAACTGGCGTAAACATACGAATTCTTAAAATCTGACGAATTTATCTTTCATGGAATTATAAACAATATTTTTTCTTTATTGTCTTTTTATCTTGGACATCATTAAGTTGAAATCGTAAAAAACTTAATAAATAATACGTGCTTACTATACAACAACAGTATGACAACGGTATGTAAGACAATATTTTTTTTAATATTTTTTTTTGGAGGAAAAAAACTTCCGACAAAATTAATTTTTTTTTATTTTGATGATAAAGATAAATATTACATATACTTTACGAAATAAAGATGATGATGATGATGATGAAATTTTTTTTTTTCTGGTACTGAAATATTTATACCAACATACCGATTAATCCATTTAAACAATTAGGTAACCGGTACTGGTACTGGTACTTTTTCTTTTATTGTCTTGTGTTTATGTCAACAAACCGTTTGTACTTAATCTGATTGTATTTGATTTCTTTTTTGACCGTTCCTTTCTACCCTAAATTGGGTTTAATTTTTTAGTTTGTTTAGTTTCTTGATTTTTTTTATCAAACGGGTCTACCAAATGGTTTTAAAAATATAGTGATAAAAGGTAATAAACCTAAAAAAAAGCTAAATGAAAAGCGCGGTATCATAACATATTTTCCTTAATAGCCTTAACACATTTATTTTATTTTTAATTTTCATTTTTTTTTTATCAAAAATATAACACTTCAATTAAGTTTTTTTTCTTGGTTCAACTTTAATCTTCTTCTTAAACTGTGTTCTCTTCTTTTTGGTTTTTTTTTGTCTGTCATTAAGTTTTATATTATTTTTAGTATATTTTTTTTATTCTATAATTTTGTTTTTAGAATTATTTTTTCTACTTTTCAACACTTTTTTTATTGCTTCTAATATTCTATAACAGTATTTATATCAGACAGGGTAAATCGTGAGGGGAATTTTTTTTTAAATTAAATATGAAAAGATTTAAACTAAAATTATAAATTAAACTGTAATTATCCTGACCCAACAGAATAAAGGGAAAGTAAAGAGACTAGAAATACAGCACACACAGACTTTGGACTTTCAACATCACCAATCATATAAAATAATTCAACAAGCAATATGGACCTGTTTTAACTCTAGTAATTTAACTCTACTGAAGATAAAGTTATCAGCCCTAACACAGGGCTAAAGGCTAACTAGCCATTCGTCTTAAATATAAGACATCTAGTGGAACTAAAATGGGTTTTCCAAAATTAAAATATTAAGAGCGGACAAATGATTGTTGTAGTGATATACATAGATCAAGGCTTTCTTTGAGAATTAAGTCTACATAGTGATAGTTCTTCACTTGTGTTTTTCGATTCCATCGAAACGTTTGGAGTCTTCGCATTTTCCTCAATTAGTTCGTAAGTTGCTCAGTGCTTAACACTCACAGAATAACACACTATCCTACCGCTGCCCAAAGAATTATTTTATGTTTCATTTAATAACTAATTAGGTCCATCTAAGCTAAGGACAGATTAACAGAATTGAGTCTATAGTCTATATATTGAGTATATAGCACCGCTGTTCCAATTTAGCAGACGTAAATTATTACGGAAGGCATAATTTATTTATTTTATTTTTTATTTATTTATTTATTTAATTATTACAATACAATTACAAATTATATCCTAATTATATACGAGCGAAGTAACTTGACTATGTGCTCGGTGTAGTGTCACAGACCAGAGTCTCTGGTGGGAATCGAACCCACGACCCTCACGCTAATAGTCTAGCACACTACCCACTAGACTACCAGGGCACCCCATTTTATTTTTTATTTTATTTATTTATTATTAATCATAGCTCAACAAGATAATAATCTTATAAATGAAAGTGCTATGGGAGTACATCAAAGAGGAAAAAGTAATAACAAATCGTTCATTATATGAGTAATGAATTGTTTGAAGTACAGAACGCAGTAAATTCTCAAGGACGGGTGAAAACTTTAAGAAAGTGAAAAAAAGAAACATATGAAGTCAGCAAATAGTTTGTTCAGAAAGTGTTCAGAAAGAGTGTTGATTAGAAGTCTTCAGTTGACATGACTAAACCAAAGCCTAATATATCCTATAAAAAAGTCTTGAAGAGCCAAGGCTATAAAAATTACACCAAGTTGCCTTACAGGAATAAGAAAATAATCATCCCTTAGCCACTATACAGATCGATAAGGTCGTGTGAGAATATTTAGAACGCGCATATCAGGATATGCATTTTAAAGCAACATTAAAATTCCACTAGAGACTACTTAAGCTTCATTCTCAAAAACAACCACGAAATAGTTCACCCTATAATTTAATGTTTTTTTTAACAGATTTATTTTGGTCAATATTGTTTTTTTTATTTTTTCTAGATAGACTGACTTCTTTTTATGGCTTCTAACGTTTAAACAGTAGAAATATTTGTTGTCTATTACACTTTTTTTTGGAAAGCCTGTTTTAGATTCTCTTGCCTCCTTTCCCTCTTACCGTTTTCAAAATGAAAGAATTTTTTTTGACAAAACGCCATATTTTTTTTTAATAGTATTTTTTCATTTTTCTTCTTTTTCGGTTTTTATTTTCAATTTCTTTTTTTTTTGTGCTTTAACGCCGTTAGATTCTTAACTAACTGTCTGACATTTTACATAATATAATCTGAATTTTGTTTTTCCTTCTTTGTACCTCTTTAATGTAAAACAGAGTCGAAGAACTGTGTAGTCTGGTGTTGTAGTTGGTTTTTTTTTTACAATTGTTTTGTTTTTAAGTGCATATTTTATTGAGGTACTCATTGCTGATCGCATGGAAGAGATGTAAAGGAATTTAATCTTTGATTGTTATTCATATATGGAAAGGGTTTGAAAATTGTTGTTATGAAAGCGTTCTTTATCATTAAAAACAAATGGAAATAGACGGAAAAAATAAAGTATATAGAGTTACTGCCTAAATATTATTTTTAAAATATATTTGTTCTTTTAAAAAATTCATGTCTGGCTGACAAAACTAATATTTATTTTGATGCGGGGATGTGCGGAAGTCGGCGAAGAGGACGACCTTGTATCCGTTGGAAGGACCAAACCGAGGAAGCCCTGTCATCGATTGGTGTGAACAACTGGCGAAGGCGCGCAAGATGCGGAGGCGCCTGGAAGGATTTATTGCGGCAGACCGAAATCAGTTAATCGGGTTGTTAATAGCCAATTAAGTAAGTAAGTAAGTCTGGTTGTACGGCTTGCGAGTGTTATTCGAGCCATTGTGTTCGCTATAGATATCCTGTTATCATAGACTTTAGCGTCTTATAATATATAAGATCTGTGCGCACAGAAATACTCGGCTGTTAGATCGGGATCTATTTTCACCGACAGTTACTAAGTGGGAATAGGCAATATAAGGCAGGTTTACATTTTTTCTGAACTGAAAAGTGCACTCAGTTGAGAGTGTGTTTTCAATTAAAATTTTGTTACTCAATATTTCATAACCATTTCTTGTAATATGAGGTATAATATGTATATTTGGTGAAAAAAGAATTAAAATAGCATATCATAACGAATTAATTCTTTTACATACTGCTTTTGCGGTACTGACTGGGGGTAATAATCTGCTGTTTATACAATTTCCCATATTGTGTTTAGTTCAGTTAAATGTTTTTGTTGTTATTGAAAGCAAGAAAAAACGGTTTTTATTTGGTTTAAATTGGTACGATTTCGAAATGGTCGTCAACTTTGTCTTTTAAAGAAAATACAAAATACTTTTCGTTGTTTTTTTTTGGCATTTGTTGTATATTTTTGCATTTTTGTAATGTTATGTTATAAAATTATAAACATTTTTCGTTGTGTAGCTGACTGGCAATGTAAATTTGTTTTCTGGGAATAAATTACAGAAGTTCAAAAATAATTTCGATTTCTAAAGGATGTTACCGACGAACAACTGGAATCAGTTTTGCTAAATCGATTACTTGAAAGGAATGCAATCTTTTCCTTTAAATAATATTTGCTGTATTCTAACCTAAGCAGTCTGTATTTGTGGTCAAGCACTTTTGCCATTATACCATATGACATTATAGCAAATTCAAAAATATCCTGTGTGGATTTAGAAATTTGCAAAGATAATCTCTCAGTTAATGAATGGTATTAAGAATTCGCAATTTAAGAGGGTGAAACCTGGAAAACCGCATCGGATAATAATCAGAACACTCAGGTTCAATACAAACTCCAATAGCATACTATAGGCGTAAACAAATTAAATTTAGATTGATGTTGGAATAAGAAGATATAAATTGAATTGAATTGGACATACGCTCGATAAACCATAGGTCCTAACAATAGACTATAGTCCACACACAGTTGGAGACAGGTCGTTAAAGAAGTTACTGAGACAAGAAAAAAAATGAAACAATGCGCATCCATTACCTCAAATTGGCAGCATTTCTATGAAACATAAACTTGGGGGTTCCCTGGTAGTCTAGTGGGTAGTGTGCTAGACTATTAGCGTGAAGGTCGTGGGTTCAATTACCAACAGAGATTCTGGTCGGTGACACTACACCGAGCATATAGTCAAAGTTACTCAGCTCGTATATAATTAGAATATAATTTGTAATTGTATTGTAATTAATAAATAAATACTATATAAACTTGGGTTTTATAAGGTCTGGTTGTAATGGTCCGATTGTATATATTTCTGCAGTGATAGAAAATCAATTTTTGCTTTCGCATCAAGACCAAGCACAATTCTTGGAAACTACATATGTACATACATAATTGGTCGTTACAACCATTTAGTCAGGATTATGGACCTAGCTTCTCATACCACTTATGTTGTGTGTGTTAATTTTTTATACATGAGTGGCGGGACCTACAGTTTAAAGTCGACTCCGAACAACAGATTTTTTTGAGAAATTTTTCATGGCAATTTTATGTACTCTCAGAGTTTTTGTCAGGAATCTACTGAGAGGAAGTTACCGAAGAAATATTTTTTTTTTATATTTTCGTTTTGATGTCTGACATGGGATTTGAACCGTGGCCTTACGTCTAAAAAGCCAACACACTACCTACTGGACTACGGTGACTTCTTGGAGACTGCTACCTATAATTTCTATTATGTCCAGCACTTATAGTTTACTTAGCAGATCAGCTATTTGTCTATTAAACGCTAACAAATCCGAAGCTTAATGGTAAAAATGTCCATCATTAAGACTCTGTGTCTATTCCTATACACATCAATTAATTAAGAACTCCACATTCGTTTCTCATGCCTGCAGACATTGTCGTTAATTGTCATGTAGATGTGTTCTTAATACAGGTTAAACCAGGCCCAGCCTGCTATACCTTAAAACACCGGAGCGAAGTCCAAGCCGAGGAAATTTTAGTCTTCGAGCCAATAATGTATGTTTCTAGCCAAGGTATCTGTATTTTTTTTTTTGCCCAGTTCTCTGCGGTATGCAACTACCAAAAACGACTGGACTCCATACCTATCTGTCTATTTCATAGACATTGCTCCAGCATTTCATAGAAACATTTAAATGGCATACTGTGAGAACTGATTGAGTGGCTTTCGTTCGATCACAATTGTTGACAGTGACTGACACTCCAGTTAACAAAACTGAAAAAGACAAAGATTTCTAACCATTAAGCAAATAACAGACTAGTCCTCTTAGAACTTCTATGAGAATTGGTTTAAACAACAACGGAAGTCTATGATATCCAAGAGAGATTACGAAGGGTAAACATTAGATTAATAGGCGATGAACAAACCTCGCATATTATATGTATGTATGTAAGTATATTGTTCCTTGAAAAAAAAAAAAATGTGGAAAAACCTTCGATATTATTAATCTACTGCGGCCATTTAATATGATTAAGAAAAACAATCTTTTTTTCTAAATGTATAATAACGACGATTCGATTGCTTAATCTTTATAATTTATGAATCATTAAAAAATTATAAATGACCATTAATTACATACAATGAAAAGCATGAAATTTGATGCCACAAAGAGCACGATAAAATCAAAATGAAAAGATTTTCTTATAAATTTAGAACAAAATAAACCCTACTGAAGCGGCTGGCTGTAATTACGATAAAAATTACCACAAAGCTCACGATAGTTTAATTGTGGTATAATTTCTATTTTTTTTTATTTTTCATTTTTTAATAACAATATTAGTCATCATTATCGACACAGTATTTAACTTCAGAGACGTCATCTTTTGGAATTGCTTGCTATCATATGACGAACACTGGTTAAACAATGATAACAATTCATGAATTCATCTATTCATTCTTTCATTCATTCATTCATACACAGCTGTTCATTGAATAGGCCACATAATCACATAAGATAGTCAAGTTAATTAGCGGTTTCAAAATCTTAACAAATTATAGAAATGGGGTTGCTTTGCCACTTATAAGTGGGAAATAAAAAAAAAATAAAATAAAAAAAAATTAAATTTAAAAAAAAAGAAGAAGAAAAACATTATGAAGCTGTTGTTCCACGTCTTATCGTCGTTAATGCTCCGTTTTTGTAGCCCCATTAACTGAAATTTTGTTTAAATTTAATTTAACTTGGCTGCGGTACAATTTAGTGTTTTGGCTGATGGCTTTTTTAATGGCTTCGTTTCTTTTTATTGTTGGAATAAAAATATGTGTTAACGGTTATAGAGTGTTACGAAATTTTCCTTTTTCTCTTTCTTTTTTTTTTGTTTTTTTTTTTAGTTTAAATATAACAAAAATAACCACAACAATTATATTTTTTTGTAATTCGCTATTTAGGTTCAAAATGTATGCTTTTTTTATTGTTTATTTTATTTATTTTTATTTGGTTTAATTTTCATTTACTTTTTGTACGCATCCATTTTGCGGCCCACTTTTATTTGGCCTATACACGGCAGGCAAGTGGTTCACAAACTTTTCTAAATGTAATGAATGATAAACAGGCATGATCTGACAATCGCACGATTTGAAATCGCAAGTGATTTTAAAAACGCAAAATTTATTTCAGGGTGTTCTGAAACTCACGCGTTTTACTTGCGATCTTCGATTTTTCGAAGTCGTTTTTGAAAAAAATAAAACATATGTTTTAACATTACAAATATAAATCAAAACATCAAAACTAAAAAAAAATAAACAGAAAAATGGCTAAAGGTTTTTATTAAGCATAATTTGTTTAAAAAACCTGCAAACCAGAAAAGAAAAATTAAAAGGACGTGTCCTGAGGGATTATTCTAAAACATTAGACGTTCTGGAGCAAGCGAAAGCATCAAAAATACATTTCAATCAAAAGTTTAAAATTCCAGGAGTAATTGGATCGGTAGACGGCACCCTTGTGAGGAACTTTATTTCTGCAGAAAGGGGTTTTATAGTTTAAATGTGTTAATTGTAAGTACTCCTGTATGAAGGTTATTTTTAGAATTTTAAACAATCAAAGTGATTACTGTAAATGTAGATCTGGTTCATGTCACAGTGCTTTTGTGTGGAATTTAAGTAACGCCAATGAATTTTACTTAGAAAAATATTCTAATGGAGACCGTGGTTACTGGTTGCTGGCCGATTCAGCATATGCCCTACAGCCGTATGTTTTAGTACCATACGTTCGTTTAAATCACCAATTTAAGTAAACAAATGACGCAAAAAATTGGTTAAAAATAAAGCAAGTTTTTAGCTTGGTATTTTTATTTAGAAAAGTGTAAAATTGTTATCATTTTTTGTTAAGAAGTTTTGCTTTAACATATTTCACCAGTTCACTACAATATCCTCTTGTGATTTGAAATCGCATTTTTTGTTAAGAAGTTCTGCTTGAACATATTTTCATCAGATCACTGCAATATACTTTTGTGATTTGAAATCGCAAATTTTTAGCGTTGAGCGTTTTCCAGAACACCTATTTGGCGATTTCGAATCGTATAAAATTATTTTTAACACCCTCTTGGCGTTTTTAAAACGAAAACGCAAAATTTAGGCGATTTGCGTTTTTCAGAACATGCCCGAAAATAAACAGGGCGAGCATATGGATTGTGGTGATTAAAAAATCTGATCACAATAAAGGGAGAAGTCGTGGTGTTAAGTAAGGTCCATAGGAAGTTTACTGGGATCTCGCTGGAGCTGTTAAATTCAGGGTTTACCGAAACTATAATCATTAAACGCAGAGTTTGCCAAAGCATATACACTCACCGTACCGCTAATTATCACTACATATAGCACGCTTTAAATCACCGTAGTCTTGTAGGTAGTGTATAAAAAAATATATATTCACCGACTTCCTCTCAGTATATTACTGCCATGAAATGTTTCTAAAAAAATCTGTCATATGGAGTCGACATTAAATTGTAAATTAACACACACAACATAAGTGGTGTAAGAAGCTAGGTCGTAATTGTAACTGAAGGATCGTAATGACAAATTATATATGTACGTATGTATGTGCAGCAAGCTTTTGTAATGTGAATATGTATTCCCAATGGATAAACTACTTGCGTGAGGCACATGAGAACGACAAAAATTAGTAGAGCCACACATTCAAGTAAAATATTGTAAAAAGTTCGTGGATCATCACGTCCAGTGCAGGTAAGATATAAAAATATCGTTACAAACGGCACTTCTGCTTCTATATAGAACACCATGCTAGAGATAATGAATGCAAGCAGCAGCCTTAAATAAAATAAATCTCCAGGTGCTATGCTTTTCAAATGCAACAATATTACTCCTAATCACTTGCACGTTTTGGTTCAATTAAAATGAGTTCATTGACCTGGTTGAGGGCGTAGAAAGGCGGCCTTACACGCACCAATAATAGACGTGGAATTATTACGATTTACGCGAATAATAAGGTTAATAATAGAACAAGTTGCCTTAAGACCTTTAAAATCCATAGCCTTCATGGCGAAATGTGTTCGTAAGCTTTAAAAACTTTAAGAAAGCACGGTGTTATTCGGAATGCGTAGGTATAATCAGTTTTCTATGTCGCAACGACACCTGCAGAGAACTAAACATGGGAAAAATATGAATGGAACTGCGACAATGGGAACTTGTGTCTGACAATGTGTCTCATTAGCTCAAGCTATGGAACACTATCACTTGGGATATAAATAAAAACCACTGCAGTGGTAATATTCGATATGTTTTCCAGATGATTTTGGTCAACCATATGGCTTGGACACGAAGAGACTATTAGTTCAAATCAACTAAAATAAAGAGGTACAAATGGAACTGGTTTTGCCATATTCTTAGAGGAAAGTTAAGCGATATTGCTAGCGAGAAATCCATAGATGGAAATATGTAAGGGAACTGGAGGATTTGATGTCACCATCCAGAACATGCACTGAGGAAATTCCAAAATAGTCAACCTAAGAAAGAGTTGTGAGTGAGTGAAAGAGCTGGCATAATGCAACCATATCCTCGCAATATTTTTTAGGCGATTTAAACAAAAACGCAAGTCAGCGGCTGGAAATGGAGTAGCAGCCAATCGCGCTTGTTGTTTGCTGTTGTATAACCCCCGTATCACATGTCTAGATGCTAAAGGTTAGGCAAAAAAAACCAAGTAATACTAGACCTGCAAGACCAAATCATTATATTATAATAGAAAAAAGTGCAGATGACCTTAAGGTAATCATGCCGCAAATGCCTTATCAACCACATTACAGTGTAAATAAAGTGTTACCCTTTCGTAGGTATTTAAGAATCACTGATTTGAATAAAGTGTAACAACACGGTTTAGTATACGATTACGAGTGCCAGCAGATACATTAAATCGCTATTAAATAAAAAGCCTCTAATATTTTTGGTTCGGTTCGGTTTGGTTTGATTTTCTTACTTGAATAGTTAATGTGGTATTTTTATACATATTTTTTTTTTAACATATTATGGTAGTTGAGTTTAACCATATACGGAAGTAGTGGCCGAAAGATACAAAAGAAACAAAAATATTTTTTTTTTAAATAGAATCAAGGTTATTTATTAACTCGTAATATTTTTTGTATCTTTTTCTTCAGGTTTAAGCATTATTTGCCATTATTTTTTATTATTATTTGTGGCACGCTTGTCTAATGTTTTCATAAAACTTTTTTTTTCAAAAACTGAACAATATATTGACCATTTGGCATGACATAAAAGAGTTGTTAACTATTGTTTTAGACCAGGCTGAGTAAATACAATGTTCTCAGGTTAATAGCTTTATTGCTCGAAAAAACGCAATGAAATTTCAATGAAAAGTGAAAGAGTTTTTGCGTTTTATTAATAATTTTTTCTTTTTTAGTTGTAGAATTATTGGTGAATTATTTATAAGCAAAACTAATTTTGATTTCTTTTATTGCCGGAAAGGGAAGTCCAATTGAGAATGAGAAAATTTTAAATGTTTGGATATATGTAATTTAAAATTATTATGAATTTTTTTATAGTCTAACTAATGAAAATACTAAGGAACCTAAAAGTCTTCCCAAATATTTTTATTTTTTATTTTTTGAAATTTTTTTATATGGAATTCTAGCCATAAACTTGAACAATGTCTATAGATTTTTAAAACTTATCAGTTTAAACAGTAAAAAAGGGAATACATCGGTAACCTTAAATTAAATAAAAAAAAGGAATTTAAGTTAAAATTTTTCAATTAAAATTTATTTCAAATAAAAAGCGAACGGCGTTTAGTACTTTTTCAGAAGTTAACGTAACAGGGGTGAAAAAATTCACAATACTACCCTTTTAATCGTTTTATACATTCGAAATAAATTCATTCCCTCTAGAAAACTAGGTGTTCAAAAAACATTTAATGGCGCATTAAATTGGAAATATGTCGTTGTAACATTATGCACGAACTTCTGTATGGTTGCACAACATAGAGATTTTTCCAAAGATATCTGTCAAAAATGCCAGCTTTTGTCAATCACTGTATTCATCAAATATTTTGTCCCAACTCAGGGATAAACGAGCAGTTGTAGGAAGTTTCGCCATTTGAAAATATTGACATGAAATTAGAAAGAGCAAAGAGATTTAGATTGATGATGTTCTCAAGCGGTACATTTTCAAACATAAATCTTATGATTATGATATGAAAGCATTAGGGGGCTTCCAAAGTAGATTATTTGGAGAGAATTGAGGCCGCAAAATTTTTATTAATTCAGAAATCATGATGAGCATTTCGTATTTACTTTTTTTTGTAGAGTAAGGCTACGCTAATGGGGTTATTAACTTAGAGATTGGGACACTACCCCTTTCGTCATACCTCATATAATGCTTTAGACATACATAAATGTTTGATTTTAAAACTATAGCGGCAGCATCCCTCAGCAATCGCCGAAAGAGTCATAGCAAAGACAATGAAATGAAAATCCAGTCGCTTCAATCAAAAAGTTAAGAATAATGATGCCAAAAAAATAAAAACATAAGAAGTACCACATACGAAGATTCAGTCATGAAAGAGTAATGCCTCGTTCTTATGCGTCAATTAAGAGCGGCAAACAAGGCGTTAAGAGAAGGCCAAACAATTTTGATCACGGATTTTAATTTTAAAAACAAAGGAATTTCAATGGCTCTCCAAAAAACCCATCCAATAAGCATCCAGACTACTGACCTCTCCACAAAGCTTACTATCAACGAACATTATAGAAAGATCTGGCAGAATCTACGCACCGCAACACATAATACAGTAAGAAGACGTTCGTCTGATAAATTTATAGGTTACAATTACAAAAATTAAAAATAATGACGAGTGAATAACACTAGCCAAAAAAAAATCGCATATTTGCCCCACACTATTGCCACTTTCCTGTCACTAGCATTCCGGTATTCCAAAATGTATAAGAGCCATCTTCTGAGTGGCTAAAAATCATCTTAGGACCTGGCTAATCACCTGCTTAGCTCAAAAAACTTGATTATTGCAACTGAAACAAAGCAAAGAAATGATAGAAGACGTCTTGTGATAACCTCGTAACCTATTCATTAAAAAAACAAAAATGAAAGAAAAAAGTGCTGTAGAACGTCTGAAAATGCGCAAAATCGCATTATATCGTCTAAATCACCCATCATTATGTGCCAGGCCACCCATCTTTGCTGAATATCAATTTTAAATTCTTTTCTCTTCTGTGATCCTCTTCTAATTTTAAATCTAAAGACATCTATAGAAATATGATGATTTGCAACGATTTAAGAGATAAAGATTTCAACTCAGCAAAGGCATAAGGCTTTGAAAAAATAATTCCAAAGATATTAAGTGTGAAACTGTAAAGCTTAGAAAATATATCGAAGGTGACTTAAAAATGTAGTACAAACGATCAACAAATAAAGAAATATTAACGGTAATTTTTATATGAAATAAAAAGATCTTTGAAAATGCTCCATTTCAACTGCTCCATTTAATTTTAAGTCTGTTCAATGATATTTAACCTGTTAAATCTCTCTTTTACTGAAAAAAAAAGAGTAAAAGTTCATTATTTCAACACTACTTTCATTTGCTCACCTCTGGCGGTAGGTAAAGAAAGGCCTATTAAGGCCAAGTGCTAGCAGTACTACTACGACTACCACTCTATTTCTATTCTAATTTCGTAAATTCAAATCTGTGTTATTTCAACAGAAGAAAATAAAAAACAAAATAAAAACACAAAACTATTAATTTACTAAAACAAACAAAACAAAACAAAACAAAAAAAAACAAATTTTTAACATTAAAAACAGAAACATAATAATATGACCAAGAACTAAACGTTAGAAGTAGACATAGAGTTGCAATACCAACAACAACAACAACAACAACAGCAATAACTACCGTAATAAACTAACTAATTATCACTGACTATCACAATTTCGAAAGAAACTCGAAAAGAAAATATGAGTTGCCTGCCCTAAAGTCAAAAGTGTGCTTTAGACGAACGAATATGAAAAAAAAGAAATAAAAGAATAAATGTATGGATGAATGGATAAGAAGTGAATAAGTGGACTAGACATCTAACGGTAGGTTTAAATTGAAATATACAACAACAATTAATTAGAAAAGTAACTGAAAGAAATTGGAATATTTTTTTGTAAAAGCTTAATTTCATCAATTTGTTTCCATATGGCAGCAGCATAATTAAAATCAAATTGTAGCGTTTCTTCTATAAGAGGTACAAATTTTAGAAATGGTTTCAATGGACTGTGAAGGTTAAGAGTTTAGGGACAAAGTGTATTCTTAAACTAAAAATGAAAAACCATATAAATAGTAAACGATGGAAAAAAAGAGACATGATAAGCAGAAGAGTGTAAAAAAGTTAAAAGTTAATAATAAAGTATACAACGGAGGGGAGTAATGATCTGTCTCTGTGTATTTATATGGATAAAGAACTTGGCTTACATTTATGGAAATCCATAATATTCTCCATGTGTAAGGTCTAAACAATGGCAATGTCGCCGTAGTCTAGTAGGTAGTGTGTTTCATTCCAAATAAATGTAAAAATATTTCTTCGGTGACTTTCTCTCAGCAGATTTCTGACAAAAACAGATTTTTGAGAAACTTTTCATGGCAATCTTATTTACTCTCAGAGTTTTTGCCAGAAATGAAGTCGCCAGAGAAAGTCGCCGAAGAAATTTTTTTTCATATTTCGTTCAGTTAGAGGTGCCTGACATGGGGTTTGAACCGAGGCCTCACGTCTAATAAGCCAACACACTACCTACTAGACCAAGGTGACTTCAATCCTTTAAAAGCATATTCGTCTCCCTCTTCTTATTCTATTTTTATCCGATATCTTGTTTCAATTCAATAATTAAAATTGGTGCAGCTGACCAGATGATCAATCTGCTGTAGCGGGTTCTAGAATGATAGGATTGCCATCTGTCGTTGTCTAAAAACAATGGCTTCTGTTAAAATATACATATTGGTGTAGAGTTGTATAGTACGCACTAGTGGATTAAATATGGGAATTGTAAAGAAATTATGCTCAAATGACACGGACTTTGCAGACACAAAGGCAAACGAGGTAATGCGAGCTGTAGGCACTAGGTACTATTGAGCGAAGTACCTAAGCCAAAACGATAAGAACTATCCAATAGTAAAACCTTGCCTGGTTTTTCCTAAAAACTTACAACATTTGCCTGTAAAATTTTGATAAACCCACAGTTTGGATGTTACGTAGTGTGACTATCGCTTCTTCGGTGTCTGTAAAACCTTCTCTGAAAGTTATTCAGTCCGAACAACGCCCTGCCGCACACTTCAGTTGTAATCCATCTGAAGCCCTGGAAGATTAGTGGAAGCTCTTCATGTATTAATCTTAAAGGGGGAACCCGATACCAAATAATTCCAGCCCACGATAAGTACCTCTAGCAATTGTAGCAATAATCCAACCAAACTAAATAAAACCTTCAGTTTTATGCTTCTCCTTATACAGTATCTCCCTATTTTTTTATTTTGACAATTTATGATTAAGTAGCTAAAAATAAAATGAAAAAAATTCCAAAATAATACATAAAAAAAAGGCAAGCAAAAGTGAAAGAAATGTCTAGACATGAATGATTATTTAAAAGCATTCGGCAACAAATGAATGTACAAAGGAAAGAAACTTTGTTTTCGTTTTTTTTTCTTCTTCTCTTTTTTAAGTAAATCACGTAAATTCGAGCAACAATAATTGCCTGCCTTCATATTTAAATTGTATTTTGTGTACAACACAGCTGCAGCTGGTCCAGTGCAATCGCTCTCCATTCCACTTCAGGGCAGTAGTAGTCAAGTCAATCATGATGTCAATTTAATTAATGAGAATACATAATGACAATGACTTCGAGGTGTTGCAAGTCAAATATGAAAATGAAAGCGTTAAGAAATTATTCAAATAAACGTAACATTTCATTTAAATTGGTAGATAGCAAGCCAGCAAGCCATAGTCATAGAGATATTGTATGCGTTGTTACAGACTGTCAAAAATCTTGTGTAAATAATGAAAATAGTTGATCAAGCAACACGCTTAAGAAAAAAAAAAAATTAAAAAGGATAACTAAATAGATAAACCAGCCACAAAAATAAAATTTTACTTTCAATTTCTAACAGGAAATCAAAGATTTTTGCAAAAAAAAAAAAAAAAAAAAAAAAAAAAAAAAAAAAAAAAAAAAATCAGGAAAAAAAGAAATAGAAACGATGGCGAATAAATCGAAAAAAAAGTTGAAATCGAAAAAACGGCAACACCAGCAGCAATAGCAACAGCAATGAATCAACCAACAGTGGGTAATGAATCAACAAGATTTCATTGAATAAGAAAATTGCATGGCATGTTTAAAGGTGTACCACAAAAAATGCGAGGGTTGGTTGAAAAGTGTGGTATCTAAACAAAACCAAAAAAAAAAAATGTTTTTCAACATATCAAAACAATCATCATAAGCGATAGAAATTAATTAAGATTCTCTAGATTACTGGAGTTGTTTAATATTATTTCCATTCTCATACATAAAGCAGGCGTGATACTTAGGAGAAAGCATGTTAATATGCATATTCAAGTCAAATTTCACTGATTCAGTTTTAATATAAAAAAAGTTCTGTATGAGGAATATGGAAGTCAATCCTTTAAAAAGTAAAAACCAGACTGTGATTTGATAATGCCAATGCTGATAAAGAAATTACAAGACAAGATTGAGGCACCTATGGAGCAAGTAAGTCAGATAACGAAACTGATTAGATTGGTTTCCCATGTAGGTTTGGAAGCAAATACAATTTTTTTAGACCTGCATAAAGGCAGAAATATCTCAGGAAAGCATGTATATTTAATGCAACTATCTCCGTGATAGCCAAACAAACTTTAACAGCGCATAGGCAAGAGAACGTTCAGTTTTTAAAGGACGATCAAAAGGTAGAACTTCTTTAAGACTTCTGTGGCAGATCGAACAAAGCCACGGGCCCAGAATTACTCAACTCGAAATAGAGTCGACACCGGAACATTCAGACTTTCATGCGATGGAAATGGCAGACGAGTATATTAGAATTGGATTTGTTCTGGCTGTTTAGGAAGTACGGCTAGATTACTATCTCTCGGGTAGGTCTTTAGGTACTGAAATAAACGAAATATCACAACAAGTAGGATTTGAATATCCTTGTGACCTACTCGCAACGGCTGCATATTACATGATTACGTGCTTGTCATTATCTAGTTGCTAGTATGTGGGCGACGAAAGCTCTTGAGTTCAAACGTTAGCTGTGACACCACAAAAAAAGAAAAGCTTTGGGTGTAAACAAAATTTAAAACTTTTCAAATCTATCGTTCGGAGACGATGTTTAACTGTAGGTTTCGCTACTCATGGATGCAATTTCTGCCCTCAGCATGGATGATGCGAGAAGCCAGACCGTAACCCTAACAGAAAGGTTGTAATGACCAACTTTCTAGGTAAAGCTGAAATATTATACGATTACTGATACCATCACTAAGATCATACATGTTTCGCAGGATATCTGAGTACATGGGACCATGAAATAATGATTAAAACTTATTGATTTTTACATTATATCGCTCAAATTGCAAGATTTTCTTATTAAAAGTTGGGAAAATATATTTTTATTCCTTTTCACACAACCCTCTTAGAAAGAAAAAAATAAATAAAAAATGATCTGGTAATAAAGTTGCAAAACCGAAACTACAAAAAAAAGAGAACCGATAAAGAAAGAGTCTGTTTTTAAAACACTTTGAAAAGCACGTTTCTTTTCATTTTTTATTCCCCTATAAAGCGCAATCCCAAACAATTTTCTTTTCATGGAAAAAGTTGTGTTTTTTTTTCTTTTCTTTACTTATCTTTTTCATTTTCATTTTTTGCTTTCAATAGAAAAACACTTATGATTTTTTCTTTTTTCTTGAATTCAATTTTTCTTTCATTTTTTTTTTTATTATTTTCGTTTAAAGAAATTATAGACGGACTCTTACTACTTGGCCAACAATAGTACAGACATAGCATAGCACAGCATATCACAGCGTATAAAAACAGAGCAATTTCTTAACAAACAAAACATTGGTAATAAAAAAGAAAATGAAAGAAAAAAAAAGAGCAGAAAAGACAGCAGAAAATAGTTGGTTGGCTGGTTGGTTGGGTCGTATTGCCATAAGCGAAATAAAAGAAAAAAAAAAGAATAGTTTTTCTGTTTTTATTTTTGTCTGTCCACCAAACAACAATAACAACAATTACTTTTTTTTATTATTGTTGTAAAGATCTTACAAACAATCTGCTAATGATGTTTCTAGATAATAATGATGGTGTTGCTTGGTGATGAAAGACAGAATAAAAAAGTACAAAAAAAAAACAGAAGAAAAACGATATAAAAGACTAAACTAAGCAACCAACCATCCAACCAACTCACTCACTCACTTACTTACTTAGTTATAACAACAATAACAAGAACTACTTAAATTTCTTTTCTACCAGCTTTAGTTTAGACTGACTTGACTAAGTCTTGTGCCTTGTGTGGTGATGATGATGGTGATGGTTTGGATGGCTGCATGGCTGCTTAGTTGGCTGGCTGGCTTGTTGGTTGCTTCAATGGTTGGTTTGATGGCGCAAACATACAACAATAATAACAATAATAATAATAATAAAAAAACAGAAATAATAAAGAAGAAACATAACAACAACAACAACAACAACAAACAGTGGTAGTAGTAAACGACCCAATTATCTACTGACCCACTGCCGGTAAAATAAAGTTGTAAAAAAGAAGCAAAAGTTGTGCTAAGAACTTTAGCAAATAAAAACAAAAACACGACAAAAACTCTATTAAAAAAAAAAGAACACAGAATAGAGAGTGAAAGAGAGATGATGAATTTTGTAAAACTATTTTATTAATAACGTCTTCCAAGGAATTGTATTCTTAAAACCAATTATTATTGGCAGCTAACTAGACGACAGACAACCAAGAACAAGAGTGGCAAAAACGGCAGCATTAAACACTTAAGCAGCCATAGAGGAGGTGAATTGCTATACATGAAGAGTTTAGAGTAATCAACGAACAATAGGAATAGGTTATACAAGAACAATAGCAAAAAAATTCCTTGCAAGTTGAAATATAATTTTTTTATTAAGGCCGTATACAAAGAGAGTTAATAGGATATTAAAAGCTTTGCTAATTAACCAACTCATTAGCCTACCACATAAATCTACAAAACGAGCTTGAAATTAAATCTCTGCAGTTTTAATTGTTTATTGCAAACGACAAACGTCAACTAAACGTTAAGTGGACTATTTCATGTAGCGATAGAATATAATCTCCCAAGGCTTAAAAAATCGCATTAGATTCGGGAATTAGAATTACAAATTATACACACATACATACATAATTGGTCATTACAAACCTTCAGTCAGGATTAAGACCTAGTTTTTCACACCACTTATGTTGTGTGTGTTAATTTTATGCATGAGTGGCGGGACCTACAGTTTAAAGTCGACTCCGAACGACATTTATTTACTTTGAGTTTTTGCCAGAAATCTGCTGACAGGAAGTCGCCGAAGAAATACTTTTTTGTATTTTGTTTTGATGTTTGGCCTGGGGTTTGAACCTTGGCTTTACGCCTAATAAGCCAACACACCACCTACTAGACTACAGCGACTTCAATTTACAATTTTTAGCCGTCCGATATTGTTTCTTTAACGGTTGAGCGAGATTAGACTGGTCATTATATGGCGTTAATTACATTAAGAGGAGTGCTATATGGAACTTATAAGAATTGTAACAGAACTAGAAAAATTACTAAAAGTGGTATTTTCTGGCAACAACTCTGAGAGCAAATAAAATTGCCATGAAAAGTTTCTCAAAAAATCTGTCGTTTGGAATCGACTTTACACTGTAGGCCTCGTCACTCCTACATAAATTTAACACACACAACATAAGTGGTGTGAGAAACTAGGTCGTAATCCTGACTAAAGTGTTGTAATGACCAATTGTGTATGTACAGTAGCACACCATATTCATTGAGATTCTTTTTTGTCTCCAAAACAGCAAAGACCGCCTAGGTAGGACGGATACATACAAAGATAAAAAAAATGGAAAAATATCGTTGTTTATCAAAAACAAATTATTTCAAAGACAACAAATGAATTATTTTCTAATAAGCCAACATATTTTTTTAGAAAAAAACCATGGTTATCCCAACGGCAAATAAATTTACTTGTCATTATGAGGTGATGAGATCTATTTTGTCGGTTATAAGCGACTGTAAAACCTTTAATTGTTAAAAATCTAAAAATTGTTAACAAATCTTCTTAAATGAAATTGTTGTGACGTTTAAAAGACCATATGGATAGAAATCAAAATTTACATACATTTTGCTACCACCTGTAGCGCACTCAATGGAGGTCAGACTCGAAATAAAACTCGTGGTTAATAAGGAAAACATTTTTTTATATTTATTTTCGTTCCTTTAAGGAACATACAAGGCCTGTCACAAAGTATCTGCCAAGTCTGCTTTTAATTTGTTTCAGATTTATCAATCAGGCTCGAGCATCTAAGCAGTTAATTCAGGTGAAATACTTAGCTTTTTAAGTCCTACTAGAATAGGTCTGAAACATGCTGGATGGACATTGTATTATAAGGATTTAATGTAACAATGGATGTTAAAGTTTCGTTGCTCTTATGAGCGATTTAAACCTAGATTGAATGGACTTGTAGTCAAGCATTTTAACCCTGTTGCTCCTGGAATTTAATATTACCATAACTGACGGCAGGGTACACGTTGCTGGCCAGTGAAAAATGATTGTGCTACTCTGATTGCGACCACAATTATTAGATGATGTAATAAAATCACTAGACTTGCGATTTAAGGATCGTTTTTATTGCATGCAAAATCAAATGTTATCAACTGACGCACAAGTGCGATATTCTTGGTATGCCATATTTTTCTATGGGTGAATTAAATGCTGTTAAGGCGGAAGGTTTTTAATCTTCTGGGCATAAAAATTCAATACAGCATTCTTTGTTACACAGAAATATGCTGATTATAGTTGCTAAAAGAAGCTTTCAAGTGGATTGATTTCCTATGGCTGTGCAAAAATACTTAATCCTCCTCTACCCGACCGAAAATGGAATACAACTTTCTCGTATAGGCCGGCGCGGCAATTTTCGGACTACTAGATTAGAAGATGGGATAAAAGTGATCACTAATGACAGCATGGTAGGACATGTTATCCCAGCATGATATCTCCTTTAGCCGCACTATCCATATGAGGAACGTTAAAGTCTTTCTTGTCAAAGACAATCTTTCCTGACTCTCAGAGACTATATTTCTGGTTCCAAGCCTGCAATGCAATGGCGTAGGGCACATTTGAAACTTATTACCAATATGACCTTCATGACTAGACAATGGCCATTGAGTAAGCTGTGTCGGTTAAAGTTACTTTGGAACAGGTGTTAAATCTTGTGGTTAATTTTTCAATGTCTTCCTCAAACTATAAACTAATGTTTGAGAATTTCTCCAAATGAACACGGCTTTGTTGTTGTAAATTATAATCTATTTTGACAACCAGTTTGAAAAGTAATACTCGCGGTAATGCTGTTTTAGGATGCTATTCTCCATGGCGTTTATTGCTTGCCTGGTATAAGTATTATGGGTCATAGTTTAATGGATAGTTCATTAACAATGTCTAGAAACGAGTTGTTAGTCAAATATAAATTGTGGAGTTTAAAATCAATTTCTTTTTAACATGAAATTTGAATGACAGGGAAGCATAGTGATTCAACAAACTAACGATTGTCAAAAACAATAGCATTTACAATGGAAGAGTAATTATTTTTTTTTCTAACTTTTCAATATAAATATCCGTGACAATTAACACAAAAAATAAAACAAAAAAACTTTTAAACATGTTATGTTATTACTCACTCCAGAACAAATGTCACAATCTAATTGTTGAATACAAATACATTTTCTACTTTTGAACAACACAAAATAGTACCCTCCTCCCCCCCTTCTTCTCTTTGTCCATTGCATTGTTATGAATCATAAAAATACGCCAAGATATCGGATATTCGACACAGTCATAAACGCTATGGTTCCCCTTCTCTCTCTCTCTCTCTCAACTTCTAAACAAAAACGTTCATTGATTGTCTAAAGAGATGTAACAAGAGGAGATGTATGTATGTATGTACGTACAGAAAACTAAATGAAATTGTTTAACAAACGTTTTTAAGTGATCGTTTAAGATTTTTATCACATAAGACACACACACACACGCACACACAATAGGTAATGAATGGTGGTAAGAAGACACAATCTGTATGAGTGTGTGTCTGTGTGAAGAAACCGCAACAGTATAAACAGGCCCCCATTAGAAAAATCTTTAGATACACCGGTTAAATACAATACCTACTACACATCATGCCACACAACAAACCATTAAATCATCTAAGAAATGAAGTCGTAGTCTTACTAGAAGAGTTACAATATATTCAACATTTTTTTTTGTTTCTATTTTTCAATATGAAAATGCCAAACAAACATGGTAAATAGCTGGCTGGCTGACGAGTTGGCTGGCTGGCAAGATATTTCGTTAGTTTGCTGGTTAGGACTGTAATTTTATGAGTTGAACCAAAAAGAGGCAATAAAATCTATGAAATGAACTAAAAGAAGAAACGAAATATACAATATAAAGTCATCATTAATTGTCACTAATGATCTACAAATTTCAAGCACATTGAATTGTTTTATGACCAGAACGAAATGAACTGTGGAAAATCAGTTTACAGTTTTCGGTTCCCAGTTGCAAACTAGGTTGGTATGACATTAAAAAAATTCTTCAAGAATCTAAAATAGGAGAAAGATCTTTTTACATGCTTGACCGCAATATTGTAAAGGGATAAATCAAAACAGTTAACCAAAAAAAAAGAAACGGTTACGAGCTATTAATCTTTATGTCAATAACTGCATCCATGGCTGTATCAATAAAAGTCGCCCTAGTCTAGTAGATAATGTGTTATTAGACGTAAGGCCACGGTTCCAACCCCAGGTCAGACATCAAACGAAAATAAGAAAAAAAATATTTCTTCGGCGACTTCCTCTCATCAGATATCTGGCTAAAACTCTGAGAGTAAATAAAAATTGTCATGAAAAGTTACTCAAAAATCTGTCTTTCGCAGTCGACTTAAAACTCCAGGCCCCGTCACTTATCAATAAAATTAACACACACCAAAAAAGTGATGTGAGAAGCTAGCACGTAATGATGACTGAAGGGTGAAGGGACCAATTATGTATGTATCTTTAAAAGTGGCTATCATATCCCCTTGAAATTTCATGATATCCTCACTAGATAGCTTATCTAATTTATTCTGATCAAATAATGGATGTGATCATTTTCTCATATCAACCCCTACTACAGCTTTACTGGTGACATATGTATGTACACACAAGAGAAAGAAAAAATCTTTGCTAAAGAGGCAAGGAAATAAGAAAAACACTTCTAATGGTCAGTGCAGCTATAAACGAAAGCCATAGAATACAGAAAACTGTATCAGCCGGAGTGGCAAAGAGGTCAACCTTGAGCATGACAGCTCATCAAGAAGGCACAAACACTGTAATGAAGAAGTAACTGCGGAATACAAGAAATACAAATACAAAGTGACAGCGTTAACACAAAAATAGTAGGCTAGATAGGATTAATAATCAGGAAGTTGGTCCTGTGTGTTGAACATTAGCCTATAATGTTCCGGGAATAAATACCTAATCCATTGGAATCAATGCAATTTATTCTGCTCATGTCCAACAGAAAAATGAATTAACATGTTCAATGGGCTCTGCTTTAAAGCTTCTCGATGCCAAAGATTCGTTTATTTTTAATCCAAGACTACCTTAAAGTAAACTTACTAAATGGAATGATTAGACCCAAAAGTTTTGTCGACATTTTGAGACAATATTACACACTCGGACGGCCCGTATCAAAAGATTATTTATGACCTTCCTAAATATAGGGGTTACTTCCAATAACGCTCAGCTCTCAATGAAAGCTTTGAAATCTTTGGATTTATTGGAAGTAGAATCTACGCTATAAAATTATCCGTACACACGAAAAAGTGCATGAAAATTGGTCGGATCGAATGAGATACTGTGAGGCCAACTGCTGCATCATAATATTCCATTTCTAACCGGAACAATTGTTCTTAGCTAGAACCATAATAGATTAACGAAACGAATGCAAGGAAGAATAATAACCAATCGGAATTTATGGCAACAGCTAACCGGATAAAATGGAAAATGACGGCGGCGACTTCCTCTCAGCAGATTTCCGGCAAAAACTCTGAGTAAAATAAAATTGTCATGAAAAGTTTCTCGAAAGTCTGTTGTTCGGACTCGACTTTAAACTGTAGGTCCCTCCACTTGTGTATGAAATTAACACATACGACATATGTGGCGTGAGAAACTAAGTCGTACTCCAGACTGAAGGTTTGTAATGACCAATTATGTACGTATGTATGTATGTACCACACTATTTGGAGGGATTCTAGTTTACTCACAAAATATTTTTATTTACACTTTGGCTGCCTTATTTTAAAATTTTTTGGGTCTAGACTAGATACCTAAACATGATCGGGTTTATTTTAAATATTCTACGGATTCGATCTAAAAACACAGATTTTTTTTTTAAATTTACGATCCTATTACCTCTTATGTAACACGTAGATGCACATACAAAACTGGTTAAACCGGTATTTACGATGAAACCTTCGGTGAGGACCTCAACATTAACAAGAACCGACAGTTCCAGTTTCTAACCCTAATTAACAGCGTTGTTGCTGGGATAAATATGCAACTATCTGAGTTAGAACATACTGGTGAGACAGTAAATGCTATTGCGTACAGTGTCATCTCTGTAATGACTGAATTATTTAACCTTCTTCAGTAAATTATGTATTGATGTGTATACCGATAGACCACAAAATTGATGTATGTCTGGGGTACTACACCCATTTGGTTACGAAATGCAGATCTTTGCTAAATGAAATTACAAAATATTATGTTTCGACTTGTAGGGAATAATAGTACAACGCCATTACGAAAAAGTTATTCAGCCAGTAGCAGTTGTCACTCATATCGCTTTAATCATAGACCAGGTCCATAACATTTGACCAACAATTGCGATTTCATGAGCATTTTATTTCATAATTAATGTGTCAGCTATAGCTCTGGGTAACGTAAATATTATGAGGTCTTTGACATTCTTGCTTTTAACATGACATGATGATTGCAGTTGCAAGTCACATACATACACATACATAATTGGCCATCACAACTTTTCAGTCAGGATTACGGCCTAGCTTCTCACACCACTCATGTTGTGGGCGGCAATTTTATACGTAAGTGGCATGACGTACAGTTTAACGTCAACTCCGAACGACAGATTTTTGAGAAAGTTTTTCATGGTAGGGTTATTAACTCTCAGAGTTAAGAAGTTCGACGAAGAAATATTTTTTTTTTCATATTTCATTTTGATGTCTGACCTGGGATACGAACCCGGGCTTTACGTCTAATAAGCCAACATACTACCTACTAGACTACGACGACAATAGCTGCATACCCGCGTAAATTTTTGAGTGTATCTATAAAAGTCGCCCTAGTGTAGTAGATAATGTGTTGGCTTATTAGACGTAAGGCCACGGTTCAGACCCCATATCAGACATCAAACGAAAATAAGAAAAAAAATATTTCTTCGGCGACTTCCTCCAATAAAAATAATTTAAAATAATTATGATGCCCTTGATATTCTTACTTGTAACATGGCATGATGATTGCAGTTGCAACTCACATATACGGGTTTATTTTCCGAAGCCTATTTCACGGCTTTTCGAACAGATAAAGTATCATAGTAATGATGCTTATGTTTTACCATTTTAGAATGAAATAAGCAACCTTATTATCGATAGTTTTTCCATTGTATGGATAGTGACCAGTGAATATATTATGGAGAAAATTATCCCTCCGTTAAAAAATCTTCCTTCAAATCGTTCGTTGAACAGATTCAAATCTAATGTCTCTCTTAGCCAATCTATTTTTGTAATTCCAGTTCCTAATAAGAGTAAACGTATCGTTCGGTATATATAAACAGCTTATGAACATACATATGTATTCCGCCTTTAACACACATGACATGAATATGTATATGTTGCACCAGACGGAATATTATTTGATTAAGCATCACTAATTGCAAATGAAATTTCAATGAATTTTTACTTTCTATTACATTTTTTTTCTGTTAGCCTTAAAGCAACATTTTATTTACGACAAAAAAAAAACATCATTCGAATTTGTTAATGAAAATGATTGTCACAACAACGAACGTTAGCTTTTTCTCCAATCCATTACAAACTTGTTTCCTTAAAATCAAAATGTGGTTTTTTGTTGTTTCTCCAAGAGATGTTTCAAATGAATTATTTCAGTTTTAAAATTTAATTTCAATAACATTATAACGTAGAAATAAATAAAATGCTGATGCATTTTAAACTAAAAAAGAAAAACAATAAAACATCATAAAAATTTTATATGAAATGAAATGAAACACAGCATGTTTGTATTCCATAAAATTAAACAAAATTCCGGTCACGTAGTTACACTACAAAATACAACAGAGTCACGATAATTTATAGAGAAAAGTAGTATGTCGAATTGATTTTATTTATTATTGTTGTTTTTGTTGTCTTCATTTGATTTTATTGTAAATCAAGTAATTCCCACGCATTTTATAAAATCAAATAAGAAGACAGAAGACAGAAAAATAAAAGTAGAAATAATAATAAAAAGTAATGTTTAAACCAATAAACATTCTATGGAAACTGTAATAGAAAAACTAACAACAACAACAAGACAACTTTAAACATTTTTCTGTTTTTTAACAAGATAAAATGCCACAACAACACCAACAATACCAAAAACACAACACCAACGATAAAAAGAAGACAAAATGAGCGGATTACAAAGAAACGTTAAGCGACAGCAATAAATGATTTCGAACCCAAAAAAAAAAATGGAGAAAAATAACGAAGATATATACAGCAAGTAGCTTTAAATGCTAAATGTAAACGTTAGTAACGGTTATTGTAAACGAAATATTAATACCCTACACCATGAATTGGTATACCGTTATTGTTATCTTTGAAGGGAAGCCATGTATTATAAGAAAATAAAAATTTCCTACAAATTTAAGGAACTCAGATATTAACTAGAATTACACGTTTAAAGGTCAAAGATCAGAAGATAAAATAACAGGATGCTAAGCGCTTAAATGTAGAATAAAATTGAGACAAGAGGGAATTTCTGAAAATATACTCCAAAAACAAGGACGATATTTGGAAGCGTTTGTTTTCTTGTTTTGTGCTTCAGGCAACTTAATTGGAATAAATTCAACTCTAAGGCGTTTTGACAGAATAATTTCCACTGAAATTTGAAATTGTTTCAGACCAAAATATTTCATGTATTCATTTCAGGCAATAGTTAGCATACGCTTGAAGGCTTTGAATTACGAGTTTAGGAATATTCCATGTCTTGCAACCATGACATGGCAACCTTAGTGTGATTTAAGATGATTTTTGTTTTTTAAAACTAAAGTATTACACTTATTTAATACACCAAGCTTATGTAGCCTGGCACAATCTGTCGTCATTACTGTCCATGGTATTGAATATCAAACTCCCCAGGATGCAGAAACAATCGATAACCTCTATAGCCTGCCTCATAAGCTAGATTTGTTTAAACACATGAAATTTGTCTTGATTATATCACGAAGCATTCCTTCACATGCAAGCCACAAGGCCCGTACACGTGACAATAACTGGAGATGCCAGATAGGGAATAAGCTACATAAAGAAGGTGTATCATGCTCATCTCGTTGCAACGTATTAAAATTGATAAAATCTCAGGGAAATCATGATTGAATTCTGGAAACTGAAAAAAATCTATGCTTTAAAGCTTAATATTACTGGGATATGGTTCCAATAATAAACTTTCTATTATCGTACCTTTTTCCTAGTTTTATAAAAGATTCTTTGTCCAGACCCACTATTCGTACAACTTACTACGAGACAAGATGGATAACTACGGTGTCATAACGTCTCGGATTTTCGAATTTCTAAAGATAAAGAGATCTCTAACGATCCCTCGCCGCTGGATAAACCTTACAAAGGGATGCATAAAATAAAGTTAAGTATTGTTAAGACTTATGATACAAGTTTATTATATTTACGGGGCTGTAAAATGGCTTCAATATAAGAAGGTTTATATATCCGTATCTTTGCTGTTAGGATACGGGCAGGCAGCTTTGAAGGCTTGCGATGAAACAATTCGGAATATTCTTAAATGAGATGGCAAGATGTTATGGTTTGATCCTTGGCTTAATAGCATTTCTTTTTTTAATTATTACAGTTTATTGCAGACTTGGTCATACATTTGATGGTGTCAGAGTTGCAAGCAATCTGTAATACAGCAGCAGGCTTAATGAGAACGAAACCGTGCAGCATTTTCTATACAAAATTTATTTTGAGATCTTCATTGAAACGCTATGCTAGGTCATAATCCTGATAAAAGGTAATGTAATGAGCAATTATGTATGTGTGATTGAAAAGTAACTGTGGCTTTAAAGGCCCATTCGCTTACGACACAACACAGCAGGTCAATAGATTTTAAACCTTAGGCTAGAAGAGATATAGATTTTGCAAATTTATTGACTTAGTAATCATAAGAGTAAGGGAACATAACTAGTAAGTGCAAGCGTTAGACTACACTAAAAATCAAGTGTAGTGTGATCTTTCAACTGCTTAAAGTATTGAGGTTAAAGCAACATTAAAAAAAACGGAGCGCAGTTTAAATGATTTGAGAAAAACAACACAATTTATTTTTTTTAACAATCAAAGTTATCGATTTATATATTTTTTTTATTTTATTATCGTTAATAATTTGTTCTCTTTTGTCTTTTCTTTGTATACAAAAATAAAGGTTTGTTTTTAATAAATAAATATTTATAGTTAAGAAAAATAGTTAAAAAAATGTATAAAAATAGCAATAAAATCAATAGAAATAATTATTTATATTTAAAATTACTTTATTTTATTTTATTTTATTCAATTATTTGTACAATACTTTTTTCTTTTAAAGATTTTCAAACATGGTAACGAAATAGTAAATGGAAAAATACTTTGATTTCCCTTTCTTTTTTTGAAATAAATAAAATTATAAATAAAAATAAATATAAATATAAAATTAAGAAGCTTAACAATTTATAAAAAAATAAAAACAAATAAATAAGTTTTATATAAAAAAAAAATAGAAATAAAATATATATTTTCTTAGAAACTGAAAGGCTTGTTAATTGTGCATAAAATTGAATTGAATTGGTTTGAAACAACAATTGCTAACAAAAAAAAATACCAAATTTCCCAAAACCATAATAAAAAAAGGCTAAAAATAACAAGATTTTGTAGATTTTCCCTCTTCTGCTTTAGGCCATAAATAATTGCTAAAACCACAAGAGATACATACATACTCTAGTATTATTTCTTAACAATGATAAAAGTAAAATACAATCAAATACAATACAATAGCATAGAATAGCAAACAAAAACGATATCTGCTGGTACTTGTCTAAAATAAATAAAATGTGATCGTGTGAAAATTCAAGTTGCATGCCACCACCAACATACATACTTCATTTACTATACTTGCCACACATACTTTTTAAGCTATGCTTACAGCATACAATCTATCTATATGTGCTCTATTGTTAATAAAAAAAATGTTTGTTAAATATTTTATTTCTTCATCTCAATTTTTTTTTTTATTTCAGATGTCTTGTCTTTTTAGCCACAATTGTGTTAAAATTTTCTTGAAAAAAAAAAAAGAAAAAATTGTGACATTTCAACTGAATTTGTTGTTGTTGTTGGATTTTTTTTTTTAAGAAATCTTTAATTAAAATCTGTAAAAAAAACATTTGAAATTCAAAATCAAAATGGAATTAAAAAAGATACGTATTTTTGTTTTGAACAACAATGAGGCGAAATCTTTTAAACTTTTGTATGGCTTTACAAAACTATCTGGGAAACGATGGTATGTATACAACTCAAGTATTCACACAAATTTACAAACAAAAAAAGTTGTTTATGGGAAATAGAAACAAAAAAAAAGAAATAAATAAATAATTAAAGCAATAATTATTTGAAAAAAATCAAAATTTATGCTCTAAGTTTTGCTTTTAAGGCTAGAAAAGAAAAAAAAAAATTAAGAAAAAAAGTGAAATTTTAAGAATTAAATTTCTTTGAATGGAAATTATATTGAAATTCTAGCTTCACACTGTTCTACACACACAGAAATATATCCAGGGATTCCTATACAGCAGATCAATTACACAAGCTAGCCTGGGGATAATGTTGAGAATGTCGAGGCAAATTTCACACTGAGGATCACAGAGTTAAGTAGATTCGCTGCCAGCCAATAGGTCTAAAACATTTTATTGAACTTGAGTGAAATAAATTTCGAGAGGCTTAGACATTACATCTCGTCATTGCTATATAAAGCATTGAAAAATTCTAATCGCTCACGGTGTTTGATAAGTGATTCGATTTTTATTTGCCTTACATAAACTTGATTCCAAAATCTTTCAAAAAATGTTCCTCAGACTTCGATCATGAAAGGAATTCTTGGACCTCCAATCTTCACATATAAATGCATTGGAACATTCATACCAATAATTCGATTGAGTGCTGGGGTTAAAAGGCTCTATTAGGAAAATGCAGAGTATAGTTGATCATCAATAGCTGGTACACCTCCAAATCTTTATGACCTTATTAGAATCACAGCAAATATACAAGAAGATATAACAGTTTCTGGTGGTAGAAGCTCGTCATTGTAAAATAATAGTCGGATTGCCTATGGAGAATTAAGTGCACGAAATGAATTGTGAGCCACTGTATTACGTCTGAACGCATTAGAGTTTAAAGCTGCCCCATATGCAGAAGTTGAATTGAAGACGTAAAGAAGGAAACTCTTCAGCAGTTCTATGCTACCACTAAATCTTAAAAAAAAAAAAAAACTTTCTTTCGAGATCCAGATTGTATAACGTTTGCGTGATGGCATAGCGTCATTATCTCAAAACTATTGCCTATTTTGAATCTAAATGTAGATAACGAACATGAAAGATGCGTTGCTTATAAATAATATTCAGAGGTATGATCTCTATTGTCCAAGTTAAGCCTCTAGGGGCAGATTAGATGGTTAATCAGGGCTAATCTATAAAGTAAACTTTTCAGACTGGACATCTAAGTGAACTTACATCTAAAATTGATACAACATGCAGTCATACTGGGGTAGAAAGCTTATTCAAGAAAATATTTTTTAAAAAATTTCGATTTTTTTTCTCTTCTGTATTATTACGATAAAATTGTTTACATTCACGTCAATAACATGCTAATAAAGAAATAATTGAGGCAAATTGAGATACTTTTGAAAATTCATTGATTAATAATTGTATTGCTGGATTTTTTTATTTCTATTTTTTTTTATTTTTATATTACAGTGTAATTAGTGAGAAAAAAGTAGAAGTGAAAGTAATTTAAATTTGAGAAATCAGAATAGACAATTATCACCTCAGGTCTAATCAACTATTTGCAGTAAAACAGTACCTTAAAGTAAACAAAGTTAATAACTTAAGATAATAAAGAAAAATCTTTGAACTTAATATTATATTCATAAAGTAAAACCTCTTCTGTTATTAAACCTAAGCTAAGATGCCAACACAGCTTTTACTTCACTATACAATTAACAATTTTTTACTTCTAAGCCATAACCTTTCATAAAATTTCACCCATTTTTTTGTTGCTTGCTTTGTTAATTAAAAACTTTTTAACCTTAAATTAAAAACAATAATTATTATAATAAAAATGATTACATATGTACATACAAACATACATACATAATGTTACATATACCTTTCTCCATAATAAATAATTAACTTTATAATAAAAAAAACTAAAAAAACACAACGAATGCTAAAAATAAAATAAAAAAGTCCTCTAATAAGAGATTTTTTACCCATAGAAGAGAAAGAGAACAAAAAATAAAAACACTATTTAGATTACAATACCTATACGAATGATAGTAACAATTAAACTTAAAAAAAAAGTAGACAAAATTAAATCTTAACTTCACTTTAATCTACAATAATTACTTGCTTAAATATACAACTGCTAGTAATAATAATGATGCTGAATGATAATTATCATCAGCTTTATTATCATTATCGTTATTTCAATATGATTAAAATGCTAATTATGTTGCTGATAAAACAAAAAACTAAGAAAAAAAACTTTTTCTTTAAACTATAATATTAAGAAATCATAATAAATAAAAAAAAATATACATTTTATGCACAAATAACAAGCTGTGTGTGTGTATATATTAGGAATAAAATTAATTCAATTAAAACTAAATAAAAATTAATTAAACATTATACAAGTTTATATTCAAAACTATACAAATATATTTTAGAAAATAATCACGTATTGGTTTAAGGGAAAATGTAATATTCTAAACAATTATTTTCTTCGTTTTTTTTTTATAAATAATTGCCGCATTCTAAAAATTTTGACCACTTTTCTTATTTGCTGTTTAGTTTTTTAACACTTAACGGACGGTCCGTCTCGTCCGTAGGTTTGTGTAAATTTTTATTTTTGCTTGTACAGCCGTGGTCTAGTAGGTAGTGTGTTGGCTTATTAGACGTGGGGCGTCGGTTCAAACCCCAGATCAGGCATCTCCAACTAAACGAAATATAAAAAAAAATATTTCTTCGACGACTACCTCTCAGCAGATTTCTGGCAAAAACTCTGAGTGTAAATAAAATTCACATGAAATGTTTCTCAAAAATCTGTCGTTCGGAGTCGACTTTAAACTGTAGGTCCCGCCACTCATGTATAAAAAAATTAACGCACACAACATAAGTGGTGTGAGAAACTAGGTCGTAATCCTGACTAAAGGGTTATAATGACCAATTATGTATTGGTATGCTTGTACAGCACATGTTTCAATGAAGGCAAATAAATGATTCTGATTTCGAGAAATCCGAAATCAATCCCAGATTATATTCAGAAGGTAGATTGTCTGGAAACAAGAGTCGGGGAAACAGAGAAGAGAAAATAACTCAACAAAATGTTCCAAAGGCTACAGCCCGCACGGGAAAAGGAAAAAAACTATATGTTTGCCTTTTTTGTCTGATTCCACTGCATAAAGGTTAATGTTTTACTGCATAACATAGGCTTAAAGAATACTCAAAGCTTTAATAAATACTTTCTTATTTAAATATTCCTGAATACTTCGCGAAAGTTAGGAAAAACAGAAGACATAGCCAGTCATTGGACGGTTACCCTCATAGGTACTCTTACACGCACTTGCATAAGCTGGTACAATAAAAAATTAAATTGAAGTCCTACATGAGATTGGAAATGGTCTCACAAACATTTTATTTATTGGCAAAGTTAAAGGGATATTGAACCCACTTGTAAAGGCACCAAAAAGATTTGGCCGGACATGGATATGTTTACATAAAACAGACATTGCACTTAAGCTCTGAAGATTCCACTGGCCTCTGGCTGTACAAGCCTGGAGATTGGGAATTGCTCATAACAACTTCTCCAGAAGCTGTAATGACCAGGAAGAAGACATCATTAAAGACCATCTTCTCTGTCATTATCCGTTGCTTGAAAACCTCCGAAGTATCCAGAATTTTATGACAAGCGTATCTGGCCAAAGGCGATTTGTAAAAAATCACACTTTTGTAAAACTCTCCGAATGGGGATATAGTAGAATAGGTAGTATCGATGTTATAACCGGACGTTTTAGAAGCCTAGTAAACTGGGCACATTGAGGCAGCTTCCACAAGTGAATCTAAAGTAAACTAGCAAAGACAGAAAAGATTCAACCCGTCCGTTAAATGTTAAGTGTTGCTTCGTAAAAAACAAGTTAGAATACCTATGAAATACGCTTAATTATTTAATAGTTTTCGAAGTCTATTCAGTTGCCACCAAGAAGAAGGCATTTAGAAAAATCGTTTCAAAATACGAGTATCTGTCGTTATCAACTTTTCAAAGGTATTTTATGTAGACTTTTCCCCAATGATTTTTATCAAATTGAAAAAGGTGTTATAGCATTATTTAAGGCAGCTACAATTAACGATGTTTGAAAACAAAAACGAAAAAAAAAATAAAACCAAGAAATTGTTGGAAAAAACAAAAAATCTTAGCGGGAAAAAGTCTACATACAAGGGTGTATATACACTTTTCTCTGCGACTGTATAATCACGAATAACTTAAACCAGTATTTTTATATAAAGAAGATTTAATATTAGGTTTAAAAAATTTTATAGGAAATTACTTTTTCCCTAAACCAATACTTCTGTATGTTCGCTAGGCTCATATCTTTTTTTTAACTTAAACTGGTATTTGAAAAAAACGTATTTCTTAATTTTAAATAAATAATAAAAAATAATAGAAAAACAATATGAAGTGTAAAAGGAAAAAAAAATTAAAAGAAAAACTAAATACATATTGGAACACTTTTTCTTTTGATAAACAGAAAAAAAAACTAAAAGCGAAGCTTTTCATTTTTTTTCTTTAACATGCATGATAATGATAAAGTACCACACAGAGTAATGGTAGATAAACGCATCAATAAATAAATGGGAAAATTAAATTTAAAAATAAAAATTAAAAAATAATTTGCATACACTATACACATAATGTAGAAGACGATGTTCATGATGTTGTTCATAATGTTGTTAATGATGATGATGACGATGATGATGGAGAAATACACCAAAAACAGAGATTGAAGATACACACATAAAGTGGCTTAAACTGGCTGACTCATAGCATGATAGCATAGCAGCAGGCAGCATGTTGGAAGGCATGACTGTTTAGCTGGTTGGCTGCCTGGCTGGGTCTGGTTGCTTGGTTGGCTGGCCATTACAGGCAAACTAATGTAAAAAACGATTTTATTTCGAGTCTTGGGTTGGCTGGCAGACTGTCTGTCTTTACGTTCATTATTTCGTTTTGCTTTTGGTGTGTTATTTTCAGCAGAGAGAAAAAAGGCTTTTTTGTAATGGATGGTTGGTTGGTCTTTGGATAAATGGTTGGTTGGTTGGTTGGTTGATTAAAGTACTTTGCGGAGAGTGAAAGTGAAAGTTTTTTGTTTTGCCCATTTTTTTACTTTTTTTATTTAAGCCAAGTTTATATTTTTGCTGGGGTTTTGTGCTGTTTAAAGGTTTTTAATTCTTTTTTTTCAATTGTTTTTATTGTTTTTATTTTTTTTGCTTTTTTTTGTTTCGTTAGGTAAAAATGTTGTAATTTTAGCGTTGATTTTATTTTTAAATTTATTTCTTTCGTTCGTTTTGTTTGAATAATTTTTTGTTGTCTAAGGTTTGGTTATGTTTTTGTGTGTGTTAAGCTTTCTTTTGTTTTATTGTTGTTGCTTTTTTAACCGTTTCAACTCATTTGAAAATCAATTATACGGAAACAGGAAATCATAACAGCTTTTGTTACACACATACACATAAATATAGGCAGGGGGCTTATAACATCAGGCTTACATTTTACAATGGCAGTTCAGCAGCAGCAGAAGCAACAAAATAACGATGGCTACAAAATGATAACGATGACGTTAATGCCAACATTTTTGGTCGTTTGTTATGTGGAATTTTATATTTAAAAAATGCTTTTTTTATGGTTTTTATTTATTTTTGTAGGTATTTTTTTTTTATCATTATTTTAATGGTTGGCTTTTACAAAAGAAAGAAATTATGCAATACATATGTGTACCTTTAAAAAAGACAATGAAACGTTTTGAATTTTTGTTTTCATTAACACTTGGATTGAGGTCAAAATTTCGTAATCTTTACATTGTTGTTTCTTTTTTGTCTTTTCTTCTGTAAGAGTTTGAAAGAAAGAAAGCAAAGGGTTTTGTTATAAATTATTGATTAATACACGCATAATCTCGTATACAGGAAACACTTTCTTCTTTGATATCTGTTTTATGGTTTTTATGGTTTTCGATTTGCAATTTTTAATATTTTATTCACAACATATGGTTTGATGTCAGGCATTAAAATCGATTTTGATTTTAATTTGAAATTTTTATTACTGTTTCGTATTATTTCGTCATGCTTTTTTCTTTCTTCTTTATAGCGTAGTTTTTATGCACAGCTGTTTTGAGTTTCATTAAATGATGTTATAATTGAATTTCTTTTCTTTACACTAAAAATAGTTTTGTTTTCTATTGGTTTCATAACTTTATGGTGATAAGTTTAAATTATTTTTATTATTTTAAAACATATTTAAATTTGTTTAAATATTTTGTTTAAAAACCAGTATTCTTTAATTTAATATTTTATAATCTTTTTTGTTTTAGATTTTTTTACAAAAGCCAGTATTTTTAATTTAAACGTTTTGTAAAAAAAAACAAGAATTTACTAAAGTTTTTGTACGAAAACCAATTTTTTAAATTGAAACATTTTTGCGTAAACACCAGTATTTTTTTTTGATAATGTAACATGTATCCATAGAAAAAAACAGCAAATAGCAGTAATATTTTCTTCAATATGTTGTAATGAAATAATTTTTTTAGATTTTTTTATTCGTTAGGTAGTAAGGCATGGAACTGTTTTAGTGCGGTAGATCCAGATGCGTAACTAGTATTTTCAAATTCAGTATTATTTTCACAGCTTCTTGGATCTTTGCTTTAAATGTATTTTAGTACAGCAATTCACCTTTTAAAGTCCTATATTGTGGTATATGAACACCAGTATCTTCAATTCTTAGAAATTTACCATTAAGAAACGGTGTAACGGTGATAATCTCCAGTTTTCCGGAATACAAAAATTTTATATACAGGTTTTAATTTTTTGTGACAACCAGTATTTTCAGTTAATGACATTGCCTGCTTCCAATGTTCCGCAGCTACAATAAAATAGAGTTCTTTAACAGGGCATTTTTCTTCCACATTACCCAAGTTAAAGTTGTTTGCATGAAACAGAAACCAAAGCTGTCTTTTGCTAGATAATTCCCAGTTCATACTTAATTTTTCTTTTTAATAAAACCAGTATTTATACTCGCAGTTAAAGATGACAATTTGCTAGTAATTCGTTCCAAATAAAGCTCACTTTTAAACGTTTTACTGGACTGGAAACAATTCTTTGTTGACGCTGCTTTTTTATTCCGTAATATAGAAATTAAAGTGTTCCAGAACTACTTCTCAGTCCAGGTAGTTGTCCATGCTGTTTCCATGTAAAAGACAGTATGTCTTGTTAACGATACCATTTTACCCGTGATACAATTCGAATTAAGGCTCTTCTTACTGCGTTTTGCTTACTTTAGTTTGAATACAAATCGGTAACTTCAAGTCGTTAAAAAAAGCCGAATCTCTTAAAGCCATTCCTTAAACGCTTGGCCTTACAGGTCATATCTGTTAAACTATTTATAGTTTAACGTTTTGAATAACAGTTCCTTAATAGTAGACTTGAGCAGTAAAATTTCAATTTTTCAAAGCATATTTTCCCAGTATTTTTTTTTGGTAATCAAATGCAGTGTTTTTTATACTATCCAGATTCAAAGTTTGTTCTGATTTTTTTATTTTTTTGTATAATAATTCTCAGTTTCAAATTAAAATTTAATAAAAACCAGTATTTTCCATTAATTGAACTATTGCAGATCATACAAGATCACAGTATTGGGTAGTTTCTCCTTACATGGATACAAATATTTGTAGACTTGATGCTCTAAATTTACAAGCATTTCTTCGCCCACTTAAGGGTCGTCTTTCAATTTTATTGTGTTTTAAAAGATCTTTCAATCAACCAGTAATTTCTGCTAAAATTAGTATGATTTTCATTACCAAGAAACACACAAATGTTTATCAGGAACCAGTATTCTGTTTTTATTATGTTTACATCACTTTTTGTTGCATCAGTTGTAAGTTTCTTTAGAAAAACCAGTATTTGTTATACTTCCAAATAGATGAAATGGCATTTCGGGATCTATTCAATCCGTAACACTGAATATTAGAAACATGAGAATTGTGTAACTGAATAACCGCTCTCCTAATTCCATATATCTTCCGATATTATTAAAAATAACCGATATTTATTTAGGCATTGCTTTTCCAACATTACCTTAACGATTTCTTGTTTTATTTCTGAATAACATTTTCAACATTTTGAATACTGTCTGTATACAGTTCTTCCTTTCTTCCTTTTTTTTTTGATTTCAATAAGTTGAAAACGTCCTAATTGCAGCTAAAATTACAGAAGTTTTTTTTTTTTATTACATATTCTTTCTGTCGTTTATGTGTATTTTTTTGTATTTGGCGTATCGTGGTTACGTGTTTTAAAAATTATTTTCTTCATTCCTTTGTATATTTACACATTATGCCTCTCTTTTTATGGTTCACCTTTGACATTTTACATTATTTTGTGTTTATAACGATTGTTTTATTACAATTCTTAAGTACTCTTTACATACTCGCAGTTTACAATCAATTTTTTTTCTTTCGTTTATTTCTTATTATTTTCTTTATCTGAAGCGTGTGTCTAAAAGATATTTTGACCTTTGACATTTCATAGTAATTTTTTCCCCACTTTTATCGAATATAACTTTTACAACATTTTAGTTTTTTTTTTTTTGTTTTATAAATTTCTTCAAATATTTCCTTTAAGAGATGGTTGAAAACACGGTTTTTAACGATCCCACTGAATCCAAAAACGATGACATTGCAACATTATTCGATAACAAAGCTGTAGATGTTGATGATGATATTATTGGTTCAATAGGAGGAGGAGGGTTGGTAGTGGTGATGGTGTTGGTGTTGGTGTTAATGTTTGTCAATTGTCGTTCATGTTGTTGCCACATCAAATCAAAACAATTATTGAAAAATTGTTGTTCATGTTGTTGCTGCAGTGATGTCGGTGTTTGCTGTTGCTGTTGCTGTTGATGTGGATGTGGAGGTTGATGATTTTGTGTCAGATCATTGAACTGCTGTTGCTTTTGCTTTTGATTGTTTCCACCAGCATTTATCATGGCTTTTGCTGTAGATATTGTTAGTGGTGCTGATGTTGTTGTTGTTATTATTGTTGTTGGGGCAGCATGTAAATGATTATTATTTAAATCAAGCAGAAAATCCAAAGTGGGTGCTGAAGCTAGTGGTGTTGCCTTTATTGTTGGCGATGTTAAGCCTCTACCAGTACTGGGTGTTGCAGCTGTACCTTCACCAGTAATTCCCAAAGTTAGTGCTGGTGTTGGTGTTGGTGTCGTTAGAAAATTTGTTGCAAATTTAACCGTAGGCGATGAAGACATTGATATATTGCCACAGGAAGAAGACGACGTTGATGATGAAGACGATGACGACGATGATGCTGATGAGGACGATGTCATTTTTGTTGCTTTTGTTGTTATATGCAAATGATCAAAGTTAAATACCAAATCATCGCCTGCATTTATATGGGCACTCTCGATGCCACTATCATTTGAAGAGAAGTCTGCTGCACAAGTTGAATTAGCTGACGACGAGTTTGAGGAGGTGGTAGAAAATGACGATAACGAGTTGCAAGAGGATAAAGGAAAATCACACGATTCATTGGAACAAGTTTCTATCAGTTTTTGCGATATTTCGTTAATGGAACGTGTCAGTAAAGTTTCTGCCGTTTCTGGCAATAGTACCATTCCATCGGAACATGTTAAAGGATTTTCAAAATTTATGAAATCTGTGGAGTTATTCGATTTAAAAAGCTCTCCCGGGAAATTAAGGCCACTTAAAATATCGTGTCCAAATGAAGCAGAATTATCCCTTGTGTCATTTGGCTTTGTTGAAGAGGAGCGATTTTGGTGCTCCTTATTACGTTTGGAGCCAATTACACCCACAATTTCGGCTCTACTTTTAGGCCAATTGCTGTCATTCGACGTTGTCGTGTTATCGCTTAATGAACCGGTGCCACTGGATTCCGATGTCGATGAGGAATCTGATAGAGATCGCCGTAAAGGATAATCCCATATGGATCTCAAAGGATCACATTCATTACAGAAACATACACCTTGTTTAACAACATCCTTTGTAGCGTTCAGACATTGGCTTATATTGAATGAGTTGAGCTCTGGCTTCCCAGAGATTAACGTGTTATTAAGGCCGTGATGGCTCTTTGCCTGATAACACTTTAATTGTGAGAATTTTTGCATTAAATCTTCTGAAGATTTGTAGTGTTTTAAGTGTTCTGTAAGCTTAGCAGCTGATTTGTCCTGGTAGGCTTTCGTATCCAATTTCAGATAGACAGCATTAGCCAAACTATTAACAGGTTTGCGATCCTTTTTTCTTCTTTTACGTGGTTTTATTATACGCGGCAGACAGGTTTCATTGCTATTGGAAGTGGTATCTCCATTTGAAGAGCATCCATTTTCCGAGTCTTTACCACAATCTTTTAATTGTAGATCGAGATTTTCCTTAGATTTATCCGAAGTCAAAGCAGCTGGTGCCGAATTTTGATAACGCAAAGGTGTACGTGTTCTATCTTGAGACCGATTGTACTGTAATGCTGACGGTTTGCTAGCAAAGTTTGGCTGAGGCCAATACTCATTTTTGTGCTGCTGCTGTTGTTGTTGTTGTTTTTGTAGCATCAGAGGAGCTCCTTGGGCATGTGCTGCAGCGTATTGGGCATAATTCGCTGCGCTATTACTGCCCATCATGTTGGCCCAATTTTTACCCGGTGGTGAATGAGACTGCTTCCTTGAAATACGTTGTCTTTGCCCAGGCGTAAGATGAGCCGTGGCGGTGGATATTAAAGGTATTCCAGCACATTCGTTAATCCTTTGCTGATTAACCACCGACAAAGGTGGCAGCTTAGCATAGTTAGGAGCAGCTGTAGGAAAAGCCATACGTTCAGCAGTTTGATGGGCACCAAATCCATTGGTATTGGCATAATGCGGAACTGTATGTGTGGCATGCTGTTGCTGATACGGCCTATTAGAGGGATAAGCCCTACAAGGTTGTAAATTAACTGCCATTGCTGTGCCCGGTGCGGTTGGATGGCTGTTGGTGGGTGCTAATGTTTGTGTTGAGCCTGCTGATCCATAACAAGCAGTTGCAAGTTGATGATGATTCCACATACGAGGTGGAGGAACTGTTGATTGTTGCTGCAAGGCATGATTAAGTGCATGTGGTTGGAACGGATGTTGCTGTTGTGGTTGGTGTTGATAATTTTGTTGATATTGTTGTTGCTGCTGCTGATGTTGGGTTTTAAGAAAATTTTGATGTTGTTGCTGCTGCTGCTTCAAACAATTATCTTGAGCACCATATTGCTGTGGCTGATGATGCTGCTGTTGAGGTCCTAAATGTGGTCTCATAATCCTGGCCGTTATCGTTTGAATTGTAAAAATGTGTAATGTGCTGCGCTTTGCTACAATAGACGTTTGCTAAGGGCATAAACTGGCCGTTTATAATCATTAGAGTCGAAAGGTTGGGGGTTAGAAATGTTTTAAAATTTTATGTATTTCTTAATAACATTTAAACTATTTTTTTCTTTAAAATTACTCGGTTATTTTTATTCGATTAATTTTACTCGTTTGTTTTTTTTTCCAATTTTTTGTTTTGTAATCTTTCACTTTCTTCCACTTTTTATTTATCCTTTTAAGGGCTTTTATTATTTTTTTTCTTTTTCTTTTTCAATTTTGCTTGATTTTGTTGCCAAAATTTTTTAATTCCACAAAATTTTAAATTATTTTCGAAAATTTATTAAAGTTTTTTCAATATATTCCTACTTTTAATGGCGGGGTATTTATTTATTTAAATCACTTTTTAATTATTTTTTTTTTATTTTCGCCGGATTTTGATGCCAATTAATTTTTTTTTTTTTTTTGTTAACAAAGTAAAATAAATTTTCTTCTACTTTGTATTGTAATTCCTTTTAAAGGCGGATGTTTCAAGACGGATTTCAATTTTCACATGCTCAGCAAAAAGTAGCATAAAATAAGACGAACAACCATAATTAAAACGCGAAAGTTGTTTAGGAAAATTTCTTTTCTTTCTTTTACTCTTTTTTCGCAAAAAAATAATAAGAAAGTTTGTCTATTTCTTTAAAGACCGCACAACCGTTTTCAAGCCAGACTTGTGGCAGACTAAACATTCATTTTCAATTAACAGAGGCAACAGCCTACCAAAACATAGTTAAAAAAACAAATCCAACACAAACAATAAATCCGTTTATACCCGTAAAGCTTTGTATAGCAAAAAAAACCGTGGTCTAGTAACACCAGAAACAAGACCAGAGTTACAAGAAGTAACAGCAAACACATGCAAAATAAAAAAGCCCGTTTTAATAAAACAACAAAACAACTACAATTTGTTTTGGTTTCAAGCACAGCTGAGAAAACTGGCTCCCTCTACAACAAAGAGCTTCACTCTGTCGCTCTCTCTCCATCTCTCTTTCTCTGTTCGTTTTATATGATCTCACACACACTATTCTATGTTAAATCATTGCATTCACTTTAAGCCGAGTTCCAAACCCCAAAACAAAGAGAGTCTTTTGTTTATGCTTTATTTGTTTATAATTATTTCGATATTGTTTTTGTTGTAATTGCTCTAGCCAATGCGTTAGAAATAATAAATGTTACCACAGCCAGAATCAAAAGCTTTTTTTTTAGTGTGCTTCTGCCAGTTGCTCTCTGTTTTCTAGCAAACCATAATGGTTTTTTTAATGTTTTTTGTTGTTGTCTATTTATGTCGAGGCCGGTTAGTTCTTGTTTTACATTTTTTCATTCGCTATTTTTTGTTGTTGTTGTTGTTGTCGTTTTTTTCCAAAGGTTTAAAGACTTTTTATGTTCGAATTTTGTTATGGTTGCTGATGACTGGATGGATGATGGTTGTTTGTGCTGCTGCTTATCGATATCTCAACAACCGTAGTGTTTGTTATTCATCCGTTTGCTGTTGTTGTTCTTGCGATTGTTTTTAAATATTTAATCGTAATTTGTAATTTGTTACTTCACTGCTAAAGAACACAAACAAAAAAAAAAAAATAATAAATTTACTTATGTTTTTAATTTCAAATTCGCGCGCGGATTGAATAGGGAAAAATTATGAAATTAAGAGAATTTTTTCCCAACGAAAAAATAAATTTATGTGCATATACTCACGCATACATACATACATTAATGGTCATTAAAACCCTTCAGTCAGGATTACGACCTAACTTCTCACACCACTTATGTTAAATTTATTCATAAGTGTCCCGCCACTACAGTTTAAAGTCGCCTGACAGTGTTCTGCCAGAAATCTGCTGAGAGAAAGTCGACGAAGAAATGTTTTTTTTTTTGTATTTCGTTGGTTATGGCTGACTTGGGGTTTGAACCGTGGCCTTACGTCTGATAAGCCAACACACTACCTACTAGACTACAGCAACTTTATGTACACAGAGTTACGGGGATAAAATTATTCATTAGGAAAAGAATTTAAGCAAATGCGTCCTGCATGAGTATTCAGAATGACTATCAATGACTCCGACATCTAAGCTAAGTTTGCTTCTTTTGAGTTTAAAGAGGCTTATCTAGACTTGGACAAATTTGCTGCTTTATTTCGCTTGTATCCGAAGCTACCTTTATTCAGAGGCTGTATTCCAAGGATTAATCTATTTCTTTGAGCTCTAGAATGTCTGATGAGACATTGAAGAAAAATAATCATTGGAAATTGAGGCAAGAACTAACGACACTGGCACATAACATATGTATATATTGAATTTAATTCAATAACTTCTATTGGAACTAGGGAAATGGGTAGTGAGAGAAAGAAAAAAAGGAAGAGTAGTAGTATGTACATCATAAATGATAAGTACGGACGAATTGTACGACTGAAGAACGAAATTTGCAATTTTTAATATATTGTGCTTTCCATTAGCCAAACAACCACGCATAATTACGGCCTAGCTTCTCACACTATCCACATTGTGTGCGTTAATTTTATCTACGAATGGCGGGAGCTACAGTTTAATGTCAATTCTAAACGATAGATTTTTGAGAAACTTTTCATGCCAATTTTATTTACTCTCAGAGATTTTGCCAGAAGACTGCTGAGAGGAAGTTGCAGTAGAAATATTTTTTCATAGTTTGATATGTCTTAACTGAGGCTCATATCAAATAAGACTGCGACGACTTTGGCCACATACAAGTGGAGCAAAAAGATCAGATGTAATGAAGTATTTCTGGCACTTTTCCACTTGAAAAAATATGTTGGTTCTAGCAAACATTGCCTTGAATTTTTATATCCAGATCATCAAAGAGTTTCTGACTCCTTAATATTTACAAAATCTGAAGTGATAGATCAGAGATAAGGTATTATTATTGGTTCACTTATGAATGAATTCTGTTTAATGGGGTCTTTCACACATTAAAATCGACCACATCTATTTTCATGATTCGAACCGAAGGATGCCTGTAGGTTAGTTGCGTGTATTAAGTATTTTCGTCCCAATTTCCTACAGGGATTGGCCAACGATCAAAGCTAAATATTGCTGTTATTTGTCAGGCTATCAGGTAGAATTAGAAGTTAAAGAGGAAAGATCATTAATATGATCTTCAAGACTACTTCCCTTCAGGACTACTTTGTATTTCAAATTAAAGCATGTTCGTAATAACCAGAAATAATAGAAGTTTAGAAAATTAGAATAATAGAAGTTTTGAAAATTTCACCAAAAAGAAGTGTTTATTTGCCAACTATTATTTATAAATTTAGACGATTTTATTCCAAATCGTTTGTATAATTTGAAAAAGAAACGGAGACATGAAAGAACCTGTGTACATTAATATTATTTTTTAAAGTTATAAACTTTATGCAATAATTGTTAAGTGTTTTACCATATTTTTTTTTTGCAAAGCATAATAAAATAATAATGAATGAAGTACTTAAAACAGCCATGAGTAGTGAAGTTAAATTGAAGGTTTAAATTGTGTTGTTGTTGTTGTTGTTAACTTCTTCATTTTCATAATATTGTATTGAGTTGTTGTTCTTCAGTAGTCGTTTCTAATGTCATTCGACAAACATCTTTAATTTCAATTGAAAAATGTAACCAATGGAGTTTACAATTAAAAAAAAAATGAAATCTTCAAAACCATTAGTTATTAAACGAATAGACAGACATACTTTTATTAAAAAAAATTTTATAGGAATTGAATTGCCATACTATGTATGTCACGAATCAAATTTATTCTCCTTCCTTGTGCTATGGCATAATTCATAGCTAAGAAATGTTTATAAGAATTAAATTTAATACGAGAAATGATTTAATACAAGTAAACTTTATTAGAATTATAAGAATAAAATTTTTTTTAATAAATTTTTTGTAATTGTACAAGAATTTATTGCTTCAGAGTTAGAATTTAAATATCGAAGTGCATTAAAAATGCAAATGTGGTTAAGATTAAGATTAAGGTGAGGTTAGTTTTGTCATAAAATTATCGAAAACCGCCTTAAATCTGTAGACAGGTGTAAAACTGCTTAATTACAAAAAAATATAAAGAAAAAAAATTGCTAAAAACGCTCAAGGGTAACTAATTTCTGTTTAATATTACAAAAGATTAAATATTTACATGAGGGGCATTGCATTGCCTCATTTTTTTTGGTAATTTAAGAAATTTGTAAAAGTAAAATAATATTTAAACAAAAAAATATGGCTGAAATTTACACTGTACTACAAAAATGTTGTTGTTTTTAAATTGTTTTTTAAAACATACAAATGATATTTTGTTAAGAGAAAATTTATTGAAAATTCCATACCATATACATATATGCCACTATTCCCACGTTATAAACAAACTAAAATACTGAACATGAATACTGGCTGAATCTAATAATAGTGTGCCAGAACCCTATATAGGTGAACCTCAAGGGCTATAACAAAGTCCCATGATTAAATAGCATCTGTAGCAAATCACTTAGGATTGTAAGATTGTGAAAATAAAATCGAGTCCGTGAGCATAGACTTTTAACAACAGTCTGGGAGCAAGATTAGATGTAAAATGTGTGTTTGCTTTATATCAAGGCAATAATGAAGCCCCAGAAGTGGACAGCATCACCAACAAAACGCTAAAGACTGTATTATTAATTAAGAAAAACTGAGAGAGACAATCTGAAGAATATTGAAATTATATTATCACGAAACAGACTACGAGAATCTGATTCAAACAGGTCTATGTCCATTAGACTGAGTTTACTGTGAGAATCACTTTACTAAGATGATAAGATGGTAGCAGCGTGTAAATTGACTGCAATAATAATTAATAAGCGATCCCTGAACGTTAGAACACCAAAAACCGGGTGTGTATTAAAATAGCATACATGTGGGCTATTATAACTCTGTGTCTTGGTAGGTGTGAGTCCCTGCTATGCTATTCCCATAAAAATGCCCTTAAAAGAGAAGGAAATAGAAAAATAACACCTATTTGGTGTTTACTATTCTTGTTAGAGACAACTGCTGGATCAAAAGCCTAACAAATTGACCGAATTTGTAAGCAACATATCCTGTAGACAATTTAATACATGGTTTTTCATTCCAGATGTGATATGGACAAAAAACACCTGAACATAAGGGAAAAAAAACGAATATGATAATGAATTAAATCCACAACTCCATGAAAATTTATGTCAAACTAGTACAAGAACAACTACAACGTTTGTAGCAGGCAGTCAAGAATCAATTTCGAAAAGTTTGCAAGCAACAGGATTCATGGAAAAGAAAAGAAACGGAATACCACACGAGCTGAAGTTCAATTGAAAGATGATTCTGCATGTCTGAAATGCTGCTTAAGCGCAATAAACGATATATAAAGCCCAGTAAGTTAGCGAAAGACGAAAGTCTATCATTTATGATGCCCGATATTTGCAGGAACCAGACAGAGGCCATAATGGTCCCTATTATCAACTAATGAAATCGACCTAGACGATCACAAGGGACCTGTAGAAGACAATGCGTTTTAATAAAAAAAATTCTAGCATTATTAAGTTAAATAAAGTGGTTAAAGCCGCTATTGCTATACATTGCTCGTGCTTGAGCATGATTGTCAATACCAAGAATATTCTTTCGAGTCCGTAAAGCTGAAAAAGGAATAGTTATTGCGAACAAACAATTCACAACAAAAAATTCTTTAAAAATTCTATTTGGCGGAAGACATAAGACCACTGTGTGAAGTCTTTTCGATAATATAATAATAATAAAAACTTTTTCATAAAATTTAAAACAGTTTTTAATGTTTTTAAACGATAACAATTTTTTTTTGCAATCCAATGTTTTGCAGCATTGTGTTTTCCTATATAATAAATAAATTCAAATTTTTTTAATTTTGTAAAACGAATTTTTAATAGCCAACCTGAAATGCAAAGCGAATTAATTTTTTCACCATAAATTAAAAAAAAATTGAAAAAGTCAAAATACTACATCAAATTCCTCTCATTTCCAGCCAGACAGACAGACAGATAGGCAATAGTGCCAGCATAACAACATTAATTTTTCTTAAACTTGAAAAAACGCCATAACAAACGAGCACTACTGCCACTGCTGCAGCAACACCAGCAATAGATCATTGATGACGATGACGTACATACGTAGACGATGATTTATAAGTGACAAGAGATAGTAAAAACTGATTATTTCAGGTCAATCATCTGTGAAAGGTATTTAAACAAAGAGTAGAACAGCAAATTTGTTGAAAATTGCTATTGCTATTGCTTGCTTCCTTCTTTCCAGCGCTTACTCCCTGTGTCACTTTTGTTAAAAAAAAAAACACTACATATGCAGCATTTAGTAACAAATGTGTAGCAAAAGCGATACTAAAAAACATTACCCTTTTCGATTTTTAACACACACACAAATGTGTGGCAAATATGAAACAAACCAAGAAAAAAAAATTGCAACAAAAAACGCATAAAAACAAAAAGTGGCATGAGGTTGCAATAGCAATAAAAACGAAATCGTATGAAGGAGAAGCTAAAGAAATACGATCTACAAGAACAACAAAAAGAAAGAAACTTTCAACACGAATATGATAAAAGATGCACAAGAACAACATTTAAAAACAGAAACAATAATTCAAAACGAATTGAAAGGGAACTACACAAACTCTGATCACTACTTGTTCTGAACTTAAGTCATATTCAAGATGACAAGAAATTGAAACTTTAAATAGGCCTCTAATTGGGAAAATAGGCAGAAACAGAAAGCCTGTAAAAGAGTGAGTTTTATTCGTTTTCATTCGATGATTAAGTTCTGTTGAACTTGATTTTTAGGATCAAAAAAATCACGAAAAGCTGGGTCTTTTGAAGTTGAAGAACACAAATATCCCAGTAGGAGCATCAATACGTTCGCTAGCACAGCTAGTTTAGCATTTAAGGCTGCTAAAGGTTGCAATGACTTTAGTGAAGATAACCTCTTTGTCGTTCTGTAAATATCTGGAGTTTCGAATTAAAACAGATGAGAGTGATAATCTACACATTGGACCTTAGAGGAAGGGAAGTTGGACTGCCTCGTTATGTTCCTGTTGTAAACGCTTGGTATCATTAGTTTCTGCAATATCAAGAAGACAAGTCAGCCAGGGGTTAAAGAAGCTGGTAAGATGTGGTAAATACTCGATTTGCTGGAATTTACTCGTAGAATTTATTAATAGAAAGGTCAGGGCATTCTAAATCTAGTTTTCTGTGCATCGATAAAAGAAAGGATGAGAAAAAACTGATGAACGACCGGCAGACGATCTTAGAAACGCATCGAATTTAAATGTGGGCATAGAGCCTTTAATTTGAAAAAGAGTTTTTTAACATATATTCAGGACATATGTATATGCGGCACTAAAGGACTTTAACAGGCAAATAATTAGCAAATTCCAGATTGAATTACATGCGGCAATAAAGGACTTGAAAATACATGTTTTAAACTCAAATTTTTTTTTTATAGTTAGTCCTGACCCCCAATCTGTCACCTCTACGCCCTCATCAATGGATGGGTCAGGGAGGAAGAGCAAAGGCGTTGGGGGAACGGATCGGGTTGTTTTGTATTTAGATGTCTATGGCCTGCTGTGGACAGTAAGGGAACAGCTGGGCTTGGATAAGGCCAGCTTAAGGTTGGTTGTCGGTTTTATCACGTGGCACTGCGAGATTAGGTCGCTGACGGGGATCTGGAACAGATCCCAGCCGGACTATTGCAGGGAATGTTGCGATGAGGAGGACTTAGAAACTTCGAACACCTCCTCTGTAACTGCCCAGCCCTGTGTAGGTTGAGGCTGAGGACCCTTGGCAGGGCCTTCTTTGAGAGTTTGAATTCTGTGTCGAGAGCCGACATCAAGGCTCTCCACTGATTCAGATTGGTTGAGAGGTGCTAGGGCTTCGTCAATGTAGTCGTGCTCTCCCCTTTTGTTGTGTCTGGTCTGTGTTATTCCTCTGCTTCCCATTATCTCCTTTCCTACATCCTCTCCTTTATATCATATTCCCTCTATTATCCTGCCCTCTTTAAGGATGTTATACAATGGGCCAATTCGGCGTCCGGGTACTGTACTTGTCTTAATTGACAAGTACACGTCCTCTAACCTAACCTAACCTAACTCAAATTTTGGCGACGTCTGCAATTAGATCTGAGAGTCTTGTTGAAACCTCTTGACCATAGGACCAAAGTAGAAAGATTACAAAATAAGTTTATAACAATGAGGTCTCAAGCCTGTCATAACTGTCAGGGTATTTACCACGTGTTTACATCTTCACAGCTACAGACAGTGTCTCTGAATATGGTACAATATTGGATTATATCTCCGAATATTTAAAGATTACATTCCACCTTTCAATGCAATCCTGCCATCCATAGGCAGCGGCATTGCCTGATTCGTCACCAAAGAAAGAAATGCCTTAACCACCTTCACAAATTACTTGAAACTAAATACTGCGATATTTCCATACGGAATTCCCCTGCATTTTAGACTATGCAGCCGTAGATTTATATAACCTGATAATACAATAAATATTTGCAGTGTATTAGACACGTAAAGTAGGGGAAACTGCAATGTTTAAATATTAAAGATTCCATATCATGAGCCACTTCGTAATTAAAAAAAATTTTAAATCCTTAACTTTGTACTTCGTTATGAACATTGATTGGCGATGACTTTAAATATCAGATTATCATTAAGTGCCACAGCGAATATTGCCAACAAACCAATTAAATGAATATGACCTCTGAGGTGAGAGGCAACGTGGTGGGTATTATTGTAAAGAGAGATGATGAAGATGATGTTGCAAAAAGTAGAAGCTATTTTTGTTAAAAAGTTAAGGTAACGATAATAAACTGAAAGCAACAACAACAAAACAAGCTTTGTTTTCATATTGCTTTTAAATACAGCATAAACTGAAACAAATGCAGGGTTTTTGTATGAAATTTATTTTTTTTTTACAACTTAAGCATGGAAAAAAGGCATGTCGGCTGACTGGTGGTGCTTGCATGCATGTTTTCAAACTATAAACATGCACTAGCACACGATAAAATAAAAATGTAATGTAAAGTTTTCATTTCAATACTCCACTCAACTTAATCTTACTGAAGCCGAGTAATACAATACGCTCAACACTGTTTTTTTTTTCTCAATACAGACATACAACAATATCATATTTTAGCCTATTACTAGATTGTTGCCTTGTCTTTTAGTATCTAAAAGAAAGAAGAAGAAGAAGAAAAAGAAAAAAACAATCCATCCAACAAAAGCCAAGTCCACCAGGTTGAGGCAGCAACCAACCAAGTGGCAAACAGTACCAGCACTGCAACACAACAAGCAAAGTTGTTAAAATGTCGACAACAATGAAGCTGATGATGATGACGATTTCTGTTCAAGTGCTTAACGGAGTAAAAAGAGATGCAACAGCTCAGCATCGGTAACATCGGCAATTGGATTTTAATAATAAAGGAAAAAAAGAAGAAGAAGCAGAAGCAGAAAAAAACCACGTTAACTTTCTCTTTTAGTTTTAAATTTGTTGTTGCAACTTGTTGTTTAGAGTGTTTGTGTTTATTATTTAAACATTTGCAATAAACACAAGTTAAGGCGAAATGTCGGTGTGTCTGTCTGTCTGTCTGTCTCTTTGTAACTGCAACTATGAAAAATTCACTTTGACCACTTGCAACATCAATTGTAACAACGACAACAACAACCACAACATTAACAATGAAAGCAACAAGAAAACTTCTTGTCTGATTTATTAAAGTAGCTTTGAAAACAGCCTTTTACAACAGTAAGCAACAACAACAAAAAAAAAAGAGAAAAAAAGGAAAAGAAAATCACTTTATAACACAGTTTGTTCGGCTGTCTGGTCATTACTTTATGTAGAGCTCAGCTCCTTTTTATTTCACATTTCGCCACACCACCACTACCATTACAACAAATTTGTTTCTTTACACAGTAGTCTCGAAGGAAACAAAAGTTTAAGATTATAACGACTTAATAAGGATTAAAATTTGTTTTTTATTTAAAAACATGAAACCAAAATTGACATATGTTAGCCATATACATACATACAATACTAACAACATTAGGATCCTAGTCTTTCTTTTTTTGCGTTTTAGTCATTTAATGCTACTCTTCAATGTCTAAACTTTCTTAACCTTTCGACAGAAACGATCTTCTAACTATCGCCCGTGGAGTTCAATCTAAAAGAGATATGAACCATTAGAGTACTTGCTCACGACCCGATCTTGGCCGATAGGGTTCTGATTCCTGATAGGAAAAGCAGCTGCTTACCTTATTCTTCACTTAATATTCATTTCATAACTTGCTAAAGAAAATAAAACAATCAACCCAGAACGTTTTGACCAGAAGAATTGAAATACGGCCGTTGAGAAAAAACTTAATCAGTGAATCCATTATTATAATGACCGTAAAAATATCGCTAGGACACATTAATCTGTGTATACTTATTGAAAGACAGACAGACGGCATTTAAATCTATAAGAGATGAAATCTTAACTGTTGAGTAAACAGCACTGAAACTCTTTCAATTGAGCTTATTTAGATGGCCATGAAATTAGGCTATGCACGACAAGTATGAAAATAATAAAGCCATACAGCATCCACGTTTGGAATCAAATGAAGATCAGACTGTGAAGGGGAAAAGAAAACTATTTTTTATAATATTCTATAAGCATAAAGCTTCCTAATGTCCATCGAGATTAAATCGCAAATTTGTGGAGAAAACTCCGGCAATGATTTTTTCCCTGTTACTCGTCCCTACAGGGCAGTGACTGAGGAAGTGGATAACAGTTTTCATGATAATATAACAAATGATTGTAAAAACAATTTTTAATACTGCTCTGGTCAACTGGATGGCTGCGAAAGTTTGCAATGAGAACTTAAACCAGGAACTTAGTTTGTAATCCTGACAGAACAGAACAGTGGAATAGAGGAATTGCCAGAAGGAAAAACACAGTGCCGCACTTTTTGTGTAACTCTATGGCTTGCCGGAATTTAAGAAACCTATTCTGGTTTGCTTTTCGATCAACTCTAGTGGGGAAATTTATTACAAGTATTACGCATAGTTTGTTTTTTCTTGTGAAAGGATTAGTAACTGTCTCCATTTCCGATATTTCTGGCATTTCAATGGGTCAGAGTTCGCGTTTTCTATGGAAAAAAAGACCAATTTTTTTATATTAACTACGTACTAAATTTAATGGAATTGATTCACAAGTCGACAAATATTCATTCCGAAAGTTTCCAATTTCCAAATAAAATGGTAACAAAGAAATCATTTTAAGCGAATAACCTCTTGACTTGATAAACAACATTTCAAATGCATTAATTTTAAAAGAAAAGGAATATCAACGGAAAACTTTCGATAGGTTAAATGCTTTTAAATTCAAAAAACTATAAGGAAAGCTAAGCAAACTGGAAAAACGCCGTTAGCCGTTAATGACACAACTAACTGGCAGGTACAACAGATAAAACAATAGATTTTAATAGAGTTTCTTTCTCATGAATACACGTTTTACTAGCCAGAAACCCTTACTTTTTCTTGTAAATACTGCATTGCTAGGTATTAAAACAGAAATCTTTTCAAGATTCAAAGGAAATTGGATCCTTTTGAATGGCAACAGAATAACTCTCGCTATGTTAAATGTTTTAAAATTCAAATAATATTTCAAATAAATCCTTAGCACTGCATTAAATAAATCAAAACCAAACATTTATTTTAAACCACTGTTATACAACGTGAATAACAGCATAATTTTCGTTGGTAGCATAATTGGTCGCGTCTTATGGTTATTGTTGGGATTTGGTAGGAAGGCGTTTAATTTAAAACTATAATTTAAACACAACTTTAGCAATTTACAAAAAAAAAAAAAAAAAAAAAAAAATGCAAGAAAAAACGAAAAATTGTGCTGCTGGTGTTTTATTTTTCGAACAATATTATCTTTTATTTTCTTTGTCCGTTTTTTATTTTCATTTTTGTCGCTGTTGCTTTTTAAACCGCATAAATAACATGAAAATAATTTCATTTTCATTTCACTTTATACGAGGAAAATTGCAGTTAATTGAAGCGGCTATTTAATCGATTTTTATGTTTTTCATTTTTGAAAAAGAAAAATCATCATCCATAATAACGATACTAAATAGAAATTTACAAGACATTTTATTCACGTTACTAAAGCAAAAGATGATTTACGAGTCTATTAAAGAGACGTTTTAACCAAACTCATCAATTACCAGCACCTTTACAGAAAAAAAAACAAAAAATAAAAACGAACAAAAATATGAATTGAAAGGAAAACATCATAATTTTTCAAATTTTACTTTTCATTTTTTTTTGTAAGCAGAAAAAAACAGGGATAATTATAATAATAGAAAAAAAAAACAAATTATTATCTCAAGAAAATGTTTTTAAAGATAAATTTTTTTAAATTTTCAATTTTTTTAAAGCCTTTATATAAGTCTTAATTAGAGTTTTTTTTTCTCTTTTATTCACCTCTCTCTCCAACGTTGTTTACAAATACTTTTAGAAAGTTTTATTTATTTTTTTTCTTGTTTTCACCTTTTGAACTTGTATTTCCAACTTTTATTTTAACATTGTTTTTCATTGATATTCAATAAAATAAATAATAATAAAAAGAAAATATCTTAAGAGCTATGTACTCACTTGACAAATTGTCCAACATGTATGTTAATAGTTTTTGTGTACCGTTAGGTTCATTATAGATTTGTAGGAATTCCTTTTGTAGGGGATTTCCTCCTAAACCCAAAACATGCAAATGAAATAATTTGCCAATTTCATAGGGTAGAACACGTAGAAAATTATTATTTAATAAAAGTTCCCTGAAATGAAGAAAATAAAACAAATAAATTAGAAAAACAATTTAAAAAAATAAATAAAAATATATAATGAAAAAAATTTTATTCTTAAAATCAGCATTAAAAGCTTGTTTCTCCAGCATCCAGTCAGCATATCTAAGGCATTGTGAATGGTTAGTTTTAATTGTTGCGTGAATTGAACTTTATAAGGATGGAAATACAAATGAGCCATAAGATAGAGCCAATTGCTATAAAAGAAGCGATATAGTGTGTATATTGCGATGAGGCAAGGCTCTGACTACGCTTACATTCTCTTCAAAACATGCTCTATGGTTGTAAAATTATCATAAATGGATACTATAATATGTAATATCCGTAGATCCCAATGTGTCCGATAGTAGCACAACTAACTGATAGGTACATATAGTTGATATATGAATGAACAGAGATTGACCATACCCAAACCAATTTGTTGTTCTCTTATAGCCACTTAGACCGACCAGTAGTTTATTAATAATTGTTCTACGAAGACTTTTCTTTAGACAACAGTCACCGCTATAAGAAAAATGGTTCTCTAAATGCAAATCAATACAAAAGTTTTTCTCTGATGGTAAAAGGTTTATTTTGATGCAGCACTACCATTCTTTGCACACATTCAGCCGTTGCTCTAAGCAATGCAAATAAGTAAGCAAATATTCGAAGCTTGTGATATACAATCCGTTGTCCGCTATTGCCATCAATGAGATCCAGACCAGGAATAGAATATTTCCCTACTTTGTTAAAGATGCCTGGCATTCCCCAACCAGAATGAATGTTGTATAGGGCCTCTTCGAAGTCCTTACAAATGTCTGATTTCAATAAGAATTTAAATGTCTAAATATTACAATATCTCAGCCAATTTTCAACCCTACAGCTTACAGAAACTGTACCACTGCATTCATTCTCTATCTATTTTTGATTTATTTTCCTTAATCGGTTGGCAGACTTTATTTTTCTATACTTAAAAGAAGTACTGGACCCCAAAATTACTACAATACAGTATTCTGAGTAAATAAAATCATACATAATGAGAATGCATTTTAGTTATTCACATAAATAAAACTTCCTTCGCCTGGTACATGTATAACATGTACAAAACTGCCTCCTATAGTTATATATATATTTATATCTTATACAACATCAGCTAGTTATAAGATGCCACTATTGGGAAGAATACTAAGCATGCCAGAATTTATCGCAGAAAAATTAAAACATTTCTACAAGTTAAGCTTTTCATTGCATGATGAGTAGTATTCAAATGCAATAAAATATCCGTTCGTCAATGAATCCAATATATTTACATCATTACTTAGATATCAAATAAATATTTTAAGTTTTAAATAATATGTTACATCTGTCAGTATCAGACTGTTCTTATTATGGATGATAAATGAAAATAAATAAATACATTTTATAGAATTCGTTGAAGGAACTTTAACGTATGCCTATAAGATGGCGATTTTCAACAACTATGAAGGCCTATTAGGCGCCGTAGTCTAGTAGGTAGTGTGTTGGCTTATTAGACGTAAAGCCAGGGTTCGAGCACCAGGCCAGACATCAAGACAAAATACAAAAAAGTATTTCTCCGGCGACTTCCTCTCAGCAGATTTTTGGCAAAAACTCTGAGAGTAAATAAAATTGCCATGAAAAGTTTCTCAAAAATCTATCGTTCGGAGTCAACTTTAAACTGTGGGTCCCACCACTCATGTATGAAATTACCATACAAAACATAAGTGGTGTGAGAAACTAGGTCGTAATCCTGACTGAAGGGTTGTAATGACCAATTATGTATGTATGTATGTATTAAGGCCTTTGTAACTAATGCATTTTCAATAAAATATTTAAAAATTAAATTTAAAAAATGGGTAAAAACTAACCTTAGTTGTATTAATTCACCCAATTCAGCGGGTAGACTACGTAATTTATTACTTGATACATCCAATGTACGTAGATTAACCAATAGGCCTATATCGGCTGGCAAACGTAACAACTGATTATCATTTAAATATAAAGCTGTTAAGTGTTCAAATTCCCACAATGAAGGGCTGATATTGCGAACGCAGCCTAAAACAAGATTAAATAAATAAAACAATATATGAAATAAGAGCATATTAAGTGAAAAGAAAAAATTAAACAACACACCTGTTATCTCAATGCCAGTCCAGTTAGATTTTTTGCCAGCTGCAATATCTTCGGGTGACATAAATATCTGTTGCCTTCGATTACCACTTTCATATTTGTCCTTGTTACGAGACATTTTATACAGGTTGCCTAAATTTCACAAATAATTTTTTTTTTGTTTTTAGTTACACAAACATGTGTTTTAAAAATAAAGAAAAGAGAAATATGTATTTAATAAAAGAATTTATAAGTTTTAAATGAAAAAAATTAATATTTTAATTATTTGCTGGGTTTTTTATTTTGAAAAATTATAATACAGAGAACAATTAAACAGAAATTATAACAAAATTAGATTGAAAAAGAAAGAAAAACTATATTATTTTGAAATAATGTATAAAATTATAAATAATAGCTTGTAAAATTATAAAAATTAATATCATATATTATAAATAATAAAATTGTAAGTATGAAAAAAATTATAACCTTTCATAATAACCGCCTGATGATAAGCGTCTCTGCAAAAAAAATTATTAATAAGGTTTTTTCGGTTGTTCAATAGATTATTAATATAAGTTTTAAGAATTTTTGTTATATTTTTTAAGGTTTCAATTATGTTTTTAAGGTTTTGTTTTTGCTTTTTGATGTCAAACAAGAGTTAATAAAATATTAACTTTTCTTTTAAATTTAAATTTATTTGTTTTAAGTAAGTATGTATTTTATTTTGTTTTATTTTTATTGTTGCATGTTTGTTGTTTATTTGTCTGTTGTTGATTGTATGTTAATATCGTTAAAAATTAACTACTTACTCCTAAACAAATATGTATGTATGTACGTTGTACAAAACATTGACAAGAAATACAAAACAATAAACGAAAATAATTTTTGCATACGCAACGTAAAATGAAACATGAAACGTGATTACTTAAATAAATAAATCCATAATATGTCTCAAATATTAAGCTTTGACAAGAAACAAAAAAATACAAATTCAACATTTACTACGAAAGATGCAAAAGATTTAAAAAAATGGAAACTGGAAGTTAGGTTAAGGTTAGCCTAGTTAATGCGTTAAATATTATTATTCTGAAGAGTCACTTATTTAGTGAAAGATTTAGAAATATGGATTGCTTAACTACCGAAGAATGCATAAAAATAGTTAAAACTTACCACAGAAGTGGTGACTTAAGTATTACGGGATGGTAATAGTCGTCATAATTAACAATAACAACAAATTATAAAGAAATTTAGGGAGACAGGAAGCGTTAGAGATGTACTTAATCTAAAATATAGTGTGTAATCCATCAATTGGGACTATATATTACATTCATTTCCAGATTCATTACGGCACACAAAACATATTGACGGTCTAAGGCAGGGTTTGAATGGTAAAGGAAATTTCTTTCCATTTTAGTACGTAATCTACAAAGAGCTGGTTGAGTAAATAATATTTAAAAAATAATTTATGTTTGGTACTCAAGGCACATTATAATATTCAAAAATGGTGAATCTCCGGCCAAATTCTCACAGAATTATATCAGATAAAACAGAAGAACAAAATTTTGGAAAAATTGAATGTCACATGGAAAGTTCAGTGACAATCTTAAAATCGCTGCAGTCACTTGGCTTATGTCCATAATTCACTCAAAATAAAACACATGATATTCCATAGGTAAGATAATTGCTAGAAACAACCCTCGGATCTATTTCTGAACAAAGTTTTTATCTGTAATCGCCGTGGTCTAGAGTTTTAACAGGACTGTCGATGTGTGAAAAATTTAATTTATATCCTTTTCAACTGTTCCAAGGGTTTCACTAGGATTATGGGCTTCTGACATACGATTTAATCTCTTAATAATGGGCTATACTGTCAACAACTTGATTATCTCCCAGAATCCATTATTAGCGGGGTGACATTTATTCATCTCCCTTCTAGCCGAACTTGAACTAAGAAATTATCATATTTCTTTATGACTACGGCTAATAACTTTCACCGCCTAATTGCAACTTCTAAAAATCTATTGAGTTGTAAACATTAGACATGGAATTACCTTCAAGCTGAGTGGTCGGTCTCATCATAATCTTAAATTTCATGCAAACGCTTCACCAACTCCACTTAGGGCACAGTAGGGTAATAAAAGACTTCAAAGAATTTCTATTTATTAAACAAATTCTAATAAGAATTAAAAATTAAGATTAGAAAACCATGACGTCGATAGTGGTTTGGTTAATTAAATTCATGGACGGAATGATGAATGTTGGTTGTAGGAGAGAGGTGAAGGAAGGTACGGTCAAAAAAGAAAGCACAAAACAATAACAAAAGGATGATTATAAACAAGGGAATGAGGGCAAACAGAGCAATTTAAATGCCACAAATACAGATACAGACACAACAAAACTACCAATAAAACAAAAACAAAATAAACGAAAACTATATGAAAAGAAACAAACGGCAAGCAACAATGTAAATAACAAAATAAGAAATAATATTTTAATGTTTTTTTTTCGTTTTTGAAATTAGGCATCCACAAAGAGATTGGTGTAATGCTTATATTATAAATATTGTATAATTAAAATAAATCAATTGTTTATTTATAAATTTACGCAAACCTGGCTGCATTCACTTTATATTTTCCAAAAACTGTAAATAATTATCAAATATTTAACAAAAACACACTATTAACTACGCACATACAAAAGAAAAACCTTTCCCCTTTTACTTTTTAAATAATAATTATTAATTATTGTTAAATTTTTATAGCAGTTCCATTAAAGTTTTCGTCACAATACAATATGTCCGGGAAATGTATAAAATGGAGCACCCGCAATTACAACAGTACATACTTTAAGGGAGTCCGTGGCATAGACGGTCTATAATAAACTTTATTGTTCATTATTAAACTTAAATATTTATATTGCAATTATTTGCCGCAACTTGTTTATTTTTATTTTATTGTTTTTAAAACAAACGAACAATCAAACATAAAAATTTGTCCCTTTTTTATCTTAACCACACTTTTTTTTATTTTTTCTTTTTTAATATTTTCGCTCGCTCTTCTTCCCTTCCAACAACTTTAATCATTTGCTTTTATATTGTTACTTTTATTCTATGCAAATAAAAACAAAAATAAAAGAATAACAATTTGCAGTGTTGCATTTTTTAGGTCCATTAAATACCAACATACAAACAACAACAAAATAAAACAAAACACAGAAAATCAACTCTCAACTCAAATCTCATAAGAGCATATAAAAGCAAACCAAAGAGAAATGCAAACAAAAACACACAAACAACAATGGGCTTTTTCTTAATATTTATAGATAACTTTATAAATTATTGCTTTTTTCCTTAGAAAATTGTATTATTAACATTCACATGCATTTTATTTTATTTGATTTTGTTTTAGTTTAACTTTTGTTAAAAACTTAAATTTCATATGCAAAAAACTAAATAAATTCACCTCCACTACAAAAAAATAATTTATTATGTTATTCTTTGTAATATTTTTATTAATGAATATTTTTCTTTATTTCTCTTTTCAATTTTCTATTTTCTCTTTCTCACACTCTTTTGCTTTTCTCGTTTTTTCTATTACAAAAAGGTAAAATCTGCCTTTTTACCACAAAAAGAAATTGGCCTTTTCAACACAAAACTTGTTAGTTTGAAATTATTAAAAGGTTTAAACAAAAAAATTATGAATATATTTAATTATTTTTCACTTTTTGCACTTATTGTTATGATTTTATAGGGGTTTTTATTAAAAAATATAATTTCTTCTTTTCTTGATCGCCGCCACTTTTTCACACTTGGCCGTCATTAGTTTTTGCGAGAAACGTAATGCCACTTGGTAAGCAAAATAAGAGACAAAGAAAATAAAGTTGCCATATATTTACGGAATTATTAATTAAATTTAGAGACGTTTATAATAGTACCGAAATATTTTTATATTATGAAAGTACTAAACAACTAATCTGTTCAGGATGTGAATAAATTCTAATTATATAAATTGAAACAAACGACAACATGAAATTAAATTAAGGTTTTAGAACATTAGCTTTCCTGAGTATTTCTACACCAAATTAAGAGGTTTATAAATTATTCACCAAATTAAAAAAAATTGATAAATTATTCTAATTAAAAAATATTTAAATTTAAAACACATTTAAACAATTCTTACGTTTTAAATTATTATTTCTTTCATTTATTTCAAATAACAAATTACTTTCTTTAAAAGTTTTATTACTGTATAAAATTTTTAAGAACCAAATCCCTTTTCCGTTTCCGTTTACAATTACTTCCTTTTTAAAACACTTCTACTACTACTACTTTAAAGTACAACTAGGTATGTAACGCTTTAATTTCCCACCAGTGGCAGTAATTATAGCCAGTACCGTTAGAATTTCTTTTAAAAGCGAACGCAATGAAAATCGCAGCGCGAGTGAAAATTAGTGAAAACTTATTTTATTTTTCAATTGGTGATAATATCGACGGTTTTTATCAAGATCCCACACAACTGCCGGGACTATGAATTGATTGGATGCCATATAATGTGAGTGCTTGTTCAAATAAGCCAGAAACAATTGAAGCCTTCAGAGACATTGTTGAGACAGATCAGCCAAAAGAAAAGCAATGCGTAAGTGTGCACTTATGGGCCATTGGCCATTTATTGTTCATATATTGTAGATCCTTTAATAATTAATTGGAGAAAATAATTTCAGTTTGAAAGACTAGCGCTTTTCATTGTATTACAAGAACAATCTTAAAGCGAAGTCTCATTTAGGTGTCTCAACTAGCAATACAAAAGCTTTTAGTTGCCGAACAACAACGATACAAAGACGAGTAGCAACGAAACATCAATAGCATTATCAGTAGTCAAGTGAAATCTACATTCCCATCTGTACTGCTTTTTTTGGCAACTTAACTAAAAATGGTTTTCCAATCATAATCGTTCCGTGGTGAAAAACTCCTGAGAAAATGGCCGGTAGTGTAGTAAAAAAAGAAATGTAAACGTTTATATATCCATTTTCCTAAAAGACAGTGCGTTTTATAAAGGCGGGTGTAGAGTACTAACATACGCGAATACAGTTGTGTGGTAGATACGGCGGTTCGGTAACGGGTAGAAAATGCTTGCATCTCCACTTGGATCAAAATAATTATTCCACTATGACAAAAACGACTAAGTCGTTGGTGGAGAGCAAGCCGTCGCGAAGAGGAGTATTGAGCTGCTTAAACCCAAGGTAAGCTGACAAACAATTTCTTTTAATAATAACTTTTAATGATATGATCGAATATATCTATCGATAGTATATGGGTCTTAATCGAGATCAAACCATATTGAGATTTTGATGCAACCATATGGCCACTTATGTACGTTATATGTTAATTAAGAAAAGTTCTGCATATGAATGTTAACTTATGTGTCAATAGTGCAGAGTAATGATTGAGTAAAGTCAGTGATCGTTTCATCCCCTCTCCTTTTGTTTCATCTGCGGTAAAATTTTTAATACAGGAGATTAGATGCACCTGCAGATTTTATACCCAAATTGGTTTGGGCTGTAATATGTAATGATCATTCAATCTCAATATCAATCAATTTGGATCTATGAATAAATCATAGCTATGCTGAATTAAAAAAGTTCTAATTCTAAAAAATTCTAATTGAGTTCTTATGTACCTCTTATCCATTTGTCGATGGCTACCTATCGATGCCACATCACCTGCTTTTACAAACATATTTGTCTTCTTTGGTTCTTCCAATTTAGTCCAATCCTTTGCTTGTAAAGTAGCCGACTTAGGTGTCCATGGTTATAAGCCGATTCAAACATTTAATTCAAATCCTCTTCTGAAGCATTTTCATGTTGTGTTGTCTCTATAACGCGTTAGTTATCTGACAAGAAGGTTTTATCTTCAAACATTCGATTTGTCATTGTAACCTTCTACATAAGGCTATCTAACACTATTTTCGAGGATCACTACGATAGTCTTACGGCCTCGTTCAATCCCCACTATTAAATATACTATAACCGCAAGCAAAAGATCAGTTAAATCCCAGAATATAATCTTTCTTGGCCTTAAAATTGGTTCGATTCAAATGTTAAATTACATTTACGTAGTTTAGTGGGTTGTGTGTTGTCTTTCTGGATGAAAAATTCAGGTACAAACCTCAACTCTCATATTTTAAGACAAAGAAAAGTCGCCCTGTTAATACGTGGAAACGACAATTCCACGTTAATGCATTTCAAAAATGCAAGGTCGACTAATTTTTAAAATAAACTCTTTAATAAGTATCAACAATTGTTTTTTGTTTTTGTTTTTAAATTTTCCATGAAATATGATATATATTTTTCTGTAATTTCGAGTGCATTAAAATATAGAATTTACTCTTATATATTTCGTATTTAAACTTAGATTACAACTTAAAAATAAATACATGCTTTAGTTATTCTTATTAAAACTATTTTTGCTTAAAAGAATTTATAATTCATATATAATTTAAAATATAAATGTTAAGATAACTACATACTAAAAATAATAAAATATTTGAAAACACAATGGTTAAACGGAGTAGAATAATAAGAATTAAAAAAAAACTTAAACACTTAAATTATTGTAAAAGAAATTAAGCAAATATTAGCTAAGTAGTACTACTAGTAGTTAACGTATGTATATATAAACTATATACATTCAGAGACACTTATATTATGTACAATCAATCAATACATTTATGAAAAATTTTACAAAGAAAAATTTTGGATAAAAACTTAATTTTTTTTCTTTTTATAAATAATGTTTTATTTTTTTCTCTTTCGTTCTAAGCTAAATTTTCTTTTTTAAAGAAAAAAGTCCTGGGTATCACATTCTCCAAGATATATATTTTTATATACATACATATACATATGTATGTATGCATATGTGTGTATGTTTGAGTTTTATTTGACATTTTTTGTTTTTTTTTTAAGTAAAATTAAAAAAAAAGTGAAACTAATTTCTAAACATTAATGCCTGCTTACTAAGCTCACTTTAATTTTATAAGACTAAACGTCAGGCCGGATTAACCGTCAGGCCTACGTTAATCTCAGCTTGTTTACAAATATTCTTTTGTTCGTTCCATTTTGTTTTAAGTACTCTAGTACTTATGATCGATCGATCGCCTTAAATAAATGGCTCTTATTCGTATAATTTATTATCATATTCTATAAAAAGGGATATCATTAAAAAGGTTAAGCTATAATTGGTTACAAGAGGGAAGTGGGGAGGGGGGGAACAATTATTCAAATTAAAATGGCCAATTTTGCCTAAATACATTACATCTTTCTTAATTTATTTTAATAATATGCTTGCTATAGATTTTATTAATAATTATCATAATCATATTCGATTGTTTTTAAAACGTTTGTTTAGTTTTTGTTGTTTATTTTCTTTTTAATACACATTTTTATGTTGAAATTCGTTTTTCATTATTTTTTAAAATTTAATTTACAAAATACTTTACGAGTTTGTTAAATACTTATTTGTTTACAAGCTAAAGTAATTTAATATTATTTATTAAATATATTTATACTCTCCTAAAAACACAGTGGTATTATCCTTTCTATATACAACATATTCATTCATTTAACCGCTACCAGCTTTTTTTATATCACCTTTCGAATCCTTTCAAAAATCATCAAACATATATTGTTCTATGAGCATATCGATATCCTGCTAGTTAGAGTTCTCCGTAAATTCGTTAATGGAAATGGTCATCTTCTCATCATCATCACCGCTGTCTTCGTCGTCTTCCAAGAACTCTTCATCGTCTTCTTCACAATCGTCATCATGGCTATAGGCATTAGAGTGATCACCTTCTTGCATAATACCGCCTGCACTACTGCCTGTAGTATTATTTAAATTTGCCGAACCAGCAGTACTTATACCACCCCCTCCACCAGCACCACCGCTACCATCTGAGTTCGCGACAACACCAGCAACCTGTTGTTGCCCACTAACCTGGCGTTGTGGTAAATCTGAATTTCCAACATTACCTTGCATGCCTTGCATTGCATTTATATCGCCCGTAGCCTCACCTTTTTCAAGTTTAATTGCAATGTTTTGCAACTCCATTAGCTCCATGGGAGATCTGTTTTTATAGTGAGTCCGTATGTGCTTCGATAAATGATCGCTGCGCATGAATTTCTTATTACATTCGGGACATTGGAAACGTTTTTCACCAGTATGAGTTCTTCGATGTCGCTGTAATTCATCGGAGCGTGTAAAGCGTTTGCCACAAAACAACCAGGAGCATACAAATGGCCGTTCACCAGTATGCCATCTTAGATGGGCTCTTAAATGAGAGGTTTTGCCATAAACTTTATTACAGCCTGGTATATGGCAAATGTGTTGTTTTTTCCGATCTGATTTATTTTCACCCTCTACACAATTGGGACAGGTACAGGCCACACGTTTTAAGCGTGGCTTAATGCCTAAATTGCCAGGATCATTTAAATTGATATTAACATTCACAGAAGTCTGTGAAGGTGGCGGTGGCTGCTGCTGTTGTAGATTGGCTTGTGGTTGACTATTTAAAGAATTGTTTTGTTGTTGCGGTGTTTGATTTTGGCCACTGTTACTACTGTTGTTGGCAGTTGTTGTAGCAATGCTAATTTGTGTTTGTCCTCCCCCTCCTCCGCCTCCTGCTCCAGCACCCCCTGTCGCTGTCGTCACTGTATTACCAGATGAAGTTAGAATTTGTTGTCCAGTGTGGGGCTTAATTAATGCATTACGCGTTGTTTGCTGCTGCAATACAAACTGATTGGTTTGAGAGGCTGGCGTATGCGCTTGTTGACCTTGTGGAATTGCGGTGATTTGTAAAGATGCCGGTATGGTCACTGGTATTGCCATGCTGTCGATGGTTGAAACAACTTGTTGCTGTTGTTGTTGTTGCTGCTGCTGGGCTTGTTGGATTTGTTGGTGGATCTGCTGTAATTGAGCTTGTTGCTGCTGTACCTGTAAGGATGAGTAGACTGTTAGGTAACCTTGTTAGGAATAACAAATTAAAAGTGTCTCTTCAAAATGGAAATTTATTAAATTAAATTACCACCACCACCATTATTTGCTACATAAAATAATTTTTAAGCTATAAAAGCCAAGCGTTATAATATAAAGCCAGCATTTCTAGAAACTATTTCTTAAGCATTCACAGAAAAAGGAACAATTTTCTCAGAATATACAAGAACTACTTGGACTTTATTGCAAATTCGGATCGATAATCTCAATATCTTACGCTACACATGTCGTGTTTTTTAAGCATCAATTTCTCTTACCTGTGTTACAGTTGTTGCCTGTGGCATTAACCACTTAATTTGTGTTGTACCGGCTGGTACACCATTTGCTGCACTTCCAATTGTTGAAACAGGTGAACTATCTGGAGGTTCCTGTTTGATATTCGTTATCAAAGTTTGCCCGATGTGTGTAGGGGATTGAGGCTCCTGTTTGGGTTGCTGCAACGTACCAGTACTACTACTGGGTGATTGGGGTGTAGATGAAGCAGCCGATTGTGAAACCGTGGAAGAATTGTTTGCTACGCTACTATTGTTACTGCTAGGAGTCTGTAATTGTAGTGTGGTGGTGGCATGGGTAACATTAGGGGTGGTAGTTGAACTGGTTTGAGCTGATTGGGTAGGCGGTGGATTCATTTGTTGTTGTTGTTGTGATGGCGGTGGTTGTGTTGTGGTAGTGGATTGAACTGGTTGTTGCTGTTGTTGTTGTTGTTGCAATTGTTGTGCATGTGTTTGCTGTTGTTGTTGTTGCCCCAAATGGCTTTGCGGTACGGTTGCTGGTGCTGTGGCAGCCAATAGTTGTTGTATGTTTTGTGGTTGTAAGTTTGGTGGCAATTGTTGGGCTTGTATTATTTGGACTTGTCCTATACCGGGTATATTTTGTATGGGCAACGCTTGTAGACCTGGTATTTGTTGTAATTGTATTAGATTGGTTGCAGGTTGTTGAGCAGCCTGTTGGCTTGCATTTGTATTGGTTGCTTGTGTTGCTGGTCTTTGTATTTGCTGCAAATGTTGAGCCGGTATCACAGTCACGTGTTGTCCTTGGGCATTCGTAATGGTTATGGGTTGATTAGTGGGTATCTGAGCCCCAGATTCATTCGCTGCATTTATGGCATTGATAATTTGTTGTTGCTGCTGTAACTGTTGCAGCTGCTGTTGTTGCTGTTGATGCTGATGTTGTTGTTGCTGTTGAGCTTGTTGTTGGGCAACAACAGCCGCTTGCTGTTGAGCAGCTACAACTTGTTGTTGCTGTTGTTGTACCTGTTGCTGCTGTTGTTGTTGCTGCTGCTGCTGTTGCTGTACAGCTGTTTGTACCTGCTGCTGTTGAGCGGCATTTTGTATGTGTATTATATTGGCATTTGCTGGCAACTGCTGGTACGATGTCAAAGCGTTTAATGGAGCCAACTGGACTTGTTGTATTTGACCGTTGGGTGTAACAATCTGAGCGATTTGGGTAAATTGCGGAATAATTTGAGGCATTTGCATTGGCTGAGCCGCATTCAAAAGATTCGTTGTGGGTATGCCACCAGCTGTAGAAGTCAATTGCTGTACGGGCACATGTACCGTCTGATAGATGGTCTGTCCGCCTATACCGGTTTGTATAGGCACTTGTACCGCCACGGTGGTTTGTTGCAAAGCAGGTTGTGGTTGTGGCGCCGCAGTAGGTTGCTGCAAAGTATGTGGAAATTGCACAATTTGTTGCAATTGGGCTGGTGATGGAGTCGAAGCTGGATTTGCTTGCCTTATTTGTATATTTTGCAACGTCTGGCCATTTTCCAATTTAATTGAGGCATTCGGATTGCCTGCTAGTAGTTGTTGTATGTTACCCAATAAGCCATTAGCAGCTGCAACTGAGGTGGGTATTTGTATGTTGGTACCTGGTATGGTTATAGTGCTAGGCAAGGTTGTTGTTGTGGTCGTGGTTTGGGTAGAGTTCGTTGCATTGTTGACATTAGTTGAAGCGTTACCGGCGGCTTGATTTTGATTAGTATTACTGGCGCTGGCATTATTGCTCTGCTGCTGTTGTTGCTGCTGAGCTTGTTGTTGCGCCTGCGCCTGTGCCTGTTGCTGAGCCGCTTGCTGCTGCACTTGATGTTGAACCTGAGCCTGTGCTTGAGCTTGGTTTTGTTGATGCTGTTGTTGTTGTTGTTGCTGTTGTAACAATTGCTGGAGTTGTTGTTGCTGCAACTGTTGTGTCGTTGGAGGATTGTGTATGGTGGTCACTGGTATTTGTATGTTCGTACCGGGTATCGTAAATAGAGCCTGCTCCTGAATACCACCACCACCTAAACCGGCTGGTATTTGTATGGTTTGACCCAAACCCTGTATGAACTGAGTACCCGGTTGCAACTGCAACGCAGTCGGTTGTGTAGCAGCTTGAGGTGCTCTTACTATTTGACCGTTTGGCGTTAGAAATACTTGCTGGCCATTATAATTCATCGGTTGTCCTGCTGCTATTTGTGAATTTAGATTGGGTATAAAAATGGCCTCTTGACCATCTATGTTAACCGTTTGCATGGGTTGAACAATTTGAAACATGTTCTGTGGCAATGCTTGAGTCTGCTGCGGAGCAGTTTGTTGGGGTGCAGCCTGTATAAACTGCTGTGGCAGCTGCTGCAAATTGATTATTTGCGACAGGGGTATTTGATTAGTGGCTGACATGGCGGTTCCCGCCATTTGTGGCTGGCCCTGGGCATTAACAAAGGTGGCCTTAACTTGATTGGGTTGAGCCAATTGGGTTTGGACTTGCTGCTGGCCGGAGGCATTTTGTGTGCTCTGTTGCTGTACTTGTTGGGCCTGTGTAGGCGTGGCTGAGGACGCGGCCGCATTTGTTTGGGTTCCATTTTTATACTGTAACATTTTGCGGTTTTTCTCTTGTATGTTATGCTTTAAATTCTATTTCTTATTAAAACTAATTATTTCAGTTTTTTGTGGTATTATTTGTAATTCACATTTTTTTCCGCGATTTATTCTTTAATTTTCGCTTTTGTTTATAGTTCTTTTATTTGTTTCCTTTCTCTTTTCCACACTCTCTCGTACACACTTAATTTAACGCATTTCGTTTTCTTCTCTTTTCTTTTGGGTTACTTTTTCTTGCCGTTTTCTTTTTACAAATTATACCACACATTCATTTTTTTCTTCCTTTTTTGCTTATTCTCTACGGTGAAAACGTAGACATACGATTTTGCAATTGATTTATTTCATATTTATCTACTGCTAATTAACTAAATTTCATAATATTCACTAAATTTGTATATTCTTAATTAAATTTGTAAAAAATTTAAACATTTTTATCACTTTTGTTTATATTTAATCAATGAATGAAAATTTCACTTGTTTTACTACAAAATGCGGCCATCTTTTTTTAATGAAAAATAATATGGAATAAAGAGACAAGCAGAAAAGAAGTGTCAAATACAAAGGAATATGGTAAAGTGATGCCAAGTTTGTCGAAGATTTGCTTTTGGTTTAATTAAATAGAATTGGTGGAAAGTGTTATTTAGCGATTCTTTAGAAAAGGTGTGTGGCTTGGGAAAAAGAAAGTTTTAAGAAATAAACAAAAGAGGGCGCTGATAAGTTTCATTTATGGGCTTCATATATATTCTTTAAAAACAGTGAAAATTGAAGAAGCAAAAAGCTAGATTGTACTCCTTACTAAAGGATAGCAATGACCAATTTATTAAGTAAGAATCTATACATAGTTTCTGTTTGAAAAATTATTAAAATTTTAACTTCAAAGTATGTAGTAAAATTCGAGGTTAAAGGCAATACAATTTAATTTTTGTAAATATGTATGTATTGTTAAAAGAGAACAAAAACAAAGATGAAATAAATGCTCACGACATTGCTTTTTAAAGGATAGAAATTTTATTTTTACTCATACTTTTAACACAAATTTTTGCTAAGTACGTTAACAAGTAATATATCGTATACAATATGAAGAATTACATGCCACCATTGTGTAATTAAAACTGCATTATCCAAAAATACCACTTCAAAGTCACTTTACTTAGAGTCAGGCTTTATTCTTACTTTCACAGCATTGTTCCTTGGGTCCATTTTTACAAACACAAGTGCATTGAGTAGTGCAAGCACAATTGTCTCCGCATTTGGTGGCAGAGCAGTGGCAGTCTGTAATAAATTAGGATTTCATTAAGGATTTTGTTTTTTATTTAAATTTGAATTTGAAATACTCACTGCTATTACATCCTTTGCAAACCATTTTAATTGGAAAATTATTTTTAAAGTTCTTTGACTTGCTTAGAAGAATTTGAGAAATTCAATTAATAACTTCTGTTGATTCTACACGATATTTTATACTGTTTTTTAGATTAAAAACTTAAAAAGCTTTAGCGCAGAGTGAAATTGCACACAATTGAAGAACAATTTGTTTTGAATTATTTCCTACGATTGAAAAAGTAAAGAAAACGGAAAATTTTTTATAATTTGCGATAAAACCGTGTGCAATAAATACAAAAAATTCTTATCAAATAGTAAAATAAAAAATTTGCTTTTATAGCGGATGGCAGAGACCTAAGACAACATTGATATAATTTTAAGTCTATGTAAACAAATACATTGAATTCGTTTTTTTTTGACTGATTATATGGGTTTCAGGTAGTCTTGTTAGTATACGTATGATTCATTCTATTATTGAACTATATGATTATTTCGAACTATAAAGCTTTCTTTTGGCCTATATTTTTACGTTTCAATCAAAATAATTTCTTATCTTTTGTGTTGCACACAATTTTTTAAAGAAATTTCGAAAAACCTCTTGCCATCTGTTCAATTAATTAAAAAGTAATTAAATTCACCCACCTGTAACAAATTGTACGCCTTTGCACTCCACACATAAACTTATCAAAAGTGTTAAGATATCGAGAAAATTATATAAAATAACTGATGGAATCAACAAAAGTTATCAATTGAATTTCAAAAGTTCTTCAAAGCAAGTCAAGGCAACTTTTAAAATAATTTACCAATAAAAAATGGTCTGCAAAGGATGTAATAACAGTGAGTATTTCAAATTCAAATTTAAATAAAGAAGCGAAACCTCTACAGAAATCGTTTGTATTTATAGACTGCCACTGCTCTGCCACTAAATGTGGAGACAATTGTGCCTGCACTGCTCAATGCACATGTGTTTGCAAGAATGGACCCAAGGAACAATGCTGTGAAAATAAAAATAAAGCCTGATCCTTAAAATTGTCCTTGAATTTGAATGGAATAATGAATGGCAGCAGTATTATTAGCAAATAAAGATTGAAGATTTTAAGAAAATTTTGTTTTTTAATTAATGTTTTTGGAAGTATTTTTCTGAATTAAAATTTGTTTTATTGTCAATACTTGTCTGGCCACAATGACAATACTTGTCTGGCCACAAAAAAATCCTATTTTTTTGACCAATCGACTGATCAAATTATCCTTTGTTACTCTGCAAAATATTTCAGAATTCTTCGGATTTTTATCCCCTCTTTAATAAATTATTTCCTATCAATTTTTTATGATTACTTATAGGATAAAGGAAAAAATGTTTTCATTGCAAAGATGTTTTCTCAACACAATTGTCCTTTAATCTTCATAAAGCTTTTAAGCATTTATTGTTAAAAAATCGATATTAGTTTAGAGTATCAAATAAATCGGATTCCTGGTTAAACTGTTCAATCACTTTTAAACTTAAATTTTTTTATTCCAAAGTCTAGCAGATTGACAACAACATCCATTCCTTTCTGGTCAAGAAGACTGTTACTAATGTTACGAAATGATCCCTTACACTCAGACATACATATGTACGTTTGAAATGACAAAAACTGTACTCGTGTAGGATTCTTCAACATTCGAAGAACACGTAAAAAGAATTAAAAGTTGCTAGAAAGTGATGACTATGGTCGCCATAATTAACTTATAAAATAAAAATAAAGCCTGATTCTGATAAAGGATCTTGAACTTAATGGCCAATAGTATTATAAACAAACAAAAGTACATTTGAATGAATACAAATTCCGTTTGTATTAAAAACATAAAAAACATATTTCTTGTACAATTGAATTCATATTGTTTAAGTCGTTTTGCCTTTCAAATTTGTTTCAAACGCTTTATATAAAAACGTTTACGTTTCCCCCAAAAACAAAAAATCTCTATTGACGTTAAAATGACATTAATAAGCCTACAGAACAAAATTGTTATGATAAGCAGTCTAAAATTGGCACCACTCGCCATACAAATTATTAACCAAAAATCTGAAATTCCATTAAGAAATTCTGTTTAAGAACATTCTAATGAGAATAATTTATTAGAGTTGTAAAACAATATTATAAGCAAATATTAAAAAAATCCTTATTTCTGAAGATAGCAGATTTCTGGCAAAAACTCTGAAAGTAAAATAAAATTGCCATGAAAAGTTTCTTAAAAATCTGTTGTTCGGAATCGAGTTTAAACTGCAGGTGCCGCCAGTCATGGATAAAATTAACGCACGCAACATATGTGGTGTTAGAAACTAGGTTGTAATCCTGATTGAAGGGTTGTAATGATCAATTATGTATGTATTTATGTAAAATTAAATAAAACCTTCGAAAGGATATAATTCAGATGCAAATTTTATTTCATTATAATGCTTGGACCTTGTCAATCTGTACGAAATTAAATGTCATTTAAAGCAATCGATCCAGTTTTCACTTTTTCATCATTTCGTGTATTTTGGCGATAACTTATCGAATAATAGATTTCATATGCTATAATGTTAGAGTAACCTTAACCCCAGAAAAATTCCAACGATGCCAAAATGCCTAATCTTTGTGGCCAACTGACTTCGCCAAAATCTTTCTGGAAACTTCTCATGTACTAAAGCCAAAATTATTTGTATTCCTTCTTGTTGAGACCAGATATCATCCACATATTACCAGATAGCCACAGTATTCTGAATTGACAGCAACGGTTCTTCTAGTGTTTTATTCGAAAAAAATTGTTTAGTGCTGGCTACTCCTATTTCAATATACGACAATTTTGCCTATTGATATAACCAGCGAAGGAAAAATGAGATTCATGGTTAAAGAAAGTTTTTCTCGATAAATTAGTATTGAAAGCCTGTTGCTCTAGCACCTAATCAGCACATCAATGGCGTGTGGCGTGACGGAGGTACAAATTCAAATGCAAAATATGCCATAATGTACCATAAATAGGCTCCTTCGTTGCGAATGCCGTTTAATCGACAAATTCCAATTATTCGTTACAGTTTCTCTAACAGACGTAATGGGTACCAAATGCCTCAAATTTCTTCTTTGGATTCTAATTTCTTGCACAGTAATGTTGATTATGGCGACCATAGTCATCACTCTCTAGCAACTTTTAATGATTTTTACGTGTTCTTCGAATGTTGATGAATCCTACACAAGTACAGGTTTTTCATTTCAGATGTACGTCTGTATGTCTGAATGTAAGGAATCATTTTGTGACATTAGTAACAGTCTTCTTGACGAGAAAGGAATGGATGTTGTTGTCAATCTGTTAGACTTTGTAATAAAAAACATTTGAGTTTAGGAGTGATTGAACAGGAATCCGATTTATTTGATACTCTGAACTAGTATCGATTTTTTTTTAACAATAATTGCTTAATAGCTGAGCAGTGTAATGAAATTGAAGTTTTATGAAGTTTAAGGGACAATTGTGTTGAGAAAAGATCTTTGCATTGCTAATATTTTTTTCTTTATCCTGTAAGAAATCATAAAAATTGACATGAAATAATTTTTTAAAGCGGGCGAAAAAAAATCCTATGAATTCTGTGATGTTTTGCAGAGTAACACAGGATAATTTGATCAGGCGATTGGTCAAAAAAATGGGATTTTTTGTGGCCAGACAAGTATTGACTACAAAACAAATTTTAGTTCAGAAAAATAATTCCAAAACATTAATTAAAAAACAATATTTTCTTTAAATCTTTAATCTTTATTTACTAATAATACTGATGCCATTCATTATTCCATTCAAATTCAAGATTCAGTTTTAAGGATCAGGCTTTATTTTTATTTCCACAACATTGTTCCTTGGGTCCATTCTTGCAAACACATGTGCATTGGGTAGTGCAGGCACAATTGTCACCACATTTGGTGTCAGAGCAGTGGCAGTCTGTAAATAATAAGGATTTCTGTAGAGATTTTTTTTCTTATTTAAAATTGAATTTGAATACTCACTATTATTGCATCCTTTGCAAACCATTTTGATTTTTATAATGTTTTTTTTTTTCTTTAACTTTAAGTTAATGCTTGTCAAGCTTCAAATGTTTTATTGATGCAGGTCTAGTATATGAGACGTTGTTTTATATTTTCTGGCGAATGAACGTTTTTATCAACAAGCTTTAGTAACGAGTGGAACTGCACATTCCAGTAGAGTGCTGAATGTGTTAATTTTTACTCACAATAAATAATAATTTAGTCGTGTGCACCAGATAAGAATTGAAAAAATTTTTTTATGATTAAATTGATCGCGCAGATAAATGTAGAAACATTTTTAAATCGTTTAAAAATTTATTTCTACTCTATTAGCAAAAAATGATAAAAAGTTTCACACGAATGGTCACGTTTTCGTAATTTGTTATTAATTATTTGATAATTAAATGTTTATAAATAAAATATATTGGATGTATAACTACTAAAATGCGGGATACACAACAGCTAACATAACTTATTTATGGGATTTGGGTGTTTATTTAAGAGTTTGATAATTTTAAATGCTAATCGTACACAAAATTATTATTGAAATGAATTTTTCATATTATAAACTGGAGGGTTAATTTCAAGGCACTTCTTTTTTCAGTACTATTTCTGTTATATTCTGCAACTTTCAATGGTTTCAGAGTTCCCTTAATCACTTAACGTAGCCCTTTAAAAAGTAGTCCAGAGGCATTAAATCACATAATCGAGGGGTCTGTGGACAGGACTACTTTATTACAACCACTTAGTCTGGTTTTCTTTTCATACCACCCATATTGCGTGTGTTAATTTTTATCCATGAGTGTTGGGACCTACAATTTAACGTCGATTCTGAATGACAGTTTTGACAACCTTTTTATGGCAATTTTATTTGAAGTCGCCGTAGTCTAGTATGTAGTGTGTTGGCATATTAGGCGTAAGGCCAGGGTTCGAGCCAGGCCAGATATTATAACAAAAAAACAAAAATTATGTCTTCGGCGACTTCCTCTCAGCAGATTTCTGGCATTAACTCTGAGAGTAAATAAAATTTGCCATGAAAAGTTTCTCAAAAATCTGTCGGTGGGATTCGACTTTAAACTGTAGGTCCCACCACTCATGTATAAAATTAACACACACAACATAAGTGGTGTGAGAAATTAGGTCGTAATCCTGACTGAAGGGTTGTACTGACCAATTATGTATGTATGTTTATGACAGAACACTGCTTGCGGAGAGGAAGTCGCTGAAAATGTTTTTTTATGATTCGTTTTGCTCGAAATAGGTTTGAGGTCTGTGGTCTGAGGTTTGGACTTAGATTTCTTGTCTAATAAGCCAATATACTGTCAACTAGACTACGGCGACTTGTGTAAAGAAAGCAAAATGCCCCCAAACATTGAAACGTAATATTCCATGATATCCCTGCTCAGGGCACATGTTACAAGCCCAGTTATATCATACATAATTGGTCAACCCTTCAGTCAGTAGTACGACATTGCTTCTCACATCACTTATGTTGTGTGTGTTAATTTTATACATGAGTGGTGGGACCTACAGTTTAAAGTCAACTCCGAACGACAGATTTTTGAGAAACTCTTCGTGGCAATTTTATTTACTCACAGAGTTTTTGCCAGAAATCTGCTGAGAGGCAGTCGCCGAAGAAATTATTTTTTCATATTTTCGTTTTGATGCTTGACCTGGGATTTGAACCGTGGCTTTAGGTCTAATAAGCCGACACACTACTTACTAGACTACGACGACTACATCTTATTAACAAATTGTGGAAAACTTTTTTCCCTAAAGTCGGATAAAATTGTCTGCCTTACAATGGTTCAATTCGACCTCCGGGTACTGTACTTGTCTTAATTGACAAGTACACGTCCTCTGACCTATCTGCCTACTCGCCTAGACTTAACAGTATTTAGTTTGAAATCTTTTATAGCAATAACGGTTCTGCTTTTCAATAAATTCAAATATTGGCAAGTGCTGTCGCGGATCTTATTCTTTTCAAATTTCTCATATAAGTTGTCTTGATGCGACTGGCTACCTCAAAAATTATAGATTTTGTTTGATTTTCGGGTTAACATTACACAGCTGAATGGAAAGAATTTGATGTCAACAAATTTCTGTCGAAATCTTTTTAAGCAGACATTTAACGTGTAAATGAAACTCGTTTATGGAGATTGGTTGTAAAAATTCGAAACCAGAAGTGACTTCAAATATTTTTAGATCAATAACAGACAAACTATTTATATTTTTATTTATCAGAGATAGGATTTTATTTAAGAATTATTCATTTTTTATATTATTTCAATTAAATGCAAGGATCTTTTCAATGATCAGGCTTTATTCTTAGTTTCACAGCATTGTTCCTTGGGACCATTCTTGCAAACACAGGTGCATTGTTGAGTGCAGGCACAATTGTCTCCACATTTGGTGGCAGAGCAGTGGCAGTCTGGAAATAAATAAGGATTTCTGTAGAGATTTTGTTTTTTTTATTTAAATTTGAATTTGATTGATACTCACTGTTATTACATCCTTTGCAAACCATTTTGATTGAAAAATTATTTTTAAAGTTCTTTGACTTGCTTTGAACAATTTAAGAAATTCAATTGATAACTTCTGTTGATTTTACCTGCTATTTTATATTATTTTTTAGATTAAAAATTTTTCAAAAGCAAAAGCAATAAGGAGTGCAATTGCACTCGATTGAAGAAAAAATTTGTTTTGAATTATTTCTTATAATTGAAACAGAAAAAAAGCAAAAATTTTCCAACAATTTTTATAAATTGCGATAAAAACGTGTGCAATAAATAAAAAATAAATTGTTATCAAATCGTAAAATAAAAAATTTGCTTTTATAGAGAGTGATAGATATTGATTGATACGATTTTAAGTCTATGAAAGCAAATACATTGAATTTTTTATGGGTTTTAGGTAGTCTTGTTAGTGTATCTATGATTCATTTTAACATACGAGCGATTATTTCGAACTATACGAATTTCTTTTGGCCTATATTTTTACGTTTCATTAACAATAATTTCTTATCTCTTGCGTTGCACACAATTTTTTAAAGAAATTTCGAAAGACCTCTTGCCATTTGTTCAATTAATTAAAAAGTAATTAAATTCACCCGTCTTTAATAAATTTTATGCTATTGCACTCCACTCATAAACTTATCAAAAGTGTTAACGTGTCGAGAAAATCATATAAAACAACTGACGGAATCAGCTGAAGTTATCAATTGAATTTCAACAGTTCTTCAAAGCAAGTCAAGGCAACTTTTAAAATAATTTTCCAATAAAAATGGTTTGCAAAGGATGTAATAACAGTGAGTATTTCAAATTCAAATTTAAATAAAGATGCAAAATCTCTACAGAAATCGTTTGTATTTATAGACTGCCACTGCTCTGCCACTAAATGTGGAGACAATTGTGCCTGCACTACACAATGCACCTGTGTTTGCAAAAATGGACCCAAGGAACAATGCTGCGAAAAGAAAAATAAAGCCTGATCCTTAAAATGGATCTTAAATTTAAATGGAATAATGAATGGCTTCAGTATTATTAGTAAATAAAGATGAAAGATTTTAAGAAAATATTGTTTTTTAATCAATCTTTTGGAATTATTTTTCTGAATTGAAATTTGTTTTATTGTCAATACTTGTCTGGCCACAATGACAATACTTGTCTGGCCACAAAAAAATCTCATTTTTTGGATTAATCGACTGATCAAATTATCCCGTGTTGCACTGCAAAACATCTCAGAATATATACGATTTTTTATCCCCTCGTTAATAAATTATTTCCTGACAATTTTTTATAATTACTTATTGGATAAAGGAAAAAATATTAGCAATGCAAAGATCTCTTCTCAGCACAATTGTCCTTTAATCTTCATAAAACTTCAATTCCATTGCACTGCTTAGCTATTAAGCAATTATTGGTAAAAAAAATCGATATTAGTTTAGAGTATCAAACAAATCGGGTTCTTGGTTAAACTGTTCAATCACTTCTAAACTCAAATTTTTTTAATCCAAAGTCTGACAGATTGACAACAACATCCATTCTGTTTGTAAGAATGGTCCCAAGGCACAATGCTGTGAAAATAAAAATAAAGCCTGATTCTGAAACAGGATTTCAAATTTGAATAGAATAAAGTAAACTGGATTGTAAATAAATAAAGAATGGATGTTTAAATAAATTTTGGCTTTCAATTAAATTTTTTTATTTTTATTCCAAACAAAGTTCTCATTTTTGGCGACATCCGCCTTGTTTCATTATGCCTTATGTCTTGCAACAACTGGAAATTTTTTATCATTCAACTAATAATTGTACCAGTTTTCCACCTTTAGGTTTGGATAAGGAAAACCTAGTTATTTAATAGGTCTTTTGCAAAATATTACCGGTCCGTGTATAATGGAATGCATGTTTTGTTAACTTTTTACTGACAGTGTAGTTGGAGTGCTGGAGTAGTTTTTAATGACTAGGATTACGGAGTACAAAATTTTCCATGGTTTTTTAAGTTGAAGTACATACTATAGGCTGAAATTAGGATCAACTGGTGCGCATTTCTTGGATTATAATTAAAACAGAATCTAAGCTTTAAATGTGTCTGTCAATGGATTTGATAAGATTGAATAGCAAAACTGTCAGGCAGTAATGAACAGCAGAACAGCGGAGTAGTGCATTACAGTTTGACTTGCTTTAGCAGCAGGTAGTCCCAATATTTACACTGCCATAGCTAAAAGACTATCAACAGAGGATCTTGCCCGTATTATAATTGGCACTGTATGCACATAACGCAATGCAGAAACTGCTTGGATAAAATATTTTGTATTTTATGTTAATGCTTATAGCATTCGGTTCTTCGTATTCTCATCAAATCAATCTTAAGTTCAATTTGTTTTCTTACATTTTTAATCCAGCTACTAGTATGAAAACAGACAATACTTCTCAAGCTACTAGGAGCCTATCTAAAGTCAAGTAATTAACAAATTCCACATTTAGAGAGATGTGATCTATCAAGTATTTCTATTTGAATTCCCTCAGTGTAAAATAGTCACAAAATAAAGGCTGTATAGTCTGCGATTCATCCAGCTCCTGTAAATAATATTTCCTGATATTTGCTTTGATTACTCATGCACCTGCAATAACTTCGATGAATACTATTATGCCCCAATTGCCATCGTTGTCTTATGGTGATATTTAATCACATCATCAATCATTAACATTCATTATATTTCTAATTGAAGTCGCCATAGTCTAGTATGTAGTGTGTTGGCTTAATAGACGTGAGGACACGGATCATACCCCAGCAGCTCAGATATCTCCAACGAAACGAAATTTAAAAAAATTTTATTCGGCAAATTCCTCTCAGCAGATTTGTGGCACAAACTCTGAGAGTAAATGAAACTGTCATGACAAGTTTCTCAAGAATCTGTCGTTCAAAGTCGACTTTAATCTGTAGGTCCCGCCACTTGTCGATAAGAATTAACACATACAACATAAGTGGTGTGTCCAGAGACTACATATATTCACAACTAATCGCTCTAGTGGACGAAACTATTTTTACATGGACTGTGCCTTTATAGAGAAAGAGTCTGAAGTTTTAATCTCCATGAGACTATGCGTAAAAATATAAATCTACACTGCATCAAAGACCAGATGATATATCACATGAAATGCGATTCTGCCTGGATTACAGAAAAACAGCCGGAGAAAACATAATTTAAAATATTCTGTTAAGATCAAGATCCTTAATCAGAATTAAGCCTTATTTTTATTTTCACAGCATTGTCCCTTGGGTCCATTCTTGCAAACAGAAGGGATGTTGTTGTCAATCTGTCAGACTTTGGATTAAAAAAATTTGAGTTTAGAAGTGATTGAACAGTTTAGCCAGGAATCCGATTTATTTTATACTCTAAACTAGTATCGAGTTTTTTTTTTCAATAATTGCTTAAAAGCTTAATAAAGATTAAAGGACAATTGTGTTAAGGAAAGATCTTTGCATTGACAACATTTTTTCCTTTATCCAGTAAGAAAACATAAAAAATTGTTAGGAAATAATTTATTAACGAGGGGATAAAAAATCCTATGAGTTATCAGATGGTTTGCATAGTAACACAAGATAATTTGATCAGCCGATTGGTCAAAAAAATTAAATTTTTTATGGCCACACAAATATTGTCATTGTGGCCAGACAAATATTGACAATAAAACAAATTTCAATTCAGAAAAATAATTCCAAAACATTAATTAAAAACCAATTTTTCTTTAAATCTTTAATCTTTATTTACTAATAATACTGATGCCATTCATTATTCCATTCGAATTTAAGATAAATTTTAAGGATCAGGCTTTATTTTTATTTTCGCAGCATTGTTCCTTGGGACCATTCTTGCAAACACAAGTGCATTGTGTAGTGCAGGCACAATTGTCTCCACATTTAGTGGCAGAGCAGTGGCAGTCTGTAAATAAATAAGGATTTCTGTAGAGATTTTGCTTTTTTATTTAAATTTTAATTTGATTGATACTCACTGTTATTACATCCTTTGCAAGCCATTTTGATTGGAAAATTATTTTAAAAGTTGAATTGACTTGCTTTGAAGAAATTGTGAAGTTCAATTGATACCTTCAGTTGATTCCATCAGTTATTTTATATGATTTTCTTGATACTTTAACACTTTTGATAAGTTTATGAGTGGAGTGCAATGACATAAAATTTGTTAAAGACGGGTGAATTTAATTACTTTTTAATTAATTGACCAGATGGGAAGAGGTTTTTGAAATTTGTTTTAAAAATTGTGTGCGTAACGCAAAAGATAAGAAATATTTGTTGTTGATTCTGACGAAAAGTGTGAATGAATTTTTGAATAAAAATCATTCAGAAATTAGAAGAAATCAAACACTACAGAAACTATATTGAACATAAGTAATCTTTATTTAAAAAAGAAACAATTCATTGTATTTACTTTCATAAAGATAAAGTCATATCAGTACAAAAAGTTGTCCTAGGCCTTTACCATGTCCCAATAACAGTATCTTATAAGTCTAATGATAACAATTCTTTATCTATTTGATAACAATTCTTTATGTATTGCATACGATTTATTCTTAAATTATAAAAATTGTTGGCAAAGTTTTTTCGTTGTTTCTTGTGCAAATGTAAGAAATAATTGAAAATAAAATTTTACTTCAATTGTGTGCAATTTCACTCGTCTCTATAGATTTAAAAAAGTTTTAATCTAAAAAAACAATATAAAATACCGAGTAAAATCAACAAAAGTTATCAATTGAATTTCTTAAATTGTTCAAAGCAAGTCAAAGAACTTTAAAAATAATTTTACAATCAAAATGGTTTGCAAAGGATGTAATAACAGTGAGTATTTCAAATTCAAATTTAAATAAAAAAAACAAAATCTCTACAGAAATCCTTATTTATTTACAGACTGCCACTGCTCTGCCACCAAATGTGGAGACAATTGTGCCTGCACTACCCAATGCACATGTGTTTGTAAAAATGGACCCAAGGAACAATGCTGTGAAAATAAAAATAAAGCCTGATCCTTAAAACTGAATTTTGAATTTGACTGAAATAGTATTATTAGTTAATAAAGATTTGTTTATAAGGAGTAAAATTAGTTCTGTTTTCATACATTGGCATACACACAGTTACTAAAGTATACATACGGTTAACAAATTTCAGAAATTTTTTAAGTAATCTTTATAGTTTCCTCGATTGGTTAAAAATTTTCTGAAATTGAACTGAATTGTGGCCCTGCATAGGCCCACAAAAGTATACATCCGATTAACAAATTTCACAAATTTCTGAACCAATGCAAAAGACCGTCTTGAAATCGAGGAAAGTTGTCAAACAATTATAAAGATTTTCAACGAAAACGGATTGGTAAAAAAATTTCTGAAATTTGTTAACCGTATATATACTTTTGTGGCTGATTGTACATACATAATTGCTCATTACAACCCTTAAGTCGGGACCTAAAGTTTGAAGTCGACTTCGAACGAGAGATTTTTGAGAAACTTTTCATGGCAATTTTATTTTCACTCAGAGTTTTTGCCAGAAATCTGCTGAGAGGAAGTCGCCGAAGAAATATTATTTTATATTTCGTTTTGTTGGAAATGTTTGAACTGGGGTTTGCACCGTGGCCTCAAGTCTAATAAGCCAACACACTACCTACTAGACTACGGCGACTGCTATATGTTTGGAGAAAATGTATTGGGGATGTTGGATTGGGTGTAGTTGTGAAGAAGTTTGGACGTTTTTTTCTATATATTGTGCAGCCTAATCTTCCTCTGTTGTTGATATTAAGTGGTTAGGTGCCAGAGCACTTCCTAGATGGGTTATTTAGAAGGTTTCATCTTGTTTTTTTATTTTTAAATTTCGAAATACAATGTTTGTTTAAACAAATATTTTAAACCCTTAACTAAAATAGTTTTATAAAAGTTTTCTGTTTTCTATTGCTCTTTAGATCCCATAGAAGTAGGCCTATTTACCCTAATAAGTTGTTTAGTTTTAATGGAAATCCAAAAAAAAAAGAAAATAATTTCTGCTTTAAACTGTTGTGTGTTAATTGCAAAGCATGCTTTACTTGGTTTTTAATTTAAAAATAAAACGTAAAAATTTATTAAAAAACAGAAAAAAACTAAAATACGTTGCATGCTACAATGGAGTTGAATGTAACAGAAGCAAAGAAGAATAGCTTTGCAACAAGTTATTACAATTTTTTTTATAAAAAAGGAAAAACGAGCCCAGTTTGTAAATGAATATGCGAGGATGGATAAAGCATAACAAAATTACTTGTTAAAAGAAGAAAAATATCTTTAACTTAGTAAGGACTCAAACCAAAAGAGTCTCTTGGGTAAAATCCTTCTAACCACCTTACACCGTTAGAGCTTGGCGTGATCATTAGCTTTTTCGCGCACAGCTTTTTTCATTCTTGTTAATCACAGATTTCAGTTTTTAGACATCTTCCACCTAATCTCGCTATATTTTCTTTTCCAGTACCCCTCTTGGCAGCATATGGCTTCCATATAGCATTTCTGCTTTGCTTCTGTTTCTTAAATCTATTTTTGATGTTCCAGCTAAATAGGTGATTGATCTGCTACCGTTTAAAGCAATCCTACCGTCGTAGTTTCTCCCAGCCTTTCATGTTGCTAAGTTTCATGGATGGAAAAACACTACTTTCGACTCTAAATTTCGTTGTGGAAGAAATACAAGGTTAAGAACTTTGCCTTTTTAAGTCTGCTCTTTGTCAAAAGGTATCACTGCCTGACCTCACTGCCCGACCTGGTTTTTATTTTTGATGACATACGCTCTGAGTGCGCCTGAAATTCGAAAATCGTATATAACCACTACAGCATACCATCTCATTGTATTTATGCCGTCCTGGTATGAGTAAAATCCAGACTTTATTACCTTCTTACCGGCAGAAGAAATTTTAATACGAGAATGCTTACTGCAGTTGATTTGAATGCCAACAGGATCTCTCAATGCTAAGGTGTATGCCGTAGATAGGATTTAGGATTTAATAGAAAACTTTTCTTGGACTTGGTAAAGTCCTTCTATAATTAGAAAGTCAGTCAATGAATACGTTTAATATGAATACCCAGACATTTAGGCAGTAATTTAAATGGAACGGCTGTCTAATATGTTGCATTTTAAGCAACACTGAATAGTACACTCCTCAAACCAAGAATTTCAGAGTACACTATTAGGTTTCCAAAAATTGGCGGCCAACGAATACAAGCAATGGGCTCCACTTGTTACATCCCTTACTAAACGCTCCATACTCTAATAGAGATCTTAGCTCTCGGGATTTCAAGGAAATGACTTTTTTGAAAGCAGCCAGGATAAGGAGGAGCAGATGAAAATGTTTCCTGCTCTAGGTTTTGCTCCAACCTGATAATTCTAATTTCCGAGCCGCTCATAACTCTGATAAAAATATAATAAACCTAGTGCACCGATTGCCTATTTTAAGCAAAAAATAACAAGGTCCGCTACAGCAGTCAACAAATTTTTTTTCAAGACTTATTAAAGTCTCACTGGCCTGGGTCAGTGGACATAGTAATATTCCGGGGAACTGCAGGGCTGATGAGCTCGCCAGCGCTGGGGCACTCCTTCCGGAATCCTCTTCAGTAGACTTGGGTATGCCACTCGCCTCGGTCAAGCTGGCCATTGCGCGGAAATTCTTTCTAGACGCCAACCTATCCTGGGCCAATGAGGAGTCCTGCTCTGCCGCTAGACTCACTTGGCCCCTGATGGATGGAAGGAGTACCAACCAGTTAATTGGACTTGGTCGTGGCATCATCTCAATCACAGTGGCCATGCTTACAGGTCACTGTGTTATGGGTAGATACGCGGAATGGATGCAGCTCCCATTTAACGACTTCTACCGTGGATGCATGTCCCCTGAGGAAGAGGAGACTGTTATCCACTTTCTTTGTCAGTGCCCATCTCTTGCGAGATGCAGATATAGGTTGTTTGGCTCTCCATTTCTTGTCAGCTTGACTATCCTATTGATGTCAAGGATATAGCTTCGTTCATCAAACTTTCTGGCTGGTTTTCCAGTGTGGGGTAGTCGTGCTTTGATGTGTAGCCCTTTGTGCTGACCAATTTCTTTCTTTTTCCTGATTTTGGTGGAACTTGGTCAGTACAGAGACTGCGTTTACTCGTGGCATCACAACGGGCCGCTATGCGTGCTCAAGTGAGCTCTTTGATATCAAAGCTACCACTTCGACCTAACCTAACCTGTTAAAGGCAACTTAAGTGAAAGGTAATGCAAGATAACATGATTTTATCTTGAATCCTTCCTCGTTAAAAGAGATTTTCAAATTGCAAAGTTGTGTAGCTACTAATATTGCTATTGTTGTTGCTGTGGTTGTTGCTATTGTTGTATTTAGTTTGAAACCAAAGCAACGACATTCTGTAATCCATACCATCTACAATAACCTAAAGGCGTTAAAAGAGAAAAAAAAACAACAACAACAGTTGTAAACCCTTCCTCTAAAGTTTTCCATGAATGATTCCAATGCTCATAATGATGTAAATGTTGTTGATGCTGCTCATAATAATGCCGATGAGGATGATGATGATGATGGTGGTCTTGTTCCTTTTGTGTTAATAACTTAGCTGTGTTGCTGTAGTTGCTGTTGTAGTTGTTTTGTTTATTCTAAACAAAAGCCATGAAAAAAAGCTATTTCAAGCTGATGATTTTGGTTATGATATGGCCAACTGGCTTTTTGTGTATTTTAGAGCAAAAGGATACAACGAATGCATACAAGTTACACATACATACAAGGAATCTCTATTCACATGCACAATATCTTGGTTGTTGGTTGGTGGATTTGTTTGTTATTGTTTTGAATGGAATGGGCTACTAAGGAGTAGAAAGCGTATTGTTGTTGTTGTTGTTGTTAAGCAGCTTTATTATTTTGTTATTTTTGTTGCTGCTGTTGCTATGTTGTTGTTTAATTAAAACTATTGTTTCAGCAAAAACTAGTATTTTTCGCTTCTATTATGGTTGGATTATCATTACAACAGAGTTGTTGAGAAACTTTAGAATTTTAAAGTTCTTTAAAAGGAAAGTGTTGTGTAAAAAGGAAATCCTTGAACTATAAATTAAAGGAATTAGAAAAGAGTGTAGAAAGTCTGAAGTCGCCGTAGTCTAGTAGGTAGTAGGTAGACGTAAAGCCCGGGTTCGTATACCAGGTCAGATGTCAAAACGAAATATGAAAAAAATAATATTTCTTCGGCGACTTTCTCTCAGCAGATTTCTGGTAAAAACTCTGAGAGTAAAAAAGTTTCTCAAAAAATCTGTCGTTCGGAGTCGACTTTAAACTGTAGGTCCTGCCTCTTACGTATAAAATTAACACACACAACATGAGTGGTGTGAGAAGCTAGGCCGTAATCCTGACTGAAGGGTTGTAATGGCCAATTATACATGTATGTATGTATATATGAAAGTCTTCGGACTGTCCTTAATAAGTTTCATATAGTCTAACTTATGCTGCCCATACAAGATCCGTCACACTGATAAAGTTTTTAGAATTAAATGGCGCCATAAGTGTTCATTCTATCCTGAGCTTATGTTCTTGTTTTTTACAATGATCTTCTACCTTTAGTTGGTGAATGCCACTCGGAAATATAAGCCTGTAGTCTCTCAATTTTATTTTGCCTAAGACTTTAGAGATTTCTTAAGATTTTGAAGTGTCCCTAGTCTAGTAGACGTGTGGCCAAACATTCAAACATCAGGTCAGACATCTCCAACAAAACGAAACATGGAAAATATTTCTTTGGCAATATCCTCTCAGTAGCCTTCCGGGGAAAAAAAAATAAAATTGCCATGAAAAAGTTTCTCAATAATCTGTCATTCGGAATCGACTTTAAACTGGTCCCGCCACTCATGTATACAAATTAACACACACAACATAAGTGGTGTCAGAAACTAGCTTGTAATCCTGACTGAAGGGTTTTAATGAATAATTGTGTATGAATGTATGTATATTGTTGGTAGACAATGGTAGATGGTAACCCTATTATTCTAGAACCTAATACTGTATAATAAACAAAAAATAAACAGATAGGGGTGGGCAATAAAACACAAAAAAAATCGAATTAAATTAAATCTTAAGCTGAAAGTGAATTCTTTAAAAGAAAATTATTACGTTCACAAAATGAACGCTTCTTATGATTCTTTAACGTTTTTAAAATTGAAACAAAATAGAGGTCTTAACCGTAATGGTCGTAGGCAAACTAACGCCTCCACATAATGAGCGCAAAATGGTTATAATTGCCCCTCAAACATTATACTTCAGCATGAAATGGAGGCGTAAAGAAATTTTAACTATTCAAAGTGGCAAAATAAAAGCGATTTAAATATTTAGCTAAACAAAGTAGCTAAAGTTGAGCGGTTGTTTTGTGGAATGGGGATGGAATGGTACTTTAGTTTGAATTTTTTTTTCATTTTAACTTTTTAAAGCGTAGAGGTGTTGATTTTAATGTTATTTTTTTTTAGTTATTTGTTACTTATTATTGTTATTTCTGTTGTTGTTGTTGTTGTTGTTGTACATTATATTTTAAAATATAAAAAAAGAAAAGTTTTCGTAACAGGAAATAAAACGAAAACCCAGGAATCTGTTCTGCATTTGCCTTGTTAACGACACTATAGAGACACATTTTTGACAACCAAGCAAGAGAGAACAAAAAATCGTTTTTTTTTATTAGGGAAACTTCTTTCCTTTTTCTTACATTGTGCTTATTTCAAAATTACTTGTTGAAATTGAAATTGTCGCCTCTTTTTCCTTTCCAAAAAGAAAAAAAAAATCCGTAGAAATTTGCATATTTTAACAGTGATTTTATGCACAGTTGAGCATTAACATTATGGGGAATAGACTCCCCCTTTTTCGAAAAAAGAAAAAAATACAAAAAAAATTGTTATGCAGCCTTTGGGAATAGAGCTGCCTGTTAATGCCTGCAATATGTAATTGATTTTCAATCTCAAGGAAAATACTTGTGAATATAATCGCATAAGAAACATCTCTCTGAAGTAATTTTATATCAACTTCCTTTTGGTTTGAAAATTTATTTCTTTTTTAATGGAATTTTTGTTTTTTAGGATTTTTCAAACAATATTTATTGACAAAAAAATTCTTAACTGTATGCCATGCATGTTAGTGGCAAGTTTTACTGTGTGTATGACTATCCTTACACTCGCCATGATGTCCTTCTTTGCCATGAAGAACATGGCCTTCCTTGCAATGGCACTTGCACTGGCTGCCACAGTCACATTTGTCGCCACATTTTTCCGCTGAACATTTGCAGTCTACAAATGAAAAGAGCGCTTAGAATTAGTGAAAGGCATTCGAAATAAATTTTTTCTTCTTCTTACCTTTACCACATCCTTTGCAAGGCATTTTTTATTTTTGTTGTTTTTTTTTTAAATTTTTAATTTAAACTTTTCAAATTGTTGTATACTTCGCGATTTTTAATGTTAATTTAATTTATTTATCGTTTCAGAGCGCTCTTTTATATTAAAAATCTTGTGGCAAAAAGAAAAAAAAAATCATGAAAGAAAAATAAAAGAAATTATCTGTGGATGGAAATCTTTGTTGTGTTAAGGTGAGTGCAAAAACGTATCTTAATTTTTTTTATGATCACCGTTAAGATAACCGTCAATGTCTATATTTATCAGAAAGTTTAAGCCATTGTAAACCATAAAATTGCAATAATGTTATCGTATTTTGTTTGTGTTTTAAGAATGGAAATATTTTTAAACATTCTAAATATAGAAACGCGTGTATCTGCTCCCATCCATTAAGGAGATATCAACCTATTCTAGAGATTGTTTGTGATTTCAAACATTGGAATTGTGGAGCCTACTACACTAAAGACCTATCAATTTCAGAGTTCTAAAAGAAATTTTTCTTTCATTGTTATCCGCGGTCTATGAATTATTTACAGCAGTTAGTTCTTTTGAAGAAAATTTTCGACCATTTTTTCGTATAATACATACATACATACATACATACATGCATACATAATTGGTCATTACAACCTTTTAGTCAGGATTACAAACTAGTTTCTCACACCACTTATGTTGGGTGTGCACAATTTCATACATGAGTGGCGGGAGCTACGGTTTAAAGTCGACTCCGAATGACAGATTTTTGAGAAACTTTTTCATGGCAATTTTTATTTACTCTCAGAATTTTTGGCCAGAAATCTGCTGAGAGGCCGAGGCCTCATATCTAATAAGACCACACACTACCTACTAGACTCCGGCGACTTGTCTTATATTACTGGCGGTATTTTGTTGATAACTGGACTGATGTTAGTTTATAAATGCTCCAATGTTAGGAGGCAATGTTAGGCATCAAATTGCATGACATTGAAGGCCAATTGAACTCACCAAAACGTAAAATTACTTTTTCTGCAAGCTTTTCATGCAATAAAGCCAAAATTGCTTATGCTGTATGGCTTGTGACACAGTCTTGTTGAAATCGTTCAGTTCATAATCTTTAATTGCAGGCCAAAAAAAGTTAATTGTCATAATGACATAGGGCTCTAAATTGAATTTTCGAAAGAAAATCTTCCAATACCCCCACCGGATTAAAAAAGCAACAATTTGTCATTTTTTTCCGGGTTCAGTAGCTTTCTATAATCACTTCTGAGTTTTCCGAGCTTTTTATATGCAAGTTTTGTTTGTTGGGATAATCACCGAATCAGAAATGAGCTTCATCGTGCTGATGACAATTTTTTTGCAACAGATCAGCATTGAAAGTTGGTTGCCCAATCAGCATATCTAGGGCATAGTGCGTGAACAATAGTTGCTGAAATTTGCGCTACAGGTTCACTGGGCTTCTGTAACTTTTTATTCGTTTTTATTCTTTGCTTTACTTCAGGTTTATTAATCCAGGTTTTCCTGCAAAGCAGGATTATTTAGGAACTGTCAAAGAACTATTAATGGGAAGAGGTTGAGAGTTCAAATCTCAGCTTTGTCAACGCGGAAAAAGACCTATGAAAAGAAATATTTCTTGCAGCAGTTTACTGTAAGTTATGTAACGTAATTGGTCATTACAACCCTTCAGTCAGGATTACGAACTAGTTTCTTACGCCACTTATGTGGCACTTATGTGTGTGTTAGTTTTATACATGAGTGGCGGGAGCTACAGTTTAAAGTCGACTCCAAATGACAGATTTTTGAGAAACTTTTTCATGGCAATTTTTATTTCACTCTCAGAGTTTTTGCCAGAAATCTGCTGAGAGGAAGTCGCCGAAGAAATATTTTTTGTATTTTGTTTTGATGTCTGACTTGGGGTACGAACCCTGGCTTTACGTCTAATAAGCCAACCTACTAGACTACGGAGACTTTGTTTAGGATCCACCCATTCTAGTAGAAAATTAACACATACAACATGAGTGGTGTGCGATGCTAGTTCGTAATCTTGACTAAAGGGTTGTAAAGTCTTATGAAATTCATAAGAATTCTTAACAGCGTGGTTTCACATGAAGTTGGCTTGGTTTAGCAGGTAGGGCGCTGACTTATTAGCCGACAGCTTATGGTTCTACACCGAACCCAACACACTTCTCAAACAAAAACGAAATATAAAAAATATTTCTTTGGGGGCTTCTCCTCATCAGTCTTCTGGTAAAAGCTCGGAGCGAAAATAAAATTGCCAAGAAAAGTTTCTCAAATATCTGTTGTTCGGAGAAGACATTGAATTGTAGATCCCACCAGTCAAGAATAAAATTAAGACTTACTACATGAATGGTGTGAGAAGCTAGGTTTTAATCCTGGCTAAAGGGTTACAATGAGCAATGTACGAAAGTGGTTTCAAAACAACCCTGTTCTTTGATTACAAGGCATTTTAGAAAGAAGACTGGGTCCATGTATTGGGTTTCGTTTGTTCTATAAACATTAGCTCTCTTTTGCGCGCTCACCGTATGCCACTTTATGAGTTGTTTTGTTGTGGTTTTCATATCTTATCAGCAATGTAAACAATTTCTTAATTTTTTTCTCTTTTTCTGTTTTCGTTAATTTTTTTGTTTGTTTAAAAAACAAAAAATTATCGGCTGAATGAGAAAAAATAAAAAAAATAAAGAAAAAACAGCAAAACAAATACAATGAGCACAGCACCACTAAAATAAATTCAAAATTGAAAACATTGCTCCAAATTCACTCACAATTCGTAGAGAAATGAGAAAAGCAGTGTGCAATACAAGCGGTGTGCAAAATTATTTCTTGATTTGAGTAAATGCTTGAAACAGTTTAAATTAAATCATTTGCCAGTGCGCACGAACGGTGCTGGAAGCACTTTTGAAAAGAAAAAATCTTTTTTTTTTTTTCCAATTACAAAAGCAAATTTGCACACGTTACTACATGTAAAGCATTACAGAAATTCTCTATAAATTAACGTAATAATGAGCAATTCTTTAACAGAATATACACAGCTAAACGACGTAGAGTTTGTTGTGATTTGAAGCAGAAGCAGACGGTTTTCTTTTTAATTTTTATTGAAAGTCATAGAAAAAAATAATTTTTTAAAAATGGGTTGCAAGGGATGTTGTGCTAGTAAGTTATTGTCATTCGAAAGGCTTTTTGTCTTATTAAAATGGAATTTATTTTGATTTAGATTGCAAATGCAGTGCCACCAAATGCGGTGATAATTGTGCCTGTGACCAACAATGCAAGTGTCCTTGCAAGACTGGCTCCAAGGATAATTGTTGCAAGAAATAAACATAGCATTACGCAGTAACCTTATGAATTTATTTTTTAATATTAAAAACACATGCATTTTTAAGCAATTTAAATAAAATTTTAAGAAAAAATAACATGAAAAACAACATACATGTGGCTTATTTACTTTTCCTACTTTACTGTCGTTGTTGTTGTTGTTGTTGTTTGTGAAACATGTCTTCTATCCACTTTTCAATTATTTAAGATCAATAATATCCTGTAATATCCTGTTACCAATTTTATGTATAGCTTCAGTTCAAAATTTATGTTTAATACTCTTTGCTTTACTTTCATATGCCAGAATAGTAGAGTTTGAATGAATAAGGAAGAAAAAAAAAGAAATTGTAAATCGCCATTACTACACTCTCTCATACAATTTTGCTTGTGATTTTTCGAAAAGAAAAAAAAAAAGAGAAACTACATCATGGACCTGCATACTATAGTCGTAGCTGGCCATTCCCAACAGTAAATACATTTAGAGCCTACTGCAGTTTATATTCACTAAACATTAGCATCAAAACCTTTTATAAGCTTTAAAGTTTTCATTTTTAAGGAACATCACAAGAAGCAAAAAGAAAAAAATAAAAGAAGGGAAATAATGAAAAGTTCCTATAAACACAGAGGTGGCGTTGCAGGGAGAGGCTTTGGCAATAAGGCATCTCTAAAAACCACATCCTTTCCCTAAAAATCTATTAATTTACTAGGACAGCCAGGCTGCAATTAAGTCCCTTCTCTCTTCCATAAATACCGCGGATTTCTTAAGGAAATTTTGAATTATTCAAGGTAACTATTATATGGGTTCCAGAACACAAGGCTATCATCGATGTGGCCCCAGTTAGACTAGGATTTCTCTTTTCATTTTACAGAGAGCCTCATCTTTGTTAGCAGCAGGAAGCTACGTGCAATATTGCTATATTCTGCTGGTTTTGTATTGCTAAGAGCAGGGACTTGTCCTCTGTTCGTAAATTGCATAGCCACCCATTACACAATTGAGAGTATCACGAGCCACTGTCTTATTGGAAGGCATGTAGAAAAACTTGGCATTTCCACGAATTGATTCTACAGAAGCTGTGGATCTAAGGAGGAGAAGAAGACCTTATGCGTCAGTGCCCGCCGAGGTAGTGGTTCTTAACCCTTTATATCTGTCACCCCTGGCTGAACTTTCCATTAAAAAATTCCCGCAATAGTAAGATTTAGTCTGGAGTAGTATTTAGTTACCTATTGGGAATGTTTAATTCCCAGGATATTAATTGGTATCATAATGGGCCTATAAGCTGGCCTAAGTGAGGGTCAGCCATCTAACCTAACCTCATCACCGTTTTGAGCGATATATGGCGACCAAGCTGCAAAGAATACGCTTTCTGTAGGGCTACTGTCTCCTTGATGGATAGAAGGCGTACCAACCAATTACTTCGTCTTGGTCGTGACGTCATCTCAACCACAGTGGCCATGCTTACAGGTCATTGCGTTATGGGTAGACATGCGGAAAGAATGAGGCTCCCATTTAACGACTTCTGCAGTGGATGTAGATCCGCTGAGGAAGATTAGACTGTTATCCACTTTCTTTGTCAGTGCCCGTCTCTTGCTAGGTGTAGATATAGGTTATTTGGCTCCCCATTTCTTGTCAGCTTAACGGAGCTATCATCTATTGATATCAAGGGCATAGCTTCGTTCATCAAACTTTCTGGCTGGTTTTCCAGTGTAGGGTAGTCGTGCTTTTGATGTGCAGCCCTTGCGCTGACCAACTTCTCCCTCATCCCTGATTTTGGTGGAACTTGATCAGTACAGGGACTGCGTTCACCCGTGGCTTCACAACGGGCCGCTATGCATGCTCAAGCAAGCTTTGTGATATCCAAACTACCACTCCGACCTAAACCTAAACCTGGGTCTACTGTCTAGTTGATCATCCCTGATGATAACATTGCGATTATTTCAATCAGTGATCGTATAGGAGAGGTTTGTTAGATGAAAGTAGATGCTCCTCTTAATGAATTGCTCTTCGTTACGCTACTGTATCCATTGTACATAATAAAAATAGTTTCCTATTGATTTATTTACGAGCACAACTTGAAAAGTGTCCTGAGCATGAGGAAAAAGAAATCATCAACAAACGAACTAAACATGACTATAAAAACATACACTCAAAGAATTCTCTTCGTATAGATAATACCATAATGCTTAAAAAATTTTCTGTTAAAGCCACGGTTAGGAAAACGTTCACGGTATGCAACGTAACGTACCTCCGGTTTTAGTATATTGAAGATCAATATAAATGCTTACGGATATTACATTACGGTTCGGTAGTCGTTTTCATTGTTCTTTGGATTCTAAAAACGTACGTAAGTTCCGTGGACGTTTGGCTAACCGGGACTTAAGTGGCCCTAATATACCTTTAATTGAAGAAACCACTACCTAACCACATGAAGCCCTTTTGCGCTTCACTTATAAGAGGCTAAAAGGCTGTTTATATTTTCAACTTAACAAAATTCTGCAGAATATTCTGTAAACTCTTGAGAGATGTGTCTTTGCCATATAAAAGAACCTGCAGTGACAACCATTAATCAGAATTATGGCCATAAATTGGAAAACGCGAAGAAAGCAACATTATAAAGGACATACTAAATGCTCTTTTGACTTTATAAGTTTTTCGAGTGTATCTTTGTTTCTAATGCCTGTCTCTTCATTAAAAAAAAAGGCAAAGAAAAACTGCTCGATGAAGACCAACTTCTCTTTGACTGCATCTTTTTGAAATTTTTTCGAAAATAAAACAGAAAATTTATATTCTCCAAAAGTCGTTGGCATTCTCTTGTTGTTTTCCTTTTTTTTAAATTCTTTTTCCTTACCAGTTACTCTTCTGCACTACAAGTTTTGTTTCTATTCTGTGTGCTCTAGTTTGTTTTTCTCCATCATCATCGTTTTGCATCCTTTCTAGCTGATGGACTGACTGCTTGCCAGTACAGGCTATACTTGAGTTTTTCCTGTTCCTTTATTTTCTTGTATTTTTCATATTTGCTTTAGTCATTAATGCGTCGTTTATCCTCATCATTTGTAGAGTTTTTTCTCCTCTTCTTCTTCCTCTTTTTCATATCTGGTACTTGTTTTGGTGTCCAGTTTTCCGTTTTCGAAAGCCTCTACTCTATAGTTTTGATCCCTTCAATGCAGTTGCTGTTCGTATATTTTCTTCATTATTTTTCTATTTTTTTCAATTTCTTTTTTTTTTTTGTAGAAAAACCCATTTAGTTTCTTTTTAAGTTAAGGCAATCTAATGGACAATAAGTATAAACTGATGTACATAGCATCATAGGGTACACAGGGTGACAAAAAATAATTCCTTTATATTCTTACGTTTTGAACTTTTTTTTATTACGAATATTTCTTGTGCATAAGAGGATTGCCTGTGGATGCGTTGATAGTTTATTATTTGTACAAATCCTGTATTTCAATTTAACAACACACTTTAATTGCGGCTGCTGGCCCCACAATACTTCATTCGATCGGAACAATTTTCGCGCGCATTTTCGAGTGTATGGGTTCGTATCTCGGCAATGGCATGATGAATGTTGGCCTTCAACTGCTGAATTGTTTCTGATTTGTCGGCATAACACTTTTCTTTTTTACAGCGCCCTACAGAAAATAGCTCAACGGTGTCAAATTGCAGCTTGTTGGTGTCCAGTTGACATCACCATTTTGCCTAATTAAACGGCCATCAAATGTTTGACGCAAGAAATCGATTGTGGCATGAGGTGTGTGGCAAGTTGCATGATCCTGTTGAAATCAAACATCGTTCACATCATCGCTATGAAGAGCAGGTACAAAAAAATCGGTTATCACGTGCTGTAGGTGTCTCCATTGACCGTAAAGCTTGCGCCGTCCTCATTTTCAAAGGAATATGGGCCAATGATACATTCACTCCACAAGAGCGTAGAATCACGTGTGGGTTTTCTGAGTCCCAAAATAAGGCTATTTTACTTATTAAAATACCCACCAAGATGAAAATGTGTTCCATCTGAAACGATACTTTTTTTTTTTGACAAAATCGACATCATCTCACAGTTTGTCGTTGGCCCAATATATGCCATGCTCAAGTGTAAATCGATCCACTACGTTCAGTGGAGATAACACACTGAATTTTGTGACAGAATACATACATAATTGGCCATTACAACCCCTTCAGTCAGGATTACGGCCTAGCTTCTCACACCACTTATGTTGTGTGTGTTAATTTTATACATGAGTAGCGGGACCTACAGTTTAAAGTCGATTCCGAACGACAGATTTTTTGAGAAACTTTTCATGGCAAATTTATTTTACACTCAGAGTTTTTGCCAGAAATCTGCTGAGAGTAAGTCGCCGAAGAAATATTTTTTTTTTCATATTTCGTTTTGACATCTGACCTGGTGTTTTAACTCGGGCCTCACGTCTAAGAAGCCAACACACTACCTATTAGACTACGACGACTTTTTGATAGAATAGAATAACATAAGTGTTGCCAGATTCAAAATAACCGAGGGTTCAAATTTGAACCGATAAATGGCTTAACCTATAATTTCACAGCGTGTATTCCTTACGCTTTTTTTACTACTACTAACTGGTAAGGTGACCCTTCGCTCTAATTATACTTTATTCTTCTTCGGTCTGGCAACTTCTAGAAATTTACTGTTGATTACTCTGTTGGATCTTCATCGACATTTTTCTTCAACATTTTCACCAGTTGCTGATACGCTCAGATTCACCATTTCCTAAATAGAAACTCTATTCTAATAATTCCAATGGAATCAAAACAAATCTTTTGCTTACTAAATCCAGCAAAAATATTGCATTTTATCTTACTCCGTTGGAAATATTCTTTGTCACTCTGTTACTAAAGTGGCTGATGTAGCTCCAGTAGTTTTAGTTGTTGCTGTTTTGCAAAATATTGGTTGTGGCTCTAATGGTCAAAGCCTTCTCATAAGATGTTCAAAAATTTTAAAAGTGTTCTTGTTGTTGTCATAGTATATGGTAGATTCCTGTTGTTGTTGTTGTACAGCAAAATCAAAAAAAGAAGAGTCCTGTTTGCATTTCGTTTATATCATAGTGTAGTCAAGTAGATTGAAGTAAGTACTTTATAGTTAAACCATATGTGACTGTTTTTGGCATTCAATATCCCTGCTTTATTATCTTTTTCTTCTTCTCTCTTCAATTTTGTTGTTCCCTTTTTTTTCTAATAGTATAGCTATAGCTATAGAGATAAACTGTACTTGTCATTTTTAGTCATTTCATCTTTTGGCCATCTTTTGAGTTTAACCAGCCCCCCCAACCTGGACTGCATTCAATAGATTCGTATATCGTTTAACGTGTGTCTTTTCTTTTCTCAATGTCCACTTGTTTCGTTTTTCGTTTTTTGTTTTTGAATCTGATTTCTGTTGAATATTTAAAGTCATTTGCTGTCGTTTTTGTTTTTTTTTTCTTTTATTTGAATATTTATGAGTTCACAAATGTGTTTTGGAGTCTTTTTGGCTTTCTCCTTTAAATCTTTCACAAACAGAAGATTTCTTTTCTGTTATTATTAAACTAGAATGGTGGTAATGGCTTTACTTAATTTTTGTTTGTTTTTGATTTTGTTGGGACGTGGTATCAGCAAGAAGGCGATCAGAGTCACATGCACGGAAGGTAATAAAGGTTTAGAATGTTTATTTTACTTTCACTTTTTTATCCTACAAATCGAAATAGTTGAGTAGAAATTGCAATGAAATAATTTATCTTTGAAGTATAACATACATACATAATTTGGCCATGGATTATGGACCTAGTTTCTCACATCACTCATGTTGTGTGTGTTAATTTTATACATGAGTGGCGCAACCTACAGTTTAAAGTCGACTCCGAACGACAGCTTTTTTTTTTGAGAAACTTTTCATGGTAATATTATTTTTTTCTCAGAGTTTTTGCCAGAAATCTGCTGAGAAGAAGCCGCCGAAGAAATATTTTTTTCATGTTTTCGTTTTTGTGTCTGACCTGGAAGTATAAAGTAAAGATTAAGGATTAATGAATAAAAGGGGTAGGGGAAAAATTGAGAACATTTTTCTGTCCATAGAAGAAGAAGCTTGGTTCGTCCAAAAGAAACAAAGGGAACCGTATACGAACTTGTACTTCAAAAGCTTTAAAAATTCAATTCCAAGACTTGAAAGATGGCATGCAAAGGGCAAAGTTGCCTTCTATTTGCTCTTGTGAAAGTATCACCGCCAATAACAACCGTATTAGACCTGTAGCTGAGTCTCTTTATTTGCCTAAATTAAATTTAAAGGAAAAAAACTCCTTTTTGATGTCTTACCAGCACACCTAAGTCCCCATTCGAAAAGTCAAATGAATGCTTTTCTTGTTTACTCTCATCAAGAATGTGTCAAGTTTCCGATTAGAATGACATCGAACTTTACCATCAACTCTAGAATTCCGATATAGCAAAAAAAATTTAATTGTCTTCCATAAGGGAGGAAATCTTACTGTCGGAGATTATCAAAGATACTTGCTTCTGATAGTTTTCAGCTCAGAACAGGTAAAGGTAAGGTATATTGTCACTGCGTTCTAACCGTCTCCATAATTCGGCAACATAATGCCTGAATTCGCCGTAGTCTAATAGGTAGTGGGTTGGCTTATTAGACGTAAAGCCCGTGTTCGTATCGCAGGTCAGGTATCAAAAACGAAGTATGAAAAAAAAATATTTCTTCGACGATTACCTCTCAGCAGATTTCTGGCAAAAAGTCTGAGAGTAAATAAAACCTGCCATGAAAACGTTTCTCAAAAATCTGTCGTTCGGAGTCGACGTTAAACTGTAGGTCCCGCCACTCACACAACATGAGTGGTGTGAGAAGCTAGGCCGTAATCCTTACTGAAGGGTTGTAATGGCCAATTATGTATGTATGTAATGCCTAGAGCACTGGTTCAGAAACATTTTCTTGCATGTGAACACTACACAGATATCTGTCTGTGCTGTAATCGCAGTCTGATCGAGTATCTTTGTCAAATGTTTAAAAATAAAAAAGCAAGGCAACTGTACTTCAAATGTTCGAGACCTAAGCTCCTTTAGAAGGTTATATTGACTGCTTCTAAATAAATTATTTCTAAATCTCAAGAGGTGTCAGTACTTTCGCTCAGAAGATGACTACATGGTCTCTATTTATTCTAGTATTTCTTGCTGCCCTGATCACCGATACCGAATACCGATCTCAACGCCATTATCCGTAGAGATTTTGTGGAATACAATTATCAAGAAAGATCCTGATTATTACTGATTATACGAATGTTTTGTCCAAGTAACATTCAATTGGTTCGTATTCTCGTTCACGAGTCGTAGTTAAGTAGCAAATACTTCCCCTCCATTAGATAGAACAGAGCTTGATTTTTATTTTGAAACAAAAGCTATGATTTCGATTAAAATTGTAGTGTGTTGGCTTAATAGACGTTAGGCTACAGCTCAAACCCCAGGTCAGTCATCAAAACGAAAATAATGAAAATATTTCTTCGGCGACTTCCTCTCAGCTGTCTTCTGGCAAAAACTCTGAGAGTAAATAAATAAAAATTGCCATGAAAAGTTTCTCAAAAATCTGTCGTTCGGAGTCGACTTTAACCTGTTGGTCCCTCCATTCTTGTATAAAATTAACACAGACAACAAAAGTGGTATGAGAAGCTAGGTTGTAATCCTGACTAAAGGGTTGTAATGACCAATTATGTATGTATGTATGTATGTATCTTGGCGATAACTTTGCGAATGTTGGTTTTCAAAATTCTGTAATGTTAGGAACTTATCCGGGGTCTTTGATGTTACTTTAAAAAAGTCTAACTGCATCTAATCGCATGATCTGGGCAATCAATTGATGTCACCTGTAGAAACTTCTCATGCAACAAAGTCTAAATCGAAACCACCTACCGTTTAGTTCATAATCTTCATTTGCAGGCCCATACAGTTATCATACAGCCATACACCACTCTGAATTGATGGTAACAGTTTTTCTAAGGTCTCTGTAGTCGTCTCCGTAGTCTAGTAGGTAGTGTGTTGGTTCATTGAACATGAGGCCATGGTTAAAACCCCAGGTCAGACTTCTAGAACAAAATGAAATATGAAAAATATTTCTTCGGCTACTGCCTCTCAGCAAATTTTTTAGCAAAAACACTGATAGTAAATTAAAATTGCCTTGAAAAGTTTCTCACAAAATCTGCCGTTCGGATTCACTTTTAAGCTGTAGGTCTCGCCACTTATGGATAAAATTAACACACACAACAAAAGTGGTGTGAGAAACTATGTCGTAATCCTGACTAAAGGGTTGTAATGACCAGCTAAGTGTGTATGTTACGTATGTTCTTGCAAGGTTATTTAGAAAATAAGTGAATATGTTCATTGCGACGCTTCACAAGTCTGACCTTATCTGTAATGCTTCCAATCTCTTCAAATTTCTTTACAACCAACTTCTTGCACTATACGTCGTTTAGGACAGCCACGGAAAGTGGCAACGTTTGGATCACCTTTTTTACAGTTCCATACATGGAACGATGGAAAGACTTTCCCTAAATAAATGGCTTTTGAGATGAAAGTCTATCTAAACTGGCTATGAACAATTTTCTATCATTTGTTCATTTGTTTGAGCCTTCATGTAAACTTTATTTGATTCGTGTAAACTTTATTTGATTCTGAAACTTTATTTGTTTCTGATGTTATTGAATTCTTTTTTAAAATATTAAATCATCCACTACTACCCTAAGGGATCTCATTTTAAATTGTTTTTTCCCAAAAATATTTTGCATTTCATTAAATTTGTCATTTGATTTGAAATCTGCCAACACTAGTCTTAAATGCTTTGTCATCAAAAAGTCATTAAATAACACCAACGAAAATGGCGAAGAGAATGAAGTAAGTTGTTGTTGTTGTTGTGGTTGTTGTTGTTGTTAGTCTATCTATCGAACTATAATTTATGAAGATTGTAATTTAAAGTACATTTGTCGCCACAAGTGAAAATAACAATTTTGTCACTTATAACAGCAGCCAAAATGCAATGCAATAATGGCAATGGCAACAACGACAAACAACAACAACAACAACAACAACTGTAGTAAGCAGCCAATACCAAATAGTTACCAACATGGTAGGTAGCAATAATGGAGGTTACAATTGAAACAGCAGCAACAGCAACAGTAACATGCAGAGCCAATATCTGTATGTCCCAATAGACATTAAAATCCTTTTATTGACAGAAACGGCAATGGCGAGGGGGCAGAGCTGCCCAAACACTTGTAACCGCAATTTGATTGTGGCCCAGCATAGAGTAGTATCAGCAGACAGACGAAAACCAAATAAAATTCACTAAAAGATTTCACCTTGCCAATGAACGAAGGAATGAATGAATGAATGAAGAATTCATCCACACCCACCAAAATACTACACGTACCATTACTCGTACCCCTTAAATTGGTTCAATGCAAATAATGTAATGAAATGTTTAACAATTGAATGAATCGACTGAACCAACTGCACGTAAAACTGAAAAATTTTAAAATAATTTCACTCATACGTATGGCTGGCTGGTTGGTTGGCTGCGTATGCGAACAAAATAAATTTCATAAAAGGACTTAAAAATCCTGATGATGAGTGTTGAGAATGTGATAAAATGTTCCACTGGTTGTCTGTCTGTCCGTCTGTGTGACTGTGCTGGCCTTTATGTTGCACTGTGTAACGTTTACCTTAACCGTTGTTGTATTGTCTTATGCACAGCCATTATTTGTATATATCGACTACAGAGTAATGAAATGAAATCCTAACAGTATCACCAAACCAACCTTTTGTCAAACGGATGTCCGCCTTCAGTGTGGTTTCCGTTGTAATGATGAAAACGCAAAAGCAAACGCAATCATAATAATAATGCCACGAGAAACTACATTCGCAGCATTTATAAAAATATGCCAGGAAGGGCTGGGAAATTGTAAAGCTTTACAGGAGTTTTGTTGAATGAGTATTTAAATTCAAATTCAGTACCAACAGCGGCAATAAGTTTTAGGTGTACAATATTAAAAGATTTGAAATTCATGTGATTTCACTAGATGGAGAGAGAGAGAGAGGAATTTTTCTGTTTTGAATTTCGATGATTCATTTCATTTCTGTTTAAACAAGTTAAACGTACGTAAACTCTCTTTTTCTAATTTGCCTCCACCTTACATACATAATTGGTCATTACAACCCTTCAGTCAGGATTACGACCTAGTTTCTCACACCACTTATGTTGTGTGTGTTAATTTTATACATGAGTGGCGGGACCTACCGTTTAAAGTCGACTCCGAATGACAGATTTTTGAGAAGCTTTTCATGGCAAATTTTATTTACTCTCAGAGCTTTTGCCAGAAATCTGCTGAGAGGAAGTAGCCGAAGAAATACTTTTTGTATTTTATTTTGATGTCTGGCCTGGGACTCGAACCCTGGCTTTTCCTCTAATAAGCCAATACACTACCTATTAGTTCTCCATTAAAAAGAGTTATTTTTGGCTAAGAAACTTGGTCACCATGTCGCTCTTGAGCGATCATTGTTTTGCGTTCTATGCTATTTACAGTCGAAAGGCTAGTCTTGCGATATAATGCGTCGGCTTTCGCAATGTCTGGCATTTGCGTTAGTTTAGCTCCAAGAGAATGAACGGGTGTTCTAAAGCATGAGCACAAGATGTGCTTAATATCGTGCTAATACTGCAGTCAGGATTGCGGCCTAGCTTCTCATACCACTTATGTTGTGTGTGTTAATTTTATACATGAGTGGCGGAACCTACAGTTTAAAGCGGATAAACTTTTTCATGGCAGAGCTTTTGCCAGTAATATGCTGAGAGGCAGTTGCCGAAGAAATATTTTTTTAAATTTCGTTTTATTCGAGATGTCTGACTTGGGGTATGAACCGCAGCCTTACGTCTGATGAGCCAACACACTACCTACTAGATTGCGGCGTCTTAATATCGTGCTAAGAACGCCATCAATTACTGTTTGCTGTCATCATTGAAGTATAACCGTGTAGTACGTCTTTTTTTTTTACTCGATTTTTGAAAACTTAATGCAATTAAATATTCTCTATCACAGATCTAGCTTATAATACTGGATTGGAAGGATTGGATTGGTTTTTTAATTCAATACCGCGCTATTCCCCTTCAAGGAATCAAATATAAAAATATCTCGATTTATTCACACCTCGGTTTAATTAACCATTAAGCGGAAATCCTTTCGGGACGTCAATCTATCTTGGGTCAATGAAGAATCTTCCTCCACTGCCAGACTCATTTGGCCGTCGATGGATAGAAGGCGCACCAACTATCTACTCGAACTTGTCCGTAATGTCATCTCGATCACAGTGGGCATGCTTACAGGTCATTGTGTTATGGCAGAAAGACTTGCAGCACCCATCTTATGATTTCTGTCGTTATCCACTTCTTTGTCTGTTATCCACTTTCTTTGTCAATGTTTATCTCTGCAGATATATAGCTCCTTGAATTTCATTCATTGATAACAAAGCAATTCTCAAGCATCTCTGATTGATTTCGGACCATCCTCTAAATATTCAGAGTCTTTACTTCTTTGTTGTTACTTATTTACCCATGCCGCCTATATTTGTTGGCCATTCAAAAACATTTACTGGCATTTGCTATTCTTTAAGCTGATAAATTAAAAATATTCAGAAACATTTTCGATATTCTTTGAAAGTGAAATCATTTACAAAAATGTATTCGTAATTGGTGTTACATTCATTCACAAAGCAGAAAAAAAATGAAATTCATTGCGAATGTATGTAAAAATTCATGTGAGAAATGTTTGTAAAACACGCACAAAATTTCACCGTTAAAATTCAATAAATTGATAACGAAACAGCAGGATGTAAAGCATAGACTGCGACAAGCAACATTTGTATGTACAACAGCAACACTATAGAGCAACAGAATATTTTTGCAATGTGTAGGCAAAGAAGGAAATTTTTTAATGTCTGTAGTCAAGCACTACACTATTCCAAGTAGAAATGTTATATTGTTAATGGATTTGTAAGGGTTTTCAAAAGTAGAAGGCCTACTGAGTAAACGTTTACATTTTTGAATTCTAAAGTATTCGATGATAGCGAAGTTCAGAGTTGTATTGGCCATATTAATGCACCAGATAGGTAATATTTGAAAATAATGTCGAAGGTTAAGAATTTTTCGTATTGAATATCACATACATAATTGGTCATTACAACCTAGTTTCACACGATACTTACATATGTTGTTTGCGTTAATTTTATGCAAGAGTGGCGGGACGTCGATTCCGAACAGCAGATTTTTGAGAAACTTTTCATGGCAATTTTTATTTACTCTCAGAGTTTTCCAGAGATCTGCTGAGAGGTAGTCGCCTAAGAATTATCTTTTTCATATTTCGTTTTGTTGGAAATGTCTGATCTGGGGTTTGAACCGTGGTCTTACGTCTAATGAGCCAACAATTTATCTACTAGACTACGGCAACTTGAATATCATTTCAGAAATAAAAATTTAATTTTAAACTGTTGAGATAGTCAAGTGTAGCACTTTGCTTGAAGAGTGTAGTCGTAGATGATATGAAATGAGAGATCTAACACCTCCGCCTGGTAAATACTTGGGTGTATTACAAGGGGTCTCTTTCTCAGGATCAAAGCTCCTGTAGGGATCATAATATGAAATGCCGAGTCTAACGTTATGCCTTAAGATAGGCATTAGTCGATGTTTGGCTATTTGATTCAAGAAAATCTGTCCTCTTCTTAGCCCAATCAGTCCAGCAGAGCCCAGAAATACTAAACGTACCCACGTGCGGACAACGGTTGGCGGATATTCCGTTTATCTGAAGTAATTGGAACACTTATGCTCTGTAACACGTTTGAAATTGTAAGCTTTTTATCCACCCTGTCTATGTCATCAGCATGATTATTTTCCAAAGATATTCGTATGTCCTGAAGTACTTGCAATATCCGAAAAAAGTCGTGGGCATACGGTTGACTTTAATGCTCTCCAGATATAGTTTTCTGGATGGTATAGATATTGTAAATCCAGTAGATCTTGATGTTAAGGGCATGTAAAATCAATAATGCGATGTCCGTTTAGATCAGCATATTTTTCAACTGTTGACTTTGGTTGACCACTGTTGTGGTGGGTGACCACTTATACTCGACTGTAAATAAAATATAACTCCCATGTATGAGATGGTGTATGGGCGGCTTCTTGACCGGGTACAGATGAGGCCTTCGTGGCCCCATTGTTTTACCCAGTGTAACTTAAGACCCCTTGTAATGATTCGAAATCATAAGAGATCCCATAATCGAACAAAAATTGCTCGGCTTTTAATACAATTTGTCCTACACTTGAAAGGAGAACAAAATGCTGTTTTTCTATTTCACTGGAGTACTTTTTCTTGTAGTCGATAGAACAAAGAATGAAGTTTACATTGCTGCAGTTCTCAAATAGAATTGTATTCCTGGCCACTTTCGTTTTCTTCTGTATGCGTATGGGAAACTGTAGAATAGACTTTAAGACTTAAAGCCACACATGAGATTTGTTTTCCATTTTCTGTTGGACAAGCTGAATGCCTCTAGCATTGCAAGTGCTGCAGTGTCAGCGTTGTCGCGAGGCAACCAGCTAGTTTTGGTGAACTTAGAATCGGATTTGGAAGATTTCGAATTTTCAAATACTTACAGTGTGCCATATAATTCGTATTATATCCACAGTGTCACATCAAAAAAAAAGAAAAAAATAAAACTTCACTTTCAACCACTGATGGCTGATGAGTCGACAATATTAAACAACCGATTTTAAATACAACCGGTCTTCTACATCAGCAACCAACATTTACGAATTAAAATACTCCAGTAAACTCGAAAATATATTCGAACACATGAATACATACATGCAAACTAACAAATAAACATGTGAGTGCAAGTGTATATCACCGTGTTCACATTCACGTTTATATTGCTGTTATAGCAGCGTTTATGACTTCTATGGCCTTCCGAATTCTATGGTATTGTTGTACTCAGTATTGTTGAAAATATTTTGCTACACACTGAGCAAAAAGAGTTAAAAAAAGGATTTTGTTTTGTTTTTTTGGGATGTGAAAGCAGCGGAGAATAGCAGGCACTACATGTGTTTAAAGTGTTCGGGCACATGTGGAGCGCGTAGTAGCGTCACAACATCAGCATCAGCATCAGCATCAGCAATAACACCGGTAATTACTGCCACGTGACAATGAAAATTACTTGTTGGTTGTTGTTCTTCTTATTGCTGGCATTACACTACCACTGCCAGTTGCTGCCAGTAACTGTACGGCTGTTACTTCTATTACCGCCATTGGCAAATGCCACATACAATTACTTTTACTTGTTGTATTTGTATTTGTTTCAGTAAAATTGGTTGGGTTCTTGTTGTTGTTTTTGTTGTTACTTCTGGTCTTGAAATTCTGTTGCTGACATTTTTAAATAATTTTTGTTGTTGCTGTTGTTTTTGTATTTGTTTTGTTTATAAAAAATGTGATATAATAAGTGAAGCGTTTGAAAATCGTTTTTACTTCTGTTAAAAGAGTCATTTAAATACCATTTAATTTACCTTTTTTTGTCTAAGGCACAACCATACCATTGGAAATTGTGTTAAAAATGGGGTTTTTGTTGTTTTAAACTTCGCTGGCAAATGTATTTTTATCATATGAGCAGCAGAAGACAGAATTCTGTATTAAACTGGTTGGTAGGTTGATGAGGTTATTAGCAAAGGGAGCAAATTGCTTTGGTTGAAGCCTAATTTCAGAATTTTTTTTTTCTTGAAAAAACTAAGTCCTAAGCTAGACGAGATGCGAATATACGTGTTCGAAAAAGTTTGATTGCTAGATTGACCAGAAATGAAAAACTTTTTTTCTTTCATTTGAAACGAGTTCCATGAAACTGAATATGTCTATAAATCATAAGCTTGCACCATTAAAAGATTTCAGCAGAGATCAAAACAAATGATAATCTGTTCCCCGTTATATGGTGCGCAGTCAACCTTGTACAATTGTTTCCCCGTCATCAACAATGTTTGACATGATGGACTGCCTCTTCTGTTAACCAATTCTGGCCGTTTTAATTGAATAGTTTCCTGTAATCTCGTTAATTTTTGATAGTAGAGATCACCATCAACCGTTTCTCCTAATCCCACCAAGCGTACTGTAATATCTTTCTTAGTTCTTCAAACTTTTTGGTATTTTATCTCACAATTCTATAGACCCAGTAGGTTGTAGTTCACAAGTACTTAACTTCTTACTTAATTGACCATTACAACTCTTCAGTCAGGATTACAACCTAGCTTCTGACGTCACTTATGTGGTTTTTTTACTTGTTATTCGTAGTGGCGGCATTTACTGTTTAATGTCAATTCCGAACGACAGATTTTTCTGAGAAACTTTTCATAAAAATTTTTTATTTACATACATACATACATAATTGGCCATTACAACCCTTCAATCAGGATTACGGCCTAGCTTCTCACACCACTCACGTTGTGTGTGATAATTTCATATATGAGTGGCAGGACCTACAGTTTAAAATCGACTCCGAACGACAAATTTTTTTGAGAAACTGTTCGTGACAATTTTTTTATTTACTCTCAGAGTTTTTGCCAGAAATCTGTTGAGTCGCCGAAGAAATATTTGTTTCGTATTTCGTTTTGTTTGCGATGTCTGACCTGGGTTTTGAACCGTGGTCTCATGTCTAATAAACCAATACACTACCTACTAGGCTATGGCAACTTCAAGTAAGTTTCTTACGAAATTCCACAAATTCAGACGATTGTAAAGCGTTCGTTTATTCTATGTACCAACCGCGTCCGTATCTTTATGATGGAGATCTTGATGATCACGATACTATTCAGTAGTTTTCGTAGTATTGGCTCATTGGACACGCAGTGGCCATACTCCTGTTCTTGCTTATAATTTTGCTTTTGAAGTGACTATCGGTCGAATTATTTTTAATATCTTTCGTAGTGATTGGTTCATAAATGCCTAGAGCGCTTGCAAATCGTGGACCGAGGTATTCTAAGATTTGGAATAGTGTAGTAATACAGTGTGAACTATTAATGAGAAGGGATGTTTACGGAGGTTTGTTTGAACATTGATTTCCAGCATAATCTGTTTAGTGTCTCTCTGTTTAGGTTACCTTCAAAAGTTACACTTTTCAAGTATGTATTACTTATTCTGAGCCTTGGAGTATTACAAGTGTTTTGGCCAATTTTGCGAGCAATGTTCTGTGTTTCCCACAGTTTTACTGTAATATCAGAAAAAATATTTCTTCGGCGATTTTCTTTCAGTAGTTTTGCCATTAAAAGTTTCTAAAAAAATCTGTCGCTCGGAGTCGACTTTAAACTGTAGGTTCCGCCACTCATGGATAAAATTAACACACACAACATGGGTGGTGTGAGAAGCTAAGTTGTAATCTTCACAAAAGGGTTGTAAAGTAATTATGGAAGCATTGTCCTATGAAAATATCTCAATCCTGAACTCCTGAAGTACACTCTCAATCTGTAGTGCTGTAGTTGCATGCAATTAAACAATTTTCTTTGTTTCAAAGCCTCTTTAAAATTATCCCTGAAGCAATTTTTGTGGATTATCTTGATCAAATAAATTTTAGATTGTATTTTTTTAAACTCTTAACAAAAACTCTTGGAAAATCTTTTTCCAATTTAATGTAAAAGTATCAAAAAAGAAAGAAAAGAAAAAACATTCCATTTTAATTTTCTGATAACAACAGCTGCAAAAGTAGAATGAAGAAAAAAGGACGAATAATCGAAAGAAAATAAGGAAATGATTTTAATTTTTTTCTTCCTCCTAATGCCACTCCCTCTATGGCAAATAAAAAAGAAGCAGGAGAAAAGAAATTAAAAAGAAAATAATGGAAAAAGAGGAGTAAAAGATATTGTCATGATATGTGATGAGATGAGATTAAAACAAACAACGTAAAAGAGAAATGGTTTCACAACGAATAAATAAAAACTCAACGAAGAAAAAAAAAAACGAAACTGGGGATAACATAAAAAAATGGAAATAAAACCTTAAAAGAGAATAGAAAATAAATATTAGGAGAGAAAAAAATAAGGAGCACAAAGAAATTAAAACTGAAAAAATGTGTCTTTTTCTGGAAACGAAAATTAAAAAAAAGAAAACTTAAAAAATATTTTAACAGGAGTAGTGGCTAGGAGAAAAAATTTAAGAAGAAAAACATGCACACACAATCAAACTTGAGAATGTTTGCAAAAAGGATCTGTTTGTTTGGATATCATCACTGGCATTCTTTAATTTCATTCTTGGATTTTTAAAACAGAAATCGAGAAGAAAAAATAGAGGCATGTGCTCTTTTATATTAAACTTTTAAGCCTTTTTTTCTTCTTCTTTACTTATAAGTCTGTATTACTCTACAGTCCTTAGTTTAGAGTATAATAGAGCCTTGGTAAATGCCTAGCATTTTTTAGAGCTACTGTTGCCTTTGTAAGTTAAATCGTTTCTTGTTTAAGGTGAAATGTTTGCAGTGGTGATAGAAGCCATGTCCCATCCTTCACTTTTTAAATTGACTTGCGGCCTAAGAAAATAAATTTGGTACTGATGTGAACCTTATGTGAGCACATCTTAAATCTGCTTTATCATCTGCCAAGATTGTTTTAATCACAACAAAACTAACCTCTTCTTCAGCGAGGAGTAGAAAATCCAGCCTGAGATCCTCAATAATATTAAAATTATGCTGCTGTTCAGGTATCATTCTTTCTTACCTAGTTAGTCATATGTTTAGAAAGGGTACCTGAAATGCCTTTCTATCCACTAAGCAGCTGTCAGGTCAAAAACTGAACGAAGTTCATATATGCTCCACTGTTTACCAAGAATATTAACACAGTTCATGAGCACTCTCTGCTGAACGAGATCAGTCGTTCTGAATATTTTCTTATTATTTCAACAAAAAATCTTTTTTGTGTGTTAGAAATTAGAGAACATAATTAAAAAGCTTAATTTTTCTTCACAACAAAGCCAACCAGAAGTCCACAGATCGCACAAGAGGATTACATCATCAACGAATAACATAGAAAAGTCAAGCATCGCCTTTAAAAATTTCTCACCTCTGCCTGCAATACAACAATCCAAACCTTCTCGTATGAATCATTACTTGTAGACAACGAGAGTTGGCTACACTATCATTCTAGAACATGCTATAGTAGACTAATCACCTGCAGATATTCTTGATATTTATAGAAACCATGGGGTTCTAAGCCAATATCGGTCAAATGTCAACTATGGACGTAGAAGTTCAACTAAAAACTGGTCCTATTATATGACTGTGTGTCTTTGGCGTTGATTTCACTCTTTCAAAAAATTTTAAAACTCTCCAGCCGACAACTAGTCTTTACCTTCAAAAGTCGAAGAAGGCATTGGGCCAACAGGAGCTAAAGGAGTTCTGAAAGTATTGTTGCTGAAGAGTAATACAGTCTACTGGAGGGGATAATAAAGAACATGCCACAGTAGTAATGCCACAAGGAATACCGGACTAAATTTAATACATGGCATGGATCATTACTGGTTGTATAACATTTAAGACACGAATATAGAGATTCAGCTAACCGAGGTACGTCTAAAAAAATACTCGCATTTCGTCAAAAAAAAAAAAAATATTTGCCAAGACAATATGACCCACCTAAACTAAAATCAACATATACACGGATGGATGAAGGCCGAGGTATGAAAGTGGATCGAACAGTAGAACAAGGTGGGTTGCAAAAGCAGACCTCAATTTCGATAACATCTTGGCAAAGACGGTCTTTATAGTCACCCAATTGCGAATTATGCAGGCACGTAATGGACAATGGTCTGATAATTGTTACAGGGATATCAAGCCGTTATCTCAAAATGTTACAAAAATTTCCTTATATGGACCTTGAACCGTATCTAAGCCCTCCTTTTTCATCAACAACGAAGTTCTTTTCACTTTTTCATTGCACATGAAATAGAGCTCTTCTAGGTACCATGCTTATCAATATTATTATGGAGCTTAAAGCTAAGAATTTAATTTCTTAACTGTTGGTGCAACAACAACAACAACACCATTTATCGCTATACAGCAGGCCAAAAACGTTTTTCTGCTTCAAAGTTTTCTTCGTTGTTCTTTAGTAGGAACAAACGAATATTCAGTCGGGGTCTTTTTTTATTCATTGTTGATATAAGTTGTAAGTATGTATGTATATATATTTACGTTTTTTTTCATGCTTTATGCCACTGTTTGTCGATGTTATTGTTGTTGTTGTTGTTGTTATTGCTGGGATGCTACAATGTGTGGCAGTCACTAGGAAAAGAAGAAGATTTATGGCGGATGTTGGAATTTAATGAAATTGCAAAATGAAAATGAAACTTCAACACACTTACACAAACACACCGAACATATACAAGCATACAAATATACACACATACACTTATAAATGTTTATCATAGAAACACTTGCCAGACATTGAGGCAAAACCAACGTATCAACGAAACCCAACCAAACAAACAAACAAACAAGCAAACAGTTCAGCCAAGTTTTCTGTACTTTTCGCTTCAATTTCTCTGAATACTCGTTGTGGCATATATGGACCAGGGTTTATTTCTTTCTTTTAGCCTGGGTTAGAGGAGAAGGCTGTATGAAAACTTTCAAAACACACACACACCCAACATACATTTACTGTTACATAATGTACATTCACAAAATGGCGTAAAAAGGACAAGCTGTTGTTTACTGTTGTTGTTTGTTTGCTTTTTTGTTGTTGTTGTTGGTGCCATTGTTGCTACTATTTGTTGTTTTATTTAAACTCACCCATTTACCCAAGCTTTCATCATCATTTTAATGGCTGTTTGCAGTGGATATGTATGTTAGCAACGTATTCTATCATATACACTTACATATACGAGTATGCAGAAGGTTATATGGTTGCCTACACTCAAACTTATTAATAAACGTATTTTTTTTTTCTGTTTTTGCATTGAATATTGTAGGAAATAATTTTAATGCGATCAAAGTGTGGAAATAATTTTTATTTTTCGTTGGGATGGCAAGGTCAAAATATTTGGCGTATAAAAATAGGTTTGATTGTATAGATTTCACTAATTGCTCAACAAATTTACCCATGCGCTTGTTATTTAAATCATAAGAAACGGAAAAAGGCCAAATTTGTTAAGAATGTATGGCTGTAATAAGGCTACCAACGAATACATTTTACAATATATGACCATACCAGACCTTCTGACCAGCAGTTCTTTGTTTCAGCCTCGAATCATTCAGATATGCTGCTTTTATCACCTCAATCGTTTCGTTTTTCTGTGGAGATATAGCATCTCTCTTCGGTTCTAAAAAATAGGAAAGTTTCAGGGACCAAAAACTGATGGATGAGTATATTATGTATGAGGCCAAAATAATAATTAAATGCAGCAATGAGTGAACAGGTTTGATATAATTTCACAAGTTTTTTAATCCATGAAAAGTAAAGCTATGAATGACTTATAATGAATCTTTATGTGTCCGATGATAAATTCGAATTAAAAAACCAAAGACACAAACCCAAATTTTTAGCAGCGCCATTTTTAGATTTAACAGATCAAAATTTGGCTTTAACTTGGGCAAAATTTGCTATTAACTGTTTAGCAGAACCAATCTGAAGGAGGCCACAGATTTAGGACCTAGTTACAGTATATATACTAGGACAGCAGTGCCATTTCACCTTAAAACGAAAGCTCCGCGGTCTATTAATACAACATTTACAAAATAGTTTCATGTAAACAAATATTTAATAAGCAAATTGAATTTGAAAAAACAAAATTCTTGAGAGGATCGGGCCATGTCTCAAAAATATAGAAATGCACACATATGCCACTTTATACAAATGGGTTCAAAACCCTGTTAGTAGTATATCTCAAATAATCGCAGAATTCGAAAACATAGGCCTTGAAGAAACCATTTTTTTTTTTAAATCTATGGACGGAGTCAGTAGAGAGAGTGAAGGAGAGAATTGACGTCAAAGGTGGAAACTGATCTGACAGATTCACTCTAACCCAGCTTACGGAAACGATAGTACGTTACTTGATGATGTACGAATACTTCTTCTAGATCTCTGGAAATGGTGTACACCTCTTATAAGATTGTATCAGATTCTATGTCTCTAGTTTCCTCGACATGGAGACATTGATGGTAACAATAAAGCTGATGCACTTGCGAAGCACAAAATTTTAAAGAAACTTTAGCATAGTCATAGTCAGCATCGCTATCGATATCGCAGTCAGTTTTGTTATCGATGTCGTCGTCATCGTCGATGTTGGCCTCATAGTCAACGTCGGCAGTTACTTTTAATGTTGCGTCCAATACTTCGTCGCCATGGTCTAGAAGGTAGTGTGTTGGCTTATTAGACGTAAAGCCAGGGTTCGAGCCCCAGGCCAGACATCAAAACAAAATACAAAAAGTATTTCTGAGGCGACTTCCTCTCAGCAGATTTCTGGCAAAAACTCTGAGAATAAATTAAATTGCCATGAAAAGTTTCTCACCACTCATGTATAAAATTAACACACACAACATAAGTGGTGTGAGAAACTAGGCCGTAATCCTGACTGAAGGGTTGTAATAACCAATTATGTATGTTATGTTATGTCCAATGCTTCTTGGGGAAGTCCCTGTTTGGAGTGGATTTTGGGCTGGCGGCGCCATTTGTCCACATATCTTTGAGAACGACATTGACCAGGCTATCACTGTTAACAGCGAGATACCTACTTCTTTTGGCCTGTAGTGATCTAAACACCAAAGACATGTGATTTCACAAAACGACGCTACGTGCCACACAGCTTGTACAACATTAGATATTCTGCACGAGCGATTTAAGGGCATGGTCATCCCACGTGAGTGTTTGTGCGAGCTGACCCCGTTAAATCTCCTATTGTGGGGTTTTCTTAAGTCGCAGGTGTATAGGAATAAGGCACAAACCATGATGTTTTAACGCATTCATATTCGTTTATGGCCAATCTTTCGCTAAATAAAATACACTTCAGGTGAAAAATACTGAACAGCTAAATGCTAGAACGGCATTTTTCTTCCTTTTTTGGTCCTGTGAAAAATGTGTTTATAAGATGTCATCCAAAATATTTTTTCCATCATTTACTTTATAAATCAATACTTTACCTAAATACCTTAAGTTTGATCACAATATGAAGGACTTTAAATGTTGAATTTTCAGCAAGAACTTTAAAGATAAATGAACATTAAAACCCATAAAGACAGTTGAAATCATCAAGGGGGCATTAACAAATTGAGTCACACTTTGTAAGGGTTACAGAGAAGGACAACAACAATAACAACAAAAATAATAAGATGGACAACAGAACATATAAACGCAAATATCATAAAAATACATTTATTAAGTCCACATACAAATACAACATAACGTATACATATGTACATACATATGAGAAGACAGGAAAAAAGGTGTTCTTAAGGACTTTTTAGTTCGTAAATTACATGCCAGTATTACATGCCGTACACAGTAGTAGCACACAACATAACATAACAGGCAAAAGAAACAAGCAGAGGAAGTCTCACTTTAAAATCCGAAAACCCTCTGCAAATGTTCTGGTCAAGTTATTTACTTACTGGACCAGTAAGCAAGTCAACAAGAAAACCAACAAAAACAAAAAAGGAAGTAAAGAAAATAAGAACTTGGAAAAACATTCACATGTAAGATCTTTTAAATACATGAACACTAGTTTAAAACATTAAAGGTAGGAGATTGGAAGGGAAAGAAAATGTTCAAGTCTATACGACATTTTGGGGAATAATTAAACAGTTTCAATTCATTTATCAAACGAAAAATGTGTCGCATACCTAAAGGACTTCCTATACTCATACTTACATATGTACGTACATACATACGTGTACATTTGTTAAGAAAATATGTAGAATATGATATTCAAACTTGTATATGACCCCAGTTATAGAGTCTTTCCAGTTGGAGTTGCAATTTTTTTAAAGTGTTTTCTTACTTCTGACAGAGTTTTCTCAATGTCGGGAAAATGTGTACCTTTTCACACGGGAATAGTAAGAAAAATAACTAAAAAGGACTCCCAAACCAGTAGCAGTCTGTACAAACCTAATTTTTAGAATTCCGAATATTTTTGGTTCTTAAAACTGTTCACTAGAAGCAGGATTAAAAATCGAAAAATTTAGGTTTATTGACTGGTTTCGTGATATGCACTGCATGCAAGCGCTAATCGTTTAACTAAAAGCATACCGGTATACCGCCCCTATAAGGAAAGTGTTTAAGAATTTAAAATTCCTTAAGCGGCACGAAATTCGCAGCAATTTGGGTTTTGCTATCTGCATACACCACGTCGCAAGATGTACGTAAGAATTCAGCTCTTAATGTCCTTCTCTCTCCTCCAGAGAATCCCAGCTTTCCTGGGTAATTTTAAATGTGGCGTACGCACTCTCTAATGGCCACTTTATTGTCAGTAAATGTGCGTATATCTCCAATCGATATACTTGGATAACGTATTCGTACAGCGGCAATCTTGTAGCCATTATTTCTGCCTAAATAGTACGACTGTAATCGGGTAGTGCAAGCAACAATCTAAGATTCAATTGTGCCGAGAAGATTTCACATACGACATTGACGCCTAATCGGAATCCATCAGTGAATACTTGCCTGACGTTTTCTATGACGTATAGACCATTATCATAAAAGGGTTTACCCGGTATTTTTGTTGAAAATACAGAATGGAAAATAGGTACAGGAATCGTGTGGTCAGTAGATTTACTTTACTCAAGATTTTGGCATGACTATAGTTCCATAGGCCGTCGCTGCAGCCTACAAGGGCATGAAGCCATGGTTCAAACCAACGGTCAGACATCTCCAACAAAGCGAAATATAAAAAAATATTTCTTCAGCGACTTCCTCTCAGAGAATTTCTGGCAAAATCCCTGAGAGTAAATTAAACTGCCATGAAAATTTAAAAAAAAAATCTGTCGTTCGAAGTCGACTTTAAACTGTAGCTGCCGTCACTCATGTGTAAAAAATTAACACACACAACGCAAGAGGTGTGAGAAGCTAGGTTACAATCCTGACTGAAGGCTTGCAATGACCAATTATTTATGTATGTATAGCGCCATAGCTCTCATTGCCGCATTATTTTTCCAACATGTCTGCTAGCCAGTTAAGAATAGTAAACGAGGCCTTAGTTATATAAGTCCTTAACCTTTTTTCAAGCCAGGCGTATGTGACACTATAAATTCAGGCGATCATGTCCATGTTCATGGTGAATTTCGGAGATGTTACATTACTTACAGGAAGTCGCCGAAGTCTAGTAGGTAGTGTGGTGGCATATTAGGCGCAAACCCATGGTTCAAATACCAACTTAGACATCTCGAACATAACGAAAATAATAAATAATCATTAATAAATTAACATGAGTGGTGGGAGAAGATAGGTTGTAATCCTGACTAAAGGTTTGTAATGACAAATTAAGTAAGTAAGTAAGTATATAACCTAGAGTTTCCTTCTCTATTTTTATACTTATGAGTATAACTTCTGACAAGTCTAGATTCATTGACTCTACCCAGAAATTATTTCTGTGTGTGCGTAATGCATGCAGTTGTGTAAGACAGCTTTTGGTAGTTCATTAATATTAGAGTGACCATATTGAGTGACTAGTGTCTGTAAACTCCTGCTCTTGTGTATTTATCTCTCTCTTTCTAGTATACCTTAAGCACGTAAACATTTTTATCTTTTAAAAATAAATTTTTATGTTTTTGTTGTTGACTGCATAATTTGCTTTTTTTCTTCCTTTCTTTTTTTCTCTTGTTTTTAAGCTGTCTCTCTGTTCTCGGTCCGTGTTCTCTGTACATATGAGAGAGTTTTTAGTAATTGATGTTGTTTATTTAACACTTAATTACCATTTAGTGTCTAAAGTTTTCTGCTCCTTCTCCTTCTCCTTGTTAATATTGTTGTTGTTGTCATTGTTGCCACTACTTGTCTTATGTACCATAAACATGAGAGAGCTTCCCTGTTTTAGTAGCTGTTGTTTTTGTTATTGTTCGCTTACATCTTTTTAAAAACTTGATGACCATTTTGTCTATTATTTTCTCATCTATACTTGTATGATACTCACAAACACAGACAAAGATGCACACAAAGTAACACACATGCACATTAAAATAATGAGAAAAATGTTTACGTATGAGACCATACTTTGTTTTCTCTTTTTTTGTTGTTTTTGTTGTTAAGTATTAGTTTTGTTGTTTGTTGTTGTTTTTGCCGTTGGTATTATTTTTTATACGCAGTTAACTTAATTACAAATTTTACTCATACTTATGAGCATTTCTCCCTCATGCTCTCTTTTTGTTGTTTTCTGTAAAACTTTAATTTATTTTTATTTTTTTTTTGTTTGTTTTTGTTGCTATTTCTCTCCTCATTTTTTCGGTTTTTTTTGGAAGATTTTTAATTGTCCTGCTGTAAGTAAGTGAGATTGAGTTCATGTATGTTTGTGTTTAATACGGAATGCTTGCATTGTTTGGCCTTTTTTAATGACTTTTATTACAGAAAAAGGTCTTCTGTTTGTTGTAAGTGAGTGTTATTACACACTTCTAGGCACGTATTGTATCCATAGACATTGTGTGTGTATGTAACCATAATTATAAATGCGTAATTGTAACCACAATGGCAATCTTTGGCTCGTTTGTTGATTGCTTTACGACACCTTATGGGCTCATTTTCTTTTTAAGCTCAACAATTCATATATTTTCACTTAAACATTTACAGTGTAAATTTTACACATACACAAACATATACGTACGTATTTGTATGTGTTAGTGTACTGTTATATTTATACTATGCTAGAGTGTTCAAAAGCTAATCCTAAATACTAAAGATTTTAAATATTTTATGTTTAAGGCGTGGTTGGAAAATATCGATCGATTTAGCGATCAATTGGCAAAAGCTGTTACCATACGTTATTGTTTATTCAGTTCAGACGTTACAGCGGAACAGCCTGTGACTGTTTTAAATGATTCTGCGGTATTAATTGGCGTTTTGCTTATAAAATAAATTCACTCTACAGATTGGACTTATAGTCCCCTTAGAGAGTTTTTTTTAATTGTCCCCGCTTGCATTCATTCTTTACCTTACTCTGCATTGGTGAATAAGGTTTAGAACGCAAGAGCTACTGTAGGCCATAATTCGGGCTCTAGCGTTCACATCAATCCCGTTTAATTGTGTTCATAAATGTTTTAAACATTCCTTGTATAATTTCGGGATTACTTGTTTACCTCATTAGTATTCCGATTGCCGGTTGTACGCTCGTTTTATAATTTGCAGCAGGAAGGTACGTGCAATATTGCTGGAGAGGAGTTATTTACACTCAGCTCAATCTTCTTTACCGTCAGTCGAGACTTTGATATAGATTTTGATGGATCAATCACCATCAATCGAGATTTTGAAACCGGTTTTCGAGTGTCACCCACTGTCACCATCAGACCAGACTTTAACCCCATTTTTAGAGGACCAACCGCTTAAACCAAAGTCTTTCTTTCATTTAACTTTCTCGTATTTCATCGCTTTAAAAATGATTTGCCTTCGTTGAGTTTCAGCACCGTTCTTGTGATGGTAATTGTATCAATTTTTAATTCGTATTGCTTCAGACCACATTCTTCGTAAGTGTCATTAAATGATCACAAACGATCATCTCAATAGACTTGGCATTTCATCAAATGAATGGGAGTCTGAGGAGGAGTTAAAATTTATCTTTAATCTCATGTGTCTTTGTCCTGTTCTACCATGAAGAGGCGAAAGTTGTCAATCTCTCACTTGCTACCATTCTGGCCTAAACTCTCCCATATAAAAAGATTGCAACAGCAACATTTATTCTGGAGTTAGGTTTGGTTTACATACATAATTGGTCATTACAATCCTTTAGTCGGGATTACGACCTAGTTTCTCACACCACTTATGTTGTGTGTGTTAATTTTATACATGAATGGTGGGACCTACAGTTTAAAGTCGACTCCGAACGACAGATGTTTGAGAAACTTTTCATGGCAATTTTATTTACTCTCAGAGTTTTTGCCAAAAATCTGGTGAGAGAAAGTCGCCTAAGAAATTCTTTTTCTATTTTGTTTGATGGCTGGCCTGAGGTTTGAACCCTGGCTTTACGTCTAATAAGCCATCACACTAACTACTAGACTACGGCGGTTTGGTTTACTTTAGGGAATAATTGATTCCGGTTTGGGTATTAATTCTGTTCCTAAACGCTGTCCTAAGTTTGACCTTGTCGTTTAAGGAGAGTCCGCTACATAACTTAACCTACTTATTTAACTGGCCACAACAACCTTTTTGTCAAGATTTCGATCTACTTTAACTCTGTATACTAGTTGCGCACACCAATCGTTGATAAGGCTTTTTAATATGATACTTCCAATACAGAAAAAGTCGCCGTAGCGTAGTAGATGTGTTGGCTTATTAGACGAGCAATCATGGTTCAAAACGCAGCACAAAAATCTCGAATAAAACGAAGTATGAAATAAATTTCTGTGGCGACTTCATCTCAGTAGTTTTTTGGCAAAATTTCCGAGAGTAAATAAAATTGTCATGAAAGGTTTCTCAAAAATCTGTCGTTCAAAGTCGACTTTAAACTGTAGTTCCACCACTCATATACAAAATTAACAAACACAACATAACTGGTGTCAGAAATTGGGTTGTATTCCTGACTAAAGGGTTGTAATGACCAATTAAGTCAGTGCATATTATTTAAATTTTTCCTTAATTAAATTCATTCTTTTTGCCTTTTTTATTATCAACTGATATTGTTGTTGTTTTTATAAAGTATCAATTAAATATTTTTAATTTTCTTTTTCCAATTCTATCCCTCACTTGTGTTTTCACAACAAACATTTTCTTTGTTTATTTAACCTGAGCATTTCGTAGAACATAGTTTAAATCTTCTTTCTCGCAAAAAGAAACCCTGACTGAATGAATGTTTTGCAAAAAAAACAAAAAAAAATTTTTTTTCCTCTAAAACTCTTAAGGGAAAAATCCCGTGAAGGGCTTAACGTAAGTCTGACGAACACCTGAGACTTTCAATTACGCTGTAACGTATCAGAAGAAAAAAACAGAACAAGTAAAATAAGTGAAACTGGTGCTGGCAAAAAAAAAAAAAAGACACAATATTGTCAACAGAGCGGTTGAATTTTATTATATTCCTAGCATCCTTGCACTCGAGAAATAAAACTTGAATTTCTTTGAACAGAAACAGCAGAAACAAAAGCAGAAAATTGAAATTTATTTAAAAAAAATATTGAGTATGAAACCATACCGGCAGCTTCCTCATCATCGTGAGTAGCATTGGGAGCACAAATGAGGAGGGGTTTTTTTTAACGAATGTTTTGTTAAACAGGGTGCATCAAAAGTATGTATGTGTGCATAGGAAAGTCACAGGAAACTTTTAAACAAATGTTTAATTATTCTGATTTAACACATTCATTTTGAGTTTAAAATTGTAAACAAATTTAGTGAGAATGGTTATTTAATTACAGTTGGAATACTACAAACATTAGCAATTGTACGAAGTATTATAAACAAAATCTAAAGGGTGTTGCATTCACTTTTTGTACAAAATTGTTTCGCAGATCAGCATATATAAGATTGCAATAAAAAAACCCTGCCTCCGATTTTACCACTCTTTGTATAACCCTGTTATATTGGGTCATATAAAAAGAACCTGCGGTTTTTTTGAATCACATGCTTATATATCTGATCATGTGATAAAGGACCTGCTTATGAAATTTTCGTTGAAATTTCTGAAGTGAGTGTCATGGAGTGAACCTTGTACTTAAAAGTGAATGGTAAGATATCGATTTAGAAATTTTAATTTCAGAAGAACACCACATTAGTGGATGAAATTTTGTAAATAGTAAAGCAAGACCGCTATGCCACTTCTCTGATGTTGGCGGAGGTATTAAGAGTCAACCATATGATCCTTTGGGATGATTTAAGGAAGCTCATGAAGAATGTGTTCTTAAGCAACACGAATTAACTTCCAAAATATTTAATTCAATTACTATCACTGAAACGCTGCTGAAATACAACGAAGACCAGTTTTAAAGCGACACTTTGTGGGCGATGAAATACGAGAATGCTTAATGGAATAAAATCTTGGAATAGGCTAGTGATCCTTTAAAAACGGCTTTAAAGTTCGAATTGGTGGTCAACAATGCTATGCTGAGTTTTTGTAAAAGTGGGTGTCAGTCGAAAAACGGTTCCAAGCCTCGATTGATGGTGATTGATTGATGAAACTCTGTAAAGAAGTTTAATTTGAGTGTTTGCTGGGACTCGAAAGATGTTAGTAATTACTGTTATGAGATGATGCCACATGTTGAAACATGTTTGCTTTTCATAGTCGACCGTTTAAATAAATCAGTTGAGTAAGAGCGACTAGAAGGCTGTATGCTTATCATTCATACTCTTCAATACAGTTTTGTATTGAAATCTGGCGATATAAGGGAGAAATTCTTATGAAACTTTAAATGCAGGCCGATTTCCGTAGTGATGGAATGTCGTCAGTAAGAATAGTTCTCTTCAAAAATGGCTGTCAAGACTGGACAACCAACTCTATCAACTGTGAACTAGGCTCTCCGGCATATAGACGGATGCCGGTTGAAAAATTGTAAAACGGAATCCAGACAAAATTTAGAAAATTGATACCATTAATTGTCTACACAATAATTTTCCTGGCACAAATCCAAGCACCTATATGATCATGAGAAACTTTGATGACATACACAGTCACAGAAACGAAACATTTAGAAATTAGGAGGAGATTTACTAATAGTTGGCATAATTGTGGTGAACAGCGTCAGGTCTAATAACGCTTTGAGTGTCCAAAAAGGCCATTTCGGAAGCTGGTTTCGCTAATAAGCAGAAGATTAAGCTTTTTAAGGTGCTGGTCTCTGCGAGGCTGTTGAATTTGTAATTGTTAAGTTAAAAAGTTCTCTGCCTTGATGAGGTTGTGAATGAAAAAATACATGGGAAAGAGCTGGGAGGTTTGAAAGGTTTGTGTAGTAGGCTTTGGGAAATACAATCATATATATAATAAGCCTCGCTTATACTTTTTATATGACCCAATATTAAAACACAAACATGTTATTATTATTGTTGCCGGTCTTCTCTTTTTTTATAGCCCACAGGGTAAACGAGCTACTTGTTCCCCCGTTTATAAATTCGCTTGAACATCTAAATGTTCCGCATCTCCAGCGTAGAAAGCATTTTTGCGTTATTGTTTTGAGGCGCAAAACGAGCAGCAGCAGCAGGCAGCGTCAGCTAAAATAATAAAAGAAATGCTGCAACACAAAATCTAAAGGATTTTAGTTTAATAAGTAAACGACTTTCTAAAACAGCTGAGGTCTCGCTGGCTCTGGCTTGGCTTATGTACGGTTTTATTTGTAAATTTTTTTTGTGTAAAATTTTAAATGAAAATTGTCTCTCTAACCGAACAGCAAATATGAAAAGCGAAACATGTGATGCACTTATGATGGACTATAGGGAAATTTTCTTAAGGGTACCGGCTATTATTGTGGTTTAAAATTAACCTAAAGATTAAATTCTCTCTCGCTCTCTCTCTCTTCAATAATTTGAATTTCTTTATCACGTATATAAATAATGCAATAGACTGGGTCTGACTGTGACTCTGCTTCCATTGCTATGTCTAATCTATTCGACTCGTATTGCTGTTCATTCTGTTATTCATGTTCTTTGTTTAATTGTCTTGTGTAGTCATTTAGTCTTTCAAGTCCATCAGTTTACGAGCATTTTGAATTGTGTGCCTCCTTTGACTTTGTGTTGTGTTCTGTTCATCATCATCATTACCATCGTCATTATCAACATTTTCATTTAAATATTCTTGTATATTTATAAGTGTATGTTTGTATGTATATGAGAGTGAATGTTTTGTATATCCTTCAATTAGGGTACCACCCCCTATTGATACAACAATAAACTCTGATTAAACTCTAATTGAAATGTCAAAATGATGACACTTCTATACACACCCTTATTGATGAGTTCCTTGTATTGTAAGACAACAAAATTAAATTGTTTATTTATACAACAGCAACAACAACAATCGACAACAACTACAACAATGCAATATAATACACCCATGTTTTAATTTTTCTTTCTTTTAGTTTTTAAAATATTTTATTAGTTCAGCAATCGATTGGCAATATTTATGCCGACCGGACAACTGATATTACCATGTTTTTAACTTCCATGCATTGATGCATGAAATCTATGAGGTATTAGCCAAAGTCGCTAAAAGACTGTAACGTTTGTAATAAATAAATAAATAAATTTAAAAAAAGAATTTAAAAATTTCACTGGCCTTAGAATTCACTGTGATCTCTTGAAAGCAGGGATAGGAGAATAATTACGCCAAAGAACGTGTGGTAAATAAAATAAATAGTCACTCATATCATCAATAAGTTGCTATTAGATCACGTATTACTTAGAACTTATCAATACTGTATAATCCGTGTAAATACATTGTCCATAATAGTGGATCAATCAATCGAGATTTCAAGAAACGTCAAGCATGCCGAATGAACGAATGAAAGAAAAATCTTAGGGTGGACAAGTCAAGAATTATGCACAAAATAAATATGGGGCCAAGGTTTGGGTAGATTGTACGAATTTAATTATAGCTCGAATGGAACTGGATAAGATACAGATATTGGTGCGTTGAGAATCGTTTCTATTATGGTGCTGGAAGCTCTATTGGGTTTAAGCCCGTTGCCTGTGGTAGTGAGGAGCAGATCTATAGAAATTATGGTTAGGATAATGAGAGACAAGTATGGTACTAGATTCATTAGAGGAAATTGTGATCAGTCGTAACTCTTTCCTGAACTGAGCCAGTAACCTCATTGATTTTGGGAAATTCTGCTCAAAGAGACTTGTTAGTCGAAAGATTTCATATTGTTTTAAGGGAAGGACTAATCTGTGGTAAGAGAATGAGTCTAGCACAGATAATGGGACAAGAGAGGAGCTATTTAGTTCCAGAGTGAAATATTCGGAAGTCATTTAGGAACTCATTTATCTTTTAAGTGGATCGCGTAACAGACGTGTTTACTGTTTAGACAAATTTAAAATTGAATTGAAAATACACGCATACCTTGCTGAGCAGGGGAAATAGAACCGCCCTTTGGACATTCAGGTTCTCAGGACAGTCACGGAAATGAACTTGAGGGAAGAAGAGCTCACAAAACTTTCTATGGAGTGGGAAGAGCTGCTTGAAAGGGTATACTTGGAGAAAGAAAGACTGCAGAATCAACCTAATTATAGTAACCAGCCTTTTGAACGGCCACTGTAGAATCGAAAAATATTATAATTGGAACCGCCTTAAGCCCAATAGTAGATTCAGCAATGAGGAGAATAAATCATCAGAACTTATATGTACTTGGAACTTATCCGGAAGGAAATATGTGCATATCAAGTACAAGGCAGGGAAGACACTTTGCTCTTATGATTAGAAAAGATTTTCTGCATTGCAAAGTATTAGTATTGCGCTGCGATTGCTGACCATTTTTTAATTGAAAATGATGAAGACAAAAGAAATTTTAACGATTTTTTGCGCAGCTTAACTTAAAAAACTTAAAAAGTTCAAAATATTGGTCTGCAGTGTACCTATTTCTTCTTGGTAGTTCGTTCCTTCCCTACGGGAGCTATAAATTTCTAAAAACTTTAAATTGGTTTGTACCTGTTTTATCTCCTTTGCTAAGTGTCCCATGGCTCATTTGTTGGGCCTAAATGGAGAGGTATCTGTTCACTTATCTTGTTGGACGTGCACTTCTAAATCTGGATTTGCTTGTTTTAAATTCATTTTTCGATATGTATTTTCAACGGGCTACAGTTCTGTTTTAATTTTGCCTGCCTGATTTTTTTATTCTCTAAAACTTGCCTTTAAATCTTTTTGATGGCATAAAGCTATTGCTTCTTAACATTGGCAATAAAAATTGCTGTAAATACCAGATAAACATAAATATGTCGATTAACTCCCTAAAAGTATACGAAGCATATTAAAAAGAAATTTTAACAAATCACGTACAAAATGTCAATTTTTATGAAATAAAAACGCACATAAAAGTACAATAAAGAAAAGATTCGGGAAGAACGAAGACAAACAACCAACGAAACAGATTAAAAAGAAGAAATTCCATAAATACCTAAATGTATGCAATGGAATTTTTTCAAGCAAAAGAAAAACAGAAAAAAATCTTATTTCGAATTCAAGAAAAAAAAAGAGCGTGTCTATTTTCATAACTTAAGGATTAATTGCTTGAAAGCAAGAATTTATGTAGGAACAGAGAGAAAAAACAAGAAAAAAGAAAAGAACAGCATTAAAGTAATTAAATTTTTTGGTAACCAAGCATAAAAAGACAAGCATCCCTAAACATATGCTTTACTTTATATGGTTTGCTTTTGAAGCCTACATGTACTACAATACAATATTTTTTTGTTTTTGTTTTTATTTACTAATATTTGGTTAATAAATTAAACACAATTGTAAGTTCTATTTTCCCGTTTGCCATTTCAAACAGTTGAGGTATGAGCTTTTAAATGCCATGGTTTACGAGTAAGACACAACGTTTGTTAGAGGAATTTATGTACATATGCCTGTGATACAATATTTCGAAATAAAATGTGGATGAATAAATAAAACTTGAGGAAATAAGCAAAAAACCGTATGCATGAGTTTGTCTCTCAAATATTCTTTTTAACAAGATTTATGGCCTTCGTATAGTAATGAGAGGGAAAAACTTGATGCCAAAAAATATGCAACAATATTATGGGAAACAAAAAAAAAAGAGAAAAACTTCATTTGTGGTAGTAGCAACAGCATTGTTTGAATAGGGTGACAGTCAGGAAATGCTACATTTTCAAATAAATGTATACTTTATACACGCCTACACTGTGAATGCATGCCTGAGTATTACCTTCAGGGAAAGTAGCTTTTTTACACCATGTAAGAGTATGTCTTCTGCTACAAATTTCAAGACTCATATAAACATTGATTTGACCACGTTGTACTAAGCATTGTAGAGCAATATTTCGAAGCCCAAAATTTGTATACGTTTCCCTATTCATTACTATCACAGTATTTGAAAACCTCATTCACATTCACACCATTTCAGAAAGAGATTTATTAACGTTTCAACTAAAAACAAAACATAACTACCAACTGCTAGCTAACAGTGCTACTCCTTTAGACGCAATACCTGTATGTAATCACCAGCAAATGAGTGTGTGTTCAACTAAAAAGGTACGATTTTCGTATCAGTAGTAACATGGTGGGAGTAGGGGTTTGATTTTTTCTTTTTTTCTTAACTTTAATTAGTATTGTTTTGTGAAAATTTCTTTCTTTATTTTTCTTGGCTATGCTGTGTAATTAGTACGAAAGATTTAGACACGCACCAGCGTATCATAACATATAAGGAATTTTCATAATTAAATCTTATATAGAAGCGTTATTTCAAGTGGGTTTATGATAAATTATACACCTTGAAATTGGAGTTTGTCTAGAGATCTTGTAATTTCTCATCTTAATTTTTCCCATGGTATGGTAATTTTTAAACTTGTAAACAATAAGTCAAAAGAAAAAGAAAGCTTTGTTTAGATTTAATTAAGGGAGCGTGTATTTTTCATTTTATATGACATGGGCACAGTTTCAAAATTTATTAAAACTAGCAATCTACTTCAATTTGTTAACCATGTTTGTAATATTATTTTTTTAAATTTATTCATTTTGGTTTGCCTTTAGGAATATTGGACAAAAATAATTAAAAGAGGTTTTTTCTAGGATTTCGGTCCACCTTAACATTGCCTCAACCTCTATGCTAACTTTCGCTAATCTCCGCATCAAATACTACATCTCGCCGTAACGACATCATCCGGAACGATTCAACCGAACGACATGGTCGAGCCAACGTGCATACATAATTGGTCATGACTGAAGGGTTGTAGTCAGGATTACGACCTAGTTTCTCACACCACTTATGTTGTGTGTGTTAATTTTATACATGAGTGGTGTGACCTACAGTTTAAAGTCGACTCCGAATGACAGTTTTTTGAGAAACTTTTTCATGGTAATTTTTTATTTACTCTCAGAGTTTTTGCCAGAAATCTGCTGAGAGGAAGTCGCAGAAGAACTACTTTTTTTATATTTTGTTTTGATGTATGGCCTGAGGCTCGAACCCTGGCTTTACGTCTAATAAGCCAACGCACTACCAACTAGACAACGGCGACGAGCCAACGTTGCACACTTTAAATGGGAGATTGAATTCCTTCTGGTAGAGAAATTGCTTCTGGTTCTTTTCCTCACTAAAGTAGACCAGACTATCCATGAAATTTTGCAAGCGCAACTTAAGGCCATCTATGGTCCGTTTTTCCTTCACGGACACCACAAGGTAGGTTGGGTTAGGTTACTGGGTAGCTTGCCATTCAAAGGTAAGTTTACTCGGTGGCCATATGACCCATTGTGTTACCCAATTTGAGCAAGCCCCCATCTAGATGCCTTAGTCTAAGACTCTGCAAAGCGAAGCAATCACAAAAAAAAGGTGTTAAACCATTTCTCCTCCCTCTCTCATTCCAACAAATTCTACAATAACCACTACATGGGCAAACCATATGTTCCGATTTACGTCCATTTATTGCTGAATGTTCTGCAAGTGGTGATGTTATTCCACCTGAATCGATTTAACTTTGATCGTCTCTCGTGGCAGCTTTGTGGCAATCTTATATGGGTTCCTGGTCATAGAGACATCCCAGGTGTATTTGTGAACTTACTAAAGCAGAAACACTCTTTCCGAATACTAATATTAATATCGGGGTATCAAACATATGCGTACATACGAGTACAGTCAACCCTCCTATAACGCGGTGAGTGCGTACCGCATTGTATGGAAACCGCGCTATAAGAAACCCGGATTTAACTTACAAACCAGGCTAAATCATAGCGCGTTTTATGGAATCCGTCTACCGCGTTGTATGGAAACCGCGCTATAAGAAACTCAGAATTAGTACAAATCTCATCATTCGCACCGCGTTATATGGAGACCAAGACCAATTAGAAATTATTTTTATTGAATTAAAGAGTTCATATAAAGATTGGTAAAAAAATTAAACAAAATTAAACTAAAAGACTGTTTTCCAACAAAAATAAGAAAGACTTTGTAAAATTATATAATTTTTGAACATTCATCCTCACTGTCAGATATGAGTTGCAGACATTTTTTTGGAAAGACTTGGTCACCAACAAAACGTATGTACTGTGAAAGAGCTCTGAGATGACTGAAACCGATGTCGTAGACGGCTATGAGATAAGCTGGCATGTTTATATAAACATGTTGTTTGTATATCTCGTCTGTGCTTTTGGGTCGAAAATAAAGCTGATATTAAACCCTTTTACAGTATCTAGTTACTAGAGTTATTCATAGGCTGTGCGGAAGGAACTTATGGGATGTTGTTGAACGGAAACCGTCCTGTAAGAGGACCGCATTATATGAGGGCTGCCGCAATTTCAGCACCGCCTTATGTGGAAATCGCGTTATATGGAAACCGCGTTCTGAGAGTACCGCGTTATAATAGGGCTGCCGCTATTTCAGCTCCGCGTTATATGGAAACCGCGTTCTGAGAGTACCGCGTTATAAGAGGGTTGACTGTACATATATAATTGGTCATAACAATCATTCAGTCTGGATTACAACCTAGCTTTTCACATCACTTGTCTTGTGTGTTGTAATTTTATACATGAGTGACAGAACCTACAGTTTAAAATCTCAGAGTTTTTGGCAGAAATCTATTGGGAGGAAGTAGCCGAAGCACTATTTTTTCATATTTCGTTTTATTGGAGAGTTCTGACTTGGGGTATGAATCATGATCTGACGTCTAATAAGCCAACACACTACCTTATAGTCTACAGCAACGACTACGAGTATATCAATCGCCTGGCATAAATTGGATAGGAAGCTCACTCTTTCTCGATTGTGTAATGAAGGTACATACATACATACATAATTGGTCATTACCAGTCAGGATTACGACCTAGTTTCTCACTTAATTCCGATACAATCTCAAACTTCTTTAATTTTTCAGACTAGTTTTCGGCTTGATTTTGAAGAAGTTATGCTTAAAATATTATAAGTTAACTTTCCTTATTTTAAATAAAAAAAACTGTGTGTCTAAATTTTTTCTTGCGCACTCCTCCATAAACTGAACTAAGATTCGTTTCCTATAAACATTTTTCCATTGCTTCCATTTCTCTTACACAAAACTTGATACACGTTCTTTAACCAATTTTACAACATTTGCTTAAAACTTTACTACTAAACTGTGAAAGAGGAGACCCTCGTATCGCTGACTGACCACAGATTTTATGTGTCATTACTTAATTTTCTCCATACATATTTCGTTTACATTTTAAAAAATCATCAACTTTTATGAAACTTATTTGAAGTTTTCAGAGTTCTTTAAAGACATATTTTAACAACATAACTTTGCCAAACCCCTTCCCCCTCAGGCACTAGCAACGTTTTAACAGAACTCTTGACATTCTTATTTAATTGTTTTTATTTTGTTATTGTTGTTGTTGTTTTATGTTTTCTTGCCCAACTTGAATGGCCTATAAAAGAAATGTTCACGGCCATAATTTGTGTTCATTTCATAAATATCATGTAATTCGGTAAACGGAGAGCATGGAAACTTTAAAACCCTTGGCAAAGTATTAAATTTACTTTAAATTATTTTATTGCCCACATATCTTACGCTACACAACCGAAATGTTAAGGGCACATACATACATATAATTCCCCAAAAACCCATTATATTTAGGCGTTAAGCGTGTTTTCTCAATGAAGAAGTTTTTTTTTTAAAGAAAAGAAAAAAAAGAGGCAAAGTCGACCTCAAGAACTTTAGTGGTGGTCGCTTTACAACAATCTATTGTTTGTGTATTGTATGGTTTGCTGGATGTGGCTGGAGATGGGATAAAGAAAGTGTGGGTGACAAATAAAATCAAGTAAAACTTAACGGTTTTCACTTTTTAGTCAACAACAAAATACCGGATGTTATTAAAAGCATATAATAAAACTTGGCATTCCATAAATATCGTATACAACAACAACAGCAAACATTGAAAAGAAACAGAAGACGAAATGGTTTGGATGTTGGTTTCACTGGTACTGATACTAAACTGTTACTAAACTATTGTTTGTTGTTGTTTGTTTGTTTGTTGTTTGTTGTCTAAACAATTTTATGGTTTCCGCTTAAATGATAATTTAGGGTCTCTCTCTTTTTGGATATTCCTACTGGCATTGTTGCTTTTTCTGAACGAATGAATGGAAACAAAATCAAATAAAATTATTTAAGAAATGTGGCTTTCAATTATTTCATTTCATTATCCCTTCCTATACACCACCATTGCTGCTTTGCTCTTATTTGGCAACCTTTTTTTTCGGGGAATTTCAATTACTTTTCTCTTAAGAATTGTAATGCAAATCCAAAATGAGAGAAAAAAACAAAAAGAATTCAAAAGAAAATATGGTCTAGAAAATATCCTCTTTAACAACTAATTAAAACATTTGTCTTAATAATTTCCAACACCTTCGGTAGGGGCTAAGATGGTGGCTGCGTTTTAATTAATACTCACACTCCCCGAAAAGAAATTTCGAACGTTACATTACATTTCTTTACTTTTGTTTTCTATTCGTTATTCTTTTTTTTTTTTTTTTTGGTTAATAGCAAATTAATATAAATGTCTTCATTGCTTTCCATTTTATTTGACCATAAATACTACACTTTGTTAGGGTATTTTGCTATACTGTTGAAAATGTTACCGTGGGTCTATGCCCTTCATTTTATTTTAGAGACCGCAAAATTTAACTTCACATTAATTGGGTAAGTAAGGTACGATTAATAGGTTTATGATCCCTTTGGGGCCTAAGAAATGAAACATACAGTTGCCATGTTTGCTCTAAATTTCCTGTCAACAATGGAAGATGTTACGCTGCTGGCCAATAATAGTGATCACAACCCGAATAAAATTAAAGTCCCACGTACCTACAACGGAAATAATTAGCATTAGCAAAAGCCACTGAGCTTAGTCAAGATTGAATTGGCATTTTCCCAGGTAGTTTAAAAAGTAAAGTGTTCTACAAATATCTCTCCTTAGTCCCCGGTATTTCAGGCGGAGGTGTCAGCAATTCAGGCTGCGGTGAAAATTATTGCGGACAAAAATGTTCACGGTCGGAAAATCATCATACTTTCCCATAGCCCAGCGGCTATCAAGGCATTAGATTCCAGTGTAATATACTCCAAGACGGTGTACAACTGTCGCAGATATCTCAATGAGGTGGCGAACCGATATGATGTTTGTCACATGGGTGCAGGGACGTGATGATATTCCTGGCAACTGCAGAGCGGACGAACTGGCCAGAAGGGGCACGACCATCGAACTCTCTGATGAATTCTCTACGTTGGAGATCCCTTTGGGGACCTGCAAACTCATAATTGACAATGCAACCGTAGATCTCGTCAACAGAATGTGGGCACCTTCGGATAAGGGCAGAGCGGCGCAAAAGATCTGGCCGAGGCTGGATATGAGGCGCACGGCGACTCTGCTTAAACTCCAAAAAAGTAGGCTCAGCACTGTTATCGGGGTTATTACGGGGCATTGCATTATAGGAGCGCATGCGAGGCGTATAGGTCTTGGGCACCTTGCAAATGACTTTTACAGAAGCTGTGGAGGTGAAGATGAAGATGAGACTATTCTTCACCTATTGTGCACATGTCCGGCACTTAGTCGGAGGAGAAAGAGGTATCTGGGTGCCTACTACATGGAGTATATGGATGAACTGTCATGTATGAATATTGGAAGCCTGAGTCGCTTCATCGGAAGCTCCGAATGGTTTCTGGAATAGGGGAAATGAGGAACTGTGGCATCACAATGGCCCTGTGTGCGGCCTAAGTGTGTCCGCTCATGACTCCATCGAGGGGACAGCTACTTCTACCTACCTACCTTCCTAGTCCCCGGTAATGTTGTATAGTGGCAGGTAAAATAGGTTTAATATTCAATCACTATTTACTTCTGCAAAAGTCATCTTGCTAGGCAGATCAACCACTTTACGTGGAGCCTTACTTAATTGGTCATTACATTGTCCAAAAATCTCCCCTAAAACCATACCAAGATGGGTACTTAGAATTCAACTCGAGCAGAGTTAAGTGTAGTTGCAAAAGCACTTCCGTAGAGCCTATATCCTGTGTTGTCTTTTAGGAGGGACAAGGGTTCAATGATGGAATAGTTAAAGCAGTTATTAGAGTAACGAAAGCAAGTACCAGGCTTTAACTGGCCTTTAATTGGTTTCAGAAAAGGTTGTTCAATCAAAAAGCTGTTTTATTATACTATTGACTTTCGTAGTAGTTGATTTGGTCTCTTTAAGAGAGTAAGGTTAGAGGACGTCTACTTGTCAATTAAGACAAGTACAGTACCCGGAGGTCGAATTGACCCATTGTACAATGGGAGTTAAGAGAGTAAAATAATCAAAGTTTCCATAGTCTCTTAGGTGTGTTGTAGTGTGTAGTATGTTGTCTTAACTATGAGAGTCCGTAGTTCAAACCACAACTCAGACATCTCGAACAAAACCAAATAATACTTCTTCGGCGACATACTCTCAGGAGTCTTCTGGCAAATATGCTGAAAGCAAATAAAATTTTCATGAAAAGTTTCTTAAATATGTCGTTCGCAGTCGACATTAAACTGTAGGTCTGCAACTCATGAATAAAATTAACACGCACACACACAGCTGGTTGTATTCCTGACTAAAGAGTTGTGATGACTTATGCGGTAAGTGATCAATGCCAGTACCAGAACTTAGCCGACTCTTAAGGAATTTGATTGCCTGAAATATCCGTAAATCCATGTATCCAAGCACCACCTTCTTTAAGGGCTTCCGAGATTCCATAAAATCGTTCAACAATCCAAATGTAGCCGCCAAAATAGCTGTACAAATCCAAACGATGTGCTTCCTAATAACTTGAACAGTTTGTTGCCCTCATTCTAAAGCTTATTCTGATGTTTGGTGATGCGCCTCTGTCAAGGAATCATTATGAATCTTAGACAGTGAAAGTAGGTGATGAACATAATAAAAAGGCTTCCTTGGTTTGGCCAATATTAACGAGGTAGGTAAGTGGCGAAGAGGATAGGGGAACTAGTGCATCAGCTTTGACGAGCCCTTCAGGTTCCCGGAACATGACTGTCCCCAGGGACCCAGACGAGTAAGATACTGAAGCGCTCAGAGAAAACGTCGAGTCACTGCAGAAAACTCTCAATTTTAAGTTTATTTCTTTCTCTACTCTTCTGGTGAAAAGCTACCTTCGGCTCCAACTATTAAGTGTTCTTGTTGAGGGGTTTTCGAGAAATCATTTAAATCTGAGCGACGTAGATAATAGTCAAAGGATGTGATCTGTATTTTTGTAATAGAGGTATAAGTAGCAGCTTCTAGTATTCATTTGAGATCTTTTTTGCGTTTTTGTCATTTTATCAGCAGGTCTCTGTATGAAGTCAATATTTTGTTCTGCGTACTAGACTACGGCGACTTCAAGTACTCAGTCGAGATAAAATTTGGTCTTTTTGCCATCATCATCATTTTGTTCAACTTGTCTAGATGTACATGGGTTAAGAAAACGAATGATTTCAGTTCTTTCACAAAGATTCTATGATTCCATACAGGTTATTGTAGAGGCACACATCTTTCCATATAAAAAACCGACCAATCGAAAGCTACCAGCCACATCTACGGCTGAAACCGCAAATAGAGCGTATTTTTTGTTGGGTATATATTGTACTATGCGGCACTATATAACTGCCAAAAAAGCCCCAGCATAGAGGTAGAGCGCAACCACATTCGTCAACATCTAATTGGCCTGCCAACGTATCATACCTAGTCAAGTCCGGATTCAGAAAGCCTTTTGCAAGTTCAAATGAAATTTTATTTGTATTTTATTCTGTTGTTTTCAAGTTAATTTATTAAATTGCAAATATTCACACAGTCTAACCTGTCTTTTGGTTGTCTTATGTTGCAGCACTAACAAGAATTAATGGCTCCCTTTTACGGTTTCTTTTTTCGGTTTTTCGTTTCTCGTTTTTCGCTGTGTGACACAATTACCACCAAAAAAAAAAATAAAATGTCGCACTATTGGCTAAAGATTGTCTTGTTTTGTGTCACTTAATTTACTTTCATTTTATGCCTCATCTCTAAACGTATTCGTTCATTCAGGGGGCTAAAGGTCATAAGAAAATTAAAATCCTACGAAAAGAAAATTAAATGACAAGGCCTACACAGGAGCACATTGCATGCTCCTTTAAAAATATACACCAGGTGGTTACCGACAATTCTTATTACATATAAGACTAGTCATTCGGGCAAATTTTTCACACCCTTATTTGGTCTTAAGCTGTTAAACAAAAGCAAAAAAGAAAGAAAGAAAAAGAAAAAAAAAAAGAAAAAAATGTCAAAACAGAAATTGTAATTGGGTAACTGGATGGCTGGCTGGCTGGCTGGCATATGAAAATAACGTCAACGACATAATTTTGCGACATTAAGTCGTGAAATTAATTTATGCCTGCAATTACGACGCGTCGTCAATAAAACACATTCATCTTGAGTAGGAAAAGTTAATTGGCTTTTACTCTCCTTCCTTCTACTTCTACCGCTGTATTGACGTACGTAGCTATATACGTGGTGTACCTTATGTGGGGGCGTGCTGCTTCGTTGTTACTTAAACAATAAAGGAATACCTTTAGCAAGTTTTACAGGGTGTCCACAATAAATTTTGTATGAAATTAAAATAAGCAGAAACCATAGCACGAAGTGACAAATGAGGTTTGCATTGCTATTTCCTTCTTCAGAAGATCAATGGAAATAATGTGACTAAGCAGTCTCATTGGCATCCTTTACTCTTTGTCATGGTGATATTTTTTATTCCACACTATTTCCTATAGTTGTAGAATTGTTCGTCACCTATTGGTGAGCGTTCATGATGTTCCCGAGAAAAATATGGACACATCACGGTAGACCGAAATACAAATCTTGGTGGTTTTCTCAACCTTCGTTCAGCAGTCCAGATCAGACCAGACCTCTAGGTCAGTTAAATGGTTAAAAGTTTACTGAATTAAATTTAGAATTTACTAGTGAAAGAAGCTTGGTTGTAGTCCTTACTAAATTGTCATAATGACCATTTAAGTAAATACATTCGAGGCTTTCTGTGCGTATTGTTGGCGATAATAGCTGGTTTTTTTATCCGAACTCATACAAGAAAAAATGGTCTTCCATATAATGACTTCCCTTGAAGTTGCAAAGATGCAGAGGTTAGGTTAGGCCGAAGGTGGTAGTTTTGATTACTAAAGCCCGCATAGTAGCAGTCCCTATACTGGGCAACTTCCACCATTCTCAGAAGAAGAAGTTAGGCAGCACACGATGCAGTGGAAGATGGCGTGAGAAGCATATTATTTCAATCGCTAACTGATAGAGTTAGGTATGCTATGAGACAAGTGTATAAAAGTTAATTTAGTTAACACTGATTCATGCGTGAATAACTTACTTGATGTCATATTTGTCTTGATTGATACAGATGAATAGCGCGGAGCATCGAAGGAGCGCATTGTTTATAGAGGCTGGATTGCTAACTGATCACTGCTGAGTTTAGATGTGTTAACGCTGCTCAAAAGAATGAAATGATCGATTATTCTCTCTGCAATTGTCTAGGGTAGTTAAACAGTCCAAGCTTTGGGACTCCCAAATTTCTTCGGGTCTTACAACAGCCCTTTTCTGTTGCTTAAAAGGATGGATATAAAAAGAGTTGTATTGTAGTGGGATAAGGTTTTGTACCTCCGTCCGTCTTAACTTACATACATACATGATTGGTCATTACAACCCATCAGTCAGGATTACTACCTGGTTTCTTAAACCATTAATGTTGTGTGTGTTAATTTTATACATGAGTGATCGACTCCGAAAGATAAATTTTTGGAAACCTTTTTCATGGCAATTTTTATTTGCTCTCAGAGTTTTAGCCAGAAATCTGCTGAGAGGAAGTTGCCGAATTTTACTTCGTAATTCCGATAAGGCTTTTGTAACTCCGTCCGTTTTATCTTACATACATACATACGTAATTGGTCATTACAACGCTTCAGTCATGATCAGCCTAGCTTCTCGCTTATGTTGTTTGTGTTAGTTTTTCACATGAGTAGCATTTATTAACTCTCAGAGCTTTTGCCAAAAAACTGCTGAGAGGAAGTCGCCGAAGAAATTTTATTTCATATTTCATGTCTAACCTAGGATCCATCGTACATTAGAATTTCTTTTCCCAAAGTTCTTACCAGAGAACTGCTGAGAGGAAGTCGCCTAAGAAATTTTATTTCATATTTGTTTTGTTGAAAATGTCTGACCTGGGATCCAACGTACATTACAATTTTTTTCCCCAAAGTTTTTGCCAGAAAACTGCTGAGAAGAAGTCGCCTAAGAAATTTTATTTCATATTGGTTTTGTTGAAAATGTCTGACCTGGGATCCATCGTACATTACAATTTTTTACTAAAATTTTCCAAAATATACACCCTGTATATAAATTTTTCACATCTTGTGGTCTTATATTGTATATATGTATTGACAACGTATATGAGTTGAAAACAATTCTAAAAATTTCCATAATTTTTCGATTTTTATGCACACAATGAACGATATTTTCCTTTCATTTCGAACAGTTTACGGTGTTATAATTAGTTTCACATACAAACTAACACCGGTCATGATTGAAAACATTACGTGTAGAGAGAGAGAGTGAGTGGGGTCTGATAATAAGACTTTGGATACGTAACCTTAACGAACAAACCTTTTAATTGGGTGCAAATTTTTTGCTTCTTTTATGGTAAATACTCGTATACTACATTACCAAATAAACGCTTACAACAATAACTGGCAATAGGATAGGAGTAATAAAATATTTTAATATTTTCAACACATATGGACACAAAGGACGACGATCTACCAGAATAAAACAGGCAAAGGCCAACAACCATACCAGCGTCGGTCGTATGGTACTCAAATGCTGTGTAAATAGTGGCGGGAAAGAATGAAACACGTTTTGGCCGGAAAAAAATATTTTTTTTTTTGGTAACCATAAAAATTATGGTTAAACTACGTAAACCAATTAAAATTGAATGAAATCCAATTGAATGACTACTACCCAGCAACCACCACCACCACCTTATGACTCGTAGGCAGTAGAAGATTCGTATGGTTTGGTGGTCACTTTATAATGATGGCTGTGCTTAAATCATTCTCCAAAATAAGATACAATTTTCATTTTGCTTACATTTCTTGTATTCTTTGGCCTTGCCGTTATTGTTCTTCCCGGTTTTTCCCCTCATAGGGCGGTACTTTTTATTATCATTATTATTATAATATGTATTGCCTTTATTATTATCATTATTATTGTTCTTGTTGTTGTTGTTGTTCTTATTACTGTTTTGGTTATCTTCTTTTATTTTTTTTTTGTTGTATTTTATTATCATTTTATTTTCATAGTCGTCTTACCGTTATTATTATTATTACAAGCATTACCATATCAGAATCAGAACGACCGTAGTAGTTGGTAATGCGCTCTGCTCCCCTTTATGCGTAACGCATTAGTTTAGTTCTGCCTGGATTTACGTTTTATTTAGTTTCACATTTCAAAGCCTATTTCAGGCATAAAGAGTAGCAAAAAATCTTGTTTTTATCATTTCATTTCATATCCTTATAATTTGTTATGATGCCCACCGTTACTAATTTGTATTGTATTATTATGACTGTATTTTGTGTACTTAAATGGCCTGGTCAACTTCAACTTCTATTTCTCTATTTTGCCACGTAATGGCCGTTATATTTTTGGCAAAAATATTTTTGTATTTGCAAAGGTAACTTTTATGGTCAATTTGGTATAGTTTTTATAAGAATTTTAAGTTTGAAATTTTTTTTTAGTAGAGGCCTATTTTCCAAAGAAAATAATTTTAAGTATTAGCCAAAAAAACTCCTTCAGACAATTTCTTTACTCACAGAAAAGGTATTGATACAAATACAAAATTTGAATTTTTGTGTCCGCATTTACAGGGGACACTTATCATAACACATTAGGATCATTATTACAATTTATCGTTAAAGTTAGGTTTAGTTAAAGGTAACTTTAAAGTTCACTTTAGCTAAAGTTACCTTTAACTAAACCTTTAAAGTTCACTTTAGCTAAAGTTACCTTTAACTAAACCTTTAAAGTTCACTTTAGCTAAAGTTACCTTTAACTTCTTTTCGTTATTACAACCTAATGATAAAATAAAGTTAACTTTTTAAAAAATATGGCAGTGCCGGATCAATGTCAATAACAAGTTTTTTTAAACGCAGTAGCACGACGTGCTTCTTTTTTGTTGTTGTATTTGCTCATTTTGTTTATATTTGAAGTTGCCATATTGAAAATAACATATAATATGGCAAGATCAAACATAAAGTGAACTTTAAAAGTTAAAGGTAGGATGATCCTCCATTTAGCTTACCGCTCTCTTCTACCTTATTGTTCACTTATAATAAAGAAAAACAATTTATCTGCCCGTTAAAATCCTCCCCGTAGTTAAGGACAAGGTGTAATAATGGCCTTTAGTGGTTTAAGGACAAACAAGACATCAAATAAAGATGGGAGTTGTATTCTATTTTCAATCGGAGTTCAGATGTTACTGCTGGGTTTTCGAAACTACGGTTGGAATACGAAACTATATTTTTAAAACTTATGCAGTTTGTTTACATATCTCAACACGTACAGGACATATTTACTGAGAAGGCAATTCTAATTGCATCGTTTTGTTTCATGGTTTATTCAATTTTCAATCAGACATATGTATCTCTATTGGCAAAGCCTGACGATAAAATGTAGGGAAGTGAACTCTCGCACTAGAATCATACTGAATGATACAAATATCTCATCAGAATTTCATGGTTGAATTATAAAGAACTTCCCTGGTTAAAACAAAAACATGTTATCGACGGTTTTACGCTTGTGAATCAATAGGGAACACTTCATCTTGTGAGTGTTAAAAGTCACTTATGATTGCCCTCCACAAAACAGTACATAAGAATAGAACAGTTTATCATGAAGAAAGGTAATGAATAGATCCGTATTTTCTTTAGTTTTGACGATGTATTGCTTCTTTTGTTAGAAGATTTTAATTTGTTGAGTTCTGATAAAAAAATCGGGATTTTTCACAAATTTTGGGCGTGTGTTTCGAAACATACAACATCATAAATGAAATCATAGTAAGCCATAACCTTTTACCATTTTTTCACATAACAATAAAAGAACTGATCGTTTTTCGATGTTAGAAACGAATCAAATAACTTTTTCTAACCCTGTTCTGAAATAAAACCTATTTCATGGAGAACGATCGGGCCGAAAAGGCCAACAATTTTTCGAAATACTTTTTAACTGGTCTTGCAATATATTATCGGTTGTTGTCATGATGCAATATTTCCTGCCATTATCATCATCTAATGCAAGATATCGGCTGTTTTTTCGGCAAATGTTCTCTTCAAAGTAATTAATTGTATACGGTACAGTTGCTCTATGCTCGGATTACGATAGTCTTGCGTTTGTATTTTTTATCGCCAATAGGAATTCTTTTTAAAACATTCATGCAGCAGTTCACTTTTGTAAAAATCGTCTTTTAACGCGTCTTGATGCGTTTGGATCCGTTTTTGCAAACTGACTGGTTTCTAATGTATTTGCACGATCTTTTTAATTATTTCAATGGAGTCCAATTTATTATCTTTGAACCGTTTTGGAGTTAAATGTGTTCGTTTGTAAGATCACTACTTCTGTAAACAATCGCTGAGGTGCACTTTTTGCGTTTTGTTTGCACAAAAATCGATGTTTTCGATGTTTACCTATCAAAGTGCCGTACAGTTTATTAAACCCTGTGGAAATCATGACTTTTTGAGTTTTACACCCAGTAGATCATCTGATTTGTGTGTGGAAACTATAATAATAGAATTCCAGTTCATAAATCCTTTATTTTGGAGTATGTTTGTATTCCTGCAATTACTTAATTGGTCATTACATTCGCTTCACTTAGGAGTCCAACCTAGCTCTTATCACATCACACATTTTGTGTGTATTAATTTTACTCATGATTGATGAGATCTACAAGAAAAAGTTTGGCCGAAGTCTCCGTAGTCTAGTAGGTAGTGTGTTGGCTTATTAGACGTAAAGCCAGGGTTCGAGCCCCAGGCCAGACATCAAAACAAAATACAAAAAAGTATTTTTTCGGCGACTTCCTCTAAGCAGGTTTCTGGCAAAAACTCCGAGAGTAAATAAAATTACCATGAAAAGTTTCTCAAAAATCTGTCGTTCGGAGTCGACTTTAAACTGTCCCGCCACTCATTTATAAAATTAACACACACAACATAAGTGGTGTGAGAAACTAGGTCCATAATCCTGACTGAAGGGTTGTAATGACCAATTATGTAAGCTGCCTAAAAAAATATATTTATTGTGTTTAGTTTTTGTTCGGGATAGAACCACGAACTCTCGTTTAATAAGCCAACACACCAATAATAATATATTTTCAAATTCAAAATAGGCCTCCTTTTATAAAACTAAATCACAGATTACTCCTAAAAAGATATTGTTTCCATAAATAAAAAGAGTTGCCGTTGATTCAAATGTCATATTTCCAATGTGGATTTCCGTTTAAGTTAACAGGCCTTCAATTAGATTCGTAATTAAAAATAAAACCGAAAAATTCATTTTCATTTTCAACAAAAGTCTTGTAAATATTTACAACGAATTAAATTCATATTATTTTTGCAGCTGAATATTGTATTTTGTGATTGACAAGTTAATTGAATTTCTTGGAAAAATTACTAATTAACAATGCAGCAATTTCCCTCCCCCCACATCATTTCATACCTCTTCTAAGCAGCCAATCCAACTTATCATTTGCAGCATAAAGTACAAGAAATTCATATACATAGTTAAACGTAGGGAAAATACCAAAAAAAGGAAGAGTAACTTGAATTTTTTTCTTTGGAACCAAATGAAAATTTTCTTAATGGGTTATAAAGACAAGGCAAGACAAGACCAAAAAAAAAAAAGATTGAAGAAAATTAAGAACAACGAAATTATTATTTTGATTGACGTCTTAACAGAGTTACGAAAAGATTGTTCATTTTCTTCGATGTTTACTTTTTGGCATAAGATATGATAAAGGGTCTTTAAAGTTTCAGTTTGATTTTTTCATAGGGTTTTTTTTTCTTTAGCTAGATTTGTCCCTTAGAAGTACAATAAAAACAATAAAAAGAAAATCACTCGAAAAAAATTATATTATTTGACTTGATAACGGAAAACAGATTATCTGATCCTGCCTTCTTTCTAAGAACTCTACTTAAAGGCTTATTGGCCGCATTCGCATTTTATCAAAACTGTAATGGAAGTTGGTGCAGTAAAATAATTCAGAATTCCCCGGCTGTTAAATCGTTTGTAATCGACAATCAAACCATTTTGAAGACCTGAATAACCTACTAAGGGCCATTATTACAACTTGCCGTTAACTAAAGTGGGGATTTTAACTGGCAAATAAATTGCTTTTCATTATTATAAGTGTACAATAAGGCAGAAGTGAGCGTTAAGCTAAAGGAAGGATCATCCTATCGTTAACTTTTAAAGTTAAGTTTCTGCCTGAACTTGCCATATTATATATTATTTTCAATATGGCAAGCTTAAATATAAACAAAATGAGCAAAATGAGCCAGTCGTTGCCACTGCGACACTGCCATATTTTTGAAAAAGTTAACTTTATTTTATCTGTAGGTTTTAATACGAAGTCGCCGTAGTCTAGCAGGTAGTGTGTTGGCTTATTAGACGTAAAGCCAAGGTTCAAACCCCAGGCCAGACATCAAAACAAAATACAAGAAGTATTTCTTCGGCGACTTCCTCTCAGCAGATTTCTGGCAAAAACTGGGAGAGTAAATAACATTGCCATGAAAAGTTTCCAAAAATCTGTCCTTTGGAGTCGACTTTAAACTGTAGGTCCCACCACTCATGTATGCAATTTTGCACACAAGTGGTGTGAGAAACTAGGTCGTAATCCTGACTGAAGGGTTGTATTGACCAATTATTTATGTAATTATGTAGGTTTTAATAACTAAAAGAAGTTAAAGGTGACTTTAGAGTTCACTTTGGCTAAAGTTACCTTTAGCTAAACCCAACTTTAACGGCAAGTCTTCTACCGCCAGTGGATTCACCAATTGATCGAAGGAGTTCCTAATTCGAATCTGAACAATAAATTAGGTGAGTGATGCTTTCATTAGTTTGCCTTTGTTACAGCACCTGTGCAGTCAAGAATTTGAACTGTTATGAATACCTTGTTCAGACAGATTCCTGGGCCCATCTGACTTGTACTATTGTAAGTAGTCGCTATAGCTACAGTCGCTATGAAGAGAAGCGGAACACAAATCATTTGATGGATAGTCGTGAAGAGCAGATAGGTAGTTGGACTAGTATTTGCAATTGTAACATATTCAATGTACAAAGTCATGCTCCGCCTACAAATAATTATTGTAGTTTCCACAGAACGTTCTGTCTGACATTGGATGAGTAAGACACTTACTTAGTTGACCATTACAATACTTTAGTCAAGATTACAACCTAGCTGCTCACACAACTCATGTTAATTGTCATAATTTTGTCCATAATTTAATCCTACAGTTTTTTAAATGTCAACTTCGAACGACGGAAACTCCTTACGACAATTTTATTTACGCTCAGAGTTTTTGTCAGAGGACTACTGACAAGAGGAAGTCACCGAAAGTATTTTTTTTTTATATTTCATATGTCTGAGGCGGAGATTAAGCCACGGTCTTCCGTCTAATAACACACTACCTACTAGACTACGGGGACTGACATTTTAAATTGCCTTTTAATGTTTGGTTTAACTAGCATTTGAGATTGTATCTCGAACTTGACAAATCCTGTTTAAGAACAAAAAACTGTGAAAGAAAACTTATTAATAATGTTATGGAACATTGTTTTTGATATCATCACACAAATTTTATGAAGAACATAGGATATCTTTAATTTTAATCATAATATTTTTATATCCTCATACATACATACCTACATACATACCTACATATAGTATGTATTATGCTTATGAATAACATGATGATGTTCTTGTCAGTTTGTATGCTTGTTATTCTTTTCTGGCATATTTTGTTATTTTCACACCAAAAACAAAAACAAAAACAGCAAAAGTCTAGCAAAATGTATGGATTTCCATCAACTTTTAATTAGCCTACGAATAGAACAAAAGTTTTCACTCTTTTTCTCATTTTTTGTTTTGTTTTGTTTTTGTTTTACTTTTTTCTTCAGTTTCATTTTTCATAAATATTCTGATTCTGCTTAATTCTTTTATGTTTTTTTGTTTTGTTTTTTGGCATACAATACAATAAATACTCTTTAACTTTTATGATGATCTGGAAACATTTTCAAAATTTTGAGAAGAGAAATGTGAAAAAGTATTTCCGATTGAGTTTAAAATTGAAAAAATTTTAATTTCGAAATACTATATAACATCAGGTAATATGCTAAGGAATCTTTCGTAGAAGCATATGTTTCTTATCGGAAGAAGAAAGATGAAAAGTATTCCTAAGCCCTAGAATGATCTTTAAAGAGACATTTGAACCAAACAGTAATCTGTAATATATTGTCACGTTTTTTCCTATTAAAAACTTGTATTCCCTGTGTATCGCAGGATTGCAAGATTTTAAATTGTTTACATTTATCTGCGGTTGTTTCTTTATTTAAATTAATCCTTTATTTATATGAACAACACACTTTTATTGATAACATTGCGGTATCCTAAGATCAAACTTCATATTTTGAGATCTTCACAGCCTTTACTGACTACAGTGTTTATACGTCTTTTTTATTTTACCACTGAGTTGTAACGTTATATTATACTGTCTTTATTCTACTTTTACTTTCGCAGTGTCAAGTTCTAGAACCTTGCTATTGATTTCTTATGTTCTGTTCTATATAGTTTTTTTTTTTATTGTAATTGGCCTTTGTTTATTCCCATTTTCATAATGCCTTTGTTGTTTTGGTACCTTTTCGAACAATATCTGTAAACGCTGGGTTTTAAAGGCTCAAGATGCTATTACAAATTCAAATGAAACACAGTTTGAATGGGTGTGTAGAAGGTATTGTAAAAGAAACTTTAATTTACTGCTTGACCTCAAGGAATTTAAGAGCTGAGGTTGTGTATAATAGTCACAGGAGTAATGCTTAGGTATTTAGACTGTATGGTTCAATGTTCGGGCCCTGATCGCGCTTGCACTGAATTGGATCAAACAATGTAAAGTTGCCGTAGTCTAGTAGGTAGTGTGTTGGCTTATAAGACGTAAAGCCTGGGTTCGAGCCCCTGGCCAGACATCAAAACAAAATACAAAAAGTATTTCTTCGGCGACTTCCTCGCTGCAGATTTCTGGGAAAAACTCTGAGAGTAAATAAAATTTGCCATGAAAAGTTTCTCAAAAATCTGTCGACCCGCCACTTATGGATAAAATTAACACACACAACATAAATGGAGTGAGAAATTAGGTCGTAATCCTCACTGAAGGGTTGTAATAACCAATTATGTATGTATGTAGTGTAAATGAACAGGGAATACTTTAGAGAAACCAGATCAAGGAAAGCAACTAGGCGATCTCGACCATCAAGAAGAGTAAAAAAAAGTTGAAGGTGTTAAATTTACTTCTCGATGGGATTAAATGATGCGCTGTTTGTGCTCTCTGAACTCATTTTATTTTCATTTTCTTCGCCTCAAATATTTCGATTAACTTCTTGTTCAGAATCTTGATCTTGATATTGATCTTGTTCAGAAATTCAGCAGTTTTGTAGTTGTTTTGTATACCTACATATGTACGGTTCTTAAGTGATTTTAAACTTTCAATTTGGAATTCCCAAAAGTTTTTTTTTTGCTATCAAATCCATTTAATTTTTTTTGTGTTCTCCACGAAATTTTTCTTTCCCTTACCTAATATTTGGCACCCATAATACCATCTGCTTTTTTTTTGCCAAAAACTTTTATAATTTTCAACAAAAATTTTATAATGAAATGAAATGTTTTGTTTTGCTTTGCTTTTGTTTTTGTTTCAATTTTATTTTGTTTTTCCTTTAACTTTTATACTGTGTTATTTAATATCCACGTACCGATTTCCATGGCAACTATTTGGAAAAACTCGAATAACCACTAGAGTTGAGTAAAATCAATTTTGACAGTTACCTGCAGCGTATTACAGTAGAAAACAAAAAGGGATTGCATGGAAAATGGAAAAGAAAAAAAACAGGAATGTAAAGCTATAGTCGATCAAAGGGGGCTACACGGTGTGCTAGAGCAGTGTAATTGTGTTTCTTAGGGTACTTAAATTGTGCGAAAAGGGAAGAGATTCTAAAGTCAAGTCTCTTCTGCTGGCATATCCCAGGTAGTAGAACTTTTTAAAATTTTATTTAAAATGATGCAGATCGTTACAAGATATTTTGTATCTATCTATCTCTACACTTAAAAAAATTATAGCCCACTACCACTGCTTTCCTTTCTCCTATAAACTATCTTTTCTGTATTCCAACACAATGCTGGTCTGCATGAATAGGGGTCATCTCCTGAGTTTTGATCTCAAAAAAAAAAAACTTTTGAAACTCTTCAACATTGTATCGATTCAGGAACCTAAGAACCGTGTCTAAACAGCGTGACTGTTATTCGTTTATGACCGTTATTTCATGGCTTATACCACATTTTTTATTTCCTTTCTTTTAGAGGATTGGTAGCACCAGTTGTTAGTTTTACAAACTTTTCATTTTATTTTTCAACTTTATTTCATATTTTTTTTTGTAATTTTTTTTTTCGTTTGTTGTTATTTTTATTGTAAATACAAGTCTAACAAAAAAAACCAAAACTATATACCAACAACAATGAGCTTAAAACTGCTTAACTAGACTAGAAAAAAAGCTGCAGAAAAAAAGAGGAAGAAATGATTTCCTATAAATGGTCAGGTTAGGCCAGGCATCACTGCGTCAAAAACTGCAGATGCAAAATGGAGAAAAAAAGTTTCAAATAAGTTTTGCAATAAAAGTTATAAAAAATTAATTAATTTTCTGTGAAAATCAGTAAGGAATTTAGAGGTCCACATGAAGACCACAATTCTGTGAGGAAAGACTATATGATTGGATTCAATTTGATAGGCCTACAGTTTCTTGGGGGTGATATCATACACACATCAAGTAGCGATACTTGAAAGCTCGCAACGATTTTCAACGCCTTTGTAAAATAATTTTTAAACGATGAGAAAAATTGTCCCAATTACGTGGAGAGTACCGAGTGTTATTTTCTTCCCTAAGACTGAAACCAGACAACCACATCGCAACGGATCACATAACATAACATAATTGTTCATTACAACCCTTCAGCCTAGATTACGACCTAGCTTCTCACACCACTTATGTGGTTTGTGTTAGTTTTTTGCATGAGTGGCTGGATCTACAGTTTAAAGTCGACTCCGAACGACAGGTTTTTGAGAAACTTATTTTTATTTGATATTCGAATTTTTGCCAGAAATCTGCTGAGCGGAAGTCGCCGAAGAAATATTTTTTTCTGATGTCGTTTTGTTGAAGATGTCTAACCTAAGGTTTAAACCGTGGCTTCACGTTTAATAAGCCAACACACTACCTACTGGTCTACGACGACTTCACAGCGGATCTTTTATCTCAAAATTAGAACCTTGTCTAATTTTGTAGGCATATTGCCTTTTCTTGCAATAGAAACTAAAATCCAACAACTTCCCAAACATGTTGGTTTTCTTACAGCTCTTTCTTCCTGCTGCATTATAATTCACATTTCCCTCTCTGACTATTTTGCATTTTAAATTTCTTAACAAGAACTTGCGTTATAAGTTCATCAAATTGAAAGTTTTCATAAAAATGCAAAGAATTTCTTCTTCTTTTTTTTCTGCTCGCATTATGCATTGCATCAGCAACTTTTTCAATTTATACTTTTACTCACTCACAGCTCACTTTTTGCTTAACACATGCCCATAAACTTTACTTGTTTATTATCATACTTCAAGGAACAAAAGATGAAAAAGAAAAATAAACTTCAGAAAAAGAGAATTTCAACTCTCATATGAGAAGAAAAAAAAAACTAAAATAATTTCAATTTACGTTAAAAAAAAATTATTTTTCTTTAACATTTCCTAAGAAAAAGTTCTTGTTTAAGAATTGAAAGCAAAGTTTTAAAGCAGTTCATAATGTGTGTACTGCAGCGGTACAATCATGTTAAAAAACATGCACTATGCATTAATATATTGCAGGATAAACTGAATCGGAATGATGTCAAGGGGGAAATATTGTTAGCCTATCTGATCTATGAAAAGTCATGTTTAGACTCAGTTTAATATTTCGGTAAAGCATCAAGTTATGCTCAATAGTACTACGGCCAATTATGACTCTGGTGTTAAACGTTTCATTCAATGTTGTATACATGAACGGACACTATAAATTTGATTTCATCGAAAAACTGTACGTAATAGCTTGTAAGCTTCGTCTTTGAACTACTTAGGTTGCAGGATTCCTTTAAGGATATATACTGTAATTCAACCACAGAAATAAGACCAAGCAGTAGGTTATAAAAATGAAGATTATATTCCAGGTAGTATCACTTATACTTTGGGATTTACGACAGCCTTTTTATTTAACAACTTAAATCCACTTTTCATCAAATGTTCTTCCTCAATTCTTGAAATTTTTAGGTTAGGTTAGGTTAGAGGACATGTAATTGTCAATTAAGACAAGTACAGTACCCGGAGGTCGAATTGACCCATTGTACAACGTCCTAGTTTCTCCGTCCGTCTTAACTTACATACATACATAATTGGTCATTACAACCCTTCGGTCAGGATTACGACCTAGTTACTCAGGCCACTTATGTTGTGTGTGTTGATTTTATACATGAGTGGTGGGACCTACAGTTTAAAGTCTACTCCGAACGACAGATTTTTGAGAAACTTTTTCATGGCAATTTTATTTACTCTCAGAGTTTTTGCCAGAAATCTGCTGAGAGGAAGTCGCCGAAGAAATACTTTCTGTACTTTGTCTTGCTATGTGGCATGGGGCTCGAACCCTGGCTTTACGTCTAATAAGCCAACACACTACCTATTAGACTACGGCGACTTCAAACAGGATGGATTTTTTTTGTCGAGACGGCGCGAATGCCAGAGTTTTCAAATTAAAGATGGTCACCCAAGAGCTGCATTATACTTCTCACAAGAAAGGAACTGCAGGCTTGTAGATCTGTTGGTTTTGATCATATTATTTCGCACTTTTACAAGAAAGCTACGTTATTTCGGCTGTTCTTTAAGAAGCAAGTTTACCAGCGATCTGGTCCATGACACTTATACGAGATAAATTTAAATACCTTCGTACTGGCCGTAAATACGCTTTTAAATTGTTTAAACTCTGAATCACTTTTCTATTTACTTAATTGGTTATTACAACCATTTAGTCAGGATTATAAATTACCTTCTCACACCACCAATGTCGTGTGTGTTCATTTAATCCATGAGTGGCCGGATTTACAGTTTGAAGTCGACTCCGAACAACAAATTTTTGAGAAAGGTTTCATGGCAATTTCATTTATACTCAGCATTTTTGTAAGAAGACTGCTCAGAGGAACTCACTGAAGAAATATTTTTTTCGTATTTTGTTTTGTTTGAGATGTTGTAGCTGAAGTTTGAACCACAGGCTCGCGATCAGTAAGCCAACACACAGCTTACTAGATTATGGAATCACTTTCTGGATTCAGTCTCTGTACAAATGCTTATGATGTCTACTCAAATATAGAAAATAAAATCTGATCCTCCAGTGATGTTTAGAGACACAAAAGTTTAATTATTCTACTCTTACTCATATCGACTGTGGAAAAAAGGTATCGTACGCGAATAGTACCAATTCGGTGTACTAGTTTTTACTTGTTAGCTATAAATCTTTAGCTAATTTGCTCTTCTTTCAAGGGGATTTTGATTCTAAACTTCTCTATATTAATATCACATCCTTCGGTTGTTTAAAGCAATCAGTATCAATATATATAAAATTTCTGCCAAGAAAATGGAATCCAAGCCAAGAGAATGGAATAGCCAAACTAATCCGCAATTCGTCAGAATGTAAGCTTAAGCTCAATATAATCTCTGTGCGGGATGGCGATTTCGAAATTTTCAACTGATCAGTTGGATGGGCGTGTAGTGTAGATGATATGGCGTTGACCTGCTGAGATGAGGTCTTCTCATGTTAAATCTCAGCTTTGATTGCCATGAAAAAGCTTCGCGCCATTCATAACTAAAATTAACACATAAAACATGGGATGCGCGAGAATATAGGCTATCACATAGATACCTACATAATTGGTCATTACAACACTTTAGTTAGGATTATGGACCTAGTTTCTCACACCACTTATGTTGTGTGTGTTAATTTTATACATGCGTTGTGGGACCTACAGTTTAGTGTCGACTCCGAACGACAGATTTTTTGAGAAACTTTTCATGGCAATTTTTATTTACTCTCAGAGTTTTTGCCAGAAATCTGCTGAGAGGAAGTCGCCGAAGAAATACTTTTTGTATTTTGTTTTAATGCCTGGCCTGGGGCTCGAACCCTGACTTTACGTCCAATAAGCCAACACACTACCTACTGATACTTACTAAAGTGTTTTAAAGGCAATAATTTCTGTGTGTAAGTTAGAATTCAGATAATCGGCGAGGATGACATCTTAATAAAAGAGATAATGAGGATATAGTTGATGAATATTTATGAAATTCAAAGTCCATTAATAATGCAGATCAGAAATGTCGCATACGACACAAGAGTCCAAAGTGTGTTCATGTCTTTCGCACAGTCACTGTCATGTGTTCTCCACCAGTTACTGTTTTGTGGAGATTTTAGGTTGGAGCATGATAGATTCCTCCTTAGGCCCACAGCAGATTGCGCAAGTCATTCAAGGGAATGACGAAATTCAACAAAGTACCTTTCGTTGTGACTAAGGGCTATGAGAACAGCGAAGGTGCAATTGCTGACACTGCGGATCAAAGAAAGAAGTTTCTTAGCGAAAGAAATCTTAACAATACTAGGTGCCACTTAAGCCTGACATAAGTCCCCTTAAGCCTCACTTAAGCCTCACTTCAGTCTCACTTAAGTCTCACTTACGCCTCACTTCAGTCTCACTTTAGTCTCACTTAAGCCTCACTTAAACCTCACTTAAACCTCACTTCAGTCTCACTTAAGCCTCACTTCAGTCTCACTTAAGTCTCACTTAAGCCTGACTTAAGCCTCACTTAAGACCCCCTCAAATGAGTTTTAAAGACTAAAAATTATGGGTGTAAGAGCATTAAAAATTATCGCAAAATTTAATGGCGTTTACGTGAATTTACTTTACAGACTTTCCTTATATTGTTACCATTTCTTCCTCTTTCTCTCTCTCCCATAAATATTTTGACAAGAAACTCAATTAATTTTCGTAAAATAATATTCTAATGAAATTTAAAACATAAAATATATTGTTATTGTTGTTGTAGTTGTAGTTGTATTGTTATTTGTTTTAAAGCCTAAGGAATCCTTTCTTAATTAATATTGAAAATATTAAATTTATCTTTTCATTCTAGGCCAACAGCAACAACAGCGCCAACAACAATACCAGACAGAACCAGTTCAATAAGCAAACTGAGGAAAAAGAGAGAGACCTGATAATGACATCTAATTTGTTTAATTAGAAGACCACAACAACAGAACATTGTTTCACAGCATGAGTGTGTGTAAGTATATATAATTTCTTCTTCTTTGTTTTTCTTTTTTTGTTATTGCTTTTGTTTTTGTTGCATGTGGCATCATGATAAAATGTAATTGTAAAATCCCCAAAATGCACTTTTACTTAAAGTAATTGCTGCTTAGCAAACTAACATATAATCAAACGCATACTAATGCACATATCCATACATATATACATTAGATAGAATACATACTTATGTATGTATAAATGAACATGTAATGTTTACTGGTTGTAAGTTGTTGTTGCTGACTGAAGATGTACGTAACATTAGTTTATGCAACATGATATTTTACAAAACTACAACAACTAAAACATTTTATACAATCACATACACATATGTATGTATGAAAATGTGTGTGTAATATTCTAAATATACAAATACTAATACAACATTTTAAAATAAATGACATTCTGAACATCAGATCATCAATCTTACATTGACATCATGCTAGAGCGTATGATACAAATTCTGTTGGTTATTCGGTTGTTCGGTTGTTTAGTCTGAACAAGAACATCTTACAGCCACAACATAAAATTAATGGTCAAAATTATATTTCTTAAGGGAATAACTAACCCATGCACTTACAATCTCTCTCTCTCTTACGCACTTACATACACGTGTATTTGAAATGCAATTGGATTTGGATATGGTTTGGGTTTTATGGAGAGCACAAGAAGATAATGAGCAGAGTTATTTTAACCAAAATGTAATATAATAAGCAAAATAGCATCTTAGACACTTACAGTCATGGTTAACTAATTAGTATTATTATTATTTGTTGCGATGTTAGGCCTTAGCGATCCATTGAATGCCCTCAAACTTGACAGGGTATGTGCTGTTCAAGTCTATTGCCCAAAAATATTTCCTATTGCTGTTGTTAGTCAATAATCCCCTGCTTAGTACTTGATATCCACCCGGGTGTTTCCTCCTTAGAAGCATTAATGTCCTACAGATTCCAAAAATGTGTTCCGTTGATTCACTGTCATCGTCATATGATCTATACGTGGGATTAAAGACAATCCCCATTCTGAATAAATGTACCCTGAATCTACAGTGCCCTGTTAAAAGACATCAAGTTATTTCTTGATAAAAAAAAGTTACGATTGCCTCAAGCCCTCTTGGGTTGGGAAGAGCCTTCCTTTCTCTTTATTATTTTTTTGCAGAGCTTGTCTGATCACTGCTCCCACTTCACAGATGGATTCTGGCCACATCAACGGTTGCTCATTGCCAAGTATGCTCACATGGCTTGGGGCTCAGCAGAGAGTAACCTTGCTTTGTGTGTCTAGTTGATTCTGCTTCTTCAGTTAGCCACATACTATTATCGATTTAACCTCATAAGTTCCGAGCGCTCGAAAAGCAGCCTGAGTGTCAGATAGTATTGCCATGTGCCGTCTTTTGTACTTTCTACCCAAGTTGAATTGAACACATCATACTAATGCGCTTCCCCATAGGCTCGGAATGTCATTCACGGATCAAAAACTCCTGCTTCCTGCCTCAAGATACATTCTTGTCCCATATGTATACCACACAATAGCCGCTTGTTTAAGGGAATATGTAGCTTTCTGATTACTCTAATAATTTTTGCTGCTAAGCTCCTCAATCAATCCCATTATTGAGCTTTGATCTTTGCTTTACAGTAAATCCTGCTTGAAATGAATCCTGGTCTGAATTGACCTTCATCGAACTATATTGCTAATTCTTCTTGAGTTTGGCGACAATCTTCTTGAAGTTATGCCATTAATTCTATGTCTTCGAAATTTTTTTTGACTAATCTGTGTGATCTCAGTTCTTCTGTGAAAATCATCATTTATGAACCGCCCAAGCTACCTGGCACATTGGAGACTACTACCTTCTTACGCCGTTGCTTGTTCAAATCTTTAATAATCTCTTGCCAAAGTGTGTGCATCAAAATCAAGGAGATGGAATAGAGATCTAGATCGAGGATACTGATTGAACGAGCTTTAGACCTTCATATGGAATTCAGAGTCTTACAAAGGCCTCCTAACATATTAACCTTAAATGGACTCTACACGATACTCTACGCTCCAGAAATGTCAAGCTTTTGTACATCAGATGATGAGATATTCTATTTTGGCTAGTTGATGCGTTCAGGGTCATCCAACTTGTATTGAATATAACCTAGTCTCTGGTGCTCAAGCAAAAGGCAGAAGTGTTTCGATTAATGTTGGGATTGATTATACTTTAAAACAATACCGTAGACTAGATGGCCAAGGAAAACTATTTGCTCTAGACTCCTCAGATTTGAATCCATTTTGATGAAATGAGATTTTTTGTAATGCCTAGTATTTAAAGAGGTCAAGATCTAACACTCGAAGAAACTATATTTGACTAAACAAAACAATAGGACTTCTATATACCATATTGAGATTTCTAATTAGTTAACTGCTGCTGTTATATAGAAGTGTGTAAACAATTAAAAAGCCTTTTGTGATTATAAGCCACAAAATTGTATTAACTTCTAAAACCTACTCTTAACAACAAATACAGCAACAACAACAACAACGACCAGTAGCAACAACATTGACACACGATCTCTTGTGCAACGTAAATGAATGTGTCTGAGTGTGTGAGTGTAAGCGTATGCAATAAAGAGAAAGAGATACAAATTACAGGTAATATTATAACGTTGGTTACAACATTACCTTTAAACATGGCCAAACAGCCACACTCTACATCGCCCATTGATACGTCTACACCCAACCCAGGTTGTAAATGTATAAGTATGTAAGTGTATACCTACATTTGCACATGTAATGTAAACAATATTACATTTACCAATACGTATGCAGCATACTGTACGTTGCTTGCATGCAGTTTATTATGCAACAATACAGGTATAGGTGTGTATGGGCGTTTGTATGTATATATGTATGTGTGTTGCATGTTTAGTATGTTGCATATGCAATTTTTGTTTTTGTACTTGGTTAGCCTCATTTTGTGGCCATTGTTTAGTTGACCAAAAATCCTAAAAAGCTTTAGTTGTTGTTGCCGTTGTTGTGTGTTTTTTCATATTCCAATAGATACGGGCCTATTGTATTGTGTTACAAGTTAGAATAATATGCCGGTATGTGTGTGTGTATGCGAGTGTAGACCATAGTGCAAGCGTTTCTAGCCATTATAAGCGTTTGTTCATTTTGGTTGCAATTATGTTAATGCTGAGGTGGTGACAATTTAGTGACACCAATGATCTGTTTAAATAAATCTTTAAATATGCCTCATTTAACCAAAACAAAAACAACAACAACAATACCACCATTACAAATACACTATCTGTACCACACATATACACACATTTCGGGGTTTATTATATTACATGGAAGTGAAATTTACATGGAAGTGAAAATTACTACAGAGATATTGGTGGGTAGGAAAAATTATGCAAGAATTTTAAGAGATATTTTGTCTAAATATTCCCAACCAGCTTCTTGTGAAAAAATATCCATTCGCTGCTCTTTCCGCGTTCTTCTTTCACTCATAATACATACAGAATTGGTTATTACAATCCTTCAGTCAGAATTACGACCTAGCTTCTCACACCGCTTATGTTGTGTGTCTTAATTTTATACATGAGTGGCGCGACCTAGAATTTAAACTCGACTACGACAGACTCATAATAGAAAAGGTATTTTAGCTGTCTGGCTTCTCCTTCAATTGGCATAAATCTAGACAAGGCTTTTGCAGTTTTCGTTCTTTTTACGCAAGCACAGTCCATGTGACTTGATTGATTTCAAAAAATTTGCTATTAATAGTGCTGCGAGGCACTGTTTTGATAAATTTTACATCACCCGTAACCATATATCATTGTGTGTCGCTCATGCCCGGTTGTCCGATAAGAATGCGATCCGGATCTGTGAACCATATATCCACCATGTCTTGCACAAACTATTTAGCGACAATATTATTAAGCGGGTTAAAGCTAGTTGTTCAACTCTCTTTTCCACTCAACAACAATATTTCCATTGAGCGGACATGGTTTCCAATCGGCCTCCAATCTGAACAGTGGCTATATGCCTCCTACTGTGCTTATGAGATATCTAAGATCTTTGTTATCATATTCGGTCTATGACTGGATAATACATTTCCTAAGTAAAAGGCGAAGATGCCTTTTTTTAACAGATTTCAATGAAAACGGCTTTAAAACCCGATAGACGTATCCTATATGGATTGTGTCTACCGGTCAGTTCTCCTACCAGCTCGCAGCCTTAGCAAACTTGTTCACAAATGCAAAAAACTGATCATTCAACACACAATCAAGGCACTCGCACTTCCTTACCACACACACTTGGTCATTACAACCCTCCAGTCAGGATTACCACATAGTTTCTCACACCACTTATGTTGTGTGTGCTAATTTTATACATGAGTGGTGGGACCTACAGTTTAAAGTCGAATCCGAACGATAGATTTCTTGAGAAACTTTTCATGGCAATTTTATTTACTCTCAGAGCTTTTGCCAGAAATCTGCTGAGAGGGAAGTCGCCGAAGAAATATTTTTGTTTTCATATTTTATTTTGATGTCTGGCCTGGGGCTCGAACCCTGGCTTTTACGTCTAATAAGCCAACGCACTACCTACTAGACTACGGCGACTTCCTTACCAGCCAAGAGAAATTCCTACATATGTAAGAGCAAATAGAGTTGGCTGTCTGGCCACTTTATAGGAGGATAGCATAAGGCAGGCGTAGATCTTTACGCGGAGGTCGCTTTAAATAGAGGGAAGCTTGAATTATTTTACTGTCCTGCATCCAATTTCATAGTTCATCTTGGTTCGTTCAGTGTAGATCTTATAACATGAAACTCGTTTCGGGGGTCGTATTCATGTTATTTCAACTTGACTATCACAGTTGAGTTCGGGACTAGAAGAAGGAAGAATATTGTTCATCTGAAGGCTCTTAAAGTATCTGGGTATGGTTACGTGATCTTTTCTGCCATACTCCAGCAGGTTTACACTTTCCTGTTCATGATAAAGAAGCTTTGAAATGGAACTGAAGGCACTGAAGCATTTTTGGTCATCTTTAATGTTATTTTATCCTTAGGAGTCAACAGAAAACGCTGAATATTAAGTCGGAAACCTGTTCACGAGACCTGTTTGGAGATTTTTTTTTAGTTTTCACAATTTTTTGTGTTCATGTACTCAAAATATGGAAATCAATTTCTACATTTCAATTTTCCTGTAGAAAATGTCTTTTACCCTTAGCCAATATTTAATTTTTGCCGAGTATATAAATTGTTTGAGTACATATTGAATGTTTTTATCACAAATATTGTGTTTTATAGTCAAAATTTTTTTGTTTCTGTTTTAATTTAAATTCAACCAAAAATTTAGTCTTATTTTCGGTTTAACTCTGCCTCTAAACGTTCGTCGTCTGTCTGTCCGTTCGTCTAACGTTCATACAGTGCACCATTTTTATTGAGTTTGCCAAAATAAATTAATTGTTTCTGTAAGAAAGAAAAAAAAAAAACAAACCGAAAATGATTGCATTTGTATTGTAAGTTTTAAGGTTCTTCATTTGCAGTTCATTTATTTCAAAGATTGTGGCCTATTATTTGACCATAAGTACGAGAATGTAATTTGTTTACAGACAAAGAGAGAATGAGAGAATAAATTAAGACTTTGTTTGTCTATTTAATATGGTTGGTATTGGTCTTTCCAAATAATCGTAAATAAAGGTGGTCTGTCTATACAGTATCTTGTTATTATTTCGTGGTAGACGAACGAGAGTATTGAAATACTATTTTAGATTAAAAACATGTTTAGACCAGCCCTTAAGTAGGCTATAAATTTAATGAACATCATGTTTATTTTAAAGAAAGTTGTTATTGTTGTTGTTGTTGTTGCTGTTGTAAATTGCATTAAAAGAGTATTTAAAATAAATAAAATAATAAATAATAAATAAAAAAAATATATATAAATAATAAAATCTTCAGTCTAATGAACAGGTTAAGCAAATGGTGGGTCAATGGTTATTTTTGCATTGCATTTGGATTATTGAACAACATGTAGCCACGATAGTGAATTAAAAGTCTAGATTTATAGAGCATGTGGGCTGAGGAGAACATGACAAATTCTGTACCTGGCATGCTGTATGTATAAAACACAGCTTTGGTGCCCATCAGGTCTCAGGTTTTGTCTCTTAGCGATATGATCAATCCTGCACTATTTGGTGTAAGCCATATAATTTGGCATCTTCCCATTGCATAGATACATACATACATACATAATTGGTCATTACAACCCTTCAGTCAGGATTACAACCTAGCTTCTCACATCATTTATGTTGTGTGTGATAATTTTATACATGAGTGGCGGGACCTACAGTTTAAAGTCGACTCCGAACGACAGATTTTTCTCAGAACTTTTCATGGCAATTTTATTTCACTTTCAGAATTTTTGCCAGAAATCTACTGGGGCTTTGAACCGTGGCCTCACGACTAAAAAGCCAACACACTATCCACTAGACTACAACGACTTCATCTTACCATTACGCTACGGTTTTTAAGCTTCTGTTGTTGTTTCCGATCTCACAATAAAATTGCGAGTATCTCGTACGCCATTCGCTCATAAATCGAAATCTTATTTACGTTTCAGACATTTGATTCTTGAACTTACTCTGTGAGAAATAGCTTTTGAGGCTTTTCTCTTATGATTTCTGTTGTTTCTAATTTCCGTTTAAATATGTCGTTAAGTTTTTGTGTGAATGTATTACAGCCGAACACTAATCTCTTTAAACTGCCCCTCTTTGTTACAATAAAAGTTGCCATCCGCTCTCTCGTAATCCTTTTTTGTTCTTGTTGGCATTCTTATCTTGTTTTCCAATAATTTTAATGACTTTTAAATTTCGTATAACGAATGTCACCTTTTGAAATGAATTTCAAAACATTTTTGTTGTAACCAACAGCGTTAAGCGTTAAGCTTTTGAAATAAAAATTTAAATTCTATGCGTTCTATTGTAATTAAAAATACGGCAACAGCAACGGCAACAACAAGAGACATTTTTAACGCCAGTAGTAATGGCAGTCCAATTTTTTTTTTTTAATTTTTTCTTTTTTGTTAAGATAAGCTCATCTCGTATAAAACCTCGTAACGGTTGGGGTTATTAAATCAAGTTAATAACTTTCCAAAGGCAATAAAACTGTCAAAGTGATAACAACAATGAATTCTTTGTTAAGAAAAACTTTAAAGGCAACCGAAAGTAAGAAATCTCAATAAAGAAAATTCTCATTTAGATGGTGGTGGTGTTGCAGGCGGGGGCACAGTTATAGCAACAGCAGGAGTTTTTGTTGCCTTATCTAAAGGTATATCAAATGGTATTTAAAATATTTTCCAAAATAAAATTACAAAGAAAATGTAATTAAAAGTTAAAAAGAAAAGTGAAAACTTATAGCCATTTGAAAAGCGTTAGTGAAGAAAATTCATTCAATGTCTACATATACGTATATATACAGATAAAGGCTAATGAAGCCTAAGAGGGGAGGCGGTTATATTGTCTTTTAAGTTTAATGTATAGATTTGAATAAGGTTGTATCATAAGTTTGAGTCTTTCCGTTTTGTTCTTGATATATAGTGTCCTAGAATCCTTTTCGAACCATAGTGGCTACGGCGTCTCTTTAATCACTGAATTCAAATTAAGTCTGCAATAAAGTTTCCAATAAACAAAATAACTGCGGCCTAAAATATCTATCATCATATTACAGGGCCAAGCAGATTGTAGTGGACATCGAAACTAAAGGGTCCGCCAAATAACTTTTTTTTTGAAAATGCTTTAAAAAAAACTACTGAATATTTTCTCAAATTGCTTTTTTTATTTGAAAGTACAATCCTTCCGGTTAATAATGGAAAATAATTTCATTCAAATGGCTGCCTCGGCTTGCCATGCAGTAGCCTACACGATCGGTCCAATTTTTAAGCACATTATCGATTGTGTGCAGCTGTATTTCACCAATGGCTTCACGAATATTGTCCTTTAAAGCGTCAATTGTCTCTGGCTTGTCGGCGTAACACTTATCTTGGACACCGTTGGACTTATCAAATAATAGTCCAACGGTGTCAAATCGCAGCTCCGAGATGGCCAAGCGACATCAGCTCTGCGGCTGATAATGCGATCTTCAAAAACAGGGCGCAAAACATCGAGTGTAGCTTCGGCTGTGTGGCAAGTAGCGCCGTCCTGTTGAAACCAAATGTTGCCAATATCCTCCTCTTCAATTTTTGTGAACAAAAATTCGTGCAACATGGCCCGATAACGATCACCATTGACTGTAACGGCCACTCCTTGCTCATTTTCGAAGAAAAATGGCCTAATTATGCCTCTGGACCAAAATCCGCACCTAACAGTGACTCGTTTTGGGTGCGTCGGCTTTTCAATGAATGCGTGCGGATTTTCTGTGCCCCAAAATGAGACAATTTTGCTTGTTTACATACCCACCAAGATCAAAATGAGGTTCATCTGAAAAGATGATTTTTTTTGCCAAAATCGCATCTTCTATTGTAGACTACTGCATGGCCAGCCGAGGCAGCCATTTGAATGAAATTATTTTCCATTATTAATCGGAAGGATTGTACTTTCAAATAAAAAAAAAGAAATTTGAGAGAATATTCAGTAGTTTCTTTTTAAAGCATTTAAAAAAAAAGTTATTTGGCGGACCCTTTACAAGAATAGAATTTGAAAGATTGGCTATTATAGTATCAGGATCATTACCACTGTTGGTTTCGGTTTTCTTTTTAAGGAAACAATCTGTAAAATGTGGCCTATTCTGCCTCTGCTAATGTTTACAATTGACTCCCGTTCAAAATATAGTTTATCAAGCACAAAAATAAAATATGATATTGTTAGGTATGGGTGGCAACCCTGTGATCCTAGAACTTACCATAGCAGACCAATTTTTTTTTGCTATAAAAACTTGATTAATGGAATCGAAACAAAGCAAAAAATCTAATAAGAAGACATTCTTTAAAGGGACTGATAGGACAAAATTTTTTTTTGTTATGACGTCACATAGAGTGAAATAATCGCACTTATACTAGCCAAGAATGAAATTCCTGAAAATGTTTGCTGCAAAAAACTTCTGACTAAACTTCATATTTGTTCTTGGGCATGCTGTTGCAATTCTATGATTGACATATCAGCTGTTTGTATCACCTAATGTAAGTACAAATTCGAAGCTATGACTGCTCCTTGGTTAATGATCAGGAACTACTTGAAATCTTTCCGTTGAATAGGGTCATGTTATTGTAATTCCACACTAAGTTCACTCTCCCTGGCCTCATGATTTGAGTGCAATCACTTTTGATGCAGCCGCCAAAGCATATTACTGAAATGTGAGAGAAAAGTCTGACAAACACAGAAGATTGCTGAGAGGAAGTCTCCTCAGAAATATTTTTTCATACTTCATTTTGTTCGAGAGGTCTGAGCCAGGGGTTGAATCATGAGTTTTCGTCCAATAAGCCAACACACTACCTACTAGACTAAGGCGACTTCTATATAGCGGAGGTTGCAGCACTCATACATACATACATACATACATACATACATACATGCATACATACATACATACATACATACATACATATATACACTCATACATACATACATACATACATACATACATACATACATACATACATACATATATGATTGGTCATTACAACCTTTCAGGATTAGGATTACGACCTAGCTTCTCACACCACTTATGTTGTGTTTATTAATTTTATACATGAGTGGCGCGACCTACAGTTTAAAGTCGAATCCGAACGACAAATTGTTTGAGAAACTTTTTCACGGCAATTTTATTTACTGTCAGAGTTTTTGCCGGAAATCTGCTGAGAGGAATTCGTCGAAGAAAATTTTTTTCATTTTTCGTTGACATTGGAGATGTCTGACCTGGGGTTTGAACCGTCACGTGTAATAAGCCAACACACTACCTACTAGACTATGGGGACTCCACTCAAATATATTTCATATAATGTTGAACGTTTGTGGATAACTCCATATGAGACTACATTATACTAACCCTACTACGGACTGTTCTATGACTACAATTCTGTTTCAATGCTTCCTTGTAGTTTCTATAAGCCTCTTCCATAATATTTTATTTCAATTTAAGCCATTAAATTAATTTACAATAATTTTCTTTGGCCTTTTGCTTCATTTAAATTTTTAATTTCTCAAATTCCAACACTTCACGTCTAAGAAAACTGGTCTTTTTGTTTAAATAACTTTGACTTTTGGTTTGTTTACATAGCAAAATTAACTCATTTTTCAAGAAAGTTTTTGCTCCTCTTCGTCTTCTAAAGGTGTTTTCGCATAAATATCAGCAAATCTTATTCCCTAAAGGCACAGGCTGATAAAACAAAAATTATTGTTGTTTCATAAAAACTTCAAGATATGAATGAAAAATATTAAACCTTTACTAGCCTACACACAGATTTTTGTAAAGATTCCGGTAAAAAGATTATTGTTGCACAGTCTTAGGCGAACATCAGTCATTGTAGGCATGAATAGAAGCGATAAGATTGGAATAAAGTCAAATGGAAAGGGGTAAAACAAAAGAACCAAGGCAACTCGAACAGCAAATTTGTTATAAACTTAAAGGTGTTGTATTACCCCCAATTTATAATAAAATGCCAAAAGCTGTGGAATATTTGCGGTGAATGTAATACTTGGTGAAAGGTTTTATATTCGGTTTTATTAATCTGCGTTATGATACGTTTCAAATAACAAATCCATATTACAACGCAAAATAAAACCAAAAAATAAGCAAAAAAAAATGTTTTTTTTTTAAATTCCAATTTTTTATCTCCTCGCATACAACAAAACAGTCGAACAGACCAATCGACCAAACGAACAGACCATCAACCGTGTATTAAAAGTCAACACAAATGTTTTGTAAGTAATTTAAATATTTCGCATCACAAGTCATTTCGCGGCCTATTAAAATCAGCCATTAAACGAGTCAGCATTATTTTCACGCAGCTTAAATTGCGTCACACCCATAGTTTTTACGCTTATTCATCGTATCCTATACACCATTCACCACTCTCACTCACTGCCCACCCACATAAAAAGCCATTTGCCACCACCATTAGCAGCACACTCCGCAGCATATTACACCACCTATTCTCTCTTTCTCTCGCTAGCTAGTACAACGATTATCATCACCAAACCATTGTATGGCATAAGGATGGATGATACATTAAAACATTCACATCGGTGAGCCATTAACTGCTGCTGGAAAAAGGAATGCTCTTAAAAACCATTGCTGTAGCCATAACGGCACCAATTTCTCATAATCTTCATTGAAATTGAATCGGTTTGGTTTTCGTAATGCTCATATACAATATTCCTTTTCCTTATGGCCATCATTAAAATCGTAAAGGTATACTGAGAAAAAATTTCGGATTTTTAGTGTCAACATAACTTTTTAGTTTGAACATTGCCTGGAGGTATGGTCCTGCAAGCATTGAAGTTAATCTAGTTGCTAATGGGCTAGTAAAGTAAGATATCAGTTTGTTGCGTTATCCCTGCATAAGGCACTTATTTTAGGCTTCCCCAATCGCCTACAAGTCTGTGATATTAATGCAAGGATACTGCGATATAACTTTCGTGTGTGCTCCTCTAAAGACCGTTAATCATTATCATGAATGAACAAGTAATCCAGCTGACTGCTTTGTTGTATGCCGGTTTAACTCTTAAAAGGTGGATGAACAGCTGCATACGATACTTTCTGATTAGCGCTGCTTAGAAACAGATTCTTTATGAGAGATCTCTCTGCTAAGTTCCTTTCTTACACAAACTATGAAGCATCGCTTTCGAGCATCAAATTATTTACTGGATTATCGCTTTTCAAATTCGTTTAATTTTAAAACGGAAAACTGATGTTTAGAAACTAAGAGTATGGGTGCCATCAGACCTCCAGACAACTGATAAGTTTCCTAAGTGAATAGGTTCTTAAACTAAGATTTTCTCGGAATGGATCATCACATAGTGCAAGAGTTTAGAGTTGTATATGCCAGCAAAGATAATCAATATGTTGCTTGCTTAAGTTGATCTTCAAACAATGCAAACTCCTAAGACGAATATGAACGCTTGACTAACGTTCAGAAAGGTTAGGTTAGATTAGGGGGCAGCTTGCCGTTCACATACAAGTTCACGCGTGGGCCATATGGCCCATTATGTGTGAGTTAAGCCACCTTGTCAGGACGCGTTAGTGGTGGGTTTGAACCACGTACTCGGAAAGGTAATCAAACTTATTCTTAGAATTTTCGTTAATCTGTAGAGATTAACAAAGAAAGGTTTTTTTGTAACAGGCTCTTCATGTGTTATTAATAGCTCTTCATGTGTTATTAATATGAGCAAAGCTGGCGTTTTTTTTAAATATTCACCATCATCGACTATTCCGGGTATGGATTTTTATATTTGAGACAGTATTCACGGATTATAGCGCCCAAGTCGACGCCTCCATTCTATAACGTTCTAAGTGCACTTAGAACGTTTTAAATGTTGCATTTTTAAATTCTACGTTCTCTAACTTAAATACAGTCAAAATTTGGTTAATATGCGCCGATCCGTTCCGAAGTTATATGGAAAAACCTACTTAGAATACACATATAGTCGTATGTCGCGTATGTGACTTAGAATGTTATAGAACGGAGGCGTCGAAGTGATCTATAAATTAGTAAGGCATAGAGCGGTTACCTAAACTGTAGTCTACATACCAAAAAGCCTTCGTTTTAACATTTGGCAAGACTTTTTGCCTTAAACCTTTACAGAGAAACCTGATTTAAAGAATTTTCCTAAGGCAAGCCTCTTTGATGTTCATATTTTAATTTCAGCCACTCCTAAGTATTTCACATTTTAACCGCATAATTTCTCTCTGTGTATGCCTATGAAATACTATCACCATATTCCTGTGTATGTTTGTGTGTATTACAACAGTGTATACTTTTAGGCGCGTTAATTGGCATCAATGTTTTTTCAACTGTCTTTTGCTCTTGTTTTTGTTGGTTTATTAAAGGCTGCCTTTTTTCGACCATTAGCCGAAACAATTTTAAGCGGATTTCTTAACAATTTTTTCCTCTGTTCTTCTCAAGTTGTTGTTGCCGTTGTTCAATTTAAGGCAAAAATATTTTTTGTTTTGGGATATTTGAGCCTATTCGACAGCGTTTCAAGTGCTTATGGGTGCGTGCGGCTAAAGATGATGTTCGACTGTATTTAAATATTTTTGTATTGGCTATTTTGAGGCGTATTTATTCACGCCTTAGAGAAATTAACTGTATTGCTTTAACGTGTTGGCATTTTACTGTCCTTAACTTTCTTCTACACGGTTTGGTTTTTTTTTTTTTTTGTATATTTTCGTAGGAAAGTTTGTAGATTTTCTTCGAAATACTTTTAGTTTTCAAGGAAATATAAGGGCGTCAATTTTAGATTGTTAATATTTGTTAAAGCATACCATTAGGCTTAATTTAAATTCCAAATGCTTATTCAGTGTTTTTCCTTTTTTGGGCTGTTTTCTTCAATTTGGTGTTTTATTGTTGGTGTTGGAAATATTTCTGTATTTTTTTATTGCAAGAAATCATTTTAAGTTGACAATTTCGTAGGCAGTATTTGATAGGCATTTTAAGTTTATCCAAAAATTTAACGGATATGTTATAATTTTTGTAAACCCTAAGAACTAAACCATCAGACAATGAATATCGCAAGAGTTCTTGTATAACATTCAACGAATTTCTATACTAAAAAAATCGGAATCAGCATCTTTGTAGTCGATTTCGACATCGTTGTGTTTCATCTCCAATCGGAGCCCACACCAAAAATTATTTTCTAATCTCATCGAAATTCTTTTTGTACAACTTTTTTCTAAACATTGTTGTTTTTTAAGTTGTTTCTCTCTCCCTATTCGTTTCTGGTATGTTATTAGTTTAATTGGAATTTTTCATCAAATATTTTCATGTTTTTGTTGTTTTTTTTCTTCTTCTTTCTATTTAATATTTTGTTTTGTTATTGCATACTTTTGTGCTGGTATTTTTTCAATTTTCTATTGCATACTTTTCGGTTCGTAGTTTTCTGTTTTCTTTTCTGTAAATCAAGAAAATATGCGAAAATTATTATGAAGAATGTTTTCTCCCTCAGATTTAATTTCTTTATACCAAAGCGTTGTACATGCTTAGATGGTGAGATTGTTTAAATAGCTTTTTATATAGAAATTGGTAAGTTTCGTGCAAAAGAATTTAATGATTTTTATAGTTGAAGACGTACATTTTTTATGAATTCTTAAGTGAATGACAATTGTAAATTTTTGTAGTGCAGGATCAAGTGAGATTTTTGTAACTAGAATCGCCTTAAGTGGACCACGTATAGTACTACTTAATGGAATTGCGCTTAACATGAAGTGCGCTGTTCGGTATGCAAATGCGAGATAAAATCCTGAAATTCTGAAAGCGCTTAGAAAATCCTCGCAATAATTACAAGCTTATGTATAGTGCGATATCATCGTAGTCTAGTAGTTAGTGCGTGGGCTTATTAGACGTGAAGCCATGGTTCAAACCCCAGGTCAGGCATCTGCAAAAAAGATGAAAAAATATTTCTTCGGCGACTTCCTCTGTCAAAAATCTATCATTCGGAGTCGACTCTAAACTGTAGGTTAAGACACACAACATACATATGTAAGTGGTGTGAGAAGCTAGGTTGTAATGCTGACTGAAGTGCTGTAATAACTAGTTATTTATATACGTATGTGATAATATTATAAAACGTACAATGGAGTTCATTTAAAGGTCCAGTTGCAATACCTTCTTTATCAACCTTCTCTTTGTATTTTAATATTAATACAGCCCAGTTATTTGCTTCTCTAGCACCAGTTCTCAGAGCCCTTACTTACAAATTCTGATTGAGGAAATGAAGAATTCTGAAATGTCATATTCTATACGGCAGATGACTTTTTTAGAGAGTTAATGTGCTTACCATCAGCCCCTGTAATTAATAAACTTATTTGTGGAACAAATAACAAAACAGCATAAGCGGCAAACATGCTATGAATTATATGCCTGTGTCACGAAGTTCCGTAACAATATTCCCTATAAGCCTTGCCTACGAGAACTGTTTGTCTTCACTGTATTCTAGTAGCTGATCGCTAGAACTAGGATAACTGTGTGTTGTTCTCATTCCCGTTTAATATGTTTTAATTTCACACATGAAGAGCAGGACGTAGAGTTTAAAGTCCATACTGATTGACGGATTAAATAAACTATTTTCAAAGCAACCAGTGACTTATGGTTCATGGTTATCCGCAAATTTAATATACTACCCGACAGTGTGGTTCATTGTAATCTTGTTCCAATGTTAAAGTAGTAAAGCCATGTTTCAATATCCACGATCAACGTGGCATTCTTCAGCAGTTTTCAGCAGATTTTGGCGAAATATAAGGACTTGCTGTGACTATTGTTTAATAAGTTATTATTCTAATTTATGTTCAGATACGAATGCCTTAAATCTATTAAGTGTTAACCTCAACAAGTAATCTCAGGTATTCTATTGTATATATTGAACGAGCCTACCCATGGCACGATAGTATCGACAGCCGTATTCCTCCTTCTATTAGGTATAAAGTGTGTTACAGAAATGTGTAACGCCACGAAAGTTGATTAAAGAATTAAAGCGAACAAGTTGGAGAAGACTTTAAATATCTTACATAAGCTTTTATTAGCCTTCATTACATGGTTATAAAACAATCGTATGATAGTTGTAGCTCAGAATAATCTGAATTCCTATTTAATTTCTATTATCGGAAACTAAAGGCTTTGAAATAAAATAATTGTGGGAATAAAGTTTCTAATGGAATGTGGTCCACATTATTTGTAAAATGAATTTCCATTTTCCGTTAAGTACTCATACACAATAGGTCATTACAACACTTCAATCAAGAATATCAATCAGGAATATGGACAGCACTTATGTTGTGTGTGTTAATTTTATACATGAGTAGCGGGACCTACAGCTTAAAGTCAACTCCGAACGACAGATTTTTTAAAGAAACTTTTCATGGCAATTTTATTTTCACTCAGATTTTTTGCCAGTAATATGCTGAGAGGAAATAGCAGATGTAATGTCTTCCTATATTTCGTTTGGTCTAACCTGGGGTTTGGACCGTGGCCTTACGTCTAATAAGCCAACACACTACCTACTAGATTACAGCGATGTTAATAAATACTCACCTTTTTATTTTCTTCTTACAACAAGAATCGTATTACAAGACAAATTCAATAAATCAGGTGAAAATAACAAACCTCGTTATTCATATTGTTTACTGTGCTATAATTTATCGGAACATAAAATAAAATATCCTCAATCTGGTGTCAATCATAATAATTCATGGCACATTATTTGCATCATTACAAATCAACTGTGTCAACATTTAAATCTCATCATAACATTTGATTTTATTACCGGGAAAATATTTGCGCTCGTAAAAAAGTTGTTTCAATTAATCCGGGTATATTCCTAAAAAAAAGAAAAAAATAACTGCGAGAGATTCGATGCACCACATCAAGAAGACAGAATAAGAAATAAAAAAACAAATTTTACAACAAAATTATTATAAAAAACAAACACTCACACACACACATACATATAAGGAGGAGAGACAAACCTAGCAGATTACAAAGGAAAAGGCAAATAATCATAAAAGTCCTCCACATCAGCAGCATCAAACACAAATTGGTAGAAGAAGCAAAAAGGACTCACAGTAATCAAACAGAGTCATCAACAACAGTATCAGCAACAGCATCATGCTCATCGTCAGTCAGTCATCAACATCAAAATAATCGTAAAAATAATGGCAAAACTGTGAATAAACGAACGAATGAATGAATGAATGCAAGTCAACAGATTCTTAAAGTCGTAAATATAACACCATGTTATCCTGTTTCATTCTCCACCCAAGATCAACAACAATGACACACTTGTTGGCATACTACTGTTGGTGAGATGATGGTGTAGTTATGCAGGAAGATTTAAATGAAGAGCTTTTTATTTAAGTTTTTACAACTTCCTTGAACAAACTATTGTAAGGATTTCAGGATTTCTTTTATTCACTCAGCAGCGCTGTAGTGACAATAGGGTCATAAACTTTTATTTTCCGGATTTTGATTAGAATGCGGGCAACTATAATAAAAAGCGACCGACATTGACAATGGCAGGCTGAAACCTAGCAGCCTGTTTAATTGTGTGTCTATGAGACTGCTACAGCAGGATGCTATTAGCGGCAGGCAGAAATTGTTATTGCTAGTATTAGTGTTGCTATCAATTAATGAACGGATATTTGAATTCGTGTTGAAAAAGTGTCAAAATTGACATTTGGAGGGCACAGTAAGGTCATCACCAATATCATTTCAATTAAATCGAATTGCATGAAATTGCTTTTTACGATGCAATGTGTAAAAGCATTACGTGCATTTGCAAAGCTCTTCTTTCAATGTGTTTGTGAACAGGTATGAATTTGGTGCGAATAAGCGAGGATTATGCTACAGATTCTCACAACTTTCAAGTTGTTAAGTTAATAAGTCGGGGGACCTATCGTACTCCGAATGATAAATTTGATAAACTCAGCTTTTAAGCCAATGCACTATCCACTTGACAATGGTGGCCTAGGTTGCAGTTCTGCCTAATGAATAGATTTTGGTGGTGTTCTTCAGTTAAAGATATTGAGAGCAAGCAGCTATGAATGCTTGATTGCAATTAGTTGTGGATTATCTCGCTCTGAACTTTGAACCGAGTTTGAATAGCAAGACCGAGTTGGAAAGGACACTTTTAAAGCGTTTTCTGTCCTTTGTTGTATTCGTTAACATTTGCAATTTATAGCCTAAGTAACTTCCAAAGTTTAGGCGATCGTCATATTTCTTCTCTGATCCCGGTTTATGAAAAAACTTTGCTCTATCAGAACCAAGCGGTGTGGTGTATATTTGTTCGTTGCAAGATTTTCAAGTGTAGTGCCCACAATGCTTGACATCGATAACATCGTCTGATTCTTAATAAGTGTCGCTGTTGAGAAAGATTTTTTGAATACTCTGGTACTTTGTTCCACTGTTCGTACTTTTATTCCGCTGAGTTATAAGCATTATTATGTAATAATGGCTTAATATTTCAAATTTCTTGCCGTCCTCTTAACAAATAGGACACTACCAATCGTCGACTTTGTCTTTCGAAAGCTATTGTGGTTACATGAGATACCTTCGGCCTGTTAAGTAGCTGTTAGAAGGCAGGTCTAAAACTGGTATTAAAAAGACAAATAGGCCTTAAAATCTGTATACCCTGCACGAGTTTTCTATATCTCAGGTAGTCTGCAATGCAACTTTGAGGGCCACCATGTGATGATCCCTGGTTTTGAGGGAATAAACTCTTGAGAGATTAATCCCTTGGCTCAATATGCAGCGTTAATATCTCGTTGTGATTTCAGTATATGATTCTAACTTTAGAAAAGATGCTTTCTTATCTTCTTAAAAACCCTATCTGTTCCTTAGCCTGCTGAGCTTTCCTTTGTTAGCGACTTTATCACTCGATATGTACCATTTTAGAGACATTTTTACACATTTTTCTTAAGCCTTTCGTTGTGTTCTGGTTGATTTTTGTTTGGAAATCTATACGCATGCCTTGGTATGTCTCTTTATTGGAGATGGTCCTACATCTGCTACTTTTACTTTCGAAATATCATTGAAGTTCGTTTTTTCTGTCTATTTTTTTGCGCGATACTGTCTTTAATCCTGCCAATAACCTTGTATTCCCAGTAGACTAGTGTCAATTACTGATCCATTTTCTACTTATTTGTTCTACTGAAAGAAGGAAGGTCATGGACTGTTAGTTTTTGCGTAGAAATATTCGTGTTACCACTTTATATGGAACCGGCATTAGGACCTTTGAAAAAGTTTCTCGCCATTTCGTGCAACTAAATGCGGATCCCAAATTTGTGCGGGACATACATAGAAATTCCCTACACACAGGAGAAAGGAAAGCCCTGAGCCTCACTCTTTTGTAACCAAAAGTCGAAGCTTAGAACTTATACAACCTGTTGCATCATTTTGTGCCAAAAATTTTATAACCACCCTCGTGGAAATTGAATTGAAATTGAAACACTCATTGTAATGACAGTGATGAGAGATCGTAAAATTTTTATTAGAAAATCAACACTAACACACACACACACCCACAAAAGGATACTTTCTTGTTGCTGTTGTGTTAGTACATGTCTGTCAGTGATTGCGTGTGTGTGTGTGGGTATGTAAGAGAGATTGTGTCTGACTGATGTGTTGGTATGTATATGTTAAACACTTTAATAAAATGTTTGTCACCGGATAAACAATTAAATTAAGGTTTTCGAAATGGAACATAAAAATGTCGTAAAAAAATCCTATAAACCTTGGGGTGGTAAGGAAGTCAACTGTGTGATGGTCTTGCGAATATTTTTGCTCCCACAAACAGAGAGGGGTGCAAATGGAATTCTTAGGAAATCGTTTTATTGGGTAGTTTTGGTGGCTTGTCTTTAGGGTCGTAAAAAAAATATCAAGTCCTTAAACTTTTCATCATAAAAACATATGCTTTGGCACAAAGGATAATGAAATATATTTCTTTTCTCTCTTTTACAGAGAGAAAGAGAAATAGGGAAGGAGAGAGTCAGAGGATAGTAGTGAGTATCTGTTGTTTATAGAGAGTAAATATAAATTAAAAAGCTGATGATGTGATGTTAAGTCATCACAAAGACATAAACATTATGGCTATTAAATTAAAATGAGAGAGAAAGAAAAAAGAAGACGAAGAGCGACATTTAAGTCCACTTAGCATATGTCTTTGCAGAGGGAATGTGTTTGGGTGTGTGTATATAAGAAGGTCTCAAGAGTGGTCGTAAAAAGAGTGTATAGAAGTCACATAATAATAGTGTTTTAACACAGTGATAAGTCGCCATGTTAATGATAATAAAATTATAATTTCATTTCATTTTTATATTGTTCTGTTCCATACTCTTTCGTTCTGTTCTATGTTGTTCTCTTTTATGAAGTCATTGTTATGCCATAAAAAGAGTATTAAATGCGAGCCAACCATCATTCAGAAAGGGAAGGGATAAATATGTACTTAAAAAAAGTACTTTTTACGAGCTACCAAGCATTTCGTTGTATTATTAAGTTGTCATTGTTGTTGATAATTGACATTTAGGGATCTTGTGGTTACCCATAAAGGGAGTAGCAAAATGACAGAGAGACGGACAGAGACACTAAAGCAGGCTAATAAAAATCACAAACAAACACATCACAATTAAAAAGAACTTAAACGTTGTTTTATGAGCAAATAATTAAAATATTTTTTAATATTTTATTTCAATTTTATCTTTTATTTTATAATTATTTTTAACAATTAAGAACACAAAATTAAAATCTTAAATGGCAATGAGAAATTAATTTAAATGAAAAAAATAGTTTTTCTTGGTTTTATAGGCAACCCAATCGATAGAGTTTTGTGTTAGAATTAGGAAAACAATAAACTGGGTACAGGAGGGAATAAGGTGAAAAGCGTAGTTACAAGGGGCATTAGAGTGGAATCTGGAATCTGTAAGATACAGAAAAGACTTCTACAGTAAGGCTAAATAGAGCCTCTACATAACAAATCCTCATTGTATCAACTAACCAGTTGACCACTGGCAAATATGTTGTATTGGAGATAATAAAAGTAATGCCTTCAATGCACTATTCACTTCTAGAAAAAATCATAAATGAAACTATAGAGTTGGGTATACCACCATCAATAATAAAGAACTCAGTTGCGAAGACTGAAAGCAGGCTTTGTACGGGAAAATTTAGGAAAGAGGTGGCATAAATAAAAAGCAGGGACAGATAAGGAAAGTAATCACCATTTGCACTGTTTTTTTGAATTAAGATGTCGTATAGTAGGTAGTGTGTTGGCTTATTAGACGTAAGGTCATGGTTCGAACCCCAAATGAAATTTGAATAATATTTCTTCGGCGAAATCTTCTCAGCAGATTTTTGGCAAAAACTCTGAGTGAAAATAAAATTGCCCTGAAAAGTTTCTCAAAAAAAAAAATGTCGTTCGGAGTCGACTTTAAACTGTAGGTCCCGCCACTCATGTATAAAATTAACACACACAACATGAGTGGTGTGAGAAGCTAGGCCGTAATCCTGACTGAAATTATGTATGTATGTATGTGTTGTATATTCAAGTGAACATCGCCTTGGATTCTTATGTTCAAAACAGGAAAAACTTCTAGCTTTCGAGTGTTTCCAATACTTCAATTAGGCGTTATTTTTTGTACTCGATTGTCTTGCCTTCGACTTTATATTGAAGCTGAAGGCTGACCTGCTGACAGTAAAACTCACTGGAAATCTTGGAAATCTTGTATATTGATATGGACATGAACATGGTTATGCTGCAATACTGGGAAACCATAGAGATATTCGTGCCGACTATATATTGTTGCTTAAAATTTTCTTCACACAATATTTGAATTTTGGATTGCAAATAGGAACTTCTGGTCTGATCATCTGTAGGTTCACGGCAGGGCACTTGGAAGATATACCTGAGACCTCAAAATGCTGGAGAAAGTAGGCTGTGGAATTAAGTATTCTGACGTTAGACTTTCGAATGGGCTGCCTGTATACTGTAGTGTTATCCAAGCGGTGGTTGAGTAAAAATCTTTCAAACTACTCACGATTATCGTCCTTGTATGGCTTTCAAGGATTTCCTCTCAGCAGATTTCTGGCAAAAACTCTGAGAGTAAATAAACCTGCCATGAAAAAGTTTCTCAAAAATCTGTCGTTCGGAGTCCACGTTAAACTGTAGGTCCCGCCACTCACGTATAAAATTAACGCACACGACATGAGTGGTGTGAGAAGCTAGGCCGTAATCCTGACTGAAGGGTTGTAATGGCCAATTACGTATGTATGTATGTATGTATGGCTTTCAAGGCATAGAGGGCCAGAACTGGCACAGAGCTTAAAACCTTCAATCGAGATTCCTCTAGTTAAACTCTGCATTCTCCATTTAACGAGGAGTTCCTAATGAATTTGCAACAGGAAGGCACGTGCAATATAGTTGGGCTCTTCTGAACCCAAAGTCTGCAGAAGCAGTGGATCTGAGGGGGGGGGGGCATGTTTCAGTGACTTGACTTTTCCTCACATCTTCTGTCATCTTTGATTAAACTCTCCAAAAGTAGAATTAATGCCACATTGAGATCTATTTTAGGATGGCAAATGCTCTCTAAAAATCAAGAAAAATGTATGCTGGAACCAAAGCAATCAGAACACTGAATGCTGGATACGTTGCTTCCTTAGTAAATTGAAAAACTCAGACGCAGGACCTACAGTGCATACCTGACCTTCCTATATTGTTCGTTGACGATGTTATTTTCTTGGGGAAGTCAAGCGATTTCTTGAAAGTAATTACCAGTTTTACTCCCACTGTGTTCATTTAAGGCAGTATTTGTAATTCTGCAGATTCGACTTGCGAACAACTCAGACAAAAGGTAATGCATGAGTCATCATTCATTTTATCTTTGCCTTTCATTGATACTGCCATCCACCTTTTAAAACTTTAAAAATATTTTGAAAATATTTCTTTAACTTTATCAAATACATGCTGTGGTCTTCTGTTATCAGTCATCCTACATCGTCTGTGTACAATTGTAGCGTTCCTTCGTCTGATTTCTTTATTGGTTGTCGTAATGGCCTTTTATTGTTTCATTTGCACTTTCCAAATGTAAGAGAAAACGAAATTCTACAACAATTTGAAACAATTCCTTTGCAATGAAAATCTTGTCTTTTTTGCTGTTTGTTTTTGTTTCTTTTTTTTGTGGTATTTTTGTCCTCATTTGGGAAATTGTTTCCTGAGGTTGTCACAAACGTGGCCAGACAGTTTTTATGACAGCCACAAAATTGTTTTTGTTTTTTTTTTTGGTGTGTGTGCAAATACTAAAATTTAATTTTATTTCTTGGGTTTAAAAACAAAAGAAAATTGTTTCTTTATGGGCTCCTTATTTTGTCTGATTGTGTCTGCTTTTCTAAGATTTTAAATTAAAGTTGGTCAGTTTTTTTTCTTCATTTTTGTTTAATAAAATTAAGCATCGAATATTTGAGTTTAAAGTTGGCATATATTTACTTTACTGGAGCTCTACATATAATCAACATAAGTATGTTCTTATAGGTTCCCATATGGCTTATATATCTTATAAGTTCCCATATGGCATAGACCGACCAAAAGACTGATACGGTATTCAGATATGCATCTTTATTGCGTAAAGAAAAGCCATTATTGAGCTCATAAAAAGTTTTAATTAACTATTGCGCAATAAATACGCAAATTGTTATAATATTGAGTAGAACTTAAAATGCCGCACTGTCATAAGTACGTTCAGTGCGCATATAACAATTATTCGAATACTTTCTGTTGATATTTGACATCTCAAATGTCAACAACAACAAAAAAAAAACAAAAAAAAAAATAACAAAACAAAAAAACAAAATAAAAGCAATGTTGTTGAAACAACCAGCTGTTTTGTTTACCAGATGTCAAATGAATATTGAATAAGCAGCTGAACTGCGTATATTATTATGTCTGAACACTTAAAATATTGTACTAAATAAACCGAATATTTACTCAATAAAAGTGCATATCTGAACATAGTATAAGTTTAGCAGACTTATGCATGGATATGCTTAACAGATGTTCTTCATGTATATGCTTAACAGAGTTATATCAGCCGTGGTCTACATTGTGGCTTGGATAGTGTCACAATGTACAGTGTAGACAATGAACTGAAATGTAAAATGAACAAAACTGTAATCGTAGAATTGGGTCTACTTCTACTACTTTATAACATAGTCAGCAGTCGCAATGGGTAACGAATAAATAATACATATGTAACATCAAATAAAAAATAATGCCAATCGTTTTCCAAGTCATCAAAAGCAATTTGTAGTCACTTTTACAGGATTAGTTGTATCCGCCACTAAAATTTGGGTATGCTTTTGTTAAAGAAGTCGCCGTTGCCCAGTAAGTGGTGTGTTAGCTTATTAGACGGGCGCTCATGGCTCCAACCCAACTTCGTAACATTACACTTCGCTGAAATGTCTTATCTCAAGTTCTTGTTTGTCTTCTGTAATTCTTGTCACTTCATTCTCACTCAAACCATTGAAACGTTTTAGTGAACGCACAAAGACCGTTGACGTCGCTTGTTGTTATATCGTCTAATTGATTAAGACATACATAACATACATACATAATTGGCCATTACAACCCTTCAGTCAGGATTACGGCCTAGCTTCTCACACCACTTATGTTGTGTGCGTTTATTTTATACGTGAGTGGCGGGACCTATAGTTTAAAGTCGACTCCGAACGACACATTTTTGAGAAAGTTTTTCATGGCAGGTTTATTTACTCTCAGAGTTTTTGCCAGAAATCCTGCTGAGACGAAGTCGCCGTTTTTTGTATTTTATTTTGCTGTCTGGCCTGGGGCTCGAACCTGGTCTTTACGTCTAATATGCCAACACACTACCTATTAGACTACGGTGACTTCAATTAATTGATTAAGACAGATTCCTTAAAATCCTATCCAAGATTAAAACTCAATGATAGAGAAATTAATTCATTCATCTCTATGCAATGCAGCTTTTGCAAAGACACTCACGATTATAATATTCCTAAATATGACATATAATAAGACAAATACGTCCTCTAGAACATCTGACCTGCGCTGTAGTCCTAACTGCGCAATTAATTTCAACCGATTGCTTGATGACAATCTGTTGCATATCTCTGCAGCGATTAATTAAATACTCTCAGGATAAAAAATTTACTGTATTTTCTTTTACTGGAGCAACAACTGTCTTGGTTTCATACTTTGCGATATTTTCCAAATTGTGAAGTCTTAAACGCAAACTGTAGGCAGTTGCGTCTCTGCGAATTGGCATTTGTGGCTCCTATGTAGGTGAGCTGTCATTTGGAGAACCAATCCACACTAAGTTCCTTTTTCTTGGCAGTAATAATTATTCTTGACACATCTTTTACAGATTTCGTCTCTCTGCTGTAAGCTTCAATGTGATCTTTGGTATATTGAAACCAAAGGTTTGATGAATAGAGACTGAAGATGAGGATGTAGTGTTTTAGGGTTTTAGACTTGAATATGCTCAAATCGTAACTAAAAAATTATGCTACTTTCGGCTGCAGGTGGATAATAGTGTAAATAGAGGGGACGCTATACTTTCAAACATATAAGGAATTATGTATGTATGTCCCATAACGTACATATGTAGGTGGCCTTTAATACGACTGATATTAATAAAATACGTGTTACATATTTTTCTTTTCAAGATTTTCAATTTTTAATTTAAACAAAATCACATTTTATTAATGAAGTTTCCTTAACTTTATTTACTTTTTAATTTCCTCTTAGGTTTGCAAAACAGGAGTTACTTTCACTTGGAAATTCACTTTTCAAATGTAAAAGTTAATGTTGCAAAACGCAACATTTACTTCTTTTATGTTCTAAAGTACTTTGTTAAATGAACCCAATAAATATATTCAATCGTTTTGGTTGGAATTTTAAACACACTACAAGGGCATTTGATGAATATCTTCTAAAAGTATTTTAAAATAGAAAAAGGGTAGAAAACAAACCCACTACCAATTTGTTACAGATGTCGACATAACGAGTCTGGGTTGACCATTCTCAAGCGTAGTACTTAGTAGACTCATAATTTTTTTACTTCGAGCTCAAAGTTTACTCCAATCGCCAGCTTCTAAAAACTAAGAGGGTCATAAGGCTTAAATCCACCACCCAGTGACAACGTGTTTACAAAGGTGAGAGAAGGTTCCAGTGATGATGATGATGGCATTTTGCGTGATGTCGTATGATGACGTTCTTAGTGTGAGCGTTTGTCAGAGCAGATTTATGACCCCTATTTCTTCTGTGTAATTGATTCAAATTCCCCAGATAGGTTTACATTTATTATTATATATTTATTATTTATTTTCGATTTATCGTCGTAAGGATGGATGGCGGTTTGATGTCTGAGAGACTTGCCAAGCCCCGTAGCTGGTACTCACTGTCCAAGTTGAATTGATTAGATCTTTTGATGAAGCAGACTAACTTACAAGTTACTCACGAGTTTCACATGGACTTTATGCGAATGCCCAGCACTTCAGAGCATATGTCATCGGTTTTGGGATAATAGAATGTGCCACTAAGGAAACTGGGTGGTTTTATCTGGAGCTCGGGGTAGTTTAAACCCACCACCAACCCACTGAAGTCGCCGTAGTCTAGTAGGTAGTGTGTTGGCTTATTAGTCGTAAAAGCCAGGGTTCGAGCCCCAAACCAGATATCAAGACAAAATACAAAAAGCATTTCTTCGGCGACTTCCTCTCAGCAGATTTCTGGCAAAAACTCTGAGAGTAAATAAAATTGCCATGAAAAAGTTTCTCAAAAAATCTGTCGTTCGGTGTCAACTTTAAACTGTAGGTCCCACCACTCATGTATACAAATTAACACCACACAACATAAGTGTTGTGAGAAACTAGGACGTCGTACAATGGGTCAATACGTCCTCCGGGTACTGTACTTGTCTTAATTGATAAGTACACGTCCTCTAATCTAACCTAACGGATCATAAAAAGGGGGCTTACCTCACACTGATAACACAATGGGCCATATTGGCCAGTGAGTGAACTTGTCTGTAAACCTTCACATGTACTCAGATACTTGCATGTGCTTCATATTCTCAGCTCATCTGGGCACTGTGGCTATTTCTCCATTCAGTTAAGAGCCTCTGTGCATTTTCACATTCATTGAAAATGTTTCTTAAACACTCCTGTGTGTATTACAGTACGATGAGATAGTCGAGCACCTTGTTTCATCAGTGGAGACTAAATTTGGCACCACTTGTACTTGTCGTTTAAAATGTAGGCGCAATTAAAATCTTGAAACGTTGTTTAACGTTGTCAATCAGTTATAAAACTGAGAAGACCAGAAATTATTTTGTTTTCTTTAAAGCGTATCTGCAGTTAGGGGTATTGCCAATCAATTTTGCTAAAGAAAATTGTCTTCGTTTCAGCAACTAAAAGTGAATTTCCAAATCAAAAATGACGCCAACATCTTTGTTATTGTTTTTAATTTTTTTGTTTTGCCTTCATTATTTACATCATTTCCTTTAAAGTAGAACTGTTTGGGTTTGTTTCATATCGCAAAATACAATATAATCAGCAGAAAAATGTACTATTCCCGGCCTTTCCCTTTACAGAATCAAAAAAGTACGAGTAGTTTACATTACATACTCCCCCTCTCTCTCTCGTTCTCTGCTGTATAGAAGAGAGAGAGAGAGAGAGAGAGTGAAATATAAAAATAAATGAAATGTATCCATGGCTGCTGGATGGATGGTTTTTACTGGCAATAACTATACTAAACGGAGCTGAGCTGAGCGGAGCTGGGGTGTATTGTATATGATTGTTGGAATGGATGACTGACTGTATGCGTGACTGTATAATGTTGGATGGATTGCTTGTGGAGTGTTCATGCTTATGTTCATGTGATGTCATAAAATTATGCTTAATGTTTGTTAAAATTGCTGTTTTTAAGAGATAAGTCCATAAAGTAAATTACATTGTAATTGAAAGTGCTACTGCTGCTACTGTTGCTGTTTTGAGTTCAAATGTTTATGTGAGCGTCTGTTGTCTTCTTCCATTTACTCCATATTAAAGGACTCTCTCAAGCCCAGATATTTTCTTTCTTTCGTTAACTATGTGTGTAGTGTGGTGGTTGCGTTCACAGTCGTATTTGTATTTGTTTTCCATTTGAGAAAAACAAATGTTGTAACCGAAACTCAAAGATTTACTTGAGTCTGTCGTTGTGTCAACTATATGTACATGCGAGTCAGTAGTAGTTGTAAGCGTCATAATGCGTCAATGTGGCATTATAATATCGACCACATTCAAAAATTCTTTCAACTCATATACGCTTGATACGTTTTAAGTACGTATACAAGTACGAGAATTTCAAAACAGTTTTCTGCTTCTGCTTCTAAAGGGTGTTTTTTATAGAGGTATAGAACTTTAAGTTGGCATTACTTTTCAAGATGGCGACCGATTTAACAGCTGTCAAGAGATTTATTCTGAGTTTGGTTTGTCAATTCATCATGAATAGATTCACGCCTGAACAACGCTTGCAAATATTGCAATTTTATTTCGAAAATAATGGTTCTGTGCGGAAAACGTATCGCGCACTACGTCCATTTTATCGATTTTCATAAGCGAATTTTGTTTAGCGATGAAGCGCACTTCTGGTTGAATGGCTACGTCAACAAACAAAACTGCCGCATTTGGAGTGAAGGTAATCCTCAAGTGTATGTGGAAACACCGTTACATCCAGAAAAACTGACTGTTTGGTGCGCTTTATGGGCTGGTGGAATTATTGGTCCGTACTTTTTCAAAAACGATGGTGGCCAGAACGTTACAGTCAATGGTGATCGGTATAGAGCCATGATTACTAACTTTTTCATTCCTGAATTGAATAACCATGATGTCCAGGAGATGTGGTTTCAACAAGACGGCGCAACATGTCACACAGCTCGTGCCACAATAGATTTATTGAAAGACACGTTTGGTGACCGCCTAATTTCACGTTTTGGACCTGTGAATTGGCCTCCAAGATCTTGTGATTTAACACCGCTAGACTACTTTCTGTGGGGCTATGTAAAGTCATTGGTCTATGCGGTAAAGCCACAAACGCTTGACCATTTGGAAGACAACATTCGCCGTATTATTGCTGATATACGGCCACAAATGTTGGAAAAATTCATCGAAAATTGGACGTCCAGATTGGACTACATCCGCGCCAGCCGTGGCGGTCATATGCCAGAAATCATGTTTAAAATGTAATGCCACAAGATTATATTTCGGATAAATAAAATTCATGTCAATCGAATAATCCATCGTTGTTTTATTGCAACTTAAAGTTCTATACCTCTATAAAAAACACCCTTTACTTCTGTCATATCGTCTTCTTCTGTATGCTTGCTTGGTTGTACTTGTATTTTGGCCATTAATTTTTATAGTTTGTTTATCTTGAGTATAACAAAAGATGACGACGAAACAAATATGTTTTATAATCTTAACAAAACTGTTTAAATTTCTCTGTTTTTTATGTGTATTTCGTTTAAGAATACTCCAAGGATATCAAGTAAAGTTAAAGATGTTGAAAGATTTCTTAAAGAGTTTAATTTTTGAATGAATTGATTAAGTTTTCTTTCAAGTGATAAGATTGGAAAGGAAATAATATAGGAATGAGATTTTAAGCAGTTGGATAAATAAGTCCGTTATTATTGTAGCAGTCTTCTGGCAAGGACAATAAAACATATGAATTAGAATAAACCGACGAAAATATTATTCATTCTCACACTATTAGGATAAGGTAGCTTGAATTTCTCCTATCGTTACTGGAAACATAATTCCATAGTCCATATACATACATAGCATTGTTAGAATTAAAGATCTTTTCCATTTCCTAACTTTCTAGATCTTTACGAAGAACTATATTGTTTGAGCATTACTTGGCTTTACGAAATAATACTAATGATGCTCGTAGAAACATTCTGGTCGTTTCGATTTAAGTATTTGCTACATATCTTATGACCATTTTTCTACAATTTGTGCTGAAATGATGGAACTGTCTTCGCAATATCAATCATTTTGAATTCAAATATGGGTCAGTGAGTACCTAAAAAGATCACTTTATTTTTCAACATAATCAGCTTTGTGCTCCATAATATCGTTCAATGTTTCCCAAATTTTTCCCTCCGTTCCATAAAAGATGGTGGTTTTGTAGGTAGTGTATTGGCTTAGTAGACGTAAGGCTAAGGTTCAAACCGCGGGTTAGACATCAGAACGAAAATATGAAAATATTTCTTTGGCGACTTACTCTCAGCTGATTTCTGGCAAAAACTGAGAGTAAAATAAAATTGCCATGAAAAATTTCTCAAAAATTTGTCGTTCGGAGCCGAGTTTAAACTGTAGGTCCCGCCACTCGTGTATAAATTGACCAGTTGCCTTTTGGAAAATATAACGTCCGATGACGACTCTGCTAGACCTCTGCTAATGCTTCAGTCACAGGCATGTCCCATGTCCCATGTTAGGACACAAGTTTCCGAATAAAAAAATCGAAACAGTTATTTAGTTTTCTTGAGGAGCGATTTATGTCATATTGATGCGAACTTTGTTTGTGACTTTGTTCCACGGTATATAAAAGGTGTCATAAGAAGGTTAAAACTGGAAGCTGTGAATATATATTTGCTGATGCAAAAAGCAAGAGCTGTCCTCTTAAGCAGAATGGACACTTGAGTTGATCTAGACGATAAAATCTTTCCATCAAAATGAGTGACGAGTCATGTTGATTATAAATGTTAAGAGGCAACCAGAATGTCTAGTAGGCTCGGAATGAAAATAAATTTTATCAACAACTAGTACCAGTGGTTAACTATTAAGCTACACGCCCACTGTCGAGGAATACTCTAGTCAATAGGCTCGGTGTGGAGTTGCATTCTCAACCGGGTGCCGTAACCCAAAGATCGAAAAGAGTTTTAGATAGGCTCCGCTCCTAACCAAGGGGGAAGTCGTGTCCAAATACATGGCTTCGAATTGGTACTCAGGTGTAGCAGTCTGCTACATCTGGGGGCGTTGGTAGACGCATTGTATTTCACCCTGTGTGAAGAGCACCATGGGATTAGGTCCACGCTGACAGGTACCCACGTTAAATCAATCGTCGTTGTCGAGGAATACTGTTTAAAATATGTTTCAACAACGCAATTTGTCTGTAGAGAATTGCGCCACGATCAATAAGTTTACTAACGCAGTCTGTGGAGCATAGCTAACAGCAGATGGGATCCTTATGAAAACAACAGCAAGACTGCCGTTGTGAGGAATGCTGAATAATAAAAAAAAATAGTTAAGAAACTTGACTTACCTCACAAAAATTTTCTAAAGCTGATTAGCAGAGTGCCATATTGATAGAGAAATTGGTTTTAAGCGGCAGGAATAATGTTGTCTTCATTTTCTATACTTGGAAAAAAGCCTTCTCCTCCTGTCTGTGTATGTCCCTATATTCCTATGCATTAACTGCTTACAGTATGTTGTTTTTGTTGTAATTATTTTAATTTTATTTTGTAGCATTGCCTGCCCAAAAAACTAATTCAATTGTATTTAAAAACAATTTTTTTTCTGTATAAAAATAATATTTTTTGCCATTAAAACCACAAAAAAAAACTTTCCCTCTTGCATATCCTCATATGTCTGCAATTTTATTAAATCCAACAGATATTTTGTTGCTGTTGTTGTTGTTTTAGTTTTGCTTCACATGAGTTGATTTTTAAAACCTTTTACATTAGCAGGATTTTCATAAAAATTTTTTGACCATTTTCACGTAATATTTTGTGAATTTGACCCATATTTCAAAATAAAAGCCATAAATAAAGCATACCGTGTGTGTTAAATAAACACAAGCCCACTCAAAATCCTTCTCTTACGCCAAATACCAGCTAAAAAATATTTTTTTTTTGTTTTTTTTTTTTTTTGTAAATAAAAACAGTAGGAAACATATACATACATACACACATGTACGCAAAAAAAAATCCAGAGACTTTTATATTGATAGATCTTCACACATTTGTCCGAGCTTTAACCAATCAATCCATAGACTCAGTTTTTCTTTTTTGTTTTTTTTTTTTGCGTATCGTTGCCCCGTATCATTGTTGGTCATCCCGCATCTCGAGCTGCAACAGCAGCAGTTTTACAATATGTTGAGGATGATGATGTTGATGATGATGGCGAAGATAAACTCTAAGCCAATTTTATTCTATGGGCTTAACATTGAACATTTTTGAGTGGAGCCAATAGACAGGAAGAGATGAAGTGGAGGGCGAAAAAAAATATTAAATGGTAAAATATACTTCTATTATCGGATAGGCAGGTGTATGAAGGAATTAAATGATGGTATTCTATTTGGATTTTTTCCATTAGAGGAGAAGAATTTAGTTAATAGACGTCCGTAGGGACTTGTAGGGTTAATTGGTCAGATTTTCTTGCAGGCTATTTAACGTTGTCTTATAATTTTATTTCATTGACAAGTTTGACCATCTATGCTTATTCCAAAGTTTATAGAAAGAGTATAAATTCAATTGAAACTCTCTTATAAGAGCACCAATGTGAATACTTTTTGTGGTCATAAAAAAATCGTTGTAGAACACAGAAATCCTGTATTAAAATTAGGTCGGTTTGCTAAGGAGATAAATTTTAAGGACATCAACATGTTTGAATAAACCTTCACTGAAATTTCATTGAAAGTTGAGTCAATAGTTCCAAAGAGCCTTAAACACTCCATAAGGAGAGTTTCTTATACTAGTAACAAGGTAAGGAAGTTGTATGTATTCGGAGGCATTTATTTACCCACTGCTGGCATTTATCTTAAGTCTTCATACCAGTTCTTTTAGTCATTATTTGCCATGTGGTGGCTGTCAACCCGAGCAATGATACCATACTGCAATACAACAGTTACCATTTTTCCAAGTCCCAGTATCACATGGAGCTTCTGATGAAACTCTTCACATCAATTATCAACAGATTATTTAAGTCGGCGGTAGACTCCAAGGTGCTTCCTCTTTCTCCAACATAGCTCATGTACCTAATAAGTGAAGAAAAATTTCACTCTCTTGCTCGTCTCTACAGTTATTGCATGACTTCATCGTGCTGCTTTCAAGTTTGAGTAAACTGTGTAGTTTGTCCAGTTTTGTTCAAATTTGTTGCGCTATACCCAACGTAGACAGAATCCGTTGTCAATTATATGCTCGTACGTCTCCAAAAGGGTTCCTATTGCATAGAACTCACTAAAGGAAGTGATGATTGTGGTTTGCTTGGCCGATTTAAAGTTATCTGAAATACAGCTATGTCCGAGTATCCATAACTTTGAATATCGTACCGCTCTGCTAACCCATTGAGCGACTTGCGAGTGTTCGTTACATTAGAACCTAGTGCTCTGACGAGGTGTCTGACCATGAGAATGTGTGCTAATCTTTCTCATCCTTAATACCGCTTACCTCATTCTGTATGGCTGCCACTTCCGCCTGGAAGAAGCTACAATGATCCGGGTTATTGTCTATGTACAGAGTTGTGTTTCATTTGTGCGAACTTGAACTCGGCAATCGACCAGAGAGGAATTATTTCCGCCAATTCCCAACTTATTTTCTTCCTTGTCTTGCTTCAGTTTTATCGATTAAGTTTCTCTATCGAAGCAGATGTCTACATAGTAGTAGTGGCTTATTAGACGAGGGGCTTGTAGTTCAACACATAAAAACTTTCTAAAAAATCTGTTAAACTGTAGGTTCCACCACTTATGAATACAACTAACACACGCAACATGGATGGCGAGATAAACTAGGTCAGAATTCTGGCTAAAGGGTTGTAATAACTCTTTCAAGCTCTTCAAAAATGAATTAGTTTGTCTTAATGTGTGATTTTTGCCACTCTTTCTCAAGAGGTGATGCTGCCTGGCGATGCCATGTTGTTCGTTTCTGTTTTTTTTTCTATCCGATGGAGTTATTATTTCATGGTTCCTGATTGGACTATTTTAAGGGGGATTAAGGTTCTCTGGTATTTGATCTGGTTCGGAGAGAAGCTCATTAAAACACTACGAATTCTAAATAATAAATTCATTCCTTTAATTCTCTGCACTTTGCCAATAGGCAAGTGTGAGATGAATGGTTGTTTTATATAGACAGGCAGGCAGACAGACGGTATTATTCGGACCGAGTAGCACATCATAAAAGTAAAAATACGCCGATATGATATAAAACCCGCAACTGTAACGCTTACAGCTTTTGGTTTGAATGACTGATATCAGGAAATAGTTGATGTTGTTGTTGTTGTTGTTGTTGTTGTTGTTGTTGTTGTACGTGTATTTGTGCATATGTAACTGGCCTTGGATTTTTACCATCCCCCTCCCGCTCCTATAAATGCTGTTTTGTTGTTATTTTTTGCCACAGGAATTTGTTAAAAGATTTTTATTTCGCTGCAATATTGGTTGGCTGGCTGGTTGGCTGGTTGGTTGTAGTCATGTCATGTTGCAGATCTATTTGTTTTTGTTGTTTACTCCTATTTTTTTTCTATTTTTTGTTTTCTTTTCGATATTTTTCGGTAACAAGGCTGTTTTATTTGGGAAACTGATATTTGTGGGTGAATAAACTTTTTGACAGTTAAATTGATGGGCCATACAAAAAATAGAAAAAACACACACAAAGACTCACACACCGACACTATTTTACCAACACTTGAGCATTTTTTATTTAAAAATTTTCATTGAGAAACTTTCATGCTCCATTCTGTGAGAGAGTTTTACTGGTTGTGTATGTGAGTGTACGAGTTTTAATGCGGCATATCGGCCGGCTTGTCTACCCGACTGTTTACCGCGCTCGTTGCCTGCATAGCAGTGATGTGAGTGATTGTTACACTTCCATATTTTTTCTTCTTCTCTACACTTTTTTCTCAATTTTTTGTCGTTGATTTCGTCTTTTTCAATTCATGCCAATGGGCTTTAATGGCTGCTGATAAGCTTTACGGGTATTTTACCAGCCTATTTTAAGGGATATAAACTGTTGTTTGTATGTGTGTGTATGTATGGCATACACATCTGTGTATAGAGTTTGTAGTATTTGTTGGCGAGTCTGTTGGAATTTTGTTTTATAAATTGCTTAAGGCCAACCATTACTTGAAACTTGAAAGAGTTTCGTTGTCGTTGATGATGACAGTGATATCCTGTAACATGGAAAAAATTAAATCAAGAACAACAACAACAACAACCATAATATATACGGAAAGAAAAAACAAATTTAGGTTAATAGGATTTGTTTGTCTCTACTAGAATATCTTAAACGTTCATGTACTCATCATAAAAGTATGATGAATTTTGATTTAAGTTGTTGGAGTTGTAGGAAAAGTGCAGATATCTTCATATGAAATAAGAAGATAAAATGCTGCATTTGTATGGCAAAATATCGTTCAGAGTTTATATGTAATATTTACAAAACTTTAATCTAATAAGGCATCAGAAGACAGAACAGCAACAGACAGAAGTCTTAAATCTACTGAAAAGTTATCGACTCTTATTTGGAAGGTTTTAAGAAGAAATTTGGCATTCAAATCAAATAAATAACTTTGACAATCAAATTTACCTTGGTCCCAGGAAGATGAGACCACGTAGCACTATATGTTGCAATGCCTATAGATCGTGATCACCCAGATTGTAATGGTCAAATATGCTATAAACTAACCTGGAATTGATATCGTAAGCTAGTCCTGCAAACTGTGGTGTTAATAATGGAGTTGACGATTTGTGTACTTGTACTTCTACTTTATAGCTTCAGAACATATCTTAGAAAGAACATATTTAATGCCAATTAACTCCAATGAGCGTATAAGAAATATAAACAGACTTTGTCATAAACAACTCCCAGTTTTTTTTTTAGCTGATGCTTAAGAAAGATATTGAAATTATTTTGGCTAAATATGGCTTCTAAAGGCGACCTGTTAAAGGACTGTGAACATATTAGAATATAAGGGGACCAGGCACAGAACACGCTTTACGGAGGCCAACGAACCACAATAAACTGATTCGTACGGTAGGAGAAGAACAATCTATTCCACTCCACCGCCGATAATGACAACATTTGTGATTCATATTGCTTTGGAAGGCTTCTGACGTCCTTAATCTGATTTGTAGTTAATCCTAAAGAGTCGCAGAAATAGAGGGCCATTATTTGCTGATTGCTAAGCTTACATACACACATAATTGGTCATTACAACCCTTCAGTTAGGATTACGACCTAGCTTCTCACACCACTTATGTTGTGTGTATTAATTTTATAAATGAGTGGCGGGACCTACAGTTTAAAGTCGACTCCGAGCAACAGATTTTTGAGAAACTTTTCATGGCAATTTTATTTACTCCCAGAGTTTTTGCCAGAAATCTGTTGAGAGCATGTTGCCGAAGAAAATTTTTTTCATATATCGTTTCGTTAGATTTGTCTGACCTGGGGTTTGAACCGTCGCCTCACGTCTAATAAGCCAACAGACTACCTACTAGGTTACGGCGACGTTTAAGCTTGGCATATGGTAAATTGACACCGTTTGTAGCTCTTGGATCTAAATATTGGGGTTCAAAGCGTTGTAAACGTTACACAAGTCAGCACTAAATAAGTATGCTCAAGGTGCACGAAGAGTACAAAGTAAAAATACAAAAAAAGCAACTGTAGAGGTGATGGAACTCAAATACATGTAGTGGCTGCCTTGTTAGTTGCTTTGTGTTTGAACAAAGTGTGGTGTTTCATAATGCCGCTGTACAAATATACAATGTATACTATTTCAAAACGTCGTCAATGTGTATTTTTAACGCAGTCAAAAAGCAGTCATGCATCGCATTTATAGTTGATGTATTGTTTGGTTACTTTGCATATCCACATAGTTTATATGCAGTAGTAGAACTGCATACAAACTTTGTATTGATACATTTTGGAAGGCAGCCAGTGTCTGATCAAAACTTTGTACATTCCAAGATATGATTTGTTACAGATGTCAACCATAGTAAGATATGAGTGTCAGATGTATTAGATGATTTCTTAGAATATTTTAAACTCTTGAACTTAAGCCATGAAGGCTTAAGAGCCGTATGGAAGATATAAATCTAGAGATTCGTAGAAGATAATTTTGCTTGAATCTAACGACGACAAAAATGAAGACATAAAAAATGTAGCATAGGCTGCAAAAAACGTTTGTGACGTTTACGAAGACGATGCGGTAACTAAAGATAGCAACAAAATAGTTTCTTCGTTTTGGATTTAGATGTTAAAAATGCTTTTCGCCCTGGTCAACCAATCACTACAAAGGGTAATAAAATCATTAATGAAATTGAGAAATACCGGTAGTTTGCGAGGACATCACATTTACTAACGAGTTGAAGAAAGCTGGATGCTTGACTGCCACATAAATTAACTGGTAAAACGGAATGAAATCAAAACATTTCTGAAGAGAATAATTATAGGTTGTGAAAAGTGGATCACGTACAAAAAAAAAGTTATGAACTAAACAAGATGAATCTTCGCAGTCATCGGCAAAGGCAAGCCAAATTAAAGAATGATGCTGCTACTCCAAACGACTGATTCTAATCCACAATAGTATTGAAGCAAATAACTCCATTAAAACGACCGAAATTGATCAACAGAAAACAAGCTTGCCTGCCATTATGAAAGCATTAGAGACCACACACCTATTTGCTAAGTGAGCTTTGATGTGAGGTTTGCCTATATCCATCATATGTCCAGATAGAGCAGAATCATTGAACTTTCAAGGGAGTTCTCTACTTTGTGAACATTATTGAGAACCTTCATACTTGGGACGGACAATGTGGTTATGGATTCCACTAATGCGGCTTGGGTTCTTCAAATACGTGCAAGATAGTACATAAAATCTGGCTAAGACTGGTTCAGATCACAGAAATTTGCTTAAACTTTAAAAAAGTACGCTCATCGTAGTTGATGGTGCCATTTCTGGACATGGCATAATGGATACTCATGCGAGACGCATTGGTCTTGATCATATAACCGTTGAGTGTACCTGTAGAGATGCGGAAGAGAAGGAAACTGTTCTTTACTTTTTGGATGTATGCACAGCGTTATGGTGTAAAGAAAAGACCTGGTCTTCTATTAGGCAGATGATCTCACTGATCTCTTGAGCATGGAATAGTTTTATTAGAAGCTCCAGATGAAATCCATTACGGGAACACAATCACGGCTTTAAACCCCTTAGGAGGAAGCTATTGATTTATTTGTAAAATATCCATAAGTCTTTAACTCCACACTTTAATGTTTTCAGGCATTCTTACTTGTTAGTTTTACTTTAATAAAAGAACAAAAAATACTCAAATATTTTTTGAATAAATTTCTAAATTTAAACATTTCGGAAGTTTACAATTTCCTTTACCTCGCAAAGTATGCTTTAAAGTTTGTCTAAAAAACTGCTGCTCTCTAAGTGTGCATGTATGAGTGAGAGTGCATGAGATATTTTGTTTCATTTCTTCCATTTCGTTTTCACACACAACGAAAGGTCTGTCTGACTGAATGCTGTTATTGAGAAATCTTCCGCCATTTTCTATGATGAATTGCTATCCAACAACAACAGTAGCAGCAGCAGCAGCAATAACAACAAAGATTACCTTTTTTATGCATACAGAAAAACGAAAAAAAAAAACAAAAAACAGGACAAAAGAAACACGGAACTAAAAGATAGACAATAACAACAATGCAACAAAAGAGAACACCCTCTCTCGAATAAACATACAAACATACATATGTACATACACTCGTACATAGAGAGAGAGAGAGAGGATTTAAACACATTTCACGAAAGTTATAAAGAAAAAAATCAGGTGAAGTTGTTGTTGTTGTTGTTGCTCAACGTTTTCTTTATTTCCTGAACAGTGAACACAGAGCAGTGAGCAGCAGCAATATTACCAACAAAATCATGACGTATTACCAGACAAAATGTGAATATCCTTGATGTATGAGAATAACTTACATACGTACATACTTATGCCTCTTACACAACATGTAAGAGTAGTGTAGAGTGTTATGAGTATTTGTGAGTGAGTTAAGCTCTAAATGCCAATGTATGGGCTTCAATACGTGTGTCTGTATGTGTGTGTGTGTGTGTATTTAGGAGAGTTTTTACGATGAATTGGTGGTGAAATGCTAAAATATCTTTTGCTTTATAACCTCCACTTATAGACACACACACACACACACACACCAACACCTAGATATATGGTATACTGACGGATTGTTGTTACGAAAGCAGCCCCATAAACTTCAGATTCAAACGGTTTAAACAGAAAGGAACACATGAGTCTGCCCTCAACTTTGTGTGTTTAAATGTTGGCACACACAATCCAGTCAGATGATACGTTCGCCAGTGAGAGAGACTGGTAGCAGCAATAATCAGGGCTGTTAAAACCTACAGCGGTTGGGAGTTTTACAGTAAATTGTTACAGGGTGGCTAAGAATACTTGATGGATTTTTTTTGTTTGTGTTTGGCTTTGAGGGAAGTTCTCAAAAATTTCTCTACACTGTCCGTGTACACAACAACCATTAGCTATGGCAACTGGCTGTCAGATGTTTAAAAATGTTAAAAAACATTTGAGTAGAATAAGAATTGAGGAGCCGTATTTGCAGTGGCATTAAATGGGAAATTTTTCATTGTGCAGCATTGTTTTTAGCCTCGAGATAATTTTGTTGTTTTTGTCGAATTTTAGCCGTTTTTATAATGTTTTAAAATAGATCTTCTATCTCTTTCTTTACTCCTCAAACAAGGACCCTGATGGTGAGGGGGAAGTATAAAGGCAATGATGTGCTGTTGGTGATGATGCTGATGATGATGATGAATGTATTGGTATATAAATGAGTTGGTCGTTTCTGCTCATACTCAGTTACTCTTTTGCTCTTCTCAAAAACATAAACCTTTTTCTCTTTATCTTCAAAGTAAGCTATATACATACATACACAAGTGTTTTATGTATGCTACTACAAATTGCATTAAAACTAAGGCTACGTTTCTATGTGTATGTAAACACCCCATAACTCCTTTCTCTACTTGCCGTTCCCTATCCCCTTTATGTCTTAAGGCTTTTTAGCCAAAAGCATTGGGTCTGGTTTTGTTATTGTTGTTGTTGTTATCGTTATTGCAGCATGTTTGTGTCATATATGTGGCACTGTTCTCGTATGGAGAGAGAGAGACAGTCAGGGCATTACAACTCAGACACAAAGAATTGTTGCAGTACCCATCGTCAATGGCATTAAAAATAACTGCCAGTGACAGTTTTGTGTCGCAGACATTCTCATACTTCTTAAAGCACACACACACACACACCCACCCAGACATACTCATTCTATTGTTGTTGCTGTAAAAGGATATAAAAGTTCTCTTCAATTTTTTTTCTTATTTCGTTTCGAAGAGATTTTCAATTTGAAAATTTTTTTCCTTCATATTGTAAAGGATTTCGTATTTGTTGTGTTTTATTTTTATACATTTTGTTGTTGTTGTTGTTGTTCAAATCATCATAAAAATAAATCATTTGATTTGAAACTGTAACCTTGAACAGTAACAATTTGTGTTTAATTATGCAATAAAATTAAACGGGGGAGAACAACTTCGCCTGATGTGCTCATAAAAGCTACGTTTAAAGGATGGCCTATGCCATTCGATTGAAGCGTTTGAAATGCCATAATTTTCAATATTTTACAATCGATAGACATACATACGTAATTAGTCATTACAACCCTTTTATTACGATTACGACCTAGTTTCTCACACCACTTATGTCGTGTGTGTTAATTTTATACATGAGTAGCGGGACCTACAGTTTAAAGTCGACTTCGAACTAAGGATTTTTGACAAACCTTTTCATGGCAATTTTATTTACTGTCAGAGTTTTTGCTGAGAGAAAGTTGCCAGAGAAATATTTTTTTACTCATTTGAACCATGGCCTCTAGTCTTATAGGCCAACACACAACCTTCTAGACTATGGCGAGAACAACTACAGAACGAGTGACTTATTTCTACATCCCGAAAGACGTTAAGTTATTCTAGTAGACTGAAGTGAATGTTCACGTGTGATACCACAATGACTCCTTTCTCATAATCTGGGAACCATACAACGCTCATACTCAAGATGGTGGGTTTCCCAATGCCTATTATCGGTACGCTAGTACTAGTCACTTCAACTACATGGTTGAAGCTCTGAGGGAACAAAACGCTGAGCATGCATGCAGTAGATGAAGAAATAGATACTGATTAGATCACCACGTATCAAGCATTCGTTTTGCATTAGTGCCCAGTATACAATGCTCAATAATGGCCCTAACAACGATGCTGAGTATACATATTGTTGCGAATTTCCTGCGTCCATTATCCAGCTTAGGCCAAATTTTCTGTGGTATCTTACCCATATGAGAAGCTGTCCATAAGACGTTAGTGGAGTCCATTACCACATTATGTATCCTAATCCTCGTTGCCCGAAATATCAGCTGACGTTTGAAGGCGACAGTAACCTCTAGGTCCAGCCACTCATGGAAAACATTACTAGAGACAACATGGGTGGTGTGGGGTTGTAATTTTCACTAAAGCGTTGTAATGTAGTAAGTAAGTAAGTAAATATCAGTCATTTAGAAGAGGTCAGCCGCTCAACTACAAAGGAATAATCATGTAATGATAACACTTGCCTGTTTATACTGTTCTTCAAGGCCTCTAGTTCTCCCATTACGGTCGTGGTCATTCACAACTCACGCTTGCAAGAGCAGGCACTGTTAAATTGATATTTTCTAAGCGTTAATTAAGCTCTGAATCATCTAGAACGTCTAGAACTTAAGTACGGTCCTTCAAAGTCGACCAAGTACCACTTGTATAAATAACGGTAAATCAGGAAGAGCGAAAAATAAATGAAAGGAAAAGAAAGAGAAATTAAGGTGTGTGTATGCCTTACTGGCTGGCAAGTTGTGAGTTACGTTGAGTTAAGATAAGTTGAGGGTGTGTTTTATAACTGTTTTTGACACATTAATAGAGAGAGAATTATTTTTTTGCTTTATTGTTCTTTTGTTTTTAAGAGCGTAATTCAGCGTCTGTCCTTTCTGTCCTTATTATTTTTTTTTTTTGTATAATCCATCATTTTATGTCTTTCTCTTGCCTGTTTTCCGGCACACTTTCTCTTGCTTATTGCAATTAAATGTTTCCATTTACTTCTCTATGAGGCAGAAAGAGATAACTGTATTGAGAAATTGGTAACGGTTAATAAGTAATAAATAAAATTTGTGAATGTAGTTGTAATTATAATTTTATTTATTGAATATTGTTTGAAAAACTTTAAATTTTTTGGCTAATTTTAGTCACTCTCTCTTCTCTTTTTCTCTCTTTTCTATCATTAACGTAAACATATTCGTGTGGAAAGTGTATGTATGTAATTTATTTACGCTTTAAACACGTGCCTGAATGTCGTAAAAATCGTAAACGTTTATTTACGATACAATTTCTCCTTTTTATGCGTTCAACGTCCTTCAGCTGACAGCATAAAGAGGGTAAAAGTCTGTCTATGTGTCTCAGGCGAATGTAAGAAGAGTTTTAAGGATTTCCCAAATAAAAGAAAAAGGAAAAGAAAAAAATTAAAATAAATTGTCGTAAAAGTTTATGATTATTTTTGTCAGTTTTTCCTTTCGTTTTTTTTTGTGTATTGTAATGCTTACAAAACAGTTTTGCTTTGCCGGCATAATGATGATGCGCCCGCCGCCGGTGTCTGTGGGCTGGCTGGCTGTGTAGTATGACAGTGTCAGTCAAACTGTCAAATTGAATTTGTTTAGGCTAAATGTTCTATTCATGTTTGTTATTGTATTTGCTCTGCTTTTTTTCTTGCCTTTCTTACCAAAAGAATCCAACAGGTTTTTAATTTTTTTTTTCTTCATTGTCATTGTGCGTTAAGTGCACTTCCGAAAAACGTTTTCTGTTTCATTCTGTTTTTCCCCCCGATTTTCTAAAATTTATGTTCATTTTTCTTTTTCTGTTGTTGTTGTTGCTGTTTCTGTTACAGTTACGTTTATATTTTTGCCGGAAATTGTTGTGTCATGCTGACATTTGTAATTTTTAACACCATTTTTATATTTTTTTTTATGGTTTTTATGTCTCATGTTTTTGTTGTTGTTGTTGGTATTTTTTTCCTAAGTATTAAAGGGCCTGTCATGCCTTTACTTGCTTATGTTGCTTTAGGTCAAGAATCTCTTATTCTTTATGTTGATTATTTATTTTATTTCATTTGACGTCTCAAAGTCGAGGTCAAATTTTATGTTCATTTTGCCTCAACATTTTTGTTAATTTTTGTTTTTTTTTTTGCTTTCATTTTATGTGGCAAAATATTTTGTGAAAAAAAATCAATATTTTGCATGTCAAAATGATGAAAGACTGGCTAAGATGGGCTGAAATTTAAGAATATTTTGTGGGTGAGCCAATAAGAAGATCAAATCGATGTAGATTTTATGAAAAATGTAGGAGTGATTGAGACTGTTAATCAAAACGACTTTTTTTATTCCAAATAAATGGATGGAATGTATGGAATGGACAATCTACGCATATTACAACAACGTTTTGCAACTTTTGCCCGCTTTACTCTCACATTTTCTATCGCTTATTTCAGTCTCTCTTCCTCATGCCTCCATCGTTTGTGATTAAACGATGCATATATAGGCCTCATCAATATCTCCATCATCATTTAGACAACTTGGATCATCAGCCTCTACTATTTTAAAGAAATTTTTCTGGAAATAGCCGTGCACTAATAACATCTTTCGGCTACAAATTGTTGGGAGATGGTTCTAGAATGTAGTGTCTCTAGTAATATTAAATAAAGTCTCGTATTCTAGTAGATAATGATCTGCCTCAGTAGATACGAGCTCGTGTCTTAAACACCAGCTCAGACATTTGCAAAACGAAATTTGAAACAATATTTCTGCGGCGATTGTCTCTTTCAGTCTTCTCTCGAAAACTCTGAGATTAAAATAAACCTGCCGTGAAAAAGTTTCTCAAAAATCTATCTTTTGGAGTCGATATTAAACTGTAGATCCCGCCACTCTTAGATCAAATTAATACACACAACATGGCTGGTGTGAGAAGCTAGGTCGTATTTCTGACAGGGTTGTAATGACCAATTAAGGAAGAAGGACGAACAATATTTAGACAACAAAGGGGAAATCTTTAACTTCCCTTTGGTAGAAGACGTTATGGAAATTCGATTATTTTTTGACAAATTACCGGCTTTTAAAGCTGATTCAGTGGACACAGTTTGGTCACCTAGGGCCTATTGTGTTGCCATAGTTTTCCATTATCTCCTAGTCCCGAAACCGTTCGGAGCTCTGGATGAAGCGACTCAGACTGCCAACGACTATTATGCCAATCGTTTACTTAGTAGACACCGTCTCCTCGTACGTTATAGTGACGGACATGTCTCCTGCTCTCCTTCCTCATCTCTGCAGCTTCTGCAGAAATCAGTAGCCGTGTTTTCAAAACTTATGCCCATTAGGTATTGCACCGTAATGACCCCGACAACTGTTTACTGAGTAGACACCGTCTTCTCAAACGACATAGTGGCGGGCATTCACCCGGTAGGTGAAGTACAGTCTCCTCGTCTTCCTCATCTCAGCAGCTTCTGCAGAAATCAGTAGCAAGGTGTCCAAGACTTATGCTCATAATGGTAATGACCCCAGCAACCATACTAACATGCCTCTTTGAAGTTTAAGCAGACTTGTCGTGCGCCCTCCATCCATAATTCGCCACTGCGTCGTTCTGCCCGTGTTCTATTGTTGACGGAATCCTCGATCGTACTGTCAATTATAAGTTTGCATGTTCTAAAATAGATTCCCAAAGTCATCGAAGAGTTCGATGGTTTTGCCACGCCTGGCCAGTTCTTCAGCCCTGTGCCCTGGTACCCGTATAATATGGGCATGATATCGCTCTGAGTAACTACAGCTGTACACTGTTTTGTAGTCCATCACGTTGGAATTCAGTGCTTTGAGAGTATAATCTAACCAAACCTAACATAGCTGCAGTTTGCGCTATTCCATTACAAAAAAACATGATTTTTGAAGCTTAAATTCTTACATCCTTTACTTATGTTTAATAGTCCAAGTCATGAAACTTAAATTTCAATGGCTTGGCTGGTACATTTATGATATGAGTCTTGTGAATGCCATCAGTGGGATGATCAAAATTCAGCTCAAAATTCCTTAATAAACGGCATAGAACGATTTCTAATTCCAAATCCACGATACGTTTGCCAATACACATGCGTGGACCAAAACCGAAAGGCAAGAAAACAAATGGATCCACTTTGTTGGCGCTCGAAATTTTATCCGTGCCCAAATGATAAGAACGTAACCATCTTTCGGGCAGAAATTCATCGGGTTGTTGAAAATACTTGGCATCCTTATATAATAACTGGGCGGTCATAACAACATCGGTGTTGCTGGGTATGCGATAGCCACTCAATATAATGTTTTGGCCAGTGGTACGAAAATTACCAATGGCTACAGGATATAAGCGTAGCGATTCCTTAATACAGGCTCTTAAATACGGAAGATGGTGCATATTTTCGGATGTAAGAACAGATTCCTTAAGAGGTAAAATGTTAAGGATTTCTTGCCTTAATTTTGCTTGCTTTAAAGGATTTTTAGCCAGGCATAGAAGGCAGGAAGTTAATGCCGAAAAGGTCTGGAAAGAGGGGTTGTAATGAAAAGATTTGTTTTTTATATAACGAGGGTCTTACTTACCGTGTCTACACCGGCTAGAAATATATCCAGAGCCATGGTGGTGGCTATTGAGGGAGCTATGTCTATAAGTCTTTCCAAAATGCTTTTCTCCTGTTCAGTTTCCCTTGATGAAGCATTTTGTAATCTCTCCATTGCTTGTTTAATATAAACAATGGAAATATCATTTAATAGATCCAAGACTTGGACAATTTTTTTAAATTTCCTAGTGGGCATTAGTTTCCACACCGAAGGCTGATGATCCAATTCCATAAGCAATTGGAAAAATTCATCCATTCGATCGATAACAATTTTAGCCTGAGGATTTTTTTCGCTCTTATTAAGCATATCCAGATCGGTATCCAAAGCTATGAGACCCACAGAGTCCATTATAAAGTACTTCATGTATTGTTCAAAGTTTTCGGGAACCTCTTGTGTATCAGGATTTTTCAAACGTTTAATACAGTCGACGAATTTAATGGCCACAGGATCCAATTTGCTGGTATGGATTTTCACAGTTTTGGGATTCATCATAACCGGATTGGTAGCCGAGCGAAATTTTGCCCAATTCTGGCCTTGTCTAATATATTATGAGAAATTGAAGTGAAAAGATACTCAAGAGGTGATTGTGTTAAAGACTTACTCTGCTACTAAGCCACCGGTATGTTTAAATTGTTCTTTCCTTAAGACCTTGCGATGGTATTGAATAACATCCAAGCCTCGCCGTATGGGATGTATGCCTTCCGAACGGAAAACTTGTTGAAAATCTTGCGGATTAAAGGTGAAAAGTACATCACGTTTGCCAAAGATGCCCGGTATAAGGAAAATGTCACCATATTGTGATCGTAACAAGCCGTGGAATTCAATCAGGGACTTTTCATAAAACTGGCCTAGAATTTTAACAAATTTAAGTTTGAAATGAAAGAAAATGAAATGATTATCGTACCACCCGGTAGAAATGATTTTAGCAGCTGGTATTTGCTAGGGCCAGGTAGGGCTTCATAGGGTTTGGCAGACAACCAAGCTTCATTGGTAGGCTGAAAAAGATATTTTAATTTAATCTTTAAAAATTTAAAGAATCATACATGGAAACCACCTTATTAGGCACTGCCAATGAATTAAAAAATTTCTTATACGTTTGACTGCTATTTAGAAGTTTTCTTATAAGCATTTTTGAAGATTTTGTTTTTGTTTATATTTCAGAAGATAAATAATTTAATACTTTAACAAAATAAAGTCCACTTTCTTCTACAAAGTCTTCGAAGCTACTGATAAAAGGAAAGCAAATGAACGAAATATTTCATTTGCTTTCTTCCACAAGAATTTTTTGTTTATTTTAAAATAAAAAAAAATATATGCGCAGATAAGCCCAGAACACTCATATGTACATAATTAAACCGGTTGCTTAATTTAAAAATGATTGCAATACTGCCTGTTTACAAAGCAGCCAAGCTTCTCACCACAAGATCGGAAGTAACGTTCATTTTTTTTTCAAATTCACAAATAAAAAATTCTTGTTTTTAATCTCAAATTGTATTTAAAAAATGTTAACATTTTGTTTGAAATATGTAGTACGTTTAGGGTTAAAAAAGTTTCATTTATTTATTAAAGCTTTTGCTATTAAAAGCTTTGATCGCGTTTATATTTTATAAATTGCCTGATCTTTATTAAAATACCGTAAAAAAAGAACTGTACTAAAATGGGTTTGAATCTTGGGTAAATCAATAATTTTGCCAATAAAAGCGATTTAATTTTATCTTAGTCTCGAAAAATATTCCTCCTTAAATCTTTATTAAAAAGCTTTGGAATTTTTTTAAATTGGTTTGAAGCTTGGCTAAATTAATGATATTGCAAAAGACTTTGTTGCGAAGATCAGCGTTCTTATTTTGATATTTTTTGTAACATAATTTCCCTTTGATTGCCATTGAAATGCCTTTATCCATTTATTATTTATTAAATTGGTTTGAAGCTTGGATACATAAAAATGGCGGCTCTAAAATTTAAGTATTTCCAACGATCGCCCGTATTAAATAGGTTTAGAACTTAAATAAAATCCCAGTTTACACAGGGAATATCCATGCACATCTTATTGGTTATTCAATGCTTCAGCCAGGATGACGACCAGCGATCACCAATGAATCGTTTTTTCGCTACTCATAAGTACTCATGAAATTTTGAGTATGAGTGAGTCAACAGTATTGAAATTCAACTATGATTTATTCGTACTCACTACAACATAGGATTTATAAGTACAGGTTGCAATGAGTATGAGTACAACATTGGCATCAAACTCATAACATTCGAAATATGTTGATTAATATGTGATTCATACGCCTACTCATTCAAATGCACCAATTTAGAAAAGTACTTATAACACTCATAAATGATTCGAGTGATTCGAATTATTCATTAAAATTTATAGTCTTAGTTGCTGTTGCATTTACAAAAAAAGAAGAAAGAAAAATACAAAGACAGCAAGCAAATCAAACACATAATGTTCTAGAGAGTATTATAGTGTTTGTACGCCAATCATACTTGATTCTTGTAAATGTTGAGTAAAGGAGAGTCATGCGTATTGTACGATGAGTACTTCAAACTTTGAATATGAATAGCATGAGTATAATATTAAAATAAGTATGAATGCGTATAAGTATCAGAAATCATGAGTATGATTCGAATCTACTCATCTTTTTGGATACTCATTGCTGATCTCTGATTACGACCTAGCTTCTCATACCACTTACGTTTTGTATTTTCATTTTATACATGAGTGGCGGGACCTACAGTTAAAAGACGGCTCCGAACGATAGGTTTTTGAGGGGAAGTTACCGCAGAAATATTTTTTCATATTTCGTTTTGTTGGAGATGTTTGAGCTGGTGTTTGAACTGTGGCCTTACGTCTAATAAGCCAACACACTACCTAATAGACTAAGTTGACTACATATTACAGATGCGTTTTTTAATTCCGATTGCTATTCATTTAAAAAAAATTTCAAAATATTGCCCTTAAATTTACATGACTGAGACTGAGAAATTCTATTTTTTAATTACAGGAAAAGCAAATTTGGAATTCTCTAACGATACCAGATAGATCTTCATTTGAAATCTGGAATCAATTTCGTTTTATGGAGCATTTTTTGGAATTATGGTAAGTTTGTATTATTAATAGAATTTTGCTAATTCGATTTGATAGTGTAAATAAATACTAGTGTGAAACTTTTATTTCAAATTAAATACATATGTATATTCCTTGATTTAATACATATTAAGTATAAGGGCGGGGGTCAATAATTTAAAGCTTTCTGAATTTCCCGCTCTGGAAAAACTCATTTTAAAATTTTTGTGTTTTAGTTTGTGTTTGACAATCATCAATAACAGATTACCACGAGATTTGTAAACAAAATGGAGTTCATTTCGGCATAAACACCATGTCTTTAACGTAAGAGGTACAAACAAAGATCAGATTATATAAACAAAACTGCATATAATGTTCATGAAAGGTAGAAAATAATAACAATAACAAATCAACATTGAAGTTCTAGAAGTTGACAGACCGAAAATAAATGCAGCACAAATCGAAGTAGTTGAAAGACTAATAATGCCAGTCAGCAGCAGTAAAAAGGACAACACATTGTTGTATTGATTGTGTAATTATATTGAAAGAGAGTGTTATTAAACGGTTTGCACGGTTTGTAATTATGTGGCGGAGTTTGACATTGTCTGCCTTTGATCTAGCATGCAGGGGTGAAGTCCTATGATTGGTCTTGGGGTCTCAGGTCTAGAAAAGACTGGATAAAATTGAAACTGTTTGTTTTTCACCTAAAACTAAGAACAGTTTGGGCCTTTTGGAAGTCAAGACTCTAAGAGGAATAAAACTCCCACCTCTTTTGCCATTTACTCCGAAAGTTGTATTAGATTACGTGGTTAGCCTTCAGTTTGAAATTTTCAGTGAAGTGTGTTTGCGCCACTTATCGATTTTTTATTTGGTTTGTGACCTAGAACGTAGATGCTATTCCATGAATCTGCAAACCTCCTTGCTTGGCGACTTCAGAATGTGTCGCTGCTTTTCAATTTGAAAATCAGAGTGAAATTCCATAAGAATTCTTTTGTACATTCAACACACAGTGCAAAACATAGTTTCATTATAACACCAACAATAAAGCCCATGCATTTCTCTCTCTTGTAACATACCACTTAACAAAATCTTAACTTTTATACTCAATTTTCTTTAAAACATCTCATCTCATTGTGCAATCCTTTACACAGGACATTCCACTGAAGTGTAAAAATTTCTCCTCTTGATGTACTTACCCGGTCTCCCCTATTTTTTCTGTTCAAGTACAAGCAAATCTGCTCTAGAAATCATTTGTGATTAAAAGCATCCAAATGGCCCATTATACAATGTATGTACCATACACAATACTCATCATAATATTGCCACTAAAGATCATCATGGCAGAAGTGTATCTGGTAGTTTAACACTTAACATACGTTTTAGTGCCAAAACAGACAGAAAATGACAATGACAACTATACTCAGTATAAGAATGAGTGTGAGAATAATGACATGTAAAGGAACTGAAGAAGAAATTGGTAGAAAAATACAGTCAAACATTATCGTCTTCAATTTGAAGTGGCTGTTGTACAATAAATGTTTCCTTTTGTGTTCGCAAGGCAAGGGAAGATTTCCTTATGCTTTCCAGCTCATCATTCAAGTGGGTGTCAATTCCTGTTTCAAGTGATTTTATCGAATATTTTGTCATGATACGTTTGCTGCAATCGTAAAAAAAGGAGGCGTTTATACAGAAGGACATGTAAAAGGATTTTTTCTTATTATTTTGATGGCAGCTGGTACTTTTGTACAATTTTTTGCATTTGTTTAAACCTTTGAAATGTGTTCCCCACTTTCAAATTTGCTGTGAAATGAACTGAAGGCATTATTCTAAACCTATCGAATCTGTTTAGTCCCCCATATTTTAATATTCTACACTTTTTAGAGCCTCGAATAACGTGGAACCCAGACTATCGTTCGAAATTTGTTATTTTGGACTTCCAGAATTTAATCCGGATTTATTCGGTTATGCAAACTCGTGGTTCGATGATTTGAGAAAGTATTCTGGTATGGACCCCAGACTGTCGTTCGAAATTTGTTAGTTTTTGGTTTCCGAAATTTACTCCAAACTTAATCGGTTGTGCAAACTCGCAGTTCTATGGATTTTTCTCAGAGAATCAGGAGACAAATATACGCTAACTGGTGAGAAATTGAGGTTCGAAGCAATTTCTGTTAAGAGAAGGCCTTTCACACTTGTTTTCGCGTTCATTACATGGCACTATTTGCACTTGCTGTTCGTCAACAGAAACATCTTCTGCACTTTGCAAGGTTATTGAATGTTTTGTTTGCCACTGCTGTGACAGTACAGCGTCCAATAGCCTTGCTGTGTTGCTAACATTTTGACTTTACTCTCCAAAAGATATAATTATTCCTTTCAAGAATTCGGAGACAATAAACAGATGACTAGAAATTTCCAAAATACTTCATATTGTGTAGATAGTTTTATCGTATTCTTTGTAGACAATCTTTTATATTTCGATTTCGCTAGGATCGCATTATGTGGAATTTTACAGAATTTATATCTTTAAAGGAGTGCGGAACGGAAACACCCTTTTTTGCACCACCCATTTCGGAAGGTCCGGTTTTCAATCGACATCTTAAAGAACATCCGTAGCTCCACGTTGCCATTACATTTACTATCCACTTTATTATCTTCCATTAGGTTGCCTAACATCAATTATAGTTACATATGGATGAGCATATCTACGATGGATCCCGCTAGTAAAGGAGGAGACCGTCAATATCCATCAAATGATATCAACTTCTTGTTTTCCCACGACAATACATACATACATACATAATTGGTCATTACAACCCTTCAGTCAGGATTACGACCTAGCTTCTCACACCAATTATGTTGTGTGTGTTAATTTTTATACATGAGTGGCGGGTACTACAGTTTAAAGTCGACTCCGAACGACAGATTTTTGAGAAACTTTTCATGGCAATTTTATTTACTCTCAGATTTTCTGCCAGAAATCTGCTGAGAGGAAGTCGCCGAAAAAATATTTTTTTCATATTTTCGTTTTGATGTCTGACCTGGGATTTGAACCGTGGCCTTACGTCTAATAAGCCGACACACTACCTACTAGACTGCGGTGACTACAATATGAATATAAATCGCCCCAATCGCTATAACTACGCATTTTCTCTGAATACAAACAAAGCAGAAACTCTTTTCCGATTATAGAAGAACGAGATCTAGCTGTTATAGCACTTGCAGATTATGCCAACCGCTCTGATCTGGTCTGCTACTGTTAAAGTACACTCAACCTTCTTTCACAAAACTGAAAGTCAAAAATAGTCAATCTGGTAACTTTGTGTAAGAAATAAAATAAATTCTTTATTTAAATTGAACAAAATATTTTAAGTGATAACTCCGTACTGTCTATTTATTCTTCATTCGTTTTCGATCTGGCAACTTCTAGAACCTTACTGTTGATTTGTTGTCATTATTAAGTTCTTTTCCTTTCTCAGGGTTTCTATGTAGTTTTGTAATTGTAACAAGATCTTTGTTTTTCCCAATTTTCGTTATTTTTTTGTCGTTTTGTTACTGCAACACTCGTTATCGTAATTTGTTTGTTTTTTCTTAGAATAAAAGCTTAAAAATTGCGGTTGCCACGCCTATTTATATACATACATACATAATTGGTTCTTACAACCCTTCAGCCAGGATTACGACCTAGTTTCTCACACCACTTATGTAATGTGTGTTAATTTTATACATGAGTGGCGGCACCTACAGTTTAAAGTCGACCCCGAACTACAGGTTTTTGAGAAACTTTTTCATGGCAATTTTTTATTTACTTTCAGAGTTTTTGCCAGAAATCTGCTGAGAGGAAGTCGCCGAAGAAATACTTTTTTGTATTTTGGTTTGATGTCTGGCCTGGGGCTCGAACCCTGGCCTACGTTTACCTACTAGACTACCATGCCTATTTAGTTCCGATTAATTTTTAAAATATTTTTGACGTTTTTTTATATTTCTTCTATTATTTATTCTATTATGGTGAGATTTTACCAAACTTTTTGAATAAAAATGTACAGTGGCTTTAGGATCACACTGTTTTGCTGTGGCTGTGAGCTGACTCTACTATATTCTAAGCATGAACGTGCTTTAACGTGGGTTTTAGGATAAAAAACAGTACTCAAGAGTTCTAAGTGTCCTACATCGTGGCGACTGATCTACAGACTGCTTAAATGCTTAGAACTTCGCAACAGTCTTTACTGGGCACTTGTATTTTATGCATATATTCACGGTTTTTAGATCTCCTTGGCTTTTCTTGGCGAATTCCTTGATTTCATCGGGAGTGTAGATTATAGAAACGAAAATTTAATTAATATTCCTTGGACCATCATTGTGTTTGTTTTATCTCTTCCGTGTCTTTTATAATTTTCTCACTTTAAACAATAACACTCCCTAAAATGTTTTTTATTTGTCGCTTTTTTTAATTTTTTGCAATTTTCCCCGTGGAGAATAAACAAACGATAGGGAAAATAATCTTTAACATACAATTTCAATTTTCCTCTTTACGCTACGGATTTTCATTCTTTCTTTATTTAATTTAAAAAAAAAATTTAATTAAGATTCCTTTTCACAAAGGATATCATTTTAATGAATTCAAAACCCCCAAAGAAGGAAGGACGACAGCAACAATGACGACGACGACGACGACGATTCCTCTTACTGATGAATTAAATAAAATGCAACAAAAAAGAAGAGCGAAAAAAATAACGCAAAAAAATAACGAAATCCAATATGAGAAAGTGAAATAAAATTAAAATAAAAACTGAAGAGCAACAATAACAACAACAACAACAAGCAGGACAAAAAAAGGAATTGTTTACCAAAAAGGCAATAAAAAAACGAAAACAAAAAAATAGCAAAGAAAAGTCAACTATAGTGCGTCCCCATGCACAAATACAAAAAGACAAACCAACGAAGGAGCCAAAGGAACAAATAAAATGAACCAAAACTTACGCTCACACACATACATACATACATTGGCTTACAAAAAGCGAAAGAAGGAGAGAAGAAGAAGGGAGAGTAAAAGAAACGCCGTCATGCATACATTTCAGTGACAGGACATGATTAATGGTTGTCATTGCCAAACAAAACATAAAAAATTGTTTTTCTTTAACATCAACAAACACACACACACACAGAGATACACATACATACATACGTAGATGATGTATCCTTCTTATAGTATATTCGCATAAGGAATTTTTATCGTATAGAATGCATTGCTACTGTGTTATTTTTTTTTGTGTTGAAATCACATCATCAATGTTACGAGCACTACTACTACCGTTGCCACTACTACCGTTATTGCTAACGCTCTACTATTCTGCTCTTGATGATGTTAATGATGCCAAAGAATGTACACAAAGAAGTTTAACGCTTTTTTTTTTGTATGTGTTTATATATGAAGAACTCGATCGTTACGACATGTTTGCTCTATACGAGGGCCGTTTTATGTGTAAAAAACATAAAGGACAACATTTTTTATTTTATTTGGAATACCAAGACTCACTGAAAAACATGCTGAGGAAGGACACTTTCAGACACGAATCTCGCTTTCATTTTGTATAACCAGGAACCTAATTACGATGATCTTGGGTAACGAAAACGCTCCACAAACTTCTTGATTTTCACAAAATTAAACTTATTCTTTAACAGACTTGTTCTCGAAGACGTGTTTCACTACGTAATGTTTAACAGATTAAAGACCATATTTTTAGGTTTCTCTTCCAGGCTGTCGGTAATAATTTGTTGCGTCAATTCCACAATATTTGCCATCTTTCTGGAGAACGCATTTGTAACAGATGTTGATTGATTCTACTCCATCCAAATACATACATAACATAATTGGTCGTTACAACCCTTCAGTCAGGACTGGGACCCGGCTTCTTCCACCACTTATGTTGTGTGTATTAATTTTATACATGAGTCGCGCAACTTACAGTTTAAAGTCGAACCTGATTGACAGATTTTTGAGAAACTTTTTTTTGTCAGAAATCTGCTGAGAGGAAGTCGCCGAGGAAATATTTTTTTCTATTTCGTTTTGTTGGAGATGTTTGACCTTGGGTTTGAAACGTGGCCTCACGCCTAATAAACCAACACACTACTTACTAGACTACGTCAACTGCCTTAACAGACCATATTTTTAGGTTTCTGTTCCATGCTATCAGGCTATTTTTGAAGTCGCCGTAGTCTAGTAGGTAGTGTGTTGACTTATTAGACGTAAAGCCAGGGATCGAGCCCCAGGCCAGACATCAAAACAAAAATACAAAAATTATTTCTTCGCCGACTTCCTCTCAGCAGATTTCTGGCAAAAACTCTGAGAGTAAATAAAATTGCCATGAAAAAGTTTCTCAAAAAAATCTGTCGTTCGGAGTCGACTTTAAACTGTAGGTCCCACCACTCATGTATAAAATTAACACACACAACATAAGTGGTGTGAGAAACTAGGACGTTGTACAATGGGTCAATTCGACCTCCGGGTACTGTACCTGTCTTAATTGACAAGAACACGTCCTCTAGCCTAACCTAACCTATCCAGGCTATCAGTAATAATCTCTTGCATCAATTCCACAACATTTGCCATCTTTCTGGACAAAGCATTTGTTACAAATGTTGACGAATTGTAAGTGTTTTCATTGTGACTCTTAAAACCTAGACCCTCATTAATCACTACGTCCGTATAATTTACGAATTTCGAATTTCTTCAACACACTTCAGGTTTATTGACCAAATCGCGTTACTCTTTGCTGCCTAATGAAAAGCACCCCATGTTCGAGCTCACATTTCTTACACATTTCCGACACCATTTGTATTGAAATACTAGAAGTCTGAAAATCGAGCAGACGTTTTCAGTGCCAAAATCGTAAGTAATTCTCGGCATTGGTTTTTTAGTGGCTCTGAAAAATCTATCCAAGCCTTTTGAATTCTTGAAGCCTCTGGAACTGATTGAAATGTCGAATGAAATTGTAGGTTATTCCATACAAAAACTGATTCATCAGAATGCCGACTGGGGCTATATTTGTTTGAATGAACGTATTTTTTTAAAACAACTAACAGTCTTTGGTTTTAAAATTATTAACGTACTCGATCGCACATTCACCACACAGAGTGAAGAATTAAATCCATTTCGTGTACAGTCTTTGGTAAGCAATAACAATTTAGAAAGAAAAAAAATTTTGTAAATGGTGGTGATGAACTTTACAGCAATCGAACTTAACGTACGTTAACATTAATGAAATTACTGTGAACATTTTCAACAGAGAATAGAATAGAATTCTAAGAAATGGAAAAAAATAAAAAATATTCAAGGAAAATGAAACATTAGTAGTTGTGTGCAAAACAACCATTTGACAGGATAACACCATGATATCCTCACTCTATTTACACAAAGCCTGATGATTTTGCTTTTCCTTCTGCTTTATTTTCCCATTTCATTCTATTAGCGAATGGATGTGTGTATGTGTGTGAGAATTTGTTGTTGTTATTTTTTTTCTGTTGCGGATATTGATATCGCGTTACTAATTTTTTTTCTCTTCAATTTCTTCTTCTTGTTATTGTAACTAAAGTGTTTTTTTTTTTTTTTTTTTTATAGCTTTACGAGCTAAAGGTTGGGAATCTTCGAAAGACATTGGTAGCCCGGCCTACCAATGTGCACGATTCGCCGCAAGACTTACTCTCGGCTTGCTAAACGCATACGTACTAAACCCAACCTAGTTCGTCACACTTTCAACCATTTGCCCCCCCCGGGACCACAATCAAGTATTACTTCGGGGGGGTGGAGATTCAGCGAGTGCTGCCTTCAAATTCTGCTGACCTTGCTCTCTCAGCCAATCTTTGCTGCGTCAACACCTTCCTTGCGAAAACACATACTGCGTTCCAATTGTCACATGAGGTTAACATCAGGTTAACTATGTTATCGGGCGTTACCTGGAATCCTACTGTCCTCTCCAGGCAATTTCGTTGAACAACATATCGCGGGCAAGTAAAGAAAACGTGCTCCGCCGTCTCCCTTTCATTGGGGCATTCTGGGCATGCCTCGTCTACATCATGACCATACTTATAGAGATATGCTCTATAACATCCATGGCCGGTTAGTAACTGTGTCAGGTAGAAGTTCACCTGACCGTGTCTCCTTTTGGTCCATTCGCCTATGCTCGGTATGAGTCTGTGGGTCCACCTTCCTTTGGTTGAATTGACCCAGTCATGCTGCCATCTATGCATAGCGTCATCCACTAACTGAACAGGACTGGGGAGATCCATTCCCCTCCTTGTGTCATGTTTCCTCCGCTCTACATCCACTACTAGCCACAGGGGCATCATCCCCGCAATCACCAATGCTGCATCAGTAGACACCGTGCGAAAGGCAGAAATCACCCTGAGAGCTGATCTCCTGTAGGCCGTTTCTATACCTGCTCTATAGGTCTTCTTATCCATGGCCCCGGCCCATATAGGGGCCGCATATATAGCGATCGAAGTCACTACCTTCATCAGTAACCGCCTCCTCTCCTGTTTTGGGCCTCCAAGGTTAGGCATTAATCGGGCAAGTGCACATGATGTCGCCGCACACTTTCCACCGACGTACGTCAGGTGTTCCCTAAACGTGAGCCTGTTATCAATCATTACTCCCAGATATTTAATCGCCTGCTTTGATGTTATGCGCTGGTCGCCTACTGTTATTGTAATTAATTCTATCTTCTTCCTACTGCTTACAAGTAGTACATCCGTCTTGTGATCAGCAAGTTTGAGACCTATTCCCGTGATCCAGTTCCTGACCATACCAACCGCAGTGTTACATGTTCTCACTAATTCATCTAAATGTTTTCCCCTTATCACCAGGGCAATATCGTCCGCAAAACCAATGATCTGTGTACCTCTAGGGAATCTAAGCCCCAGTACACCATCATACATGACATTCCATAGTATTGGGCCCAGCACGGAACCTTGCGGGACCCCCGCCGATACCGCATATGTCTTCCTGCCATCATCTGTGTCATATAAGAGCACTCTATCCTTAAAGTAGTCCTTAATAAGTTCCATCAAGTAGTTCGGTACATCCTTTCCATCTAGGGCTGTTAAAGTGGCATCCCAATCCGCAGAGTTGAATGCGTTCTTGACGTCCAGGGTGATGATAGCGCAGTACTCCTTATCGCCCTCCAGCCAGCGCTCACCACTGATAGCATCCTTTGCTATTGTCATAACCATCTCTATTGCATCTATTGTGGAACGGGCTTTTCGGAAACCAAATTGGCGATCCGACAAGCCTTCTGCCCCCAGGAATGCTTCCAGTCTCCTACAAATTATCCTCTCCAAAAGTTTTCCAGCTGTGTCGATCATACAGAGCGGGCGGTAGCCCGATGCATCCTGCGCGTTGTTACCCTTCGGAATTAGAACCAGTCTCTGTCTCTTCCATATCCTAGGGAACTTCCTCTCCTGAGGTAACTAAAGTGTGTGTGGGCTTGTGTGTGTGTGTGTGTGCCGTTGCTCTATTGTTGGTGACAAGAAATTCCCCAGCAATTTAATGCAATTGCGTAACCTTGCGTTACCCATCTCTGTTGCTTTACGAATCGAGTTGACTTGAATAATATTTACGAGCATAATGATGTGCACGTAGTTTTTTAACGAGGGTAGATTGAAAATTATTTGTAATTTTATTGAAATATGGGGCAAAGCTCTCGAAAAAAATAAGAGGAAAAAGAAAAACTACGTGGAGTATTAAATTTTGTACAGTGAAGTACTTTTCTGGACAATCTTGTATGAGCAATATGTGTGTATTTCCACTCAATATACTCTGATACCAAATTAAGACAGCGATAATGTTTGTAATTGTAATTTCAGCCTGAATTGTATTACAGAAACCGGATAGTGGTGACATATCCTACATGGTCCCATACTATAAATTCTTTTTTGACATTAAGAGCCGCAAACGACTCCCTCCACTTGTGGTAGTGATTCGATTCAACGTGTATGATTTATATGTTTTATACACTTTTAAATTCACTTACTTATCTGAGTTTATTTACACTGTTGGTCTCCTAGGAAAGTGGAAGAATAATTCGCTCATTTTAAATTGATTATTCTACTTAAACGACCAACAGCACGGTGCCTGAGTGAGTAAAGCTTATGATGTTGCCTCCACATCATCAGTGTAGCTGTATTGATGCAAAATACTGTTGTAGCTCTTGCTGCTGCCACTGTGTTTATGCGGTGTTAATAGCGTTTCAATGTGCGTTGCGAAAAACCGCGTTAAAATAAAATTTAATTTATTATTCCATTCCATGCCATTCCAATTCACTTTTTTTTGTTCTTGTTTTTGTTTTTGTTTTTCTCTCGAATCACATTTTCATTGAAGTTTTTCTTTTTCAGCGAAGCTAATCGAATGGCGTTTTAATCAATTGAATTGAAAATTAGAAATAATGATGAACATGGGATTTAAAATTTAACCATTAAGACGCTTAAAACCATCAAGTAATGATGCAAAGTGGTAGACAGTTTTGGGGTGATGAATGTTTAAACAATTTATTGTATTACAACACTTCCCTTGGAAGGTTGGGAAACCAAAGAAAGTATCATCATCATCTCTTCACATTGAATAAATTTAAACATGTTAAGTGTTTTGTTTTCTTCTTCATTTTCATTCGTTTTATTATTCATTTAGAGAAAGAAAAAATAAAATAATGAGGGTATGTTTTCTATTCTATTTGTAGACAGACTCACAATCAATTCTTATCTATTTAGTTCGTATTATTTTCAAAATAAATTATTGTGAAACCATTTATTTTGTTTGGTTTCTCTGTCCGTTGTTGTCGTTGATGTTACCTTTCTTCTTTTTTCCTTTAAGTTGTTGTCCTGGCTTTTCCTGCCTTAGTGTCTATGCTGGGCTTTTCTTTTTGCCATGCTGTTGTGCTATAAGTTCACAGGCCTGATATATTCTGGTAAACATTTTACCATTCATTGGTGTCTGGAATATTTTCTCTTTTTTACTTCTTTTGTAGGGAATTGCATATCAATTTAGCAATAAATGTAACATTATTACACGATAGGTTGCGCTACAGAAGGCATTCCGAATGCGATCTGAAGTTTTTGAGAGGATGAATGAAAATTTTTCTGATTGAACTATCCCTATTGCAAGAAGTCAGGCTGTTCCTCTTTTCTGTATATTCTTTGCAATATGTTTTCTTTACCTCTTCTATACTTTTTTCATTTTCACAATGACTCAGAGCTTAGGAAAGTTCCCAATATACCTTGTGGGCGGGTAGAAAGCTTTGGGTATATCAAGAGGAGTGTATCACAAAGGGTATCTTAAGCGATCTGGCATGCGATTTATAATTCCTGTTTTGATTTGTACTCGAACGAATCGATAGTCATCACTAGGTTGTAGTAATTAAGGCTTAGATCCTTAACCGGATATCATGACCTATAGAACGAAGGGTGTTTAGATAATCCACATGTTTTTAGGAAAATGTAAACGTTTTCGCAGAGTCATCTAGGGCTCCTAGTAACTGTTACAGTAGACCAATTACCTACTAAAAACTTGGTTAATGAAACTCAAAGAAGAATAAAAAAGACGTTGTAGAATACTTTTTCTAGAACCGTTGATGTTACCAACTGTGCCTGGGTCTCTTATTCAAACAGTTAGAAGGCAGTTAACAAACAGGATCACGAGTTATGGACTCGACAGCGGTAGAGAGTCTCGACGATAAGAGTTGCTGAAAATTTTCTTCTAGGTCCTCGAATTTAAGGAGCCAAATTTATCGCCGTAGAAGTGTTAACAAGACACTTTAAACTGCATGCATACGGAGACATTAGGGACATAAAGTTCCGGTTGCAAACTTTGAATAACAATTTTGTGAAAAATAAGAATTGGGTGGGTGCCTTAGTAGTCTAGTTGGTAGTGTGCTACACTATTAGCGTGAGGGTCGTGGGTTCGATTCCCACCAGCGAGCATATAGTCAAGCTACTCCGCTCGTATATAATTAAAATATAATTTGTTATTGTATTGTAATTAATAAATAAATAAGATTTGTATGGAGCGATGTAAACTCCAATATCTGGGTGTAATGATTAACGATCAACTGAACTTCAAGAATCAGAATCAGAAGAATGCAAGAAGATAAAAAAAAATTGTCTAGTTCTGCCTCCCGAATCATGGCAAATTGATGAGTTACACAGAGTAAAGGCTATTACTGTCAAGGATAGCTATGTATCTCAGTGGTACTGTATGGGAAGATATCCTGAAAAATTCTAAGAAAGTGCGGCTATCGAAACATTTCCTTACAAGAGTCTAGCATTAGAACCACTTAGCTTTGAAGCCAAACTAAGCTCACTGATGCAAGGGCAAGATTTCTGAAAAACTCAAAAGAACGTGGTAAGCAGTCCTCATAAGCTGTGGCCATATAACCTTAACACAAAAATATCGTCTGAAGTCGAAAGATAGGCGACCTCAGTTCAGCAATGAAAAGCAAAGTGCGGATCATATTATGTTAAAATTTTTTAAATACGGAAAACACTGCTTTAATTTGAATTCCTTGATAATATCGGTCGAAAGGAAATTGGATGAACTGCATCGCAATTAATAGGCTCGCTACAGTGAATAATGAACCACTATAAATTGCAGACGAAATCCACAAGGCTTAAACGGGAATAAGTCCGCAAAAGATTTTGTACGTTATGATAGATGATGCAGAGCATAATGTATGGCAACTCCGCGCTATATGAGTTGGCATCATGCGGCCAATAAGAATTTTTTTAAAATTATATCACGAGTTATATTACCACCCTTGCTATCATAGGGTATTCCAAGGATAATTGTATAAAATTTCTTTAAATTTTCTTTCCACAAAAAAAAAAAACGAAAGGAAAAGAAAAAGAAAAACAAGCCGAACAAGAATAACATCCTTAATAGCAATTTTTCTGTTTGTCTACAATTCCTGTGAATGTTGCATTTCATTTGTATGAATTCGAAGAAAAAAAAAAAAAGAAGCACGACAATAATATTCTCTCTGCTGATGATGATAAAAATGGAAAAAGTTTCACAGATTTTTCTCAATAATTTTCTTAACTTTTGTGGCAAACAACACAAAATTGACATTTTAAAGTTTCTTGCTTTTTTTTATTATGTTTTTATGCTAACATACTATGATGCCACACGACCGGCTACTGGTCATTTGTTTGTTTGTTCGTAAGTCTGTGGACAGGACCAAAGCAGGAACCGGAGCTGAATTGTTTATTTTCCACACACAATGTTTATGGTTAAAGAAAAGGAAAAAATAAGAAAGAAAGAAAGAAAAGAAATTTGTTGTTTTTCTTTTTAATAATAAGAAAAACTTCACATAACGTTATAAATTGTATGTTTTTCTGTTTCTTATTGTTTTCTTCGTTTTTTTGCCTTCATGCCAATAAGATAAGAAAAACTAACCTGAATTCAAGCATTCATTCATTCATTCATTCATTCATGCTTGTTTTCATTCAATTATTCCTTCATTCCATTCCATTTATTCATTCATTTTATTTGGTTGCAATAACCAAGAAATCTTATTGCAATTGTTTGCAATTTCATTCATATTAGAGTTGAAAATCTCCTCTAGCTTGGAGGGGGAAAAGGGTTGTTGTTAAGTTTTTTATTGAGAAATCGTATTGAATTCGTTGTGCTCGTTTAAATTATTTATAAAAATTCAATGGAAGCAAACAAATTGTGAAACTCTGGCATTTTAATTTGTGAAATCTATTGAAAACAACATTGAAATTCAAGGAATCTTAAAATTATAAGGAAAATAATTCTTCAAACAGAAAGATGCAATACAAGAAATTAAACATTGATATTTGGTATTGAAAAAAAAAATACATTTAAAACCCCCCACAGAATTAAGGACCCTAATGAAACCTGCATAAGCTCTTTCTAATCTTTCTTTCTTTCTAATTTTACACACCTAACATATAGGTCTTCCAACAGTCGATAATGGCCATCCTGTTGTAGCTACATCTGCGTAATTAGTTGTCGGACATAGTATTCAATAACACGTCCAAATAATAAAATTGTTTTATGAAATTCCATTTGGCGACTGACTATTATTTCCATCACAATGTCTTCTTCAACGATGAGGTCTCTTTTTGCAGAAATGGGTTCGTCAACAAGTCACTGTAGTCTACTAGGTAGTGTGTTGGCTTATTAGACGTGAGGCCAGACTTCAAACCTCAGGTCAGACATCAAAACGAAAATATAAACATACTTCTTCGACGACTTCCTCTCAGCAGATTACTGGCAAAAACTCTGAGAGTAAATAAAAAACTGCCATGAAAAGTTAAAAAAAAAAAAAAATCGTTCGGAGTCGACTTTAAACTGTAGGTCCCGCCACTCATGTATAAAATTAACACACACGACATGAGTGGTGTGAGAAACTAGGTCGTAGTCCTGACTGAAGAGTTGTAATGACCAATTAAGTAAGATTTTTGGTCCAGTGCTAGATGATTTCCCCAATCGATCCAATAATGAGGTCCCAGTTTAAAGTCCATTCCAGAAAGGGCGGTTTTTATTTACTTTGAGAGTTTATGCCACAAAGCTGCTGAAAGGAAGTCGCCGAAGAAATATTTGCATATTTCGATTTGATCGAGATGTCTGACCTGGCGTTTGAACCGTGGCCTCAAGCACAATAAGACTACGGCGACTTCAATACGTTGTCTTTTCTTTTTCTTACGTAGGACTTTTCTCTCGAATTCTCTTGAGGCTGCCACATCGGTGCTTAATAGTGTCCGTGTTTCTACGCCGCAAAGGAGCATGGGGAGAATAAGTGCAAGAGAGCTCTCCGTTCCTCAGTTGCTTATTGATATCATTATAGCTTCTGTTGACAAGACTGATCCCACGCTTGATCTCCAGACTAATATCATTCTTGCTGGTAACAACGGAACCGAGATAAATAAATAAATTCCCTGACAACATTGAAAGTATAATTATCAGACTTATTCTGGATTCCAATATAGTACATGTTCCTATTTGCCGACAACATATACTCCGGTTTGCCCTCAAAGACTGCCATCTTGATAGACTACCGTTAATACCATAGCACTAAAGACAGCAGTAACATCTCGCTTAGCATGCCAAATCCTCACGTGAACTCAAACCTAATGGTTGTGACAAATACGAAGAGTTGCTAATTATGTCTCCTCATAATCTTTTCTAATGCTTTTCCTCCTGAGAGTGCAATAAAGGCTCTACAGCAGTGGTATTTTGTACAGCCAGTTTGCCTACTTTTTCTTTGCTCCTTCTCTAGGACACTTTTAAATACAGCGTCCTAAAAACCCCAGGTCAGACATTAAAACGAAATACTAAAAAGTATTTCTTCGGCGACTTCCTCTCAGTAGTTTTCAGGCAAAAACTCTGAGTGTAAAATAAAACTGCCATAAAAAGTTTCTCAAAAATTTGTCGTTCGGAGTCGACTTTAAACTGTAGGTCCCGCCACTCATGTATAAAATTAACACACACAACATAAGTGGTGTGAGAAACTAGGTCCGTAATACTGACTGAAGGGTTGTAATGGCCAATTATATATGTATGTATGTATGTATGTATGTCCTAAAAACCAAAGTTGTTGTCAGTTAAAGAATCATTTCAGTCCATTTAATAAAATGCTTCTGTTTCTCAAACTAAAAATTCCATTAAAATTATCTTTGGAAGCGAAATACTCCAAATATTTTTGAAAATGTCAAAAACTTATTGTGTTGTTGATTGTCAAATCAAGTCCATTTGGCTAAAATCATAGAAACGAAATTCATACCAATCAAAGTTGAACAAAACCAGAGGGAAGAAAATCAAAAACAAATTATGGGGAAAAACGCATAAAAATCATAAAAGAAATGCCAAAAAAAGAAAAAAGTCCAGAAAATATTTGACGTATTGGCTGAAACCAAAACAAAAAATGAAAATGAAAAACGATAAATCTTAGCGATAATTGCAACAACAATAATCTGACATGGACATAAACATGGACATGAACATATAATATAACGGTGCTCCCACTAACATTACAACAACATTAGAAAAGCCAACAACTTTATTTGTAACAAACAACACCAACTCATTTGGAATATTTTTTTTGTATTTTTTTTTATTGTTTTAGATAAACATGGCCTAAAACATGTTGTTAAAACAGCCCACCCGCAACTATTTTTTCTTGTTTTTTTTTTGCAATTTTGATTTTTCTTTCTATTGGTAGTACGAATAGCATTACCAGGAATTTTAATGTTGGCCTAAAACAACGGCTATATGGGACTGACTCTATAGATGAGATGATTATGGAGACAATTTTGACACAAAATGCAAATGGCTATGAGAAGAGAACAATGAGGCAGGCAACTAACTGAAGCCGGCTGTATAAAGTATGTTTTAATGTGAGTGTTGCCAATAAATTGCAAATCAAAGTCACATTTTTGGCACATGTAGACATATTAGCGTTCTACCCACCAACTGTTTGTGTTATGATATGTTTTAAAGCTTTTGTTGTTGTTGTTGTTGTTGTTTTTGTTATTATTATTCTTATTATTGTTGTTGTTGCTGTTATTTTTGATAGTACTATGTATAAGAAACGTATGTATGTCCGTCTATGTATGCACTTGGGTTTGTATTTTGAATTGTTTTGAACATTTTCATGTGTTTTAATCGAAAAACTGAAAAATACCAACAACACCAGCAACAACAACAACAAATATTGCTTTATAGCCTAGTTTATTAGATTCACAACCAATGGTACTTGAACATTTATACATATACATACACATTCGCATGCATAAGTATAACTTTTAGACCAACAAATAATGTTTGTATCGAATACTGCCAGAAGGCGTTACAGTTTATCATTCCGTAAATAGGAAGGTAATGCGAATATTCGTATACGATATACGTTTTTTTTTTTCTAATCCATATTGGGTAGGGGTAATAAGTAATTTCGGTGATTAGTCTTTAATCTTTGAATGCACAACTACAGTGTAGTGTTTTACGTTAAAAGACGAGAATATCATGGCAAAAAAATTTTTGTTTGATCCTTTCTCAGCAATCTTGTGAGAAAAGCTTCGAAAGCCTCTAAAAGCAGTCTAAGACCATGGATCTAAAGGCGAACGTATAGGACAATGTATGGACAGGTGAATGAATAAAAATACATGACCTCTTAATAATTCGCCGTGGTCTAGTGGCTTATTAGACGTGAGGCCTCTGTTCAAACCCTAGGTCAGGCATCTCCAACTAAACAAAATATGACAAATATTTCTTCGGCGACTACCATTCAGCAGATTTCTTGCAAAATTTCTGAGAATAAATAATATTGCCATGAAAACTTTCTCAAAAATCTATCGATCGGAGTCGACTTTAAACTGGAGGTCCCACCACTCATGTATAAAAACTAATGCAGACAACATAAGTGGTGTGAGAAACTAGGTCGTATTCCTGAGTAAAGGGTTGTTATGACCAATTATGTATGTTATGTATGACCTCTTAGGAATGTAATTAAAAGACGACCGAATTTTATGAGCCTCATTTTATTCGTAGGCAAAGAAAATAAGTTTCTAAAGCACTTGAATTACTTGGTTAGGTATGTCTCCTTGATATTACCTTTCTAATCTAAATTAAATGATATCCGCAGTAGAGACTGTTTCAAATCTGCTGATTCCATTGCCTAATAAATTTATAAGTAAATGACTTGGTCACCATGTAAGAAAGTATTTCAGGGGCATGGGCATTAAGGAGGAGTGACATTTTCACAACAACATCTCTCTTGCAAATGGTCATCGCATAAAATGAACTTTTTCGTCTACACATTCACTCACTCACACGAAATATATGAAAAACGACTTAAATAAATAAAGGGTGATTCAAAATGTGAGTTCTTTTTAAAGGATACTCTACAGTGGGAAAAAAACTGCTAATTTTCTAAAGTAAAACATGTTCAATTTGAGTATGTGATCTGTTTCGATAGAAGTCTCCGTAGTCTAGTAGATAGTCCGCTGACTTATTAGACAAGAGGCCCAGGTTCAAACCCCAGCCCCTAGACATGTTAAACCTTGCAGGGATTTCCTCTCAACAGATTTCTGGCAAAAACTCTGAAAGTAAATAAAATTTCCACGAAAAGTTTCTCAAAAATCTGTCATTCGGATACGACTTTAAGCTGTAGATCCCGGCACTCATGGATAAAGTTAGCACTCACTACATGGGTGGTGTGCGAAGATAGGTTGTAATCCTGACTGAAGGATTGTAATGACCAATTAAGTTAACTTAAGTAATTATCGATCGAATAAATGGATCGGCAAACGGCATAGGATGAGGAAAACGTTTGCAACCCATTTTTTCTGGCCAAAGTGCTCTTCAAACGAAACAAGACTTCTTAATGCAAGGACTTGAAAAGCTCATAATAAAGGGTATCTAACCACATAGGCAGCATTACAGTGTCATTGGAGCTGTCTGTATGGCCAATACCAATGACTTTGACCATATGCCGCAGAACTTGCAGGTTCTATGAATTGGTTGATTGGTTAGACATTTTGGCAACACCCTGTACAATTTCTAATGCAATATGAGTTGCCATATAGGTATGAGTTCATAGGATTCCTTTCAGTAACCCACCTACTGCTTGTTTTTGTCATTTGATGTCTGAGTATTTTATGACATTTTTGGTTATTTTGCCACATGTTTCCAATACTCACTCGCTTGCTTGCTCGTTTCTAGTGTACAATATAAGGAAAATTGCTTTGCAAACTTGTACAATTTCCTTTATTTCTGTTGTTGTTGCTGTTATAGCTACTCTTGTTATTGTTGTTCATTACGTAAATGTTTCATGTACATGTTACGTTACGTGTTAAAGCAAATTTTGTAGGTGGCCAAGGCGTGTAGAGCAGCCTGCTACGCAAATGACCAGAAATTTTCTTTGTTGAGCAACCGATATACCGAAGATGTAAGAGGTCATTGGGAGGTAAGGGAAACAAAAGGTCACTTAGACAGTTAAGTATAGTTTGGAAAATACATATCAATACCCTCCCCCCCTCCAAAAAGAGTACACCGCCCAATTGAATACATACGAAATAAGCATCACATTATAAACGTATCGACATATTCATTCTGCTTGTTCTTCTTGTTGTATTTGCTTTAAATATCACAATTTGACATGACATTAGAATGAGTAGCACAAATGTGGTTCACAGAGACACACTGAGGCGAGAGAGGCAGGTGGGGCATAATGTTTCATTAACTGTAGGTGTAGCCCGGCTCAGTTGTCATCTTATCGTACGTAGCAATATTATTAGTTTTGTGGTACTTGGCAACGACAATGTGGTCAAAGCTGTATGGCAAGAGTAAGAGGGAGGAGTAGGAGAAGAGCCAAATATGTTAACAATACTCTGACCATTTGACAGAAAATCTGTTTAAACCTTTTCGTATACTCAAGGCATGAGTATACCGAGTAGCTGGTTGGTGTTTCATTGTGGACTATTTTGTATTCTGTTGTACTTAGAGTATAATTTGATGTCTTTCCAATGCCAGCTATAAATGTGTCTTTCATATTATAACATTGTCGTTGTCAAGCTCTCCTCATCATTATCACCCAAATTGCAAATATACTCGTACATGCAGAAATTTTTGAAACATTACCGAAAGCAACGCAACGCAACGCATTTGCATTTGCATAAGTTTTCTTTTACTTCTGCTTCTACTGTCTCTACTGCTGCTGCTGCTTCTTCTTGTTACACCCCCCCAAATAAGAGATAATGAGAATACATGTTCAACAAAATATTTGAAAACTCTCAAAACTAAATGACTTTTCATGTCACGTGTCAATTGTGCCATGTATTCGTACGTCGAGGACATTGGCAACATTTTACAATCACAGTGTCATTAAGTAAATGAGAGGAGAGTAGTTCGATGGACGTCTGATGCTGTTTGTCGTGACAGACGCACTTGTAGGTGTTACCCGTACATGTTCTTACACATACGAGCTGTGTTGTCAATTTGTTGTAAGCGTTAGTTCATGTTACAAAACTGGGCGTTATGTTGTAGTTTTTTTCTTTCTTTCTTTGCTATCCTTTAACACATTATTGTTTTTGTGTTCGCAATGCCTGTTAAATGGAAATGAATCTCTAGAATGATGGCCATTATCTGAATTACTTGTAATTCATATTTAAGAAATTCAAATGCAATTGAAAAAGGCCATGCAAATTTTTATAGTTTTTTGGGGAAGGAGTGAGAGAAGAGGGAAACGTATTAATTAAATGGATTAATTAAAAGCCGATTTGTATTTGTTTTATTGCATTACATTGCCTACGAATGCTGTTTAGTAAAGTTTTTTTTTGGTTTCTCTTCTTTTAGTTCCCGCAATGTAATCAGTAAAGTTTAGGGTTAGAGAGCGGTATTCAATCAAGACTTGCGACTTGTAAAGCGCTGTCCTACTCTACCTTGCAATCCTGTCATCCATAGGTGACAGTAGAGATGTCTCTTTCTGTGTAATACTTGGTAAAGGCTTTCGGTATCTCCTCCTCGACAGACTTACGTCATTGTCCAAGGCAGTACAATAGATCCGTGAGGTCTTGAAACCACAACTAATAACTTAAAGTCTCCCCAAAATACAACTTCCTATGTTAGGTTAGGTTAGAGGACGTCTACTTGTCAATTAAGACAAGTACAGTACTCGGAGGTCCAATTGACCCATTTGTACAACGTCCTAGTTTTTCACACCACTTATGTTGTGTGCGGTAATTTTATACATGGGTGGTGGGAACTATAGTTTAAAGTCGATTACGAACGACAGATTTTTTGAGAAACTCTTTCATGGCAATTTTATTTTCACTCAGAGTTTTTGCCAGAAATCTGTTGAGAGGAAGTCGCCGAAGAAATACTTTTTGTATTTTGTCTTTGATGTCTGGCCTGGGGCTCGAACCCTGGCTTTGCGTCTAATAAGCCAACACACTACCTACTGGACTACGGCGACAACGACAACTTCCTATGCTCTACTGATATTTCAATACTTACTTAACGAACATTGGTCATTACAACCCTTCAACACGATTACGACCTACTTTCTCGCACCACCCATGTGTTAATTTTATTCATGAGTGGTGGAACCAACAGTTTAAATGAACGACAGATTTAAAGTCGATTCCGATCCACAGATTTTTGGAGGAAGTCGCCGGAGACATATTTTTTCGTATTTCGTTTTGTTCAAGTTGTCTGTGCAGGGATTGTTTCATTAAGTCCCATCAAAGTGGGCACCAAAGTTTGACAACTTTTTTGTAGGCGTTGTGAGGTTTATCCAGCCAAGCAGATGATTGCTCTTCTGCGACAGATTCTAGGATAATAGGGTTGCCAACTGTTTTGTTCAGTGTAAAAAAATATCTTCGTTTTTAGTATTGCTGTTGAGGCATATAAATTAAAGTTTTTCATTATTGACTCCTATTCTTTAACAAGAGGTGAGCCAACAATGTTTTCCTATGATGTTGGTTGTTTATGTCATCCTCTCTATGGGAGTTAAATGCGCTCAAAGTGGATATTTTCTTCACCTTTTTTGTGATCTGGACTTGAATCACTGCACAATACCCTTCGTAACATCGGAATTAAAATTTTCGAATTGCCAACAGCAAATAATCAGGAAAAACAGGAACTTATGTTGTAGCCTATAGGCAGGGGACAGTAGATTCCGGTGGATTGATGTCATGAATTCAAAGTTTTAAGGGAAGTTAAATTCTTACTTATCATTGCAACTCGTAGTCAGGACTAACATATAGCTTCTCACAACATCCATGCGGCGTGTGTTAATTTCATTCATGAGTGACGGGATATACAGTTTAAAGTCGACTCCGAACGACAGATTTTTGAGAAACTTTTCATGGCAATTTTATTTACTCTGAGAGTTTTAGTCGGAAGATTACTGAAAGAAAGCCTCGAAAGAAATATTTTTTCGTATTTCGTTTCGTTCAAGATGTCTGAACTGGCCAAATACTACCTACTGGGCTATGGCGACTTACCTGATTTCCTCCATCGCTGTTCCTCTTGATACGATTAGATTTTAATCCGTTTTTGTCGTAAATGACGCGGCTAACCCATGCGGCTGAAGAACGAATTTTTTTCTGTTAGGCATTGTGCAGTGCACTGCCTAATAGAGATCAGCTCTACAAGAAAGACGTCTACTACGGAAAAATATAAGATTCTCGGAGACAATACCCGTATGGGCTTCTCAAATTGTGCGTGTTAAATTTATACATGAGTTGCCGTGTAGCGAATGAGAAACACTTCGTTTTCTTTAAGTTATCTTGTCTTAGTGAGATCTGAGGGTACGTGTGTTCAAAAATATTTTTCACTACTGTCGCCTTAGATTTTTTCCACAAGATTTCTGGAATCAATTTGTCATTTCAAATGAAAAATCCTGTGACAAAAGGAAAAAAGAAAAAAAAATTTGTACACATTTTGTGGAAAACATGTGATAATTTTCATAAAATTTGCTGGCGCTTCATTCACATGCAAATACGGCAACAAAATACATAAACGACTACAATAAGAAATTTAAATGAGAGACAAAAAAAAAAAACAAGAAAAGAATAGAGAAAAAGGAATTCCACCTAAAAAACAGATTAAATGGATGAAATGAAAGAAGAGAAAAATGCAAAAAAACAAAAAAAAAACATTCAAAAAGGAATGTGTGAATTGCGTAAATAACACGAAGGATTCATAGCCAAATAACACTTGCCACTTGCCACTTTTCATATTTGCCCAAAAAGAAACACAGTGTGTGAGAGAGAGAGGGAGCAAAAAGAAAAATTGGAATACAAAGTAAGGAATGGGAAATAAAAATCTCACGATAAAAAAAAATATCGAGAAAATTTCTCAACAATTTTTTTCGTTTTTTTTTTTTGTTGTTCTGTTGAAATATTCATACCAAGTGAAATGCACATAGTACGGTAGGAGGCAGGCAGGCAGGCTTGTTGAGCTGGTGAATGTTGGTTTGAAAACGAAAAAAAAAATTAAAATGAAACATTCATATGGAACTCAGAGTGTTTTTTTTTGTTTTTCCTGAGGGGTTGGAAACAGTGTGCTGGTCTAAAGTTTATTCTGCTATTTGTACACTTGTGCTATTGCTGCCATTGCTGCTGCTGTTGTGGATTTTTCCAAGATAAGAGAATTGTCCTGTCAACCGGAATGATATATGTGAACGCGCATTTAAATTGGGCAAACGTAATACTCTATAACACATCATATAAAATTCTTTCAACTTGCCACTGCCACTGCCTCTACTCTGCATACATTTTTTAAGCTTTCTTAGTCCTTACCGGCTTTTCCTTTTTCTCTTTCTCCTACTCTCTCTCGGTTTTTCTTTTGCATTTCGATAGTCGTTGTCGTTGTTATAAGCAAATTTCATTATATCCTTTTCGTGATATGCCAGGAATGAGGTTTCAACAAATTTTTCTTATTCGTTTTGTTTTTGTTTTATTGCTACTTGCCTCAGTTTGTGCTTGCCTGAGCGTACATATACATGTGTATGTATGTGAGTTTTGCTCATCATTGGTTTATTGGTGTATTTTTTTCTCCGGCTAAAGAAAGAAACGAATATCAGTGAGAAGATGCCCAGAAATGCCACAATGTGCCCAGAAAAAGAAAAAACGGAAAAACAAACATGGAAGGTCATTTCATTGAAAAATTGGTGTGAAAATGCATAAAGATTCCCTTTATAAGACTTGAAAAGGATTGTATTCTTTGTACGATTCTATATTTAATAGGGGTATTCACTGAAGACAGAATACATTATCACGCGAAACAGAAACTAAACTAAAACGGTCTGAGAATATACGTTAACGTCCGAATTATATTCTTTCTGTGAGATGCAACCAGGCCTGGTGCACGTCGTATACTTTAGGCTTTAATTTGCTTAAAACGGAATTGATGCTTTTCACCAGATCATACCAGACACTTGGCTTCAATTTAACAATCCTCATTGAAGTTAAACTGCTCTTATCCGTGAGGGAAAAATCACTAGGTCACTTATTTCTGCATTCGTAATGTAATGAAGGGTGAAAATGAGCGACCATATTGCTTTACATCTCCAAGCGAGCCTGGGACAATATTTGAACTTAGAGCTGTCATCGCGTATTGGCTCTATCAGAGATCGTGGTGAAGGTAACTTTGCTCTGTAGTGCTTTAGTTTCATGAACGGTGTGCAACAACCAGAGCCATTATAGCCCAATAAACAGAAGGTGCAGGTAGTCAGCTATTCTGATTACTTTGTTTCACACCAAATAAGCCATTACTGCTGTACTCAATTCATTTCTTTTGACCTTCAATTGAAGCAGAGAGTTGGTGGCAGTAAGGATCAATGAAAATAATTTCTGATCCATCTTGGACCGCTGACACGTTGTGGAGCTGGAAAGTCGTGTACTTATTCGCGTCGATTAGATGGTTTCTTATAATTTTCTTGGTAGAAAATTTTATTTTAGAGGTTTAACTACAGATTTATGTCCCGGTCCGACGGTGCTGAATATAGTAGACTGTGGGCTATATACGAAGGATTCTTATTTTCCCATAGGCTGTCTGGTTAATGCAGTATTTTTTAGAGGCTTAGTTCATGGGCTTATTTAAACAGCCATAGTATTTTTTGGATGAGGGGTTTTAATTTAGTTGGAAAACTGTAATCAAGTCAGCCGCGAACTTCGCCTCTATGTCTACACTCGCCCATAAGGTTTCTCAGGGAATTTTCGATAATTTGACGGAATTCAAAGGTAACTCTTATATGAGTTTGTGGACATAGGAATATTGTCGGGCTCTGCATGGCTGATGAGCTCAATAGAAATGGGACAGATCTCTCACTGCCAACATGTTACACGGCCATAAGTGTTCCAATTGCCTCGTTCCCTTATTACTAGATGACACGTACCGTCATATTGTCAATGATATTGAGCATCCTTGTAAAACGGCCAGAGAATACTTAGTTTTTCTAAGGGCATTCTAGCAATATTGCATGTAATATCATATGAGTGTTATGTGTTATTGGATTGGATTGGATAGAAGACAAGATGACTGTCCTTAAATCGCATGGGCATGGCGTTTTCACTGGTCACTGTCCCATTACAAGGCAATATCCCATGTCGCTAGGTTTGCCACTCTCTGGATGGACTTTGGCTGGAATCTGGAAGATCTGTGAGGGAGGAAGAGTACATATTTCATGTCATGGGTCGGTATCAGAGCTTATAGGAAATTGTAAGGCCTTTATCATATTGTGTCACTGTTTTCTTGTGCAACATAATGCGTTAAATTAACATAAAAGGTAGTCACGTTGCCGTTGTCGAGTAGGTATTGTGTTGACTTATTAGACGTAAGGCCACACTTCAAACCCCAGGTCAGACGTCTCGAACAAAACTGAATATGAAAAAATATTTCTTCAGCGCCTTCTTTCAGCAGATTTCTGCCAAAAACTCTGAGTGAAAATAAAATTGGCAAGAAAAGTTTACTCAAAAATCTGCTGACTTTTCATGTGTAAAATTAACACAAACAATATAGGTGGTGTGAGAAACTAAATTGTAATCCCGACTGAAGGGTTGTAATGACCAAATATGTATGTATGTATGAACGTCTTTCGCCGTAGTTTAGTGTGTAGTTTCAGTTTCAGGTTCAAATTCCAGCTCTACTATCTTGTAAAAAAAAAATAAAAACGACCCCTTTCAACACTTGTTTTGCTCTAAGCCTTGGGAGTAAATAAAATTTTTACACCCAACATGTTTGGTGTGAGGAGGCTAGGCCGTATTTTTTTCACTAAAGGCTTGTAATGACCAATAATTTATACATGATCGGAACTTGTCTTTAACCACAACAAAAATATTTTTGATTACCATTGAAAATTTGTTTCTCCCACTGCATGAAACAATTGTATGTAATCCCGCTAACTGATAGACAAATTGGTTTTCATACTGTATGACCTTCATAAAAAGCCATTAATAATCTTATCAAGTGGGTTTAGAGATTAACAGCAGCCCACCAGTATACTTGTATGTATGTATGTTGAGCTGATGTATGGCAATACAAAATGATTACAAAGCAAAAATAAGAATAAAAAAGAAGCCGAATATACAAAAGAGAGAATATATTTTCATTTTCGTTTTCATTAATTTATTGGCAAATTAGTTAAGCTAAAAACAATTTTATTTATGACCTGTTTGTTTAACAAGTCTTATAAGGAATTTATGCCACAACTCCCACAGAATAACTAGCAGGCAATAACTGACAAGCCAAAGAGAGAGAGAACAAAAAAGTATTGTAGAATAAATAACAGACACAATGAAATGAATGAAGAAAAAACGGAACAAGAAAGGAATAAAAAAACTACAGAATAAATTGTCTTTAAAAAGCAAAAATTATTAGAAAAATAAAGAAATGACAACGAATCGAATTACGCACATCTACATACACACATCACGTAAAAAGAAAACAGATTTGGAGAGGAGGTTATTGGAGGATTTAAACAATAATTTGAAATTGTAACGTATGCTACTCATCCTCTTGCAAACATCCTTCGTTTAGCTATACGTTCGTTTAGTTTATGTCACTGTCTGTGTTGTCAGTGGGCGTTATCGTACAAATGTCACCAACAAATTGAGCATAAATGAAGAGAATCTTGGGCAAGAAAACAGAAAAAAAAACAGAAAAAGAAAAGAAATGAAATGAATTGGTAAACGATTTCAAAATGCAGAAGATGTTCAATGTTGGATGGCATCAATTATAACACTAAACTGTCACACAGCATATATATGCTGTGTATGTGTGTAAATGTGTGTGTGTGGCTGTGTGAATAATGATGATGACTTGTAAGGAATTATTAGTGGGATGGTATGACTCAATGAACATACAAATGCTGAATGATGATTTTGCTTTATTTGCTTAGTTTCTTGTTTTTTCCATTTTCGTTTCCATTTTCTATTTCTTGTTTTTTATTTTCCTTTTCTTCATTCTTAAAATGCTGATTCGTAAACATTTACAATTTCTTATTGTTGCTACACACTACAACTTATTGTTGTTTTATCTCATTTCTTTACTTTACGTAACCATTTCTCTGTCACTTTTCTTTCCGTTTCCAGTCCATTCACATTCTCATTCATATTGTCATTGCTCTGTTGGCAATGGCTGCTGTGATGGTTCGTTATTTAGTGCTCAATCAGCAGATTTCTTGTTTAGCGCACAGCATTTGCTAAAACAGCATTTGTGTACATACTCGTACATACAGCATAGCATAGCACAGCGACGACATAAAAACTGCTTGTTTAAGTGACAAATTTGACATTAACAGAGTTAATAATTCAACACAGGCCAAGGATTTAACAAATGAAACAAACGTACATACATCCAGTTTGCTTGTCTATTTTTTATTTTTTGATTTATACCCCAGATTAACGTATTAAGTGAGAGAGATAATCCTTAAATTTTTTGTATTTAGGTGGAGAAGGTTTGCAGAGAATTGCTTGAGATGTAGAACTTAAACATAAAATTAAAACAATTTGAATACATAAACGAATTCAAAAGCTGGCAACACTATTGTGTTTAACGATCGTATCAGTTTATCATTCCATCATATCGACAGAATAAACCACAAACCACACTGTTTCCTTTAGGCGATGGGGCTCCCACTTTGGCTATTTAGCTGCATTAAATTTTTCTTGGTTTTTTTTACCACGTTCTGTCAAGATCAATTTGTTTCCTTTGTAGTAGTTGCTTACAAAAATTTGCTACACGTTGCCAGTTTTTCCTCTACCACTTTTTCTATGGCTATATTTGACATTAGACATTCAATTCTCAGTTCCATTGCCTCTCGATCGTTTCGCCATTAGTTGCACTGAAAGCAGGTATGATGTGCTTCATCTTACTGACATGTACAGTATGGTGAACTACACTTTTTCGTCCTGCCGAATTATTCTTTGTAGTAACCATGAACTTATAGTGGGTACGAGATGTTTAATAACTTACTTTGCCGTGTGTTCTTGTTATCCACTGCTATGTGCCGAAGTTTACTTAAGTCCTCCATCTTCCTTTTCTTTCAAAGTCCACCGACTTTAACGCTTGTCGCTTCGTAGCGAACTGGGTTCGATTGTCCGATCTATCAACCCACAAATATCATCAAGAGGTCTATCAGTAGAATTCTTGACATGATTTGAATGGCTATCACCATTCACCATTATCACCATACGACGATGCAACACTTAGTGCAGGTATTGATCTCTGTGTGCCACTTTGCCGTATTCGCATAATCGTATATCATATTTCGCGTCCAGACATTAGTGTGCTATTATGAACGAGCACTGTATTTGGCAGGTAAACGTAAGCCTCCTTTCCTATCGTACTCCGAAGCAATTGGCAAAAATCTTTGTAGGTATTACAACATTGTCAATACTTAAAATAATCTCCATGGTACTACGGTGCCTAGTTATTAGCAGCAGCTCAGTTTTATGTGCAGCTATGGATGGTCGTAGTTATCATAACTTAAGCCGGTAAATGTTGTTCCTATGTTCCTGTGTTGTATTACAGCTGCAATGTCACCTGCATATCCAGTTACGAAGGCTCTTGCTTCCAATGCTTCAAGAGTTGCTAGTTTGTAGACATAAACATATAGCTTAGCATAGCCTTGTGATAAGATGCGTTAAATTGCGAGAACACGGGTGCCATTGAACAGAATTACTTCTGGCAACAAAGTTTATTTACTTATTTATTTACAACTTATGAACATTTAATAATTCAAGCGGAGCAACTAAGATTATATGTTCGATGTCGTGTAACAGACCAGAATCTCTGTAAGAATCAGAATAACTCAGTAAAAGATTAGAGTACTAATAGGATAGTCTGCTATTGACACCCTGTAAAGAAAGTTGTAATCAAATTGATTTTGCAATGAATAAATTGTTAACTACATTGTATGATAAGTTACGCTGTTTTGCTGGAACGAAATGTTGTTGATGTTTGACTGATTAGGTTTAGGAGAAAAAAATTTAGTCAGCGTGTCTCATCATTCGAGGCAGCTTCTTCGGCAGAGTGTAAACCGCAGTAAACAGTCAATTTTAATCCACAAATTCATTAACGGCTTCAGTACTGTTGTCACTCTAAATACGGCATTTTTGCTTCTGACTTACTTACAGACCAAGATCACAATCTAGCTTCTCTCACCACCCATGTTGTGTGTTATCCAGTACCATTTGGCTACGAACTAAAGTTTTTGCTAGAAAACTGTTGAGATGAAGTCGCCGAATAAAATGAGTTTTTTTTTAAGTCTGAACTGAGGTTTGAACCACGGTTCACGCTGCTTGTCTAAAAACACAGCCTTGCAGACTTAGCTCTGTGAATAGCTTATTGAAATGACCATTTAATGAAAAATTATTTGTAACATTAAACAAAATCTGTGATGAAATGAACCCAATTAGTAGAAATGCAATGGAAACGATGGTCGATGATGTCGCTGCAGTTCTTATACGAGCTTTATTTTATAGGCACATAAGCAAAAATTTTTAAGTAAAATTTTCGTAAAACAACCATCGTGCAATCAAAGACTGCACGAATTGCTAGGTCACTATGGCGATTATGTTGACGAATTGTTTTATGAATGTTGCGAACAGATTTATATTTTTCAGCGTTAAATTTCAAAATTTGGAAGCATTGCTCTGGCGTTAAACTATTCATAACGAGTTGCCACACTTTACTGAACATAATTGTTAACACAATTTGACGTTCTCAGTCCCCATACAATAGAGATCCGTAGTTCTCATGCAATTGAAAAATACCCGACAGATTTTAACCTGATGGATTCAAGTATTTTGTTTAAAAACAAAGGGAAATCTTTACTTAATCAATAACCCTTTCAATTCAGGTATTTAATTTCGTTCAATTATTTCATAAACTTTTTGGAAATAATTCGTATTTTCTCTGTAAATTTTTTATTAACTTTTCCCTCCCCCTTGATACACAATATTGTTGCTCGCAGTACGTTTTTTTTTGTACACGCAAAAGAAAGATGATAAAAATCCATCCATTTTCCAAATGAATTCATTACAAAAGAAAGAAATTGTAACATAGAAATTGCGCGACAAAATGTAAGAGACAACATCATAATGATGCAGGAACATTTGCGCCATAAATGTTTGTAACAAAATGATACGAAGCAAAACAGGAACTATAACTGTAGCAACAAAATTAAAATCAGCAAAATGACATAAAAAGTGGGAGAAGGGGAGATGGAAGGATAGTGTATTTGAGAGTATGAGAGATTTGTGTTGTATTTACTGTTAAACAACATTGTTATGCGACTTTTTGACTTCCGTTAAGCTGATGTGTTTCCGTTTCCTTCAAACAAGCGAATTTCATAAAAGTTGAATAAAATAAAATCAGTTTTTTTTGTCAACGAAAACACACACAAAATGAGCATAAAAAATGGGAAAAGGAATACAAGGCCCCCTACCCAAAAAAAAAAAAGAAAAAGAAGACGAAAATCCTTTACGTTTAAAAATTTTTGTTAAACATTCAGTTGGTTTTCCCGTTTCCATTGCTTTGTTACGCTTACACTACACTACACTGATAGCTTTTAAGAAAAACCCTCATACTCTGCATGTGTATGAGTATGTGTCACAGTCATAGTGTGTATCCTTTTCCTTCTTTTTTTCGTTTTGTTGTTCACAATTTTTTCGCTTGTGATTTTTATCATTTTGATGTTCATTTTAAAGTGAGTGACGAAATATAAACAGGGATAATAACAATAATAATACAACAACTACTACACTACCAACAACCATATGTATTTGTGTGCGTATGTGTCTATGTGTGCTTTATTTCATAGTTGTATAGTTAAATAAAAGAAGAAGAAGAACACTGTAAAGGATTTTTACGCTGTGCTGATTTGCTGCCGGCTGTTCTCATGTTGTTTGCTCCCGCTTCTGTTGTTTGTGATAATTTTTCCCTCTTCTTATTTGGTTTGGTACTTTTTTTTTTGTTTGGATTTTTTATGTTTTTTATATCCTTTTTTCTCATTTTTTTTGCTTAAACAATTTCCTTTTTATGTTATTTTAATTTTATGTTATTGTTATGACACAATGAAATGAAATTGAATTGACACTGACGCCATATAATGGTACACACTGGATGGATGGATGGATGGATGGATGAATGAATGAATGTTTGAATGTTTGGATGTATTTGTTGTATCAGTAGTAGCATCAGTAAGTAAAAGCAGCATTTGGTTCTTTATTTGCTGAGTTTTTTTTATTATTATTTGGCTTAAATAAGTATAATACGTGGGTGGTTAGGAAAGGACAAGAAAAAGTTTTCAAATTAAACTATAATTCAGCAATTTAAAAGTGTTTTCCGTTTAACTTAAATGCACGGATCCTATAGAATGCTCTGCAAGAATTGGAAAATAAATTGTGATTGGGAGCAGGACATTAGGGCAACAAAGCAAAGAAAAAAATGAATGTTTGTGTCGACGTTGCAATGTATTGATACACATTCTACTGTACTTAAAGAGGAGTTTCGTCCACGACTGTACTTTAGGATGTCATACCATTTTTTATGGGTTAAAGGTCGCGTAGGAAATAAAAAGTTCAGACCTTAGTTTGTATACGAGAGACTTAAGAAATAATCTGGCAGCGTTAAGTCGTATGGTCTTAGCGGCCAATGAACTGCTCATCTTTACAATTTCGACAACGACTGTACTTTAGAATGTCGTTCCATTTTTGATGTGTTAAAGATCTTGTAGGAGATAAGACGATCAGACTTCAGTTTGTAATGGTGGGGACTTAATTAATAGTCTGGCAGTGGCGGTCTTGGCGGCCAATGGACTGCACAGCTTTACAGTTTCTGCACAAGTCAATTGCCATATGTCCGAGACTCGCAGGCGTACATCTCACTCACTTTCGCTTGGAATTATCGCTGTCTTATTGCCTTCCTTAACTCATGGTTCCAGACAGTTTCATACCATTTGTGAAAATCGAAACGTAGCCATTCATGAAGAATGTTACACCATTTTCTCAAACGTGTCTATAGAGGAACTACGTACACAACTGGACATTACAATCCCTTAATCAGGGTTATGACCTAGCTTCTCACACCACTTACGTTGTGTGTGTTAATTTTATATATTAGCGGCGGGAACTACAGTTTAAGGTCAGTTCCGAACGACAGATTTTTGAGAAACTTTTTCATTGACTCTCAGAGTTTTTGTCAGAAATTTGCTGAGAGGAAGTCGCCGAAGAAATATTTGTTCGTATTTCGTTTTGTTGGAGATTTCTGTCCTGGGGTTTGAATCGTGGCCTCATGTCTTATAATCCAACTCACTACCTAATAGACTACGACGTTTTAAGGGACTAGTTCTAGCAAATAAGTCTTTACAATAAAAGTCGATCGCCTAAGTAGATCTAGTCATCATACTAATCATACTACACAATCGTAGGTTAAGAGAGGTGTGATCGCCGCTGTATTGATCTAGTGAGTTATCCTAGGTTGTTAACGCCATTTTTTCTCAATACGAGAGTAGAGGGCGGTGGATGGTTTTTCATGCTGTTAAGCGTGATCGGTTTCCATAACTGCCTTCTATCTAGAATAAGTCCTAAAAATTGCATCTCCTCTTTAAGCTCAAAGTACGCTCCATACAATCTTAATGGAGAAAACGGCAGCGCCTTATACCTCCTAGTATCCGTTTTCCCAAGACATTAGTAATCTTAGTAGTGATAGGAAAAGTCTCTTTCTAAATCATCCCATGATTTTTAATTGTTGAAACATTTTTCTTTTTGTAGTACTCCTGCTACGTATTATTGAGACTTTCCGTGGAACTCTAATATTCTTCAGTTCGGCTGAACTAATAATCGAATCGAATGCTGTCTTATAATCCATAAAGGGGAGACACAAAGTTTATTCAGTTTCCACAACTTGTTGTATTATAATCATGAGGGTCTTTCTACTTCTGAAATCAGTTTCCTTGAAAGTGTAAATTTAAATAACTTTTCAATTTACCCACGTGCAATAATAATTTTAACCCAGTGTTACACACAATTTTTATGGGAATACAAAGAGCATTACCATACATACTCATATTCCTATGGACTCACTACTCACTTCACTCATTCAAACATGGAAACACACAAATACATAAGCATACACATATACGCATACATACACAAATACATAAATAGATAACAAAAACACCCAAAATGACAGTTGTTACTGACATTTTTATTGTTGATGTGGTATCCTTAAGTTAAGCTTTTTTGGGTTAAAACAGGATTTTCTTTTTATTAATATTTTACAATACCAGGATTAAGAAAAATGCTGGTGCGGTGCAATGGTGTGAGTGAGGCGAGGTTCTGGTGTACAAGTATGTATATGAACAGCAGAAAAAATATTTTTTTTTTGTTTTCGTTTTTCATTTTGCAAAATAGTTTTGTTTTTCCTTTCGTTCGTATTTTGTTGTTGTTGTTGTTGTTGTTTCTTTTGTTGTTGTAGTGTGTTTTGAAAGTGGGTTTAAATACGTATATTTACCATAAGCTTTTATGAGTGGTTGCCACTTTTGTTCGAAAAAAGGAAAAAAAAACTTTAAAACACACAAAATAATTTGGGTTGGATAAAAAAGAACGAACAAAGAACAAGAAATAAAAATTAAATTGAATAAACAAATAATAAGGATTTCTTGGTTATTTAAGTTAAACGTTTTAATGGTCCTTAAAGGCAATAGGAAAATGGATAATACTTGGGTCTTTTGTAGTAATTTAATGTGTATGAGGGTATAAGTCGCTAGATTCTTAGCATTGCTTCAAATTGAAGTATTTCCATTGTTTTATTATGAACTTGATTGGTTCCGACTTTTTGGTTGTAAAAAAAATGTAAATTAAAGATCAAGCTTTCACGCTAAGAGTTGACACATTTGATATGGAGAGAAAAAGAGTACTTTACCTGAGTATTTTACCTAAGATATGATTAACGATGATTTATTGGAATTAAGGGAAATGGAAGATTTGCTTTGCGAACTACAATCGATGTAAGAGGTCTTAAATCCCTTCAGAGAACTTATCTTATCAGTTAATATTTTATTCACATGTAAACCTACCGCCTACTCCCAGTGGGCATGTATCTCGTACAACACTGTTTCAGATGTAGCAGCTCCTACCTTGGTTTTTATGTCACGTAGTAATTTACAATCAATAGTAGAATCCGCTGAAATTTTCTCTGCATTTGGAATGACTAAATAACAAACGATTACAGTTTTCCTAACCAAAATTTCCCCACCGTTGTTGAACCATTTATTATTACTGACGTGTAGTGGCGCCGTAGTCTTATAGGTAGTGTGTTGGCTTATTAGACGTAAAGCCCGTGTTCATATCCCAGGTCAGGCATCAAAACGAAATATGAAAAAAAGTATTTCTTCGGCGATTTCCTCTCAGCAGACTTCTGGCAAAAACTCTGAGAGTAAATAAACTTGTCATGAAAAAGTTTCTCTAAAATTTGTCGTTCGGAGTCGACGTTAAACTGTAGGCCCCGCCACTCACGTATAAAATTAATGCACACAACATGAGTGGTGTGAGAAGCTAGGCCGTAATGGTGACTGAAGGGTTGTAATGGCCAATTATGTATGTATGTAGTGGCGCAAGGATACTGCGAGTATCTATCTAGTATTTGATTCTTGTTCCGAAAAAGATGGCCGGTTGTCGCCTTAGTAGTATGTTTATGGCGTTTCTCGACCACTAACTCCATACAAATTTTGGAGCATGCATATCTGTAAAAGAGTAAGAACATTGCAGCATTGTGAAATGAATTGTGTGCGATCGGTCTTTAGGTTTGTAACATGTATTATGAAAAGGTATTGCTTTTCAATGTGTATGTGTGTGTGTGTGTGTTAAAATTTGTGAGAATGCATATCTGGAAAAGAATTAAATCATTTTAATTTTTAATTTTTCCATACAAATTTGGAATCATACCTGCTTTTTCTTGTTCATTTTATTTGTATTGCTTTTCAAACGAATGGTTGGACGGACAGAATGAGTGCGTGCACGGTTCCTCATCTACATCTCAGAGTATAGAAAGACTGTAATGTGAAAATGTATATACGTATGTACGAATGTTTGGACGGACAGAATGAGTGTGTGCTTAAAATGTAATGTGTATGATCGTTTTTTTTTTTTTTTAATAGTAAATTCTTGGCACGTATTGCTCATGATCACAGGTAGAAGAAATAGAAATATAAACTATTAAGAAAGGGTAGGTTGGTTGTGCGGTTGTTTTTAATTTGATGAGAAAGAAATGTATAGTTGTGCCTGTGGGTTTTTTTCACGCATAAGTATAAGTAATATCTGTTTTCACATAATTGAATTTACTGATTGATCTACAACACCCCAAAGTATAAATAGACTTGTTTTTAAGGATTTAGAATTTTTTAGTTTTACTGTTTTAAATAAATGAAATTATAGAATAAAGGGATTAATTAAAACAAATTAGTTTTTTTTTTTTTAGGTATACATATTTTATTTTTAGATTTTGTTATTTTGTACAATACAATACATATATCTATTTAATATAATAATAGTTAAACATTCGTTTATACATATTAAATAACTTAAGTGTTAACAAATATTGTGTATAGAATGTTTGACATCGACAAATGTTGAAAGATTGTGAATAAGTATTTTCACAATAATACAAACGTATGACATATTAATACATAAAAATGGATTACTTATTTTACTAATGTTACATATTCTTAGTTCATTTATAAGTTTCATAAATAAATCTATATGCTCTTTATCAATCTGATTACTATGTTTTGTTAATAAATAGTTCTTCCAATTCAGCTGATGTTACCATTTTTGTTCCCCTTCTTTAAAAATTTAATAGTAGGTTGTGTTAGTGCGGGACGATGTACTCTGAATTATTTCATTTTAATTTATATTTATTGAATAAAAATTTTAAACACAAGTGCCCACAATTAAATGTATTAAATTTTTGTTTTCGTTCATAATTATATTCAATAGGAAATTTTAAGTAGTTGACAATCTCAAGTGGTGGTTGTAACTTTCCAAAGCTATCAAAGTATTCCTTATAGTTGTGGTTTTTATAATATGCTACCCAATGTGTTCCCATACCATTTGAATCATCTAAATTAACAATGCCGCATTCTTGTTTGAATGGTTTTTCAGGTAAAGAATCACGCATGAAAACACCCCTAAAATGTTTGAGATGTCTTCCATATTTATTCAAATCCAAATCTGTTAATGGGCGATTGGGAAGGTTATCTAATAGTTTTTTGGAGCTGGACTATAGTAGAGACCATATCCAGTTTTATATGGTTTGAGGTACAACCCTTTACCCATTGCAATTGATTCCATATATCTATTATGACGGTTAGCTTCAGCCAATTGTTCTTTTCCATTTTTGATAGCATTTACTGCTTTGACAATAGCGGATCCTCCACTTGCCAAACTACCAAGCGCTGACAATGCTGTTAGTACGGGAATAAGTGGAAGAAATCCTCCAATTTTCGGTACAGGTATAACTCTCGGTATTATAATGTCTGCTCGCTTTTTCCCTTTAAAATTTGAATGAATAGCCTTTTGAGCTATTTTAACAGCATCATTTATATCAAGGGGTTTCTGTTCTTTCAATTGTTTTAAAGTTTTTCTCACAGTAGCTGTGAATAATTTCTTATTACACTTATTCATTTTTCCTTTTCTTTTCTTATGTCTCTGCTCCTTCAAACCTAATCCAAATTTCACTTTAGTTTTCATAGCGTTTGTCACAAACAACGCGTTAGCACGTTCTTTAATATCACTATCTTTAGATTTAACTCGTTGCCAGGCTTTTTCAGCTAATATTTGATCTGCTTGATGTCTTGTGTCTATATCTTTTGATTGTGAATATGCAATATCGTGCTCTCTACAAGCTGCGTCTAATAAATTTATACCCTTATCTCCTCTTGCTAAACGTTTTTCAAGTTTTGTACCAGGTCCACAAAACTGATAACCAGGTAGATGTAATTCAACAGGTACTTTATTTATTAAGTTGTTTACAAATCCTCTTCTCATCTTACACTGGCTGAGGTTTTGTTTTGACTGTAGATTATAACAAATTTTTTTTCGTTACTTTTATACCTCTTCGCAAAAATAACTGAAATCAAGACGATCTCCTATATATACAGCAATTTATATGATTTCAGTATGTTAATTTTTTGATATTGATTTTGATCTGCTTTGTATCTGATCACGATCTACTTTACATCTGATCACGATCTGCTTTGTATCTGCTCACGATCTATTTTATATCTGATAACAATCTACTTTTTTGGTTTTGTCTATTTTATTTTAATTTTTTTTATTTTTTTTTAACATTACCATGTTTTAGGTATACATGTTCTACCTCAATGTTTAAATTGTTTATTTAATCAGCTAGATCATCATGTATTTGTGTTATATGTTTTTCGATTACGATATTTTTGTTTTTATGGTTATATTTATTAAAACCTTCTCCAAATTTATTAATATAAGACATTTCTTTCACTCTTCTAATAAATTATGTTAGCTTCTTTAAGTTCTTCGATAATAGAGATTATTTCGTTTTGATGATTGTTGTGACCAGAACCTTCCGATGAAAGAAGTAAACGTAGTCTGTCAACTAGTTCATTAGGATCATCCCAATGTATGTAATTTGATCTCAGATTATTTTGTAATTTTAGCATTAAACCACTGCCTTTTGTTAAAATATTTGTTGTTGTTTCGAATAAACGTTTAATTATTCGTATATATTTGAAGGCTCGTGTTCCTTTCACTTGTTCATTAGGTTCATAGCGACGTTTATGTGCATTGGTATTAATTAAAATCTCTTTATATTTTTTCAAATCATTTTTAGAATAATGGAGAGGTTTTTTATGAAATACTAGTTCAAATAATCCACGCGTCATTTTCAATTTCATATTCCCTATCTGCATAGTATTATCTCTATTAAATATTAATTTTTCCTTGCCATATCTCCAACTACCGTCTACATCTTGATTAAAACCATAAATTTTATCCAATTGCTTATTATTAATAAGTGTTTGTATATTTTCAAATAATGGAGAGCTTTTCGTCAGCTTTAAACATTGTTTTCTTTCCAAGTTCTTGATACATGTACTTGATACAGGTCTATTATGGTCATAGTTTTTTTCACCATCATTATCATCAGTTGAAATATTTTCATACTGAAAATCGTTATTATCACCGTTTACATCATCATAATCATCGTCATCATCAATAGTGTTGTCTATATCTTTATGCTTATCTTCAAGTTTTCCGATGATTTCATTATCACCATTTACGTCATAATAATCATCATCATCATCAATAGTGTTGTCTGTATCCGTATGCTTATCTTCGAGTTTTCCAATGATTTCATTATCACCATTTACGTCATAATAATCTTCGTCATCATCTATAGTGTTGTCTACATCCTTATGCTTATATTCAAGTTTTGGGATGTTTTCATTATCATCATTTACATCATCATGATCATCGTCATCATTAATAGTGTTGTCTATATCCTTATATTTATCTTTAAGTTTTCCAATGATTTTTTTAAGTGGTTTTGTTATTGGTTGAAAGGTATCTTCTAATAAATTAACTCTATCTATTTGATTCAGTTTAATATTTTTTAACTTTTTCTTTAGAACAGCCCTTGTCTTTACAAGATCTTCCAACACTTTATTATGGTAATTTTTAGACATTATAATAATTTTTTTATTGAATTTGATCTGGTTATGATCTGCTCGCTATCTGATTATGATCTGCTTTGTATCTGATTACGATCTGCTTTATATCTGATCACGAACTGCTTGCTATCTGGTCACGATCTGATTTATACCTGATCACGATCTGCTTGATGGCTTGTGTCTATATCCATTGATTTTGAGTACGCTATATCGTGCTTTCTACAATCTACATCCAATAAATTATTCCTTTATTTCCTTTATTCTTGCTATTCGTTTTGAAGTTTTGTATCAGGTCCACAAAACTGATAAACAGGTGGATGTAATTCAACATATAATTTGTTTATTAAGTTGTCTACAAATCTTCTTCCAATCTTACACTGATTAGGTGTTTTTCTTTTGACTGTAGTTTATAACCATTTTTTTCATTACTTTCATACCTCTTCGCATGAAACACTACACCAGCTATACCTGCTATACCAGCTATACCAGCTATACTAGCAAGCTGTACTAGCTATACTAGCAAGCTATACAATCTGTACTAGCTATACTAGCAAGCTGTACTAGCTATACTAGCAAGCTATACAATCTGTACTAGCTATACTAGCAAGCTGTACAATCTGTACTAGCTATACTAGCAAGCTGTACTAGCTATACTAGCAAGCTGTACAATCTGTACTAGCTATACTAGCAAGCTGTACTAGCTATACTAGCAAGCTATACAATCTGTACTAGCTATACTAGCAAGCTGTACTAGCTATACTAGCAAGCTATACAATCTGTACTAGCTATACTAGCAAGCTGTACTAGCTATACTAGCAAGCTATACAATCTGTACTAGCTATACTAGCAAGCTGTACAATCTGTACTAGCTATACTAGCAAGCTGTACTAGCTATACTAGCAAGCTGTACAATCTGTACTAGCTATACTAGCAAGCTGTACTAGCTATACTAGCAAGCTGTACAATCTGTACTAGCTATACTAGCAAGCTGTACTAGCTATACTAGCAAGCTATACAATCTGTACTAGCTATACTAGCAAGCTGTAGTAGCTATGTCAGCTATACCTGCTATACCTGCTATACTAGCAAGCTGTAGTAGCTATACCAGCTATACCTGCTATACCAGCTATACCAGCTATACCTGCTATACCAGCTATACCTGCTATACCAGCTATACCAGCTATACCAGCTATACCAGCTATACCAGCTATACCTGCTATACCAGCTATACCAGCTATACCAGCTATACCTGCTATACCATCTATACCAGCTATACCAGCTATACCAGCTATACCTGCTATACCTGCTATACCAGCTATACCAGCTATACCTGCTATACCAGCTATACCTGCTATACCAGCTATACCAGCTATACCAGCTATACCTGCTATACCAGCTATACCAGCTATACCAGCTATACCAGCTATACCAGCTATACCTGCTATACCAGATATACCAGCTATACCAGCTATACCAGCTATACCAGCTATACCTGCTATACCTGCTATACCAGCTATACCTGCTATACCTGCTATACCAGCTATACCTGCTATACCTGCTATACCAGCTATACCTGCTATACCAGCTATATCTGCTATATCAGCTATACCTGCTATACCTGCTATACCTGCTATACCAGCTATACCAGCTATACCAGCTATACCAGCTATACCTGCTATACCTGCTATACCAGCTATACCAGATATACCTGCTATACCAGCTATACCTTTATGTGAAAACAGATATTACTTATACTTATGCGTGAAAAAAAACCCACAGGCACAACTATACATTTCTTTCTCATCAAATTAAAAACAACCGCACAACCAACCTACCCTTTCTTAATAGTTTATATTTCTATTTCTTCTACCTGTGATCATGAGCAATACGTGCCAAGAATTTACTATTAAAAAAAAAAAAAACGATCATACACATTACATGTTACGCACACACTCATTCTGTCCGTCCAAACATTCGTACATACGTATATACATTTTCACATTACAGTCTTTCTATACTCTGAGATGTAGATGAGGAAACGTGCACGCACTCATTCTGTCCGTCCAACCATTCGTTTGAAAAGCAATACAAATAAAATGAACAAGAAAAAGCAGGTATGATTCCAAATTTGTATGGAAAAATTAAAAATTAAAATGATTTAATTCTTTTCCAGATATGCATTCTCACAAATTTTAACACACACACACACACATACACATTGAAAAGCAATACCTTTTCATAATACATGTTACAAACCTAAAGACCGATCGCACACAATTCATTTCACAATGCTGCAATGTTCTTACTCTTTTACAGATATGCATGCTCCAAAATTTGTATGGAGTTAGTGGTCGAGAAACTCCATAAACATACTACTCGCCTTCAGGGTACTGTTGCGTACTCAGTTGCCAATGAAAGTTTAGAGTGTTTAGTTTGAGAAGAGTCTTCACCTCTGCAGCTTATCTTTTGCCAAGTATACTCTTTCCAATCCCTAGAAGGGTTTAGTCCTTCTCGAAAGCTTTTCACTCTGCTCATTGCCTTCAATATTTACAGGATATATTGTCGAGCACAAAGTTTTCCTACTAAAACCTTTCTATCTCTGATTCAGCTTCCAGACTCAACCATATTGTTCTTGAGTTAACCTCATATGAACTAAGTCCAATGTAGTATTGCCATGATGGGGTTCTTTGTACTTCTTGTCCTAGTTGAACAAAGAACATCGTACGGTGTTGTACACTTGGAAGATATTCACAAATTTTTTATTGTTCCGAATATTTTATTCGGGGATCGAACACCCTCGTTCTTGTCTCTTTACATGTTCTTGACCCGGAAAAGTCCTCTTCTTATATGATTAAGAAGCCTACAAATATCTCCATTCACTCCTATTATTCAGTCCCGTTGCGAAGCATTAAACCCAGTGTTAGTGTTCAGCAGCTACTTGCTTTGAAAGTTCACGATGCTCCCCACATAACCCAACCTAGTATTCATAATTATGGTTTGCACTACCTTCTACGACGTAACCTCTAACGCTGCGTTAGAGGTAAATTACGAAAAGAACATTAGAAATGTGGAAATCCCATCCATGATTTTACTTCAATAGACGAAAAACAACCTCACAATCGTATCTTAGTCATGCTACTCATTAGAGGTTGAATTCTGCGTATGAAAAATACGGCAAACATTTAAAAACTATGAAGGAATACAAACTCCTCACTGCACTAATATTCCTTTAATTGATGGTATTGATCGTCGAAGGCGCCATAGTCTAGTAGGTAGTGTGTTGGCTTATTAGACGTGAGGCCAGGGCTCAAGATCCCAGATCAGACCTCTTTAGCAAAACGAAAACTCTGTCGTTCGGAGTCGACTCTAAGTCCCGCCATTCATGTATAAAATTAACACAAGTAGTGTGTTTATGGGGTTTCTAGGTCACTTACTCCATACAAAATTTGGTGCATGCCTACGCTACAGTCGGTAGTGTCGGTTAGTCGATAGGTTTGTAACATGTAATATGAAAATTTATATACGAATGATTGGACGGACCGAATGAGTGTGTGTGTAACATGTAATGTGTATGATCGTGTTTTTAATAATAAATTCATGGCACGTTTTAGTCCTTATGATTTTTGTTTTTGTTTACAGAATGTACACCTGTATGATTGTTGTGTGTTTTTTATTTTTTGTATGATTTAATTAGAAGGATCTTTAATTTTAAATGTGATAAGAAAGGATAGGTTGGTTGTGCGGTTGTTTTTTATTTTTTGTATATTTAATTAGAAGGATGTTTAATTTTAAATGTGATAAGAAAGGGTAGGTTGGTTGTGCGGTTGTTTTTTATTTTTTGTGTGATTTAATTAGAAGGATCTGTAATTTTAAGATGATAACAAATTCTTGGCACGTATTATCATTCCCAATACTTTTTTATTCATCAAGGGGAAATTATATGAATTTTCTCTTGAATAAGCAGATGTATCGAAATGTGTTGGAATATCATTTCTAATATCATCATACATATCATTTGTTTTCACATCATATATAAATGAATCGGTATCCATATAACAGAGATTAATATTATCAAGATATTTTGTCTTCATATAATCGTAATGAAAGTTATACATTTTCCATTTTGATAATTTTTTCATATTAATTTTGATCTGCTTCGTATCTGCTCACGATCTACTTGGTATCTGGTCACGATCTGCTTCGTATCTGCTCACGATCTGCTTTATGTCTGGTCACGATCTGCTTTGTATCTGCTCACGATCTGATTTATACCTGATCACGATCTGCTTGATGTCTTATGTCTATATCTTTTGAATTTGGGTACGCTATATCGTGCTTTCTACAAGCTGCATCCAATAAATTTATTCCTTTGCCTCCTCTTGCTAATCGTTTTTGAAGTTTTGTATCAGGTCCACAAAACTGATAACCAGGTGGATGTAATTCAACATATAATTTGTTTATTAAGTTGTCTACAAATCTTCTTCCAATCTTACACTGATTAGGTGTTTTTCTTTTGACTGTAGTTTATAACCATTTTTTTCATTACTTTCATACCTCTTCGCATGAAACACTACACCAGCTATACCTGCTATACCAGCTATATCAGCTATACCAGCTATATTAGCAAGCTGTACTAGCTATACTAGCAAGCTGTACAATCTGTACTAGCTATACTAGCAAGCTGTACTAGCTATACTAGCAAGCTATACAATCTGTACTAGCTATACTAGCAAGCTGTACTAGCTATACTAGCAAGCTATACAATCTGTACTAGCTATACTAGCAAGCTGTACTAGCTATACTAGCAAGCTATACAATCTGTACTAGCTATACTAGCAAGCTGTACAATCTGTACTAGCTATACTAGCAAGCTGTACTAGCTATACTAGCAAGCTATACAATCTGTACTAGCTATACTAGCAAGCTGTACTAGCTATACTAGCAAGCTATACAATCTGTACTAGCTATACTAGCAAGCTGTACTAGCTATACTAGCAAGCTATACAATCTGTACTAGCTATACTAGCAAGCTGTACAATCTGTACTAGCTATACTAGCAAGCTGTACTAGCTATACTAGCAAGCTATACAATCTGTACTAGCTATACTAGCAAGCTGTACAATCTGTACTAGCTATACTAGTAAGCTGTACTAGCTATACTAGCAAGCTGTACAATCTGTACTAGCTATACTAGCAAGCTGTACTAGCTATACTAGCAAGCTATACAATCTGTACTAGCTATACTAGCAAGCTGTAGTAGCTATATCAGCTATATCAGCTATACCTGCTATACCTGCTATACCAGCTATATCAGCTATACCAGCTATACCTGCTATACCTGCTATATCAGCTATACCAGCTATACCAGCTATACCTGCTATACCTGCTATACCAGCTATACCAGCTATACCTGCTATACCAGCTATATCAGCTATATACCTGGTATACCATGGTATATAGTAAGTAAGTGACCTAGAAACCCCATAAACACACTACTAACACACACAACATGAGTGGTATGAGAAACTAGGTCGTAATCCTGACTGAAGGGTTGTAATGACCAATTATGTATGTATGGATCGTCCAAGTAAAGTTCCATCCAATTTTTTTTTTTTTTTTATTGAAAATCAAAGTTTACTTCTAACCAATAACTGTTTCCCCTATCTTTCTAATGCAAAGAAAACTTTCAAATCATAGGAAATTGAGTTATAATAACAATAAAAACGCTCACATATTCCACCTCATACTTATGCAACAGCTTGTGAAAATTATTTGTTACCCAAAAATGTGTAGCAATATCGCTGTCGTACTGTATTCAGTTCATGCCCTTTTTCTCTCTCTCTTAATGCAAGTGTGATAATTTTTATTACAATAACCCTGCTGTCCACCTCTGAAATATTTTTCCAATTTTTTTTTCTGTCGTTTTGTCGTCGTACATTTAAAATCATAAATCTTTTGTTGCAACAAAGCATAACTAGGGAAAAGAAATGTTGGAATAAAAATTATGTTGCAAAAGGTTTTTTTCGTCTTTGCTGGCATTCATGGTGGCCAGTGACAATGATTGAACAAAAACACATGCACGCATACAACATTTTTGAATTTCTTTTGTATTGTGATGTGTAACATCTGTATTTTAATTTGTGAATGATTTGATGATGTTGCATGCAGCATGTACTATATGCTTTCGTATAAAACAATAACAACTAAAAACAAAGTGAAAAAAGTAGGAAACAATCAAAAGTTATGTGGGCGTAAAAATTTAATTTTTTTCTTTAGCACTCACACTCAGTGTGTCTCTATTATTTTTATCGTATTATTGTTATTGTTGTTGCCACCATATATCGTATATAGTATGACTGTTGCAATTGCCAACAATCTACACAGTTTTTTTTTTGTTTTTGAATTCCAAACACGTTGGCCGTAACTGTTGATGAAATGCTTTATTAATGCCTGAATTATACTCTTTTGATCTCTTAATGATTGATTGCCTTCATATTTTTGTTGAACGTGAGGGACGGAGCGGGGTGCGGGTGAGTGATGCTATGGAAACGCACAAAATCATGTGTAATTGAATTGAGATTTTATTGTTATGATATTTGCTAATGCTTCTCTAATTGAATTAACAATTACGAATTATACAAGCAGCTATGAAGTTATGGAATTATAAATGACTGTTAAAACCAGACTAATATGTTAGAGATGCTGAGTAAAAGAAAAAAAAAAAATTAAAACATTTCAGTCAATCTGGTCAATAGAAGGGCTATTTAGAATTCAATTTGCACAGATTTGTTGTATATTGTAGTATATTGAAGGATTTTCTAAATCATTTAAAAACGTTTTAAAAACGTTTACCCTCTGGGGTACTTATGAGAAGTCAATTCTTTTTGTGGCTTTTTCTTTTTGTGGCTTTTTCTGCTACATTGATGTCCCATTAGCAAGCCATATATCCGATGATGTCATATAGAAGGTGGAACCAGCTCATAACCTGCTATAAGCTGCCAAAAACCGTACAAGCAGACCTGTATCGTGTATAATTAATTCCTTTGAAACCCGGATTGGTAAAAAAAACATCCGGAATATTCCATTATGACAATAATCTGCCTTCGTTGCAAAATTAACATTTAAAAACAATTTCAAAAGTAGCGCTTGAAGTCATCGTAATCTAAGAGATAGTCTTTTGGCTTATTAGACGTGAGGCCGCGGTTCAAACCCCAGATCAAAGGCCTCCAACAAAACGAAATATGAAATAAAATTTCTGTCGGTGACATCCTCTCAGTAGATTTTTGGCAAAAACTCTGAGAGTAAAGAAAATTGCCATGAAAAGTTTCTCAAAAATCTGTCGTTCGGAATCGACTTGAAACTGTAGGTCCCGCCACTCATGGCTAAAAGTAACACATACAACATGGATGGTGTAAGAAGATAGATTGTAATCCTGACTAAAGGGTTGTAATGACCAATCAAGTTAGTTATTTTGCTTCACCTAGTGTTCAAACCCTGCCACGTACGAATATTTTTTGTTTCGATCGACTGTACTCTTATTGGACATGGCTTGATCGCTATTTGTTGTTAAAAATTAAGCCGATCTGTTGTTACGAGACCTATATGTTCCGAAAAAGAAGTGGGGAAAATGCAATAATTTAAATTGTGACTCCATGAAGAGTGAGGTAGAAGGCTATAGTCATTGTGGTTATAAAAACCAAGATTAACTTACAGATCAAAACTCTTTATAGGACTATATTCCGCCTCTAAAACAAATCTCACTGTTGCTATAGTCTTCTTTTTGAATTGCTAGTTACTGTCACGTAAAGCGATCGATAGGCCCTCTCTGTTGTTTTTCGATGCACAGCTTCAAGCCATAATCCATAGCCAATGGAGCTGACTTTCGGCGGAACAATACCTTGTGAGAATCCGAAAAGTTCAATGAATGAACATGCGATCGAAGTAAAGAACGCAATTAGTCTGACCAGCCAAGCCTATAATGCATGGGCCATTATGCTGCCGTCAAAATTAAAGCTCCTTATCTAACGTTTAACACAGGCAAATTTGAATACCTGACAGTTCTAACATTACAAAAAACCGGTAACAGTTCTAAAATTACAAAAAACTCTTTGCCTGCTGTACTGAGTTCATTGACAAAGTAAATAAAGTCCAGTCTTATGAACTTTCCATCAAATGAGCTGAAATTTCCAAGAGAAACGTTCGGTATTCACGGATGAGAACAGCTTGACTGTACAGCTTTCATTATGGGCGTGTCCTCCGCCTATATTGGCCATACCATCGGAATACTTTATGTATATAACGCAGCCTACATAACATAACATAATTGATCATTACAACCTTTCAGTCAGGATTACGACCTAGTTTCTCACACCACTTATGTTGTGCGTGTTAAATTTATACATGAGTGGCGGCAGCTACAGTTTAAAGTCGACTGAGCAACAGACGTGAGAAACTTTTTCATGACAATTTTATTTACTCTCAGAGTTTTTGCCAGAAATCTGCTGAGAGGAGCCGCCGAAGAAATACTTTCTGTATTTTGTTTTGATGTCTGGCCTGGGGTTTGAAGCCTGGCTTTACGTTTAATAAGCCAACACACTACCTACTAGACTACGGCGACTTCAACATACAGTCTACATTGTCCAGATTTTGAGGGTCCCTAATTGAAATACCGAAGTCAAAACACCAGCCACCTGGTAGTCGATCTGAACGTGTCTATGGCTGCATATGCTTTCTAGCCATCACCTAATTTTTGCTCAATGTACATCAAAAGTGAGCACCATAAATTAATGTGCCATAGGCTTAATAGAGGTAGTTCTAGGCTCATAGATCTCGCCTACGGCTGTATAGGATCATACAAAGCCTATACAAAGGCCATAACCCGATAAATAACTTAAAACTACATCGAAGCAGTTCATTTTGTTGTATAATATACCACAACGGGGGCCTGGAAAACTGTTGATTTTTAATTATTTTAATGTGTTTATGGCTTGAAATTGATTTCTGTAAATAAAATCATAATTTTCAAAAAACAAAATCAAAAAAAAAAATTAGATTCTACAGACCCTGTACTTCTATATTTCTTTAGTAGGCCACTTAATATTGAAACTATTTTTCCCAAAGTCCTCTACTTCAGGTTTTTAAAATCCAACATTCCATAGTAATAAGTTTAAATTGGTTCTTACTGGCTGTCTATACAAGACTGTGAAGTATTTCACACTTAATGAAGGGCAAAAGCAAAAAATTTCCAAAAGAAAAATTTCTTTACCTTTCGCTTAATGGCTCAAAATACTATTGTCGTATAGCTTTTTAAGGGCAATTGCTTTGACCCTGGTTGTTATTATTATTATTTGTATGACGAACATACTTTTCGCCACCCTTTTATTCTTTTTTGTTACGTATGGCATTATCAATGTCATATTTTGGTGCCAAGTGTTCCTTTTCCCCCCAAAAAAACAAAATTTTTATTTCATTTTTACTACTGTGTTGGAAAGGAGGGGGGAAAAAGGAAATACGTGAGGAAGGAGAGATTTGTTACATTTTCATTTCACTTCGCCTGTCATATTCGTATGTTATAAGGGTTTAAATTATTTTCCGTTTTCTTTTTTGCTTCTGTTTTTTTTTTGCTTTTCTAATTCCTTTGCAAATCTTTATGGAATTCATAATGTTGTACGCACCATTTAAGTGAGTTATTAGCCTGGTATTAAAGCTTAACACTCCCTTTTATAATATGTGGCAATCAAACACAAAAGTAAAGAAGTATTTGGGCTCCCATTCTTCCTTTTTATGTTTTTATTTTTATTTTCAATAAAATAACAGCCATGCCATGGCGTCATCTTGTGCATAGAAAATTTAACTCAATTTTATTAAGAGTTCTCGGATGATTGTTTTCTTTCTTAAAAAAAGAAAAAAAATACTTTTGGAAGTGGCTTCCAAAGAACACATACATATAGTATGTCTTGTTATAGAAATATGGTTGAATAAGATTTGTTGGAGTGTATTGAAGTCCTCGTAGTCTAGTAAGTAGTGTGTTGGCTTATTAGGTTGTTGAGGTCACGGTTCAAACCCCAGGTCAAGCATCTCCTACAATAGGAAATATGAGAAGATATTTCTTATTAGACTTCCTCTCAGCAGATATCTGGCAAAATCTCTCAAATTGCCATGAAAAGTTTCTCAAAAAATCTTGTCTATCGGAGTCGACTCTAACAGTTCAACCAATCATGTATAAAAATTAACACACACAACATGGGTGGTTTGAGGAGCTAGATTGAACAAGCCACAATGGAGCAGAATAGTGTGACAGGCCCATGGCAGTGTGTTTAAAAGTTTGAAGCAGTATGGGAAATAAAATATGTTTGATTTGCTGAACAATTTTTTGTATTTTTTAACCGAATCTGATTTGCATTGAAGAAGATAGATCGTGTTGTCATATTTAGACAGAAAAAAAAATATACGTCAATATGTATGGAGAGCTCTATATCCCACCCGCGGTACTATTTGTTGGGAATGTTGGTGTAATGATGACATTGGAAATACGCCTACTGTCAACGAATTATGGAAAGGCACGGACCCCAAAAACAATAAATTTATTAAAGATTGTATCTGAGAAAAAGCTCCGAAGAAAGCCAAAAGATGGCCGCGGTTTTGCTGTGACCAGCAGGATGAATTTCAATTGTTTCAATAAGAAGAAGCGAAGTTTCTCAAAAATCTGTCGTTCGGAGTCGACTTTAAACTGTAGATCCCACCACTCATACACAACATAAGTGGTGTGAGGAACTAGGTCGTAATCCTGACTGAAAGGTTGTAGTGACCAATTATGTATGTATGTATGAAGAGCGAATACTACAGAGTGTTAAGCGACTTGGGCGTGGTGTTTTGGTGTAGTAACAAATTAAATTTCTGATCCATTTGTGGCGTTTCGTCTGTCCACACGTGCGTATCCTAAAATAGTTTTCTAAGAATGAATGTCATTTTATATCTTTGTACTTAGTATTCTCCAACAACTAGTTCTATAATGCTCTTCATCATCTTCAACTAACTTCAGTCGTTGACGTTTACCAGTCTATCTTGAAATAAGTTTCATGGCTTAATCACACTCAAATTACAATGAGGTAGGCGTTTGTATTCAATCCATTTCTTTCTATTTACTTTTCCGATTTTAAGGAAACTTTTTTGTGGAGATATATGTGAGAAATTAATAAGACTACTCGCTTTGCCCTTATGATTTCTTCCTAAATTTATGAGTACAGAGCTGCTTTCAATATCATTTTGCTTTCAGCAACTTTAGCGTACAGGTATCTTTGGTATATTTTTCTAATCCTTGTTACTGATCGCTCTTGTATTACCCCAAGTATGTTTTCGAATTGAATTTTGTTTTCTTCTTTTGGATGGTAATTCCATTATTTGCTTTACTACATCACTACCGCTTCTAGAAATGTAATGACCTACATATCCTTAAGCAGCTCCATTTAAAAGTTTTTAACATAGTCCTCTTGGGCAAATCTTTCAGCATTCCATATTACAAGGGGCCTGAATGGTGCGACAATCGTTCATCATTATGCATAAATATTAGGTGGACTTTAAGGAATTTATTACTCTCATCAGCTTCAATCTTCAGTGTTTTCTTCCTCGGCTTTCCACTTATGACAACCATTTAGGTCTTATACTCTGCTAGGTTTAGGTTCATTGATTCCACTTATAGTTTAATCACCACGAAAGTTTTGTCTACAGAAGATTGCATGGCTTTCAAATGTGCAACTTATATAAATACCAGGGGATTATAGGCGACTTCCACAATGTTTTGCCCCTCCCTTAAAACACACACACACACAATTGTTGAGCTTAATAGAATTCCTAAGTTACCGTCCAAGTCCACTCCAAATTTTTCATTTAAAAAGGGATTGAGTTGCAGAGTAATTGCGGGGCACTGCTTGATTAAAAAATGTTTAGACCCTTACGCTGTCGTTGTAGCCTATTATGTAGTGTGTCAACTTAATATACATGAGGCCTTGATTATAATCCCAATACAGATATCTTCAGCAAAATGAAATATGAAAAAACATTTCCACGGCGACTTCCTCTCAGCAGATTCTTGGCAAAATCTCGAAGAGTAAATGAAATTGCCATGAAAGAGTTTCTCAAAAAATCTGTCGCTCGGAATCGACTTTAAACTGTAGCGCCCGCCACTCATGCATAAAATTTAATGCACATAGCATTAGTGGTGTGAGAAGCTAGGTCGTAATCCTGACTGAAGGGTTGTAATGACCAATTATGTACATATGTATGTATGTATGTATGACTAAGGAGGATGCGATTATGTTGCATCACTTAAAATTCTGTCTCATAAAAGTTGGAAGCAGCAAATTAAGAGATCAAATCAATTCAGATTCAAATTTCGGATCAGTTTCTTCGCTTTAATAGCGAAGTAGCCTGTGGTTTGAAATTTTAATTTCGATTTCCTTTGTCCTTCTTTCTCTCACAAATTGAACCTTTAATTAGAAAATCCTACATTTGATATTAAATTATGAAATGCAATTCAAACTAGTGCCAGCAACAATAACATTAACAACAAAGTGTATATCTTTTACAACACTATTGTCGTGTTGTTGTCTCTTCTATTTCGAGAATAATGCCACAGGACTTTCAGAACATTTTATTCGTAGTGAGTGAGACGACATGAAACGAATGTCGTAAATAGCCAACAAATATGAGTCAGAAACAGTCAAGTACTGATAAGAAAGAAAACCTATCAAGAGCTTAAGCGCTGTACCATATACACTGGCATACTAAAGGATACAATACATACATACACTCTCGCTCTTCCTCCCTTCCTTTCTTCTTCTCCTTTTTTGTGAATGGGTAAACATACATTTGAGAGTGATAAGAGAGAAAACAGCAGGATATATACGGACACGTTGAAAATATTTAAAACAACTGGTGGGTTGCAATGCCAGCAACAACATTGCATAGAGGAAGGGGCTGCAAGAAGAAGACGGTAAACATAACTGTTTACAGCCAGATACAGATGCAGAATAGTTCCAAAATCGTTCCAATTTTCTAACATTTAGTCGACCACGACTGTTTCATAAGAAGGCAATCAGCAGAAATGCTTAAAAAAGTAGAAAAAAAAAGATTTTTTTAACTGTAAACAAAAGAAATGAAGACCCCAATAAAGGAACGAAACGACCATCTAATGTTGGATTGCATTACATGCTGTAGTCATTCATTGGTATTGTTTTGCTCTTGTTGTTGTTGCTGTTTTTAAGATTGTGAATGAAAGAACAGGGACAATAACAAAACAAAACAGAAAGAAAGAAGAAAACTTCATGAATAGAAACAAACAAAACGACAGTTTCAGGCATTAGAATGCACTTATACACAAACACACACACACACGCCTATATAAACACAGCATACAATGGCTTTTAAAATCCTTTAATGTGTCTCTAAAGTCATATACACTCTTCCCCTACACACATACATGTATACACACGAATTCTAAAGGACTCAATGAAGGAATGAATGTCTCTGTATGAATGAATGCATAGAAAACGTATTCGTATTCGTATCGGTGTAAAGACCTTTAGATGTGGGGTCCTGGAGTCTATTGTTTGTGATGAGGATGATGATGATGATGATGATGATGGTGTTGCCGTTGGTGTTGGTGTAAAGACTAAATACACAGACAAAATGATTAATTGCCCTGAGCTTTGATCGGTTGGATGATGGTCGTTCGTTCGTTTGGTCGGTCAAGCCACAGCAGTAGATTGGATGGTTGGTTGCTTCGTTGGCTCTTTACTCGTTCATTTGGCCGTAATGGACAACGGGTGGTCTTTAAGGATTTTGTTGTTTTTCTCCTTTTTTTTACTGTTTTTTTGTTAATACAATAATGATAAGGGTATGGAATAAAAGTTATTTCGTTGAATGAACAATTAATCCAAATGGATTCTGTTGTCTTTGGAAAACTACTTGTTTGGTGTAGTAGAACTTAGAGGCTTTGACCTTCTACAGTGTGGGTCAAGGAGTGAAAGAGTGTTTGAGGACATTTGGTTTGAAGTTAGCACAGCAAAAGTGCAGATCGATGGAAAGGTTGCTTCGTTAGCAGAGTAACACATTTTCTTTGAATTTTTTTGACTTTAGACTTTCGCAAAGCATCAGTCTCCTCTTCTTTTTATTTCTTTTCTTCGTCTTAGTATCGTTGACCAAGTTTTTCCAGCTAAGCAGGTGATAGGTCCATTGAATCATTCCTTAGAATCACAGAGTTGCTTTCTATCGTTGCTTTGGCACGTCGTACGGTTTGAAATTGCATTGAATTGTTGCATGGGGTCGATGGATTGTGTTGTTGCATTAGGTTGTTGTGGTGAAGGACTTCGCTTATCTTCCTTTCCTTTTTCTAAGGCAAAATGGTTGTACTGTCTGTCATTCTTAAACTTTCGCTGTTGATGTTATCCTTTCCCTGGCGATCAGGAATCGTTTGTAGTACAGTTTAAGCTCCTTGATCTAAAATCTTTAAAGGAGCAACTTTTCCTCCCATCTAATTATCAATTACATCTACACTCGCTCATACAATACACTTCAGGAGCACTCTCACAAACTTCCTTTAAACAATTTCCAGTGCATTAGAAAGTCAACATTTTCGACTAACGAAACAAACATGCAAAGACAACAAGTGCAACTGCAACAACAACAACAACAACAGCGATAGCTATGGGAGAGATCTTTGTTTAATCAGTTTTTTCTTCTTTATTTTTGCATTGTTCCTTGCTTAGACATGAAAATCAACTTAAATATACGATGAAAATCCTTCGAAAAACCTTTTCTCCATGAAATTGTTGTTGTTCGCATTTCTAATTGACAGTCACACCCAGTGATTAAAAGTGTTTGTTGCACAAAGGAAAAGAGAATAAAATAAGAGAGATATGGTATCCTATTAAACCAAAAATTGTTCTAAACTATAAAGCTACGTGCTAAATATGGACTATTTAAGCGAGTATTGGTAGAAAGTGGGTTATTTCAAGAGAATAAGAAAAACATGTCGTCAAACTGAAACTGAACTTCTCTAAATTCCTTGGATGGTTGCTTCCTACAGAATTTACAGAATTAAACCCCAAAAATAACCTATCGACGCTAGGTTTAATTCTATTTTATTCACAATTGCCTGAGACGTAGTAGGTTGCCATCTGAGACTGATTTTCTAAGAACATCTGGTGTAGACAAAAAGTATTGTCTACGAACCTTACTGATATTGAAATCCTTATCAAAAATAAAGATTACTGTTGGCGATATTAAAAAAATTAACAACATTTTCCACAACTATTCATCCGTATTCTGCGTATTTTTAATTGCATTTTAAAAGAGGCTTAGAATTAGAGAATTAAGTGCGTTGAACTAAATCAACATTAACCATTCGAAGCTATCTAAGCTTTATTGGAGGCTTTGTTGAGACAGATTTATAAAATCCAGAGGAAGAGAAAGTTTCTCAGAAAAATCTATCGTTTGGAGTCGACTTTAAATTGTACCCCAGGTCAGACATCAAAACGAAATATGAAAAAATATTTCTTCGGTGACGTCCTCTCAGCAGATTTCTGGCAAAAACTCTGAGTGTAAAATAAAATTGCCATGAAAAAGTTTCTCAAAAATCTGTAGTCCAGGGGTCGACTTTAAACTGTAGGTCCCACCACTCATGTATAAAATTAACGCACATAACATAAGTGGTGTGAGAGGCTAGGTTGTAATCTTGACTAAAAGGTTGTAATGACCAATTATGTATGCATGTATGTGGAGTAAAAGAAGCCATGTAAAGCAAACCGTATTAGAATTATTATGAAATACTTGATGAGAATTGATGAAATAGTAAGGTTAGTAAGGCGGCTAAATGAAATAGCTCTTCTGGCACTGTTTTGTAAGGCGGTGTTTTGTTATCTGGTAAGCGTATGCTTTTATAAACAGCCAAATATGTGAATAATATTTTTGTGTGCCCAAACCAAACCACCTAATTTTCTAGAACTACGCTGTATTAAAAAGTCTGGGATATTCAAACAAAATCAGCTAAAAATGGGAAAGAGTTTAACAGGAAGTATAGAACCTCGAGCTAAATGGTAGCATGTTAAATATATTGGGTCTTTTAAACTGAGACATCCGAAATTTTACAGTTGTTAACGGCCATCTTATTTTAGCTACATCTGTCAAATTCGTTGTCATTTATTCAGTCTGTTTTGGCCTAATCACCACGAATGGATGTAGTATTCAACGCCATTTGTTCAGTAAATGATCGACCAACATCCGGATGTCAACCAAATGCAAGATCTGTCGAAAACACTACTGCTGTCCTTGAGGGTGTTGGAGAATCAGAGCCGATCGATTTTGTGTCGCTTAGAAGAACTCAACCTTTCATAGGCCAGAAATTGGTGAATTTTACGTCGTCATTTGGGCTTGGACCCATATAAAATTCTACTGACCCTGGCACTGCAGGTAAACAACCATAAACAACGATTGTGTTCTCTGAAAGGGCTCTGTGGCTGTTGTCTGCTGATCCTAATTTTCATTTAGAAATCATCTTCAGCAATGAGGCCCATATTTGGATAAATGGCTACGTGAACAAACAAAATTATCAAATTTGAGAAGACATCAAACCATATAAGATCAAATAGGGTCCAATGCATCCCGAAAAAGTCATTGTTTAGTGTCTCCTGGTCATATATCATCGAAAACGACGTTGGTTAGGCCATCACTGTCATTGGCGAGTACTACACGCTGCTTTTGACCAACTTTTTTCACCTGAATTGGATGACCTGAACACCAACGAAATGTGGTTTCAACAGGACGGCAACACGTGCCTTACAGCTCCTGACTGATTGAATATTCTGCGAGAGAGTTTGAAGGGCATTGTCATCTCACATGAAGTCGCCGTGGTCTAGTAGGTAGTGTGTTGGCTTATTAGACGAAGAGCCAGGGTTCGAGCCCCAAGCCAAACATCAAAATAAAATCCAAAAAGTATTTCTTCGCGTCTTCCTCTCAGCAGATTTCTGGCAAAAACTCTGAGAGTAAATAAAATTGCCATGAAAAGTTTCTCAAAAATCTGTCGTTCAGAGTCGACTTTAAACAGTAGGTCCCGCCACTCATGTATAAAATTAACACACACGCAATATAAGTGGTGTGAGAAACTAGGTCGTAATCCTGACTAAAGGGTTGTAGTGACCAATTATGTATGTATGTATGTCATCTCACATGGAGGTGAAGTGAAATTGCCACCGAGATCGTTCAATTTAACTCCGTGAAATATTTTTTTGTGGGATTTTTCTTACACAGCAAAAGTATGCGAAAAGCCGCAAATTACAGTGGCCCTCAAAGCCAACTCATCCCATGGGTTAATCCAGCTTGATTTATGTGCCAGAGTTAAGGAAGATTTGACATTTAGAACCTGATTTACCCAGAATAGCCGTGGCGGACATTTGAACAATGTTATATTTCACACATAGTAGGTCTTTCAAACGAACAAATTTTGGTGTTATCTTACACTCACTTTGTTTTATTTATATTTAAAAATAGGAAGCGCTTAATGAAATATCGAATAAACCCGTATTAGAAGTAATTTCAGAAGAAAATAAAAACATTTTGAAACCTACTAGAGATTCGGTACGTTTTTATGCATTTGAACTTAAGGAATATTTTTTTTATTTTGATTTCAATAATATTGAAACAATGTGTCTCCAAATTTTTTCGTAGGCACTCCTGCATTATTGGAACAAGTGAAATGCCTTTAAAATCTTTAACAATAATTTTCGGTATTTTAATGTTTCAAAAAATGTATGTATGTATCTCCATGGCATAAGTATATACAATTTAAAATTCTACATATATCCCCGTATAGTTTTTTGTTTTTTACTTTTTGTTCCGTTTTAATCTTAAAAACATATTTTATATCACTTTGAATGAATTAAATTTTCTATACATTTTAGGTCTACGAAATAGGAACACAAATGACGTACCTATACATGCTAACACATGCATACATATCCATACCCATGCATATACGTGGCCATACATATATTGTAAGTATACGATTTAATTCATATTTTCCTTATAACTTGTATCCTTCCTTGTACAGAGCAAAGCGTACGGACGCATACATACACACAATACAACACAATCTTGATAAGTTTTGTGTCCAATTTCATTTCCGTTTCTCTATTTTTTTTTTCTGTTTTTTCTTCTTTTTTTTAATTCCTTTTATACTTTATGTGGGTATAATTTCTTATGCCTTGTATTTGTATGAAATATAAGTATTAATATGTACAAGTATTTGTATGTATGTATGTGTAAGTATGTGTGTGTATAAATACTTTTATCCATAAACATGTATGATGATGTCAAGCGTGCAGAACAAATCGCTGAGAAAAATACGCAATTTAAATGCATAACACACAAAAGGACATGCCTAATGCCAATAATAATAGAAAAAAACAACAACAACAACAACAATAAAAAAAAACAAAAAACGAAAACCTAAATCCTCCATACATTTCAAACATAAATCCCTTATATGAACACATATTCTCTTACAAACACACATACATACATACATACATGCATGCTTACTACGGAGCTTAGTAAAAGTTAAGAAAATGTTCGTTTCTTTCATTCGCTCGCTCTCCCTGTTCAGAAAAGTGTTTCTCTTCCTTTTCTTATTTCGGAAAACATTTTGTAGCAGATTAAGTTCTATTCGCACATGGATGCGTTGAAATATGTGTAGAATTCATACTCCAATAATGCTTTTCCTTTAAGGGAATCATCCTTAAGTTATTATTGAAACCAGAAAGGTTTTTTTTTGGCGTGGGCGTCTTAGCGGTGCGTGCCATAGGTAGGAGAATGGAGGTGAAAAGAAATGGAAAATTTTTCTCGAAAAAAAAGAGAAAAAAACAAGAGAAAAAACTTGTCATACATTATGTTGTCGTATGTCGTTTAGTAATTGGAACATGTTGCAGGCACATAAAACGCGTTTATTATATGGCATCCACAATGCTTAACAAGGATAACTTTTCTTAAGGAATTTTTCGGTAAAGATGTATGGATGTGGATGTATGGATGGAGCTATGGTTACAAAGTAAAATTAAAGCAGAGAAAGTTTTTTATCCCGAAATATTATAATGAAATGGGCCTAAAAGTAAAAGCCTAAACAAAAAACTTTTAAAAGAATTTTGCAAATCGAATTAATTAGCGATATCCGTTACAAGGAATCGATAACAGGTTCATGTAAACAGCAATGCCGACGCTTACAGGATTATCTTCGAGGTCAGTGTAACGGTATCGGATTGTATGATCTTAATAGTCAATTATGATCACCGAAACGTGTAATTAATCCGTCGGGATACTTCTCCTGCAATGATATGAAAATCTGTCGAGTGCGTAGCTCGTGGCTCAGTCTTGTTAAAACCACGTACCGTCCAGTGCAATAATCTTTAATTGCAATACCCTAAAAATCGATTATCATACGGCCTAGCGCTCGGTATTGACAGGTTCACTTTCGAAAAAAACGGTCCAGGCCATAATGGCTAACAAACGGTACAATTTTCTGCATGTAATAGCTTTCCACAATCACTTCTGGGTCCTCCAAGGAGTATATGTAATAATTTTGTCTGTCGACTTACCCCCAAAGTGAGAAATGGGCCTTTAGTCGTTAAAAAAATGTCAATTGAAAGACTCTTGTTCTAGCATTCAAGCATCATATCTATGACGTTGTGAGTAGTCACTCGGACTCACTTTTCGTGTATGTTGGATGGAAGTGGAAGTATGTGGATGGAAGTGTCAGTGTTGAAAAATTCAGTACTTTCGTACTTTTTTCAGTACTTTTTCATTTCAAAAATACCGCAGTACCCCCGCTACGCTTTCAGTACTTTTTTATTATTACGTATTTTATGTCTTGCGTTTTTCAACTATTCATGCAATATATTCAACGTAATGCTAAAGGCAAAATTAGGCTTTAGCCTCGGTTAGCCAAACGTCCACGGAACGTACATTTTTTTTTAGAATACGAAACGCAATGACAACGCTTGCAGAACCGTAATGGAATACTGGTAAGCATTTGCATTACATTACGTTCCATCGAAGTTTGACTAAACGGGGCTTTTTTGTTACGTGTGTTTTGTTACGTTTCGAATCAGATATTTTTGTCGTGTATGTAAGGAACACAAATATGTAGTTAGTTTTTCTGTTGCGTGCCGTATGTGTATTAAATATAAATAAATAAATGGTCTAGTATATAGCGTGCGGACTCACGTCTAGTAGTCTAGTTCAAACCCCTTGTCAGACATTTCCATCAAAACGAAATATGTAAAAATTTTTCTCTGGCGACTTCCTTCTGACAAAAACTCTAAAATTGCCATGAAGAGTTTCTCAAAAAAATCTGTCGTTCGGAGTCGACTTTAAACTGTAGGTCACGCCACCCATGTATAAACTTAACAAATCCAAAATAAGTCATAATCCCACCACTTAGTATGTATGTATTTTTTTACTAAAGTACCATTTGATGCAAAAAAGTACTCTTTGAGTTATATTCAGTACCATTTTAAAATTTCAGTTTTGCAACACTGGGAAGTGTACATACAAATTCCACAAACGCCATTAAGAGCCATTATAGAGGCTTAATTGCCAATTCGTGGCCCATTCTCTGACTACATCTGTAAGTTCTAGCCTCTTAAAATTTCCTTATAATCCTGGCAATTTCTCGCATATTCGATCAATTATTGCGAACAATTTAATTTAATTTCATAACTTAATAGGTGTCCTTCCCCTCCAAATAACCTATTACATCCTTTTTTATTATGTATCGAATCTCGAAAGGGTCTCATCGTTTACGTCAGTTTCGTACTTATCGAAACTGACTCTATCGGCAGCTCCAAACTTTACGCAACTGTCACACGATATTAATTATAATTTCTTAGTGTGGTTTGTTTCCTCGCTATACTTTCACGAGCTGTGTTACCCTAATAGCATTGCACTTTTCCTTTGCTATTCGTAGTGATTCACTGACTGCTTTAGTAAACGTCTTCAGTGCGTCTTGAAGTCGCCAGAGTCTAGTAGCTAGTGTGTTGGCTTATTAGTGAGTGATTCCCCGGTTCAAATCCCATGTCACACTAATTAAAATATGAAAAAAGGTTTCTTCGGCGACTTCCCTCTTCAGATAATCTGACATAATCTCTGACAAAATATGAAAAGTATCTCAAACAAATCTGTAGTTCGGAATCGACTTCTAATGCAGGATCTTGTGCAAAAGATATTCACATTTTTGGCTATTCGAACCATATACTCAGGTAGATTTAGCACCCGCAATTTCTTTTCGGCGAGTTAAATGTGTTTTTAATAACCAGGGTAAGATATGGCACAATATATCGATAAACAATTGCCTTTCTAGCTATGTTTGTAAGAGACTGTATTGAGTCACTTGTTGGCCTTGCTTTCCGGAAGACATATTGATTGCACGTAATATCTCAGGCTTTATTAAATTCTGTCAGCACTTGCCTTCTCGATGCATTTTTCGACAGTATGTAGGAGACAAATAGGTCTGGAACTCTATCAAAATATTTTACCAAGTTTTAGCATCAGGATGAGCTTTTGTTTCTTCTTTCAGACAGTGGGGGAAAGAATTGGAAGACGTATGTAGTCTTGTGTTCAGTGCCAACTTTTGACACGCCAGGCAAAGCCTAACCAGTTAGTACACACTGCGATATAATTTCACTATAATTTCACATCTTAAAATTTCGGGTTCTCTTACTATTTAACTAAATAATCCTATCCCTGGGAGATAGCAGCCTATCCACAGAAAATAACATTAAAGCGAGTTGTAGTGGGTCACACAAGTCGTTTCACATGTCAAGTTTTTATGCAGAAGATATCATATGTAATGAGAACATAAGAAATTGAGAGAAAATTGGAAATTCGGAAATTTGGCTCTCATTGTAATATTTTTACTACATACATACATAATTGGTCAATACAACCCTTCAGTCAGGATTACGACCTAGTTTCTCACACCACTTTATGTTGTGTTTGTTAATTTTATACATGAGTGGCGGGACCTACAGTTTAAAGTGGATGCCGAACGACAGATTTTTGAGAAACTTTTCATGGCAATTTGATTTTACTCTCCGAGTTTTTGCCAGAAATCTGCTGAGAGGAAGTCGCCGAAAAAATACTTTTTGTATTTCATTTTGATGTCTGACCTGGGGCTTGAACCCTGGCTTTACGTCTAATAAGCCGACCCACTACCTACTAGACTACGGCGACTTCAATATTTTTACTCCCATTCTTAAACTACGAATGGAATTCTGTAATATTTTTTGGTTGACTTAACAAACGTAAACATTTATGTAAACAATTATCGTGCAAATTGGCCTTAAGAGAGCTATAGTCTGCCAACACTACGCTTGGCGTATAAAGACGATTACTAGATTGAATTTCTTTCAGGGCCCTTTGGAGGAGTGTGACAATATTTTTCTCTGCTATGTCTTCAGGCTGTCGATCAGGTCTTTTAAAATTAAACAATAAAAGATGCTGTGAAATAGCTTATAAATAAGCTTGTATGTATTACTCAATAGATTTCGCATTAAAACCTACTCAAATGTAATCAATTCCTATCAATTTAAAACGGGAGGGTATTCTTTTAATTTGTTTGTTTGTTCACCAAACGATTTTCCTTTTATTTACAGACAATATTTTCAATTGCATTTTAAACATATTTGAACATTATGGATATTGTTGTTGTTTTTTGTTGTTGCTGTTGCTATTGTATAGCATTTAAATCTAACGTGTTTTATCAGCAATATGAAACAAAAACCATTTGTCAAAAAAAGCCTACAAGCTGCGTATGATAATAATACACATACACCATCATTGCGATATGTATGTATGTCCTTAAACACATACACACACGCTGAAATAAATGAGAATCTACAATACAAATAAATTCATCTGTGTGTGCGTGTGTGTGTGTTTATGATTATCACAATATGTACGTATGCAAAATAAACACACACGCCCACATACCCATACTTTATGAGACTCCACTACCATTACCATCATAAATAAGTCACATGTGAATGAATGTATGACTAAAAGTCTACCAGAGAGTACGAGTATTTAAAATTGTACGAAAATAATAACGTAGAGTACAGCAATAAAATTGTGTGTTATTTGATAGAGAGAGAGAGCGGGAGAGAGAGAGTAAGAAAAAATTATTCATACTGTAACGTATTGTATTAAAAGCTTCTCTTGTCTATATGCTGTGGTATACAAAACGCTTGGATAAACAAGGATTCTCTATAACAATATTCTCCTCTGCCATTTGTTTTTTTGTGTTCTTTTTTTGTTTTTGTTTACTTACTAGTGCTGTTGTTGTTGTTGTTATATTACAACCGAGTAGAAAATATGCTCTACTATTGAGCATCAATATCATCATCATCATCATCGTCATCATATAATGGGATTATGTGCGATTAATGCATTGACATGTAACGATTTTCAATTGAATTTATTGCCTGCTGTTGTTTGTCGCTCTCTTTTTTTGTTTGTTTTTATTTTAATTTCATTACAGTGTTCGTTAGTTATGTGGGTGCAAATGTTTCGTAAAAAAAGAAACGATTTTTAGTAAATGAGAACCACGAAGCCGAGATAGATAATATTCATTGCTTTCTAACAACAGCAGCAACAACAGCAACATTTAAAGTTTAAAACAAAAGGGTGTCAGAGTTACACATGTTTTGCATAAAAAACAATGAATAATTTTCCGTTCTTTATTGTACTCTCTCTCTCTTTCTCTCCCTGTGTCTCTAAAATTTATCCATTGAAAATGTAATTAAGCTTAACAATAACAACAACGGCCTTTAGCAGAAAGACAAAAAAAAACAAACAGATTCTCTTTTGTTTGTGCTTTTTTCACTCCGCACTCTAATGTATTGTGCGGTGTTGTGTTGTTTTGTGTTGTTTTGTTTTTAATAAAATCAAAACATAAACAACATCATTAAAACAACAACAACAGCAACTACAATAATAACAATGGCACAGTGATGGCTTAAGTATGGCGTAAAAAAATTAAAACAAAACTTTTATTTTCAACCAAAAAGAAAAAAAAATAATACAATACAATAACAAATACAACAAAAGGACAATAGAACCTCAGCTGTGTGATTAACACTTGTAATGTATTTGCTTTATTTTCTCTGTTTTTTTAAGTATACAACACCAGCTACAAAAACAAATCATTATGGACCAAATACGTATGCAAATAATAGACACATTAAACAGTGTGGCTTTTTGGGTGTTTAAATATATTGTAGGGTTGTTCAAGTTCGAATTTATTTTTTAAAGGGTTTACATACGTTTCAAACGGTTTTGTGTTCTTTTTATTTTTATTGTCGCCTGCTTATAAAAGCAACTATCAAGCCGGGAGAAATTTTTATAGAAAATATCGAAAGCGTATTACAATACGCAAGTGTTAGGTTAGGTTAGGTTAGTGTGGTAGCTTCCATACCAAAAGTCCGTTGTGACGCCACAACTGAACGCAGTCTTTGTACTGACAGAGTTCTTCCGAACCAAGGACGGAGAAATTGGTCAGCGCAAGGGCAGCACAATACGCAAGTGTACCTTAAATATTCGTGTTGATTGTTTAATCGAAAATATGATGCCACAGTATTTGCCTCAGTCTTTCAATTGAAATAATCGCTGCCATTAGATGTTCACACCAATTGCATTTATGTGACGTATAAAAAGCCATCTAAGGAATTGGTTTTTAAACGTTCCATTGGTATAAAAACTGTGGTCATATCAGCAATGCGATAACTTATAATACTATAGGTTTCCAAACCTGCCAGTCTGGGAAGGCTGTCGGTTATAAAATATCATACATACATACAAAATTGGTCATTACAACCCTTCAGTCAGGATTACGACCTAGTTTCTCACACCACTTATGTTGTGTGTGTTAATTTTATACACGAGTGGCGGGACCTACAGTTTAAAGTCGACTCCGAACGACAGATTTTTGAGAAACTTTTTGCATGGCAATTTTTGTTTACTCTCAGAGTTTTTGCCAGAAATCTGCTGAGAGGAAGTCGCCGAAGAAATACTTTTTGTATTTTGTTTTAATGTCTGGCCTGGGGCTCGAACCCTGGCTTTTCGTCTAATAAGCCAACACACTATCTACTAGACCACGGCGACTTCTATATCATTCATCTGAAATGTAATTTTTTTACAAAAGACTTGCCATTTATGAGTATGTATCGCTTAACAACCGAATATCATATGAAAATTGTTAAAATTAATCCAAAAGTGGTGATTAAAACGTGGCCATTTTGCAATAATTAGTAGGTCGTCATAATCGACATATTATGCAAGGAATCTGCAAGATTATAAAGAAATTTGAAGAGATGTGGTGCGTTACAGATGCGATTAAGCGATTTCATTTCTGTCAGAGAAAGTGAGGATAAACTAGCGGATAATGAGCCAATCTTTCGGTTCGCTATGGCGTATCTTGCAGTTGAATTTGGATCTCCATCCATATAAAGTCCAACCTTGGCAACAATCAAAGCTGGTAAAGCCATTGTTTGCAGAAAAAGTGATTGCTTGATGTACATTATCGGCGGGAGAAGTCATTCGGCCATATTTTTTGAAAATAATTTTGGAGGAATCGTTGCCATCAATACTTCGTATTAAACCGAACTGGACGGTATGTACTTTCAACAAAACTTAGTTTGGCAATATCAATTGGCCGCCTTAATCATTCTATTTGGCGCTGTTAGATTTTGTAATTGTAGCAAACCTTCTATTGCAGCGCCATTTGAAAAACTACTTTCGCCAAATTAACCCCGAAATATCGCCCGATATGTGCACAAAAGCAAAGCTTTTTCCGTCCATCCTGCTAGTACCGAAACAGTGAATTTGTTTGGAATGTTTCTGACCAATGAGGTCATTTCAATATTTCCTTATGATGAATTTTGACAATTTTCTTGTCTCATCTAACAGGATGCTTCTGGTGGAATTCCTTTTTGATCCCAGATAACCGATATTTTCCTTTTCATTTCTTTCGGGACTGTCATTTATTCGTTAATTGTGTCTGAGTGGCCAACTTGTTGATCTGGAGTTAAGGCTAGGTTTAAAATCTTTTCCAGTAGTGCATGATGGATATTCGCCTGGAAGATTGTGGTGTTTTTTTCTTTAATTATTGAGTATTGTGGAGTATTTTTATTCCATAACCCCATATACCTACTATCATTTTGGTTTTGAGTTACTTACTATCCACAACAAGTGCTAATTCTATACCTACATAACATACATACATACATTACAACCCTTCAGTCAGGATTACAATCTAGCTTCTCACACGCCTTACGTTGTGTATGTTAATTTTATCTATAAATGGCAGGACGTAGAGTTTAAAGTCGACTCCGAACAACAGATTTTTTGAGAAATTTTTCATGGCAATTTTATTTCGCTCTCAGAGTTTTTGCCAGAAATCTGGTGAAAGAAAGGCGCCGAAGAAATATTTTTTCGTGTTTCGTTTTGTTGGAGATGTCTTACCTGGGGCTTAAACCGTGGACTCACGTCTAATAAGCCGCTACCTAGACTACCACAGTACTCACTATACCTCGTTCAGAATACTTGTTTGTATTAAGATCCTTCATTGAGTAAAAGTTTGGGAGACAAGTTTTCAACAACACAGTCTGTAGTCACATTTCAATAATTGCCACCTCTTGATGATGTCAGCCCACTGTGCATTACCATTTAATGCGGTGAAAATTTACTTCCATTAAAATGAAAACAACAACAATTTTTTTAATTTCTATTGTCTTCTATTTTGTTGTTGTTCGTTAAACACAACAAACACCCTTCTTTGTGTGAAACATTATTCATAACCATCCTGATCCATTTACTCATTGACTTTGTCAATTGAGCGTTCGAAAATTAAGGGTTTTAGTCAAATTCCAAACATATTTCTTGTTATTGTTGTTGTTGTTGCCGTCTTTTTTTGTTTGTTGTTTATCTTTAAAATAAAGGGATTTACGTTACTCTACACCCCCCAAACGCTGCATAACACTTCGGGCAGTTTAAAATTCATCAAAATCCAGCGAAAGAAAGAAATTCAAATTAAACACAGAAGCGGGGAAAAAAATCACGGAAGCCAGAGTATAGCAGGCCAGCGGTTGTGAGGAAGGGTGGTGTTTTTCTTTCGACAGTGTTTTGTTTTTGTTGTTGTTTTTGCTTTCCTTGTGCTGTACGTAATTCTGATTAAGTCGTAATTACATTTAAAGATATGGCACCAGTGGTGCTTAAGCTTTTACTGCTGCTGCTACTGTTGCTGCAGGCCCTGCTGATGCCACACAGCTATTAACGTTCCTCTTACCCCATTGTCATCTGTGGCATGTTGTCGTTCGTTGCTGCCGTTGTATTGTTGTTTATGTGTTTATTTGTATCGTCCTGGTAGTAGTAGCTCCTCGTCGTTGTTGTCGTCGTCACATGTAAAATGATGATGAATTTCTTTCTTTTGTATGATTCATAGACATTTCGATAGTTCATGTACTTACACCATCGCCACCCGTCATGTACGTTGCTTGCTTGGGTGGTTTTATTTCCTCCCCCTTTATCGTTGTTGCACCATCATATTTATCCGACGGGTTTTACAAATATGCGATGATATTGTCGCCTTATGGTTTGAGTTGGTTTTTGTACTGTGGATTCCTGTTTTTTCCATTCCACTTCCCAGCTATTAGCGTTGATGACCAAAAACATTCTCCAGATTATAAGGGGTTGCATGATAGTGTTTTCCTGTTGTTGTTGTTGTCGTTTTTCTGTTATCTTTGTAACAATTTTGTGTTGTTTTGGTATTTTTCTTTTCACTAATAAGTTTGTCTACTGCTGAGCCAGATGTAGTTGATGTAGTAGAGCAGTGACTGCTGGTGTGACTGCTAAATGAGCAATTCCATACAGTGAGAGCAATTATGTGATATGTTGTGTGTTATGGGTTTTGCAAGGGTGGACGTATTAGCATATATGCGTACAGTAAAGCGACCATAAGATCCCTAGAGAACGTGTATACCACATCTAGGATTGTCCAAGAATGCCGGGCGTCTCTGGAGCATATAGCAAGCCATTCGATGGTTACCTCCACACAGGTTGTTAAACACAGGGAAATCGAAGATAACAACAAAGCTGAAGGTAGCAACGTTGACGTCGACGTAGTCCAGTAGGTAGTGTGTTGGCTTATTAGACGCAAAGCCAGGGTTCGAGCCCCAGGCCAGACATCAAACAAAATACAAAAAAGTATTTCTTTGGCGACTTCCTCTCAGCAGATTTCTGGCAAAAACTCTGAGAGTAAATAAAATTGCCATGAAAAGTTTCTCAAAAATCTGCGTTCGGAGTCGACTTTAAACTGTATAAAATTAACACACACAACATAAGTGGTGCGAGAAACTAGGACGTTGTACAATTGCTCAATTCGACCTCCGGGTACTGTACTTGTTTTAATTGACAAGTACACGTCCTCTAACCTAACCTAACCTAACAACGTTATAAGAAGCATACATGCCCACAGTAAAGCAGCCAAAAGATTCCTAGAGAACATGTACTCCACATCTAAGATTGTCCATGAATGCCGGGAGTTTCTAGAGAATATAGCGAGACATTCGACGGCTATCCCCTCACGTGCTCCTGAACATGGGCAAATCGAAGGTAGCAACGTTATAAGAAGCGTATATGCCGACAGTAAAGCGACCATAAAATCTCTAGAGAATGTGTACACCTCATCTAAGATTGTCCAAGAATACTGGGTGTCTCTGGAGGATATAGCGAGACATTATATGGTTACCCCCATACGGGTTCCTGAACACGGGGAAATCGAAGGTAACAACAAAGCCGAAGGTAAGAACGTACTTGCAAAAGCAACAAAAAGAGAAGCCAACAAATGGTGTCCATTCATTGGCAAAGTTAAGTTGGCACAGTGAATCCACTTTTAGAGACGCCAGACAGATCCGAGCCTACATGGATATGTATGTATACATAAAACAGAATTTGCATTGAACATATCAAACTTCCACATGAGGATCCTTATAGCAGTTGTAACGAGACACTGGCCTCTGGGTGTAAACGCCCGGACATTGGAAGGATCTGCAGCAACGAAATAGAAACAGAGACCACAGAACATCTTCTCTGTCATTTTTCGGCATTTGGGAACCTAAGAAGAAGTACTCTTATGTACCTAGAATTTAATGACAAAACATGTCTGGCTAAAGGCCAAAATATCACAGGAAGGAAGTACCTGGGCTTCAACAAACGATCTCACTGGATCTGTTATTATGTTTGTATGGACATCGGGGGATTAATTGGTTTCATCGAACTGGTTTCAGTAGTAGGGGAAATGAAAGACTGTGATATCACAATGGCCTGAGTGAGCCCATGTAGTTGTTTTGATCGCCTGATCGATTTTTACTTTAAACTTAATTTTTTTTTAATTTTTCTCAGTGTAGTCGTATGAAGTTCATACCAATCGTGTTTGGTAGCTGCTAAATTGTTCAATTCCTTTTGCTGTTTTAATTTTATTATCATTTTTTCCATTTCTAATACGACTTAAAAGATCACTGTGTGTACCCCTATGGATTTCCAAAGACGATTATGTGGCGGGGCGTCAATTCTAAGAAGCACCCATAAATGCAGAGTGGTAGCACACAGTAGCATGCTAAGGAAAGCAATAAAAATGACACAAGAAACAGAAAAAAAAGATGAAAAAAAAGAAGAGAATAGAAAAGAAAAAATAGAAGAAAAGTTTTGTTAATCAACATAATGTAGCCAACAACGTTCAGCTCAACTTACACTCCCATACATGTACATGCCTGGGGTATGCATAGGAGTGTGAGTGCGAGTGTGTGTGTGTACGTATATGAATTAGAGAACGTTATAACTCATATCATCAGGGAATTCAGATATGAATGGACAGACGGACGGACGGATGCATAGAAGTTGTATGTAATAATCTTCGATGTTGATTTCTATTGTTCACATATACACATACACATGCACATACATATACATTTGGAACGTTTATCGATGTTGTTTGTTTGTTGGTCGAGTAAGTGTAACTAAGTGCGGGTGTGTAGGTGTTTGTAGGCCATGGCACAGTGACTACATGTCACAGGATTTATGGCAATCATTAATCTTATTTTGCTAAGCTATAAACGCAATATTACTTTGACTGCTCACTGTTAACCATCATACCACCACCATCACTATCCCAGTGCCTTACTACCACCATTGCCACTAACGTTATTATCTGTATTGGCATCGGAATTGTTGGTTATTTGGCTTTGACTTGGCTTGGCTTTGGCTTGGCAATAATGCTAGGATTTCCCTTTTCTACATTTTCCATGGCACATATTTGCTTGATTTGATACCATTTCAGGACAAATGAATCTCAGGTTGATTTCTGCTGTGTGCTGATGATTCCCTCTCTTACTGTTTTGGGGATTTTTATTAATTTATTAAGACCTACGTGTGTATGTGACTGAGTGTGTGTTTGTAGAAAGGTAAGGGTATGTGGCAATAATTTTCTATTAACCAAAAGTAAGTCCATGGCTGGTGGTTAAGTCTACCCAGTACTGGGATGTTGTAATATTATGTTAATAGTTTCAGTTTTCTTTCCTTTTCCTCATCCTCTCCTTCTTCTTTTTTTATTTTTCCTTTAGTTTTTAATTCCGCTTTGTCAAGAAATTAATTTGATTGCTTTTGACGTTAGTCAGTGATTTTTTTTGTCCACAATCTCAGGGCAGACAGGCAAATGTGTGTGAGAGAGAGAGTGAGAGAGAATCGCAAATAAATTAATGAATGAATGTGTTCAGTTCTTACGTCGAATTGTAATTGTTTTTGTTCATTTCTTGTAACAATTTTGATTTAATGAAAATCTATGTTGGATTGTAAACAAAAACAAAAAATGAAAAAAAAGCATTTTTTTTGTGGAATATCTTTCCATTCAGAGTAACTGCAATATTTATGCATTTGTTTTCCAGGGGTGAGATTCATTGTTGTGTGAAGAGTTTAACAGGCAGAGTCATTAATCATTTGAAAGATACCGAAGTAAAAGAAAATTAAATTGAATTTTTTTTTTTGTAATTGTCTTTTCTTTTTAATTTTGTATTTCTCTTTAGGGTTCTTGGAATGTTTTAATTAAAGAAAAACAGTTGAAGAAAAATTAGAAAAAATTGTGACTTTTTTCAGGTAACGCATACAGACAAATTGTTCTTTAAAGACCTCATAACTCATGTAATACTTTGACTAACTATGAATTTCAAAACATGAAAAATATCCCGGTGAAATTGTTATAATTTTTTTCAATTTTATCTCCTTTTATTAAAAATTTTAAAATTATAAGAAAGTTTTCTTTAAGTTCGAGTGATAAACACAAAATCAGTTTCATTGGCAGCATCAATGTTGCGCTAATAATATATTACACACATAGGCTGACTTCCAAAATGTTGGTTGCTTTCTGTTTGAACAAAGTATAGTGTTTCATAAAGCCGCTATACAAAATGTTTACAATGTATACTAATTCAAAACGTCGTCAATGTGTATTTTTAACGCAGTCAGATAGCAAGCAGGCATCGGATTTGTAGTTAATGCACTGTTTGGTAAATTTGTATATCTACATAATTTATATACCGTAGTAGAACTGAATACAAACTTTGTATTGATACATTTTGAAAGTCAGCCATACATAATTGATTACTACAACCAGGGTTACAACCAAGTTTCTCACATCACTTCTCTTGTGGCGGGAGTGGCGGGACCTACAGTTTAAAGTCGACTCTGCACGATAAATTTTTGAGAAACTCTTCTTGGCAATTTAATTTACTCCAGTGTCTTTGCCAGAAATCTGCTGAGAAGAAGTCGCCGAAGGAATATTCAAATTTTGTTTTGTTGGAGATGTCCAATCTGGGTTTTGAACCGTGGCCTCAAGTCTGATAAGCCAATACCCGAAATATGAAAAAATTCGGCAACTTCCTCTCAGCAGATTTCTGGCATAAGCTATGAGAGTAAAATTAAATTGCTATGAAAAGTTCTATTCTGAAAAAATCTGTTGTTCGGAATCGACTTTATCCTGTAGGTTCTGCCATTCATGTATAAAACTAACAAGCTGGTGTGGGAAGCTAGATCGTAATTCTGACTTAAGGTTTGTAATGACACACTTTTGTATATAACGTATGTATGTATGCATGTATGTAATCATAACACTGTAGCTCGCTCCAATATCTGTAACGTTAAGATTTTTATCGTTCTTAATGAAATAGAGACCGCCTAGCCTACTGTTCTAAAAACTACATCAAACCGTGTAAATTTCTTGATGCATTGGCAGTTGTAAGATTGGTTCTGGCTGCTCTTATTATCACGTTGGGAAACTGTGTTTGATTAATTGAATCAAAAATGGGTTTTGACCATAAATTGAATATAATTTTCGGAAAATATTCCTCACACTACATGAATTTTGATAAAAATTTGTAAACGCTGTTCGTTTGTTAATCAGTTCAAGACGAAATGAAAATCCTTACACAGTATTCTTGACATTACCACATATCACGAATCAATGTCAAGGTGTCCGCCTTCGCTTATGGTTCTATAATGGTGCTCTCAACTTTGAATTTCGGCCATCATGTTGGAGCTACATCTGTCAAATTACTTGTCAATTATTCTGTTTATTTTATCAAATCATCATGGGCAATCAGGGAAAACAACGTGCATTCGCTAATGGGCACTGTAGCAGTTGACAACTCACGCTAGTTTTAATCGAAAAATCATCTTCAGCGATGAGGTTCGTGAACAAGCAATATTTTAAAATTTGGGACGATACCATTACAAATTTGATGTCGAATTCAGGTTGACGACGTTATCGGTGCATGTTATGTTTGAGAATGACGTTGGCCATAATTGTCAACGGCAAGCACTGAGGTCAATGATTATCAGATTCTTTTTGCCTGAATTGCACGATCTTGGATATCGACGGCATGTGGTTTTCACAAAACGGTGCTACGTGCCACACATTTCATGCTATATTGGAAATGATGTTCATTTCATGTTTAGGTAGGTAATGCGAACTGGCCACCGAGACCATGCGATTTGACTCCTACTTTCCTTTTGGAATTTTCTAAAGTCTCAGGGACGTACAGTTTAAACCCGACTTTAAAGCCGATTTCAAACGACAGATTTTTGAGAAACTTTTCATGGCAATTTTATTTACTCTCAGAGTTTTCGCCAAAAATCATTGAAGTCACACCATAGTTAATAGTATTGGACGTCGGGCATCGATTATCAAAAAATATGTTTTCGGCGACATCCTCTCAGCAACGTAACCCATGTCATCGTCTAAATTCAGTCTGGCCTATGCTGTGAAGTCATATAAAACATTTAAAACCACTTCTTTACCAAGTTCCTGTTTAAAATAATAAGAATTTCATCTAAATTGACTTCAAATTTTTCTCACATGATTTAGTTTGCCTTCTACCTTTCTTAACTCAGCTTCAACCTCCTCTCCCCTCCTGTTAGAAGTGATTAATGCATTGAAAAGTAATTATTTTATTTCGTATATTATTTCAAATGGTAATAATCGCGCCAATTATATTCGTAATTCATAATTTAATAAATGTTTTATCAAACAATAATGGGAAAAAAGGAATCAAAATTGGTATTTAACCTTTTCAGAAACGTTGAAAACAATTTACGATTTACAATTTTGCCATTTTGTCATGCAGGCACTTTCTTTCTAAATTATTTATAAGCGGCGTATGAGTAAAAATAATCTTGACTGCAAAAGAAAATGATTTGAAAAGTTGATGTCAAAAGTTAATTGGGTGCACTTCAATGACTGTCATAATATTTTCAAACCTTTAACAATTGACCACAACAGTTGTGCTCAGTCACACACGAACATCAACAAAGAAAATCGAATGGAATCTTAAAGAGAAAATATTAGCACAGAATAATTATTTCATGACATGAACGGCGGCAATATGGCAAACAAAAAAAAAAAACAAAAACAAAAACAGTAAACGACATGCAGAAATGCACACACTGCAGGCATTCACGAAAATTAAAAAAAATTCTGGGAAAACAAGTAGGAAAATCACGGTGGGTTAACCGCGACTAGGAAATGCTCTAAGAGTCTCTACAACTGAGTGGCATTTGTAAGCAGTTGTACATCAAAAGGGCCTAATGAAGTATAAAATCTACTTGAGTTCAAAGAGAGAGAGAGAGAGAAACTTTATTTCGAGAAATTTTAGACTGAAGCCATATCTTTCTCTGACAAAAATTGTTTCTGATCGTAGACATGTGTGTTGCATATTTTGTTGTGATTTTTGTATTTTAAACATCTCAGTGCGATGCCTGTATTAGGTAGGCAACATTGGTAAACTCGTGAGTTCATCGAACAGAGTTGGTGCAGAAATAAATTGCTTTGCTGAGGAGCAATTTAATGATTCCTTAATGAACCACATTAGTTTGCAAAGGAAATAATGAACCCACTTGCAGAGAGACTAGACAGAACTGATCCAACATAGAAAACTCACAGAAGGTATGTAGGACACTGGCTCCTTAGTTAGTACACATTCCAAAGCCTGGGAATACCTCTTAACGACTTCTGCAGGAACTGTATTGAAGAGGAAGAGAGGGAAACTACAGAATATATTCTCTGCCATTATAGTATAGCACTTGAGAACGAAATATTCTTGGGCATAAAATCCTCACCACTCGATTAATTTTTAATTCTTTGCAGTCTGTGTACGATAGCACCCAGATTCTCCTGATTAAATTTTGGAACGTGGTAAGGCATGAGAAAGGGGGAAAACGATGATCTAACGTTCTCATTTAAAAGATTTCCATCATTCAAGGGATTGATTTAGATGGTATGGCTGCAACATCTTTGAATATATTAAAGCGATCGATTTTATCAAAGTCACTCTGTTTAAAATTTTGAGGCAACAATGCCTGATGGGTCTGGGAGAAGAACGAACAGAGGTATGCTCCATTCCCTGGGGCCCTTACGTGATACCATAGTAACTAAGTAGTTCTTTCGATTGAACGGACTTGGTAAGGAATTTCTGGGTATGAATACAAGAGATCACATTACTTTCAATTGAATAAACTTTCTAGTGTGATTGGCAGACAGTATATGGAAAAAGTAATCCGTGATGTTGGGTACTTAATACTTTATAGAGTTTGATGTGCATAATATAAAGCTTCTGGTTATCGTTCTTACATACTATTGAACTGGTGTACAAATGAAATCGCCTTCATTCCACTGAGGCTGGAACAAGAAAGTTAGTCGAGATATTTGAGGCGAAGAAAGTATTTACACACACATACATAATTGTTCATTACAACCCTTCAGTCAGGATTACGGCCTAGCTTCTCACACCACTCATGTTGTGTATGTTAATTTAATGCATGAGTGGCGAGACCTACAGTTTAAAGTCGACTCCGAACGACAGATTTTTGAGAAACTTTTCATGGTTTTTGCCAGAAATCTGCTGAGAGGCAGTCGCCGTAGAAATTTTTTTTCATATTTTCGGTTTGATGTCTGGCCTGGGGTTTGAACCGTGGCCTTGCGTCTAATAAGCCAACACACTATCTACTAGACTACGGCTGCTTTCTTCTTACTATCGTTCTTACTGAACGCTAAATGCACTAAGTTGTTGGGTGTTTAGAATTCTTATGTAATCACTTCAGTATTTGCCATATGAAAGAGAAAAGAAGAAAATATTGCAGCATCTTTTCAGTGATTGTCCGTCGCTAGGAGGACATTGAATAAAATTTTTGAATGATTTTCAATTTCGGCGTATGGAAGACGTCCATTACGGTTCGCAAGATCATTGGCACTTAAATGGGTAGAAATATGATGCGTCAAAGGCTATATCAGTGCAGATATTCGGATCTGATCAACCTACGTTAGACTACCTTCTCTTAACATATTTAATCGTGTGATTGATCGTCATTAGGAATCTCATCAGAGTGTTTGGCCTTCACAAATTTTCCGATTTTCTTTCCTCAACGTCGAATGGTTTGTATCAAGAACCAGGAACTATAAATCTGCGTTGAAGTACACTGCTCGCTAAGCTTGTATACTCGATGAGTGAATATGACGTAAATCAATTGTACAGTCCATTATCATTCATGGTCTAAAATACTATAAAAGAGTTGTGATAAAAGAAGCCCGATTTCTCAAGTTCCAAAATTATTTGGGTTACAATTTGTATATAGTGGGATACCTGCAGCTAGTTCAATTTTTCCACAGCAGCGATCATCCTACACAGACTTTCTTGTCTAAATTTCCAATTTTGCAAAGAATTTCCAAATTACCAGAGCAGCTGTTCCACTCAGTAACGTGTGGATCATAATTTTTAAAGAATGGAATAGGTATTCCATGCTCCGATATCGTATATTTTGGTGATTTCTCCCTTGGCTATTTTTTGTAGTCTCTGATAACCCCTTAACATTGCTTTGTTAATTTTAACATTAGCTCTGCTAAAATTTTTGGTTTTTGCCTTTGCTAGTTAAATTCGAATTTATCTTCACACACATATTCAACACGGGTATCAATTATTCTCATAATATCAGCACAAACATTGCCTACTAGTACCACCCTTGCTAGTGTAGGGTATTAAAACAGCTCACATATAATGAAATCACACACTGAGTTTAATAAAGAAATGACTGCTCAGTTGTACGCCCTGTTTAAGCACCTTAAAAAAATTACAACAAAAAAAAACATTGAAAACGAAATGAAACGAATATTTTTAATCAATGTAAAGTACTCGAAATGAATGTATGTATGCCACCAGGTAGTTTATTTGTTGTTTCAGTTGGCACTGTTGTTGTTATTGTTCCTGTTGCAAGTAAAAATAATTGCACAACTAAAGTTAACACACACGCGTTTTAGTGTGTGGCACACACAAAGAACAGCAGCAGCAACAGCAGCAGCAGCAATGGTGTAGCAATACACGCGACACCAATTGTAAATTGGCAATATAACGGAAGTCAATTCAAAGACACACACACACACACACAAAGACACACATACTATGCTAGTTAGTTACTCCAATTGAAATCCTTTTTAAGTCCGAAAAAATAGACCCCCTATTGGGTTTGCTGTTGTTGTGCCCACCCCATATGATGCAACCGCATACACATATGCACACACATACACACTCTAGCGACTGCTACACTTTTGTTTCTGCTGTAACTGAGAGCTAGTAGTTGGGTTTACTTTCAGAGCTTGTAACCAGGCGGTATTGTTTCCAATTGTTTTTGTTATTTCAGAAACAGTGTGATTTTCTTTTTTGCTTTTTTTTTTTTGTTGCAAAAGCTTCTTGTGGTATTTACGGCATAGCATTTCAAATGCAACACCGCCGTCTAATCACAAAATTTACAAAAGTAATCAATTGTTGTTGTTATTATGGTTGTTGTTGTTGTTGTTGTTGTTGTTGTTGTTGTTGTTGTAAGAGAAGGTGCAGCTGTCAAAATTCACATGTCATTGCAAAAGTGAAGTGAAAAGTATTGAAAATACAAGCAGCAATTAAATAAGGTAAGGGTTTGCAATCGGTGGCATTGTGAACTCAATTCCATAAATTAATCGTAATTTAAGTCTTATTTTGGTTTCGATTAAAAGCGTTTTATGGTGGCTTTTTCTTTGCCAATACATAATTGGATATTCTTTTTAATAGAGTTTCTTTAAGGAAAGAAATGAGAACAAAAAAAAATGTGAAAATGATGACGAAATAAATTTCAGGTTTTGCTGAAATATTTGATTTAATTACAAATAGCGCCCTGTGTGAATAGCTGATAGTAACGATAGATTGCCTAGATAGCCTTGAAAACACTGCTCAATCATCTTTTCTATCGACTACCGCTGCAATACAGATTACTAGCGAAATTGATTTTGTCGTGCTTCTCTTCCGAATTGACATGATCAAACCAAATAGTAAGAGATGTGAGTGATAATCACATGAATTTATTTATTTACTGTATTTATTGTCATAAAGTGGCGCCTTAACACTGCTACCATGCGATCTATTGTACTCCCCTGAAACTTGATAGAATATTCCCATAATGTAGCCTATTGCCTTGGGAAATATCGGAATACTGGTCGATGTCAACAATGACAGTTTCTTGCCTAGCACTTGATATGCACCCAAGTGTTTTTTCTTCGGATACAATAATAACTCACAGGTTCCAAGAATGCGTTCTGATGATTCATCGTCATTGTCACAGAATCTATATGTAGGGCTAGAGAAAAGCACCATTCTGCGTACGTGTACTCTAAGTCCGTAGTGCCCTGTCAAATGAAGACTATTTTCCTCTCTTTATCTCCAATTACTTTGAGCATAGCTTTGCAAGCGTCTGCTGCCATGCCTTAGAAGTGTTCTAGTCCCACCACTGGCGTTAAAGCTTCACTTCTCGCAAATTCACCTGTTTGCTTATTGCCGATAATGTCCACATGACCTGAAACCCAGCAGAGGGAAACGTTATTATCCCTATCTAGCCGATTCAGCTTCTGTAAGTACTTCCATACTGTCTTTCATTTAACCTCATTGGAACCGAGTGCACGAATGGCGACCTGATTGGCAGATAGCACTGCTATATCCTGTTTTTCGTAACTCATATCTAAGTTGAATTAGGAACATATTTCAATGGCATAGACTTCCACTTTGAAGATACTTGCGAGATTCCACATGGGCTCGGAATATTTCATTCTGAGACTAAGAACTCCTGCTCCCGTTACAAGATCCACTGTTGACTTCTTTTTAAGCTATGCAGCTGTATGCACCTTCCAGATAACTCCATGCATTTCTGTCCCTAAGTCTCGTTACGAAGCATTACCCACAATTAGACTCCATAATTCGCAGGTTCGGTCCAGGGAGATTAAAAGTTGAGGATAAGTTGTCAGTCAATCGATTTCGTCCTAAAATCAAAATTACATACATACATACATACATAACTGGTCATTACAAACCTTCAGTCAAGATTACGACCTCTTATGTAGCTTTTGCAAAAACAATTTTGCTTTTGCAAAAACAATTTTGCTTTTGCAAACACAATTTTGCCTTTGCAAAAACAATTTTGCTTTTGCAAAAACAATTTTGCTTTTCAAAAAAAATTTTGCTTTTGCAAAAACAATTTTGCTTTTGCAAAAACAATTTTGCTTTTGCAAAAACAATTTTGCTTTTGCAAACACAATTTTGCTTTTGCAAACACAATTTTGCTTTTGCAAACACAATTTTGCTTTTGCAAATACAATTTTGCTTTTGCAAATACAATTTTGCTTTTGCAAACACAATTTTGCTTTTGCAAAAACAATTTTGCTTTTGCAAAAACAATTTTGCTTTTGCAAAAACAATTTTGCTTTTGCAAAAACAATTTTGCTTTTGCAAACACAATTTTGCTTTTGCAAATACAATTTTGCTTTTGCAAACACAATTTTGCTCTTGCAAACACAATTTTGCTCTTGCAAACACAATTTTGCTTTTGCAAACACAATTTTGCTTTTGCAAAAACAATTTTGCTTTTGCAAAAACAATTTTGCTTTTGCGAAAACAATTTTGCTTTTGCAAACACAATTTTGCTTTTGCAAAAACAATTTTGCTTTTGCAAAAACAATTTTGCTTTTGCAAAAACAATTTTGCTTTTGCAAACACAATTTTGCTTTTGCAAACACAATTTTGCTTTTGCAAACACAATTTTGCTTTTGCAAACACAATTTTGCTTTTGCAAAAACAATTTTGCTTTTGCAAAAACAATTTTGGTTTTGCAAAAACAATTTTGCTTTTGCAAACACAATTTTGCTTTTGCAAACACAATTTTGCTTTTGCAAACACAATTTTGCTTTTGCAAACACAATTTTGCTTTTGCAAACACAATTTTGCTTTTGCAAACACAATTTTGCTTTTGCAAACACAATTTTGCTTTTGCAAAAACAATTTTGCTTTTGCAAAAACAATTTTGCTTTTGCAAAAACAATTTTGCTTTTGCAAACACAATTTTGCTTTTGCAAACACAATTTTGCTTTTGCAAACACAATTTTGCTTTTGCAAACACAATTTTGCTTTTGCAAACACAATTTTGCTTTTGCAAACACAATTTTGCTTTTGCAAACACAATTTTGCTTTTGCAAAAACAATTTTGCTTTTGCAAAAACAATTTTGCTTTTGCAAAAACAATTTTGCTTTTGCAAACACAATTTTGCTTTTGCAAACACAATTTTGCTTTTGCAAACACAATTTTGCTTTTGCAAAAACACAATTTTGCTTTTGCAAACACAATTTTGCTTTTGCAAAAACAATTTTGCTTTTGCAAACACAATTTTGCTTTTGCAAACACAATTTTGCTTTTGCAAACACAATTTTGCTTTTGCAAACACAATTTTGCTTTTGCAAACAATTTTGCTTTTGCAAAAACAATTTTGCTTTTGCAAAAACAATTTTGCTTTTGCAAAAACAATTTTGCTTTTGCAAACACAATTTTGCTTTTGCAAACACAATTTTGCTTTTGCAAACACAATTTTGCTTTTGCAAAAACAATTTTGTTTTGCAAAAACAATTTTGCTTTTGCAAAAACAATTTTGCTTTAGCAAAAACAATTTTGCTTTTGCAAACACAATTTTGCTTTTGCAAACACAATTTTGCTTTTGCAAACACAATTTTGCTTTTGCAAGCACAATTTTGCTTTTGTAAACACAATTTTGCTTTTGCAAAAACAATTTTGCTTTTGCAAACACAATTTTGCTTTTGCAAACACAATTTTGCTTTTGCAAACACAATTTTGCTTTTGCAAACACAATTTTGCTTTTGCAAACACAATTTTGCTTTTGCAAACACAATTTTGCTTTTGCAAACACAATTTTGCTTTTGCAAACACAATTTTGCTTTTGCAAAAACAATTTTGCTTTTGCAAAAACAATTTTGCTTTTGCAAAAACAATTTTGCTTTTGCAAAAACAATTTTGCTTTTGCAAACACAATTTTGCTTTTGCAAACACAATTTTGCTTTTGCAAACACAATTTTGCTTTTGCAAAAACAATTTTGCTTTTGCAAACACAATTTTGCTTTTGCAAACACAATTTTGCTTTTGCAAACACAATTTTGCTTTTGCAAACACAATTTTGCTTTTGCAAACACAATTTTGCTTTTGCAAACACAATTTTGCTTTTGCAAACACAATTTTGCTTTTGCAAACACAATTTTGCTTTTGCAAACACAATTTTGCTTTTGCAAAAACAATTTTGCTTTTGCAAACACAATTTTGCTTTTGCAAACACAATTTTGCTTTTGCAAACACAATTTTGCTTTTGCAAACACAATTTTGCTTTTGCAAACACAATTTTGCTTTTGCAAACACAATTTTGCTTTTGCAAACACAATTTTGCTTTTGCAAACACAATTTTGCTTTTGCAAACACAATTTTGCTTTTGCAAAAACAATTTTGCTTTTGCAAAAACAATTTTGCTTTTGCAAAAACAATTTTGCTTTTGCAAACACAATTTTGCTTTTGCAAACACAATTTTGCTTTTGCAAACACAATTTTGCTTTTGCAAACACAATTTTGCTTTTGCAAACACAATTTTGCTTTTGCAAACACAATTTTGCTTTTGCAAACACAATTTTGCTTTTGCAAACACAATTTTGCTTTTGCAAACACAATTTTGCTTTTGCAAACACAATTTTGCTTTTGCAAACACAATTTTGCTTTTGCAAACACAATTTTGCTTTTGCAAACACAATTTTGCTTTTGCAAACACAATTTTGCTTTTGCAAACACAATTTTGCTTTTGCAAACACAATTTTGCTTTTGCAAACACAATTTTGCTTTTGCAAACACAATTTTGCTTTTGCAAACACAATTTTGCTTTTGCAAACACAATTTTGCTTTTGCAAACACAATTTTGCTTTTGCAAACACAATTTTGCTTTTGCAAACACAATTTTGCTTTTGCAAACACAATTTTGCTTTTGCAAACAATTTTGCTTTTGCAAACACAATTTTGCTTTTGCAAACACAATTTTGCTTTTGCAAACACAATTTTGCTTTTGCAAACACAATTTTGCTTTTGCAAACACAATTTTGCTTTTGCAAACACAATTTTGCTTTTGCAAAAACAATTTTGCTTTTGCAAACACAATTTTGCTTTTGCAAACACAATTTTGCTTTTGCAAACACAATTTTGCTTTTGCAAAAACAATTTTGCTTTTGCAAACACAATTTTGCTTTTGCAAACACAATTTTGCTTTTGCAAAAACAATTTTGCTTTTGCAAAAACAATTTTGCTTTTGCAAAAACAATTTTGCTTTTGCAAACACAATTTTGCTTTTGCAAAAACAATTTTGCTTTTGCAAACACAATTTTGCTTTTGCAAACACAATTTTGCTTTTGCAAACACAATTTTGCTTTTGCAAACACAATTTTGCTTTTGCAAACACAATTTTACTTTTGCAAACACAATTTTGCTTTTGCAAACACAATTTTGCTTTTGCAAAAACAATTTTGCTTTTGCAAACACAATTTTGCTTTTGCAAAAACAATTTTGCTTTTGCAAAAACAATTTTGCTTTTGCAAACACAATTTTGCTTTTGCAAACACAATTTTGCTTTTGCAAACACAATTTTGCTTTTGCAAAAACAATTTTGCTTTTGCAAACACAATTTTGCTTTTGCAAACACAATTTTGCTTTTGCAAACACAATTTGGCTTTTGCAAACACAATTTTGCTTTTCGAACACAATTTTGCTTTTGCAAACACAATTTTGCTTTTGCAAACACAATTTTGCTTTTGCAAACACAATTTTGCTTTTGCTAACACAATTTTGCTTTTGCAAACACAATTTTGCTTTTGCAAACACAATTTTGCTTTTGCAAAAACAATTTTGCTTTTGCAAACACAATTTTGCTTTTGCAAACACAATTTTGCTTTTGCAAAAACAATTTTGCTTTTGCAAACACAATTTTGCTTTTGCAAACACAATTTTGCTTTTGCAAACACAATTTGGCTTTTGCAAACACAATTTTGCTTTTGCAAACACAATTTTGCTTTTGCAAACACAATTTTGCTTTTGCTAACACAATTTTGCTTTTGCAAACACAATTTTGCTTTTGCAAACACAATTTTGCTTTTGCAAACACAATTTTGCTTTTGCAAAAACAATTTTGCTTTTGCAAACACAATTTTGCTTTTGCAAACACAATTTTGCTTTTGCAAAAACAATTTTGCTTTTGCAAAAACAATTTTGCTTTTGCAAACACAATTTTGCTTTTGCAAAAACAATTTTGCTTTTGCAAAAACAATTTTGCTTTTGCAAACACAATTTCGCTTTTGCAAATACAATTTTGCTTTTGCAAACACAATTTTGCTTTTGCAAACATAATTTTGCTTTTGCAAACACAATTTTGCTTTTGCAAACACAATTTTGCTTTTGCAAACACAATTTTGCTTTTGCAAACACAATTTTGCTTTTGCAAACACAATTTTGCTTTTGCAAAAACAATTTTGCTTTTGCAAAAACAATTTTGCTTTTGCCAACACAATTTTGCTTTTGCAAACACAATTTTGCTTTTGCAAACACAATTTTGCTTTTGCAAACACAATTTTGCTTTTGCAAACACAATTTTGCTTTTGCAAACACAATTTTGCTTTTGCAAACACAATTTTGCTTTTGCAAACACAATTTTGCTTTTGCAAACACAATTTTGCTTTTGCAAACACAATTTTGCTTTTGCAAACACAATTTTGCTTTTGCAAACACAATTTTGCTTTTGCAAACACAATTTTGCTTTTGCAAACACAATTTTGCTTTTGCAAACACAATTTTGCTTTTGCAAACACAATTTTGCTTTTGCAAACACAATTTTGCTTTTGCAAACACAATTTTGCTTTTGCAAACACAATTTTGCTTTTGCAAACACAATTTTGCTTTTGCAAACACAATTTTGCTTTTGCAAACACAATTTTGCTTTTGCAAACACAATTTTGCTTTTGCAAACACAATTTTGCTTTTGCAAACACAATTTTGCTTTTGCAAACACAATTTTGCTTTTGCAAACACAATTTTGCTTTTCCAAACACAATTTTGCTTTTGCAAACACAATTTTGCTTTTGCAAACACAATTTTGCTTTTGCAAACACAATTTTGCTTTTGCAAACACAATTTTGCTTTTGCAAACACAATTTTGCTTTTGCAAACACAATTTTGCTTTTGCAAACACAATTTTGCTTTTGCAAACACAATTTTGCTTTTGCAAACACAATTTTGCTTTTGCAAACACAATTTTGCTTTTGCAAACACAATTTTGCTTTTGCAAACACAATTTTGCTTTTGCAAACACAATTTTGCTTTTGCAAAAACAATTTTGCTTTTGCAAACACAATTTTGCTTTTGCAAACACAATTTTGCTTTTGCAAACACAATTTTGCTTTTGCAAACACAATTTTGCTTTTGCAAACACAATTTTGCTTTTGCAAACACAATTTTGCTTTTGCAAACACAATTTTGCTTTTGCAAACACAATTTTGCTTTTGCAAACACAATTTTACTTTTGCAAACACAATTTTGCTTTTGCAAACACAATTTTGCTTTTGCAAACACAATTTTGCTTTTGCAAACACAATTTTGCTTTTGCAAACACAATTTTGCTTTTGCAAACACAATTTTGCTTTTGCAAACACAATTTTGCTTTTGCAAACACAATTTTGCTTTTGCAAACACAATTTTGCTTTTGCAAACACAATTTTGCTTTTGCAAACACAATTTTGCTTTTGCAAACACAATTTTGCTTTTGCAAACACAATTTTGCTTTTGCAAACACAATTTTGCTTTTGCAAACACAATTTTGCTTTTGCAAACACAATTTTGCTTTTGCAAACACAATTTTGCTTTTGCAAACACAATTTTGCTTTTGCAAGCACAATTTTGCTTTTGCAAAAACAATTTTGTTTTTGCAAACACAATTTTGCTTTTGCAAACACAATTTTGCTTTTGCAAACACAATTTTGCTTTTGCATACACAATTTTGCTTTTGCAAAAACAATTTTGCTTTTGCAAACACAATTTTGCTTTTGCAAACACAATTTTGCTTTTGCAAACACAATTTTGCTTTTGCAAACACAATTTTGCTTTTGCAAACACAATTTTGCTTTTGCAAACACAATTTTGCTTTTGCAAACACAATTTTGCTTTTGCAAACACAATTTTGCTTTTGCAAACACAATTTTGCTTTTGCAAACACAATTTTGCTTTTGCAAACACAATTTTGCTTTTGCAAACACAATTTTGCTTTTGCAAACACAATTTTGCTTTTGCAAAAACAATTTTGCTTTTGCAAAAACAATTTTGCTTTTGCAAACACAATTTTGCTTTTGCAAACACAATTTTGCTTTTGCAAACACAATTTTGCTTTTGCAAACACAATTTTGCTTTTGCAAACACAATTTTGCTTTTGCAAACACAATTTTGCTTTTGCAAACACAATTTTGCTTTTGCAAACACAATTTTGCTTTTGCAAACACAATTTTGCTTTTGCAAACACAATTTTGCTTTTGCAAAAACAATTTTGCTTTTGCAAACACAATTTTGCTTTTGCAAACACAATTTTGCTTTTGCAAAAACAATTTTGCTTTTGCAAAAACAATTTTGCTTTTGCAAAAACAATTTTGCTTTTGCAAAAACAATTTTGCTTTTGCAAAAACAATTTTGCTTTTGCAAACACAATTTTGCTTTTGCAAACACAATTTTGCTTTTGCAAACACAATTTTGCTTTTGCAAACACAATTTTGCTTTTGCAAACACAATTTTGCTTTTGGAAACACAATTTTGCTTTTGCAAACACAATTTTGCTTTTGCAAACACAATTTTGCTTTTGCAAACACAATTTTGCTTTTGCAAAAACAATTTTGCTTTTGCAAAAACAATTTTGCTTTTGCAAAAACAATTTTGCTTTTGCAAAAACAATTTTGCTTTTGCAAAAACAATTTTGCTTTTGCAAAAACAATTTTGCTTTTGCAAAAACAATTTTGCTTTTGCAAACACAATTTTGCTTTTGCAAACACAATTTTGCTTTTGCAAACACAATTTTGCTTTTGCAAACACAATTTTGCTTTTGCAAACACAATTTTGCTTTTGCAAACACAATTTTGCTTTTGCAAACACAATTTTGCTTTTGCAAACACAATTTTGCTTTTGCAAACACAATTTTGCTTTTGCAAACACAATTTTGCTTTTGCAAACACAGTTTTGCTTTTGCAAACACAATTTTGCTTTTGCAAACACAATTTTGCTTTTGCAAACACAATTTTGCTTTTGCAAACACAATTTTGCTTTTGCAAAAACAATTTTGCTTTTGCAAAAACAATTTTGCTTTTGCAAAAACAATTTTGCTTTTGCAAACACAATTTTGCTTTTGCAAACACAATTTTGCTTTTGCAAAAACAATTTTGCTTTTGCAAAAACAATTTTGCTTTTGCAAACACAATTTTGCTTTTGCAAACACAATTTTGCTTTTGCAAACACAATTTTGCTTTTGCAAACACAATTTTGCTTTTGCAAACACAATTTTGCTTTTGCAAACACAATTTTGCTTTTGCAAACACAATTTTGCTTTTGCAAACACAATTTTGCTTTTGCAAACACAATTTTGCTTTTGCAAACACAATTTTGCTTTTGCAAACACAATTTTGCTTTTGCAAACACAATTTTGCTTTTGCAAACACAATTTTGCTTTTGCAAACACAATTTTGCTTTTGCAAACACAATTTTGCTTTTGCAAACACAATTTTGCTTTTGCAAACACAATTTTGCTTTTGCAAACACAATTTTGCTTTTGCAAACACAATTTTGCTTTTGCAAACACAATTTTGCCTTTGCAAACACAATTTTGCTTTTGCAAACACAATTTTGCTTTTGCAAACACAATTTTGCTTTTGCAAACACAATTTTGCTTTTGCAAACACAATTTTGCTTTTGCAAACACAATTTTGCTTTTGCAAACACAATTTTGCTTTTGCAAACACAATTTTGCTTTTGCAAACACAATTTTGCTTTTGCAAACACAATTTTGCTTTTGCAAACACAATTTTGCTTTTGCAAACACAATTTTGCTTTTGCAAACACAATTTTGCTTTTGCAAACACAATTTTGCTTTTGCAAACACAATTTTGCTTTTGCAAACACAATTTTGCTTTTGCAAGCACAATTTTGCTTTTGCAAACACAATTTTGCTTTTGCAAGCACAATTTTGCTTTTGCAAGCACAATTTTGCTTTTGCAAAAACAATTTTGCTTTTGCAAACACAATTTTGCTTTTGCAAAAACAATTTTGTTTTTGCAAACACAATTTTGCTTTTGCAAACACAATTTTGCTTTTGCAAACACAATTTTGCTTTTGCATACACAATTTTGCTTTTGCAAAAACAATTTTGCTTTTGCAAACACAATTTTGCTTTTGCAAACACAATTTTGCTTTTGCAAACACAATTTTGCTTTTGCAAACACAATTTTGCTTTTGCAAACACAATTTTGCTTTTGCAAACACAATTTTGCTTTTGCAAACACAATTTTGCTTTTGCAAACACAATTTTGCTTTTGCAAACACAATTTTGCTTTTGCAAACACAATTTTGCTTTTGCAAAAACAATTTTGCTTTTGCAAACACAATTTTGCTTTTGCAAACACAATTTTGCTTTTGCAAACACAATTTTGCTTTTGCAAACACAATTTTGCTTTTGCAAACACAATTTTGCTTTTGCAAAAACAATTTTGCTTTTGCAAACACAATTTTGCTTTTGCAAAAACAATTTTGCTTTTGCAAACACAATTTTGCTTTTGCAAACACAATTTTGCTTTTGCAAACACAATTTTGCTTTTGCAAACACAATTTTGCTTTTGCAAACACAATTTTGCTTTTGCAAACACAATTTTGCTTTTGCAAACACAATTTTGCTTTTGCAAACACAATTTTGCTTTTGCAAACACAATTTTGCTTTTGCAAACACAATTTTGCTTTTGCAAAAACAATTTTGCTTTTGCAAAAACAATTTTGCTTTTGCAAAAACAATTTTGCTTTTGCAAACACAATTTTGCTTTTGCAAAAACAATTTTGCTTTTGCAAAAACAATTTTGCTTTTGCAAAAACAATTTTGCTTTTGCAAACACAATTTTGCTTTTGCAAACACAATTTTGCTTTTGCAAACACAATTTTGCTTTTGCAAACACAATTTTGCTTTTGCAAACACAATTTTGCTTTTGCAAACACAATTTTGCTTTTGCAAACACAATTTTGCTTTTGCAAACACAATTTTGCTTTTGCAAACACAATTTTGCTTTTGCAAACACAATTTTGCTTTTGCAAACACAATTTTGCTTTTGCAAAAACAATTTTGCTTTTGCAAAAACAATTTTGCTTTTGCAAAAACAATTTTGCTTTTGCAAAAACAATTTTGCTTTTGCAAACACAATTTTGCTTTTGCAAACACAATTTTGCTTTTGCAAACACAATTTTGCTTTTGCAAACACAATTTTGCTTTTGCAAACACAATTTTGCTTTTGCAAACACAATTTTGCTTTTGCAAACACAATTTTGCTTTTGCAAACACAATTTTGCTTTTGCAAACACAATTTTGCTTTTGCAAACACAATTTTGCTTTTGCAAACACAATTTTGCTTTTGCAAAAACAATTTTGCTTTTGCGAAAACAATTTTGCTTTTGCAAAAACAATTTTGCTTTTGCAAAAACAATTTTGCTTTTGCAAACACAATTTTGCTTTTGCAAAAACAATTTTGCTTTTGCAAAAACAATTTTGCTTTTGCAAACACAATTTTGCTTTTGCAAACACAATTTTGCTTTTGCAAACACAATTTTGCTTTTGCAAACACAATTTTGCTTTTGCAAAAACAATTTTGCTTTTGCAAAAACAATTTTGCTTTTGCAAAAACAATTTTGCTTTTGCAAAAACAATTTTGCTTTTGCAAAAACAATTTTGCTTTTGCAAACACAATTTTGCTTTTGCAAACACAATTTTGCTTTTGCAAAAACAATTTTGCTTTTGCAAAAACAATTTTGCTTTTGCAAAAACAATTTTGCTTTTGCAAAAACAATTTTGCTTTTGCAAAAACAATTTTGCTTTTGCAAACACAATTTTGCTTTTGCAAACACAATTTTGCTTTTGCAAACACAATTTTGCTTTTGCAAACACAATTTTGCTTTTGCAAACACAATTTTGCTTTTGCAAAAACAATTTTGCTTTTGCAAACACAATTTTGCTTTTGCAAACACAATTTTGCTTTTGCAAACACAATTTTGCTTTTGCAAAAACAATTTTGCTTTTGCAAACACAATTTTGCTTTTGCAAACACAATTTTGCTTTTGCAAACACAATTTTGCTTTTGCAAACACAATTTTGCTTTTGCAAACACAATTTTGCTTTTGCAAACACAATTTTGCTTTTGCAAACACAATTTTGCTTTTGCAAACACAATTTTGCTTTTGCAAACACAATTTTGCTTTTGCAAACACAATTTTGCTTTTGCAAACACAATTTTGCTTTTGCAAAAACAATTTTGCTTTTGCAAAAACAATTTTGCTTTTGCAAAAACAATTTTGCTTTTGCGAAAACAATTTTGCTTTTGCAAAAACAATTTTGCTTTTGCAAAAACAATTTTGCTTTTGCAAAAACAATTTTGCTTTTGCAAACACAATTTTGCTTTTGCAAAAACAATTTTGCTTTTGCAAAAACAATTTTGCTTTTGCAAAAACAATTTTGCTTTTGCAAAAACAATTTTGCTTTTGCAAACACAATTTTGCTTTTGCAAACACAATTTTGCTTTTGCAAACACAATTTTGCTTTTGCAAACACAATTTTGCTTTTGCAAACACAATTTTGCTTTTGCAAACACAATTTTGCTTTTGCAAACACAATTTTGCTTTTGCAAAAACAATTTTGCTTTTGCAAAAACAATTTTGCTTTTGCAAAAACAATTTTGCTTTTGCAAAAACAATTTTGCTTTTGCAAACACAATTTTGCTTTTGCAAACACAATTTTGCTTTTGCAAAAACAATTTTGCTTTTGCAAAAACAATTTTGCTTTTGCAAAAACAATTTTGCTTTTGCAAACACAATTTTGCTTTTGCAAACACAATTTTGCTTTTGCAAACACAATTTTGCTTTTGCAAACACAATTTTGCTTTTGCAAAAACAATTTTGCTTTTGCAAAAACAATTTTGCTTTTGCAAAAACAATTTTGCTTTTGCAAAAACAATTTTGCTTTTGCAAACACAATTTTGCTTTTGCAAACACAATTTTGCTTTTGCAAACACAATTTTGCTTTTGCAAACACAATTTTGCTTTTGCAAAAACAATTTTGCTTTTGCAAAAACAATTTTGCTTTTGCAAAAACAATTTTGCTTTTGCAAACACAATTTTGCTTTTGCAAACACAATTTTGCTTTTGCAAACACAATTTTGCTTTTGCAAACACAATTTTGCTTTTGCAAACACAATTTTGCTTTTGCAAACACAATTTTGCTTTTGCAAACACAATTTTGCTTTTGCAAAAACAATTTTGCTTTTGCAAACACAATTTTGCTTTTGCAAACACAATTTTGCTTTTGCAAACACAATTTTGCTTTTGCAAAAACAATTTTGCTTTTGCAAAAACAATTTTGCTTTTGCAAAAACAATTTTGCTTTTGCAAAAACAATTTTGCTTTTGCAAAAACAATTTTGCTTTTGCAAAAACAATTTTGCTTTTGCAAAAACAATTTTGCTTTTGCAAACACAATTTTGCTTTTGCAAACACAATTTTGCTTTTGCAAACACAATTTTGCTTTTGCAAACACAATTTTGCTTTTGCAAACACAATTTTGCTTTTGCAAACACAATTTTGCTTTTGCAAAAACAATTTTGCTTTTGCAAAAACAATTTTGCTTTTGCAAACACAATTTTGCTTTTGCAAACACAATTTTGCTTTTGCAAACACAATTTTGCTTTTGCAAACACAATTTTGCTTTTGCAAACACAATTTTGCTTTTGCAAACACAATTTTGCTTTTGCAAACACAATTTTGCTTTTGCAAACACAATTTTGCTTTTGCAAACACAATTTTGCTTTTGCAAACACAATTTTGCTTTTGCAAACACAATTTTGCTTTTGCAAACACAATTTTGCTTTTGCAAACACAATTTTGCTTTTGCAAACACAATTTTGCTTTTGCAAACACAATTTTGCTTTTGCAAACACAATTTTGCTTTTGCAAAAACAATTTTGCTTTTGCAAAAACAATTTTGCTTTTGCAAAAACAATTTTGCTTTTGCAAAAACAATTTTGCTTTTGCAAACACAATTTTGCTTTTGCAAACACAATTTTGCTTTTGCAAACACAATTTTGCTTTTGCAAAAACAATTTTGCTTTTGCAAAAACAATTTTGCTTTTGCAAACACAATTTTGCTTTTGCAAACACAATTTTGCTTTTGCAAACACAATTTTGCTTTTGCAAACACAATTTTGCTTTTGCAAACACAATTTTGCTTTTGCAAACACAATTTTGCTTTTGCAAACACAATTTTGCTTTTGCAAACACAATTTTGCTTTTGCAAACACAATTTTGCTTTTGCAAAAACAATTTTGCTTTTGCAAACACAATTTTGCTTTTGCAAACACAATTTTGCTTTTGCAAACACAATTTTGCTTTTGCAAACACAATTTTGCTTTTGCAAACACAATTTTGCTTTTGCAAAAACAATTTTGCTTTTGCAAACACAATTTTGCTTTTGCAAACACAATTTTGCTTTTGCAAACACAATTTTGCTTTTGCAAAAACAATTTTGCTTTTGCAAAAACAATTTTGCTTTTGCAAACACAATTTTGCTTTTGCAAACACAATTTTGCTTTTGCAAACACAATTTTGCTTTTGCAAAAACAATTTTGCTTTTGCAAAAACAATTTTGCTTTTGCAAACACAATTTTGCTTTTGCAAACACAATTTTGCTTTTGCAAACACAATTTTGCTTTTGCAAACACAATTTTGCTTTTGCAAAAACAATTTTGTTTTGCAAAAACAATTTTGCTTTTGCAAAAACAATTTTGCTTTTGCAAAAACAATTTTGCTTTTGCAAACACAATTTTGCTTTTGCAAAAACAATTTTGCTTTTGCAAAAACAATTTTGCTTTTGCAAACACAATTTTGCTTTTGCAAACACAATTTTGCTTTTGCATAAACAATTTTGCTTTTGCATAAACAATTTTGCTTTTGCAAACACAATTTTGCTTTTGCAAAAACAATTTTGCTTTTGCAAAAACAATTTTGCTTTTGCAAACACAATTTTGCTTTTGCAAACACAATTTTGCTTTTGCAAAAACAATTTTGCTTTTGCAAAAACAATTTTGCTTTTGCAAAAACAATTTTGCTTTTGCAAAAACAATTTTGCTTTTGCAAAAACAATTTTGCTTTTGCAAAAACAATTTTGCTTTTGCAAACACAATTTTGCTTTTGCAAACACAATTTTGCTTTTGCAAACACAATTTTGCTTTTGCAAAAACAATTTTGCTTTTGCAAAAACAATTTTGCTTTTGCAAAAACAATTTTGCTTTTGCAAAAACAATTTTGCTTTTGCAAAAACAATTTTGCTTTTGCAAACACAATTTTGCTTTTGCAAACACAATTTTGCTTTTGCAAACACAATTTTGCTTTTGCAAACACAATTTTGCTTTTGCAAACACAATTTTGCTTTTGCAAAAACAATTTTGCTTTTGCAAAAACAATTTTGCTTTTGCAAACACAATTTTGCTTTTGCAAACACAATTTTGCTTTTGCAAAAACAATTTTGCTTTTGCAAAAACAATTTTGCTTTTGCAAACACAATTTTGCTTTTGCAAAAACAATTTTGCTTTTGCAAACACAATTTTGCTTTTGCAAACACAATTTTGCTTTTGCAAACACAATTTTGCTTTTGCAAAAACAATTTTGCTTTTGCAAACACAATTTTGCTTTTGCAAACACAATTTTGCTTTTGCAAACACAATTTTGCTTTTGCAAACACAATTTTGCTTTTGCAAACACAATTTTGCTTTTGCAAACACAATTTTGCTTTTGCAAACACAATTTTGCTTTTGCAAACACAATTTTGCTTTTGCAAAAACAATTTTGCTTTTGCAAAAACAATATTGCTTTTGCAAACACAATTTTGCTTTTGCAAACACAATTTTGCTTTTGCAAAAACAATTTTGCTTTTGCAAACACAATTTTGCTTTTGCAAACACAATTTTGCTTTTGCAAACACAATTTTGCTTTTGCAAACACAATTTTGCTTTTGCAAACACAATTTTGCTTTTGCAAACACAATTTTGCTTTTGCAAACACAATTTTGCTTTTACAAACACAATTTTGCTATTGCAAACACAATTTTGCTTTTGCAAACACAATTTTGCTTTTGCAAACACAATTTTGCTTTTGCAAACACAATTTTGCTTTTGCAAACACAATTTTGCTTTTGCAAACACAATTTTGCTTTTGCAAACACAATTTTGCTTTTGCAAACACAATTTTGCTTTTGCAAACACAATTTTGCTTTTGCAAACACAATTTTGCTTTTGCAAACACAATTTTGCTTTTGCAAAAACAATTTTGCTTTTGCAAACACAATTTTGCTTTTGCAAAAACAATTTTGCTTTTGCAAACACAATTTTGCTTTTGCAAAAACAATTTTGCTTTTGCAAAAACAATTTTGCTTTTGCAAAAACAATTTTGCTTTTGCAAAAACAATTTTGCTTTCGCAAACACAATTTTGCTTTTGCAAACACAATTTTGCTTTTGCAAACACAATTTTGCTTTTGCAAACACAATTTTGCTTTTGCAAAAACAATTTTGCTTTTGCAAAAACAATTTTGCTTTTGCAAAAACAATTTTGCTTTTGCAAAAACAATTTTGCTTTTGCAAAAACAATTTTGCTTTTGCAAAAACAATTTTGCTTTTGCAAAAACAATTTTGCTTTTGCAAAAACAATTTTGCTTTTGCAAACACAATTTTGCTTTTGCAAACACAATTTTGCTTTTGCAAACACAATTTTGCTTTTGCAAACACAATTTTGCTTTTGCAAACACAATTTTGCTTTTGCAAAAACAATTTTGCTTTTGCAAAAACAATTTTGCTTTTGCAAACACAATTTTGCTTTTGCAAACACAATTTTGCTTTTGCAAACACAATTTTGCTTTTGCAAACACAATTTTGCTTTTGCAAACACAATTTTGCTTTTGCAAAAACAATTTTGCTTTTGCAAACACAATTTTGCTTTTGCAAACACAATTTTGCTTTTGCAAAAACAATTTTGCTTTTGCAAACACATTTTTGCTTTTGCAAACACATTTTTGCTTTTGCAAACACAATTTTGCTTTCGCAAAAACAATTTTGCTTTTGCAAAAACAATTTTGCTTTTGCAAAAACAATTTTGCTTTTGCAAAAACAATTTTGCTTTTGCAAAAACAATTTTGCTTTTGCAAACACAATTTTGCTTTTGCAAACACAATTTTGCTTTTGCAAACACAATTTTGCTTTTGCAAAAACAATTTTGCTTTTGCAAACACAATTTTGTTTTTGCAAACACAATTTTGCTTTTACAAACACAATTTTGCTTTTGCAAACACAATTTTGCTTTTGCAAACACAATTTTGCTTTTGCAAACACAATTTTGCTTTTGCAAACACAATTTTGCTTTTGCAAACACAATTTTGCTTTTGCTAACACAATTTTGCTTTTGCAAACACAATTTTGCTTTTGCAAACACAATTTTGCTTTTGCAAACACAATTTTGCTTTTGCAAACACAATTTTGCTTTTGCAAACACAATTTTGCTTTTGCTAACACAATTTTGCTTTTGCAAACACAATTTTGCAGTTGCAAAAACAATTTTGCTTTTGCAAACACAATTTTGCTTTTGCAAACACAATTTTGCTTTTGCAAACACAATTTTGCTTTTGCTAACACAATTTTGCTTTTGCAAACACAATTTTGCTTTTGCAAAAACAATTTTGCTTTTGCAAACACAATTTTGCTTTTGCAAACACAATTTTGCTTTTGCAAAAACAATTTTGCTTTTGCAAAACCAATTTTGCTTTTGCAAACACAATTTTGCTTTTGCAAACACAATTTTGCTTTTGCAAAAACAATTTTGCTTTTGCAAAAACAATTTTGCTTTTGCAAACACAATTTGGCTTTTGCAAACACAATTTTGCTTTTGCAAACACAATTTTGCTTTTGCAAACACAATTTTGCTTTTGCAAACACAATTTTGCTTTTGCAAACACAATTTTGCTTTTGCAAACACAATTTTGCTTTTGCAAACACAATTTTGCTTTTGCAAGAACAATTTTGCTTTTGCAAACACAATTTTGCTTTTGCAAACACAATTTTGCTTTTGCAAACACAATTTTGCTTTTGCAAACACAATTTTGCTTTTGCAAACACAATTTTGCTTTTGCAAAAACAATTTTGCTTTTGCAAAAACAATTTTGCTTTTGCAAAAACAATTTTGCTTTTGCAAAAACAATTTTGCTTTTGCAAACACAATTTTGCTTTTGCAAACACAATTTTGCTTTTGCAAACACAATTTTGCTTTTGCAAACACAATTTTGCTTTTGCAAACACAATTTTGCTTTTGCAAACACAATTTTGCTTTTGCAAAAACAATTTTGCTTTTGCAAAAACAATTTTGCTTTTGCAAAAACAATTTTGCTTTTGCAAAAACAATTTTGCTTTTGCAAACACAATTTTGCTTTTGCAAACACAATTTTGCTTTTGCAAACACAATTTTGCTTTTGCAAACACAATTTTGCTTTTGCAAACACAATTTTGCTTTTGCAAACACAATTTTGCTTTTGCAAACACAATTTTGCTTTTGCAAACACAATTTTGCTTTTGCAAACACAATTTTGCTTTTGCAAACACAATTTTGCTTTTGCAAAAACAATTTTGCTTTTGCAAACACAATTTTGCTTTTGCAAACACAATTTTGCTTTTGCAAACACAATTTTGCTTTTGCAAACACAATTTTGCTTTTGCAAACACAATTTTGCTTTTGCAAACACAATTTTGCTTTTGCAAACACAATTTTGCTTTTGCAAACACAATTTTGCTTTTGCAAACACAATTTTGCTTTTGCAAACACAATTTTGCTTTTGCAAACACAATTTTGCTTTTGCAAACACAATTTTGGTTTTGCAAAAACAATTTTGCTTTTGCAAACACAATTTTGCTTTTGCGAACACAAATTTGCTTTTACGAACACAATTTTGCTTTTGCAAACACGATTTTGCTTTTGCAAACACAATTTTGCTTTTGCAAACACAATTTTGCTTTTGCAAACACAATTTTGCTTTTGCAAACACAATTTTGCTTTTGCAAACACAATTTTGCTTTTGCAAACACAATTTTGCTTTTGCAAACACAATTTTGCTTTTGCAAACACAATTTTGCTTTTGCAAACACAATTTTGCTTTTGCAAACACAATTTTGCTTTTGCAAACACAATTTTGCTTTTGCAAACACAATTTTGCTTTTGCAAACACAATTTTGCTTTTGCAAACACAATTTTGCTTTTGCAAAAACAATTTTGCTTTTGCAAAAACAATTTTGCTTTTGCAAACACAATTTTGCTTTTGCAAAAACAATTTTGCTTTTGCAAACACAATTTTGCTTTTGCAAACACAATTTTGCTTTTGCAAACACAATTTTGCTTTTGCAAACACAATTTTGCTTTTGCAAACACAATTGTGCTTTTGCAAACACAATTTTGCTTTTGCAAACACAATTTTGCTTTTGCAAAAACAATTTTGCATTTGCAAACACAATTTTGCTTTTGCAAACACAATTTTGCTTTTGCAAACACAATTTTGCTTTTGCAAAAACAATTTTGCTTTTGCAAACACAATTTTGCTTTTGCAAACACAATTTTGCTTTTGCAAACACAATTTTGCTTTTGCAAACACAATTTTGCTTTTGCAAACACAATTTTGCTTTTGCAAACACAATTTTGCTTTTGCAAACACAATTTTGCTTTTGCAAAAACAATTTTGCTTTTGCAAAAACAATTTTGCTTTTGCAAAAACAATTTGCTTTTGCAAACACAATTTTGCTTTTGCAAACACAATTTTGCTTTTGCAAACACAATTTTGCTTTTGCAAACACAATTTTGCTTTTGCAAAAACAATTTTGCTTTTGCAAACACAATTTTGCTTTTGCAAAAACAATTTTGCTTTTGCAAACACAATTTTGCTTTTGCAAACACAATTTTGCTTTTGCAAAAACAATTTTGCTTTTGCAAACACAATTTTGCTTTTGCAAACACAATTTTGCTTTTGCAAACACAATTTTGCTTTTGCAAACACAATTTTGCTTTTGCAAAAACAATTTTGCTTTTGCAAACACAATTTTGCTTTTGCAAAAACAATTTTGCTTTTGCAAACACAATTTTGCTTTTGCAAAAACAATTTTGCTTTTGCAAACACAATTTTGCTTTTGCAAACACAATTTTGCTTTTGCAAACACAATTTTGCTTTTGCAAAAACAATTTTGCTTTTGCAAAAACAATTTTGCTTTTGCAAAAAAAAAAGAAATTCCTATACAGGCTTTTGCACGAAGTCAGCTGTTCGGAACAGAGATGAGTGTGGTTAAGTTTTTTGCAAAAGTAAAAAATATCAATTCGAGCTCAATTGGAAGATGTTTTATTTGCTTCTTAATTTGTATATTATTATAAACATTTATTCTTGTAATATAGAATATTACATTTTTGGCTTCAATCTGACTTAATATTTATGGAATTTACATATAAGTACAGTGTACACTGTATAATATACAGTGCTGCCACAGTTTCACATTCTCCCCTAGTATAGGAACTACTCGGAGCTTTCGATGAAGCGACGCATACTGCCAATATTCATGCATGACAGTTCATTAAGATCCTCCATGTAGTAGGCACCCAGGTGCCTCTTTCTCCTCCGACCAAGTGGCGGGCATGCACACAGTAGATGAAGAATAGTCTCATCCACCGACTCATCTCCACAGCTTCTGCAGAAATTATTTGCAAAGTGTCCAAGTGTCCTCCCGTTCAGTCCTGTTTCCCACAGAAGGACATTTAGTGAATTTTAAAATCTGAAATCTCAGAAAATTTCAAAATCTATTATGAAAACTCGCTCTGTTAAGGATTCTGGTGATTGATTTAGTTAAAGGGACGTACAATGCTTTAAAAACAATTTACCTTGTCCGCCCACTCAGTCCTGTTTTCCCACAATATTGATTTATTTATCGGATTACAATAGCTTTCGGAAATGTGTGATTATCTATTTATTGTAGTTCTTATTATGCAATATATTGTAACAGTGATTAACTAGAGGACTTATTTTATAAATTTTTCCTTTTTTTCTTATTTTACTTAGGAATTTAATTAATTGTTTAACAAGAAGTTCTGTTAGTAACATAACAGAGCTCTGTTAACTGATTTGGTTTGCGTCTGGGGAGATAGATTTTAAATCTATCTTGACACACATGGGGTTGATTATAAGCCCAAAATAATTTTTTTTAAATATGAATGTAGCTGAAGACTAGATGAAGTTGTTGTCATGATTCTTTTTATTTTTTAAATTCAAGGCCCTTTCGTCCATTTTTAATTCAATCTACTGAAATCTGCATCCTATTTTCATCCAGTATGGCTTATTTATTAAGGCGACGAAAAAATTTTTTCGCGTCATGTGTTTTCTTTTTTGTTTTTTGTGGGAGTTGTGATTTGAAAGAACGTTTACCAAAGATAGTGTTTTGGGCTGTTATTAATTTATAAATACATTTTTACAAGCCTTAGACTTATTAACGATACTGTAAGTCCACTTAAGTTTTATAAATCCTTTAAAGACAAGAGAAAATTGCAGTTAACAATTCGTATCATTTGATTTTATGGTTCCACAATGTTTTTATTTTTTATTTTTTATTTTTTATTTGGTTTTGCCAAAAGAAGTCCTTAGAACCGATTAAATGGGTGCGTAAACTCGTATGTGTATGTGAAAAATTATTATGTACGAGTGTAGTACAATAAGACTAAAGAAGAGTTTTTAAGCTCCAATTGTTTGATGTTACCGCCGGCCTCATAATGCCACAATACGTTGCAAAATAATGCAACAAAAAGGAAAAAAAAAATAAGAAAACACCGCTGAGTAGAGATTAAATAAATTTTAAGTCGCCAACATTACAAGTTTAATCTGAACAATTCAGATGACAAAAAAAAAAGAAATCAACTGACTGGCTTCACTAAGCGGCGGTAGTTTAAGCTCAGGTTGATTTTTAAAAACTACTTGTTCTTGAAAAACAAAAAAAATAAAACAGAAACAGAAACAAAATTTACTCCATAAGTTTTAAAACGTTTCATTTTTTTATTTTTCATAAATCAGAACCACTTTAAACATGAAAGATTTGCAGAAAAATATCACCAGAAACAATACAAAATAAAACAACACATCAACAACATAATCCGTTCAGTTTTTGTTGTTGTTGTTGTTTTCGCTTTTCGTTAATATTTATGGTGTTGAGTTTTTTGTCGAGATCATCTTCGGCTTCAACTTTAGCTTCAGCTTCATCTTCATTTTCATTTTCTTTCGCTAAACAGATCATCAGTCTTGTTCGATCAATTGCTGTTGCTTATAAGACCGCCATAGAATCTGAATCAGAAGCAACAGCAGCAGCAGCCGCAGTATTTGTTGAAGATCCGTAAATCCTTCCGTTTGATGCATAAATTTTTCAAAAGATTTCAACAATTATTTCACGACTGCTTAACAACTGTGTATCTGATCTGTGAGAGCGTTTCATATAGGAGAGGGGCGAACCTCATTATCATTTTGAGAATTAATTTGATCATCATTATCAAAGACGTTGTCGATATTATTTGCGCTTTTGTTGTTATTGTTGGACTATGTTTTATTTATGTTTCAGTCCGAATTTAACTTCAATAAATGTCCAGCAAATATGTGGAGCATGTGTTTTGCTGTTGCAATATCTGTGTCGTCAATTTCTTTCTGTCTTTCTTTGCAATTCATTTCAAATAAACGATCGCCAATCATTTGCTCAAGTGCTGTTATGCGAGTTGCTACTGGAGTTGCTAATGTGTATACCCTACGTGGGGCTATAGGGGTTTAAATCTGCTGCGATTTTCTGTGTAGCATAAACCACGCTTGTATAAGTCGTGTAAACAAATTTGGCATTACAAATTGGATGGGGCCAGAACCCCTCAAAGGAATGGGAAGATATATTTGGCAGGATATTAAAATTGAAAAGGAAGATATAGAAGGGCACAGACTTCTCTTAAACTAAATGGGTTCGAGGCAAGGTCAACTCTTGTTGGACATTTCAAATAAAAGGAAACTTGAGTCTCTCATCGGAATATAAAATAGAAACCAGAGACAGCTTTTTAACAAGGCGCTCTTGTTCCAAATGGGGACCGCCACGCGCAATATACGTACATACATAATTGATCATTACAACCCTTCAGTCAGGATTACGACCTAGTTTCTCACACCACTTATGTTGTGTGTGTGTTAATTTTATCCATAGTTGTCAGGACCTACAGTTTAAAGTCAAATCCGAACGATAACAGTTTTTGGCAATTTTATTTCGCTTTCAGCGAAATAAAATACCCATGTAAACCAATCCACTTAATTTCCTTGAACTACGCTGTCTTGAGAAGTCTAGGATATACAATCAAAATCACCTAAACGTGTGAAAGAGTTTAATGAGAAGTAGAGAGCAGCCAGCAAAATGGTGTCTAAATTTGACACTTGGGAACGGCCATTTTGTTGAAGCTACATCCGACAAATTTTGCCAAAGCATCGTAAGTGGATATGGCATTTAATAAGACGATAAACTTTACGCCCCTGGCTCAGTAAATGATCGACCGACATGCATACGTTGACGAAGTGCAAAATCTGTTGAAAAGGCCTCTGCTGTTCTTGAGGGTGTGTGAAGGGTTGTAATGACCAGTTATGTATGAATGTATGTACGTATGTGTAAAAATAAATCATTTGAAAATATACTTGGAACCTGTACAACATTAATGCGTATCAGAAATAAAATCCTGGATGGAGCGAATAGTTCTTTGCCATGACACACAACATTGTGAAGATTGCCAGGGCTATAGGGGACCAGTGCCTTGGCACGTTTATACCTAGTTAAAATGAAAGAATAAAAGGATTTATTATAGGATAAGATTTCACTATTTCTTATCACAATTTCAAGATCAATTCGATACAAACAGTCATACACATATGTCGATACCAATAACCAATATTATAAGCCTTGCCTACCTTACTCTAGGCAAGTCTGTCGACCTAAAATAAATTTAAATTGCCTTACAAGAAATCTCATAAGCCCCTAAGAACGATTTTATATACAGGGAGCATCAAAAGAAACTGTACACCAAGGATGAAATTCTGACAATCATCAAACTCAACTTTTACCACTTAAAGAGAGTGCCCGAAAAAATTTGACAATATTTCGAAATATTTTGTAATTTTTTTTGTTTTGTTTCAATTTTAAAAACTGGCAATGAAACAATTTTAAAATAAATATAACGGTAATTCATTAATGTATATATTTTTTTTTAGTGTACAGTTTCTTTTGACGCTCACTGTAGATCAGCACACAGTTGCCCGTAATCATGTACAACTTTCTTCTTTTTTTAATTTTCTTTTCTTTGATCAACAACTCTTTAACGCATTTTAAAGTCACTGTAAATACGGTACGGTACGCCTATGTAGGTTCACATCAAAAGAAAACATAACCTTGACTGGCCAAATAATTTCATTCAAGGGCTTATGAAGTGATTTTTTTCTTTTCCTTAATTCGTTTCAATTTAAGTTGGTATTTCCGTTGATATACTCTGTTTGCTCTTCAAAAAAGAAATAAAACCGTCGTTCTGCAGTGGTGTTTTTTTATTATTGTTGGTATACGGCTGTTGTTATTAAGTCAGGGGGATTAAAGTGATTTAGTTTTGGGGACAAATCGTTAATTTAATTATGACAACTACACCTGCTACTACAAATTCTTCTTTTTATATTGTGTTGCTTCAAGCGTTTGAAGTACTTTTTTAAGAATTTAATTTTGATTTCATGTAGGACCTGTGGTTAATTATTTCTTCCCATAGAAAACCTTCCTAAAGTACAGCCAATTATAACCTTAAATTGTATTTAATTAGGCCTTCAGATTGCATTTCATATTACCAAATCCTTCAAGCATTTCGAGGGTATTTCTTTCTCTTTTCTTTAGCTATTATTGGCCATTATAAACGGAATATTTCAATTACAATAATATGTTGTCTGGGCCCCCCTTTAATTGTGTTGCATTTCAAAACAGTTGAGACATTAAACTCCCCTTCATATTACGATTATCATTACTGCTCTTTTTCTTGTTGTTATTGTTGTTGTATTATTTGTCTTAATTTTCCAAACATTTAAAACATCCATCATATTAAATGTTTTATGACACATCATAAGGAAAAAAAGACGGAGTCAGGGGTATTGTATGTAAGTATGTACTCGTATGTGCAACATAAAGCCCAAATGACTGCCAAAAACAAAATTAAACTAAACCAACAGCAGCTACAACATAACACAGCAGCAGCTACAGCAACAGTCAGGGCCAGTGGTAGTTTTTTGGCAGTGGCAGCAAGGACGAGTAGTACGAGTAGATCTGCTAAAGTAAATCCCATTACAGTAATTAAATCACATCCACATATGAAAATTACATCAAATTATACTCATACACATACACACACACACACACTCATACACTTGCTACAATGCCAGGATATTTTAATAAAACTGTAATCAGCCCAAAGACCAACAACAAAATGAATGGAAAAGAATGAACAGAATGTACGGAGTGTACAGAATGAATGGAATGAATGCTTAAATAAATTATAAGTGAAGAGACATAAAGTCCACCAAAGAGCATCATAAACGTATTAAAAAATAATTTCACTTAATAATTGTAATAAAAATATGAATTCAAAATGAGAGAAAACCCACTCACACACAGAGAAAAAGCCTTGACTAGACTGGTAGACAATATGGTAAGGCCCAGTGTATACATACATTAAATATGCATGAGCTTTACAATGGGAAGTGTATGCAGGCAGAGTGAAATTTAACACTTTCAAACAATTAACACCAGCATGTAAATGGGGTAAAAAGCGGATTGCTTCAGTTTCTAAGAAATTTAGGAAAGTTTCTAAAACATGGGGGTTGTTTTTGGAATTCCTTCTGGACTTTTGTTTTTCGTTTTACTTAATATGAGAACGGGGCAATTAAACCTCATGCCACAAGGACTTGGAAGTTGTAGCTTATTGAATTGGTGCAACATGTTTTATGAGAGTGCCCTGCACAGACATTATCAATTTTTGGGTGATTTGAAAATCTAGGCATGGTTGCCACCTTGCCACTGAGGGAACTGACCGGCTTCATTCGCAGCTCGGTGTGTCTCAAATCCAATTGACAATACACGATACCTGAACTTGCTTTTGATCCTGCAGACCCGGGTGAATACCAGATTAATCGTGGAATGACAACAGTGTATACCTGACAGAGAACTCATCCAAGTATTTAAGGACGAATTCATGTCACGCGATATATTCGATTGTGAAATATTTTTATGTTGAATCTTAGTTTATGCTGTTGAACCATCCGGTTATTGTATGACTATGTCGAAGTGAGATAATAGCTCTATAGATTGTCCATCTGCGAATCCTCGTATTACACGGCCATCAAATGCCTAGATATCGCCGTAGTCTAGTAGGTAGTGTGTTGGCTTATTAGACGCCCCAGGCAAGACATCTAAACAAAATACAAAAAATATTTCTTCGGCGACTTCCTCTCAGCAGATTTCTGGAAAAAAACTCTGGGAGCAAATCAAAATTGCCATGAAAAGTTTCTCAAAAATCTGTCGTTCGGAGTCGACTTTAAGCTGTAGGTCCCACCACTCATGTATAAAATTAACACACACAACATAAGTGGTGTGAGAAACTAGGTCGTAATCCTGACTGAAGGATTGTAATGACCAATTATGTTATGTTATGATAAACTCGATCTTTTCAATTTGAATCTTAGTTTATGCTGTTGAACCATCCGGTTATTTTATGACTATATCGAAGTGAGATAATAGATCTACAGACTGTCCATCTGTGAATCCTTGTATTACAGCGGTCATCAGATGCCTCGCGAATGTCTACATCACGTGTTAAACTTATAAGGCTTCCAACACATGGAGTCTTCGCAAGTAACAACAAAGCAGACGCTGATACAATGAAATTGAAACTGGAATTGCCCTGCAGAGCGTCAAACAAACCATCTCTTACAACTTTTACTCATTTCCTAAGGTAATAATGAGATAATGAAACCACTTGTAGAGACACCAAGAAGATCTGGCCGAAAAACAAAATTTACATCAAATCTGACTAGAGTCCTTAACCCAGTAACAGTTGTAATGGATCGTAGAGGCCATCTGTTCATAACATATTGGCCAAAACATTATAAATAAAACACTTGACTGATCGTCCTGCAGAACATTTTCGTTAGAATCTAAGCAGATTCAAATGCTACGTCCGTAATGACTATTCTCTCTTTCAATTGTATGGTATCACAATAGAGAAAGTCAAGAGTCATTCATATTCAACGGACAGTCAAATGTTAGGTATGAATAATACACTGAAGTTTCTTTATTTCGATGATAGGAACTATCGCCTGATTTTTTCTTATTCAGCTGCATAATAAATCGCCTGTCCGTGGTTTAACCCCTGATTCAGACATCGAGAAGATGCGAAATTCCTTCTTCGACGACTTCCTCTCAACAGTCTACTGGCAAAAATTCTTAGAGTGAAATAAAATTGCCATGAAAATTTTCTCAAATCTGTCGTTCAAATTATCCTTTGTGTACAGTTTCTTTTGAGGCTCACTGTATATAACAATGCTCTTAGGTGCTTATGAGATTTCTTATCAGGCAATTGAAATCTATTTTAGACCAACAGACTTGCCTAGTGTAAGGCAAGCTAGGCTTATAATATTGGTTATTGGTATCGACCCCTGTGTACGATACGTTGTATCGAATTGATCTGGAAATAGTGATAAAAATAGAGAAATCTTATCCTATAATAAATCCTTTTATTCTTTCATTGTAACTAGGTATAGACGTGCCAAGGCACTGGACTTCTATAGCCCTAACAACCTTCAGAATGTTGTGTGTTATGGCAAAGAACTATTCGCTCCATCCAGGATTTTATTTCTGATACGCATTAATGTTGTACAGGTTCCAAGTATATTTTGAAATTATATATTTTTACGCATACGTACCTACGTGAGAAAATAAAATTTCCTTCAAAAGTTTCTTACAAATCTGTAGTGCGGAATCGACTTTAACATGTAGAATATATATGAACTTAACACACACAAGATAACTGGTTCGAGAAGCTAGTTTGAAATTTGACTAAAGGGCTGCAATGTCTAATTAATTAAGTAAGTGGGGACCTATGTTCTCTGTGGAAAATACTTGTCTACAGGAATATTTATTTATAAGAATTTAATTCTTTTTTTATTCCGATTCTGCTCATTATTATTTGACATTAGCCGAATATGATCATTCATTTGTTAACAAAACTAGAGATAAAAATAGAAACGCTTTTATAAAATTGGATTTACCCACAACACTTGATATCAACGTTTAATAATTGCCCATCTTCCATTCGTTTATCTCCTCCACTTGACTGTGATTATCTGATTATAAAATAAATCAAGACTCTGCTTATAGTTAGTGCTGCAGTAGTTGTTGTTGTTGTTGGCGTGAATTACAAATTATCATCTATTGACAGAGTTTAATTTACTCTCTATCAAATATATTAGAGAGTCGACACATGCAGGCAGAGCCATACATACTCAGTGTATTATTTTTTGAAATTCCATGTTTATTAACAGAATGTCAGGCAGTCAACCAGCCAACAACCCAACAATTTGAAATGTTCCTCTGAGTGTGTGTATTAAATTGTATCAGAGAAATATAATTTCATTTTTTTGTTGTTGTTAATTTTCTATCGTATAATAATATGTGGAATAGATTTTAAAATATCGTAAATTGTACACTCTCTTGTATATTTTAAAGAGAGGCGTGTATTCTAATTAAAGCCCAATCAAAATTTTAGACAAACAATTGCAATTTTGCTGTTTGAAATGTCAGCATTGCACAAATACACAACATACTACTCATATACACATATTTATTACACACACATAAATACATACATTCATATTCAAATGCTTAGCATTGATAGCAAAATACATGCAAACAAATAGACATACAAACACACTTACAAATGCCATCATCAGGCAATACGAAAACGTTAAAGGATAATTGGTAAAATATGCTACGCTAAGCAAGTTTCTATAAATTGTATTTATTATCTATTTATGCCTGTATTGGGTAAGGGAAATAATAATTTCCTAAATGAACTTGAGTTATCTGTATGACAGTAGTTTACTTTTTTACGTTTACATACATACGTACATACTTTATTGGACATTACATCATTTCAGTCAGGATTACAACCTAGCTTCTCACATCACTTATGTTGTGTGTGTTAATTTTATTACTGAGTGGCGGAACCTGCTTTTTACGTCAGTTTTTTCAGAAACTTTTCATGGCAATTTTTTTTACTCTCAGAGTTGTTGCCAGAAGACTACTTAGGGGAAGAAATATTTTTTCATATTGCATTCGATATGTCTAAGGTGCCGTTTGACCCATGGGTTCGTGTCTGATAAGCCAACATACAGCCTGACATTTAACTCACTTATACGAACACAAAATGAAAACATTTTGGACGGATTTTCTTTCAGAGTTTTCCCTAAAGACTACTGAGAGGGAGTCGTGGGAAATATATTTTCATATTTCATTTTCTTTGAGATGTCTGAGTCAAGGATATGAACCGTGGTCTCACGTATAATAAGCCAATACACTACCCACGAGACTATGGAGATTTCAGACCTCCTATAGAAGATTAGGTTAGGTTAGAGGACGTGTACTTGTCAATTAAGACAAGTACAGTACCCGGAGGTCGAATTGACCCATTGTACAAAAGAATATAACATTAACAGCTTATGGCCAGTTCATTTCCATACCAATACATCCAATTTCCTCACCAATACATCCAATACAAAAACCAACACATATTTATAGAGGTATTTGTTTTAAGCCAACAGACGGTTGGCAACCCTGTCATACTAGAACTTGCTAAGGTAAACCAACAAACTATTTAACTGGACGAAGCTCGATTAATGAAACTGAAACAAAGGATACAGATGAATAGATTGTGGAGGACATGCTTTTTGATAGCCTTCTTCTGTTTGTGTCAGAAGTGAAGAAGAAAAATCGGAACCTAAATTTCAAGATAATCAGTCCCATTATACCAACGATTTAAACCACACATCGTATCACATCACAAGACAGAAATTCCTAGGAAAATTTATATATGAAAGGTTACCCTGTCAACATGAATGGCGGGATCTACAGTTTAAAGTCGACAACGGCGAGTGTAGTATGCTAAGTGGAAAATGTTGGTGCAGTGGTAAGAAGTTTCGTTACCTTTTCAGGAATTTGGTTTTTTTATCCACAAACATTGTTTGTTCTGCATTGTTTTAGTAAATAATTTTTCATTTAAAATTTATTTAAATTTTGTGTTTAAAATTAAATTTTTGATTTATATAACTTGTAGTTTCCAAGAGGACAATACTTTTGCCCCTACCCAATATATTTTAGATAATGGCTGAAACATAAATTTACTTTTGGACAAACACCAACATAAACAACATAAATTTCGAGTTAAATATGTTCAGTCCTTCGAATGGACAATTTTAAACTGCTTTTACGCCAGTCAGTAAAGTCATTTGCACTAAAGGGTATTCACTGTATTTTAGTTTACTCCTCACTCTTTTGTTATTATCGGTTTTATAATTACATTTTCTAGTATTTTCCAAAACTAAAAACCTAAAAATATTGAGAGAAACAACAGAAAAAAGTGAACATTTTTTCGATTCTCAGCTTGAAAACTGTTTAAATTGCAATTGCATAGCTTGTCTGAAATGCATGCCAGCCTGACTGCTTGCCTGCCTGCCTGCCTATTTTGTTAATGCAAATATTGACATTTTATTCCTTCGAGAGATATGCAAAGCAAAAACGGCTACAACAACAACAACTGCAATTATTAAAATGTCTAAAAAAAATTAGGAGATGAGGTATACATTTATAGGATACCTACGGATCCTATTATTTCTATTTTTTTTGGTGTGGATTGGAGGCTTAAAATAAATTAGAAAATCAGAGATTTTGAAATGGGAAAAAATGAATTATAATCACAGGTATTGTGTTGTATTTGATTGTATTGTTTATTTAGAAAATGTTGATTAACAAGGATTCTTAATAGTTTGATTTTAAATTTTTTCACAATTTTATCAACTTAAATATGTGGAAAAATTTTTGCCTTTAAGAGTATAAAATTTGAAAACATACGTACATAATTGCTTATTACAACCCTTCAGTTGTTTTTACGACCTAGCTTCTCATACCACTTATGTTGTGTGGGTTCATTTTATATATGAGTGGCAGGAGCTTCAGTTTAAAGTCGACTCCGAACGACAGATTTTTGAGAAACTTTTCATCTTATTTCACTCACAGAATTTTGGTCGCCGATGAAATATTTTTCGTTATGTTCGAGATGTCTGAGCCAAGGTATGAACCATGGCCTTACGTCTAATAAGCCAACACACGACTTCAATTTGAAAATTTAAAATATTTCTACAAAAACAAAGGCTGAAGCTGAATTAAAACAAATTATGAAATTAATTGGGAAGATTCTCAGACTTTTCGGAAAAGGTGATAGTCACCATAGTATACCAACTGGGTTTTAAAACCCAGCCCAGACATCTCCAACAAAACAAAATATTTCTTCGACGACTTCCTCTCAGCAGATTGCTGGCAAAACCTTTCGACAATGAAATAAAATTCCCATGAAAAGTTCCTCAAAAATATCTGTCGTTCGGAGTCGACTTTAAACTGTAGGCCCCACTACTCATGTGTAATATTAAGACACACAACGTAAGTGGTGGTGGGCGAAACTAGGTGGTAATCCTGACTGAAAGATTGTCATGACCAGTTATGTAGGTATGGATGGTCCTTTGATTGAATTTTATCTTATGCTGCCGAAGAAATGGCATGATTTCAGTTGAAACTAGAAAAATATGCTACTGGAGGTGAATAAGAGGGAGTAGTGTTTATAGACATTAGTTCTGAAATAACATTGCTGCTGATATGAAAAATGTCTGCAGAAAGTCTGCATTATGCTGAACATTTCCACTGTATATCACGTTCTGCTATGCTTTACAAGAAAGCCTGAATGGTAGTAAAAATATGCGACTTTCTGTCACAAGCCTATGAATTTGTTCACGTAATATACAATAAAGTCGCCATAGTCTAGGAGGTAGTGTGTTGGTTTATTGGACTTGAGGCCACGGTTCAAAACCGAGGTCACAACGAAATATAAAAAAATATTTCTTAGGCTACTTCCCCTCAGCAGATTTCTGGCAAAAATCTGGGAGCAAAATAAAATTGGCATGAAAATTTTTTCGGAGTCGACTTCTAGCGGTCGCTCCCGCCACTCATGTATAAAAATGTACACACACAGCATAAGTGGTGTGAGCTGGTAATCCCGACTGAAGGGTTGTAATGTCCAATTATGTATGTATATAAGTATGTAAGTGTTGTTATTAAAATAAAAATACAAAAATAAAAACGAAATGAAATATCATAAGAAAAGATATTTTACAAGTGATTTTTATTTATTTCTTTAATATTTTGGAAAGAAACAATCTTTTGTTTTTAACGTATCTTCTGTTATTTTAGAGAAAACTACGTAAAATTTAATTTCTATGAGACTTTCTGCAATTATACCATAAAAAGAGTAAAAGAAATAATTGAACCCCCAACTCCATAATTGTGCAGCGTAATTTAACCAATTCATCACCATATATTGGCATTAAAATCAAACTGATGACGATGTTGATGTTGATGTTGATGTCGATGACGCTGCCAATGACAATAATGATGAGACCGGCGCTGTCTATTTAATTTTGTGAAAACTTTACAATTAATTACAGAAATATTTCAAAAATTTCCTTAAATATCTTGACTATTTGGTATGACACTAAACAATGTTTAGCACTTGAATGCCATAAAAGGGGGGGACTCTGCAATGCAACAACATCAATAAGATTGACAACAATTATAGGCAGACATATGAAGACATTTAACACTCAATCGTGACATTGTTAACTCAAGCAAGTTAACTAAAAATCCACGAAATGAAGACAAAAAAATTGCAGAAAAAAACGTTCGTCTATAACGACAAACTAAAAATTAAAACGAAAGAAAAAAAAACGTTTCAAAAAAGAAAAGCAAAAATTATAAAGAAACTCTCTTACGAATCAAAGTCAATCAAAATGTAAAATATGGCGCCACAAATAAAACGAAGCCAGCTTAAGGTTTTCTTGAAAGCAAAAGCAATTAGACAACAAGGCACGTACTATTAGTGCAACAACAACAGCAATTGCCACTGCAAATCAATTTAAAAAGAAAACCAAAAAATGGTAAAAAAAAGTGAGAAATGAAATGCAACAAGTGACAGTGATTTTTATTTGCTAAGAAAACTGCTAAATAGACAGCACTTTTAATATGTGAACCTAGTTGGACACACTCGTACAATAATAATTAGTGTTCGATTAATTGGAAAAGTGCCTAAAAGTGCATCAACATTGCATATAAAAATTTTTTCAAAATAATTTGTATGTTCTCCTTCAGTTAGCGCAGCTTTTGAAACAAGGCAATTGAAATTGTCTTTACCCTCCTGCAAACATAGTACACGTGAGTCTTGAGGTTAAACTAGGCTTCTATTATTGAGGTTCTTTCTTATGCGACAGTCAAAATATACCCAGCTAATGACATAGTGAGCTGGTGGTCGCTCACAGGTGAAATTGACACATCTTCTGATAAACGATCAAGATCCACAAAAAACTCTGAAAATTTTTCAACTAAAAGTTCATTTGGAAAAATATATACGAGCATACGAAAAATATAACTCGACTGTTAGACTCTGTAAGAAAAAATGCAACTTTACTTTACAACCCAAATGCATACAACTCTGGCTTGTAGTATAACAATCAAATATAACACTAATTTTGTCATTCGATTACTTATAATTATTGAATCTACACGTGAAATAAATTAAACTGAATTTATATTATTGAATTATAAAACCAATGGTTATGTTTCTTTGGCTACATCTGGGTATCACGTCAACTTCCACTGAGTTATTTAAAACTGGAATAGTGTTTAATCCAACAAAGGTTATGGGCCCAGGACCCAGGCAGTCAAATTGTTAAGGTGTGCAAATTTTTGAGGTTAAGGACGAAGTGTTGAAGCGTGTATAAGGTTTTAAATTGTTTTACCCAATATAATAAAACAAGGCTGAGGAATGGCAACCGGTGTAGTAGGCATTGAAAAGCTAAGCGGCGATAATTACGCGACGTGGTGCATTCAGGTGAAGAGTTTGTTGATAACGTTGGATCTATGGAATACGGTTATTGATAAGTGTCCTGAGGAAGAGGCAGAGGCTAGGAAATGGATTGTAAATGATTCCAAAGCTCTTGCTACCATTACTTTGAGCGTCAAACCAAGTGAGTTAATTCATATCAAATATTGTACCACCGCAAAAAGTGCGTGGAGTACTTTAAGTTCTTTGTATAAAGCTGATACGGCATCAAGAAAAGTTAATTTATTTAAAAAACTTGTCAGATTCAAATTCAGTTCTAATCAAAAATTTGCCTCACAAATAAATGAATTTAGTTCTATTGTTGACGAACTAAAAGAAATAGGTATTACTTTAAATGAAGATTTTTTGTCAATCCTGCTATTGTGCAGTCTACCAGATGAAATGGAAAACTTTGTTATTGCAATAGAAAGTAGAGACCATTTACCCAGTTATGAAAAATTAATAGTAAAAATACTTGAGGAAGAACTAAGACAAAGCAACAAAAATAATAACCAAAATGAAACAGTATTTGCGGCAAATTCAAAGAATGAATATAAAAAAAATAAGAAGTTTAACTGCAATAACAACAATCAGCACAAAAATCGTACTAAAAGTGATCAACGTCAACATGAAAAAAAATTTAACGACTACAATGTTAATAACATAAAATGTTATCGATGCGGCAAAAAGGGTCATATTCGCTCTCAATGCAAAGACAGTAATGAGAGAGTTGATTTTGCATGTTCATTACATGAACAGATGACAAAGTTGACAGAGGTTTTCGTACTAGACAGCGGCGCAACATCTCATATGTGCAGAACAAAAGAGTTCTTTACGCAGTTAACACCATCAAAACAAGAAATTGTATTAGCATCTGGTGAGAGCATACATGCAGAAGGTATTGGTGAAGTTAGAATTAAAACAGAGTTTTGCAAGCTTTCTTTACATAATGTTTGGTATGTACCAAAACTGCATTCAAATTTTATTTCGATAAGCAAAATATTAAAAGCTGGTCATTCTGTTAATTTTGTAAACAACAAAGCTGTTATGAAAAGCAAAGAAGAACACAAAATTTTAACAGCTGTTTTGGATGCTGGTATGTTCATTGCGAATGTAAAAATAATGAAAGAGGTTGAAAGTGTTAATTCTATTTTTGATGATTCCATTGCTAGAAAGTGGCATGATAGATATGGACACATCAACGTAAAAGATTTAAACAAATTATCGACTAAAAAATGGTAAAAGGCTTGGACATAAAAATAAACAACAAAATTGATTGTGTTACATGTGCTGTCAACAAAATTGCTGTGAAACCATACAAAAATTATGGCAGTGTTCAATCAAATGATTTGTTAGAGGTAGTGCATACAGATCTCTGTGGCCCAATTGGAGTTAAAACTGTTGGTGGATCGTCATATTTTATGACTTTTATAGATGACTACTCTCGTTACATATCAACCTATTTTCTCAAACACAAAAGTGATGCATTTGAAGCGTTTACTAATTTTGCTGCGATTGCGGAGAAGCAGACAGGCCGCCAAATAAAAGTTGTCCGGAGTGACAACGGAAAAGAATATATTAATTCTAAATTTAAAAATTTGTTTGCCGAAAAGGGAATAGTACACCAGACAACAGTAAGTTATTCTCCACAACAAAATGGCGTTGCCGAAAGAGCCAACAGAACCCTAGTCGAGATGGCGCGATGTTTATTAGAGCAATCTGGCTTACCACAATGTTTATGTGGAGAGGCCGTGTACACGTCCACATATTTAAGAAATCGGTCCCCAACGAAAGTGTTAGGTGATATAACCCCCTACGAAAGATGGACTAGAAAACAGCCATCAGTATCTCATTTCAAAACGTTCGGTTGTGACGCCGTCGTGTTAAACAAAGGCCTAAAACCAAAATGTAGTAAATTTTTACCGAAAGGTTCAAAAATGAAATTTGTCGGATACCAGTTACATACCAAAGGGTATCGTTTATATAACCCCGACACAAAACAAATTGTAATAGCCCGTGACGTCATATTTTTCGAAAAATCATTTGAACAAATTGATTTAGAAAATAATCAACAAGAAAAGTTTTATGCTAACATCTTTACAGAAAACGAAAATAATGAAACTGATTCTGCAGAACAAATTGAAAGCAATGATGAAACAAATATTCAACAGGTTGACGAAATTATACTGTCAAGTGATAATGAAGAAGAAGAACAAGGGAATTCATCAGGTAGGGAAACTGAAAGAGAAGACACAATTTTAGTTGAAAACAAAAGAAAAAGAGGCAGACCTAAAATAATTAAAACTGGTAATAAAGGTCGACCTCGAAAAGTTTATCTTACCGAAAATGGACCCGAAATGTTAAATTCTGTAATCGAAAATCCAATCTCTGTCGACGAAGCATTAAATTCAGAAGATTGCGAAAACTGGAAGGCAGCCATGCAAGCAGAATACAAATCTTTAATAAACAATAAAACGTGGCAGTTAGTTGAAAGACCTAGCGACAAAAATATAATAGGTTGCAAATGGGTGTTTGTAGTAAAGCGTTCGCCAGACGGTGCCATAGAAAAATATAAGGCAAGATTAGTTGCGCAAGGGTGTTCGCAAAAACTTAATGTCGACTATCGAGAAACATTTGCACCTGTAGTGAGACACTCAACTATACGTTTATTGTTGGCTTTGGCAGCTAGGAACAAATTATTAGTAAACCACATTGATATAGAGGCAGCTTATTTGAATGGAGACTTGGAAGATGAAGTTTACATGATACAGCCAAAAATGTTTGAAGACAAACAATATCCAAACAAAGTATGTAAGCTTAATAAGGCTTTGTACGGTTTGAAACAGGCAGGCAGAGAATGGAACAAAAAGGTAAACGATATTCTACTAGAAATGGGATTTAAAAGATGTCAATCTGATACCTGTGTTTATGTTAAACGAAATGGCAACAATATATGTTATATTGCCATTTATGTCGACGATATGCTATTGGCATGTTCCAGTGAAATAGATATGGAAAATATTTTACTTAACTTAAATAAACATGTAACAGCTGTAAATCGTGGCGCTATTTCGTTCTATTTGGGGATGGAAGTTAGTAGAAAAGGCTTAAGAGGTGACATTACAATTCATCAAAAGCGGTACACCGAAGAATTGTTGGAAAGGTGGGGTATGTCAAACTGTAAACCTGCAGCTACTCCATGGCCTAGTGGTACAGTTTTAAAGAAGTGCGAAAATCAATGTGAAGACTTAAATACTATGGCTTATCAAAGCATGATTGGAGCCTTAATGTATTTAGCAGTAATATCGAGACCAGATTTGACACACGTAATATCAAAATTGTCCCAATTTAACACACATCCACACAATGAACATTTTGCAGCGGCAAAATATGTCCTCAGATACCTCAAGAAAAATCCAATAGGTAAAATTATTTTTTCGAATAATATAAATAATTTTGAATGTTTCACAGATTCTGACTGGGCAAGTGATACCAACGACCGTAGGTCCTACTCAGGGTTTGTAATATTTATGGCTGGTGGTCCTATAGCATGGGAATCCCGTAAACAATCTGTGGTGGCATTAAGCACGATGGAAGCCGAGTATATTGCTTTATGCCAGGGCACAAAAGAAACAATTTTTCATCGATGTCTTTTACGTGAAATGAATTTTGAAGATTATATCGTATCCCCTACTCCAATTTTTTGCGATAATCAAAGTGCAGCGTTCTTGGTTAAAAATCCTACGGTACAGAAGAAAAGCAAACACATTGATATTCGTTTTCACTATATAAGGGAAAAGTACGACGACAAAGAGATCGATATAAAATATGTCACAACAAATGAAAATGCTGCAGATATTTTAACAAAAATATTAACTAAACAAAAACATATGTATTGCTGTAGTTTACTGAAACTTAAAATTTAATGTTTGTAAATGCATTCGGTTTGAGAGGAGGATTGTAAGAAAAAATGCAACTTTACTTTACAACCCAAATGCATACAACTCTGGCTTGTAGTATAACAATCAAATATAACACTAATTTTGTCATTCGATTACTTATAATTATTGAATCTACACGTGAAATAAATTAAACTGAATTTATATTATTGAATTATAAAACCAATGGTTATGTTTCTTTGACTACATCTGGGTATCACGTCAACTTCCACTGAGTTATTTAAAACTGGAATAGTGTTTAATCCAACAGACTCTTTAAATAATAACTACGATAATTTTTGTCCGATTTGATCAAACGAAGTGTCAATCTCTTCACAAGATAATACACTTTCAGAATATTATCACTTATTTCATATTTTTTAATTAAAGTTTGCTCCTATGAACGGACAAACTTGAAAAAATTCGGATTTGTCAAGTTTACCTCATTAAACCTCATAGCATATTAAGTCTAATAATATATATATGTATATCGTTTTAAAGGCCTATCCCTCTGCTTTCTAAAAGGGTTTACATTTTGGACATCAATTTAGAAATGTTTGTAAAATCAATAAATTTGTGCATAATGTCAAACAACCAATTTTTGTCAAATAAAAAAAGTTTGGAGGGTTCAAGAAATATAAAAAAATATTTTTGAGTTCTACTCAACAAAACTTACAATATGTCATTAGCTGGGTATATTTCATTTTTTTATTTTGTCGCATAGTGTTATGTGTTCAAATTCATAAGCTTGTGACAGAAAAGTTCATATTTTTCCGAGCAATTCGTCTTTTTATTGTCCTTTATAACATTCTTTACTGCCTGCAGAAATCTTCTTCTTCTTGTAAATTGCTTCAGTTCTAATATCTACAAGCAGTACTCCTTCTTACGCCCCTCTAGCGGCATTATTTTTCTAGTTTCAACAGAAGGCATTTACTCGGTAGCATAAGATAAAATTGATCAAGGACCATCCATACATTAAAATTTCTTTTATGTTCGAGATATCTGAGCCATGGTTTGAACCATGGCTTCAGGTGTAAGAAGTTAGCACAGTACTTACTAAAGTACGGTGACTTCAGACATAGCTTACTTAGGAATGCTAACGTCGTCAGTGGTTAAAATCTACAGAGACTGGCATTTGATAACAGACGTTGGGACAGCAGGATTGGGTCGTTTGGATTTAAATTCGTTACTTATGGCAGTGATGACCAAAGCTATGGAGACTCCTTTAACATTAGCGGGAGCGTTCAATCACAGACTGAAACATTCCGAACCCAATACGCGAGTATTTCCCAAACGGAAGACCACTGCACCTACAGATGTGCTCTGTCTGCCCAATTCAACTTTAACACGAATTTCAAAGGACTAAACACAGCAATATTCCAATGCTCACTGTCTTATATGCACAATACACATATAATTGGTCATTACAACGCTTCAGTCAGCATTACCTATCTATCTTCTCACACCACTTATGCTGTGTGTTTTAATTTTATACATGAGCGGCTAGGCCTACAGTTTAAAGTTGACCGACAGATTTTTCATTTACTCTCAGAGTTTTTGCCAAAAATTTGCTCCGATGCAGTCACCGAAGAAAATTTTTCTTTCATATTTTGTTTTGTTCGAGATGTCTGATCTGGGGGTTTGAACCGTGACTTCACGTCCAATATGCTAGCACACTACTTACTAAACTCCAGGGTCTTCTGTACAGAATAGCATAGAATAATTCAAGCGAAATTTGAGCAGTTTTCCGAGTTTAAGTGATTTTTTCGACTGTATGGCGTTTTATTAGATGACTTATTGTGTATTATAAACTAGAGGCTAGAAAGACTGACATACAGTGGACAGCAAAAGTCTTGGTACGGCAATATATTTTAGCAATTTCATGGATTTTAGCCAATAGCTTGTATATAAATTTATAGTTTATACTCGTATATTTATTTTATTAATTTATATCTGTTTTATTATAAAACAAACAATTTTTTAATGTTTTTCATAAAACAACGGAAAATTAAGGAAAAGTTTCAGATGACTCCATGGGCACCCCCAAGGAGAACCCTGAGTAAATTTAGAATTCAAAGGCCTAATATATGAAAATGTTATTTCTTGTATTTAATAGAATATGCCTTAAGATCAAGCACTCCATTTAAACCATTTGGAATTGAATGTACAAGTTTTGTTTGGTGTTTTCTGGTGTCACCATGAGCAAGTTTTTCGGTTAGCTTTTGTTTGAGATTTAGCGATTACGTAACCGTTCTTTCAAGTGATCTCCTAAATACGCTATTGAAGTCATATCGGGACTTTGTGCAAGAGTATTAAGCCTGTGGGGACTTTTTTTTGTCAAAATATATTGCCGTACTAAGACTTTTGCTGTCCACTGTATAAATAATTTTTTCTGATTTTTAATTAAATTTTTTTTTAAATTTTACCCTTACTTATTTTAGTTCCTTTTGACACAAATTGTAATTTGTTTTCTTCACTTCATTTTATTTTCAGTTTCAAAATTTCGCTGGCCTTTAATGCATCAATCTTTAATCAGGTGCACTGAAATTCATATGAAAAGACAATGGAGACTTAAAGGAAATAAAAAACCACGGTGAGTAAATAAATTCTAATAATTTTAAATTTGAGATCAGAATTTATTTCTACTATTTGGGGTCAAATAAATCTAAAAACAAAAAAATGTTGAAAAACACCTTCATTAAGTGTAATCAAATCAAAGTTTAAATGATTTTTAAAATAGTGAACCTCATCTTGTTTTGTGAAATTAAAAAAAAAAACAGAAAACATCCCTAATATCCTTTCCCTTGAAAAGCAACACAAAAACTTGCTACACTCCGAAAAACCTGCACCAGAGTAACAGACTAACTAAGGTATACGATATCTAATGGCCTTTTTTCTTCCAGCCCCATTTCACTACAAAGGTTTTGTTGTAATTTCAAACAAAATAACAAAAAACAATAACAACATTGTAACGACAACAACAAGAAAATTAGAAATAAAGTCAGTCAGGAAAACAAGCAGAAATTTACAGAAAAAAATTCGAAACAAAAAAAAGCGAAAACAAGCAGGATAATTAATGATATTTTGTTAGCTTATCTCTTTGTACACATTGTTGTTGTTTTGTTGTTGTTATTTCAACTGTTATTATTTCTTATCCTTTGCAATTTGAGAAAATATTTTCGTGTGTGTGTGAGGAGGCTATTACCACAATCGCAGGATCATTGGAGTTTGAGTCTGATTTTTAATGCGTTCTGTGTTTTTCCCTTCGGGTTCCACTTTGATATTTTGCCAAAATCGCGAAATACAAAGAATTTTTTTTTTCGAATGACAGTCCAAAGAATCTGTCCTGAAACTTCTTTCTTACTTACTTAATTGGCCATTAACAACCCGTTTAACGGATTTCGGCCTGCCGAAACACATCCTTCCAGGCGCATCTGATTCTTGCGCCTACGCCAGTTGGTCACACCAATCGATGACAAGGCTTCTTCGATTTGGTCCTTCCAACGTAGACAAGGTCATCCTCTTCGCCGACTTCCGCAGATCCCCGCATCAAATACCTGTTTCGCCGGAGCATCCTTCTCCGTTCGAACGACATGGCCGAGCCAGCGCAACCGCTGGATGTTAATACTCTTCATATCTATGGCGTTGATGAGCTCATAAAGCTCACTGTTGGATCGGATACGGAAATCATCGCCAACTCGCACTGGACCGAAGATCTTACGTAAGACTTTTCTCTCGAACACTCTCAAGGCCGCTGCATCAGTGCTTAATAGTGTTCATGCCTCAGCACTATAAATGAGCACGGAGAGGATGAGCGTCTTTTATAGTATTAGTTTCGTCTCTGCTACTCAATTGCCTATTGCGACCATAGTAGCACCTGTTGGCAAGGGTGATCCTGCGCTTGATCTCCAGACTGACATCATTTTTGGTGGTAATGGCGGAGCCAAGATAAATAAATTACTTGACTGTTTCAAAAGTGTAGTTATCGGTCGTAATCTGAGAATCAATACGCCGCACGTCTCGACTTGTCGATAACATATACTTTGTTTTGCCCTCATTTACTGCCATACCCCTCTTCGTAGACTTCCGTTCAATAGCACTAAAGGCAGCAGTAACATCTCGCTTGGTACACCCTATGATGTCAATGTCGTCAGCGTACGCAAGCAACTGGACACTTTTTTGAAAAATAGCGCCATTGCGAGGCACTCCCGCCTTTCGCAGAACATGATAAGGGGTCGCCTTGTCTGAAACCTCGCACGGTATCAAAAGGTTCGGAGAGGTCCGTTCCTACCTTGATGGAGCTGCAGGAATTGCTCAACGTCATTCTGCATGGCCTTATCAGCTTCGCAGGTATACCGAGCTCAGACATTGCGGCAAAAACAAGAACCCTTATGGGGCTATCGAAGGCTGCCTTATAGTCGACAAAAACATGATGTGTGTCAACTTGTTTTTCGTGGGTATTTTCCAGGATTTGGCGCAGTGCAAAGATCTGGTCGATGGTGGACTTGCCGCACTGATAAGGTCCAATCAGTGTTTTGACAAGTGGCTTCAGTCGTTCACACAATACGCTTGTAAGAACCTTATATGCGATAGGGAGAAGGCTTATACCCCCGTAGTTGGCGCATATCGTAGGGTCACCCTCTTGCAGGACAGGGCAGAGGACACTGAGGTTCCAATCGCTGGGCATACTTAGTACTCGTATATCTGAAATCAGCAAAGAAATAAAACAAGAAAATAATACCAGAACTCGTGGTAGTCTAGTAGGTAGTCTGTTGGTTTATTACGCGTGGTCAGACATCTCGATCAAAACGAATTACGAAAAAAATATTTCTTTGGCGACTTCCCCTCAGTAGATTTTTGGCAAAAACTCTGAGAAGAAAATAAAATTTGCCATAAAAATTTTCTAAAAAATTTGTCATTCGGAATCGACTTCAAGCTGTAGGTAAAGCCACTCATGTATAAAAATTGACACACACATAGCATGAGTGGTATGAGAAGCTAGGTCGTAATCTCGACTAAAGGGTTGTAGTGACAAATTAAGTATAATTATGTATATATGTACGTGTATAATTCATTGACTAATAAATCTGATAAACTGTGTGCTTAAAATTGCATTTGAAAAAGAAATTCCAACCTGAAAGACTCTATACTTTTGAATATTAAACTGAGAGTAAATGACAACAAATAAACTCAGGTTTTTTCTGTTTTGTTTTTTTCTGTTACGAATCAAGAAAAGAAAACTTTTTATTTTCACATAAAAAAAAGAAAGAAAATTATAAAACGTTATAGAAAAATAATCTAAAACTGAAACGAAGCTATTGTTTCATTATCTTTTTCTTCTTCTTGTTTTTTTTTTGCATGAAATATTATCAGCAGCAGCAATGCAAACAATAGAACTTTCATGGTGGTAATACACGAATACTGAGAGAAGTACGTTTACAATTGAGAAATTTTACAACGAAAGTTACCTTTAAAAGGCCTTCTATTTATCAATTTATCTCTCAGTTCTTTTTTACCCACAAGAAATACGGTTAGGACCATCCAGGATTGCAAGTTGGCTTTCAGCATGTAGGTAATGAACAGTAAAAAGTTTTTTACGAATGGTCGCTGAAAACCACAGTTTTAGGTTAAGGCATGTATAAGTTGTGGACAGAAACTACGCAGATAGTTTTGAGAACGTTTAAAGTCCTGGAAAAGAAAATGGAAGAAAGTGAAAGAAACAATATGTGGAAAACCAAGCAGAGGGATTAATTAAATCAAGATGAATATGCACTCAGAAGTCAGCTTAGTTTCATTATAAACCTCAAGAGAAACTGAATATCAGCCTGAGAGTCATAAAAGGAATGTACAACTCTTCGTCATATCCACATACATACATAATTAGTTAGTACAACCTTGCAGTCAGGATTACAACCTAGCTTTTAAGTGGTGTAGGTTGTGTGTGTTAATTTTATACATGAGTGGCATGACCTACAGTTTTAAAGTTGACTCCGAATGATAGAATTTTGAGAAACTTTTCATGGACATTTTATTTACTCTCAGAATTCTTGCCGGAAAGGTAGTCGCCGAAGAAATATTTTTTCATATTTCGTTTTGTTCGAGATGTCTGACATAGGATTTGAATTGTGACCTCACGTCTAATAAGCCAACGCACTATCTACTGGACTACGACCACTTCGATATCCACATACCCTGCCGGCTTGAGGTATGTCTTAGATTCCCGTTTTGTAATTGTATTAATCCTCTCATTTGAAAGTATATTAGTGCGAAACACAACATACACTTACTCTATCCGGTCCAATGGCTCTTATAGAGTTCTAACAATCACAAATCACAAGCGGCTTGCATCTAAACTACCGTATTGCTTTCAGAGCAGCCTGACTTTCAACGAAAGTTACGTAATAGGCTTCAAAAACTTCAAAGTACATATTTGTTGTACCTAAAAATTAATGCAGTTGTCATCCTGTTTCTAATGAAGACTTCCGCACCAGTACAGTTTCGACTGAACACTATAAACTGGTATTTCAGCCCCGTTTGAGAAGGCGCTGGTACCATTCCACTGAGCCTTACCTACACTGAAACTCGACAACCTACAGTTTGTGGTCTACAATCTCATGGGCCATATAATCATAAATTCCTTCTAATCAGCGGAGAATCTACTTTCGGAATGGTTCAGAGTGGCTGCTTGGGGATTGTTTCCAAAAGGTCGAGTCCGTTAAGCATATGCCACTACGTCTTGTACCACGCTTAACATAGAAGTTAATTAGAATCGGGCAGCGAATAGTGTCAAAAGCAGCCTGAGTCTCTTCTTAGCCATGGTAATGCCCAAAGATGCAACACGCTGTGTCATATTAAAGATCTTCTCTAAAAATTCCTACCCTAGCAATTCAAACACACAACGTAGTGAGATGTGGTGACAAAGCATTCAGACTCTTCTTTATTCTTTTCTCGTCATTAATTTTCCATTCCATTCAGTACGTAATGGTTCTAGTGTAAGACCTTAAGTCGCCGTAGTCTAGTACAGTAAGATCACGCAAAACGCGGGGGATACGTACCAATAAGTTCCAGCGCTAAACGAAACAGCGTTAAGCGAGGCAACTTAACACGTACATACGAACCACATGCACCGCTTTTGGTTGGTGCATGGCCGTTTCATTTCCACTCATATACAAGAAGTATCAATACAGTGTGCGATTCCCCAATACTACTGCGTAATACTGAAACAGCGTTAAGCGGTGCAGCGTTAAGCGAGGTCTTACTGTATGCAGTGTTTTGGTTTATTAATCGTTAGGCCTCAGTTCAAACCCCCGTGCAGCAATCTCATCATACGGAGTCGACTTTAAACTGTAGGTCACGCTACTCATGCATGTAAGACCTCAATGTCAAGACAAATAACGCCAAGATTTTTTAGAATTTAATTCTTCTAACCATTGCATTATGGGTGACCACGCGAGGCGCATTTGTCTGGAACACCTCACGAACGATTTCTGTAGAAGCTGCAAGAACGAAGAGGAGCAAACATGCTCGGCACTATGTCGGAGAGTGAAGAGAATCTTGGTGCCTACTACATCGATGATCTGAGTGATTTGTTGAACATTAACGTTGGCAGTTTGAGTTGCTTCATTGTAAGCTCTGGATGGTTCCATGACTAGGGGATGGTAGTCGCGAACTGTGGTATCACAATGGGCCCCATGGGGCCTAAGTGCGTTCATCCCATTCATTTGGGGGACGGCCACTTATACCTACTACCTACCTACCTTCTTCTAACCTTAGTGTTTATTTTCCTCGTTCCACTTTAAACCTGTAATTTGGTTTCAACAATTCAGGGTCATCATTTACTTAATTCAACCCCCTGAAAGCCTTGCACATTTGTTCTCTTCTTTTACGTTTAAATTTAGTTCTTTATGAACATGGTCTTGAATTGAGTGAATTTCGTTTTCCTGCACCTGGGAAAATGTGGTACTTTTGTCTACTCATGAACGGTTATGCAATGCTTTCGCCAACTTTATGTCATAAACTGACTTTACCTGTGCCTACAAGTAGGGTACTGCCTAAGAAGGTACACTTTGTTAGAAAAAAGAGCAGAAGAGCTGCATTTTAATAGGATTTTCAAAAGACAATTTTTGTGTGTTTGTTTTTGTTTTTGTTGAGCTTTTCGAAAATAATAGAAAGAATGGAATTCTAATCACTAAATTCAAATCTTTAAGACTGTCTGTGTATACATTTCTAATATCTTTCTAATAAAAGAAAAGAAAATGAATGAAAAAAATTAAAAAGAGAGAAGAACACACACAATATTTAAACGAAATCGAATTAGAAAATGTTGTCATTTTGCTTTTTGTGTACTGCCAGGCTATGATTTAAAGGCCTTTGCTGGGATAGAATGGGATGGAGTTGGTGTAGATTGGTGCGAAATGGTTTGTTAGATCTTAAAGGTCTTGTCACTTATTTTTTTTTCATTTTTTTTTTTGTCGTGTTCCAAAAATTTTATTGTTACGTTACGTTTACGTTTGAATGTAAATTCTCTGGTGTGTGTTGACTGAAAGATCTATTTGTAGGAACAGTAATCTTCAACAATCTCGAGGAAAATGGTAATAAATCAGGATTAAATGTACAAAACACCACCAAAAATAGACAAAAAAAAAACAAATGAAAATGAGAAAATGGAAAACAGAATGGAAAAGCTTACAAGAAAATGAATTTTTTCATTTTGAGTCGTGTGTTGTAACGTGTTATCAACTATGAAACACCAGTGGAGGCAAGTTGGATTTTTTTCGTTTCTTTTTTTTTTTGTATGTGGGCCTAATCAAATAGACGACAAACATTGGCTTAAAACAGAGAAACAATAGGAAAAGAAAAAAGGGAATACAAGTTTCCCTTAAAAAACATGTTTTCATGCGGTAATGATTTATTACAGCATGTTTTTATAATTTTAATACATTTCATTACCTCCAAACATGCCCTTACCGTCGTCTATACTCCCTTTGGTTTGCCTTTTTTTTGTTTTTTCTTGAACCATTCTTTCCCTGGGCTTCTAATGTTTTTTGTTTTTGTTTAATTTTGCATTTGTAATTAGAATTTTCATTAAATTTCCCTTTTCTCTTCCTCTCTGTCTCTATCTCTTTATTTCCTAATGCATTTTCCGGGTATAGCAAGCAAGAAAAAAGGAGTATTTTTCTATGTTATTGGCATTATCCTTTTTTTCTGGCTTCTTGTTTGGCTTCCTTGAAAGCAATGGCAGTGTTTGTTAAACAGAGAAAAAAGTAGAAGACGAAATATTTTCTAATTTCCTTAACTTTGTTATTTCATCTTCTTTGAGCATATAACGTGGCTGAATACAAAAAAAAAATGTCAACCTTTCTTTCAGGCAATTTATCATTTTGTTGTCCGTCCTCTGTCTTCTTTCTATGTTGTCGCTGGCCATCGCTGGTATGCCATTTTATGTTACTTTATCGGAAATGAAACCATCAGCATTTTTATTTTCTCATTTTCTCAATTTTCTCTCTCTCTCTCTATCTCTCTCTCTGTGTGTGCATTTGTATGTTTGTATTTGTCCATTATATTCCATCTTCTAATCGTATGAAAATCTCATTGTTTGTTTTCATTGTCTTTCTTTCTTGTCCTTTCGTTATATTTTTTTCATCCTTTCGTTGTTGCTTGATTTTCCTCCTTTTTTTCGATTTATTTCGAAACCTTTTCCTGTTGTTTACTTATTTGAATTTCAGCTGTATTGGAGAGGTCACTTCTTTTTTTAAACTGCTTAGAATTGTTTGTTGAAACTAATCGAGGATATTAAAGGCCAAAGGGTACGAGTCCTGGGTATGGTAAAGGATTAAACGAAAACGTATTACATTTTCCGAGATAAAAAGAGAGAAAGAGTGATTGGCTTTTAGAAAACATAAAGCAAATGGTGTTAAAGATGCAATAGAGCTGAACTGTAGTCTCACATACATTTAGTTTTTGTTTGTTTTCTTTGTTATTTTTATAGAGGGAAGCTAAAGAATCTGAAGATCACCCTATGTTTAGAGAAGACTGATAAAACAGGAATCTGCACCTCGTAGAATGACTTTGAGTCTTACATAAACATTGGCTTTGGATCGACAAGTTTAGATAGAATTTTATACTTGAAATATTAAGCTTGAAGACGCCGTGTTGTAGTAGGTACTACTAGGTTTGAAGAAACCCAAATTAATTACGTAACATACACTCTCTTGAAAAACTTGAGAAAATCGTGAACTTAGGAATTCCCGTTTATGTATGTGTTTAATTGTTCAATACTCCCTTTAATAAAAACAACTTTACGACAAGTTTTTCTTACAACATCTTCAGTTGAAACACACATCTTCAGCTGTCACATCTAAACGGGTGGAAATATGCTCTAAAGTAACCATGTTTAAGTCTCTCCCTCACCAAGTCTGAGTGCCTGTTGAAAATGGCCACGGGCACTTTTCTAAAATCTAAGCGTTTGTCACTCTCTAAGACATCAACATCATATCGACGCATCCGTTCTATAACATTCTAAGTCGAAAAAGTGTGTTTTGAGTTATGAGCTCTCAAAGTTTTCACGCGATATAAGACTATATGTTTATTCTAAGAAGATTTTTCCCTATAACTTCGGAACGGATCGGCGCATCTTAACCAAATTTTGACAGTATTTAAGTTAGAGAACGTAGAATTTAAAAATGCAAAAACATTAAAAACGTTCTAACTGCATTTAGAACGTTATAGAATGGAGGCGTATATGATGCTTGTAAATTGCTGTTAAATATGAAATGGTCCAGTATTCCCGACATAATTTCAAAGCAATCGGCTCATAAATAGCTAAAACGGCAGACAAGGGAAACCCAATACTGATCTCACAGCCAATGTAAACATACCAGCAATTTTGTTGGATGGAAGATATCTACTAGCTACTAGCTTTCTGAAAGACATCAGCTATGCTGTGCTCATATACAAGATAAATCAGGCGCTTTATATGGGGAAATGCTGCTTACTACACCAGTGAACAGTTTTTAACGAGAGTAACGCAAAGGAAAATTAAACAAGTTTTTCTACCAAGACGACTATTCTGTGACTGTAGCAGGTCCTGGTATGCCACAGTTGCCAACTGCCATTGCTTAGAAAAAACGACTTTTGTGGAAATGTATTCTTTTTCCTTGAATTCTGCTCTTTTCCAAGAGGTGACACTACATGTAGTCGCCGCAGTGGAGTAGGTAGAGCGGAGGCTTATTAATCCATGGTTCAAACCCCAGGTCATATATCTTGAAGAGAACGAAATATGAAAAAATATTTCTTCTTCGGCAACTTCCTCCCACTAGTCTTTCGAGGCACCTGTTACGAGGTGTCAGTAAAGAACTCGACAGAGTAACTATTGCCGGATGATGGTTGATAGTCGTCTACACTGCTGGAATATATGTATGTATGTAGGTCTCCTTATGTCTTCTTTTCTCCACACAAATCCCATATCTTCCTTACCGCTAAAGTTTTGTAGTCGCCGTAGTCCAGGAGTAGTGTATTGGCTTGTTAGACATGAGGCCACGGCTTAAAGCCAGGTCAGATATCTCAAAGGAAACGAAATATGAAAAAATATTTCTTCTTCGGCTTAGGTTAGGTTAGGTCTGAGTGGTAGCTCTGATATCACAAAGCTCACTTGAGCACTCACAGCGGCCCGTTGTGATGCCACGGGTGAACGCAGTCGCTGTACTGACCAAGTTCCACCAAAATCAGGGAAGAGGAAGAAGTTGGTCCGCGTGTCTATCCATAACGCAATGACCTGTAAGCACGGCCACTGTGGTTGAGATGACGTCACGACCAAGACCAAGTAATTGGTTGGTACGCCTTCGGCTTCCTCTCAGCAGATTTTTGCCAAAAGCTCTGAGAGTAAATAAAATTGCCATGAAAATCTGTCGTTCGGAATCGACTTTAAACTGCAGGTCTTGCCACTCATGTATAAAATTAACACACACAACATAAGTAGTGTGAACGTAATACTGACATTATGACCAATTATATACGTGTTATAACTCGTGCACTTCCTTTGGCGCTTTTAGTTGATATTTTGAATGTTTTTCTGGAATTCTAGCTCGGTTCAATCGTGAAATACTGATGCTTTAATCACTGCACTACGCCAGTTTTCTTAGACACTGTAATTACTATTCCAAATTTCTTCCACGTTTTGGACACTTAAAACGTGTGCTTTTGTTCTGCCTTATCAGATAATGATTGGGACCACTTCTGTTTGATGATCAGCTAGATGTAATCCTAAGTCTGGTCTTTGTGATAATTTCTGTTATAATAATTACTTTACAGGGGCACCGTTTGGTTAAGTCAGTTGACTCTTTCGTACATTACATACCATAACAGACTTAGCACTGAGCCTGCAGTAACTCAATAGTATTGCATACGCTTCGAAACTTAACATTCGGTGTTTTGTTGTTGCTCTTCAGGACAACAAAAAGTCCCATGCCTTTTACTTAAATTAAAGGATTTTCAATATTGAAATGCTTAATGAACTCGAGCTGATAAGTTGGATTTTCAGTTTGATAAGATCATCTGAAAGAGGGGAAGATCTTTGACTCCAGCATGTATGAAGTTAACCGAAAGGTTTCCTTGAGGAATTGAAGTCCTTCTTACTAACTTTACTTATTTAATTGGTAAATACAACCCTGTGGGTGTTAAAAACTTTTCATGGCCATTTTGTTTTTTGATCTCCCAGAGTTGTTGCCAGACGATTGCTAAGATGAAGTTGTTGAAAGAAATTTTTTTTAATATTTCCAAGGCACTGGATATACTAATGATTCAGAAGTTTTTATGATCGGCATGATCTTCTGTTTTTTTTCATTTGTCATCCGCTTTTAGCTTGTAAGCTTTAAGATTAAGGTTCGGCTCTTGGTTTGAATGGATTTTAATTACAGATAACTTTTCGTAATCATTTCAGTTGCTCTAAATGGAAGGCCATTTCCTTGCCAAAGGGCACAAAGCTAGTGAAAGTATTTTAAAGATATTTTAAACACTTTTTAATAACTTTACTTTACCAAGTTTGTGATTGTATCCCGTACTAATCACATAATCAAACGTGTAGCTTTCTCACTAAGTTGAGAGTTGAGGAATATCCACACCCACTAATTTGCTTGTGTGAACACATTCATTTCAATGAAATTTAACTTCAAACTGTGATGGCAACATATGAAACCGCATTAACACTTCTACAAGGATGCTGTTGTTGTTGTTGCAACAGGAACAATCCAAAGTGTTGATTTGAGTATGATAACGGGAACGGTTAGCAATGAATTGTTTCGAAATTCTAACTGTATGTGGTTATTTTGTAGTTTACCGCTAAGCAATAACGCCATACTGATGATTGAAACATTAAAATTCTTTAAAATAAAAACTGTTTCATAATGTACACGTACGTTCTACTGCTTCTTAACAAAAGTACTTATCCTTGTACTATATGCCACACACACGCATACACACACTCAGACAACTTCATAAAATTTAAATTTAAAAGTGACATGAAGGAAAATTATATTTTGGAAACAGGAAAATGCTACTCTAATAGAACTACTCGTACTTGTACTCATACATGAGAATTAACAAACATGTACGAAATACGTATCTCAAATACATACATACATACTTATGTATATATGAGTATGGGTAGTGAGTAAGAGAGCGAGTTAAACTGGAAACGAAAACATTTCTTCTTACCTATTCGTGGGGTTAACCACAATCCATATATTTGGAAATTTATTCGTTACATTTGTCGACTTGAAATTCTGTTTTAGTAAAATTGAAAATCTATCTCAGTGTTCTTCACTCCAATCCCCTTTTGCGTGAAAACAAATTTTCACACGCGTTTTGTTAAAAAGAAAAAAAAATAACAGAATTGCGAGAAGAATAACAGAAGAAGACAATTTCCACCATAAGAACTATGCGGTGAAGAACAAATTGAAAAGAAAACATTTCATGAATACAAAAATAGTACCAGCGAAAAGAAAAATGAGGAAGAAAAGGTTATCAAGGCTGTACAGAATGAAAGATAATGCAGTGAACCATTTAATTTTGAAACTCAGATCAGCAACGCAATCCAATTGGACCGCATTAATGATAGCTAGTTAGGTGTTATTCAATCCACGGGAATAGTACGTATTATTTGGAGCTTGTATTGGAGGGAGATATCCCCCTTTAGAGTGTCTTTTTCTCTCTAGCAAAATATAGATAAATAGGGTCTCAATAAGTTGATTGAATGTGTGCATACTATCACTCCACAGACCCAGAAAAATATTCATATCTCCGGATACTACAATAGACATCAGCATCAAATATGATGCTTGTAGGGTACTACTAAATTTGAAACGGCCCAGCATTCCCGACATAACCTCAAAATTTTTAAAATTGCTTACTATTTAAACCTATACTAGACTATACAGCGAATGTAAACACACCATGCGGTTAATTAAATGGAACCGTTCCCTAGGAAACAGCAGCTAAAATGTACGTATACCTAAGATAAATAGGGAGATTGATATAAAGACGGAAACACCAATGAACTCCTTTCAACTTGGGTAGCGCAAAGCTGCATTACACAAGTTTTTCCGTCTAAGATGCTGATTTTTTATTGTAGCAGGCCTTAGGATGGAAGACGCCGTAGTCTAGTAGGTCGTGTGTTGGCTTATTATACGTAAAACCAGGGTTCGAGCCCCAGGCCAGACATTAAAACAAAATACAAAAAGTATTTCTTGGGCGACTTCCTCTCAGCAGATTTCTGGCAAAAACTCTGGGAGTAAATAAAAATTGCCATGAATAGTTTCTCAAAAATCTGTCGTTCGGAGTCGACTTTAAAACTGTAGGTCCCACCACTCATGTATAAAATTAACACACACAACATAAGTGGTGTGAGAAACTTGATCGTAATCCTGACTAAAAAGGCTTGTAACGACCAATTATGTATGTATGTAGGCCTTAGGAGGACACAATTCTGCCAGTGCTTAAAAACAACGTCTTCTGTGAAAATATAATTTTTCCTCAAGACATTATCAGAACTTCCTTTAGCGATCGTAGGCATCTAAGATTAAGCAATTTTCTGTATGGATAGGGGTTAAAGACACTTTAAAAAAGACACAGAAAATATCCACATCTCCGTGTACTCTAATATACCAGCAATGATCCCAGGACGAGGTTGTTTTTAAATCATCTAGTAAGACTGTTCCGGGAATTGAACGCAAAACGTTCAAAAAGTATTTATCACTTGAGATGATGACGGCAGAAAATTGAAATCAAACCAATTAACACCCGTATTAAATATTTATTCAAACGCGAAAAAAATCTTGCAGTAGGCAATACAGAACTCCTATTTGTCTATCTCATGGTATGTGGAATATTATATAAACTGAGCCTCTTAAAAACCTGAACGGAAAGATGATAACGAAATGAAAAACTTGCAGAGATGGAAGGCATACTTTGCAGGCATCAAACGGCCATTATTATCTAGAATGATACCCTAGCGACCATCGTCATCGTCTAACCGAGTGGTTGCTTCGGCAGCGGGAATTGTGACGGTAATGCTTAAGGCTGATTCGGAAATGCAAGAATTGTCCATCCATATCCGTGAATTTTGTGAAATGACTCGTATTCAATCCTTACATTCAGATCTTTCGTAAATATCGCACAAAAAAGCTACAAGAACTGTAACAATTGGAGAGTGTTCCCTGTAGCCATGTGAGACTCTAAAAATCCCTGTATCGAATTATTTTGTATCAAATAGCGTCTAAAATCGATGCCACACTAGCCTAGGATTCCGCTCACAACTTTCTGAACTCAATCATATTGCGTCCCTCTGAATCATAGTGGAACAGATGAATGAGTTCCCACAAATTTATAATTGATTCCTGCTGATTTCAAGAAAGATTCGGTCATCTGAAGTACAAGAGCATCTAGAATGCACTTTCGAAGCAAGTTTTCCTATATAAATTGAAATGTTACATACGGTGAGTGTGTAAAATCAATTCCAATAAGTTGTGAAAAGCAATTTGAGCTTACAATTCAAGCAGTAATTACATTCTGAAGGAGACAAACGTTTACTCACTACATTAGCCAAATCTCTGTCGATAATTATGTCTAAACGAATGTTAAAGTTCGAATTGCGGGCACAAATAGGGCCGTTGCTAGCCTTCGAACAAGGTACAAATATTTGATGCAATTGTAAAATCTATACTCTTTTACGGCAGAGAAACATGACTTTTAGTAGAGGCAACAAGCAAATTATGCATATGATGGGCCCAAAAACTATATTTTTAACTCAACCGCTATTTACGATTTCTTATGCCCATGGCTCTAGTAGTAGTAATAGTAGTAGTAATATTAGTAGTAGTAGTAGTAATAGTAGTAGTAATATTAGTAGTAGTAGTAGTAATAGTAGTAGTAGTAGTAGATAATGTGTTGGCTTATTAGACATGAGGATTACGGTTCAAACTCCAGCTCAAACAGCTCCAACAACCCGATATATGTAAAAAATATTTCCTCGGCGACTGCCTCTTAATAGACTTCTGGCAAAAACACCGAGAGTAAATAAAATTGCCATGAAAAAGTTTCGCAAGAATCTATCGACCGAAGTTGAGTTCTCAAAAATCTCTCGTTCGGAGTCGACTTTAAACTGTAGGTCCCCCCACTCATGTATAAAATGAACACACACAAGATCAGTGGAGTGAGAAGCTAGGTCGTAATCCTGATTGAAGTGTTGAAATTACCAAATATGTTTGTCCGTGGCTGGACAAATATGTTTGCTGGATACTTCCTTGCCAAATAATTTTCAAAATTCTCCGCAGTCAGACAGAAAAAGACTAAGCTCCACTTCTGCTAGTCATTAAGAGCACGGTTTCACGGTTGCAATACTAGAATCTCTAAGATCGAATTGAATCGAATATGAATTGTCGACATTTTTGTAAGAGCCTGTAAATGTATCTAAAATTGGATTTGAAGTCTTTATGGGCACCCGTATGGAATTGAACAGATAGAAATCTGCACACATTACTTGAACAGTTTTAGTCAAATTTAAGTTTCAATGATATAAGCTATCAGGGCGTACACGGAAAGGACCTCCTCCTTCTGTTCAATTATAGTAGACATACAACCCTGAATTCTCAAAATATCTTTCCACTCGTAATTCTATTTACTGGGTTATCCGTTTCAAGAAACGTGTGCATGATGTTTACAAAGTCTCAAAAGCCTCTATATATGTAGCACAGGCACGGCACACACACTCTCCTACATAACATATAAAATCCTTGAGATGTTGTGTGTGAAAATTTAAGAATGCAAGGATATTATTTTGCAACTTATACCTTGAACAGCTACAACAACAACAAACAACAATACCGGCAAGAAAGGCAACAACAAGAACTCATAAAAAAGGAATTTTTTTTTGGATTGTGGCTGTTGAAGAAATAAAACGAAAACGTAGTGAACGAATGAACTTTTTCTCGGTTATTTATCTGTTTTCATGTATTACGTTTTTGAGTGTGTTCCTTTCTTTTTTTTTGTTTTGTTTCTTTCTTTCCATTTCTATTTCTACTCAGAAAATTTGTGGTTTTCTTAGTTTATGTGGCAGCCACAAACAAAAAAAGAAGAAAACGCAAGAAATCCTTTTAGATTAAAACACACAGCTGAGCGGAGTAACTGAAATGCATGAGAAAAACGTTCGAGAGCCGAGAATTAAACAGAAATCTATTCCGATTTCTTTACCGCATTTTTCTTTTTTCGTTTTTGGCAAATTGAAAATAAGAAATTCACATCTTGTTCGAAGTCTTTTACTTCACATTGGATTATTTGTTTCTTTTTACATACACCGCTTTCTAACGTAGTACCTCTCTCTCTCTATTGCTTGTATCTCAAGTTGTTGTGCAAAATTATTAGCGTTTGTGGTTCCCGGTTGCTGTATTCATAGATTGCTTTCTAGCCTTGGCTTTTAAATTACGTGGTACGTTATTCTGATATGGAAATAATCGCTTCATGGCTCGCATGTGTTCCATGCTGCGAGTATGTACGTTAGTGGTGGCAGTCAGTAACAGCCAAATGGAATTTCAATTGAATCTCGTACTTCTCTCATGCAATCGTACATCTCGTAAAGCGACAAGCTTAAATGAACGTGACAAGCACATCAAATCAAGCATAAGAAGACAAGAAATGAATGAAAAAAAGAGAAAGAGAGAAAAACGATACGAAACGAAACGAATAATGCAAAAACGTAAATCTAACAAAATATAAAAACAAAAAAAGGATGTCGAAGGATTTATCTTTAAATACAAAGAGTAAATTTGTATTTTTTTTTTTGGGTCTACATCTCAAGCCTAGAGAGAATGCTTTTAGGCGTTTAGAATAGAAGAGTAGTGTAGGAGTTTCTCATTAATATTGTAGGAAAACCTATTCGATAATAAACAATTCGTAAATTTAATTGTAAATTTCAGTGGAAATTCTTAAAAAAACAGGGATTTTGCAAAATGAAAAAGGGTTACCTGTTACCTAAAAGTATGCTTCAAAAAATATAAAATTTGTTCTAAAAGGTAAATTAGAGTGCAAAGAAGTAAACAAAATATTTCCTTAAAATGTAAGGTCCAATACTAATACAATTGTAACAGCTGACTTAAGTATCTTTATCAAGAATAATATAAGTGACAATCCTCCATATGTATATACCGGAAAAATTTACAACCGGCAATTTTCTGAGCGTTTGTTCAGGCTTGTTTGAGGAGACAATAAATGTAGGCACCATCAGAAAACTTTTTTTTTGACGGTTCAAAATGTTTCTTCTATAAATGCTATCATGTCAGCCCGAATACTACTAAGTTGGTCATTTATTGGTTTTAAATACATCGATCTGGCAAGGCTATCAGCTGTTGCACATCTTTAATCAGAAATATTCTTTATTTTTGGAAGGCTTCCCATTTGCGAATGTGGATGTGTAAAAATGATTAAAACTTAGCTACAAAAGTAGTAAACAAACGAACCGCTTTTCGAGTATCACGGGTTGATTACAGTCTCATAATAGAATTGGCAAGATTATGTAGAAATTTGAAGAGACTGGAATTATGTTACATATAGTCAGTCGTATGTAATTCAATCGATTTTAATAATTACTCCGTGTGGGTTTAAACTCACTAAAGTAACATTTTTCAAGCGTATGTAACTTTTCATTGCCTACGTTGCCGAAAATATCTCTTCTGCTGCAGAAATAGCAGTCTGTAGCCGAGTTTGTTAATTTCATCGTTTTCTCAACAATTGGATTTTTCTAGGAGGTTCAAATCGTATTTTACATTTCTGTTTGGCCTTTCATCTTCATAAGTCCTACATACGCAGGACATAAATACAGCTGACTATTCACAACTTCATAGATGTGTTGATTTTGTGCCGAAGAGACTTTCAAAGCAAAATTCTCTTCAGCCATTAAGAACATTTCCTACTCAATGATCACGTCAACATAAAGACCTTGTAAGTCGCCGTAGTCTAGTAGATAGTGTGTTGGTCTATTAGACGTGAGGCCACGGTTCAAACACCAGGTCAGACATCGACAACAAAACGAAATATTAGGAAAATATTTTTTCGGCGACTTCCTCTTACCAGATTTCTGGCAAAAACTCTGCGATTAATATAAATTGCCATGAAAAGTTTCTTAAAAAACATCCGTTGACTTTATACTGTATGTCCCGCCATTCATGTATAACAAATTAACACACACAACATAAGTGATATGAGAAACTAAGTGGTAATCCTGGCTGAAGTTTAGTAATGACCAATTATGTATGTATGTACATATGTATGACAATATGTTTCATCATCTCGGTACATACATATACTTCTGTATCCCTGATCCTATATTTTGCCTATGCGCCTATTCTAAAAGAGGATGTTTTGGAAAAGTTGCGATTGGTACCTGTGGACAAGAACAGCTATATAACTGGCCAGTGGGATCATTACAGATCGAGAGAATAGAATTTCTATGGTTTACATTACCGCAAATTGATTTTCAGATTGCTTGAGTAGTAATGTAGTCTTACGTTCTATCGCTTATTGTCTGCCTAAGGGTCAGCGAGAAAGTTGAGTTTTTGACCAGAATTTTGCCCCCAGTACATATGTAGCTGTTGGAAGTACAGAGAGTGATTTGCTTAGAAGGCGAACGATTGCAGCTCTGGGTTGGAAAGTATTTTCGGTCAACATTTTGTGTATTCGCTGCATACAGCGATCAATTAAAATATACCTGGAGTGAGTTTGAAGTATTATTCCCAGATGCACAACTATAGCGTAAATTTTACACTGGAGGACAAGTAGTTTAGATGGATTTGCAGTCATTTTCATATCTCTTCTGCTATCTTCTGCTATCCAAAATTATTAAGCTTGGAGAAAGTCGAGATTTACACCAAACCAAACCCGTCTTACATCAAATCAGATACTTTACTCACTTAGCGCAATATCATCTTTATAAGCCATGAGCAGATTGCTTATGGTAAAATTCAAGGGGAAGTCCCCTATGTTGGATCTTAATTTAATTTCTCACCTCCACCATTATGGTCATTCCCATGGTCTATGTTATGTAACGTCAATCTTCTTAAATTACTCTACACCAGCCAAAGGCTAAGCAACGTTAAAGGGTTGCCTTATTGAGCAGAAAGACAACATGGGATGTATTCCATTTAGAAATTAAATTATTTCGATTACAAATCTTTAAAACATTATGAGAGTGAAACTATATATCGTCTATAAAAGTTAAATAAAAGCCTTTAAAAATTCCAACGCCTCGTTATGGTGGTCAGTTTGCCTGTTTGTTTGGTTTCCTTACAAATTTGATAGATGACTAGAATGTGCATTTGCTTAGTTAATTTGGAACCAAAAAAAAAAGAAACAATAAAAAAACTAAGAAATTCTGAATTCCATTACGCTTATCACACACACTCACTGGATGCAATTTTCCTCTTAAGTCTTGTGGCAACATCTTAATCTTGTGCAACTAAATCTTTTGAGTACATTAGCGCCCTCCGCTTATCTGCAACTCTGAACGCAAGATGCAGTAGATGTGTATCTCTCTCTGTATGTGTATGTATTACAAAAGCTTTAGAAATGGTTTGTATGTGAGTGCAAGTGCATGTGTGCATTTGTGTGCATGAATTTACAATAATTCTGGTTGATAGTGCGCTGAAAGCAGTCCAACCAACCGCACAGGCAAGTGCATTGCAGTGCAAAATCCATAAATTTCCACCTTGTCAACTTTTGATTTTAATAAATTACCAACAAAGAGCATAATTAATTAAATTTTGTACTACAACAACAACAACAACAGCCGCTACCACTTTGGCTGTGACTATGTCTATGACGACTATAAGCAGGGCACTTACTAAATGCCCTTCTGACTGTTTGTTCCAATTGCTTGCTCTTCTACGCTACAGTACGTTTGCAGTTCGTATAGCCAAAACCATAGAACTTCAGCCATGTTGCGTTCATAGTACCAATTTTGTTTGCGTTGTTGATAAATTTTTTTGCTGCGTCCTTAATATGATGCTTTTTTCGCTACTGAAACAGTTGCAAGTGCATACAAGTCAACGCATTGTCAGTAAGTCCATCTTTACATTCGCATTCGGGGTTAATGCGAATGCCGCCACTATCTCACCAACGCCGCCAACGTAAGCGCAACAGAGTGAGTGAGTGAATGAACGATTGTGTGCACGCATAGTTTTAAGCAAAAGTGCCATCATTTATTTGCAATTTTTTGCTTCACGACTATTTTGCCTACCCACTAGGCCTGACTGGTTGGCGGCATGGCTGCCATTTAGCCTGCCGAGTTATTTCAACGCTTTGGAAAAGTTTTCCTAGGGATAGTACGGGTTTGTGTGGGTGTGTGTGTGTGTGTGTTTTAAACGATTTTTATTATAGGCTACTGTTGTGATTGCGAATCCATAATGTAAGGAACCTTACTGTCTTTAATTTCATTTTTATGCCGTTCGACAATATTTTTAAATTTTGAATTTTAATTTCATCTCCATTTGTTTCATGTAGGAGTATCAACACACACACTGTGAGGTCTTCACAGTAACAGTAGGGAGAATTAATATTAATTTTTATAAATACTGTGAGAGAGGAACTTGTAAGCTGCATAGGGTGAAGAAATAATATTTCTTAAAGGAATTTCTATATCGCTTAATAGATATGTAGTTGCCGTAGTCTAGTGCATAGTGTGTTCGCTTATTAGACGTGAGGCCACGGTCCCAACCCCAGGCTAAACATATTCAACCAAACGAAATATAAAAAAATATTTCTTCGATGATTTCCTCTCAGCAGAATTGTCTCAAAAAAACTCTGGTAGTAAAAAAAATTGCCACGAAAAACTTTCTAAAAAATCTCTCGTTCGCAGTCGACTTTAAACTCTAGGTCCTACCACTCGTGTATAAAATTAACACACACAACATAGGTGCTGTGAGAAGCTAGGTCGTAATCCTAACGAAAGGATTGCAATGACCAATTATGTTGACGTAATCATCGAGTGAAAAATGTTCTTTACGGTTGAGAAGATTTTTTTTCGAAAAATCTATGTAGTCGCCAAAGGTCCGCAGTATTTAGGAAATGCGTGAGTTAAGCTTTATGTGGATGGAGGTTCAAATTGGATTTAACATTTCGACTTGAACCTCCTATATATTCGGAATTAACTTTCTCCAGCAGAAGCGATATTTTCGCCAACGTACATATAAAAAGTGAAGCCACCGTAGTCTAGTAGACGTAAAGCCAGGGTTCAAACCCCAGGGCAGACATCAAACAAAATACAAAAAAGTATTTCTTCGACGGCTTCCTCTCAGCAGATGTCTGGCAAAAACTCTGAGAGTAAATAAAATTGCCATGAAAAGTTTGTCAAAAATCTGTCGTTCGGAGTCGACTTTAAACTGTAAGTCCCACAACTCATGTATAAAAATTAACACAAAGAACATAAGTGGTGTGAGAAACTAGGTCGTAATCTTGACTGAAGTGTTGTAATGACCAATTATGTATGTATGTATGTATAAAAAGTTACATACGCTAGACTACATGCTTCCAGTCTCTTCAAATTTCTTTATAATCTTGCCAGTTCTGTTATAAGACTGAAATGACCCCGTAATACTCGATAAGTGGTTCGTTTAAATCACCACTTCTGTTGCAAGTTTTAACTATTTTTACACCTTTTTTGATTGTTAAACGATCCATATTCGCAAATGACAAACCTTTTACGAAATAAAGAACACTTCAGATGAAAGATGTGTAACAGCTGATGGCCTTGCCAGATCGACGCATTTGAAACTACTAAATGAGAAACTCGATACTATTCTCCCTGATATGCTAGCCTTTATAGAACCAACATTTTGAATCGTCAAGGAAAAAGTCATCTGATGGTTCGTACTTTTAATTGCCTCCTTAAGCAAGACTGAACGAATAAGCAGTAAATTGCCAATTGGAAGTTGTTTCAGTATATATGTACGTACGTTCTGAAACGTATTATACCTTCTATTTTATGGAAAAATTTTGTTTACTTCTTAGCACACTTATTTACCTTTAAAAACAAAATTTATATTTTTTGAAGCATACTTTTAAGTAAACGGTAACCCTTTATTTCTGTTACCCAAAAGCTTTGAATATTTTTTATAATTTTCACTGAAATTTACAATTAAATTTTCGAATTGTTTATTATCGAGTAGGTTTTGCTATAAAATTCACTGCCCTTCTATTCTTTACGCCCCAAAGCAATTATGTACGTATCATTCTTTTGAAGCCATCACGAGAGAGAAACACCACAACTAAATCTCGATCAGTTACAAAATTGCTATAAAATGATTTGAAATTAAATCCGTATAGTTAAAGCTCTAATTGAACGCAAATACGGAGTAACAAAGTTACGGAACTCATACTATTGAGGCAGGCTTTCTCATACAAAATATTGTTTAAATATTAAATTATTGAGCTCTACTGTTGGCTTTAACACCCATTATGGCATGTGACAGCAATTAAGTAAGTCACAGTCGGCCGCAGAAATATTTTAAAAATTTTCAAATTGAAATTGAAAACATATGATGGCTGGCTGGCTGGCTTGGCTGGATCCTGAATCAAATTTTATTTCAAAATTCTTATTCGAAAAATATTTTCCTTTCGTTGTTCGCTGGTTTGGCTCGATGGCGTTGATATTTTCAGTTTTGCATGCTTAGTTAAGGTTCAATTGTATTCATTAATATCATGTCGCATTCATGGATGACATGGATGATCATGAATGATATGCTTAGCGAGAGAGAGAGAGAGAGAGAGGGATGAATGCAAGATCATCATGACAACAGCAATGAAGACAACGAACAACGGCCAACGGACAATGTATGTAGTATACGGCCGGCAAGGAAGATGATGACGATGATGATGTGCTTTGGCTGTTTGGTGTTTGTGTTATTGTTGTTGTTGTTACTTTTGAAAAGCTTTCATGTTTCCACTTCTGTTATCACAACATGTTTGTTGTATTTCAGTCTTCAGTCAGTGATAACTTCTTCATTAATTGAGAATTGCTGTTCGAATTTTTTCGGTTGTATCCAACGTTGTTACGTTGTCTGTTGTGTGTGTGTATTGCCTGTTGCTGAATGTTGTTTTCTTTATTTGAGTTGGAATCGGTGTTTAATTTTTTTTTAAAGCTTCGGTTTGTTGTTCAATTCTCATTTACATAATTTATGATAAGCTAAGCTGAACAAACAATAATTTTTGAAAGCATATCATTAATGAAATGATCATCGTTGTACGATATCTCTCTGTCTCTCTCTGTGTCTCTCTGTCTGCCTGTTGCATACGCTATTAACTCTGTGAGTTGGTTGGTTTGCTTGTCGGTGTCCTTGAGACTGCTTTTAAAAGGGTTCTTTAAGTGTAAAATTTTCTCGTATTCTTGTCTCAAACAAAAAAAAAAAAAAAGGAGGGCAGATTAAAATAACAATTAACATGTTGGAATGAGTCATTTAATGCAAATGTCGATGCCTTGTTCTCTTGCGGCAATCCAATCGTTTTCTGTTGTGGTTGCTGTTGTTTTTGTTGTTGCTTATATCTAAATTAACTGACAACGATGAGTTGTACAGGTAATTGTAATTAATGTTGTTGCATTTCAAGATAGTTTTTTTTTCGTAACATTCACATACGATGCCACTTTTGCAAACAGCGATAATTAAACATGAGCCCAGAGTCCAGTTTAAAAGTGTTAATTTTAAAGGATCTTATAATGAGGTTGGCAACAATTCAAAGGATAGTTAAATTGCCTCATTTGTGTTTTAAGTTTATTGCTTGAATGCCACATTTTAATGCAATAACAGCAAAGCATAAAATTTGCTGTTAATTCAAGATGAATAGCGTATGTCCAGAGTAGTTATCGTATAGCGACTAATGAGATTGTCGGATGGTACAATTTAGTTTGAATGTTGGGACTTTGAACCGTAAAGTATATACACTTTGCACTTTCAGGTTGATGAAGGACATTAGAAAAGCGTAGTATTAAGCAAGTTGTCCGGGTAAAAGGTAAGTTTCCTGTGAGTTTAAGAGAGCAAATAGAATTACTATGAAAATATTTCTCAAAAAATCTATCACTCTGAGTCAACACTAAACTGTAAGTCCCGCCACTCATTTGTAAAATTAAAACACACAACATCAATGGTGTAAGAAGCTAGGTCGTAATCCTGACTGAAATTTTGTAAAGACCAATTATGTCTGTATGTAAGTATGTACAGTGGTGGCCTTATAATTAGAAACTATGTTTCTGGAACAGAGTTCTCTGAAGTGAATCTAAGTTTAATTTGTCCCAATCTGATGGAAAAACATATGTAAGACGTCCTCCAAACAAAGCCTTTGATCCCAGGTACACAGTGAAAACTGTAAAACAAATTAGCAAACATACATGTTGCTTAGTCGTTTCGAATTATAAGGCCACCACTGTATACCCTCAAGTTGATAACAACCTTGCTTGGTGTTCGTGACAAATGAATTCTAAATTTGATGGTAAAATGATTCTTAGTACTCCCAATAAAGAGTCCATTTATACTCGCAGCAGTTGTGAGTTCAACGGAAACATACCAAACTGGTTGATTAATTAATCGTGACAGTTTTTGTTGGAGGAGGCCTTATCATTTTAATGTAACTTCTAAATGGTCATTCAGTCTCTCTATTAAAGTTATTGTATATATGCACGGGCATAGATTTCGTTAAAATTTCTTCTTGTTGAATATCTCGATCGTTTAGCTCAAAATTGCTTTTGCCAGAGTTTATAATTCCTCACTTACTTATTTAGCTGATACAACCCTTTAGCCAGGATTACAACCTAGCCTTGCTCAACACCCATTCTGTGTTTGTTAATATTATCCATGAGCGTCAGAACGACAGCATTTCATGGCAATTTTATTTAACGTTCAGAGTTTTGCCAGAAGACTGCTGAGAAGAAGTGGTTGAAGAGATATTTTTTCATATTTCGTTTGAAACGTGATGTTTGAGCTGGGGTTTGAACCATTAGCTCGCGTCGAATAAGTCAGTAGTAAACCACGGTGACTTCTATTATTACTACGTTGTTGTTGCAATACAAACCACAAGAGTAATAGTCAGATTCACTAAGAGCATCGTGAATGCAATTTACAATTACCAGGTTCGAAAGACCATATTAAGATTTATAATCTAAAAATTGCCAATACCAACGGCAAATACAACTCAGAATAACTGTTTTCGTTTGTACATTTAATCTTGAGTTTAAAACAAAATTAAAAACAAGCGCTTAGAAACTACAACGGCTGTTAAAGGACAGATATAAAGTATGAAGAGATCCAATTATGAGAACAACTTAGGTTAGGTTAGGTTAGAGGACGTGTACTTGTCAATTAAGACAAGTACAGTACCCGGAGGTCGAACTGACCCATTGTACAACGTCCTAGTTTCTCACACAACTTATGTTGTGTGTGTTAATTTGTATACATGAGTGGTGGAACCTACAGTTTAAAGTCGACTCCGAACGACAGATTTTTTTTTGGGAAACTTTTTCATGGCAATTTTTCGTTTACTCTTAGAGTTTTTGCCAAAAATCTGCTGAGAGTAAGTCGCCGAAGGAATACTTTTTGTATTTTGTCTTGATGTCTGGCCTGGGTTCGAACCCTGGCTTTACGTCTAATAAGCCAACACACTACCTACCAGACTACGGCGACTTCATGACAACGACTTCATTATGAGTCACAATTTTTCACTCATCCTTTTTTTTTAAGTTTAAAAATGTATTTATTTATTTTTTTTTTTTTTGTGAAGATCCATTGTTCCGGTTAGAAATATTATTTCATTCATATGGCTGCCGCGGCTGGCCTCACAGTACCTCATTCGCTAGGACCAATTTTTATGCGCTTTGATGAGTGTATGGGGTCGTATTTCGGCAATAGCATCACGAATGTTGGCCTTCAAATGCTCAATTGTTTCTGGTTTGTCGGCATAACACTTTTCTTGAACGGCGCCTCACCGAAGATAGACTAACGCTGTCAAATCGAATCTTCTTGGCGGCCAATTTACATCACCATTTCGGCTAATTAAACGGTCATCAAACGTTTGAAGCAATAAATCGATTGTGGCATGAGATGTGTGGTAAGTTGCACCATCCTGATGTGATACCATAATACCATAAAGAGTGAACAAAAAAATCGCTTATCATGGTGGTATAGGGTCTACATTGGCCGTAATGATTGATTTTCAAGGAAATACGGGCCAATGATGCCTCCGCTCAACAATTTTTTATTTTATGCTCAGTTTAGACCCGTCTGCCATTAATGATGCTGATGGTAGCGATTAAATTGCTACCGTAATTTCAGTTTTAATCATCTCTGCTCTTCAGGCCTCGTATCAGATCACATTTGTGCGGAAATTTTTTCCATTAAAACTAAGTTTCTTTGTGTTAATAGAAGAATCCGATATGGACTTACAATCCTTTTCTGGTCAAGTCTTTGATGTATTTTTTGTTCATCAAATTATATGAAAAAATCATCACTTTATAATGTTAGAAACGAAACCAAGTATTAGTTTTAATAACAACAATTATTGCGATGATCGTTAACATTACAGAATAAAATTTTTGTGAAAAACTAAACATTTGCTAAACAAACGAGTTTGCGGCAAAAGAGCAAATACTGTTGCACTATCACATACGCCTTAAAGAAATCGAAAATTTGCAAACTAAAAATCTTTCAGCGAATTTAAATGCCATACAGTTAAATTAGAAAAAAAGCGGCATACAATGACCACCGTATTACGCAGACTGATGATGAAGAAAAAAACAAAAAAAAAATGTTTTTTTTTTTTTAAACAAATTTTCGTAACGAAAATAAAATGTGCTGCTGCCGGTATTTACAAATAATTGCCCGGCACCATTTTACGGTTCACATTGGCTGGTTGGTTGGTTCGCATACATGCCAGTCTAATTGCCTCAACGATAAATCTTGTCAATTAAATTATTATTTTTAAGCAACAAATGTCTGAATTTTTTTTGTCTCTCTCTCTATACGCTCTACCCCACCTCTTTTTCACCTGCCTCTAAGAGATGTATGTGAGGCTACAGCTGCAACTGACTAGACAATATTGCATATATTTTTGCTTAAGTTTTATGAAAAATATCTGATGAAAACAGAAAGAAAAATAAAAACGAATTGCAAATGAACAGTTGGTTTGATCGTATGTTAAAACGTTTAACGTGCGAAAACGTTTGATTATATTACAAGCCAAACCAAGCCAATGCAAGCCAAGGCAATACAATACAACACACTAGACATTGGCTTTAGAAGAGACTCGAACACTCGAACATCATCAGAAAACAGAAGTGTTAAGACATTTGATGGCTTTTGATGGCCATAATCGCGCGTAGCTGTTTTCCCATTTTTTTTTGTGGTTGTTGTTGTCTTTTTAGCCATTTCAACTGATAAATTACCAACACTTTAACGGTTTACGAAAATAAATGTTTTTATGCTTCATGCTTCTCTCAGACTTTTTTTTTTGGTTTTTTTTCTAAATAATGTTTCGTTTTTTTTTTCTACGTATAATTAACATTAAAATTGTTGCCAAAGCATTTTTGCAAAACTGTTTTTATACTTTTTAACAACATAATTATGAAAATAACAGACTTCAGTTATGATTTACTTGAAAATTATTATTCGTCTACTGTAATCAGCATTTAACACCAGCATAGCCTCATCAAATATTTCAATTTGAATAGGGCGGCTACCATAAACTGAAAAGTAGGTTTTCTGAGATTCTATAGGAAGCTTAGGAATTAAAAAAAATGGTTAAATAAAGTCTTTTCTCTGGCGAATGCTTACCCTTACCTACGACACATATTTTGGCGTCCATTCGTCTTCCCGCGGGTGTCCTATAACTCTCTTCAGTTTCCAAAAGTAGAAGGGAAAAAGCGTACTTTTTCATGGCAATTTTATTTTACACTCAGAGTTTTTGCCAGAAGTCTACTGAGAGGAAGTCGCCGAAGAAATATTTGTTCATATTTCGTTCAGTTGGAGATGCCTGACTTGGGGTTTGAACCGAGGCCTTACGTCTAATAAGCCAACATACTACCTACTAGACCACGGCGTCTTCAGTATTGTGATACATTTTCGTAATACCTGGCTTTCTTGCGTATTACGTCTCGCAAATGATATCTCGAAGTAGTCGGAGGAGTGTTGCAAAATTGAAATTTTGAAATGCTACTGAACTATAACTGAAAGAGTAACTTTTTGCATCAAATGGTACTTCTATAATAAAATACTTATTCATACTTAATACCCGAAATGGAATAGAAAAACTAACTAACTCATATACACAACAAAAACATTTGATTCGAAACGTAAAAGTCCCGTTTCGTCAAATGTCGACAGAACATAAGGGAATGTACGTTCATTTTAGTATACGTAGAACAAAGTAAATACTTATCACAATTACATTACGATCGGCAACCGTTTTCATTGCTTTTAGTATTCTGAAAACGAACATACGTTGGATGGACATTGGGCTAATCGGGGCTAAAGACTAATACTGCCTTTAGCATTATGTTGACTATGTTGAACTAACCCAATGAATAGTTGAAAAGAAAAGCGCAAACCATAAAATCTGTAAAAAGTACTGAAAGTGTAGCGGGGCTACTGTGGTATTTTTGAAATGGTAAAGTTTCTGAAAAAATTACTAAAGTACTGAATTTTTCAACACTGAGGTCGTAGTCTAGTAGGTAGTGTGTTGGCTTATTAGGCGTGAGGCAGTGGTTCAAGCCGCTTGTCAGACATTTCCAACAAACCAAAATATTTCTTCGGTGACTTACTCTCAGCAGATTTCTGGCAAAAATTCTGAGCGTAAATAAAATTGCCATGAAAAGTTTCTCATCTATCTATCGTTCCTAGGCGACTTTAAGCAGCAGGACCCGCCACTCATGTATAAAATTAAAACTAAGCTAATAAGCTAAGTCGTAATCCTGACTAAAGGGTTTTAATAATCAATTATGTATGTATGTACATATGTATGCATGTATGTATGTATGTATGTATGTATGTATGTATGTATGTATGTATGTATGTATGTATGTTTGTATGTATGCATGTACATATCTGAATGAAGCCTCAGCGATAGCCTTATGAGAAATTGTGTTGCCTTTTGCCACGACAATTATAAAATCTTGTACTTTAAACGAATACTTTGTTGTTTTTTATCTTTCTACTTTTTTTTGCCATATACTGCCCCTTTAAACGTCAATCAATAATTACTGAGATAGGAGGATGCTTGAGGAGAATATGCCGATAAGTCCATGATTTTTAATGTTTTTTTTTCTCAGCATAGACTTCTTTGTCCAGCATTGCTTAAACCTCGTTTGCCGTTTCAAAAAATGTGAATACTTAAGGTCACCGAAATTGATTTGCTCTCCCTTTTAACGTCATTCTATAATTGCTGTGATATGAGGATGGCTGAGGTCAATGGGTCCATAAGTCCATGAATTTTAATATTTTTTGTTTCAAACATAGACTTCTTCGTCTACCATTTCTCCAATCTGCTTTACCGTTTCAAAAAATTTGAATCCTTAAGGTCACCGGAATTGATTTCCTTCTGAAATGTTTTCTTCTTTGGAATCAAATGTTTTTCAGAAAAACATTTCGTTAGGTTTGCAAACAAGAAATAATTGTTCGTGACTTTCATCATGTTTTGTATGAAATTTCTGCTTTTACAAGATAAACCCAGAAAGTGAAGGAACATTTGCCTCCTTTAAATTGTCTCTGCAGCTCCTAGACTAGACTATGACGACTTCAATGTTGATGACGATTTATATTTTCCTCTAAAGTCTGCCTTGTGTTATGAGTAATTTATAGATTTAGTCACGCCATAAACCATTTCGTCTAAATTTATAGAAGTTTTAATTGATAACCAAAGTAATGTGAACGACAAACCTCAACCACGAGGCACTAGATTGAATTGAAAGTTAAAAGATAGAGATTGTCATTAAGGAGGATTACAAATTTGGAAATTTTAATATCAATAAATAAATAATAAATAATAATATAATTATATAATTTAAATAACAAATAAAAATGATTGAAGACTTCAAATAAAATTATGTTTAACTCTGTACTTGCCTTCAAAAATTTAATTTCTGGTTTAAACAACAAAAAAAAAAAAAATAAATAATTTAAACCAGTTTCTTTTTAATAAAATATAAGACAAATAAACAGAAGGGACAATATTCATATCTAAAATGGTTATTAATTTAAAAGAATTAAAACAGACAGCGAACATCATCATCAGTAATGCACTGTGCATTTTGACCCAAATAAGTTTAACAACAGAAATGAAATGTATTCAGTCTACCTTTTACGACGTGTTTATATGCATATCGTGTCGTCTTTCTTTTTTTCTTTTTTGTTTTTGTTTAAATTGTCATTTATTAATCGTTAATTATCAGTAATTACCGAGAAAATGTTCAACAAAAATTAAAAAAAAAAACTTAAATTGCCTGCAAACATTGTGTCAACGACAACACACAATAAGCTGAGCAATAAAAATATTTTAAAAATGTTTTAATTTTTTGTTATTGTTGTTGTTGTTGGATATATATTTGGCGCTTAAATATCGCTGCCATTATGACGGTAATTCTTCATAATTTAAGTGAAAGAAAGAATTCAATATGAATTCAATGAAAAATACCCGAAAAAAAACTACACGCACACTTATATTATATACGATTATACTCCCGAGATACCGGGTACAACAAGTCACGCATGCGTGCTAAAGAAAAAAAAATATATTTTTCGCACATTTTCAATATTTACGTACTTCCTGTCCCGGAATGAAGTTTTGTTTCAGTGGTGGGCACTTCATGTTTCTTGTCTTCTTTAGTTTTTAATTTTTGACAAATTATTATGTGACAAGAATACAGGGTGCTAAGTAAAATGTGCGTAATGATTTTGGTTTCTTCAGTATGTAATTTTTGATTACAGTTACATTTGTTCTGGTGAATAAAATCTTCTTCTGTGTCAAATAAGATCGTATTTTTCAAAGATAAATTTATTGGCCTAACATTCTTCACTGTTTGCTTTACTCTACTGCAGGTTGTGGATGTGAATTACATCGAAGTTTCAACAGCTCTTCGCTCTTCCAATCTACATTTAGCCATCTCCAGTACTAAACTTAGTATCCAAAATATTCATCGTATTCCGTGCTTGTACAGCCACAACCACCTTTTGAATGATGAAGATTGGAAATAATGGCACAGAGTTCCTGTAGTATTTAACCGGTTTCACCTTGCTTTGAAGTTGCCTTAGTCTAGTATCGAGGTATAGTGTCATTGCAGCAAACAGCTGCAGGTCCTTTGCCCTAAGGACCCAATTAAAAACCTTGAAGCTCAAACATGATAGTACAGCCATAGGTGATGTCAAAGTTGCCTGAGTGGCTTCAGATATTTTCCATGAAAGGCTTACGTAAAGTTTGCTTAAAGCCCAAAAGAGAAAGCTTGTTGTAGTCATTACTTCGCAAAGGCATTCCGGGTACTCATCAGAGATCAGCCATGAGTATTCAAAAATATGAATAGATTCGAATTATACTCATAATTTCTGATACTTATACGCATTCATACTTATTTTAATATCATACTCATGCTACTCATATTCAAAGTTTGAAGTACTCATCGTACTCGTACTTAACAACACTTATGATGTTGTTGATTTCGACTCTCCATGACTCAACATTTACAAGTATGATTAGCGCACAAACACTACAATACGCTCTAGAACGTTATGTGTTTGCTTTGTTTGCAGTCTTTGTCTTTAGCTTTCCTCTTTTTTTTTGTAAATGTAACAACAACTAAGACTGTAAATTTTGATGAATGATTCGAATCTTTCGTTCATTTATGAGTATTATAAGTATTTTTCTAAATTTATAAATCTGAATGAGTAGGCGTATGAATCAAATATATTTCGAATGTTATGAGTTTGATGTCAACGTTGTATTCATACTCATTGCAAACTGTAATTATAAATCAATGTTGTAGGGAGTACGAATGAATCAAAGTAGTTGAATTTCAATACTGTTGACTCACTCATACTCAAAATTTAATGAGTACTTATGAGTAGCGTAAAAACGATTCATTGCTGCTGGTCTCTGGTACACATGCAAGATCTATTCATTGGTATATAATATAACCAGTCCCAAACAATTCATGGCAATTCTAGAGTTTTGCCAGAAGACTGCTGAGAGGAAGTGGCCGAAGAAATATTTTTTCATGCTTTGTTTTGTTGGGGATGCCTGAGCCAGGGATTTTACCACAGACTCACGTCTAGTAAGCTAACAGGCTAGTTACTCTCATTTAGACCTTCCCTTCTATATTTATATTATTAAACATTATACTCTTCTATTCATTCAGTAGTCGTCGTAGTCTAGTAGGTAGTGTGTTGGCTTATTAGATGCGAAGCCACGGTTCAAACCCCAGGTCAGACATCAAAACGAAATATAAAAAAATATTTCTTCGCGACTTCTTCTCAGCAGATTTCTGAGTGTAAATAAAATAGCCATGAAAAGTTTCTCAAAAATTTGCCGTTCGGAGTCGACTTTAAACTGTAAGTCCCGCCACTCATGTATAAAGTTAACACACACAACATGAGTGGTGTGAGAAGCTAGGCCGTAATCCTGACTGAAGGGTTGTAATGGCCAATTATGTATGTATTTTTGCCAGAAGACTGCTGATAGGAAGTGGCAGAAGAAATATTTTTCATATTTTGTTTTGTTGGAGATGTCTGAACCCGGGGTTTTACCACAGCCTCACGTCTAGTAAGCCAACATGCTAATTACTAGACTACGGCGATTTTAAGAGAGAGCCATTTAGACCTTCCATTCCATATTTATATTATTAAACATGATACTCTTCCATTCAAAATGTATGTTTACATTGGATTTCAATAAAAATCTCGAACACGAAATATTTAAAATTTTTTTATCGTGTAACCTCTTTTAGCAATAAATTTCGTAGTTTTCAAATGATTTCAAGTTCTAAAACTAATACCTAAACTACTGCTACTTCTAATTAAACGCCTTCTTTATTTGCAACTTACTTTAATTGCCTTGGATCACCTCAATGATAGTGGTCAACTCTTTATATTGACATTGATTATCCTCCAGTCTATGTGATGTGTTTCTCCAGCAGATAGAAAAATAAGTGCACAAAAGTGCATTTAAAATTACGAGAACATTTAAATTAATGCCAATGATGTCAACATTTATTAACTAATTTAAGGTTTTTATGATACCAATAATTATTCGAATATATTGGCCACTTATTAGAGCTTAAGAGCTGACCACCAATTCGTAGCAATTATACGGACTACTTATGGGTTTTGCATTATTATATTGCTGCTGATGCAGTTCTTATTTTAAAATGCATAATTAAATATATTTATATGCCACATAAATAAGGTATTTTGCAACAAAATATGAGGCCATAAGAAGTTAAGAAGTTATCCAAGAAAAAAAAGCCTTCCTTCTATTTATTGTATTGAAATAAATAAAAAAACGAACAGAAATACAGAAATTGTATAGAAATGTATGTGTATGTATGTAGGTTTGAATGTACGTGTTTATATGGATAATTATGTTTGAATTTATAAAACATTTCGTGCTCTTTACAATTGCTGTTGCTGTTGCTGTTGTTGTTGTTGCTATTATTTTACCTCAAGATTACTTGTCATTACCTTTTTTGAGGTCAGTGCACCACATGATTATAGGACCTATAATTTTCCTATAATATTCGTGTTTATGTCAAATTGTTCTGTGGGCTCAGCATGTTATAATGAAATACAAACATATACACACAAACATAGAAACATATATATGTATGTACAAACACATACACACGTATTGACTACAATATTCAACTACAAATACATACACAAACTTAACATGCACTTCATGCTTGCTACGAATAGAGGTGGACAGACCAAAGTTTTGTTGTAACACGTACGTATGTACGTACAATCATGCAACAACATTATACTCTCGTACGAACAAGTGCAAAATGTTTAATGCATGAGTTGCATATAAACACATAGAGAAAGAAAGAAAGAAAGATACGACAACACCACCACTACTACTACGACTACTAATATCGTTGACGTTAGCGATAATAATAATATTGCTAGGCATTGTAACAATAGCAACAACAACTTTTTAAACAACAGGAGAATTTTGAGGTTAAATACAAAATTTTAATGCGATAATTTGACCAGGCATTGTGGTCAAATTGACTAATTGAACAGGTGTGGTGGCAATCAAAAAAGGAGCCACAATTGTAACGCAATGTAAAGTGAATAATAATATTTAATAACACAACAACTCTTACCAGTTTCTGTCTTTGTCTCTGTATATTTGCTTGTTGGCCTTTTTCTACAAAGAAAATATATGCCTAGTGGACAGAACTTTAAAATAATCATTTCATTAACATAAAAATACTTGAAAGAATTGGTATTGTAATCATGCCTCCCAACCCCCTCGACCTGTTAAAGTCTTTTAATGGACATTTGGGCTCAAATATTTTCAGCAAGCACTATCAATAAAAACAGGTCTCATAATCATATAATGAAATGGAATTGAAGTTTGAATTGAGAATTCTAAATTTTGCAATCGTTCGCTGTCCACTTAGGAGCCTACTGTATTCCTTATAAATTCTGCTTGTATATTAAATGCCGCCCACTTACATACATACATACATACATAATTGGTCATTGCAACCCTTCAGTGTGTGTTAATTTTTTACATAAGTAGCAGAACCTATAGTTTAAAGTCGACTCCGAACGACAGATTTTATGAGAAACTTTTCATGAGTCGACTTTATCCGCCACTCATGTATAAAATTGACACACACAACATAAGTGGTGTGCGAAGCTAGTAAGTAATCCTGTCTGAAGGGTTGTAATGACCAATCATTATCCAGCTTCATAATGAATGGGTGCTTCTTACTTACTTACTTAATTGGCCATTAACAACCCTGTTAACCGATTCCGGCCTGCTTTAAGACATCATTCTAGGCGCCTCTGCTTCTTACGCGCCTACGCCAGTTGGTCACACCAATCGATGACAGGGCTTCCTCGATTTGGTCCTTCCAACGCAGACAACGCCAACTTCCGCAGATCTCCGCATCAAATACCCGTCTCGCCGGAGCATCCTCCTCCATTCGAAGGACATGGCCGAGCCTGCGCAGCCGCTGGATATTGATACGCTGCACAACGTCCATGTGGTTGAGGAGCTCATACAGATCACTGTTGGATCGGATGCGGAAATCATCGACAACACGCACTGGACCGAAGATCTTACGTAGGACTTTTCTCTCGAATACTCTCAAGGCTGCTGCATCAGTGCTTAATAGGGTCCATGCCTCTGCGTCAGAAAGAAGCACATAAAGGATGAGCGTCTTGTAAAGTATTAGTTTCGTCGTCCGAGAGAGGTCTCTGCTACTCAATTGCCTATTGAGACCATAGTAGCACCTGTTGGCAAGAGTCATCCTTCGCTTGACCTCCAGACTGACATAATTTTTGGTGGCAACGGCGGACACAAGGTAAATAAATTCTTTGACTGTATCGAAAGTATAGTTATCGCCAATAATCTAAGGTCCAATACGCCGCACGTCTCTTCTTGTCGATAACATATACTTCGTTTTGCCGTCATGGGTTTGGGTGCTTCTAGTCGTAGTAAATACAGAGCAAAACTTTAAATATTAGGCTTTCAGTCAATAAGGCTGGTTTGTCGGGCTTTACCTAACATGTCTTGCACTTTGAGTTGTAGTAATGGTTTCATTGTTGTTTTTTTATAGCGTTAAAGCAAAACTTCCAATATTTAAAATAGTCTTCAAATGTACCTCAGTAGTGTGGTAACCGGTTTCTTTACTTTTTCTTGAATATTTTTTGGAAACGTTTGGAAATTGCTGCTACATTGGCTACCAACGGTTATTCAATTTCTTTTGAGTTTGTGCGGTAATGACTTACTCTCTTGGAACTTTTTGTCTGCCTTTTGAGTGCATTTTTGTCTTTTAGAATATATTTATGAGGACGCGCATTGATTTCATTCTTTTAGCAGCTGCTTCTTAGAAGAAACTCTAATACCGCAATTTTACACACACGCTAACACGGTGTGTGCGCTCTCTCTCTCTCTCTCACACACCCTATAGTACGCTTATGCACTATTTATGTTGCAATGAATTGTAACAAACATGTGAGTACGTGTATGTGTGTGTGTGTGTGTGACTAAATGTTGTTGACTTTCGAATGTCGTTGTTATGGATGGCATTTGTAATGTTGTTTTCACAAAGAAATGTTTATTTTGTATCAGATCTTTAACCCTGTAAATAATGTTCAATTTGTCAGTTACGACGAGAGTCTGATATTTGACTCGTAACATGGCTTCACTGGCTGCCTAGTGACTTTGGCCAGTGACAATGTATGAGAACGTGCGTGCGTGCATATTTCGTCATAAAGAAGAAGAATATTTTTCCTTAATTTTTTTCTGTTGAATTCTTCAGTTTTTTTTGGGGTTTTTGAGTTTCGTTTCGTTTCTTGAAGGATAAGCGTTACGCTGTTAATTTGTGAGAAATATATCTGTCACTTGGCCGGTTAGTGTTGTATTCAGTTTTGCTGTTGTTGTTGCCGTATGTTGTATGTAAAGTATACGATTGTTGTGTGAGTAAAATAATTTGATTATTTGTCGAAACACCGCAATAAAAGAGCACCAGAATAGTATTGTATGCACGTCTCATGATGTGTACGTACATGCATTTGCGTTATTGTGGTCGTTATTGTGTGCGAATGAATGACGACCATAAGGTGATTTCTCCGATTTTCTTTGTAAATATCAAAGAGAGGTTTTGTTTTTTGTTTTTGTTTTTCTGTCCCCCTAGAAGTTCTTTGGACGTAATGCTAGCTTGTATATGTGTCTTTGAGCAGACGTTCTGGTTTTGTTAACATCGACATTTAAATGATGACAGCTTTTCGTTTGTGCCACATAATACAACAACAAGTGAAGTGAAGTGATGTGAATTCCTGGTATGCATTTTACGTTTTACAATTTGTTTTTCCTCTGAATAGCTGACCAAGCCGAGCGAGCGTACATGTTTGCATGCTCATTTGAGCTGTCATCCAGATGACAGATGAAAGAAATTTCAAATACATGCACATGAGAATTGGATAATTTTGTTGCCACAATTCGATTCTTTTGTGGTGTGGTTTTCATTATTTTACAAAAAATTTTTTGCTGTTAAGCAACAATTGTTGCTTAATTTTTAAGCATAATAAGCGTTTTGTGTAAAAAAAATAAAAATAAAAATAAAAATAAAATCAAGAGAATAAAATTGTATTCCTTTTCGTTTCATTGCATTTCATTTCATATCAGGTGTAATGCATCGTATTGCATTGTTACGTTATGTTTTGTTTTGTTTGTTAATTTTCATTGGTAATCTGTTTCGTTTTTTTCTTTCTTTTTATTGTTGTTGTTGTTGTTGTTGTAATATTTAACATTATAAAGGAAATTATTTAAATAGTGATTTTATTTTACGTTTTATTCCTCATTTAATTTCATAAACACGCATTGTTGTTCGTTTATAATTTTAAATTTATCATTAGCGAGCCAAACTCGATTGGCCAACCTCAATGGTCATGTTGTGGTTGCACATTTATTTACTGCAACCGAAAATGTTTTCTCATCAATAATTGGATTAATTGGATCATGATCACGGCAGATGTTTACCGATCAGTTAAAGATTTTATTCGTACTTATATACGTCTGTATAAGAGAGATATTTTAGGCAGGTTTTGACACATCTTATTGTAAAAAAAATTAGCCTACAGGGTACATAAAATTGTTTTAAAAACTATAATTTGTTACCATTTTCAAGCGGATGTAGAAATTTTTAAATTATCTACTTTGTACGCCTTTGAAGTTGTCGTAGTCTAGCAGGAAGTATGAAAAACTTGTAATATTTTCATAATTCTTGGCTTTCTTGCGCATTACCTCTCGTAAATGATGCCTTGAAGCCTTTGTAGTCTTGGAGGAAGTGTGTTGGCTTATTAGACGTGCAGCCACGTTTCAAACCACAACTCAGACATCTCCAACAAAATGATATACGAAAAAATATTTCTCTTAGTGAAGATTTCAGCAGATTTCGGGCAAAAAAAACTCTGAGAGTAAATAAAATTGTCCTGAAAAGTTTCTCAAAAATCCGTAGTTCGAAGTCGTCTTTAAACTGTAGGTCCCGCCACTCATGCGTAAAATTTACACACAACATAAGTGGTGTGAGAAACTAAGGCGTGATCTTTACATGACCGGTTGTAATGACTAATTACGTATGTGTGTATGTATGTATGATCGAAAGATTACTTGCTTCCTTAGTTGGCCATTAACGACCCTATTGACCGATTTCGGCCTGCTTTAAGACATCCTTCCAGCCGTCTCTGCTTCCTTCGCGCCTACGCCAGTTGATCACACCAATCGATGACAGGGCTTCCTCGATCTGGTACTTCCAACGCAAACAAGGTTGTGCTCCAGAGCATTCTCCTCTAGTCGAACGACATGGCCGAACCAGCGCAAGGCTAAGCAGCGCTGGGTGTTAATACAACCTTCACGTCGTTGAGAAGCTCATACAGCTCATTAATGGATCGGATACGAAAATCATCGCCAGCACGTACGCAACCGTTGGATGTTAATACGCTGCACAACGTCCATGTCGTTTAGGAGCTCATACAGCTCATTAATGGATCGGATGCGGAAATCATCGCCAGTTCGTACTGGATCGAAGATCGTACGACTTTTCTCTTGAATACTCTCAAGGCTGCTGCATCAGTGGTTAATAGTGTCCATGTCTTGGCTTCATAAAGAAGCACGGGGAGAATGAGCGTCTTGTAGACTATTAGTTTTCTCGTACAAGAGAGGTCTCTGCTACTCAATTGCCTATTGAGACCTTAGTAGCTCCTGTTGACAAGAGTGAGCCTATGCTTGATCTCCAGGCTGACATAATTTTTGCTGATAGCGGCGGAGCCAAGATGAATGCTATGATAGAAAGGGAACATTTTTAGATTCTATATGTTTATCACTTGTAGGGCCGAAAGAGTTTGTCTCGTTGAGAATCAAGTTTTCTCAGGGCTCGTACAATATGTGTAGTTAGGGGGTGGTGTTGTCTCATTCGACAAGAACTGATTACTCTAACAGCCCGCTAAGCGTTATTTGGCTATCAAGCATTCTCATGCCCTTGCAAATTGTACGAAATAAATCAAAATAGTGACTCAACACTCTATTTAGAGTGAAGAAGTTGTATGCGAATATTTTTTCGGTTCGTGTGACTTTCTTACTCCCTTCGTACTGAGTACAAATACAGGCTGTTTAAGGTAAAACTTATCAGTAGCAAATCATATCAAAATTATTAGATATTGTCGGCACAGTAGAACACAGTATTGTTTTGAAAATTCAGATACTTCCCTATTGATTACAGGTAAACCCTTTTTTAATTTGTATTTTAACAAATGGTGTCTTAGTTTAGCGCCGTAACTCTTTCTATGTTTCAGTCATAAGCATTACCTTGGCCATACCAGATTATCAAGCCCATGCTTATGGATTCCTAGACTGTGCAGCTATAATTGCTGGCAATTTTCATACTCATTTGTTGGATAATTTTCTTGTTGTTGTTTTCATTTTAAAATTTTATTTTCATTTTATTTTCAACATCAGAATTTTTTTCCATTTTTCCCTCCTTTTTTTCTTTTTTTTGTTGTTATGTTCGTTCATTTAATGAATGCGTTTCATTTTAATTTTTCTGATTGTTCATATTAAAATTGTTGTTGTTATTATTATATATTTATAATATTGTTGTTGTTGTTGTTGTAACCGTCATTGTTGCCTGTAACTGTGTGTTGTTTGTTTTCTCCATATTTTAGCAGATTTTTCAATACAATTGTTGTTAAAATTATAATAGTTGTTGCTATTGTTGTTGTTGTTGGTGTCTAGGTTTTATTATAATATTCACAATGATTTTTACCCCGAAATAGAGTTGAGTTGAGTAAATTATTGTAATTTTAATTGAACTCACATTGTATTCCAGTTGCAGCTGTAGTAGTTGACGCATTTATTGTTATAGAACTCTGTGTGTAAAATGATTGGATACAATCATATCAGTGTGCGTGTGTGTGTGCACAATTGTTTGTTGATAAGTGATGGTTTTGGTAGGGATTTAAAAATATTTTTTGTTTTTGTATTTTTTTTTAATGGCCTCTAGAATAATCTATAAAATGAATATAATAACAGATAATTTTCGTTTGTATTAAAATTCATTTTATTTCTCCACGTTTTTTTGTCGTTTCTCTCTTTCATTACGATTTACTGTGGCGTTTAAAAAATATTGGCACTTAGAAAAATTGTATTACAAATTTACGGACAACCTTCCACAACTCTTCAGTGAGGACTACGACCTAGTTCCGCACACCACTTATGTTATGTGTGTTCATTTAATACATGAGTGGGCGCTACTACAGTTTAAAGTCGACTCCGAACGAACGATTTTTGAGAATCTTTTTCATGACAATTTTATTTACTACCAGAGATTTTTCAAGAAATCTACTGAGAGGAAGTCGCCCAAGAAATATTAAAATTTCGTTTTGTTGGAGATTTCTGACCTGGGTCAGACCGGACTAAGTTAGATTAGGCCAAATTGCCAACCTTCTCAAAGCAACATACTTAGGTGCTATAAGACCTCTTTGTAAAACGATAGTACTTGTTTGATCCTACAATTATGTATATCTCTTGACTGACATTTTTCAATTAGCGCTGCAGGTGTTAGTTGGTTTGATGATGGCGTGGGTTCTATCCAATTGGGTTTCCAAGAATTCTTCATCTCAGGTTTTCAAGTACTGTACAATGACGGAGAATACGTTCCGTAGTCCTCTCTCTTTGTTCGTTTTTACAAATTCTATAAATGTCATTGTAAAGTATTCCCGGGTTCCGAACGTATGCACCCAGCGGTAAACATTCGTCCGATCGCTACAAATGTGGTTGCATTACCAAGTTTTTATATTGAAATTAGCAAAGTTTGTATGTCAAATGCCAATCTCACGCCAAAATTTGTTCGAATTTTCTAATTTGTCCGCCTTTTCATGTGAGTTGGCTTTGTTGCTACCTTTAATGTCTCCTTGATCAGATATCCGTATCAGGGTAATTGAAGAATGTCTTACATCCCCCGTATAGAAACCCGGTATTGTTGCACAATCGTTGATGTGGTCCAAATATTGTAAGCCGTCTTTTAAGTCTGACAATGTCAACAACACTTCAATTTTATTAAAGAAAACCAAATTGGTTGTATTAAGGAATTCAACATTTTCCCACTCAAGGTTAGGTTAGTTTAAAGGGCGTGTACTTGTCAATTAAGACAAGTACAGTACCCAGAGGTCGAATTGACCCATTGTACAACGTCCTAGTTACTCACACCACTTATGTTGTGTGTGTTAATTTTATACATGAGTGGTGAGACCTACAGTTTAAAGTCGACTCCGAATGACAGATTTTTGAGAAACTTTTCATGGCAATTTTATTTTACTCTCAGAGTTTTTGCCAGAAATCTGCTGAGAGGAAGTCGCCGAGAGGAAGTATTTTGTCTTGATGTCTGGACTGGGGCTCGAATCCTGGTTTTACGTCTATTTTTTATTTGCTTTCAGAGTTTTTGTCAGAAATCTGCTGAGAGAAGTTGCCTAAGAAATATTTTTCCAAGTTTCGTTTGGTTGGAGAGCCAACACACTACCATCTAGACTACGACGACTTTAAGCATTTCTAATCATAGATTATTAAACGGTTGCTACTATCAACAAGGCTTTTAAACTCTATAACTTTAAGAATGAATTAAAAATCCTACCACAGGTTAGAAACTGGTGTCAGAATACAACGTAAGCAAAAAGAAGACAATTGTAGGTCTCAAATCGAATTCATTAACTGATCAGGAAATCGTTTTAATGAATGAATAAGTAGTTCCAGTCTCCTTTAGAATTTTCTCAGAGTACTTTATAGTTCAGTTCATTGTGTGTGTGCATGCGTGTGTAGATAGATGAGTATTGTAAATATTTTTTCAGTTTGATTGTGATTGGTTTGTTTGAGCACGCACTTTTTGGTTGTGTTTGTAACAGTGCCAATGTAGTGTATGTATGTATGGATGTTGATTTTACTGGTTGGTTAAACACTATAACCATATAAATATAGTAAGTGTGTGTATGTACATGATAATACACTCCATACCAAAGGTACGAGTACATATGTATATCGCTCATTACTATTATGTTGCATTGAAATGTGGCTTGCCATGGCAATATCATTCATGCCAATTGTATTTTAATTTTTTTTTTGCTGTTCTCTTTTCAATTTTTTTTTGTAAGCCGGGCTCTAACTCTGTTATTTTTGTTATTGAAATTGTAACAACGACTGCAACAACTACAACAACAGTTTTCAATATTTTCCATTTCTTTTGACCATATTTTGAATCAAAGTTGAAGAACATTTTAAAAACGAAAATACTCTTCCCCATGGTTTACTCTATAGGTTGCTCTTATCGCTATCTACACGCGTACATATGTATGTGCATATATTGTGTGTTTGTGTAATTTATGTTATTGTATATGTTTGTGTGATTTTTCTGACATGTTGACAGTTGATTATTCTGACAATTTAACTGGTTTCAATGTAAATCAGTTTCAAAAATAATTTCGTACGTATTATAAACTAACTGCCTTTGTCTGTCTGTCTGTTTGTCTCTTTTGGATGTGTGTGCGTGTGTGTATAACATTATCGTAATTTTTGTTATTGTTACCATTGTTGTAATTTGTAATTATTGTTATTGTAACACAAAATTGATAATTTGTTATTGTTATTACACAATACTGCACATACTGTGTGACTGACTGACTGCCAGAATCGTATTCGTTATTCGTTATTATCCATCATTCAGTCATTCAATCGCTGAAAATGTTCTTCTTCTTCTACAATAACTTCAAAATGATTTTCCTTGAAAGTTATTTTAATGACACGTTGCAAATGAGTTTAAAATAACTTTGTTTGAATAGTATCGTGTGCGTTTGGCAAAATACAATAAACGATTGTGTCATTAAATTTAAGCTGCTCTTACACGTAGGCTTACGATTTCGGATTTAATTCTTGTGTAGAAATAATTTCAAGCAATAGTTTTTAAAGCATGTATGCGCATGTTTATCACATATCTGTAATAATAATTACAAACCTTCAGCTAGGATTACGACCTAGCTTCTCACACCACTTATGTTGTGTGTGTTAATTTTTATAAATGAGTGGCGGGGCCTACAGTTTTAAACTCGATTCCGAGCAACAGATTTATGAGAAACTTTTAATTTTAATTTTATTTTCTCTCAGAGTTTTTGCCAGAAATCTGCTGAGAGCAAGTCGCCGGAAGAAATATTTTTCATATTTCATTTATTTCGAGATGTCAGGTCTGGTATATGAACCACCTACTAGACTATGGCGTTTTTATTGTCTTTCTATATATTTAGTCCTGTAATTCAAAGTGGATCGTAAAACCACAACAAATACTTTCCGTGATTTTGTTTCCTCTCCATGATACACAATTTTTCCAACAACTTCTTTCCTGGCGGTTGTTTTCTATTGAATGTTTGGGAAAATTATTAACAAGAGCTTGAAGGCCCTAAATTTCAAGCATACGTAGGTGTTATTTATATACGATAATTTTATTGCAATTAAAAAATCCTTCTTGGTCTCCAAAACCCTTAAGCAGTCTGTTTATTAGTACTCCATTTTTTTATATCAAATCGTCCACATAGAAATCTCTATCAACGTTTTCTTTATACTACCCCATAAACAGAAATTGCCGTGTCTAAAAGCGTCGCCTTTATTAGATCGACCATTACTTATTCGATGGGAGAGAAGGCAAATACCATCGATTACGTGATTATAAAACGCTTGGATTTTTAATATTCTAATTGGCCAAGAGAGAGATATTTAAATTTTCTTCCAAATAATCCATAATGATTTCTTGAACCATTACTCCTATTACCCTAGCAAGGATAACATCAACAAAAAATGTTGTAGGAAAGTCCGGCAGCTTTATCTCTATCTACCAGATTTCGATTTAATTAGTTCTACACTCAATACATACATACAACCTAATTTATTTTCTAAAGTATGTTGTATTTGGGTGGCAACCCTATTGTTCTAGAAGATGCTTAATTGCACAAAATTTGATTAAAGAAACTCAATCTCTTTTGTATCCTTGTAGTCTGATGGCTTGGCAAATATGTCACACATAAATTACCTACGTGTCCCGACTTTTTCCATTTAAAGATTTCAGTTTTCGAAACCTTCATTGCCCAACATGTAATCATAGCTATATGTTCAGTATAGTAATCAGGAAGCATGGAATCATAAGGTGCTGTGTTGTGTATAATTAGCAGGGTAGAGAGGAATAGGTGATCATGCATTTAAAATTAATCACGACATAAAGTTGATACTGTAAGCGGCAACCCTATTATTGCTTGCTTAATGAAACTAAATCTTTAAGGACAGCATAACTGACATTGACTGGATTTGTTCTAGGGCTGTGAAAATTAAACTGAATCTCTAAGGATAGCATAACTGACATTGACTGGATTCGTTCTAGGTCTGTGAAAATAACAGTTCTTTTGACACGTTATGCATACGGTGCGAGACAGAGGCCATTAGAAAAATGTTTATTATACGAATACTTTACAATAAAATTCTAAAGACATTTATTTCTAAAATATGCTTATAATTCTGTAAAGAGTTTGTCAATTGCAAAACTAATTTGACTAAGAAACGGAGTTTTTTTTGTTCACAAAATATTCAATCATCTTTGCATAAATCTTAATTGATTTCATAGACTCTTATGAGATTTCAAAGGATTTGATATGAACCTAAATATACATAAAATTGCCTTAATTGCAGTACAATTGACATTTTCTTAATTACCTGCGTTAAATTATAAATAATATTTTGTATCCACTACCCTTCCACCTTCTGTAAATAAGCACATGCCAATATGTCTGTCTTTCAAATCCCACACACATAAATTAAAAATCTTTCGTTAAACAAAATTTCAAATTGTAATAATCCGTTCGCATACACCCTCTTACTCCAACTACTGACCTAACTAAGGCTATGCTTTCTAAGCAGACAACTCTAGAGTCGAGCAAATCCAAAATCTGGTTAATTTTGTTTTCTTGTTAATACAGCAGCAGCAGCAAACAAATAACTTCTCTCTATGTATTCAGGCATAATAAACTGAAATCGAAAATGAGAGAGAAAAAAACTGAATGCAATTGGACAAGAAGGGACAAAACGAAGACCAAAAAAAAAAGAGAAAAATAGAGGAACTCTAAAGCTAGTGCTGCATCCACAAACAGACATAATTTTAAGCTTCATTATCATAAGTCAATACATAGAGAAGCACAGAGAGAGAGAGAGAGATACACACAACAATAAATTGAAAATTTCCAATCCTTTATCATCACAATAACCAGGCAAGTAATTTGTCCCATATTAAAGTGCTTGTTGCACTTACACACATACATACACATTCTTCACACATACATACACGTACTAAATTAGATTTGAAAAGTACAGAAATGAATCTCATTTGGTAGTACAGGCTTAATGCCACTAGAAGAGCAGGAGAGAAACAAAATAAAAAAGCTTTAGAAAGACAAGGAAAGAAATAGAAAGTCATTATGGGTTATAATGATGCTGCCTAGCCGAAGAAGTATTAGTCAATTGCACAATGTTTAGGGGGGGGAAAAAGAAACTAGAATAAGAGTTGAGAGAGGGAGAAAGAAACAAAAAAGATGTAGAAAACTAATAACGTTGCAGCATGTTTGAGAAAATGGAAAATTGTGAAAATTAACCAGAGGCTAGTGCCATGAATATATGTATGTGTACAGCAGCAGACGTAACTAAATCAATATCGAAAAACAAACTAAGAAATTTGACCAACCAATAGTCACCATCATCATCAACCCACATTGAAATTAAAATGTCCCTCTACACCCAGGGTTCATTTGAAATTTGTAACCGTTTTGCAATCAAAATTCAGTTCTACTTGAAACGATTTATTAAACATACATAAGTTTAAGACATACAAGTTTATATATTTTTACAATTTAGGGCCCATTCAAATATTATAAATACATGATTAACTACTCCTCTTCAGCCTGATAATTATTCTGAACCTACAGCACCTTATGATTCCATGTTGGGATATTAAGGTTACATACATACATACATACATAATTGGTCATTACAACCCTTCAGTCAGGATTACGACCTAGTTTCTCACACCACTTATGTTGTGTGTGTTATTTTTTTACATGAGTGGCGGGACCTACAGTTTAAAGTCGACTCCGAACGACAGATTTTTGAGAAACTTTTCATGGCAATTTTATTTACTCTCAGAGTTTTTGCCAGAAATCTGCTGAGAGGAAGTCGCCGAAAAAATACTTTTTGTATTTTATTTTGATGTCTGGCCTGGGGCTCGAACCCTGGCTTTTCGTCTAATAAGCCAACACACTACCTACTAGACCACGGCGACTTCAAGGGATATTAAGGTTTCGAAAACCAAAATCTTAATGGAAAAAGTCGGGCCACTTAGGTAATTTAGCTATGATGTTTAAGCCAAACCATCAAATTGCATGGGCGCAAAAGAGATTCAGTATCATTAATCAAGTTTTGTACAATTAAGCATCTTTTAGAACAACAGGGTTGCCGCCTACCGTTGTCTAGGTACAAGATACATACTGTATGAAAATATATCAAATTTGTATGAACTGAGGGTAGTGGTGAGGAACTAATTGAATCCAATTCTGGTTAAAGAGATAGAGCTGCCTGACTTTCCTACAACGTTTTTTGTTGATGTTATCTCCCTAGGGTGATAGAAGTATTGATTCAAGGAATCATTGTGGATTATTTGGAGGAAAATTTTAATCTCTCTCATGGCCAAAAATTGTCCTTTTTTATCTTGATTTAAATCCGAATTTCTCGTGCCTGTAGTCAAGAAGTCGCCCTACTCTAATAAGTAGTGTGTTGGCTTATTAGACCTAAAGCTCGGGTTCAAACCCCAGGTCAGACATCAAAACGAAATATGAAAAAAATATTTCTTCGGCGATTTCCTCTCAGCAGATTTCTGGTAAATAAATTTGCCATGAAAAAGTTTCTCAAAAATCTGTCGTACGGATTCGACGTTAAACTGTATATGCCGCCACTCACGTATAAAATTAACGCACACAACATGAGTGGTGTGAGAAGGTAGGCCGTAATCCTGACTGAAGGGTTGTAATGGCCAATTATGTGTGTTAAGTATGATAGAATGAAAAATTAAGAGAACTGGTACTAGTATCCTTGATTGTAGTCGCTTAAGGTTTTACCGAGGTATGTCCATTGAATAGCAATCGAATACTGGCCAACTGTTCCCCAGATGGGTTTAATGCTAACTCGGAAGCAAACAAAAGCAACAGCGGCATTGGCAACTACTCTAGCTTACGTAGCAAAAATGCGATCATGGTCTAAAGACTATTGTACTGCAACTCACATGACTTTCAAGCAAAGCGTTTTTAATGCCTTAAAGAAGCAATTGACTAAATAGATGGATGTGTAAAGGTCTCACCATCAAACACCGAAGTGATAGTAATGCATAGAAGTCCCACGCTGACTGAGGGTTACAATTGCTTTGACTTCGTTCAAAATAAAGCTCCTAGAGTTCTTTCCAGCAATGACTTCATAATTTTCCAATCTTTGCCTTCCTCTGATTGGATCATAAGATTTTGTAAAGGAATTAAAGTCACCTAAAAGTGGACTTCATGCCATACATACAGAACGCTTTAAGGCCTTTGTTTTTGCTCATGATTGATTTAGTGTTGGCCGTTGATTCATTGGAACTGGATTCACCAACACGCCAGCAATGAAGTCGGTTTGATCGTAATTTTTGTTACGTTGAACGTAGAAAAACCAATTGAGTGTGGCATCTTTTGGCATTTAAGATGAAGACTGATTCACAGAATTAGTCTTAATTTTCTCTTATAATCTTCGGCAATCGAAATTTTTTTGATGATATTTCAGGCTTTCACCTCGTAGTCTGTTGGATAGGTAGTTTGGAGTGGTAGCTTTGACACCGAAGCTCACTTGAGCACGCATACCGGTCCTTTATGATGCCGCTGGCAACAGCAGTTCCTGTACTGCTCGCATTCCACCAAACCCATCGGAGAAGTTCACCAGCGTAGGGGCTGCACACTTTCGTGGACGGTTAGTGAGAGTAACATCTGCAAACAATGGCTAAGTGGCTCGAGATTATTAATTAAATGCCGTGTAAATGTAAGTTCTTACAGGATTCAGGTAGGCTACTATAGAGGAAAAGAATGGTCTAAAGTATCTACATCATCGAAACAAGACATAGATACTCGAAATCAACAAGTACTGCCGTCAAATCCGCTTAAATTTTTCTTTTACGTGTACAATGTTCAATATCCCAATTTAATCGTTCTAGGTGAGGACAGTCATATTAAATATATTTCAACTTTCCTTTTTTTTCGTCTCCATACAGATATGTTTCGTAGAAATTTCTCTGAATGCTTCGGCTGTCTACGAAGTGCTCATCAGACGCAATTTTATTTAAGCTTTCCCCATTAGAAATCATTGTTAGGCTGGTAGGAAGCTGAACAATTTTTCGCTGAAGTTGGAGACAGTTTTTCTCGAAATAAAACAACGAAGATTAATCCGGTGGTGTAGTAATGCTACTACAGTTCCTTACTATTTTACAATACTTTGCCGAAATCATGCCTTTTAGTTCCTTCAAAATGTTCTCCAAATTTCAAGTGAACCCTGTGGCCAAGACTTTATTACAGCGCAAGGTATCCAGGCAGCCTACAGCTGGGCAGATGACAACTATAATGAAACATAAACCAATGGTCAAAATTTGACAACAATAACAACAACAACAACAGCAGCAACAACAATACAGTGACAAAAGCAAAGGGGTTTTGTTTTCGTTTCTTTTTTTCTCTCTTTTCGGTCTATAAAGTCGCAAATGTAAAGTCACAAAATGTCATTATGCAACAACGATATGAGCAGTGCTGCCCCAAACGACGTTATAAAATGTTGTTTGGTTACAGAGAGTAAGTGAGTGAGTGAGTGAGTGAGTGAGTGAGTGAGTGAGTGGTGCTGAGCCTGGGCTATCGATTATACGAATAATGGTTTTATACCACATAAATCGATGACAGGATTTGGCGTGGGTGTAGTGTATACAACGGTTCTAACGCCCAACTACATTAGAAACTACTTGTACGTTTCGTTTGTCTGTCCATACAACTGTCTGTCCGTCTTTAATGGTGGGACCTTGTTGCAACAACTACATCACAGAACATTCTATGTTCACAACAACATGTACCTCGTACCTCGTCGTCGTACACATGCCTAGAAACACGTTAACGATAGTTTCACAATCATAAGTGGTTGTTGCAAACAACACCAATGACTTGGTGCGTTGCATAGTTTCATTGCCTGTCCCCATACCCTTTTCATCTCCTTTATGCTATTGTGTTGACTTGTTAGAATTGCTTAATGTTGTGTTTTGTTGTTGTTGTTGTTGCTGTTGCTAGTGGGTAACAATGTTTTTTTTTCTTTCATTTTGTTTGTTTTGTTTGGTTTTCGAAACGCAATATACCGATTGTCCTCAAAAGAAACGAAATGGTCTTCCATCATTAGAAAATACGAAAAACAAAAACAAAAAGTACAAACTTCTACAATGAAACAAACACTTGAAAAGATTATCATCAACGCATAAACCCTGACTGCGTACCCTTTTCGCAGCAATATCATCGTCATCATACTTCTGAACATTTTCGCAATTCTACAACATGAAAATGTCATTTTACTATATATGAGTAGATAGATGACTATATACATACGTACATATATAGGTATCTTTATTGGGTAATGACACCCCCGCTGTCTCTTAACAAAATGCCTCGTGTAAGAGTTAAGACAAGGCTTTAAAGGTAATATTTTTAGGTTGCATTAAAGAAAACATAAAATCATCAAAATAGCCTATAACACACGAATAAGTATATGAGGGGATTGATTCCCAATTAACACATTTGGTTCTTCTTCCTTATTAATTCTACTTTAATATTCATTTTTTGCCCCGGAAATTTATTCGCCTGTACCATCTTTATAACAACGCTTTAACTCTTTCAGTGAGCCAGCCTTAATGTCCTCAATCTCTTGAAATATCACACATAATTGGCCATTACAACCCTTCAGTCAATGTTACAGCCTAGCTTCTCACATTAGTGACGGGACCTACAGTTTAAAGTCGACTCCGAAAGACAGATTTTTGAGAAACTTTTCATGGCAATTTTATTTACTCTCAGAGTTTTTGGCAGAAATCTGCTGAGAGTATGTCGCCGAGGATCATATTTCGGTTTTATGTCTGACCTGGGGTTTGAACAGTAGCCGTACTAGACTACAGCGAAATATCAGTCTCGAAATATCAGTCTCTTCTTTTCTGGGAATAGGATTAAGGCTTCAGAGACGATATCTGGTGTTAATGATGGTTGACTATAATTATGGTACATTTCAGTGAAAAAAATTTATTCGTTACAGCAATCACAGAGCAGTTCCATGACATACATTACGTATATACTTAATTGGTTATTACAACATTTTAGTTAGGTTTACAACCTAGCTTCTCGCACCACCCATATTGTGTGTATTTTTACGTGAGTGGCGCGACCTACAGTTTAAAGTCGACTCCGAACGACAGATTTTTAAAAAACTTTTCATGGTAGTTTTTTTTTAGTCCAGAATTTTTGCCAGAAGACTGCAGAGAAGAAGCCGCCGAAAGATATCTTTTCGTTTTGTTAGTGATGATTTGGACTGGGGGTTGAAGTGCAGGGTCTCGTCTAATAAATCAACATACTAAATACTAGACTACGGCAATAGTTTGGGTTCCTAAAGCTATTGCGTCGGTAAAAAATCGACACCATATCCAAATGCTTCATTACTTTTCAGTGTATTTGGATGTGTCATTGACATCATTCAACAATTCCATGCCATCCATGTAACTATCCTACGAATAAGATCATCTCATTGGGACAAATATAAAAACAATAAGTCTTCCTCATCACAACTTTAGTAAGGACTGCAGTGATGGGAAGGAAGATAAGACTCGCGAACTCCCACTCCCTCATTGTAATACTTTAAAAACAATTCGAGGAAATTTTTTGCATAAGTACTCTGGCTAATGTGATCTATCGGGCATTATGTGCAGGTCGCCATGGATACATGAGTATATCAAAATGATTAAAATGAAAAATCTCTACTGAAATAGCTTCAAAGACGATACAATCAGCAAACAACAGGATTTTTTTTGTTTTGAAGGACTTGTAGACAATAATGAGTTGCTATTACCTGGTGAAATAATATATTCTGATCGCTCTCAATTGGACAGTTTGTGTGAAATAATTGAAAAGATGAACCAGAATTCAGAGACAAAGATAGCATCAAGTCATACAAGTATTTGTGCAGCTACTGCGTTGATCAATTTCATCAATAAGTTTGATGAAATTCGATCAGCTAGAAGGACTGCACTTACCTGTGGCATATCAACGGGCAGAAATGCATGCTGAAGTAAGCTTTGGTATCTACCTACCCACCAAACCAATCTTTGAAGACCGCTCTGTTAATAACAGCAGAAAATCACTTGGCCGTGTTTTTAGCCGATAAACCACTAACGTTTCAATCTGATTTTCAAATATTTTAAACTGTTAGTTAGCCGGATGGCTGTCGGTATCAGCAGCTTTTCTTTAAAGTTTTTATCATTTACTAGACTATTCAGCAAGCAGCCTGTCTCAAGCTTTTCACCAAATAAATTGTTCACTGTCAACATTTTAAAAGTTTTACATACATACAGACATCGTTGGCCACTGAAATCCTTCAATCAGGATTACGATTTAGCTTCGCGCAACACTTATGTTGTGCGTGTTAATTTTTATACATGAGTGGACGGACCTACCGACTCCGAACTACAGTGTTTTGCGCAACTTTTAATGTCAATTTTATTTCTTCTCAGAGACTAAGCGTACTAGACTATGGCGACTTTCAAAGGTTTTGGAAGCCTTAAATCCTTTGAATCAAATCTTACAACAGCAGAAAAGACTGATAAGTGTGCAGATGAGAGTACCATAATAAAACAGAATATATAACGACGGTGTTAAAAATATTATCGCAACTTTAAGAACATCGTATCGACATCATTTCCCCTATCTTTAGGGCACAATACCCTCTAACAAGTTTTGATGCCGTGGCTTGAACTGAAATGAAGCATGAAACTAATCTGGAAATCAAAGGTAATCCCATTCATCAAGTATGGGATAAAATTTTCTAAAATTTCGTCAACTTCTAGAGACTAATTCAAGAACTAATCCTTAAAGGACTCTGCAAAAAACTTCCTTCAAAGTACAATTAAACTATTTAATACACAAACATGTTTACAAACATTTTCAATTATCCAACTCAGGGGGGTCCGATTCTCTCATCTCCATGCTAAAAACAACAACAACAACAATTCCAAAAAAGGACTTTTAAGTACTTTTGCCGACGTGGCCATCATATTATGAGAGGAAAACCAAAAATATTGCATATTACCTGGAAAATGTCATTGGCAGCTGTGTTTTTGAAAACCACAAGTAGTACAAAATCTATGACTTGTTATTGCTATTGTTGTTGTTTTTGTTGGCATTTTGTTTCTATTGGTGTTGGTGTTGGTCTACTAGCTTTTCATAATAATATCTTTAACTCATGCTCTTGTTATTTTCCACAAAATTGAAAGGAAAAAAATTTTATTCGAAAATCTTGTTGAAAGTACAGTTGGCCACACAAGTTTGAGAACGTTGGTTGATTTCCGCCATTCTATTCAAAAATTTAAAAACAATTTGAGACTTTTTACATCCATATTGTATTATATATGTATTTTGGTGTATATTTTGATCTGGTTGTGTCATTGGATCATTTTCTATCAAAACGTGACTGTAAATTGATTATTTAAGCCACATGGAACGTGAGAAAATTAATTTATTGGAATTGGATGGGAACATGAAGCAAAATTTCACGATATACTGAAACAATTTCCCCGCCATTTCACCATCTTCCTCTACATCTGGACAAATCAGTGACCTGTGTCCGATCTCTTTACTTTGAGGGACATCCAAGTTGCCGTATATACGCTACTGTGCAATAGGCAGAGCACATATTACAACGAAGCCTTTTCATTTCCGTGTTACTCTTTTCAAAAATAATACATTTATCTTTACTGCTGCGCATAGTATGCCGTCGTGCCTTGTGTAACTAAACCTAACCCCTTCTAGGCTTATGCTTTTATCACCCACTGTATTCGTATGCAAAACTTGGGTTTTTAACTAGAATCACTTCAATTTTGTTGGGGTTTTTTTTCCAACTCTTTTAAGTCGACCACACAGACAAGGTACGTGTATGGCATCCACCCTACGAAAAGTACTTCAATTATAAACCGAATGAAAAAAGACAAAAAAAAAAACAAGAAGTAAAAACAACAACTGCTTTTGATGATGCTGAGCTGGTGACTGTGATGATGCTTTAATTCCACTTTTGGCACATACTCATGGTAATGTTAGCTCTTCCTTAGCATGCAAGCATTCTAGGAAGGATTTCTATGAAGAGTTCAAGAGGCGTGTGTATGTTTGTTTGTTCAATTACTTGCTTCGTTCATTCATTCAGTCATACATTTGTGCCGTTATACGTATGTTTAGATGTTGTTTGGTTGTTCGGTAGGTTGGTTGGATGGTTGTTTGGTTGATCGGTTAGCTTTTATCCCAGAAATAGAAAATGCAAAATAATAATGGGGAAAAAAACAACAACAACACAGAGTTGTAGCTGTTGTAGCTGGTTTGTTTAGACAAACGTTAAGAGTACTTTACCAACACTTTACTTCACTTCACTTGTGTGACGACAGAACAGTTTGCATACGACCCTTCTACATGCAATTTTACATGCATGTGTGTGAATATGATTTCTTTTTTTGGTTTCAATCTATGACTCAAGGTAATACGAGCGAGAGTCTATAGTTTAAATGGCGGTTCTTTTGTAGATTTTTCTGTGTTCACTGGCAAAATTTCATTTATACTTGTATTGTAGAGAATAATAGCAGAAGAGTATCATAAACAATTGCTTATGGAGATGAATAAGAACAGAAAAAAATCGCAAAAAAGGGAGAAAAAAATGTAAACATTTCGTGACAAAAGGCCATGAACATCATCAATATGATTTGAAAGAATTTTGATTGAAAAGAAACAAATTTTTAAAGTGGTTTCAAGATGACCGACCACATGACTTTTAAGGCAATTTGCAGGAATTTTTTGATTTTATAAATAAGCCTTACGATCCTCTAGCTGCTATGCTCTCTTAATTTGTTATGGTTTGCCAATAAAAAGGAAAATTTATGGAAAATTAATACGAATAGGTGTGGCCTTCATATCCACAAGTTTTGCATATTTTTTTTTTCAAAAACTTTAGACACTCATATCTGTCCATCGTTTCTACTTTCAGCAAGCAATCTACATTGCTAAAAAAAATTCTTAAGTGCTTGCAAAACAATTTTTAAACCATTTTTCAAGTCCTGTAGTCGCCATAGTCTAGTAGGCAAACTAGTTAGATTATTACGGAGGGCTTACCGTTCAAAACCCAGATATCTCCAAAAAAAACGAATATGAAAAAATATTTCTTAGGCGGCTTCCTCTCAGCAGATTTCTTGCAAAAGCTCTGAAAGTAAATAAAAATTGCCATGAAGGTTCTCAAAAATCTGTTGTTCGGAGTTGACTTTAAACTGTAGGTCCCATATCATGTCATGTATTAAATTAACACACACAACATAAGTGCACTGAGGAACTGGGTCGTAAGCCTGACTGAAGGGTTGTAATGACCAATTATGTACGACAACCTCTACATTAATTTCGTATTCTTTTTTGGTGTCTATTTCGATTAGGTTGAGGCTTTGATCGATTTTTCTTTGAAAATGTAATTGGAAACGCTTTTCTCGTCAAAGTGTTACGACGTGGAGTCTTAAATTTTTAAAGATGGTGGGTTCAACGTCAATTGACTCAATAAATTTATGGAAAGCGAAATGTAATATGAACAACAATTTCATGATATTGTGGAGAAATTCATCTACCAGTATATTATTTTAATCTTAATCTATCATCCCGAAAGGCAAATGATTGGTGTTCCCCATCTATTTGATAATGTAACAGGGGGTGTGTACATTTATCGGAGAAAAAGTTTTGCAATTCCATGTCAAATAGGCGTTTAATTTTCGTATACCACTACTAACTTTAAATAACCACAAATCAACATAAATGTCTAGAAGCATATGTATGTAACTACCATTCAAATGTGAACCTATCTTAGGCCAATTCCGTTCCATAAGCTAAATACATCAGCTATTGTGATTGAAACAAAAGCACTTCATACCTCGTCTTTATGATTCAGTGGATGGTTCTGATTTTGATTTAATCGAACAAATATTTAAATACCCTGTAGTAGTTGGTGGAGTGGAGATTTATAGTGCAATTTATTAATAAACTTTTCTGTTCATTCTTCATTTCTTTTGTTTATTTTTTAATTTTTATTTCTTTTTTTGTTTTTTATTAAATTCATTAAAATACGTTAAAAATTCATGGAATCTAAATTCCCATACCAATGAAAACTTTTATGCAAATCAAAATGTTTTTAAAATCGAAAAAGGAAAACAAAAAAGAATTTCAAGAGAAAAGTTTTTAATTTTTCACTTGATTAAATAAATTATTGTGATTTTCTCACTTAGAAAAAACACCAAGAAGCAGAAGAAGAAGAAACAAAAATGTTTAATTCATTTTGGGATATTTCTTCTACATCGTTAAGTTTATCATTTAAATGTCCAAATACACACGAAATATTCGTTAAAAAACACTTTTTAGGTCTACTCAATAACACGCTACACTACGACACAGAACTACTTAATAGAAGTAAACATTTCGAAGGATTATAAATTTAAACGAATATTTATTAGAAGTCAGCGTGCAAATTAGACAGAAATCTGAAATACCAGAAGAATAATAATTATTGGATAAAATAAAATTTGAGAGATCATATAGACTTATATAGAGTTTCGTAACCACAAATGACTCCTTAGAATCATTGCGATATCCGATAACTAAACTATCCGATCAAAAACGTATGCGGTATTTAATATCATAGGTTAGGTTAGGTTCGCCTTGACTGAACGCATAGCGATGGTTGCGATTTATATCCACAGCACCTCTAAGAAAAGCATTCAAACTTTTCAATGTTTCAACTATGTCTCGCTAGGAGATTTTATTATAACATTCCAACAAGGGACTTGTGGTTTGGTGATCAGGATATTTTCATCAATGCCCTTGAGTTCTGTATCTAAGGTTCTAAAACACTGCATCAGAGTTTATATATAAAAGATAATGAAATTAGATTTTCGTATAGGCTGTCTAACTCTAGCAATGTATGCCAGACGGAGATCAGGGCGACCTTGAGCGCTAAGCAAAGCTTATTGGTTGACGGCATATTTTGCGAAAATATTTTGATTTTCTCAGACAGCTAGGGTTTGCAGCCTTTTAGTAACGTCACCTTATTACACGGCCTCTTGAGGAATTTCATTTTATTGGCACATAATTTTTGTATATATTTCCTATAATCACACATACATACATAATTGGTTATTACAGCCCTTCAGTCAGGATTACGACCTAGCTTCTTGCAGCACTTACAATGTGTGTGTTTGGTCGATTTCGAACAGCGGATTTTTGAGAAACTTTTTTATGGCAATTCTATTTACTCTCAGAATTTTTGCCAGAAATCTGCTGAGGGGAAGTCACCGAAGAAATATTTTTCCATATTTTCATGGTTTTTATTTTCCTTTGGTTTGGAACCGTGGCCGCACGTCTGAACCAACACACTACCTACTAGACTGAGGCTACTTTTCATTATAACTGTTTCAAATTCTTCGTTTTATTGGAGATGTCTGACCTGGGGGTTTGAACCGAGGCCTCACATCTAGACTACGGCGACTACCGTCCGGACAATCATCAGATAGGCGAAAATTGCGTTGATGATAGCTGTTCCAGTTTGACTAAGATTCCTGCTATTGTTGTTCACAAAAGTAACATTTTCTGGGACCATGAGGGCACATTTAGTATTGCTAGACCCTGCTGAAAAGTCTGTATAAGAAGAAGACTAACTAACTCATTTTCTTGAATTACATTGAATTGTGTCCACTATTGTGATTCTAATAAGTTACTGTCAACTAAAAGCTCACTTCTGCAAGAGCTGTGAAGCTGACGAGAAGACTACGTTTCGCCTCATGTCTCACAGCCCAGCTATCACCTTGATGAGGCAGGGACTCTTGGCTTACGCAATTCAGAGATTGGTTCTTGGTTTGGTATACGAACTGTTTGATTATCGTTTGTATATTGATTTGTCGCCGTAGTCTAGTTCGTAGCGTTTCGGCTTATTAGACGTATGGCCAGGGTTCAAATTCTAGGCCAGACATCAAAACGAAAATATGAAAAAAATATTTCTTCGGTGACTGCCTCTCAGCAGATTTCTGGCAAAAACTCTGAGAGTAAAAAAAATTGCCATGAAAAGTTTCTCAAAAATCTGTCGTTCGGAGTCGATTTTAAACACAACATAAGTGGTGTGAGAAGCTAGGTCGTTATCCTGACTGAAGGGTTGTAATGACCAATTATGTATGTATGTATGTATATTGACTTATGGTATCAAAGTGGGCATAATCTTAGGTCACAGTGTTGTAATGTCAGGAAACTGATACATGCTACACTTTGACCGATTAATACAATTTGCACAGATCTGGCAAAGCCCTCATATTGCAATTGGGGAAAGCATACTCGTTCATGTATGCATTAAATGTAATGTATGTATGTATGTATATATGTATATAAGGACAGCAATCTTGCTATGCTGTACTACGTCTTTAGATTGACAGGCTCACATAGAGTAAGATAAGATAAGATGTGTGACTAGTACTCCACAACTGGAACAACCTTGAATGTGTTAGGCATTGCGAGTTTCTGGGTCTTAGAAAATATTGAAACTTTTAAGGTGTTATTGTAATAGTCTTGACTGTTGAATTAAGATTGAATCCAGTGGACTATAAACTACTATTTAACAGATTGCCTTAGTACCTGCGATTTGTAGTGTTTCCCTAGGTCGTCTTAAACTTTAAGGTGTCACATCTTTTTTTAATATTTAAATTTATAATATCCGTTGTATTTCTTTTTTTTCTTTCGTTTGGTGGTGTTAAATTCTTTACAATTTTTCTTTTATTTATTCATTTGCATTTAATTTTTTTGTTTCTGTTCGTTTTGTTTCATTTCAAGATTGAAGACTTTTTAATTATTTTCTTTTTGTGCAAGTGTATGTGTGTATTCGTGTGAGTTCTTACAGTTTTTCTTTTTTGTTTTTGTTAATTTTCTTTTTCCTCTGCTAGTCCTTATCTGTATTCCTTTTCGACTTTTTTCATTTTATTTTTGTATCTCCTTTCCTTGGCTGCCATTGTTGCTGTCCTCTTTTGTTTTCTTCAATTTTTGCTTGGTTTTTTTATTTTTGGCTTCATTTTTGCTTGAATGCATTTTAGATTTTCCTCGTTACCAACAAAAATAATATAAAAAAAGTAAAAGAAAGAAAAAAGAAATGCGAAGAAGAAAAATGGTAAAAGAAATCATTTAAATTGTTAACAAGATTAATGATGTTATTTTTGGGGGTCGGTTTTTTATTTCCTTTTCGTTTTTCTCATTTTTCCTTTACCTTTTTCTTTTTTGATTCTGTTTTTCTTTTTCGGTTTTTAATTTTAGATAAGAAGCTTAATTATACAACAATAATGCTCGTCTTTTTAAAAAATGAAATGAATGAATATTTCTAATGTTGACTGACTGTTATCGGAATTTTTTTTCTTTATGTTGAGGTGGCTTTAGCTTTAAAGGCAATTTAAAGCATTTAATGAAGGAATTCAATGATATTTTAAGGGGATATAAAAAATATGGAAAAGTTAAAGTCACCTTCGATGTCTTTTCAGACAAATCGATACTTTACCAATGGTTTACGTTGAAAAAGAATATGAAAAATATTTAATCCACTTACAATTTAAAAACTTTTAATCCTTTTTGAACCGGAACTCTAGTGGATATCTAGCTCTTATCGTATCGCATCACCTGACTCAGTTTTTGACACATACATACATACATAATTGGTCATTACAACCCTTCAGTCAGGATTAAACCTAGTTCTTCTCACATCACTTATGTTGTGTGTGTGCTAATTTTATACATGAGTGGTGGGGCTTACAGTTTAAATTCGACTCCGAATGTCAGATTCTTGTGAAAGTTTTCATGGCAATTTCATTTACTCTCAGAGTTATGCCAGATTTCGTTTTGTTGGAGATGTGTGACCTGGGGTTTGAACCCCAACATACAACCTACTAGACTCCGGCGACTACAGTTTTTAACAGGACATGGAAGTTACTCTTGTAGTTTAAGGCACGATGACTAATAGAAGTATCGAGCCCGCCAAAACAAGTTGAAAGCATACAACAAAACAGATTCGAGTAGATGCAAAGACGGCAAGACAAAGTTTTTTATCAGAACATCATGTAGAGATCGTGATGGCATCTGAAAATGATTAGAAACAAAACACTCCGAAAATACGACCAGCTTCGAAAGGCGCTTACGACAGAAATAATGAGGGAAGGTAGGAAAGTAAAATCAACAAATGAAAGTCTTGAGTGTGATGTTTTGACCGTAGAGATGCAGTCAGTAGAACTCCGACGGATAGCAAGGCAATAGCAATCTATTCAAGATTTCTAATTCAATTTTACCCATGATTAGCGAAATCTACAGCTTGCAGCTTATAACAGTCTATCTACGTTGACTCCGTACCACACATTTGAGAAACTTTTTCATGACAATTAGTTACTCCCACTACTTTTGCCAAAAGGCTGCGGAAGACCGCTGCTGAAAAAAATAATTTTTTAAAAATTTCGTTTTTATGTTAGAAATATTCAGATTAGAGGTTAGGACTCGGAGTTCGGACTTCGGCTCTGATATCTAGTAATCCAAGTCGCTACTAACTACATTATCACGGTCGCTCATTGGAGAAGAACCCCAAGGACCTCTATAAGCACACCATATGCACTCACAGACGTTTTTGATGGATTATGGATTTAGTTGGAGTTCCAGGAGAACTATGAATTTCATATTTTTATGAACTTTTACATGTTCGCTTCCTTATAGAGCTGCAAAGTTTATAATGAATGCCGACATTATTATATAATTTACGGATGAGTTGAAAGCGCAACTTAATCGTTCAAGATTACTTCGGTGATTGACAGGAAAACTTAAAGAATTTCATACCTTTCCTTACAGCGCAGCCTATGTTGGACACAAACTTGTGCAATTCATAATGAAACTTTTATAACTTTTATAGAAACTCTAAATCTGGTCATTACAATTCTTTAGTAAGGATTACGACCGAGTTTCGCACATATGTAAGTAGTGGGACCTATAGTTTTAAGTCTCCTCCGAACGACAGAGTTTTGAGAAACTTTTCAGGGCAATTTTATTTACGCTCAGAGTTTTTGCTAGAAATCTTTTGACAGAAAGTCGCTGAAGAAATATTTTTTTTCATATTTCGTTTTATTGGACATGTTCGACCTGGGGTTTGAACCGAGGCCTCACTTCTAATATGCCAACACACTACGTATCAGACTACGGTCAACTTACAACCTTATAGTACCTTGTACTATTTTTCATGCTGAAATAATGCCTATTAACATTGCCGCATTCGAATTCGGTATGAAAGTATATCGTATGGTGAATTGCGCATATTTATCGTCAATAAAGCGTTCATTAGATCCCTAGAGAGTGTGTACATCACATCTAAAATTGTTCAAGAATGCCGGTTGTCGCTGGAGGATATAGCGAAACCTTTCAAATTTACCCCTATTTTGATTCCTGGACACCAGGACATCGAAGTTAACAACAGCGCCGGCTCACTTGATAATGCTGGTACCACAGCAGATTCAAATGAATGCCTTCATGAAATAGGCGCTCCTCTACAGAGAGGCAAACAATTGGTTTCACAAAAACTCCATTCATTTGCAAAGGTGAAGTGGGATATTGAAATCACTTGTAGAAATATCAGACAGATTTAGCATGGATACATGCAGAACACAATTTGCATTGAACCTATCAAGATTCCATCTAAGGAACCTCATATAGCAGTGATAACAGGAAGAAGATTCAGATTCTTTAATGATCGATGCCCTAGACGATCCATGCCAATCATGGCAAGAGTTTGAAGAGCAAATTGATATAATATGCCGGTATTACCGGCGCAGCTGATTGGTTAATATTAGCGATTCTTAGCTGCTATCAACTTCTATTATTTTAGAAAATATTAAAATAATGAGAAGAAACGATTTCTCACCATACCCAACAATTTCAACTCACTCATATCAGTAGATATAGAAAGAATCTAAATTATGAAATGCTAATTTATTTTGTGCCAACTTTATTTTTGTTGTGTGTCTCTTGCTCAATCTAAGCTCGAGAACAGGTTGTGAGTAATAATGCTCGTACAACTAAATGAACCTTCAATATCAAATCGTCGTCCCTTTGGTCTTTCTTTGTTTTGATTTCTTATACTCGGTAGTGTTGTAGTAAGTTGCGTGAAGGTTGTTTGTTGCTCTGCAACAACAATAAATTTGTGTTTCTTATTGAAATAATCAAAAAGAAATCTTTTCATTTTCGTTTCGTATAATTCCAGTGCTTTTGTTTTTTTTTCGGTTGTTGTTGTCGTTATTGTTTTGGCTGGTCTCACATTAGTTGCATTGTTAAATACTTGCAACAACAGCAACCACAACAAGACACTTAGCAACTATTTAATATTCCAGGTTGAGTATTAAACGCATAAAATTAAGCTGCCATAAAACTGGCAGCAACAAAATGACAACAAAACACAAGCAAACAAACAAACAAATCTTAGCCTAACAATCTTAACGGAATAACAACTGAAACAGCAGGAGCAATATCTGAACTAACAACAACAACAACTACTACTACTGCTTGCAATATCAAGCTTAAGAACAACAACTACGTGTGTACGAGTATTTGAAATTCTACATGAAAAGTATTTTTCAGCATACAAAAGAAGATCGTTTTACGGCCATTTAAATTCAGAGAGATTTGAACAGAAAAATGATGAGATAATGATGGAGATGGAGAGAAAGCAGTGATTTTCAGTTGTTAGTTTCATAGCTGATAGAAACTATGAATCCAGAGTAGAGTAGTAGACCGATAGACGACATTGAAGTTCATGTTAATCGCTTACGATGTTTACCCTACAATAGGTTAGAGGACGCGTACTTGTCAATTTAGACTAGTACAGTACCCGGAGGTAGATTTGACATATTGTACTACCCTACAATAAGAGGCAATGAAAGTATTTACATATCAGAGGTGGTGTTCAGAGCAAGGCCGAACATCAAAGTGGGATAAACGCATGTGATAGAGTTTTTGAGATATGTAGCTGTCGTTGTTTAGTAGGTAGTGTGTTAGCTTATTAGACTTGAGGCTGCGGTTCAGTCATTTCCAACAAATCAAAGTATGAAATATATTCCTGAGGCGACTTCCTCTCAGCAGATTTATGGTAAAAGCTCTAAGAATTAAAGAAAAGTTTCTCAAAAATCGGTAGGTTCTCCCACTCATGTATGAAATTAACGCATACAACACGAGTGGTGTAAGAAACTTGGTCGTAACCCTGACTGAAGGGTTGTAATGACAAATTATGTATGCATGTATGTTTTTGAGATATGAATTCTTAAACTTATAACTTATAAATAAGTTCCTTTGTATACATATATACCTCTAAGCGTAATGATCAAGTTTGTCTGTCAAGTACGCTTGTTCAAAATCCAATCAAAAAGGAAGGTAGTAAAATTCTTAAAATAAAATCGTTGACATTCCCAGCTGCACATCACGAACTTTGTTTCAAAAGCCAATTTTATTTACACAAAAACTTGTCGATAAATTAGGGTCTGAGAGATCACACAAGATTCCATTATTAGAGTACCTGAGGTAATTGAAACAATGGTAGTAGTCCACTATATACTGTGTACATGTTTCGTTTGATATGGCCCCGGTGTTTAGGGATATTACTGTGCACTGTTGGAGCCCCTGTATAAAGACTGCAGTAGTGACTGGTTAATGAAAGGAGACTTTCGGTATTACTAGGCTGTATGATGATTAGTAGATGTTGCGACATTTTATTTTATTGTTTTAAAGGCTCTGAATGAGCCTAGCAACCTGGACATGAACTCACCTTGGTGGACTGAACGCATATCTATTCATATCTCATCGAACAGAGGTTTAATGATTTCGAAGTATCCGTCTGGTCTGGATATTGTTGAAAAAAGTAAAAGTTGTGAGATTAGTATGGCGTTTCAAGTCATGCTGTGACTAAACTGTGTATTATTTTATTCGCAGAAAATTTCTTTACTTCCTTTCTTAATGAAAAAGAGTTTAATAGCTTGAGTGTGTTGTAAACATCGGAGATAGTGCCTGTATCCAAACGGAGGTGTTTACTTAGATTAGGATTTCTTACGTAGCAAATGAGTAGAGAGTACAAGCCATATAGTATTCTACATACATATATGTTCCACTTACTCCTCTAGGGAGCATAGGGCCGCTTGGTTTCGGTAATAAGAGTTATTTAAGACGTACAGCTTATTAGGCTATAGCGTCCGATCCTGGTGTTAGGGCTGCCAACATCGCCTCCAGGCATGCAAATTGCAGGGATTTAGCCATGCAAGTATTGAGGTTATACCGCCAATGGTCGGTCGTCAGAGCCTCGTCAGCGTGACAGGGCTGAGGTTGACATTTGGAAAGGAGTGGCTGTGTGAAAAAGAACGTATCTTTCGAACGCTTCACTTTCCCATTAGTCCCCCTCTAGTATTCTATGACACACTTCTAATCTGGCAGATGGGTTTGTTAATCTATCTTCTGCTTTTCTTCTCAATGGTTGAGTGTTTGTACTTAAGCCATTTAACTAGCAATCATTGAAGTCGCCGTAGACTAGTAGTTAGTGTGTTGGCTTATTAGACGTTAAGCCAAGGTTCAAACCCCCAGGTCAGACATTTCGAGCAAAACGAAATACAAAAAAAATTTCTTCGGCGTCTTCTTTTCAGCAGGTTTACGATGAGAGTAAATAAAATTGCCAAAAATCTGTTTTTCGGAATCGACTTTAAACTGTACGTTCCGTCACTCATGTATCAAAATAACGACATCACTGGCGTGAGAAGCTAGGTCGTAATCTTGCCTAAAGGTTTGTAATGACCATTTATGTATGCATGTATATATGTAAGCTATCACGGGATAGGTAGGAAGGTTTTCATGTATGCCCTGAAATAATATATAGTTTTGGAGAAAATATGACGTATCATAATACTTACAGTGACACATCAATTAATTGCACAAATCCATTATTGCCTTCACTTAAATGGAATTCTTACAATTCGTTCACGCTTCTCAAGCTATCCTAAGCAATATCAGCATGACATATTTGAAAGCAAAAAACCAAAAAAAAAAAAAGAATTCCATGGCAAGGAAACGTATTGAAATCGTCATCAGTAAACGGATGGAGAGATGATGTTTAAAATTGCTGCTGTTTTGTTTTGTTCTGTTTTTCTTCTTCTGACTTGTGCTTTTAAGCTTTGCAGGAATAGAATCAACTATGGAAACCAGAAACAGAACAATTCCTCTTTGCATTTACTACTACTACTGATCGGATCGTTGTGTTCTATTGATAAACGGCAAACCGTACAAACAGTATACAAAAGGACACAGAGTGGCAGTGCAGAGGCAAGATGCAACATTGAGATTGCCAATCTGTGGCAACAGCAACAGCAACAACAACAACATCATGAACACAACTACTGACTATTTGTTTAAATAGATGGAGAATATGCAACATTTTGAAATCGAACTAATACATGTACGAGTACATGTTGGTGTTGTGAATGTTGTTGCTGTTGATCTGGAACAGAAACCAAGAAAACGAATGAAAATGTAGAAGAACTTCAACTTACGCGCTGAATTTAAATACTAGAAGCATTTTACCGCAATTGTAATGTCGAAAGTACATGATATAAGATTATAGATAAATGCTTTATATATTCTTTAGTTTGTACTGCTTCGTCTTCATCTTCATCTTCTGCTTTTTGTTTTGCCATGCAAAAGTATAGATTTTTACTGCTGATCATGGTTTGTTGCTGCTTCTGCTGTTAGTTTTGCTTTTGTTATTGTGTTATTTGAGTTGCATTTTAAGAGTTACGATATGAGAAGATCTTTAAGGAAGTAGAAAGTCATTTCTTCTTACTCTTCTCCTTTCTCTCTCTCTTATTAGATCATTAGTTGTATGAATTCAAAACTGATAACAATCACTTTTAAAGCAACAAAAAAAAAAAAAAACAACAAAATCGTAACCAAAGACTTCAGATTGCCCGTAAGAGTTTAATTCAAGAAACTGCCACACAAAAAAAGTGAATCTCAACTAAAATCTTTTGCAACACGCATGTAAATGTTCACTTCTCTAGAGAGCTTTGTTTAATTGCTCTTTCTCTAATTTTTTTGTGCTTTTTACTGTCTTTATCTGTTCCATTGACTTTTGGAAGTTTCGGATTTTAGAATAAGACATCAAAGTATTTATTCCGCCCGTAAATGAAAAAAAAAAACGGCGAACATGTTATCGATTAACAAGACTTTCTTCGTGTCAATAAGTTTTGAACGCGATTGGAAGGAGTATAAGATTTAAATGTAAATTGAGTTTTAAAAATTAGGTCCAGTTGAACTCCTTGGAGTTAAACTCCAGGAGTTTTCTTTGTCACTTTCCTGAAAACTGTATCAGGACTGTAAATTGGGGTATATTGCACAAGCAGAGATCTTTTTTATTATGCTACGATCTGAAATTACAAATAAAATGTTCCAATTCCAAAGTCTACCACCACCAATCCAAACTCAAGTGTCTCGAAAATGACACTCCAAATATTTCGAAAATATTTAATAATAATATAGAAGAAGTTGTACTGACTTACCTACTTAATAGGTCTTTACAACTCTTCCGTCAGAATTACGACCTATTTTCTTACACCACTCATGTTATGTACACATACATAATTGGTCATTACAACCCTTCAGTCAGGATTACGGCCTAGCTTCTCACACCACTCATGTTGTGTTTGTTAATTTTATACATGAGTGGCGGGACCTACAGTTTAAAGTCGAGTCCGAACGACAGATTTGTTTGAGAAACTTTTCATGGCAATTTTATTTACTCCCAGAGTTTTTGCCCGAAATCTGCTGAGAGAAAGTCGCCGAAGAAATATTTTTTCGTTTTGTTGGAGATGCCTGATATGAGCTTTTAACAGTAGCCTCACTTCTAATAAGCCAACACACTACGTACAAGACTACGACGAATTCCAATTGGTCATTACAACCTTTTAGTCAGGACTACAACCTAAGTTGATTGTGTTAATTTTTATCCATGAGCGGCTATGATTTAATGTAGACTCCGAACAACTAATTTGAGAAACTTTTCATGGCAATCTGACTTTACCCTCAGACATATAGCCAGTAGACTGCTGAGGGGAAGTCGCCGAAGAAATATTTTTTCATATTTCGGGTTTGTTCTAGATGTCTGAGCGGATGTTTGAACCACGAGCGACCTAGGACACTGCGGTAATTTGACTCACTTATGCAAACATAAAATGAAAACATGTTGGGTATAGTGGAGAGACATTATTAGCCTGATAATGGTAGCCTTGTTTATGGTTGAGCAACTTTCTGTGCAAGGAAGTTTAAAAAGACTGAAAGTGTTACAAATTTAGTCACGTTTTTGACTTAGTTTCTCATACCACTAATGTTTTGTGTGTTAATTTTATACATGAATCACGAGACCTGCTGTTAATTAATCTGTTTTATATTCAGATTTCACCCTCCAAATCACTTAATCTCTAGCTCATACAACAACTTATATATGGGCTTGGGTGCTAGAGCAACAGGCTTCAACATGTGCAACGACGAAGTTCATTTATCGCTTAGTGCGTATGTAAGCCATCATATGTCATTTATGAGGTTCATAGTGAAGTGATTGAAAAAAGTGATCCTGTAAAAATTGATATCTGTTGCACATTGTGCACTGGAGTATTGTAAATAAACCTAGAATAACAGTTACCGTTAATTCTGAGCCATTTCGGTGGTTAAACGGTTTTACAACTTTCAGGAAGTTCCTAGAAAGAAGAATTTAACCTTTTTGCATCATTTCATATATCACTTATTGACTGTTTGTGAGGGTACGTGTCTAAGCGAATAATACCCTACTTTTCGCAATTTGAAGACCAAAATGCGTCAAGTTATAGCACACGTGTCATACATAATATACAAAAAAGTGATGAAAATCTACCATAAAACGATCGACGGCTGCAACCAATCCAAAGGCATTGTTTTTCATGCACATTGACAAGGTCCAAGCATTGTAATGAAGTAAAAATTTCATTGAAACCATTGCTTTGAGGGCCAGTACTACGAAGATTCTTTTGAGGCTCCCTGATCGCGTACAGGAGAGGACGTAGTTGCTTCCTAATGATATTAGGGTATCTAACTTTATTGATTCATTAGAGCAACGTCGCCATGTGGCTTGTGTTCCGTTATTTTATCGCTATTTCAACGATGTTGTCAAAAACCTCGTCTATTTAGGTAGTAAAGGAGTTAGAGCACTGCCGATTATGACTGATAGCCAGTGGATAGTTCAAGGCATTACAGAGAAAATTCATTTTTAGACCCACTATCCCCATGTGGAAAGCTCTTCATGCATAAGTTTTTTCTATCACTTACAACAGTTTCAAATCAAAGATACACAATTTCTACTCCCTCCTTCCTTTCTCCCACAACATATTTTCCAAATTCCAACACAATATTCTGCATGAGTAGGGGCCATCACTTGGTTGTTGGAAGTAAATAAAAAAATTTGATCTGGAAACGGTTTGGATTTCAATCCTGTCTTATTCATATTATGCTTGCAATTGAATACTTTTGTAAACATCTAAGCTACAGCACCTCAGTTTAAAAATGCTGCTAAAACTCAAACAGTTCTTGTTTTCATTTTGTTGTGATCACAATATTAACAACATGGCTTGAAACACATTCAGTCCACATTATTTATGAATTGCGGAAGTGCCATAAAATTACGTCGTTCATGCAGACATGAATCGACACTGAAAATCATCACAGTAATTATGTCGTCATGTCTTGTTTTTCTTTTGTTTTATTTATGTTTTCTTCTTAAAACAACTAATTTTCCCCCTTTTTAGTGGAAGTGTATCAAAAAGTCATGTAAGCTGGGCTGCAACAAAATATTACAAAAAGTCTAAAGCAGAAACAACAACAACAACAACAAATTTTAAGTTTAAATTGCAGTTTGAAACCCTTTAGCCAAAAAACCCCAATCTAAAGAAGCAAAAGCAAAAGAAAAAGGGGAGCCTTTTTTGGCCATGTTAGGGCATGTGTTCCGTGTGTTTTTTTTTCTTTTCTTTTTTCTTTACGTTTGTATCAGTTACAAAGCGAAGGCATATAAATAAATGAAAAATAGGTGGACACATAAAATGAAGAGGCTACCACATAGCAGCAACAAACAATACCATACCAAGGAACAGTCAGACATTGTACAGTACAAGGGACAGGACAAGTCAATGACTATACTCGACACTCGACTCAACTGGTTGAAATATAAACCATTACTTAACCACCAAAAAAATTACAGAAAAAAATGAAGAGACCAACTAAAAAGTTTCACCTTTTTTTTGCTGTTGTTGTTGTTGGCTTTCAAAGAAACAAAATGAAAAATTTACCAAAATGGATTTGTAATTTCATGTCATAAATAATTGGTCGCTAAGTTGAATGCAATTGAGCCAAAAAAAAAGCGTAAAGAAAAGAAAAAGTTGCACATGCTGCTGCTGCTGCTGCTGCTTTAGGTCCTCTCTTTTAGCAAATGAAGTTGAAACAGCTTTTAGTGGAACGTGAAAGGCAAAGAAAGACAAGAAATACCAAAAAAAAAAAAACAAAAAGAAAAAGGCTTAAGGAAGTGGTTTTAAAAATGTCTTAAAGGATGAAATTTTTACAAGGGCTTTAACTGCAGCCACTCATTCATTCAGCCAGCCATCCAGCCATCCAGCCAGCAAAAGCTGAAATTACACTAAATGCTGATTAAGTACACATTTATCATTGGACAGCCGGACAGACTGAAACCCAACCACATTACTACAATATCCATACACTGTAACAATTTCTTTTCTGTGCCTTAACATTTCTTTCCACTTTTTTTTTGTTTTTCAACGGGATTTTGTTGTAAATTTTTGTAAAATGTTTTATTTTCTATATGCTGGATCTGTAACTGTCTGTCTGTCTGTCCTTTTCCATCTTCCTCGTTTACTCTGTATGATTATAAAGGACGGTTTAATTGGCATGTTAAAATATAATTCTTAAAGAAGTTTAACTTTTTTTCAGTTCTTTTCGTTTCTTTTTCTTAAACTTCTGCAACTTCTAATAAATGTGGTAATAACTGTGGTAGTAGTTCAGCTCATCTTAATCAGTATAGGTAGAAGCATACACTGAGAGAAGCGTAGGTTACATTTGAGATTTTAAACAACAAGCAAAGAATGTCAGTAGTCGCCATAGTCTAGCAGGTAGTGTGTTGTCTTATTAGACGTAAGGCCACGGTTCAAACCCCAGGTCCGACATCACTAGCAACAACTCTGATAGTAAATAAAAATTACCATGAAAAATTTCTTAAAAATCTGTCGTATGTCCCTCCACGCATGTATAAAACACATACCGCAACATAAGTGTTGTGCGAAACTAGATTGTAATCCTGACTGAAGGGTTTTAATGTTCAATTATGTAGGTAGCTATGTATATTCAATACTAGACAGGTTTTTCTTTACGTTAATTAATATTCTCTAAATGCCGCTGTCGCATTACTTGTATTCCCTATGAGTAATTCCTGAAATATTGATCAGTTACCAGTGTAGCAGACTCCCTATGGTGGCCTTTGGTTTTGTAGGCACCCTGAAATTTTTTGTGTATGACAACACTCGATACATCTTTTTTAAAATACTGCCAACACTTAGGGGATGGCCCCTCCTGAGAAAGCATTGTGTTATAACTAGTAAAATGTGTTTCGAGAGAAATAAAAAAGAGAGCGATGGCTCTGGACATTAGTTGGAATCTGTTTATAAGCTGAATGAGTGACTGTTGCAAGAACAATTTTCTACGTACATATGCACACTGCGGTTGAAGAACGCTTATTTTCTGTAATGCTATGTGCAAGTCCTACGTAAACGTAAATAAGTCTCTTCATTTTCCTACAGCACATTACTTCAAAATGCAAGCCATATTGCTACAGTGCTACGAATGAATTTTGAGAGTTGAATAGAAGTTGTATACCATACTGTCATTAATGAGGTGTTAAGCTCTTTCTGCATGCGATCGAGTGGCAACAAAAGCCTTCGAGGCACCGGTCTGGGCCAGTGAATTGTGTTTCATTTTTAGTGGAACATACGTGAGGTAAAGAAACAGGAATATAAGTGAAATGACATAAATTATATTTTAGACAACATGCCATCGGAGTTTAATGCTCAGGATAGGTTAGGTTAGTTTAGAGGACGTGTTCTTGTCAATTAAGACAAGTACAGTACACGGAGGTCGAATTGACCCATTCTACAACGTCCTAATTTCTCAGACCACTTATGTGCGTGTTAATTTTATACATGAGTGGCGGGACCTACAGATTAACGTCGACTCCGACCGACAGATTTTTGAGAAACTTTTTCATGGCAATTTTATTTACTCCCAGAGTTTTTCCCAGAAATCTGCTGAGAGGAAGTCGCCGAAAAAATACTTTTTGTATTTTGTATTGATGTTTGGCCTGGGGCTCGAACCCTGGCTATTACGTCTAATAAGTCAACACACTACCTACTAGACTAGGGCGACATCATGCTCAGGATATCTATCAACAGCATCTGATTACTCAATATATGTAAAACCTATAGACGACACACCATTACTGCCCTATTAGCTCGCCTCATGCATAGATTGCCAGTGGCTCGGTTGTGCCATTGTATTAAGCCAATTCCCCTTAATTTTCTAGTGGCTTGGCCTTCGGTCAGACAACCTCGAATGTTGTTATCATTTGCAAAAGACTATGATGGATTGGAAAAATGAAAAGATGGTGCAAAAAATAAGAAACCGACTAGAATATAGAACAGAAACTTGTACAGTCCTAAATTAATCCGAACTAATCTACTGAGGCCCGATCTATAAAAACCTATATAGTGCGTACATTGGAAAGTTTTGATGTACAACAAGAAAAGTAATTGTCGGGCACCAAAATCAAAAAGCTGCGATACAATTTCGTTGTATCACAACCTGTCAAATGCTCTGGAAGTGGTCTCTTCAGGCTTGATATCTAAGCTGGGCCTACAAAACGAAAGTTCAGCATTATGAATTTTTAATCTTGTTGCTTAGGCTACTCTTAGTAAGGGTAGCTTTGCGTCTAGTATCTGATGTATTTCACAATGGTTTCCGAACATATGTATGCTTTAGGCTACGTCCAAACATTCTTGCTCCTTTGCCACCAACAGCCTTTGACCCATTTGGATACCACAGGAGGGCCCAACACGGAAAAAAGTACATAGCCTCCACATTACTCCGTTACTCTTATTGACTCTGTGTGTTTTTTAGATTTTTACCAAGGAACAGTTAAGGAGGATGCTGTCACCTGTTCTATCTTTGTGCTGCCAATGCTGTCTAAAATCAATAAGCAACAGATTTAAGTCCAAGAAAATTTCTGACAACGTCCTGGGGTTTCATTGCCCCGGATATATTTATGCACGCTATGTTGCATCGTTCTTAATTAGAACGAAATAAATGACGGATCTTTCTATACAGTCGGTCTTTGTTCTGTTCCTGAGATCGTTCAGAAACCGTTTTCATTTTCAGTATATACAGAAGTGACGAAAAAAGATTCCGAAGTAGTGAATTCCTTCCAAAATGTTTGTTATAATGAATGTCTACCCAGATCAATGTAGACCTCTTTAAAATCCAACAAAAACTTTGTATTTTATGACAGAGTGTTACAAAATATGTATTTGAAATCCATTTTGAAATTCAATTCGTTTTCTCTCTCTGCATGATGTCTTAAATAGCCATGCACAACCTATACTTTCTTCATTCATATTTTTGCCTCGTTGTTTTTTTCATAATTTTCGCTTGTAATTTTTACGTTTTAGTATGTGCTGACTTGTATAATTATCGGTATTACGGGTATTACAAGACATTGGTATGGTAAAGGTCTTGTAAACAGCAATTATTTGTTGTTGTTTTTTCTTTTTTCTTAGTTTTTTATTTTGTAAGTCATTAGAAATAAGAATGAAGAATCGTGATTTACTTTAATTGCTTCAACATTAACAACAACAAGAGCAGTAACAACAAAACAAAAAGAAGTTGCAAATAAACAAACATACATACATGTCCACTACAATACAATGTTTTGAAAATTGATTGTAATTTAATGAAATTATTTGAAAAAAATGAAATGCCAAGAAAATTTAAAAAAAATAAATTTTTTGTATGGGGTGGGTCATCTATCGGTTTAAATTTGAACCATCGGTAATTTTGATTCTGGCAATACTTATGTCATTCTATTCTGTCACAGAATTCAGTATATTGTCTCCACTGAACGTAATAAATCGATTTACGCTTGAGCAACCTTGGGATTTATTAAGCCAACGAGAAACTGCACGATGATGACGATTTTGCCAAAAAAAAATCGTCTTTCAAATGAATCTCATGGTTGTCTTGATGGGTACGTTAATAAGCAAAATTGCTGTATTTGGGGCTCAGAAAACCCACACGTGGTCTTACAGAAGCCATTGCACCCATTACGAGTGACTGTTTGGTGCGGCTTGTGCAGCGGAGGCATCGCATTTCTTTGAAAATGAGGACGGCGCAACCTATCGCACCATGATAACCGATTTTTTCTACCCGCTCTTCATGGTATTGATGTGAACAATCTTAGGTTTCAACAGGATGATACAACTTGCCACAGATCTCATGCCACAATCGATTTATTGCGTCAAACGTTTAATTAGCCGAAATTTTGATGGCAATTGCCCGCCAAGAAGCTGTGATTTGATACCGTAGGACTATTTTTTGTGGGGCGCCGTTAAAGAAAAGTGTTATGCCGACAAACCAGAGACAATTGATCATTTGAAGGCCAACATTCATGATGCCATTGCCTAGATACGACCCCAAACATTCAAAAAAGTCCACGAAAATTGGTTCGATCGAATCAGGTGCTGTAAAGCCAGCCACGGCAACCATATGAATGAAATAATATTCCTTTTCTAAACGGAATAAAAAATCTAATCTTTATACTTAACCTAAGGAATTTAAGCTGTTTTATTACTCATGTCTTTTAATCATCTTGTTAAATATTTTCCAACCATCATCGTCATCATCATCCTCGTCATCCCGATTATGATCATGGCAATTTAGTGCACAAACAACATTCTTTCATACACAATTCATAAAGTCAAATAAATGTCTCTTTTAGTCTTTCTCTCTTTTAAATTTGAAACGTTCAAACATAATCAGGGTTACTTTTGTATGATTATTTTTCCTTATTTTTTTCCTCTCTTTTTTTCTCTTTCAGTTTCCTTTTTACAACTGCTGCTTGATGATGATGATGATGACGATGTCGACGATGACTCTGAGCCTGCATAAAAATGACACTCATGGAATCTCGTAAAGTTGTTGCCAGCAGCAGAGTTTTGTTGCAACAAAACGGAACAGTAGCCATGTAATGCAGTATGTATGTGTGTGTGGTAAGTACTTTTTTTAATTTTTTTCTAAAAAAAAAATATGGAAGGTTTTTTCTATGGCTTGTGGTGCATACATGTTCTTCTACATGGTTGAAGTGTCTATCCGTAATCTCTGTTGGAAAAGTGCTGGGTTTTATATTATTTTTTAATATTATAAGTACGTGTACATACTTGGCTATGTATACACGTATGTATGTATGTACACATGCATAATATTTTGCCAAGTTATGTTATTTATATGGAGAATCCGCATTAGGGTTACTCTCTGTATGGTAGAGGTTACAATTCATTGAGACAAATCTAACAATCCAAAAAAATCTTAGCATAACAAATGTATTCCGAAATGCTTAAATCATTCATTATCGCGTTTTGCCTCAAATACTGTCTTCTGAGGCAGGCAGCAGCATACAAAATGCTAAGCCATGTCTTACTCATCTTTGTCGATGCATGCATCTCTATCTTATAGTAGTCCTTATTACATACTTAATACCGTGTGTCCATCCATATATTGTTCTCTAATGATTCCACACTTTTCCATTACAACCCTTCAGTCAGGATTACGGCCTAGCTTCTCACACCACTCATGTTATGTGTGTTAATTTTATCCATGAGTGGCGGGACCTACAGTTTAAACTCGACTCCGAACGACAGATTTTTGAGAAACTTTTCATGGCAATTTTATTTACTCTCAGATTTTTTGCCAGAAATCTGCTGAGAGGAAGTCGCCGAAAAAATATTTTTTCATATTTCGTTTTGAGGTCTGATTTCTGAAGTTGAACCGTGGCCTTGAGTCTAATAAGCCAATACACTACATACAAGACTGCGGCGACTCCAACTTTATTTTACGATCCTTTTATTACAAAAATCTAAAATTTCACTGTATAACTTTCACTTTATGCATCAACCGCTTGATAACATTCTCCTTTGCTCTGTTTCTACTTCATTTACTTTTTTTTTTGGCAACTTCTGGAACATTACTGTGGTATTGTAATCTGAATCGTTGTTTATCTTTGTTTTTGTAATTCCCTTGTTGTTGGGAAAAACGTTTAATCTCAACTCTTAGAAGAAATCTCAGACGTTAGTTATGAGATTGAACGAATAATTCCTTAACTTTTCGAATTAAGTACTGATGTTTGCATAAAAACCCGTTGCCATCAAAGTTTTTTCTTGTTCTTTTATAACTTCATGAGAAGTAATTTCTTCACTAGAAATCTCCTTTTGCCAAGCCGTGTTTTCAAGGTACGGGAAAAACATATAACTTTACTGTAATTCCGCTTTCAATATCAAATTTTAATAGAATTCAAACGTTGACAAGAACCGTAATGCTCTCAGTGATGATATTGAAAACTTATGAAACTACCAAAACTACTAGACTGGTTCAGGGTCTAGATTTATATGCTCTCTTGATAGTAGCAAGAATTTTCTGTCTGCAGTCTTATAATAAATATCAGCTTTGTACTTAAGACATCAGATGGCAATCCGTCATATTTTATTGAACTATATTGACATCAACATTAAATGACCATCAAACATTTGACGCAGTAAATCTATTGTGGCATGAGATGTGTTGCAAGTTACACCATCCTGGTAAACATCGTTCACATTAATACCATCAAGAGCGGGTGCGAAAAATCAATTATCATGGTGCGATAGCTGTCTCCATTGACCGTAATGGTTGCGCCATCCTCATTTTCATATGATGCCTCCGCTCCACAAGCCGAACCTTACTAACGTACTCACCAAGATGAAAGTGAGCTTCATCCGAAAAGATGATTTTTTTTTGCAATTTGCGTCCAATTATCTTTGTTTTGTAAACAAATTTCCAATTAATCCCAATTTTGCTTAAGCGTAAATCGATTCATTACGTTCAGTGGAGATAATATGCCGAATGTTGTGACAGAATAGAATGTCATAAGTATTGCCAGATTCGAAATAGCCGATGGTTCAAATTTAGACCACTCAATATAACTCGGTCTTCAGTAATTTTTCTTGACGTTCTAAAGTCGAAAATTAATGGTGCAGAAGAAAGCTACAGCAACCCACCCGTGCTGAGAAAAGCAATCAAATATCATGATTACGATCACTAGGAATGAAATATTAAAATCCTCCAAACAGTTTACATTTTCTGCGGTCAATTTAAATGTTTTTGAAAAACTAAGTTTTATTTTACAATCTCTTTTCTAGCATTTACCTCTGGACTGTCCTAATATATACAAGCTATTTAAAGAAAAAATTTTTTTGCCGTGTGTTGTAAGGTTAGTGTCTGGTTGTCATTTGCACTCTTTTGCATATTCCTCTCGAGTTTTCGTTTTTTCTGGTTCCTTTCTGTGCTTGTAACTCGAATATAATATTTATATTTTCTTATAATAGACATACATACATATTTACATATACATTTGTACATATATAGTATATACATATATATTTTACTTTAAAAATATGTTGAAATTCTTTTTTTTTGGGTTTTTTATATTTTTATTTTTGATGTACTTCTCATTTTTTGTTGCTAATATAATATAATTTTTCATTTCATCAAGTTGCTTATGGTGTTTTATGTCTACGTACATGAATACATACTTTATACAGGATGTTTCAAACTTGTGTTTATTATTGATTGAAAATAAAATATCTCGAAATTGTAGTAGTGCTCGAGTACGCACTTCAATTTGCTTACATACATAATCGGTCATTAAAACCCTTTAGCGATGATTGCGACCTAGCTTCTCATACTAGTTATGTTGTGTGTGTTAATTCTATCCATAAGAGGCAGGACCTACAGTTCATAGTCGACTCCGAAGGACAGGTTTTTTGAGAAACTTTTCGAGGTAATTTTTATTTGCTCTCAGAGTTTTTGCCAGAAATCTGCTGAGAGGAAGTCGCCTAAGTAATATTTTTCATATTTCGATTTGATTGAGATGTCTGACCTGGGGTTTGAGCCGTGTCCTCATGTCTAATTGGCCAATACACTACTTACGACGGCATCGATTCCATTCGTTTGGTATTTAAAAAAATTAACAATTGTGGGAACTATTCAAGGACGCAAACAATTTTAGTTTTCACTATAACTATCCATCACATAGTCTACGAATTGTAACCTTAGGTTAGGTTAGGTTAGAGGACGTGTACTTGTCTATTAAGACAAGTACAGTAACCGGAGGTCGAATTGACCCATTGTACATATGTTGTGTGTGTTAATTTTATATATGAGTTTTATGCCTTCGAATATCAAATGGTTTTGAAGGGATGTAGAAAAACTACAGAAATTAAATGATTTTTTTATTCATAAACCTGTGTTTCCGTCAAAAGATCACGAACTTAATGAGCCGTCTTCGTGTTGAAGGCTCTGAATTTTTAAGATTCATAAACACAGATGATTCGGGATTGAAATATAGGTTGCTCAGATTGGTAGTTAAGCACTTTATATCAATCTAGTTTAATAATCGATTCAAATATATATATATAGGGTGGGCCATATAAAAGTTAAATTTAAATACAGTGCACGCGCGCTAATACGAACACCGCATTATATGAACACCGCTTAATGTGAACATTTTTTTTTGTAATGACCAATTATGTATGAAGTACAATTATTTCGGTTAGAAATGGAATATTATTCCATTCATATTGCTGCCGCGGCTGGTCTCACAGTTATTCAGTTATTCAATCGGATAAATTTTTGTGGACTTTTTCTAGTGTATGTGATCGTATTTCGGTAATGGCATCACGAATGTTGGCCTTCGAATGTTCAATTGTCTCTGGTTTGTCGGCATAACACTATGCCTTAACAGCGCCCTACAGAAAATAGTCCAACGGTTTCAAATCACAGCTTCTTGACAGTCAATTGACATCACCATTTCGCTTACTTAAAAGACCATCAAACGTTTGACGCAATAAATCGATTGTGGCATGAGAACTGTGGCAAGTTACACCATTTGAAGTCGTCGTAGTCTAGTAGGTAGTGTGTTGCCTTATTAGACGTAACAGCCAGGGTTCGTGCCCCAGTCCAGACATCAAGACAAAATACAAAAAGTATTTCTTCGGCGACTTCCTCTCAGCAGATTTCTGTCAAAAACTCTCAGAGTAAACATAAGTGGTGTGAGAAACTAGGACGTTGTACAATGGGTCAATTCTTATTTGACAAGTACACGGCCTCTAACTTAACCTAACCTAACCTGCACCATCCGTTTGAACCCAAACATCGTTCACATCAATACCATGAAGAGCGGATACAAAAAAAAATCGGTTATAATAGTGCGATATGTTTCTCCTTTGTCTCCCTTTCGCTTCAATTTGCCTTTTCCTCTTCAGGGCTGTCGAACCCTGTGGTTTCCATTTTAATGTAACCTCGTGTTTTTCCTGAAAATGTATGCAATCCATCGCTATTCTCAAGTGCTAATCTTTATGACTATGGGTTGCTGATTATGTTGCGCCCATAGTCTGTCATTAAAGAAGAACATTCACAAGCATTTTTATGTCTTTCACTGAACTAATCTAATCGGAGTAGAACCAAGTTGTCCACAATTTTTTAAGAAGTCAACTGGCTTCGTATGTAATTTTAATAATTTTTATAAGGTTTTCGAGTGCCTGACATGAGTCAAACAAGGTTAAACTTTGTTAAAGGAAAAGTCGAACTAAAAAGATCATGTGATAATTTGCATATATGCACGATATGCATTTATATGTTCTTATGTTTTTCTTGCATTTTGTAAAATTGTATTCACAATTTTTTGTTCACCTTCTACAGCGACACGAGAAGGTGGCATATGTTCTAAGGTGGTGTTTGTGAATGAAATTGTGGCATGATTGACAATTCAGTTTAATTGGCTTCAATTTTAAATGCTTTGCAGCTGAAAGAAGAGAAACAATTTCAATTGATGTCGTCCTTGATTTCCATAAAATAACTGTGCAGGAAACTTTTCTTTGGATATACTCATATGTATAGGAGTACAATCCTTAGCCAAAGCAATTTTGATATTTTAAAAAACTTTTAAAACTTCCTTCCTTAAAAGCATTTCCTTTTCGAAATGTAATAGTAGTGGTTACATGTTCACAGTAATACATACACGCATACACATGTACATACAGAAATATATAATAAAAAATGAATGACTTGAAAATAAAAGCAAAGAAAATGTAAGTAAATATATGTGGGTGTGTGTGTTTGCGTGTGTGTGTGTGTGAGTGTATCAAGTATATTTATATGATAGTGTTGACAGCTTAAGTCTAATGGAGCACTTTAATAAAGTTATTTGGTCTTTCAGCAGGCTGCATTATATTCTTCTTTTTTTTCCTCCTATTATTCTATATTGCATATCCATTCATCTCTCTTTCTTTATATTTCTTACTCACTCTACCCCTTTCCTACCATAGTGAGTGTGTTAGAGTGTATCCAACAGCTACTTTAAAGGCATTTTTAAGCATCTGGTATCATTTAAATTTTTTTCTTTTTTTTTCCATTTTCATTTTCTATCCTAGATTTTCATGATGATGGTACTTTTCTCTCTCTCTCTTACGGTATATTGTACAGCATATTTGATAAGCATAACTTATAATTTTGTTTTGTTATGGAAAACTGTATTAAAAAAATTGTGGAAGAGTTTTGTAAAGAAATTTTTTTTATTAAAAAACTGATAAGGATTTAAGGACATTTTTTTTGATATCATATACGAGTACTATGATGTGTAATATAAACAGCGTTAGAAATAACGGAAAATGTTTTAAAAGATCTTGTATTTTGACAATATATTGGTTGTGGGTATTATTTTCTCTCGCTTCTCATTGAAGTCGCCGTGGTGTAGTAGGTAGTGTGTTGGCTTACTATTCGTAAAGCCCGGGTTCGTATCCCAGGTCAGACATCAAAAATTAAATATGAAAAAAAAAAAATATTTCTTCCTCTCAGCAGATTTCTGGCAAAAACTCTGAGAGTAAAATAAACTGCCATGAAAAAGTTTCTCAAAATTCTGTCGTTCGGAGTCGACGTTAAACTGTAGGTCCCGCCACTCTTGCATAAAATTAACACACACAACATAAGTGGTGTGAGAAACTAGGTCGTAATCCTGACTGAAGGGTTGTAATGGCCAATTATGTATGTATGTCTCATTCAAGTGCATTCATAACGTTACCACGAAAACGTTTAATTTTTTAACAATGACAACTACGCAGTATAGATCCTTTTTAAACATTAAATATGAATAGTTACACACCAAAAAAAGAAAGTCTACGTACGAACATACATATCCGCGATTACCATCTTGTGTGGAAGTGCTTTCAAACCACAATATAAAAATCTGTATGGATGGCAGTTCTGCAATACATCAGAACATCAGAGCAGGATTATTAGATTGTTGCACGCGCTTGAGTTCTATGTTTACTTCGAGCTCACCAGTGTTTCTAGCATTTGCCCCTTTTCTAACCTTGGATTATTGAGAATAGTTGTAAGCAGTGCTATACAATAGATTTCCGAACGTATGTATATAGGACGTCCCACATCACTAAGTTCCTTTAATGTAGCTCTGCTGCCTGGTTCTTATCCCAGTTCGTGATCTAAGCCTGAACGACAGTCAGGCTGCCTTACAAAATGTATCAATACAAAGTTTGCATGCAGTTCTCCTACTAAACTATAAACTACTACTTACTATAAACTATGTAGATATGCAAAGTAACCAAACAATGCATCAACTATAAATCAGATGCCTGATTTCTTTTTGACTGCGTTAAAAATACACATTGACGACGTTTTGAAATAGAATACATTGTATATATTTTGTACAGCGGCATTATGAAACACGATACTTTGTTCAAACACAAAGCAACTAACATTTTGGAAGGCAGCCTCAGTCTGATTTGTCTGTTGCCATCGATAAGTTTTGGTTGAACGGATAAGCACCAATATAACGGTATATTTGAGTTGAGATCAATATTTGCTTTTCTTGTCCTTGTGGAATTTAGTTTAAATAACGACAACAACAACAACAGTGTCACTTTCATTTGACGTAAATGAAGGACCTGGTTATGTGGGCATACGTTTCTGTCAGAAATTCAACAACATGTTGTATTCCAAAGATGATAAAGGTAACAAAGTTCTCATGTCTACATGCATACGAGTACATACATAATAACAACGACTACAGTTCTCATGTATGCCTGTCGCATTTGTGACTGTGTGGAGGCTCATTCAACTTCATTTATGTGAATAAAATTATGCACGAAATCGATGAATTGACTCCTATTTGCCTGGATGTCATTTCGGATGCAATGTTGCCACGTACAAGGGATCATAGGTGTCCCAAGTGTGGTCATAGTGAGTCGGTATTTCTCCAGGCTCAAACTCATCGCGCTGAAGAGGCGATGAGATTGTATTAGATGGTATTATCAACTAGAATATCGTTGGACTGAGTAAAAAGGGTTGTGATTAAACTCACATAGAACTAGGCCCACAACAGATCAACATGATTGAGAAGATAATTCAACCGAACCTGAATTTACCAAACGTGTGACAGAACTGAATTTAGATTACAGACCAACCAGTATGGCATGATCAAACATATCGTCGCATACACAAAATGTCGAATGTTTACCGTCGAAATCTTCATCTTATCACTGCCTTATTTAGATAGCAACGACACAAACCACAGAGGGAGGATGACTTTCAAAATGTATCAATACAGAGTTTGTATGCAGTTCTACTACGGTATATAAATTATGTAGATATGCAAAGTTACCAAACAGTGCATCAACTATAAATCCGATGCCTGATTGCTTTCCGACTGCGTTAAAAATACACATTGACGACGTTTTGAAATAGTATACATTGTAAACATTTTGTACAGCGGCTTTATGAAACACTATACTTTGTTCACGCACAAAGCAATTAACATTTTGGAAGTCAGCCAGAATCATTTTAATAGTATTATAGCCTGCGTAATAAAGGTTGACTATTAGTTGCTAGGATCCTAACCATCCCGCAAAGTAATGGAAGTTCTAGTACGTGTAGTGGTGATGCTGAAGGTGGTCTTGCACGGTTAGAATCTCACATAGCCATAACCAAATGGTTCTTGCCTTCATCGAAACCATACTTTATAAATCTACACGAGTCTAAAAGATTTTTTATAAGAGAAGAAATAGTTCAACGAGCCCAGAAAGTCGATTAGTTTGCATGGCTGAGAGCTGACTTCTACATACACACATACATAATTGGTCATTACAACCCTTCAGTCAGGGTTACGACCCAGTTTCTCACATCACTTATGTTGTGTTTGTTAATTTTATACATGAGCGGTTGGACCTACAGTTTAAAGTCGACTCCGAACGACAGATTTTTGAGAAACTTTTCATGGCAATTTTATTTACTCTCAGAGTTTTTGCCAGAAATCTTCTGAGAGGACGTCGCCGAAGAAATACTTTTTGTATTTTGTTTTGATGTCTGGCCAGGAGCTGAGGCTTCTGACTTCTATTTTTCCTAAATATAGAGTAAAATTATATAGGTTTTCTGAATAATTTTTTGTCTGTTTGTTAATCAATTCGAATTTCAAAATTTTTTTCCAATAAACATCTGCAAATGCCATATTAATGACGAACGACGTACTATCGAATGAAGTAGTCATAGAAGATATTTAATCTTTAATGATCTTGCCAATGTAATTTGTATGCCCAACATGTCTATTAGCCGTTTATGATTGATGTTGTATGAATAACAGCCGCCTACCATTTTATAAAAATTTGCGGAGAATAAAATCAAGTCAATAAATTAAATTTATTACGATTTTCTCCAGACGACAGACTTTTGTAGCCCAGTTTTTATGACTAATAACTGGCATTCAAATGACTAATTTTACAAATATTACAGAATATAGATACCGGGAGAGAGAGAGAGGGGGAAAAATCAAGTTGAATTGAATAAGCATAACTGCTACTACAACAACTGCTCGTATTACCTTACACCAGAGCTTACTCACTACCCGGTGAAATAATAGCAAGAAAGGCAACTAATTTTTGAGGATTTGAACAAATAAATGTCATTGCAAATCACAATGGAATTTAAGGCAACAGCAACAGCAGCAGCAGCATTAGAGTGTGGATACTACACCCAAATGACTCTGCAATTGCTGCAAAAAATATGCTTAAAAACTAAGCAATGACTTGTAACTACTATTCACAGCACTTGTGAGACTAGCAGACAGACAAGACAAGAGCGAGAGATCTTTTGTAAGAGATACAAGTATTATTGGTATAATGGTGGGGTACACTCACTGGTGGTGTTGTTTCATGTTAATAGACTGATCGATCATAAAAAATGATCACAATGCGCGACAAGAGTTGCAAGGATACCTTAGTTTGCTAGCACAGCCTGGTTGCTTACTTAATATAGAACTAAAAACTAGTGGTCTTAGACATAATAGTTGTTGTTTTCCCGTTCCCGGTTTTTTTCTGGTTCGATTATTCGTTAGCTAATGTAGGCTCATAAAACTTTGCCTGTTGTTTTCTTTTGTAATTTTTTCCTTGCGGCATGATTGAACGTTTGTGTCATTTGAAACGTTACAACAATTCCATGTTGTTAAAAGCATAAATATTACTTGCAACTACAGATGTTTTTTTTGCTTTCCACCATTTCCACTTCTGTGCTGTGCTGCATTGTGGCATTGTGGTGTGGCATGATGGTGGCCTCAATTGGAGCACTGCGGATTTTTTTGTTGGCCGGCCTTAACACAGGTTTTTGTTTGCGGATTCATTCTCGTCTGCTGCAATCCGCTGGCAATAAAGTGTTGGTGGCGGTGATACCTTCGTTTGTTTTTTTTTTTGCTGTGTGTGCTTGGTCTTGTTACTCTCGGTTTCGGAATTAGATGATTTACGAGTACCATTAAAACATAAATTGTCTACATGTGCGTACGATAACGAAGACGAAATGCGACAGCAGTATGATCTGTGCAGTATGATCTCCGTGTAGAGAGATGTACACGCATGCGTGCGAGTATATTGGTTGCCAAAGTGCAAAATCAAAACGATTTCGATGGAAATATTTGGAGAACATTGTGGCTTTTAAAATTTTTGTTGTCTACTTCAAAGAATACAAATGACGGGACATAGCGATGCTATCTGGGTCTTAGGTCATGTGGGAATTCACAGAAATGAAGGCATTGTAGTCCATTAGGTAGTGTGTTGGCTTCAAACCCTAAGTCAGACATCTCCAGCAAAACGAAATATGCAAAAATATTTCTTCGGCAGATTTCTGGCAAAATCTCTGAGAGCTGTTTGGAATCGACTTTAAAAAACTGCGAGTGTGAGATTGGCGAGACTTATGTATAAAATTAACACACACATTATAAATGGTGTGAGAAGCTAGGTCGTAATCCAGACTGAAGGGTTGTAATGACCAATTATGTATGATCAAACAGATGAGCTCGGGAGAAGGGAGCCGTTGGTAGAGTCTAAAGCTACGTGTTGGATAAGAAGAAGGAATGTTTGGTAGGAGTTACAAAAAAAACTAAACTTTTTCTCAAACCACTCAAGAGGTCGCCGTAGTCCAATAGGCAGTTTTTTGGCTTATTATACCTGAGGCTACCGTCCAAACCGCGGGTCAAACATATAAAACTAAACGAAATATGAAAGAATATTTCTTCGGTGACTTCGTACGTAATAAAATTGTCACGTAAATTTTCTCAAAATCTGTCGATTTTAAACTGTAGGTCCCGCCACTTATGGATAAAATTAACACATACAACATACATAAGTGGTGTGAGAAACTCGGGCGTAACCGTGACTGGGTGTGTAATGACCAATTATGTCTGTATATATCGATCTATGTATGTATGTGCTTGGTTTTAAGAAAATCTAGACTTTTGTTACGTTATTACAATAGCTTGAGATTTGAATCATGCTTCAGGCTATCCCTGGAATGACTCAAGACACATCTGTTCCGGATGGAGATCATCTCTAATCTAAGATCTGGGTTCCCCTATGATGAAAATGAACCATCACAACAGATTCTTGAAATTTGTGAGGCCTTATTGCATCCCAGAAGGAAACATTTGAATGCATATAATTTCACATATATAGGCTGGCAACCCTTACACAAAATTATGAATTTTTTTTCCCTTACAGAAGCTGGTACACAGTCATGTATTACGATTACTACGAATATTACAAGCATTATACCCTTTGTAAGGAAGCTGATGTTCTATCGATGTTTGGTTAGCTAAGTTGACCACTCGGTCGGTCCATTTAGTGTTTTTACTTTCAGTCAAAAATCATTGTCAAGTTGTATGTTTTTTTTCTGCCTTTAGTTTGGCTTTTGCCGCCAAACGTTTTCAGTTTTTATGTCGAAATTTATGAGTGTAACGAATCGATATAGACACGTACCTATGTACGTAACATATACTATACGTCATAAGGTTTAAACGTATTTAAAAAGAGCTGTTGTTTTTAAAATTACTGCGGCCGTTAAAGAAGAAAAAATAAGTTTTTTTTCATTCTTTGTAAATAATTAAATTAAAATACTGACAGCCATCGGAAGAACATCTGAGAATGTCGATATGATCCGAGACTTACATATATTCAGGAAGTAATAAAAAAGCTTGGAAAATTTAGTTTTCGATTACTTTATAAAATAAATTTATTTGTTATTTATTGGGTATATTCATTAATTTCTATTGAATTTGAAATTTATTCTTTGACAAGCAAGTGTTTTTCTGTTGCAACGTAAAAAGTCTGCTTTTTAGATTTGAATGGCAAGTGTTTCGGTTCTAGGAAAGAGACGTATTTGCGAGTATCTTTATTTTATTACTTTAGAAAAAATTTCTGTGATTGTAGTGACAACCTGTCGAAAAAAATAGTAAAAAAACGGGGGTTTTTAAGTGTATACCCTTTTGAATCAGACAGAGAGGTTTGTCGATGATCTTTTGAGTTCATTTGAATACAATTGAGTCAGTTGAAGCTGTGTGAACAATTATAATCTTAATCAGAGGCTCGTTATACGTACATAATTGGTCATTACAACCCTTCTGTCAGGATTACCACCTAGTTTCTCACACCACTTATGTTGTGTGTGTTTAAAGTCGACTCCTAACGACAGATTCTTGAAAAACTTTTCGTGGCAATTTTATTTACTCCCAGAGTTTTTGCCAGAAATCTGCTGAGAGGAAGTCGTCGAGGAAATACTTTTTGTATTTTGTTTTGATGTCTGGTCTGGGGCTCAAACCCTGGCTTTACGTCTAATAAGCCAACACACTACATCACTGCTCGTAATACTCGGAGCAAAAACCCCATGGCGTTTATGATGAAATACAAATTTTGTTTTTGTTTTTAAAGAATAATTTCGGAGCCTGGATATAAATTGAACGAAATAAGTAACAATGTTCGTATTAGGCTAGTGGGGCTTACATGTTTCCAATTCATTAGGGCCGATGCACTGCATTGTGCGGTCGACGATTTCCCCATGTATCGGGCAATGTACTTCAATAGTTTAGATAGTTCTATTAGAGATATTAAAAATTGCGTTTCCTGAACCCTGAAAAGTCTTAATTCAAGAGCTGGACACTGGCTGATAATTATGTAAAGTACGGACTCTGATTCCTTCTCTGCTGTCTCACAACTTCTGCAAATCGTTTAAGGGTCCGCCTAACCAACAGGCATGCATACATATGTAATTAGCAGTGGCTTATAAGTATATGAGCTACTACTTAGTGACCATGAAAGGGAAAATAATGTGTTCTTTCTGGATTAAATTTCGATAACTATTAGATTTAAATTGAAATGTATCTATAATTTCCAGTCTCAGCGCTTTTAGGTCATCTTTTTGCTTTATTCGTTGGGGTATGTCCGAGATTCGTTGGGGTATTTCCCAGAGGTATATGTAACATATATTGATAAGCTTAGACGATATGGCATACATATATGCTTCCAAAGTATATTCTATAAATTTTCTCCAGTCATGACTTTCACATGGAAGAATCTACACTTAAGCTGGATTCACCCATCGTTTCGGAACAAAATTTTTTTATGTAGTTTAACGTTTCTCTTTTTAAGAGAGAGAGAGCCGAAGAGAGTAAGCTTGCTTGGGAACAATTTCAGCTCGAATTGGTTTAATTTTAATTTTTGTTCCGAAACAATCGAACTGTGCTGCCAGCTACTTTAATTTTTTAAGTAAAGTTGAACTGAACTCTCACATTATAACGAGCTTTCTTCAACTCAATGGCTATTAAAAGAAGCACTTTACATTTATCCATTTTTTTCACTAAGATTTGTTTTAATTTACAAATTCTTTGTAACACAATAAAAAATATGATCACACTCAAGCCAAGAAAACAAACGAATTGCAATCATCTGCTACTGTGCTGCCTAATTCTAAAACTAACACGCATCGTTTATAAAAATATGTCATATGTTAACCTTGTTTTTACAGGACAATTGTTCGAAGTGGGTGAATCGTTTTGGAACAAACTCTCAAAAAACTGAATTTGTTTCGGAACAAGCATTTTGTTCCGAAACAATGGGTGAATCCAGCTTTAACCACCCATGTCTAGCAATCGATATATTAATAAATTCGCTCATATATTAGTAGCCTCTGCTTGGGAAACGGTGTCTAATCACCTACTATGTAGATGGTACCTAAACCTATGCGGTACTACAAAACTTTCTATTTTCTTACTCGAGAAAGCAAAGCCCTTAGGCTCAAGCCGTGTTGATTCACTATAAAACCGTAAATTGGATATTGTAGTGAATTAATTTGGATCAATTCAAATGGATTTCCTTTAGCTGATAATTAAGAGGGCAATGGAACAATACTATTTACATCAGTTAGCTGGCGGAACTATCAGCCAAGTATAGAATTATGAACTAACGTACGTCTATCAGAGTACTGATAATTAAATTTTTGTTGGCACAAACAGACCTCTATATGAACCACTTTGACCCTGGTGTTGGTATATCTTAGCACTTCGACTAAAGGGTAAACTGATTGTATATTGTAGTTAAAAAAGTTTAAAGTCGCCGTAGTCTAGTAGTTAGTGTGTTGGCTTATTAGACGTAAAGCCAGGCTTCGAGCCCCAGGCCAGACATCAAAACGATCTCTCAGCAGATTTCTGGCAAAAACTCTGAGAGTAAATAAAAATTGCTATGAAAAGTTTCTCAAAATCTGTTGTTCGGAGTCGAATTTAAACTGTAGGTCCCGCCACTTATGTATAAAATTAACGCACACAACATAAGTGGTGTGAGAAGCTATGTCGTAATCCTGACTGAAGGGTTGTAATGGCCAATTATGTAGGTATAGAAGTAATTGCAGCTTTAACGTCTGCAGGGAGAGGCTTTACTAATGTTTCATTTGAGCGCATTAGATTTTTCTAAGGCGAACTGGGTCCTTGTTAGCGTAATAAATTTGACCGATGATCATAGGGAGAACATTGTTTTGATGTTGCTTACAGTATGTTTTAGCAACAAATATTATATTGTTACGTTTTTACCTTTTAAAAACATTTGAAATATGAGTTCGTAGATTGAAAATAAAAACAAATTTGTGTTCAGTTTTAATTAATTTCTTTATTGTTTGCACGATTCTGTGTGCCACTGTTCACAACTTGATGTAAACAACAACAATTGCTTTGTTTGGTTATTCCTCTTTGTACTCTTTTGCTTAAGCAATAACAACTACTAGTCAATTTGTTAGATAGATCTTCGGAGATCTTCAAACCACGATTACTTTCCTCAAACACCGCGTCTTCACACAAGACTGCCTGAATTTTCATTGAGCCGTTGCCTGCTTTGTCTTGCCTTTTACAAATACCACATTCTGATGAATGCTCCTGAAGGAGAATGACTTTCGCCTTCTCGACATCTCTATTAATGTAAACATGTTGTTTACGTTATTGTTGTTTGTGTATTTTGTTTACGTTTGTCCTTGCAGTGTTGTTGTTGCCTTTTTGTTTACTTGTTTATCTCCTATTTTTATACTGGTTTTTTGTAGGTATATTTTTGTTTACTTGTATATCACGTAAACAAGTTCATTGTTTTTGTTTTTGTAGCTTTTGTTTACAATTTAAACGATTTAATTTTCGTAACAATATTATGTACAAAATATATTAAATATTTTGTTAAAGAATTGATTTCTATGAAATAAACTCCTGTTAATTATAGAAAAACTTCTAAAGATAGGGTATGTATTGGCTATTTCGAGTTGTTGTTTTTGTAACTGGTTAATATTTAAATTTCATGTTCGAAATTCACCCCTTTTAATAGGATTGTGATAAAACACAGGCATTTTTTCTTCCTTTTTTTTTGCTAACGGCACTGACAGTTATCAAAAAAGTTTCTGCTTTTTTTCAAACTCCCCCGTTTAAAACACCACAAGGTCGCAGATCCATTTCATTTTTCGTTTAGCATTTGGTCTAATAAAGCTCACAAAAAAAGAAGAGAAGAAAATTAAAAAAAAATAAAAAAATATGGAATAGACATTGGAAAAGAAGAAGAAGAAATAAATACGATATATTATTTAACTAACTAACTGACGACTGTCGTCAGTTGACTTGACTCGTGTTGTGCTTAGTTGAGTTGAATTGAGTCAGGAGTATATTATTTCGTATGCCACCATTTGCAAACAGCTAGCAGAGAGAGAGAGAGAGAGGGAGTGAGTAAAAAGTCATAAATTACATTTTGTAGGCGTTGGCAGGTGTCGCCAGTCCCTGTCTAAAATCGCGATAAATCTTCATGTTGAAATAAATTTCATACAAAATTGCTTCACTGAATTTTCATCGTTGTTGTCTCCTTTTTAACCCCCTCTAAAGTCTCTTTCCTTCAGTTATTGCTGGCAATAGTCGGAAGCTGTGTATATGAATTCATTTTGATTGTAGCAGAAGAAGAAAAACAAAACACGAAAAAAATAAAGAAATTCTTGAATTCATTTCACAAGACAACAGCAATGAGTTGAGTTGCAAATACTCGTTCGCATTTGCTCAGTCCATACTCTTTTATAAAAAAAAAAGAAAAAAATCATCAGTCCTGGAAGGTATAGTTCGCCTAGCTTTAAGGGGAAGGATATGTTCAAAATTTGATATGGAAGAAGACCTAAACTAAAATACAATAAAACAACAGGCCAGTCATAGAAAAAAAAATTGTCCACAAAAAAAAATTTTTTTAAAATGAGAATTTGTATGCAAAGCAATAAGAACAACGACAACAACAACAATAACAATATGTTAAATGGCAAACGATTCATACGTACAATTCCCGTTAGTTTGACACACAAACAAGCACAGTTGCAATCACATAGGACTCTACGACATGTGTGTGAGCAATATCAAGCAGAGACGTGGATAAACATAAGCTATGGAGTTCGAAGTGCCGAAAATAGATGCTGAATTGAACCACGGGCTCTCGTGAAGTAAGCCAACATACTCCCTATTAGACTACGGCGTAAAATCCAGGAAATCCAGAGATAGGTTGCAACATGGACAACACTTCCAGGTGGTCAATTTGACATCATAAGCAGTTAGCAATGCATGGCGGCGGATAATGCCGACTAACTGATAACCTATATGCCGTATAGTGACGGCTAATTCCAGAAAATGTTGGAGAACGAACATTGCGAGCTGAACTACTACGTGACCCAGTTCCTAACTGGTCATGGGTGCTTCAGGAAGTGCCTGCACAGATTTGGACATTATACTTCCCCTTTATGCCCAAACTGTATAGATGAGGAGGACGATGCGGAGCATATCCTAACATGCTGTCCAAGAATTAGATGGCCCGGGGAAACGAGTTTCGGACCAACTCGGCTTATGGAAGAGGTATTGAATTCTAGGATTCAATGGAGCCAATACAGTCAGAGAATGGCTGAAGTTATGCAAGAACTCCGAAGGCTGGAGAAGCGTAGGCGAAATTTAACTTAGTGTGACCAAGCTTTAAACCTAACCAGCTCTCCGCGAAGTACTACATTACGGCAGTCCCGTGGAGGGCGAGTTGTTGAAGTGTGTAGAGGGTGGGTTTAGTACGTTGGCACCAGTGATGGTGAATCGTGCACTCTTTTGTTGGAACAAAAGTGTCTTTCGAAGATTCCCACCTCCGGCCTAAGACAAAAAAAGAATTCCAGAAAGACGATGATAAGATAAAACATACAAACGTTTTCAAATGATCACAAGCAAAGGCAAGAACAAAATAACAAAAGTTGCGGCAGTCTAATAGATAGTATGTTGGACGTGAGACCATGGTTCAAACCCCAGGTCAGACGGCTCCAACAAAACGATTTTGAAAAAATATTTCTTCGGCAACATCCTCTCAGTAGATTTCTGACAAAAACTAAGAGAGAAAACAAAATTGCTACGAAAATTTCTTGAAAATCTGTCGTTCGCAGCCGACTTTAAACTGTAGGTCCCGCCACTTATGTATAAAATTAAGATACACAACATAAGTGGTTCGAGGAGCTAGATCGTAACCCTGGCTAGGATCCTGGTTTTTCAGTTAACAACAATGTTTATAGTATTCGAAGAAGGCTAATAAAGTCTCCTAAAATGTCCATAAAACAATAGGCGCCTCTGTTAATCCATTCTAAAATTGCTTTTCTTTCGTCAAATCTAAACGAAAATCTCATTTATTTTAATACGTACACACATGCATGCATACAAACATTTCATTTGTACAGGATGTATATGTAAGAACTGTGTGTATGTTGTGTGTGTGTGGAGAGTGAGTGTACAAGTATATATTTTAAATAACATCACTTGAATGTAACATAATGAAATTTTCGTGTCACAATAAAACAAATAGAAAACCAATGTTTCTTATGCATTTACAGGCAGACCGACAAACAGACAGACAGACGAATATATATCTTATATGAATTTATGTAAAGCTAAGCAAAATATCTCTGTGACTGCTTTCTGATGCAGTTGTTGATGTCCTTCTTTGTATTCCATTTCCATTCCGTTTTCGTTTCGGATCTGGTTGGTAACAAAACTCATACCTCAACATCCGACGGAAGGTCATATGGAGATGAATATTCTTTTTCTTTCTGGAATTACAATTTAAGGCCAACAGAAAAAACCGTAAAGTTGAGTTAATTTTAAATAAAACTAAACAATTCAAAGTGCCATGAATAAATAACTAGGAAATGAGATACAACTGGCAACGACTGGCGACTTTAAGGCACTCTATGGGACAGACTTTTTGGTACAGGAGTACTGGGCTAATATGCTTTAGGGGAATCTAAATTTATTGAATTTTGTGTTCTTCACAATCAATTATGATTTGAGCAGGGCACTGTCAGTTTTTTTTTTGGTATAATTAAGTCGGCTCCAGACCACACCGTTTCTGCATTAATCAGAAACATAGCATTTAAATAACAGTGCAGTAATCCATGAAAAGTCGCCGCGTAGTCTAGTAGGTAGTGTGTTGGCTTATTACACGTGAGGCGTGAGCGGAAAAAATATTTCTTTGGCGACTGCCTCTCAAACAGATTTCTGGGAGAGTAAATATTATTGCCATGAAAAGGTTTCTCAAAACTCTGTCGTTCAGAATCGGCTTTAAACCTGCCACTCATGGATAAAATTAATGCACACAACATATGTAGGTGGTATGAGAAGCTAGGTCGTAATCCTGACTGAAGGGCTGTAATGATCAATTGTGTATGCATGTACGTATATAATCAATTATGAAAAGCGTGGGGCATTGTCACCCTTTTTTGAATAATTAAGCCTGCTCCAGACCATGCCATTTCTACATTATCATCATTGAAATATCGCTCGAACAAAAGTGAAGCAATCCAGGGAAAGAAAGGGTGGAATGTGTATCTAATTTGTATCAACTTGTGAAATTTTGAACAGAAGCGAACAGTACAAAATATCCAATATGGGAAGGTTGCTCACATCCCTTTATTGGCGAGAATCTACTTTCCAACTGACCTGATTAATCATTTCAGAATTTTGTCATGACCGACCGAAACACAGCCGGCTTATTCAGTGGGAGACCTCCCGCCCATCGGCTATTTCAAGCCTCAGGTGTTAAGCGGGTTGTGTCTCTAGCGTAGGAAATAGTGGCCTTCGCACAAGCCCAAGTAATCGCGCTGGTAATTTCAATGACACTATCATTCAAACTATGAAATCTAGAGGTTCTCGGCCAATGACAAAAACTGATCAGCAATATGCTGCCCTTTAAGGGGCAGCAATCTAAAATGCAGATGAACAATAGCAGAAGGCTCAAGTAAAATGTTTGAAATGTACAAAGTGTGATCATTTCCATAGGAACTGTAAAGCGCAACAAACAAAAATAACATCTGCCTCACTAACAAGGGATAGCAAGCAACCAACTCGTCCTCAAACTTAAGAAGGTCGTTAGAATTCGAATTAAGCTTATCCGCAATAAATTGGTCTCAAGTGAAACTTGTCCGAAAGTAAATCGAAAATAGCTACACTTATTTTCTAACTTTTCGAAATAAAATTCCCATTTTAGAATTTCTAATACAATCATAAATAAATAAATAAATAAACCGAACAGAAAAATATTTACTCGTATGCAAAGAATTGTTGCATGTTCTTCATGTTCCTCTGAATTAGTATTCAGTGTACAATATGATGCAGTTTAGTAGGTGTGGCTGTGTCCATAAAGCACTCATAAAATGCAAATGAATTGTTGTTGTTGTTGTTGCATTTCATTCAAGTGTTACTCAATGACACGCTGCATAATACGAGAACAAACCATAAAAATCATAATAAAAACCAAGAAATAAAACAGGATTTTAAGTTTTTATTTCATTTTTATTGCATTTTTTTATTTGTATATTTTTATTTTTATTTTATTTTTTATTTTTATTCATACTATAGAACATTAATAACATTAAGATAAAATAATTAAGTATAATGCACTAATTTAAAAGAGAAAATACCAAAGGAAGTGTTAACCGTGGTGGTAAACCTTAAGAAATATATACAGAATGCAAATAAAAACGACTTAAATGATCACAGACGACAGTATTTTGAATGAATTTTCTGACTACGCAATAAAATAAATAAAAGTCGTATTCAAACCATTTTAATGCAAAATCATGAAGCCCCACAATCTTCAACGACGCCAGCCCAAGCAGACTGATCAGAGAATGCCTTCTTCTACTCCCTGTTTACAGACGATACTATTCAGGGAAATCATTACAGAGCCTACAGAAAACTCAATCCTCTTACATGAACATCTGTTCGAAGCAATAAATATTTTACGATAATAGATTAGCAAAAATTTCCGCTTTATGGCACTGATAGTTTTCCTATACCAACTAACCTAAGCCAGCCTTCGCTGCGTCCAATTTTTCTGTGTCCTCAGTGAGTAGAAAATGGGACTGTTAGTTTACCTATCCCACATGACCTACGTTACCCTTCGCTGATGTAATCTTTTTCAGTCCTCGGTGAGGAGAAAGGGGCACCGATCATATGGTCTAATTCTGTTGTAAGCAGCTTAGATTTCTCAGTAGCCAGCTTATAAGGGAATAGGTTTTCTTATTGTCATCTAGTTACCCAGAAAGCGCAATGCTAGAAGAGTGTTCCACTTTCTTCTATTTAGTGGGGCTGAAGAGAAAGCACTCTAAGTAGGCCTTTTGCATTCATTGACATTGCCATTGAAATAAATGGAACAGTGCAACATAAGCCAAATTGTGATGGTCTTTATCTCTTCAATGCAGTCGTGTTCAACTTTCGGTCTCCACATGCTTGATGAAGGTATTATTCTCTGTTGTCCTCTGGGTTCCAGTCTATAACATATCTTGAGATATTATCTGCCGAATTTCTAAGTGTCACTCCTTATCATCTCAATTTATATTTCCGGATTTCTTGGTGTTCTGTAGAAAGAATATTTGAAAATGATGGATTTTACATTAGTCCAGTAGTCTACGAGATCCCGTATTTCAAATCCTGGTGCAGATATATCAAGCTTTTCTTTCGGTAACTTCCTGCCAGCAGTCATCTGGCAAAAACTCTGACTTCATTCGGAATCGACATTAAACAGTAGGTCACTCATGGGTAAAATTAACACACACACCACATAAAGGAATGAAGATTTCTGGACAGTATTCTGCCTAACAAAACAAAATATCCGTTCAAAGCCCCCAGATTTGCAAATAAGAGAACGAAATTTTATCTTTAAAATACTGATTTTGAAATACACAGTCAAGTAGTATTGTCTGCACTTAAATGAATAATCTTTGCCTTCATTGTGGTAGATCTCAGAGCCATGTTCACTCGTAAATATGTCAGCAAGCAGGCAGATATCATCTGCGATCTGCAAATTCTGTCGGTGAATCGTTTGTTGGAGTAGGGTTCGTTGGGTAGGCTCAATCCTACAGTGACGAAACGAATTCTAAGCATGAGTAGACGGGAGAATGAGAGTAGTAACGTGACATGAATCCTATAGAAATAGGATTTGCAGATGAAATAGGGTTATCTCTGATTTCTGTAGGCTTTGTGAGGGCATACAGTGGATAATTTTTTTGTCACTGTCCTTATCCGCAGGTAAACACAGTTACTAAATTATACGTACGGTTAAAAAGTTACCGAAATTTTTTAACTAATCCGTCTTCGTTGAAAATCTTTATAGTTTCCTTGATGTTAAGACGGTCTTTTGCATTGGTTAAAAATTTTCTGAAATTGAACTGAATTGTGGCCCTGCACAAGCCCACAAATGTATGCATCCGATTTACAAATTTCTGAACCAATGCAAAAGACCGTCTTAAGATCGAAGAAAGATGTCAGACAATTACAAAGATTTTCAACGAAAACGGATTAGTTAAACAATTTCTGAAATTTGTTATCCGTCAAAGTATACATACTTTTGTGACTGAGTGTACGTAGGCAGCAATGGCTACGTAGACGCTTTGCTGATAAACTAGTCGATCTAAAGGGTTGAGAATCCATTAGGATTCCTACATGGGCTTGACTGTCAAGGAGAATAACTTAGGAAGGAAATTCCATCTATTGGTGTCATAATGGATAATTGTTTTTCTTCTCTCTTTCTTTATTTTCTTGATATTGTTTAAATGATCTTTTAATGTCTTTAAGTCACTTAAGTCAATGAGCTTACAATCTGTATTATTGTACCAGAAGTTCCACCCGTAATAACGTCGGCCGTCCCAGTATTGTTTTTTCTTTTGAAAACCATCAAACAACTCGACTTTTCAAATGCATACAAAATATTATCAAGGAGGCAAACAGTATACTTATTTGACCTGAAGTCCCACATAATATGTCTTTACTATGAGCTGAGCTTTTATGCTTAACCTGCATCCTTGCTTGGAGCTAAAAGTGAAAATCGTTTAAAATTTTTATTCAAATTATTCGTATGTTTCTAAAACCAAAAACACTTGTGAGTTTTAAAATTGACAAGCAATTCTACTGATAGTGGAACTGTAGGTCTGCCAACCGCAAATTAATAGATTTTTTATGCTGCACCATTATTATGCCTCAATATTACGACTTTTGTTTGTTACTATCTTAAGCGGGCTTAATGAAGGGTCATTCAGCTTTTTTATGTAATTAACATTTCGCCTGAAGGTGTAACTGCTCGGGCGAAAAGCTATTTCAATATGTGTTTGTGTTTTAGTTTGTGCACTCTGGACTACTGCACATACTCACATACAAACGTACATACAGGCATATTAAAAGAGGAAAGAAACTGCATGTTTGTAAGTAATTGAATTTTACATTAGGCTGTGGTGGCCGGTATCTAAGATAAGCATGCGTAATTTTTCTTTAAGATACACATTTAAGAAACCAATGTATTCACATACATACATACATACATACATATACACTTAATACAATCCGCCACAATTTTTTCGCTAAGCAACTGAACCAATTGGACTAACTGAGCGAGTGAGTGAGTGACTGGTATTGTGTACGCGAGCATTTGCAAAGGCATGTAACCGGGCCATAATGTGTATCATTAATTACTCGAAGGGGTAATAAACTTATCACAATAAGAAATTAGCACACATCTTATGAAAAAAAAACGTCATAAGAATATGTATACACACAGGAACACTTGGGCATAAAAGGGGACTTTTGTTAGGCTTTAAGGCCCTTTAAAGAATGTTTTTTTTTTCATTTTGTTTGTGGCAGAAGGTCTGTACCCAAATTGAAAACAGTACTCATATACAAAAGGAATGCAATTTAAACAATTTCATTTCATAATTAAAAAAATAAACGGCCAAGTACGCCATAAGTTGAGAGAAAATCATTTTGTGTGACTCTCAGTCTGTCTGTGTGTGCCTGACTGAACAATTAATTTCCTTTACATTTCGTAGGTTTAATATGCCGTCGTAAATGTTAAATAAATGCTTAGAACTGTATTTATGCCACCACAACAACATCGAAAATTTTTTAATTGTCAGTTAAATGTTGTGAATTGTGTGTGTGCAAAGAGTAGAGAGTAGTGGCCAAGCTAAAGACTGCAGTCAAGATCAGTAATACCTGGCTGGTTAGCTGACTGCCAGGCTGATTGGATGACTTGGCTGGTCTTTATATAGATTTTGTTTAATTTTGCATTTCATTTATCTGTCTTTCTGTCTGTCTGCATATGTCTGTTTATTTGTTTGTTTGTTTCCTCCAGCTCAACAGTTATTATGATATTATAAACCTGCCAGTCTTACATTGCCCGCTGCTGTAGTTGTTAAAATTTCATTTTCTACCTTTTTTTGATTTTTAATTCTTGCAACATTTGTTGCACATACACATGTTCAGTATGGTTTATAAACGTTTTGGAGTTTTTCAACTTTTAAGTTGAGTTAGCAATTTTAACCGGAAGCCTAATTACAATTACCTTAAGGCTATGCCCACTTTTCTTCTTTGTCTTCGTCGTCTTGTTCTTTTCTTCCTCTCTTTACCATCAGAAGAGATTTTTTTTCTTTATGTTTCGTTTATTTCCATTAACTTTAGTTGGCTGCTTTAGATGCCATTTTTATAGGCAGTTATTTTTTTAATCGCCGTTGTTGTTGTTGCAATTGCTGCAGTTGCAATTTTAGTTGCAGTTGCCATTCTTGCCATTTGATTCCATGTAATTTGTTCAATTTTTTTTATTTCATTTTCCATTTAATCGTTTCAATTTCGTGTTGTTTTTTTCTAGAAGTTTTTGAAACACCCTACATCGCACTGTAGGTAAGGTTGGACAACTAATCCACAATAGGCACAAGGCCCAACTGGTAGCTAATCAAAGGTGCTATGAAACTAAATTAGACTCTAATGTAACGTACACAATTTTTTTGGGCACAAAGCTCAACACGTCGCCAACTAGAGTTGTTATGGAACCAAATTACACTCCAATGTAACGTACGTATCTTCTTTGGGCAAAAAGCTCAACACGCCGCTAACTAGAGCTGTTATGGGACCAAAGAACACTCCAATGTAGCGTACGTAACTTCTTTGTGCACAAAGCCTAACATGCAGCTAACCAGAGCCGCTGTAGAACCAAATTACAATGTAAAGTACGTAACTTCTTTGAAATCCCAATACGATCCCAATTTTTCAAATAACTTGCCTATAAAAACTCCGGGAAGAACATGCAAAAGCTCTCATCTGACCAACAAGTTGCCTGTCATTACCCAGACCAGCAGGTGATATTTCTTTAGGAAGTTGAAACCATGCCTTGTTCCATGATTTGTTGGGAAAATCGAATGTTTACTGATTACAATCACTTTCAGTGCAATGCCGTATTACAGTAAAAAGACTCCTCACTGCTTATGCGTTATCGGAAGTGACTTTTTGTTCAAAAAGTGAAAGACTTTCTTAAATTGTTTCTATATTATCAGGGAAATCGATATAAACTCCACATAAATGCTGTGCTATAAAAGGGGTGGGGGGGTTGTTCACTCCTAGTCACGTTTCCATTACTTACACTTACTCATATGAGTTGGTTTCTCTTATTGCTTCTGCTGTTCTCAGAACTTTACTGTCTTTAAAACTGGGACTGTGGACTTCTCACCATAAGCACCTTCTCACATGAGTTGGCTTCTGTTATTGCTTCTGCTATTCCCAGTAAGCCTCCCCCCAACCAGCATCACTTCTATGCACATACATACATAATTGATCATTATAGCCCTTCAGTTAGGATTACGACCTACTTTCTCATACCACTTATGCTGTGTGTGTTACTGTCACGTATAAATGGCGAGACCTACAGTTTAAAGTCGACTTCGAATACCAGATTTTTCAGAAACTTTTCATGGCAATTTTGAGTTACGCTCAGAGTTTTTGCCAGAAATCGACTGAGAGGAAGTCGGCGAAGAAATATTTGTTCGTATTTCGTTTTCTTGAAGGTATCTGACCTGTGGTTTGAGGCGCCTAATAAGCCAACACACTACCTACTAGACTACGGCAACTTCTTAAGTTAGCTTCTCTTATAGCTGCTGCTGTTCACAAAGCTTTGTTTCTGTAAGTCTGTTCACGTTTCATATCACTTTTCTGCATCAGTTTGTTTACACATTCATTCCATATTTTTTGGCTTTTGTAGAGGATCTCAGTGTTTTCCTTTATCAGATAGTCTTAAGCCCTTATAATTCCTCCTACGACTCAAAATGCTTCTCAGTTTTATATTTTTACGGACAATGGATGTCTTTTGTGCCCAAAAAAGTGTCAATTCTAAAACTGATGTGTCCCGTTAGGGCCTCTATTAATCAATCGGAGTGTTTGCTAAAGCACCCAATGGTTTCCAAATACTATGGAGTGTAGTACTCAAATCTCTCTACCTAGTGGTCCAAATATAAAACAATGTCCAATAGTGCAATTAGAGATATTTAAGTACACTCTTGGGCTTCTCAAAGTACGGTTTATGCTGGTAATTGCGCAAATCTCTCTCATTCTAGACTTTGTGCAAGTCTTGTACTTATAACCAAACAATCCGGATTCCGTACCTACAAATCGTGTTTAGAACTAGCCCAGAAGGCCTACAGTTGCGGAATATTGAGATCAGTTGAGGTCATTAGGTCTTTATATTTGCAGCATCCGAAAAGCCAATTAAAACAAGAGGATAACCTGTGGTAAAAGCTAAATCCCATGCCAAAGATTATCACTTAGCATTGTAGTGTAACACATAGCCGTCCTACACCCCTATTGTAATTGTCCCACTGCATAATTATTTAGTTTTCTCTGTATTTTTTTTTACGTTGCGTTTTCCAATGGCCAATTGCTTTTCAAGTTTTTTGTCTTGTAAAATATGTTTTGATCGCTACTGTTTGGCGGGTTATAATTCTTTTAAAGATGGGAGGGGCTTTTCCATAAGTCTCTTGGACTATAAATTAAAAAATCATTTTCATGTTAAACGTTGAAATTTATAATTTTTATTCCTTTTGTTTTCTTTTTTATTTTCAGTGCAACATAATAAATTTTATTTTTTGAATTAAAAGTATTCGTGGAATGTAAAGCAAAAAAACGAAACGAATTAAAATCGTTTAATTGCCCTTCAGTGGTAAGTACAAAATTATTACTTTGAAGTATTATACGTGGTACGTCTTTTCTGTTTTTCTCTTTTTTTTTTCTTTTCTTCTATGAAACAAAGGCAACGTGTGTATATAATTTAGGGATTATAATTGAATTGTTGTTAAAATGAAAAGCATATGAAACATGTAATCATCGGTGGGATTAAATATTTTCTAAACTTTGTTTAAAGCAATTACAAACCATGCTATTCATAGCTACAAATATTCACAACAATCCAATGTATTTGGTTGCAATTATTGGGTCCTTTCAGATTTTAAAAACAGGGGTCAAGCACATTATTTTGGTTCTTTTTAAATTCCTTATATTCTAAGGAATGACAGGGATTGACGTGAAAGAAATGTTGAAGACAATCCCCGATCTTACTACCGACAATCGACAATTAATGCTTGTATACTATCCAAAAGGAAATCCATCATATTTTACAATTTCTCTTCTAAAAAGACTGAATCTATGCTGATAATCCGAGAAGAGTTTATGACAATATATTCTGCCTAATGTGGCGGCAGTGCCTTTTGCCGCAATTGATATTTTTATTGAGTACTTATTAGCCAAATTGAAACATATGATCAATTCACACAAGCCGTTGTATCGTTGTAGTCATTGTATTGTTGGACGACTATACAAAAGTGTATGCTTGTTGCTGATATGTTGTCATGTAAACATCCAATACACTTATACAGATTTTCTATCATGTGTTTTTAATAAGTTGTATTGGTTTCTTGCTATCAAATTGTTTGAATGCCAAAAATTATGAAAACGAATACGACATACACAATACAGCATAGCATTGAGCATTCACAAACAATCAAGTGTATTCAATACAACATACACGATATAAAGTCATGTGAATTGGCCAATAGAAAGGCTTATGTACTGCTGACCATATTAGGCTAAGTATGACTCATCTTGTATTTTTTGTATGATAAATTTCGCAAATAAATTTTTTAGCTCTGTCGCTAGAAGTAATTGTGTCTCAGACTTTACAAATGGAGGTAGATAGGTACAGAAATGAATGCTGATGCTGTATTCTCAGACCTACGGTAATTTGAATAAATTTGACAATTCAGCTGTTGTTCTGTCTTACGGATGTAAACATACAGCAAAATTTTGATAAATTTGACTCCGGAATAAGGCCTTAAAAATGATATTATGACGGATAGCGACCTTATGGACAAAATCCAGTCCAGCTGGATCCTACTTACATACATAATTAATAATCATTACAACCCTTCAGTCAGGATTATGGACCTAGTTTCTCACACCACTGATGTTGTTCGTGTTAATTTTATACATAAGTGGCGGCATCTACAGTTTAAAGTCGACTCCGAAGACAGAATTTTTCATGGCAATTTTATTTGCTCTCAGAGTTTTTGCTAGAAATCTGCTGAGAGGAAGTCACGGAATAAATATTTTTTTTCATATTTTCGTTTTAATGTCTGACCTGGCGTTTGAACCGTGGCCTTACATCTAATAAGCCAACACACTACCTACTAGACTACAGCGATCCTACTTAGTCAGTTATTATAAATTTAGAAAGAGCTTCTCATCTTTTTAATGCCATCCGAGCGAACATGTTACCTTTTTTCCCATCTAAACTAATTTAATGATGCCAATGCTCTCATATACAGTTACCACAGTCTGATCATTATGTAACCATTGTTTCGATTGCGCATAACCCAAGCTTTGAAGAAGAAAAAATATCATATGAAACCAGTAAGTTGAGTAAGCCTAAATGCAAAAGTTTTATGTAAAATGAAAGCATCAATGATTCGCTTTATTTTCATAAGCCTATAGTTGTATTGCCAAAGAGGCTGTGATTAATTAAAACATAAAAGTGAAATGACAGAAAAGAATAGAGAAGTCATTGTAGAAATTTTTTCGATTTTGGTTTGTATATAAAGGAGCCAGTGTTTTGCTGTGACCATTTTTTTTTTACGCCGAGGAGGGGTAAATATACCTAACTGCACCATAGAGGAAGTCGTCACATACTCCGTGTGTGGGGCCCTCACCCACTAAATCCCCCCTCGTCTCCTGTGGACTTGTTTGTGCCCACTCCGGAACTACGGTGGTATTAATTCGGAGTGGAGTCCTTTGGGCCCTTTGGCCTCTCCATGTTAATATCCGCGTCCGGATTGCGTATCGAAAGTTGAGGAGACATCTAAGCGTCTCCACTATTCCTTTCGTCTCAATCATCGTTTCGGTTTCGCTTGGCATGTGTGACAGTATCACCTATGCCGACATACTTGTTCACACTTATTCTGCAGCCTCAAGATCTCTCTTTTTCCGTCTCAGGATGCGCTCTACGTAATTCACCACCGAGGTCCAATTCCCACTACTCGCAATCATGAACCCGACAATGTTAGTGGCTGTGATCATTTCAACTGCCGATGGCAGTACAGAGCGATAGCTCTGCCAGCGTGCACACTCGAAAACAGTGCGCTCTGCGCCATCAATTACCTCCCCTTCCTCGTAAAGACAGTAAGGGGAGGCGTTCTTGCCCATTCTGTGCAGATATTTCCTAAAATATCCGTTACCCGGTAACATCTGCGTAACGTAGTAATTCACCTCTCCAAATTTCCGACCAATCCATGGCCTTATGTCCGGAATAAGTCTCGCCGTCCATCTTCCTCTATCTTCCTCGTTCCATTGTTGTTGCCATTTCGAAATGGTGTTTTCCCTGAAGTAACCGGTTATGTGATTTCCAGCCGATTTCGCCCAATAAATCTCCATCCGCTCCGCTGCCAGCAGATCCATAGGGATTATACCCGCTATCACCAGTACGGCTGCAGCGGACAGTGTACGATATGCCGACGCGATATCGTACATTCTCTTTACCGATACAAGTGAGTTTGCCCGCTTCTTTTGCTATGACCATTAGGAAGCTTCTAGTACGAATTGGATTTAAAGCAAATTGTTTAAACCTGTTAAACCATAAATGGTCAAATATTTCTATCTCCTACACAAGTGGGTTCATCGTTTCTGTATGAATGGCATGAATGCTGTGTGAAATCACTTTTTTGCTCTTCAAGACAATATCTTACTTACTTGTGGGGTCATTACAACCCTTTAGGCAGGATCACCACCCATGTCTTGTGTGTTAATTTTATACATGGGTAGCGGGTCTTGCAGTTTAAAGTTATTTTTCATATTTCGTTTTGGTTCGAGTTGTCTGAGCTAGCTTTTCAATTATGGGCTCGTATCTAATAAGATAGTACACTACCTTCTAGATTATGGCAACTTCAAAACAATATCATTGTCAATAAAGCCTTGGAATTTGGAGGTGCGTCAACTACGTTGCTTGAGAAGCTACAAAGGAGTTGCTCGTTGCATATCTCGCAATGACCTGCCAGGAAATTTCGTTAATCAAAAGAAATAGTGCGAGACTCTCTTTCTTATTAACTGATCTACAACTTTTAAAGAAGTCGTTTATATTTAAGCGAAGTCTGTCCGCATGCCTATCCTTTACCTATACGATCTCAAGCATTTTATTTACATGCTTTCTATCGAGATATAATTGGAGAGAATTTTTAACTATCCTACGATGCTCTGCTTTGCAGATAGGCACTGTGACCGTCAACCAACTGACAAATTTTCCAATTAGCTTTGGTATGCCACCCCCTGCTTGGGTAACTATAACGACTAAAAGTCTACCTAACTTGATGAAATGCGTATTTTATCACGTTAGAAGAGGCTTTTCTTGTTATGCATAAAAGTTAGGAAAACAAAAATCTGTCGAAACACAAAACGTCATTGAAAAAACTCAAATTTGGAAAATTCTATCTTTCCGTTTTCAAACTTTAACATATGCACTCATCAATTATTTTAAGTTGCACTTGGTTTAAGACTTCTTAGATTCAAAACACTTTCGTTTATTGTTGTTTTATTTCTTCTTCTTCTTCTTACCCTTATAAACTGAAGGATTCACTATCATCATTTAAATGGAACCTTAACTGTAACGATATTTAAATTCTTTTAACACATTAACACACAACGAATAAACGATTATCATCAGTGTTCCATATAATTTACCGATAATTTGCCGATTGAACGCCATTAATGTTGGATTCATTATAAAATTTTCACAGCGCCATGGCCTTGAGCTATACCCAAGTAAATTGTAAAATAGTTGTGCTAATATTTCTTCAAGTACTGTTCACTGTTACTAAATGGACAAATAGTTGTCATTCAATGCCGATTTCTTTCTTATTTTCTAAAGATTTTTTTTCCATTTTTTCTATTTTTTCTCATTGTGTTTTTGTTATTATTGTTGCTGCAATAATTACATTGACATTCATTGTTATTCACTGACAATTGGCATTTCAACTCAAATTAGTTACAAGACATTAACTGATCGTTTTGCGGATCCAATGTAATTAAAGCCGTAACAGTTTAACAATATATTGGGAGTACGTATCCATACATACACACACACTCTCTCTTACTTCATACATACATACATGGCTTATACAACATGTGTGCTGGCTTGGTAGCTTTTTCGAGATTTAAAAATGTTCTCCTGGACTGTTTGGTTGGCATTTGGCAATGTCAGTGCAATTATAACAGAAATAGTTAAAGACACTAGCTCCACTAGACCTGGTAGCAAAAGGTAGATTTGTTTAAAGCCATGCAAAAGGAAGAAAAAAAGTGCATTTGGGGCGCATGGTACTCTGGTATTCGCATACATACATATGTGATGATGATGATGAGCAGCAGAGTAGCAAACGTTGTAGCATTTAAACCAACTTATCTCATTAAGAGCGCCTTTCATAGCTTGAAGAATAAAAGCAAAAATTCTACCATTATTAACGGGCAATGGACTTCTAGTGTTTCCTTAGCAAAAAGGAAAAAGTAAACCAAGAAAGAGAAATAAAAGTTATTCACGCTTTGTTAAACTACAAAATTCTACAAAGAATTAAATGCCTATTCTTAGTTTTAATATCGACAACAACAGCAACAACAGCACCAGTTACAGCAATGGCAACAGCGCTCACTCACTCATTCATTCATTCATTCAGTCTTGAGCCTAAAATGCAGTCAACATTTTTGGATTTTAATCTTTATCGCTTTACATACAGCTCTACAATATACTCCTCTCCTGCTTCTTTTTCCTCACCATCATCATCTTCTTTCGGGACCGTATGTCTTTAGAGGCACATGCATGAACTTCATTGTTTTATGCCCCGTTGCCGTTGGTGGCTGCTGTTCATTTGACTTCAATTCAGTTCACTTCACTTCACTTCATATGGTAATGGCCTGACTTAATAACGTTACGTTACGTTGATCAGTGTAATTCGACACATTCGAAAAGATCGTAGGAAGTTTCTATTTTAGTCCTGCTCTTACATTTAATAGCTTTAACTGCTGTTGCTGCTGCTGCTGGTGCTGGTGCTGCCATTGCTTAGAAGTTGTTAAAACTTGTGGCTTTAGGAAATCATCGTCATCGTCGTCGTCGTCTTCATCATCTCTTTCCTATACCAGTATTCATGATCATTTTGTCTAGTAAGAAGAAGAAATTTAAGAGAGGAATTTAGCCTTTATACACTGAGAAAAAAAACCTGAAACAAAGAAGACAGTTTCCGCACAATAGACTTGGAATTTGTAGGAACCTAAGGGATAGCATCTGTATAGCCGAAGCAGTGCTACTTAAGTGAGACTTGGAACTCCGAATTAAAATTCAAGAATATGAAGATGGTGTACTCGAACTAGATGGCCTATAATTTTGTAAGTGTCGAGAGCAGTCCAAATATACATACATACATAATTGGCCATTACAACCCTTGAGTCAGGATTAATACCTAGTTTCTCACACCACTTATGTTGTGTGTGTAAATTTTATACATGAGTGGGGGGACCTACAGTTTAAAGTCGACTTCGAACGACAGATTTTTGAGAAACTTTTTTATGGCAATTTTATTTACTCTCAGAGTTTTTGCCAGAAATCCGCTGAGAGGAAGACGCCGAAGATATACTTTTTGTATTTTGTTTTGATGTCTAGCCTGGGGTTTAAACCCTAGCTTTACGCCTAATAAGCCAACACACTACCCACTAGACTACGACGAAGTGAAGTACCATTGGTCCGGTTAGAAATGGAACATTATTTCATTCATATGGCAGCCGCAGCTGGCCTCACACTACCTCAATCGATGGGACCAATTTCCATGCTTCTTTTCGAGTATTTCAGCATCACAATTGTTGGCCTTCAAATACTCGATTGTCGCCGGTTTGTCGGCATAATATTATTCTTTAACAGCGTCCCACAGAAAAGAGTTCAACAGTGTCAAATCGCAGTTTCTTGGTGGCCAATTGACATCAACATTTGGGCTAATTAAACGGCCATCACACGTTTGACGCAAAAAATTTATTCTAGCATGAGATGTGTAGCGAGTTGCACAATCCTGTTGAAACCAAACATCGTTTACATTAATACCATAAAGAGCAGGTACAAAAAAATCGGTTATCATAGTGCGATATGCGTAATGGTTGCGCTGTCCTCATTTTCTAAGAAATAAGGGCCAATGATGCCTCCGCTCCACAAGTCGCACCAAACAGTCACTCGTAATGGATGCATTGACTTCTGTAAGACCACATGTGGGTTTTTTGAGCCCCAAATACGGCAATTCCGAAATACGAATTCCGAATGAACGTGCCCGCCAAGTTGAAAATGAGCTTCATCCGAAAATATGTTTTTTTTTTTGGCAAAATCGACGTCATCGTGCAGTTTCTTAATATGCTGAATTTTCTGACAGAATAGATAGAATGAATTTAAACCGAGAGATGGTCTTCCCTTTTTCCTTTTAGAAAAGAAAGAAGTTTAACTTGCGCTCAAAGCACTGACAAATAAGTCTACATTATCTTTAGTTCGGCGGATCTGATACAGGGCTATACGTTCAATAGTAAGCAAGGCTGTCATTTGTTTAGTGAAGGGTTCACTACCGACGAATAGGGATCGTTTATCAGCCGAAGAATGACTACAAAAGTCATGTGATTAAAATCACGAGCACTAGAGCGAGATCGTGGCCGTCATAATCGTTTTATTATGCAAGGAGTTGACAAGATTTAAAAAAATGTTAAAAGATATGCTAAGTGTTACAGATGTGGTCAGGCCTATGCAGTATCACTACGTATTCACAGCCGAAAATACCACTTCGGAATTCGCCGCATTCCAGTTCATAATGGCGCATTTTACTCGGATGTGCATCTCCTTCCATAGAAACTTACACAACAATTAAGGCTGCCAGACGCCAGATGATAACAAACTTTTTTGTAGTAGTCTTGGTAATCCAGTAGTTAGAGTGTTGGCTTATAAGACATGAGACCATGGTGCAAACCCCAGGTCAGACCTCACGAACAAAAATGAAAACACATTGCTTCGGCAACTTCCTCTCAGCATATTTCTGACAAAAATTCTGCGAGAAAATGAAATTGTCATGAAAAGTTTCTCAAAAATCTGTCGTTATGCACTTCTGGATAAAATTAACACACACCACTTAAGTGGCATAAGAAACTAGTTTATGATCCTGACAGAAGGTTGTGATGACCAGTTATATTTTGTTTGTAACTACGCGGTATTCATGTTAAAAAGTTGCCTAGAGTCCACGACCGATTTGCTCTACAAGCAATTGCTTGTAGAGTATCCAGGCAAAGAAATTTCATATCGTAGCGACGTCAATTGATCGAATAGAAAATATGATTTAAAGTCGAGAAGATAATTTTTTATATGAGGTTACGTTGGAGCAATTATCCCGAGATATCATCAGAGATAAGCAAAAAAATTGCTATAAAATTATCGCCAAAATCTCTACTAATGCAACCATTTCAGAGACAAAAGCCAAGTCATTGAAATAAAAGTTTTATTCGAAATGAATTCGAATACATGTCTGTCGCGTATACCACATCTATTGTAGACTGAAATTTTCTTTCCGTGCATTTCCCTGTATTTCTATAAAAATTTTCTTTTTTCTTCTTCTTCATTTTTTGCCATTTAAAATATTTTTTATAGCCCTCAAGTGATAGTGGCAATGGTAATGGTTGACTTGGTAGTGGTGGTGTGGTGGTTGGTCTAGCAAATTGCTTAAACCGTAATGATTTTTCGTGTTGTTGTACAATCAAAGATTATTTTGCTGTTGCTGTTTGCTGTTCCTATTATATTTTTCTTGATGTTGCTCTTGGAGAGTGTTGTTCTTTGTTAAGATCAACATATTCTCTGTTATTATTCAGTGTTATCATTGTTATTGTTGTTGTTGTTGCAATGGTTTAACCTAAACTCGTTGCTCTACCTGCACCGATTCGGTCGGTATCCGCAATTTGCACGCCTTTGACCATAAGGCCAAATAAAATTAACGAAAATTGTCCATAAAGTCCTAAAAAACTAATTGTTCGTTTGCACTTGTATTCATGTAGATCATGCCCAAATTGGGCATGTCGAAAATGTTTCAATACTTCTTTTGATGTTGTTGTTGTTCTTATTGTTATTGTTCTTATTGTTGTTTTGTTTATTTGTTCATTGCATTATTGTTGTTGTTGGATTTGTAATTTGTTCACACACATATATACAGGATAATAGGCAAAGTCTAGTGAATATTAAACGGCGAAATGATTAAAACGTGAAGAAAAGAAATTATAAACGAATTATGATAACGGATTGGTTAACACTTATCGAAAGGGTGCAATAATAATATCTATCGATTAGACCACAAGAACATTCACTAGCTAAATGTCACTAACATGAAATTACATGGCACTTGGTTGTGTACCTTCTGACGTTACTCTCCGAACTCTTAGAACCAGTCCCCTTAACGATTTAGCGAGAACAAGATTATAAGTTTAGACATTTCCAAGGCTTTTAATAGAATAAGGAGCCATGTACTTTTATCGAAATTCATATGTTTCGGTAGTCGTGTCAATTGTGTCGATTTTAATACCCGAAAGAACCAATGCTGTTTATTAACTCATAGGCTCGGCATAAGCTTCTCACACCACTCATGTTGTGTGTGTGCGGGACCTACAGTTTAAAGTCGATTTCGAACGACAGATTTTTTGAGAAACTTTTCATGGCAATTTGATTTACTCTCAGAGTTTTTTGCCAGAAATCTGCTGAGAGGAAGTCGCCAAAGAAATACTTACTTCCATTTGTTTTAAAGACTCTGGTGTAGGTGGTTTTTTGTTCTTGCAATACGGGTATCCCATCCCTTATTTTAGTGGGTTTTATAGGCTTCAAGGCTTACATAATTAACCTTACCCTGGTGTAAAGCATAGAGAAGATACCAAATTTTTTATTTTGATTTCTGTTTAGCAACTAAAGAAATGAAGAAAATTAATTTCCAAGTGTAAGTAGTAATCTTCCATTTGATACAAGCGCATGCCAATTCCCAAAGAGCTATAAAGACTTGATCATCCTCCAAAACCACCTGCAACTCGTGAACTATTCTTTGAATGACATTTTTCTCTCAACTAATTTTATGAAAACATTAAAATGTTTTATACGAGTATTTTCCGTTTTATGATGCCATTACTAGAAAGCTATCCACTCTCTTCTCCCATAGAGGATGTAAACAAAGAGTTTTTTTTGTTTGTTTTCTTTTAATGGAAATCTACAATTTAACCATATTTAAGATCATAAATATCATCATAATCGTATTTTTTCGTTTGTTTTTTCTGTACAACAGCAATATCAGTAAAATAATGACAACCAACTCTGGAAAGATAACGACTGACATATGGATGCCGAGAGAGGGGGAGTAAAAAAAGAGAAAGAAAACCAAAATACAACGTAGAAAATTTATAACAATTTCTCGAACTCGAATGATCACGTTCACGATTTAATTCCATTTCTTTTTGTTGTTGTTGTTGTTTTTGTTTAACAGAAACAACAAAAATATTGTTTTAGTTTCAGAATTGTTTTTTGTTGCTTCAAACATCATCAATGACAATAACAGTAACAACAATAGCCAGCAACAAAAAAAGTAAAAAACCTAAGCAATATTAGCAATTCCAAATCCTTTGTAAAAATGCCGATCAAGTTTTTTATCTATTGAATATGAACAAGAAGAAGACGCTCATAATCATCGTCAGCAACATGGCAACATCATCACAACACCACACTTAAGCATTAACGGCATCGCAACATACGAAACAATTGTGACCGTTTGGTTAGGTCTCCTACTTAAGGCTGACTGACGCTGGTAATAATATTCAAGATAATGATCATTATTGTATCAATATGATTATCATTATGATGTTTGTCAACTTTGTCGTCATCATCAATGTCAACAAATAGCACCACTAAGCGATGGATATCGGCAACACAATTTAATATCAAACAGATCATCAGAGTACAGAATAACAGAAAAATATGCCGCTTAGATAGAGATGGATGGACTCGACTGCCTGGCTAACTGACTGCCGGCCTAACTGACTGAGTGCCAAACTATGTGAACCAAACCTCAGCAAACCATTGATGATATAAAAGAGGCCTTCATAATGATAATAAAGAAGACTTTTTTGCTTTCTTGAGGCAAAACGATCACAGCCAAACAACCAAAACAATCGTTACAAGTGCATCAATGGCAATTCTTTTGTATTTTTTTTTTTTTTTTTGTTATCGTTTTATCGTTATCGTTTATATATTTTGTTATCTTTTTTCTTCACTTGTTGTGTTCAAAGGCAGCGAGCGTTTGTCGTTCGGCTTTGGTTGCAAACATTGATAAATTCTAATTGTTAAATTTAATTGCCATATCCGTTGCAAATATCTTTGCCTCTACTATAGTTATGACTTTTCAAAAACGCCAAACAATAACAACAAGAAAAAAAGACAAACGCTTTAGTAGTACCAACACCAACGGCAAAACGATACTCATCTTATTGAACATTTAAAGTGTGGCACTAAAACAACTCCACATCTACTTAGTTTATCGAAGCTGCTGTGCGATATCAAAGCGAACAGGTCTTAAGAGACTAGGCGGATATACAATGTAAAGTATCGACTATTTTCGATATCGAAAAATTTTAAAGCCCCAAAAGACAGATGCTTGGAAAACAGCTTGTTTTCATGAGTTTGTATATTTTTTACGATTGTTGATTGTTGATTGTTGTTCTAGGTCCATAAATGCCTTCAAGAAAGGCTTTTCAGCCTTTCCTAACATATTCTCTCATAAAAAAACTAAACCAGCATTAAACCAAAGTAATTTACAATAAAGCAAAATTGAAGACAGGTCCTTGAACGAATAATATATATTCAGGAATACATTGAAGATTCGAGTCTACGGAAGACAATTTGGGTTCCTTAGAGCGAGATCTGCTATCGCCAGGTATGCCTTAGTGCACTGGTAGTTACAAGACGATAAGTCTTTGTGCGCTGAGTGTGAACAATACCACGCTCTACACAGCATCAATAGGGGCTTATGCAAATATCCATTATAAGAGGCGGATAATACAGGTTCATAGGCACTGTGCGTTAAGATACTCATGCGCATACAGGGCAGACGCTGAAGTGGCAATTGTTGTAATATCTAAATAGATACCGATATATATCCACACTAAAAAGAGTATACAATGTAGTACACAGGGTGCACCATTGCAGAAACGGAAATCATTGAAGCCTTCACATCATTAGAGAATGTCAGCAAAAGTGGAAGACGCAGTACAGTAGTATGCTCTTATACGCTGATCAAAAAGTGACTTGCAAGACCACATGGTGAAGTAAATTATTATCTCAAGCATCTGGACAAGATTTGTTCTAGTCGCGAGTGCTGGCGACAATACCTGTATCGAATAAACTGTCTATACATAAGCATATATGCCGTCTATTAGACGTGAGGCCACAGTTCAAACCCCAACTCTGAGAGTAAAATAAAATTGAAATCAGAAGTTTCCCAAAAAATCTGTCATTCGGAATTGTCTTTAAACTGTCCCGCCACTCATGTTTAAAATTTACAAACAGTGAGAAGCTAGGTCTTAATTATGATTGAAGCGTTGTAACGACTAATTATGTATGCATGTCTGTATGGTAAGCACATAGCATTCGAATGTGGCAAATTCAACGAAGGACATCGTGCATTGGAAGAAGTTTTTTGCTGCAAACCATGTAATGAAACTCTAATTACCGTGGTAAGCCAACCCAAGTGACAAGTAGAATGTCGATCGACTTTTTGACTAATGAATCTTTCACAGACTCGGCATAATTGAGAGATAATTCAGAATGCTGTAGCAACTAAGACTACAACCACATTGATAGCTGTTTAGATGAATGTTTCAGGAAGACTATAAACAACGTACAGAGACTACTAAACTCGTAACCGACATGACATTTGGGTATAGTGCTCTGAACGGCCTTCTAACGTTATACTTAATCGGTAGTTCAAAATTGCATCGTGGGTAACTGGCTTGATGTTGTGAATGGGAGTTCAGCGTTATTTTCTTCACTTTTAACTGTAGGTACAGCCTAAGCTAGTTTAATGTACTTATCTCTCTGAGTTGAATCGTTAGATCACTTAAGTATTCTGTTACAAATACCCCATTGGAGAGTAAATCTTACGAATGAGTTTATTTAGACCTCTACACGCCGGGTTATTGTTTTTGTTTGTTTTTTCAATCCACATTCGTTTTGTATGTCAACTACGTAGTATTCGCTGTTATATGTAGTGGACTGATGATCTTTAAATATCATTATCGTATTCATTCTTTGGGTACACAAACTACCCAGGCTATGGAGAACTCTCTTTAGAATGACTTCTCATTTCGTTTCAGCGTTACTTTTTTCGTACATTTGATGTGATATGTCCATATTAAGGGCACTGGGATCACTTACATAAATAACATAACATACATAATTGGTCATTACAACCCTTCAGTTAGGATTACGGCCTAGCTTCTCACACCACTTATGTTGTGTGCGTTAATTTTTATACAGTGGCGGGACCTACAGTTTAACGTTGACTCCGAACGACAGATTTTTGAGAAACTTTTTCATGGCAGGTTTTATTTACTCTCAGAGTTTTTGCCAGAAATTTGCTGATAGAAAGTCGCCGAAGAAATATTTTTTTTTTCATATTTCGTTTTGATGTCTGACCTGGTATATGAAACCGGGCTTTACCTCTAATAACCCAACACACTACCTAGAGACATTGGCGACATCAGTCAAACGATAATCATATGTTGTACATTCCTGCGATAGATGTAAAGAATACTGTGCTCTTTGCAACACCAATACTGAAAATGGTAGTATGCACTGTTAGCAGTAGATAATGCAGGTTCGGGGCGTTGTGCCTTGAGAGATACAGTACATTGTCTGAAGAGATAATTGCTGTAATATCCAGATAGATGCCAATAGATATCCATGCAAAAGAACTTAACTTGTTTATGGAATATAGGGTCGTCGAAGGAAGGGAAATCGCAGGAGACGTTCACGATCTATTAGAGAATGACAGCAAGGATAGCAGATGCGGTGCGCTAATAGAAGTACAGACACCCTGATTAATAATTGAATTACGAGAATTTTTATATTTTATAGATCCTGTCCACTCACGAGTGCTTCCGATTTAAGTTGTTCAAACACGCGACAGATTCAACAAAGAATGTCGTTTTTGTCTGTAGATCGACTGTTGAAAGTCTAATTACCGAAATGACAAGACAAGTGGGATATTGGTCGTCTGAGAATTTATATAATTCAAACCGTTACGGCAACTAAAGCTACAACGATATTGAGCAATAGATGCAGTAAATAATATGGCTGTGGATCAAAACTTAGCTGCATTTTAAGTTTCAAGCGAGTAGAATCAAAAACTTATTTCATTCTGTAGTTTTTTCGCAAAAGATATTCTAAAATTCGTTGTAAACTTATGTTCATTTTCAGTCCGCCTTTTTTTCAACTACTTGGCCAACAAGAGAACAATTGTAATGATAATTGTTTGAAACAAGAGCTGAAGTTAAGAAAATTTATTAAGACAAATGAAACTTTTAATGATTGCTTTGAGCTTTCAAAGGCAAGTAAAGAAACTGAACTGAACCGAACCGAAGTGAAAAAAAATCTTAAACACTTTAAGTACTCAGACACATACTCATGCTTACCAATGCTGCCGCATACAATTGCCGATGCTGATGCTATGCAACAATGCTAACGTATCGGGCAAATACAGGCAAATACAAAGACAATATTCTCGTTAAGAGCTGAACTGTCTTTGATTGTTATTAAACATCTGAAAAATCTGATGTTAAATAAACTGACATATGGTTTGATGCAGAAGTAGAAGAAGAACTTCTAGTTTTGGTAACATAATTTAAAATGTTGTTATTGTTGGCCATTGTTTTTTTTTTTTTTCTTTTGATGCCAACCAAAACCAACTGTCTGTCGGCATTTTATTATAGGCAAGCAACTGCATGCAGCATTTCAGCACTTCAGGCAAGTCATTGTTAGCTTGGCTGGCTGGCTGGTTGGGGTTAGCGCCAACCTGTTAAACACAATTGTCTCGGCAATATTTAAAGTATTGCATCAATTTTTATTACCAGCATATATTTCATTATTATTGAGTCGTTTAATAAATTTTCCATTTCATTGTTGCTTGAATAGCAACGAAACTAGGGAAACTGTCATCAATGTTTTCTTACGAAGAAACAAAACAAAAAATCCCGTCTAACGAGCAAAAATCTTTTAACAGCAGCCAATACATAGGCACAGCAGTTTACAATTGAAAATTGAATCATGGAAAGCAAATGATTTAAACGAAGAACTGGAGCGTACATACTCTCGATTATCATGAGAATATTTATTTAAAAAGTGCAAACTACACTCGTCATTCACTGATGTGATGTGAAGCTTTAAAAAGAGCCGCTTCTTTGCTTCTGCCACTGTGGCAGTTGGAATATGTTTGTTTTTTCTTCTTCTTTTATTTGAAGATTTTTTTTATGATTATTGACCATGAAGTTGTTAAAATAATTCTCTTCACTACCGCGCTAAGTTTTGTATGAATGAATGAAAAGATTTCAAATTGGTCGCGCAGTCATAAAAATGAGTTTAACTGCTGCAGCAAGGATGTTGGTATGGTAGTTGATGTGGTAGCAATTGTGAAAAAATGTTTTCTTACTATCGAATAAATTCAATAATTATGAGAGAATTTGTTTTGGATACAAATAACCAGATGGAGGAATTCACATTCTTAAAGTTGATTAATGTTCTGAACATCAAATGCTTTATCGAACAATTTCAAAAATACTTAAGGATATCAAGTATTCATGTGATTCAAATGAGCCAAATTAACCGACAAGTCTGCTAGAACGGCTTTGGAAGTACTACAAGATATTTCCTCTACCAGAGGTCAGTGTAATCCTTCCGTCAACATTACGGCCCAGCTTCTTACACCACCCTTGTTGTGTGTGTTCTAATTTTATCTATGTGTGATCGATTCAACAATTTAACGCCGATTTTGATTTCTGAAATATAAAATTTCGTTTTAATTTTATTTTACTATCAGAGATTTTGCCACGAGACTGCTGACAGGAAGGCTGCGATGGGTTCAAGAAGTCTGAGTCTGGAGCTGTCGTCTAATAAGCATGTACCCTACCTCCAATGGCGTGCAGCACTTGCGCTGACGCACTTCTTCCTCTTCCCTGTATTTTTTTTTTGGTCGAACTTGGTCAGTACAGGAACTTCGTTCACCTCGTGGCATCACAACGGGCCACTATGCGTGCTCAAGTGAGCTTTTTGATATCAGAACTACCACTCCGACCTAACCTAACCTCCAACAACATTAGTTGTGATTTATTCAGTTTGTGTTGTAATTTATTCGGTCCGTTTTTTGCTATGCAGCAGCGAAATTGCAAAATCTTGTTTAGCGATGAATCTTCATCCATGGTGGGGGTATGTGAATTCTGAATCCACATGAGAGCTCAGAGCGTCCAATTCATTATTTCAGAACGACTTTGGCCACCGGAAGTCACTGTAGGCCATCGACAGTCACAGTATGTCTTTTAGGTCTGAATTGTATGAGCTGAACGCCAACGGTATGTGGTTTCAAAAGGACGATATGTGGAAATTCTGTACGGGTGATTTGAGGGCAGTCTTGTCTCACATCGAGGTCATGTAAACAGGCCACCGAAATCGTGCGATTTGAACCCGTTATACGCTATACTAACAGATTTTCTTTAAATGAGCCAAAATGTAAAAGAACTAACGCGGAGTAATTTCAATCGTCGCCGTAGTCTAGTAGGTAGTGTGTTGGCTTATTAGACGCAAGCCCACGGTTCAAACCCCAGGTCAGATATCAAAACAAATATGAAAAAATATTTCTTCGGCGACTTCTTCTCAGCAGAATTCTGAGTGTAAATAAAATTGCCATGAAAAATTTCTCAAAAAATTGTTGTTAGCTGTTTGTTACTTTAAGCTGTAGATGCTGCCACTCATGTCTAAAAATTAACACACACAACATAAGTGGTGTGGGAAACTAGGTCGTAATCCTGACTAAAGGGTTGTAATGACCAATTATGTATGTATGTTATGTAATTTCAATTGATATTTATATTAATAGTCATCGTTGTCTATTAGGTAGGGTGTTGGCTTATTAGATGTAAGGCCACGGTACAAACCCCATGTCAGACTTCTCCGGCAAAACGAAATTTGGAAAAATATTTCTTCGGTGACTGCCATTTCTGGCAAAATCTCTGAGAACAAATAAAAATTGCCAAGAAAAAGTTTCTCAAAAATCTTTCGTTCGAAGTCGACTTTAAACTGTAGGTTCCGCCGCTCATGTATAAAATTAGCACACACAACATAAGTGATGTCAGAAGCTTGGTCCTAATCCTGACTTAAGGATTGTAATGACAAATTTGTATGTATGTATGTGTGTATTTCTGCGAAAGTCATTCTCCTTACTACTCTTCTATGGCTCGTTAGTTCTTTAATGGCCTGTATTATAATTATGGTCGTGTGGATTTCATCTTCTAGAAGTAATGCTTCTTTAACTGTTGAGTAAGTTGCATTGCTGCCCTTCCATTAGGATCTTATCGATCACTGTAACGTGTTCCAAAATGTGTTCTCTGTACTTGCGAAAAACAACTTGAATCCTTTTTTTGAATCCTCTTATTTTCCTCAGGGATATGTTGACATCTGATTATGGCTGAACTGGCGTCACTCTGTCTGGTCAGGAGTGTACTTAAGTTGTAATTGAACTTTTCACATCTTCTGTTTATCAATTTGTACCTAAGAATAGTTGATGTGCTCACCAACTATGAGGCAGTATTCCCGTTTGAATTACAATTACAGCAAAGGCATTTTTCTTTAATTGGTCTTAACCCTTCAGTTGTTTCAATAGTTCGCTTCATAATGAAAATAATTCCTGCTACAAGCCCTTCCATCGCATCCGAAGGTATGATGCGATATCCATAACGGGCATGGAAGCCACCAAAAAATAATCTCATGAACGAGAAATCGAAAGAAGCATATAAAGGAGATGCATTTTTTTCTACAAAGTTATCAGAACTATGTTCCTTTACCTGACGTTGACTTATAGTGTAAATAGAACTAGAAATAGTATATAAGCCGTTATTGTAATGAAAGTTCAGACAAAATAAGGATTTTGCGGCCGAAATCATAGAAAAATTTCAAGGGCTTGTGAAATTGTTTTCCAAATAATTTTTATATCCAAACAAAGCCCATCTCTTACGAGCTTATCAGCTTAACGGAGTTATCATCCATTCATATCAAGGATACAGCTTCGTTTATTAAACTTTCAGGCAGGTTTCCAGCCGTGCTTTTAATACCCAGCCCTTGTGCTGATCAACTTCTTTAATGAGTTTAATGGAATCCAGTCAGTGCAGGGAGCTAAAGCTACCTACATACCTACCTACCTACCTTTATATTTCAAATTTTATTCATATACGGACTCAGATCCCTTTTTTGTGCGACTCTTTGGAACAAGTGGGTGGCATACGGTGTTATCGGTTTGAGAATTGAAGGTTTGATGTTCAATAGCGAATAAAATCGTTAGTGAATTGTCCTTTTCAAATATTTCTCATCCTTTTTATTATAAACCAAGCAACCAAGTGGTACCGCCACCCCCGTTTATAGGCTTCCAATTGGCATTGTGCCATGAGCACTGAATAAAGAAAATTTTTGTTTGATTTGAAGCGAAATTTTAACCCAAATTTTTTATTTTTTTTTCGTTTTTTTTATTGTAATTGCAGCAGCAGCAGTACAATCTTAAACAAAAAAAAAATTACTAATAGTTGTTGCAATTTCCATTATAATTGTTGTTGTTGGTAAGGGTACTCTTTTTGTGTTTTTGTGTTTTTATTTTCTGCTGTTTGTTGCGAAAATTACATCGTGATGTTAAACTAAATGAAAATTTTTCTTGACATTACAAAGCAGCAGCCTACTTTAGCTGGTTGGTTTCTGCCTTCTGCTATTTTTTTCTTGTTTGGACTGGCAGTTCAGATACTCAGTCAGTCAGTCAGTGACTACGGGCAGAAGGTAACAATTTATAAAAGGTAGAGTATAAAAACAACAACAATAACAAAAAAACACACCGAAGGTGCACAAAGTTCATAGCAATTTTCATATTGTTGTATAAACGGTACTGTTGTTGTTGTAGTTGTTATTATTGCAATTTACAACAACAACAACAACAACAACAAATGACTATAAATACCAAGCTCGAGTAAGTATCAACTGCAAATTAAAGTTGTTCTTATTACTGCTGTTGCTGTTGTTATTTTTCGTTGTTTTTGTTAATTTTGTTGCAGTTGTAGTTGCAGGCAACATCAACAAAGTACAAATCGCAAACAAGCGCCTCTAGTGACTTTTAAACAAGAACACCACCAACTACAACTTTAACTACAACACCAACAACAGCAACAACACCAACAACAATAACAACTTAAAACATATCAACTTTTGTATCAGAAATTCTTAAGGTTGCCTACAGTTTTCCTCTTCTTTTTTTTCGTTGTTTTTTTTTGTTTTTACTTCTCCTTCCTTTTGCCTTTAAAACTCAAAAGTACGCGCGATCGCTCCAAATTTTAATAGTTGTTGTTGCTATTGTTGTTGCTGTGTTGGTGTTGTTATTTGCCTCTTTTGTTGTTGGGCTGTTGTTGGTCAACATCGTGTGCAAGAAAATTAGTTTCATTTTGCTGTTGTTCCCTTTTATTTTTTTTATTATAATTTCAGGCCAAATAAATGAAGGCAAAAAAAAATTATAAAAAAGGAGACCAAAGGAATAAAAATGAAAAAGAAAGAAAGAAAAAAACAAGCGAAACTAATCAAGTGCTAAAGCTAAATCCAATCGTTTTAATACAACAGCCACAAACTGACATATATCAATATATAAGCATATGTATACGAGGGTCGTTGGACTAGTATTGCTTAAATGAATTTTTTACCTTGATATTGGTTTACCAAGACAAGCGAAAAACATTGTTTACCATAGAAATATGATTAAGAAACAGGAAGGAATACAAATACATGAAAAAATCACTGATTTTCCATTCACCCTGGACGATTACTGTTCGTCGAATCGACGAACCTCATTTGCTCTTTATCATACAATTCTTTTATCTTTGACCAAATTTCGCTCTTTTTTCAATAACGTTAGTTGATAATGAAAGCTTGCAGTCAGTAGACCAAAAAAAAATATTTTTTTGTTCGTCGATTCAACGATGAGTAACGTTACTGTACAAAAATGGCCATCCAGGATTAAAAAATGCGTGGCCACGGTACGTTTACTCACTACAAGCTTTCGTTATCAACCAACATTATTGATAAAAAGAGCGAAATTTGGTCAAACATAAAAGAATTATATGATAAAAAGTAAATCAGCTTCGTCGATTCGACGAACAGTAACTAATTAGGATTAAAGTCTTCGTCGATTCAACGAAGAGTAACCTTAATGCACCAGGCTATTGTTATTATTATAAGTCAAGGTGCATCACAACTTCGGGACTCTTCTGTACGAGCTTTGCTAACTATCCAATAATATTCTTCACACATTCGATTCTGTGCAAGAGATTTCAATCGAACCCAAAGTTACAGAGTTCCAGGCTTTTAGTTGCCTAGATTTCTGCATTGAGTGTCATGATATCCCTGCATATAGGCTATGTGAGTTGCTTCTACAGTCCTAGAAACCATATTTCTATCTTATTAAAAAATCTCAGTCAATAAATTTTAGTATGACATTAGTTTCCTGAATTCTAGGAAAACTTTATGAAATTGATATTATACAGGGAGGAGCTATCGCAAATTATATTCTAATTATATATGGGATGAGTAACTTTGACCATATGCTCGGTGTAGTATCACAGACCAGAGTCTCTGGTGGGAATCGAACCCACGACCCTCACGCTAATAGTCTAGCACACTACCCACTAGACTACCAGGGCACCCTCCGCTTAATTTAAAGTGAGTTCCAGGAGTTGAAATTTAACCTCCGATGTCTGATACATACCCAATTTTATGGGTTTTACTCTTTAAAATTTTGCCAGCAGCAATAAAGTTTAAAAGTTTAACTCAAAGATATCAACCAAGTATACTAAGTTTTTCACATATCCTGGTTACGAAAAAATGGACTCCCATTTATAATGTGCAAGACGCTAAGTTGTACATAAATGTATAGAGCCGTAGTATAACCAAAAGGTAATGGTTATGAATACACAAATTCAGAGGCAAAACATTATAGAATTTATTGTATGATTCTCAAATAAGTCGGCAAATGTCTAGAAGTGCTGGGACATAGGCCTCATTGTCAGGCTTTTAAGTAACAGTCTTGTAGTCCTAAGATACTTCCGTCGTGGGGTGATGATTGCTCTGCACACGCCAATTAGGGCTAGAGATTGTTTATTGTAATCACATACAGTGATAAACATAAGGGCCTACAGACAATCAAAAATTTTTTTCTAATAGTGCAGGCCAGACATCAAAACAAAAATATGAAAATATTTCTTCCGTAACTTCCTGTCAGCAGATTTCTTGCAAAAAACTCTGAGAGTAAATAAAATTTCCATGAAAAGTTATTCAAAAATCTGTCGTTCGGAGTCGACTTTAAACTGTAGGTCCCCGTCACTCATGTATAAAATTAACACACACAACATTAGTGGTGTGAGAAACTAGATCATAATCCTGACTGAAGGGTTGTAATGACCAATTATGTTATGTACGTATGATTAGCCCTCACTTCCAGGTTAACCCACGTAATTAGCCTTGCAGTTGATCCTTTATTTTCCCCCACTGCAAATATTCTTGGTATGAGTTTACTGTTGGGACCAGGCAATCCAGATATCCAGTAAAATAAAATAAAAAAACACATCCAAGCATTGAAAGCCATTCATTGAATGGTATTACGGAGAGTGTATTAAAAGATAAGACCCTCAAATAACAATAACAACAGTAACAACACATACAAAAAAACCTTTAACTGCATTAAGAGTTTTAAGTTATTTTAAGTTAAAAAAATGTTTTTTTTTATTTTTATATTCGTTCATTCGTTCATTTTCTTAATCGCTGTTTAAAAAAAAAAAACTGAAGGGCAACTACGACTACGAATATTGTAGTATCTGACTGTCCATCTATCTGTTGGTTTAGCTGTCCGTCTGCTTAGCTCTTTTTCTTTCGATTCGTTTTGTTTTTTTATATAAATTTCGTATTTCGCCAGGTTTTTTTTTTTCTTTTTATAAAAAAATATTTAATTTTTGCAATTTCATCGTATTATGATCAGGGCAACAATTTTGTTACTGTTGTAAACATATAAAAATTGCAATTTTTTGTTGCTTTTTTTTGTTGCTTGTACTGTTGCTTCCTTCGTGTACAATTTAGTTGGGGCGAACAATTTTAAAAATGTTCAAAATTTATGGCCAAGAAAGAAAAAAAAGTATGCTAGTAACGGAAATGTTTTCTTCTTCTTATATTTCTGCGAATAATGATTGTCTGTCGGTTGTCCGTTGTCTGATTATTTGGCTTTAAGTGATTATTTGAGTGACAATTGGTGAAATGATAAAGAAAAAAACGAAATCGAAATGAAACTGTACAGCAATGCTTACGGCTACAGAGGCTTCACTAGTTGCGGTAGATCGTATGAGTTATGTGTTGTAAAACCAAGAAAAGCAAAACGATCATGCTCTTGTATTGGACTCTAGTTTTGAAAATAGTTAAACTGCTTTCGTCTTCGAAATTTTGTTTTGCTTAGATAGTTCTGACTAAGACGTTAAATAGCTTTTGTAGTCTAGTAAGTAGACCTAAGGCCGCGGTTCCAGGTTCTCCAGGTCAGACATCTCGAACAAGACGAAATATTTAAAAATATTTCTTTCAGCGGCTGCCTCTCAACAGATTTCTGGCAAAAACTCCGAGAATAACTAAAATTGCCATGAAAAGTTACTCAAAAAAAAAAAAAAAAATCTGTCTGCTGTAGCTCTCTCCATTTCCGGATAAAATTAACACACCCAAAATAAGTGGTGTATGAAGCTAGGTTGTAATACTGACTGAAGGGTTGTGATGTATGTGTGTATGCATGTTAAAACGCAAATGTAGTGAAGTATGCACTTGTTGCGATACTTTCTTTGGTCTCTGATGGACTTCTGTAAAGCACGTTCAGGTATGGTCTTAAGGACTTTCAAGTGAAGAAGTCTTTTGTCCCCTCAATTGTTACAAATCTCTGTCGTTTCATAAATTGCTTCTATTTTAGGCACGGGAAAAAGATGCCTGCCGAAAGCCAAATCCAAAGAATATGATGGAAATTTTAATCGATGTTGCCGTATTGTTTTCAGATTTCCTTCTTGACTTTGCGCAACAGTTGCCAGGTAGCTCTCAGCTAATGACTCTTCTTGTCAAAGTTGAGCTGGCTTCAAAACAAATTTCACCGACTTATTACAAAAGGAAACTTTCGATGGTACTCCATAACCTTTACCACCATTTCTGTTTTGCTTTCCTCAGTTTTTTAAGTACAAGGGTGGGCATAACGAAATTTCGCAAAATATTTTGTACTGCGGAGAGTTGCTTCGATCCTGTTGGATAACAATTTCTCTTCTTTCTTAATGCCTTTTCATAGACGGCCTTTTCCTCCTCATCCTTCTTCTTATTTCTTTGCTTGGTACCCGTATTATTGATTAAATCTTTCCCAGTTAAGCAAGAATGGACTTGTAAACGATACGTAGTATGCCGCGGTAACAGATCTTAGTCGCCGTAGTCTAGTAAGTAGTGTGTTGGCTTATTAGACGTAAATCCAAGGTTCAAACCCCAGACCAGACATCAGAACAAATACGAAAAAATATTTCTTCGGCGATTTCCTCTCAGCAGATTTCTGGCAAAAACTCTGAGAGTAAAGCTGTTGCCACGAAAAGTTTCTCAAAAATCTGTAGTTCAGAGTCGACTTTATGCTGCAGGTCCCGCCACTCATGTATAAAAATTACCATTACAAGTGTGTGGTGTGAGAAACTAGGTTGTAATCCTGACTGAAGGGTTGTAAAGACTAGTTATGTATGAATGTAACAGATCTTAGTTTGATTGGGTGCCAGAAGTGGTGTTTTATTTGGCGCCTTTATGAGCAGGTGGCATTGACCAACACTCTTCAGATTCTAAGATCTTTGTGATTAGGGTTTCAAGGTTTCTGGTATTTGAGCGAGTTCTGCAAGAGGCAACTGTTCATCGCAATGACACGTTTATTTACAAAAATGTTCAGCCACTTGTGTACGTGGAGCGTAACAAGGATTCGAACGAAAGTGTGCCACGATGGGTCTTGTGATAAAAGAAAGCAAGATGAAGATATGTTGTTGGCAACTAGATGAAGTAAAAGTTGGTTTCTAGAATACTGTTGAGAATGATGTTGGTTTGAAGATCAAGCATAGGATAACGATACTAGTTGGGCATCAGTAGGCAATTGAATTAGAGGGACCTCTATTGTGAGCCTTACTCACACTCAGGTCGCTCAACCTTCCTGTGTTTCTTACCACCTCTAATCGAGCACCCGTTCACCATGGCAACTACATACATAATTGGCCACTACAACTCTTCAGTCAGGATTACGGCCTAGCTTCTCACACCACTCATGTTGTGTTTGGTAATTTAATGCATGAGTGGCCGGATCTACCGTTTAACGTCGACTCCGAACGACAGATTTTTGAGTAACTTTTTCATGGCAATTTTATTTACTCTCAACGCCAAAGAAATGTTTTTTTTCATATTTCGTTTTGATGCCAAGGACCACGGCAACTAGTCCTACGGAATTCATCATATGAAGCTGGAAACGGAATATTGTATGTCATCAGGGACATTCTAATTTTTTATACGAGGTTTTTTCGAATATATTTCGATCATGAGTCAAACATTTTTACATCATAATGGATTCTGGACTATAATTGTAAAAACAAACGGCTTTCAAAGGATCTTTCTTTAGAACTTTTAAATTTAAAATGGACTCCAATGAAAGAAAAATTAAATTCAAATCCTTAAACTAAAGATATTGCTCCTGCTTCCAAACAAACTTCAAAAATTTTACTCCTTTTTCGTTCATTGGTGTTACAGTGTATACAACACAGTATGCTGTGACAGTGGCGACACCATTTGGCCTTTAAAGACATTTTGGTTAGAAAATAAAGAAACAGCAACAACAACAACTACAAAAATGAACTTTTAGTTAAAGTTGTTGTTGCTTGTATTGTTGTTTGTCAACAATGTAGCCAATTGCGTTCTGTCAAATCAAAATGAAAGAATGAAACAAACAACCGAAAAAAACTGAAAATATCCTGTGTTGAAATGTAAATAAAAACCACAACAAGTTTAAACCGCTGTTAAATACAAATGCTGCACAAAATGCTGCTGCTAGTGCTGCTCGTTGCTATACAAAATGGCTTGAAATAGAATAACCAGCAGTCCGTATTTGTATGTTTGTGTGTGTGTGTGTGTGTGCATACTCTACTTTGGTTAGTTGCTGTTGGATGAGCTTTAGAATTTCCGTTTCCTGTTTTGTTTTCATAACAGAATACCAAAAACAACTTTCAAGCTGACCAAATAGCAAAGCGCCACAAACGAAACGACTAGTTGGCAAAATACATACAAGGATAAACACTTAGAAGGATGGCACACAAAAATAAGAAAAAAACCAAAGAAAACATTTAATTGAAAAGCAAAAAAAAATTAAAAACAAAATGGAGAGAAAAATCCTTAGACAAGTTGTGGTTGAAACAGCTTAGTTTCATTCTTATGGTAAGACGAACGAATACACACATTGCAACATACATGCAGAGAAAGAAAAAAAATTATTTTCTACTGTATTTGGATTATGCTTCTCTTCCGTATGTCCTTTTTATGTATAAAAGGATGACCATAATGCATCAGCTGTTTATGATGGCATTTTTAAAATGGAAATGCAAAGAAAAAAAAGAAAACATGGAAAATGAAAAATAAAGAAAGAGGAAAAGACAAAGACAAAAAAACCGCAATTTTAAGAAATATTCTTTAATAAATTTAAACAATTATATCCAGAAAATACAAGACATTTAGAGACCGTCGTTCATTTTTAAATACAAATTGCAGATGCGTTTATGCCATAAGGACAGTTGGACATAGCTAACTAACATATGACCTAATAATGCTGTGCAATATGTGTCTATTGATGGTTGTTGATGAACATTTTACCATAAAGATCTATGCAATCTTCGGAGTCGAGTGATATGATGGAATTATTTTTCATTCGTTGCAACATATCGATGCAAAAATTTAATTTTTTTTATGGTACAGCAGCTTGAAATTTGTTATCTACATACATACATAATTGGTCATTACAATCCTTCAGTCAGGATTACGACCTAGTTTCTCACACCACTTATGTTGTGCGTGTTAATTTTATATATGAGTGGTGGGACCTACAGTTTAAAGTCGACTCCGAACGACAGATTTTTGAGAAACTTTTCATGGCAATTTTATTTACTCTCAGAGTTTTTTGCCAGAAATCTGCTGACAGGAAATTGCTGAAGAAATACTTTTCATATTTTGTTTTGATGTCTGGCCTGGGGTTTGCACCCAGGCTTTACGTCTAATAAGCCAACACACTACCTACTAAACTATGTCTGCTTCATCTTTCGATCCTTCCCATTCCAAAAAAAACGGTATGCATGATATGTCCAACACTTTGATTTGATATTTTTAGAGCTTCAACTCTATTGACCGCTATCGGTTGGGGGCCATCCACAATTATCTTGTAGACTTCAGCCTACGGTGGAGCAGAACTCCTCATTGATCCAAGATAGGTTGGCGTCTCGAAAAACTTTCCGCGCAATGGCCAGTTTGAAAGTGGTAAGTGACATTCCTAAGTCGATTGAGGAGGATTCCGGAAGTAGTGCGCCAGCACTGGCGAGCTTTTCGGCTCTACAGTTTCCCGGAATGTCACAATGCCCGGGGAACCAGAAAAGTGTGACACTGAAGCGTCCAGAAAGAAGGTTATGACAGCGACGACATTCCCTGACGAGTCTGGAGTTATTCACAACATTCGACAGAGAACTTATGGCAGCCTGACTATCAGAAAAGATCGAGATGCGGGTGAAAGGAACACCGTAGGCGAGGATCCATTGAGCGGCCCAGTAGATGGCCATTACTTCCGCCTGAAACACGCTGCAATAGTCCGGCAGCCGGAATGAAATGTTCACGTCAAATTCCAGAAAGTAGACACCGCTACCAACCCCGAAATCGAGTTTGTAGCCATCGGTATACATATCCAGCAGTTCCAGGGGGTCGATGGTGTCAGGGTAAGTCTGTTCCAGTTTATACTAGGAAGGGTGAAGGTCGGGCCATTGTGGCTCCTATTGAAAAGAATTGTATCGGTCTTGGAGATATTAACAGATAGTCAAAACTCCTCGCAGCAGTCCAGTACAATAGCTTGTCAGACAACGTCTGTGGACATATTCCCGATGCCGCAACGTCAATATCGTCAGCATAAGCTATGGCGTTATTACCAGAGGATTCAAGTCTTCTCAGGATTGAGTTGACTGCGAGATTCCAGAGAAGTGGAGATAGAACACCGTCTTGTGGTGTAGCTCTACAGACAATTCTCTGACATTGTGAAGCCTCCACTGTGCGGGTTATTATTCTCGATTTGAGGAGCAGCTCAATAAACCTGACTAGATTCTGTTCCAGGTTGGGAAAATTAAGAGCCCTAACTATAGCGTCCGGGTTGACGTTATTGAATGTAACCTCAATGTCCAGGAAAGTGGCCAGAGTGTACTTTTTAACGTGCAGGGACTTTTCCACCTGAGAGGTAAGAGTGTGCAAATATGGGTTCACTAAAAATTATATGCACCAACTTCCATTTGATGATAGAGGAGTACGTGGATCTTATTGAAGCTACAGTAGTTCAATTAGGTGTCATTTATTCATTTTTTTTTCCAAATCACCGTGGACGGATATATCATTCCGCAACACCTGCAAATGACAAATTCGTTTAACCAAATGGTAGTTGGCAACGGGCTCTAATTTCCATTGAAATGTCATCTTCAGCCATTTATTTAATTTCTGGTTCAAGAGCTTCCAATACATCTCAAAAAAGTCACAGTTTGGTGTGGATTTTTGACTGAAGGCGTCATCGATATATTTTTCTTTGAGAACGACATTGGCAAGCCATCACTGTCAACATCGAGCACTATGTTTATCAATTTTTTTGGTCCGAATTTTGATGATCTGTATACAAACAATATGTGGTTTCAACGTGTAAATAAAATTGGCATGAAAAGTTTCTCAAAAAATCTGTCATTCGTAGTCGACTTTAAACTGTAGGTTGACTCCTCCTTCTTCTTCCAATCAACATACTTTTCTACTACCAGCGTTTAAATTCCAGAAGTAGGGGATTACAAGTCATAGAAATCATCCTGAAAAGCTTATGCATTCACTCAATATTGCAGTTACAACACGCTTTAAATACTCTGACCATCGTCTTCTTTAACATTTAAAATGACTGTCATTTTAACTCTTTAACGCTTATTTATCATTCATTTGCTTAAAGCTCACTTGAATATCATTTCAAAATTATTTCAAAGAAGAAAAAAAGGAGCAGAAAAGCGGAGAAAAGCGGAAAAAATCATAAAATTTTCTTTTATCAAGAGTTTTACTTGGGAAAAAAACACTTCAAAAAATCCCCAAACATGACAGACATTTTTCACAAAACGATAAGAAATGCAAACTATTTTGGGGACCCTATTCCGAAAAGGAAGAAGAAGAAAACAGAAAAATTCAAAAGGACTTCTATTTCACTGCAAAAAAAAGGAAGGAACAATTTTACGCAAACACACACACACACAGAGTCATACGTACACAGTTGTATTAGATGCCATGTTTTGTTGAACAGTAAATAACTGAAAATTTCTAAAAACAGTTTCTTTTTTTCTGTGTGTCTAAGTGTGTGTGTAGCTGCTGCTGATTATGTGTATGTATGCATGTGTGGCAACAACCATTGTTGCCGCCATTTATGCGCCGCCATGACATGCATTTAAAACTCAGAAAAAAAAAAGAAAACTTTTCCATTTTTTTTTGTTCTTAGAAAAGAAGGAGAAAAAAATTCATACGAAAATCATCTACAATTACACACTGTGCCGTAGAGTATATTGCAGTTCATGATGGCATTTGAATGTTGAATGTTGAATGCGAATGTGAATATGAATATGAGGCAAACAAATGTTGCACGTTGCACGTTGCTGTTCTGATGCTCTATGTGTATGGCGGATAGGGACGGTTAAAACTGTTATAATAGGCCCAAACAATAACAACATTTTTATTATTGTTGTGCTGTTGTTCTTGCATTTGATGATGACGATGATGACTGTGAGACACGCAACATTTGAAATTTTGAGTTGTGGCGGTAGGCCAAAAAAAAAAAACAAAAAACCCCCCAACAACAATTGCAACATTAGCAACAATAGCAACGAAATGAAGGAAACAAAGTATTCAGCAAGAGCCAACAACCAGTTACCATCCAACTAAGGTCCAAAAAAAAAGCAAAGAAACAACACCAACAACAGCAATAGAACATATTACATGCATATGCGAATTCTTAATAACGAGGGTGGCTGTTGATGCAAAACAATTGTTCCAATTATCGGGTTCTTTTGATGACAAAGTGTGACCAGTGTACCCCTGTTGAGGTATATCAATTGGCGAGTTATCAGTAAAGAACTCGTTTGAGTAAGTATTGTCGGATGATGATTGATAGTCGTCTACACTAATGGAATATAGGTCTCCTTATGTCTTCTTCTCTCCACACAAATCCCATAACTTCCTTAACGCTAAAGTTTTGTAGTCGCCGTAGCCCAGGAGTAGTGTATTGGCTTGTTAGACCTGAGGTCACGGCTTAAAGCCAGGTCAGATATCTCGAAGGAAACGAAATCTGAAAAAATATGGTTTTGGCGACTTCCTCTCAGCAGATTTCTGGCAAAAACTCTCGAGAGTGAAAGAGTTTCTCAAAAATCTGTAGTTCGGAGTCGACTTTAAACTGTATGTTCTGCCACTCATGTATAAAATTAACACACACAACATAGGTGGGAGGAGAAGGTTAGGTTAGATTAGGTTAGAGGACGTGTACTTGTCAATTAAGGCAAGTACAGTACCCGGAGGTCGAATTTACTCATTGTACAACGTCCTAGTTTCTCACACCACTTACATATGTTGTATGTGTTAATTTTTATACATGAGTGGTGGGGCCTACAGTTTAAAGTTGATTATACTATACAGCTATACTATACAGCTAGTATGGCCAACAGTTTAATGTCGACTCCGAACGACAAATTTTTGAGAAACTTTTTCATGGCAATTTTTATTTACTCTCAGAGTTTTTGCCAGAAATCTGCTGAGAGGAAGTCGCCGAAGAAATACTTTTTGTATTTTGTTCTGATGTCTGGCCTGGGGCTCGAAGTCTGGCCAACACACTACCTACTAGACTACGGCGACTTCAGGTGGGGTGAGAAGCTAGTTCGTAATCGTGACTGAAGTGTTGTTATGACCAATTATGTATGTATGGATGTATGTAAGGTTTTGGAAATTAGGAAATTAGCTTAAAAAATTAACAAGATTTCGTAGAGTAATTCCTTATATTCCTTCCTTACATTATCCTGGCAAAGTCAAGTAATTCTTTTCCTGAAACTTATCATGTTTACTTGTTAGTCTCCAATGATTCAAAGGCTGCAGCCCTCGCATAAGTGTAACTACTTGCTTGTATTCAGTGAACATGTATGTATTAAGACAATGTACATATGTATGCATGCATGCATGTATGTATGCCAATGTGTGTATGTAGTCGTAGCAAGCAACAAAAGTATAATTTGCAGTTGCCTCAACAAGGAAGGTGCTTTACATATTTCGCTCTTTTAACCATAGTTTCAGTTTCAGTCAACAGGGTTCAGTCATGTTATGTGATACATGCATGTTTAGGCAACAATACCAACAACAACAACAAAACATAAACAAGAGAAACGGATCAAAACAAAAACTAAAAAAAAGAGGAAGAAAAATGCCACACAAGGAAACAAATATGCACAGAAATTCTTTATCATCCGAATAACACCGAAATAAAAATGAAATGAAAAGGTTCAGCTTGAAACGGCGCTAAAAGTTTTCAAACTTGCAAATGTTTGTGTATGAATATTTTCGTTTGTGTTAATTTTTTTATTCACTTCTTCTTCTTTTTTGCCTTCATTTGGCTCCTTGTTGCAAGCCGGCTGCCTGCAAGCCTTCAGTGTTTTTTGGTATTTTTGTGAACATGTCTCGTAATCTTATACGAATTTTAAATACACAACCTTATACACTGCATATGCTCTCTTTCTCTCTCTCTCTCGCTCTCTATCTCCCTCTATATAACTGACTGATGGTTCCTGCAGCGTAACCGAAGCTTATCGCATGCAAAGCAACACAAATTTGCACAACGCATTTCACATTTCATCGTAATGTGATGTTAGTTGGAACTGAAATTTTTCTTCAGCTACACTGGTATGGAAGTCGGACGAAAGCAAGGGCTATAGGGGGTATAGGCGGTCAAAGAAAGGGGTTTTTTAAATAAATGCAGGGCACACGAAATTGCAAAATAACACAGTAAATACCAACCAAGTTATTACAACTTGAGGCGTCACTAGCTGCCATGTTTAACTGCCATAACATGTTTGAATGTCGCGTTTCATTGATTGTTGCTGTTGTTGTGTTGTTGTTGGCACAGTAACAGTTTAAACAGTTAAAGGTCCCCCTCATTTGTTTAATACCAATCAGATGATATTCGTGGCTGTTTTTTTTTTGGTGCCTTTTGTGACTTATTAAAAATGACAGTTAATCCCCTGCGCCATTTTGTTTGGGCAACTTTTAATAGAATTTTATGAAGTGTCTGAAGACTTTAGAGGATAGGGAAAGAAATTTAATTAAAGAAGTGGCCTATTGAGCTTTTTTGTGGCTGTGAAAGTTCAAGTTTAAAAGCTTCACTTGTGCCAAGTAAGCTAAGTCTGTTCGATTTCTTTGTGTTCATCATGTACAACGAATTTTGAATATCAATTGTGTTTCAGCATAAATATTCTGGCAACCATTGCTCCCGCCTGACAAATGACTGTAGTGAACTACCTCTTATTTAAAAATCATTGTCCCTTCAACACATCGTATTTGCTTTCTTCAGTAATTCTTTTGAATTAACTTGTTACGCTATAAAGATGTCGATTCTAGCCATGACTTTTTCAAAACTTGCTAGCATAGGCGGATCTCGATAACATAATAATCAGAGCTGGGGATTCTGAGTCTGCATTGAACCCTGCTACAAAGTATGGGCAACGATATTGTCTTGAGGAACTGAACGTCACCTCGGCTTATATTACTTCTGCTGCTAGGGTTGCTTGATGTTTTTATGTTTCAGGAACGATTCGGCCGTTATTGGTGCTACAGAGTGGATACCGCAATATGCCTTCCTGCAAGGCGTAGAATGGAATATCAGGCGAGACATGAATGAATCCCTGCACGCTTTTAACATAATGATAGGCTATGTATACCCAAGCATTTCAAATTAATAGAGTATCTAGATTTTGAGGTTTTTATAAGATATGAAAGGGCTACTAAGTGCATTAGAAGTTATCTCTCTGTCTAGCAGGCTATTGTCGTGTGTTTCGGGGCAACTACGGTGTTCATATATAAATAGTGGAGCTATTACAGCTGGAAATCTATCTTTTTACAGTTAAGCCAGAATCTCTTATACGTATACTACAAACACCAAGCTTGTAAGCGACTGTTTGCTGGCCACCTCATAAAGGTTTCTGGTCTCGGAAATATTTCAAAGAATTATGTAGCCAATGAACTTCCTAGGAAAAGTGTACTTTTATGAAATTTTCATTTACATACGAGTACAGACATAATTGGCCATTACAACCCTCCAGTCAGGATTACAATCTAGCTTTTCACACCACTTATGTTGTGTGCGTTAATTTCACAAATGAGTGGTAGAACCTACAGTCTAAAATCGATTCCGAACGACAAATTTTTAAGAAACGTTTTCATGGCAAATTTATTTACTCTCAGAGCTTTTGCCAGAAATCTGCTGAGAGGAAGTCGCCGAAGAAATATTCTTTTCAATTTTCGTCTTGATGGCTGACCTGGTGTGTGAAGCGCGACCTTACGTCTAATAAGCCAACACGCTACCTACTAGACTACGGCGACTTTAAAATTTTCATTTACTTAGTAAAATAATTATAATACTTATCAGCCTTATCTATTGGGTGGTGAAAAATTCCAGATAGCAATTAATCATTTGAACATGACAGAAGGGCGATTGCTAATGCTGCAAATATTTTCACAAGCCATTTGGTAATTGCTAAGCATATGGTAAAACTTTCCGCCTGGCTTATAAATTGATCAATTAAGAGGAGAGTATAGTCACCTGCCTACAGCACCTTCAAACTATCGCTTCTTGGCATCCAATCAATAGCAAACTCAAAATGCTGGGAATTAAAAAAATTTTTATGACATGACATCGAAAATCCTGATCTCACAGAAGTCATCCGCATAATAATACATACATACATAATTGGTCATTACAACCCTTCAGTCAGGATTGCGACCTAGTTTCTCACACCACTTATGTTGTGTGTGTTAATTTTATACATGAGTGGCGGGACCTACAGTTTAAAGTCGACTCCGAACGACAGATTTTTTGAAAAAACTTTTTCAAAAGCGAAGCGCGACCTTACGTCTAATAAGCCAACACGCTACCTACTAGACTACGGCGACTTTAAAATTTTCATTTACTTAGTAAAATAATTATAATACTTATCAGCCTTATCTATTGGGTGGTGAAAAATTCCAGATAGCAATTAATCATTTGAACATGACAGAAGGGCGATTGCTAATGCTGCAAATATTTTCACAAGCCATTTGGTAATTGCTAAGCATATGGTAAAACTTTCCGCCTGGCTTATAAATTGATCAATTAAGAGGAGAGTATAGTCACCTGCGTACAGCACCTTCAAACTATCGCTTCTTGGCATCCAATCAATAGCAAACTCAAAATGCTGGGAATTAAAAAAATTTTTATGACATGACATCGAAAATCCTGATCTCACAGAAGTCATCCGCATAATAATACATACATACATAATTGGTCATTACAACCCTTCAGTCAGGATTGCGACCTAGTTTCTCACACCACTTATGTTGTGTGTGTTAATTTTATACATGAGTGGCGGGACCTACAGTTTAAAGTCGACTCCGAACGACAGATTTTTTGAAAAAACTTTTTCATGGCAATTTTATTTATTCTCAGAGTTTTTGCCAGAAATCTGCTAAGAGGAAGTCGCCGAAGAAATATTTTTTGTATTTTGTCTCTGATGTCTGGCCAGGGGTTTGAACGCTGGCTTTACGTCTACTAAGCCAACACACTACCTAATAGACTACGGCGCATAATACTTAAACAATTTAATTTAAGGGGAAGGATTTTCTAGTCTAAAAGAACTTAAAATGCTGGAATAATGTCAGACATTGCTCAGCCAGAGTTTACCTTCATTATCAGAAGGTTTTGTAACTTCGAACGTAAATACTTTCTTACATGAAAAACTCAGGTTTTAAGCTCGACACTATTTTGGGATACTTTTGCACACTGGATGTATTATTATTATGTGTTCAGCCTATCACATAAGCTTCCTATGATACTGATGTGTGCGTTTGAATTAAAATGGAACTTTATTTTGATGGTGTAGCGAAATTTATAAAGTAGTTCCACATTTATATTCGATAGCATTGGACACAGAATTCACCATAGTCTAGTAGGTAGTGTGTTGGCTTGTTTGACGTGAGGCCCTGGTTAGAAATCTCGATCAAAAAGAAATAAAAATTATTTCTTCGTAACTTTCTCTCAGCAGATTTCTATCAAAACTCTGAGTGTTAATCAAAAGTTGTCATGAAAAGTTTCTCAAAAGTTTCTCAAAACTTGTAGTTCGAAGTCGCCTTTAACCCACCCAACATAAGCGGTGTAAGAAACTAGGTTGGACTTCTGACTAAAGGGTTGTAATGACTAATTACGTATGTATGTATGTATGTATATAACATCAAGAATATGTCTTTTAAAATTCTGTTTTAAGTACTTCTCTTTGCCATTTTATTTTTCCTCATGAAACTTATTTCTATTACAAATTATCCTTTCGTTAATCCTTAACCTATAGTTAATGGCTTTCAATAATTATAAACTAAACTTTAAAAGAGAACAATTAAATACAATAATATCACTCGACCTAAAACGCTTTTGAACTCAACTACGCTGTATGAAAGCGTATTAATTATACATCCATACGCCTGTGTTAACAACAATATGAAGTACGGAGGAGAGTAGTTATGATTCTCGTGTAAAAAATGCGAATACGAATGCAAATGCATTCTTAATAAATATTTGCCATGGCAGTCGGCATATTTTTCTACCATTTCGTATACACAATTTCACACTAAATAGGCGTGTCAGATTGTAGATAATTATACTTTATGATGGCATGCATGCAATACATGGCATGGCATAGCATGTGTTGTATTGCCGGCAAATAGTATAAAGCGATGAGGAGGTTTTGTTTTACTAAAGCCGGAAGTATAAACACACAAAGCGCCATCTATATCCTCAGACAACACTCACACTTGCACACACACACACACACAGTGTGTGAGGAACATGCAAACACAATTTCATCAAAATGGCAGCAACACGTAACACCAAAAGCTGCCATCACGATGCATACATACATACATATTCACTTATATGTACGTATGCTTGCAGTTAAAATGGTTGCTTGCCAGCCAGTGTTGCACATAAGATTCCGTTTTCTATTTGTTTTTCCTCCTGCTTTTTTTTGCGAAATCCAAAAAAGAAAAACAAAAAAAACAAGAAGGAAATATTGCCGAGAATTTTCTTTTTCTGACACGATAACACATTTGGCGTTGCTCTAGTCGACATTTCATAAATGCAACCAACATTCATGACACTCACTCACTCCACTCTCAACACAATCTCTGGCCAGCAGCATTTCATTTGGTGCGTTATTTCTGTTTTGTTGGGGGTGGTATGAACATTTTTCGAGGAAATCCAAAAGTATCTACGCTTTTGTTCTCTTTCGTTCCTGGCTTTTTTGTTACTTTTTGGGTTCGAGAGTCAATTCTTTTGGTTCTTTAGTGAACCTCTGAAGAAATTTCATAAAACGTATACAAGTTATAGGAAAGTGTCACCATTTGTCAGCCATTTTTAAATTTCTTAACATCCGTAAGCCATGAATGCAGATCTCCTGCATACACTGCAAACTTACTATAAAACAGAATATAAAAGAATGATTTCATCTTTCTAGTTGCAGTTGAAATGTGATTTTTTTTCTATAGAAATTATGAAAAGTATCAATAAACTTGACTCTTCTTTCCAACGAATCATCGTTGTTTTATATAAAATTTCTTACGCCTTAATGAATACACTCTTTATCTGATCTGTGTTTTGCTAGGATATACAAAAACAACGCGAAAGTGCCTGTTAAGCGTTTTGATATACAAAGTTCGCCCCCCCCCAAATAAAAGGAACCCCAAACCCAAATTACAAAACTCTTGCTTGCTTCATAACCAACTACTCAAACTTTCATGACACTGCCCGGCATGGCTTTGTCTGGCATTCTGCATTGCACACAAATTTACATTCAATCTCCCACTCTTTAAGTTCACAATCCCTCTACAAGCGATTCTTATGCACTCATATCGCTCATATACATAGGTATGTAGCATGTATGTATGTGAGTATATGCAATATAATCATGTATCCTTTACATATTTATCGTATATTTTCCTTCGTTGCTATATTATGTATTTGTATGCGAGTATACAACACATTAAGATAAGCAATGATGGTGGTTCGTTTGAATGTTGGTTGTCGTCTATTGGACTCATTCTTATGTACTCATACTGGGCATATAACACTTGCACTCATACCGAGATATGCAAATGCCTTTAACATGCAAGTTGTCGTAAACATGAAATGGGTTCGTTCCTATCATTTTTAGAATTATTTGACGTCGTCATTCGTATATACAGCAATGCCATCGTCGCCATCATCATTTGTCGTCAACATCATTTGGAAATGTTCGTTTCGTATTCTTGATGTTGTTCTAACTGTTGTTATGCATCGCATTACTGGACTTCTATGATGCAAAGCAATGGAGAAGATTTTTAGTTTTCGTAAATCATTAAAATCTTCTGTGGATTTAAAGCGATTTTAAAGAAACACTAAAAATGTTTGAAGTATTGATGGATTAATCAATTGAATGTGAACCCCAAAATATATGAGAGCTGTCTAGGCGAAAACTACCGGAGAACTTAATGCTAGCGTTGTCAATTAAAGTCGATTTTTAAAATAACGCAAGCAATGGTAACATAATCTTATCCGAAAGGCGTTCAGAATACAAAATAGTTATGCCTCACAACAGCAGTAGTAGTAGTAGACCCTTACACTGGCTCACCTTTTTAGCCAGACGTCAAAAATTCCTTACAAAGATTTATCGTACGACCTTATGCTGCTTCTCAGTAAAAATTGTCTTTCTCTGCCATTCATTTCTGTTTTGATTTGTGCGCCAAAGTCATTAAATAGTTCATAGTTTCTTCTTCTACTGAACTACACTTCTATAACATGATCGAAGTGAAATTCTCTTTATGCTCGGAATTGAATTGCAGCAACACCATCAATATCCTCGCTACCAAGGTCTAAATGCGGTGTAGCATGCGGTGTTTTCCGAATCTAACTTGAATTCAGTCTCTTCCTATTATATAAGTCTTTTAGGCACACATCCTAAACATCATGGAAGTACGCTTCCTACCTTAATTTCTTCTCAGGCTTGGGTTTATGTGATACCCAGGGCATTATGGTCTCCAAGACATTAAACTAACTTGCGAAACGACCCATGCTTCGACTCTTGTGAATGCTATCCATTAATAAAAAGAGGACAAATTGCAAGTGGACTACTTTTGGATCCTGGAGGATCTCGTGACTTATTTCCAACGAACGCAAAGCAATGCCTACTTGAGGAGATGTAAATGATGTATTCAGACTGATGGTAGTTCTTATTGGATACGAGATGATTAGGGATCATGCCCACTGCTTGGATTACAGCTTAACGATCACTGTCATTGTTTTGAAAATGAATGAGAACAACAGAAGATAGGGATTACTTTGCTTGTAGCTGTTTAACGCTTAAAAATCATATTGGTGGAATCGTTCGCGAATGGTTCAAACAAAACATAGCCAAAGTATCGTGTACTGATCCAGGAATACGGCCATAAGTTCTTTGGCAATGTTCTTACACGATATCTCTCGTATATTATGTAGTGATCGATGGTTCGTCGATCTTATGAAATAATAAGTGGATCGTTCACGACATGTATTGAAGATTCATGCATAGATCCAGGGTCCCGAAACGATTTTAACACGTTAAATTCTTACCCGATATCTCTGGTATGTCATGTATTTGTCTATGGTCCTTTGATCCTATAAAATAGCGAGTGGATCTTTTGCCACATCTCTGAAGAATTATGCATAGGTGCAGAGGTCCTGAGTTATGGTCTTTAATAAACGACTTCAACACAATTTCTCTAGAATATCATTTATTGATCGGGGGCACTGCTCTAGACTTAACTTAATGAAATGGTAAGTGTTTTGTAAACGACATCTCCAAAGTATCGTATATCGATACAGGTGCCCTAAATAGAGTCTTACACGATGTCTTTGGGATATCAAGGTACCTCTCTAAAATAATTCGATTTTATGAAATGGTTATGAGTTGAATACAGTTTATTATGGTTTGGAGTACGTGATAAGCAATCAAAACACTTGATTGATGATCGTAGTAGTTATGAATGGTCAATCCACCATGAACTGCAGTGGTTGTAATAGTAAATCCGTAGAGATTGCATTCGTTTGAACAAAAAAAATCTTTGGAAAAACCTCTCGAGTCAAATAGCCGTTCTAAAGTGGCATTCTTTGTCCAAGTAGTACTCGAATCGTTGCGGAATAATATGTATTATAGTTAATGTACACATTGGGGTAGTGAGACACGTTGCAGATGTTTAATTCCGACAATCCTGGTCAATGTTGCCAGAACAATAATATATTTTAAGTATTGAAATCAGTGTTTAAGTGCCTTGATTTTTAAAAACCGGTACAAAATTTATCGCAATGAATCTGCCCGCCACTTGTATACCTTTTGAGTTTGATGCTTTAGAGGTTTTGTCTGTCTAGTTCCATATTTCCCACAATCTGTTAATCTAGTTCCATTACAATGGCCCTTTGAGTACACTAGTACTAGTACAAAAACAAACTAAATGGGCCTATGACTTATAAACCATATATAACGTTTAGCTTTAGAACGTAGCATTAACTAGACTTTATGATTGCTAGTAAAAGGTCTTAAGGGTCACATTAACACTTCAAATTTTCTAAGGAACTTAATTTTTAATCTATTGGTTGTAGAGCTCAGTTATTGATATCAAAATAATCCTTTTGTTTCCTTTTCTTATTTCGTTTTTCTGACACCATTTTCTGGACTTTTGTTTAATTTTATGAGCAACAACAGCAGCAGCAGCAATACACCACTAGTATCAGCATTTTGTTTCATATTTCTCTCATATTGTGAGCATTTCTTTATGGCATCTAAACAACTGACGGAATATGCATTCACACACACACGCACAGATCCTCCCATACTCTCAGTTGCATACATAGCCATACCATAGTCTGTGCCCTGTTCAGTTCTGGTCTGATTTGTATAATTCAGATTATTTTTGCTGTGATTGTTAGCGTTTAAATATTACAATGGCTGGCATGAATGCATGGTTGTTTTGGTGTTGGCTGCTGAATATTTTTTAGTTGATAGCGTCGTTGTTGGTTTTGATCCATTCGCCTGCATGATGTGTTTCCCTCTTTTTTTGTTTTTTTTTTGTTTTTGGAAAAGAAATCATGTTTTATCTCATGTTCTCTAAAACATTTCTTTTCATTTTTTTCACTTTTTTTGGATGGATTCCTTCATAATGTTGCTTGCATATGTGGGCGTTAAAGTGTACAGTGTGTGCTGCTGTGCATTTCTAGTTTCTAGTTTAAATGCTTCTTCTTACTCTTCTGTAAGTGTTAAGAAATTTGTACATGTTAAGACCAAAAAGTGTCAACTTGTGAGGCAATCTTTTTGCCTTTTTTTTTTTTGCTTTTTAGTTGTTGTACTTTTACAACAATTTAGCCAAAAACGAAACAAAAAAAAAACAAGAATTTCAGTTTTGCATGACATGTAAACGCCATTCTATGATGAAATGTCACAATCACCCAAAAGAACCAAAAAAAAAACGAAAAATATGAGCGTTACGTACATTACATACATACATCATGCATGTCCATGTTCATGTACTAAATATCTGGAGATACTAAAACTGAAATGAAATGAAATGTTTTTCCATTCCATTCTATTCTATTCTATTGCCAACAATTGCAACGTTTCATATCAACAACAATTTCATTGTTTTCAGTATTAATTTATACTGCTGGCCCGAGTACAACCAAACCAAACCAGCCAACCAACAATCCTTCATTTTTAATATTTTAGTGTGTGTTCCTTTTGCATGTTGCATGTTTAGTTTGTTTAACATGTTGCACGTACATATCTCTCTCTATTTAATGAAAATTCTTGTAATGTCAAGTCAAATTTAGAAGCTCTTGTCTTCTCAAACGGTGGGTGCTATATGTTGCTGGGCCATGAGATGAGAAAAGTAATTAAAAACAATTTATCGCTGGAAATTAAAATATTTTTTGTCGTGTTGAATAGAATAGAAAAGAAATTTTAATTTTGAATATGAATATGAATTATGTGGGTGTTATTTTAATTTTTAATATTTCCTGCGGCTAACATTACAAAAATTTTAGGATTTTTGTTGCAACAAAAAATTTTAATTTGAATGTTTTTGTTTTGTAGGCATATGCCTGCTCAAGAACGAATAATGGGAGACAGAAAAATTTATGTTTACGTCTACGAACTATTGAAATTTTATTTGTGCTTTCCCAGTGTTACACTCTCAACAGGAATCGGGAAATCGGCCTTAAAAGATATCCTTGGATATCCTTCTCTCTAAGAGAGGGAAATTCTTCTTCTTTCTTTGAGGTTGCCGTAGTCTAGTAGGTAGTGTGTCGGCTTATTAGACCTAAGGCTAGGGTTCAAATCCCAGACAACAAAACGAAAATATGAAAAAAAATATTTCTTCGGTGACTGGCTCTCAGCAAATTTCTGGCAAAAACTCTGAGTGTAAAATAAAATTGCCATGAAAAATTTCTCAAAAATTTGTCGTTCGGAGTCGCCTTTAAACTGTAGGTCCTGAAACTCATGTATAAAATATATAAAATATAAAAAACTCATGTATAAACTGTAGGTCCCGCTAACCATGAATAAAAATTAAAACATAACATAAGTGGTGTGAGAATCTAGGTCCTGATCCTGACCAATTATGTATGTATCCTTCTCTCCTGTGCTAACTTAGTTACTTAATCCTTCAGTCAAGATTATAACCTACCTTCCCACACCCCTTATGTTGTATTTTAATTTTTATTCATGGTTAGCGGGACTTACAGCTTAAGTTCAACTACAAGCTACAGATTTTTCTGAGAAACTTTTCATGATAATTTTATTTCACTTACAGAGTATTTGCCACAAATCTGGTGAAAGTCGCCGAAGAAATATTTGTTCATTTTACGTTTTGTTTCAGATATCAGCGCTGTGGATTGAATCAGGGTTTCGGGGCTAATAACCCTACGTACTAGACTACACTTGTCTATATTGGCGTTTTTCTGTTACTTTTAGGATTCCAATCCGTGTCGATTCTGTTAACGTCAAATGATTGCCTGTTAAGAGTGCTACTTATCCACCAAAATTTCACCCAGTTTATCTGTTCCTTTTCGGATTCCAATCCATGACTAAAGACAAACGCCTGCTAAGATTGTTACTAATCCAACGAAATTTCACCCAGTTTATCTCAATATTTATGGAGTCTCCTTTTGAGTTTTATTACAAAAAAAAACAAACAGTTTGTCTCTATTATCGGTTGAGAAATTCCCAGAATTCTACTGAAACGAAAACTTTATAAAATGGAAAACTTTTATACGCCGCGATAATCACTTGATCATTTAGAAATTATTTTTAGATAATATTTGCGATAACGATTCTCTCAACATAGCTATACTGCCATTAACAAATAACTCCTTTGATGTAGTCATAATACGATGAGCTCTTCACGGTATTTATCATCAAACCTGGTGAAAATTGTCATTAAAAGCTACGAGCTACGAGAGAAATATTATTCCTTCAGTCTGTTATTCCTTCAGTTGAAGAAAACTTAGACAACTTTCGTCTCCATAACATATTTAATAGCAATGATAACAGGAAGTACTCTTATCAAACTACAATACCTACTTCTAACGGTCTAATTACAACCTGTAGAGTCCAACTCTGCAAGATATAAATTTTCGCCTTGAAATCTATACAGCATTCTTACAGTAGTGGAAGCAATTCCATGGTTTATTTTGTAACCACACGAAGGCTCTCTCTATCGTCCGTAGTAGGCTTCTGGAAAGTTGCCGTAGTATTGTAGGTAGTATGTTGGCTTGTTAGGCGAGATACCGTGATTCATACATTTCGAGCAAAATAAAATAAGGAAAAAAATATTTAATGGGTTATTTTTTAAGAGCTATGGGAAAATTTTTCAACAAAAAAACACATAAAATTCAGAAAAATGCATGAAATCTTTATTTGAATCGATAGTACGGCCCATATAATTTAATGTTTGAAGATTATTTCATGCAAATGTTGACTGCGACTGCGCCTCATCCATCCGCTTAGTCCAATTTTGGCATACTCTTTCCAACATTTCGGACGAATAAATACTTCAATGTTGTCTTCCAATTCGTCAATTGAAGCGGGCTTGTCTGTATAGACATGAGCTTCAACATAGCCCCACAAAAAATAATCTAAAGGCGTTAAATCCCACGATCTAGGCGGCTAATTGACCGGTTCCGAACCTGAAATAAAATGTTCACCGAACTCGCCTCTCAATAAGTCCATTGTTACGCGTGCTGTGTGGCATGTGGTACCGTCTTATTGAAACCACATGTCATGCAAGTCAAGCTCTGGCTTTTTTGGGCAAAAAAAAGTTGGATATCATCTCACGGTAGCGCTCACCATTCGCAGCATCTTTGAAGAAGTACGGTCCAATGATGCCACCAGTCCATAAATCGCACCAAACTGTGACTTTTTCTGGATGCATTGGTAGCTTTTGCAATGCTTCTGGCTGATCTTCATTCCAAAATCGACAATTCTACTTATTTACGTATCAATTGAGCCAAAAATGAGCTTCGTCGCTGAACACAATTTTTCGATAAAGAAGTGGATCTTCGGCCAACTTTCCAAGTGCCCATTCACCAAAAATTCTGCGTTGCGGTAGGTCGTTCGACTTCAATTCTTGCACCAGCTCTAGTTTGAAAGGCTTCACACCTAAATCCTTCCGCAAAATTTTCCACGTTGTTGAGTAGCAGAGGTCCAATTGCTGCGAACAGCGACGAATCGATAATTGATGGTCATCATTAACACTGTCCGATACAGCTGCGATATTTTCTTCAGTTCGCAATCTACGTAAGCGTGTTGGTGGTTTAATGTCCTACAATGTAAATTTGGTGCGAAATTTAGTCACAATAACCCGAATAGCCGCTTCAGTGGGTCGATTAAACTGACCATAAAATGGAAGAAGCGCGCGATGAACTTTTCTCATTTTGATAATAAAATTCAATGATTTACAAGCGTTGGTGATTTGTAAGACGATTCATGGTTAAATTATAGACCAAACTGAAGATGTTTGACAGTGAAACAAAACACGAAACGTGCTTGAGCCGTTTAAACCAGTGTTGCCAAAAAGATAATAGCTAAAAAATTACCCGTTATTTCGGCGACTTACTGTAATCAATCTTCTTATAAAAACTCTGAGAGTAAATACAATGGCCATGAAAAATTTTTCAAAGCTGTCATTCGGAGTGGACATTAACCCACCACTTATGGGTGAATTTACACACAACATGAGTGGAGTAAGAAACTGGGTTGTTATCCTAACTGAAGGTGTGTACTGACCAATTAAGTTAGTAAGTAAGTAGACTTACTAGGAGTCTGCTCCTACGTCAATAGTGATTTACGTCTGTTCTCGATTCTCTGTGATAAGTTAAGTATGTAAAGCAGAGTAACACTGCGCCAGTTAATAGGTTTTTTTTCAACATATTTTGGAATACTTGTTGTCACACATTCAGCTAGTTTAGAGGATATACTGTCATCCTTCCAAAGTAATAGAATAATTGAGAATATTATTACAGCATATGTAGGAGGATTTGATCTGAATAGTCAGCAGATATTCCATCCAGAATTGACTGCGATAATCTCATATCTTTGTTGCCATACCTGTTTCTCTTCAACTGACTACCCAAACTACGTTGTAAATTCCCCTGTGAGGATATTGTCATTATTGTTTAGCCACTTAATTAATGTGCGAACAACCAAACTTTTTATCTTAGTACTGCAGCACTTGAAGATCTCCCTTTTTTTGTAGAGTATAGTAAATCAGCACGTCTTACGGCATCTCCTGGAGCATCCTTCCTTGATGAAGTTGTATTAAAATCGACAGTTCCTCTTATAAAAATATTAAGAAGGCCACAAATGCATTAATAACTCTGGGATTACAAACAGGAATCATTTTCAATTGCATCAATTGCTTTAAAATTCTTCAGACAACATTCATGAATTGAACGATTATCCCTCCTCCCTGCTGTTGAACTAATTTCAAAATAAATTTTAATTTTTTATTCTCTTTAACCTTAAAACTTTACAGACATTTTAAATACTCAGACCATCAAAAAAAGGAAAAACGACAAATTCTGATGAGCAACAAACAGAAAAAAAACAAAAGAATCCAAATAAACTTTCTTCCAACAACGATAAAGAAACTTCAAAATAACTGTCAACAACATATAAAATCATATATCGTATAGACTTAAACAACAACAACAACAACAGCAAAAGAACCTCACTTTTACACGCAAATTCAGACATACTCGTACAAACACATACTTTACCAAGGCAATTTGCATACACACATGGAAACAATTTTCAATTTTTTTTTTGTTGCAAATTTTTATGAATATTTTTAAGCAAAAGAAGAAGAAAGCATAGCATAAAGAAAGCAAAAATGAATGCTCGTTTACAATAATAACAAAAATTATTTCCATTTCCATAACCGTACGTACATACATACGTACGTACTTGCTCTGTCTTAGAAAAAGATATACTTTCAGCACGTCTTTTGAAAGGAACAATAACGACAGCTAACAACCAAAATAGATGTCTTATCTTAATAATATTCATATAAATTTCTTAACAAGAACAACAACAATAACAACAACAAAAAATATATATACATGTATACAGGGTGTTACATGTTCGATTTACTTTTTCAAAAAAAAATTAAATTTTTGTACCTTGTCGTTCGTTCAAGCAGCATAGATATGCCGTTACAAAGCATATCTCTTTCTTCTTCTTTTTTCTCATAATTCAGTCAGCCTACTGTAGCTGGTCCTACGATGATATGATTGTCATCAGGCGTTGTTTAGATATGTAGACCTCTGCGAAAATCTATTGCAGCTTTGTTCATTGAAAGCCACTTTTTTTCAAGAAGTAATGCTGCCTTCTAATGATGTATTGTGTTGTCTTGTAGGTTCACAAATTTTTAATGGAATTATTTGGAAGGCGAATGAGGGCTCTGTGTTCTTAAAACTACAAAAAATCAGGATAAAAATGGTTTGGGGCTGCTGTGTAATAACCCATTTAACAACTGCTGTGATACCCATTCTGCACACATGTTTTGTAAGCCTACCAGGCCCGTTCGGTTATTATTCACTATATATGTGTAGTCTGGTGTAAGACTTAAATATTCTTGCATTATTTTGCTAAGTAATTGCAAATGTTTAAATTGTTTCAAGCCTGTATGGCTTAAGAAGAGTGTCAGCTTCTGTCCATCTTTCGTTTTGCAGAGTATGTTACAGCTTTATCAGCGCTGTGATTCCTCTATAGGAGAAGAGCTAATATGTTTGCCCATTGTTTTCATTTCTCGCATAATCTGGCATCCAACTAATACACACGCATACATAATACGTCATTACAACCCTTCAGTCACGATTACGACCAAGCTTCTCACGCCGCTTATGTAGTGTGTGTTAATTTTTTTACATGAGAATCGGGCCCTACTGTTTAAAATCGATTTCGAACGACAGATTTTTTTAGAAAATTTTTCAATTTTTTTTCTCAGATTTTTTGCCCGAAATCTGATGAGAAGAAGCCGCCGAAGAAATATTTTTTCATATTTCGTTCTATTTAAAATGTCTGTCCTAGGGTTTGAACCGAGGCCTCATGTCTAATAAGCCAACACACTGCCTAGTAGACTATGGCGACTTTTTCAAACTAATTGTGAGTCTATTTCCTCTGCCAAGCCGAAACAGTCCATACTAATCTCGAGTCATAGTCATGGCACCTAAATTCTTAAATGGTGTCTCGTCTTATATACCTATTGCCTTTGTTGGCCTTAGTTCATCTTTTGTTTGCACAAACTTCTACTTGAAAACTACCCTCGAGTGCCCCATGAGTTCCGAATATTTTGTTCTGGGGTAGACTCCTTCGCTTCTATAGCACTACTAGCACTTCCGCTTCTGTAGTACTACCTAAAATTCTTCCGTTCAGTTGAATAGAATTTTCCAAAATCATAGAGGATACGTATTCTGTTCTGCTACAGTTAGGGAGTGAATTATTGATTCTGCGATGTCTTCAAGTTTCCGATGTTTTCAAGTTTGTCGCACCTCCCCAAAAAAATCACCCCAAAATCACAATTGCATTTGACAGAATTTTTGAGTCATACTCCCAAAGCCTGCTGCATATCATTAGGAAATGGTCCTTGAAATCCTCTATGTATAAGCCCTTTAAGTCATTTTGCTGTTGAGTACTGTTCCCAATATTTATTATCGACATGACAAGATTTGCTCAACATGCGATAGAATAGCAGTTGCAGTTATTTCAAAGTCAATGCAAAGTTTTCCGTAATTTTTTGAGACTTTACAAGCTTAGGAGTGGTTGTACAATCTTCCATAGACGTTTTTTTTTAGTTGAAAGCATTGGTCGTTATGTGAACTGGTTCCACGAGTTTACATGTTTTTAGTGTTCATGCAGAGTCTTTGCCTAGCAGCGGATGTAGTAACCTAGTCAAGTTTATAAGCCATGTACTCACAGTTACGATCAAGCAGATCGATATTGCACGAACTGTATGGAGCATTTCTTTCTTCACTCCTACTGCTCCTCTGTTGAATAATTTTCACAAAAAATGTTTTCCTATCGCATACAATGGAAAGACATTTCAATTAAATTTCCTTTCAAAATGTGTGTTTCATTTGTATTTCAAAAAGAAACTTGAATTTGAAGGTGCCTGTATACAAATTAAGAAAAAAAAAACACACAGCAACAAGGACATGTCGAGAATTGAGAGAGAAAATAGGCAATTTTCCAAATAACATGAGTCGTCTGAAAATTAAAAAAAAAAGAAAAGTTGGAAAGAAAAGTGGTTTAAAAGAAAAAAAAAACAAACAAAAAAAAAAGTATGGAAAATTGTTACTTTATTTATGCATATATGTACCATATGTATGCATGTATGTGTGTCAGATGTGTAGATGTATGTGTACACTTGCCATTTTCAATGTCAAATATGAATAATTCAGCGGAAGTTATTACTTGTATTTGTAAGCGTGTATCAGTGTGTGCGGTTGAGAGACATTTTGGGTATGCTTACGCATTTGTGTACGTGTATGCGTATGGATGAGCTTTCATATTTTCTTTTCTTTTTTATTTATGAGTTGAAATTACCCAACGAACATTTGAGTATATTTTCATTTAGGAATTCATGAGGATGAACAGACATTTGTGAAATGAAGAGAAATTATAGATTTGTCTCTTGACTAGATATCCAATACCATTTCTGTATTGGTTGCTGGGTTGGGCACTTATATATAGTATGTTCTCGTTACATGTGTGTAAAATATTTATAAAATTATTCGGCAAAATATTACATGTGGGTGAGTCACGTATAATTTATAAATTGTTTATGCGTGTTTTATCATTAAAATGTATCAAGATAATTTCTTTTTTTTTACCAAACGTTTTCCCTTCCCCTTTCATATTTCCATTTTCATTTTCGCAATTTCTTTCTATTACACTTTCTAAAGATATTTTCCCGACCATATTTTCAAAAAGAAATTTTTATGCAAATTTTTTGATTTCATTTTAAATGAAATACAAACGAGAAACATTAAGAAATATTTTGCGACAAAATCTCAAAGGATTAAAAAAATAAAAACTAATAAAATTGTTGGAAAATTATTCTTCTGTATCACATCTACATCCACATTCTCTCTTTTTCATTTTCATTTAAATTTTTTTCTGCTCGGTTTTCGTGTCACTTTTCCCCAAACAAACATTATCACACATGTTCAGAAAATTCTTCTCCAAGAAATTCTCAACACCGCATTGTTGTATCGCTTGCAATATTTCAAATTCATTATCCTGGCACTTTATCATTTTGTGGTTAAAAAAAGTAAAAAACGAATGAATGAATGAAAGGAAAACATGTGTGCTGTTTTATTTCATTTCCATTTCCATTACTTTTTTCTTTTTTTTTTGCATGTTTTTTTACCCTTAAAAGAAGAGTTTTTTTCTTCGAAAATTTTTCGCGAAATTTGTGGTGACATTTTTACAGGTTAATTCCTTTTGATATTACTCAGAGAAGAAGAAAAAAACGGTAAGAAATAGAAAGGAAAACATCAGGTTGAAAGAAAAATTTAATTTTTTTTTTTAAAAAATTTGCTTATTCACTGAGAAGTAGTGAGAACGTATACACGCGTATGATTTCATGTTTTTTATTGTAAATCTTCTGAAGTAGTTTTCTTCTGTTTTTTCAGTCGGCTTATTGAGGAAAGAATGTCTTTTGCAATGAACCTTAAAATGTATATGAGTTCCCATCAATGTGTGAGATAGCAGCCACAATGAGCACAGTTTACTTGTGTTATACAAGTTTCTGTTGCATTTAAGATTGTACCTGTTCCATAATCTCATCGACATAGCATTATAAGGATGAGGACTCTGTTGAAATCTCCTTTGGCTATACACATTTATTCAATAAATTTTGCTTTCCTAACAGTTCTTCGTCTCAAGTTCCCATCTGGAGGATAGTGACAGTTAAGATGTTTTGTGGTTTTCCCTTCTTCTTCTACATACATATGTCCACTTTTTTGTGACGGTATTTCCAGCCTCCACGTATTTGCATACAGAGACAAATATTCCGAAGTAGATTCTGGTTAAGTTTAAAGCAAATTTTCTTCAGCACATATCCACATCGGGACCGATTTGTCTAACCCTCTATACAAATGGGCAAATAAGGTATGTGTGAGGCCTATGCCCTATACCCATCTGTAGAGAAATGCCAATCTCATGTATGTATTCATTTGAATTTTATGTTAAAACAGCTTTTAAAACTACATCAGCTTCATGACTGGCTTCTAAATTCCCGTGTCTAAGGTATCCAGTTTTTAATCTTCTTTATTCTTCTTTGATAATTTTAGATGTGTTGTACACATTCGTAGTCTAGTAAGTAATGTATTGCCTTATTAGACGAGAGGCCATGGTTTAAACCATAGGAGAGACATTTCCAGTAAAAAGAAACAAAAAAATTGTTTTTTTCGGCGAATTACTCTCAGCAGATTTCTGGTAAAAAAATCTGAGAATAAATAAAAACTTGCCATGAGAAATTGTGAAAAATCTGTCGTTCGAAGTCGACTTGAAACTGTAGGTCCCATCACTAACGTCTAAAATTTATCCCTTGCTGTACGTCTAATAAGCCAACACACTACCTACTAGACTACGGCGACTTCGGTGAGAAGTTGTGGTGAGAAGCTTGGTCATAATCGTAAGTGAAATGTTGAATGACCTATTATGTATGTCTGTAGGACACATTCTCTAGGCATCTAATGGACTCTTTACTGCCATTTCTCCAATTGATTTATTCTGAAATTCGATTCTCTCAAGACACGATCAAAAATTCATATGTTTTGAAAAGATTTCACAAACGACTTTGGTGCATGATTTCAATCCGTTAGCGAGTTAGAAACGATTATCATAACAAAGTATAACTGGTATTATCGTAGTGAAATAAGGATTGAAAGTGGGTTCAGTGTTCATGTAGTCAGTAGATATATTCAGATCCAAAGATTTTGGTATGGCCACAGTCTACGTACTTTCTTATGGCGTTCAATTTCATCGACGTATTTGCAGTCACTTGTTCTCATCACATATCACGTGATAATCAGTTGAGGATAGCAAACAATAGATGATGTATCCCGGTCCTCATAATACGCTAAAACCGGGTCCTTTTACAAAAAATTAACATTCAAACAAGGTAGTAACCAATATTTTAACTTACTTACTTACTTAATTGGCCATTAACAACCCGATTAACGGATTTCGTCTTGCCGCAACACATCCTTCCAAGCGCCTCTGCTTCTTGCGCGCCTACGCCAGTTGGTCACACCAATCGACGACAGGGCTTCCTCGATTTGGTCCTTCCAACGGATACAAGGTCGTTCTCTTCGCCGACTTCCGCAGATCCCCGCATCAAACACCCGTCTCGCCGGAGCATCCTCCTCCATTCGAACGACATGGTCGAGCCAGCGCAGGTCATACAGCTCACTGTTGGATCGGATGCGGAAATCATCGCCAACACGCACTGGACCGAAGATCTTGCATAGGACTTTTCTCTCGAATACTCTCAAGGCTGCTGCATCAGTGCGTAATAGGGTCCATGCGTCTGCGCCATAAAGAAACACGGGTAGAATGAGCTTCTTGTAGAATATTCATTTTGTCGTACGAGACAGGTCTCTGCTAGTCAATTGCCTATTGAGACCATAGAAGCACCTGTTGGCAAGAGTGATCCTGTGCTTGATCTCCAGACTGACATCATTTTTGGTGGTAATGGCGGAGCCAAGATAAATAAATTCCTTGAATGTATCAAAAGTATTGTTATCGGCCGTAATCTGAGAATCAATACGCCGCACGTCTCTACTTGTCGATAACATCCACTTTGTTTTGCTTCATTTAGCACTAAAGGCAGCAGTAACATCTCGCTTGGTGCGCCCTATGATGTCAATGTCGGCAGCGTACGCAAGCAACTGGATACTTTTTTGACAAATAGTGCCATTGCGATGCACTGCCGCCTTTCGCAGAAAGACGAAGTTGAAGTGGTCGCATGATAAGGCATCGCCTTGTCTGAAACCTTGCACGTTATCAAAAGGTTCGGAGAGGTCCCTTCCTACCTTGACGGAGCTGCAGGAATTGCTCAACGTCATTCTGCATAGCCTTATCAGCTTCGCAGGTATACCGAGCTCAGACATTGCGGCAAAAAGACGATCCCTTATGGGGCTATCGAAGGCTGCCTTATAGTTGACCAAAAAAATGGTGTTTGTCGATTTGTTTTTCGTGGGCCTTTTTCAGGATTTGGCGTAGTGAATTTATTTTAACGCTCTCAATTATTCCAAGTGAGGGCAGTCGTAGCTTAAATGCTTCACTGGATATACAAGTATACCTGAATCTAATATGGCAATAGACAAACAGATTTCCACAAATAATCGATAAAGAAGCTATTTGACCCCCACTTTGGATTACATCTTGAAAAATATTGTAAATAACGACAGGTCCCTATCACTACATCCAATAGATAATGGAATTCATTTTCATTCAATTTCATTTCTGTTTAGGCAATAGGAGAACACATTCCTCTACTGAACCTGCAACAGTAGACCAAGCGTCATGCATTTCTTTTCTTTTGTATACTACTACTATCTTAACAACATAACGTATTCCACTGTTTGGATTCATTCCCTTCATTCTGACATTAAAACCTCAATTTTTGCAACATCGTAATCATAATCATTATTCGCCATTGAAAATTTCTTTCCATTAATGTTTTACGAGACTGACGGTAATCATTTGTACCGTAATAATCATAGAAAATTACTTTTAATTTAAATTGCCAGTGAAAATAATAACAAAACAACCATACTAGCAATTTCACTAGACTTACATGATTAAGATCATACCATAGAGGATCGTCTTAAGGCAATACCTGCCTGCCCCCCAAAAAAGAAAACAGTTTCTATAAAAAAAAAAAGAAAAATGGAAAACAATTTTTATGAAGTTTAAATTTTATGATTTTGAGGTATGGTATCCTACCAATAAACATAAGAACTTGATGATGTTTTTAATGTTGTTGTTGCTGTTGCAAGTAACTGCTACAACTTGTATAACATAAAACTACTGTTGTTGTTATTAAACTGATTATAGTAGTTGGTTGGTTGTTATGGTTGCAAGATAAACATTTCCTTTAGCAATTATGTTTAGCAACATTTTTATTGCAAAGTTTTCATTATTTTTTTTCCTCATTTCTTTTCTTCTGATTTTTTATTTTCTTTATTGAACATGATGTTAAAAGGAGAAATTTTAGTTCTTTAACTTGCTTGTAAGCCTATAAAAATTAGCTTGAGATATGAAAAGCGGGTTATTTCTGTAAACTCGTTCTACCTATCAGCGTTTATATGTATGGCCATCAAATATATGAATGGTCCTTTAAGAAAGTACTGTTAAGTAGCTCTTATTGGATGAAGCTGTTCGAACTACTGGTTGTCTGTAGCTACCACGAACGTCAAGTTGTGGTTTAAGGCACCTTTGAAAGCGATTCGATATCAATGCATACAAAAAACTGTGCGTAACTCAAAACCATTTCATCAGATTGCAAAGAAATGTTTCGTCTCCGTATCTCCATAGTCACAGCTGACAGTGAGTAAACTATTGTAGTACAATACCTTGGGCATTACTTTTTATATTCTGTAAGTGCAGATATATATTAGGATCCGCCCCCTCGTCTATTGCCAAAGAGTGAACTCGATATACAAAACGGTTGAGGCTCGAAATCTTGCAGGATTTGCAATTTGCTTTTTCCAAGTAATACTCGAGAGTATATCATGTAATAGAACCCATGGGTAACGATACCGAAGCTAAATATCCATATGCACTGGCATACATTTTGCACTGGCGAACTTTATCCATCCTTTCAATTCTATAGAGGCCTCTACAGGTCTTCCTTTCTACACTCTCCTTCTTGCACTCTCCTACTAATCGAGAGCATGGTAATTTGCTATCGAAAAGTATTAATAAACGCAAATAGAGATGCGCTCTCTGCGAAAAAGCAGTGATCAGGGCTCCCTAATGGGCAAAATCTCATCGTGAAAAAGACTTTAGTTTATCGAAGTCGCCGTAGTCTAGTAGGTAGTGTGTTGGCTTATTAGACGTAAAGCCAGGGTTCGAGCCCCAGGCCAGACATCAAAACAAAATACAAAAAGTATTTCTTCGGCGACTTTCTCTCAGCAGATTTCTGGCAAAAACTGTCGAGAACACTGAAACTAACTTCTCAATTGTAGAATTTTTATCTCAAACTTGTAATCGAGCAAAAGTATGGGAGTGTTGTAATCAGTTGTAGAAAATTGTCTGTAGAGATTTTTATGGATAATCCTAGCATTTCATATATACATACATACATAATTGGTCATTACAACCTTATGTTGTGTGTGTTAATTTTATATACGAGCGGCTGGACCTATAATTTAAAGTCGGTTAAGTACGACAGATTTTTGAGAAACTTTTCATGGCAATTTTATTTAATCTCAGAGTTTTTGCCAGAAATCTTTTGAGAGGAAGTCGCCGAAAACATATTTTTTCATACTTAGTTTTGTTGGACATGTGTGACCTGGAGTTTGAACCGTGGTATCACGTATACAAACTGTTGCGACTTCTAACTTCATACCAAAATATAATACTTACAACGACAAATGCATATTGCCCCGACTACTACCAATATCGGCCGATATTTACATGCTTTCAGCATTTTGATAGTCATAACTCATGGTCATTACTGTGCCGAATGTAGGTACAGGCTTGTTATTGTCTTGTCTTCAGCGACAACCGAATCTCAGCGGCTTCTATTTCAGAGAAAGTTTGTCTTATGTTTCCAATATAGAGACTAGGTGGGCTATCTTCATCCATGTTTAATTGGCACATTCCTTGTGATGCGAAATCGTCTTCCTTAAATAAATTCGGGAGAGTAATTCATAATAAAAACAGAGGAATTATTTATTTTTTTAAGGGAGATGTTTTCCTTTTGTGTTACGATGACGTTTAATTTATGTGTACCTGATTGTGTATTGTATTCTAGTTTCAATGATTTGAAATTTGTAACTTTTAAAATGTATTCACCTTGGAGACTTAATGATTAATATCAGGGAGGGAGATGCATTTCCAGGTAATCGATATGTTTCTAATTCTAAAGCCGAACTTCCTAAGACTCTTTGAAAATTCAATATTATTGTTTGGAGTCTCACTAAAAATGAATTGATTGATGTAACTAAACAATAGGAATTCATTCATATACCCAATAGGAAAATAAAGTATAAAAGGAGCTACATTTCAACACACTACTTCCCAGAGGTGGGTTTTTATTTTTTCAAACTTTACTTTCTGCCTCGTCTTCAGTAAAGCAGGGTATTGAAGGTTCTTTATTACCGCATATTGCACTTCTTAGTCTTGCTATTATTACAGTTCTTGTTGTTGTTGTTGTTATCAATATAATTTTTTTTTTAGTGGTTGTAGTAGTAATAGTTGTTGTTGTTGTTTATGTTATTCATTTTAGTGTGCCTTTAATAAAAAAAAAAATCTTCATGGCAAACAATCATGGCGATCATGATTTTTTCTTTCGTTTCTTTCGTTCCTTTTTTGCCTCTTCAGATTTTAGTAAACTTGCAACACCAAAAGCAAACCATTGAGCCATTGAGTCAGACAGCTACAGTAATAATAATAATAATAATGAAAACAACAATAGCAACAACAGCTATAACATATAATCATAATATAACAACAATAATAATAACAAGTTACAATACGTACCGTACGTACGTATGTACGGTACATAGCTGGGCCAAAACTCGAAAAAGAAAACGTGTACAAAATATAATCGTACAAATAATAACCAGAGTTAAGAATAACAGCAACAACAAGAAACAACATAAGAAATCAAAATGAAGTTGAAGTAGTAAGAAGTTGCAACAGCAATAACAACGACAACAACAACTTTTAAATATAAAACACCAATAGCAATTTTTTAATACAAAATTAACGTAATTTTTTCATCATCTACTCTACACTCTCTTGAATTCATTTTTTCAGTTCAGTTCTGTTGATTTCATTTCATTTGAGATCGCCTTTTTGACCGTGAAACTGCCAATTTCATTTATGTTTGTGGTGTTTTTTTTTTTTTTTTTTTTTTTGGTAAGTAGAAATCACATTTGGATGCCAACACATCCATCCATCCAGCACTCGTCCAATAAATACCCGGCTGGCTTGCTGGTTTGCTTTCTATCCGTATCTGCATCTGTGTATCTGTAAATGGTTGTTCGGTTTTTAATTTTTTTCCTCTTTTTTTAATTTTATTTCGTTATAATTTCCAGTTTCCTTTTTAAAGCAACGCTTATAAAACATGCCAGGAAGGAATTCTTGTTCTAAAAATGAGAAAAAAAAAATTACGAATCGTTTCAGTTTTTTTTTTTCTCATGTTGATGTTGATGATGATTTTTGTGCCACGCCTCAAATGATTTCAAAAACATTTTTCATCTGAATTGCATTTTAAATTGAAAATCTTTTAAACGAAACGCAGTAACATTTGTTCTTTCGATTCAATTGTCCCGTCCGTCCCGTCCCATCCATTGCCGCCATACCATTCGTTCAGTCATTCATTTTTGCATTTCAGTTTCGTTTTAGTTTTTAATCTGCTGTAGGCTTTAAATGTTGTCATTAAGATCGAGTGGATAAATAAAAAATAATGAAGAAGAAGAACAAGAGCGTATATGAAAAAGGAATCTTGTCTACAGGAAATTACAGAAAACTTTTAAGGCTCTTGGGCAATTACTAATTAAGTACACACTTATCGCAGCGAATATTTTTAATTCCCAAGTGGGCCAGTTTATTGGCAACACAAAGAATCTCAAGGAATTGTATTTCGATGTTGAATCTGTGAGAGACAACGTCATCAGGCTTTATTTATTAGCCAAACCATGTTATTATCAAGAACCTCTTCGCAGAGTACTACTCATAATGTGTCCTGTGGATCCAAACCTAGCAGAAAGAAACGACAAAAGTTTTCTTTTTAAGCCGAGCTAGATCTCAGTGTACTACTCATAAGGTGCCGTGTGGATCTAAATCTAGCCGAAGAGAAATACAAAAGTTTTCTTTTTAAGCCGAAAAGATGGGCCACAATATCCTAATTGGTGGAATGTTGGATGGAGTCTGTTCATAGTGATTACCGACTGCTTGAACTTTAAGAATCGCTTGAATATTGCATGCATGAGGCCAACAAAAATTGCAAATGTATTGTCAAGATATGAAGCCAAATGTAGAAGGACTTAGCCCGAGTAAAATGTATTTGCTGCCTAAGGTCACTAATGCAGCTTTGAATAACCCAACCACGAATATTCAATTTATAAGTTTTTTTCTTCTTTGTTTACGAAACTGCTGGTTTAGACTTGCGGTGAACTTTTTAAAGAAAGCCGAGCTGAATTTATCACCGTAAATAAGGCGACAAAAGAATTATACGAGTAATAGCATCTGATGTTGAGGCATGACGTAATCTTCAAATTAGTTGTATGACAAGAGTTCCAGGTTCAAATACAGCAACAGTCATGCAAGTTGACATCATACATACATAACATAATGGGTTATTACAACCCTTCAGTCAGGATTACGACCTAGTTTCTCACACCACTAATGTTGTGTGTGTCAATTTTTACGCATGAGTGGTGGGACTTACAGTTTAAAGTCGACTCCGAACGACAGATTTTTGAGAAACTTTTTCATGGCAATTTTATTAACTCTCAGAGTTTTTGCCAGAAATCTGCTGAGAGGAAGTCGCCGAAGAAATACTTTTTGTATTTTGTTTTGATGTCTGGCCTGGGGCTCGAACCCTGGCTTTCCGTCTAATAAGCCAACACACTACCTACTAGACTATGGCGACGAAATTCAGACAAGTCGCTTTAAATTTTCTCATTCTCCTCTCTTTGACCAAAACTAGCTGCTTGCAGTAGCTCTCTTCAGATAATTGAAATGTTGACTGTATAGTTGCGAATTGAATATCTGACCATAAAGAAGCAGCTCTTTGCACATGTCTGTAGCTCGAAACACACTGCATGAATTAATTCATACTTCGTAAGCACAACTATATTCTTGTATGTGATACATTTGTCACCAGTAATCACAATTTGCTTCGAAAGTGAAATGATTTTGTAGCAATACAGCTGCAATTCAGAAGCGGAAATGAGGTCTTCCGATTTTTGTCAAACGAAATCATGTTCACGTGGCTATCGGACTCCTATTTTAAAACATTTTCCAAAATCTGTCTTCCAGTACGTTGTGAATTTTTGGCATTCAAATTAAGAGATGAGAGTCTAGTAAGTAGTGTGTTGGCTTATAAAACGTGAGGCCACGATTCAACTTCTCGATCAGCCATATCGACCAACAAGAAATATAAAAAAATATTTCTTCAGTGACTGCCTTTCAGAAGATTTCTGGCAAAAACTCTGAGAGTAAATAAAATTTCCATTACAATTTTAAACTGTAGATCCCGCCACTCATGTGTAAAATTAACACACACAACCTAAGTGGTGTGAGAAGCTAGGTCGTAATCTTGACTGAAAGGTTGTAATGACCAATTACGTATGTATATTTGAGTTTACAAACCCATTATTCGTTCTTTAATGTCAAGACCCCAAACACCGTTCAGTTGCATTTTTTTTTTTGTAGATGGGAACTGCACTTATGTATATGTCAAGAAGTGTTTATTTTTTGACGTGTAAAGTAGTTTGGCATTAAAATGTTGTCTCCTGTACATTACAAGTGCACTTTTATACTGCTAGGTACAGGAAGGTAAAGCAATAAATTAGATGTGGATAATGGTTTTTCGTTTTCACTGTTATATAAGCCTTATAGGCGTCAATGTACACCTTACATTTGACAGCTGATAATAACTCGAATCTAATTTGTATTGCAATTAAAAAAATTTTATTATATTAAATGAACAAAAGCAGTCTCTTATAATATACAGTGAGCGTCGAAATAAACTTTACGTTAAAAAATTTGCATTAATAATTTACAGTTATTTTTATTTTAAAATTATTTCACTGCCAATTTTTAAAATTGAAACAAAAAAATACAAAAATTTCAAAATGTCAAATTTTTTCGTGCACTCCCCTTAAGTGGTAAAAGTTGAGTTTGGAGGATTGTTAGAATTTTATCCCTGGCGTACAGTTTATTTTGACGCACACTGTATTTTATTATTTAAAATGACCACACCACTCCTTCACTCTGAAAACGATTTCATCTAGAGATCATTCATTATATCCTCTCCACATTTGTATATGTATTCTAACATCAAAATCTTTTTAACATAAACTTGTTAATTATTTGATAACAATCCAATCTAAATAAATGCTCTTCATATTTTAGTTAAAAATGTATTCTTTTTTTTTGTTGGCCCACATCGAAATCAATTTTATCATGCTGTGGCATCAAACCAAAGACCATGTTTTAATGGAAATATTCTCATGGCAATACTGCGTACGTATCTTCATGGAATATAAGCAAATGCAACGACAGCAATAATATCAAATTGCTTGACATTTTTGTTTATTAATACAAAAATAATAACAACAATAACTACAAACATAGCAATAGCAATGGTAACAGAGAGTAAAAAAGCAAAAAAAAAACAGAAAAACATATCCAGGAAGAAGAATAAAAAGTACAAAATTTAATAAATACTATATTAAAACGTGCATAATAAATAAATAATTGGACAAGAATCTATGAAACATTTATGGATGACATTACAGCAACAATAATAGCAACAACAGCAACGAATAACAAATATACATACAATATAAAATATGTCATCCACTATAATAAACCAACATCAAATGGCCAGCAATATGAGACATCGAAGTCTGGCCTTACGAATTTAGAAGACTATAAATATTGTTGACGGATTGTAACAAGTTCCACGTATGCACATATAGTCAAACCCATAATAAATTTAATGGTAATATAATAATCAGCAGGTTATAGTCTGTTCTATTGCTTGCAGAGCAACCCAATTAATTTCAAAGCTTTACAACAGAATGGTGGTTAAAGAGTGGCCGCTATGGGGTCATAAAAAGGGCCTACTGTACGAATAGATTCCAAAATTATAAATAAATTTGAGGAGTCATACTAGATATGATACAGATATGGTCAGTTCTGTAGGTCATTGGCAAGTGCACACTTGCGAAAATATCGTTTCTGAAGGAGAATCAGAATTTGACGACAGCTTTTTCAAAATGTATTGCTCAAAAAGTGGATTTCCAAGCCAAGCCCACGGTGCTGCTAAACTTGGAGGCTCATTCAGAACTACGTATATATGCTGATGGGGAACTAAAGCAACAGGCTTTCAATATTTATTTTAAGAACAAAAGCAGAATTGTAGAGCATTGAATACCCCAGAAGTAATTTTGTAAGAAGCCATGCTTTCTGACTAGCTGTTTGACTGTTTGAAGGTCTTATGGGCCGTATTTTTTCGAAAGTAAACCTAGAAGACATACATACTCGTACATTATAATTGGTCATTACATCCCTTCAGTCAGGATTACGATCTAGTTTCTCACACCACTTATGTCGTGTGTGTTAATTTTATACATGAGTGGCAGGACCCTCAGGTTAAAGTCGACTCCAAACGCCAAATTTTTGGGAAACTTTTCATGGCAATTTTATTTACTCTCAGAGTTTTTGCCAGAAATCTGAGGAAAGAGGAAGTCGCCGAAGAAATACTTTTTGTATTTTGTTTTGATGTCTGGCCTGGGGCTTGAACCCTGACTTTACGTCTAATAAGCCAACACACTACCTACTAGACTACGGCGACTTTAACCTAGAAGAACCGTTAATATAAAGCGCTAGGACAGTATGGTCACCGGGTTTTTTGTGCCTTCTACTAAAGGTTATGAAGTGGAGGTAATATTGTTTAAACCGTACATCACGTGAGATTTTGAGCTTATGGCCGTAAAAATTACCAGAAAGAATAATTTCATGTTTTAGTAAGGTTAGAATTTGTGGGCACCAATTAATCCGGGGGTTGTCATTATAATCGAAATCGTAACTTTACGTGCGTTTATGTGTGCTTCAGTTAGCTGCCGATACTACCGGCAGTATTTTCCAATTTGCAACAAGTCCAAACCAATGCTTATCTTCTTTTATACACACAGCTTCATAAATATTGAGGTTTAAGAAAGAGTAAAAAATAAACGGCACCAACTTGCAAAATTGTCGTCCAAACACGCCTTTGAATTGAAACCATATTTTTCTCTCCTTTTCCAAGTACGCTTTTATTCGAATGAGACAAGTCTCTGTTTCGAAGAAAACCTTTTACAACCAGTAAAACGAGTATCAAGTGTATACACATTTTAATATTGTATTTACATATCACACTTACACGTTTACATATATACATTTGTTCTCATATAAATAAGCATGTGTATGTGCATTACCATAAAATTAAACACACATATAAAACAGATACCAAAGGAAACTGATCGAAAACCACTGCGTTTTTATATTAAATGCCACACAATTACACACAGGCACGAACACGGACGTAAATACACACTCATACGCAATGGTGGCTACATTCCTCGCTTGCATACAGTAAATGCATGGAGAGCGCATATGTATGTAAGTGAGTTTTGCTCTCTTCCTATAAGGGCTATTTCCGTTAGCATGTAAATACAAGCATACAAACATGTACTAAGTATGTATGTGTGTGTCCGCGTGTGCTTATCGAATTTGGAGAAGGAGTCAGTTTTATTTGAAAAACCAAAGTAGCGAGCAGTGGAGTGGTGTTGGTGCTGAATTGTGATGGGGTTGTTGGCTACAACCAAGCATGACAAACCTCAGCTGTCTGTAAAAACTTCAATTATAAACGTATTTAAAAATTTTGTTTTTTTTTAATTTTATTTTCAACAAAAAAAAAAGAAAAAAATATTTCCAGAAACAGAAAAAAAAACAATGAGAGAGAGATCAACGAGAAAATCAGCTAAATAAGCAAAAAAAAAAAATATTTTAATTCTGTTAAAAGCAGCACAAAAAAGAAAAAAAAGGAACGTGAAAAAAACAAAATGAAGCATAAACCCAAGTAAATGCATAATTCAGCAAAATTGTATAAAAATAACATCGCAGTGTGAAAAATAATGGGAATGTAATGCCTAGAGCAGCAAACCTTTATTCTACGAATTTTTTCTCTTCTTTTTTGTTTTTGTAATTTTTGTCTGTTGCCAAATGATGGCAAATTGACATATGAACAGTGGTAGTATTTTATTTATTTCACTTCAGGATTTGTTTTGTTTTTTATTGTTGAAATGAATATTGGAGGTTGATTTTTGCAATCGGCTTGAAAAGTGTTTGATTATCAAAACCAACATTTTACTTAAAAAAAACTGCCTGAAATGCGGTTGTTTTTTAATTCCTATGAAAAGAAAATCATTTTTGGAGTCAACTTATCGGAAAATGTAATTTTCATCAGACTTAATTGGAATTGTTGAACGAAGAAAGGAAAATTACTCTAAAAGGAGAGCAAATTGTGTACGGCAACACAATTTCTTTCCTTTCCTTTCTCTCTTTCTCTTATTAATGGACAATTACGAATGTAAGTAAGTTAAAATAAATTACGCATGTTGGTTACTACTTTGTTTGATGGTTAATTTTTTATAATAGGACCCGGTTTTAGCGTATTATGAGGACCGGGATACATCATCTATTATTAACTATCTTCAACTGATTATCACGGGATATGTGATGAAAACAAGTATGTCGATGAAATTGAACGCCATAAGAAAGTATACAAACTGTGGCCATACCAAAATCTTTGGATCTGGATATATTACTAAACCCGCTTTCAATCCTTATTTCACTACGATAATACCAGGCATACTCTGTTATGATATTGGTTTCTACCTCGCTAACGAATTCAGATCAGGCGCCAAAGTCTTTTGTGAAATCTTTGCAAAACATTTGAATTTTTGATTGTATCTCGAGAGAATCAAATATCAGAGTATATCAATTGGAGATATGGCAGTAAACCGTACATTAGATTCCTAGATGGTGTATACAACAGACATACAAACATAATTTATCATTACAACAATCCACTTAGGATTACGACCAAGCTTCTCACCACATACATGTTGTGTGTGTTAATTTCATACGTGAGCGATGGGACCTACAGTTTCAAGTCGACTTGTAACGACAGATTTTGGAGAAACTTTTCATGGCAATTTTTTATTTACTCTCAGAATTTTTACCAGAAATCTGCTTAGAGGAAATCGCCGAAGAAATATTTTTTGTATTTTTGTCTTGATGTCTGGCCTGGGGTTTGAACCCTGGCTTTTCTTCTAATAAGCCAACATACTACCTACTAGACTACGGCGACAATATTGCTTACGCGACTCTTTTTAAGAGACGCGCGTCTCGGCGTGTGCTTAACGGCTTACTTAACTGCCATCGAATAGCGGAACGGACTCGAAAATTCTTCCATGGCTACTGAATTCTCAGGAACCATACATAATACCTGATCAATATATTGCACATTATGGTCATGCAGTACGCTTAGAAAGTTAAACCTTATTTTGAAAAAACGTGTATGAAGGGTTAAGCAAGCTAATAATGTCCTCTGTTTACTTTATCTTGCAAAATATTTTCGTTAACCCCTAATATAATTCGAGGGCACATTGTCAAATGAATATTTATTTATTCGCCAACTAATTACACGGTTAAATTTTAAATATTTTATTTGATATGCTTGCCTAGACAAAAATCGCAGAATAAAAAAAGAAAAAGAAATCCAGCAAAACATGCATTTGAACCTCTCGGGGGAGTAAACGTTGCCCTTACTTGAGTGTTTCGAAAATGATATTCAGTTACAGGCAATTGTTGTTTATAAATAAAATGAAATAAAATATTCACACTAAATTATTATCATTCTAAATGTCAATTAATGTTTTTCAATTTAATTGGCTCGGCGTTTTTCTTTCTTTTTTCCCATTTTCCATCCAACCAACCCTTTCGCTATCTCCGGTTCAAACACTTTCATGGCAGATTTATCTTCAATTACGTTTACAGTTACAGTTATTGTTATATTTTACAGTTAGTTGTACAATATAATGTGAATTAATTTTTCTGTTCTTGTTGTTGTTAAAGTTTTTAGCCATTTTAAATATACGATAATGTACCTCGGTATTGTGGATATAAATGTAAACGTAAACGTCATTATAATTTCTAATTTTCGCCATAATTTTCGTCTAAAAATTATGAATATTTTCCTGTCTCTCCAAATGGATTAAAAATGAAACAAAACGAATGAAAAAAAGCGTGTACGATTGTCTTGAGTTCGTTTTTCCTGGTAATTTAATTGAAAATTACTTGACTGGAGTGTTTATGACCATTTTTAGTTATTTGGCCAACACTATAGGAGGTATTGGAGGATGTACGTACGAAATATGTCTGTTATTTTCTAATTAAAATTGTTATTTTAACTAATTAATGTTGAAAATTTTAATTATGCCGCGCACTTAGAATTTCAGTCTTTTTTTCATTTCCAAACGAAAATTGAATATAATTTTTAAAAGGATATACCCGTGTGTGTGGTGGTATGATTACAGTCAAGTGTAACTGTTAGATTGGTACAGTGGTTTTATAAATAGAATGTAAAGAAAATAATTTAAAAAATGCCTTTTCTAGGAATAACGAAAGGATTTGGAAACACAAAAACTATTGGTATTCATCAATAAATGGCACCGAATTATATGCAAAAAATCCATCAATACAGATCTTTGAACTTTAGTTGTACAGGAAGCCATAATAAAAGCAAATAAAACGTAAAATGTAACAACAATGGCCCTAGAGTATAACCCTTACGACTCAGCAGGCCGTGTTTGATCAAAGCTTACCTGGAAATGGATAAAACGCCAAGGACTAATACAGAGATGTCTTAGTTGGAAAGCCCAGCGATGGAAATATTTTGTAAACACTACCCAAACCTTCCCAAATACTTGGCCCGAATCTTTAAAACATTTTTAACATTCAAAAGCTTCTAAACACTTTTATGAACTTTTGCTATTCCCCATAGTCTAATAGGTAGTGTTTTGGCTTATTAGACGTGAGGCCTCGTTTCAAATCCCAGGTCAGACATCAAATCGAAAACATGAAAAAATATTTCATCGGCGACTACCTCTCACTTGATTTCTGGCAAAAACTCTGACAATAAATAAAATTGCCATGAAAAGTTTCTCAAAAATTTGACGTTTGCATTCGACTTTAAAGTGTAGGTCCCGCCACTCATGTATAAACTTAACACACACACAACGTTAGTGGTGTTAGAAACTAGGTCTTAATCTTGACTAAAGGGTCCTTTTGATTTCAGGGCAGCCTGACTATCAATGAGAATCACTTAAGAAGGCGTGCCCTCCAGGGTTGCAATAACCTTCAGGACAGCGAATATCTGTAGTTTTCGTTCAGTTTATAATGCAACTACTTACCGAGATTCTCAACGAAGATTCCAGAGTGAGAGCTTCGATCCAGTTTCCATCCAAAAAAAGGTGCTCCCGTCAGTATTTCCGGGTTCCCTTTCCACAGAACCCTTTTCAGAAAAATAATCCTCAATCCAAAGATAAATTTAGTCCCGGAAACCACACAATAATCGATGGTTCCATCGATAAAATTAAATGAATTTTTTTTTCAAATATTTCATCTCTTTTGTTCCACTGTTACTTGGCCCAACATTAAAACATTAACGCAATGGTTGCTTCATAAACAACCTGTTCCTTTTCTATTTTTCTTTACTGCTCCCTTTTGTTTCAGTGCAAATAGTCCCGAAACAATAGACTGTCTATTGTCAAATCGTCTTGTATGTACCTCTGCTTGTATCATGAATTTTCATTATTACACTGTAAGGCCTTCTTCTACATTTCCTCCTTGTAAATCCATTGCTAGCGCGATGGCTTTATCTTTCGTTGGGATAGAGTTAAAAGAAAGGCAAATAAGCGTAACATGACATAATTTTAATTCCTTTTTAATGCCTAAACGCTGTGGAACGGAACAGCCAGCGAAAAGACTAAATCTACGCAATAGGTGTTATTTTCAAGGAGCATACATACATACACATACTCAGTGAGTGAGAGAGAGAGAGTAACACAATTACACAACATTTAAATTGTATAACATTTTATCCTTTTTGGCATTTAAAAAGGCAAGGAAAGGGGTAAATAACACACCATCTCCACACCACCAAAAAGTGAAATTAAATTGAAAATAAACGTTAAACCAGTGGGAGCAAAAGAACAAGAAAAAACACAAAACAATGTCGGGAAATTTAAGGCATCTGTTTTTCATTAAGCCACCAACAAAAATAAAACAATACAAACAACAACAGTAACACAAGCAACAGCGGCAACAATAATAAGATCTTTAGGCATTAACAAAAACATTTTGTTGTTATTATTTTACTATTACATTATTAAAAACAACAACAACAACCAACAACATAAAATTGAAAAGAAAGAGAAATGCGTTGTTGTTAATAATTTCCAATACACGTTCCACAACACCAACAAACACAGCAGGGTGTAAAAATTTAAATGCGAATTTGAATTTGAATTGCGAACAGGCGGTATAAGAAAAACAAACCCTGTTTCCTGTTTCCTTTCATCCTGTACATGCCTTTACTCTTAGGAAAATATTACCCTTTCGTATTGCTGTTCTCTACATACATACATACGTAGCAACCCTTTTTCTCTCTTATCTTTTCATGTTGGTGTTACTTGCTGTTTACATAGCCAGTGTTCATTAATGTTTTTAATGCTGATATCCTTTTGACTTTTGCTAATAATTATTGGCAAATCCTTTTATCTAAGTCCTCTTACCCTTCTATGGCAACAACGAATTGTTACACTCTTTACAGGTTTGGAAATATTAAGATACTGTTGCCACAAATATTGCGTGGAGGAATTGTAAAGGAATTGATTCATTAAACTACACGTAGAACATTCGCTAAAAAATAAAATTAAGTGATAGCCTCTATGCAAAGTTAGGCAATCATTAGTTAATCGATCGCGACTTTATTGTCGGTAAATAAATGATACATTTCAGTTTTCCTCGTCATTGTACTTTCTAGGGTTTGACTTATCAGGCAGGTGGTACACATTATTTCTACTTCCTTCCTGCAAAGAAAATATCACAAATCATCCTGAATCTTTTTTTGTTTCATTGCTTTCCTGCAGTTTATTTAATCAATTTTTTCATCTAATCGGGTGTTTGACCTATTGTAACAAGTTCTGGAATGATAGGGTTACCGCATGAAGTTGTGTAGAAGCAACACTTTCTGTAAAAATATGTTCAATACAGTAGTTCCCTTAAAACGTTCGTTGTTAGTGGTTGGGAGTTAGGGAGTTCAATTTAGAGGGGATTAATGCCTCATAAACTTTAAAATTCAAAACCTATGGTAAGAAAAAACGGTTCTACTTCTTCTGGTTTTGAACCGGAATTACTATGATTTATATACATGCCTTTGAACTACTACACCCTGCAACCTGGTGGGTTTATCAGATCGAAAAGGACACTGGTCCTTGTCAACCGAAATTTTAATACTTATGAAACCATAAAAGAAAGTAAAAGGAAGACTTCGCCTTATGAATGGATAGTTAGGGCATATGGTAGGATCTCTTCTTTCTTTTTTTTTTTTTGTTTGTTTTGTGTATAGAACACAGGATGCCAGTCCTTAACATAAATGCATTTTATCAACTCTTCACCAATAGTTTATACCGTCTCTGTTTAATCAATTAGTACGTGGGGACCTTCATTAATATGATGAGCCTCTTCTTGAAAGGATTTTCAAAACAAGTCTCCATTGAAGCATACTTTCAGCAATAGTTTTGTATTTAAAGGCAATGCTGGGCAACGTTGCTACATAACATTAGTGTTGTGGTGTACACTTGAAGCAGGATCATCAATGAGATAGTGGTCAGTCAGACTTCACCACAATCACAAGGGACGACACATACCTGTGAATGATTAAAAATGTGACTTTCATTTTTATTTATTGCTTTTTAGCACTTGAATGCATGTTCACCTGCGTGAACGTTCGTTGCATACGATAATTTTTGTTTTCAGTGAGAATTGTGTAGTGCCAAGAAGTTTAGTGCTGCGTGACTGTCCACAAGAATTCGAAAACTTCTACTTCAAATTCGGTGCTTGCCCTAGCTTAATAAGTATTGTATAAGCTTTTTGGGCGTGTGGACAAGAGTTCAAACCCTTGCTCTGACATCCTAAAGAAAAAATTAAAAAAAAACATTTCGTCGACTCCCTTTCCATGAAATATTTCTACTCATGCGTTTTCAAATATTCCATGAGAAATCTTCTCAAATCTGTCGTTCGAATTTGACATTAAACTGTAGGTCACCACAACATGGGTGCTATGAGAAGTTTGGTGTTAAGCCCGTCTAAATGCTTTTTGAAAGTCGCTGTAGACTAGTAGGTAGTGTTTTGGCTTATTAGACGTAAATCCAGGGTCCGAGCCCCAGGTTAGACATCATAACAAAATTCAAAAAGTATTTCTTCGGCGACTTCCTATCAGCAGATTTCTGGCAAAAACTCTGAGAGTAAATAAAAATTTGGCATGAAAAGTTTCTCAAAAAATCTGTCGTTCGGAGTCGACTTTAAACTGTAGGTCCCACCACTCTTGTATAAAATTAACACACACAACATAAGTGGTGTAAGGAACTAGGTCGTAATCCTGACCATTATGTATGTATGTATGTTCAGTATGTATATGGAATGTTCTGTCTGTATGTATGTTCTGTATGTATGTATGTTCTGTATGTATGTATGTTATAATGCAGCTGCTTTCCGGGATCTCTATGAAGATTTCAGAGCCAGAGTTTCGATCCAGTTTTCATCCCTCAGTAAAAAATGACCAATTATGTAAATGGTTTTAATAGCCAATAATGTACTCGTATGTATGGTTTATAGTCCTGTACACAGCAGAAGTTTCGTAGTTATGAACTCTACAATCATTAGCTATTCTAAAACTAATTCTCTAGTACTTTGAATAGACTTCTCGCTCATAATCTGCAATGAAAGAATCAACAGAAAAAGACATCAGAAGGCCTAGCCTATATTACTTTCATAGAATGTCCGGTTTGCTAGAAATAAAAGAGTGCCTGCAATCCGGTGGCACTATGCCCAAAACCCACCACAAATTTCTCTCGAAAAATAGATTCTTTTACTTCCCTGATTGTCCACTTTTATTTATGTTAAAGGTCAATATGCGTGTGGCGATAGTGGTATGCAGTGTAACTGTTATTTTATTTCAACTGCATCACAATTATCACAAAATAAACTTTGGTCTTGTTGTTGTATTTTTTTCTCTACTACCTTATCTTAACGTTTGCCCCTTCTATCACTCTAATAAGTTGTTGTTTTGTTGTTGTTGTTGTTGTTGTTATAATTTCGATTTCTGTTTTGTTTTTTGTCATCTTCTGAGTTTTCTGTTGAATTATTGCTTTACAATGCATTTTAATTGCAATTTTGCGTCAAATATTTTCTGTATGTTCGTGTATTAAAAAGGGGTTTTGCATGTGTATGTGTATGTGAGTGTATATAATATTTGTGTGTATAATCCTTTCACTGCATTTGGGGAACAATTAAATGTCTCTCCGGGGACATAAATCACTTTTTGGTCACAAAGTCAATAATATTAGTTTACTAGACAAATATACGAGTGTATTGTGCAGATAGGTGGACGGACAGACAGACAGATATATAATATAAAAATACTTCAGTTTATATACATATAACAGAGACATACATATTTGTTATCTAAAAATGAGTAACATTTGTGTTTACATGGACCACTCTTAAGCAATGCCAACTTGCAAGTATAATGAGAATTTAAGCAGATGTCTTGTGTAGCCAATCTTAAAAGGGTTTCGCCTTTTGTCAATATGTTTAAGCCATCGTAACTTTATATTGAGTTAATAAAACAATTGCACATGGAAATAATGTATTTGCCAAAACCGATTTTGTTGCAAGTTTATCTTTCTTCTAGGTTTTGTCAAATGCATCTCACCATGCCTTTCATACACTTCGGCTGTACATACCATACAGACCGCTTTTGATTTATTTATTTCTGTGCTTATGTTTTTATTGTATTTAATTATTTTATCTCGAATACTTTTAAATGACAAACGATAAACGTAAAGATAAATTAAATTAAAATAAAAGAAAATTAAATACAACACACTACTATGCAATCAAGTGGTAGTATTTAACCCATGGCAGATTTGCTGAGTATTGCTGAATTGCAACGGATTTTTTCAAGTGAAATTCTTCACTAGTAAAATGCAATTATTTTGAAATGAATAATTAAATATCAATGTTTATGTATTAATATGTATTAAAAATTCACAATAAAAAAATGATTAAATACACTACATTCTACAAAACTAAAGACATGAACAATAAAATATATTTACAGCACATAATTTTTCTATCGAGGTGTTAAACTGTCTTTTTGTTATAAAATATTGAGGAAATCTGTTCTAGACATCTTATTTCACAAAAAATTTCAAACGCCTAGCCACTTAAATGACCTTCAATGCCAATACCTTACTCCTAGAAATTTTTATGGGGTATTACTTTACAGAATTGTTAGCTTTTTAGCTGGTATTTATTTACTCAACCTTTTTCTGTAGGCCGTTTTACCCAAATCTTTTTAATGCGACAACCCATCAGTCAGGATTACAACCTAGCTTTTCACACCACTTACGTTATGTGTGTTCATTTTATATATGAGTGGCGGCACATACAGTTTAAAGTCAACTCCGAACGACAGATTTTTGAGAAACTTTTCATGGCAATTTTTTATTTACTCTCAGAATTTTTGCCAAAAATCTGCTGAGAGGAAGTCGCCGAAGAAATATTTTTCATATTTCGTTTTGTTTGTGATGTCTGACCTGGGTTTTAACCGTGACTTCATGTCCAATATGCCAACAAACTACCTATTATACTACGGCGACTTCTACTTACGACGGTACTGTGCTAATTCCCTTTTCAAAAAATAAATTATTTCCATATGATACTCTTCAATTATGGACTACTTTGGTATAGACTATGTCTTCCACAGTTTTGATATTAATGTGTCTTTGAAGACGCTTCCTACTATCATGTCTCCTCATTCTTTAAGACCTCTCCATAATCATGTTTTATTCGTCAACCGATATTTTGGTTTAGCAATGTATTTTTTTCATATCTCTTCTTACTTTTCAGCTGAGCATATATTTTTCTTCTGATGTAGTACGGATAGTCGTTTTGTCATTAAAGCTTTTAGAATAATTTCTTAAAATATTTCTTAAAATGAACGCTAAAAGTTGCTTCCAGTAAAATTGCTTCCACACAACGTTCAATCACAAAGAATTGGACAGCTTTTAGGAACAAACCTCGTTACTAGCACTCGTAAGTTCTGATCCAACAGCAAATTATAGTGATAAAAATGCTTGACTTCATAACCAGGCAATACAGCTTCAAATCCATTAAAAAAGGAACAAATTTGCATCATGGTTTTCAAATTTGAAAACAAATTATTCATTCAGGAAAGCTCACTAGTACCCCTTTCCCAGCAACCATCCGTAGAAGATAAAGTTAACAACCAAAATCAAAGCAAAGGCAGGCAGCACTAACTCTTCCAGAAATGTTTCTCACCACTTCATTAATTAGATGTTCACGGAGGCCAATGTTTTTATACTATGACTAACGTCCTAGGGCCCGTTAATGCAGATCATCGCTTTCTTAGATGCAGTAGACTGGACAAATGAAACCGAGACACTGCAAACACAAATTAAAAAAGAAAATAATATACTGTACCAAATGTCGCCCCAGTTCTAGAACTAAAATTAAAGGAAATGAAAGGAATATAAAAGACAAGTCAATGACAATCTTAAATAGGGTATGAGAATTAAAATTTGGAGAAAAATAGATCTGAATCAAAGAGTTCAGCATGGTAAATAAAATTTTTGCCTACATTATGAGTAAATTGATCTTTTAAATCAGATACCACTCTCCTCTATATCTCACATTAATCGGGATTGCTTACGCATCTGATGCGCTGCAATACTTTGAATTTTTAATGTTATCGATTACAGATCGTGTTAAAAGACTTTAAAGAAGTACAGCATTGTTTAATGACAACATAATCGGCCATTCAATGGAATTTTTTTGGAACAGTTGAAACCGAAATTGTCTCTTGCAGCACCCTATTAATGTAACACTAATCAGAGTGAAATATTGGTTATGAAGGCTGCCGCTGTGCAATTTCGGTATCAGAATAGATCGAGTGAAGACAACACATACTTACGGACAGTAAATCTGTAATTACAACCCTAAGATCATATTATATACAACACATCTAAAATTGTCCCAGGACACAGAGTATCTCACGGTTACCCTCATGAGAGTTCCTGCACACGAGACATTGAAGTTCGATTGAGAACGTACGAAAATTTGGACTCCTCTGATTAATTGCTTGCAAAGGAAAGATTTTGACTCACTTGTTTAGAGGCCAGTTAAATCTGGCCTGCTATGGATAAATACAGCAAAAATTTGCGTTAAACCTAATCAGGCACTATTTTAGAAAATTCAAGGAAGTTATAACAGGGCATTGATACTTGGAAGCGCACAACCAGTGGTTGAGAACATCCTACAACAACTTCTGCAGAAGATGTAATGAGGAGATGTAAAAAGTGGAGACGGCAGAACAACTCCTCTGTCATTGTCTGACTTTTGGAAACCTGAGAAGAAGGATTTTTGGCCATCCAGAATTTATTGATAGAATTTATTGTCTATCTAAAGGTGATATTCCCACATTCATAAACTATCAGGATGACTGGAAAACGCCAACGAATAGTTATAGTGAATGACGGAACATGTACTGCCGGTATTACATCGGGACCCATGAAGCATTTGCCAATTTAAGTTAGCCTAACTTAAGCACTGCAATGTCTATCAAATTACATAAACATACATAAATAGATCGAAATTACTAAGGCAGCCGTATAAAAGCACCCCTAGTCATGGTATGGTATCAAAAATTGGACAAACAAGCAGTAAAAACTAACCAAGTTTGAAATGGACTGAAGGGCATCTTGGAAGAGAAACGTGATGACAATCGCAAAGATCCTATAATCCTTGTGCAAACAATTGCAGAATGTCTTTACATTTTAATAAAACAGACATCCCTAAAAAAACTTTCAAGGCAATGTGCAGTTGAACAATAGAAATTATTTCCTAAACCCAATACAAATATTTTAAACTAAATCATCTTAAATGTAGCTTTTGCGGCAAAACCGGATATACAGTATTACCACTGGTTTAATTCGCTGTCACTAACTACATTTCTCTCCTACTCGAATAATGCAGACACTGTAACGTAACAACAATAGCAACAAGATTTATATGCAAATTTTAAAGGAACAAGAAAAAACAATAACAACAACAACAACAGCAACAAATTATTAAAAATGAAAAACGAAAAAAATTAAAATAAAAATTTTTATAAAATATTTAAAACAAAAAGCAACAACAATAACAATAATAATAATCATATAAAGCGTATCTATAATATCAATGACAAACGGAAACGTAGCCATTTATGTAAAAGTACACATCCGCCACCGACAAAATGCGGCAACAACGGACAAATGCTAAAATGACAAAAAAAAACGTATTTTTTTCAGAGAATTCTGCTCGAATGTGTTTTTGTAGCCACAAGCATTGACAATTGCAATGGATTTTGAAAAATCGACGACAAAAAAAAAGAAAGCCAGAGAAAAGCAAAAAAACAGCAAAGAATGCAACAAAAATAAATAAATTTAATAAAAAAAAAAATACTTTGTTGTTGGTTTGTAGCCTTGTGGTATTTAATATAATGATGTATGCATTGGATCATATAAACAGTATCGGTGGGCTCTTATCAATTTGGCTGGAATTTGCAAATGTTGGAGCAATATCGACACAAATGCGGAGAAGATAGATAAGGTGAAAGATGGACCTCTAAGTTCGTCAAGAAGGAAATTTAATGATTAGCAAATTATTCATGAAGCTCATGGAAAGATTTCTTAAAATTAATGGTTATGCTGACGATCTATCCGTAGCTTTCTTAGGGAATTATCTCAAAACGCCTTTGGAGCGGTTTCACCCTGCTCTCGTTATGCTTCCTAGAAAGAGCAGAGTAAATAGCATCGAGGTTATCCACAGAAGACCAAGATCATTCTCAATACTAAGGAATATAAAATCCCGACAGTTAGTCGTCCAAGACTGGGAATAATTCAATTTGGCTTGTCCTCTACGAAGAAATGTCTGAAGATTCTCCTCAACTTTAAACTGTGATGGAGACACAATATTCTCGAGAGAGCCCAGAAAGTATTATGTGGGTTATTTTAACTGTCAACAAGCGGTGGTAAAAGATAAAGTCGCCGTGGTCGAGACATCCCGAATACGACGAAATATGGAAAAAATATTATTTCGGCGACTTCCTCTCAGCAGATTTCTGGCAAAAATTGTAAGAGTAAATTAAAATTGCCATGAAAAATATCTTAAATAAATCTGTCGTTCGGAGACGACTTTAACCTGTAGATCCCGGCACTTATGAATAACATTAATGCACATAACATAAGTAGTGTGAGAAGCTAGGTCATAATCCTGACTGAAGGGTTGTAATGACCAATTATGTATTTGGGTATGTATGTATGGAAGGATGGTGGTCACAAACTCTTTGTCACATCGTGGCAATAGTTCGATTGCTAATACTGTATGGATTGACCATCCGATTGTAGACGACGTTAACTGCAACCTGTCATCCATATTTCCAGTAGATAGAGGATGATGGTTTACTCCTGATCTCATCGTTGACCAGTAGGCAACTTCTGTTGCAGTCATGTTGATCATACCACACTTTAAAACTCCAAGTATATGCAACACATAGAGGCGGCCTTGAAAAAAAAAAATTCTATTCCTTGGCAAAGGCTTGCTGGGAAAAAGAGAGAACCTATTCGACTGCTTGCTTAAAATGATCTCGTCTTAACCCAGGCAATACGACGCAGTTCATATCTTCTTCCGGATTGACGACCCGCTAAATATTTACCATATTTTTATGGAAAATTTTGTTGCATTCACCGAGCAGCCAGGATTTTGAACCCAGCAGTTTCGGTGTCTGAAATCATTGTGTTCTTCTTTTTCTTAATATCCCTCAGAACCTCAACATAATTTCGTCTCTCTCTCTGCTATCTACTGCAGTTGATTTTATTCTTCTAATATTGGAACAGATTAGCATCATGCTTTCTTCTGTTGTTTGCTTTCGTTTTTTGCGTTGCTAGCTTCCGTGGGTGTTCCACTATAAGACATGTCTGCAGATTACAGTCGCAGAATTTGGCAAGACATCACCTAATAAGAATGTCCACCTGACAAGCCAAGTTAGTTGAGAGTCAATCCAGTCATCATCAGCCCTAAAAGCTGCGGCAGAATATATCGCATTCATTGTTAGTGCTTAAGTCTCCACTGAATTATGTCTTAGGTCAACACTATTAAAGTCAGAGTCCATATGGCCTGCAGAAAAGCTGTTTAAAATCACTTGTTAAGTCTTGTAATGAATCCAAGGAGTTTAGCATCCATGGAACCAGCTAAGAATGACAAAATTTCACGGACATTACATACATACATACATAATTGGCCATTACAACCCTTCAGTCAGGATTACGGCCTAGCTTCTCACACCACTCATGTTGTGTGCGTTAATTTTATACATGAGTGGCGGGACCTACAGTTTAACGTCGACTCCGAACGACAGAATTTTGAGAAACTTTTTCATGGCAGTTTATTTTACTCTCAGAGTTTTTGCCAGAAATCTGCTGAGAGGAAGTCGCCGAAGAAATATTTTTTTTTCATATTTCATTTTTGATGTCTGACCTGGGATACGAACCCGGGCTTTACGAATAGTAAGCCAACACACTACCTACTACACTCACGGACATTACGCCAATCATAATATCACGACTACTTTTTATATGACTCAATATAATGATGTATGTATTTGTGTTTGTATGTGTCTACATATTTTCTATATATTAAAAGTGTGCGTGTGTGTGTGTGTGTCTGTCTATGGGAGTGTGTGTATGTGTTTGTATATGTATATAAATTGTGAATTATTGCAAATAATCGGACATTTCACTTGTCACTTTAGTTGGATGCTGCATACATTTCTATGTGCATGTGGGGCGGCCATATGGAGTGAGTAAGAGTTTCTGTTGCAGAAATAACTGCAACATGCCAGGCATTTTTCTATATGCATTTGATGCTGTTGCTGCTTGCACTCGTGCCTGTTCTTTCTGATCGTTTTTTTTAATTTTTTTTGCATTTCATGCTGTTATTGACCACCATCGTTAATTTTTTGTGGCTTTTAATGCAAATGTTGGTTGTTGCTTGCTGTTGTTGCATTTTTGCCGGTTGTTTTTCAAATTTTATTGGGTTTTGGTTAATATTTGTCGCATTTTAAATGGATAATATATGTTTATTAAAAAAGCGACACACTACTATTCGACTTAGTGGGTTGGGTGGGTGTTTAATTCGGTTCGCTGTATGGATTTTGGGGCGAGTGATGGCGTTCGAAAGAAGATTTAATGACTTTAATTTAATGAAATTTTATGCCTTAACACTTTTACTATGTATTGTTTGTGATTGTAATACAATAAATATCCGCCAAAATAGAAAATGATTTTCTTGATACGATACAAATAAATCTTATGATTCCGGTACAAGTAGAAAACTATTTCCGGTCACAAGGAAAAGTTTTCGTTCTTCTCGTTCGCAAGTGATAAAGCGTTTTAAGAGAGGAGAAAGGAATAGAAATAAGAATAGATTTTCCAATTGAAAGTATTCTGCTGCCATCTCAGTTGTTGATATTGCCTCTTGGTCGGTTTTACATTAAGAAACCATTGTTGTGGTTATCTACCCTTGTTTTGAAGAAAACCCTTTTTCCAATTACAAAAAACCAAAACTTTCTCTAATGCATTGTTTTTGTGCAAACAAATTAAAACTTATAAATAAATAAACACGTGCATTGGCGTTGTCTATGCCCTCAGCGAACATGCCTCAGAAGACCACCGCATTGTCAAGTCATAAGTCATTACATGAGAGATTAATTGAACAGGAACCAACTGTTTTATAAAGATGTTCACTTTTCTTTTCTTTTTCTTTTCCTTTTTCTGTATGGGAAATTTGCAGCAAATTTTCATTGTTTTTGATTTTTCATGTACAACCAAGGGCAGGCAGAGTAAAAGTCTTGTGAAAAGTTTAATTCTTGTAATCCTTTTATAAGCTTTTGTTTCCTAATGCTTGAAAGTAATTCCGATACGAATTCTTTTCATTCATGCCATGATTGTATGATTGTTTCACTTGAGTTTTCTTAAAATGCCAAACACGCATTACACGGCATAGATTTGTTTCCATTATTTTAAGGCAGTCATGCATCAAGGTGGTACTAATTTCCTTTAAATACGCACACTTCAATACATTTCAATTGTATTTGTTTGAAGTGTTTTCGGAAAGTTCTTGGTTTTTTCTCGCCTTTTTTCTTTTGGTGGCTGTTGTTCATTTTTAAGCAATTCTTAGGATGATGTTTAGCAAGTGAAGTCGGTGATATTACAGGAAAACCCAATAGAGATTCGGTTAAACAAATTTAAATTAAATTCGAGTAGGCTTTGGTAGGGGTTAGGGAAGAAGAAGAGACCAACTACAAGTCTTAAAAGTCGGCATACAGTGGTGGCCTTATAATTAGAAACGATGTTTCTGAAACAGAGTTCTCTGGAGTGACGAAGCTAAGTTTGATTTGTCCCAATCTGATGGTAAAACGTATGTAAGACGTCCTCCAAACAAAGCCTTTGAATCCAGGCACACAGTGAAAACTGTAAAACAAATTAACAAACATACATGTTGCTAAGCCGTTTCTAATTATAAGGCCACCATTGTACATCCAAGCATCGTTAGAAAGTCCTTTTTTTGTATCAGATTCCTCGCCTTCTTCCAGTATACTCCTCTGAGCTGACATATGTCTGAAATAGTGCCTTTACAAACGGTTGGAATCTAGAGCTTAGGAAACCTAGGCAATAACGTCAAAAGTATTCTACAGCTTAGACATCTTCACTGTATGCCCTGCTTTCAATATTATCTACGGCGCTTACTCGGTTCAGATGCACTTGTAAAGCGACGAGTCCCGTAAAGCTTCTCATAGGTGTACTCGAGTGCCTTCTATAAAGTCTAAGCATAGTCATGGTTTGTCTCTAATCAGTATCGGAATATCTTCATAGTTTTCTCATTCGTCTGATTAGCGGTGTTCTTCTTTTCTAGTCGCCATATTACAACCCAAGTCGTCGCTGTCTAGTAAGTATTTTGTTGGCTTATTAAGGTAGATTTCTGGCAAAAACTCCGAAAGTGAAATAAAATCCCCATGAAAAAGTTTCTCAAAAAATCTGTCATTTGAAGTCGACTTTAAACTGTAGGTGCAGCCGCTCATGTATAAAATTAACACACACAACATAAGTGGTATGAGAAGCTGGGTTGCAATCCTGCAGGGACCAATTATGTATGTATCTTTGTAGCTGACATGGAAAAGAGAAATCAAGAGCAAAAGAAGTACCATTCAAACATGTGATATTTAAAACGCGTTGGGTCCTCATGACCGTTATAGGAACGATTGGGATGGGACTAAAATTCTTTACTGACAACTACTTACCTTTTTACTCCCTCGTCCGATAATGTCCGATAATGATCTAAGAAAGTGAAGGTGAAAATAACTTCTGTTTCCTTCACTAAAGGAATTGAGAAGGGGATACGAGTCAGGATAATACATGATCCGAGTCTACTTCAACTCGAAGCATTCGTAGTTGTAACGCCCAGCAATGTATGTATGTACGTATGTCTTTTCCAAACGGTTGAAATCTAGGGTAGAGTATTCTTAGTTTGGACGTCTTCACTGTAAAATCTGCTTTCAGTATTATCTATCGAAATTTCTTCGGTTCACATCAGAGATCAACAATGAATCGTTTTTTCGCTACCCATAAGTACTCATGAAATTTCGAGTATGAGTGAGTCAGCAGTAATAAAATTCAATTACTCTGGTTCATTCGTACTTACTACAACATTGATTTATAAGTACAGGTTGCAATGAGTATGAATACAACGTTGACATCAAACTCATAACATTGAAAATATGTTTGATTTATACGCCTACTCATTCAGATTCATAAATTTAGAAAAATGCTTATAATACTCATAAATGATGCGAATCATTCATCAAAATTTACAGTCTTAGTTGTTGTTGCGTTCGCGTACGAACACTACCTTCTAGTGAGTATTGTAGTGTTCGTACGCGAATCATACTTATTTTGTGATTCTTGTAAATGGTGAGTCATGGAGAGTCGAAATCAACAACATCATGCGTATTGTTAAGTATGAGTACGGTGACTACTTCAAACTTTGAATATGAGTAGTATGAGTATGATATTAAAATAAGTATGAATGCTTATAAGTATCAGAAATTATGAGTATGATTCGAATCTACTCATCTTTTTGAATACTCATTGCTGATCTCTGGTTCAGATGTATTTTTAAGGCAAAGGTTCCTGTAAGGTTGCTCATAAGCGTACTCAAGTGGCTTTTCGAAAGCCTCAATATGCTCATGATTTTCCTCCAAACAGTATCGAATAACTTTGAAATTTTTCGCTTCATCTGGCTACCTGTGTTCTTCTTTTCTAGTGGCTCTACTACTATCCAAGTCAAGTACCTCGATCATATAGTGCATACGATCGTATAGTGCCTACAATTTCTCACATCAAGCCGTGGCAAAAAAAAACCATTTTACGCTCTTTTAATTAAACGATAGGAAGCAATACCTCAACCCAATAAAATAACCGATTTTTTATAACTAAACTTCACCAGAAACCCCCTATAGAAGTCATATTCTCATTATAAAATTTATTTTCCAATTGAAACTGAACCCCAACCCTTTTCTCTTTCTTTCCAGCAACGTTGCGCTACAACAAATAGAAAAAAGAAGTGGAAACGCAACCGTCATAATGATTTCAGTGTTCACATATGATACCCATTAAAATTACGCTTTTCATCTCGTTATCATAAAACATTCACACAGAAATACATTCAAAAGCATAAAGAAAAATGAACAGAACAGAGAACAGAGAACACAAAGTGAAACAAATGAAAAGAAATGAAAGAAAATGTTGAATGCGAATGAAGTTAACAATCGGCGGCAAACAATAACACAAATTACACACAGCATATGGTGCCAATAATGAAAACGATGAAAATGATTGTAATGTTGGCGTTTGCTCATGATGTTGATGCCTTTAACAACGGCTGCTGTTTCATTGTAGAAAAACAGAAGGAAAGGATTAAATGCCCCTGTAAGTATGTAAGTTTTTGTAGTTACAATCGTATGAATAAGAAAAGTGAATAAAAATTTTTGGGTGACATTATAAAACACTTGCTGTAAATATAGACTTTGTACTCCTTTTTGTTCCTTTTTTTTGCTGTTATTTTTTGTGAACTTCTTAAATATGATGACAAACATTTCGAATACATACATACGTACTCATAGGAGTACACATAAGGATTTCATATGTAATTTTATGTCATTAAGTGTAAAATATAATTTCTCTTTAATATCATGCGTTAAAAAATTTGAAAAAAAGTAAAAAAATGGGTTTCCTTTTAAAGAGGGTGGAGCATAATAGGGTTTTAATTTTATAGAAGTGTTCGCTATTAGTTCGAATACAACTTTCTAGTCTTTCATGTTCTTACAACAGAAACAACAGGATTATGTCACACCTTTTTTTATCGCTCTTGACTTAATTAATTTAACCTTTCCGAAAGGAAAACGAACATCCTCAGTTATTGACAATCAGAACAACAATCAGAAGCTGTGGTCAAAATTGTTTTGTATTGGAACTTCGGTTATACTTCTACGACATGTATACGTCTTCAGTCATCCTGATCGTTTACTTTATATTCCCTTGACTGTTCAGTATTCAATATTAACCATAATAACCATAGATCTTCTTGAGTGGATTGCTATTACACTTAAAGTCTTAAAAGTAGACCAACAATGCTGAAAGTTTTACTTTCTCGTTAGAAGTGAGTATAATTTCATCCTTCTTTCAAGAGGTTCACAGCCATTTCAGTCATTCGCCGAATGAAAGGTATTAAAATACTGAAATATTCACATAGAATTCTCTAAACTAGTCTCACTGAATCCATAGGGGTTCTATATTGTCAATTGACTTTAAACTGTGAAATGCGCGGCTAAAAGTTGTCCTGCGATATTGTCTTCTGTAGAATAATAGCCGTTTTCAGTCGACTCAAGCAATGTATTCATAAACGACTCGCTCGTCGTTTTGTGCTTCAATTGCCAATGCGTCAAGGAATTTCCTTTACAGAAATCTTTCCCGAGTTCACGATAATGCATGGCAATGAATAATGTTTTCACCGTCTAGTAGAGGCAAAAACCAGTTGTCGCCAAATGTATTTGGCCTCCATTTCAACTGCTCAATGCTGATTTATTTCTTGCGAAAATAAAAGTGGCCGACAACTCGGAATTAAGTGCACATCTCGTAAGCATTTAAATACAATAAATTGTGGATGTTTCGATTTGAAGGATACTCGGGTCATCTGATATTCTTATTCTAATCCTCCTTTCAATGCCTTTGGTGAAGAAAACAGAAGTTATTTCCACCTTGACTTCCTTAAACCCGTTCATCAATATCTTCATTCGACAAACCATGCTTTCGACAAACATTGCTTTCGTCGGAGGATCATTTTAGTTATAGACGAGTAAATCATTATTAAACAAGGGCATAGGAAGGTAGTTGTCAGCATTAATGGGTAAAGAATTATAGTCCCTTTCCCATCGTTCCTATGACGGCCATTAGCTCGTAGTCTAAGACGTGTGGCCACGGTTCAAAGCTCAGGTCGGACATCGCGATCAAATCGAAATTCGAAAAAATATTTCTTCGTCGACTTGCTCTCAGCAGATTTCTGGCGAAAACTCTGAGAGTAAATAAAATTGCCATGAAAAGTTTATCAAAAATCTGTCGATCGGAGTCGACTTTAAACTCTAGGTCTCATATATAAAATTAACACACAGAACATGGGTGGTGTGAGAAACTAGGTCGTAATCCTAACTGAAGTTACGCAAACACTGGTTTACGGAGGGTATTACCTAGTTTGCCCACAACGATTTGTACTGCTACCGAATGTTCATGTATCTAATTTCATTAATTGCTTAATTTTCTTGGGCTTGTGTGCAAAAAAATTCGGAGGATTTTTCGGAGAGATGTACACTCTATGTTTTCCACCCATGTAGAGAATTGAACTCTTTCTGAAATAGCAGAGTTCCTGGTCTAATTTAGTTGGCCACATTATCTTGTGCTATTTTCTTGAAGCGATCGGCGATGATTTTACTTGACCCACCAGTTTTGTCCGATAGCTTCGAAGTTACAAAACCGGTCCATTCTTGAGGTCAATGTTGGCTTTCTTTTTCGAGTTTCTGTATTTGTTTTAAAGCCAACTTGGCTCTGTTTTTTACGTAAAGCTGTGCAGCTTAATGCTTACATCAGAATACCGACCGGTAGGCAAATCACAGTTCATGCTGTTATCATCAGCAATGGCGTTTTCCATGCCTATGTTTAGCATAATGTTAAATAGCACTAGAGACACTTCTCATCTTTGTAGAACTCATGTAACAATGTCAGGTACCTTCCATAAAATGTTGCCAAATTGGATTATCGTTCTTGCTCTTTTCCATTGGAGAACCTTTCATACTATAGAGGGATTTAACGAATTGAAAGATTTTTCCAAAATATAAACGAATAAATATTAGATGGAGGCTTTAGCGTTCATTTTTGTGTCGCTCTTCTGGAGATATGTTGTTGCTTTTTTGCCTTCGCTGTTTTTAAGCACTTTAAGGGCATACAAGCGCTTGTGGATACACTGTAAAGGTTAAGTCAGTTACAAGCGAATACTTACTTACGTACTTAATTGGCCATAACAAACCGATTAACGGATTTCTGCCTGCCGCAACACATCCTTCCTGGTGCCTCTGCTTCTTGCGCGCCTACGCCAGTTGGTCACACCAATTGACGATAGGGCTTCCTCGATTTGGTCCTTCCAACGGATACAAGGTCGTTCTCTTCGCCGACTTCTGCAGATCCCCGCATCAAATACCCGTCTCGCCGGAGCGTCCTCCTCCATTCGATCGACATGGACGAGCCTGCGCAGTCGCTGTATATTGATACGCTGCACAACGTCTATGTCGTTGAGGAGCTCATACAGCTCACTGTTGGATCGGATGCGGAAATCATCGCCAACACGCACTGAACCGAAGATCTTGCGTACGAGTTTTCTCTCGAATACTATCAAGGCTGCTGCATCAGTGCTTAATAGGGTTCATGCCTCTGCGCCATAAAGAAGCACGGATAGGATGAGCGTCTTGTAGATTATTAGTTTTGTCGTACGAGAGAGGTCTCTGCTACTCAATTGCCTATTGAGACCATAGTAGCACCTGTTGGCAAGTGTGGTCCTGCGCTTGTTCTCCAGACTGACATCATTTTTGGTGGTAACGGCGGAACCAAGATAAATAAATTCCTTGAATGTATCAAAAGTATAGTTATCGGCCGTAATCTGAGAATCAATACGCCGCACGTCTCTACTTGCCGATAACATATACTTTGTTTTGCCCTCATTTACTGCCAAACCCATCTTAGTATACTCGCGTTCAATAGAACTAAAGGCAGCAGTACCATCTCGTACGCAAGCAACTGGACACTTTTTTGGAAAATAGTGCCATTGCGATGCACTCCTGCCTTTCGCAGAACACTCTCCATGTTGAAGTTGAAGAGGTCGCATGATAAGGGGTCGCCTTGTCTTAAATCTCGCACGGCATCAAAAGGTTCGTAGAGGTCCTACCTTGACGGAGCTACAGGAATTGCTCAACGTCATTCTGCATAGCCTTATCAGCTTCGCAGGTATACCGAGCTCAGACATTGTGGCAAAAACACGATCCCTTATGGGGCTATCGTAGCGAATACTAAACAGTAATTTTTATTACCAGTAGGAAGCCAGTTCAAAGGGATAAGGAGTACTTTTGTGGGAGTAGTAGGTATAAGTGGTTTTGAGATATTCCTTACAATGCCCTTATTTTTAGTGTTCCCTGCAGATAGCCATTGTGCTACCTTTGCATACAAAATATGTGACGAACAACCCTGCCTGCCCTGTTATATTCTAAAGTGTTGGTATCTGACACCAATTCGTGTCAAAGATCATATTTTCTCAACACCGCAAGCATAAACCTCGAAGTACTCATTAAAATATTTTTAATTTTTAATTAAAACCCAATTGAAAATTATGAATTCATTCAAGGACCACCCTTTATAATATAACAATAATAGAAAGCCTTTAAAGCGTGTTGCTTTATAAGTGGGTTGTTCCACTTCATTAAAAGGTGTGAGTGAGCGAGTGAGTGAGTGAGTGCATGAAAGTAATTGTAACAATCCTTTACTGCTTATTTTGTTTTTCGTTTTTGCCCTTTTCAATGATGGGGGTTTTTATTTCCAAAAAAAAGAGGATGAAAAAAAAACGAAAGAAAGAAAGGAAAAAAGTTCTGTTACTGTTCTGTTACTGGGTAAATGTAGCTGTCAGTGATTTTAATGTTTTTTATTGGAGTTTTGTTACTTTCCCTTTGGTTTAATGCATGAAAGAGTTGCTGGCGTTTTTTTTTATACAAAAATTTTTAATCTCAGGTGACGCCGCCTGGGAGTCGTAAATCACAAATTTTTTTTCTGTGTTGTTGTTATTGTTGTTGTTGTTGTTCCTCTCCTCAATATGTGGTTGCCTTATATTTTTACATTTTCCTACTCTCGCTTTCCAAACATACATAAAATTGAGTTGTAATATACGTACCATACCATACGGACGATGGATGGAGTACAATGGCTGTGGCATGATGGAAAATGCTGCCAAAAGGATGGTTTTATAAGCAGCAGGAGTTGGAGTTGTAGTTGGAGTAGTAGGTAACAGGCTGAAGCAAACGGAGGTATGAGTTGGTAATTGTATTGTTTGTTCTACTCAGACAGCTGAAGATGGACGGACAGTTGCCATATACTCTCTCTGTATATATGGTATATGGTAGGTAGCCCGTAGCATTGTGGTATGAGTTGTAACATTTTTTCATTTTTTTCACTCTCTTTTTGGTTGTATTATTTCTTTTGCCATTTGCCAGAGATGAGATATTGATAGAAGGAAGGATTCGATTTTATTTTTTTTGTTTTTTTCGTTTTTGGTTTATTTTGCTTGGGAGTGTTGATATGATTATACCCAGGAAGCCATTATAAAATTCCGGATTATTGAGTTTATATTTGATGTACAGTCTAAATGAAAGCTATTCTACATTGACAATGCCATGAAGGAAACATTTTTACTCTTTCTTTTAGCTGCTGTTTGCTGTTGGTGTTGGTGTTATTGATGAAAAAACAAAACAAAAGAAAAAAAGCCCGGAAGATTTATTTGCCACAATTTAAATTTTTTGCGTAAGAATATATTGGGTTTATTGACAATTCAAAGTGTCTGTGTGTGATCAAATTTCATATAAATAATGAATGTAACACATGAACTTCTTGCAAACTAATGAAAATATCACTTCGATAGACATTTAATTTGTAAAACAAATAAATATTGTAACAGGGAAATCTTAATCTCATTCAATTGCTTTGTTTTTTAGGGTGGCCTTCTATTTTTTTTTTAAATTTATTTATTCTCTAATCTGAGTTTGTTGTACTTCAATGTAATCTTCCTCTTTAATATTTTCCTATTTGAAGCATCACATTACACCAGCAATAGGTCTCTGGGCTTCCAACCTAACCTAGTCTAAGTAATCTTAGTTAAATAAAATATAATGCTAACGAAATTTGTTCCCACTGTACAAATATATCTCGTAAACTGACTTAATTCTTACATCCTTATTCCATGCAAATCTTCGTTATTTCATGTGGGTCTTTGGTAGCTTATCATGTGAAAATGATAATATTTGTGGCTACGATAAATAGGTCAAGTGTACTACTTCAAATTGATTCTACACAATAGAATATTACCCGTTGGTTCACCAACGATTGTGAGTAAATCAAGTTTATCTTCGATTTAAGGGAATAGTTATTGGCAGAACTCCCTTTGTATTCAAACTTAATCCCCTGTTCAAATCTAGGAGGCGTTAAATGGCCACTAAGTTACCATTTTTAATCAAAGTGAGAATTTTTGCACATTACGCCCAAAGGACTTCACTCGCTTTTTTGGCCTATTCTCTCTAATTTTGTCCATTATTTAAAACTAGCAGTCTCTAATTTCTAGTCTTATATTAGTTCGTTTCCTTCCTTTAAATTTTAATTTTCCTTTGATTTCGTTCCCGGCACCTTCAAAGCTTTGTTAAGTAAGCATCATAGATATTTCACAGACCACTTGCGTATTGTTTTTTCTAGAACCCATTATTTTATAAAATTCGACATCGTAGTAAGGGAAGAGAAGGTGCCCTCTTGAATAAGAGATCTTAATAACCATGACCGTGCAAACATTCAAAATTATATTCCCTCGGATAACTTGCAATTCATATCAGTTCGACTTGTTGTCTTCCAGGTCGGAATAGTGAATGTCTACTTTTTAGAAGACACCTCAATTTAGTCCTGTTAAAATTTATTATATTAATTACAGTAGAAAGTCGTCACAGTTTAGTAGATAGTGCGATGGTTTATTAGACGTGAGGCCACGGTTCAAACCCCAGGTTAAACATCTCCAACAAAACGAAATATGAAGAAAAATATTTCTTCGGCGAATTACTCTCAGCAGATTACTGGCAAACACTCGGAGAGAAAATTAAATTGCCATGAAAAGTCTGTCTTTCGGAGTTGTCTTGATCCAATATATTCTCAAAGAGCTCTGGCTTCTATACAACAACAAAACCATCCAATAAATAACGGGAATGTAGTTTTGCGAATGCTAAACAACCTACTTCCATTCGTTGCCAGATTTTTTGCGGTAACTTGCCCAGTTCCGAAGCTGCAAACACATAACACATGTGGTATGAGAAGCTAGGTCGCAATGTTGTTGTAATGACTAATTATGTACGTAAGTACGTATGTATATATTTCCTTTAAAAAGCATAGTGCTTTCACAAAGCACTCTTACTCTTTTTCCATTTGTCCTAACAGCATTTGATTTATCGATAAGAAGTTCGAGTTTTAAATTTCCCTTAACATTGGAACTATCTTGAGCTTCTGATAAACCCACTTAGAGTCGTAATGTCCACCGTTGCTGAGTCGTACAGGTAGCCTTTAAAATTCCTTCTTCTACAGGATAAAGCTGAGATGTAGAACAGTTTCTTCCTTATCTTCAAATCTACAGCTTCTGAAACAGTCATTGGCCTTTTGATCAAGATCAACAAGACGCTGCATTTTCCGGGTACCCATGGCTATGATAGATTCCTACAAAATAATTACAAATACAAAGTAATTGGCACTTTTCTAGGGTAATTGGAATTAAAATTTCAGTGTTGGCAGATCATTTTTTTGCAGGATCATGGATTAAAGGATTATAAATCGTGGTACTTAACACGTTGACTGCCCACTACGAATAACTCGTAGGTTGCGTTCCCTTCTAGGGCGCCAAACTACGAGTTATCTAGTACTCACTAATGTGAAAAAATCAAATTGTCGTTTTTTGGCAAGTTTTCTGAAAATTGCCGCGCCATTCAACTTGTTAATGTCATGAAGGAATCTCTGGGTGCAAAAACTACTTATGGTAGTAGTAGTATGTAGTCGCCCATCCAATTTTTTACAAAAACTTTATATCCCTGAGAGATGTCCTGATATTTTTGTTTATAATCATAGGAAGCATTTTGAAACGACGCTAGGCTTTCGTATTACTTATAAAACTTCAAGGCAGGATCTGCAGTACAATTGTACAGTATAATCTTCGAACCAAAAATTCGCTTTGATTACTTACTTCCTTTAGCTTGGAATTTGAATTTTTAATTATAATTTTCAATTAAAATCTTTGATGTTGTATTCTAAAACACCGGCAGTATTTAAATTTTCAAAGATTTTCGCTTAATAATCAATTAGTTCCTCTAAAACAACAACACCTTGAGCAACACATGTAAGTGTCACAAAGAAAATATCATCTACACGTATAGTAACTGGTGCTAATGACAAAATCTCAAAACGCTTACAGTGTGTAATAAAATTAATAAAGCTTTGAAAATTATGCATACATTTTGCACTACGCAAATGGTGCCACTAAGCATTTCGATGACAAATTGCTCATTGAAAAATATTTCTTTTTTCAACCCTTTCGTGTCTGCATTTCAATGTTTGCACCACTTGGTTTTATTTATAAAAAACCTGAGTTAGAAATGGTAAAGAGCATCCTTTATAAAAGTAATATTTGCAAAACACATTTGTTTTAAACATACAGAGGGCATGTATACTATACACATGTGTGTGGAGCAAGCACATGAGATTAACAGAGTGGCAAGGATTGCTTTTCGATACAATTGGTCGTTTGTTTTTCTATAGACCTTGTAATTTAAACATGGGCTGGAACGCCTTCTGCTGCTGTTATTCCAAATTCTTGCTTAAAACTCAGTCAATATTGGCAGTTATTACCAGAAATCTTCTGAGAGAAAGTCGCTGAAGAAATATTTTCTTCTTATTTCGTGTTGTTGGAGATGCACGACCTGGAGTTTGAACCATGGTCTCATGTCTACCTACTAGACTAAGGCGAATTTATGATAACCATGAGGAGAAGGGTTTTCAGGTAGTTTGTGGCTGTTGGTTACTAAAAGGCGCGAAATTATCATCCTAATGTTTCAAATATTGACAGTCAGAACTTACTAGCCTGCCAGTGGCATACGGAAACCTTATGCGGCTCTCAACTCGGAGTACTGTTGCATTAGCAACAGTTCCACCTAATCTCATTACGTTTTAAGTTTCGAATTTTAGAATTCTATCTCAACGGTATGTTATCTTCTTCGTTCCACTGTAAATATTTATTCTCTGAGTTACTTTAAAACGCCATAAACAAAGAGACAGAGAGAGAGAGAGAGAGAGAGAGAGAGAGAGCGAAAAGCGAAAAAAGTAACATTAAAACGAGTCAAATATTGTAGAGATGGTAATAAATCAAATTGCAATTACAGCAAATTAGGCATGTAGTTTTCATTTCACTGCTGGTTGTCGTGTTGCGGTATTCACAATTGTGATTCACTCCCTGCCACCCAGCAGTAGCAGCAGCAGCAACAGTGGTGTTGTTTGGCATCGTGGTCCTTAATGAAAAAAAGGGTTAATGTTAGCCTACGAATGTTACTTGTATTGTGCGTAGTTGATTACTTTTTTCTCATTTCTTCTTCTGAATAAAAGTCACATGAAGCCTATGTGTACTCTCGTAAAAGTGCTAAGAATGTTTATATTTTTAATTACAAGACCAACAAATTGCAGAAGGGTCTCTTGTCTTAAATTCCCGAATGCGTTTTGCGTTAAAAAATATGTATGTCTTTGGATTTAAATTTGCATAAATTTAATGATATTTTGAATATTCAATAAGAATTTGTAAACCATAATCATTGTTAATATTTTTCAGTTCATATACAAATATGTGCGCGATGCTTTTTCAATTGACAAGCGAAACATAGCCAACGTTAGATATGAATCGAATGTCAAAAAACGAATTGCCAAAAACCCTAAGCAAAGACTCTCCTAACATTTTTCAACGTCTATATTGATGATAAACAAGAATTTAAAAGGAATTCTTAGGTCTTATAACTTGGCGAAGGATCAATTCTGAACTCAATATGAATAGTCAACATCGTTCCAAATTTCTTTACCTATTTTTATATCGATGGCCTGATCATCTTGGTTCTCAAAGATATATTGACCGATGACGCCTCTATCACAAAATCCATGTCAAATATTTTGAAGATACATTGGACGGTCTTTGTATACTGCCATCGAAGTAGTTTAAATTTGATATCGTACTTAAGTGCTGCGATAATCTCTTCAACAGCGGATATCCGGAGCAAAGTCGCCGTAGTCTAGAAGATAGTGTGTTGGCTTATTAGACATAAGGTCTCGCTTCAAACTCCAGGTCAGACAGCTCCTAATAAACGACGTATGAAAAAATATTTCTTCATGTTTAAAAATTAACGCACCCAACATAAGTTACGTTGTAATCCTGACTGAATGGTTGTAATGACCAATTATGTCATGTATGTGTGCATTGGAATCTTATGTGGATTGATATCGTCCCAAAGTCGACAATTTTGTTGCTGTTCAAGTACTCTATTCATCCGGGAATGGGCCTCATAGCAAAACATGATGCATATACATCAGTTTCCAACTGCTCTAAAGCGCATTCAGCGAATACTCGTCGTTGTTTATGGTCTTCCATGATGATTTAGTAAAAAAGAATGTATAAATGACAACTAACTTGACAGATTCAACAAGTCCGGAAACCACAGCTGTAAGACTAAACGTAGATTACGATTAGTCATCTCTCACATCTTGCTGATGCTGAGTCCAGTTATGAAATATAAATAGGAATTGAGAAATTCTCTTCGAAAATATGGAATATTTTCTCTCAGAAATCGTGTGAAACATGCCAATTACTGTTCTAGTTAGCGAGAAAAATTCGATGATAAAGTAATCAAGAAAGTAGATGTCAATACAATGAAAAATCATTTGTAGTCAATTAAACAACAATTATAATACTCTCGTATGCAATAGAATGCACTCAAAAGAAAAAGAATTTTTGACGCCCACACGAAATAACGCAATACAACGTTGAAATGCCATTTTGATTACCAAATATAATGCCCGAGCGCCAGTTTAGGCATCAAATCGCGAGTGACAATGAGAAACAATTTAATTGCAACAACCAGAATTTGAAGAAGACATTATTGCCAATGGCAATAATCTATGGAGCCCAATGTCCTATATATTATGAGCTGCCGCCATATGTCCAGATGATCATAGGTCATCTGCTGAAAATTCTGAAAAAAGTCTGAAATGTACAACTGGATATGAAGCCATAACCTTCATGACAAAGAGCTTGATCACATGTTACAAGACTGTTTGAAGAATACTAAGCAGAAAGTAGTTGCTCACCCGTCTTTTAAATCGGAATACCCATCTATGATTTCTTACGATTTTATTGAGTATCCGGCATTAGTTTAATTTGGTTTTGTTATCAAAAAATTAGCAGATCCTTTAAGGCCAAAAATTAAAATATTGTTTACCATTAAAGCCTGCAAGGAACATATTGATTAGGAACCCTCATAGGGTACTATATTGCATTTCTTCCCACTACCATTTACAAACTTTGAAGCTTTATTACAACTTTCTTGCGTTTTTAACTGTAAATTATTTACGTTGAGCAAAGTTCAGGAACCATACAGGATATAAGCTAGAAAATATAACTTCTCTTACATACATACATATGTACATACATAACTGATCATTACAACCCTTCAGTCAGGATCGCAACCGAGTTTCTCACACCACTTATGTTGTGTGTGTTATGTTTTATACATGAGTGGTGAGGCCTACAGTTTAAAGTCAACTCCGATCGACAGATTTTTGAGAAACTTTTTCATGGCAATTTTATTTACTCTTAGAGTTTTTGCTAGAAATTTGCTGGGAGAAAATTGCCGAAGAAATATTTTTTCGTATTTCATTTTATTGGAGATGGGCTTTGAACCCTGGCCTAACGTCTAAAATCCAACACACTATATATTAGGCTACAGCGATTTCTCTAATCGCTCTTAACAAACCTCTTTGAAGATCAAATGAACACTCTTCTGATCAATGTTTTATTCCCAAAGATGCACATTTCTACCTTACAGTTTCTTCATTTATTTCTAAAGGCTGTCGCAGATTATGCCCCTCAGTAGGAAAGATCAAATAAGGATTTAAAGGTAGGATCTGAATGTAAAGATGAAAATAGATTTCGATTTCACATCAAAGAAATGTACAACAAAGAAATGTTATTGAGGTGGCTGTAGCGTAAATTATTTTCCGCCAATAATGAATTCCAATTCAACTTCATCATCAAAATGAAATTAAACCAAAGCCAATAAAAAAAAGAAAGACTGGAAAAAAGACTTCATGTTTATACTTCTGCTCCAGTCTTAGTGAACATTTGCGACAAGCGTTTAATTTGAATAAGAGAACATGCGATATTGCGCTTATAAATACACTCATCACAAATGCACAAAAACAGCGAGCGTACGAGCAAATAAACAAACAAACAGACAAACAAACGGAAAACTACAACGATACACCGAGAAACAACACGTTACTGTGTCCCCAAAAATGAAAACAAAAAAAAGAAAACGAAAACGAACAACATTTTAAGCATAAACAACATCAGGCAACAGCAACATCAGGCAACAACAACATCAACATCATGTAACACAGTCAGCATCTGCATCATATCAAATCGATGCTCATTTCTTTGCTTTGAATGCCTTTAAAACTAAAACTAAAAAAAATCTTACGCTTTCGAAATATTTTTTTTCAAAACCCCATAGAAATAATGAAAAAAAAGCAGATGAAGTTGAAGCTGAATCTGAATCTGAAGATGGAAGATGGAAGTTGAGAGAGAATAAAGTGCGTGATTTGTGGATATTTATCTTATTTTTCGTTATTCGCCAGTTTTATTACAAATCAATTGAAGCATCATTAGCATAATTTATACAAAACGTTGCTTTAATGATTCTTGTCTGTCCGTCCGTCTCCATACGTTTCTCTGTTGCACGTTAAAAAATCTTTTTTTTTTTTTTGTTATCTTGACTTAGTTGTGCAACATTTTACCTTAAATGTGTGAGGCAAAGTGGTGTGCAATTCTAGCCAAGACTGGCTGGCTGGTCTTCGCTTTGTTGCATGCGTTGTTGTTGACAACATGGCACAATGACGCCAAACGCAATGTTCTACACAATATTTAAACCATCATGGGCTGTTGCTTATTGCTCTCTCTTCTCTTCTCTTCTTTTGTTTTTTTTTTTGGTTTTTGTTTTATTTCTTACCAATATTAAATACGTTTGTTTTAAGCAAAAATAGATTTTTAGCAGTGTTGCATCATCAACGTCGTCGGCAACACCAATCGTTCAATAAAAGATAATATATGTCCGTTTGTGTGTATGTACGCATAGGTAAGTGTGCGTATTTATTTATTAGCTTTGCCTAGCACAGAGTTCCTATAGGCGAATAAAAACTATTCGATTAACTGCCGATTGCTATACGATGTACGACAAGTAGGATGGTAGTTGTAAGCATAGATTGTTTTCCAAGGTACAAGTAATTGTGCAACTATGATATACTATTGCAGTACATACGATAAATAGTATTTCCAGTATAGCAAGTTACAGCACACAACAACAGCACTTTCGAATAAAGACCACCAGAGAGGATAACGTCATGAACGTACCTCATAGAAAAATCAGCCAGCATTATTTACTTCGTTAATTGGCCATTAACATCCCTATTAACAGATTTCGAGCAGTCTTAACACATCCTTTCAGGCGCCTTTGCTTCTTGCGCACCTTTGATAGTTGGTTACACCAATTGATGACAGGGCTTCCTCGATTTGATCCTTCCAACGTAAACAAGATCGTCCTCTTCGCCGACTTCCTGAAATCCCCGCATGAAATACCCATCTCGCTGGAGCATCCTCCTCCATTCGAACGACATGGCCGAGCCAGCGCAGCCGCTGAATGTTAATACCCTGCACAACATCTATATCGTTGAGGAGCTCATACAGCTCACTCTTCGGATGCGGATCGGATGACGAAATCATAGCCAAATCGCACTAGACCGAAGTTCTTACGTAGGACTTTTCTCTCGAATACTGTCAAGGCTGCTGCATCTGTGCTTAATAGTGGTCATGCCTCAGTATCTTAAAGAAGCACGGAGAGGATGAGCGTCTTGTAGGGTATTAATTTTGTCGTTCGAGAGAGGCCTCTGGTTCACAACTGCCTATTGAGACCATAGTAGCAGTTGGCCTGCATTACCACTTGAAAAATGTATAACTTACTCTTCAATATTCCTTTCCACTACACCTATTGTAACAAACCAATTCACCTTCTTCGACAGCCTAATTTATAGGCAATCTATTCTAGGATCCTCTGCTCTAGATTAATCATCGTCTGAAGAAAACAGAAATGAGGTAAGAAGATGGAAATTTTGTTGTTACAGCTAGAGGCTCCTGGAAGAAGTAATTTAACCGATAAATTGCTTTCCTTCTTTCCGCAATAGTACATGTCCTCTTGAAGTCATAGCATAAAATGCTTAATCTTCTGACCTGAGTCCATATGTGATAATGAACTGTAGTCAATCCATTGGCTAAGAATAATAGTCAGCACAAAAAATACATGCGTGCCATAGCACCAGCAGCTACTCTAGTCTGTTCGTTTCAAATCTCAAGTTCAACCGCGTTTATGTAGACACAAGGATCAGGTCGCTAATGTCTGAAACGGGCAATCTTGGAACTGTTTTTGGTACTCGAATCATCCAACCTATTCCAAATACCCTGGACAGCACGTGTAAATGCTATGATTTTGGAAAATGCTTTGCGACGTTGCTGAGTAATATTAAACTCTGAAGCAAACGGTGTACATGCATCTTTCTTTCTGTGGTATCCGAATCTGAGTCAAGAACAGATTGTGCAACAGGAACAATGGTGTTCGGAACCTGAAAGAAAACTCCCGGGTAACTTCCCAACAGAAGTCTATCTGTCTGCCTGTTAGGCGGCCAATCGAGCACTCATCTTGAGATCAACTCGAGAGTAATATGGGACTGTTTGGATCTGGTTGGAAGGGTATATGTTGGATTTCAGGCCATATAAGAATTTACGATAATGAGCAGGCAGATGCACTTGCGCAGAATAGAGTGTCCATGCTCCATAGGCTCAATATGTATTTGTGGAGAGCGAAGAAATCCTTCGAAGGGATACTCTTCAAAAGGGAATTAGAATGTGTTTGAGACAATCAATGCTTTTGTTGAGTAAATGAGTCATTAGACTATTCAGGAGTCTGACCAAGCACTATAGAAAAAACTCTTATTCGGCATACAAATCGCTTCAAGATCAATATGTAGATCCTGCGATGAGGAACGAATCGTTTGAACACTTTCTTTGAACCTGTGAGGTTTAAACCTTTAAATACCTGACGTTTTCCAGTACAAATGGTTTGCAAGAGACCATTGAGGGCTGTGCATTATATCGTATGTTCGCCGTATCTGAAGAATTTCTCGTATGCCTTATACATCATTATTGTCTAAGCTACCCATTTCCCCCACTTCTGACTCCAGTTGAACTTGTAAACTCCTGTTAGCGTATCAATTGCAGCCTTGTTAGACGCTCGACGTCTCGAGTTTTACGTATGTTTAGTGGTTGTTTCCATTTTCTAAATTTCATGAGATGATCAATTGCCAATTGAACTGAAGCTCAACTTCCCAGAATGGGGAGATTACTATAAATGGACAGCACGGCTCTCAATTGGGATTGAGTTACGACAGTGCAAGCGTGCAGGCATCTGTAAGGAATTGTGTGGGAATTTTAAAACACAATACTTCCATTCAAGTAATTCCCATTGCCTCTACTTTTGGAAAAGATGCCTGATTAGAACATATCTTATTAGAGAGACAGTCCAACTACACGATTACTTCCTAACCCTAGAGTGTGCTAGTAACAGTTTAAAACTGGCATTTTAGATGTGATATGCGACAAATGTTCACTTTGATATTTTTTTAAATTTTGCCATAAGAAAACGCGTAGTAAAACAAAAAAGAGAAGAAGCAAAAACAAAAACAACAACGCTCAAGGAACAGCAGTAAGGATTTACTTGAGTTGCAGATAGCAATTGTACGTAAACCGCCTGCTGCTGCTGCTGTAATACAAGTCATGTTAAAAACTTATTTTGCAACATGTTGCAGCAATGGGATTGACACTTTGTTCTTACATGCGTTGTTTGTTTGCAGGTCTCCTTGTTTTTTTTTTTGTTTTTTGTTCTATCCACTACACTTTTTTCTTTGTGTGTCTCTTCAAATGTTGCCGTGGTTTTTGTTTTTGTTTCTGGTTTTATTCGATTTTATTTGCACTGATTGCATACCTTTGGGGATTTCTCACATTTATATCTGTTTATTTCATGCAGACAGACAGACGGACATACATACATACATATATGTATGTATACTGGTTGGTACTCGTATGTCTATTATAACTATCCATCTGTCTATTTTAGAATATTTTTGTATACGAATACGTATGGCATGGCATATTCCTGTATTTTGTTTTTTAGTGGCTCTTATCCGTTGTTAGTGAAGCTCTTTTGACTCAATTTGTGTGATCACATCACATATTTCTTAACGCTTAGAGGCTTGTTTCTGGCTTAAGCAAGTAATTAATGCATGATTTTTGTTGCTCTTACTATTACTCCCATTATTGTTGTTAATGCTATTGCCTTTGTTGCTGTTGCTATTGCCTTTACAATGTTTGATTTGGTATAGAATTATCGAATATAATGACAGACTTAGATTCTATACTGTAGGGTAAAGGAATAGGGATGATTAGACTATGTTTAGATGCACAACTCGTATGAATTTCGGTAAATATACTTGACATGGCCTCCAAGCTCTTTGTGATACCCTGAAAATTTCACCACCCTAATACAGTTCCACGTATGCGACATGCTGTTGCTTTGGAAAGCAACCACTACTCATGGCGAAATCTATTGGATTCGACATTTTTAAACAACCTTAGTCCTGACTAGAAAGTTTACGTTGAGACTGGATAGTATGTGATAGACGCGAGTGAGTGAGAATGCCAATTAAAATTTTAATATCAGCAACTAGGTTTCTGTATTTAATATATTCCTGAATAAAGCTCTTTTGCATACGTCACATTCGGGAAGACATCAACCTGCAGATAAAAAGAATTAAATTGAAATGCCTATACTTAGATACATACATTGGTCATTACAACCCTTTAGTCAGGATTACGACCTAGTTTCTCACACCACTTATGTTGTGTGCATTAATTTTTATACATGAGTGACTGTAGGTCCCAGTTTAAAGCCGACTCCTTACGAGATAAATTTCGAGAAACGTTTCATGTTTTTGCCAGAAATCTGCCGAAGAAATATTTTTCCATATTTCGTTCCCTTGGAGATGCCTGACTTGGGGTTTGAACCGAGGTCTTACGTCTAATAAGCCAACACGCTACCTACTAGACCACGGCGACTTCAAGTAAAATGTGTATAGAATTTGCGAAGGCCTTACTAATACAAAGAAAACAACGATTGCACAGAAGAAATGTTTTCTCGCTCTTTCTACTTCTGATTTGTAATCGTCTGTTGCATTTGATTGCAATATGCATTAAGAAGAGGTTTTAATTCCTTTCCTTCAAACATATCTTGAATAGTCTTAAAATGCTCTTCCTGGCTAAATGCTCAATCTGCTCTCGACAAGCTGTTGCTAGATAAAGCATAAGCTTCGTTAAGGCCAACCAAATCTCAATTACTTTCGGTAGAGACTTACTTCGGAGAAATATTAAGAAAAAGACTTCCTGTTTAAAGCTCTTCATAAAGAAAGTGATTATTTAGGTCATATTGATCTTTCCTCACTCAATACGGTTCTTCCAATTTTCTTTTGTCTTGAGAAATTTCAAGGGGCTGTTCTGTATCATCAAGGACAACTTCCCACTTACGATCAGATATGCACCCAGGTGTCTCCTTCTGTTTTGCATTAATGCAAAATAATTATTAATCATTATTACAGAATGCACACGTCGGGTTCAGGGCGATCTTCATTCTAAACATCTGTCCTGGGTTACAGTGCCTTGTGAGAGCACCCCAGATTGCTCCTGGATAGTCTAATATATGTTTCAAATCTTCTCTTACACAATGATATTTCAGCTTGAAAATAGTCTCCGCCTCTGACTACTTTTTCTTGCGCTAGGTATACCCTATCAAACATCTTACCTTACTTCATTCAAAGACGCTGACTCTATCAGCCTGAAAGTTTTCTTCCTCAAGCTCATCCGTCTACAAAAAAGAAATGCTCAGTTGATGTGACAATGAACTGAGAAGCTCTTAATCTTAAGTTCTTTGCATCTCATTCGCATACAACTGCGGCTTAAGAAAACCGCACAAGAAAAATTCTAACAGGCTCAAATTGTGCTAACCCAGTGGGTGGTTCACATCACTTCCGAACATGTCTTCAAACCTCTAATTCAGAACATCCAATGTGGCATGAGCTGTGTTTCACGTATTGCCGTACTGTTGAAATGACATGTCGTTGGTGTCCAGATCATTCAAATTGTATGTTGTGTGTCGGCTTATTACACTTGCGACCACGGTTCAAACGCCAGACATCTCCCACAAAAAAAAAAAAAAAAAAAAACATGACGAAAATATTTCTTCGGCGACTTCCTATCCGCAGATTCTTGCCACAAGTTCCGGGAGTAATAAAACTGCCATGAAAAAGTTTCTCAAAAATCTGTCATTCGCTGTGGACTTTAAACTCTAGGTCGCGCTACTCGTGTGTAAAATTATCACACCCAAAATAAGTGATGTGAAAAGCTAGGCCGTAGTCCTGACTGCAGGGTTGTAATAACCAATTTAGTATGTAATCAACGACCTATAGTGCCCACCCTTGATGGTGATGGCCTGGCTAAATTTGTTCTCAGAGATCGATGATGCCAAAATCCATGTATTTTTGGAATGCATTGAACAATCTTATATTTAATGTGGATCTGTATCGCCCCAAAATCAACTAGTTTTCACATACCTATACATCCGGAAATGGATCACATCGCTGAAAATGATTGTTCGATGAAACTAAAGGTCAGTTGCAAATTGTTTCAGAGCCCATTTAGCGAACACATGTTGTAGTCTATGGTCGTCCACGGATTTTTGGCAAAATGGACTGAATAAATGGCAACTAACTGTCGCCATTGCCTAGTAGGTAGAGTGTTTGCTTATTAGACGGTTACGGTTCGGTTCAAACCCCAGGTCAGGCATCTCCAACAAAACGAAATATTTCTTCGGCGACTGGCTCTCAGAAGTCTTCTTCTAAAAACTATGGAAGCAAATAAAATTGCCATGAAAAAGTTTCTTACGAATCTGTCGTTTAGAGTCGACTTTAAACTGTCGCTCGCGCCACTCGTGTATACAATTAACACTCACAATATAAGTAGTGTGACAAACTAGGTCGTAATCCAGACTAAAGGGTTGTAATGGCTAATTATGTATGTATGTAATTTGACAGATGCAGCTTCAACAAGATGGCCGCTATTAACCCTCAAAATTCGAAAGTACTTTTTTGGTGGCTCCACTGTTGAATGAGTTGAATTGAGATGAATGTTTTAATTACAAAATCCTGTAAAAAGTTACATAACTTTTCTTTTAATCTCTTAAGAAACCCTATTCAAATGAGCCGCAGTGTATTCAAACATGCATTTATTAATAGTTTAAGTTTCTGCCTTTAAATACGTGAGTAAATCCGTATGTACTGGACGCGGTCGTATGTTAAATAACATGCTAATGAAGTAAAATAATCCAACCAATCTTCCCAGCCCCATATGTATTCAACATTAACAGTACGCCGCTCTAGTCAGCCAAGCATTCGCTTTTTGGTCGGTCGGTCGGTCATCAGCATCAATAGCCATTGAATAGATGATGATTTTTGTTTTTTTTGTTGTTGTTGTTGTTTTTGCTTTTACTTTGCTGTTGAATGTAAGACCATCATTAGTTTATAGATTAGTTAGAGGAAATGTTCGATTAGTTTTCAAGTAGCCATCATAATCAGGTGACTTAGAAATTTAATGAGATGAGTTTATTACTGATTCAGCAAATAACAAAACTTACATAGTAATGCCACATACATACATACACACATACATATTTCATGTCCATGTACGATTAAATATTCACATGATTAAGAGATGGAAAACTTATAAAACATTTAATGACAGTAGGGATTCAAGTTTTCTTAACACTTCTCTTTACATTTGAAGAGCTGCTATAAGACACATCGTATGGAAATTTATTTGAAGGAGAAAAAAAAAAGGAAGTAGAACCATGGAAAAGAAATTTAATTAAAGATAAAGTGTTAACAGACATCATGTTGAGGTTTTAATATGAAATTTTAATAACCACACGGAGATGATAATGTCTTCACATCCAAAAACGTAGATTAAATGTCATTTAATGGAATATAAAAAGAGGCTTACTTTTGATTATTTGGTTTGGTTAAGGCCGCGATTTAGTCATTTAATACAAATTAATCCCCCCATCTTTATCCAATTTCTGTAGAACTTGCTGAACATAATCATTTTTATTGCCTTCAGGCTTAAGTTCTTAAGCTTTGCAAATGTCTATACCACAGATTTCCTATAATTAGATGAACATTTTTATATTCATGTCAATTAGGCACAAATGAAGTGATCTTTATTAATGAAAGCCTGTTAATAGGAAATGTTAGTCCAAACGCAGCGAACCGCTATGCTCTCTATGCGATGAACACACAATCAATGCAAAATACTTTATTAAGCACTGCATTGGATTTAAATTAAACAAATAGGTTGTGTTAAGAGAGAGCAAGAGGAACTATTATGTATTTGTAGACCAAACGTTCACATCTGCGCAAATTGTACGAGGCAAAAGTGACTCCGGCAGGAAGGATGTTGCCAATAACAATAGTTCTGGTAAAAAAATTCTTTTTGCAATACTATGAGCAAATCAAACATGAACTGCTGGAAAAATAATTAATGTTGGCCTTTGAATAATTCTTTCTGCTCTTAAATGCAATGGCCAGGTAATCATTTCTGAAAACTAAGGTTGCAAACACAAAACTTCTCTGTATTCATGGGACTTCCCAAGAACTAATTGCAATTGCTTAAATCGAGAATGCCAGTCAAGGTTGATAGCTTAGGGACATTAGTCGAAGATCTAAATAACACTTTATAATTACTAAGACTATAATTCAGACTAATCTGAAACTACAGTCTTTGTCTCTATCTTTGCACACGAAAATATTAATTTTCCTAGCCGGTCTGCCATACATTGAAGAGCTTATGACAGAATCTGCAAAGCCTTCGTGAGACTCTATACATTTTCTAGCCAAAGACTTAAGCCAAAAATACATGAATACATGCCCTTTAGTCAGGATTACTGTATAGTTTCTCACAACACAAGTGACAAAGCCTACAAACAACAAATTTTTAAAACATTTTCATGGCATTTAGTTACCCTGAAAGCTTTTGCCGTAAGACTGAAAATGGAATGTCGAAAGAAATGTTTTAATTTTCTCTTTCCAAGAATACAGTGCTGCGAATTGAATTTGGATCTCACTATCCAGTAGACTATGGCGTCCAAAGAACTGAACATCAGCCCATATAGGTTAGAATACATGGACTCAAATGGCAATACATTGTTCAAATAGACGATTTTCTAGGATGGTCATAATCTAAAGCCCATAATGAAATTTTACTGGAGGCAACCGAAATTTGCGAGATAGGGACGATATTTTAACAAGTAGTTTATCGGAGAAACATTTTGACATCACCGGAAAAGTTGACAGCAAGTATCCCATAAATGTCTGGTAACATCTTCTCTTGAGAATGAATAGGAATGGAAGATAAGATATTCTCGCCACTACACCCAATATATATGCTCAAAGAGCTCTTGCTTCTATACAACAATAAAACCATTCAATAAATAACTGAAGTGTAGTTTTGCGTATGCCAAACAACCTCCTTCCATTCGTTGCCAGATTTTTTGCGGTAACTTGCCCGTTTCCGAAGCTGTAAATACGATGTTTTTCGGAATTCGTTACTGCACTTGTAGTCGCCGTAGTCTAGTAGTCAGTGTGTTGGCTTATTAGTCGTGAGGTCACGGTTCAAATATGAAAAAAATATTTCTTCGGCGACTTCCTCTCAGCAAATTTCTGGCCAAAGCACTGAGAATAAATAAAATTGCCATAAAAAATCTGTCGTTCGGAGTCGATTTTAAACTGGGACCTACCACTTATGTATAAAATTAACACACACAACATTAGTGGTGTGAGAAGCTAGGTCGTAATCCTAACTGAAGGGTTGTAATGACCAATTATGTATGTATGTATGTATTTTACTGCACTATTAATTATAGGTAGGCAGGTAAAGGTGGCTGCCCATCCAAGAAAAATTTTTGGATGGACTCACTTAGGCCGTATTGGGTTCATTGTGCTACCACAGTCATTCGTTATCCACTAGTCTCGAAACCACTCGGAGCTCCTGATGATGAGATTCAGGCTGCCAATGTCAGTCCTTGACAGTTCCTCCAGATCATCCATGTAGTAAGTACCCAAGTACTTCCTTCTCCTTTGGCAAAGAGGCGGGCATGTACCCAGTAGGTGAGGGACAGTCTCCTCTTCTTCGTCATCTCTGCAGCTTCTGCAGAAGTCGTTATCAAAGTGTCCAAGACCATTGCGCCTCGCATGCGTACCCATAATGCAATGCCCCGTAATGACCCCGACAACTACACTGATCGCGCCTTTTTGGAGTTTAAATAGACTCATTGTGCGCCCCTCATCCAGCCTTGGCCAGATTTTACGAGCCCCTCTACCCGTGTCCGAGGCCGCCCACCTGTTGTTGACGGAATCGACGATCGCATTATCAATTATGAGCTTGCAGGTCCTCGTAGGTATGCCCAGATCTCAACGGTGAGTTCGATGGTCGTGCCCCGCCTGGCAAGTTCATCAGCTCAGCAGTTACCCGGAATACCACTGTGCCCCGGATATCATATCGTTCCGCTATCTCGTCGAGATATCTGCGACAGCCGTACACCGTTTTGGAGTTCATCACATTAGAACTCAGAGCCTTGATAGCCTCCTGGCTATCAAATAGTATGGGGCCGTTCCTCTTGGAGACCCTTCTGTCCCCAATAATACTCGCCGCAGCCTGTATTGCCACCACCTCCTCCTGGAAGACACTGCAGTGGTCTGGCAGTCTTATAGACTGACCTATTCCAACCGATTCCGAAAAAATTCCACTGCCAACAGCTCCGTTCAGCTTAGAACCGCCGGTGTAGATTTGGTGGGTCTTAACAGGTGGGTCTCACCACCCTTCCAGGCCCCGTTGCCCGGAACCGATGTCTTGAATTATGTAGTCACTGCTCCCGACAGCTCCAACTTGCCTCAGGATCCTTGCGTGGCCGATATCCGAGTCATGCCACTGTCCAGTCGCCCAGAGACGTTTACTTATTTTAGCAGCCACTCCCCTACAGAAAAGGTCAAGCGGAAAGAGGCGCAAAATTATTAATTAATTATTATTAGGTCTCAGGTTTTTAATGGGGCTCTCAAAGTGCAGAATGGCTGTGTTTGGATAGCTCATTCGCTTTGCAGTTTTTTGGGATACCACTATATCACGGTAACCATGATCTTAATGTCAATAAGGTTACCCTCTGCTGAGTCTTAAGTATGTGAGAGCAATGAGCAAGCAAGCAAGCAATTGTTGCGTAACCTCAATGTTCTAACGCGACTAACACCTCATTTATCACAGGATTTCCTTCATTATGGCACTATACTGAATAAAGAGTACAATCCCTGGGAAAAGTGTATATAATAATAAAACTATCGTGTTTAAAACGCTGAGTTTGTTAGACTATGCTCCATGAAATGTACACGCCTTTTGTATTATTTTCTTAACAGCAAATGTAACTAAAGTGTGTATACATCTGCCTGACTGGCTGGTGGTCTGGTGACTATCTTAGAATATAAATTCTTTTTCAGTTTTCTTTAGTCTGGAGTTATCAATCCTGAAATAATCCATTTAAGCTGTCACAGTCATTATTCATTTTGGCAACATGAACTGTGTGGACCTTGCTACGGACCTTGATGACAATCGACATGATGACACAATTCCTAGAAAACTTAATTGAACTGAACATAAAGCGAACTTTAAAATTCACACTCTATTAAATATGAAATATTATGCACTTCATATATAATTAATGATTTTTAAAATGCAACATCATGTTTTAATAAAAACACACACAAACACATATACACATACACACACATAATAATTATCTTGCAACAAACAACAACAACAATTGGTTTTTTTTTAAATTAATTTATTACAATGAAAAACAAAAGGAATTAAAGCCAAAATACTGTGTGTGTGTGTGTGTGTTGCAATTACATGGCGGTGACAGTGACCAGTGTAACTAACTTCTGCAAAATTATCATTCACCTGGTAATGAAAAAACACACACACACACACACATACACATGCAGTCATCATAACAGACAACTTAACTTATGGCCTTTAACTTGGCATTAAAAATGAAATCCAACCAAACATGTATGCTACTTACTGGATACTGACTGAGTCACTCATTATTTGTGAGCTGAAGTTTTATTCTTTTTTTTTTTTTTTTGTTTGATAAACAATGCATGTTTAGCACCTTAGGCTACCAAAAGAAAAAAATATTTTCAGTTTTGTAATTAACTTTACAACTTCGCACACACACACATATACATTTGCAATACAATTCTCTGGAATAATTTCTTTTATTCGTTCAAACAAATGCTGCAGCATTGTAAGCACAGCACCTGTGTTTAGTTTAAATTTGTGGCCAGTTTTTCTTCTGCTTCTCCTTCTGCTTCTTGTTTTTGTTTTTTCTTGGTAACAACAATAGCAATAATTTTGTTTAAAACATAATTAACACCAGCAAACACTTTGTCTATTTTCAACTTCAACTCCAATGTTGCAAAAATTGCAATTTGAGCTGTGTTTGTTGGCTGAGCAGGCCTCCAGGTCTTTATGACTCTGCCAATAATGTTTAGGCCAAAGCCAAAACTAACAGCAACATACACAGACGGAGAGAGAGACAGAGAACCACAAATGAGGACGACGACGACGACAACGACGACGACTTAATGTCATCAACAACAATTAAGAGCCTATGGGAAACTTTCTAATTAAATGATTGTCATCTTCCAACAGCCAAAAGTCCAAGTAATAAACCCAACAACTGAAGTTTTAGCTGCAACGTAATATTCGTTCGAACGCATGTGCTCACACATTATTACACACATACACAACATCAAATGCCACTGTTTAAGCCATGCCATCGTCCGCATCATCAGCATCACCATCACCATCATCATCAACACCATGAACAGCAGCAACATTATTACGAGTACAGCGAGCAAGCCAAACAACACTGCAACTGTAAAAAATTTTCTCGTAGCGATAAATGCAACACCAATAACAAACGATTTCTTTTCTTCTTCTTTTTTCTCTTCTTTTATACAAAAAAAAAAAACTCCCCGAAACGAGCAGCTCCTCTAGCAATTATCACTTTCAGAATTAAAAAAAAAGAAAAACCAACAAACCAATACAATTGCGTCAACAGCCAAAAAAAAGCAATGAAAAGTTTTCAGAATGCAGTTATGAGTGTCGGCTAAAATCCTTTTTGACAAAGACTAACTTTTTCATTCTCTATCTCTTTCTCTTCATAACCATATACCCATATACTGCATATGTATGTATGTATGTATGCATTTTGTAGCACTGCTTTTGCATTCAAGCATTTCATTGGCATTAGAGGAGTTAAAGCCACCGAAAATATGCCTCAAAATAATGGAGACTTTTTAGTTGTTGCCTGGTGTCTTTCAACTTTAGGCTGAAATAAATACGACTTAATCAGCTTTTGTTATTAATTTTTATTCTTTTTTATTTTCTTTCTCTTCATGCGGCTTAGAGGCACCCAAAGAACTAAAGCTTGCAAATTGTAATTCACTTGGTCCGCTCAATTTGTATTAGAGGTTAGAGTTTGATACGCACGCCTAAACCGCAAGTGGTCACGGTTCAATTATTCACGGTTATAAAATAAAATTTTTGAACTTCTTGTTGTCTCAATTTGGTAACGGGAACCATGTTAGGTATGGTGCAAGAAGGTCTTCTTTAAAAATTCAAAATGTTGTCCTAAAGTGGCAAGATTGTGGAACTTTGAAGAGGCCTACCATTAAAGCACAATTGAAAGTTATCTGCAAATAGTTTTTAAGCATTAAATACATATTCAATTGAAGAATAAAGATCAATAAATCCAAATTAAAAAGTCCTTAAGTCTTTAAAATTAAGGAAACAGGCTCCCAGTTGCTAGCCAAAATCGTAATAATTTATCAATCCGAGAGTATGGCTTTCACTGCATAAATTCTAGTTTAGACAGTTTCATCGCGTTTATTACTTTCTTTTTATTCATCGTATTCGATTGTAGTTTCTTCTTCATCTGTTTTCAATTGCATTAATCGAGTTTTTCCAGTTGAGCTTGGGATTCTTCTTCTGTAGCCGGTCCTAGGATAATCGCATTACCATTCTGTCGTTTTCTTGAAACCATGACCGCTTTGAGAATGTATTGGTTGTAGTGTATAGAAATCTTGCTCACTGATACCATTTCCATAAGCTGGTGCTGTTTGACTTTCCTCTCCATAGAAGCGGCCAGAGTATTGGAAAGGATGTTAAGGACTAATTCTGTTTGTGTTATCACAGACATTCATCCGAAACCATTAATCTTACAGACCCAGGGTACAAATTTCGAAACCGTGATGAGAAACTACTTACATACATACATAATTGGTGATTACAACCCTGTAGTGACATAGGTTTACAATCTACCTTCTCACACCACTTATGTTGTGTGTGTGTGTTAATTTTCCACATGGCTGGTGGAACCTACAGTTAAAAGTCTACTCCGACAGATTCTTGTGATATATTTCATAGCAATTTTATAGTCTCTCAGAGTTTTACCAAGAAATCTGAGAGGAAGGAAGTCGCCAAAGAAATATTTTTTTATTTCGTTTTGTTGGAGATGTATGGCCTGGGGTTCGAACCGTGGTCTCACGTCTAATCAGCCAACACATTACCTACTAGACTACGGCGACTCCATGTGATGAGAAACTGCTGCTGTTTATAGAAAAAATAAAGAATCAACAGAACAGGAGCTTTTATCACCAAAGCCAACAAGATTTATAAAAATTGCCATGAAAAGTTTCTCTCTAATTTGTCATACGGAGTCGACGTTGAACTGTAGGTCTCGCCACTCGTGGGTAAAATAACACGTATACATATGGGTGGTGTTAGAAGAAATCAGGTTGTAATCCTGACTAATCGACTATAAATATCATTTAAGTGAGTAAGCAAGTGAACTAAAGTCACCCCAGTGTCCAGCGGTGGTATCCTAATAGAACCACCATTTAAATATTACAGTAGCAAGCCTTCCAGAACTTCCAGAGCGCTATGATAAACGGCATTTGCGTTATTTTTCAATAGCCTCTATATGTTCATTGCCTTCCTGAAACATTCGCCTAATCAGGAGTCAAAATTGTTATCATTGCGTTCTTATTTTTTTCATGGTATTTATGTAACGAAAAATTTTATCTGCATCTCATATACAAGAAAACTAAACATTTCGCATTAAAACTTAAGACATGATTGCATTGACCTGAAGAATGTTAAGGATTTCATTCATTTTCTCTGTCGGAGAAATCCAAGACAATATAGACAATGTAGACAATGTAGGTAGCAGATGTCTCATTGTGATCGCAGAAAGATACGACATCGTTATCTTGTGGGTACCAGGACACAGCGGAGTTCAGGTAGCTGCTACAACCATCGAACTCTTGGACTTCTGGACTTTTTGAATCCCTTTAAAAACGTGCAAGCTTATAATTGGCAATGCGATCATTGAAACACGCTCAGTATGGTTGTAGATGCCATTACGGGACACCGAATTACGGGCATGCAGACGCATCGGTTTTGAACTCCTGCAGAAGCTGCAGAGATGAGGAAGAGGAGGACACTGTTCTTCACTTACTAAATTCATACCCGGCATTATGTCTTAAAAGAAGAAGGTATTCAGTTGCCCTGAATTGTCTCGATTCTCTCACTGCCATAAAAAGCCTAAATTGCCATCCTGTTATTTTAAATTCTGTTCATTAGCCTGTAAGCAATGCTCATATTTTCCATTTTAATATTGTAAATTAATTAATACGCTTACCATGCTAAGAGAGAAGAGAAACTTCTTCTAATACGTGGCATTCTGGCCTTATTAGTCTATAATCTACATTTCCTTAGAAATATTTTTTACTTTATGATGATCACTCCTTAACTTTAACTCATCTCCTTCGCTGTCCACTTAAAGCTAATGACCCATAAATTTCTAAATAAGAAATGCAGGAGAGCCGTTACCAAACAAAAAAAGGAAATAAAATAAGAAGAAGGAAAAGGAAAAGGAAAGGAGAGGGAAAATATTATTTGTTTAAGATTAATATCTACGCACGCTGACTCATTTATTATCCACTACAACCATTTTACTGACATAATACATCGTATTTTTTTTTTCTTAAATCATTTGGACACTTTTGCTAAAATCATTCTACGATCCCATGACTCAACTCAAGACTATGCTGTGTGATGCTTATGACAACGTAATGTACGTGTAACTAACTGGCTGGCTGGCTAGTGCCACGACAATATGACGATCACAATGATAATGATGATGATGATGACGAACTATAAAGTTAAAATATATGCAACCATAAAGCGACACTTTATATGCCACATGATAAAGTCATGAAGATAATACAACATACATACACACCACATTGCTTTGGTTTGGTTTGCAGTGCTTTGCTTTTTCCTGGGATTTATTTGCCTGTTTGTTGTGGTAGTCATCCAAATGGAATCAGGAAAATGACAAAAACAAAAAAAAAAAACAAGAACAGAAATCAGGGAAATAACAGAGAACAACACACAAATAGTTGCAATGCAACAACGATCACAATACAAATTTAGATGTAACTTAAGCCACAACAGCAAGCAAGCAACAACAACAACAACAGACAAAGAGGGGCGAACAACAAACAACCGATCATAAACCAATAGAGCCAATAAATAAACAACATTCAACAAAATACAGCAATTCAACATTCTGCAACAGCAACAACATCGAGTGAACAACTGCAGTGCAGAAACAAAGATGCACAGTTGCAGGCGGCAAGCGGCAGCATATCTCATTTAGATGATCGCATACCATAAATTCAATAAACGACATTTAATGCTTCACTGACAATTTTTGGCCAAACCAATGCAAACCATTGCAAAGCAAAGCCAATGCAAACCATAGCAAAACGACCAAAGCAATCATAAAATTGAAAAGGACGCGCCCACTATAACGTGCCACAAACTGTTAAAACTATTACAACTGCTGCTCTGAATGCCAATAAATGTGCCATGTTAAGCACCGCAACATTTGCAAAACTAAAGCAAATGAGCAGTTATACTAGCAACAACAACAACAATACTGACAACAACAACACTGACAACAACATCACCAATAGACTTGATTTTATTTTGTGAATTCATTTCATACGAAGAAGGCAATTTTTGCATGATGTAGCACATTAGCTTACGGTAGCTGATTAAATCACGATCATCAGTCAAATAGTAAAACATACACACATACTCATACGTTTATGGTATGTCAATATTAATTGTATGCGTATGTGTGCTGGGCGAGAGTGTGTAAACGAGGAATAACCAGATACGATAAATGTGAGACCATAACAGCACAACCAATCAAGCACAGAAAACTTTTCTGCCGTGACGCCAATACACTTTAAGAAAATTTCGAACACAAGCAAAACATGATCAAAACAGTTCAATATTTGACGATGTGTTAGTAATCCCATTTTTTTTCATTGTTTGTGTCTTAAAAATAACTTCAAATTGTGGACATCGACATGACATTAACATAAGATTACAGAGTCCTTTCCGACTTGCATTTTTTTGGTCGATGATTTGCGTTTCTTGGTCGATTACATAAGATTACAGAGTCCCTTCCGACTTGCATATTTTTTTGGCCGATGACTTGCATTTATTCGTCGATGACTTGAATTTTTTGTTCATTAAATTGCGTTTTTCTGGTCGATGACTTACAATTTTTGGTCGATGACTTGCATTTAATGGTAATTTTTTGGGCGATGACTTGCATTTTTTTGGTCGATGACTTGAATTTGTTTGTCGATTACTTGAATTTTTGGGTTAATGACTTGGATTTTTCTGGTCGATGATTTGCATTTTTTTGGTAGATGATTTGGATTTTTTTGGTTGATTACTTGCACTTTTAGGTCGATGATTTGCATTTTTTGGTCGATGATTTGTAAGTCTTGGTCGTCGAATTGTATGTTTTAGTTGGAGACTTGCATTTTTTGGTCAATGAGCCGCATTTCTTTGGTCGATATCATGCATTTTTTGATCAATGACTTGCATTTTTTGGTCGATAATTTGCATTTTTCGGATCGATAACTTTAATTATTTGGTCAATGACGATGAATTTTTTGATCGAATACTTACATTTTTTCTGGTCAATAACCTGCATACTTTTTGGTTTATGACTTTCATTTTATCTGGTAGATAACCTGTATTTTTTGGTCGAATATAAATATATTAGCTTCAGTGGCTACATTATCATAGTCACCGATATCCCCGGTCCTAAGTAATGCAATCCTTGATAACAGGGTTATCTAGCCCACTAGGTCCATTTACCATACAATTTAATTTTCATTTGATTTTGACCGCTTTTTTTCTTGCTTATTTATTTTATTTAGTCGCCGTGGTCTAGTAGGTAGTGTGTTGGCTTAGTAGACGAAAAGCCAGGGTTCGAGCCCCAGGCCAGACATCAAAATAAAATACAAAAAGTATTTCTTCGGCGACTTCCTCTCAGCAGATTTCTGGCAAAAACTCTGAGAGTAAATAAAAATTGCTATGAAAAGTTTCTCAAAAATCTGTCGTTCGGAGTCGACTTTAAACTGTAGGTCCCGCCACTCATGTATAAAATTAAAACGCGCAACATAAGTGGTCTGAGAAACTAGGTCGTAATCCTGACTGAGGGGTTGTAATGACCAATTATGTATGTATGTATGTATTTAAAATCTCATCTTAAATTTCTCTTCTATTCATCTCCCATGAGAGATCCGAATCAATACAGCATTTTCCCATTTAATTATCGATTTCGATTTTTTTTTCGCAATTTCTTTAAGTGTATTGTGACTGTTCGATCTAAAAAGTCATATAATTATGGCTGGAATCCGATTGTCTTTTGTTAATTTTTTCTATCGTTTTTCTACGTAATAATGGCTCGTCATATGGATTCTATTTGCCGAGACAAATGTGACATTTAAGCCAACCATACGATCGATGATTGTCGCCACTGATAGTGCCACAATACAAATGACAATTTCAACAAAGCCAAGTGAAATAAAACAAAAACCCTTTTAAACACTTAAAAAAAAAGAAAAAAAAACAGAAAATAAAATGAAAATTTACGCATCAATATGCTAAAAGGCACTACTCAACTCAGCTCAGCTCATAGACTAGCTGGTAAGCACAGCTGAGGTGCTTGTCAATAAAATAAACCAGGGAGTTGGCAGAAGATGAGGAAGAAAAAGCAGGAAAATCATGCCTAGTGGCGAGACCTTGATTGGGTTTGGCGTTAGAAATTAAAAACCAAATCGATTGATCTCCATTGTATGGCTATGGTGGCTAATAAAAGACTGCCATTCAATAATTATCGATAACAGTAGACTAGAAATTGCAGCAATATTCACATTTCCATGTGTATGTGTACTCGTACGACCGAATCGTATGGTCGTTGTCAATATTTAATTGTTTCTAAGACTAATCGTTGCTTACAGATCAGAATTTTAATTTTTATTTTGGCTTCAATTATCGTGTGGTAACGATCAATTCAACTCAACTATGCAACAGTGACTACAGTGACTACGATGACGACGACGACAACGATCGCGACACATCATGCCACAAAGGTGTGTTTGAAAATAGAGGCAATATTAGGAGGATTGGCTTTTGCGTACAACTATCGATCAAAAATTAAGGAAATTAAGCCACGTTACATTTGCCTCTTGCGGTTTTGATGCATGTTGTTGCATAAATTGTTCAACATGCAGTACCGCACTTACGCGTTTGGTTGGATAGGATTTTCTAAATAAAAAAGGTGTCATACGCAGCCCAGACAACGCATTTTGTGGACTCCCCAGCGGATGAAAATATAAAAAAAATACACAAAATAATTTTGATTGAAAGTAACTTGAACTGGATCCAGATAGTAGAGTCTCCCGAGCTATCTCTTTGAGTATGCAAGAGCTCTATTCAAAATAGTGACCTTTATATAGCCTTAATAGAGTGTTTTTTTTTGTTTCGTGTTATCCTATCGAGCTTCTAGACCAACTGTCTGCATAAGCTCCCGCCACTCTTTTCCAAAAATTGAATCTGAATAGAATTCATGTCGAACTTTGTTACCTTGGGAGCAGGCGTGTTATATAAGACATTTCCAAATAAACTAATCCTCCAGCGCTTAAAATTCAACGAATATTAACTAGTCCTGGCATAGTGCTGTTTCTTGTTCAACACTAATAATCCTTCCTTTACGGGATTGATACTATTATTCCCCTTAAACCCATGATATGTAATCTTACACTGCAGTACCCTATAATCGAGATTTCTATTTTAAATCTCTATATCGGGGGTTATTTGTGCAGACAGTACTTTCAAAATCTTCGTTCAATTATAGTAGTAATCTATAGTTATCGCCTTCACATGAGCTATTCCAATTGGGAAGTAATTTTATGTTCACCATTAAAGTCCACACTCACAGTGTATTCCAGAACATGGAAAGAGCACACGCTCCTATCCGCCTGTATAAAAAGAAATAACATTTTTCCATTAAAATCAGAATGCTAATGAACTCAAAATCATGTTTTAATTATCAGAACTAAAGTATCCCTTACGGAATATGTTAGGTTTTCCCATAATTTTCTAACAAAATTTGAAAATGTCGTTTTTAGTTCCTTCAATTGCTTCCGAATCATAGGTTGTTTAGCCCAAAAACTCTTTTAAAATTCATTTTATTAGCCCCGTTATAAAAACTTAGAATTTCCATTATTTACCCTAAGGCCGTCAAACAAGTCCCCTATGCTTTAGACACAAAAATAGTTTAAACAAGCCAAACATTTTTTTGTTTGTTTGTTTGGCCACAGAAAAAAAAATGAATTATTAGGCGCGAATACTAGTTAACGAACACATGCATGCCTAAATTGCTGCAAATAACGGGAATTTCCATATAATTTTACGAATTCACCAAGTGGTGTTGCAAACACGACTTTGAGAAGGTCGTACGTGGTTGTTTTTTTTTTTGTTTTTTTTTCTATGACGTTTCAGATTTGAATGTGACATTTTTTTTTTTTGAAGTGACAACAATAATAACAACAGCAACCAGCAACAGTAATTGCAATAAATTTTGTTGATTTTGACAGTTCAGTAGAAATAAACAGAAACGATACTGTCAAGTGATTTGGATTCCTGTTCCATTTAAATGTCATTTGATTTGATTTTTTAAACTTTTTCCTGGTCTAATTGTCAGTTTTATTGTTTTGTTTGGCTTATGATTGAACACAGTTTTTGACATTATAAAAGCAAAACAATCTTAAGATAGTCTTTGACAAATATTGTTATACTTACACGCCCTGAAATAAATGAATAGTTTTGTTTAAGTGTCTTACAGTGAAATCGCAGCTGAATTAATGCAACAACCAAAAATATCCAAATGTTGTGTTAGAATACAAGCTTAAGTTGAAACAGTTTTCAAAATCTGGGATCAATTGTCGCTATAGTAGCTAAATAAAGCCGAGTCTGGTTATTAATTTAAACATTTTTTTCCATGAAAACGCAACAGAAGTATAATTTTTAGAATTCTAGCTGACAAACGACTGGTTTTCCACTAAAAATTAGAAGAAAGTTCTGTATCTGGGCGTCCTATGTCCGAGGATTTAATTTAATATTGGCAAGAGACGGACTCGTTATTCCCTCATACATACATAATTGGTCATTACAACCCTTTAGTCAGGATTACGACCTAGTTTCTCACATCGATAATGTTGTGTGCGTTAATTTTTATACATGAGTGGTGGGACTTAGAGTTTAAGGTCGAGTTTGAACGACAGATTTTTAAGAAACTTTTCATTGCAATTTTATTTACTCTCAGAGTTTTGGCCAGATATCTGCTGAGAAGAAGTAGCCGAAGAAATATTTTTTCATATTTCGTTCAGTTGGAGATGCCTGACATGGGGTTTCAACCAAGGCCTCACGTCTAATAAGCCAGCACACTACCTACTAAACCACGTCGACTTCAATTCCCTCATGTCTCTCATGTCACTTATATTCTATCATCGAGATTTTATATCTCAGAAGCTTTCTGTTGTGACAATTCCTTATAGGTTTTGTTACTGACATGTCCACTACTCCACAAACAGTAACCTTTATCTTCAGCTTTGTGTAGGCCTCTGAATGACCGGCCTGCACTTGCCTTACTTCATTCAATCGGTTTTTGGAGAAATACAATCAAACTCTAGGGATTTAACCATTATCTCGTATGTACTATGTGTCCTAGATATGGTACTAAACACTGTCTTAATTTTTTTTGTTCCGACATGTACATGTGTACTAAGGTATATCCGTAGCCTAAAGGATAGAAATTCATTCAGATGGAAAGCCACCTTCTCCTCCTGCTCCACTCTGTATAACCTGTAAATTTTCGTCCACTTGAAAGCGTAGGGAAAGGGTTAACCAGCATTAATGAAAGCTCCACTTATTGTTCTTAGTCCAGCTCTCTCGTAATAACTGTTCCTTACATCGTATTTTGAGTTCGTTTTAGGAAAATGTGATTTGGGAGGAAGCAAAAAAATAAAAGTCCTGAGTCCTTGAGCTACCTGTACACCTTTCAAATTATTCCATTAATTTCTGTCGCTAAGTCTCGTTACGTAACACTTATCACAATAATAGAGTCCATGGGGTTGTTAACGATCGAGCTGTAGTCTGTCACTTATCAATCTAACCATAGAGCCTATGGTCTCCTATACCATATCCAGGAGACTTAAATCTAACGGAGCTTGCAGCACCGCTGGAGGAATGGTGCTCATTGTCACTGTTATACCAACATATGCTATCTGTAGCATTGTATTTTGTTCAACTCCAATTGAGCTGTTTTCCGATGCGTTCTGTCTGCCTAGATAATTGCTCCCAACAGTGCACAATCCTTGCATTTCATCTCCAGGATTATCCTACAATGCTTCCATTGCATGCCATTATGGCAGGGTGTATAGCCTTTCCTGAGATGCTCTCTATTTGAGCATTCCATGCTAATTTATTAAGTAGTCGCCGTAGTCTAATAGGTAGTATCTTGGCATATTAGACGTGAGGCCACTGTTCAATCCCCGGGTCAGACAACTCCAACAAAACGAAAATATAAAAAAATATTTCTTCGGCTACTTCCTGTCAGCAGATTTCTGACAAAAATAGAGTAAATAAAATTGCCATGAAAAGTATCTCAAAAATCTGTCATTCGGAGTCGACTTTAAACTGTAGGTCCCACAACGCATGTATAAAATTAACACACACAACATAAGTGGTGTGAGAAACTAGGTCCATAATCCTAACTAAAGTGTTGTAATGACCAATTATATACTAGTATGTATGAGTGACTCTAGATTTTGATATATCTTTGATAATATGGAGGTAATAGACACATAATAGTTTTATTCCCCATACCCATCACTAAATAGTCACCCAATTTATAAGAATTAAATCCATTACTACGCTTTTCATTTAACCATGCTTTCTGGTTAATAAGTTTAACACTCTGAAATCATTCGTTTTACTTGCGTTATTACTGAACTTTAAGTAACTTTAAGTGAAACTTCTTTAATTCCCAAAAGAGCTCAACAATAATCTCGTATTAAGCATAAGAAAAATGAAACAAACTTTTCTCATTTGAACGTATTTTTTTCACCACATTTTTCTTTATTTTTTTTCGTTGGTTTTTTTCTTTTGGTTGATAGTAAGCTTAACACATCTCTCTCTAATTAGAAATATACATTATAATGTAAAATTTTTAGCAACAAAAAAAAAAAAGAAAGAAAATCTACAAGGCTTGCCACGTACACGAACGAATAAAGACAACTGAAACCTGTGGAAAAAATAAAGAGTCGTCTCGGTGTGACATAAGAAGACAAGTTGAAATTTCCATTAGCGCCTTATCATAATTGCAGCATTAATCTGCGCTTCCAACTTCAGCATTACGTTTCATGACTTTTACATTCAAATTCAAATGTTCGCCCAAAAAAAAACAAAAAATGAAAGACTCTTACACTCGGGTTTGAGAGGTACGTAGTACCATCACCATACCAAAGCGAAAGCTAAAGAGTTGCAAAATAATATACGTCCTCATGTGTGTGTGTGTGTATATAGCCAAACATGGATCCTCAACTTCAACCCAACTTAATACACAACAACATCAGCAACAACAACATTCCTTTTAGCAAACCAATGTCTCATAACTATTTAACACCACAAGAGTAACAAACAACACAAAAGAGTAGAACAACAACAAAAAACAAACAAAAAAACAACACAAATGCAACAAAACAGGGCACACACGTAATGAGACACCGGAGACACGTTTGTGGCAAATTTGTGAACTTGAAATGTGAAAAATATGCAAAAAAAAACCGAATTTTTTAAAGCTCACAGTCACTGTCACAGTGTGTTTGGCTTTATTTCTGTGTCTCTACGTTTTCTTGTTCAGCACATCAGATCCCTATTTAAGCGGCTAATGTTGTTATAAGGGTGGGGAGATGAGATGCGATGAGATGAGAGACATCAGCGCATAACTATTTAAAGGTGATGGCGGTGGCGTCGTCGTTAGCAAATTCCTCTACTAGACTGGCCAAGGAAGGCAAAATTGACAAAAAGAAAAAAGAAAATCGTACGCTTTGCCAAACTGCACACAATTAAGCGAGCGTTTGTGCGACAGTCAACTCTTAGCTGCCTGATTATCATGACAGACACTGATTACTCGTTCCACAAAAACCAAAAAAAAAAAATGAAAAAAAAAAATTAAGAAAATCAAATTCAGAAAAAACAACAACAACAATGGCAACTACAACTAAAATCCCTAATATTTACTGCGGTTAGAACTGACGCACAGAGAAGACGAAATTAAATGTGAAAAAAATCACATTAAAACGAAGCTTAAGAATAATCAATGCAACACACTATAAAGCAACCCAATCGGTATGAATACACATTAACGGGGCATACATTCACATAAGCGAAAAAGGGTGAACCCCAGAGGGAACTCTAGCAATTCCTTTTCCGTTTGAAAGTACCTGTGATAGATTTCAAAAGTTTACATATCTAAAAGGAATTGTATGACTGGAGTCCCCTTAGTCTTGTATATAGTGTGTTGGCTTATTAGACATGAGGCCGCAGTTCAAACCTCTGGTCAGTCATCTCCACGAAAAAGGTCTTTACAAGGCATTGAATTATGAGTACGCATGCTAGACGCATCGGGCTTAGACACCTTGTTATTTATTTCTGCAGAAGCTGCAGTGGTGAGGAAGAGGAGGTCGCTGTTCATCACTTACTGGGTACATGCCCGAAACTATGTCGATGCAGGTATCTTGGTGTCTACTATGGATCTGTTAGAACCGTAATGCATTGACATTGGCAGTCTAAGTCGCTTCATCAGAATCTGTTAGTGGTTCTAGGACTAGGGATAACTAACATTCTTTGCTGAACAGTCACCTACCTACCTAAATCCGTAGTGTGAGTTTCTAAGAAATCCTCATTAAGTTCTAAAGTTCCTTGAAGAAATGCAACGAGTTACATTCTATCTTGGTTATATCAAGCTAGTACAACAAGAGGTGAAGTCGCTGTAGTCACGTAAGCAGTGTGTTGGCTTATTAGACATAAGGCCGCGGTTCAATTCCCAGGTCAGATATCACGAACGAAAAATATTCCATCAGCTACTGCCTCTTAGCAGAGTTCTGGCAAAAATTCTGAGAATAAAATAAAATTGCCATGAAAAATTTTCTCAAAAATCTGTCGTTCAGAGAATATTTTAAACTGTATCACTCATGTATAAAATTAACACATACAACATAAGTGGTGTGAGAAGCTAGACCGTAATCCTGACTAAATGGGTGAATCTTTTTACGATTCTTCACCAAGGATACTGACTGACCAAAACTTGCATGAATACCTTAGAAGCTTCTAAAATCAAAACATTGCTTCTCGCCAGACAATACAATAAATCTACCTTTACGTAACGTAACTCCAACGCAGTTCAGCTATCTTTATACAACAGGGTAAAGTCTTTGGGGCTTATTATAAACCTGATACTCTCTTGAAGATATAGTAAAATGGTGGATGTAATTAAGACGAACATAGTGCTTTACACCTCTAAGAGAGGGTGAAGAGAAAATGTGTGAGCTTAGATGTGCATTATTTACTCTATTCGACTTAATTATACCGAAAGCTACCATGATTCACGGTGCGCACGTTTGGTGGGCTCCCCTCTGAAATTCTATTGAAGCAGAGGGCTGAGCTGTAGGTCATAAGGTTCCATTCAGTTACCTCCTGGATTCCTGTAATATTGGCAGAATCGTTGATTCCTTGCTCCTGGTTCGTTATAACTTTCTGATTTTCTGATCTGTTGATCCAGAGGTTTCTGGCAATGCCTTTGAGATATATTTCGGTGCTTCCGAATGTCATGCAACAATACATTAAAGGTCTTGGTATGAATTTCGTACACGATTTTCACTGAAAACGTACTCTTTTACACGGACAGCCAGACTGGTATAAAAGCCCCTCACGTATGTTAAGTCGAAGTTCATCTCCATCCATAAATGTACGGAATTTGTCCGCGAAAATTCAGGTTATTCGAAGCGAACTCTTCAATGGGTTCCAAGATATAGGGACATCGTCGGAAATTACTTAGATGATGAACAGGCCAAGGGTGGTACCCTGCTCACAATTACTGACATTTCTAGTTGAAGTAGATATTTGTCTGTCTTTGAATGAGAATGTTCAACTTCGATGGCACAATGCACTTACAATATAGCTACTGTACTGATCTGCGACTGGATAGGAACTGGACTGATTGTCATCTTTCTTTAAATCACATGGCATGCATTGCACTATTTACAGGCTACTATGAAGTCGCCGTAGTCTAATAGGTAGTGTGTTGGCTTATTAGACGCAAAAGCCTGGGTTCGAGCCCCAGGCCAGGCATCAAAGACAAAATACAAAAAGTATTTTTTCGGCGACTTCCTCTCAGTAGATTTCTGGCAAAAACTCTGAGAGTAAATAAAAATTGCCATGAAAAGTTTCTCAATAAATAAAAATCTGTCGTTCGGAGTCGACTTTAAACTGTAGGTCCCACCACTCATATATAAAATTAACACACACAACATAAGTGGTGTGAGAAACTAGGACGTTATACAATGGGTCAATTCGACCTCCGGGTACTGTACTTGTCTTAATTGACAAGTACACGTCATCTAACCTAACCTAACCTAACCTACAGGCTTCTATTCTATTGGAGGGTAAGCGGAAACATTTTACATTTTCTCAAACTATATCTGCTGATGCTAAGGATCTGAAGATGAGAAGGAGACTACCCTTCAACTCATTTTAGCGCTCGGCCCTTGCTATGAATTGCGATCATTTTTTGTCATCTTTGACTGACTTCTCCAAGATTAACATTACCTTAATAGCGATATTAAAATTGGACTTTGTATTGCTGATCATAGAGAGTGTTTGATCTTCGAATCGGATATTGATTTATAGTATCACAATGATCCTACCTCTCTGGCTTATTATAAGTTCCCCTTTATCCTGTATGGGTTTCGCCACCTAAATTTAAGAATTTTCTAGTTTGTAATCATATTACTTGGAAGCTAATATCCAAGCGCAAACGATTAGCGTCATATTAAGGAGTTCCGGGTTCTTGTCTCAAATGCACAGCAAACACCTTTACCAACCGAAAATACATATTCTCCCTCTAAGCCTTACCCTATTTGCCCTTCAGTTTAATATGTATTTGGAAATTCCATTCCATATGTATGGCGTAGACGGTAAAATATCGTCAAGTAATTATTTGATTTGGTTTGGTTTTGACTGTTAGAGCCGTAGTAGTCATCGAAGGCTATTGCCGCAGTTATTTGCTTTCATTTAGAGAAACAATTTTTTTTTCATCATTCGATTCGATTCTTACGTCGTTTTCATTGCCGTCGTTGTCGTCCATATCGACGTTACATTTAAATTGAGTGTGATGTTAATGAGCTTTTGATGAAGTTTTGATGTTGTAGACGTCGTTGATTTCGAATTCGATTATTTTATTTTTTTTTGTGGCCTTTAGCTTGTCTGCAACACTTCTTTATTGCAACAAATTTTATTCATATTTTAAGTAAAGCGTTGAGAGGTAGACAGAAAGAAGGAGAGAGAGAGAAACGATTTGAAGCTCGTTATTAGGTTCGTTTATTAAGATTCCAGCAGAGGTAGAGAAATCATGGCTGACTATTGATTTGTTAATTAAGATCTTGATTATTTCGGATGTGTTTTCTTTTTTTTGTTTTCTTTTTCTTTCTGTGATTAAATTATGCAAAAGCAATTTGTGAAGGTTGAGATGTTTGTGGGGATTTGAATAATTAAGAAATATTTGTTGGGAAAAGAAAAAAATAATTCACGGGTTTTATTAATCAAATCTTCTTCTATTAAGAGTTTTAAATAAAAAGGAAAATTTTTTCTAAAATCAAAACGAACCCCCTTCTTACTGTAAACACATGCATCCTGAATAATTTCCGTTTCAATAAGAACGTATTAAAATAATGTTGGATAACATTTAATTCCATTATCGCAAACGAAAAAAAAAATCCTGGAGTCCCAAAGTCCAAATATTGTAAGAAAACCATAAATCACTGCAAATGCCAAACTATGCTCGTATAAGATGAAGTAAGAAAACAGAACAGAAAAAAAAAACTCAAAAGAAAGGCAAAATGAAATTCAAATAAGAAATTCAACCGAAATTCAAATGAAACCACCTTCTTAAGCAAAAAAAGCCACCGCTATCAACCGTATACCCTCGACCAAAATGAAAAATAATATAAGAAAAGCACGTTTTTCTGTTTGTAAATCCTTTTTTCTCTTCCCATTTTTTGCGTTCTGCTGTGTATAGTAAACAGGATACATATCAATTGAAAATTTATACAATATTTTTGGTTTTTCCATTTTTAATGGCCAAAACAAATACAACAAAACAAACCCCAATACGGAGCGTGTAAAGGAAGAAAAAAAGAGATGCGAAAAGAATCTCCATAATATATGCCGCAACATATCCTGTACACAAATTGCAAAGACACGTATCCAACAGAGCTAGCCGTACAAAAAAAAAAAAAATTGGGATCAACGCAATAAAATTGTTGTTCGACCACATAAGAAATTTTTGGAATCGCTTAAAACCGTGCTCAAAAAAGGGGAATGATGGGAGCAGGGTAAATCAACAGAAAATATTATTTTTAATATTTTTATTTTGTGTGTTTTTTGCTACACAAATAACTAATATTTGTACCCCTTTATGGCATATTATTAGCGCAGACACAAGCCTTTTGGTCTTAAGGGGGCGTTATATCCTGCGGAATCACTGAGAAAATGTTGCAAAACATGTCTAAACGAATTTCATGTTCGGTACGCTTATATTAACTGCTTAGAATTGTACAAAGAAAACTTAAGAAATTACGAAAACGTTTATTTCATATCTCTTTTTAATTGTCTTTTGGATCGATGCACTGATTTCAGCTCAATTGAATAGTTCTGTTATCCTGTTTATAATAAAAATTGGCGAACTTCAAACGGCATCTTTAGGTGAAGTAAGAAAAATCAAATTTTCCATGCCTTTAGCGCTTAAATCAGTCTGTATTTAACCCTTCGCTTTAGTTGCCGTAGTCTAGCAGATAGTGTGTTTGCTTATTAGGCATGAGGCCTCGGTTCAAACCTTATGTCACACATCTCCCACTAAACGATGAATGAAAAAAAATTTTTTTTGGCGATTTCTCTCAACAGATTTCTGGCAAAAACTCTGAGAAAAAAATGCCAGGAAAAATTTCATAAAAATCCGTCGTTCGAAGTCGACTTAAAACTGTAGGTCCCGACTGCCTCGGATTCTGCTGCACAGTTTCCCGGACAGCGGCAATTTCTTCGACAGATCTTGCAGTTCGTGGACATATGAGTGTTGATAGATCGTTTACTGAACCATTACACTCGAATATATCATCCACGTTGTGAATAGCCCTCTCTGTATAACAATTATGGCGCACGTTGTCCGAATAGAATACCCATTGAATGTTCATACATGCATACATACATAATTGGTATCCTTAGTCAGGATTACGACCTAGTTTCTCACACCACTTATGGTGTGTGCTAATTTTATGCATGGGTGACGGGACCTACAGTTTAAACTCGATTCCGAACGACAGATTTTTGAGAAATTTTTCATGGCAATTTTTATTTACTTTGAGATTTTTTGCTAGAAATATACTGAGAGGAAGTTGCCGACGAAATTTTTTTTTTTATTTCGTTTTGTTGTTTATGTCTGACCTGGGACTTGAACCGAGGCCTCACGTCTAAAAAGTCAACACACTACCTACTACACTACGGCGACTACAATGCTACATCCGCCCACGGTTGTTTGGCAAAACAATCACAACTAATTTTACAAAAGTTCGAAAGTCCCTGTTGGAAGTTCCGATATTACAAATGAAGCCAATTCCTCATTCGAAATTCGTATTATAAAGTTGCTTGCATCGATTTGGTCATGACAGTTGACCAGCGTTCTGAAAATTCATAAGTGGAAGAAAAAAGGGATTGGGTGGTAGGAATCGAAACATTCAACGCCTTCAGATTACCGTCCTACTCACTAAAATACCGGGGAATCCATTTGAAGTAAATCTACTAGTGATCCAAATGGCCAAAGCAAACTTAAAAAGTTTTTAAATTGTTTTCATTTAACATGAAAATTTTATCTGTAGTGGAAGATCAAATCGATCATTCTAGGGTAGGTTATCACGAAAAGAGAATCCAAACTCGAGTAAAGTTTTTGGGGAACTACGTACCCGTGGGCACTTTTAGCCTTTTCCTAACCCTATCCGCCATTGAATGTCAACCAAGCATATAATTTTCCTACACAGACATCATGTAGCGCAGGAAAATAAATTTCCGAAATTGTTTTCCTTTACTTTTCATTTTTTCTTTTTTTTGTCGGCGATTTTTTTGATAAATTTCTTGTGAGCACTTCGACATGTTATTAAAATCCTCTTAATGCATGTATTCTAAGCTGTTTATTTAGCGATATATTCTCATAATTTTGCATTTATTCTCCTTAACTACTCCTCTATCTACCCCTCACCAAGCTTTTTTATTTTGAATTATTGGCACTAAAGGAATGAAACAAAATGCAAAATATCTTAAAGGGTTGGTCAAGTGGGAGGTCTGTAACGTGTGTACGTTCATGTGCTCTTTTGCAAAAAAAAAAAATAGAAGGAAAAGAAAGAAAAGACTTGTCAGAAATGAATTTTGATAGAAGATGAAATTTTTTTCCATTTTTGTTTCTTGTTTTTTGTTAAAAATAATGGAATTCAAATAACTCATACGCATGGTATGAAAAATTTAAAATTCAATTTTTTTTATTCTTACTTCAGCTTGCCAAAATGGTATGCGAGGGTTGAGTAATCTCGAGTAGAATTATTAGAAATTTCTGTACTGAAAAAAAAATTAATGAAAAAATTAATTAATTAATTTTCAGAAGACGTTGCATTATTTTATTCTAATGCAATACTGTCCATTGTTACCTCCATGAAATAGTCCGTAGTTCTCTGTTGACTGCTTTAATGAACTTCTTCCCCATGTTACAGTTCTTCTTGGGCTTCCCCGGGATTGTCTTCTGTCAGGAATGGGTCGATTTCATATTCCACTTCCATTCGAAGATCGATAAAATTCGAGTATTTGTAGAGGGAAAGCTGCGAAATTTTTCATGCATTTGGAGATATGTTGATGGGATGTCGTACTTAAAACGTTATAGGAACTTATGTGCCCAGTATGTTGTGTCAGCTACTGGGTTCTGTTATAGTTAAACTTTCCAAAACTTTTGTTAAATCGTCTATCCCCATACATTAGAGTTGATATTTGATTATCATTGTATTGCCTGGGTGTTCTTTTCCTACTGCCAAGTCGAACTTTAAGAAAAAAGAAAAATTCATCAAAAATATTGATCCGAACTTCGTTGTAGAGGTCCACCACAAAAAAGACTGTGTAGCTATTTGCATTTCGAATAGGAAGTGACTTTCTGTGTTGCCTATTTTAAGTGACCTTAGGTTTAAGTATTAAACTCAAATAAAGATATGAATTTAACTTTAATTGGGATTGGATCAGACTACAGGTTTTGAAGAGAAAAACTTTTTATAAGGTTTTCAAACTATTTTTTAAGGACTGATCAGTTCCGCTTAACATTTTTAATTATTTAAGAATTTTAATGGAATTCAAACATCTCCAAAAAAATCGAAATATGAACAAAATATTTCTTCGGCGATCTCCACTCAGCAGATTTCTGGCAAAAACTCTGCGAGTAAATAAAAATTGCCATGAAAAGGTTTCTCAAAAAAATCTGTCGTTCGGAGTCGACTTTAAACTGTAGATCCCACCACTCATGTATAAAATTAACACACACATCACTAGTGGTGTGAGAAAACTAGCTCGTAATCCTGGCTAAATGGTTGCGAATGCCAATTATTTCTGAATACAGCAGGAAAGAAGTTTTCTTATTAACTGGAGTGCCGACAATTTCGCATGCATTGGTAGCATCATTCACAGCAAAGGTGATCTGCATGTCTATATTGAAAAGGCAAAAATTATACTCATTGCTCCTTTCGTCCCCCAAACCGTAAACGAAATACGATCTATACAATTAGAAAAATAGGCTAAAGCCTATGAGAGAAACGTACTCCAAGTATCTTTAATCGGTGCTTAGGAATGATAATACTTATTATGGTGGAATATTTCTTCTCCAAAGAATAAAACTTAGTTATCAAAATTCCTTATGACTATACGCAATAGAAAGTGGGCCTTCATACAGAATTGGTCATTACAACCCTACAGACAGGATTACAACCTAGCGTCGCACACCATTTGTGTTGTGTGTGTTAATTTTATACATGAGTGATGGAACCTACAGTTTAAAATCAACTCCGAACAACAGATTTTTGGAAAAATCGAAAATGGAAGTTGATGAAGAAATATTTTTCTTCATATTTCGTTTTGTTTGCAATGTCTGACCAGGAATTTGAAGCCTGACCTTACGTCTAATAAGCCAACACACTACCTACTAGGCTTCGGAGAATTCAGGACTATATTACAGGAACAGCTATTGGTTAGAATTTACAGGTCAATAGAAGTAGAGGATGAACAAACCACTAGGCAGCTAAATAGCGAGAATGAAATAACGAGGTTGGCATGAACTGAAGTTAATCAAATAGAACATAACATAATCTGTATGGAACGCATTTCTATTGGCCATATACCGCTTATGAAGCCAAATATAAATTAATTTGAATTGTGCCGTTAAATAAAATTAACTTCACTTCAAAAACCAGACACTTCTCATACACCCTACCATTACCCTAATTTTATAAAGTTTTATTTCCAAATAAGTGGTAAGAAATACTCTGGAGTACTCAAAATTAAGAAAAAAAACGAGAAAAAAAATAAAGGAAGTTACGCTTGGTTTGCATGCCAAAAACTTTTGCATGCTGCTGTTGAATTTTCTACAGCAAGATTGAAACGAAAAATGGAAAAACTCTCGTACACACACACAGAAACGTTCAGTTGCTTATAAAGTTTGTTGAAAATTCCGGATGGAATAAAAATAATAATAACGGTTTGACGGCGTGGCGTTTTACATTGAAAAAGAAAATAAAAAAAAAATAGAAACTACACTAACAACAACAAAAAAAACTGAAAAGAATTAAATTCAAGCTTCTGATAACCCACTCTCTCTTTAAATTGATTACAGTGTTGTTCAATGAGCAAACAAAAACACAAACAAACAAAAGAGAGTAAAGAAGGCAAAGCAAAGAAGAAAAAAATCGAATAAAAATTTCTGCCAAATATCGACACTTGAAGTTAATTTATAGCTTTTTACCCTTTTAAGTTTTTTTCTTTCTTTCTTTCATTTTCTCTCTCTCTCTCTCTCTCTCTCTCTCTCTCTGCATTTAAATTTTATACTCTATAGAGTTAGAATAGCGTTTTGAAGGGAAAAAGGAAATGAAGCTGGATATGAACTGGGATGGTAAACATTACAAAACTAAATTCAACTAAAACCCACAAATCGCTAAAGACATCACAAATGCTGTGCTGTAGTGTGATGTGCAGTTCCCATTCATCTGTAACGTATTCGTTGTAAATTTTATCCGTCGGTCTCTCTTTCTTTCTCTCTTTTGTTAAGGTTGTGTGTAACTTATTTGCATTTTAGATTTTAAGTTTCTATTTCAACGAAAATAACTTCCGTTTCCACTTTGATTTTTAAATGAATTTTTCATTTAGTTTTTCCACATTTTTTTCTTTTTTTTTGATTTTTCCTCCTTTTTTTCTGTTCACTTTTTTAGCCATTCACCATTGGTAAGTTTCATTTCCGCTTTTTTTTGTATTATGTTTGGTGGTTTGAGGCAAAAACTCTATAGTAGTTCATGTTGTTGTTGTTGTTGTTGTTTGTGGCAATAAAGTTTTGCATATCGTGTATATTGAATGATTTTCGTATCTCAGAATCTCTCGGTATGGTTGATTGTATATCCTGCTTCATTGCTTTCTATTTTTTAATTTAATTTTTATTTAAAATATTCAGTTTCTTCATGGATGGGGCCCAGCAGCCCCAAGATAGCGCATGAAGAAGGGGTTACAACTTTGCCAAGTTGTTGGTTGATTTTTAGTTTAAAAATTTAGAATTTTTTTCCAAACACTTGGATGTTATATTAGAATTTAATTTGAAGTGAAAAAAGTGATTTTCTTGCGGAAAAACTTAATTTACATTCATTTTGCAGTTTTCCAAAATGAAATTCTCTCAAGGAATAGATGTTGTCTTGATTGTCTTTAGAATGTGAGTTAAAAATTCAATTTTTGGTTGTAATAGAGGGTAATTAATATTTTAAACAACAGCTCAAAATGCCCGTCTTGTCTGTCTGTCACTCTATACATATGTACATACATACATACATAACTGGTCATTACTACCCTTCAGTCAGGATTACGACCTAGATTATTACACCACTTATGTTGTGTGTGTTAATTTTATACATGAGTGGGACCTACAATTTAAAGTCGACTCCGAACGACAGATTTTTGAGAAACTTTTCATGAAAATTTTATTTACTCTCAGAGTTTTCTTTGCCAGAAATCTGCTGAGAGGAAGTCACCGAAGAAATATTTTTCATATTTTCGTTTTGATGTTTGACCTGGGGTTTGAACCGTGGCCTTACGTCTAATAAGCCGACACACTACCTACTAGACTACGGCGACTTCACTCTGCCACTCTGATAGCATCTGTTAAATGATTTTTAAATAACTTTTTAGGAGCTGTTATTGACTGAACTATTAACAAGCTATGGTCGTGGAACAAATAAACAGATGTAGTAGATTATTTAAAATTTTTTCACATAAATTTGGTGATACCCTGTGACTCGGTTCTAGTTCCTACTCTCCTTTATATTTCTTTCATTGTTCTTTCCTTTTACCTTTCCTTTCCTATTACCTTTTACCATACTCCAAGCACTCTGTAAATTATCACAAAAACATTTAACATCTGTAGAATGACCCTAAGGTCTTTAAATACTGAACTTGTAATCTACTGCAAGGCGATGTATAATTTTTATTAAACGGAAGACTTTTTGAAATGATTCAAGAATTATCAACAGATTTTTCTGTCATTTGCTATATATAAACAAAATACTGATTTGCGTCGCTGTAGGCAATTTAATTCTCCTCAGTGGTGACATGATGCTACCAAGAGCATTTGCCTTAGAAATTTCCTATAATTTGGCAACCAACTCTATCAACTTTGAACCGTATTCTCATGTACTCTAGACAAACGGAATCTAGTTAAAAAATAATAGAGGCGGTATTCAATGGGCTCAGTCTTGATTCCAGAAATCAATTATTATGGGTATGTACCCGACACTTTTCCAGGTAGGTGCCATCAAATGCTAAGAAATGTCTACATAGGGGAATGAAGGGACTCACATCTATATACCATAGTCAAGGTATTCTTAAAACCCAAAATGGAAAATGAAATCAGATGACCTGAGTCATTTTTTTTAATTCCAAAAACACACAAATAAAATACTTTTTAACCCGCAAGGAAACCAAATTTTCAGATTGCTGGCATAGTTTTACCGGCCAACGATAACAACCCCGAATGGAACCAATGCTGTGGAATCCTCTCCATGTTTCTTATATTGTAGACATTCTTGATTTCTAAGACCAGATTTTATGCATTCAGGAGTCCACGCAAGTGTCAATGTCTTTAACTATAACTTGCAGACCTTTTGCACTATTCTATTCCAATCGCTAGCAAGAGTATGATGTATCAATTGCTGCTAAGTAGAGCAGGCTAAAGCTTTGGAAATACCATCGTTTCAATATCCGCCAAGGCATGTGCAGCTGGAACCTATTCGAAATATATAATTCTTAATGAATCTGGCAACATAAATCAGTTTAAATTTGACCGAAAATATGAGTTATACAACTGCGACATAACTTAGCCCCACATTAGCACTCTAACGGGGTCAAATCACACGATCTCTGTGGCCAGTTCACTCCAACTTCACATGAGATAAACATTTAAGATATTCAAAGTGACATGAGATGTGGAGCATGTAACTCCATCCTGTTGAAAGCACATGTCGTTGGTGACCAGATCATCCAATACAGTCCAAAAGAAGTTGATGGTCAATGAGCTATAATGCTCCCCTTTGACAGTAACGGCCTGGTAAACGTTGTTTTGAAAGAAATATGAACCGATGACTTCCAAAATCCTCTCTGTGCAGTGCCTTCTTCGTGATGCTTTAAACGTTCTTAGATCTTATGTAGACAGGCATCGTCTCAAATCCTACAATATTGTTAATTCATTCATCCAGAAATGGGCCTCATAGCTGAAAATGATTTTTCGATTAAAATCAAGGTCAGTCATCATCTGCAACAGAAACCATTTAGCAAACACACCTCGTTGTCTATGGTCGTTAACCTTCAGTCCATTGCGATTTGATAAAACAGGCCGAATAAATGTCAGATATAGCTGCAACAGGAGTGCCGTTGTCAATAGTCATAGTTTGAAAGTCCTTTTTGGAATACCATATTAATTGATGGGATAATCTTTCCATGGGTCTAAATATTCTGCTGAGAACGTTTCTTTTAAGTGCGTCTGAATCCGCTTTGATCAGGGATCGTCTAATCACTATAAATGGATTCAATCTTAACAACAAGTACTTTTAACAGTAGGAAACAATACTTGTGAAGTCGCCGTAGTCTAGTAGATATTGTATTGGTTTATTAGACATGAGGCTACGGTTCAAACCCTAGGTTAAACAATCACCAGCAAAACGAAATGTGAACAAATATTAAATAAAATTATCATGAAAAGTTTCTCAAAAATCTGTCGTTCGAAGTCGACTTTAAACTGTAGGTCCCGGCAATCATGTATAAAATTAACAGACACAACATTAATGGTGTGAAGAACTAGGTCGTAATCCTGTCTGAAGGGTTGTAATGACCAATCATGTATGTATGTATGTAGTTAGATAGATGTAGCTTCAACACAATGACCGTTGTCAACAATTAAAGTTTGAAAGTTCTTGCTAGAATACCCTATGTATTGACGTGCTAATGTTTCCATAGGTTCCAAATAATCTACTGAGAAATTTCCATTCAAAAGCGGCCGTATGCGCCGTAATCACGAGTCTGATCACTGCAAATGGATTATATTTTAATAGCAGGTACTTTTAACAATAGGATGCAATAGTTATTAGAGGTTTTGGAATACAGCCTGATGTTAAAGTTTTCAGTTCAATAATATCATTAGAAAACTATTTGTCTTGAAAGGAAAACGTATTTTTTGAGGCAATTATCCATTATTGTGAATACAATTACTAGCCTGGCAGGCATAGACTCATACATCACACGAATGTGATTTGTAAAGGAATGGACCAGAAGTTTTGTGGTTCATTTTCTAGCAGAGGAACATGAATCCCAACACGTAACCGATTTTTTTGATAATGTCTTTCGAACCTAAAAATTTATGTGGGATTTTAAATGATTTTCAATATGAAAATTAATACGAATAAAATAATTTTATCACAAAACCCGTAAGGGTCTTTAAATATGAACTCAAATAATTGACAAAAGTGCTAAGCTGCGGTATTGTAAACTCCATTTGAACATTTTCCTGTTTATCTAGCCAAGTACTAAAATATTCTAATGGACACTCACTATATTTCTAGGAAATGAAATCGACTCACCTCATTATAATCAAGGAATTATGCAGCAACGCTTTCTAGATTCTTGATAAAATTTGAACAAATAAAAAAAAAAAACAGAACGACAACAACAACAACAACAGCAACAACATTAATTAATGACTTCTGTATAATTTTCAGACATTTATGCGGTTAAATACATTGTTTATATAGAGACCAGAGACCACTTATACGGGCATAAATGGAAGGCAAAGATAACGGGGAGTGGAGAGAGAGAGGGAAATATATATAGAGAGAGAGGGAAATATATAGAGAGAGAGAGGTTAGACAAGTTTTGTCTTTGAAAAAAGAATTATGCCTCCGATCATATGCATATGAATACAGCTGCATAATGTTCATGATGCTGACTACAAGTTGAGGAGGAAAGAAATGCAAAATGCCATTCTAATTAATATGTGCAGAAACTAATGAATCTTTTTAAAACAGAAGGAAAGAAAGGAGAAAACGAACGTGGGGTATCAATATGGCAACCATACGCATGAATGTGAAAACAAAATGAGCCAAAAAGTGTTCATTAATAAAAATTTCAAGCAACTGTTAATGAATTTCGAAAATAAATGAGACAAATTTTCTTCTTCTTCTTCTTCTCTAATAATTTAACCCTTTTGCAGCGCAAAAAAACTACAATTTTCAACCGGAAAAAACAAACACAAACGCGAAATGTGACAAAATTTATGAATTAACTAAAGGAAGACAACAACTGTGCTGTGCTGTGCTGCATATTGGCGAGAAGAAGTGAATTATTCGCGATTACCAAAGGAAAAACTCCCCTTTTTTTTGGAGTCTCGAAAAAAAATTAAATCCATAATAACAGCATAGGCCTACAAAATGAAATTAAATTAAATGAATCCTATATTTGGTTGATTTCAGCTGCCAGTTTGTTAAATATTTTCGCCAGCAAAAAAAAAAACAAACCAAAAAATCTTTCGTATGCGAAATCAAGACGCAGAGAACAGAAAACAAAAAATTTTATTTACATATGACTTTTGGATATGTCCGTCCCCTGTCTGTCTATATGTCCCATGGCATGATTAGCTCTAAGGCATCCATGAAGTTTTCTATGCCACAATAATAACGCACCATCCAGCCAGCCAGCCAGCGTCTTTCTTTCTTAAACGTATTGCATGCAGCATGCAGGAGATTTAATTTCGTTTTGCATTCAAACTTTTCGGCAAAGTCGTATGGTGGGTTGGACGAAATCTGTATGTATGAATGGGAAATGGCTGGATGGATGAATGGAAACATGCATGCCTTCATATTGTATATGAAGAGCAAGAGTGTGTATCACACAAAATATGGAGTGGGTACTCTTGTATAGCGAATAAGCATTACTTGTTTCCAAAGATGACATTTCATCTAATTACAGGGTGTGTTGCATGAATGCTTTAAAAAAATGTCTGCAACCAGCAACAAAATGTTTGCATTCATGCATTAACAACAACAACAGCAACAGCACCAACATCACCATTTTACAACAGCAAATGCAAAATGCCAAATGTGAAGTTTTAGAAATAATTTTGCATACGCAACAAAAAAAAAACAAAACATCACCTCTTACCATATACGAGTATGGATGCCTACATACATGCATTCGCACGTACATATGTATATGCACATTCCAAATGTATTTAAAAAGCATTATAGATTTTGCACAGTTTAAATATTGGTTCATTCTTGGTTTGCCTTCAACATTTTGTTGCAAGTATAAGAAGAGTACATGTTTGTTTGTTTTTCTTTTGCATCATTGTGAGATTATTATGCGTGCTGGTGTATTGCAAGTAACAAACTACATTTCGTTGTTAGTAATTAAGAACGCAATGAGGCTCCACACAGAAATTTTTTTTAAAAGCGTGCATTTCGTTCATGTGTATTACGACAGAGATGAATAACAACAATGCCAACAACAACAACAACAACAACAACAAAAATACAGTAACATAAATGCACACGTTTCAATTTTATCGCGTACAGTGAAAGGTAATAAAAATAGACAGAGGTTTAGGACGAAAAATACTTTAAAGTTGTAGGCAAGCACACGTACTTTGTAGTTATTTTAGAGCTGGTACAGGAAGAAAATGATTATGGCTGGTGATTCAATGTTTCTTTGCCCAACGAACGTTTCCAATTTTGAGTTCCGCACAGTCTCCAAACGCATAATTCTGCTACTTGAGTTTGTAACGCGTGCGATGAGCGTTTGAACAAGTCTGCCGTCATATTTACGGCGACAATTGTTAGAAACATTAATGTGTCAGCACACTAAGCCCAACATCATTATAGACACACAACAGCTATAACAGCACTCAGGCAGCATTCTGTAACACCTTAACTTAATTGGTCCTTACAATCCATTAGCCAGGATTACAACCTATCTTCTCACACCACCCAAGTTGTGTATGTTAATTCTATATATGAATGGCGGGACCTATAATTTGAAGTCGTCTCCGAACGACTGATTTTTGAAAAACTTTTCATGGCAATTTTGCTTTCTCCCAGAGTTTTTGCAAGAACTCTGCAGAGAGACAGTCGTGGAAGAAATTTTTGTTCATATTTTGTTTCGTTCGAAATGTCTAAACCAAGGGTTGAACCACGGCCTCATGTCGACATGCTACCTATTAAACTACGGCGACTTCTCATACAGCGGCAGAAAAATCAGCCTCAGCTTACAAAAAATTTTAACATCGTCAGTGGGTAAAATCTACAAAGACTGGCATGATAATAACAGGCGTTGGTACGCACAACTCGATCCCCAGGATTTTAGTTTATTGCTTATGCCAGTAATAACCAGAGTTAAGGAGACCATTTTAGCATTACTAGAAACGTTCAGTCATAGATTGTAACATTGAAAACATTTCTTAAAGTTCGCAAGTGTCTTCTAAACGGCAGGCTATGGCATCTGCAGATGTGCTTTATCTGCTCAATTCACCTTGAACACGAAGTACAAACGTAGCAGCATACAATGTTCTCTGTCTTATATGCACAATACATACATAATTGGTCATTACAACGCTTCAGTCAGCATTACGACCTAGTTTCTCACACCACTTATGTTGTGTGTGTTAATTTTGTACATGAGTGACGGGACCTACAGTTTAAAGTCGGCTCCGAACTACAGATTCTTGAGAAATTTCTTCATGGCAATTTTCTTTATTCTCAGAGTATTTGCCAGAAATCTACTGAGAGGCAATCGCAAAAGAAATATTTTTGCATATATCGTTTTGTGGTTTTGAACCGTGGCCTCACGTCTAATAAAACGACGACTTCAACGAAACGTATTAGTATTGAAATCATATCTTTGTCTTATAACCACAATCGGCATCAATTATTTCTTTAAATATTCTTTGTAATGTTTTTAAATCTGTTACTGTATTCTCTTCTTCTTATACCCCCCTCTGTTCCTCACCAATAGCATCATTACCAGCAAAAGTGGCAGCCACACCATCGCCATTATTATTACAATATTATCAATATGATGTGTAGTGAGTGTGCAACTCTTTTTTAGCTCCATTAAGATTAATGAGGGATGGATGGTCGACAAGACCAACAACAAAAACAACAACAACAACAAGTACTTATAGAAAGACTATGAGGCCCATAAGAAGGTTGATATGAATTCAACGTGGCTAAAGGCTTAATAGCGGTGGCTAAATTTAATAGCACCGTCACAGTGGTTCAAAATAATACTTAATGAAGTGTTAGTTTCTGTTAATTAGAAGAGAAATATAAAGGAGTTTCATGATGAATACTAGATCTGTTGTATTCGTTGCTGCAGAAATATCAGTTTACGGATTACCCATTTAACGGTTTAAAAACCGCTGGTATGGACTTACTGGCAGTCGTTAAATATGTTCTGAGAGATAAGATTAGAACTACTCCATCGAGGTTAAGTAAAATGCTTTGGTGTTATCTTTGATATGAAATTGAAATGGAGACTACATCCAAAGGACATGGGAAAATAGCACACTGTCTCTACAGGAATCTAATTAGAACTTTAACCACTTCCGCTTCAGTAGAGTGTAGAATAATTCAAAATGTTACAGGAATGTGTTGATTATGAACAAGTGAGCCGATGCTGTATAGCCCACAGGCTATGGGAGTAGACCAACCAAAGCCCCTACTCCGATCATCAGACCATAATAACAAAATATAAAGCACTGGACATATATTCGCTTAACGACGAATTATCCATCTGAACCGCAAGTAAACAGTCAAAAGGCACACTGATGCTCATTAGGACTTGTTGCCAAGTGGATGGCTCTAAGCATTAAGACAGGACGATACTGGATGATGCAGAAGATGCAGAAAACAAACTAAACCTACAGCTTATTATATAGCCATTATACGTTTTTCCAAACGAAGAAACGTAGGATCGGCCAAACAACAATTCACTGGTAGTCAAATGACAAGTCCCTGAAGAACGAGCACAAGTATCCTGAAGAAAGTGATTAACAATTACGCGTTATATGGGTACGTAGTCACCAAAGAATGATCGAAAATCGGGAAGCATAAGGAACATAATCCTGGACAGACCAATGTCTTTTAGAGAATTAAAAATCAGTCTACGAAGATATGATGAAATGTCTCATAAACCGTTGTGGAACGATATCGTAGTAGAAAAATTAAAAAAAATACTCTGAAGCGTTCATTATGACCAGAAGAAATAAGCGAACAATCACAAGAAATCCCAAGAGAACAAGTAATAGTGACTTGAGTACACTAAAGAGAGTCTTAGCGAGACAATCCGCATTAAAAGTACACTCAGCCACAAAAGTATACATACGGATAACAAATTTCAGAAATTTTTTTAACTAATCCGTTTTTTTTTTTTTGAAAATATTTATAATTGTCTGACATCTTTCTTCGATTTTAAGACGGTCTTTTGCATTGGTTCAGAAATTTGTGAAATTTGTGAATCGGATGCATACCTTTGTGGGCCTCTGCAAGGCCACAATTCAGTTCAATTTCAGAAATTTTTTAACCAATGCAAAAGACCGTCTTAAAATCAGGGAAACTATAAAGATTTCCAACGAAAACGGATTAGTTAAAAAATTTCGGCAATTTTTTAACCGTACGTATAATTTAGTAACTGTGTGAAGCATAGGTGGGGTAGATAATAACGTATGCAGGGCATGTGGGGAGAACAAAGAAACGATAGAACATATTCTGTGCCATTACTTAGACTCTGTAAGGTCAATATGCAAATACTTTGGGTAGAATGCAATACCAGCCATAACTCATCTCAGAGGAATGAACGGCAGTAATAAAATTATATTATATAGGAATACGGTATTAGAGCATGGACTGTATCCTTAACGAATCCGAAAGATTATAAAAAATTATTATTTAAGAGACTGTCAACGTTACAACTGTGGGTCAGGCACGACCTAGCTCCTCACACTACCTATGTTGTATGTGTTAATTTTATACATGAGTGGTGGGAGCTATAGTTTTTAAAGTCGATTTTAAACGCCAAATTTTTATGAAATTTTTCATGGTAATTTTTATTTACTCTCAGAGTAAATCTCTCAGAAAACTACTGAAAGGAAGTCGACGAAGAAATGTTTGTTTTTATATTTCGTTTTGATCAAGATGCCTGACCTGGGTCACATTGCATAAAATAACGCTTCTGTTACAGAAAAAGTTTACCAAATAAACGGAATTTGTTAAGTCCACGTTGTTTTCAGCAATTTGGTATACCGTGCTTATTGTATCTGGATGTCCACCTCCATTTATATAAAGACTAATTCACACAACATAACATACATATGTTTATCGGGGGCTATTAAAACAGACTTATGGGGCTTAATTTAAACTTTTTCAGCGATGAACTCTACTTGCTCATTCGATGGAAGTACAATTTTATAGCCTGCAGGATGGTATGTGACTCCGATAATTCTAAAAGATGTGTATTTGCATTTACCTACTTTCGTTCCACTGTGCACTTTAAGCAAATGATATCACTTGCTCGTCTTTATCCAAATAATAAGTACTTTAAAAACCTTTAGATATTTTCGCCATTTATGTGCGTGTATTTGTATGCATATGTGTATGTGCATGCGTATATGTATGTATGTGTTTATTTCACTTTTGCATTTTAGCATTTGGAAATGCAAATTTATCATCGACTTTTGAAATGGCTGGCTGGGCTATTTTGCGGACTAGCGCTGGCGTTAATGAGTTGTCCATGAGCTCGCGTTTTACATGTTTGCATGTTGAATTAAAGCATTTTTTCCTAAAGTTTCTTTAATCTGTTTGTCTGCCTGTTGTATTTGCCAGCCTATGTGTTCAAATGTTGCTTTTTTGTTTTTGAAAAAATTCAAAAAATAAACAAACTTTAGCAAGAAATAAACAAAAAAAATTTTCGAACATTTGTTTTTCGGGATCATTGTAGGAATCTTTGAAAGAAAAAAGAACTGAAAAGAAAAGTTTAAATTTCGTGCATTTGAATGCGTAAAGTATGTACGAATGAAAAATGAAAAAGTACTGGGTACTCTTCTTCATTATAATGATGATGGTGATGCTTTTTCTGCATACTGCATGCTGCTGCTGCTGGTTGATTGTATTGTATTGCTTGTCATAGATGTTGTTCTTCTTGATGTTGCTAATGTTGTTGGTTTTGTTGTTGGCGCGCATGTGTATTTGTCATTGTCAACATCATTTCTCAAATGTTGTTGGTCGCTTTCACGCAGGTGATTAACATAAATGCAAAATGTCATGTTCTTTTTGCCAATTTTTTTTCTACTGCAGCTTAATGCTGTCGTTGAGTTGTTTGTTGTTGCAAGTTGCATCTATAACATTTACAACAACAACAATTGCAAAAATAATAAGATTTATAAAGTCTAGAACTGTTGGAGTTGCATGTTGTCTATTTTGTATTCTTGAAAACTAAACTAATGCATGTAAAATGTACTTGGAACATACAAACATACATACATATGTACGTATGTATTCCAACAAAATATTTCAATTCAATTCTTCAATTGCTTCAAACTCCCCTTTTCTTTTAGTGTGTCTGCTTTTTTGCATATGAAATGTAAATTTTTTTTTCTTCATTGCTTTCGCTTCATTGCTGGAATGGCTGGCGTTCCTTTAATAATAAGTGTTCAACAGAATCATAAATTCCAACACTTTACCGTCATTTGTTTTGTTGTTGCAATACCTATTTACTCGTGTGTATGCCATATGCCATACAATGAAGGAGACTGTCATTACAGAGCGAGTACACCCACTTGTCTCGTTTCGTCTCTGTTTCGTCTGTGTTTGACTGTCTGCATAATTTTTGTTGACTTGTGCAATTGTTTTCACTTCTACTAGGTCCGTTTGTCTTTTTGCCACACTTATTTTTTTTAATTTTTTTGTTTGTTTTAATGATTTTAAAATGCGCGGGTGTTGTTCGCCTTTCATTTTTACCACAATTTTTTTTCTTTTCTCTCAGTTTTCAGTTTTTATTTCGTTACCATTAAATATTAAAATTATAAATCATTCAGTTTATATTTGCAATTCATAGTGTGTTAATTTTGATTAAGACATCTCTTTGGATTGCTTTTATCTTTAATTTATAAATTGTTGGCTCTACTGATTTATACGCTCGCTTCCATATATCATTATCAAGCAGGCGAACATAAATGTCTTCTTAATGATTTTGTTTTTTATTGAAATTAACTCGTCATGAAATCGTAGAGGTTGGATAAGATTTTGGTTTTTAAAAACCTCAGTATATGTATTTTGAAATCATTTTATATATTTTGTCAAGCAAATATTATCATTCGTCGTAATTTTACGTTAGAAAATTGTGGAAGACTTGGCGATTAATACGTGAGACTAGTTTACTTACAACAGATTTTTTTTGAACTATCAAGACGGTCTTAGATCACACTGTGGGTGCATCGATCGGCTAAATAATCTACTTAAAAAGTATTCACTGACTTAACGGATCTGTAGCAGACCTCAGCGTAGAAATATTCCAAGTGAAGCTATCGTCCACATTAATGTTTCGCATCAGAGTTCAACAAAACCCATACTTGCTACCCGATAATAATAAGCTAATATGCTAAACTTTAGTGCATTATAATGATTTTAATTTTGTTATTCAACGGCATACAAAATCAAAACCATGATGACGATATTTGTCGACATTACTCACATCGGCATTACAGAACGTCAAAAATTTCATTCAGAGTTGTGATTTTTGGATTTTCCAGAGTTCTTCACTAGAGTTAGCAAGGCGATTTCATTCCTTTTTTAAGACATGAGACTAATAAAGGAATTGATTGATTGATTAAAGGCAAATTGAGTGACTCAGTGTACATATGTCAACGATATTGTCACTTCAGCCAATAAATTGCGGATGGGAAATTACATAGAGAGCGATCAAAAATATTAAACCCAGGTTCTTCTAATTGGCTTAAAGAAATCAAAAAGCGGTAGATGTAGTACGGTATCACGTCAACAGTTCACAGGTTCTGTACATGTACTACTGCATGCTTCTGAGTTCATAGTATTGTTGATTCTTTTGCTAACTACAGAACTTTAAATCCGCAAACGCAATCCAGTCACTTGGAATATTACATCTTAAACCTAAGCTCCGACTTTATGAGTCCTGGAACGATTAACACTCACTGCAAATATTTCGCGAAAAAAATGTTGTCCAAGTACAGCTTTCAGCAGAGTACTTTGCAATAAAAATGGAAATCCTAACCCATACAGTACTTTTATAGAGATTTTCTTTTTGAATTTCTTTTTTGACTGTGTCTGCCAGGTTATAAAGACGATATATTCTCAGTTTTATAAAACACACGAAGATTACTGGAAATTAAGTTAACAGTAGAGTAATAATGCTTACATTCTGTTTATTGCACGATCAAGATTTCTCAACAGCTTTTCTTCCAAGGTGTAAAGAAAAACTTTAAAAAAACTCAGTCCTTCTTCTTTAATTTCTTTGCTCTTGGTCAACTATGTGTGCCTCGAAGGTTTCATTCAATTAAACTGCGGAATGTTTTCCTAGCGCGTCTTCCTGCTTCAAGATGCATTTCAGATATTTCAAATTAAAAATACTTCGTAAAATTCCTTTTTACAAGGACCTGCGACTGACTACAGTCATGTCATGATTTTTTTACTTTTCAGGTTTCGTCTTCGTATTTTAATTTTCACAATGCGGTGTAAATTTGTTGAGCTCTACATAATGTTAAAATGATTGAAGGCTTACTCGCTTTTTTTTTCAATGTATTCGTGATGGTCGCATCAGATCTCTAGAGTCCAAAAGGAGACACGTTATTAATGCTCCATGAATTCCAAATATTCACGAAACCTTACAATTTTCCAACAGCGCCTTTGATTGGCTTCCATTTACTGCAATCCTTAACAGCATTCTAGCGTCTGCTTCAACCTTCGTTGTTATATCTGTAAAACTTCAGTCTTTTATGCATACTATGAGGGTTGGCCTCCGTATTTTATTTATTACAGTGCGGGATAATTTTGTTGACCTCCATACAATGTTAAAATGATTGAAGGTTTACTAGCTTTTTTTTATCATATTCGCGATGTTCGCATCAGATCTCCAGGGTCCAAAAGAAGACTAGTTGTTGTATCGCAAGTTATGTCAAATTGATACATCTTCTGATACATCTCATTACTACAAATATCAAAGCAACGGTAAATAACAGTGGGAATAGACTAGTCGCCGTAGTCTAGTAGGTACATACATAATTGGTCATTACAACCCTTCAATCAGGAATACGACCTAGTTTCCCATTGGTAGTGTGTTGGCTTATTAGACGCAAGGCCACGGTTCAAACTACAGGTCAGATATCAAAACGAAAATATGAAAAAAATATTTCTTCACCGACTTCCTCTCAGCAGATGTCTGGTAAAAACTCTGAGTAAATAAAATTGCCATGAAAAACTTTCTCTAAAATCTGTCGTTCGGAATCGACTTTAAACTGTAGGTCCCACCACTCATGTATAAAATTAACACACACACAACATGAGTGGTGTGAGAAGCTAGGCCGTAATCCTGACAAAAAGGTTATAATGGCCAATTATGTATGTATATCAAACAACCATGTCTTCCACCCGTATGTACCAGTATCTGTATGCTTAGGCAGTTGTGTTGCAAAATACTGAAGCTTGAAACCTTATATAAATCCGGAGAGGGAGAGAAGAGTGATTAAATTTATAAGATAAAGTGGATTCAATCCTCAATTATGCATCCGGGCAGTCTTCTGACCCATGCTACTTCCATAGAGGATAACATCAACAACGAATTTTATAGGGGAGTCATGTGGCAGGCTTTAAAATGATTGCACAAAAGCAATGAAGACCACCGCCATCTGAGTAATTGCCCCACAATACTTTTATGTCTATAAGTGTGGTTGACAAAAGATTTATTTCCGCAAATCTCTGTATTTTCCTGGCGTAATGAGGATGTTAGCGCGCTGGATACTCTTTTCTTTATTCTATTATTGTAGAACGCAATAATCCTTGACTAAATACTTCTCACATGGCTATCTGTTGCATCGAATAATTGGAAATCTGTAATGATCATCCCATTTTTAAGGTTATAATCTTAGGACACTAAATTGTTTATTACTGTCTCTGTATTTGAATTAACAATACAAGCATATTTACTGATATACAATGAAAATAATTTGACTCGTAATAGCAAAATTTTATTAGCCTGTGGTTATTAAACCTCTCATACAACAATACTAAAAATGTGCATCACACTTACATTTCTGTTGCTTGTCATATGACATCCTTTGATATTTCTAAACCGTTATTCAGTTATTATTTTATGATGACATATAACTTGACCATATAACCCAGATATCAACAAAATGCGACGATGAGTGCAATAAAAAAAATGTAGTAAAAATATCCTGCATGAATACTCTCTGCATACACATACATACACAGATATCATCTCTGGCTTAATACTCTATATAAACATTTATGTTCATACCTTACAATATACATGTGTTTGTATGTAGTAAATATGTTTGTGTGTCTGTGGTTGTGTGTGTGTTAGTTTACCTCTAACACACTGTCATACTTATTTTCCTGTTCACTGATTTTTATTCGTTGTTTGAGGATACGCAAATGACCCATTTGGGGGTTGTTATTGTTAACAACACCACCACCATCACCACCGCCACCACTACCACCATAACCATTGGTACTGCCGCCACATACTTGTATATTTTTATTGTTTCATTGTATGGGTATCATACATATGTATGTTGTAAGTGTCAGAGTTTTAGTGTTTACGAATGTGTGCGTAAATACTTAATCGAGTACATTTATGGTAAAAAAAAGAAATCCGAACCGAAATAAAATCTATAAACTCCTCTCGTGCATAGTAAGTCGGTTCGTTCGTACGTTTGTTCTTCATTCGTTTACTATGCAAGTATTTGTGATTATTTGGACATTTATGGCACATGCCAAATGAGCATATAAAAGGGATAAAAACCTGAAATAAAAATAAAAGAGAAGACAAAGACGAAAAAAAAAGAATTAAAGAAATTATTTTCCCGTTGCACTGCAAGTGGGTAAATATGACCAATGACAACCAACATAAGCAGTAGTAATCATAACGGTAGCGGTTGCTCTAGTAACGATTATTTAAGAATGAATATGTGAGTATCTATGTATGTGAGTGTATTCCAGAGATCCAAAAAGGTGGAGAGGAGACATTAATGCCAACATATGAGAGTCGTTTGGTGAATGGATGGTGTTGATAAGCTTTTGTCATGAGAACACTACCAAGCCGAGGATAAATTGTAAAGTTTGTCGAAATACAAAACCGCAAAATGTTATCTTCTGCATGATGTCTAATAAAAAAAATTTTAATTATAAAATGTTTATCATCCCGTGACTAAAAGAGGCTTACTCTAGAAAATTATATCATTCCTGGCTTAACAGAAATTTGTTTAATTTTCTGTGGTAAGACATGCTTTTAAAATCCAAATCTGCCTTGCAAAAAGAATGAAAAAGACAAAAATGCGTACTTTAATAATCCAATATTGATTATATGTTAAAATATGCTTCAATATGCATTGAAATTTTTTTTCTCCTTGGGAGCAAATACCTTCCATCAAGCTTATCCATTTTACATGACGTGTTGCTGTTATTTTTGTGCCTTTCCTTGTAAGCTGATACTGTATATGCAAAATGATAAAATCTTGATGGAAGGAACAAATTTGAAGAGGCTATCAGCGACATCATACAAAGAGATCTTAAGATTGTAAGCCGTTGGTACATGACAATCTGAGAATAAACCCGGACAAAACCTTAATAATACTCCATTACATTAACAAGATCAATGCAATTGTCTGAAAACTGCTTACTGCTTCAAACGAAGAACTATTTTGTGGTATGCAGAGGGGTTAAGAACAATTTTTTAGCAGTAGCAGCAGTTTTTGGTCTCCCAATGAAATATTTTGTATCCAAGACGAAACTCCAAGGACTTTTTCAAGCGGAAGTTTATGCCATCGAAAGATATGCTCAAGCATTTGGCTCTTATGAAATTAAATCGAAAATAGTATGAGACTGCGTAGAAGTGGCCGTAGTCTAGTAGGTAGTGTGTTGGCTTATTAGACGTAAAGCCAAGGTTCGAGCCCCAGGCCAGACATCAAAACAAAATATAAAAAGTATTCTTTCGGCGGCTTCCTCTCAGCAGATTTCTGGCAAAAACTCTGTGAGTAAATAAGCCTGCCATGAAAAAGTCTCTCAAAAATCTGTCATTCGGAGTAAGCTTTCTCAGCAATAAGCAGGAGAGTGATTGAGACGAGGGGAGCATCTTTGTTGCAAAGGGAATCAGAAATCTCTTGCTTAGTGGAAGAGAACGTTTAGAAAAGTATGCTCGACGAAAGGGAGGTAAAGAGAGGCAAAGGCTCTTCTCAAATGATTTTGAAGCAATCGAAATTATTATTGAGAACCCACAATAAGATTAGGTCGTGAATCACACGGTCCAGGAATAAACTAACGTTGGTAACCTGTTATTGGAACACATTTTTGGTACCTGTAGGACATTAACACATCCCACCTGGGTGCACGTCAAGTGCTAGGTAGGGAATTTCCATTGTTGTTATCGAGCAGCATCCTAAAATTTATCGGAGCAATAGGCTTGGGAGAGATATCATGGGGGACGTTATAAAGTTTTGGGAGAGCGCAATTAATCATCACAGTATTAAGGCGTCTCTCTTCACAGCGATAATAATGATGCAAGTTTTTGGAGTATTGGACTCATTTCTGATGATATATCTCCACTTTCAACTTTTGATTTGATTCAGCATGGGCCCAGTTCCAGAGATCGTTGATGTTGATAATGCTGGACCAACATATTCTGCACTAGGTGAAGAATACCAAGGGTACCACTCATGGCATTAGTTAGCGCAATGCTATACAGTTGATGTGATAGAGAGTATTACTCGTTTCCTCCAGTTTAATAAAGGAGTGAAAGTTCTGCTTGGTATTCCCGATGCTGTGTATGAAGCAATCCACCTAATCGAATTAAAGGCTTCCTTGCAATCGATGAGATGGGCGTGTACGCCAAATTGCTCTATTTTAACTCATACGATATTCAACTCTTAAGTTGTTGTTTATATTACTTTGGCGTCTTCTAGTGTTATGACTACCAGTAAATTCTGCAAGCACAGTGCTAATCAGAATAGTTTCTGTACAGTTGTTGCGGTCTTCCCAGCTTTACAAGAACATCTTTTACGCTTCTAGTTGAGAGACACTTGTCACAACTCTTCTTTCTTATTTTGCTACAACTACTTGTCTACTGCTCTTCGTTTATAAATTTTTATTCTTTTAAATTTTTCATCAGAAATCTTCAAACCTTTTGGAGTATTCAGTTAAAGATTTGACTCTGATTGTTTTCTTCAACTGAATTTTGTTAAATTTCCAATTGCCCCTCTTCGATCAAAATTCAAACAAAATATGGGAAAAACCTTTTGGATTTCTGGGTTAAAACGGTTCCTTTTTTGTTGTTGGTTTTCTGTCATTACAGTGCCAAAAATCTTTTGTTTTCCCTTTTCGGCACTTTTTTCCTGTGCGCTTTTCTTTTTTTCACAGAAAATCCAGGTTCTTGGTATTATTATTGTTGTTGTTGGTTTTATAGCTGAATAGGTCTCGCCATATGAAAATTGTATTTAAATAGTCGTAAAGGGAATTAAATGTTTGTTTGTTTAGAGGTTTCTTGTTGTTTTTGTTTTTATAACAAAAAATAAATTTAAAAACTTACAGCAGGATATTTGCAAGTAAAACTAAAAGGGTTAATGGCTAGGGCTTCATCCTAACTATGCTTTAAAATGTAATTTGCAAGGAAATTAAAGAAAAACTTGAAGAGTTTTTTTCTTATTACGTATGTTTGAGGTGAACAATTAAAATAATATTCATTACAACGATGTATACGTATGTACATGGTTTAATAGTGTTATGAAAACAATAGATTTGCTTTGTTGTTGCAAATAAAAACAAATTAAACAATAAACTGAAGATGAAGAATACAAAAGAAGTTATTTCAAACAACAATGCCATGCAATTGTATTGTATTGTGTGGCATACACAGTACAATGAACGCCAATAAAGAAGGGAAGTGAAGTATAAAAGCGAACAAACAAAAACTCCTTCATTTAACGCTTTCATTTCGTTAGCATTCTTCTGGAGCAATACAGCAATACAGATCCTTTGGCATTCATTTTATTGTTGAATGAACGTAAAGCAAGAACCCCTTTTGGTTTTGGTTGAACGAAAAATTTCTTTAAAAAAAAAAAAACAAGGAGAACTTCTGACAGAAAGCTCTAAACAAAAATGTGTTGTATTGTATGAGTAAGGGCAGGCACAAAGCGCTAAAAAGCACCCACAATAACAACAAACAATCAAGCCAAATTCACTCACACTCAGTGTGTGCAAATAACAACAACAATAGCCACAAGGAAAGGTTCAAAAAAATATCCTGACAATGAAGCAGCACACAATAACTATAGAACACATGCGCCACATTCACTCATACTGATGTATGCATCACCACTCTCTGCTCCTTGCTGCCATTCATTCATTTCTAAACAATTTTCCACACAACAACAACCAACACACATGCATTGTTACAAGCTAAAGGGTTAACAATTGAAAGTCTTGTGGAAGTAAAACCAAAAAAAGGGGGATGTAAAGGACACCAATTGCATCAATAACAAAAACAACAAACAATTTCAACAGCATTCTTTGCAATTTGATCCTTTTTTTTGTAAACCTCCTCTCCAGCAGCAGCAGCAGCTTTCTGGCAGACGTAATTTTACCAACACAACGCAATTGTATTGCAAGCAACGCACTTTCACAAAACAATTCTTACACAGGGGTTGCTTGAAAAACCACGGAGAAGGGTTTGCACACAAGCACACTTTTCAATTCCCTTGACTGACTGAATGACTGACTGACTGCCTGCCTGCCTGGTTTGGCAGCATTCCCTGGCTGCCACAGTGGCTGAGAGAACCTTAATTATTGACACGCGTTTGCAAAATGACGTTGCATACTCATACGCTGGTATTTCAGTTGCAAAACAAACCAACAACAATAACATGAAAAAAAGCCATTAAAACACAAGAGTTAAGTAAAATCAATTAACGTTGACAACTTGAAAGAATGTGGATTTTATTAATGAAAAAAAGAAAATATAACAGCAACAACAACAACAAAAGACGAAAATAAAATAAAATTATAAGAAAATGGGGTTAATAAATGACGGAGGGGGAGCAAAAAAAACTAGAGAATAGAGATGCAAATATTTGAAATATTTATTGAGACAAATTGCTTGCACTGTGATGCCTGCCGGTATTTCCATTATTACGGCAAAGCCATCATTAAAACCGTTTAAATAATTTCGAAAATATTTGTATCAACACAATTATAAACTAGGCAGTCAAAAGACACCACATAATACCCTACAAGAGTTTAAAAGTTTAACATTTTTTTTCTGGTTTAGAAAGTTGAGGGAAGTTAGATTATGTTGCCCTATCCCAGGTTAAAGTCTTTACAGACTTATCTTATCCCATTTACAGCCAAACAAAAACTACGCGCTAAATTTTTTAAATTTCAATGTTTATTTATTTTTAACAATGCAAAAAAACAGAAACGTAAAAAAGTAAAAAAAAATAAAATTCAGGACATTAGAGGGGTGTACCCAAATTGGTACAATGGCCACTAATGAGTGACATTTTGCAAAACAATTTTTTTCAACACAGAGTGGTTTTTCTATTGTGGCAGATGAAACAACGCACACGCTTAGGAAGCTTGAGTAACTCAAAACTTGTAAAAAAAATTATCAAAAAAGTTTTTGCGGTTGGCAGGATTCATGGTCAATTTTTGTAGCAGCATTTTCACAACCCTAGTAGCCAATGGCTCAGAAACAGGTGTAGTTGGTTTACCACAATAAATATCAAAGCAGTAACAATATCCAGAGGAACTTGCTGCAACTCAGTTTTTAGAACCAAACCGAATAGGTTTACCTCGAATATCTGTTTTGCTGAATGGCGACCGTAATATTTCACCATGGATTCGTCGATAGAAATATGTTCGTGGAAAACACCCCATTGGGTTAATTTTCTGATAAGAATATCAGCAAGTTGACGTACTTTAAACATTTTGTCACTAGTTTTTGCAGCGTCGTTAGTAGTATACTTATGGCCATTGTACCTAAATTGAAACAGCATTATTATATGTTTTCTAAGATCTTATAAATTTGTTGTATGAAATTAAAAATGCTTTTCAGTGTTTCACTGTTTATTGAATTTTATATTATAATACAAATAACGACTATAAGCTTTAGGCAGAAAATATAACTTTGATTACCATTGACCGACCTATACATGTGTATTGTTAATGAAGTTTAATAGATTATTACAACAATAACCATAAATGCAGTTAAATTGTTTCATTTAATATTTATTCAGAGCACTTTCCACTATTCAATAATGCAAAAATAAATAAACTAGAGTAAACAGTTTTTTTTATACAGCCTTAATAATTAAGTGTTCCCAAATTGGCACAGTGACCGTAAATGGGTTAAGTTTTCGACAAAGATTGGCACGACGTTTTTAAACCTAAATTAGAGACGAATTCAGTATGTTGAAACCCATTCTGTATATGTATACTTAAGGTTTGCCTGATAAACTCCCAGTACATAACCAAATTTTTTACCCACAACCTTTTGTACTTCTATGGGGTTACATTCGTTTACCGCAGCTCACATCCTTTACGTTTGCGAAAGCAATTAAATTTGAAAGTTTAATTTATTTTGTAGTACTGATTTAGTTTTTTAAAATTATACTCGTACTTGCTATTTCAATTAGAATTGAACATTGCATATAAAGGGTGGACCGTTTAAAAGTTTAAAATTATAAACGCAAAAAAATAGAAACGGTTTGAAATGTTGCCTAATTTATTTTTGTTTGTTGTGAAGTACTGTTGTTCCGATTAGAAATAGAAGATTACTTCATCATATGGACTCACAGTACCTCGGTCTAATTTTCGTGCACTTTTTCCAGAGTGTAGGATCGTATCTCGACAATGGCATCACGAATGCTGGACATCAAATGCTCTCTAGTTTGTGGGCACAGTAGTTTTCTTTAAAGGCGCCTTACAGAAAATAGTCCAACGGTGTCAAATCGCAGCTTTTTGGCTGCCAATTGACATCAATATTTTGGCTAGTTAAAAGGCCATTAAACGTTTCACGCAATAAATCGATTGTGACATGAAATGTGTATCAAGTTGCACCATCCTGTTGAAATTAAACGTCGTTCACATTAATACCATGAAGAGCGGGTGCAAAAAAGTCGTTTATCATGGTGCGATAGGTGTCTCCATTGACTGTAATGGTGGCGCGGTCCTCATTTTCAAAGATATACGGTCCAATGATTCATCCACCACACAAGCGGCGCCAAACAGTCACTCGTAATGGGTGCATTGGCTTCTGTAAAACCACGTGTGGGTTTTTTGAGCCCCAAATACAGCAATTTTGCTTATTAACATACCCACCAAGATGAGCCTTCATCCGAAAAGAGAAGTTTTTTTTTTGACAAAATCGACATCATCATGCAGTTTCTCGTTGGCGCATCTAGCAAAGAAATAACGAAGCGAATGGCCATGCGGCTTCAACTCTTCAACCAAATGAACTTTGTAAAGTGTCATAACGAGATCTTTTCGCAAAATTCGACATAAATTGGTCCGTGAAATGTTCAATTCGTGAGAACCATGACGAGTTGATTTTGATGCATTCGCACGCACACCCTCAGCCACAGTTTCGAAACTTTCGGCTGTACACATTAGTGCGAGCACGTTCACCTCTTGGCTTATCAACAATGAAACCAGTATCACAAATTTTAGCAACAAACTTGCGTACAGCAGGCACTGTTGGTCGTTCTTTCCAACCAAATTTTGTACGACATTTTCCTGGAATTTCCGACCAATTGGCTTTGTTTTGCTTGTATACATACATACATACATAATTGATCATTACAACCCTTCAGTCGGGATTACGACCTAGTTTCTCACACTACTTATGTTGTGTGCGTTAATTTAATACATGAGTGGCGGGATCTACAGTTTAAAGTCGACTCCGAACGACAGATTTTTGAGAAACTTTTCATGGCAATTTTATTTACTCTCAGAGTTTTTGCCAGAAATTTGCGGAGAGGAAGTCGCCGAAGAAATACTTTTTGTATTTTATTTTGATGTCTGGCCTAGGGCTCGAACCCTGGCTTTTCGTCTAATAAGCCAACACACGACCTACCAGACCACGGCGACGTTTGTTTGTATATTTCCAATAAATCCCAACGTTGCTCAAGCTTAAATCGATTCATTACGTTCAGTGGAGATAATATACTGACTTTTGTAACAGAATAGAATGACATAAATAAACTGATAAATGTTCCAGCCGATATATCTGAGGAAATAATTAAGAATCGTTCCTAATAATTGGGCCATAATATCCCAGCGTGTTTAAAAATACTGCTATAAATCAGCATTCTGTAGCTGTTGCTACCTAGTAGGAGTAGTAAAAGGGATGTCTAAGAATAACACAAAATGTTCTCTTTTTCTCCACAGTTTAATAATGAAAGGTTAACTGAAAAGGCTCATTTTAGATTTCAGCTTTCCCATGCTCAATAAATCTTCCTTTAATTGGTTCTTTTTTTTTTTGTTTCAAATATTCTTCAAAAATCACTCCGTACTCATTTAAAATCAATACTCTTAACAGACAGACTTTTTAAAATGTCCTCTCATTAAGTACAATCCCACTAATATGTCTCAAAATAGTTTATTTACTAATAAAAACCGAATTAACCGAATATGTACAAAAATAGGTCGCTCTCTCTATCTGTGTGTGTGTCTGTCTGTCGACCGGCGTTCAGATGTAGATTTTATGTAAATTTTTATCGTTTATTTCAATTGTGTTGTAATGCAACCATTTTATGACATCAAATTAGGATCAAACAATCCAATATAAACAGTTATAAAATGACACAACATGACAATGACATGAGATTCCATACATACATACACACACACATATATATAAACACGTTTTGACACTGATAAACAATTGGCACTACATTGACGATTACGAGGTTTACCAAAAACTGATGTGTATGATGATGACACACACGGATGATGCTGATGCTGATACTGTTGCTGATGCCGTTGATGACTACATGTTATGTTATGGCCACTTTAATAGTTAATTTAACTGGATAACAAAAGACATCAAAAAACAATGACAACTACCACTAATAACCAATAAATAAAGGTATAAAAGGAAACAAACAAACACACAAAAAAACAGTTAAACTTTAAATCCTATTTAACAGCTAAAGGCCAAAACACTGACAAAACGACAAAAAAACCTCTACACATATAAGCGTTCATTTACACAGAGCACGGCAAACAGTCACAACAGAAACGAAAAACTCATTTCGAAATGTTTTCTTATCTTCACATTTAAGATCTCATTTCTACCTTTCTTTCTCTCTCTCTCTCTCTCTCTCTGCTTTCATTTGGGTTATAAAGTGTATAAGCAAGGACGAAAGAGTAGAAGGATGTGTTTGTTGGTAGATTGTTATTTAATCCCCCATTTTATGTGTTTCTTTACTCATCGCATATTTGTTACTATTTTGCTGTAGCAAATGCTTCATTTGCCTACCGTATAAAGAAATAAACGAGAGAATGAATGCTACATTGTATTGTCCTGAAGTTATTAGATTAGGTAAGCGCAAAAGTAATTTCATTAACAAAGTTATTCTTAACTAACTTAAGCCTTATCCCATAGGAAAAACTTACAGAAGTTTCAAACAAAAATCTTTGTTATTCTCCGTGCTATTGATGGAAATGTGAAAATTTATACATGAAATTTGAGTTTGTTTGTTAGACGTCAATCAGATTGCTTTAATGCCTTACGTTTCTGTCTAAAACATCACATCAGTGGCGGTCAATGACTGTCTTCCATTAAGATCTTGATCAATCTACCATGGATTCCATTGCCATTCGATGTTCTCCAAATCTAAGCAACTCGTTCTCCACAGTTTCGCTTTTTCCCCTCTTTGAAAACATGTTTGTGGGACGTTATGACCAAACTGTTATAAATAACTCTACACTAGGTTAGGTGGCAGACCCTTCTTGAAAGCCAACGTCAGCGTTTAGACCATTTGTGATACCGGAATTAATATCAAATCCGGGGATCAAATGTTCCCCTTAAGACACCCTCACGACTTCAAAATAAGTCATCCAATTGCAGATATATTAGAGAGTTCAGTCCAGGATGACAAGAAATTAATGGTTAAGAACCTTTCCCTCATAGAACAACAGGGCACTGGCTACAGAAATGATTTGAAGCAGTGTCAAGTACATCAGCATTCCTTACAATGGGACAGTGGCCCGCCACAACCATAATTGCGCAGTGGATTATCATGTGATTTAATTTAAGTCCTCTTCTTGTCTACTCAAGTTCACCAAAGTCCAGCAATATTCCACATACCTTTCTGCCGCCAACAAAGTTGAGTCTGGTTTAACAAAAGCAATTACATCACCCAGGAACATGTTCGAGATTGTAAGCTCCTTATCATCTTAGGCCAATTCGCACCCAATGCAATATCCGGTGTCCGGAACCTTATGTCCTGAGCCCTTATAAGATTTCTCTTGGCATGTCCAGTAATTTCCTTAAAAAATCCTGAGCATTTATAGAATAGGACGGTCGAGAAGGAGACATCCTTGAAATACTGTATAACAGCCTGTTTGTCGGAGTAAGCACTCAGGGGGAAATCTCATTATTCAACAAACACTGGACGAATTCCTATTCTGGGGAAGCACACAGTAATACCGGGCTACTTATCCTATCTCCATAATTTTAGGTTATTCTGGACTGCATGTTTACAACTTACGTCTAAGCTTTACGAATATGTTTCATGCGTATCTTCATGTTAATATGATCGTCAATTATTATTTTCAGATACTTAATGGACTCTTAAAGTCACCCAGTCTTTTTTTTTTTTTTTTTTTTTTTTGTATTTGTGGTTCAAATCCCGACTCAAACAAAACAAAATATAAAATGAAAATATTCGGCGACTTTCTCTCAGCAGTGTTCTGAGAGCAAATCAAAAATGGCTTTGAAAAGTTTCTGGAAAATCTGTCTGACTTTAAGATTGTAAGTCCCGCCAATCGTGGATAAAATTAGCACACATAACTTGGATGGTGTGAGAAGCTAGGAGTTAAGCCTGACTAAATAGTTGTAATGACCAGTTAAGTGGGCAACTTAATGGACCCTCAGGGTTCTATATCGCTTCTGGTCACTCGTATGTTTAGCTTTCAGCGATTGTGCTTGCTCACTACTTTTCTCCATGATGGAGCCGCCACAATTCGAAATTGGAAGCAATCGTTTTTGATTTTTCTCTTGAAGCAATATTTTTTCAATATCAACCAAAACTCTTTCCTTTGGAAATTAAATATGATTTCATCGATCTCCTCAATAACTAGCTTTTGAAACATAGAATAGCGTTACTTTTACTTTTGCTCCTCACCAAGTTTTTCTCTACCGAAAACGAAAAACCTTAAGACGGTGTGTTTATATACCGTGTTCCGAGTTGTTATCGAACGCATTTAATCTGTAAAGTTTTTACTCTGTGCGAAATTGCATAATTTTTAAAATTTTCCAGAGTGATGCTTTCTTTCTTTCTTTTGTGCTGCTCTTCCACCGCTTCCTATTTGCCACCTTTTCTCTTTTCAGTGAGCGAATTTGAATGAATGAATGAATGAGTGGGTCTGTGTAATTTCTGTTTTTATTTCATTTTTATTTTTATTTTGCATTCGTTTAGATTCTTGTCTAATCAACTGTCATTTGTCTGACATTCCCTAAAGGGGAGTAACAATGACTGAAGAAAACGACATACATACAGATAGGATTGTATAGGAAGGCGAAAATGAATGCTGACTGAAAAGAAATAGAGAGACAAAAGGATGACGATGATGATGATGAGGAGTTTAATTCAAAGATGAAACTGTTTGATAGTGTGGCTTTTGTTACTGACTGTATTGTTTCCTTTCTGGTTCTCGCTCTATATCTCTCTCTGTCTCTAATGATTTCTGTAAGATTTGCTGGACTTGCTGGAACAATAACGCTCGTGCAGCATACTTGTGTTGCTAATAGCCGTTTTTGTTGTTGTCGTTGTTGCTGTTATTGACGTAACTTTTCTATTGTTATTGTTGCCATTTAAATTAGGTAACTGTTTATTTTGTTTACAGTTACTTTTATGTTATTGTTATTACAGGATAACAAACACTAACACCCAAAGCACTTCAACATATAAGGGAATGACACCCAACGTATTCATTTTCTCTGTTTGTCTGTCGCTGGGTATACAAAATGAATTTGAATGACTTGTTTCGTTTGTTGTCTTATGATCGTTTGATGTGTCATTATTGTCGTTTAGTTAAAAATCAGCATTTAAGATGTCAATGTAGCCAATGCTCTTTCATTTCCCAAAAAAATTGAAATAAAAAACAAAAACGCTCTTGCCCTTATAAGCATTTATTAACCTTGTTTGCCTGCCAGCAAAATACTCGTCCACATGTTTAGTTGCTTACCAAAAAAGTGAGCATCAGGGATGCTTTTTATGCTGATGTTTTGATGCCATGTTGATGGCTTTTTTTTGAATTTTGATGGTTTGATGTCGAGTAACAACACTGCTGCTGCCTGGTACCGGCAGGCAGGGTGTGCACAAAGAAGGTAAATTGTTTGCGGACGCGAATTTAGTGTATTTTGATGTCTGTTAAATTGTTTCTAATTAGAGATTGTGGTCGTTAAGATATTATTTTACTTCTGCTCAATGCTTTTGCTCTCTGCCACTGTTCATTTTCATCTTTTTCCCGTTTATAATGAAAATATCTTTATGAGACGATTATAAAATTAAATGTTCCTGGGGATTATTTAGTATTTCGTAAAGGATTATGACTCATAAAATTTAGATTAGAATTGTTAAACTTGAAACTATTTTTAAAGCATAAAATTATTTTTAATTATATGAGTGGGTACAATGTTTTTTTTAGGATAATGAGCAATAGAAATTAGTTTTAATGCCCCTCAACTTTATCAGCTCCCTGGAAGCTTTAAATAAATTTCTAATTTCGTAAGTGGGCTATTAAAGTGGGTCAGGGAAAAAACCATAATTTCTAGTTTTCAAAATCATTGTTAACAACCACATGCAAGGTATGTTAATAACATTAAGAAATTTCTTCCTTCTTTTCTAGGAAAGTATTTAACCCAGGAGGCAAGGAGCCAACTCATCGATATAATTGTGCAGCAGTTCCATACAAAATCCCTCACAAACACTCCTAAACAGCCAGCATTTTAAGGTAAGTCGCAGATTTGATTTTTATTTTATTTTACTTTGTAAATGTGAACATATTTCCGAAAAGATTTTGGAAAAATATCTGAAATGTATCTCAATTGACTAGCTACGCCACATAATATTATTCTACAAAATGATAATGTTTTTATACATATTATTCGCAATGAGTTTGTGGTTTAAAATTTTAAGATTTCTAGATGCAATTGAACATCAGGGTATACATAGATTGAAGCCGCTAAATGTCTATAAAGCACTCCAAAACGATTAAGTTTCATTCATCACCATAATTGGCCATTACAACCCTTCAGTCAGGATTACGGCCTAGCTTCTCACGCCACTCTTGTTATGTGTGTTTATTTTATACGTGAGTGGCGGAACCTACAGTTTAACGTCGACTCTTAGATTTTAGATTTAGATTTAGATTTTTTATTTACTCCCAGAGTTTTTGCCAGAAATCTGCTGAGAGGAAGTCGCCGAAGAAATAATTTTTCTTTTCATATTTCGTTTTGATGTCTGACCTATTAGCCTATGGCGACTACGATTAAGTTTATGTTTGATTTTTTCAACTTTTGATTCCTTATTCTGAATCCTTGGAACTGAGCAGTAAATTTTTTTCTTTACTTTTCTAATTTTCTCTTCACCATTGAAACCGCACCTCTCCATCAAAGATCCATTGCACTTGGAATAATTGAAAATAAAGAATCCAAAGTATTGTGTCCAAATGATATATTTTACTGACATCAACCTATTTAATGTAGGGTTTCCCTATAATATCTCTCGCAATTTTATTGCTCTGACGAGTCTTAGAATGTCAAAAGTAAGGTTAAGTACTCGGCTAGTACCTGAGAGAAGTCCCAAGATGTTTGCATCCAAAGCACTGCGTCCTAACGATATATTTTACTACCATTAACCTATTTATACAGGGTTTCCCTATAGTTTCTCCCGCAATTTTATTGCTCTAACGTACCTCAGAATGACAGGAGTAAGGTTAACTAGTACCTGAGAAGTTCCCAAATGTTTACAAACAAAGTACTGGGTCCAAAGGATATATTGTAATGCCACCAATCGATGTACATATATAGGGTTTCCTTATAATTATGAACCTCTGAACAACATAAGTAAGGTTAACTACCCATCTGGTACCTGAGGAGTTCTCAGATATTTACGTCTGAAATACCTAAACTCTGCTCAGTTTTCAAGCGTTAGTGCTTTGACCTGCTTATCACGGAGTCTACGTATTAAATTTGAAGAGATTTCCATTCTGTACACATCTTTTGTCAGTCTACATTGCCCCATCAAAAGGCCGTTTAATATTCTCAAGTTATTATCGAATAGTCTGCTGCAAGCTTCAAATCTCTTTTTCTTTACCCAAAAAAATGACAATCGCGTTTAAATTTCACCAAGAATACATTTCTTAACTATTCTTTCTAATTCTAAGCAGTGTTCAAACTACAGTCCTGGCAAGCTCATCTATTCGCTTAATTCCCACACAGCCTGGAATCACGAAAAAGTGAACCTTTTTCGTCTTCCTATCTGATTCAGTTTACCCGGAAGCTTCATTTTAATCTTGTGTCAATCACATAAAGGTCAAGTGCTCGAATGTTGGCCTTAATGTATTGCTATGTCCAGTCCAGCTATCTTCTGTCCAAGTTGAATTCAGCATTTCTTTTAAAAGTACCAACATTCACCTGTGGAAGCTACCACACTGACCTAACCTAACCTAACCTAACCTAACCAACATTCTGCTTTGAAAATACATGCGAGATTTCCCGTGGTTTCTTTCTCTATCCCCGCCCGTTTTGTCCCAAGGAATAGTATAGAATGAGCCCTTCCTTAAGTGACTAGGAATGCTTTACGATTTTGTGTGTCATCCTTGCACAGATATCATTCTAATCTTCTTAGCATCGTTTAAGTTTTAATATATGTTCTGTCGAAGCAAACTCTCATTAAGTGAATATTTACCCTCTAAATTACTCCAGTAGCTTTCATCACTGCCTCGTTACAAAATACTTCCAAATATCGTAGAGAATCTCCTGGTTTTGTTCAGGAGATAAGTGACGAGGATGCGGGCAATTATTCGATTCGTCAGATCTCTATAGAATCTGGTATTCACGTTTATTATTCTAACTATAGTTTGTACTGACTTAGGCGTCATTACCTGGTTCAACAGGCTATCTGTCGTATGTAAAAGGGCATCATCATCATCGACTATTGATATAACATAACATACATGATTGGTTAGTACAACCCTTCAGTCAGGTATACGATCTAGCGTCTCCACCACTCATGTTGTATGTGCGAGACCTACAGTTTAAAATTGTCCTCGAACGACAGATCGCTCACAGAGTTTGTACCAGCAATCTGCTGAGAGGAAGTCGCCAAAGAAATATTTTTTTGAATCGTGGCTTCACGTCTAATAAGCCAACACTCTACCAACTAGACAGCGGCGACACTTTGCTTACCTTAACCCTTTGGTGTGGCGCACATAGTGCCTAAAGTGCACTGGCAAATTTTTTAAATATAAGGAGGCTAAATCCTCCCCTAAAACTAATTCAAACAGAATGTCCTTTGACTCATGAATTCCCCCAGAGAGGATAATAACGAACATCACGAACGACGCCTCCATTCTATAACGTTCTAAGTGTACTTGTTCTTGCATTTTTAAATTCTACGTTCTCTAACTTAAATACTGTCAAAATTTGGTTAATATGCGCCAATCCGTTCCGAAGTTATAGGGAAAAATCTTCTTAGAATACACATATGTTCGTATGTTGCGTGAAAACTTTGAGAGCTCATAACTCAAAAAACCACTTTTTCGACTTAGAATGTTATAGAACGGAGGCGTCGATATGAAGATCTGAAAGAGCATCGTTTTGAGAAAAAACAAAAACATCTCAATCAGTTGAGCTCTTCACGTTTAATCTCACAAAACAGATGCAAATTGTGATCTCTCTTTATGGGCCCAGCTAAAACTTGAGTAGAGAATGCAAAGAGTGCAGAAAATTGAGAATTAAACGCCATGTTATTTGACTTCAACGCTATGCAGTAGTAACCGGTGCTAGAATTTATTCCTGTAAATGATTGGTAATTGCTTTAAGTCCTGTACTTATTTTTAAAACACGAATTGCTTTGTTTTTTATGTTTTGTTTTGTTTCTTTAAAAAGTTCTTTATTTCTGTTTTTTTTTGGCATTTACGTACATTACAACAACATAACAAATTAAAGCATTTAATAAATGATTTAATTAACGTAAGCAAATGCATGTCACAAATGTCACACAATTCTATAATTCATAACGGGCCAACAACAGCAGCACCGGCACCAGCACCAGTACCGCCAGCAGCAACCCCATATCATGGGCATAAGAAGCAAGGCAACAGCATTTATGGCCATATCGCCAGAAAACAGAAACAACAAAGGCAGAGACAGAGACCACCACTATAAGTGGACAATATGACGACAAAGTTGACATTATTGTGACCGTTTTTGTACGGCTGAGTTTTCTTCACGATTTTAATTTTGTGTCCTGCCATTTGTTTGCAATTTTTCAAAAAAAAAAAAAAAAAAACGCAAAAAACCCAAAAAATAAAAATTCAGAAGAATACAAATTATGATACGATGGCAACAAAAAAAAAAAAACTGAAAATATAAAAATTATATTGTATTTATCGTTTAAAAAATTAAAAAAAAAGAAAACAATTTAATTTATGAACTTGTGCATGAGAAACTAAACAAAAAAGAAAAAAAAAAATCTAAACAACAGCACTTGTGGTTGACTGTTTCAAAAGTTGACTGCTCTGATGTTGATACAGTTTGTGTAGTTCACTTCAGAAAGACTCCTGGCAGAGTATTAAAAGTCATCGCTTTTTAATAAATTAATGAAAATAATTAACATTTATAGTGTTTTGTATCAGATGTCTTTATCATCTCAATGTTTGTGAATGAATGTTTTAAACAAAAAATAAAATTAATCTCAAGAAACCTTAAGCCAAAGAATGGTGGCATCTTAACTCCTCTACACGTTTTAATTGAAGGTTGAGATTATGGTTTGAAACGCATAACGATATCACGTTTTAAGATGTGATTCATTTCTAACCGTCATTGCTAAGTAAGTCGCCGTAGTCTAGTAGGTAGTGTGCTGGCTTAGACGAAAAGCCAGGGTTCATATCCCAGGCCAGACATCAAAACAAAATACAAGAAGTATTTCTTCGCCTACTGCCTCTCAGCACATTTTTGGCAAAAACTCTAAGAATAAAATAAAATTGCCATGAGAAGTTTATCAAAAATCTGTCGTTCGGAGTCGACTTTAAACTGTAGATGCCGCCACTCATGTATAAAATTAACACACCCAGTGTTAGAAATGGTGTTAGAAACTAGGTCGTAATCCTGACTGAAGGGTTGTAATAACCAATTATGTATGTTTGTATTGCAAAGTAATACTCACGTGACTACCGTATGATGTCCTACTACCACTTTCTTCACTGCATTAATGTCCATTGGGACGACAGGGTTTGGGTTGCAATCATACCTGTGTGCTATTGTTTCTTCTCTTTTCTCTTCTTCTCTTATTTCTTTACTTTGATTCAGTTTCAGTACTCGAGTTCTTTGCAGTTAAACAGGCGACTGCTCTTCTGTAACAGATTCTATGAGGGTAGATTTATCATCTGTCGTTGAGTTTAAACAGGCCCTGTAGAAATGTATTGTATTTGACGTTGCTTAATCTTCTTATGATGATAGTTCTCGATACTATCTTCGCTGTGAAGTATAGACTCCAGAGTGCTTCCTGGTAGGATTATTAAACACTTTTTCGTCTTCTTCAAGGTTTAAACCTGAATTGTTCAGGATTTTTTTTAATCAAGCACTTAACCTACGCTATGTTACCATCCCATTACTTTGATATCATTTGATATCGAAGGTTTTTTTGATCAAAATGAATGAAGCATTAATGAATTCCTTCTCAGGCATTGTCCTACCAATTTCAGAAATATTTTTTAATCTGCGAAATTACCATGTAACCTTCATAAACTGAAATCTATGCTTGCAAAAGGCAAAGAAAACAATATTTCGGGTAAATGTTGGTCGTGGTATACAGATTTAAAAAACTTAATGTGACTGCTGGAATGGATCGGAAGTCTAAAAATGTCAGCAAAAAAGGCTTGGAATGTATTTTCGAAAAAATATGCTTAAGAGTATGTATTGAATATCACATTTGATTTATAAAACCAGCTAATAAAGTACGTCCAGTTGTAGTTATTGGTTTTGCAATGAAAGAATTGTAAAAACAATACATATACATATAATTTGGTCATTATAACCCTTCAGTCAGGACTACAGCCTAGCTTCTCACATCATCCATGTTGTGTGTGTTAATGTTATACATGAGTGGCGGGACCTACAGTTCAAAGTCGTCTCCAAACGAAAGATTCGTGGAAAATTTTTCCTGGCAATTTTATTTTACTCTCAGATTTTTTGCCAGAAATCTACTGAGAGCAAGTCGCCGAAGAAATATTTTTTCATATTTCGGTTTTGTTTGTGATGTCTAAGCCAGGGGTTTGAAACGTGGCTTACGTCTAATAAGCCAACACACTACCATCTAGACTACGGCGACTTAGTGCATTCTACTCTTTATTAAAAAGTGTAGCTGCAGCCTAATATTGGTAAGATTATTGTTCTGGATAGTACCTTCGGTACATACTAGTTTGCTTCCTGGATGGATTATTGAAAATTTTTCGCTTTTTTCGAGGTTTGAAATTGAATCAATCGTCAGATTGCATATAACAAGAGAACACACTCAATAAATAATTATTTAAACACTTCATTTTCATATACTTTTTATGCAAATGATTTCACTCCTTTACATCTCTCCAAGCATGTCAGAGCTCTTTAGAATTTGTAAAAAAAATATCACTTCCTGATAAAAATTTCTCAAAAAAATACGTAGAAAGCTAAACTAATAAATTCATTCTTTAAGTAGCTGTGCCTCTTGTTGTTGTTGCCATTGTTATTGTTATTGTATTGTGGCATCAGTTTATGTTGCCCGTTGTTATAGTTGTTGCTGTTGCTATTGTTGTTGTTAATTTGTTTGGTCTGTTCTGTTGTTTAATGAGCTTGTAATTAATTGCGCGAGTGAGCGACTTGACAGTGAGCCACACTGTGCTAAAGATTTTTTAGAGAGTGTTTCGGTTTCTTTTTTCACTCACACACACACACATATTGCTGCCACAACGACTATTGCAAGCTGGAAACAGTAACAGCAACAACTGAGACAACAATACAAGTAAAAGCAAAAGCAAAGCAAACCAAAGAAAAAAACAAACGTTGAACCCTTTAGAGCTTATGGACGAGAGCATGTTGTTGGTTGAAGCGTTTGAGCTATACGTGTGTGTGTGTGTGTGTGCACTCGCAATATTCAGTCGAACTAACCAGCCAGCGAGCACCATTCAACCAAACAGTTCGTGGTGTTGCATTTAGCCGTTTTGCTGCTCATGATTTATTATATTTCGGTGATACAAGAACAAAAAAAAAAACAAATTGTTGTTGTTGTTGTTGCTGTTGTAGCTGCTGTTAATATTGTTGCCAGTGTATGTATATAAAATAATACTTTTTGTTTTGTTGCTGTTGTTGAGGTTGTTTGAATATTTACGAGTTTATTTTCACTCTTGTTGTTATTATTGCTGTTCTCGTCTTGTTATTAACAACAACACCAATAGCAACAGCAACAATAAGACAACAACAACAATAAAGAAATTAATAATAAGAATATTTTTTTGTATCTCTGTACGTATATCTGTGTGTGTGTGTACAATATAAACACTCGTATTTGTCGTATCTCTGGGCTTTCTTGAGTAGTCACAGCTTATGTTTATTAAAATATTTCACTTGTGACATAATTGGAATTTATTGTCTTCTCTTATACAGTTTGTCTTAACGTTTGTCCGTCTGTGCAACACTATACAAACACACACACACACAAACACATTTTGTTTAAATTTTAGTGTGTATATGTATGTGTCTCAGCATAATTCATTCAAGGAAACGTAAATTTTATTCACTTTTGCTGTTGCTGTTGCTGTTGCTATTATTGTTTCGGCTCACAATGTTGCTGTCATACAGTTGTTGTTGTGCATGAAACAGTGAAAGAAAAAAAAGACATCATTTTCAGAGATTTTTATCTGAGGAAAAAAGGTGAACTAATTAAATGTGTTTTGTGTCAAATTAATCTAAAATATTAATTTTAATTTAGCAGCGATGACAAAGTGCCCGGGTAAATAAAATGCAAAAAACGTATGATTTTTCATTCATTAACAGTGGCACGAAATCAGTGCCTGTGTTTCAGGCGCACAAACACTGCGAGTGTTTAAAGGATCGGTAGATTTATGAAGCGAATCTGCATTCATTCATTTTTCATGTTCGACTTGAGTAGATCATTTGATGAAACGATATTGTTAGGGACTTAAAGTAAATCAATCACGTCAATCTGATTGTGATTATATAAAAATTTTACCCTTTGGTACTCCGGAAGTATGGAGATACACAGAGTGGCGTGTCAGGTTCTGCAAAGAAGCATTCCCAACATACTTTTGGCCCCTCATAGGAATTTGATCCACCTCGCGATTGTCTGTGCATTTCTGCCAGATGTATTCCTATTGGTTATGTACCTAACATTTATTTTCGCAGAACTCTACATCTACTTCAACTTTTATCCTGCACAATTGCTTACCCAGTACAATCACTCATTCATTTCTCTCAACATATTCTCGCTTGTTATTATTGTTAGATGTCGCCGTCGTCTAGTAGGTAGTGTGTTGGCTTGTTAGGCCACGGTTCAATCTCCAGATCAGATATCTCGAACAAAAAAAAAAAAAATTAAAAAATATTTCTTCGTTGAATACCTCCCAGCAGAATTCTGACGAAAACTCTGAGAGCAAATAAAATTGCCATGAAAAGTTTCTCAAAAAATTCTGTCATTTATTCTATAGTGAAATTCTAATATTGTGGCTACAGCTTAAAAATTGACCTTCGATAGCTTCTGACTTATTTGAATAAACTCAATCTGTAATAAAATTGATCAGATACGTTAAGCCTGAAAATCTTGGCAACCAAAGTGTTTTTATTTTCGTGTAATTTTTCTCCTCACGCTGTTTTGTAGCATTTTGATGTGTGGAGAGTCTCTCCATCTTGTTGGCACTGCATGTCTTCAATATCAGTACATTAAAAAAATAGTCAACACAACTTCATACAGAATGTCATTGCCGGTAATAGCATTCCCAGCAGAATTTTCTATGAAAAGTTACCGGTTGGTCCGGCAGACGAAAGGTTAATTGTGAGCTGAGGCAACTATAGCATCTGCCTTTAAAAATCTCCATACTGGTCTTATTTCTAGTACATCACATCCATTTGATGGCGGTGTTTACTTGTGCATCTCATGAAATATTCCAGCAAAAAATCTTCATGCCGCAATCAAGTCAAGTGTTCAGTGTGTTGCAGTTTAAATAAATTTAAGTCCAGCTATTGCGTGTTTTTGAACAAAATTTTAATTTCGTTTTACAAATTTAATTTTAAGGCGACGTAATAAACTTTTCAAGTAATCTATAACAGTCTTTCAGTTTTTCCATTAACCAAATATTAATTTTCCTTTAGAGTTCATAAAAATACAAACACGTACACCCCCCACATTAGTTAACAGCTGTAGTGTTATTATTATTCGAATAGCTTAACAGAACAGAAGGCGAATAGAGGGAGAGAGAGAGAGAGAGAAGGAGAAAGTGGAGCAAAGTTTTATAAGTAACTTTTTGAAGAAATTGCATTTCTTTTCTCGGTTTTAATGGATTTTATATGCCATTACGTTAGGAATTACTCATTTGCCAAGAAAACGACTTTTATAGCCAAACAACAGTCGTTATTACAAACAATACTACAGGCAAAGCCAAAGCCAAAGCCAAAGCCAATGCGAAAAACTATAAAACAATGCAAGAAAAAGGAAAACTCTATTAAGAAAAGTAAAGGAAATGTATTTTCGGTTTTTCCATTTGCCTTTCCAATACATTTTCTAAGAAGAAAAAAAGGACGCAGGAATAATGGTTAAACAAAATCCTTTATGACTTTATTGCAGTTACGAGATGATAATAACTGTCTGTGTTTAAATGTCTGCTGCCACACATACACTGATACTGCCACTGCTACTGTTACTGTTATTATCTTAAGGCCCAAGAAGGGGTTCAGGTTGTTGAAATGGTAACAGAATTTTAAAGGAAAAACTCAAGGAAATGTTATCAATACTAGTAAGAGAGCTGAACATAAGCCTAACTACTCCCAATGGTGACATTTTCAACATTTTGCACAATTTTCCTTATTTACCGAAAGGCATGAAAAAAAAAATAGAAAATGTTAAACAAATACAAGACATTACAAAAATCTATAAAAAAAGGAGGAAGAAACTCTTTTCACTCACACCTTTAACTGCTGTTCTAGTCTGTTTTTTTTTTGTTTTTATACCCAACATGCCATTAAAATCACCACAATATGCCATTAAAGGTGCTGCTGCTGTTACTGCTTATTTTCGTTGTGCCAAATGGTTTACTGGCAAAGTCAAGCAAATATCTTGGGCTTTCCTTTTTTCCTTTTTTTTTTCTTAAGAATAGAGTTATTGGCGCAAAGAGTAGCAAAGGAAGGATAGCAAAAGGATATTATTGTTAATGTGTCTTATACCCGGTCTAGATAATAAAAATTTGATTAGTTTTTCCCTCAAAATAATCCAATAATGCCGGTGTAACAACATACAACAGTAGAGCATGGAGAGTAATTGTATCACAAGATTTTTTTTCTTATGAAAATTATAATGCTTTCGTCTATTTGTTTGACAATCAAATTTGAATGTCTTGTAGAGGCTGTTTAAAGATTTTTATATACTCTTGGCTGCTGCAACAAAGTTGGCATATTAAATTTAAGGACACACAAGTAACTGTGATGGCAAGAGGTGCTTTAAAATACTTTAGTTTTAATAGAGTAAAACTCTCGTTCATTTGGATAGTAAGGAATGCTATGAACAGTCATTATTTGGGGCCTGTGCTACGTTAATGCATTTCAAATGGGAACAAATATATATGCTTACCATGATGCCTGTTATCCTGCCCGACAGCAAACACCATGCTAAAGTTCATGTAGATTGATGGCATTACAAAGGACCAACTACTAGCCGTAGCTCTTATCTATCTCCACATAATAATAATACGCTGCTGTATCTACTCCCAATCATTTATAGTGGTGGCCTCTAGAGTGTGGAATGAATGTGTTCACACTACGAATCCCTGCCAATATTCAAACGAATTACTTTCTTCGTACGGTTACAACAGTTTCGTGCTCGAAATGTAATCGAATAAATGACCTTTTGGGCTAGTTTGTGACCATTTTTTCCCACATTTCGGGCGGTATCTTGGCGATAACTTGGCGAATATTGGTTTTGAAACACTTCAACGCTAGTGCCTGCAAGTGTCGGGCGTGTTGTATTGATCGTAATACTGTTTTGCTGAAACCACATGCTGTCCAATTTATCGCCATAGTCTAGCATTTAGTGTGTTGGCATGAAGCCCCAGGTTCAAACCCCAGGTCAGACGTCTTTAACGAAACGAAATTTTAATATTTCTGCGGCGTCTTCCTCTCAACAGATTTCTGGTAAAAACTCTGAGAGTAAATAAAATTGCCATGAAATGTTCCTCAAAAATCTGTCGTTCGGAGTCGACTTTGAACAGTAGATTGCGCCAGTCATGTATAAAATTAACACACACACAACATAAGTGGTGTGAGAAGCTAAGTTGTAATCCTGACTTAATGGTTGCAATGATGTATGTATGTACTTATCAATCTGTTGGAAATGTCATGTCTATGAGATGACAGCAGTTTATCCTTTTGAACTAGTTTTTGCCCAGTTTTTCTCACATTTCGGGCGGTATACATACATACATACATACATACATATTTGTCATTACAACCCTTCAGTCAGGATTACGACCCAGCTTCTCACACCACTTATGTTGCGTGTGTTAATTTTATACATGAGAGGCGGAACCTACAGTTTAAAGTCGACTCCGAACGACAGATTTTTGTGTAACTTTTTCATTGCAATTTTTTATTTACTCTCAGAGTATTTGCCAGAAATCTGCTGAGAGTAAATCGCCGAAGAAATATTTTTTGTATTTTGTTTTGATGTCTGGCCGGGGGCTCGAACCCTGGCTTTACGGGCGGTATATCGGCGATAACTTGGTTTTTAAATGCTTCCACGTTAGTGTCTGCAAACAAAGCTGTTTGTGTTGTATAGTTTGCGATACTGTTTTACTGAAACCAATTGCAGTCCAATTTATAACCTATAATTGTAGGCCCAAAGGCACTCTAAATTATCGGTAACAGATCTTCCAGAGTCATTTTCAAACAAATACGTTCTAGTGACACTTCCTACACATAACGCCCGCTGAACAGTCACGTATGCCCGATGCAAAGGCCTTTCCAAAACTACTTCAGGATTCTTTGTGCCTCTTTGAAGCACAAATTCAATAGTAAACTACGTCATAATGAGCCGTAAGAAAGTCTCAATTTCTGCGAACACCATGAAGTCAACGAATTCAAATTATCAGCAACACTTTCCTCAATAAAAATTATATGTTTGACGGGATGTTATTATACTATACACTGTCCTGTCTCTTCAAATCAAATTGAGTCAGCAAATCACCAATGGGCAGCCACGCGCCAGCCAGCGAGGTGTGTTCTCTAAATGGCTACAGTTGTAAATTGATTGTGATTTGACCGAAAAATAATTAAGATCGTGAGGGCTGGCTTTGAATGCATGGGTATGTGAACAAACAAAATTGAAAAAATCACTACGAAAAAGTCACTGATTAGTGTAGATTTTAGACTGGTCGTGTCATTCTTTGAACGCAACGTTGACCAGGCCTTCGCTATCAATGGCCAGAGCCATAGATAGATGGTTGACCACTCCTTTTGGCTTGTATGGGATCTGGACACCAACGATATGTGCTTACAACAGAACGATGCTTACACTGCTTATGCTAGATTGGATATTCTGTCTGAGCGATTGGAACGAATGGTCATCTCACGTGGAGGTGATGTGAACTGGCCTCAAGAGTTCGTGCGGTTTGACGCCGTAAAACTCTTTCGTGTGGGTTTTTTTTAAATCTCAAATGTATGCGAATAATTCACGACCTGTGGCATTACAACGAGCCTCAATGCCTGTTCGAGTGTGCGTTGGTAATCAAAGCCACGATTTCAACCTAGCCTAACCTAATTCACAAACCACAGCGTATATACCTCTGCTACAGGTAGTGCATAACTTAATTCGTTTTGTTGTCTCCCCTCTCTAATATCAACAACATTTCTTTATCTAGTAAAGTATAAACGTCTAAGACATACCACCCAAAATGACTTTTAACGCCCTCAAAAATTGCTTCTTTTCTCTTCTGTAAGAGAGAAAAAAAACCTCCTCCTTGTTTAACTTCTTTTATTATAATTTCGCCGTATTTTTTCTAATAAAAGAATAAAAAATAAAGAAAAAAACAAAAAAAAGCATTCTTATTAAATTATAAAAAACAAAGTGTAGTTTTTGCTGTTGTTCTGATACATATTTTTTTTATTGTGTAGAACAACAACATGAATGTTGTTTTGCACACCTTTTTCCTGTTTTGACATGTTGCTCGTACTCCTCGTTTTATTGAATAAAAAACAAAAACCACCAAACAATACCGTTTAAACAGATTTTTTCTTTCTACTTCCTCTACTACTACTACTGTGAGTTCATTGGCAAAAGGTATCCTTAACAATCTTGTGGTGTTTTTTTTTTCTTTTGCATTTCGTTTATTACGAAATATTTATTCCTTAACTTGAAAGGTAAGAACAGCAGAAAACAAAACAAAAAAAATTCGAAATTCAATTCAATTGATTTCGTGGGGGGTTTTCTTGTTGAAAAAAAATACCAGAGAAAAAAAAATTGAAAGAAAACCAGAAGGAAAAACAAGAAAATTATGCTGAAAATTGAATTTCAAAGGCGTATTGATACCAATTTCGCTTCTAACAACCCAATTTATTGTTTTACAACCTCAATAATAAAATTTTTTTTTTATTCAATTTTTTTTGTGCCTCTCAAGAAACATTTTTATGTTCCCTGTGATTATTTTTACTCTGTTTTAATGTGTTTCTTTATTGTACGTTGTTTTGTGATTTGCCAATAAACAGAAGATTTCTTTCCTTATTTTTGCATATTTTATGGTTCAGAAATAATTTGATTTTCCTAACCATCAACGGGAGTGCGAAGGTAGAGATTGAAGATTTAAGGACTGACTGTGCTTGACTGTGTATGGCTTTATTTGAAATGAAATTTCTTTCTTAAAGTACTTGAAACTTTTGTTTTCAAATCAATGAAAAAATGTACTTATTTTTAGCCAAATATTATGGCTTAAAATGTAACTTAACTAATTGAATGGCTTCATTAGGGGCCAATAGAAAGTCAAAATTAATTGAGCGAAACACAATTATTTCAGCAACACAATATTTAAATTGAAATTCAATTCAAAATAACATTGTCGCCTTTACGAAAAGCCTACGAATTTACTAAACAATGCAGCTTCCTGCTAGCAACCAACTGATTTAATTGGATATATTAGTAACGCATGCTTCCAATGCGATCTAATTCTTCTCGCACGAGCGCCTCTTTTAGTTTGGTTTGCCCATGTAATCTAATTGATTATTTATTCAACTTTATTTCAAGGTTTTCAAATTTTCCCCTCAATTTCATTACATAACATGTCCTATCCATCCATAACATGTCCTATCCATCATGTGCAACTGGTGCCCTCAAGAGATTACACATACATGCACAAATGGTCATTACAACCATTTAAGCAGCATTACGACCTAATGTCTCACAATACATATGTTGGGTGCGTTAATTTTATACATGTGTGGCGGAACCTACAGGTTAAAGTCGACTGCGAACGACAGGTTTTTTCGAGAAACTTTTCATGGCAATTTTATTTACTCTGAGAGTTTTTGCCAGAAATCTGCTGAGAGGAAGTCACCGAAGAAATATTTTTTCATATTTCGTTGTTATTGGAGATGTCTGACCTGGGGTTTAACCGTGGCCTCACGTTTAATAAGCCAACACATTTGTATTTAGATTACGGCGACTTCAAGAGATTGGACTATGGCTTTAAATAATTTCTTTTAAGCCGTCTTTCAATATCCGTACCTTTAAATCTTTTTGCCATCCTTAATGCCTTTTTAGTTTAAATATTTCTATCAGAGATATTTACCATTCATCCGTGCAAATAATTCGTCTTAAAACGACCAGGTTCTCCTTCATTAGATGATTTAATTCATACATTACAGTCGAATATCGTATATAAACTCACTAAACTGTTAAGCTCTTCTTAACGTAGTAGAGACCAGAGCTTTGAGGGAAATTTTTACGACAATGGAAGAGAAATCCAACACCAGCTTCATCTCGGGATCTTCGTGACCTAATGATAGCTCATCCCTTAAGTACTCCTTGGACCGCATAAACAGACTCTGTGATTTTTAGGAATACTTCCAAGGAAACACCTCATCCTCTTTAAAAATAGGGACAATTCAGTGTTATATAAAAAGGCCAAGAACAAACAGCAGAGGGAGTTTTTGTGTCCCAGAGTAAAAGTTTCCAAAACGATTGGGATACTCTTTAACTCTCTTTAAGCAAAAGCCTATGCCATCGATAGATGTGCTCAATTTAACTTCGATAAATAATACAAAATATGGGACATAGCTTTACTCTCTGACAGTCGGCTCCTATCAAATCAAGAATAACATCGGTATGTGGGAAAGCTGTTTAGCTAGGTAAGCGAAGTAAACGTTGTACTGATAATTCAATACAGCAATCAAACAAATGGAGTAGGAAAGAGAACCTTCCATATATGTGGAGGAGAAGATAGAGAAAGGCAAATCGTCTTTTCAGATCAAATGGTTCTGAGGCAATCTAAACTTTTCTTGGGAAATTACAACAGAACGACCTTTAATTTATGCATCAGACTATTTTGAATTACCAGATAAAGCCTTTTGACAGGGCATTCTACGCTGAAAGTATAATCTTTCGAATCGAAGAACACAGTTCGAAAAAAGGACACAGTTTCTATAAGACATTTAGGCAACCCAGAAAAAAAAACCTGAATACTGAGATGATATTTGCCTTATTGACACCGCGCAGCATCCTGAAGTTTGTTAGGGCAATAGGCTTGAAGGAGACATTATAAGTATGGGGTACATACATATGAAGAGCAGTACAATAGATAGTATGGTCGCAGAACTATGGTACCATTATATGATGGCGATAAGAATTAACTTCTATTGGATCTCACTTCTTATTCTAAGTAACAATGAAGCATCAGTGGAACACATTCTTGGAACCTGTGGGGCATATCAAATGCTAGGCAGGGAATGGTCAGCATCGTGAAATTTGTTAAATCTACACCCTCAAAGAATACATGATTAGGATAACCTATAAATCTTGAAGGGAAAAGGATAAATTGTAAAGTCACTGTATTCAAACACTTCTTTATAACAATAGACGTAGCGACAGCGGAGTTGGCAATGAAATTCAAGCTCTGCAGACAAACGGTGCCATGCATGAAGATGTTGACACCTTCTGCTATCAAGGCAGTGTTATTGACAAAAGCAGAGGATTGTCGTTCCCTTGATTTTCTGAACCCAGTATGGAGAGGTACGCATATATCTGGGAGGCAAACATTCATACATACATACATACATAATTGGCTATTACAACCCTTCAGTCAGGATTACGGCCAAGCTTCTCACACCAGTCATGTTGTGTGTGTTAATTTAATACGTGAGTGGCGGGACATACAGTTTAATGTCGTCTCCGAACGACAGATTTTTGAGAAACTTGTTCATGGCAGGTTTATTTACTCTCAATGTGTTTGCCAGAAATATATTTTTTTTAATTATTCGTTTTGATATCTGACCTGGGATACGAACCCGGGCATTACGTCTAATAAGCCAACACACTACCTACTAGACTACGGCGACTTCAAACATTAATATATTCAGTTCCAGGATTGATAATCATTCCCATTGTAGAGTATGAGACAAATGTACATCAGGCTGTTGCCAACATGTGTTTGAAAAACTGTCCGTAAAACTTTTACCCAAAAGTGATAATCAATGTTTAAACCGCAAGTGAAACTGGCAAGGATGCATACAACAGCAGATTATTCGATTAGCTATTCTGCGCAGTCCTCTAGGTTGCTCAAAGAGAGGAAAATCCGGAAATAAAACGAATTACTTATGATGGAAGTGGAAGTAGATAATGTGTTGGCTTATTAAATGTAAAGCCAGGGTTCAAACCCCAGGCCAGACATCAAAACAAAATACAAAAAATATTTCTTCGGAGACTTCCTCTCAGCAGATTTCTGGCAAATACTCTGAGAGTAAATAAAAAATTGCCATAAAAAATCCTTCACTTTAAACTTAAACTGTAGGAAATAAATTAAGAGGGAAAAATCGTAATTGTGTGTAATCAAAACCATTAGAACTGATCGCACATGTCTAATAACTTGCAAAAGTACTAAAGCAACACTTGGCATATGACATTTTAATAATCAAAACAGCAAAAAACCCCAAAGGTCTTAAAAATATTATGGGCCTGTTATTTTACTATCGTTTTCGGATAAATTTTGCAATTACCATCCTAATTAAAAAAAATACCTTTTTAAAGCCGCACCATAACCAACCAAAAAAGGAGAAAACTTATGAATGAAACTTAAACGAAACAACTAAATTAAAAAAAACTCAAGAAGAACAGCTACACTGAAAGCTAGAGAAGAAGAAGAAGATGAAGAGAATTGCAGAAATAATAATAAAAAAAATTATTTATTTTTTATGTTTATTTTATAGTTTTTGGCATATTTTATGTTTTTTTTTTTTTGCCAGCGTACACCGTATACATCATGCTGGCTGGAGCTGTCAAACTTAACAACAAAGTTTCTTATTTTCAATACCGAGTGGAATATACAAGATATTAAGCGTTAAAATAAAAGCTTTTTTGCAACAATTTATGTTTTACAACGTTTTAACTCTCATTATGTACTCCAAGAAGACCATGTGGACTTAAACCTTTTAAAGTTTGAAGTTCTACTCCCTTTTTTTTCTTCTTCATTTAACATCTTGTGTGCCTTGAGTTAATGTGAAATGCATCTGCAAACATAAAATAAACAAAAAAAAAAAAGAGCAACAAGAACAATGGACCAGCATGGTTTAATAACAACTTCAAAACTTCACAAATCTCACACCTATTAAATCTTCCTATGCCATCTTCTTCTTCTTAAGACCAATAGGCGCGCATCGTTCATTTTTATCTCATCTTGGCTATCTTCTAGTATCGAGCTGTTCCTGCTGTTGTTGTTGCAGTCATTGTTGTTAAGTTGTCTTGTGAGTTCCATAATTTTATGTGAAAGCCGAGCATAAATTTCTTGTTGCTTTAGCGGCACAAATTTTTATAGCCAAAGTTTTTTGAAACTGCTTCGTCAGAGTCTTCATCTGTTTGGATTTCCTTGCTAACTCCCTCGACGCAGTTAATTATTCAAAAGGGTCTTCGTTTTTTTTCTTTTCTTTTCATTTCATTTCAATGTTCTTCTCTCAATCTTTGTTGCATTTGCTAAGAAAAAGTAATTAAAATATCACTGCAGGCTTCCTGGTTGTTGAATAAGATGCCGTATTCTTTCTGTTGCATCCTTTTCTTTAACTACGTTTGTCTTTAAGTCTGAAGGAATACAAAGAACAGTTTAAGATGAAATTTAATTTGATTTTTTTTTTTTAAACATAAAAATCGTTTATTGCGAGTGTGTTTCAATTTAATTGCATAATAATTTTGAAAGGAATTCTTTTATAATTTCAAAATGGAATTTGGAATAAAATTTTTTTTTCACGTTGTGTGAGCTCATTAGTATTGGAAACCATTTTCGTAGTACTATATAGTGGGTCGAGACAACAAAATCGGAGTGTTAATAATGGAGGTTTGAGGGTTAACAATAATCTTAAAGGCTTTGCGGTATACAATACAAGCTGGGGGCTATCCTTCTAAAGAATCCATTATTATTCTTTGGAGCATCAAAACCTTACATACATAATTGGTCATTACAACCATACAGTCAGAATTACAACCAAGCTTCTCACACCACTTAAGTTGTGTTTGTTAATTTTATACATGAGTGGTGGGACCTACAGTTTAAAGTCGACTCCGAACGACAGATTTTTGAGAAACTTTTCATGGCAATTTTATTTAACGCTCAGAGTTTTTACCAAAAATCTGCTGAGAGGAAGTCGCCGAAGAAATACTTTTTGTATTTTGTTTTGATGTCTGGCCTGGGGCTCGAACCCTGGCTTTACGTCTAATAAGCCAACACATTACCTACTAGACTACGGCGACTTCATAAACAAAACCTCTCTCATGTATAAAAAATTAACGCAGACAACATGGATGGTGTGAGAATCTAGGTTGTAATCCTTACTAAAGGTTTGTAATGATCAATAAACAAAAATGTTCTGTTACTACATTCGAACGAGAAATTGTTCCACATTAATTTGCGTTCCCTCCAATTCTTTAAGGAACGTAAGGCCTACAGAACGTATTATCTGCATCTCTTCCTATCTTCTTGATCTCCATTCTTTTTTTTTGTTTAGTTATCTGCTTTTCCGAGTATTTCCACCACAATATGTAAGCAATTGTCAACTGCTACTTTGTTTGATTTCCTTTACATCTTTTGAATTCATTACAAAGCTCCCCAAAATGCAAAAGTTTATTACAAACTATTGAGGGATACTAATGTGTTATATTGAGAATGGAAAGGTGGCATTTTGACTATAATTTGGAAATTTTTCTTGGAAAGATTGCCGTCGTAAACTCTTCAATAAGGATTTTAATTGCCCTGAAATGTGTTTATAACTTGGACAAGTGGTTGTAGGCAGGTTCCATTCATGCCCCATTTTTCCCATAAGCATTATTCTGCCCTGAACTTCATAATCATCTGATTATTTATTATGATCGTGTAGAGGTGCTTTAATACAACAAATGGGTATCCATACAATGTCTCCTTCAAAAATATTGCCTTCACAAACCTCAGGACACTCGTCTAGAATCTGTTACGTACTCAGATGTTTCCTTCTGGAATGTAAAAATAATTCATTCCAATCTCGCTTGGATGGTGATGATGGATGATTATCACTATTTGTCTCCTCTCCGCCGTTAATGCATTTCAGATGTGAACAACTACCAGAATACGACATGATAATAATACGCTGCTGTATCTACTCCCAATCGTTTATTTCTTTATTTTCGCAACAGTGGTGGGTGGCCTCTAGAGCGTGAAATGAATGTCATCACACTACGAATCCCTGCCAATATTCAGACGGAGTACTTTCTTCGTACGATTACAACAGTTTCACGCTCAAAATCTAATTGGAGGAAACCCTTTCGTTAATAAATGACTATAGACGATCTCTTTGAATTAGTTTTTGTCTACTTTTTATCACATTTCGGGAGGTATCCCGGCTATAAGTTGGCGAATATTGGTATCTAAATGGTTCCACGTTAGTGTCTGCAAACAAAGTCGGTGATGTTGTATTGGTCGTAATACTGTTTTATTGAAACCACATGCTGTACAATTTATCGCCAAAGTCGAGTAGGTAGTGTGTTCACTTATTAGACGTGAGGCCATGGTTCAAACCCAAGGTCAGACATCAGACAACAAAATGAAATAGGAAAAGTATCGGCAAATTCATCTCAGGAGATTTCTGGCAAAAACCTTGAGAGAAAATAAAACTGCCATGATTGTAATGACCGATTATGTATGTAATCTTGCAGTTCATATCAATTCCTCAAAAGACCGTCATGTAAGACCGTTTTGTAAGCCAAACCAGTCACTATTTCCGGAATTCCTATAATTTTTTAAAATATAATTCCATTAACAAACGATCCCTGCCTCCTTTAAACGCCTGCCCCACATGGCAGTAATTGCCCCCGCTTTGTTTCTTTAAATAAAAAAAAGAAATCCTTGACAGCCATTAAATAATCCTTTAATTGAGTAAATTTAAAATGCGAGTTAAATTTGCTTAATGCCGCCTCTTACTCTTCCAAATAATTACGTTTGTCTGCGGCATTCTCGACAAAAATTTAAATGAAGAAACAAAACAAAAACGAAAACCAAAAATATTGTGTAGACACCGGTATCTGTTTCATAAAATGGCTGCTGCTGATGCTATAGCTGTTACCGACTGGGTGTCCTTATTTAAAAAGTTGAAGAGACTCTCACTTTCAGTAGTTGAAATTTATACCACCACCCCCTCGTAGTTGTTGTTGCAGAATACAATTTACAAATTTTCTTTTTTGTTGAGTATGTAGAGAGAAAAACAAAAGGATTGTAAATGAATTAATATGTGTAGTGGTAGTGGTAGTAACAGGCAATATACACGTACATACGTACGTATGTGCATAAAGTGTATGTGTATGTATGTGTATGTGAGTGTAAGTGAATATCCTGTGTTGAGGGGTTTAATAGACAAAAACAACAATAACAACAGCAACAAAAAATAAAAATAAAAGCGAAATGGTTTTAATGGCATTTGAAAAGTAAATTGGTGAAAAGCAAAAGCAATTAAAATGACGCCCCAAGGACACATAGGAAAAAAAAAACAAAAAACAACAACAACAACAACAATACAACACAATAGAAGTATCATATATGGGTGGCTCAATTCATCAGGAGACTTAAATGCCAAAAAAAAGAAAACTAAATTCACTTTCACTCAGCCAAACTTTAAAGCCACTCTTCTTGTATGCTGAATCAGCATTATCCTCTTCGGGATACATTTCATTTTACTCCACTTATCATTGAAAGTAAGTTATGTCCTGTACTAGCTCTTGTATTGGTCTTTGGATAAAAAAATGTTTTTATTTTTATGTATACTTGGTCTAACGTTCCTCCAATTTGTTTATCCCTTGTCTATTTTGCATTTAAACAACACCAAACACTGCCATGAAGTAGTCACACGATTTTCTTTCCCATCTTGCGAAGCGCTTTTACATATCCAAGTTATTATTCACAACTGAGACGGAATTTCAATCTTTCGCGTACTTTTTAAACGAATTTTTTGGAAAAATATTGCTTGGTACTGAAAGTGAAGACAACAAAGGCAAATATAAAGTTTCCATATTTCGTTTGTATTGAATTTTGTTTGCCTGAAAAAACCCAGAAATATAGATAAGAGCATACCTTACTCGGATCCAATAAAGTGCTACTGAAACACAAATATGACCTACTCCATCATACAATAATATATACTCTCAGCCATCCTGAATGGTTTATGGAGGTGGGTGCTCGAAAAGCTTTCATCTTTGGATCCCATGTGCCGAACAATGACTGAAAAGATATTCTGTGATCTCATACTTTTCCTCGTCATTACAGTTTCTGCAGAAGGCTTTGTAAGGTACTCGCAACCTCTGGGCATGTGCACCGGAAGCCAATGTACCGTTATAACTGCTATGAGATTCCTAAGATGGCCTCTAGTCAGCTGCATATAGGCATTACAGGCCAAATTTCGGTGCTCTTTAGAGAAGTGTGCTCATCATACCTTCTTTCTTTAGTACATGAGTAAAGACTGTTTACCACTCTGCATATGTTTGCCACTCTGCAATCTCACGTATGAATTTATTTCAATTTTCTGTCGTACCAGAAAATGTTTCAACTTTATTATTGGCTTCATTGCATTTGTGTCCAGAAAAATAAAGGAAAATAGTCGTCTAATGTCAAGCTACTTCCTCCAAAAACATCCGTCATTTTTGAAAAATCTTAGTAAAAATGTAATGCAAACTATAATGTTAGTGAATACGCCTATTTCGTAGTAGCACAGCGACAGTTCTTGTAGCCTGAATAGTACCACCGTAATTGGCTCGTGCAAGATACAACCAAACTGTTCTGTGAACCATACCAGCTTTATAATCATAATTTCTAAGTAAGTTTTTAACTTTATTTACAGACTTAAAGTATACGATCTTGAAATTGATTTCAAGTTATTTGTTTTAGTTTTTTAACTTGATTTTAAAGCCTTATTGAGTCACACTATTTTGAACATTGTATTGAAAATTGTTTTTTATTGCAGACTCTTTTCTATTCAATAAACTAAAAATAATAAAAATACATCCACATACTCGTACATCTCTTGTTAGACTTTGTATATGCAGGCAGTTCTATTATTTCATAATTCAGCTTTTTGACAATTTGTCTAATTATAACACTGTACTACAAAAGTAAACAAACATATGCAAGAGCTTCTGAGAACTAAATACATATATAAATACATACATACAGTGGAGGCCTTATAATTAGAAACGATGTTTCTGGAACAGAGTTCTCTGGAGTGACGAATCTAAGTTTAATTTGTCCCAATCTGATGGAAAAACGTATGTAAGACGTCCTCCAAACAAAGAAAGGTACACAGTGAAAACTGTAAAACAATAATACTACCACAAATAACGTTCTATGGTTTAGGCTATGACACAGATTTGTGCAAAAATTAATTGATGCAAATGGCCCGGAAGTCGCCGTGGTCTAGTAGGTAGTGTGTTGGCTTATTAGACGAAAAGCCAGTGTTCGAGCCCCAGGCCAGACATCAAGACAAAATACAAAAAGTATTTCTTCGGCGACTTCCTCTCATCAGATTTCTGGCAAAAAACTCTGAGAATAAATAAAATTGCCATGAAAAAGTTCCTCAAAAATCTGTCGTTCGGAGTCGACTTTAAACTGTAGGTCACGCTACCCATGTATAAAATTAACACGCACAACATAAGTGGTGTGAGAAACTAGGTCGTAATCCTGACTGAAGGGTTGTAAAGACCAATTATGTATGTATGTATGTAAATGGCCCGGATTAAAATATTGTGACGTTTTTGCCTTTTTAAAAACGTTTAAAATATGAGTACGTTGATTGCAAACAAAATAAAAATAAGTTGGTGTTTAACTTAAAGAAATTCTTTATTGTTCGGACTATTTATGTGTGCCACTGCATACAACTTGACGTATAAAATAATAATTGCTTGTTCTCTATTCTTCTTTGCTTACAACGCAGATCTTTACAACGGAGATCTTTAAACCACGACTGTTCTTTTCACACGCAACCCGTCTTCACACAAGACTTACTGAATTCTTACTACTCGTTGCCTGCTTTGTCTTGCCTTTTTATATGCCCACGTAAACAGTCTGATGAAGGTTCTTGAAGTCGAACGTTAGTGGTTTCGCATTCTCGAGAACTCAATCGCGACCTCATTGTTGTTTGTGTATCTTGTTCACATTGCTTGTTGTTGCATTCTCGCTTAATTGTCTATCCCCTTTTTTTCAGGCAACCACCAGGTGATAATGCATGGCAAGGTTTAACATAAAGACCTTAGGGTATACCATCAGAAACCTGGATCAAATTATTGAAGTTAGAGTCACTGGATTCTAGTGAAATTAAGTGCCTCACTACTGATGAAAGATCTCTGTGGGAACAATGTCTCCCAAGTAATGTCTTTAGTAATCCCTGTATAAATTAAGAATATTTTAAAAGAAAATCAAACAAGAAAGAAATTTTGTTATCCAGTGTTGACACTAATTCCCCGTGTAATTAGTAGCCCAACAAAAAATATGTTTTTTTTTTGTAATTTACGCTCACATCCAAAAGGCATTTTCTTTCAAATATTTACAACCTTTTATTGAAATCAGGAAAATTATATTTTGTTTGTATGTTTTTTCTTTCTATTCATTCATCACCACGAAAAGCAACAGAACGGAAAACTAAGAGATGAAAACAAGGATATCAAAAGGATTTAATATGGCCGTAAGACATCAGTACTGCCTTGTTCCCACCGTCATCGTTATCGTTGGCATGGAGCATATTTATTTTCGTCATAATTTTTTATTTTTTTTTCGTTATTATTTTTCATTTCATTTCTATTATTATTACGATTACGATTGCGATTATTATTGTATTCGGCAAGTAATTTCTTATTTGTTTTGTTTCCTGAACCACAAACACAGCCTTTGTCTTGTTCATCCTTGTTCTGTTACCCTCTCTCTAGTCCTTTTGTAAACATTTGCAGTGCCAACATTGATTTCCTCTTGTTTTCTGCGGCTTTTTTTTCTTTCATTCGTTGATGCTGTCGTTCGTTGTGGTGGCGTAAACGGAGACGGATTGGTTTCAATATGATTTTTGTGGAACACGCTTCATTATTTTTTGGTTTTTATTCGTTTTTTGCTCTCTTATGCTGAAGAGCGTTAGTGTGCTGAACGTGTGTATGTGTGCATCAGAGAGTTTGTCTATAAATACCCACTTATTTGTAGTCTTCCTGCTCCTGTTGCGCATTGCCAATTGTTTTGCGGCAAATAACAAATGAAAACAACAATAATAATACCAACCAAACCAACCAGCCCAACAATAGCAACAATGCCTCACATCAAATGCAGCATTTTACTGTTACTGACAGTTTTCGCGTGCACTTCAAATTGAAGTTCTTTTCAATATTTTCGTACCCTCGTTTTATTCCAGTTTTTTTTCCGCATTCTTGTTTTGAGACAACGTTGTATTGGTGCTTCTACTCTCGAGGATGTTGCTGCCGTTGAGCATGATGATGCTGATGATGATTCCTTGTTGGTTGTTTGGTTGCCTGCTCTTAGTTCGTACTTAATTTTACAATTTTTTTTCGTTCTTTTTTTCGTTTGTTTTTTAATTCCGTATTTGCTCTGCAAACAAAGAATCGTCCTTTAAGGACATTTCGTATTATTTTTTTTTTTTGTTATTTTTTTTTTAATTTTTAATTTAAACGGAAATGATAAATTTGCTGTGATTTCAAATAGAATTTCTTTTGCTTTTTAATAAGCTACTTGAGGAAAAGAATGAATGAAAGAATATAGTCGCTTCGAAATTTTAGAAAGAAATTAAATTTTCGCACATGGTTTTTCAAGTTCTAGTTCCTTTTTTAAGTACAACTTAAACTTACATTTTAGCGGTGTCTTGATCTAATACATACATGATTGAATAAAGTCGCTGTAGTCTAGTAAATTAGACGTAAGGCCGAGCTACAAACCCCAAAACGAAAATGTGAAAAAATATTTCTTCGGCGACTTCCTCTCAGCAGATTTCTGGCAAAACCTCTGAGTAAATAAAATTGCCATGAAAAGTTTCTCAAAAATCTGTCGTTAAGAATCGACATTAAACTGTAGGTCACGCCACTTATGTATGAAATTAACACACACAACATGAGTGGCCGTAATCCTGACTGAAGAGTTGTAATGGCCAAGTATGTATATAATTGGCTCTTCAGTCACGATTAAGGCCTTCCTTCTCACACCATTTATGTTTGTTTATGTTTATGTTATACATGCAGTTTCGGGACCTACAGTTTAATGTCGCCTTGGAACGACAGAATTTGAGAAGCTTTTCATCTGCTGAGAAGAAGTAGTCGAAGAATTTTTTCATATTTCGTTTTGTTGGAATTGTTGTTTATTAATTGAAACAGTATTCCTTCGATCTTCTGGATGAGTTCTGATATTTTCTCGAATCCCCATTTGATTTTGTCGCGTTTATTGAAAGTTCTTCCAGGAGTCGTCGAATCTGATATACAACCTTGTCTTGAATGGTCTTCCTGCTTTTAAATGATGGGACGTTTTCAGCATAAGATGAAACACCATATGCCACCACATATTTAGATAATAGCTGAGGCCCTGATATTCACGAACACATGATAGGAAACGATTGTTGTAGAGGAAAAAGTGGTTGTTGACCAGCATCAGATTCACAGTCTTCTATTGGAATTGCTGATAAATAATCTTCCAGGCGATTGTCCCTTTCATCTAAGCGTACTACATCATGACATCTCAAGCGATGAGACTGCTCAAACGTTGAGACGTTTTTGAATTTGAAAACATCCTATCCTCCACAGAATTCAAGCTGGGAAGGAAACAACAAAGCGAACTATAGTTAAGAATATCATGATATTTGTCGACAACCAAGATGCCCTAAATAGTCAGGTCAGATCAAGTAACACAGTCGGGATATGCAAGTAAAAATTTATACGTTCAGATTCTGACAGTCAAGTCAACCAGTGTTGAATAAATATACTATTATATTCCACCAGAGACACTCAGAGGTCTTTATTTAGATAAGCGACATCGAGCTTTCTTGCAAATGCCAGTAGTAGGTGCATAAGGTTAAGAACTTATTGTATAGTTTGACAAGAATACGACTGGAAATCTTAATTAAGGAAAAAAAATTTTCAAAGCTCTGTTGGTTTGTACTGGGCACTGGACGTTGAATTTTTTTTCCCAATGTATGCCATTATATGGGCAATAACTGTAATTCCCACTGCAGGAAAAGTGAGAAGGGGTAACAGCAGCGAGTAATTGGAGACGACTTTACTATTTGTGTGCCTAGTGCTGGCTAGGCAGAGACTAAAATTGTTGGACTCATCATATTTTCATATATTAAAAAATATTGCAGGCTTTAAAAAGGAGAAAATCATCGAATTAGTAAATCACGTTGGTTCAGCGGTTTTAAACCAAGCAAAAGTAAGGTACAACAACTAAAAACCAGAATTTCGACGAATTTTTAGTATGACCAAATGGAGGGGCATACAATACTGCCAACAAACCCAATATTTTGTCACCATGAACTAAATGAACCAAATATTCTAAGGAGTAAGCTGCTGTTTTGTGTTCACTTGTTGTCATGTTATTTTGCGCATTACATCCGCAGTACGTACGTAATTGGTCATTACAACCCTTCAGTCAGGATTACGACCCAATTTTTCACGCCACTTAATTTTATACATGAGTGGCGGGACCTACAGTTTAAAGTCGACTCCGAACGACAGATTTTTGAAAAACTTTTCATGGCAATTTTATTTACTCCCATAGTTTTTGCCAGAAATCTGCTGAGAGGAAGTCGCCGAAGAAATACTTTTTGTATTTTATTTTGATGTCTGGCCTGGGGCTCGAGCCCTGGCTTTTCGTCTAATAAGCCAACACACTACCTACTAGACCACGGCGTCTTAAATTACATCCGCAGTATTTCTTATAATAGACATAACATACTTATGTACACAATTGGTCATTACAACCCTTTATGCAGGATTACTACCTGCTTTCTCACACCACTTATGTTGAGTACGTTAATTTTACACATGACTCGCGGGACCTATAATTTAAAACCGATTCTGAAAAAGAGATTTTTTTGACAATTTCTTTTTACTCTCAGATTTTTTGCCAGGAATCTGCTGAGCGGAAGTCTCCCAAAAAAGTTTTTATTTTTCGTTTTGTTGGAGTTGTCTTACCCGGGGTTTGAACCTTGGGCTCACTTTAATAAACCAACATACTACCTAACAGACTGCGGCGACTACCTCATAATATATTTTAAAATATTGAACTGCAAAACGTAATCTAATCTGACTTAGACTAAGGGATAGCTTCGTAGACGTCCTCATGTCAGAAATGACCTCTGCTAGTCGATACAGTTGCGGTAGATGGTTGCCAAAGACTTTTGAGACAAAAGTAGTGTTAAACATAAGAAACTAAGTCGAACACCAAGAACATTTCCAATTAGATTCAGAAAAACCACGACTTATATTTACTTATCTCCATAGATGAGATAAATCAAAACTTCTGAAGAATTTATTGAAAAATATTGAACAAATTAGATTGAAAATCTTGTCCTTTCTTCATAAATTTCATATCATTTCATTTTCCAATGAATACAATTCTTCCTTATCAGAATTTTAAAATGCCAGAAATGATTTCATTATGCAAATTTGGCAAAATACGGAATGAAAAGAAAAGAGAAGAGAATTTTGGAAAAAAAAATCATGACACTTTGCATACATTTCATGATGATGATGATGACTCTTAAACAAATGCAATTGTGGTAATTTTCTACTCATCAAATAACCAGTCTAAATGACTTCATTAGCATAAGACGGCAAAATGATAAACACACGAATACAGAATGAAAATGTACTTGAAATGAGTGGCAAAAAAAAACGAAAAAAACAGAGAAACAGAAAATTCAATTGAAAGTTTTTCACAGCCTAAGGGTGAAAATCACTAAAAATCACTGCCTCTGTAGCAAGAATTTTTACACACCAGAAACAAAAGACCAGAAGAACACAGGCCATGCGAAGTGATATTTCTTGCACTCAGAGAGTGGGTGTTTGAAAAGTGTTGGTTAAACGTTGCAAAAGAAGAAAAATGCTAAGAAGGGGTATAATTTTATTATCAAAACTGTAACGGATAAAATTCAATTTGCAAAAATTTAAACAAAATAACCCCCGACTGCCTAAACACAGTCAACAGAATAACACCAACACTCAACTCGACTCTCGACATAAAATTCAATTAAATCGTGTTGAAATACAAAACGTACGCAAATAGAGGAAGGTGGGTTGTGTTGTTGAAAAAAAGACTCAAAAATTTCATTAAATCTACATGAATAATAAATTTAAAGATTTTTTCTCTCTCTCTCTCTCTCTGTCTGAAATGCTTGTGTTACTGTTCGAATTTTTCGTCAGACGTATTACGAGCATTTTTGATTATTTTGTGTGTGAATTTTTTTTTTTGTGTTTTTTTCCATAAAAACATGAGTAGGATTTAAAATGAAATGTTTAAAAATGGCATAAATTTAAATAATTTTTAGTATTTTTTTTACTGCAACAACAACAACAAAATTCTGCCTCAATAATCATCATGGCAATCATTGTTATCGTCATCATAAAATTCTTTTTTTCAATACGGTTAGCATTTGCTGCATTATTTACCACAAAATATTTCTGCTTTTATTGTTTATTTTTATCATGAATAAATAAATTCTTAAACTATTTTTCTCTTTACTTTTATTTTGTTTTTTAATTTATTTATTTTCTATACAATTTGAATCATAAAAATGTTGCAGATATTTTCCATTTTCTCGGTTTTTTTTTTTTAATTTTTCTCTATGTGAATGCATTTCAACAAATTCTCAGCATTTTAAATAAATTTAAAAAGATTGAAAGAAATTGAAAGCATGCATGCAAAGCAACAACAACAACAAAACAACAAAAACTATTCAAAAGAATTTGCATGTAATTAAATTTTATATGCAAAATATTTGTTAAGAAATTATATTCTATTTGTTGTTGTATTTGCATTCGTATGCAAATTTAATAATTTCTTGTCTTATGAATTTTTTTCTAATTTTTTTTTTGATGTTTGTGGTCATCTTATTTGCAACAGTCGTCTTAAGACCAGCAAAAGTATTGTTTGGCTTTCTATTATTAATTTTTTTCTTCTCCAAGAAAACATAGTTTTTTTACTCATCTTTGGTTTGGTATTTTTTTTCCTTTTTTTGCTAAGAAAACGTAAAATTTCTGATAATTTTTAAGATTTCCTCAAGGAAGATAAAGCAATTATACACTAGAATGTCTTGTTAAAGTTACAGGGTCCTACAGTTCTTTTTTTTGTTTTTTAACAACTATGCTAAGCATAAAGTTGCCGTAGTTTAGTAGGTAGGCTGTTGGTTCAGGTTTCAAACCCCAGGTCAGACATCTCTAGCCAAATGAAAAATTAAAAAATATTTTATCGACGACTTCCTCTCAGCAGATTACCGGAAAACACTCGGAGAGTAAATAAAATTGCAATGAGAAGATTTTCAAAAATCTTTAAACTGAAGGTCCCGCAACTCATGTACAAAATTAACACACACGACATAAGTGATGTGATAAGCTAAGTTGTAATCCTAACTGAAGGGTTGTTATGTCTAATTATATATGTATGTATGTATGCTAAGGATAATACGACAAGGAACATTGATTAGACCGCATATTGCGCAAAGGACAGAAGACTTTGCCGTCAGCTCACTGGAAGACAGAACGAAAGTTAAAACTTCAGCTCTGAAAATTTGGTAACGACATAGTAGGAAAGAAATATATTTTTTTTCGGCGACACCTTTCTGCAATCTTATGGAGAAAGTTTTGAAAGTATATTCGTTGACACAATATACCTTCTGGTCACTCCACTATTCTGGAGGTTGATCCAGTGGCCTCCGTGAACATCGACTATTTCCCTGCTGAATATTGTCTCGCCAGGGGTTTACACTTTCTGATTCCGAGTAGGGACGACTGGAATCCTAATACGGTTGTCCCCTCGGAAGTCCTGGATATATATACCGACGGAAATTCTTTCGGGACGCCCACCTATCCATTGTTAATGAGGAGTCCTGCTATACCGCTAGACTCACCTGACCCTTGATGGATAGAAGGCGCACCAACCAATTAGTTGGTCTTGCTCGTGACGTCATCTCAACTACAGTGGCCATGCTTACAGGTCATTGCGTTATGGATAGACACGCGGAAAGAATAAGGCTCCCATTTAACGACTTCTGCCGTGGATGCAGATCCACTGAGGAAGAGGAGACTGTTATCCACTTTCTTTGTCAGTGCCCGTCTCTTGCTAGGTGTAGATATAGGTTATTTGGCTCCCCATTTCTTGTCAGCTTGACGGAACTATCATCTATTGATATCAAGGATATAGCTTCGTCCATCAAACTTTCTGGCTGGTTTTCTAGCGTAGGGTAGTCGTGTTTTAGATGTGCAGTCAGTACAGGGACTGCGTTCATCCGTGACATCACAACGGGCCGCTATGCGTGCTCAAGTAAGATTTGTGATATCAGAGCTACCACTCCGACCTGACTTTCATGAAAAAAGCTTTCCAAATCTGTTATTCCGATACAAAGTTAAACTGTTGATTCCATTACTCCTGGGACATTTAAGATGTCATGTTGTAACCCTGACTATACCATGGTAATGGCCACTTAATGTAATTTAATGCACATTTAACGTGCGCTATACAACTGTACCTATGCACAGGGACTTATATAATACTCGACTGTCTTGTAGACCATATTTGTAAACGGGCGATGGATCGCACTATGCTTTCCGGAGAATTTGTGGGGAATCTTCTTTCTGTAAAAAATGTTGTTGTAAATTATACCCGCCGATAGTATGTTGGCTTATTAGACTTAAGGCCACGGTTCAAACCCCAGGTCAGGCATCTCCAACAAAATGAAATACAATCAAATAGTTCTTCGGGCGACTTCTTTTCAAGCTCTAAGAGTAAATAAAATTGACATGAAAATTTTCTCTAAAATCTGTCGTTCGCAGTCACCTTTAAATTGTATGTCCCGCCACTCATGTATAAAATTAACACACACAACATAAGTGGTGCGGGAAGCTAGGTCGTAATAATAGCTGAAGGATTGTAATAAATAAATATTTATTTATGTACTTACATAAGTCTTGTAGACTTACTTACTTACTTACTTAATTGGCCATAACAACTCGTTTAACGGATTTCGGCCTACGCCAGTTGGTCACACCAATCGATGACAGGGCTTCCTCGATTTGGTCCTTCCAAAGGATACAAGGTTGTCCTCTTCGCCGGCTTCCGCAGATTCCCACATCGAATACCCGTCTCGCCAGAGCATCCTCCTTCATTCGAACGACATGGCCGAGCCAGCGCAGCCGCTGGATATTAATACGCTCCACAACATCTATGTCGTTGAGGAACTTATACACCTCACTGTTGGATCGGATACGGAAATCATCGCCAAATCGCACGGGACCGAAGATCTTATGTCTTGTAAAGCACATTAATAATCGGCCGTTGGACCGCACTATTCATTACTGAGAATTCGTGTGGAATATTCTTTCTGTAGTAATTTATCCGGTCATTTATAACCTCCTTTTTGACCCTCTCACAACCACTGTTCTCAAGTTCTAACATAATGCACTACATGAGTAGGGACTATTTTCTTAAAGCTGATCGTATAGAAAAAAGTTTTAAAAACCTTTCTTAATTTTTTAATCTACACACCCTGTATTCAATTTCTTATGATTTGGTTTTTTTGCTTCTTCTTAAAACTGAAAAGAAAACAAATAAAAACATTAAGAAAATAGATTTTCTTTTTGAAATTCTTATAAAATTGTCTAACATGCATATTATTGTTGCTGTTGTATGTACGTATGTACTAAGTTCGTATCCTGTCATATAAATGTAATTTCATTTGTGTGTGTGTATGTATGTATGTGTGTCCGTATCATTGTATGTGTGACATTTTTATATCCTTTTCATTTCAATTTATTTTATGAGTCTTTCCGTTTATGCTGCATTCACATTCACATTGTAAACATCACAGCAGATAGAAGCAATGAAAAGCCAAAGAGGCAAAAGGAGATAGAAAGTGATAGAGAGAGAGAGAGAGAGAGAAGAAGTGGTAAATAAAGTATGAGTTTGCAACCTTAGAAAACAATTTTTTATAGATTTTATGTTTAATTTCAAAAAGTTGAAGTAAAAATACAAAAAAAACCAAGAGAAACTAAAAGAAATTCAATGAAACTTTTATAAAATGTTCATTATATAATAACAAATACACACACAGTCACACACATGCACATTGTTACTTATACAGATAAATGTTTTATATTTTATACACTTGCATTCACACTGTCGTGTAGAGTTGGATAGTTAGTGTATGCATGAGCATATGTATGCGTGAATATGTATGTGTTGAATTTTGTCTTTGCTGTTGCATTTTCTTTAGATATTAAACAATGACATCAACATCATTATCAACGTCTTTGTTGTCAACGTTTTTTTTTCTTTTGCTCTCTACGTGTTTCCTTTCTCTCCAGCTCTTTAGTTTACGCTCTTTGTAAGCATCTAAGTTCTGTGTGTTATTGTTTTCCTTATTAAAGCAAAAAACGAAGAAGAAGTAAAACATGTTTTAAAGTTTACTTTCGTTGTTCGTGTTCTCGTACTCACTCTCTCTTTCTCCCCCTCTCTCTCTCTCTGTCATAAGTATGTGCATTTTAAAGACTGCATTGTAATAGTATTTGTGTGTGTTCGTATAGTTGAATATCCTTTGTTACTCGTACTCTTTCTCGTATAATATTTTAAACGAAATAAATGAAGTACATTTCATGCAACAACAATACAATACCATACACATACATACATACTGTCTTATACTTACACTTGTCTTATTAGACAATGTAAGTGGGACTTTCTGTATATGTATGTATAGGTGCTTGCATGTAGATATATAAACACGAGTGCAGTTGTAATTTTATTATGCTTAACATTTTCCAGAAGTTCATATATTTTCTTAGTTATTGTCATTAAAAAGTGCCTTTTTTATACACTTACATACATACATACATACATATACATGTATACATATATATATGTGGCTGTCTTTGTATTAGTGTTATTGGTTGAAAAGTAGTGGCAATTTTCTTCCATTCACATGTCATGTACCAAGTAAGTCAGACTCTTCTTCGTTATTGTTTTCTGTGTGTGTTACACAATGCAACTCTCTTCCATTGTAATCGCGTGTAGAAGTGTTTCTTTAACTTTTCCTTCTTCTTTTTTTTTTTTGTTTTGTTTTTATTGTCTACTTTATTATACGCATTAGGGTTAGAATATTTTTATATGTGTTACGCGCTCTTTCAACGTACAATTAGTTTTTAATGCATCTTGAAAAGTTCTTCATTTCAAAATGAAGGGATTTTATACGGGAGAATATGAAACAGATTTTCATTTAAATTTTCAAATTTATGGGAAATCATGTTTTAAAATTAAATTCTTAACTGGAAAAGTGAAGGAAGGTTGACTTGCCAGAAATCCTTGCATTTTTTGATTTGTATTATGTCTCGTGTTAAGGGCAAATTGTAATGGAAATGCTGCTGCGACTATGTCGCATTAGTCAAACAAAGCAGAGGACAAAATATTGACAGTTGCCGGTGCTCATTTGATAAATGGTTACAAATTTTTGGAATATTTGAGGTTATAATACAGGGAACACTATGACCTTTTTAAGCTTCACTTTGATCGAAGACTTTATTAACATCACGTTATTGTGTGATGCTGCCATTACAAACAAACAGCAGGTTTTCGAATAGATAATTTTGATATTAAAGATTGTCTCTTTTTTATCGACCGATTACTAAGTCGCCGTAGTCTAGTATGCAATGTGTTGGATTATTAGACGTAAGACCACAATTCAAACCCCAGGTCAGACATCAAAACAAACGGGTGGTCGTTAACCAATACATTCTTAATGAATTGGCCACATTGTCGTCAATTCAGAATAGAACGCAGATGGGTTCAACACAATTTCTAAATGATTAGAAAGTGATTCAGGTCGTTATAAGCAATCAGTGGAACAATTACCGAAAACGTTCATATGAAGGAGTTCTTATGTTGAATTGTCCATTCTATTGATGGTTGAAGTTAGAGGGTACCATTTGCACTTCTATTTCGGACTTGTTGCCGATTGTAATTGAGCAATCAGCTTAATAGGTACTGAAAGTTGTGCAGTATCTAAAGCAGCCATTACTGGTTGGTAGAAATCTATGTTTAGATTAGGAAAGCTAAGACTATTCAACAGTCAAACTCCTTTATAACATACATTTATAATTAGTCACTACAACCCTTTAGTCAAGATTACGACCTAATTTCTCACACCACTTATGTTGTGTATGTTAATTTTCATACATGAATGGCGGGACCTAAAGTTTAAAGTCGACTCCGAACGACAGATTTTTGAGAAACTTTTCATGGCAATTTGATTTGCTCTCAGAATTTTTGCCAGTAATCTGCTGAGAGGAAGTCGCCGAAGAAATATATTTTCATATTTCGTTCAGTTGGAGATGCCTGACCTATGGTTTGAACTGAGGCCTCTCGTCTAATAAGCCAACACACTATCTACTAGACCAAGGCGACTTTAACTCCTTTATAAAATCAAAGTAAAGAAGTCTGAATAGTCACATGTCAGAAACTACGCGCTTTCAGCCAGATGTATTGACTTATCCAATCTCAATATAATACCTTCTCCCACGACTTGCTCTTGGTTACAATTTTAATGACATCTTCCGGTTTGAACCTACATTTCGAAAATAGGCCCTCCTAACATTATCAAAAAAAATTTTAACACTCCCTCATATTTATGCCAAAAATCCCTACCTTTTTTTTATCACCTGAACTAAATAAACAGAAAACAAAAACGTTACAGTTGACCACAAAATTTCGCCACCATTAACACAAGCCACCACCACTAATGCCACATACGAACTGAGCAGAGTCTCACCAACAGACCCAAAAAAAAAACGTTGAAAACAAATATTGAAAAACAAACATGTTTTTACTATTTTGTTGTCATTGCTGTTGCTGTTGTTGTTATTGTTGTTCTAGATGCTACAGCTATTGTTGTTGTTGTTGTCAGCAATTCTTTCTTTTCATTTAACAAACTGAACTGTAACTGGAAAAACAAATAAAAATAACAACAACACCAACAACAACAATAGCAGCAGCAACAGCAAAAATAAATGTTAAGCCGCCAATGGAAAATTGTTGTTGACATGATTTTGCACTTTCGCATTGACTGCATTCTGCAATTAGAATGTCATATAAAATTGCAATTCCTAAAAATAATATAAAAAAACACAACAACTACAACAACAACAACAACAACAATAGTAACAATAGCAACGACAACATCAAAACGAAAAATAAAAACAAAAAGAAAAAAAACAAGGAAATATTTTCTACAACATTGTGTATAAACTGGAGCACGAGTACACCACCATCAGTAAAGTGCATCGATTTAAGCTGCCTTCTTCTCCTCCTTTTTTTTATATTTGTCCTCCGCATACAAGTATACGGCGGTCCCACACCAGTACCAAGCCCAACCCAATTACGATTAGAGAGAGTTACAATCGCATTGTAGACGTACGGCAATAATAATAACAACAACAACAACACTGTTGGCAAAGAAAAAAAAGGCATTCATAGCGCCACCTTGCAGTTATCGAACGGATTTGAAAAGTTTTGCCATACGACGAGGGTGGTGAGAGAATTTGTTTGTTTTATTAGGTTTGAAATGTATAAAGTTGTATGTGACATCGACTATATGCTTACCGAAGCTATGATAGTCTGTGGTTTTCATATCCTAATCACAGATAGGGTAGTAGTCTGGAAGGTAGTCTGTTGGCTAATTGACGTGAGACCATGATTCAGACCCTACATCCGATATCACGAATAAAACGAAAACCCCGAGAGTAAATAATATTGCCATGAAATGTTTCTTAAAAATCTGTAGTTAGCAGTCGACTTTAGACTGTAGGTTCCGTCATTTATGGATAAAACTAACACACACAACATGCGTGGCGTGAGCAGCTAGGTCGTAATCCTGATTAAAGGGTTGTAAAGACTAATTAAGTAAGTAAGTAATCCCAGTTAGATTGACTTCCTACACATATTAGTACAACTGTTTTTAAGAATGGGAATGAGAATGTTGCTGCTATCTTCTGTGAGAATCTCTTTTAACTACAGAAAGTATCGGCTTAGATTTTTGCTGTACAAAAGAATCTTGAGGACGTGGGCGAATTCGCTACTTTTAATAAGTACTTATGTGATTTCTGTTGGCAGTCAAGTAGCTCTGAAGTCAATAGGATCTCCCTGACAAGCCTTATGCAACTGTAGAACTCGATTAAAGTGTTTGGAGCGAAATTATCTGATGGATTCTGGGGGTAAAATTCTTCACAACGAGAATGATGCGCTTGCTAGATTAAGTTTTAATGCAATTTATGGTTTGGGATCCCAATCCTTTAATCAGCTACTTAGCAGAGAATGAGTTCGAGCGGATTATCAGTATTGATGGGAGGACAGATCGGAAGTTTAGCTAACAATCCGATCTACTGTCAAATGCAGTGTGATTGAATTGTATTACTGTTGGGCACCAACGTAATACTGTTAACTAGGCTCCTTACGGTTTGAGTGTGTAGGCTGTTTGGGACAAAACTCAAACGAATTTCTACAGTGTACATGAAGACGAGGATGTAATGGCGACTATAGAACCTCTCATTAGTAGTTATACGGCTCCAGGTATAAGAAGTTTGATTATACTGAGGAAAAGTTTCCTTAAAGGCTTCAAATCTCTGGCGGTAGCTGATGTTCTGGGTTTCTTAATTACTTTACTGAATTGGCCATTAACGACCCGATTAACGGATTTCGGCATGCCTTAACATATTCTTCCAGGCGCCTCATCTTGTTGAGCGCCTTCGCCAGTTGGTTACATTAATCGGGGAGAGGACTTCCTCAATTTGGTCCTTCTAACGCAAACAAGATCGTCCTCTTCGCCGACTTTCGCAAATACCCGTCTCGCTAGAGCATCCTCCTCCATTGGAGCGACGTGACCGAGTCAGCGCAGCCATACATACATACATAATTGATCATTACAACCTTTTAGTCAGGATTACGATCTAGTTTCTGACACCACTCATATTGTGTGCGTTAATTTTGATACATGAGTAGCGGGACCTACAGTTTAAATTCGACTCCGAACGACAGATTTTTGAGAAACTTTTCATCGCAAGTTTTTATTTACTCTCATAGTTTTTGCCAGAAATATGTTTTTATATTTTGTTCAGTTGGAGATGTCTGACCTGGGGTTTGAACCGAGGCCACACGTCTAATAAGCCAACACATTACCTACTAGACCACGGCGACTTCTAGTCAGCGCAGCCGCTGGATGTTATTACGCTACACAACGTCCATGTCGTTGAGAAGCTCATACAGCTCATTGTTGGATTGGATGCGGAAATCATCACCAACTCGCACTGGGCCGAAGATCTTACGCAGAATTTTTCTCTCGGATACTCTCAGGGCTGCTTTATGAGCGCTTCACGGGTTTCATGAGAATAATACTGGAATGACGCTCGCTAAGGTGTGTACATCCATACGCGCTTAGCTGATTTTCAACTCTCCGCTCTTCATTATTTGTACTGGCTAGTACGGCTATACACATCCTCAAACCTACCTATCTACTCAGAGTCCTTTTACTAACTTATGTCACACAGATGCATACGTCATTGGTCATTACAACCCTTCATTACAACCTAGCTTCCAGCACAACTTATGTTGTGTGTGTTAATTTTTATACATGAGTGGCGGAACCTACAGCTTAAAGTCAACTCCAAACGACAGATTTTTGAGAAACTTTTCATGGTAATTTTTTATTTACTCTCAGAAATCTACTGAGAGGATGTCGCCGAAGAAATATTTTTTCATTTTTCGTTTTGTTGGAGACGTCAGACCGGCGGTTTGGACCGTAGCCTCACGTCTAATAAGCCAACACCCTACCTACTAGACTACGTCGACTTCACAGCAACACGCTAACCAAACAATTTCTAACATTTCCATGTTTTTCGTGACTACCCTCGTTTCGTAACACTTTGGATTGTGCCAATATCGGCAACAGCAGCAGCAATTTATGCCAATTTAACCAAGATGTAGTAGAAGAACGAAATAGAAAAAAAATGTGGGTTTCTTGTATTTTTTTTTTGTTGATTCCTTATTTTGAACTCGAAAACTGAACCAAAGTTGCGAACAGCAAAAATAAAATCACATCAGCAATCAGCAATCACAACCGCAATGTTTTAAATAAAATGTTATGAACTCAATACCCGATATTATATTGCCAAGTTATTTATGGCATACGAGTCAACATACATACATGCGAGAGTATGTCACAAATACAATGTACCGAGTACACATACGAGTACGTACATACGTGTATATCTTAACATTAGTGGGACGTTGTGACTGACTGTAGAATACGTCGTACTGTATATGGCAAAGTTCATAAAGTGTTTACATTTCTAATTTTTATTTTCAAAATAAAATAAAAAAATACGTATAAAGAGTGTCACATTTTATGTTCCATGGCAGCGACAGCAACAGCAACAGCAATATTTGTTAAATGATTGTGTTGTCTTAAGAAGTTTTATTTTTCCATTTTTTTCTTTTCCAAGAAACTAGTCTATTATTTTTCGTTATGGAACATGTTACTCGCTTGTGTGTTATGTGTTATGGCAGAATGTCTGTCTGTCTGTCGTTTTATGGTTTACAGTTTAATTGATTTATTTTTATCCGCAATGAAAGATAGAAAAAAAACGGAAAATACGCCACCATTTTATCGATTGTTTTCTGCAATAATTGCTGGATTGTAAGATGAATTGATTTATGTTCGGCAATATTGAAGTGTTGAAAGAAACAAATATTTTACTCAACGTATATTATATGGATTAATTAATGTCTCCGCATGTCATTTAATCCATGGAGATCTGTAGTGGTCATTTGGTAAAAAGAACAAGTTCTCAGGCATTACACAAAAAAACAAAGATCCCATGGGTGAATGTTGTTCTCTTGATTAAAGGTTTTAACATGAGTCGTGCAATACACACAAAATTGTCGAGTACATGAGTCCATTATAATCGTCATTGTTCAGCGTAGATTTTAAGCTGACGAAATGATCGATTCATATTGCTTTCAAAACAACAGCCTGAATTAGATGACCTGCGCACAAACCAAATGTGGTTTCAATAGGACGGACCTACGTGCCACACACAGCTCATGCCATGTTAACACGTTGACTGCCGCGTCAATTTTCAGAAAACTGGCCGCGCAAGCCAACATTGACTTTTTGTTCTTTTCCCAGAAGCCATTTATCGATACTAGCACTGATATAATACGATTTTATTCGTAGCTACACAAAAATGGCAGGTTTAGTGAGTACGAGATAACTCGTTGTTGGCTCCCTAGAAGGGAACGTAATCTACGAGTTATCTCGTAGTCGGCAGTCAACGTGTTAAATATCCTGCATGAACGAATTGAAGGCATGGTCACCTTAGGTAGAGGTAATCTGAGCTGGCCACCGAGATCTTACGATTTGATGTCCTTACACCTTTTTCTGCTTGGTTATCTTATGTCAAAATCATATGCGAATAATCCACAAACCACAGTGGCCCCCAAAGCCAACATAACCCATAACAACAGCCTAATTTTAGACTAATTTATGCACCAGAGCCATAGATAATAGAGCAACCGTGGCGGGCTTTTTTATCATTTTATGTTCCAATATACAAACGAATAAAAATTTTCGATGACATCTCACACACTCGTTCAATACACTTTTATTTAAGTTTTTAGACGAATTGAATTCTACTTCCCTTGGGCCCATGAAATTGTTACCATCGTTCTGTTTTGTCCTTTAAAATCTTAAAGATGAATATCGAAAGAAGCATACAGTAAAATAAAAAAAAATTTTTACATCACCTGAGTTGCTTAAAACATTTAAGAGCCCGACTTATATGTCCCATTATATCCGTATTTTGAACCTCAGGAACGATTGGAATGGAAGATTTAAAAGAAATGGAACTTAACTGAGTGCGGAAATTTGCCTTTCCTTAGCATGATGACAAAGTTATTTCTATTGCAGTTAACAAACGAGTGCCTGGTCCTCTCTCCAAAGCGATGAACAAGTTCTGGTGAATCTAGAATTAATCATATCAATACTCTGCACATAGTTACGAAACAAACGATAGAGTAGCGATCTTCGTACTCCACTTTGAGCACACGTTCGTAAGCCTTAACCATTCTGCCATATGAAATGTACTCTGCCGCTGGGGAATACAAGAGCGACTAAATTATTTACTTACTTAATTGGTACATTCAACTCTATTGTGAGGATTACGCCCTAGCTTCTCACACCACCCATGTTGTATGTGTTAATTTAAAACAGGCGCGGCTCGATATCAGACTATAAATTTGAAGAACTTTTCATGGCAATTTTATTTATTTCTAAAGTTTTTGCCAAAAGTCCACTGAGAGGAAGCCGCCGAAGGAAACATTTTTTCTGGTTTCGTTTTGTTCGAGTTGTTTGAGCTCAGACTTAAACCAAGTGCTCTTGTGTAATAAGCCAACACACTGCTTCATAGACTTTGGCAACTTTATACAAGAGCAATTAATATTAGTGATTGTGTTCTTATATAGGAACTTTATTTGCCACATAAGCGGCCCCATATGTGTGAAAGTTAAGGATGCTTATTATGACTCTTCAATGTTGTTCATTTCAATGACACGAGCATTTCATGGCGCACGAGCAAGGAATTTTACCAGGCGCCCTAGAAGGTCTAGACTATTTATTTGAAACGAAACTAAACAAACTATTGTTTTGATGTTTAAGTCGGGAAATACTAACAAATTTACATTTCAAAAGCAGCGGATTAAAAAGGTCGGGCTAGAGAGGATGGTAAATTCTGCATTAACGCTGTGTAACACCCGACATATATCACGACGCACTAAACTGGATATGTTTAAAGGCTTTACCTTGTATGGACGCCATGCATTTCATTGTGAACTCAGAACAATTCAGATTGTTGTCAATTAATGACTAGAGATTGAATCCAACGTATTTTGTGGCCAAATAATATCAGGAATACTTAGTTCTGGGCACAAATCTGGTACAACCTAATTGGAGGCAAAATTCATAGACGACAATGGAAGGTACTTTTTGAGGACAAAATAATAGATTGGAATGCGCCAGGCAAACGACGGAGCGTATAACCAGAACACATCTGACGCCGCCAGCTGGAGATAAAGGTAGTGAATATAAATACATCGGCTTGAGTTCATTTGCCCGCTCCTCAGCAGAAGAATGTCAATGCACCGCATGCATTTGTTCGAACTATATATTGCATCACCATTGATAACTACGTTAATGCTTTCACGGGGATACCCGTGTCCAACAACCACCTTTGTGCGCCTCATACTTTTTGTTAACTTTAATGTACTTTTGTTCAGGAAGCCTTACCAAGAGCCGTTGACCAAGAGACACAAAACTAAATTACAAAACCTAACCTTTGCTACACAAAGTAATAATCACTCCAAGTCTTTTGGCTTACAATAGCCGGATCTCATGCATAATTTCATAAAATTTCATTCAATTTGAGATTCACTTACAAATAGACTCCAAATAATTCTTTGTAATGTGATATGGAGGCGCAAATTGGTTTACAAATTAAATGAAATTCTATTAAAAATTAACAAAAGTCCACAAAACAAAACCAAATAATCTAATGGATTCAACAGTACAAACTTAAGGCAGTGAATAGAGTGATGAGGCACATGCCCCACAGCCAAAACGTATGCATTTTGCATAATTTGTAATTAAGTCAGCAACAGCAGCAATATGAGCAGCATTTTCTATGTCTGCAATAACGACAACAACAACAACAGCAATAATAATAATAAAATTTTAAAAACAATCTACAGACAATAAAACACTTGAACAACAAACCCAAATCATTATCAGAAGCGCCCAATACAAAGTCCCATTCAAAATCATTCATTCGTGTTCCATTCTGCATACGCTAATAATGAAAGCAGAGGAGATTCTATGGAAATCTTGCTGCTTCCTCTTTCCTCTTTTTTTGGTTAACGGAGTTACTTTTTACAGCAACATTCTGTTTGCAAATGAAATTGAAATTGAAGACAACGACGACTTGAAAATGCACACAAATGGTCCTGATGAAAGACACATTTCGAGTCAGAGACCAGCAGACGCAGTAGACAGTGTTCAGTATTTTGTATTCTCGTTGTAAATATTTATTTGCTGGTGTAATAATGAAAATAACACCAACAAATATAACATTTTAATGAAAATTATGTAAATTATCACTCTAGACGGAGCGCTACAAAAAACAAAAACAAAAAAAACTGAGTATCAAATAAAAATACTCGCGAAGACTTAATGGTTGAGTTATGGTGGAGAATAGACGACAACCTAAAATAACCAAAAAACAAACAGAAAGAAAAATAAATGCCAGAACAAAGGAACAAAAAAACTACTGGAAAATGCACTGAAAAGAATATGTACCAGAAAGGAAAAGTGATAAATAATTCCGACTATTTTTTATTGTTCTTCAAATGCTTCAAATGCACTAAACATTTTGAAATTTCTTTCTATGATTGTATCAAACGTTTCAAAACTCTTTTCCCAAAGTTTTTCTAGCGTACACTTTTAGTTTAGGTCCTTTGGGCAGAACATTTTCAAATTAATTCATTATGGGGTACTGTCAGGGTTATTAAAACTGATCTTCTCTTATAACTATTTACGTTTGCGAACAGAAAAATTCTGTTACTGGAGTCATTTGCTTCATAGAGCTTTTTGTATGCCAGTAGGGACTACTATCTGTTGCCTTTGCTGTTGAAGAAATGTACGTGAAATTACACAGCCAGTGTTTAGGACTCTTTCGACAACAGACTTCTAAAATACATACACCTGTCCCAAGAAATTGGACATGTTTTCTAAAAGTTTATCCCTGTTACTTAATATATCCCGGACCAATTTGTAATGGCCCATAAAGTATCACTGCTCTATTTACCAAAACCAAGGGAAATATATATATAAATACATGCCCTACTCCTATATTGTTTACAGGATGCTCTATAAGTCTGCGCTCATTTCTATCTTTTAAAATTTTGTACGGACACATGTAGATGTTATAAAAAGCCAACCAAAGCACAGGAATGAGTCCAATGACAATAGAAAATATGCTGGTTCTATTGAAAATATTATTATTCAGTAACTCAGAGAATTTTCTGAATTCGCAATAAAGCTACACTAATGGCTCAGCAAAAAATATTGTTTCATGTCCGACAATTTAATTTATGTGCCTGTTTGTTAAGTCCACAGAATCTCTCCAAGTCAATTATTGGCAAATTTGGCCCTCTTTTCGCTCAAAAAAAAATATGATGGATTCATATTCCTTTGAGAATGACATTGGCCAGGCGATCGTTGTCAATATCTTGAGTTGGATGAACTGGACACAAGCGGAATGTGGCTTTAACAGAACGGCGCTATGTGACACATAGCTTAAGCTACATTGAATTTTCTGCATGAACGAATTGAGGTCATGGTCATCTCACGTCGAGAATATTTGAACTGGCCACCGTGATCCTACGATTTGATCTCGTCAGACCTTTTTCCATGGGGTCGACGTGTAGTGTGTAAGATCAAAATGAGCAACACTATCGGTCCAATTTCAGTTTAATTTATGCTCCTGAGTCATGGAAAATTGGGCACTTCGGATGGGCTCCATTCAGAACAAAAATTTTCGATGGCATATACATAATTGGTCATTACAACCCTTCAGTCAGGATTACAACCTAGCTTCTCACACACCTTATGCTGTGTGTTTTAATTTCATACATGAGTGGCAGCTGACCTTCACTTTTAAGACCACTCCGAACGACATATTTTTGAGACACTTTTCATGGCAATTTTATTGATTTTCAGAGTTTTTCCAAAAGTCTATTGAAAAACAGTTGGCTAAGAAATCTTTTTTCATATTTCGTTTTGTTAGATATGTCTGACCCGGGATCTGAACCGTGGCCTCATGTCTAATACGGCAACAACTCTACATACTAGACTACGGCGACTTCACACACACTTATCTGGCTTAAAAGGACCTCGTAGTTTAAGAGTAAATTTTTAACTCTTTACAACCTCTGATTGCAACAATATTTTAATCAATGAAGGTGGTCAATCCTTAAGCCTCTATATTTGACTGAATAATCACTATTTCCCTCTTGTCTTTTCAACAGATTCCATTTTTACCTTTCGATCTGCAATATTCATCATGTGATATTCGCTTTGACATTCGGTTGGGAGATACATACTACTCATATAACTGACTTGTTCTTGACTTCTTAATTCAAAAAATGTGTTGTAATGCTGGAAGCTATAAAAGCCTAAACAGGCAAGTAATGCCATTTTTAGAAACACATTTAGGACTCTTCCTACCCTTGTCGTTTGGAACCAACGTGATCCCAAAAACTCATTCATTTTTTCTCTCAGTGTTAATTTGTTAGTACAATAGCATGCAAAAATGTTAAAAAAAAAGAAAAAAACAAAAACATTAAAAAGATGTTGTGACATACAAAAATAAAAAGTGCGGGCGTTGATATCTTTTCTTCATGATTGTCATTGTAGCGTCATTACAGTCATCATGTGGTTACCAGATTCTTTATGGTCCGTATTATTTAAATACACAAATGACAACAGGCACACAACAACAACAACAACAGCAGCAAAAACAACACCAAATCGACAATGAAAACTAAAAAAAAATACGGCAACAGCAGCAGCTATTAATTGCCTTTATTGTCTGTTGCTTCAGCTACAGCAGCTTCTGCCTACTTTTTCTTCTTCATCGTTTTCAATGATAATTTCATTTCATTTGTATTCCTTTAATACAATGCTAGTGGAAGAGCATGAAGAGGAGGATGGAGGAGGAGGAGGAAGTGGGTTTCGTTTATGCGTTTATACGTTTATTTGTTTATTTATTTTGTTTAATAAATAAAGCATGTGGCAAACATTCGTCGTTCATTTTCATTTCAATACAACAATACAAGATGCCATTGCAACAAACAACAGCAAAACAACAGCAGTAGCTGTAGAAACAACAAAAACATTTACATGAGATGACGATATTCAAACAAACAACAATTCACTGAATAACACAATAAGAAAGAATTCGATGACGAGAAAGAAGAATGGATAGCAGAGGTGGTGTTGGAGGAGTAGAAAGAAAGTAGAGCGAGTGTTGAAAAATAATATGAAACCCGCACTTTAGAGATTCACTTACAAATTTAATTAAGTTCAATCGACAACAACAACAACACCAACCGTATTATTGTAGTCATTGTTAAAGTTGTTGCTGTCATCATCATCAGCATCACCATCTTTCATACACATCTCGCCATGGCATCGTCATCATCTTCATTAGCCTCATCATCTCATTTGTCTGACAATAAATACTTGTACGACAAGCACTCGTTTAATGCAAACGAATTCAAATTCGAATTATTTTTTCTATTTTCTATGGAATATCTTTCGCTTCTATTTTTGTTTTTTTTTTTTGCAATTTGTAATGGCAATAGAAAAAAATTAGAATCTGATTAATTTAAGTGGAAGATTCCTTTATTAATTTGAAATAAAAAAAAAATATATTGAAATAAATTGAATTGAAATGAAAAGATATTCCATTGATTTTGAATTTAATTCAACGAACATAAGAATCTAAAAGTGATTTAAAGAAGATTTTCAATTGCCTCTAGAGATGAGGTTCGATTATTAATTTTGTTGAGAATGTTTGAGCATTTAACACTGTAAGGACGAACTATTTTCGTCTCAAACAATCATAATTTTTCTTGATTATGTTCTGCTACTAGAATTGACAAAAACAAGGCTTCGTTAAGATCGTGAAACATTTTGTGTCTCACATTATCTATAAACAAGCCATTCGAATAAAATAGGGACTCGAAACCCTTCCTTACATTTTGGCTTTACAATGTAATAGTTGAGTTGAGTAGAAGACGGCGTATTCTAGTAGGCGATGTGTTAGCTTATTAGACATGAGGCCACCGTTCAAACTACTGCCCAGTCTCTCAGCAGATTTTTGGTAAAAACCCTGAGAATAAAATAAAATTGCCATGAAAAGTTTCTCAAAAATCTGTCGTTTGGAGTCAACTTTAAACTGCAGGTCCCACCACTCATTACTAAAATTAACACACAAAACATAAGTGCTATGAGAAGCTAGGATATAATCCTGGTTGGAGGGTTGCAATAACCAATTATGTATGTATGTATGTATGTAGTTAAACTGATAATACTTTAAAGATCATCCGTCAGGTGTAAAACTGCACGATCATATTGAACTCGATATACAACTGGCTTAAGCAATCCCATGAACATGCTAGCCCTGTTCTAATTGCTGATTTTCAGATACAAATTTATATGGTCCCCTGTACAGGTGTCTAGGCATTATCATCATAAACTATTAATTAATGACACGCGAAGCCAGATTCTCCTTGAAATTCTGTGCCAATATACAACGAAGTTGGAAAGGAAGTTGGTGTGTGGCACATACATATGTCGAAGCGTTAGATATCTGAAGGTCATACAGGCTTCTGCATCAGTTTAGTGTCTTCCAGATGGACGTTCTGGTTAGCTCTGGCATTTAAATCTGTTCTCAGTGGCAATATATTTCCTGAGTGAATGCTGATTAAAGTCGCCGCAGTCTAGTAGGTAGTGTGGGCCTTGGCCTCGGTTCAAATCCCAAGTCAAACATCTCGAACAGAACGAAATATGAAAAAATATGTCTTCCATGACTGCCTCTCAGCAGATTTTTGGCAAAAATTCGGTGAGTAAATAAAATTGCCATGAAAAAATTCTCAAAAAATCTATCTTTCGGAGTCGACTTTAAGCTCTAAATCCCACCTCTCATGTATAAAATTAACACACACAATATAAGTTGTGTGAGAAGTTAGGACGTAATCCTAACCGAAGGGTTGTAATGACCAATTATGTACAGTGAGCGTCAAAAAAAAACTGTACACTAAGGATAAAATTCTAGCAATCACCAAACTCAACTTTTACCACTTAAAGAGTGTGCCCGAAAAAATTTGACAATATTTTGAAATTTTTTTTTTGCAATTCTTTTCTTGTTTCAATTTTAAAAACCGGCAATGAAACAAATTTAAAATTAAAATAACGGTAATTTATTAATATATATTTCCTCTAACGTACAGTTTCTTTTGACGCCCAGTGTATGTATGTATGTATAAATATCATCATCCCAACTATTGGCTACTGGAACGCGAAACAACATTCTTCTACAAATTCTATAGAAATTTACAACGATGGCTAGAAGTTAGATAGGAAGACGGTGTGTCGCTTATAGGCTTCTGCATCACTTTAGTGTCCTCTAGATGGAAGACCGGTTTAACTTTACAACGATGAAATCTGTGCTCAGTGGCAGTATACTCCCTGATTACATGCTGATATACTAAAACAGTCAAGCTGCTATAAATTCTTATTCGTCAACGTCTAAGGAATGCTTATCTACTATTTTTATATGAAATGGCAAATTATTTTGAGGTCTCCATTATTTGGCTTCCTGGGTACAACGACCTAGAAAAGTGTTTTGCAGACACCGGAAAATCTAAATTATATTTTATGCTTAGGGGTTGCCAGGCACTTGATTAATATGCAAATTAGAGAAACATTTCGCTGCTTGATGATCGCTTTGAATAGAAGACTTTTGCGTCCACTAGATTAACCCAGGGAGTACAAGAAAATTGAGTTTTTCTTCCGACTTGATATTATGTGGTCTCCTCTCTAACATGAAGGTATTGGCAGTCTGCTGAAGTTGTAACACAGAGAAAGAAGAAGAGACCATCTGTCGTTTAATGTGTCACTGCTTGCTACACGATCCAATGCGTGCGACAATACTTAAATAAGGGAAAGGTAGGTTATGTTAGGTTAGAGGACGTGTACTTGTCAATTAAGACAAGTACAGTAACTGGAGGTCAAATTGACCCATCGTACAACGTCCTAGTTTCTCACACCACTTACGTTGTGTGTGTTAATTTTATACATCAGTGGTGCGACCTACAGTTTAAAGTCGACTCCGAACGACAGATTTTTTTGAGAAACTTTTCATGGCAATTTAATTTACTCTCAGAGTTTTTGCCAGAAATCTGCTGAGAGGAAATCGCTGAAGAAATACTTCTTATATTTTGCTTTGATGTCTGGCATGGGGCTCGAACCCTGACTTCACGTCTAATAAGCCAACACACCACCTACTAGACTACGGCGACTTCAAAAAGTGTCCGGTAAATACTTATAAATAAGCATGGGTGCTTGGGCTAAGAGACTCTTCCCAATACAATTCATCTTCTCACAGAAGTGTTGAAAACTTCTCAAATCATCGTTCAAAATCCTTTTCTCGGTTATTCGTTTACGTTCTATTCAATAAAAAATGAGTGGTAGTCAGGTAAACGAAGCCTTTGCTGTCAGAAAATTTAATTTAAATTATCATCCGGAGTCGTCGAAGTATTTGATGTACATCCAGATCAAGTACTCTTTCGAAATTAGGATTTTAAGCCTTATTCTGCTGTAGTTTCTTGAAGTTTCTGAAGGCACTGTTATCAACAGCAATGCATGGACGAATTTATGTTGAACCTTCTTTAATTTTTCAAGAAATATGCTTCATTCATTTCATGTCAATGCAGTGAAACAAAATATGATCTTGTCCTCACATTCTAGATTTCAAAGCTTCAATCGTTTCAAAACTTATTTCTGCAACAAGAAATGTGGCATCAAAAATTTTCCTATCAAAACTAATTTCTCTTCGCCATGTAAAGCTTGAATTGAAAACAATACAATGGCCTTTGCTTTAGTTGTAGAGGAAAATTCTTTAAATTTTATTCCATTTAATTATACTCGTATTGCAAAAAATTATCCACAAACGAATAACCAACAAAAACAGAAGCGGAAAAAAAGCAGAAGAAAAATTTATGAAAATTTCAATTACACAGCAGCGACAATTGAATCCAAAACGAACGAAACGTACGTACGTATGTATGTACATCAATTGAAAACGATACTCACACTCTTCATACTGTGTATGCCACACATTGCTGCGCCACTGATGCTAGTGCCACTGAAAGTGTTGAATAATTTAAAAATCTCGTAAGCTCTCGTAAACTATAAAGAACGACAAACTTACACGTTCAATAGCTGCTACTACTACTATTACTGCTACTACTGGAACAACCATAAGCGTTCAGAGATAGATGCGGAAAGCAATACAACTCAGCACCACTTTATACGTTAAACAAACAAGCAAACAAACAAACAAATGAAATGAAATCGAATCGAATCGCATCGAATCGTATGGAATGAAATGAAATGTTTGCGAGCGATAGAATAGAATGGTATTGTTGGACGTATGACTTTGGATAGATGGATAGATGGATGGATGAATGGATGGATGTGTAACAAAAATATTTAATTTAACAGATTCTTTTGTCTGAATTATACATCCAATCACACACACACACACACAATTACAAACACTTATACACACTCATATTAGCGCTGTAATAATGAATCGGCCTGGCCTGGCTTAGCCTGCCCTCATGTATTCTATGTGTACATACGTAGTATATTCGAATACCAGTAAAAATATTTACAAGGCCATTGAGAATTTTATATACGAGTATTTTAGCGACTTTACAATGCAAACTATGAACTGACTAACTGGCTGACTGACTGACTGACTGACGATATGAGATTAAATGCTGGCTGCTGGTATCGTTTTTTTTTCATGTGCTTTAGTTGGATAAAAGGTTGTCAAGTCTTCTTAGTTGAACCTCTTGTTGCCCCCTCCTCTCCCGTTAATCAAACGCCTTCTAGTTGTCTTTGCATAGGCCAGTAGGGGAAGGTACGCCACTGCATTATTTCCTTTTCCAAACACAAAAGAATGGCATTACATGACACAGTTTAGCAATGAATATGAAAATGAACATTTTATCTCTTAGGGGGCTCAAAAGCAATATCAAAAATTAAAAGGAACAGTGAAGGAAAAGGATGGCATTAGAGATCGTTTTCAATGTCGCAACCTAACCTGCAAGCCACAAATATCCTCTAAGCACTTGCAGTTTGCGGCGTAACGAATTCTTTAAAGCCCTGGTGGCTGCCGATGCCCTCTTGACACAGAATTGCAAAACAGGCTTCAATACCACCGAATACCATCTATGGAAGTACGGGCAAGAGGGTCCAATTACTAAGCAAAATCCTCATAAAACCCTGGTATAGCCACTGCTGCTCTCATAAAGCCAGTAACGTCATAATTACGGCTTGCTCATGTGATGGACGGAAAAGCACAAGCAACTTAAAGCGTAGGTGTAGTTCATAGGGAATAGCGTGTAGATATAGCCAAGAGGTGTGACCTGCAGGTGTAGCCTGTAGGTGTAGCCTGTAGGGGTCGACTGTAGGTGTAGCCTGTAGGTGTAATCCGTAAGTGTAACCTGTAGGTGTAGCCTGTAGGTGTGGTCTGTAGCTGTAAGTGTGGCCTGTAGGTGTAGCCTGTAGGCATGGTCTGTAATTGTAGCTGTAGCCTGTAGATGTAGCCTGTAGGGGTGGACTGTATGTGTGGTTTGTAGGTGTAACTTGTAAGTGTAACCTGTAGGTGTAGCCTGTAGGTCTGGTCTATAGCTGTTGCTGTAGCCTGTAGGTCTGGTCTGTAGCTATTGCTGTAGCCTATAGGTGCAACCTGTAGGTGTGCTCTGTAGCTGTAGTCTGTAAGTGTAATCTGTGGGTGTAGGCTGTAGGTGTGGTTTGTAGGTGTAACTTGTAAGTGTAACCTGTAGGTGTAGCCTGTAGGTCTGGTCTGTAGCTGTAGCCTGTAGGTGTAGCCTGTAGTTGTTGCCTGTAGGTGTAGCCTGTAGGTGTGTTCTGTAGCTGTAGCTGTAGCCTGTAAGTTTTGCCTGTGGATGTAGCCTATAATTGTGGGTTGTAAGTGCAGGATATAAGTGTAGCTTATGGATGTAGCCGGAAGGTGTAGCCTGTAGTTATGGCCTGCGGTGTGTTAAGGACTTGTGGCTTGTAGCTGTTGTCGGTAGTGGCCCGAGCGGATAAGCCGTTTTTTTGTATGGAAGTCCTTGTTGCTACAGGGTATATCGAACTCAAAAACAAATCTCAGCATCAACTCTTCTGGGGAGTATTCTGAGGAGTAGTCAGCTTACTTTGCTGATCTTATTTTCTAACTTGCTTTGCTCTTTTCTTAGCCTTGATTAGCAACCTGATTATCTGAGACAGAGATGTTGTTTCTTATCACTATAACATTCGGTAGGATTTTATAGCAAGAAAACCCCTTTTCAGAGACAAGACATCGACTGCGTTTAGCATTTCTGCAATAAATCTGTCAAATTGAATCAAATTTGACCCGCGTATTCATTAACAAACTTCAGTTTCGCATTTTAATGCCGTCAGTCTTTCAAAGTTTGTGCTCAGCACATTAGAACGAGAGGACATACAGTGGAAATCAATCATACGAGAATATGCAATGAGCATGCATATGACCTCAAATTCATTTAAAAAAAATATTTTTCTTTGCAAATATGAGATTCCACTCCGCTATGTACTTGTGAATAGTGAATAGGAAAGTGGATCAATTCGAAATAAAACTTATGTTGTGTGCTTTACTTCAGCCCGGTATCGTAGAAACCAATGAAAGTGCTGTGTTTAGAGTTGAACATTTAACTACGATCTATAGTGGCATACTTCCCCCAGTGTATGTAGTTTACACTGTTACTGATTGCTGGTATTTATTTATTATTGCTGTTAAGCAAAGCGGTCGACTGTCAATCGTTCATTTATTACGGACAGACACAAACCGACAGACTAAGTGTGTTGCATTTATGGATTAACAAAATTGAATTTGTTTAAATTGTCAACATTTCGAATGTAATTCTGTTTCAGTTTTTTTTTGTTTTTTGTTACGGAATTCTTCATTAAATTTGTTGTTTTAATCAAGTGCCACAAGTGGACAAGAACAACATTGATGACAACGACCACGTTGTTGTACAGCTGCTGGTTAATTTGCCTTTTAAACTTTAAAGGTCTCGCCGTTGTCACAGTTCTACTCAACAATATTGAGGCACTCACACAAGCAACAACTGGAAACTAAAAACTTATGGTAGCGTAGCATAACGTTTTATGGAAAGAATTGAGTATAAAATACAGCCGGTATTTACAAGCTGTTCGCGACAATAGCTGCTGCATGCTGATGATGATGGGATGGATGGATATTGATGCTGATGATTCTAATGATTATGATGGTAGTAGCATCTATTGTTGTTGTTGTTGTTGTTTTATACAAAATATTGTTATTTTAGCATTGTTTTAAGAAAATACTTCAATAACAATTGATAGTTCCGGTGCGTTAGTCGTCATTGTCATATCGACATTGTTGGCATTATCAACAGCAGCAGCATTACACACATACACACACGCCTGAATTCTTTAACTTTTACTGGTGGCTGGTCACTTTTCATATTCTATTCTGTTGTTGTATGTGTACGAGTATATGTATGTTTTAGTTGTTTGCTGTTGCTGTTGCTATAACATTCAATTGTGCAACAGCATGTGAGTTGTCGTCACAAAAGTGTATAAAAGTGAGTGATTATCATAATTTGTTGTGTTGATTTGCTTCTTTTTTTTCTCGTTTTTTTGTTTTTGTAGACAAACCATCCATCCATTCGTCCAAACCATACATGCATGCACATGGGGCATCAACAATCATTCGTGCCCAAATGTATGCTGAATATGATGTTTAGCATCCACAGTTGGGCTGTTCGAATTAGTAATCAATGGCTTAATCATACTAAACGTTACAAATGCAGGATAACAGAGCAGTAGCATGTCATGACCGATCATCATTGATCATTATGCCGTGATTTCCTTCTATTCTTTCTCATGTGGTATCGCTATATAGCTTTCCTATGGTGTTCCTTGTACACTCTGCTAGGTGAGATCAAGTCTCTTATTTCTTCAAATTCAAAAACCACAAACCTTGTTATCGAACTCATTTTCATTCATTATTTCGACACGATGATCATCATCACCAACCACCTTATCTTCAACTAAAGCATTGGGTCTCAATCTTTGCCTCCTCTAGAACTTTTAGTCAATTTCTCGATATTTCCCATTAATGAACTTGCAACCACGTTGCCTTCGGTCCATTCCTGTTGTAGCTTCCTTTAATTTTATAATCAAAAGGCTGTCAATAAACCTCCGTAAACCTTGCAGCCACGTTGCCTTCGGTCAATCCCGGGTTGCAGCTTCCTTTAATTTTGCAAACAAAAGCCTTTCGATAAACTTCCGTAAATTGCTTTCACAATATGTGTCCTATCCAACATGATGGCTGGAATCATATGACGTATGGTTTGATGGACAAGAAACGTATAACGTATAATAAATTCGTTTCGTCGTTTTTAACGGAGAAGAGATGCTTTGTGCGGTTCAGAAAAGATATTGTTACGTTCTTACCTTTTGAAAACGTTTGAAATATGAGCTTGTAGATTGGAAATAATAATAAAAATAAATTTGTGTTTAGTTTTAATTAATTTCTTTATTGTTCGCACAATTCTGTGTGTCACTGTTCACAACTTGATGTAAACAACAACAATTGCTTTGCTTGTTATTCCTCTTTGCACGCTTTTACGTAACGCTTTAACGATACCTTCAAACCACGATTACTCTCTTAAACACACCGCGTCTGACTGAACTGACTCCGTTGGCTGCTCTTCCTTGCCTTTTATGTCGCAGGGTAAACAGTCTGATGAATGCTCTTGAAGGCAAATGACTTCGAATTCTCGAAATCTCGATAAATGAAGACATGTTGTTCACATGCTCTAAACATGTTGTTTACATGCTGTAAACATGTTGTAAACATGTTGTAAACATGTTGTTTACATTTATTCTTGTTTGTTATTGTAATTCCGTTTACATTTATTCTTGCAGTTTTTGTTTTTGCATTTTTGTTTATTTGTTTATCACTTTTTCCTATACTGCTGTTTTGTTGGTATATTTTTGTTTACTTGTTTATCATGTGAACAAGTTCATTGTTTTTGTTTATTTTATTAAACGATGTAAAAGCAAAACACGATTTCCATTTTCGTAACAATATTTTGACATCGAAAACAAATACATGGAGATCATGATTTGGCATCGAGGTATTTCACCGTGTGTGCTAAAATTTAAACAGACGTTCACATCGGAAAAATTGATTCCTTCTAAACGGCGCTTATAAAAACCCGACCTGACATCATGACGACGCTGGACCTCATCTATAAAGGCAAGTTGAAAGCCATTATAAAATAATATTTGGAAAGATTAGGCTCGTCCTTCCTATAATCCCAGTCTAGCCAGGTTCAACCATCAATCTGATGCAGATAGCTGTTACTGGGATACAATTCCCTTTGCAATATGGTATCCAAAATTAACTTGATTTCCTTTTCGCGCTCTGAAAACCAGCTGTTCTACTAGCTAAGGATCCTGCCAGACTTTGTATATTTTGTTTCACATTCAACCCTCAAAATTTAACAATAATTTCTAATTAGTGGTCACCAGCTGTACCCCTAGAGTATGTTAAATACGTTGATTGCAATGATTGTAGATGCGAGCGAGTTTTTGGTGAGTGATTGCGTGTCTATGTGAGTGTAAGTGAATATAGTTAATACCCCATGCCCTGATGCCCCACTGTGCTTGTTTTGTTTTTGTTGCATGCCACAAAAATCACCACAATTTGTCAATAAATTAAAAAAAACAGAAGAAGAGAAACCCAGTCTTTCCCCCAAACACATACGCACACATAGATGCGCTTGAACAAAATACCACAAACATTTTAATATTGAAAAACCAACAACAATAACAGCAAAAAAGAAGAGACACTAAAACGCGACAAGACACCACGCAATGAAAAACGCTGCAAAACTACAAAACAATTGCACAACAATAACAATAAAGTTTTCCTTTTTCTGATGTTGTTGTCGGTGTTATTGTTGTTGTTTTTTAGTTTTTAAAAAGTGTTTTATATTCTGCTCTTGATGCTGATGCTGCTGCTGTTGCTGATTCGGATTCTGATGCTGTTGCTGTTGTTGCTTAAATAAAACGTTTTCATTTCAATTCGTTTGTTTGTTGAATTGTTTGTTGTACTAAAAATGGTAATTTTGTTATATTATTGTTATTATTGTAGTTGTTGTTGTTGTTGCTGTTGTTGCTTTTTATGAGATTTCATCATCAGATGAGAATTGTTTCGTTTTTTTTTCTGTTGTGTCAGACTGTCGATGTTGATTTGGATGTGGATTTGGTATTCCTGATGATAATGTTGATGATGATGTTGCCTCAACTGGTGATTTGGTTTGTTTAAGTGAAATAATAAATATCGCTGATAGTGTTGTTGCTGTTACTGCAACTGCTGGTACTCTATTTACATACACATGTGACATAATAAAGCACAACCATCACATCATCATCCTCATCACATCACAATCATCATTATCATCGGTAAGTGTGTTCAGGTTCTGTTTTCTTTTTGATTTTTTCTTTTTTTCGGGATTTTATTTTATAATGATGATGTTACTGGGGTTCTTCTACTGATTCGTCGGCTGCTGCTGCTGCTGCTACGATGGTGGTTGGTTACTTACTACTGTGTTTGAATAGCAATGCCGTTGCCAGTATATCTCATCATCATAGAGGTCGTAACTCTGTACGTATATTTTCTGCGTGGGTTGACAGTTATATGACACTTAATGACACATTATTGAGTTGTTACTTTAATGAATGATTCTGATAATTTTTCTGAATTTTTTTTTCTGTACTTTTTGTACTTTTTAGTTGTGATTGAACTTTATCTGTAACAATTCATCATTTTGGGCTAGACGACAGCAATATTTAGTTACCGAGGAAGTCATTATTTGTGAGAAATATTATGAAGAATAATTAATTGTATGAAAAAAAAGGAAAAACATTTACAAGAGGCATTACTAACCCAGATTTAAAAGAAACGGATTATGTTTAAAATAAGAAAAAAATTCCATTAATTTCTGTTATTAAATTCAAACTGATTTCTCTAAATGTTGTATATTCCGTAGACAGTATTCGTCTTTCACAGCCTGAGATGCAAAGAGATTAATGTTTAGAGTAATTTCAATTTTTTGGAATTTAATTTAAAATTAAACATCTTTAGAGCGAACTTAAGTTTCTTAATAGGCAAATATATTGGATATGCCACATCATCCAAATAGGTTTAGGTCGGATTGGTAGCTCTGATATCACAAAGCTCACTTGAGCACGCATAGCGGCCCGTTGTGATGCCACGGGTGAACGCAGTCCCTGTACTGACCAAGTTGTACCAAAACCAGGGAAGAGGAAGGAGTTGGTCAGTGCAAAGGCTGCCCATCGAAAGCACGACTATCCCATGCTGGAAAACCAGCCAGAAAGTTTAATAAACGAAGCTATATCCTTGATGTCGTTAAATGGGAGGCTCATTCTTTCCGCGTGTCTACACATAACGCAATGGCCTGTAAGGATGGCCACTGTGGTTAAGACGCAATCATCCAAATAACCAGTCCCAGATTTTATCGATGTACATCTAAACCTCAGATACGGCCACGTTAATTCATATCAAAGCTGTATCATGTACGAGTTTCTTCAATTCCACATATTTTAGATGAGTAATACTCGGTAAACTTACTTACTTACATAATTTATCATTGCAACCCTTTAGTCAGGATTACTACCTAGCTTCTAACAAAAACCATGTGCCAGTTTTATCCATGAGTAGTGGGAGGAACCACCGAAGGACATATTTTAGAGATCTCAGACTTTTTGACAGAATACTAATGAGGGGAAGTTGCCGAAAGAAATATTTTTGCATATTTCGTTGTGTTCAAAATATCTGAGCTGGGATTTAAACCACGGGCTACTAGACTAGACCACTACCTACTAGACTACTACCTACTAGACTACTGCGACGCGGTCAACTATTATTCAACAAATATTTGAATCCCATGGGTCTAAAAGATGGTCAGTAACATTGAAGATGTTCGATTTCGATTTCCATATCTTCTCTACGTACATATATTCTCATCACTGTTATTTATCGCACCTAAAAATGCTTCTCTAAAATTAAGTAACACGTAAGTCTACACAACATCTTGCTTTGATTAATATTTTATGGACTTAACAGACTCAGTATCATCCTGAATATGGGCTGGCTCTGATTATTTAAATAGTTTTTCTCTCGGTGATGATGTGCCACAGTGCTTATGTAATATTTAAAACTTCATTGTAATATGATCTGCAGTTCCCCGAAAGACTTTGAACTTTTATACTTACGTCCTGTGTTTTTCATGATTAATTGATGCAAATAATGCGTTCATCATCATACGTGGCAAAATTGTTACTCACTTCGTTCGGGTGTTACCACCCTTATTGGCATTTGACTCTCAATAAAGATATTCATGCATACGAAACAAATTTGAGGTGGCCCAGCTTATACTCGGTCTAATCTTGCATACCCCTGAGTTATAAGAAGGTAGGCGAAAGCATCGTTTGGTTCCTGTTCCATCTCCACATTTAGATACATAGTCTCCTTATGATAAAATATTACAACACCATGTCTAAACAAACATTTCAATTGAAATGAATCGATTCTATTCAGTGTAGATCCTATCGTGGTTATTTACTCTGATTTTTTTATTGTTCGAGGCAAGAGACTGAGCTGCCTGAAACCAGGGTATTATTAAATTATCGAAAATAAAAACACTTAAAGCCCTGAACTCTATACCAACGAAAGTTAAAGAAATCTTTTATGTCAGAGCCATTGTCTTAAAGCCTAAATTGAAGCTTTTCAAAGTATGTCACAGGTTAAAAAGAATGATAAATGATGATAATGTCTTCCCCTTTCCGTAAGACGATTCAGTGCAAATCACCTTATGACAGATAAGAACCCTTGGTTTCACCTTGGATTTAGGGCAATGACAGAGAATGTGTTCTTTTGTTACTTATTATTCATTGATGTGTGCATCCAAGAGGCCAGTGTCTCATTTGTAACCAAATATAAAAAAATTCTCATAACTACGGAAGCTTTCGGTCCCTACATACATACATACATAATAGGTCATTGTAATCCCTCAGTCAGGATTACGACCTAGCTTCTCACACCACTTATGTTGTGTGTGTGTTAATTTTATATACGAGTTTAATGTCGATTTCGAAGGACAGATTTTTTGAGAAACCTTTCATGGCAATTCTACTTACTCGCAGAGTTTTTATCAGAAATCTGCTGATAGGAAGCTGCGAAGAAAATATTTGTTTCATATTCGGTTCTGTTCGAGATGTCTGACCTAAGGTTTGAACCACGTCTTCAAGCCTAATAAGCCAAAATACTAGCTACTAAATTTACAGAGGCTCCGCACTATGTTCTCTCCGAGGCTCATACCTTAGGTCCACATTAAACGGCTATAATTTTCATCATAAAGAAAAGCCCTCTAATAGAAGGCACAGAGACAAGTCTCGTATTTAAAATGCAGACTCTGCCGTCGGCAACAATAAAAAAAAATGGCGTTCCTTTGATTCGCAAATTCTGCAGAAATCACGAAAACCGATGCTTTCTTCCTATTAGGTGGAGTACCGTGCTAATATTAATCAAGTATGGAAAGAAAAACAAGCTATTTTCTAAAACAAACACGAGGTTAAACAACGATTGACGAAATTGAATCTTCAGTTTAAGACTACACCACAGGTTTACTTGAAAGACTTTGAGGATTGCAAAAAGTGTTGATTTATGGAAGTTTATTGCATCTGAGGGAAATCATTTAAAATAAATTAAATTTTTGTTAATTATTTTAACATTTTCTTAAATTTTATTTTTGAAAGTTTTTGCTGAATTAAAAATTTTAAATTCTTATGCAAATAATCACAGCGCTTATTGGCCTACCTAATGCCTTAGGAAAATAAATAAAATTATTTTCAAAGCATTAGAGAAGGAGGAAATGGAAGCAGAATTAAAAAAAAATAAACAACAAATAAGTTTATTTATTTAATTACCAGTAATTATATGGTATTTTTAAATTCAATTCCATTGTGTGGTATTCGTATTTATTAAGCGTTGATAATAAAATCCAAAATCAATAATTGTTTTAACCATCAAAATAAATCCCTCAAAATAGCACCTGATGTCAAAAGCAAATTGTTTTTGAATTTTTTCATTTACCACCTCCAGCCCAAATTAAACGCCCACTGATTAGATTTTCTATGAAAAGAACAAAAAAAAAAAAACAGGGAATGAGAAGGAGAAAGATAGAATATAAACGAATTAAAAGGCAATAAAACAAAAGAATTATTTTGGGAAGAAGACAAGAAAATTATATACGATACTCATGAGTTTTTAATTAAACGCTAAACGCTAAATGAAGAGTAATTTTGTTGTTGAAGGACATGAAAATGATTAAAAAACCATTTGGGGCACCAACACCTACACAACTAATTACAATAAATTATAATTAAAATAGAATAAGAAAACCTCACGAAAAAAAAAACGAAAAAAGAAATTCTTAAGCATTTAGAGAAAAACAAATAGAATTTCCCCCCTTCCAAAGCCAACCACCACATAATTAGACTTCTTACCCTCACTCTTTGCTAGTCATTACACGACTCTTTATATACATATGTATGTACGTATGCTTCATTACGGTGGGAATTTGAAAGATCTTTGGCAGCTGCTAAAGTGTTGAAAATTATATTTTAACATCAACTAACCAAACAAAGAAAATTTTTGAAGGGAAATAATGTTTCCCAAACTAATTTTCACACTTCAAATGTCATATTCAATATTGACCGCATTCGTTGCTTTACAGGGTTGCATCTCCAATAAATTCTAAGTTGTTGACAGTCTTCCCTTCGTTTACCTATTCCAGTTCATAGGTTTTGTTGGCCAATTAAGGCCAGGCCAGTTAATCATTTGTTTTGTTAACGAATTTTTCTCTCAGGTTTAAAGCTCAAGCTTAAGACACGCAAACCAATCGATGAATAGTTTTTGAATGCCTCTGACCCCCATCAGTTTTATGAAAGTGTTCAAGTGTTCCTTCGTTTTCCATCACATGTTTCACACAACGAATTATCCTTTCGTGACCTTTTTTCGTATGTTTGTGGTTTTGTTTCTCTTCTTCTTCTTTTAAGCATTTCGTTAATATCACACGTTTATCAAAAGAGGGCATTGAGTCTTTTGTTCTTTTAATTTTAATTTCGTTAATTGGTAATGGTCATTTGTATTCCTTTATTTTTTTCTTTTTCTTTATATTCAATATAAGTATGTACGTATGTATGTATGTATATATGTTTTCATTTTAATTGATTTAATTTTTCTATTTAAAATGCATAAAAGGTACCCCCTACTGAAACATATGTTGCCTGAACGTAACCAAATATTTCATTTCTTGGTTTTTTTTCTTCTTTGTCTCACAATAATTGACCACAAATTGGTTTTAATGCCCATAAATTTTTTAAGGGGCAACAAAAGAATTTTGTTGTTGTAAATAAGAAATTGTCAAGAAAAGAAATTCCGTTGAATAAACGGAATATGAAAAAATGTATCTTCGTCGACTTCCTCTCAGCAGATTTCTGCCAAAAACGAAAAGTTTCTCAAAAAATCTGTCGTTCGAAGTCGACATTAAACTCGTATATAAAATTAACATACACACAACATTAGTGGTGTGAGAAACTAAGTTGTAATCCTGACTAAAGTACTGTTATGACCAATTATGTATGGTAGTGTTAGTGTAGTGCTGATTTGGCTAAAACACCAATAGGCTCACTTAAAAATTTTCTATATTCCGGAGCATTTTCCTTATGAATCCTTCCTAGTGTTGTTAAGGTAGTGTTAAGTGGCATTACTACACATAAGTACACACAAAATAGTTGATCATTACAACCCTTTAGTCAGGATTACCACCGAGCTTCTATGTAAAGAACGACAATTTGTGGAGTGACATTCAACTCATTATCCCAGCTTTATTGATTTCGAATTGTAAGATATACGAACATGTTGTATAAATTAACTTAGAAGGGATTGCCGCCTTGATTTTAGTAGCAGTATTTCCATTTTGTCTTGTGATACTCAATTATGGGTCCTTTCTCCGATACTATACATACATAATTGGTCATTACAACACTTTAGTCAGAATTACGACATAGTTTCTCACACCACTTATGTTGTGTGCGTTAATTTTTACACATGAGTGGTAGGACCTACAGTCTAAGGTCGACTCTGAATGACAGATTTTTGAGAAACTTTTCATGGCAATTTTATTTTCTCTCAGAGTTCTTGACAGAAATCTGCTGAAAGGAAGTCGCCGAAGAAAGATTTTGTCACATTTCGTTCAGTTGGACATGCCTGATCTGGTGTTTAAACCAAGGCCTCACGTTTAATAAGCCGACACACTACCTACTAGACCACGGCGACTTCCGATACTATACAACATCGATTTTCTTCGTTTGTTAGCTTCTTACTCTCCTTTTGTTGTGTGTTTTATTTTTTATCCATGACTGGCGGAACTTATAATTTAAAGTCGTTTCCAAAGGACAAATATTTGAGAAACTTTTCATGGTAGTTTTATTTTATTCTCAAAGTTTTTTCCAGAAATCTGCTGAGAGGAAGCCGTAAAGGAAATATTCCTTTCATATTCGGTTGTGTTTGAGATGTCTGACCTAAGGTTTGAACCACGTCTTCACGCCTAATAAACCGAAATACAAGCTACTAAATTTACAGCGGCTCCTCACTATATTCTCTCTGTGTGCTCATATCTTAGGTCCACATTAAATGGCTATAATTTTCGACATAAGGAAAAGCCCCTAATAGAAGTCACGCAGAGAATTCTCGTAGCAATAATCAATAAAAACATGGCGTTCCTTTGATACGCAAATTCTGCAGAAATCACGAAAACGGGTGCTTTCTTCCCATTAGGTGGAGTGCCGTGCTAATACCAATCAAATATGGAGCGAAAAACAAACTATTTCCTCATTACTGACTTAAGATTCGTACAGGTCTACAAAATGTACAAACACCAGCTCTTTTCTAATCAGTACTCTGTTGCTCAACAGGACACCAAAAAAATTTTGTGTAAAGGGAACACCTATATATGTGCGCAACACATAGAGAGTTTTCCAGTGAGGTACCCCTTTTGGTCAGTACATTCCCAACAGAATTTCAGGATGTGATTCTATGCTTAGCAATAAACCTTCAGAAGGAAGTCATGGCGACCTGGCTATCCGAGCGTATTGGTATATTCTTAGGGAATATGTTGTTACTCAACAGGCATTTGGTCACCATGAGAGTTGAAATGGGTCTTCCGCTTGAAAGAAACAAGAATGTCTGTCAGAACTAGTGATATCAGGTATGACTATATCCGGTTTTCCCATTTAACTTCGAGTCATTGGATCATATTTTCAGAGAAGTTGGAATATGTTCTGGATTCCCCTTCAAGTGGTTTCTATTTGGGATGTCTGTGTCCAGGCACTTCTTCAATAAGTTATAGAGGACCATATAATTACCCGGCACCTAGTAATAAAGGCCTATGAATCTATTCTGCAATTTACTCAGTTTAAGCTGATTACTGCAAGAATTGTCTTCTCTATCTTCATTATCTTTATCCAAGTTGTTGCGATTACCAGCTGTTGCTCACTATTTATAACAAGACCTCGTTTATTACGAACATCAAGTGTTAGTGCCCTCCATTTGCTGTTTATGCTGTTACGATTCATTTGATTTGCAGTACGATAGTTAGGGAATATACATGTAATTTGAAGGATATTGTTGTCAACAGTCTTTAAACGTCCTTTTCATATTCCAAAACTTCACATACGTACCTACATACAGACATCCATACATACCTAATTGGTCATTACAACCCTTTAGTCAGGATTACGACCTAGTTTCTCACAGCACTTATGTTGTGTGCGTTAATTTTAAGACATGAATAGTGGGACCTACTCGGAACGACAGATTTTTGCCAAACTTTTCATGGCAATTTAATTTTACTCTCAGAGTTGTTGCCAGAAATCTGCTGAGAGGAAGTCGCCGAAGAAATATTTTTTCATATTTCGTTTTACTGGAGATGTCTGACCTGGGGTTTGAACCGACGCCTCACGTTTAAGAAGCCAGCGCACTACCTACTAGACCACGGCGACTTCAGCCATGAAAAGCTTTCTGAAAAAGCTGTCGTTCGGAATCGACTTTAAACCGTGTTGACTTCAAAAAACTTTACTTCTATAAATTGTCTTCAGAATTCATAATCCAATGGCTGTAAATTTGATGAACTGGTCCATTATTGACTTCAACTTTGTTTCATTTTGTTCCATAGTCCCATAGTGCTATTGCCGTTTATAAAACTTTTTTTTTTTTTTGTTAAAACCCAAAGGAATTCAAATTTTTGTTGCGACACCGGCTGCTGCAGGTGTGAAACAAGTTTTTCTTCCACTTCTTTTTTTTAAATATTTTGTTTAAATCTTCCCTTTAAAATCGCGTACAGAAAAATCTTCTGCTTTTTAGCCATTGTTGTTATTGTTGTTGGTGTCACAGCTCCCTTCACTTATTTTTTTTTTTTGAATTTTCAAATTTGTTTGACAATCATTAATCACATGCCACACGACAATTTCTCCTGTTCCTGTAACAAAATTACAAAAAAAAAAAAAAAAAAAAAGAAAAAAGTTCTTCATGTTGTTGTTGCTTTTGTTGTGTTAGATTACGCTTGAATTGTTATCACCAGACATTGTCTGGTGATGGTTGTTGCTATTGAGTTGAGATGCCATTCTCATTGTTATTGTCATGTTCCAGAGCTGTTGGCTCATTTCGTTTCGTTTTGTTTGGTTTAGTTTGGTTTCGTTCATAGGAAACAAAAAAAAAAAAGAGAAAAACCACCTTCAATGACTTCAGTTCCTGCCTTCATTTTGAAACTTAACCAAATGGAGTCGTATTGCTTTCGTATCGCTTCGCATTCGTCATCATTATTAAATTTCTATATCGTTGGTGTTCCTTTGTCAGTTGTGTTCAGTTCCGTCTGTTTGTTCGTCTGTCCATTGCTGTTATCTGCTGTATGTTTTGATAAACACCACCACCATCTCCTCCTCCTCCTTCATCACTACCCCTAAATGAGAAGATTCCTGACTAAAGTTTTGCCTGAATTGCTCATCGTTGTTCGTCTTTGATTCCGTATTCATTTCCTTGTTTACTGAAGGTTTTTTTTTCGCTTTTGGTTTTCGTTTTTCGAAAATGAAATTTTTAAATATTTAATGTAATTTTATTGTTAGTTATTGTTGTTGTTGTTGTTTATTTATGCCATTGACTTTTGGAGGATAATTTAAATTTTAAGGGTGAACTATTGTGTGATAAATTTAAGATTTTTTTTTGCAAAATTATCAAAATGAAATGAGAACATCAAAGTTTCAACAGCAAAATAACAAAATGAAATGACAAATGAATGGAAAATATCAAACGATTTAATCTAAAGGCATATTTGTATTCTTATTTAAAGAGAGCAACGATTTTTCTATTTTGTTTGAAGGCAATATCTCACATTGATAGCCTCTTTCATAAGCTACGGATTGTAAGAAAACAAAAAAAAATTAATTTCCCTTTAGAATGATAATAAAATTTAAATTTTCAAACTTTACTGACCTATTCAAAACCAATTTTAATTTGTTTAACCTAGAATTTATTAAAAAAAAACACAATTTGTGAAATAACATTCAACTCATTAGCCCAGCTACAAGCATTTAGAAAGCGAGTTTGATAAACAACATAAACAGACTGTATATATAGAATACATTGAAAAGATTGCCGTCTTGATTTTACGGACAGCATTTCCGTATTGTCATGTGGTACAAGCGTGGGTCCAATCTCCATTACCATTTAACACCGATTTACTTACTTAATTGGTCATTACAACCCTTCAGTCAGGATTATGACTTAGCTTTTCATTTCACTTTTGTTGTGTGTGTTAATTTTTATATATGAGTGGCGGGACCTACAGTTTAAAGTCGACTCTGAACTACAGATTTTTGAGAAGCTTTTCATTGCTAATTAATTTACACTCAGAGTTTTCGCCAGAAATGTGCTGAGAGAAAGTCGTCGAAGAAATATTCGAATTTTATTTTGTTGGAGATCTCTGACATGGGTTTTGAACCGTGACCTCTCTTCTAATAAGCCAACACACTACCTACTAGACTACGGCGCCTACTACTACAAACAAGTTATAGGATGCTTAAAAATGGCGGCGTCATTGGTCCTTATTTCTTTTAGTACGACAAAATAAGACAAATTCTTTTGGTTTGAACTGAATGAACTGGACACGAAACACGTGTGGTTTTAACAAAACGTCGCTATGTGCCTCATAGCTGTCACATTGGGTATGCAGTATGAATGATTTGATACAATGGTCATCTCAAGTGGAGTTAACGTGAACATTCACCCGAGGTCATGTGGTTTGACTCCTTTAGGCTTTTAGTTGTGCCTTGTTAAATCGAAGGTGTATGCGAATAAGCCATAAACCAGAGCGGTCTTCAAACACAATATAACCCATGTCATCGATGAAATTTAGTCTGATTTATACGCCTGACTTATGGAAAATTGCACATATTGGCACTAAAAGGTCTTTCAAACCAATGAAAATGATATTTTACAGACACTTTTTTCTAATTAAAAAATATATACATACATAATTGGTCATTACAACTCTTCAGTCAGGATTACGACCTAGTTTCTCACACCACTTATGTTGTGTGTGTTAATTTTATACATGAGTGTCGGCATCTACAGTTTAAAGTCGACTCCGAACGACAGATTTTTGAGAAACTTTTCATGGCAATTTTATTTACTCTCAGAGTTTTTGCCAGAAATCTGCTGAGAGGAAGGCGCCGCAGAAATTCTTTTTGTATTTTGTTTGAAGTCTGACCTGGGGTTTGAACCCTGGCTTTACGTCTAATAAGCCAATACACTACCTACTAGACTACGGCGACAGTGAAGTGAAGTGATTCATTCATTTAATAAAATTGCCATGAAAAGTTTATCAAAAATCTGTCGTTCGGTCCCGCCGCTCATTTATAAAATTAACACACACAACATAAGTGATATGAGAAACTAGGTGGTAATCCTGAGTAAAGGGTTGTATGTACGTTATCTCCACGAAGATTAAGAATATAAAATTATCTTCAGATGCTGGGCTAATATTTCACATTTACTGCCAGAGAATAGAGTGGAACATAACATCATGTTCCAGCACCTTATAACTAAGCAAGACTTTCATAAAGTAAAGAAAATCATTATGAAAGAAATAAAATCCCTTATTCTGGAGTTGCTTATATTGCGTATCGCTCAGACCAAGCAATTTTTTTCCCCCGAAATGATTAATTGTGTGTTGCTGAGCCGCCTCAGAAACATCGCTTTTATCCAGAACTTGAATTCAAAGCTTCATTTAACCATTGGATATAAAAGAAACCTCTACTATAAAGCCCATAATTCTACCATAAACTAGTTATAACGCTTTTTTTTCCTTTTCGTTAACAACTTAACGGAAAATCCATTGCAACATTCACATGTGAATACCTTAAAATGGTTTTTAATACCTTAAATGCCATCAGCAGCAGCATTAAAAAAATCAACATTTTATAAAAAAAAAACAAGAACAAGAAATAACTTTTTACCACTTTTTTAATAACTTTGACACCCTATAATCCGGTATTATTAAAATATAAAAATATCATTCAAAAACACTCACACAGCCAGCCATGGCAGATGGGCTGGGCTCACTCTCTCCACAGCATATGCGTTGGATTAAAACATTTAAAAATGAAAATAAAATTCAAAAAAATTATAATTTTTATATGTATGTACGAAGCATTTTAGCATAACAAAAACTAAAAAAAACTTTAAAAATAAGCAAAATCCTTAAACACAACAAGAGTAACAAAACTAGAGATTTCGGAAAAAAGTATTGTATGAAGGCAGATATGGACCAACCACCCCTTGGAAAATGCTGCATCGTTCAATTGTTTGCAATCAAAATGATGTGAAATTATGGAAAAATGTTGACACTCTAGCAAAAACTCAAACAACAAACTGCAATAATTGTTAAACGGCATCAAAAAGGAGGAGGTTTGTTTTATGACGCAGTGTGGCATTACATATGGTGATTATTAACCGAACTATTGGGTAGTGGCAGCAGTAAAAACTGACTAGAAAGTTGTGATTCAAACGTAGCCACTTTTCAAGCATTATGATGTGACGAGTGATTTTTTGAGGAATTTTTCACGACAATATTATTTACAGAATTTTTGGCAGAAATCTGCTGAGTGGAAGCCGCCAAAGAAATATTGTTTCGTATTTCGTTTTATAGGGTTTAAACATATGGGGTTTGAACAGAGACCTCACGTCCAATACGCCAACACACTGCCTACTATACTACGTCCAACACGTCCAATACGCCAACATACTGCCTACTAGACTACGCCGACCTAATTTCATTCAAACTCACGTAGCAATTACAGTCGACTTGAAGTTGAAGTTAATTTACCACTCGAAGGCTACTTCCACAAACAAAATTGTCGCAGACGAATTAATGGAGAAGCCAATGCATTCGAAAAAGTGACCAGTTGTTGCATGATAAAGGCTCTGTAGGAAACCTTAGCGTCAATTCAAAGCGCTATGGTCGTATGATGTTCGATTGCTTTTGACCTGCAATTAAAAACTCTGAACTCGACTGTATGTGACGAAATTCTGAAGAAGTCATTGCATTCGATAAAAGGGACTTGATTAATGCGTATCAGAGGTCAGTAATGAGTATTCAAAAAGATGAGTAGATTCGAATCAAACTCATGATTTCTGATACTTATACGCATTCATACTTATTTTAATGTCATACTCATACTACTTATATTCAAAGTTTGAAATACTCATGGTATTCATACTTAACAATACGCATGATGTTATTGATTTCGACTCTCCATGACTCATCGTATACACGAATCACAAAATAAGTATAATTCGCGTACGAACACTACAATACTCAAAAGAAGGTTGTGTGTTTGCTCTGCTTGCTGTCTTCGTCTTTTTTGTTTATGTGTCTTTCTTCTTTGTTTGTAAATGCAACAACAACTACGACTGTAAATTTTGATGAATGACTCGAATCACTCGAATCATTTATGAGTACTATAAGTATTTTTCTAAATTTATGAATCTGAATGAGTAGGCATATGAATCGAACATATTTCGAATGTCGTGAGTTTGATGTCAACGTTGTACTCATTCTCATTGCAACCTGTACTTATAAATCAATATTGTAGTGAGTACGAATGAATCAGAGTAGTTGGATTTCAATACTGTTGACTCACTCGTACTCAAAATTGCATGAGTACTCATGAGTAGCGAAAAAGCGATTTATTGCTGATCTCTGATGCGTATTATGGTCTGGACGTGTTATAGTGTCTGTTTTTCTTCGAAATTGGCTGTGGAAGAATTTTTAGCGTCAAATCAAAGCGCTGTGGTCGCATGATGTTCGACTTTTTTTAAAATGCTATTAAAAATGTTGAGCAGAACTGCATGTAGTTTCAATAGGACATTCCCACGAACTACACAAAACGTCCAGTTTTGGCATTATTTCATGAAAAGTTCCCAGAAAAAGTAATTTGGGTGACGCCAATTTGACGCTGTCAAACTTTATTTATGGAGCTAGTTTAAAGATCGGGTTTACGCGAATAATACCCAAATATTGCATCAATATTCGTCAAACTATCGCCGTATATCGCTTTGAGGAAACTCCAATGGATTTATCTATTGTCCTGTGGTTTAAAAGGCCCCACTCCGATACTATTCAACATCGAAAAACTTACTTCATAGACCATTGCAACACTTTAGTCAGGATTACAACCTAGTTTCTCACACCACCATATGCAGTTACAAACCACAGGACACAGTTTCAAGTCAATTCCGAACGACAGATTTTTTTTAAAAGCTTTGCATGGCTGAAGTCGCCGTGTCTAGTAAGTAGTGTGTTGGCTTATTAGACGTGAGGCCTCTGTTCAAACCCCAGGTCCGACATCAAAACGTAAAAAATGAAGAAATATTTTTTCGTCGACTTCCTCTCAGCAGATTTCTGGCAAAAACTCTGAGAGTAAATAAAATTGCCATGAAAAGTTTATCAAAAAATCTGTCGTTCAGAGTCGACTTTAAACTGTAGGTCCCGCCACTCATGTATAAAAATGAACGCACACAACATAAGTGGTGCGAGAACCTAAGTCGTAATCCTGACTAAAGCGTTGTAATGACCAATTATGTATGTATATATGTTTCATGGCTATTTTATTAACTCTCAGAGCTTTTGTTAGAAGACTGCTGAGCAAAAGTCACCGAAAACATATTTTTTAATTTTCTTTTTTTTTTCTACATGTCTGGGTCAGGGGTTGAACTACAGTCTCACGTCTAATAAGCCAACATACTATCTACTAGACTCAGGCGACTTCAAACGGATTTGCTGATGCAACCAAACCAGAGATGGTAATTTCATCCTCCTTAGACCCACAGCTCTTGAAGAATTCTTACTCCAGAATACCAAATCTATCGATATTCCTTGGAAAAGGACAGTGACCCGTTGGAATAGCAATTGTTCAATGGATGGCCATGCCATTTGAAGATAGAAGTATCCAAGCATTATAATGAAACCTGCTTCATGGTGTGCTCGAATTTTTTCCCTAACCTAATAGTGCCGATTTTTAAAAATTTCATTTCATATCAAATAATAATAACACTCATATGCAACACTAATAAAACCAAATAAAACGAAAAAACTCTACTTAAAGTCATAAAATATCCGAAACATAAGCCCCCTGTTACAAACGCATATTCATCCTCTTTTTTTTCCTCTCTTTTTGACTGGTGGTTATCAACTTTCCTTTTTTCCACTTTTAATAACATAGAGTATGCATATTTCCATTTTCATTCCTTTTATTTTTTATTAATATTTCATATCAGGGATTTTCAGAAGAAGACAACAACAACAACAAAAAAAACAAATTCCACGCAAAAGCAAAGGATCATAATGCGGATTTAAAAGAAAAAAAAAAGTGAAAAATATTTTAAAAATAAGCAGAGTGTGTTGGGTATTACAGCGAATAAATTAAAAATTCATTTTAACAATTCAGCTTAACCACGATACGATACGATACGGAATTGTTATTTAAAGTTTTACAAAAATAAACAACAAACTTCCCCGCTCTCTCCCCGTGTATTTGAAGACTTACGGGGTAACAAGTGTTGTTTGGTTGGATGGCATTAGGAATTAAAAGAAAAACAAAATTTAAAAATAATTTTTTGTTTTGTTAATAGGATGTTAAAGAGGACATTTATGGTTTGTTATACTATTAAATAAATACCTAAAGGCCAGCCAGCTTATGTGTTATGGCATGGGACGATGACACACATCAGTATTATCTCTAAACTTATAGTATTTAAGGGCGGTTGGCTATCTCTGTCTGTATGTCTTGTTTACCTTCTGACAATTTTAAAAAAATTTGCATAAATTTCTTTAGGTAAGTTACCAAAACAAACAAACAAAAAATGGTGTGTAAGACTATTAAACACCACATAAAAGTAATTATTATTGTTATTACCGTCCATAAAATTGGATCTTCTTCTTCTACAAAACCCGGGGGTGAGATTTGTTTGAAAGTGAAATGGACTTTGGAAAAAATAAAAAATAAGAAATGGAAAGTTTTAATAGAACAATTACATTTGGATTTAAAATTTTGATCACTTTTGTTACCCGGCATCTGCTTTTTAATAAGCTGCTTGCTTGCTTTTAATGCAAGAAATTTAAAAATGTTGACTTTTCTTTCTTTATTTTTTTTTTATTTTTGAGAAACAACAAAATTTATTTTAAAATAATTTAATATTCTTGCCCAAAATTTTAATATTTCTGTAACTAAATTCAGATTGTCAAAAACATCGTACGATAAATCAGCATAAATTTGACCAACGGCTTTGAGGACCATTGTGGTTTGTTGCTTATTTGCATACGCCTGCCTCTTAAGAAAACCCCGTAATAAAAACTCTCACATGAGATGATCATACCCTCAAATCACTCGTGCTGCAAACCATTCAATGCGGCATGAGCTCTGTGGCACATTTCTTTGGAGTTAAGACCACAGATATTGGTAGTCATCAATCCATAGTACTTAGTTAAAGCCTTTTCAAAAACGTTCTTAAAGAAATATGAAACAACCACTACACACAACGGTGATGCATTGGATGCTCTTGAATTTCATGTAAACTGGTACCGTCCCAAATTCCACAATTTCGTTTGTTTACGTAGCCGTCCTTCCAAAAATGGGTCTCATCGCTAAAGATAATTTTTCTATGAAAATCGGGTTCCAGAGCACATACAGGTCTATTGGCTAGGGTTTGTTACCTTTAGTTCATGGGTCAGTTGAATTCTGTACGGCTGCAGGCCCTAGTCACTCTGCAAAATTCACCAAATTATGGCCGCAATTCATACCCTAGTAAGGTAGTCGTAGTGCTTATTTGATGGATGATGATTTCTCCTGTAAAATTTATAATGATTTTTGCTGACAGTTATTTGTCAAAAGGAGGTAGGCGGGATAGATACATATCTACAAACTCCATATCTGCTGGCTATAGATTTCTAAGCAAGCTAGAGTATTACCGAGTTTACTGCTGCAATATTCAGATCTTCACAGATAGGCCAGCAGCTTTGAATTCGTAAGAGTCTGCTGGGCATTCTATCCAGAAAAGGTATTCAAACGAGTTTACGTGATGTTCTTTACTAGTGATGACATATACATGACATATGAGTACGTATACAGTGGTGGCCTTATAATTAGAAACGACTTAGCAACATGTATGTTTGTTAATTTATTTTACAGCTTTCACTGTGTACCTGGGATCAAAGGCTTTGTTTGGAGGACGTCTTAAATGCATGTTTCCATCAGATTGGGACAAATTAAACTTGGATTCGTCACTCCAGAGAACTCTGTTCCAGAAACATCGTTTCTAATTATAAGGCCACCACTGTACATATATGAAGGGAATAACGCTAATCTAGCTAATCTAATGGCCTAGCAAAGACTAGAACCATACTGCTTATATATCAATGATACGATATGTTGGGGTTGATTTCGATCAAAGGCTAGATTGTTCAAAGAATTTATCAGATTTGGTCCCTTGGCCTTGGGATTACGAGAGATCTGCAGTGATAATGGCCCAGTGATATATTGGGGTAACTAGTGCTCGCTGTCTTATAAGTTCAATGTTGGCATAGGGGTTAATAACATTTTTCTAGTCCCCTACTTATACTCTGCGTTCACGGGCAATAGTCAAAATTCCCTTTGTTGGAAATTGCCTCAACTCATCGATCACCAATGGTAGCCAAAAGTTTTTTATTGGAACAATAAATGGGTTGAGAAAGTTTGAGACTTATGATGCTTACTTACTTACTTAATAGATCTTAACAATCTGTTTGTCGAACTCCGGCCTGCTTCAGTATTTGAATAAAAGTGCTTTTACTTCTCAATCGCTTTCGCTACTTAGCCATGTCCTCAACTTATCATTTCCAACTCAGATAATATCCATTTTGTCAAAACATTGCTTTACACCTGGGCGTTATAGCCGAGGCAGAGTAACTGCAGAATGTCAATGCGCTAAGTAACTCCGTGTTGTCGAAGAGATCATTAAGCTCGTAGTTGATTCAAATGCAAAAATTATCGTAAAATATTTTCTCAAATACTCACCAATTAGCTGCTTCAGTGTTCAACCACGTACATGCTTCCAAGCCATGGGGAACACGGGGAGAATAATTACACAGACATTACGGTTGTTTAAACAAACATAACGTGTGTTAGATTAAATAAAAGACTTTTTTTTTGATATTTTTAATAATATTTTTTATTATTATTTTTATTATTTCTTAATTTCTTATTTTCATGTTTTTCTTTTAAGTGGTATTTTTAAATTTTAAATCATTCACGGTTTTGTTTTTGTTTTGTTTTTTTCATTCATTTTATTTATTTTATAATTAATTTATTACAATTTTTGAAAATTCTTTTAGGGATTGATTTCGGTTTTATTTTTAAATTATTTTAGCATTTCATATTTTTGTTTTTGTTTTTTATTTTTAATTTATTTATTTATTTTACACATTAAGCAAATAATGACTTATTTTTTTGGTAATGAAATTATGATATTTTTTTCTGTTTTTGTTTTTGTTTTTCTTTAAGATTAATTGTTTTTATATGTATATTAAATGTTTATGTTTTTTTTTTTATTTTGTATAATTATTTATTTATAATATATTTATTAAAGAATATAATATGACTATAAAATAATTCATATAAATATACACGCACATATAATTAATTTAAAAATATTTTCGAATTATTTTTTCCTTTTCTTTACATAATTTTTTTGCTTTTATTTTTATTTTAATATTTAAGTATACTTTTGTTGCTGTGTTTATATTTAGAATTTTTTATTTTATTTTTTTTTTTATTTAATTTAATTTTTTAAATATTTATAATAAATATGTCAAAAACTACCACACAAAGCTCTGAAAAAAATTATTTTTAGCTCAGCTTTGGGTTTTAAATTTTTTTTTCATAAGATTGCTAAACTCCCGTTGTTGTTTTTAAGTTTTGTTTTTAAATTGTCTTTGAATTTTTAAGGTGAACGAATATTTTTTTGAATTTTTAAAATTCAAAACAATTTTTTTTTAAATTTTTAATGAAAATTTTTCTCTGCATTTTTAAATTTCAATAAAAAATTATTGAATTTATAATGAAAAATAATTTTTGATTTTTTTTTCGAATTTAAAGGAAAAAATCAAAAAAAAATCTTTTTTGAAAATGAAAATTTTAATTTTTGAATTTAAAAAAAAATAAATCATAAAATTTTTTTTTTAAATTTTTATTTTTTTGAATTTTTAAAAAGAATGAAAACTTTAATTTTTGAATTTAAAAAAAATAAATCAAAAAATTTTTTTTCAATAAAATTTTTATTTTTTTTGAATTTTTAAAAAGAATGAAAACTTTTTTTGATTTAAAAAAAATTTTTTTTATTAAAATTTTTAAATTTTTTAGAAACAATGAAAGCTTTTTGAATTTTTAAATAAAAAAATTTTTTCATTAAAAATTTTTTATATAAAAAATATGTTTTAATTAAAAAATGTTTGTCATTATTATTATTTTTTTAACTTGTAGTTGGTATTTGTTTTTGCCGTGCTAATAGAAAAAAAACTATTTTATTACACTTACGGTATAATTTAAACACTAAAGAACAATTATTTCAGTGTGTCTTTTTTTAATTTTTTTTTAACTTCAAGGTTGTATACTTATATTGCATTTAAATGTAATTTATTTATAAATAATATTTATTTTCTTTTATTTAATAATATTTACAATTTTATTTTATTATTATTATTAATTTTAAGGGTTCTGCGTATACTTTTTTAAATTTTATTTAATTTTCTTCCTTTCTTTTATAATAAATCACATTAAAAAAAATTTCTTTTTTATTTTTATTTTAAAACAAATACCAAAATAACCAAAAACCTTATTTTTCACTTCTTTTTAAATCCTTTAGTTTATCTAAAAAGTCCTTTTTCGACCGTAACTATTTACTTAGGAATTTAAAATAAAAAAAAAAACTTCTAAATTTCCTTTTAAAAATCACATGCTTTACTACTACCGCTTAACGTCCATTATCATGCTTTTAAATTGGTTCCTTTTTTGTTTTACGAAATAAAAAAATTATTTTTTTGTTTGTTTTTTAATTTTAAATTAATTCGTATACATTATTTTTATTTAATTATTAAATATTCATATTATTGAAGTGTCTGTGTATGTATGTGTGTGTGTTTTTTATTAAGGCGCACTGTACATTAAAATATACATATATTTTTTTTATTTTAAGCTTATTTTACATATTAAAAGTAATATTTTTTTTAAAAAAAGTCGTATACATTTTTGTTGTATTTTTTTTTTATAAATTTAAAGTGATTGTTTGTATTATTTTTTTCAAAAATCTTGAATAAATTTTCGGTTTTTACTTGTTTTATTTTAAATTAAATATTTTTTTTAAAAAAGCTTTTTAGGTACTTTTTAATGTTTTTTTTTATTTTTTTTTTTTTCACAAAATAATTTTTATAAATAGTTGTGATTTTTTTGGTTTTTTTATTTATTAATAAATTTAGCATTTAAATTTACGTATATCGTTTGGGGGTTCTTTTTTTATTTATTTTTTGTAAAAGGAGGGCGGGTTAGCAAGCTTCAATATTTTATACACATTTCCCTTCTCTTACAAATAAATTCAGTTCAAAAAAGCTGCCTATCGTTTTAAAGAAATTATAATTAAATAAATTTTAATTATATAAATCATATTAAACTTAAGAAATTAGGGTTTTAATCCAACATAAGAATAAAATCGAAAAATTAAACAATTTTTGTCATCCGGAATTTTTTTTAACTTCCAAAGGAAGAGCATGTCTTCTTTAATATGCTTTCCCTTAGCCGTAGGGCTTAGCAACCGCACTAGATATATCTCCAATTGATCACCATTACACTATACAAACTTATTGACACACGCTCGTGTGATCCTCTAAATAGTAATTCGGGCAATATCAGTATTTTACTTTCGTTTCAATGCTAATAACGGGCAGACTCATTTGATGCCATAGTCTGTAGCCAAAATCGTTTAAGAATTTTTTGCAAAAAACAATTTGGGAGTAGCAGTACTTTAATTATGATTTTGTAATTAATTTTTACATTGCAAAGTAGGGCTGTAGCATTTTATTTTTAATTAGATTGATATAGTGACATTTCGAATGTAGATGAAGAATTTGCTTCAGAATTACATTATCAATATAAGCGCCTATGAATTTTCTATGTTGACTAGCATCATTCTATACTTCTTTGGCAATTTTATCTAATTAGTTGGAGTTGGAATTTTTTGTCGACATATAAAATAATTTAACAAATTAAAATGGTGCCTAAACAAGGACTCTGTTACATTATATATGTTCACTATTATGCTGTTTTTTATTCAACTCTAAGTAAAGCCGTTCTTTGCGATTTCAACATTACGTATTTGCCTGTCTTTCGCTTCTGCTGCTTTCCTGTAGATTGTAAACGAGGACTGCGTATGCTGTGTAATCCTAGGGTTTTTAGTATGTACGGCTAATGCTCTTTCAATTGCAATGTCGAATATTATTCCATTTATTTATAAGACCTTAAAATAATTTCAAGAATGTTAACGTGTACATACCGCTTTTGATTCACAGTGCATACCTCCCTTGACCGTGGTTGCAATTTACAGACGAATGTAAACTTGCAAACATACATAATCGGTTGTTATAACCCCTCAGTCAGGATTACAACCTAGTTTCTCATACCACTTATATTGCGTGTGTTCATTTTATACATGAGAGGCGAGACCTACAGTTTAAAGTCCACTACAGATTTTTGACGAACTTTTCATGTCATTTTTATATGCCTTGTTTGCTTTTTTGCTTGTATACCATTTTATTTACTCTCAGAAATTTTCCCAGAAATCTGCTGGAAGAGGAAGTCGTCGAAGAAATATTTTTAATTTTAATGAGCCAACACACTACCTCTACGACTAATCTAAATATAAGAGATAGATTTTTCTTAATGATTTTCTTTCCAATCGATCCGCTTACCCTATAATTGTATAAGACAATATTCCTTTAATAGCAGATTGATTTTCGGTTAAGAAGACTTCAAGTCTTCTATTGAACATACGGCATAAAGCAAAAGTTCACTTGAATGATAATGATATCCATTTCCACTGGTTTATTAAGCAAGGTCACTATTTTATCACTACTTTAACGAAATGTGTTGCACAGGAATACTCGGAAAACGTACATTTTTACTCTCGTGAGCCACATCTGTTTATACACAGTTGGCCAGCAATTCGCACATCCAAATCTAACATACTGCTCCACATTTTTGAATTTCCACAACTGTACTTCTGGTTTATTACGGTACCTCAGTAGGTGCCATTCAATGTCGTTGGCCCGCTGGTCGTATGAAAAAATTGTGTTAAAAATGTGTGAATCAAAATTTCGAAGTTTAGAAGAACAATTTTTTTTTTGGAAAAAAATTTCGATTTTCAATTTTTATGGCGTCGATATACTGCAGTAGTTAGGCCTGGTTTATCAGTATGTGCCTTCCATAGAGTCTGTAAGGCCTTGTGCACCTCACTCGTAAAAAACCTGTCATTTCGAAAAACTTTAAATCTTATTCAGAGACAACACAGTGCTTAGTAGATCTGCATAAAAAGACCTTAAGTTAGGCCTCAAATCGGCTTTCATAGGAAATTGATGCAAAATTTCGTAGACTAAATTCAATTTTTTTGTATTGTTTTTAAACAAAAAAAAACAATATAATTAAATATAAAGCAATAAACTTATTAAAATGTAACCATAATTGAACCAAATAAATAAAAACAAAATATTTTTTTAAATTTTTTTTTAATAATTATTATTTTTTTTATAATCATTTTTCTTTCAATTTTTCTTAAATCATTTTCATTTTAATCTTTTCATTCATACACAAAAAAAAAATCATTCATATTAATAATAATAATTAAAATTAAAAATAATAATAATAAAAATAAAAATAATAATAATAAATTTAAAATAAAAGAATAAAAATACAATTGTTTTTATTAATGTTGATAATAATTATTTTATAATTTAAAACTATATGCAGCTGCTTTATAATTAATATTTATAAGATTAAATTTAATTATTTTTTTTTTCATTTTTTAAATTAAAAATTAAACGGGGCTGGGGTAAGGGTAAGAGAAATATAGCCAAAGTAAATGGGGAAAACAAATTAATAATACTCACTACTTTTTGACAAATATTTTTAATAATAAAATTAAAAAAATAAAATTATATAAACAGAAAACAAAACAATTTTTTTAGGATTTACTTTAAAAATAAATTTTTAAAATTTTAATTTCAAAAAAAAACTTAAAATTTTAATGAATTTTTTTCCTTTTTTGTTTTTTTACGATAATTATTTATAAGAAATTAAATAATAATAATAATAAAATATAATAATAAAGCATTTCTTTTGTTAATATTTATTACATTATTATTTATTTATAAGGTTTTTTTCATTTTTATTTTTTTTTAATTTTTAATTTAAAAGAGTAGAAGTAAGGGAAAACTAATCATGAAATAATTTACACCGAAGAAACAGAAGAAAAAGCTTCTTAAAAAACGAAGTCTTTTTTTCCTAGTTAAAGTTTAAATTTTTGTTTTTGTTTTTTTAAGAAATAATTTTTAAAAATTAAAAAGAAAAATTTAATAAAAATTAAATTAAATTGAAGCATTTTTCTAAAACGTATAGAATAGTTTATAAAGATTTTAGGTTTTAGTTTTGCTTTCAATTATTATTAAATATTTATTTTTTATTTTTTTATTTAATTTTTTGTATAATTTATAATTAAAAACTTTTTACATATACATTGATTATACACGTTTGTATAAATGTGTAGTGTTGTGGTATTACAGGGTGTTTTCTTTACTATGTTTTGGATTGCGTTCTTTATTTTCATTTTCCTTTAAAGATTTTTACTAAAAATTTTTAATTTTTTTTCTTTTCTTTAATAATATTACTGTGTGTGTGTTTTATTTTTTTTATTTTTTTTTTCATAATATTTTATAATTAATTTATTATATTATTATGTATACATATGTATTGTTTTTTTTTCATTTTTTTCATTTTCTTGTTAGCCTTACAATAATAAATATTAATTTAAGTTTTTGTTTTTTTCATTTTCTTTTACTTCCTTTGTTTAACTAAATTCTTTTTATTTATTTTCAGTGTAATTATTTTGTTTTTTTGTTTTTAAGTAATTTCTTTCTTTTTTAATTCAAAATTATTTAATTCGGAATTTTCTTCTTTTTTTTATTTAATTTCCATAAATTTCACTTTTAACTTTTTCTAGCAACAGTTTTTAGTTTCTTTTTTTATACAGATTTTGTTAAATTGTTTGTGTGGTAAATCATGGGCCCTTAAATAAGGAGATCATTTATTATGTTAATATTTAATTAAAATTAACAATTAAGCATTCTTTATTTAATTTTAACTTTTTAAAAAGAAAAATATTAAAGGGTTGTTTTTTTTCAAAAAAAAATTTAAATTCGCTGGTTTCTAAATTCAACATAAAATTTACGCCGTCCCAAAAAAATATTCTAAACGTAGACTTTTGGTAAAAAAAAGCTCCATCAATAAAGAAATTTCCTTTAAACACTATGTGATGAAAGAGTTCTGCAAAGAAAAAAGAATTCAAAATTTATAATTATTGTATTTAACAATTTTTAAAAATAATAATTCATAATTTCATAAATTTAATGAAATATTTGACCAATAATTGTTACATAATTATTAAAATAATTGTTAAATTTTTAGAAATATAGTGTGGGCCATCTATCATCTTAAATTTGAAACATCGGTGCCATTTCGAATCTGACAATGCTTATGTCCACTGAAAGTAATGAATCGGTTTAAGCTTGAGCAACGTTGGGATTTATTGCAAATATACAAATAAAACAAAGGCAATTGGTCGGAAATTGCACGAAAATGTTGTACAAAATTTGGTCGCAAAGGAAGACCAACAGTGCCCGCTATACATACATACATACATATTTAGCCATTACAACCCTCCAGTCAGAATTATGGCCTAGCTTCTCACACCACTCATGTTGTGTGTGTTAATTTTATACATGAGTGGCGGGACCTACAGTTTAAAGTCGATTCCGAACGAACAATTTTTTAGAAACTCTTCATGGCAATTTTATTTACTCTCAGAATTTTTGCCAGAAATCTGCTGAGAGGAAGTCGCCGAAGAAAGATTTGTTCATATTTTCGTTTTGATGTCTGACCTGGGGTTTGAACTCGGGCCTTATGTCTAATAGCCAACATACTACCTACTAGACTACGAACAGTGCCCGCTATACGCAAATTTATTGCTAAAATTCGTGAAACTGGTTTCATTGTTGAGGCGCCAAGACGTGAGCGTGCTCGTACAATGCGTACACTCGAAAATATCTAAGCTGTGGCTGAAAGAGTCATGGTTCGCACGAATTGAACATATCACGGGCAATTTACATTGAATTTTGCGAAAAGATCTCCGTATGACTACTTAAAAATTTAATTTGGTTCAAGAGACTCATGACTAACCGCTTTGTTTTCGCTTCGCTAAATGGGCCAAAGAGAAGCTGCACCGTGATGTTGATTTTCCCAAAAGAAAAAATCATCTTTTCGGACGGAGCTCATTTTCAACTTGGTAGGTACGTTATAAACAAAATTGCCGTTTTTAGGCAATTTACGAATGATTGTCTGATACGGCTTATAGTGCGAAGACATCGTTGGCCCGTATTTCTTTGATAATGAGGACGGCACAACCATTACAGTCAATGAAGGCACCTATCGCACCAATAACCGGTTTTTTTTGTACCCGCTCTTAATGGTATTAATGTGAACGATGTTTAGTTTCAACAGAATGGTGCAAATTTCCACACATCTCATGCAACAATCGATTTATTGCGTCAAACTTTTAATGGCCGTTTAATTAGCCGAAATGGTGATGTCAATTCGCTGGCAAGAAACTGGGATTTGACACCGTTGTACTATTTTCTGTGGGGTGCCGTTAAAGAAAAGTGTTATGACAATAAACCAGACACCTATAAAGCATTTGAAGTTAAACATTCGTGATGCCATTGTCGAGATACGACCCCATATACTCAAACTAGTGCACACAAATTGGTGCGATCAAATAATATACTGTGAGGCCAGCCACAGAAGCCATATGAATGAAATAATATTCTATGTCTAGCCGGAACAATTGTACTTCATAACAAAAAAATAAATTTGGAATATTTCAAATTTCTTAAATTTAAACTTTTAAACGGTCCACCCTTTACAAAAATTCGGAATAGCTAGCATTTTATTAGACTTACGGCTTAAAGTACTCTTTTGGTTCTAGTAGTGATTTAAAGTGTATTTAATCTAAAACTCACCTTTATTTTCTATGATCATATCCTTTTGTTCTTTTTTCTCTCTCTTCCTCAGAGTGCTTTTAATTTTTTGCCATTTCTAACTCAATTTAAAGCTTTATTTTCGAAGAAAATTTTTACAAAAACAAAACAAAAAAAAAGGATATTTTACGTATATAAGGTATAGCTGCTGCTGTTGACTGTGTTTGACTCTCCATTTGAAACAAAAAGAAAAAAAAACCGAAAACTTTCACAAAAAAGTGGTTTCAGCCCATGTTTTGGATTTCTTTGAAAAAGTTACTTTCGTTTCTATTAATAGTTGCTTAGTTATGTTCCGGGTTGTTGTTGTTGTATTTTATTCGTTCTTTGTTTTTGTATTTATTTTTTTATAAATATTTTCTCTAAGATTTTGGTTTTGGTCTCCTTTTTTATTTAATTATTTAAAATCTATATTTTGGGATAAAAATATAGAATTTTTGTTTTTCTTTTTTTAAATAATTTTCTTGCCATTTTACTATTACGCTTTTGCTGAGCTTTTTGTTGTTGTAATTGTTTGCTGTTTGTTGTTGTTGTATTTTTATTTAAAATGAGATTTTATTGCTAAAATTTATTCTTCTTTATTTTCTTTGTTTTTAGAAATTTTACAAATGTTGTCCATAGTATTCAGCAGCGTGGGGATAATGTGGATATGCTTGATGGAAACCAGGATCACCTGGTGGACGATGCATCATATGTGCCTGACTATCCATCATATAGCCCATGGGGTCATGGCCATAACCGGAGGGTCCAGCATGTGGGGTGTAGACTGAAAAGATAATAGAAAGGTAAAGAATTAATCAATAAAAATATTTAAAAAAAAAATTTTTTGTTTTACAATTTCAAAGCAGAAAAATTAAAAAAAAAATTGGAAACAAATTTTTATAACATTATAACGTTTCAAATTTTAAATCTGAACGTTTACGAATACTTTTTTTTATAGAAAAATTCATTTTAATTACCTGCACGATTTGATTGATCAATCATTGGCTGTACAATTCTTCGTCTCGCATTAATGAACCTGTAAGAGTAGCATTTGAGTAGAATTGAAAAGAACAAAGAAAATTATTATTGTATTATTATAGTTATTGTTGTTGTTGTTTGTTGTTGTATAAAATCCGTTTTTAACAAATCATAATTAGGCTTATAATCCCATAAATGTTTTATTTCATAAATAATTTATAAAATGATTTATAACATCTCTTTTTTCCATCCATCCAACCATCCATCCATTCGCTCGCCTTCAATTTAATATGGATTGTTCTGTTTTGAGAACAAGAAAAAGCACCGAAGAAGCTTCGATGCTAAGATATCCATAAAAAATAATAAGTTTTGTTATTGCAACTGCAGCATTATAAGTCCAATGATAAAAGTGACAAATGCCGACAATTGTATTTATTTTTCTTTTTTTTTTATTTGCAACCAAACATTGCCACTACCACCACCACCAACACCAACCACCGTCGCCAACGCCAGTATCTAAAGCTGGGTAACAAAATGTTAAGACCCTGAGTAGTATGGCCTGTGATTGTCATGATGATGATGATCATGGTTGACAAAATCATAATGTTGCTTAGTTTAAAATCCAGCAACAAACAAACAAAAAATATCATTAAGTTGCAACAAAACGAAATAAAAATCAACCTGATTTAAAAATATTTTTTTGCGCCGTTTTTTGCCCAATTTTTTTCTTTCCAACAGTAACCCTGATGCTGTGGTTGATATTTTTTTTCTTTAATTTTTTACTGTGTTGTTTCTTTTCGAATGTTTAATACAAAAAAATTTATTTATTTTTTATAATAACTTTTCTGGGTTGTTATTTTATTGAAAAAAACGAAAAAAAATTGCAACAAAAAAATCTCCGCAAAAACTAACAATTTCTTGGCAAACAATCTTTTAAGTTTCATTTTTTTCCCCTGTTATATTCTTGTTGCAATGTTATGTTGCAACCAAAAACAAAAAATAAAAACCTTATTATTGTTGGCTACAAATTGAGGTTAATGCTCGAGCGATTGGTTTTTTGCTTTAACATTACAAAAGAACGTTTTAGGGTATCAAGAACGGCAAATGAGACTTGAAAAAAGAACATAAGAAATTAAAATTCAACAAAATTATGAAAACTTGGACAAAATTGTTAGAAAGTATAAACAACGGCACCAAAAAAAATTTGCAGCATAATTTTAGTCTAAATTCGGTATACATTCAAATTATTACACAGCTTCCTATATTTATTTATTATTTATTTGATTTAAACAAAATGAATTTACTTTTTGTTATTTTAATATGATAATAACAACATATTAATTATAACAGACTGCTTTTAGGCGCATGTGCATTTTTTTTTTATTAATTTGTTCCCTTAAATGTTTTAGCAAACGAATCATATAAAACAAAATAGAAAATAAAATTTATTTAAATATAGTCAAGCTTTTTTGATTTTTAAAAGCTGGATTTATACATTTCGACTTTAAGTTTGATTGGCACATTGATGGCATACTTTTAGGGGGTCTAACTTTTTCAATATTTTCCAAATTTTTAAAGTTTGTGTTTCCAGTTTTTATGGAATATTATCAGAGTTGTTAGAACAGGCAAAATTATAGTGCCAGTGTTAAGGACATGTAAGTGGAGGATGTAAATGAAATTTGTAGCCTCTCGAAGACATGATGTGTTCCGTCCTGTTCTACCCAGTAATTGAAAAAGTGGCTAAGATTTTACAAGCAATTTTAAAAGATCAGTACGTAAGCTCTTGATTGCTTATAGCGAAGGAACTAAGCGAAACCAAATGACATTTCAGAACCATTAAAAAATAAAGAGATTAGTTTGATCAAATTACCATCAGGGAGAAGCAGCTGAAACTTAATGAAATCGAATCGTTTAGAAGCGAATCATTACAGGCAAGAATATTAAATGAAGTAAATTGCCTTTAAAGACCTTTAACTCTTCACAAATAATCGGAACTCAATGTTATTTTGAATCTCTAGTGAAAGAAAATTAGCCAATGAACAGTGACTGCCAATTTGAATGACGAAGTATGTTAGAGGGTGTCACATATCATAATTACATGTAATCATATACCATGGTTAGTTAGGTTAAGTTAGATGGCAGGCCCTCCTAAAGATGGCAGGCCCTCACAAAAAAATCCAGGGCTTAAGCTAGCTACCTGAATACTCCTTACTTCGTTACAGATGGTAAAAGAAAGCCACCGATCTAGTAAAAAAATAGCCTCTTTCTTCTCCTTAGACCGGTAGGTTATTCTGAAGCTATTTGGGGAAATGCCAAGTCTATTGGCATGCCTATTAATAGATCATGTGAATGCGAGAGAGAGCTAGTTTCGTTGAAGGTGGAAGGAGAAGGTAAGCAATCTAGTGAAGTGAAAAACAGCCACATTCTTCTCCTTAGATCTATAGCTTCTTCAGAAGCTATTTTAGGAAATGCCAAATCTATCGTCATGCCTTTCAATTGGGCAGTAGCCTGTGAGTGCAGCAGTAGTGTTAGTAGATGTCGATACAATTCAAAGAAAGGAGACAAATAGTCCTCTATAAATTCTTGTCATTCCAGTAGAGCTTAGCAGTACTGCACGTCTCTTGCTGTCACCGAAGTAGACTTTCGCTTTAAAGCGTTTATAGAATACTAATTGAAGGATAACAAAGGAAATTTAAGCACCTACTTCTCTGTAACATGTTGGAGATTGTTAGCTCTACATAAGAAATACCATTTCCGAAAATATTCATATGCCCTCTGGCCCACATGAGCCTTTGGCTTTGAACGAGACGAAGTATGCTTGAAAACTTCATGGACGCGGGTAGGCATTTGATTTCAGCCTAGCTATACGAGTAAATTAAATATATTGAGGGAAAATCATTTAAAATGTAAAGGCTTTTACTCTTAAAGATATTTTTTAAATTGAAAGTAATAAAAAAATCTTTAACAGCTTTTTAGGCTTGTTAACTGGAATATTTTAAAGCATACTTTCAGGCACCATTTGGATTATGATTTGCTAGTAAGAAAATTGTTGTGATTGTTTTTAAAAACTTACCAATTATTGACTTGCAGTATCGTTAGGCCGGTATCTTGTGCCAATTGTTTTTTCTGATCTTCGGAGGGGTAGGGATGCTAAAATTATACAAAAAAAAAACAGAAAATGATTAAAATGAAAATAAGGCAGTAAAATAATCTATAATATAGATATGTATGTATGTATGTACATATGTGTATAATGAAATATAAAATAAATATTTATTTAAAGCATTATTATCACAAGTAAATACAAAATAATCATCAATCATAATTTTAATAATTTTTTTTCGACTTTCCTTTAACTATACACCACATTTTTTTTATTTTTTTGTTAACAAATGACAGGTAGTTTTTATCTGAATAAATAAATTTTGTTTTCTCTCTTCTTATTTTTATTTTTATTTTTATTATATTTAATGTATAGCTGAGAGAGCAACATATAAATTAAATGAAAATTAACACAGAAAATAATTCTGTTTTTTTTCTGTTTTTGGTTGTACTAACGCCACTAATCTTGGGTAATCTAAAACCACCGAAAACTAAAATGTTTTTATCTCTGCTGTGAAAACACACTTAAAATAACCCAAATTTCTATAAACAGTCGATGGATATAGTCATTGTCCCCTGGTTTACTGGTATAATAAAAAAAACTGCATATTGCACTACGTTTTCATTAAAATGTATATAAGAAATCCAAGGAAAAAAAAACTAAAAACGAAAAACTTTTATTTGCTTTTAGACCAAAAAAACTCCCTCATAAATTTGTTCTACAACCAAAAAAAAAAGTTAAAAACTAAACACTGAAATGCATTCCATATGTCTGTCTAACCACAAAAAGCCGCCAGAGTGGCGTCAAAATGTAAACAATTCTTATAACAATTGTGGGGTTTTTTTTTTTTTGTTTTGTGATTATTTTTAACATTTCGGAAAATCTTATTTTCAAAACCAAAACAATCTTTTTTAAATAAAACATATCGAATATACAGTGTATATTACAATATACTCGTATATGTATGTATATAGGAAAACCGAAATTGGTTTGAAATAGGCCCCTTAACATAATGTTGTTGGCAAAGTAAGCTAGTCAAACCAAATGATATCAGATATTGTTGTTGTATTTGGTGTTTTCCAAATTAATCTAATCTTTTTCAGTTTTTCAAAATATAATCTCTTCTATTTCTTTCCATTTTTTTTACATTTGTGTGTGTAATAAAATATTATTTAAACAAATAAATGCCGTTTACAATGCAATGCATTTTTTTCCTTCCATGGCGCTTAACAATTTAATCGTATTGATTGAAATCAAAAAAAAAACACCCAAAAATATACCAAAAAAATACCAAAAAAAAGAGAGAAAATATGCTACAGAAACAGTAGCATTTATTTGTTTAATGATTAATCGTATAGAAGAAAACCAGCAACTGATAATTTTTTTTTTTAAAACATAAAACATTACAAAACCATTAGATATTGTAGCAGCAACCAAGATAAATCAGCATTTATTTGATATACACGTACCTAGTCAATGTTGACAATAGAAAAGATAAGAGCCTCACTTACTTACTGCACACTGAACACACATTTTATTTAAATAATTTCTAAATTGTTAAACAAAAAATTATTTTAAGAAAGAAAAAACCACTTTTTTTTCTTGCACCATCTCTATGGATTTCTCTACAGTTATAATGGGTGATTTTTTAAGAGCTATGGGAAAAATTTTCAAAAAAAAACACATAAAATTCAGAAAAATGCATGAAATCTTTATTTGAATCGATAGTACGGTCCATATAATTTAATATTTGAAGATTATTTCATGCAAATGTTGACCGCGACTGCGCCTCAAATGGTCCATCCGCTTAGTCCAATTTAGGCATACTCTTTCCAACATTTTGGCCGGTATCTCATGAATAAATACTTCAATGTTGTCTTCCAATGCACCAATTGAAGCGGGCTTGTCTATATAGACATGAGCTTTAACATAGCCCCACAAAAAATAGTCTAAAGGCGTTAACTCGCTCGATCTATTGGCGGCCAATTGACCGGTCCCGAACGTGAAATAAAATGTTCACCGAACTCGCCTCTCAATAAGTCCATTGTTATGCGTGCTGTATGGCATGTAGCACCGTCTTGTTGAAACCACATGTCATGCAAGTCAAGCTCTTGAATTTTGGGCAAAAAGAATTTGGGTATCATCTCACGGTAGCGCTCTCCATTCACAGTTACGTTACGATTCGCAGCATCTTTGAAGAAATACGGTCCAATGATGCCACCAGTCCATAAACCGCACCAAACTGTAACTTTTTCTGGATGCATTGGTAGCTTTTGCAATGCTTCTGGCTGGTCTTCACTCCAAAATCGACAATTCTGCTTATTTACGTATCCATTGAGCCAAAAATGAGCTTCGTCGCTGAACACAATTTTTCGATAAAGAAGTGGATCTTCGGCCAACTTTCCAAGTGCCCATTCACCAAAAATTCTGCGTTGCGGTAGGTCGTTCGGCTTCAATTCTTGCACCAGCTTTATTTTGAAAGGCTTCACAGCTAAATCCTTCCGCAAAATTTTCCACGTTGTTGACTAACAGAGGCCCAATTGCTGCGAACGGCGACGAATCGATAATTGATGGTCATCATTAACACTGGCCGATACAGCTGCAATATTTTCTTCAGTTCGCACTCTACGTAAGCGTGTTGGTGGTTTAACGTCCAACAATGTAAATTTGGTGCGAAATTTAGTCACAATAGCCCGAATAGCCGCTTCAGTGGGTCGATTAAACTGACCATAAAATAGAAGAAGCGCGCGATGAACTTTCTTAACAGAGTACCCATATTTACACGAAACAGCCGAAGTATTTATATTGTAAAATTAAGTTTGCCAGATCCCACCGGGGTGTGGGGATTATACAGCAACGATTCAGGACTCTTCTGTCTCAGCGACAGTTCTTTATACACACCATTAGTCTTTGGAATTCCTTACCAAATAACATCCAAAATCTGGACAATGCAAACGCGTTCAAAAAGGAGTTATTTAAATTATTTTCATAATTAAAATTTTTATCTCATATTTGTAAATTTTGTGATTTTATTTTTTAGGTCATCATTATTATTGTTATTATTATTATTATTATTATTATTACTATTATTATTATTATTATTATTATTATTATTATTATTATTTTTATACTTTACCATATCAATTTAATTTAATATTTATATACATAATTTAACTTTCTCTAATTTTTTATATTTAATTAATGTTAATTTTTTTATACCTTATTGATTGTAAACATAGCACTGTCACTTATAAGATTTAGTATCTTGTTGTGCTATGTAGATCATTATAAATCAAAAATCAAAAAATAATAAAATTCAATGATTTGCAAGCGTTGTTCGTTTGTAAGACTATTCATGGTTAAATTATAGACCAAACTGAAGATGTTTGACAGTGAAACAAAACACGATATGTGCGTGAGCTGTTTAAACCAGTGTTGCCAAAAAGATAATAGCTAAAAAATCACCCGTTAGGTATGGGGCATAGGTACTGTAAACCTAGCTTTTTAATTCAATTTCATTTCATAATTTTTCACATATTTAGGCATATATTGAATTCCCTTTCTTTTGTTTGACAGAATTATATTGACGAGCACTAAAATGGTTGTAGTTTTACTCAATACCATATAAAAAATATTAAATAATAATAGCAATTGGGGCTAAAATATAAAACTGATATGAAAAATTTGGTTAGGTACTAGACATTTAACCACCAATACATATTAGTCTTAATCGTGAAATTAAAGACATTTTTTTATTTTACATTTTAGGAACATATGTCGCAAACCATTACCAATCAGCTCATTTTGCTGCAGTCACTTTGTACACTTTTTCAAGTATTCTGGTTTTTTTCTTTACCAAAGTTCCTTGAGTCTTGAAGATTCCACTTGAGCACTTGATATCCTATCGAGATGACTAATTCAAATTTAATTTCTAGTGAAAGTATTGCCACTGTAGTGAAAAGCATTGAAGACAATCAAAATTTGGTAATTGGATGGTTCTAACATCACGACATTCAGTTGAATTTTTAGTGCTTTAGAATTATTGGTATTTAGCTAGGTTGGAGAGAAGGAGACCAACCATAGGGTTTCAATTTCTCATAACTGACATAACATACACAAAAGCTATTGTGCTTTCTCTATTAAAACTAGCTGTACTCTGCGCGTGTTGCTGCGCAACCAACTAAAATAAATTTAAAGGAAAGACATCACACAAATGTCCACTTAATTTTGAATTATTTTATTGATTTTGTTTCCCATTGTCTTGATGATTCAGATGAAGGGGCCTGAGTAGTACGCATTCGATCAGTTTCTAATATTACATTTCGTTGTTCAAGTGGTTCAAGCGAACGGGTCTCAGCGGCATATTTTTCCAGTCTCAATGCTCGTCTGATTCTGAGACTCATAATGCTATTTTCTTCCGTGCTTGAGGTGCAGGTCGACCAATTGCTTGTCATTCATTTTGAATAATTTTCAGTGACGCCATCCATTGGAAATTAATCGCATCAACCTCAGTCGACTCAGGCGCAACAACTTTGTTAAAGAATGGACAGTTTACGATTTAATTCATTTTGAGTAATTTTCAGTGGCGCCACCTGTCCGAAATTGGTCATACCAACTAAGAAACCTTCCGCGGCTCAAGCGCAACAACTTTGCTAAATATCATAACATGATCAAATGCATAGTTTACGATTCTATAAGGTACATACAAACAAACATTCATTTTTATATATATAGACTATGGGAGGTGACACGCCCACATTTTGTTCATATATACGTCAAAGTCGTCCATAAAAAATTTGAGGATTGGAATTGGAGTTTATATGCGACATTAAATACTTATTGGGTATTTGGGCGTGGCACCTCGCCTACTTGAAATTTTAAAATAAAAAGTAGCCTATGGTTCCTTCCAGACATACAGGAAGGTACTGTTAAAATTTCAAGAAAATCGGTCCAGCCGTTTAGGCGTCTATAGACTTCAAACAAGCCCACAAACAAATAAACACACATTCATTTTTATATATAAGAAGAAGATGTAATAACAATATTTCAGGAAATCAGCATCTTTGAGATGAGTTGCGTTTAGAATGCATAGGTATTCCCTAAAATATTGGGATCTCGAGTTAGCGAAGGATGGACGGACAATGACTTTAAAAGTATTGCAACGTGTCGATGTCTACTTCACATGTCGTGTATTGATTAAAATCTACTATGACTATATATATTTAATATACACCAGTAACCTATACATAGTTTTAGTAAACTAAAGGTTTTCCTATCTCATTATCAGGATCGCCCTAGATTACCTTGGCAATTTTTTTTAGTCTATGTGACGTACTTTTCTTACCAAATGGATTACAAAGTATTAAGATATCAAAGTTTATTTTTCGCAATCCACTAACCTTATTAGCCAAATTATTTGCTTCCTCATTTCTCATTTCCATTGTTCTTGATGCCATGATTCATGTGATGACTTTATTGTCATTCAGAGAAATTCAGTGAAGATGTTTAATTTCTCCAAATTTTTTCTCGCCCAAATTAAAAATTCTCTGAATACATATACCTCCGTTTGGAAAACTATATTATGGCCCGGTAACCGAAAGACATAGTTTTATTACTGGTACTTTTGTAGATGGAAATAAGTTCCAACGAGCATCTACACCATGGTTATGTTTGATTAATAAAGTCGCTCTAGTATCACCTTTTTGGTAATTGGTTGCGGTTGATATGTTAGAAGAATTCCGCATTAAGCGAGAATGCATCCAGTATCCCAACTATATTCCGGTAATGTGATTTTCAGTTCTAATTGATCAATTTCCCTTTGGCTTGTAGATAAAGAACAGTTAATTTCGCATCATATCGCACCCATAACTCAATTGTTTGGTAAAAACAATTGCTTACAATGGTCTTGTAGGTATGCTGGTCTCAACGCTTTTCTCATCGCTGTCGTCGTACTTAGCATCGATATCTAATACACTACTGCAGCGTAGGTTACTAAATGTCTTAATTATATTCCTGTTGAGTCAGTGTGTTATATTCAGAGGTATCCCATTCATAATCTATGATTCTTCTACACACGAACTAATAACTGGGGGCATTTGCTGCCCATAAGTAGTGTAAAAGGTTCGTATCTTTGAGAGGTAAATTACAAACATATTAGAAAAATTTTTATACAAAGCTAAGGAGTGCGCACTTAAAAATTTGCGCATATACTTTTCTTTGTAAAAAGTAAACTTGATGATAAAATTATTTCAATTTTTATTTAAAATTAAAGAAAATAATATTTATTCGTGTCATGACAAGGGGGCTTAGCTCATCTAGGTAACAGAATGGGTCATATGAGCCCCCAAATGAAGTTGACAGTGAACGGCAAGCTACCCGCTAACCTAACGTAACCTATCCATAAAAAGGTGTCAAAATTTTAAAACTATTTTTACAACTTCTTTCTGAAATTCTTTCCATTAAAGACTTTATCATTGATAACTGTTGCCATTTTTCCGGCAGTTCCTCATTCTCTAATAATTTTTTTAATTTTCTGCTGAGATTTTTGTGTCCTCCAAACATTTCTGTTCACTAGCCTCTTAATACCACTCGGTAGGCAAGAATTGACGTTACTTGTGGTGGCTTCTCTGGAAACATAAACAACATTGCGTGCATAGTACCGCTCAATTCTGTCGTTTCAATGGTGACAAGTGGCGAGATCTGGTCAAAAAAATTTATGAAAATGGAAATCGTTTTTAGTTTCAAACTTTTTACGATTTTTTCCATCATTTTTAACAAAAATAAATTTTTATTTATTTTAATTTTTTTCCCCTTTTCTTGTGTTATTATTTAAATTTGAAAGATAAGATCTTTTTCTACAAAAAAAAAACAACAACAACAAAATAAACAACAACTTAAACTTGTTTAACTTAATCAAATTTCAGCTATTTCAGCTACTTGGTTTGGCTTTAAATGCTTTATAACCCCCACACTACAATTGTTTAGTTTAAAACGTAAAGAGTAAATAAAAATAATAAAAAACAAAAAAACAATTAATGAAAATACAAAATAAACAGTTATTTGAATAAAAACAACAATAAAAAAAACACACAGAATTTTTAATTTTTAAACAAATAATCACAATATAAAAATGCTTTATTAGCTGGCTGCGGTTTATGCCAGTGAGCGTTTAAAAGCAAAGTAGCCCAGTCAGTGGCTGTATATGTCTGTCTGTCTGTTTGTTTGTCTGTCTGTCCATCTATCTGGCTAAATTATCTTTATAAATATTTTTTTTTATTTTATTTTATGGTTGGAGGTGGAGATTTGTTGGCTGATTTTTATTTATTTTAGTTTATATTCGTTGTTGTTGTTTTAGTTTTTTATTTTATTTAGCCAGCCATATTTGTTAAATGCTGTTTTTGTTGTATTTTATTATCGTACTCGTTGATATTTATATAAACGCGATACGCAAAAGTTTGAATCAAGTTGCTATTGGCTGTGACCAAATACGCAGCAGATCTTAAACACAAAACTATACGCTCTGGAGAGCGTTTAGAGGAGGAGGTTTTTTATTTTAATTACAATCAAAATAGTTATCAACACTTGAAATTACATATCGAACAGGTAACACCAGTTCTAAGCGACTATAGGATACCCTACAGTAGGGTTTGAAGTTTTTGAATTTGAGTTTGGTTAAGTTAGGTTGGATATTGAATTGATATTGAATTTTAGTTCAAACTAGTTGACCTATTTGGCGTATAACTCCTGTTGGCTTTACACTAACCAGAGCGCCTGATATTCAGGTCAAGTAATCTAGAAATCCTCTCAGATTCAAAAGCACTCCATCTATAGTTTGTCCCTTTCAAATAATAATCGAGAAAACCCTTGTACTGCCAATCTTGTGTTCTTTTATTGAACACATGCCAGTCAATATGAAGCTCTGATAAGCCATGCTGTTGCCCTAACGAAAGCAAAATTATGTTTTAAAATTCAGAACTTTTTATTTTTCTGGGCAGGAGAATCCCAGGCGAAGTTCACAGAACCTTGTATACCTTGCAGATTTTCCAAAAAGCATTTCAGAATTTCCTAAACCGGTACAAAATCTGATTTATCTTATCCCACAACAGCTTAAGGTGACGTACTGCAGTAGGAAAGAGTTTGACTACAAAGTTGAAAGCGGAAAACACAAAAGCATTTTTTTTTTGTTAAAATTGTAAAATTCAGGTGAGGATTCAATCCCTGTCCAAATAACGACTTCTGATCTCCCAGAAAGGAAAATATCAACATAGAGTATCACAGAAAAATAGGTTAGGCAGCAGCACCTCTGAAGAAAGAATAGCACTCAATAAGCAATGTTTCCCGCCACTACAATAAATAGATTTTCGAATGTTAACCTCACGCCGACGTACATACATACATGCATACATACATAATTGTCAGTCAGGATTACAACCTAGTTTCTCACACCCCTTATGTTGAGTGCGTTAATTTTATACATGAGTGGCCGGACTACAGTTTAGAGTCGACTCCGAACGACAGATTTTTGAGAAACTTTTTATTTTACCGACATATGGCAACCCTATTATTCTAGAGCTTGTCACAGTAGATCAATCATACAACTTTTCGATATTTTCTGTGGTCTCTGTAGCTTATGGTACAGAAAAAGACACAGACAGTCAACAGCAGCTAATGATGGTTGTGAAAGAGTTCTGTATTGGATTGGAATAGTTACACATTATTTGTTCATATTCCTTTTTAAAAGTAACTTCAAGGTATCATCTCCTGATGCACTATGCCGCAGTAATCATAGAAATCAGATTAGTCAGACGATCAGTTGAAATTGATTGGTTTTTTCGGTCTCGTGTCATACATACGAGTACAGTGGTTATTATGACCCTTTAATTAGGATTACGACCTAGCTTTTCACACCACTTATGCTGTGTGTGTTAATTTTATCCATGAATGTCAATGTCGATTCCAAACAACAGATTTGAGAAACCTTTTCGTGGCAATTCTATTTTACTCTCAGAGCTTTTGCCAGAAATCTGCTGAGAGGCAATCGCCGAAGAAATATTTCGGTCTCGAGTCACTGTTTAATAAATAGAGCAACGAGCCAAGAGGCAACGCAATGTACTCTGTTGTATTAAGAACTTCTGAACTTGACTTCTTCTTCTGGGTTTCAGCACTTCCTTTGGTTCTGTCATTATAGCCGTATGTTCATGATAAATCATTGCACACGACTTCGATAGCGAGGCCTATGCGCTATTTATTTTGGATATATTAAAGCAATATCAAAGCAAAGTTTTCTAGTAACCTTCTAAAGCATTATTAAGTGCTTTAATAATTCCCTACCAATTCCTTCTTTACTTCTTCAGCGATTTTAGCAATTATTGACGTACTCAGGCTCCTGTAAAGGATTCTTACCACATTTTGAGTGAACTTGTTCGAGAGTTAAATTACCTCACCTCACTATCCATATGTCAAGCATTTTAAGGCACAACATTTTATTTTTTAACGAAAATTATTTCAAACACTTGTGACCTTTCACCCCAAAAGAAGTAAATAATGCCTGGCGCATATGGCTACAAATGGAGCCAAATGTTTAGTAAACATTTGTCCTACAGAAACGATTAAGTCACTATACTTCTCAGACACACCTCGCATTTTTGTTAACCCTTTAGTAATTGCGTAAAACTGTTTAATATTTGTTTGTGTAATTTCCTTAATAACTGTAAATAGCTTGTGTTCATGGCTTTTATTTAAATTGGAACTGACTTGCCATCAAAATCGTTTGCAATTTATTTTCGATTTCATTTTCATTCGTTCGTTCTTTTTTTTGGCAATTTCGTTTGATAAGCAGTGACCAGAGTACAGAATATGTTGTTATGCTTCATTTGCTAAAGAAAACTATGTTTTAAGGAAACCATAACCAGATCAATTTAAGATTTCCTTTTAACTATAAAACCCCCCTCCGCCAATCTCTTTTCGATGGCTTTTGGGATGGAGACGAAAAAGATAAGAAGGAATGCCAATTTTTAAAGAAAATTCGCATAAAATTTTACAAGTTTGTTTACAACAAAACCGACAACAACAACAGCAATAGAAAAGTAAAACTTGACCAACAAATTAACATTGAACGGGTTTCTCTTTAAGAGATTAAAAAGGTATTTCGTTTTGTAAAGTTTTCACAATAAATTTTTATTATTATTGCAATACGAAAGGGGAGAATGGAGAGGGAGAGGTAGGTATGTATGTGTAGTGTTATTAAGATGAAAATCTTAATGGGATTTTTGTTTAAAGGAAATATTATTTTCGGCAAAATGCATTATTTTCTTTTTTTTTTTTGAATTTTTTCATTCGAAAATCTTTAAAAATTTTAAATATAGGGTGGGCCATATAAAAATTTAAATTTAATAATACAATAAAACAAAAAAACGGTTGGAAATTTTGCCAAATTCATTTTTTCTGTTGTAAAGTACAATTGTTCTGATAAGAAATGGAACATTATTTCATTTATATGGCTGCCGCGGCTGGCCTCACAGTACCTTATTCAATCGGAACAATTTTCGTGCGCTTTTTCGAATGTATGGTGCCGTACCTCAGCAATGACATCACGAATGTTTTCCTTCAAATGCTGAATTGCGTTTAGAGGAGGAGGTTTTTTTATTTTAATTACAATCAAAATAGTTATCAACACTTGAAATTACATATCGAACAGGTAACACCAGTTCTATGCGACTATAGGATACCCTACAGTAGAGTTTTCTTTAACGGCACCCCACAGAAAATAGTCCAACGGAGTCAAATCAGAGCTTCTTAGCGGCCAATGGGCATCACCTTTCTGGCTAAGTAAACGGCCATTCAACGTTTGATGCAATAAATCGATTGCGGCATGAGATGTATGGTAAGTTGCACATTCGTGTTGAAACTAAACATCGTTCACATTAATACCATGAAGAGCAGGACAAAAAATCTGTTATCATGGTGCGATAGGTCTGTAATGGTTACGCCTTCCTCATTTTTAAAGATATATGAGCCAATGATGCCTCCGCTGCACAAGCCGCACCAAACAGTCACTCGTAATGCGTGCATTGGCTTCTGTAAGACCACGTATGGGTTTTCTGAGCCTTAAATACGGCAAATTTTGCTTTTTAGCGCACCCACCAAGACGAACATGAGCTTCATCCGAAGAGATGATTTTTTTTGGCAAAAGCGACATGATCGTACCGGTTCTTGTTGGCCCAATAAATCTTAACGTTGCTTAAGCGTAAATCGATTCACTCAGTTTCAGTGGAGATAATATACTGGATTTTGTAATAGAATAGAATGACATACTAAGTATTGCCAGATTCGAATTGGCACCGATGGTTCAAATTTAAAACGATAGATGGCCCCCGCTATATTTAGGTATGTGAGATTGAAATTAAAACGAAATTCGATTCACATCATGGCTGCTTTTGATATGAAAATGGAAACGATTTTAAATCATTTAGTGATGTAGGGAATCTTGCAGTGAGAATTGACTATCCCTGCCAGCATATTTTAATTGATTTCTCTTTCTTTATTACGTCTTTAATGAAACAATTAATTTATTTCTTTATGTTTTTGTTTCTTGCCCCTATTCTTTTAATTATATTTATGAACACAAGTCTAGGGCACTCCCCTCTTGGGCTATGTAAGATGCCTTTTCAGATTTCAAATGAAATTTTTCTAATTCGTATACGAAATCAATTTTTGTAAAATTTATTGTTTGGAAAACAATATAAAACAAACGCCTTACAAAACCTTGTTACAGACATAAGAAATCCAATGAAAATTAAATTTTAAAATATGAATTGCAATTTTATATGCAAGCCAAGATAAGAAAAAAATTGTGCAGACTTGCATAAAATGTCCTGCAGGACACAGAAATGGCATGCAATGGCATACAGCAGTGTATGGTATAGGCCATGACAATAAAATGCAATTTTTTTTGTTTAAATAATCAATACAAAAATTGTTTTCTAAGAAAATAACAAATTACAACAACAACTACAACTACAACAAATAATAGTTTTAACAATAAAACTAAAACAAGTTGCCTTAGCAGGGGTGGACATTTGCTTACAACAGCAACACGCACATGTAAATGCATTTCCCTTACAAAAGGCTTGGCATTCGAATAGAATTCTATTCGTTTGCATTGGTAGTGGTATTGGTTATTGTGTTGGTATTTGCTATCTGTCGAAATTGTCATTTGTTGCGTGAAATTTACCGTTTTCTTATGCAAAATCATGTACTTTTAAGGACATACAACACTACACAACCCCTTTAAAATTTATATTCCAAGAGCCTGTCTACATACGATATTTAAACAAGGCTAAGGATGAGAATGTAAAGGGCCAGCCAAGGCAAAGAAAACAAACAAAATACAAATAATATTGAAATTTATTTAGAATTTTACAAAAATATGTTGTAAATGAAATAAAGGACGAAAGACGACCACTGTGTAGTGTACTGTAGTGTAAGCATGTCATGTCTAATGCATTTGCTTGTTATCCTTATCATGTATTTGTGCTGAAATTTGTTTGTCCATTAGAATATATTTTATTTGAAAAGAAATTTTCATTTCTTTGCTTACAAGAGACAGACAGAGAGAGAGAGACAGACAGCCATAAATTTTCAATCAGTTTTTCTAACCATCTCTTGTGGTTTCCTTATTTTTTGGCTTTTGTTGTTTAAAAACTTTGTTTAGCTTGCAATGATTTTTAATAAAAAAAAACAAATCATTTATTGGCTTAACATTGCTTGTGTTGTTTTTTTTTATTTAAAATCCATGTTTTTACTTCAAAGCATTTTTAATTGAATTGTCGTGAAAGGTTTGCAAACATCTGCCTACCGGAAATGAATATTTGAAGGCTCGTGCCTGGCTTACGTTCCATAGGGATTTAAATAAGTGTTAAAAAGGGGTTTAACAATAGTAATTAAATACTTATATCCGCTTATGAACTATTTAAACATGAATGGTAATGAATATTCAATATAAGACTCAATTATTTCTTTTCAAGGATTAAACCAAAAAACGTGAAGTTTCCGACAAATTTTTATTGAAAACAATAATATGACTGAACTTCAAATAACGCTCCTACTCATTCAATGCATTGTCTTAAAACCAAAAAAATATCCTTAGTGAATAGCAAAAGAAAGAGACGAGTTTGACAGAAAAGGCATCTGCAGGAAGAGTTATGTTACAAATAAAAAAATATGTTGTCGGCGAGGAGATATTAGGCATGAATCGATTGACATTGGAGAAGGTAGGATCTTTTTCTAAATAATATTCTAAGTAATTGACTAGGGTGCCCTGGTAGTGTAGTGGGTAGTGTGCTAGACTATTAGCGTGAGGGTCGTGGGTTCGATTCCCACCTAAAACTCTGTTATGTGACACTACACCGAGCATATGGTCAAGTTACTCCGCTCGTATATAATTAGAATATAATTTGTAATTGTATTGTAACTAATGAATAAATAAATAAATTCACTAATCGACGAATATGCTTTATTTTGAAGTCGTCGCACACTAGTAAATAGTGTGTTGGCTTAGTAGACGTGACAAAAAATATTTCTGCGGCGACTTCCGCTCAGCAGATTTTTGAAAAAAAAACTCAAAGAGTAAATAAAATACTGCCATGAAAAGTTTCTCAAAAATGGTCTCGCCACCCATATAGTACATATAAAATTAACACACACAACATACGCTGTGTGATAAGCTAGGTCGTAATCCTGACTGACCAATTATGTATATATATCACTTAGAATTAGTTCTGAGGTAGGGCAAGTTTCCACGTTTTCTTGCATTTGATAAGGTACAAACGTTTTTTATTTCAGCTATATGCAGTCATCCGGGTTCCTTTTTCCAACTGCTGAATGCACGTGTGCATCGCTCCTCCAATACGTATTTGTTCTTGGATGATGTCAAATACTGGAGGACCAGGTCCATTCAAGAGGAGGATTGTAACGAGGGTTGTAACGTCGATAATGCTATATGCTTGCCCAATATGGTCGGAGGCACTCTCCGTGGAGACGACAAGGAGTATACTGTCCTCGGTGTATCGTCTAAGCGCGATTAGACAAATAAGTGGCTTCAGAACAGCGTATGATGAAGCGGTATTGGTATTGGCAAAGATAATACTAATAGACATATTGGCGGATGAGATGAGGCGGATATACTTTCGCCATTCGAGTTTCCAGGACAAACTGCAGCTATAAAGGCGGAGGAACAAAGGACTTCCATACACAAATGGCAGTCACGATGGAGAACGGTTTAAAAGGGGGATGGACATTTCACCTTCTCCCTGATGTAACCCTTTGGATGGAGAACGAACATTGTGAGCTGAACTACTACGTGACCCAGTTTCTAACTGGTCATGGGTGCTTCAGGAAGTACCTGCACAGATTTGGACATGATACTTCCCCTTTATGCTCAAACTGTGTAGATGAGGAGGAAGACGCCGAGCATATTCTAACATGCTGCCCCAGATTTAGATGGCCCAGGGAAACGAGTTTCGAACCAACTCGGCTTATGGAGGAGGTATTGAATTCTAGGATTCTATGGAGCCAATGCAGTCAGAGAATGGCTGAAGTTATGATAGAACTCCGAAGGTTGGAGGAACGAAGGTGAAATTTGAGTGATAAAGTTTTAAAGCTAACCAGTTCTCCGCGAAATAATATCTTACGGCAGTCCCGTGGAGGGAGAGTGATTGAAGTGTGTAGGGGGTGGGTTTAGTACCTAGGTACCACTCTCTTCTTGGAACAAAAGTGTCTTTCAAAGATTCCCACCTCCGGCCTAAGACAAGAAAAAACGTATTTAATTTTGTGCGTTTTCTTTTGGAACACAAGTGTGCAGATTTTGACTTTAAAAGGGATTAAGTGCGTAGCAATCGCAATGGATTCACAATACTTTGCAAAGGCAACGATTGATACAGAACTCGTACTTGTACAGACATTCTGTGATATGATTGCAGGACTTTCTCCAATAAAGTAGTGTGGACATATCAGTGGTAACAAAAAAAATATCTCAGAGTCCTTTTAACTACGTATCACCAAAAAAGTACGTACATACAGATAATGATGTCCTACTCCTTTAGGCAAGAAGAAATCATTTGAGAATTAAGCAATCAAAGGCTATACTAAAACCAAAATAAACGTTTAAAGTGTTTGAAACACATTAGCAATAATCCGAACCCTTTTAAAGCGTGGTCTATAGGAAAAGAACGAGAAAGCCCGGCTGCTTTACAGTTTCTTTGCATTGTGTGGCACTAATATCTCCTACAGAGTATGTATGCCTAACGATTGTTAATTATATTCCTTCAATTTATCCTTTACAATTAACCACATAGCCACATACACCGATTTTTATTAAAATATATCGCAGGATTAATAAAACTGCAACTTTAGGTTGAGCAAAAAAATTTTGAAAAACATACATATTTTGTAGGTTTTTGACTTCTCGACCACAAACTTTTTTTGAGAAATATCGTCAAATTATTAATTTTACTTTTTAACTTCAAATTCCCTTTCATTTCAATACATTTGTCTTCAATTTTAATTTCCATTCTTTTTTCCACTTGTTTTTATCCATTTCTGCACTATTTTTCCCTCTATTATGTACGAAATAAAATTCTCTAGTTTTTGCTTATAATTTTAATAACATGTCTGTTGTTGTTGTTGTTATTGTGTTTTTGTTTTGTTGTTGTAGCTTTTTTTCTCTTGCCATATTCTTTATTTAAACCATAATGGCTGACGCCTTTAAGGCCGCCTATTTTTTTTTTTTTTTGTTTTTTTTTTTCTCTTCTGCCTTCAAGTAACATGTGCATACGAATATATTCGCTGTCGTCGTTGTTGTGTTTTAAATTATTAAAGCATAGCAATAATTGTTGTTGTTCTACTACATGTCGTTGCTGTTGTACAGTGTTTTGCTTGCACAAAAGTGTGTGTGAGTTAGTTGTTGCTATTTTTGTTGTGTTGTTTGTTTTTGTTTTTCTTGTCTTGCTGCTCGCTATTTAACACCATCATGCATTTGTTGTAAATGCTGTTGTTGTGTCATCGTTGTTTTAGTGCCTTACATAAGGGGTTTATTGAATTCATGGCGGTGTATGTAACACAGTTTCAAGTTCAAGGCGGCCATTACGTTTTATTAATTGATACAGAAATGCACTTTGAAATCTAATGGATCACGTGTAAAGTCGATAAACGAAGTATAAAATGTCAGTTGGAAGAAGAATATTGAAATCGCTTGGAATTTTTCGGTTCAATCACTTTTTATTGATTCTTTTCGATACAAATAGTACAAATAGTACAAATAGTACATGAATGTCAATGATCTTGACTATATTGTGGGGCAATACAACTTTCTAGCCAATAAGAATGCATTTTTGGCGGATGCGTATGGCCTGGTAGTCCCATGAAGGAAAACGACATCCTTTCTTTTGGTCAATTCTTGTCCCCATTTATTGCTTTATTGCTTCTTTCAACATTCAAGCTGTAAGAAGCAAAGTTCAGAAAACCTTTAATTTGTCCACAATAATTCATATTCAAATTAAATTGAAGGCGTATTAGCGCCTACTTTGATCCAAATTGGATTATATGCTCTTTCCTAAGCATAGATCGAAGTCAGTTTTAGGATAGCCAACACACTGAATATAATTAATTTGTCATTACAACGCTTCGGTCAGGATTACAACCTAAATTCTCACACCACCCATGTTGTGTGTGCTAATTTTATCAACGAGTGGAGGGATCTTTAATGTCGTCTCAGAACGACAGATTTTTGAGAAACCTTTCATAGCAATTTTAATTTATTTTCAGCGTTTTTACCACAAGACTGTTGAGAGCAGGTTGCCGAAGGAAATATTTTTTGTTTCATATTTCCTTACGTTCGAGATGTCTGGCTTAGGTTTGAATCACGTGCTCGTGTCCCAAAAGCCAACACACTACCTACAAAACTACTTCTAATCCTAAAATTCTGTTATGGACTCAAGCTTACATACATGATTGGCCATTACAACCGTTCAGTCAGGATTACGGCCTAGCTTCTCACACCCCTCATGTTGTGTGTGTTAATTTTATACGTGAGTGGCGGGACCTACAGTTTAAAGTCGACTCCGAACGACAGATTTTTGAGAAACTTTTCATGGCAGTTTTATTTACTCTCAGGGATTTTGCCAGAAATCTGCTGAAAGGAAGACGCCGAAGAAATATTTTTTATATTTTGTTTTGATGTCTGACCTGGGGTTTGAACCGTGGCCTTACTTCTAATAAGCCAGCACACTACCTAGTAGACTACGGCGACTTCAAGCTTAATAATTTTAAGCCCCTATTGTATTAGTCGTAATATTTCTTAACTGTGGCCAAATTTATTTTAAAAATTTGCGCCAGATTAACTTTGAATAGCTTGTTACGACTGTGTATCATGGCGCCATTAAAATGTTTAACAAGGGTCTGTCATTGTAAAAAAAATTTGCATAGTCCCTATATCATATCTTACCATATCACTGTAACAATATAGGGTATCATATAGTGCGACTTCACCTGCCTATAACTTTCCTGTTTAATTTTAATGTATTGGAGAGCAAGAACAAAAAATGTCTACAAAACAATTTGCGCATGGCGACGTTAAACATTTGTTGTTGCTTTTAGACACAAACACACACACACATCCATGCTTGTGTATTACACACACATACTATTGCAAATGAAAACAATTATTTACACACATTCACTCTACATTTGTACGCTCCATACGTTTTCATAGTAAATTTTTGCACTGTGAGTTAAATAAACGCAAAATGTGCACAAAAAAAAGTGGAATTAAAAAACAAATTTTTTTTTTCTGAAATAAAATAAAAATATTGCAGACAACACGTTCCAGTAAAATGTTAAACTCTTGCCATGACAACACCAACCAACCAACCAAACAACCAACCTTCCCCCGCGTTTCATTATTTCATTCAAACCAACCATCAACCATCACGGGGCATTTCGTACAATTTTAAAGTGTGTTTTACAGTTTCGTTAGTAAAATGTAAAGAAAAAAGGAAAATTACTCGCCATAAAAATACTTCCAATTCAATTCGTTACTTTTCGAAATGATTTCAATTTCATAAATTAACTTATGGGCTTAAAAATGTGTGTGTGTATGTGTGTGTGTGCATGTTGGCAAATTTAGGCTGTATGATGACAGGCCAACGACGACAATGAAATGATCTTTTCGTTTTGACAAAGACCAGCACCTTTAAGGAATGAAAACATTTGGAAAATTATTGTTAAACAAAAAAAAACAAAAACAACCAAAATTTAAATTCCTTTAAGCAACGCATGATTTCAATTCTATTTCGGTTTGTTGTCAGTATGTCTGTCTGTCTATCTGTCTTCTGTACGCCTGCAACATGTGCTTCATAGCATGCAAGTCAGTGTAAATTGTTCTTTGGCTGGGTTTTTCTCCTCTCTCTTCTTTTTTACTTTTCTTGAATATTTTTTTGTTGTGTTTTTTATTTGTTTTAAGGCGTGACAGTAATTAATTATTCTGTTGTATGGTAAATTAATACATGAAATGGACTTTGTCTCAAAATGACATTCAGATGCATTTCACACCATGTTTTTCAAAATATTTTTTTCCTTTTCCACATGAACACTTTATTTGTGTATGAGAAGATGTCAAGAAGATATTCAGAAAGATGGGTTTTTTTTTCTGGAAGACCGGGGGATAGAATAACTCCAGGCGAAACAGTTGAAACTCATATTTAATTTGTAATGGAAATTGAGTGTATTTTTTTCATATGTCGTATGAAGAATACATTCACTAGGTGAACAATACATACACATGTATTTTGTATAATTGTTTTGTACAATTCAACAAATTTTTTCAAAAATAAAGTCTTTTCTGTGTTTTCATTAATTTTATAAGATTGAAGGAATAAAATTCCATTCAAAAAAACAGCAAGAATTTGGAGAAATTATTTTTCAAATGGGTGACAAAAACTAGACTTTTCTAACGTTTGATGAAAATATCCTTTTTTTTATTAAGTTTCTGAAGCTGAAAACCCTCGTAAGGCACTAAAATTGAATAAATTATGCCAGCTATTCCTCTGTATTATACGGCAAAGTAAAAATGCTGCCTTAAAGAGGTATATACAGCTTGAGGGAAGTTCCCTATTAATTTAAAATGCATATATACAAAGTTTAAATTGCTCGACTTCAAACTCAAGTAATTTGGGTTTGAGCCCCTTTAGAAAGAAAACAAGTTTTCATCATTAAAGTAATCCCTCACACAAGAAAATCGAACGTGTAACCTTTACGGATGAGTTTGATCTTAGATTTTTCAAAGTATTATTCAAGCTGTAGGAATCGCTATAAAGACAGGGGTGGAACGAATTGAATACCAATTAGATCGTCAGATTTCTTGGGAGAGTGTGCACCAAATTTAAAATTATCCACAAATGCCGGTAGTCTTTGAAGGCGATATCGAACATTTAACAACATAGCTAAAAAACTTGCAAAAGCTATGCACAAAAACTAATTCAGACATCAACTATTTGGTATTCCTGCCATCAATAAACATGATCCCCCACACAGACTTCACTCATACGCAGAGGAAATAAGGGAAAACGAATTCATGCATAGAAACGAAACAAATTTGGCTGTTTATCAATATACGAACGATATGATTTATTTTATGCAACTTTTTGTGATCATAACATATTTTTGGCCTTTGGACATAGTCGCCATAGTCGCGATAGAGAAGAAGCATCGTCTCTGCCATTGTTTGGAATTGTGATATTAGAACCGAATCCTGTGAGACTGCATCAATAACCATGTGACTTTTTTTGACTTTCTGCTCCGTTCCTGTCAACACAAAATTCATACTCACTCTGGACTGAATGAGAAGAGACATTTTCTCCTCATCTTACAATGCATTCTCCATTTAAAGGCCGTAAGATACAGACTAAATCAATCAAGTTTACTTAAATTTTGAAGACAATTGATCCTTGCCTGATGGATTATTCCTAGGAAACTTAAGTCTTTCAATTTTTAAGATTCTCTGTGTTTTGAAAGTGTAATACCCGGGTTTGTAATCGAGCATATTAACTAATGCGTGACGCCACCTTTAGTGAAGAGCTTAAAAATTTAAATTTTTTTCAAGGCCTTATTCTCTCAAACTCGTTACCTAAGCAAGGCTAACATAAACAAATTAACTCCTGTAACCCTCTTTAATTCTTTAACATCTGTGCTGAATTCTAATCAACCTATAATTCGTTTTAAATGCTTGTCTAATGGTAAATTTAAATGCTTAGTCGAGACGGATTTGAAGTCAACATAGTCTAGTAGATGGTATGTTGACTTGTTAGACAAAAGCCGTCATTCGACGACGTCCTTTTTAATAAAAACTTTATTGATTTTTTCCTTCAAATCAAATTTTTTTTAAAAATTTGTAGGTTTTTCAAATTTTCCTGCATCTCGTAAATACCCTCGTATTTTTTTAAAATTTTACTTTCTTTTGGTTTTTTCAATGTTTTCTTCTTTTTTCTCGTTCCATATGATGGTTTCATTTACACTCTGTTGTTATATTTCTAAAGACTAAACCTCTGTTGCCCCGACGCGTCGCCTAAACCAAGTGTCTGTCAAAAAAGAGCAACAAAAACCAAACTTCCCTCCTACTTTTCAATACTTTTTTACGGACTGTAAATGATTTCTTGAAAAATGTTTAAGGTTTTAATATGTTTTTCATTTCTATTTTTTTATTGTTGTTTTTGTTGTTGTTAATATAATTATTATTATTTTGTTGCTATTTCTATACAACTGTCGTCAATACCATGTGTTATATATGGTGGTTACTTGCATTACCATAAAATAATTAAAAAAACGAGTGTGTGTGTGTGTATTTCATAGCATTTGAAACACTGTCTTCATTTTAATATTCTCTTTCTTTCTATTTATGCTGCACTATTTACTCTCTTGCATATGCTCTTCTATAATCCTATATTTATAATACCAACAACAACAACAGTAAGTATAATAATAACATGTATTTACAACAAGTTTTAGTTCGTGGCTCTTATAAAACACACACGCGCACACACTCTTACCTACACGCACTTAGGCAAACGTAAACATTTTAAAGTTTTCACTTCGTTTTTTTTTTTTGTTTTCTTCTTTTTTGTTACTTTATAGGCCTCTTTTTTTCTTTTATTTTGTTGTGTTGTATTCGGTTGTTTGTGTTTTATTTTCCATTTTCATTTGCAATTATTTTTGTTGTTGTTGATGTTGTTGTTGCTGTTTTTATTGCAATATTTGTTTGATGGCTGCCTTATAGTGAGTGAGTGACTGTTATTATGTTTTCTTGCTTGTTCACTTTATTGTATTATTATTGTGTTGTAGTTGCTAGTGTTGTTGTTATTAAGTTTAGTTTTGGTTGGTGGCTGGCTTTCTTTCGTTTGGTTTGTTTGGAAAACTTTTTTTTCATATTTCAGTTGTTGTTGTCTAAAGTCTGGTTTTTGTTTTGTTAGTGTTTCAAACATGTTTCATTTCATTTCTTTTGCGCCTGCATATATATGTATGTGTGTGTGTACATTAGTTTGTATTTCTTTGTTGCTGTTACTGCTAATTATAGCCTACTAAACGTTTAATTATCGACATTTAATATGGCTGGCTGGCTGGCTGGCTTGACTGGCTGTATTTCATTTGTAGGGTTTTCATACATTGTGTGGCTTATTTATAGGGTTTCTTTTAATATGTGTTGCTTGTTTTATAATTTTTTTATTTTGGTTTTGAAAACCGTAACATTAAATAAAGAAATTTTAGAAGAAAAAAAGGTTGAAAACTTACTGTTAAATGCTGAAACAGCCACGCTCTTAAAATATTTGTTGCCACTTTGGGGAAAATGCCACGTTTCTTTTGGTTCTTTTTGCCATTCGCATCATCATCTTCTTCGCCGGTGCCTTCGCCACTTCCTATACTGGCATTGCTGGCATCGCCTGTAATAAAACAAATACAAAAGAAATTAAAACATTGAATACCTCATTTATTAAATTAAATTAAAGAAATGATTAAATCCTTTCATCATCTTCTATACAAATGTCCCTTAAATGGTACATTTTTAAAGTAATTTTTTAAAAGTACTTTTTTCAAAAAAATTACCAAATAAAATTTTCTATTAATATGCATAATTTAATAAAAATGTTGGTGTACATTGAATTTTCATACAAAAAAATATTGTTCTTGCCTCCAAAATGTACTTTTCTGCTTTAAATTAAAGTACATTTTAATACTTTATTACTGCGTAGCCTGTATGTATACTGTGTTAATCAATAAAAATTCGAGCAATTCTATTTATTAAAAAAGTTTCGCGTATTTGAAATACCCTAGATCGACAGAGCACCTGCAAATAGTTTAACCTCACAAATCAAGCCAATAATAAAATTTTATTTAAGAATTAAAAACTTATATCAAATAAATATTGCAAAAAGAAATGATTTAATAGACAGTATTTCATAAAACAGCAGGAGTACTTTCTGTTAAAAGGTACTCTGTTAATGGAATACTTTTTTACAGAATCATTAAGTAAATACAGAAGAAAAGTACAAATATATACTTTCAAAACATTCTCAAACGTACTTTTCTTTAAAAAAGTGTTTTTCTTTAAAAAAAAGTTGTTTTCTTTACAAAATAACTGTTCTTTTCAAAAGTAAAAAAGTACCTTTCTCTAAAAAAGCAAAAGCACATTATTGTGCAAAACAAATTACTTGTTTATAGAAGTACATTACGTAAACAAAGAAGAAAAGTAAAATAATTTTCTGTACAAAGGTAGTTCCCTTTACAGAAGTACTTTCCTTTACATAAGTACTTTTGTTTACAGATGTAAATCTTTACAAAATTATTTTCTTTTCTAAAGTATTTTTCTTTACAAAAGTACTTTTCTCTACAAAAGTAGTTTTTTCTACAAAAGTACTTCTTTATAAAAGTATTATTTTTATTTTTTTGAGATTGAATAAAACTCTAATAATAACAATAATGGAAAGTACATTTTATAAAAAAAAATAATAATTTGGTCGCTGGACGCATAATTTGGTTTGTATTTCTTCTATGTGAATATAGGCTCAGTACCGGTCTATGTGGAGCCATCCGTATAGCAATAAGTCACCATATAAAAAATAGATCTGGTATCAGAGTGATGTAGTGGGTGGCTTTTGATATGTGATGCATCCAGTTGGATAATTACACATTAAATGAGTACCTATCCAGTGTTCCAATGGTCTGGTGATAGAATTTGTGACACTAACTGACACATTACCTTACAGCCGGAAGACGATATGTCATAAATGCCGATTTATATCGAAATCGAATCATAATCGGAGTATTGTTGCCAATTTTTTCTACATGCTGTTCTCCTTTCGAAACTTGGCTCTAAACACCGTAGCACTTTTGATAAAAAGTGCTTTTGAAATAAAACTTCTCAAATCTCTCATACGGATTTGGCACTAAACTGTAGAGCCCGCAAATTCCTTATAAAATTAATGCACGCAACAAGGATGGTGTAAGAAACTCAGTCGTAATCCTGACCTAAACGTTGTAATGGCCAATAAAGTTAAAAGTAAGCATGCTAGCGATTCCTTTTTATTTAAATTAATTTGAAATTAAATAACAAATATGATTATAAATAAATAAATGTGTATGTAAAAAGTTCATAAAAATTCTTATTTATATTGTATTACATTTTAATCCATTGATTTCATGCTCTTCTTTCGGCTTTTTTTGTGGAATTTATGCTTTAAAAAATTTATTTATTACGCCAAATAAAAAGAAAAAATGCCTTAATATTTATCACTCAATTATGGAAAAAGCGTATTTTTATTAAAAATAATTTCGTTTTAAATTTTTTTCCATCATTTTTCTCTTTTTTTTCTGTTTTTGAAATAAAATAAAAAAATTCATGTAAAATTATTCCGGCATATAAAGTTTAAACAAAAAACCACAGAATACAGAAAAAAACCAAGGTTTTGTGTTGAAAAATTTTCCAATGGAAATTTTGCCATTGAATATAACAACAACAAAAACAATAACAGCAGCAGCAACAGCAACAAATTATGTGGCTTGAATTTAAAAACAAACAATTTTAAAGGCTTGAACCGAGTTCGAAAGCGAGAGAGAGAGAGAGGGCCAGGGAAAAAAGCTGGCCCAACAAAAAACCACAACGAATTAAAATCGGTTTTTCCTATAATGAATGAAAGATTTTTGTTTTTATTCTTGCACCTACAAAAATTATTTCAATTTTTTTTAATGTTTTTTTTTTGCCTTTAAATTTATTATAAATATCATATGAAACCATAAATTAATCAGGAAAGGAAATTGCTAGAATGAGGGAGGCAACGTTTTTCATGCGACATGTTCCAGAAGAAGAAAAAAAAACTTTAATTAAAAATATTTCGTTTCGTTACTCGGTTTTATTGGTTTTAAAAAGAAAATCTAATAAGTTTTCTTGTTATTTTTTGTAAAAAAAATGCAAAGACAGAGAGGGAGGGAGAGAGAAATAAAATCGTAAAATTTACTGCAAATTGGTTGAGAGAACAAACTTTTTTGTTTTTTGTGCAGTTTTTCTCTGATTTTTCTATTATTTTTTTCTTTTGGTTTTCCACAGTTAAAAGGGAATTTCAAACAATTTTATTATACTCTTGGATTCGGCCATACATAGGTACGAATATGGTTTGAGAAATATTTCCTAGAAAACTGTTTTCTTTGCATTTTCTTTTAAAGCCATGACATAAACTTGCAAAATTACTTGCCAGGCAAAGGCACAAAAAAAAATAATTTTTAAGATACGAGGATTGTACTAAAAGCAACACCCACATTTAGATGACCTTAGTATTTGAAAACAATTACTGACTGGTGAAAATATACAACAAAAAAGTTTTTGGCATCACTTTGTTTTATTGTTTTTGAAGACCAAACAATTTCGGTGAATTTTCAAATAAGGAAAGAACTTTACCTCTTTTTGTAATACCCAGTCCACCTAATACTAAAGTCGATATAGATTCTTCTGTCCCCTTACTTAAGACCATAAAATATGGGATAGTAGAGTTTAATCGGAGTTTTAGGTGCTGCTAGGACAAACAGCATGTGGTGAGCGATCAATTGTGGTGCCCATGATAAGAAAAATTGTAAGAAAAATGCAAAGCGATTTCGCATTATTGGCAGCAGAAGATGCCTAGTGATAATAGAAATTATAGGCATTTCGATAAGGGCTATACATCGTCCTTTCAAAGAAAATTTGAAAAAAGCTGAGCGTGAAATGAAAGCAAAATTTTCTTACAACAGAACTAAAAACGTCGTGAAGATGCTTCAATAGAGTAATTCATACATACTTGCTTAAAGATGTAAAAAACTAAATTAAAGGAATTGTCTCAACAGCCGGTAAAAACAGTACCATATGCTGGTCAGTTAGTGGTACAAAGACTTGCTTACACCTATGTAAACATAGCAATTAGAACAGGGCCAATAGCAGCTTTAAAGATACTGATCTACTTGAAGGTGGTTGTTTTTTCGACGTCAAAGATTTTTTTCACGAAATGCGTCGAGGGATTTGAACATTCTACTTGGATTGTTGGCATGTCTTTGGAAGTGTCCTTTGGTAGGAGATTCTTTGTTGAGTAATTTGAGTGGGATTGCTGGTCTCTCGCAGGCTAAGTTCGCAGCAAGTTACAACAAACTTGTGGTATAGTGATGGCTTCAAAATTAAAATTAATATCGAACTAATGTTTCGGAAGCTGTTTTCGTGCGTTACACAGTCTGCCAAATGTGTTACGATCAATCTAAATAGTAAGACAAAGGGCAAGACCATTAATTTTTTTTTTTTTGGAATCATGCAGTCTTAAAAGTACTTGTCTTTTATCATATGGCATCTAAACTTGTCAAATACTGTTGCCAAGCATTGCAGAAACAAGTACTTGTAATATATTTCAGTTATTTTGGGAACATAGACATCGCGAAGCATTGATCAACGTAGTTGCAGATGCATAGGACAGAAAGTCATCTGTACATGCTACATAGTTTCGGAGCTCTATGGTGCTGTATCGCTTACTTACTTACTTAATTAATTATTACAGTTCTTTAGGCTGGATTACAACCCAGCTGATCACACTACCCATGATGAGTGTGTTAATTTTATTCATGAGTGCCTGGACCTACAGTTTTCATTCGACTCCGAACGACAGATTTTTGAGAAACTTTTCATGGCAATTTTATTTACTCTCAGAATTTTTGCCAGAAGTTTGTTGATAGGAAATCGCTGAAGAAAAATCCATTCTAATGAAAATGTTAGGCTAGGGGTTTGAACCCTGGTCTCAAGGCTTATAAGCCAATATACTACCTACTAGACTATGGCTTACAACTACTCTCAATCTAATTTAGTAGTAGTATGAAGATTTTTGTAAATGTGTAGAACAGTACAGTGAAAAGTTTATTAAAAATCTGTCGTTCGGAGTTGACTTTAAACTGTAGGTCGCGCCGTTCATGTATAAAATATGTGGTGTGGGAAGCCAAGTCTTAATACTGACTGAAGGCTTGTAATGACCAATTATGTATGGAGAACAGTGGAACGATAAATTAAGAGTCTGCTGATCACGGTTGCAAATAATTGGAGATTATGATTGACGGCACCAGAAGCATATTATGGGATAGAGATAGTTTGAGATGGGAGTTTATAGGGAGACACAATGTGTCAAAAAAGCCATCTATTGAGCAGAATTTGTTAAATTTTCGTCATTTCTAGTGTTTATTAGAAATATCTACTGTTATAGTATAGAGCAGGTCTTATAGTTTCGGGGCACATTTAAACAACTTACAGTATCGAAAAATAATGGCAAGATATTAAACGATTTGCCAACAATGAATAGGTGGAGTCTGAAGCTGATGGCCAGCTAATTCAATATAGAAACAGCATTTGCAGTTGATTAACGCGTTAACTGCCGTGGCAATTTTCAGAAAACTGGCCAAAAATGACAATTTGATTATGTCACATTATATTACTAAAAAGTCTATTTTTAGATCATAAAGCAAAAATGATGTTTTTTTAGTAGAAAAAATGGTTTAGTGAGTACGAGATAACTCGTAGTTGGCTCCCTAAAAGAGAACGCAATCTACGAATTATCTCGCAGTCGGCAGTCAACGTGTCATTGGAATAACTATGTCCATCTAAAAAGAGATTATGTTGAGAAACAATAAACAATTTTCGCAAAGTTTCTATTTTCTTTGGAACCTGCCATATTTTAAACTATTTTTTGAAAATGTTTAAATATTTTTAAATTTTAATTTCTATTGTGTTCTGGTTTATAAACTCTTGATTTTTTGCTTGATTTTTTTTCCATTTCAGTATGGTCGATTGTTTTCTTTTTATTTAATTTTTTTTTTTGTGTTTTAACGGAAGTTTAAATTTTTTATTTTTTCTTTTTTTGTTGTTAAGTAATAATAATTTTCTTTATTTTTATTATTATTTTTTTGTTGGATTGTTAAATAATTAAATTCTTATTTTTGTTTGTTGAATTTTTCATTTCGTAATTCTACGAGTCATTTCAGTAAATAAAACTTAATTTATTACAAACAAAAAATTAAAAAAAATTAAATAAATATTTGAGTCTTTATTATTATTATTATGTATTTAAATAAATAAAACAAAGCAAAAACCAAAAAAAAGAAAGAAAAATAAATAATAATTCAAAGAATAGATAAAACACAAAAAAGGAGATTTTGAAAAAAATTTTGTTTTAAATTTTAATTTTAAAAACCAAGAAAATTTAAACCAAAAAGTTTTGTGTTTGCAAGAACTGAAATTTTTTTTTGTTTTTATAAAAATATTTAAAGAAATCTTAATAAATTTGCTTTATTCTCCATCGATTGAATTATCAATTACTTGTTTATTAAGTTTAAAAAAAATGTTTTTTTCTTGGCATTTTTTTGAAAACTTTCAAGCACTTCAAACCATTTTTGTAATTTTGTTTTTGTACTTTTCATATTCAGTTTTATCTTCTCAAACACCACTTGATATTAAAGCATAAACACTGTGTTCCTATATAAAAATAAAAAAAAAAGAATTTCAAGAATAGCCAGGGAAAATAAGCAAGAAAAACGTTTTTCAAAATTCAATGATTAATGGATTTTTGTATCACACACATACAAACATACATACAAACACTCTCTTTCATTCTTATATAATATTATACAGAGTATAATCGCCTTTATTCACAAATGCTATCAAGTGGTTATAAGACTGCACTTTAGCAGCACTTAAAACTTTCAAAAACTACAACAAAAAACCAATAACAACGAAAAACCGAGAAGGAAAACGCAACAACATATTTTTTTTATTTTTGTACTCTTTTTAAATGAAAGTTCTTGAAACCATAAAAAAGATTATCGATTTAAGGCTTCTAACCTTCCCTACAACACCCCACTCCACACCACTCCATTTCTTCTCCAGTCAAAAGAGTTGTGGTGGTACAGCAAAGAAAAAAATGAAAAAAAAATAATAAAAGAAGAACTGCATTCAAGAAAATTAATCTTTTAGGCGTGTTGCTTATTGTTATAATAACGATGTGCAAAAGCCACTTGTAACGTCATCAAACTGTATATGATCATCATGATCATAAAATCTTATTTATAACTCTTCCTCTCTCTCTCTCTCTCTCTCTATTATATGCCTTTTATTATAACACACCATATGGTATATTAAAGAAATTGAAAAAATAAGAAGAAAAAGTTTTTTCAAAAAGCAAATTTTCAAGTAAAATTTCAAGTGCCGTTTCTTTTACACAATATTCCAAGCAATAAGAGTTGTTTTATTGAGATTTTTTAAAAGTTTAAACAAATTAAAAACACTTTAAACTCATGGTAAATGAATTACTATTTTAAGCTTAAATAAAAAGCCTTAGAAAGCCTTAAAGTAGGCTTTATAAGAATTTTTTTTAGAATATTGTAAATTCTTTTTCAAATAACTTTTAAATGAAATTTATTAAATTCATTGAATTCCGGCCTGTTAAGTACAATTTTAATAAATTTTTTAATAAAATTTTACATGATTTTGTAGGTTGAGAATTTGCTTGCAATTCTCCTGAAAATAGACTGCAGTTTTATTATTTTCCTTAAGGACAAAACATACTACTAGACAGGGCAGTTTGTTATCACACCTCAAGGTTCTGATGGTAAACTTTCATAAAGGCTGCCTGTCGATTACATTATTTTCCAGGCGGAGGTTATGGAAATTTTGAAAGCGACAGAATGGTTCTGAGATTTTTCTTTAAATCTCTTGATTTACTTGGACAGCCAGACTGACCACTAAACTGTCTTCTAGATGAAGTTCAAGCAGTGTATTAAAAGCAGTGCAATGTTGTTGTTGGGTTATGGGATTTTCCCCTTAAATCTCTTGATTTAGTCGCACAGCCAGATTGCCATTAGGCAACAACGAATGTTTTTTCAAAGTATATTCTTATACAAGAATCCAGAGTATCTCTGAGGGAAATTGCGGATCATTCAAAGGCAACTCTAGTATATATTCCGAGTCATAGGATATCGTTGGATATTGAGTTGGTGAAGATCTGGCCAGGCCCAGTACAGTGTTAACAATTTCCGGTATCTTACAGTACATAAGTATTCCGATTTCCTTAGTCAAACTAGTTATTATCCATTGATGTTACATGGAGGTTCTGTAACTCTGGCAACAGGTAGATATGCGTAATACCATTAGACTCTGCTGTACTAGTATGACTAAGAAGAGGACTGACTCACTGCTATTTCCAAATCGCATGACCATCTACCATACAAAAGTGATTCTCACGGAATATTGTCCTTTTGAAAGGTCTGCCGATAGACTTGACATTCCGTTGAATCATTTCTCTAAGAGCTGTAGGTCTACGGAGGACACTTCCTGTGTCACTATCCTACTCTTGCTAGAAAGAAATGGAGTTTCTTGACCTTCGCCTCTCACTTTCAAACATTCTTGACATTAAGATTGCTAGAATAGCAAGATTTGTTCTGGATTTAAGTTGGCTTCCCCTAGAATATCTTTGATCTTGGATAGGAAACGTTGACAACTTGATAACAATTAAGAGGCAAAGTCTGCAGAAGCAGGTTATTTAAAGAATGGAGACACTTTTTACCGCAAATAGGATATCGAGTTATTAAATATCGATAAGAGGTAGAAATGATGTCAAGAAATAAAGATACGAGTACATACACATGTACATAATTGGTCCCATCAGACAGGATTACGATTTAGCTTCTCACACTACTTATGCTGTGTGTCTTAATTTTTAGACACGAGTGGCGGCACCTACAGTTTAAAATCAACTCCGAAAGAAAGATTTTTAAGAAACTTTTCGTAGCATATTTATTTATTCTCAGAGTTTTTGCCAGAGATCTGCAGCCGCCGAAGAATTATTTTCTCACATTTCATTTTGCTGGAGATATCTGACCTGGGATTTGAGCCATGGCCTCATGTCTTATAAGTCAACATACTACCTGCTAAGCTACGGGGACTTCTATGAAGAAAGTGTTTCTCAAGTTAGTGTTCTCTCCTTCATTAGTTTTTCTAATTTTGGGGCACTTCTCCAGAGCTTCCCTAGCCAAATGCGATTTGAATAAACCCCATACCTTCACAGGATGTTTAAGATGACTGAGGAATAACACTAGCCTTGAATTATAGACATACGCAATGGTATTACAGCGGAGCGATTCATAGGACTCATCTCTATGCAGACTTTCCAAAAAAAAATTTTTTAGCCAAGAAAACAATTCTTTAAAAATAGTTGCCTTTTGTGCTTTGAAAGGTGAATTTTTGCGAAAGTTTGAAATTAAATTCTACGTCTGAATGATCATATTCGTGCTCAAGACTTGTATTTTCTGTATTGAAAATTTTATAGAATCATTTATACTCAAGAGACCAGATAAATTTTGTATTTGCAATCTTACAAAATTTAAATTTAAAAATAATTCTTAATAATCTTTATTATACTTGAAGCTTTTTTATAAAGTTTCACCCCCAACTATTTCATTTCATTCATTTTTTGTTTTTCAATCATTTGCTTAAAATGTTTATTTAAAATTTCATTAACATTTTGCATTTTATTTATTGAATCATTCATTTCAATTTCATACAAACGAAAACTCAGATTTTTTTCATCATTCGGAAAACATCTTGAAAAGAAAACATGCCCACAATTGCTATTGAAACAAGAAAACAACAAAACGAACAACAACAACAATTCATTTGAATACATACAATAATATTATTTTCTTAATTTGTTTTTAAATAAACTTTTCACTTGGTGTTCCACATGCGAGTGTACGTAGTACTCTGATTATGGCCAACACAATGTTGTTTTTTTTTTTCTTAGCCATCCAAACACTACTTTTATGCATGTTCAATGCTATGTGTGTGTATGTTTTTATAGAATCATGCCAATCGCCTGTCAATCACGCCAACAACCAATCATCTACGAAAACAAAAAAAACAATACAAAAATCCATGCAAGTAATTCTGAAATTTATTCTTAATGGGGCCTACAATTGGTGGTAGAAGAAAATATTCTTCATTTTATTCAAAACAGCACTCGTTTTCCAATATTGACCGGAAATCTGTTTAAAGTCAAAGTTTTTTGCTTCTTCTTCTTTTCTTTTTTTATAAGGCAGTGCGGCAAAAAAAAAAAGAAATGGAAAGCGTTATCGACTACTTTTAGTTTTTGTATACGGTGCGTAGACTGTGTATGTAAATCATGAAAATGAAATACTTGTGTTGATTTCTTTTTCCTTTTTTTGTTTTTGTTTTTTTGTTTTTGAATTGAATGGTAAACGAATATGAAATAGTTTCTCTCACTCGGCCTCTGTTTCAATTAAATAATAAACAATACTCTGCCCCCTACATCATTATAAATTTTAATGATCGTCACAGAAACACTTTTTGCGAACGTCCTTACTTTTATGGGAACAATTTTGTAATCAAAAAAATTTGATCACAATTTCAAAATGAATTCAATTTTCCGCTTTTACAATTTCCGCACTAAATAAATCTTAAGGATCCTCACAGAAACACATTTTGTGAACGTTCTTCCTCTTATGATCACAGTTTCAAAATCAATTCAATTTTCCGCTTGTGGCCGAAAAACAATTTCAGCTGCTTTTGACTACAATCAGTTCATATATCGAGAACCTAAAAAACCTTACCTTTAACATCCGGGAAAATGTAACGTTGTCTCCCAAGGCTGGCATCGTAGCTGATTTATACCTGTTCGTGAAAGAGTTCACATATTCCCACAACAAATAGTCTAGTGCAGCCAAACCACATGATGTTAGCGGCCAATAGACTGCCTAAAACGTGAGATAAATTGCGTATCAAAATAGCCTCTTAGAAGGTAATGCTGTACCGTTACCCATGTGTAATGACTGCCACATAACAGCAGGGTAACGACATGCCAACGAAGGCCGCTTCTTTCATTTTGTGTAAACAAAATCTATGATCACAGCACTGGATCCACTTGATAGCGATTGCTGACGTGCAAAACTGGTTCTAAACAAGGCACTACAATTGCACAAAATATGTCCTACGGTTTAATCCTTCTCACGTTCAACCGTTCCAGATGGAGTTCTTTCACGAAACGCAATGTATTGAGACGACATCTAAAGTAGTTGTGTTCAGATAGAAAACCTTCTTTTCCTACTTATGTTTGCTTTCTGTAATTTACACAGACTCTCGCCCTACAAATCGTTCAGTCTGGCACAGCCTGATAAATCTTCCGTTCATTTTCGATCTAATTTGTGCCCAGTTAAATTCACAAAAGAGCTCATGACCATTAATTCGCCTGCTGTGGATGGCTTTCTGCCTAATCTGTCAACCGTCTTACTTCAAACAGTCTCGAAGTTACCTCTAACCCCGGGGAAATATGATTTGTTTCGCCGCATCGATTTGTTGAATACGGTATGAATGAAGTATGAAGCCAGCACTCTCATGTATACACACATACAGTGAGCGTCAAAAGAAAGTGTACATTTAAAAAGAAATATACATTAATAAATTACCGTTATTTTTATTTTAAAATTGTTCCGTTGCCTATTGTTAAAATTGAAACAAAAAAATTCTAAAAAATTTCGAAAAATTGTCAAATTTTTTCGGGCACTCTCCGTAAGTGGTGAAAGTTAAGTTTGGCGATTGTTGGAATTTTATCCATAGTGTACAGTTTCTTTTGTCGCTCACTGTACATACATAATTGGCCATTACAACTCTTTAGTTAGGATAACGACCTAGCTTCTCGCAGCACTTATGTTGTGTGTGTTAAATTTTATACATGAGTGGCCGGACCTACAGATTAAAGTTGACTCCAAACGACAAATTTTTGAGAAAATGTTTCAGAGGAATATTATTTACTCCCAGAAATCTGCTTTATCAGAATTCTGCATGAAATCTCTCTAAAGGATGTCAGATGTACATTTTAAAACAAATTCATTTTTAACTGAAATGAAAAAATTACATATGACTTATACAGCTGACAAGTCAGATGTAAAATACATATGCAATACAAAGTTTGCATACTTTTTTCTTCAATTTATTCTGAAAGGTTACCTTGTGGTAGTATAGGGCCTTATGTAGTCGCTATTGATTTAACCTCATTTCAATTGTTTTTGATTTCAACTGATTTGTGTAAACTGAATCGATCATTTAACACACAAAGCACAGCCAGCCAGCCAGTCCAGTCAGTCCAGTGTTAACATAGGAAATATCTCATGTTTATTCGTTGCTGGCAAGGCAACCAAACAAAGTGTTAAGAAAATATTTGAAGAATTCTTCACACTCAAATTCAAATTCAATAAGCCAGACAAGAGCAAAAAAAAAAGAAAAAACAAAAAAAAAGAAAGAAGCTGAAGAAGTTAAACAAATTAGAAAATCAAGAGGCCTTCAAAAGAAATTCAAATAAACCTGGTGTGTGGCTTCGAATAACACAAAAATTTCTTTATTTTGCACAATAACAACAACAACAACAACAACAATACAATAATAATAATAAAACTGATTAAAATTAAAATACAACGTGCTTTTATTAAAAACAAAAACAACAACAAAAAATATGGAAAAAGAAAACCGAAAGAAAAAAAATTTTAATAATTTTTTCCACTTTTTTTTCCAAATCATTTTTAAATACTAGACACAACACATGGTTTGTTGTGTGTTGGTTCCATACGTAGAGTACGTATGAGAGCGACCCGCTTGACTTATGGGTGCTAAAGCTTGTGATTTTAAGTGTTTGCAGACAACACGTACATGAACACGTACAACAAATACTTGCTTTTAAATGACAATAAAAACAATGACTCTTCTGAAATCATAATTTCATTTCCACTTCAACTTTTCGTTTTCGTTTTGGTTTTGGTTTTGGTTTTTTAAAGAAATTCCAGTCAAGCATGCCCATAAGACCAGTGAGTGTCGTCTGGTGAACTTTTGTGCCCGTAAAAAACGAGAGACGTTTAGACCACACCGGCTTTAAGTTTATAATGAAATGCAGAAAAACAAAAAAACGTGTACAGAAGAAATCCAACTTAATCCAACTGTTGTTGTTGTTATTATTATTGTTGTTGTAGTATTTATTTATTATTAAAATAAAAAATACAAAAAAAAATATTATTTTTTTTTTCTGATTTTATAAATAAAAATTTTTTAATGACCTTTTATTGATTAACCATTAATCTTGGCGCATAAATAAATACTCATTCTTGTATACAGCAGCCAATAAAGGAGGACAGTTAAAAGACAATGTGTTTAATGAATAAAAATTATTGTTTTTTCTTCTTGTTGTTGTTGTTGATGTTGGTGTTGTTGTTGCTATTGAGGTGCAAATATATGTATATGGCCATAACTGTTTAACCGGTTGCTCAGGCTTTGATTAAGATGCAATATTTTATGGCTTTAATTTCAATTGCAGGGTAATAAAAATTTATTGCAAACAATCAACAGCATCATCATCAACATGTTTTTGCTGGCTGCGGCAACAATGTTTCTAATTATGAATTATGGGAAAATATTAAATTTTATTTCAATTAATAATTAATTCTTCATTAAATTCTTGAAATTAAAATCACACATACACGCGCGTAATATTATTGCGATTAAAGCGGGTTGCCCTATTGAAGCCTTAAAAACCAGTTAAATACCAGAATTAATAATACAAATGGTGAGTAGCAGGGAGGGGGAAGGGGGTTAGAGATATACACAGCAAGGGTCTGAATAGGTGTCAGAAGACTTCGACTATGCCAATAGGATGTTAGCAAATAGGTCAACCGGTATGCAGTCTAATAGAAGCAGTTACATGAGCTATTCTTGGATTTAAACAACGATTCACACGATGCCTTTGCAGGAAAACAGTCTAAATACATACATACATACATACATAATTGGTCATTACAACCCTTCAGTCAGGATTACTACCTAGTTTCTCACATCACTTATGTTGTGTGTGTTAAATTTTATACATGAACGACAGATTTTTTGAGAAACTTTTCATGGCAATTTTTATTTACTCTCAGAGTTTTTGCCAGGAATCTGCTGAGAGGAAGTCGCCGAAGAAATACTTTTTGTATTTTGTTTTGATGTCTGGCCTGGGGCACAAACCCTGGCTTTACGTCTAACAAGCCAACACACTACCTACTAGACTACGGCGACTTCACAGTCTAAATACGAGGGTTAATATGCTCAAGGCTGTCCAGTTTGGTTACTCAGTCAAAATGTTTTTAGATTCGTGACACGTGACATTGCCAAAAATGCTTAGTAAGGTTTGCCATTTTACCACCAAGGGACTAACAAACGTACACCGATTATTCACTTACTTAGTAAGTCATTACAATCCTTTAATCAGAATTACAACCTATCCTCTCACACCACCTATGTTTGTGTGTTGATTTTATCCATGAGTAACGGAACCTGTGGTTTAGAACAAGAGATTTTTGGGAAAGTTTATGCCAGAAGTCTACTGAGATATCGCTGAAGAAATATTTTTTCGAGATATCTGGACTGGGGTTTGAACCATAGTTTAATAACCCAACATAATATCTACTATACTACGGCGACGTAGACCTATTTCAAGTCATTGTATTTTATTATCAGAATTCGTATTGTGTGAGGGACATGTTGCAATTCAGAAAATGTTTACTCAGCCGAGAAGTTTTGGGTCAATGGGTACGTCAACGATTACTAGATCAACATCGAGTTCGATAGGAAGAAATGTCAAAGGCACCCGGAATAATGCATTGTTTGATGCGATTTGTGGACAGGCAACACCATTGGATCGTACTTCTACGGTAACAATGAAAATTGCAGTGTTACATTCAAGGCAAGAAGATATGGAATAAATGGACATGGTTGAGGTGTAGCATTAAAAAGATAGAGCCACATACCACACGACTGAAAAGCCTTAAACCTATTGAGACGCGAATTTGATGAGCAATTATTCTCTCGTTTTGAAGCAGTTGGCATTAACCGCCAAGATAATGCAATTTAACCACACGGGATACTTTCTTGCGTGGGGGGGGGGGGGCGTGAAGTATCTTGTATACTGAGACATACCGTGGGCAATACCAGCGCTAGAAGACAAATTACAATTGATGAGATGCTGACAGAAATGTTGGAAAAAGTATGCCGACCTAGCCATGGGCATGATTTACGTGAAATAGTCTTCAAGAAGTAAATGACATGTATTTAGTTTTACAAACTTTCTGTGGTTGTTTTCAAGTTTCAAACAAAAAAATTCACCCGTTCTAAGAAATCTTTCCTTTCCTTTAAGGAACTCATCAGATATCACAGAGATAGCAATCTGAATGTGTATCAGCAGCCTCAATCGCCATCAAACTTGCTTAAGGACTCAATGAACCTACAGAGCCTACTAAGGCCAGATCGGACAATCCGTGTACAAAGATCCTGTATAGAAATGTTTCTCTTTTAGTCAATAGTACAGGGCAATGGCTCTTTCGTTTTAATCATATTCCTAAGGCTTGAAAGGTGAGAAAGGCGGTAACCAATAATCACAAGAAGAATCGTACATGATCAAATGGTTTCTTCTCATTATAAAGAGGCTAAATTCAAGTCGCCGTAGTCTAGTAGGTAGTGTGTTGGCTTATTAGACGCAAAATCCTGGGTTCGAGCCCCAGGCCAGGCATCAAAGACAAAATGAAAAAAGTATTTTTTCGGCGATTTCCTCTCAGCAGATTTCTGGCAAAAACTCTGAGAGTAAATAAAATTGCCAAGAAAAAGTTTTTCAAAAATCCGTCGTTCGGAGTTGACTTTAAACTGTAGGTCTCCACCACTCATGTATAAAATTAACACACACAACATAAGTGGTGTGAGAAACTAGGACGTTGTACAATGGGTCAATTCGACCTCCGGGTACTGTACTTGTCTTAATTGACAAGTACACGTCCTCTAAACCTAACCTAAGAGGCTAAATGTGACTTGTTACAGCATAAACATATTCTGTCAGTCATTCCGTTGGCTCCGTTGTACGTAGCATCCAAACAAGCTCGACTTTAAGAGAAGAAATTAGGCGACTATTTAGATGACCGAAATGCATGATTGGCAGAGTAGTATCAAATATACCTTGAAGTCGACGTGGACTAGTAGGTAGTGCCTTGTCTTATTACACGTGAGGCCAGGGTCTAAACCCCAAGTCAGATTTCTCTAAGAAAACGAAATATGAGAAAATATTTCTGCTCCTACAGCCTCTCAGCAGATTTCTGGCAAGTAATTTCTGTGTGAGTAAATAAAATTGCCTCGAATAAGTTCCTCAAAATTCTATCGTTCGGAGTCGGCTCTAGACTGTAGGTCCCGCCATTTATGGATAAAATTAACACACACAACATAAGTGGTGTAAGAAGCTAGGTTGTAATCCTGACGGAAGAACAGTTGTAATGGCCAATTATGTATGTATGTGCAGCTACTGCGTTACCATAATCACTTATTATTTTTAAAGGATCTGTAGTTTGATTGATAAATTGATGAATTTAATAAAAAAAATTGCTGGTTCCATGAAAATTCTGATTAAAAATCATCTGTTGGCAATAAATAAATCCCTTTAAACTGATTAAACTGCCTTTTTAGAGCAGCTTAATAAAGAAACGAAAGAAAAAAATTCCAATAAAATTCCCATAGTAGAATATGTACAACAGGAAATGGCTTAAATCATCAAAAACGTATAATAATATCGTATATTTCAATAACATTATTAAAACCAAAACCAAAAACCATATCAGAGAGAGAGAGAGAGAGCGAAAAAAAACATGAAATAAAGTTTGAAACAATATTATGCTTAATTGCATTTAAAATAAAAACCAATTTTTGGATTCAGGGTTTTTCTTGCTTTTGTTGGATTTGGTAACAGAAAAAGTTTTTCGTTTGCACAAAAAAAAAAAGTTGAGCAAGCCAGAACACAGAGAAAAAAATGTTTTTTTTTCGCAAACCAAAAATAAAGCCAAGAACAAAAACTGAAAAGAGTACAACAATAATAATAATAATGCAATGGATCACACAAATCCGCCATAAAAATCCATACAATCCCCAGATATCCAAACAAACAGCAGCAGCCACCACCATAGCCACTAGCAGTACCAGCACTTTTTGGCCGCAAAAAAGATAGTTGCAACAGTGGAGTACAGTAGAAATAATAATCACAATAATAATAATATTGAACACACACACTATACAAAAAGAAGGTTAATGCCATCATTTAAGCAGCTAAAAAACAAAATTATTATTAAAAAGAAAAATTGAAAATGAAATGAAAAAAAATTATGGTTGAACCAAAGAAAAACAAAAAAAAAGCAAACCGAAAAATTATTATTGACTTTGCAACATTTTGTGTGTCGATGATGGGAATATGATGTTGCAAATGCAGGTTGGCTCATAATTTTAACCAATATAATACATACGTACATATGTATGTATATCGTATATGCATTATTTTGTTGCAAGCATATAACATAATACCGCAACTAAAATAAAAAAATAAAATAAAAAAAAATAAAATAAAAATAAAATGTTGATGGTGTTGCTTGATTGGTGATCCATCATCATTTTTTCTTCTTTTTTTCAACTACGTTTTCCTGAAATTCTGTTCTGTTCTGCTCTGCTCTGTTCTTCTCAGTTCAATTCAGTTTAACATGGCTCTTGTCTTTATGAAGGTGGTTTCATACACATTAAAATTTGTTTCCTTTTTTTCTCCTTCTTATAACATTTAATGGCTTTCAAATCCCGGATTTAATATGTTTAAACAATGCATACAAAAGAGGAAAGAAACCTACTCACACCATAAAACAAAAGCTGCATCACAAATAATGGTGAGAAACGAGGCAATTTTTTTGGGAAATTTTTTTTTTTAATTTTTCTAAAATTCAATAAGACCCTCTCAATAATATTTTAAATACATAATTGCATAATTGGCCCTTACAATCCTTCAGTCGGGATTACAGCCTAGGTTCTCACACCACTTATGTTGTGTGTGCTAAATTTTATACATGAGTGGTGGGACCTACAATTTAAAGTCGACTACGAACGACAGATTTTTGAGTAATTTTTTATGGCAATTTTATTTATTCTCCGAGTTTTTGCCAGAAATCTGCTGAGAGGAAGTCGCCGAGAAATATTTTTTTTCATATTTCGTTTTGATGTCTGACCTGGGGTTTGAACCGCGGCCTTGCGTCTATTACAGGCGACCCCTGTCATATTTTAAATAAAAACTTTTAATTCATTAACGCTCTTTAATTTAATAAAAACATGGCAGTTAGTTTCTTTCTAAACAAAATTTCCGCTCTAAATATTACTGAAACTATTAAAGGATTCTGTTAAGTTTTTCCTGAGGTTCCGTGCTGTTGAAAGATTTTCTCATGATGCTTTACTAGCAAGCCTGGGTTTGTTGCATGTTCATAATTTGTTACTTATGCATGCGTTAATTCATAAAGTAAAGACAAAAAATGAAGAAAACACAGGGCTATCTAACCTACTCCATATGCCAGCAATTATGATGTCAAAACAGCCTAAGGATAGTTGAAGTTTAGCAAAAAGAAAAAAAAACTAAATAAATTTATAAAATATGCTAAAATGCTTAAAAAAAATACATGAAATGTTAAGTAAATGCAGTAAAGTTTCTTTATAGAGTGTAAAATTGTATATTATAAAGTGTTATCCATTTATTGGTTTCAAAATTAAATAAGACACATATGAAGCCTTGATTGTAATGCCTAGACTTTGCCAATAAAAACGAATGAAGATGGTTGCAGCAGTTAAGTCTTTTGAGGTAGTGTTCTACCACTTTTTTTTGTATATTTCGAGTAGTATCTCTACAATAACGAGTTGATTAGCAAATGCTCAAAAGCAAGAGTATTATACCGTAGCCCCACAAAAAAAGTCTAATGGCATCAAATCGTATGTTCTGTGTAGACGTCTAACATCACCAGAACATGAAATTACTCTCCCTGAAAATTTCTAATACAATGAAGATAAAATCGATGGCGTTATGAGTTTCACGATACCATCTTATTAAAACCAATTACTGTGCAGTTCATAATCTTCTTTTGTAGGCCGAAACAACAACGTTTATCATACGGCCAGAATGTTCTGAATTGCCAGTAGCGATCCTTCCAGTGTCATTTCGAACGGCAGCGATATGTGAGTGCAATACAATGATACACAGGCCTATCTCTAGTTGTAAAGCTTCTTTTCTCTTCAAAGTTTTTTATAATCTTGCCAATACCTTGTACATTAGATCGTTTATGACAACCATACATACATCCATAATATTGGTCATTACAACCCTTTAGTCAGGATTACAACCTAACTTCCCACACCACCTATGTTGTGTGTGTTAATTTTTATGCATGAGTGGCAGGACCTACACTTTGAAGTCGAATTCGAACGACAAATTTTTGAGAAACTTTATCATGACAGTTTTTACTCTCAGAGTTCTTGCTAGAAATCTGCTGAAATGAAGTCACCAAGAAGAAATATTTTTTTCATAATTCGCTTTGTTGGAGATTTCTGACATGGGGTTGGAACCGATGCCTCATGTCTCATAAGCCAACACACTTGGCAACACCTTGCCTAATAGGTTGGTTATGACAACCATAATCATCTTGTAATCCTCCAAAAGCAGGCGCTTGATAGGCACTTTCTGCTCAGCAACACTAACTTTCAATATGTTCCACCCATTTCAACTTGCGGGCTACAATAAATTTGATACGTAAAATAAATTTAGTCCAGGTCAGCACAAAAAGTTTGAATATAAATTTGTTACATTTTATTTTATTGGTCATTAAAACAATTTAGTAGGGATTACAACCTAGTGCCTCCAACCACACCAGTTATGAGTGTTAATTGTATGCATGAGTTGCAATTTAACGTTGACACTGAACAACAGATTTGAGAAATCTTTCATGTCAATTTCATTTACTTTCAAAGTGTTTGCCAGATGCAATTTTGAATTATTTGCAAGCGATAAGAGATAAATCCAAAAACCTAGGAAATTGGGTATAGCAAGGCGATTCCACATATTCGTAATGCTGCTTGAAAGCCATACAATTTAGTCTTTTTACCATCTTATAATTGCTTGGGTTAAAATGCTTTGTATTTCAAAGGATCAGAAGGAATTAAGTACTATGGGCAGTTGAGGGCAATCATGGAACTCCTACCTTTGAACACTTGGCGTTTGAAGAAGTTTTCTTCGGAAAATTGCTTAAAATGATCCTTCAAGTCTCGTTCATATGGGATAAAAACTTTGTATTTAGAAGCCTTTCGGTATTCAGCGGGTGCCTGACTCAAGTCAATAATATTTACAACTGATGGGAACTGATGTTGCAAATTAGCCACATGGTTTGGGATAGAAATCTGAAACAATCTTCAAAGCTTTCTCAGATAAAATACTGGGTTTTTAGAAAATCCTGAAAATTGTTTACAAAAGAAAGAAAAAAAATACGCTAATAATTAAGCTTTAGACTTTCAATTTTTTTTTCTTCTTGTTTTTTTTTTTTTTTCTTACAAAACAGTAATGAGTTCTTTGCAAAATTATGTCTGATAGTATAGTATGGGTGTTTGTGTGCATGTGTATGTCTTTGAGAACTTAAAACTCTTTAACTAATAAAATATCCAACTGTGTACACACTTAATGTAAAGCCTTAGAAAAAAAAAGAAGCAAATATGAAGACCTTGTCTCGTTCATCATCAGCACCAGCACCAGCACCATCTTCATCAACAACAGAACAACAACAGCAACAGCAATAACAGCAGACATGCCACCAGCACCTTCTTTTACATTCAAAAAAAAGAAAAAAACCTTTTTTTTTTGCTACAAAAACTAACAATGAAACTAAAAATGAAAATGTTGTTGTTGATGATGGTGATGGTCACATTAACCCCTCTTCGCAACCGCCCTGGCATCAATGTCTTTCTTATACATATGTACATATGTTGTGTGCAGATTTGTAATAGTGATGCGATATTCAATGAATTGCATTTAGATATGCATGATGTGCTGTGTTTAATTGTATGGGCCAGTGTCAGCAGTCGTCATACATACATATCTTCAACTGCAAGCATTTTGCAGAAGGCGTGGGGGGAGGGGGCTCCACTACTCTGTAAACTTGTCTCCTAATAAAGAACTCAAATTGGCGCGACGACTACGAGTTTTGGTGTCTTTTTGTTGTTGTTGTTTTTTTTTTTTGTTATTTTCCTGTGTGTGTCTCAATATGTGTAAAAATGTCGAAAAAACCAGCAAGAGTTCCTTCTTCTACAGTGATGTTAAAGCTAGGTGGTGTGGTGGTTTTGGTGTGTGAATATATTGTATAACGTAGAGTATACATGGCCCGATATCTACATATTGTATTGGACATATCATGTGTATATTATATACACAAAATGTCATATGAACACACTCTGTGAGTGAGACGAAAGCCAAGAAAAACAAAAAAAACAAAAAAAGAAGGAAAAAATGAACACGTTGTAATATACAAAATAAACTTCAACCTCCTGTGGTGTAAAGTTGACGTACGATCATGTGGCGGGCATATAAAATAACTTTCAAACTTGAGCAGGCTGGAGAGGTGGCCAGAGAGGTGATTGCGAAAAAGAAGACAAAAATAACAGAATTTTTAATTTTTAACTATAAATTAACGAAGCAATCTTTGCTTTTTCTTGCCTGTTTTTTTTTTCTTTATTTTTGAGTGGCACAAACACCCAGCAAAAGAGAAATCCTGTTTGAAATTGTCTTTCTTTTTCAGTTTTTTTTTTTTTTTTGTTTTTTTTGTTTTTTTGGTAACCGATCATCATCATTGACAATTTGTTTGTCTCTGCTGATAAATAAAGAAAAGAAAAGAAAGAAAATAAAAAATGAATGTCACTTGTTTTCTTCAATAAAATCGAAATATTTTGTTGTGGGGCTTCAAAAGATTTGCATATTTTTTATGGTACTTTTGCCTTTTTCTTGATCTCAATTTCTGGTCGTAAATTTTGGTCTTAAGCAACGTTAACGAAAAAAAAGGAAGAAAGAAAAAATACCATATCTTGCCATAGCCCGCCATATAACAGTTCACAGTGAGTGAACTGTTAAAAAAAAGTGGTGGTGGTGGTCATAAATTTGCCAAATTTGACAATTATGAGCGTTAATAATAAATAAAATTGACAATCAATATGCTGATTTCTTCACAACTTCTCTTCGCATTTTTTTTCTTCTTTCGTTTTTTGACTTTAAAAATAAATTTTTTTATTTTTATATGTACATGAGGCAGGGAGAAGGTGATAAAACATGTGTTTAAACGTGAAGTTTGAGCCGAAAAAAACAAAACAAAACAAAAAGAAAGAAACGTACATTTAAAATTGCAAATAAATTTAATTTAAAGAAAAAAACAATAAAAAGAATATTGAATATTGAAAATGTATACTCTGGGCATAGGTCATGAATTAAAAAGGATTAATTTTAATGCCGAAGAAAGGACAAAAAAAAACGAATAAAATTTTATTGAATTCAATTGAATTTTTATAAGCAGACGTAGAATATAATTGAATAATGAAGAAAAAATAATTGCAAAAAAAAACAATTTTATAAATCCTCTCAATCATATTAAATTAAACATACTACGTATTTATGCGTTATTTATTTAAGGACCATGGGATGTATTTATTAAGGTTCTAAGTTTGAATTTGTCTTTAGAAAAATATGTTTCTTCCTTTCAACTTTTATTCAAACCATGAGAACAAAGCATCTTAGAAGCTAATGGTCATGCTAAAGTTTTAGGTACTGATGAATTGAATGCCTCTATTGGCTACACTATACATGCACACATAATTAGTCATTACAACACTTCAGTCAGGATTACGACCCAGTTTCTCACACGACTTATGTGCTGTATGTAATTTTATACATCAATGACTATCGACTTCGAACGACAGATTTATGAGAAACGTTTTCATAATAATTTTTTATTTGTTCTCAGAGTTTTTGCCAGAAATCTGCTCAGCGGAAGTCGCCGAAGAAATTTGTTATCGTATTTGGTTTTGTTTGAACGGCGTTCTTACATTTAATAATAAGGCGTTAAGTCGCCGTAGTCTAGTAGGTAGTGTGTTAGCTTATTTGACATAAGAACTCGGCTCAGACCCCAGCATGATTACGAAAAATATTTCTTCGGCGATACCTAGCAAAAATTCTGAGAGTAACATAAAATTGCCATGATAAGTTTGTCGACTTTAAACTATGGGTCCCGCCACTCATGTATAAAATTGACACACACCACATAAGAGATGTGAGAAGCTATGCCGTAATCCTGGCTGAAGCGTTCTAATGACCAATTAGGAGTATGGCCTGCACCTTCTAGAGAACATCAAAAAAGTATTCAAGGATGCAACAAGATCTCAACACGTCACATATGGAAGGAATCTCTTTGAATAACTTGAACCTTCGATTGTAGCTGAAATTAAACGATTGTTGTTTTATAATTCGGACTAAAATATGGGCTTTAAAGACTGTTGCAGAATAAACACATATTTGCTGATAGAAAACAGGCCCTTGAGACAGTGTACTTCAGAGTGTCACCTGTTTTTGGGGGAAATAGCAACTCTTCAAAGCATATCTTACAACAAAACGTGGGAATCAGATTTGAAAATTTTTCGCAAACAAAACCTATCATCAGGCAAAGATAATTTGGCTAAGTAATATAAATGCCTGTACAGAGGAAATAGTTGAGAACATAACTGTCCCACTTGAGAAAACTAATGCAACTGCTCATTGAAATGGATTCAGACGTAAGATTTATATTCTTCTCTTGAGAAGCAAATGAATGATACCACGCAGTTTTCCCATATTCCGTTATCAAAGGCAAGAAAATTAACTCATTCGCAAAGAGAAGAGACAAATGTGGCCGTATATGCGACTTACAGAGAGAGCATACGGTTTGCATTAAAAGCCTCATAATGTTAGTAAGAGTTACTAACGTATAGACGCACAATCCAAGAAGCTGAGAAGAAAGATTTGCAATTACTGTTAGGGAAGCTGAGCAGACCATGACCCAGAGACTTGACTGTGGCTTAACTTCATGAAAATAAATTTGGCTGATCAAACTAACTTCAGTGAAGCGCTGCTGAACCACAATAATTGTAATCATTACTGAAGCAGATTTTCATAGGCAATGAAACATGGACAATGAAACCCTCTGAAAAACCTTCACAAACGATTTCAAAGCCTGGAGTGACAGTATATAAGATATGTTGCGTTTTAAAGGGCGTTGTTGGGAAATTTTGATCTCTACTGCTCTCAACTTAAGCGTTTGAATAAGTCAACCAGAAAGGAGTGACTAAATATATGGTGTTACACCAGGCCATAATTTTTTTTTGGTAAATTGTGGAAAATAGGCTGATTTTGGCTTTGATGTAGAGATTAGTATCCACAAAACTGCTTTGATAGTAAAATATCAGGCGATTGGGAAAGCCATTTGAAAAATTAAGATAAGTTTTCTGTAATAAAGATTGGAAATTCTATAGTCATGGATTATGAAGCTAAAAAGAACAAGAAGCCACAAAACTATTTAAAAAAATGGCAAAAAATTTACTAAAAAGTTCGCCTGTACATCTTACACAACGAATAAGAACCTCTCTAGAATAATTTTAAATTAAAAAAATTCCAAATATTTAAAATATTTTTTAAAGCTTAACCTTTTCCCAAAAAAAAGAAAAATTCCATCAACCGAACATAAATCCAACAAAAAAAAGAAAAAAATTCAGATTTTAGTCTTAAAAAAATATCATTTCACAGGAAATTTTTTTAAAATGAAATCAAAAATCCCTTTCGAAAACAACAACATTTAAGAAACACCCGCAATCTTATACAAAAAAAAAACGAAATACAGATTGAAAAACATCATTTATGTTGTGTTCTTTTGCATCAGATGGCCGGCCTAACTTTGTAAAAAAAACAACAACACATGAAATCTCTTCTGTATAAATTTCATCTTGGCTTACGTCTGTTAAGAAGAAGGCAGTCCTTATAGGCTGGTGGCTTATTTCATAATAATAATGATACTCAGATTTTTAATCAGAAAATTTATAACTTCAAGACAAAATGTATTCAAACGTAAAAAAACATGGAAAAAAGATTAATATTCGGGCATACGATTTCGAAATGATAATGGTTTTGAATTTTGATCATATAATTACAGAGAATGACAGCTTAAAGGTTTACAGCAAGGAAAGATGATGCTTAAGATGCTGTTTAAGCAAGAAATAAAAAATACTCTTTAAACAATAAATTTTTTTAAATAAAGTTTTATCACTTACCACTTGCACTTGTGCCGTAATTGTCTGCAATAGAAGAGAAAAGAAAATTAATTTTTATAAAGGAAATCAAATCATATGTTTATATAAATAATAATCGTTTAAAACTTTACATTAAATTATCAATTAAAACACCTAGAAATAAATTTTTATAAATTAAAACTAAATTAGATTTTTTTAATCAATAGCTCTGGAAGTTATTGGAAAAAGTTTCTAAACGGTCAAATTAATCAATTATTAAAGCAGAAATAAGGTAAAACAAATTCACTTCTATAACTGATTAAATTACAATAACAAAAGTGCATAGAAACACAATTATAGGCAGAAAACAATAACAAATCAACAGCTCTAGAAGATGTTCTAGAAGTTGACATAACAATAATAAATGAAATATAAATAGATAATAGATAAATTAGATAGAAAGATAACTTTTCCAGTCAATTGTAGAACAGTGAGATCTGTATAGACTGATATACTGGTAAATTAACAATAAAATTTGAATCATAGAGTTCTTAATTAAAGTCTTAAATACATAAATAACAAGCGATAAATGTAAAAATTTTTAAATTGCAGTCCTTGAATTAAGAAAATATTGATTGAGCACAGGTTAAATTCAGAAGTACCAATAGATTTTGTTCTCTCTCCAACACTATTTCTTATTTTTTTTTTTTTTTGTAGAAGACAGCAATATTTGTCCTATGTTAGTTCATATTCCTTTGATGGTAGACCAAGTTCTTTGGAGATTGATACGAACGGCACACTCGTATCTCACCGTATCACAATCTCTAATTAAAGTTTGCTCACAAGAGCCGATTGGCATTGTAAATATTCGGAGGACACAAGCTCTAGGTATTCTGGATATGAATATACAATGCGACGTTCGCTAGAATTTGCATATTTTTTCAAGTGTAGAAAAAAGTACTCTACTTCATCAGATCTCTTTACCATTCATGAACCTTATATTCAACCAAAAAGGGAGTACAATCGTTGGTTGGTAACTGGAAGTCAAGGCAAAAGGATTTTATTATGTACACAGTTACGGCAGATTTTTGAGAAACTTCATGGCGATTTTTTTTTTAAGTCGCCGTAGTCTAGTTGGCAGTGTGTTGGCTTATTAGACGTAAAGCCAGAGTTCGAGCCCCAGGCCAGATATCAAGACAAAAATTCAAAAAGTATTTCTTCGGCGACTTCCTCTCAGCAGATTTCTGGTAAAAACTCTGAGAGTAAATAAAATTGTCGTGAAAAAGTTTCTCCAAAAATATGTCGTTCGGAGTCGACTTTAAACTGTAGGTCCTACCACTCATGTAGAAAATTAACACACACAACATAAGTGGTGTGAGAAACTAGGACGTTGTACAATGGGTCAATTCGACCTCCGGGTACTGTACTTGTCTTAATTGACAAGTATACGTCCTCTAACCTAACATAACCTAACCTTTCATGGCGATTTTATTTTACTCTTAAAGTTTTTGCCAGAAGACTGCTGAGATTCAGTTGTTGAAGGAATAATTTTAAATTTTTCATTTTTGTTTGAGATGCCTGGACTGGGGTTTGAACCATGGCATTACATCTACTACCTACTATATTACCGATTTTATTAAGTATTTAAATAAATCAAGAAACTGATTTTTTTTGTATTTTATCACTCGCATCTCTAAAACTAATTTACATCAGTTTTAAACCTTTTCCTGATCCTTTTCAATCCACTTTCAAACAGGTGTTTAAACCTTTTTCTTTTACTTTTTTTTTTTTGATACAATCTGTTTGCGTTTAAGCCCTATAATTATATTTTTCCAGTCATTTATCATTTAAGGAATTCGTTTTTTTTTTCTTCTCATATTTCTGAGTCATTTAACAGTTTTTGTGTGTTGCTTCTAAACACGAACTTGGTTTCTAAAACCATAATTCATAAAATAACTTGATTAAAGCTTCAAAAATTTAAGCAAAAAACAGAGCAAAATTAAATAAATTTGAAATATTTTAAGAATTATATTCAAGAACAAAAAAATGGCCATCAATCAATTTCATTTTGTAGAGGAGGCATACATATCTAACAACATAAAAGTTCCCACCATTTTTTTAAATGTTTTAAAAGAATGCCTAGTTCCCTGGAAAAAAAGATGGTTTTTTGTGGATTTTGGTAAATATTGCAAAACGATAATTTAAATTAAAAAGAAAAACCTTTAAAAATTATTGAAAAAAATTTTCTTTAATTAAATAATTTAATTGCTTTAATTAAATATTGATTGCTGTAATTAAAATATGTTATCAAATATGATCAATTATTGTAATTTAACATTTAACGAATGGCAATTAAAAAATTAATTGTTTTTATTTCCTTTTTCAAACTGAGTTTTAATTAATAAATTAATTGCTTTAATTAAACAAATATTTTAGTAAACTAACCAATGAAATCAAAATATTTTAAATGTTTTTATAAAAGAATTCTAATTGGATTAAAAATTTATTTCCACAATAAAACATTAATTTTTATTGTTTTTATGACCAATTAATATTTTTAATAGAATAGAAAATTAATTGATTTAATTAAATATTAATTATTTTCAATACTTATATTAATAGTTTAATCGTTTCGAATAATTTATTAAAGATTGGATTTAAATAAAAAAATTAATTGTTCTTGCAATAAAACACGCTTTTATAATTGGTGAATTTCATAATCGTTTACACTTTGAAAGTTTGAAGAAAAAAAAAGCAGAAGAAGTGTAAAACTAGATAAAATAAAAAAAAAAATAATAATAAGACCAAAACAATGAAAAATATTGCTTCTCAGGCAAAAACTATAAAAGTGAATTTGTCGCTTAGAGTCATCGTTAATGGTAGGTCTTGCAATAAGTAAATAAAATTGCCATGAAATATTTCTCAAAAATATGTCGTTCGGAGTCGACTTTAAACTGTAGATGCCGCCACTAATGTATAAGATTAACACACACAACAAAAGTGGTGTGAGAAACTAGGTCGTAATTCTGACTGAAGGGTTGTAATGGCCAATTATGTATGTACGAGTATGTATGTAATTGAATCAAGTAAATATTGGTTGCCGCTAAGCGGTAGGTGGCCCATATGCAAGCAACAATTTTAGCACACTTTTCTCAGCATTTTACGTTAAATATGGCCCCTGTTATGTTGCCTTTCACGCCTGAAATTATAGCTGGCTTCTCCCTGTATACAAGAGATTTTAAGTATCGCCATAAAAAATGCTGTATTAAAGTCATATTGCTTAATTGATGGCCAATCGACAAATAACAGTACTATTGGCTTAAAGAGGTGCCACAGTACTGCGACCATATGATCAATTGAGATCGCCTCAAACTATATTGGATATCCCTATAATGTTTACTCGAAGCCTATTGCTCTGACAAATTTTAAGGCAATTCCCTGCCCAGCACCTGATATATTTCCAGATATTTTCTCCTAGCATGCATTAATGTCCCACAGGCTACAACAATGCTTTTCGATTATTAATTCTCATCCAGCGGATCTCTTCCTTGTCGATTCAACTTCTTCAGACAGTCCCATACTATCGTTGATTTACCCTCATGAGATGCGAGTGCTCGAATGGCGGTCTGACTCTCAGATAGTATTGCTGTGTCCACCCTTTTGTATGTCCTAGCCGTGCTCTATTAGCACCAATTGCTAAGGAAACTAGTTTGTAGATAGATATGTATTTGGTATCGCATGCTGTATAATCTATGGAACCATCTTGTTGAAGTAACATATTAAATGAGCACTATTTCCATGGTACCTCGTTCCATTAGCTCTTACTATGCAATGTTCAATGTTCTTGGTAAAGTGTGGTGGAATGATGCTGATCAGGCTTTCGAATTGCATCAAACGCTGTAAATACATTTCAGAGTACATTGCCAGTTTTTAAACTGCGTCAGGCTATTCCGTTTGTTTGTCCGTCATTTGTCATTAAACCGAAAGTGGTCAATATTGATAAGATAATCTTTCAATAGAAAGATATTTCCCACACCACACAGCCTTGGAGAAGAGATAATTACTTTATAAAATCTAATACAGAAAATTATGTGCTTTAATGCAGAAATATTCATGTGAAATTAAAAATTAATCGTATCAATTAAAAAATTTCATTGTTTTAACAAAACCAAAATCCCCTTGTATTAACAATGCAATAGAAGTGTGAAACAAACATTTAATTCAAAGTGATTGAATTTGTTTAATAATATTATTTTATTTTAGTTAAACCGCTCTCTCTCTCTCTCTCTCTCTCACCTCACCGCCACCCTTTGAAAGCCCCACCTACATTGTCAAGGCTGTTTTTTATATCACTTTTGCTGAACTTAAATGCAAAAAATTTCTTTGTTTAAATTTAAAAGACAAAGACAAAAAGAAAAATAAAAATAAAAACAAATGCATTAAATATGACCTTCTACGTGTAAAATATATTAAAATGTTGATGTCTTTTAAATTTAAATTTTTTTTTATTTTTGTTTTTATTTTTGAAAGAAAACAACGTTTGTTTTTATTTCAACAGCCAGCCAGGCAGCCAACTTCTTTGGTTAAGTGATGGTTAGCAAGCCAAAGCCAAAGTATGGCATGGTAATGTTAAGAAACCAGTGTTGTCAACTTTCTTGTTTGTTTATGTCATGTCTCTTTAACAAATTTTGCATATTAAAATAAACAAAATGCCAAATAGGCGCGATGCACAATGCATTTTAAATTAGAATTTATTTTCGTAAAGCGATCATAGCCAACCAATAAAGGCTGTTTATCGCTACGGACGACGGCGATTATGATGATGATGATGATGAGGACGGCGGTGGTGATGATGACGATGATGGGTTTTTAAATGGTGGCTAAATATGCATCTTTTTTTGATTTTTTTTTTCGTTGAAACAAACCATTGGCTTCTTTTGTTTGTTGAAGACCAAAATCAATTAAGAATACAATAAACGTAACAACAATGTCTTTTTGTATTATTTTCTGTGCACATGTGTGTGTGTGTGTGTTGTTTATAAGGCAACACGTATTTCATTTAAAGCATCTTAGAATATTAAAATGGGATCAACGAAATCAAGTTTGAAATGCAGCAAATTGTCTCTAAAAAAATTATTTGTTTTTGTTGTTGTTGTTTTTTTAAGACAATTTAATATGCTAAAAATGTTTTTTAAACAAAGAAATCAACAACAAAATTCCTGGCAGTTTTAAATTTAAGACAAAAATTTATTTTTCAAAATGAAAAAAAAACCAAAAACTTTGTGTTAAATTGTAAACGTTTTGTTCAACACAATGATGGATTTCTGTCTTTGCTTTTTTTAGTTTTTTGTAAAAAAGAAAGAAATTTTCAAGTAGAGTTTAAGTATTTAAAATTTTTAGTTGAAATTGTTTAAGGATTTCTTATAAAAGTTTTTTTTTTGCATTAAATTGTTTTGTAAGTAAAGTGAGAATTAAAGCTTAAGCTTAATCTGGTAAAAAAGAAAAAAAAAACCCAGAATCTTTTCAAAGCAAAAAAAAAAAAAGAATCGCAGAAAAACGATGTGCAAGTCTTTAAAACTGGAAATTTTTACATTTAAGACGATTATTTATGAACTGCAAGCCAAATGTCATGTGATGCTTACTTAACGCAAGCTTGTTGCTGTTTATGGCCTTTACCTCATCATCATCATCAGCCAGCAACATCAACGACGACGATGTCTTAAAAACTTTGAAACCCCTCCAGAGTCTACCACCACACACCACCACCACAATAATCATGATGATGAGCCGAAAAAAACCGATTATTATGGCCGTCTATACGTCTGTCTGTTTGGCTGGTTGGCTGGCTGGTTGGCTGGCTGGTTGGTTGTTTGGGTTTCAGTTCGTAAGCCTTAAATACGGGCGAAAAATGTTTTTTCATATGTTAACAAACGTGTATCAATGCATGTTCAATAACTTAAATGACAAAGAAATCAAAATGAATGAAAGTCTTATGAAGTTTATTTTTAATTTTCTGACAAAAAATCCAAACGAAACTTCAACATCCCGCCAGTTTTTGTATTAAACTTTAGGCCGTTTTCTTAAGATTTTTTTTAAATTTTTTTTGGTGTTCATTTTTCGTCTGCTCAAAATGAGAAGTTTTGGCTTTAAAGCTTCACATATATATTTTTTGAAGTGATATCCCCAAGTGATTTTAAGGTGTGTTTCAGGAATTCACTTTTTAGTCATTTCATTTCATTTTATTTCATTTCAAAGCAGACCCAATACTACGTTTGTTTTTTTTTGCTGTTTTTTGCTTACTTTAATTCCAATATTTTTTCTCTTAAAGACTTAATGTCTTTTTAACAAAAAAAACAGAAAAAATTAAGCCCAAAACAGCAGAATTAAAAAGCGAAAAAATAAAACCCCACCAACTTCATCATCATTTTCAATATACGATTTAAGGTTATTTCACATTTTGTATTTAAAAAGATCTCCTCTCCTCTTTTTTTCTGCTGTTTTTCAGTCGTTTCATCATCTCAAAGTATTTCTTATGTTTTTTTGTTTGTTTTTTTTTCTTAAGCCAATACGCCACATCTATGTTGGCCAAAGCCACGAAAAGATTCGTGTTGATCATCTTTAACATCATCAACATCCACAAACGTATCGCATTTCATTGAAGCGCGAAATTATTATGCCTAGTTGGGGATTTTGTTAACAGTGTTTTTGGATTTTTTTTCCATTTTTTTCTCTACTTCTCTTCTCTTAAATCCAACAAAATGTTAAAGAAACAAAAAAAAACATTTTTAAGATTTTCAATGATTTCTTTAACAACAAAAAAAAAACACAAAAAATACGAAGCAAAAATATCATACATTTTTAAACTCCAATGGTCAATAAGACCATCCATCTACAGAAAAAAAAGTTGAAAAAAAACTCCAAATCATATATATTTTTATAGCGTAAATAAGAATTTATGGGACAACCTTAAAGAAAACCGAATATAAAATCTATCAAAAAAAAATGGAAAAAAAAGATCAGCCAAGCATTGCAAGCCTCAAAAATCAACTTTCAATTTAACCGACAAAAATCATCTTTAATTCAATAATTTTTTTATTTTTTTTTTTTTTTTTGATTCCAAAATCAAAACCCAAGACAAATTTTACAATTGTTATGAATTTAAAAACAAAACAACAAATACTTTAAAAGTAAATACATACATAAACGTGAAATATTTTCCTACGTTTTTTCATAATTTTCAAAAAATCAATTTCTGGTTTTTATTTCTTCCCCGGTTTCAAGTACTTTAGGGCCATAGGATGAAGGTAGAACTCATCTTTTTCCTCAAAAGATACAAAAAGAAAAAGAAGAACATCCAGCTGCGTGTAAATTAAAAAAGATCGAAGCAAACAATCGAATTAAAACGATCAGTATTGACCACCGGCAAAAGTGTCGTGTATCATCATGACAACAGTAAACCGTACGTACGTATATTTGATGACCAGCCTTCAGATTTTTATTTGTTTTGATGTTAGTAGAACCCTAGTAATGGTATAAATTTAAATTCCGGTGAAACCTGCAAAACTCAATCAAAACATTTTTTTTTTATCAGAAAACTTGATTTAGCTACTGATGGAATGGTGATTCTGTCCGAATGCTGGAAGGTTTGCTGGCAACTTCCGGATTACCATGCATGCACGAATACGAACCCGGGCTTTACGCCTGATAAGCCAACACACGGACTACTAGACTACTACGACTAGACTACGGCGACTTTAAACGCATTTTTTTTAATCAGACGACTACGATTTAGCAAAATCTACTTGACCGATTTCACTGAACTTTTGGGACAATGTGCCTAAGACAAGTAGTTTAAGCCCGAAGTAGGATATTTTTTTGATTTGCCAATAATTAATAATTTTGAAGAGGGCCAATTAAGTCAGAAAAAACAGAGGAAAACACGCAACAAATTTAAAACGCCAAAATTTTTTTATTTTTTAAACTTTTCAAAATATTCTACTCCATGCGATATAGTCGGTAAAATATTTTTTAAGAATCCATTTCGATTTTTTGCTTTCAGACACTCTTTCTGAATCATTACGTTTCAAATCATGGCCACCAAATTTTTAAGGAATGATAATGATGATCAGGCTAATAATAATTTTTTATTTTCGTACAAATTCTGATCGTTTGAAATACACTTGTGTTGCAAAGAAAGAAAATCAGGGACTAAAACACTATTTCTTTAAAAAAAATATGCTTTTAACGCGCTTTCAGTCATCAAATCAAATAGTTTAATTTATACGGAACCAAATTTACAGGGAAACAAAAAAATCAATCTTTCATTTCATTTACAATTATTGTGGAATAGTCCCGGGTCGGTAGCCTAAATCAAGAGAGTCTTATGTTCTACTCCAACTAAGACGTTGTACTCGTATGTTATAACCAGTTAGAGCTCCACCGACCTGCTGTTTGTCCAACCAGGCCAATGTATATATTGCAATACCGTGGAGGAGTAGATTTGAAAAAGGATATTTGATATTAGGATTCCATTAGGAAGTTCTAGTATGATGATTCGGTGGCTGCCGTTGGAGCCCAAGTGACGTATACCAATAACTCCAAAGTGGTAGATAAAGTAGTTCTTACATTAGGCTTCGAATGGGCTGTAATGCTTTCTAGACAAGGTAATGGTCATACTGTAAAAGCATCTCAACGCTTAGTAGTTAAGACACTATAAAATCTCTAATAAATGTTGCTCCGACGTTCGACAAAGATCATGAAGATTGCCCAATCTGGCCAGTGAACATGTTGTTATACTGTAAAGCAGAAGATTTTATTTTGATATATGATTTTAGGCACTTCTGGTATGATGATGCGTTGACTCCCGGTGGGGCCCAAGGGACTTATACCGCTAACACCGAAGTGGTACATAAAGTAGACGGTGGGAGATATAACAAGAGTTCTGAATATCCCTAATGAATTTCGCTAATTTTCACCCCGAAGTTCGGCCTACTTTATGACTACCGAGAATTTCTCAGTGAAAAGTACTATGAAATTAGATTGTATAAGTAGTATATTTATCTACCTTTTGGGGCACTTTTTCCATACAAATTTGGGAGCATGCCTACGCTAATTTCTATTATCAGAAAGAATTTAACTTTTGGTTTAAGTGAGAATCTTACTCCTGGAAGACAAGAAAGAGATACTGAAACATCCATCCTTAGAGCTGGACAAGAACGCGGAAGAATACATATAATTTCTTCCACTTCGCCTTCAAGGCAAATCATTTCAATCTTGCATGTGCTCATTATGTAAAAATACTCCAATTTTAAAAAATTTACAACTTCGTAGTTATCTAACCATCCAATATAGACCACAAAGTCCTGGATGTACTGCATATGATGGCTGTTGTCAATCTTATTCGAAATTTTCATCAGGATAGGGGGGTAGTAGTTTATTTTTATATTCCTATAATATCTAGATTTATTGAGGTCGCCGTAGTCTAGTAGGTAGTGTGTTGGCTTATTAGACGTAAAACCAGGGTTCGAGCCCCAGGCCAGACATCAAAACAAAAATACAAAAAGTATTTCTTCGGCGACTTCCTCTGGCAACAATTCTGAGAATGAAATGAAAATGTCATGCAAAGTTTCTCAAAAATCTGTCGTTCGGAGTCGAATTTAAACTGTAGGTCCCGCCACATTAACACACAACAATATAAGAGGTGTGAGAAACTAGGACGTAATCCAGACTGAAGGGTTGTAATAACCAATTATGTATGTATGTATAATATCTAGGGTCAATAGAAACCTAGAATCCAGTGTTTCTGAATATTAATTTCGCCGTGCTCTAGCAGGTAGTGTGTTGGCCACGGTTCCAAACCGCAGGTCAGACATCTCGAACAAAACGAAATTTGAAAAAATATTCGATTCGGCGACTTCCTCTCAAGCACTCTTCTGGCAAGAACTCTAAAATTCATTGTAAATAAAATTAGCATGAAAGGGCGATATAGTCGCCGTGGTCTAGTAGATAGTGTGTTGGCTTACTCGACAAGAGGCCTCGGTTCAAAGACCACATCAGACATCTCGAACAAACGAAATATGAAAAAAATATTTCTTCGGTGACTTTCTTGCATCAGATTTCTGGCAAAAACCCTGAGAGAAAATAAAAAGAATTGTCATGAAAATTTTCTAAAAAATCTGTCGACTTTAAACTGCAGTAGGTTCCCTAACTCATGTATAAAAATCAACACACATAACATAAGTGGTGTGAGAAGCTGGGTCGTAATGCTGACTAAAGGGTTGTAATGACCAGTTATGTCATGTACAAATGTATGTAAATATCTATTTTAATTGATATCAATCATACGCCTCCTTATGGAAAAAAATCAAAAATCCAACATCTTGTTTACAAAGAATTTATTTTCTTTTTTTTTTACAAAAAATCTCTTTAGTTTGCCTCAAAATTTTCTGCATCCAGCTGTGGTTTCTTCTTTTCTAAATGGTCTTAAGGAAGAGAACGTGGTGTAATAATATTAAATTGTTGCTGATTATCCTTTTGGTGGTTTTTTGCCTTAATACCAAAAAAAAAAAAACCAAAACATTTTCATTTTTCATACTTATTTCAGCATCTTTGAAAAAAAAAAAAAAAAACAAAGCACAGCCTATTTTGCATATTGTTTCATGGCCTTAAACGTTTCTTTACGTTGTTTGAATTCTATACGCCATAAAATAATGTCAGGTTTTTTTTGCATTGCTTGTTCTATAGTGTATTGGCCTGGCTAGGAAGAAAGAAAAAAACGCTGTTAACGGCGTCTATTTGTAGAATTTCTTGAAAAAATGTTGCAGAAAAATGCAAAAAAGCAACAGAAGTCTAAGCGCAAACCAAAAAAAAAACAAACAAAAAATGAAGAAAATGAAGAAAAATGTTGTCTAAACAAAAATGCAACGATTTGTTGTATGTAAGTGTGTGTATTGTGCTGTATGTATGGCTGTTACTGTTTTAAAAGCAAAAATGGCGTTACACTGGCTGCACATGCCACATGCAATACAAGCACTAGTACAACAATAACAACAACAACCATAGTTGAGCTACATTATATACAATATATGCCGCCACCGACGCTTTACTTACAAAAAAACATTGATTTTTCGCAGTGTTTCCTTTGCAGTTTTTTTCTCTGTGATTTTTTTTTTTTTTTTTTGCAGATTTTGTTTCTTTGGCATAATAAAAGTCTAAATGCAACTCTATTTAAAATTGTTGTTGTTGTTTTTTTTCCTCAGATTTTTTTAGAATTTTTTTTTCGCTTAGACCGGCTGCCATTAAGTGCAGTTTAAACTCATTTTTTTTTTTGATATTTCTGTTTGCAATTCTTTTGTAAGAAATCAAGCAAAAATATCAAACAAATTTTACCGCATTCATCCGAAAAAGAAAACACAGAAAAAAACGGAAAAAACTGCCAGAAAAAAATGTTCATCATCATCATCATCATCGGCAACATCATGGCAAGAAACTCATGTTTCTGTAAAGATTTTCAAAATGTTTGCTGACCATGATGAGGATATGATGACTATGCGGCTGAGTTTGAATTTGAATTTGAAACTGACTCTGACTCTAAGTCTGATGAGCACAGGATGATGACGTGCCTCCAGTTGTAACAAATGTCTGAACATGATTCTTGGCATTACTGCCGGTTTTTCTTTTTTTCCCCCTCTTTTCTTCACTCTCCACAACAATATTTTTTTTTTTTTTTTGTTTTTGAATAGAAAGATCATGAAATCTATTTTGTAGTTTGCAACGGCATTAGCTTTAAACCGTCAAGTGCAAATACTAAACAAAACTCTCTATTTGTTGTTATTATTGTATATTGTGTGTTGTGTTGTATTGTATTTCGCTAGACACTTTGTCTGTGAATATTTTTCTTTTACTCTATGCATACAACAGATTTTTTTTAATCTCTTCTTGTCGAAATGTTATGCTTCACTGAAAATTTTTGTTGATTTCATCTTCCGTTTTTTATGGTTTCGGTTTTCTTCTTTTCTTAGGCTTAGGTTTATAATTTTTTGTTGCACAAAAAAAAAACAAAAACAATTCGATTTCCTTTCTTATCTTTTCTAGTCTTGTGTTTAGACTTTGGAGTTTGCCCTGACATTCTTTTAAAAAAGCAGGCCTATTTGACGGTTTTATATGAAAACAAAAGCAAAAAAAGAAAAGCTCACAACAATTTTAAAAGTTTCAATTTAAGAAACTTTTTTCCAATTCAAAAAATATTTTTTTTTCTCAAATTTTGGTGCCAAAATTTTGACGAAATCATCTCAATTCCAAATAAAACTCGCTATTGTGATAATCTTTATTTAGAAGAGCTCATTCAAAAAAATGACAAAAGCAATGAGACAAAAATTTTTAGAACAAGAACTGAACATTAAAATATCTCAATCTCCTCCTACTCATCCTCCCATTCAAACTTCCGGCATAAATAATACGAAATAATACTGACAGGCCATAGAATCAACTAATGAGCTGTGATAAATGCAATAGTGCCAGGGATAAGCTTGCCATTAAAGGAAAGGAGACAATTAGCACTCCTAGTGTGCACAACAGTCCAGTAAAGCCTAGCAGTACCGCACATGCTTCCAAACAAGTTGAAAGTTAATATACGTCAACCAAAAGATACCCATTTTAATCATGGAAATAAGAATACCCATACTCGATAACAGTTCGGAAATTTCCAGCTCTGGTACACAGTACCCTGTGTCCAGAAACACATATTCAATTTATGGATTGAATACGTAAAGAAAGAACGTCTTGTGGTGAAGAATGTAGACAATGGCTAGATATCGTAGAAACTGATTTAAAGAAAAGTAAGTAAGCTGTGCTCTTTGAGGTGGCTGACAATTTAACCTAGCATAATGGAAAGTTAGGAAGTCGCCGTGGTCTAGTAGATAGCGTGTTCGCTTATTAGACGTGAGGCCATGATTCAAACCCAACAATACGAAAAATTAAAAAAAATTAAAAAAATTCTTCGGCGATTTCCTCTCAACAGATTTCTGGAGAAACTCTGAGAGAAAAATAAAATTGCCATGAAAAGTTTTTCAAAAATCTGTTGTTCGGGGTCGGCTTTAAACTGAAGGTCCCATCACTCATGTATAAAATCAACACGTTCAACATGAGTAGTGCGAGACGGTAGGTTGTAATCCTCACTGAAGCGTTGTAATGACCAATTATGTATGTATGTATGTATGAATGTAGGAATTTTTAATGGTCTGCTAATGACTGCGATGTTTTGAAGAAGAAGAAGAAAAGAAGGCACCATATCGTCTGCATATCGTGAATTTTTACGGTAATGGGAACATGTCCAATCGATACAATAAGAGTGCTTTAAAGCATCACACAGCTTTCGACATTGATTAAAGAGTAGGAAATTTACGGCACGTTCAGAGTGTCTAGAGGATTTCATTTCAGTTCGATGCTCCATCGTGATGACAGGACGTTACCAGGAACAGTTCGCTTTGGTCGCTTCTTTCAAAATTAGAGAACATGTTCTATTAATTTCGTGTCGGGCTCTCCTTTATGGTAGATCAATGCATTCAAGCTAGAAAATCATAGAACAGTGGACTCGGACTTAGGAAATTCAATTCAATTGGCGTCCACCACAACATGTTTCAGGTAGAATGGCATGCCGTTGGTGTAAATGTCGACATAGAGGAATTAGAAATACCCTCATCTACATAATTTACACGATCATTCCAAAAATAGTACATAAGTGCATAGGCATTCTCGACAGAATTTTAATTCTGTTTTCTTGGTTTGAGTTCTTGGATATGAAGCCTATGCGGCCAGTGAGGTAGCGAACTATCAGACGATATAATATGCAAATTTGGTCTTAATTGGCCCTCAACCATTCTATGGAGATACAAAAAGTCTTAAGAACGTTACACTTAGGAACTGACAGGAAAGTGAATTTGCTTTGTAGCTGGACAGCATCAAACCTAATATTTTTTAATCCCTAACAGAAGAATAACGATTAAGTTGTTCTCACTAAGTAGAACAGACTTAAGCCTCTTCATGAGGTTTTTTAAAGGATTGCTGGTTATATTTTTGTACCCAGCAGACAAAGGCTAATGTCACCCTGCTGACCTTCTCGAGCCTGCCTCTAAGTTGATTGCTTTCTGGCCTCAAAAAGTGTAGTTTTTTTTTAACAAAATTTTGAATTTCTTACGAAAAGAATAAAAGCCAATTTCTAATTCTATGAGTGTAAATGTTTGAAAAGAAAAATCACTCACCGGGACTACCCAGGAAGACTGAGGAATATAATCGTCTTGAGGCATCGGCATTTCTAGTTTCGGCGGCAGGTGATGACCATTCTCTTCGACACCATCGACCTAAAAAATTCAAAAAGAGAAACATTTTTTAAAAAAATTTGTTGTTATTCAGGTATTTAAAAAGATTATTAAAAAGAAATTAAAAAAAAAAATAAATAAACAAAGTGACAACAACTACAAATAAAAACTAACATATAAAAAAATGAAATTAAAATAAAGCCAAGCAAAGTGAAGTATTTTTTTTTTAAATTTTTTATTAAAAATTTTTTGTATTATTTTGTTTCTTTTGATATTTCAATAAAAAAAAAACACTTGTCATGTTTAGATTAAAAGCTTAATGTATCACAGTAACATTTAAAACAAAATTTTTATTTTTCAAGATTTTTTTCATATTTTTTTCAATTTTTTTTTTATTGAAAAAAAAAACGCTTAAATAGGAATTATAGATAAAATTGACACATTCATATCTAAAATACATAAATACGTTGAAATAACAAAAAAAAAATTAAATAAAAAACGTTTGAATTTAAGCCAATAAATATTGGAGATACGTACGAAGGCTGGTTGGTTGGTTACAGCAGAAAAAATTTTCAGAAAAATATTTTTTTTAAATGAAATAAAATAAATGAGAAATTAAAATTATTACAACAACAATAAGGAAAATATTTTCTACATTTTTTCTTTGGGTGACGTCGTTATGTCTGCCTTAAAATTGTATCCTGTTTAATAAAGTTCTGCTGTTTTTTTTTTCATGCTTTCATTCATTTTAAATATAAAACGAGGCTAATAACGTTTTGCCCCGTAAATTGTTGTTTAATTTCAAATGACGTTAATAATAATTTATTTTATAACCTTAAATGGCACATAAAAACAATGTTAATAAGAATAAGAAGAAGTGCCATATAATTTTTATAACCAACCAAACAACCACCACCACCACCATCACCCTCATCACCATCACTGCTAAACAACAATCCTACAGCCTGACTGGCATTAAGTAACCCCAGGCCAAATACAAAAAAAAGAAGAGACTTCCTTGTAACCTATTCCTTGGAACAAAAAGAAGAAAAAAATTCCCTGAAAACAGCAACACACCTTTATTTAAATTTGTTGTTCTTAAGCTTTTTTTTTAAGAAAAGAAAACTTCGTTCTTCGTTCTTATTTCTATGAAAACTTAATGGCCAATTTCTTTTTGGCTGTAGTAATACTCGTTCGTATTAAATTTAATGCTTTTGTGGGGTGTTTATGCGTAAATTTTTTGGAAAATAAAAAAAAAAATTTTTTGCCAGAAAACAAACACCAACGTAAAGTTTTCTTAGTCTTATGGCTTGATTTTGTTTAGAGTCACAAACCTACACACACATACATACTCTGTCTCTCCCTGATTAATATAGAAAGACATTTTTTTTCTTAATAAATTAAAAATTATACTCAAGTGACATAATTTTGAAAGGAAAAAAAGAAGGAAAAAAATATTAAATATGCTGCAGCATTCCAGCATTTCTTTTTTAATAAACTTTTAAATTTTTAACAAAAGCTTTACCATTCGTAAACTGCAATATTGTTTCATCTAAAATGTTGAATTGTAGAAAAGCATCTCAGGACTTCACATTTGACCGACATTTACTTGCCTTCAGTTAGATATGTATATTTCATGACTTTCATTAGCCTTTAACAGATTTCTAGGTTTTTGCATCTTTAAATTTTATATAAATTAGCAGAATCAATATACTTTACACGACCCCTATGAAAATGCTACTTGAGTGCATATACGTACCCGACTCATTAGGAAATTTTAAAATTGTTACATTGGTTTGGGTTCTTGGACATGAAGGCTATGAGGACAATGAGATAGCGAGCTATCAGATGATATGGACTGCAAATTTGCCCTTAATTAGACCTTAACCCATTCTTTGGACTTACAGAAAGCCTTAGGAACGATATATACATACTTAGGAACTGGCAGAAGAGTGTATTGATAGGTCATACTTTTAAGAAACACTTTGCTGCTGTGACGACTAACATAACATATTGAAATCCTTCAACCATACTGAGACGAAGACGTCTAGCGTACTCGTAGAATAAGCAGCTTGAAAAGGAAGTTGAACTTTCAGGAAATCCGAAATAATTAAGTTTTGTTACGCCCCCATAATGATAAATTACGAAAATAGACTAGAAATGAAACCACCGTAGTGTAGTAAGTAGTGTGTTGGCTTATTAGACGTGAGGCCACGGCTTAAACATCCCCAGATTAAACATCTCCAACAGAATGAAATACGAGAAAATGTTTCTTCGGCGATTTCCTCTTAACAGATTTGTGGCAAAAACTGTGAGAGTAAATAAAAATTGCCATGAAAAGTTTCTCAAAAAAACCTGTCGTCTTGAGTCGACTTTAAACTATGGGTCTTTCTACTTATGTATAAAATTTACACACACAGTATAAGTGGTCGTAGGTCGTAATCTTGACAAAAGGGTTGTAATGACCAATTATGTACGTATGTTATGCATGCATAATAGAAATTTTCTTATTTAAGTATAGAGAACTTGGAATAAAGAATGCTGTTTGCCTTCAGGTGACTTATAATTCTATTTTGCAAGAAGTTAGGATTTGAACAGGTAAATGGGAATGGCAGCTTTTTAAACCAAAGCTCAGTTGAGCACATATAGCGGCCTTTTTTATAATATTTCATAAAGCGATGCCCTGGAGCTACCTGACAAGTTCTAGTTGACCAGTCCCATCAATCAGAATCAGGACTTTGCTTTAGCTTTTACTTCTCTTAGAATCAAGCCAATAGCATTACGAATTACTCGTACACCGAGAGACGGATGTTACCAAATAAAATGGTCAAAAATATCTTCCTCTTACAAAGATCTACAATCCCTACAAAAGTCAATAGCGGGTAAATTAAGGCTCCAAGCATGCTTACCCATTAATCAATAACCCGTGAAAATAAATACATTGGCAGGGAGTGCGTTCCTCTCATTCTGGAGTAAATAAAAGTGCCTTTAAAAGTTTCGCAAAAAATATGTCGTCCGGAGTGAACTTTAAACTGCAGGCCCAGTCACTCTTGTTTAAAATTAACACTCGCGACCTACGTGGTGTGACAAGCTAGGTCGTAATCCTGACTAAGGGGTTGTTGAGTGCAGGGCCAGTGTAGCTGACACAGTTTCAATACAACACAATTTAGACTTGGTGAAGCAAGATTATACATCAGCCTAGAATTTCTCTGCGGCCAATAATTTCAGTTTCTTGTTTTGAAATTTAAAAAACTTAAAAAATTTTATACGATTTAAAATTATTGAAATTGAAACAAAAAATCATTTTCTTTAATTTAAAATTTTTACCCAGTTTCTGTTAGGCAAACAAAAACTACTCGATTTTCTTTGTTTCCCATGTAAATAGGCTTTAGTTAAAGGGGCTCTGTGATTTGAAATCATTAATCATTTTAAAAGTAAGAAGAAATTTTTAAATTTAAATTTTCAAAAAAAAAAAATTGTTTTATGCCCAAGTAGGTATTTTATTGTAAAAATCGAAATAGTAATGTTCATGTCTTTTTTTTATTAATTTCTTTACAAAATATTACAAATATTTTTAAAACCTACAAATTTTCTGGTGCCATAAATATGAAATAAAATTTTGTAACAAATTTCCCAAAAAAACAAAAACAAAACAAGAAAACGAAAACTTTTGTTTTCATTTTGCAAATTGCAATTACAATGCCGGTTCATTTTTTATTAATTTTTTTCCCCATTTTTTTAGCCGTCCATATAGACAACATGTGGCTATGGAGTCCAAGAAAACACCACACCACACAAAACAATTTCATTTAATAGACTCACGGTCACGACCCCTAAAAGAAAAATGTTTTCGCACATAAATCTTCATAATAATTTCTGAATTTCAATGTGTGCCTGTGTGTCTGATTTTTTGGTTTCTTTTTTGTTGTTTTTCTTTTTTGTATGTGATAAGCTTTTCAGCGCTTTTTTTTGATTCATAAAAAATAAAGCGCTTACTTTGCGCCACTGTGTCTAAACAGTATCTTTTGATTTCCCCTTATCAGTGAGAGAGTAGGAGAGTGTAAAACACTCACTCTCTTTTATTAAACAAAGAGTTTATTTCCAATAAGAAATACTCAAAGCGAATAGAGAGTTTTATTGTGAAGAGTATTTTTAAAGAGTAAAAAAGAGAGTGTGTGCAAGAAAAGAAACTCTTTGCGAGCTATTACCCCTGCTAACAAGCAAGCAAGCACAACAAAAATAAATTAAACCGTGAGTGTGTTCTCATGGGGTAATACGATAATGTTTTTACGTTAATATCGTAAATTTTTGAGCGATTTTTCAATGGAATTCAACTGAAATCAAGGCAAATATTTTTAATAAATGCCCGTGTAATAAATTGCTTGTTTGTAATATTTTGTTAAATGTTTTAATTGATTTTCCTACAATTTAACAACCATGTTTAGTTTTTATTTTCTTTAATTTTTATATCGTATTTTGAGTTTTATTTTTTAAACTTTTTTTTTCATTATTTTTATATAATCTTAACAGCCATTTTTTTCCATTTTGTTTTATTATTTTTGCAGGTTTTTCCGTATTTTTTTATTTTGCTATTTAAACTTGTTGTTGTTGCTGTTATTGTTACTAGCCATAGTAGTAGTTTTCTTAGTTGATTTAGTTGTTGTATGTAGTTTCGTTTCGTTTTTGTTTTTTTTTCTTATTTTTAGTTAAAGTAGTCGTCACTGTGTATTATTTTTCTTGTTTTTCTTTTCCTTTCATTTCATTTCATATGGCTGTCATATGTTGGTTTCTTTTTCTTTAGTTGTTGTTTTTTTGGTTTTGTTTTTTTAAATAAAAAATGGGTGGAGTGTCGTTATATATTTTTTCCATTTAGTTTTGAGTTTTTCTCATTGCTTTTATCAAGTCGTTTGTATTTTCCTTTTAAAAATCTTGAGCTTTTTCTTGATTTAAATTTGTTTTCTTTTGCTTCTTCTTCTTCTTATGTCTGTAAAGATTGTAGCAAATTGCCGTCGCTTAATAATGATTTTGGACGAGATTTTGTTTAACAAATCGAATAATTATTGTTTTTTAATTTTCCAAGAATTTTAGAATTTTTTAAATAAAAATTATTGATTCTAGAAGACGATCTTTTTTCGTTCAATTTTTTTTTTATAAAAACAGTAATAAATTAACTTTTTAAACGATATATTGAGGCCCATAGGCCATTTCGGAAAGTAAATTTTTTAATTAAAAATTTATGATCAAAGTCAATGTTAATTAAGCAATTATTTGTCATAATTCGAATGCATTTGAGTCTTTTAGTAACCAATTCTCCATATGTTCTAACAAAAACTGTCATATTTATGAAACCCATACACATCTGTCATTATTATTTATGTTTTTCAGCCATTTTTCTAACAGTTTCCATTTCTATAGGAGGCTTAATGGCGAAGTACATGGGTTAATATCTTTCAAAGTAAGGCAGGTTAACCACTATTTTTTATTTAAAAGAATTTTTTTAGACGGCTAAAGAAATTGTGATTAGATGGTGCAAGTTTCAAACTATTGTTATAAATTTTTAGCGAACCAATATAAAACGTGTTGCTTGCCATTGCCATTGCAGTACAATACCTTATCTGTAGGCCAATTTCGGTCATTCTTTCATATTTAGTTCCCTCAAAGACGTGCATTGTTCTCAGAAGAGATCAATAATAACCCTTTCCAATACCAGGCTTTCTAGTCATTTGAAGATTCTTCAAAAATTTGTCAAACTCGTCGGATTCCAGGAGCATTTCGTTGCTGGCATTAGAAGCAATGAGATTTCTCCACCTTAATTCATGTCATCAGTTAATAAGGACTGGACATTTTCTTCTGGGGCATTGCTTCATGTGGTGTTACAGGGGGCCACTATGTGTTCTCAAATGCTCCGCTGCTATACGGCCTTAAATGAAATGCCTTTGATTTTACCTTTGAAATTTAATTTGCGCCGTTAGTCGATATTACGTTGTGAAATGAATTTTTCATGGGAATCCTGACATATACTGATTAAGATAATCCTTCTTCAGATGCTTTTTTCAAATAAACTTTTGACCACGAAGATGAATTTTAAACATCGATACGCTGTAAGAGCATGACGAACCATTCAATCAATTTACCACCAGATTTATGGTTGATTCTCTAATATTGCAAGTGGTCCTAATGAAAGACAATTCCTCTTACTTTGGCCATAGCTGCGCGCTTGCGTACGATTCAAATGTTGACAGCAAAGTCCCGAATTGACCCGTTAATCCGTAGTAAAGCAGTTCGTAGTAGTAGGGTAACTGTAACACAGCAAAATCTTGGCTGCGTTCAAAACTTCAGTGGCCTTGTTTTGTAGTATAAACAGAACCAACTTTCAACTACAGTTTAACGTTATCGCATGTGACTTATACTCTGTTTCTGTAGACGAATCTTTTCAAACGTGTGTTTGTACGGAAAAACACTGAATTTTGTTAGTGAAATTTCATTTTGTTTGCCTGAAACCAATCATCTTAGAGAAACAGGCCCTTATTGTTCGTTTCGGAATTGACTCGATTTATTTTCAAATGAAAATTCTGACCGTGAGGCCAAAACTGTGTGGTGGACTGGAATTGCCGTAAATGAACACAATTTCTCTCGTTTTTAAAAACCTAATCAATTGTGGAGGATCGCTGAATACAAATTTTTTATCATTGAATTCAGACTGTAGATAATAAGTATGTTATCTGGTTCATCAGGTTTTTTGCTTTAACTATAGTGGAACACGTATATCGTGCTTCTTTATGTGTCCAGAGTGATTCAAATGATTTTAAACGATTTTTAGTGCTTTAATTAGCTTCTTTGCAATCATAATTTCAACAAAATTATCAATAATTATCGTAATGAAGTCATGATATCAAAATTGACAAAATTTTAATCTTCAGGCATGAGTTTTGATTTTGCCCGTATGTGTTGGCCGTTCAAATTTAACCGGCAAAGAAGTTTTTGAGTAAATTTTTGTTTTTTTAACCTCACTTAGTGTGATTCAAAAGTATTTATTCAACTGTATGTATTCTATTCTGTATGTATTGTATTCTATGGAACCAGAGGAGGGGATATCTTATTACTACACCTTATAATGTATTAGATCAGCTAAACATAATTAACAATTGAATAAAATAGTTTTGTTTTATAATCTCGTGAGTGTCTTTTTGTGAGTTTCCACATACTATTCTTAGAATTCCTTTCTTAATAGTATTCGAGGGTATAGATTTCGCTTTTTAATTTCACTTTAAATCAATTTTTTAATTAAAAAACAGATTTTCTTTTAATTAAAATTAAATATTCTTTTTCATTATCGTTATTGTTGTTGTTGTCTTTTTTAATACCGAAAAATTAAATTCATTTTTTTTTCAATTTCAATTTTATTTTCTTTTAATTTGTGTGTTTCAACAAATTTAAAGAAAATCAGTTTCTATTTCGTTGTTTTTTTAATGGGCTTCTATAAGTTTTTGTTGTTGTTGTTGTTGTATTATTTTTTTCCATATTGTTTTTTGGCAGATAAAATTTGTATTTCGAAAGTGACAGTTAAAATGATTTATCGCCCTGTGTCGCTGTTGAACTGCTACAATTTCTATATGCTAGTGTAGCTGTCTTTATGTCTGGCTGTGTGTCTGTCTGTTTGTCTATATATTTGAGTATTTGTTTGTTAGATGATATTGCTTTTTCGCTTGTTGTTGTTGTTGTTATTGTTGTAAGGGCCTACAATAATAAAACAACAGATTGTTGTACATTTCTGTCTCTAGAGTTTCTTTTTTTTTGTTTTTGCTCAAAACAAAGTTTTTATTTTTCTAACACACAGTGTATTCCCTTACACCTACAACTTGTTTAACGCTTTATTTTCACTGTTTTTACCCTAACGATAACAAAAATGGTTGAAAATATCGAAAGAGACCGTTTAGATGGACCAACTCATAAGAATTACTTTAATAGCCCAAGTTATACATATTTTTCAAAAACACGGTTTAAACCTGGCATGTAGGAGATTGAAAATCAAGGTTTGAAAAGAAAAACTATCAAGTGCCGCATTTTCAATTGAGAATTACTACTCAGTGGAAACCAAATAAAGTAGCTACTGTAACGTAAAATGATAGGCGGTGAAAAATATGTTACTTTCAAGCATAATCGGTTGTATTCGGAAGTGTTGACTCAGCGTAAACGATTACCGCGGCTGTTCTGATTGTCATGAAAGCTTTGCTGTGTACGATGGTGTGGCGATGGGAGAAGCACAAAATCATTTGCTACTCTTTTATAGGCAAACTCTTGTATCCTGTTTTTGTAAAACAAACGTTGTTTGAAATCGTTCTTCTATTTGTATGGAAAACACGATCAAAATTGAGTGCTTTATTTGTCGTTTGTCCTACAAAAACAGGTCCTCAATTCGAATCTAAAAGGTTAACATTTGAGTCACTTAAAAGCTGTAATCGCCTACAAGCGGTTAGCTTTGATAATAACGAGAACAATTGTGTCGCATCAGCACGATGAGAGGTTTCCCATAGGAGATCAGCTCTCAGGCTTGTGGGTAAAGTTTTATTTTTTAATAAAGTCTCCCTGGAACTCTGTGTGTCCTCCAATGCCAAAAGAATGAGATTCTTAAGGCCATCAACTGGTGCAATGATTTCATAGTTGCAATAATCTTTTAATCGGGCTCTGTAGAGCATAAGATTCTGTATTCAGATCTGGAATTGCCTCAGGCCCAACATATAGAGTCTGTAATGAGGAAAGTTATTCATCAGAACATAAATGTCGAACTGGCAGGGCAACAGAAAAATATTTTAAAGATAACTTATAGTAGCTGTAGTCTATCTAACACCTCTACAAAACAAGGAAATTTATCGTTGAGGTCAAATCTCTTTCCAACGAGCCATGTATTTAAGTTTACAACCAAAATATAGTCACTCGATTTAAATTCGGAAAATCATTCGAATGCAGGAATAATACCCAGGATTTTTGTCAGTTTTGCATGCCATGTTCTACGTTTTCCGATTTTATCCTTAAATCAGGTGGTAATCTGCTAAAAATTGATTGTAAAAGTGAAACTAAATGACCTGCGGAATGTTCAAGCTTTAACAGGAATCAACTTAAAGACACGCCTGTTGTTTTTAGAGTTAAGAGAGTCAAAGCTTTGAAGGATACAATGTAGAGACAGTGAAGCGCCTGAAAGGTATTTATAAATCTAGCTCACAATCGAAGGTGGCAGTAAGTGTTTGCCACCAGTTACTGTTTTTGGCCAATTATTTTGTGGACGAAAAGTTATCTCAATAGAATTTTGAAAATTTCGAAATAAGTAGGTTGTAGGGTATTCTCATTAATTTCTCAACAATGTCAACAATTTGTGAAATAATATGTTGTTTAAACTGATCACTTTAATTATGCTAAATAAAGTTGCTGCAGTTCGGTTAGTAGCGTATTGGCCTACTGGACCTACTGTTGAAAAAAGTATTTCTTTCTATGATCTACTCTCAGTAAAGCTTTGAAAGAAATTAATTACCATGAAAAACTTCTCAAATGTATCGTTCAACTGGGTATTGTTAGATGAAGGGCCGTAATCCTGACAAAAGGATTGTATTGGTCAATTAAGTAAAGTGAGTTAAAATAGTCTTTTATTTTATTTAAAAAAAAATTTTTTTTTTTTAGTTGTAATTCGTAGTCCGTATAGATAGAAAGTCATCAACATTTTGAAAAGATTCAGAATAAAAAAATTTAAAAAAATATACGAAATTAAAATTTGTATTAAAAAAGTCTGGAAATAACATTCCATGTCCATGTAAAAATATTCAAAAGAATTATTTTTGCTTTTGAATTTGTTTCAAACATCATTACAATTTCATTTTTAAGGCCGTTAAATTAGTGCCAGTAAGCCTGCCTTTACAACCCCTACACTCATTACTCGAGTGTCATATTCTACTTTAAATTTCAATTTGCTGTCGTCAATGTTTCTAAAGCAAGTGTTTTGTTAGTCGAAATAAAAATTTATTTTTTAATTTTCTTTCTAAAGATTTTTAATACAAAAAACAAATGAGAAAATAAAAAAAAATATTTAAATACAAATACTGTGGTAATGGAACAGCTTAAAGCAAATATTTTTTTTCTGATTTTGTTTCTCTAAAATTATAATATGTACGTGTATGTATATATTGCTGGATTTATACTAACAAAAACACACAAAAAAAACAACAAATTATAATATATTAAAAAAATGTTAAATACAACAATAACAACAAACATAAATTACTTTTTTTTGCTTTCCTTCTAAAACACAATGTCATTTAAAATATTTTTTAAAGGAATTTTTTTTTTATAATTCATCTCAGTTCTGTTGGAAATTGTTTCTTTGAATTCGATTTTTATTTTCTAATTTGAAAAAAAAATACATTTTTTTCTTCTTCCTTTTGTTATTGCTGTTGTTGCTGCTACTGCTGCTGTTATTGTGATGTTGTTGTTGTTGTTATTGCTGTATTACGTTTTGCATGAATTGCGGCAAAATGATTTATGTACCGTGAAAATATGTACGAATGACTGAATGAATGAATAAATGAGCGTATGTATGTATGTACCACCAATGTACGTTGAAAATGAAATGAAATTAAAAAATGCGAAACTGAAAATGAATGTTATTAGAGTGAGTATTAGCAGAAGATGTCTGACTCCCCTTTAGTAAATCCTTTGCATTTTTTTCGTTAATGAATTTTAAATATTATTTTCAAATAATTGAAAAACAATTTTTGTTTGGAATTCTAATTGCAGTTTTGAATTAATATTTACAAGTTTTAATTTTTTTTAAAGTAATGCCTTAATAAATAAATATTTGCGTAATTTTGTAAAGCTTATGATCAGTATACCCGCACTGACCAGGGATTCATTGAAAAATTCAATGCGAAATTTTAACTACTATGATCAATAATACATTGGAGGCTTTGTTTTGAGAGCCTATGCTTTCTGTAGGATCAAAGGCAATGTTTTTGCCTACCAATTATTTGTTTAGAGAAGCAATTAAGGAAATAAAAAAGAAGAAAATTTTCTAAAATTTTTTTATGTGTCCTAAGGAGATCGTATCACAAAAATTAAGGGGTCAAAGGCCTCTTTCCGACTTTTTTCCAAAAAAGAAATTTATTTAAACAAATGAATCTTTTTTATGTTTAATAAAAATAAAATTATCAATTACGGTAAGTGCCGGTAGTGGTACGGCAACCTGAAGAAAGTCATCTCAAAATCAGACAACCAAGATTCGAGGAGTTAGAAGTGTCTGAAAGCAAATATCGAAATGGATTCTTATGAAATATGTTACCGACTATATAGCATGGACTAGGAAATTTTGAAAATATTAAAAAATAACAAAATAGCTGAATTTTTTCCAGTTATTGTCTGGTTTTTCTGCCTTAATTGTTTAATAAAATAATTTATTATTGGCCGATCGAAAAAATATCCATGTTCGGACTAAAACTACTCGTCTTAGGAATATTGTTGGCTTATTAGACGTAAGGCCGCGGTTCAAACACCAGGTCAGGCATCTTCAACTGAACGAAATATGAAAAAAATATCTCTTCGGCGACTTCCTCTCAGCAGATTTCTGGCAAAAATTCTGAGAGGGTAAATAAAATTACTATGAAAAGTTTTCCAAAAATCTGTCGTTAGAAGTCGACTCTAAACTGTAGGGCCCGCCACTCATGTATAACAATTAACGCGCACAACATAAGTGGTGTGGGAAACTAGGTCGTAATCCTGACTAAAAGGTTGTAATGCCCAATTATGTATGTATGTATGTAATATCATCATAATAGGTCAGGTAGTTTTTGATAAATCGGTCGCCAGGTTCAAAAATATGATTTTGAGAAAAACGCGTTTAAGTTGCGTGCGCCTGAGTTTGTTTGACTTTTTCTCCTTCTCTCCGTACAGTTTGAGGGAGATGAAGATTTCTACCTTAATTCTATGGCTCTGAAAGTTACTTTAGAGCTTTAGAGCCATGGAAAAAGGAAATCAATTTTTTGAAAATTTTGAATTATTTTAAGTCTGACTCTATCTACAGCCATCTAATTTCCAAATACTAAAACTAATTCAACTTTTTTTTTAAATTACTTTTTTTTTAAATTTTGATGTGCGGGTACATATAATCCAGATCTCAAAATTTCAAAAATTTCAAATATTTAAACATTTTGTACCTTAAATTTGTTTATTTTTTTTCTTTGTATGAAATTCACAAAGCCCTTTTAAATATTTGTAAAAAATATCACAACATCAATAAACCAAATAAAAACCACAACATTTTTCACAATTTTCACGTGTAAATTTTCCAATTGGTTGAGCCATTTTCCATTTTTTTCTGTCTTTTTTTTTGAAAAAATGAATAACAAAAACAGACACATTTCACTCATGCCACTGTAATAGAATATTGCAACACAGCAAAACTTTTGCTAAATCATTGAAATTAAAAATGTTTTAAAAGGATTTTTTAATGAATCACAAAAGTCTTATGAACAAATATGTTTTTAAATAATTTTGTTAAAGAAAGGAATTTTTACCACTAGATTGTGCCCATATATCGGTTAATAGAAGTTAGATTGAAGAAGTTTAAAAAGGCGACACTTCAAGTAACCTTTTTGGAGACAACAGTTTTAGAATTTGTCTTAAGAGAAGACGATGCAGCACTCACCATGTATTTGGCTACGAGGCATAGGAAAAAAACAGGCCACCACGCTCATAGTTGAATGAACAGGGCTTACTGACTCTACCATAGAAGAAGCTGATCAGATTCCTTAACGTAATAAGCTTTTGATTATTAGGGGTTGCAAAATAGACTAAAAATAATCGCAAATCGTCTTGGGTAAGACATTATCTTCATTGTCTTACATTTATTCGCTGGTTGCGTTAAAAACAAGATGAAAAATTGATAAAATTGAAAGGTTCTTCGTAGATAAGTGGATAGTATATTGGCCTACTAAACGAGAGCTCGAGAGATCAAACCTTATCTCTGAGATCTGGAAAACCTTTGGAAAATAAATATTTTTTCTAGGCCTCCTCTCTCTACAGTCTTCTGGTGAAAAGTTTACTTTTTGAAAAACTATATCAAATCTGTAGTCCCGGCATCGACGTTGAACTGTATGCCGCCAATCATGAATCAAATTCACATCCAACGCATGGGTGATGTGAGAAACTGGATCGTAATCCTGGCTAATGGGTTGTAATAGTCAATAAGATATATACGACAAGAATCATGTGATATGCTCGTTCTCGTTTCGAAAACTTTTATGCTATCGTTGTATCTGGCTTTAGTTAGCCTTTCGCTGCAAAATTCAACAATTTTTGCAGCTGTAACAGCCATTTCGATACGTAAAATGTCAGAAGATCGAGTCAACCATCACTCACGTGCTGGTTGAAATCATTGCTACTCAATCTTGCTTTCCGGGTGCCATATAAATTAACCGAATTATTTTGATTGACTGAATCGTAATCAGTGAAATCCTATTTTAGAAGAGGATCATTACGGGCATCAAACAATTTTTTGAATGCCAGGATATTAAATGAAAAATCATGATAGAAGGTCAGTGACTGTCCACAAGCCAGTTTTGATGGAATTGAAAGGAAATAGTATGCCATAAAATAATTTTTCTCGTGATTATACATACAAATACTGAAAGTCGCTATAGTCTCCGTAGGTAGTGTGTTGGCTTACTAGACATTATTCCACAATTCAAAGACCAGGTCAGACATCAAAAGGAAATAAAATAAAAACAAATAATTCTCCAGAGACTGAGAGTAAATAAAATTGCCATGAAAAGTTTCTCAAAAATCTGTCGTTCGGAGTCGGTTTTAAACTCTAGGTATCATCACTCATGTACACAACATAAGTGTTATGAGCAGCTAGGTCGTAATCCTGACTGAAGGATTGTAATAACCAACTACGTATAGTATGTATGTATGTAGTACGTCATAAGCTAATTTAGTCTAGTGAATATACATATAGTTCTGATATGTACTGTTGGTAACCTCGCCTTTTTAATGAAATAATCAAGAAAGTGAAGTTTAAATGTACTGCTCATATAGTCTGGAAATTTCATTTGATGGGGTACGATTTCTTCTGGAGTCTGCAAACTACTTCTGAGGCTAAAATTTGGCCATTAATAGAACTGTTAAAGCTCGTTGGGCTAAAGACTTAAAAAATTCTTTATTCTGTCCCTGTAATGTTTTGCTGGGTATTAGTCTGGCATCACAAAATAGAATGATGAGTTAAAGCGAGTTTTTTTCAATTTACTACCATTGAAGGTTTCTCTTCTTTTTTTTTGTTTTTCTTTGCAATTTATTTGCCTCATAAAATCTGACAGATTAATTTCCTAATTATGCATTAAACACAAAATAAAGCAATAAACCCATTGAAAAAAAATACAAAAAAGAATTAAAACAAAAAAAAAAAAAACAGTAACAAAAATTAACAACCATTTGCAATGCAGAACATTTTAATATAAAAATACACGCAATGCTTTCATACAGAAGAAGAAGAAAAAAAAGAAGCTACAAAAATGAAATTAATTGCGTTATACAGTGTTAACTCTTTATAGATAAAAACTAAAGAAACGAAAAAATGCTTCACATTCTAAACCATTTTGTAGAAGCTTTCACTGTCTGCCTTTTATAAAAATTTCCTCTCAAACATACCCCAAGTTTTTTTAAGTGTTAAAAAAATTGTTTTTTTTTTTTTGCAACGCATCTGCGTTTTGCATAAAAATGGTGGCAAAATTTCCATAATTTTTAAAAAAGGGTTGAAAAAAATTTGTAATTTTTTTTCTTATTCCTGATGCAGAAGAAAAAAAATGGAAACAGGAAGTTTGGCACCAACCAACAAACAACCATTGATTGGTCAAAAAGTATGTTATATGTACGTTGTATGCTTTTTGCTTGCAACATGCATCATTTATGATGCAACATCAACAGTTTTTGTCAGGAAAATTTTAAAGAAATAAAAAGATAAGAATGAGAAACTGATTTTGATGAAGAAAAAGCTTCAGATTTAAAAAAATTGCAAAATTGAAAAAATTTTCAATAAAAGTTTGAAAATAAAAATTGCCGTCGGCTGTCAAATATTTTTCAAGAGAATTATTTTATTTTTTTGTTATTAAAAAGATTTGTGTTTAAAAGCAATCAAAACGAAATCTTATGACAAAAAAGGTTGTATAAAGAAAACTGTATCGAAACAAAGTCTTAAAATACAGAGAGATTTTTGTGGGTTTTCTGCTTACCACAATCTGATTGTTTGTTCTGATGTTTGTCTCTTTATACATTTTATTCAGATATGGATGTCATTTATAAACTCCTCTAAACGAAGTTTAAAAGCTGTTTTATTTCACAATAGCCCCCTTCTATTTCAATGGTAATGGAGTTCCCATATAATAGACAACATGATGGCTTGAGGAGAATGCTGTAAACGACGTGGTTAACTTGATTCCAGCTAAGGAATTTCAGTGTCAAGTATCCATTTGGTTTAGTTCAATCAGTTTAAGGGCATTTACAACAGCTGACTCTGACTGGGTTGAGGTTTTGGTGCCACAAAACATATGGTGGAGAGAACATCCTCTTTGTCATTGTCCGGCGCTTGGAAACAACATAAAACTCTTGGGATAACAGAGAAATGTCAATCAAGTATTGTAGATATATGACGGAATAAGTAATATTGGTATTATAACGGCATCATACAGGGCTCAAGTAAGCCTATTAAAGCGACTGGAGAATTCAATCTTAGCTTTGTAGTCACGTAGAACGTAAACAAATTTAAAGGATTAAGTTACCATTAGAGAAACGTTGTCGAAATGTAACAAAAATAAACTAAGTTTTGTTGAAATTGTTGTAGCCAAAGGAATATGAATTCAACACGGCGATTTTAGACGGAAAAAATCGTGCCACTAAGTGTGCAAACTTCCACAAGTGACTATAAACCACAAGTTAACTTCGAACAATGTTGTGTTAAGTGATGGATTATTTTAAAAGAGAAGTCATTATTATGAGCAGCTCCAGCCTCAAGAAAGGATCAGTGCTGAACGAAGCAATCAAGAAAAGTTGGCTAGAACTAGCGAACAAAAAAGCTGTTGTTATCCAAGAAGACAATACCAGGGCCTCCAAATATTAATCACGATTTACAGGCAACGTGAATTGGTATTTTATTGCCTTCAATCCCTTTGAGCAACATAAGGTTGTTACAAAGATATTTCCCTCGAGTATCATTTGTTTTAATCGCATATTTCACATGTTTTTGGCGGAGTTATACTGGAATTGTAAGAAGAAAAATATTTCTTCGACAACTTCCTCTCAGCAGATTTCTGGCAAAAATTATAATTGCTATGAGAAATTTCTCAAAAATCTGTCGTTTGGAGTTGACTTTAAACTGTAGCTTCGTCCACTCATGTATACAAATTAACAGCAGCAACATACGTGGTGTGAGAAGCTAGGTTGTAATCCTGACTGAAGGGCTGTAATGACCAATTATATATGTAATGTCGGCAACTAACGCTTAATGTTCCTAATAAGATGTGGAATTTATTTAATTTCACTGCTACTACTCATAACTGAAGGATCATAGGTCTTCCTAATGACATAGGGTCTGAAAGGCAAACATGTTGTTGGCAAAGACTGGTTTGCAATAAAGGAACAGGAAAAACAATTAAAAACCACAGGATCGTTGCGAGTTGACATGCATTACAGAAAGAATTAGTGGATTAAGGAACTCTTATAGAAAGAGAGTTGAGTTGTCAGCGCATTACAGATGGAATTCGTGGATTGAGGAACTCTTATAGAAAGAGAGTTGAGTTGAAAGTGCATTACAGATAGAATTTGTGGTTTGAGGAACTCTCTTTCTATAAGAGTTTTTCCTGTAAATTTAAAATAAACAAAATTCGCTCTTTCATGCTTCATTAAGCTATTTTCCTGCATGAGTAGGAGCCATCCCCTTAGCAATATGATTCATGTATGATATTTTTTTAGACCCAGATTAGTACTCATATTTTAATCAAATCCTTTTTAATTCCCTTGAAACAAGAGCCACTATTTAGGAATTTTTCTTTAAATTAATTTTTTTTATTATAATTTAATTTTTCCAGTTTTTTTTTGGCTTTAACTTCGTTTTTAACACATTGTTTAGTCCTTAAAAATAGATGGAGGGAAAAAAAGTAAGAAACTCTTTTGCTTTTTCAAAATGAATTGAATTGGAATTGAATAAAATGAAGTAAAAGTTCATTTGGTTTCATTTAAATAAAAACCCAAACCATTAACCAATAGACACGTCTGTCACGACCTACAATTTCGTTTGTTTTTAAACTTCTACTCACACTAAATGCATGCCACAACAGGGCATATGTTTAGACTCCCTCTCTCTTCCAAATGAAGCAAAAAAACAAAACCTATTCATAGGCAATGCCAAACACCTTGCCTTAGAAACTATTCAAAACCAAAGCCTATCTATACTCAGGCCATTATGGGTGGTTTAAAGTGATTTTTTTTCAATATTTTTTCGGTTTTTTATTTCTGCTAACATTTTTGGTTTGTTTGTGAGCGAGTGTTTGTTTAGTGGAGAAATAAAGGCTTTTGTTGCCGAAGTTTCAGAAAGAAAGAAAGACAATGAGTCAAAAAACAGAAAAAAACTATTGAAAAGCAGAGTGGTAAAGTGTGACAAAATAGGCAAAAGTGTGACTCCAAACAGTCTCTCGTGGAAATAAAAAAAAATCAACAATAACAGCAACGCTTACACTAACACCGTCTCTATAAAAGCAATAAAAATCGAAAAATTCGTTTTTTCCCCTGCATTTTATGTTCAGCTTCATTGATTTTTTATTGAACTTAAAAAAAAACTCAGAATTCATTCGAAAAAAAAGTGAATGAACAATTTTTTTAATTGAACCAAAAATTGTTTGTTTGTATATGTGTCAGCCAGCCAGCCGGCCGGCCAGCCAGCTAGTTAGTAGGCTTACTCGCTTGCTTTGTTTTTGTTTTTTTTTTGAGGTATAATGATATATGATCTGTTTTAAAACATTAAAACTTCTTCAATAGCACGTGTCATATAGACCATGTTGTACAGTGTAAAGTTATTTATTTTGGCTCATAAAACAAACAAAAAACAAAACCCAAGAAATTTTTAAGAAAATATTATAAAAATCAATGCGGAGAGATCATGATCATTATCAACATGGTGATCCTTAAGTAGAGGGAGGTAGTACTTTTTCTTTTTAGGCTGCCATAAATTACAGCCTGCTTTTAAGGTACATATATATGTGGGCATATGTTGCATGAACTTTTGCAAAAGAAATCTTTTGCCAAAGAGCCTTAGTCTTCCAAAAAAGAAAATGTATCAATTTACATGAAAGTAATCAGGCAGATACACTTAAATCTCCATACATTTTATGAATTTTTTAAAAAAAAACTTTTTTTTATTATTAAATGATCGTCTCTTCATCGTCATTTTACATGTAATTTATATCCTGTTCCCACACGACCAAACACCTTAAAATGCTTTGCTAAATGCATGTAGTATGAGTCTGTATTCGCTTTTTTAAGTCTTTAAACTTTAGTAACCGATGCGTAATGTTGTTTTGTCTTGTTTATGGCATTTTTTCTGCTTTTACTTTATAACCCCAAAATAAAAAAAAAATATTTTTTTTCTCGTCCCAAGTTGTTCATCTTTTGTTGGCTTTTGTTCCTCAGCAAGAAAGAAAAAAAAGTTGAAAAATAAAGAATTAAGAAATTTCCTTGTTAAAGTCTCTGAAATGCAAACACTTGGACAATGATATTAAAATGATGAGGTTGATATTTTGCGTTGCACTAAATGCAGGCATATGCCAGAGTGCTACACTAAACGAGTAAGTCATAAAAGTAAAACAGAAAATATTGTCCATTTACACAATAATTTAAACTTTCGTTAAGTATGAAAATTGAATATTTTTAATCGCCCTTAAAATATACTACAATTATTATTATTATTAATGTAAACCACTTTCTATCTCCTTCTGTATGCAATATAGAAAGTAAATCTTTTATTTGGCGTTTAGGCGCCTTCAAATATGCAAAAAAAATTTTAAATAAATTTATATTTATTGTCAACCAATCTAATGAAAATTTCCTGCAGGTTATTAATATTACAAAAAAAAAATTGCGGCCTATTTTAAGGCATTATCACGACACGATGCAATTTCTGCAAAAGCTTTATTTACGATTCAAGATACACATTATGTACAATATTTAAAAACTAAAATTGCTTAATTTTTTTGTAGTTAATAACTGTAATACCTGACTATCGCAAGGTGCCTAAAAGCTATACTTGTAAGAAATTTTTAGTGCATACTTTTAGGCTACTGGTATACCACATTTTAAGATATATTTAACATAGAAATAATGCTCATATTAGATAATATTTAAAAAAGTATGAATGAAAATTTAATTTAAAAAACAGGTAGAAACTATATATGAAAATATAAAGCATGTTCTAAGGCTGATCATATTATTTATAAAAGATATTTGTGAAAAATTTGATTTAAAAATCAAGCTTATACCAAGACACTGTTCAATAAAAGATTGAATGAATAATTTCCTAAAAAGTGAAAAATGTTTTTAAAAAATTTTAAGCATATTTCAAGGCTGCAAAAAATTTGTCAATTGATTATAGGATTTCCTGGAGTTTGATAAAGGAGAGAGTGAATAGAGTTTGGGTTTATAATTATTAATTCGCTGCGAAGAAAGAAACCCTTGAAACGATATGAATGTTAAAGAAATTTTGAAGTATTCTTTCAGGCTGTTAAAAATTAGTTTGCAGCATTTATTACAGCATAGTTTTTAAAACATTAAATACGGGAATTTTTCAAAAAATTCAAAATAATTTTTGTGAACAAATAAGCACATTGTTAAAGACTATTGAGAAATCTTTCACAAAATTGATGCCTCTCCTCAGGAATTTTTTATAAACGCATAGTTGGTTTTGTTTTTCAATTAAAACCGTGCTTAATTTATGTTATTTTGTTATAAATAAGTAGATGGTTTTATTTTCAAACTAAATAAGTGAAATGGGAAAGGAGGATTGGCAGAACGTATTAGCTTTAGCTTTTCAAAACCTTACTGTAATAAAACATTGCCTATTGTAAGGCATTAATATATATACATATTTTGAGAAATTATTTTATTATCTCTGAAGGCATTTGATTTTTTTGAAATTTTAAGTAATACAATTTTTTAAAAGTTATGCTGTGATAGTTTCCTGCATATTAGCTGGTCTCTCAGTATTTATAAGTGCTGGGGAATCAATTGTCTGATCTGTCTGCAAAATTGATATGTTTTATAATCTAATGATCTTTACAGATGTAAACATATGTAGTATTATTATTATAAATATTTTTTTAAACTTGCTGCCATTAAAAATGAGCCCTTTGTATAGGCTAACAAATTATTACCCCCTAAAGTATGTTTTATTAAACACACAAACATTTTTATTTCTTTATTAGGGTACCGCTTTCAAAAGTCGTAGTTGGCTTCCACATCATTCTTAATAATATTATTAAAATTTGGTGTCACCATTAAACATTTCCTTCAAGTATTTTGCCTGCCTAAAGATAAAGACCGTAGTGTTGGTGGTGGCGATGGTGCATTGTACAGAGCTTCATAATCTACTTGGCGGGGTGTTGTGGTGAAGAGTGTGAGTGAGTGAGTGCATCATGTGCCATCACCCAAGTGGCAAAAGGAATTTATTTTATTCGTTGTCTCCTCAGATACTTATTTAATCATATATTACATACGCTATACTGTACACATACATTAAGATACACATACTTATTGTCTTATACTACATGACTCTGCTTGTTAATGTTGTTCTGATGTTATTTCGGGATGTATTTCCAAAAAAAAAAAAAAAAACGCAGAAACAACAAGCGAAAAAAAAGATACAAAATATCCAGAGAAGACTAGCAAAACAAGAAAAGAGTGTGACTAATAAATACATACAAAAGGCAAAAAGTTTTTAAGCGAAAATGACAGTTGCGACATGTTTTGCGTAGGCGTCATCGTCATCAGCGTCATCATCATCATCACCATCTTACACAGTATCATTGAAATTCATATTATTTTTATTGTTATTGTTATTATTGTCGTTGTTCTGTTGTTGTCGTCTTCTTATTCTTCTTATTGTTATTGTTGTCTGCTTTAAGGAGTTGTATGCCTTTTTTTCGGCTACTACAACAACAACAAAAACTGTCTATATATACATACGTGTGTATCTTAAATTATTTTTTGCATATTGTCTACCCAGTGTAATGGATATTTTCTATGCTGTTTTCAGTGTTGGTTGCGTTTATTCAATCTTTTGTTGATTTTTTTTTAACTTTTTTGTTGTTGTTCTTCTTATTAAAGTTGTCATATTTCTATATGATGGTTTAAGGTGACAATTTTTTATTGCATTTGCACAAAAGCGAAGAGAAAGAGAGAGAGAGAGCGGAGAAAAAAAATGCAAAATTCATAAGAGGTGTTGTTTTGTTAAAAACAATAGTATTAATAACTAAAATTTCGGTTTTTAACAAGTCAGATCATATAATTGTTGTGACAAACCTCTAAAGAATTGCACAAGACAGACAAGATAAAATTCCTCTTTTTTCAAATCATACGACACAAGTATTTAATAGCGTTTTTAAGTCCCTAATAATAAACTTTACTAAAATTCTAAGAAAGATAAATTCGCCGTTAACTAAACCGCCGTTAAACTAGAAATGGTTTGTTTAAAACAAAATAATTAAAGAATTCAATATATTTACAAGTCTATACGATGTTCGTAAGAAAATATGTAAAATTATAATGAAATGCCAACAAAGATAAATTCGCCTTAAACTATAATTAATATAAAATTGCTTTTTCGTTAACAAAACAGTCTAACAGTCACAAAAGGAAACAATTTTCTGTTAAAAAGTTACAAAACATATAAAAATAGTAAGGAAAATTAATTCACCGTAAATATAATCAAGCTGAAAATGCTTTGTTAAAACAAAATAATTAAAAAATTCAATATCCTTAAAAGTCCATACGATATTTGTAAGAAAAAAAAATAAAATTATAATCATATACCAACAAAGATAAATTCGCCTTAAGCAATACTTAATAAACAATAGCTTTATGTATAAGATTTTGTTAAAACATTTGGTATTTTTGCAAACTGAAACATTTTTCTGCTGAAAAGTTCATTAACTTATTGAAATTTTAACCAAGATAAATTCGCCGTAAAAAATATTTCAGTGAAACTTGTTTATTGAACATGAAACTGTAAATATTTCAAATTTTATTGTTATTCAAAATAATTTTGAAATGAAAGACCGTATAAACATATTCAAATCCTTATAAAAATAAATTCGCCTCAAATACAAATTAATACAAAATGGTTTTTGAAATATAAATATACCTAATTCGTTAAGAATGAAACCATTTTCGTATGAAAAATTTAGAAAATGTATTAAAATTCCTACAAAGATAATTTCGCCGTAATCAGAAATTAATTTTGAATTAAATAGGAAATTTTTAAAAGAACTAAATATATTTTCGAAACTAATTTTGAATAAAAAAATGTAAAAATATGATAAAAATACTAATTTCAATTCGCCGCATACAAAAATTAAGTTAAAATTTCTTTTTTAAATGTTTTAGAACACTTAGAATAAATGTTACGTAGAAAAGTAGATTTTGTAAGGTATAGAACTTCAACAATGTAGAATAAAAAATATTTGCTTTATTTTTTGGGCAAAAATAAATTCGCCTTAGATTATAATTGTGTTTAAAAATCCAAGGAAGTGCAATTCTTTGAGATTTATATTGAAATTTATTAAATGTTAGCTTTTCAGACTCAACGGTATATTCGCCGCATATTAAAAAATATTTCTAACTATATGAGAAGGGCATTATTTAGTTGAAATTATAAATTGCTTATGTCTATTAGGTTAAATAGAAGCCCTTAAATAACTTTCGTGGCACGTAAAACAATTTATAAAATAATGCTGTCAAAAAGCTAATTCGCCGTAAAAAGTTTTTGATATTCTTGGAGAATTCTAGAGACAATTTTCAGTTCATAAAATAATTATTTTAAATTGTATTTTATTGTGCCTAATGCTCAACTCATAGAAAGCCTTGGCTTCCTTTATATTAAAACTCTTTCTCTATTTAACAAGTTTTTTTTACAGAGTTTTTCTGTACTTTTTTTTTTTGTTGAGAAAATGTTGGTATTCAGAGTATTGTAGTTTTTTTATTCAACACCAGAATATAATTTCCGTTTTTATTTCCTATTGATTTTCTAATCAAACAAAACGAATGAAATTCAACAACAAAACTAAACATTAAAATAAAAAATGAATATAATTTTGCACTAAAAACACGCAAAACGTTCAAAATAATAAGACCTGCTTGTGTGTGCCTGCCTGTCTGTAGGCAAAAAAAAAAAGGATTTCAAACTCCAATAAGTATGCAATAAAAAATGAAAAAGAGTTTGAATTGAATGTGCTGGTTACTGGAAATTAAAGTTTCCCATAATGGTTTTTTACTGGTGATTATAAGCAAAACTTTGCGGTTGATTTCATTTCTGCTTAAATAAAAGAGAAAACAAACGAGAAAAAAAGAACGAAAAAAAATTAAAAGGATTTTTACACTCATTCCAGGCAAATTTATCAAGCAAATGATCACCAACATCATCATCGTCATCATTTCAGGGTATTGGCCAGTCAATGGCTATTTTTTGTTGTTGTTGTTGTTTGTTTGTTTTTGTTGTCGTTCCTGATTCCTTCATTCCCAATTTAATTCCTGCTCATATGAGTTTGCCAACAACGTAAACGTACGTTGGGCTTATTCGTCCGTTTGACGGTCACGTGACCCTAATAAATCACAGAATTAATGTTACGTGAAATGTATAAGTGAGTGTATATACAAGAGTGCGTAAGTATTTTATAAGTGAATGTATGTGAGGCTCACTATCGTTTATGAACAGATTCAACAAAACTTAACTTAACGTTTAACTGTGACTGTATGACTTTCGATTTGCGAATGGTCGTTCCCGTCGTACCGTTTGCAGGGAAATGAAAAACAAACTAATTTTGAAACCGGAAAAATTCTACTTTCCTTTGGTGGTCTATAACAATTTCAAATATTGTTTCAACGTAAATTTTCAATCATTAAGAAGCAACGAATAAATGGTAACGGAGAAATTGCCTTGCATTGTAAGGAAATTAAAAAACGAGAGTGGAATTCATAATTGTTATACCAAAAAAATATTTGTTTAAATTTTTTAAATAAAGCTTGAAAAATAGATGAAGTTTAGAAGAATATTCTGAACTTTAAAAATTGTTTTCTGGATACAAACATTATTATTGTAGAAAAAATTATTGCTGCATAATTTTAGGCATTATGAACGGTTTTATAGACGTATACGAATGCTAATCTTTTAGTATTTATCATAAATTTAATTTATTTTAGTTTATAAATTAATTATTTTAATTCATAAATCATAAACATTTCGTTTTTGTTGGCTACTTTCAGGTGAAAAATATTAGAGGTTCCACATCAAGCATAGTGTTTTTGCTAGTTACTGCATCCTGATTTTCCACATCGAACAACAATTAATCAAAAAAATCATTCGAGTTTACTCTCTTATAAGGTCGTAAGGGAAATCGTACATATACCGCCAACGTATTGCAGAGCGCAAGTAAATCTGCAGTCCCTGAATTATATATGCTTGCGTTTCAAGGGTATGCTTTCTAACCAAGTCTAATATAAATCCTTGGGAAATGGAGCTCTGAAGCACACCTATTTATTTCTATTTACTTCATCGTCCTTTACTAACTCGATTAGAGTCATCGTATGACAGCCCATGTTGGATCGGGACATGCTTTCAAAGTATCATGAAAGAATTTTAAATATCACGCTATTGCAACAAGTAGTGTGTTAGCTTACTAGAGGAGAGTTACGAGTTAAAATCTCAACTGTGACATGTTCTAAGAACAAAAAATTTGAAAAAATACTCCTTTTAAAGACGTCTTCAGAGCAGTTAAATTACCATTAAATCTCAAATCTGTTGACCATAGTCGACGTTAAATTGTAATCCTGGCCGCTCATGGATTATATTGAAACACAACGTGGATGGCGAAAGAAACTGACTAAATGATAGGACTGACTAATAAGGTAAGTAGATTATGTGATCTTCTTTAAACAACAGATATTCTTCATTGCCTAGTTCAAGGCTTCAAATATTGTAAAAATTTGTTAAATTCAATATTATTTTGTTGCATACTTTTAGGCTTTTCAATTGCTCCAAAAACCTTTATTTTGTAAAATGGTCTTTAAAGATCTAATACTTCTTGATTATATTTGAAGGCCTTAAATTTTAAACAAAAAACAAAAATATTATAAATACACGTCTAAAAAATTTCATTGCCTACTTTAGGGGTATTATTTATATATTATTTTAAATATATTTTTACTCATAAAGTAATTTAAATTCTTTGTTAATGATAATGATTTTATACGCCTATATTAAGGCTTTAAATATTTTTAAAATGATTAAATTTAACAATTTTTGTTGTCTACTTAGGCTTTTTTCCAGAAACAAATGAAATTTAAGTTTTACTCTTGAATTTATTGATTTATTAGTACAAAAATAATTGTAATTTCTAAGCATTTACTCATTTGTTTTTGCTGTTTCACTACTACTACTACCACCAACACCATCCATACGAACGCTGAGTGTAACAAAACCATGACTTTTACTTTGGCTACATATAAAGTAAAACACACACACACACACATACATACACGGACAATTTAAAACACATGTAAACTAACACAATGAGTTGCAGTAGTAGTGGTAGTGGTAGTAGATAAAATTTTATGTATTACTTGGTATACAATTTTTATACGTTATTATTACAATAGCCGGCAAAACACATGCGCTGTTATGACTTTGAATTTCTTTTTTTTTCTGTGTTTTTTCTTTTTCCGTTTCTACACAACCATTCACAATATAGTATGCAAAAGAACATGATATGAAAAAAAGGAAGAAGAAAACAAAAAGAAAAAAAAACAGAAAATGGGGGGAAAAATAAATGAAAATTGTTCTTATTTCTTTGAGTAGAGTTTTTGCTTGAAAATAAATAATAACAACCCTTTTTTTTGTTTTATTTTTAAAATAATAGCGATTTATGTGTACGCTCTTTTACTTGTTAGTCTTGTTGTTGTTGTTTTTTAATAAACAAATTGTTGTTGTTGTTGGTTATAAAGTCTACATTAAGGCTTTAATGCTTAAGGCCAAAAAGCAAATTCTATATGTTTATATACCACTGGCTATGTCTGGTTTTTGTGCATTTTAATAGTGTGTTATATTTCCTTTCTTTTTTCCATTTTTTTTAAATATTTTTTTTTGTATTTTCTGGTTGCCATAAAGCATGGAAGTTGTAGGCCATGAACAAAATATTCTTTTATTTTTTTTGTTGCTATTTTTGGGTTTTTGTACTTATAATGTCTGTTATTTTCAGCTTTAAAGTTATAAAAACATACATACTACGTACATGCACATACAAAGCAGTAGATGCAGACAGTCTACAGAGAACCAGAGTAAGATATTTTTAATTATGGAATAAGGACACTTAGTCTGGCTTGCAATTTGTTGTTTTTTTTTTTTGGAAAAAAATTTCAAAAAAATATTATTTTTATTCCTTTATTTCTTATGGTTACTTGTAGTTTGCAATTATTTTTTATGTAAATAAACAAGTCTCCAAGTCTTTTCGCAAGCCTAAAAGTATGTTAAATTAATTAAATTTATAAATATGTAACAAGCAAAGCCTACTTTTAAGGCTAGACGTAATAAAATAAAAGGAATGGCATAAAAATGAAATGAAATGTACATACACACTCCATGTACATACACAAAACAAGTTTATATTGTATACAGATTTTTGACACCATAAAACTATAAAAGACCAAATAAAACACTTTATGTTGTAATAAACCCATCCAAGGCAAAAGAGTTTCTTAAATTGTTTATTAAAATAGAATAAAAAAACTTTAGTAAAGTACCGAAAACAGAAACAGAAATACAAAATAAGCAATAAATACAAGTTTTATGTACAAATTGATTATTTTAACGCCTATACGTAGGCACCAAGTATTTGCCTTATACTGGTAAACAAATTCTTTGATGTTTGAGTGTAAAAAAAAGAAATTGTTTGCTACTGTTATAGGAAATACAGAAAAAACAATAACGATAACATAAAAAAACCTCATGTATACTCTCACTTCCATACACATACACACACTCAGCCATATAATTGCCAGAAAAAGAGTACATTTACACTCTTTAGTTCAGTCGCCTATACTCTCACACACACACATGCAGAAAAACCAAGCTCCAAATAGATAGTTAAACACTACAAATACTTAAATGAGATCCATACGCACATACAAACACACATACAGCAGCAGCAGCAATAGCAATAACAGCAATAACACTTACACTTAAACACTCACACTCTGTATGAACTTACAATCAAACACAACACTCTCACATACACAGCACATCACACACACACACACATTCACACGCTATACCACATATACAATATACTCTAGTGTATATGTGTAAAGTTTTAACGGTGGAAAAACCAGTGTCAAGGTTAACGACCAATGAATTTATTTTGCTTGAATAAATTTTACGATAATGAGGAAATTGTCGTTGTAACAATGAATACAAACACTTTGACACACACTCTCTCTCACACAGACACAACTATAAACAGTGGTGTACGTACATACATACATACATATACTGCCAGTAAAAATAAAAGTAAAATGCCATCGTCATACACATGTAGTTGGCTAAAGATACTGGTCACACAAACACAGAAAAAGAAAAAAATCTCTTGTTCATAAAGGAAATTAATATATGAGTCTATTAAGCCTAAAAGTAGGCTTTAAGTTTTTTACTTCCTACTCGTTTTAAACCCTTTAAACTGTTGTAATTATTTACGAAATTCATAAAATAAGAATCATTTAAATTTTTAATTTTTAAATACCAAGAAAGTTTATATATTTTTACAAATTAAAAAAAATTTAACCCATAAAATAGGCAACATATTTTGTAGGTAAGTAGGCATTACGAAATATACCTCAGAATAAAAGAGGTATTAAACGAAATTATAAATCTTATGCACAGAAATTAATCAAATTCTAGGACTGATATTTAAACTTAATAAACAATTTCACTCCGTATTTAAGCCAGATTTTATGATTCCATAACGAAAACATTTTATACACTGACGTAGTGCTTTAAAGGGAGAAACTATCCGCCGGAACTAGAATTAGAATTGAATAAAATAGTGATTCGATCCGTTCTTAGGTATGTGGGCATTAAAGAAGCGTATAGCGGCGGCCTAGCTATTATGGAAAGAAAATTCCTCAGGAGAATATTCGTACACATCAAAATATCAGTGAATTAATGTAGAATTCGAAGGGAATATGAGTTATGGAAGGCATTAAATGACTCATCACTATCCCCTTCCTCCTATTAAAAGTGAATTTCTTAGCCAGAAAATTATGTTTTAGGGCTCCAGCAGGCATAAGAACAGATGGATGACCTAGAAATCATTGCATGGATGCATTGACGTCCGATCTGATGAGGATAATTAGAGCGAAATTGAAAAAAAGTGGAAATGAATAGAGAAACATTGTGTGGAAGGCTCAAACTGAATTATACCTGTAAGGCCACGGAAATTTTTACAATATATTACTGCAACAATCCAACTTAAAGTGATTTCGTTTAAAAAAATAAAATTGGGTCACCCACCATTGGATTCTAGATCTTGTAGGAATATTGGGCAAGGAACAGGCAGATAAACTTACGAGAATGGAGTTTTCACAATGATTATGTGGCCACACATATTTCTATGGAATGAGAGAAGGGATAGAGGAAGGATATATTTGACTAAAAGAAAATATTGACTGATCGATTGATTGTTTTCATGCTACAGGTAATTGTATTTGTTTTAAATTGTGTTTCAAAAAGGAAATTTTAATTTAAAAAAGGTTTAATTTAAAAAAGGCTAAAAGTACACTTTCTACCCAGAATTACAACCCAAAAGCAGACTTTAAATTTATTTACAACTTTTATTAAAAAAAACCTTTAAATCTTTGAAACAATTTCTTAAAATATTTTCAATTAAAAATAACCTAAAGACTAAATAAAGAAAAAAAATTCATTTTTAAAACCCTAAAAATATGCTTTAAAATTGTTTTTAAACTCTTTAATAATTTATAACCCAAACAAAAATTTAAAAGATAAACTTTAAAACTCTTTAAATAAATGGCTGAATGTCTGGTTGTTTCTGTTTTTTGTAATTAATTACCCTGGCAATGCCTTAAAGTATGCTTTAAATGCATAAAATAACTACAGCCTATAAGGCCTGCTTTTCGTATACTCGTATTATTTATAAGAGAGACTTTCGCTGGTAAATTGTTGTCTATATTTCAGTGTAGAGTCGTTTGCATGGTTTTGTCTGCTTGTAATTTATGGTCATCTTGACGCTGCTTTTTTTGCGTTTATTTTTTTGTTTTTGTTTAAAGGGGAGAGCAGTTTCATAACTTTTCCCATAAATTCAAGGTAAAATTTTTATAACCATAAAAAGCACTTGTTGCTTCTGCAAAAGACAATGTACGTTTATTTAAACAAGAAAAAAAAAGAATTTAATTTAAATAAAAGAAAAATTAATTTTAAATTTCATTTCCTTTATTAAGACGGAAGCAAAAAAGAAGAAAAAAAGCAACGAAAAAGAAGACACATTAATGGTGGGAGTTTAAGCTAAAGAAACAATTGAAAATGAGGCTAAGAAAACTAATTTAATTAAAAAAATTTAAAAGCTTAATGAAGGCTAAACTTATTCAAGCGTGTTTGTAATATTTTTTTGTTTTTGTTTTTGGTAGGTTTTTAGTTCCATTTCAAATTGGATTTTTATAAATATGTCTGGTCCAGAGAATATATTTTTTCCGTTCGACATTTTTCATAAAGAAAATGTATTTTTTGTTCTTCAATTCATTTTTTTCTTATGCTAGCATAGCAGACACAGCTGCCAAGAAAAAGGAAATGAAGAATGAAACAAAAAAAAAAAGAAAAGATGAAAAATAAAAGAAAGTCAAGCAAAAATTCTTAATGCCATACAATATATTTTTCTTCTTAGAATGATTCGATGATTTTTAAGCGCCTGCGTTAAACTGAAAACCAATCGCATCAAAGCACCCCATTAAATAACGTCATCTACCAACATCATCGTCATCACCATCATCATCATCATCATCATGAGCAAACCTCATCAGCATTATTAACATCCTTTTCCGAAGAAATAATACAGAAAAACCAACAACATTTCATATTATATTGTATATATATATGTATATGTATGTGGTATATGAACACAATTTCTTTTTCTATTTTCTACTTGGCTTTTCCTTTTTTCCTTTAAAAAATAAAAAAAATCCATTTTTTTCTTTTCAAAACATTTGCAGCTGTGGGTTAAAAACAAAAATTAGAAAATTTTTAAACAAATTTTAAAGTTTTGTATTAAATTAGGGCTTTAAAACGGGAATATATTGAAGAAATGCCAAAAAGTATGCTTTAAAATATTACTTTTTATAGGCAGCCTGTATGTAGGCAATAATCAATAAATCTGTTTGATTTTTATTGGAATAATTTTATTAAGCCTATAAAGGGGTGAGGCAAAGCTTTAAAATCACTGTAATTCTTCAGCAGTATCTGAGACATGTGAACAAGCGTTGTCATAATGGAGTATTTCCACAAGCGTGATGGAATTTTTTTCACTTCTATTTTGATTCGAACCTGTGTTGCTAAATTTTAACTACAGTACCAAGTCACGAATACTCATTTCAAACCATTCTGATCTTATGTCACGATTTCAGCAGTTGAGAATAAATAGAGGGAGCCCTATTCCCATCACTATAAAACGTTACTCGTGCTTAGCGTGGTTGGCTAAGTTTGGAATACAATTATTTTCTTTTTCAAGTGGTGGTAATAGAATCATTTTTCGGCCACAGTTTGTGGGACATTCAAGTCATCTAATAGCTTGGTGTGTAGTATCCTGGCTTATCGGTATAAGCTGTTTCATGAAGTAATGCCTGAAGTTTTTGATCTTCGAATTCTTTAGCTTACGGAGGCGATCGTTATCCTATGTGTCATGTACCCAGCTTTTGAAAAAAACAAATACTCATCTCTTATAAGTAGAAATGAATCAATCCAGTAAGTTCCAAAGATCAATCAAAGTGCAACAGCTGGACCTCTTGTCGAATTGAGGAAACAAAAGGAAATGTTCAAGCATATGATGTGATTTTTTAAATGGACTTCGATACTTTTGTGGGCAAAATCAACTTATGTTTCAAAGTTAATTACTTGTCCGTACTTGATTTTGTATCGACACGAAACTGTAGGTTCCGCCATTCATTTATAAAATTAACACACACATGTGTGGTGTATGAAGCTATGACCTAGCTAACTAAAGGCTTGCAATGACTAGTAATGTATATACAAGCTTTCTCTTTGTTATTCTATTCTTGATATCTTGATAGAACCTATCAGTTTTCGAAATGAATTACATTACTTTACAATTTCAAAACAGTTTACTGGCTTAGTGAAAATAAATCAAAAATATTTGTCCACCAAAGTACCGCATAAGTTATTAAAGACACAAACCAAGTGCAACATAAGTTTTTTAGTAATATATCGTATAAAAAAATTCTACACCAGTTTTAGTGTTTAAAGATTCCCCCAAAAAAATAAAATAAAATGATTAATATTTTACGTTTTTTTATTATTATTTTGTACCCTAAAAATTTAATTAAAGCTTTTAATTGTTTTTAGCAAGCTTTTCAAAATATTTTCGTTCAGAAAAAAAAAAACGCATACAGATACACAGAAATAGAACGTTATTCTTAAAAAATGTTATTTATGTAGAAATATTTGCAATATTTTCGTTATTTTAGCTACTTCGCGCAAAAATAAATACAAGACTATAATTTTACTCTATATACATATCTACAGGGGGAGGCGAACAAAATTATGAACATGAAAAACGGTGTGAAAACGTTTAAAACTTACTTTTTAAATCTTTAACTGTTTGAAACCACGGTTTAATCAAATATTCTTATATGTATTTACTATCAAATCTAGTCAGATTTTATTTAAGGATCTAGCTCATTCTTAATTTATAGGCAATAGCCTTTTATTTTAAGTTTTCCTTAGCATTTCTCTAGAGCAACGTGGTATGCAAGTGTATTTATTTAAGAATCTTGCTTGTCCTTAATTTAAAGGCAATACCCTGTTATCTTTAGTTTTCCTTAGCATTTCTCTCTAACACCGTATTGTGCAGGAGCAAGAGCAGAGCAGAGTAGAATAGTGTAGTGCGGAGTCGTAGTAGTAGTTGTATTTAAAGTAAAGAATGTTGTTAAAAAACGCAAAGAAGTTCGTTTGTTTTTTTTTGTATGTTTTTGTGTATTGCATGAATGGTGGCATAACATGGTTGTTGTAAGCAGTAGCTGCAACAACTATAACTACAACAAAAAAACAACAACAAAAAACCAGAAGCTTAGTAGCAAAAATACCATCAGAATAGTGCCATGTAAAAATTCCAATTTACTATTTGGCTAAAGCCTGTGCTTAAAAATACTTTCATTTCCTTTTACGTTTTGTGTTTTTTCTTTCTGCTTCTTCTAGCTCCTTGCACAAAAAAAAAAGAAACTTTTTTCATTATTTTTTCATTTGATTTTTTTTTGACGGAGAGCACATTTTTAATAATTTTTTTTTTCATTCTCTCTTTAATAGTAAAGTTTTAACCCTTTAGAAGCAGGTTTTGCGATTGAAAGGCTTTTGAAAGAAAGTGTTTTCTATAAAACTATATACGCACATACAACTCTTCAATCAGGATTACGACCTAGCTTCTTACACCACTTATGTTGTGTGTGTTCATTTTATCCATAAGTGGTGGGACCTATAGTTTAAAGTCAATTGCGAACAACAGATTTTTGAGAATATTGAGAATTTTATTTACACTCAGAGTTTTTGCCAGAAATCTGCTGAGAGGAAGACGCCGAAGAAATATGTTTTCATGTTTCATTTTGTTCGAAATGTCTGAGCCAGGGTTCTGAACCGTTGCCTCACGTCTAATAAACCAACACGCTACCTACTAGACTACCATGACTTCAAACAACCATCATAATTTGTGAAAAGAAATGTTTTATAGAACTATTGGAGAGAGCATGCAAAGATGGTTGACAACACAATTTGAACTTCCTTTAATAACTCTTCCATCACGAGTAAATTTACTCAAAACCCATGGGGCATATCTGTATGCTCAAGCTAGCAGCCCGCTTATCTTAATCGAAACGCTGTCTAAAGTAACTACATAGTACCTATAGAAGTTACTCAGGTACGTTAACACCTTTGTGCGTCATGAAGAGATTGTTTCAGATGAACATAGCATCTACACGAGCACGTTTTCTATGACGACATTGTCTAAATAAGTGTGTGACAGTAGACAAATGTCTTCAGTTCAGTTCAGATGTTCTAAGTGGTCATTCAGGCCTCATGCTTTGCCTATTTACTCCTCAGTTATGTGGCACGTTACACTATTGACGACTGCATTGAAGAGTAGAGGTGAGAGCGTAACTGCTAGACAAAGAGGTTAATTTTGATTATTTTGCTTATTAAGGCGTTGTATGTTATTTGTCAGATTCCTTTTTACACAAGGCATGGATAAAGAATATTGCTTTTCTTGGAATGGCTTTGCATTTCAATAACTTCAATATCATGGAACGATGTATGATTATGGTATGCAATGCTTCACAAAACCTATCAACTTTATCCATTTAGTAATTCGCCATAGTCTAGTAGATAGTGTGTTGGCTTATAAAATTCAAACCAAAGGTTTAATCCCCAGTTCAGAGATCTTCAACAAAAGTATAAAAAAAATTTATTCGGCCACTTCCTCTCAGCAGATTTCTGGCAAAAACTCAGAAGGTAAATAAAAAATTGCCATGAAAAGCTGCTCTAAACAATCTGTCGTTTGGAGTCGGGCTTAAACAACAGGTTCAGCCACTCATCTATACAATTAACACACACAATATAAGTGGCATGAGAAGCTAGGTGGTAATCCTGACTGCAGGGTTGTAATGATCAATTATGTATGTATGTATGTAATCCGGAAAGGCTGTCAACTGAAGTGTCATATTTTTTGCGATTGATTTGTCATTTAGAAACATGGATCGTTTAACAACCCAAGAACACATAAAAGTTCTTTAAACGTACGACAAAAAGTGATGATAAGAACGTCGCATATTTTCCCGAAATAGGGATTTCTGGCACAAACTCTAAGTGTAAATAAAATTGCCAGGGAAAGTTTGTCAAATAATCTGTCATTCGGAATCGACATTAGACTGTAGGTCCCGCCACTCATGTATAAAATTAACACACACAGCATAAGTGGTGGGACAAACTAGGTCGTAATCCTGACTGAAGGGTTGTAATGACCAATTATGTATGTATTTATATATTATTGTCCTAAGACTGTAGAAATGCTTATCTTGAACCTCATAGCTGCTTTACTTTAATGTTAAGGCTTAAAACTTTAACTTTAAAGACTTCTTCAAACATACAGTCATTTAGGCTTTCGGTCTAAGGCAAAAGTTTGCCGAGCTTAAAGTTTTAAAATATTTAACGAAGAGAACAAATAAGTTCTTCTAGTCTAAGGGTTAATTTGTGTATCCCTACAATGTTATTTGTTCCGTTTTCTCCATTTTCTTCTTGCTGCTCAACTAGTCTTTTACTAAAGCAATTAATTTTTTGTGTTTTTTATAGAAAAAAGAAAAAAATTGCAACAAAAAAACCAAAAAAAAAAAATGGATCCAGCGTTACATTAAAAAGCTTATATGGTAGATGGCTGTTAAAGCATTTCAGAGTATGAAAGGAAAAGAAATTCTATGAAAAAATGTAATAAAGCAAATGGTATTATTAGCTTCTTTTCTTTTTTTTTTGCGAGCAAGAGAAATAACAAAATTTACAACCAGCATGGAGTAGAAGGGGTTGCAAAACAATTTTTAAATTTAATTTCTTTGCTGCTTAACGAAATTTTCTCTTCTTTTCATATCTTTTTTTTTCTTTTTCATTTTTTGCAATCTCATTTCCAGCCAACAACGGCAGGAATAGCAATAGCAGCAGCAGTTGTAGAGCAGCTTTACTTATGTAAGATGGAATTCCTTAAAATCCTTAGCTGTCACAATATATTTTTTGTGCCTGACTTAATTTTCTTTCTGCTCTTGCATTTCTTTCCATCAAAAAAAAAAAACGGAAAAAAGAAGAAAAAATTAAAAAAATTTCATTCTTATACTATAGAAACACTTTTAATTTTTTTTCTACTTATTCTTCTTCATCATTTTTATTATTGTTGTTGTTGTTGCCTTCATTCCTATAGATTTTTTATAAATAGAATGAAAAAAAAAATTTTGTTATTTGAAGCATTCATTCGTGCAATGCTCATACTTGGCTGGTTAGAAATCCATACGAACACATCAAATTTGAGTGTAACACTCAGTATGTGTATGTGGCTGTGTGTTACGAGTCTGAGAAATACCACTTCTAAGCCACACACCATTTTCCATAGACAACAACAATAGCCAGTGAAAATCTTAGATAAGGGTAAAAATATTCTCCACCACACAACACAGCACCAACACAATACATACATATATTTTAGTTTCAATTTTGAAGTTTTTTTATTCTTTTCTGTATTTTCTAAAGCATAAAGTAGGGAGCTTTAAACTTCGTTTGCTCTCTGGTCCTTTTTGTATAGGATATTAACGCATATGGCAACCCCATGGTCACAACAGCCATTTAAACTAACAACAACAAAATAAAGTTCTGGGGAAAACTTAACAAAAATGTAAAAGGAAAACAAAAGATTTAAAAAATCTAAAAAAAGGAAATGGAAAACTTTAAATATTTTTAACTCCTTAAAGTAGGCTTTAAGTTGTAAAAATTAAATTATATTTTTGAAATTTTTTAAAACATTTTCTTAAAAAATAGCCAACTTGGTATATGAAACTTAAATTCTTTGTAAATTAAACGAATTTATTTGAAAGCTGGAATGAAAAAAATACTTTAGAGTGAAATAAGGCGCTTAATAGTGGAAAATTTTGAAATTAGAATACGAAAGCGACAGATTCGTTCGGAGTCGACTTCATGTACAAAAATTAACATCCACAATATAAGTGGTATGAGAAACTAGGTCGTAATCCTGACCGAAGGGATCTAATGATCGATTATGTATTATCGAAGAATATACGATTTCCACAAAGATTAAATCATCAAGTACATGACTCATTTAAAATTGTTTCAGAGTCTGACACGAAAGTCTTCTCTCACTTTTATAGTTTTCCATTATTAAATATGCAATTTTCAGGAGCTTAAATTATAACTTTGTACGGAGAATTGTTTGGTATTCCATTTACTCCAATAGTTGGTTTAAAACTCTTGTCTATACTGACGATAAGTTCGAACTATTTGACAGACTTGAGGCCTTCATAATTAGCGAAGCCACATTTTCAAAAAATCCAACAGAGTTGATCTCAAAATTAATGCTTCAGCAATCGATTAAATGCACACCAATGCCAGTTTGATCAATTTTTTATATCTTCAGAAAGCTTAGTGCAATACGTAAAATTTTTTAATAAATTAGAAAGCATGACTTGTGCTATTTGATCGTTTACAGCGTTAAAACTATTCCTCTCACTTTAGCGAATACTAATTTGTTACTGAAGAAATACAAACTAAACTATGAGTTTGAGTTCTTAAATTAAGTTCTTAAAGCTAATGAAAAGCTTTGTAGAAGTTGTTGGTGTTATTAACACTGGGGTTCGTAGATGACAATTGGGTTGGATCGGTCATTCACTTCTTGAGGCATCTTATCTGACCCTTCAGTCAGGTCTACGACCTAATTTCTCACACCACTTATGTTGTGTGTGTTAATTTTATTCGTGGCGGGACCTACAGTTTAAAGTCGACTTCGAACGACGGATTTTTTAGCAACTTTTCCAGGGGAATTTTTATTTACTCTCAGAGTTTCTGCCAGATATCTGCTGAGAGGAAGTCGCTGAATAAATACATTTTGTATTTTGTTTTGATGCCTGGCCTGGGCCTGGGGCTCGAACCCTGGCTAATAAGCCAACACACTACCTACTAGACTACGGCGACAACTTGAGGCATCTTAGGAAATATATAACCCGGTAGTTGTTTATAATTCACAAGGAGAAAGGAAGCCAATCTATACTAAAAATAAGAAATTCAACATTTCAAAGTTACGCAAATTGCTTCAATAATAATAAAATTAAAAATGTAGTCCATAAATAATATGCATCCAGCAGATAATACGAAGGAAATGGAGATTGAACGGTAATACTCTTAGAAAAAATACTGATAGTATAACAAGAATGACACTTGAGTTGAATCTTCAAGGCTCAAGAAGCCTTGGCCAGCCAAGAAACACCTGGAGACGTTCGTGTAATCGTATATGGGAAGTCGCAAAAATAACAGCAGGCAAGCCGAGAAGGGTACTGCTCCCAAGAGTGGTAGTGAAAAAAAGTTTAAACATCCTTTGAAAATTCTAATGTTTAAAAATTATTTAAAATGTCTCAACATTATGCTTTAAACGTAATTTTAATACATTTTATTAAATCTATTTACATTCTATTACTACTGAAAGAAAATGGAAATCGAATTTATAAATGTGTTAAACAAACCTAAAAGTATGCCTTAAATAATTTATAAATAGCAGCCTAATTTAAACTATTATTTCTTTAGAAAACATATTTTCAAAACATCGTAAACGTAGACTTTAAAGACTAAAGTAGACTTTAGGCTTTATTTCCAAATTTGAAAAAAATATATTTTTAAAAATAGTAAAAATTAGGCTTTAAATCTGTATTTAAATTTCAATAAAAAACTTTTGATTTCTAAAGTAGTTTTTTTTTTATTTTAAATTTCAAATTGTTTCATTCATTTATTGATTTTCATTTACTGAACTTGAGGCGTTTTATAGTCAAAAAACATATTTTTTCTGTCGTTTCGCTTTTGTTTTTTTTTTGTTATTTTTTGTTGTTATACTAACCTAATAAAAATCATAATCTATTAACTGTAAATGACATGTGTGTGTGTATAAATGAAAAATTATTATAAAAGGGGAAAAAGCCAAATAACAACAACAACAGCAATAGCAACTTTGCTTAGCTGTCAAAAAGCTGTCAAAAACAAGAAATATTTATAAAGAGAAAAGAGAATGACCTCTAAAATGAAAAAAAACGAAATGGTGGACGTTTTTTATGATTCTCTGGTTTTTTGTGTTTTTTTTTTTTTTATTTAAATTCTACACAAAACAATTTGTCTGCTGGAATGTTTTTTTTAGAAATAAAGGCAGGCTTTAATATACACTGAGAGAGAAAGAGAGAGAGAGAGAGAGCGCGAGAGACTGAATTATTTACCGCCTGAAGAGGGTATTTGACATAATACGGCACTTTCCAGCGTTTTATTGAAATAAATTGAAAGTTTTAAATAAAAAAATAAAAAAAAATTGTGGATTTTTATTAACTAATTGATAATGATCATTAGTTTAGTTTTGTCATTCATCATAATGATGCCGTAATGTAGCGTTTTTTTGTCTGTAATGGTTAGTTTATGAAGTGTCATTATTGACATATAGTGACAATTAGAATGACAGCAAATGTCTACCAAAAAAATAACAATTCACAACAACCCCAAAAACGGAAAATAATTTATGATTTGCAGAAAGCGTAGACAGCGAAGTTCAATGATCTTTTTGTTTAAAAACAAATGGCATTAAATTTAATTCAATTCTTCTTCTTCTCTTCTTTAAAGGAAAAAAGTTCATTAAACCCCTTCATTTTTTATTTTATTTTTTTTTTGTTGTGCAAAAATCCTTTTAAAATCTTCTTTTACTCTCTGTGTGTGCTACATATATAGCAGAGCATTAACAACCATTACAACAGCAGCAAACAGCACATAAAACGAGAAACAATAATACTGGCGACCTTGAAAATCTGCTGGTGAAATTTATAACAAATTAAAAGCCATAATTTTTCATCTTGACTTAAAAAAAAACAACAACAAACCATGCTCTCGCACTTACTCTAGTAAAACAAATAGTGTGTGTATGCCTCTGTATGTGTGTTACGAGTAGACAATTGAGAGAGTTTTTGCTATAACAGCAGCAACAGCAGCAGCAGTAGTAGTAGTGGTAGTGGTAGTAGTTATTTGGTAGCATAAAGAGACACAGAACGAGGGAGAGCGAGAGAGAGAGAGAGAGAGAGAGCGAGAGAGCGTGTAGAAGAGTTCAAAGCTCCCACATTAATATATCACTTTTATTTTTCTGCTGTTATTATTGCTAGTGCCGTTGTTGTTGTTGTTGTTGTTTTAAAAGGGAAATCCCCGTAAATACTATGATTTTTACTACTACAAGACATTATGGCTGCTATATAAGCATGTAAATGGCTGTTTAAGTTGGAGTATGGCTATGTATGCATGTGTGTGTATGCAAGAGAGTATTACGCTTTATTGTCTGTGTATCAGTGTATAAGTGTATGTGTGTGTATTTTATTGTAGGCCATCTCTTTTTAGTGTGTTAAAAACAAAAACAAACAAAAAAAATTGTTTTCGGCTCCATAAATTGTATGAATGAATATTTTTGTTATTGTTGTCTGCATTTAAAAACACATACATTTGCACTTCACACACATACGAAAACATAATAAATTTAAGGCCCAAAAACATACACCACCACAAACAAAACACACAAAAAAAATTCAACAATAATTCATGTTGGCGTCTGCAAAAAAGTGTAAAAATAATGGAAAAAGAAATTTTTTTTTTCGTTTTTTTTTAAATTTAAAAATGCGAAGCCATTGAACCATAAAAATATTTTTCTTTCTTTCTTTAAAAATGCATTTCTTTCTTCTCGCTTTAGATAAAAAATTTTTTTTTAAAGAATTTAAAGAAAAGAACATTTTTTTCTTTCTTTCTTTTTTTTGTAAATTATAATTGTAAAGCACCGTTAATGCTTACTACAATCTCTCTCTGTTGTTGCCATAAGTGTTGCTTGTTCAGTGTTTCTTTGTTTCAAAGCTTCGAAAGCATGTTTTCCATACATTTGCTAAGTCTTAGGCGTAGTAGTAGTAGTAGTGGTAGTGGTGGTGGCCATTAATTTTATTATTTGCCGACTTGTTTGACAGTTCTGACAGACAATTATTTAAAACTTGTGTTCGTTTTTTGCTTTTCAGTCGTTGCTCAATACGAAAAATGTGTTATTGTGTGTCGAGTTATTAGCAAAAGTAGTAGTTTTTGTAATTGTCTAAAACATAAATATTAAATTTACTTTTTTTTTTAGAGGTCACCATGCCTCTTCTGTATTTGTTTTTATACTTAAAAACACAAGCTACACTCTCTCTACTGTCATCATTTTTAATTTGAAAATGTTTGTAACATATTCAACACCATTCAACACCATTTATTATCATTATTCTCGTTGTTGTCTGCTGTGTTCACTTGCACTTTTTCCCCTATTGTTTTTGTTTTGTTGTTGTTGTTGTTGTTAAATATAGATTCTGTAAGAAGTTACATTTAAAATTAATGGCTTTTAATATGGGTTAGTAGTAGACAAACAATGGCTTAAGATCATACACATTGTGTACAGACATTTGAATGTAAATGTAAAACATACTTTTATGGGCCTAAATATAGTTTTGTCTACCTGCAAGGCTTAAAAGGAATTTAAATTTAGAAGCATAATTGGTTGTAACACTAAATTATATTAGAATAGTTTTGAAGACATTGGTGGCTTTAATTGTGCAATCCTACTTTTTACATTTTTATATGCGTGTAGGGCCCTACAGTTTTTTATCGGCTCCCAAAAAGAAATTTTTGAGAAACTTTTCATAAAAATTTTATTTACTCTGCTGAAAGGAGGAAATATTTTTTCATACTTTCTAGTTCGACATGTCTGAGCTGGAGTTTGAACCACTGGCTGGCATCTAATAAGCCAATACACTACCTACTAGACTTAATTTGAATTTATACTGATATAAACTGAATTGTCTGAAGAATGTAATTAATATTGGACAATGAAAACGAATTGTATCCTAACAGGACAACAACATGGAACTTATATCAGTAATGACTTGCATGAATCTACGTGTACTTGGTAGAGAGCTTCTCATTAATCTCTCCTATAGTCTTTCCGTAGTCAATAATCAATGTCAACTTAATCATGTATTTCTACCGAAATTACAAACACGCCTTTGAACAGAGACTGTTGGGTGGAAAGCATTGAGAACGGCAGGCGCTTATTACATAAGAACATAATTCGAAGCATCAGGACTCTCGAATACACAGAACTTTTAGTTCTTTAGTTCTATCAAGACTGGCATAAAATAAAAGTGCCCTCTTTGTCACCTCAACTGTTCACCATCGAACTAGATGATACCATAAGCGAAGTCAATTCAAGGAGAAGTACAAATGTAAGAATGCCACCTTAAAGATGCAGATTATACTGGCGATATTTACTTGCACTTGTACAAACACTCCAATGTGGATGTCAAACTAGAAGACCTGGTAAGATTACACACATATGTATATACATAATTGGTCATTACAACCCCTCAGTCAGGATTGAGGCCTAACCTCTCATACCACTTATGTTATGTGTGTGTGTGATAATTTCATTCATGAGTGGTGAAACCTACAATCTAAAGCGAATCCGAACCACAGATTTTTGGAAACCTTTTTCACAACAATTTTATTTACTGCCAGAGATTTTGCCAGAAGTCAGGTAAGAGAAAGTCGCCGAAGAAATATTTTTTCGTTTCTCGTTTTATTCGTGATGTCTGTTGAACTACGGGCGGTTGTCTAATATGCCAGCACTCTTCATATTATACTGAATCTTTTGACCTCCATTAGCACATAATGGCCAATGCGGAAGTCAAACTAAAATACCTCGAAAGATTAAATCGTGGTATTGGAGTTGAGATCAAAGCCATTGAATATCATTCGACAAGTCGTACCAGTTCAATACGTAGACACCTTCTGCAATCTTGACGGAATAATACCATACAATGGGGTCACAGAGAAGCTTAAACACAGTAAGAGCGTCATTTGAACAATTTTAATGAGTGTAAGGAAGTTCTCAAAGTCTGTTGCACAGAAATTTATCAATAAGTACCTGACAGTCATATGAACAATATTCTGGTCCAGCACCATTAGCAACATAAATCTCTGAAGCCCCAACTGAGCTAAACTGGACGTAGAAAGTAGAGGTACATACGTACATAATTGGTCATGACAACCCTTTAGTTAGGATTACAACCTAGCTTCTCACATCACTGATGCTGTGTGTGTTAATTTTATACATGAGTGGCGGGACCTACAGTTTAAATTCGATTTCGAACAACAAATTTTTAAGAAACTTTTCATGGCAATTTTATTTGTTTTTGCCAGAAATCTGCTGAAAGGAAGTCGCCGAAGAAATATTTTTTTTCATATTTTCGTTTTGATTTTGACCTGGGGTTTGAACCGAGGCCTCAAGTCTAATAAGCCAACACACTACCTACTAGACCACGAAAGAAGAGGTAACTTAATCTTAATAGCAGAAGAAAATCTAATAGTGCGGAATCCTTGAGGCCCGAGAATATTAGGAGACACACGGTACTACTCCAAAATCTAGGACTGTGTTACTTTACAAAGAAAATCGCAAAAATTACAGCTGCAAACTGTGCCAAATCTAAAATGCTTTAATGATTCATAATAAGCTACCAAAGGGGGTCAATAGTACAAAATCTGTGTATATTTTTAGCTTATGATTGCAAATGATTTTTATTGTTTCTTAATAATTTGAAATCATTTTTCAAAATTGCTCTACATTTCTATGAAATTTTTATTGATTTTCTTCATTTCATTTACTAACGTTCAATATCGCCTGTAGGCATTAGAGAAATACTGTACATCACACCCTCAATTTGAAATCGCTGATGCAGAAATGAATACCTGGTTGTTAATTAGGGAAATAATCTGCCACTATTTTTATTGTTTTTCATTTGCATTTTCATATTTCATAATTTCGATTTCGTATTTTTATTTTTTTTTCCTTTTAAAATGCTTACATTAATGTGGCACGTAAGCTATGGCTAAGAACGGGAGAGGAACGAAGAATATGGAAAAAAAAAGAAAATTATGAAAAATGAAGTGTAAAAACTGTTAATGTCGATCATAAAAATCATTTTTATTGATATTCAAAAACAGCAAATTTTGCATATAATTTTTAATAAATATTTCCACATTTTTTTTTCTTTGTTTTTCCTTCTGCCAAGCCAATGTCTTGCACTTTTGAAAAGATATGCTACGAGTACTATTCGTACAATAAACGAATATTTGTAGCAGAAAAAGAAAAAACCAAATGAAAACTAAAAACTTAAAGGCCATAAAAATAAACTAAAAACAACAACACAGAGTGTGTAAAACTTTTAATGGGTTTACGAGTCGTAAAACAAGCACAAACGGTAGAGTATCTAAAGCCTTAATAACCTGGACGTATTGATAGTTGCCTTAGTTGCTTCTTGTGATTTTTTTTCTGTGTGTGATTTCTTTACGATTTTTTTCGTTTCGTTTTTATAGGCAGAACTAATTTTTGGAGTAAAACATTTTCTTTTTTTAATGTGTTTTTATTGCTTTGTGGTGGTAGATTTGTAAAGCAGAATTAGTGGCGGTTTAAAATAGTAGCCACTGTCTTAGCCACCACTACTACGTACACTTGGCTGACATTGACGATGACGTTCACGTTGATGATAATGATGATCATGTTGATGATGATGATGATCATGGAGATCATCTAATAAACATTGTTACAGTAGCTGTAAAATAAATGGTGTAACGCAACAAGAAATGTGATCATTATTTGAGACCCTAAAAAGATAAGCTAAAGTTTTTGAATTGAATTTAACTTAAAAGCTTGTTATTATTAAAAGCTTTTTACTCTTTTTCTTAGGAGATCAAAGCTTATAGCCGCAAAATATTTAATTAATTTAAGGAATTCATAAAAACATCGAATTCAGCATGCTAGGAGTAGCATAAGTACCTCAAAAGTAGTGCTTTAGACACAGAAGATGAAGAACCTCATGATCAGACAAAAAAGTTTCGGCAACTATTTTTTATTTGATTTATTATTTGATTTATTCTTTGATTGTACTGCCCTCAATCTAATTAGGGTTTCATTATAATGTCTCATCCAATTCTGTTACTCAGAAAAATTGCTGTGTCAGTAGGAATAACTCCTTGTCTAGCACCAGTTAATATTTGGAAACATTTGTAATACAAAATTCTTCGCTAGAAATCGAAGACTTTATAAACTTCTGCCGTTGTTCAATTGACCACACATTCTTAATAGTGTAAGTTCTCAACAAACAAGAAAAATACTAGAATAGCGACACTCAGGGGATACACAAAATCGCCTGAAGGGTAACATGGAGAAACAGTACACGCACAAGACAATACGTACACGAAGTATTTTAAAAACAACGTACTTAACTAGACAACGGAGCCAGAAACCTTTAGTGTGAAGGATGTGCAGTGGCTGCGTCCATGTCTTTCTCTACTAAATACTCCACAAGTAAAATTGCCTTAACAACTAAGTTTCCCATTTTAATCCCCCATTTTTTCTGGCTACAGTTTAACCATGCTACAGATTGTATCTTAATTTTTAAAGTTTTCACAGCAAATAGCAACAAGTAAAGCAAGAACTGCAAGTACATAGGATTTATATCCGAAATGCAGGCCAAGAACGGCGAAATGCAGTGCAAGAAATGCTGTATAAAGTCCTACTAATCAGTAAAAGTGGAACAACCATCGCATCAAGTTATTGTGCTGAATTAGGTAGGATCAGAAGAATTCTATTCTATTGTAGTTGCATATTATAAGCAAGAGTGCCTTCTGTTCGATGTCCCCGTGTCCAGGAACCCAAATGAGGATAATCGCGGAAGGTCTCACTATTTCCTTCAGAGGTTGTTATTGAATAATTTTAGATGGGATGTACATACTCTCTAGTGAACTAATGAACGCTTTATTGACGATAAATATGCGCTTTTCACCATACGATATATTTTAATACCGAATTCGCATGGCGACACTGTTAATAGCAATTATTTTAGCTTGAAAAGTACTGAAAGGTAGTACAAGGTTGTAGGTTTGCTGTATTCTAGTAGGTAATGTGTAGGCTTATTAGACGTGAGGCCACGGTTCAATCTCTAACAAAACGAAATTTGAAAAAATATGTCTTCGGTGACATGCTTTCACTAGATTTCTGGCAAAACCTCGAAGAGTAAGAAGAAATTGTCATGAATTTTTTTTTTAAATCTGGCTTTTGGAGTAGACTTTAAACTGAAAGTCCCGGCACTCATGTATAACGTTAACACACGCAACATAAGTGCTGGGAGAAGCTAGGTTGTAATCCTAGGTTGTACAGGGAAGATGTTTTGAACATAATCAATTTGTTTGAAACGCTTGGAATATGGAATATTGGACTTGACGACCCAACAAATCATCATAACAATGTTTGACCGTATGATGATGTGGCGGTTGGTAAGCATTTTTTCAAATGTGAAATTTGAACCTCCTCTATTTTATAGTCCAGATCTTGTAGCGCCAACACACATATGTACAGACATATATAATTGCTCATTACAATGCTTCAATCAGGATTGTGTTAATTTTATACATGAGTGGCGGAACCTACAGTTTAAAGTAGACTCCGAAAGATAGATTTTTGAGCAACCTTTTCATGTTAATTTTATTTACTCTCAGAGATTTTGGGAAAAATCTGCCGTAGAAAGAAATATTTTTTGTACTTCGTTTGGTTGAAGCTGCCTGAACTGTGGTTTGAACCCTGGCCTTACGCCTAATAAGCCAACATACAACGGACACGACAACGTTGATTACTTGCATCGTTGATTGCCATTTAATTCGATGGAGGCAAAACGCTCTCACTGAAATATGCTTTCCTACATAACATGCTATTCGAAATGAATTTGACACGCTCTTAGACTTAAAGGAAATGTTGTTGGAATCCATATGTTCACCGAAAAATCGTTTTAATTTTTTATAGGAATTTAAGCCTTCCTTTCAATATAAACTCTTTCAAAGTGGGATAACCTCCATAGATTTTTTGGTTTTTTTTTTCATTTCAATTGATTTATTAATAACTTTTCTATTTAATTGTTTTTTAATAATGTATTGTACAATACGAGAACAAAACTTATTATTTATTTAAAGCAATTTCGTTTTTATATTCGTTCCACTAGAAGAAAATAAAACTTTACTACGTTTTTTTTTGATTGTGCTTGCTCGTCGCTCGTATTTCTATTATCCTCAATAAATATGAAATGGCAACTAATTTTTAATGCTGGTCACATACTAAAAGATGTTGCAAAAACAGAAAGAAAAAAAAAACGTAAAGAAAAGAAACAAAAGTGAAGAAGCATCTTATAAGACGAGATACACTATTTATGAGGGGTTGTTGCTTAAGGATTTTCTAACCATTTTTTTTGCTTGGCGTCTCTTCTTCCTTTCCTTTTTGGCAGGTTTATCAACAGGATATTTAAGGATAAAAGTTTTAAGATACAAAATATACGAAAACAATTTGTTTCATAAATAATTCATAAAAAAAGAAATTGAATTTTTGTTCTCTACCAGAATTATAATCACTTAAGTCGACTTCGAAACAGAAATAAAAAATAAAAAAAAATGCGAAGAAAAAAAAAAATATTTTACAAAAAGAGTATGAGAAGAAGGCATATTTTCATTCTGTTTCTTCAAAGTGGACAAAAACTGTTGTTTGGAAAGTTTTTTTCCTTTTTTAAGTTTATAAAGTAATAGAAAGAAAGTAATATTCTAATCATTTTCTAATTGATTCATTATAAAAACATTTCAAGAAATTAAAAATGTTGCAGAATTTTATATCAAATAAAATGAGAAAATTGATACTAGAAATGGCATGAAGAAAAACTTTCATTTGATACTTCTTTTAACATTTTGATTAGAAGAACTTCTTACGTTGTTTGATAGCAAGACGAGAATTTCTTTAAAAAGAGCACAAACTATTCAGAAATGAATTTTAAAAAGTATGACAATAATATCCTTAATTTTTAAGGACCTTAACATATCTGATTAGTATCAGCATTTTAGCCTTTTAATCTGTTAACCGAAGAATATATTTTTATTCAACTGCATTAACATTTATTCGTTCAATCTAATATTACGTCAAATTTCCATGAAAAAATATTTCTTCATCCTTATTGCAGAAGCAGTTAACAGGTTAGTTTCCTTAATTTTTGATAAAAACAAGAGGATTTAAAATTGTTGAAATATGTTTGTCCGATAGCCATTCATCCTGCACGAGTCTTGTCAGCATAAATCATTATGCCATCTATTCTTGATCTTCAAACTTTTTTAACTAATCGTGGTTTTACTTATTCTTGTCCTACGAAATCGGCACTTATAATAACTAATTTTCCTTTTTTTAATGTGAAAACTGACTAACTGACAGATTCTTCATCGCACAGTTTAAAACGTCCACCGCGCCCAATTGTAAAAGAAACAGATTGTATTCTAATGACAGAGATTTTGGCGATAAATGAATGTAGCCTAGAGAAGTTACTTACTTACTTAAATTGTCTTTACAACGCTTTAGTCAGGATAACAACCTAGCTCCTCACAAACGTTGTGCGTGTTAATTTTATTTAGGAGTGCTGGGATCCACAGTTTAATGTCGACTCCAAAGCACAGATTTGAGAAATTTTTCATGGTCATTTTATTTTATTCTCAGAGTTTTAAAATATTTTGTTTCATAATTCGTTTTGTTCGAGATATCTGAGCCGGTAGTTGTACCACCACCTCTTCTAGTAAGCCAACTAATAAGACAATTTCAGTCAAGAAAATATTTGAATAGTAGAGGACAACTGTGAGGTTAGGTTACCGGGTAGTGTTCACAAGAGAGTTCACTCGACGCCTGATATGACTCTTTTTTTTATCCTATGTTCTGTGAGGTTATTAAGTAAACATAAACCGTGCAACCGAATTTGGATTAAAAGGTTAACAGCCAAGAAAGCTGTCCATATTAATACTAAATATACTATGACAGTTCAAAGAAGAGTATTGTTAACGGTGGAGTAGGTGCCCAATAAGTATTGGTACCTCTTAAACGTTTCAACCTTCAATACAAAAACCTTGCGAGAACCCAGAAAAAGTTTTAAAACTCATAAATTTAGAGGTTGCAGGACATCGAGGCAATCAAACAAACTGCAATACTAGCTAAACGAGATACAACTATCGAGTACTGTGGTGAGCGAGATAGCTCATCAAATCTGGACAAGGACGGGTAGAGAGCTCACGAAAAGTTTGTTTAAACTGCAAAGCAGCATGCTCAGTATGGAGGTTGGAGTCTATGCTGTTCATTGTATTATAAACACTCATGCGAAACGCAGAGACGGTAACAAGTGGATACTGTCATTCACCTAATGTCACCTACGTTCATGCCTATTGCTATAAAGCAGAAAGAGAAAACTACTTGGTTTCTATTATTCAAAAAATCTGAATTAACTGCCGAAAACGGATATTAGGTAACAAAGTTGTTCTACCATAAGCTCTGAATGGTTTCAGGAGTAGGGAAAATGTACAACTCTAAAATCAGGGTGGTCCACACATGACTTGTGTGTGTCTATGTTACCTTCTTGTGTTTTTTGCCTATCCACTTATACTACTCCAGATCAAACACGATCGTAGAAAAAATCTCCTAAAACGTTAGTGGTAAAACTAAGAATAATTTGAAGTCCAAAGTAGAATGTAAAATGAAAGCCCTGACTCCCGTAGTTGTGGATTGTATAATTAAAGATAAACGTTTTTAAAAGTTCTTCTAATTAATTATGCAATATTTTTGAGTTTAATTTGTTTTCTTTTATATCATCATCATGCTAATGAAATTGTTGAAAACCATTTCTCTACTGTTTCTACTGCAGCTTCTTCCTGCCTTGAACATAAATTCATTAAAAAATATTCGCTTAAAATTCCGTTTCGTTTTTTGTTGATTTCTTATTAAATGAAAAACGAAGGTGTAGGCCAAGCACGTACTTTAACCACACTCTATACTTTTACAGTAGCTGGGGCCAACCAAGCAGGCAAACGAAGGGTATCACAATAATTATAAACAAAATTTGAACTACTTTAGGGAAGTTTTAAGGAAGCCGAACAAAAAAAAATGGGACAATCGGTAGAAGAATGAATGAATGAACGAATGAACATTTTGTGTCAGCTTTAAAACTCATTATAGGTGATCTTTTAATATATTTATAATAAGTTTCCTTTGGCAAGGCTATTGAAAAAGTTTAAGAGCAATAGGGCGTTGCTTATTACAGCCCTTCGAACGTGATCGATTGTTTAACGTGCGGGAGCTGTCCATCACTCTGCACATACAATATTTTCTAAAAATGTTTGACGGGTTTTTTTTATTTTTTTTTCGTAGAGGGTAGAGTAAAGACTAAAGGTGTAGACAGTTATTGGCCTGACTGACTAAGGCAAGTGTATGAAATTTTTTTTTAATTAAAATTTAAAACTTTATAATGAATTTTTATCAGGTTGGCATATATTTTTTTTCGATTTTTTTGTGATTTTCTTTTTTTGACATAAAAAAGCGATGCTGATAAAAAACATTAACCTGTGGAGTTGTATTCTTTCATAAAATATTTCTTTTGTTTTTTTAGATTTTTTTTCTTTTTTATAGTTTCAAGTCTTAACTGATTTTTCTTTGTTTAAAAAAAAATTTTTTTTTGATGGATTTTATGCTTTAATATTGATTAATGCTGTTTTTAGATGCTTTAAAAGCTTTTAATTAATTTATGTGTTGTCTGAAAATGCTACCGTTTTTAACTTTAAGCTGAAATCTTTACATTTATCAAATGATTTATAGATTTCAAATCATTACTTAAACTGGCTTTATTGGTTTTATTTTTTAAATAAATCTTTAGAACATGCATAAAAGAAAACAAGTGTAATACTACATTAAAAACCAAATAAAAAATATAATTTTAAGAAACAAAAAGTGTTAATAATGAGGCGATGAAATGTGACTTACCATCATATGTTAGTTCTGTAGGATTTAGTGATGATAAGAACTTACCATCTGAAAAGAAAAAAAGAAAGAAAATGAATTTAAAATAATTTTTCGTAATTCAAGTTCATAAATTTTAATTTCATTTTAACAACTGCTTAGTACACACACACACACATACACACACGCAGTTATTATGATTTCTTAATAAATCATTATAATTAACCAATTTTAACAGACAACTTGGACAGTTTGTGTTAAACATAATTTAAGCAACATTACAACGACAACAAAAATATAAGTGTTTTTCTTTACTTTTATTTTTGGCGGCCCTGCAATTAACATTTCGAAAACAAAACCAGACTTTAAACATGATCTTTTAAGGCTTTTTTTTATAGGCAGGCAAACCTTTTCCAAAATGCTACGTAAAAAAAAAACTGTTTTTAAACTTCACCTAAATATGCGCTTAAATCCCTACAATAAATGTCATTTCATTTCAAGACAAGTTGTCAAATCAGCACAAATCACTAGAGTCTGCTACAATGTTTTGCCACAGCTACTGCTCTTAACGACTCCTTACATTACCATCAACGCCATTGTCATCATTATTGTCATCATTATCATCAACATCATGGGCAAATAATACATTAAGAATGATAATTTTCTTATAAAAAACCCAAACAAATAAAAAGTCAAAATCGAAAATAAAAATACCAATTCGCACTTGCCTTTGCAATGAAAATTGATAGCAGGCCAACACCTCCGCCACCAGCACCAGCATCAGCACCGGCACCATATACAAAACCATGCCATAAAACTCATCAACGCCAACCACCATGAAGAAATAAAATTGAAGGATACCTTTCCACTACTGTTGCTGTTGCTGCTGCTGTCTTTACAAAAATAATTTCTTTTCTTTTTTGTACTCATTTTGTTTTGTTTTTACAATTAAATTCGTACAATTTGTTTTTTTCTTTTTTATGAAGCGTTCCAAACCAGACAAGCTCTACAATGTGTACAATTCATGAGCATTTGGGTTGCAAACAAAAGACTGGCCTGATTGACTTTTTGGCTTGGAGTTGCCTGGCCTGACTTTGTGCCTTATTCAACGCCCATATATGGTTTACTTCGATTTATTTATCACCTGTCGTACTAAATTGCAAAAATTATATTTTTTTTCTTCTTCTTTCATTTCATTTCAATTCATTTCATTTGGTTTTTATCGTTTTTTTCTGGCAAGAAGAAAACAAAATTATATTAAATGATGACCATTTTATATATGCCTGGCGCGATTTCATTTTTTTTTTGCTGAAATTTTACTGCTTGAAAGTCATTGCAGGCCATAACAATTAGCTTTGCAAAAAGCTTAAGGTTTTCATTTCTTTTTAAAATGAAATTTATTTTGGAAATCGAAAAACTTTTCAAATTAAACTGTAGGACCCACCAATCATGTATAAAAATAACACACCAAACAACATGGTTGATATAAGCACCTAAATAAGACCAGTAACGTAGGTATATATGGATGTAAATAATCAAAAATAAAATTAATTTGGGTTCCTGTTCGACAGATCATACGTACATACATACATAATTGGTCATTACAACCCCTCAGTCAGAATTACAACCTAGCTTCTCACACCACTTATGTATACGCTGCCTTCCAAAATGTATCAATACAAAGTTTGTATGCAGTTCTACTACTGTATATAAACTATGCAGATATGCAAAGTAACCAAACAATGCATCAACTATAAATCAGATGCCTGATTGCTTTTTGACTTCGTTAAAAATACACATTAACGACGTTTTGAAATAGAATACATTGTATATGTTTTGTGCAGCGGCATTATGAAACACGATACTTTGTTCAAACACAAAGCGACTAACATTTTTGAAGGCAGCCATATTGTATATGCTTACTACAGTTTAAAGCCTATTCCGAACGATAGATTTTTGAGAAACTTTTCATGGCATTTTTATTTTATCCTCGGAGTTTTTGCCAGAAATCTGATGAGAGAAAGTCGCCGAAGAAATATTTTTTCATGTTTCGTTACGTTTGAGGCTTAAACCGTGACTTCACGTCTAATAAGCCAACGCACTGTCTACTAGATTACGGTGACTACAACTTATTCTATAAAATACAGGCCTTCTTGTATTCAATTGAATAAGAAATTTATCGCCTTAAAACTGCATAGATTTCAAATTTGTGGTAAGTTCTAGAACGAAAGTCTACAACATTTGCCGTAACTCTCTAGTGAAGAATTTCTCTTATAGTTTTTTTTTGTAAATTTTTTGACAGAAAAAGGAAAATTAAAGTTTTCCTTTCTTTACATGGACAGCAACGATAATTATACGTTTGTATGAAATCATAAAATTCTAAATTTACCGCGCCCTAGATACTATATAATCTCGCAGTTGCCCTGCTCGTTATTGAACTTGATTTTTCATTTAATTATTCTCAGATGCAAATGAACATTATCGATGCTGATCATACTCATCAGAGTATTGAGAGTGAGAAACATCAAAAGACTAAAAGAAACCCGTTAATTAATTTCTTATTAAATTTCCGAATGGGGTGCCCTGGTAGACTAGTGGGTAGTGTTCTAGACTATTAGCGTGAGGGTCGTGGGTTCGATTCCCACCAGAGACTCTACACCGAGCATATGGTCAAAGTAAGTCAGCGCATATATAATTAGAATATAATTTGTAATTGTATTGTAATTAATAAATAAATAAATAAAGTTTCGAATAGAATTATCATTGAAATCAAGTCTTTACCGCAGTATACATAAGAGGTAGAGTAGAGTCTATATGTTCGTGATTTTTTGAATATTTACTCCTCCTAACTGAAATATGGCTCGTGTCAATACGTATTTGTCAGTTAACTGCGAACACCATATGAGCAGATTACTTCATTTATTTAGAATACGTCGTTGATTTATCATCCCTATTTTCCGGACTAAATATGTTTTTCGTTTTGGAAACTGAAAGAAATTGCTCAGCATATAGAGATGTGAGTACAACGTTGGAGTAATCGCACAAACATATCAATTTTAATGACCTCGAAAAATTAAAGTAACTTTGGACAAAGTGTTCAAAGCTCCAAGGAGAAAACTCAAATGATTTTGTATGCAAAAACCAGTTGCATATAAAAAATCACGAATTTATTGTGTGGTTGTATAAATATTGCCTCTCACTTTTTTAAGAGGCCTGGAGCTGTTTTCTAAATTATTTCCAGTCTAGTCTATACCTTGTTATGTATTTAATTTCATTACAGGGGAAAGTATTGGCAACTTCTTGGTTACTTTGACTCGTACAGATATGAGAGGATCTTTATCGTTGACGCTCGCCTAATAGATTCGTATTATAACAGTTCAGGCTTTGTTTTCTAAGCATATGTTCGTCTGCATCTTTTGCCTTCCCTCTTAATTGACCCTTGGCCAAACATTCTTCTTTCTTAATGAAATTTACATTTAGTTAGAAATTTAGTTTTGAAGGTTAATAGTTAGCACCAGCGTGTTAACTATATATTGTATTCAAATCTTATAATAATACTACATTAGCAATTAGGGTCAGTGCAGCCGTGGGGCGAGGCTCAATGTTTCACTTCGTTTTAACCTCTGATGGCCGTCGAATTGAAGCAGGTCTCTTGCTAATGCTTTGGGGTAAATCAATAGTTTATCGACGTATATTATGCCGAATTCTTTAACTTCTTCTTGAATTGTAGGAATGTTGAGATCTCTATGGATATAGTCGTTACGAATATACCATGGAGCGCAGACAATTTATCGTAAAAGCTTGGACTGTCTTCTTTGTCTTCCCTGGACAAACATCTCCAACAAAACGAAAACTTCCTCTGAGCAGATTTCTGGCAAAAATTCTGAGAGTAAATAAAATTGCAATGAAGAAGTTTCCCAAAAATCTGTTGTTCGGAATCGATTTTAAGCCCTAGGTCCTGCCACTCATGTATAAAATTAACACACACCGGCGAGTATCGAACGCTTTCTCTAACTCTGTGAATAATAAATATAATGGGCATCAGTCGCCGTAGTCTAGTAGGTAGTGTGTTGGCTTATTAGACGTAAAGCCCGGGTTCGTATCCCAGGTCCGGCATCAAACCGAAATACGAAAAACAAATATTTCTTCGGCGATTTCCTCTCAGCAGATTTCTGGCAAAAACTCTGAGAGTAAATAAAATTGCCATGAAAAGTTTCTCAAAAATGTGTCGTTCGAAGTCGACGTTAAACTGTAGGTTCCGTCACTCACGTATAAAATTAACGCACACAACATGAGTGGTGTAAGAAGCTAGGCCGTAATCCTGACTGAAGGGTTGTAATTGCCAATTATGTATGTATGTATGTAATAGGCATCGGCATTCCGAAGATAGCTTCACAATCCCTATCGCACTGTTACCGTGCTTTCTGCGTGCAATCTGCTTGATTTACTCTCCACTCTAATGAAAGTTTGCGGTAATGTGGGCGACAAATTTCCTGAACTAGTATTGCAGCAATTGCATGGATTTTAGTTGCAAATGTACTGAAAATTATTTTTCGAATAAAGTCAGTTGCATTGATTAGTTTTCATTGATTTGATGGAGTTTTTTGGATTCAAAATGCAAATATTTTTAAAATACGCTCTCCTCCATCACCTTTGAAACCATTCAGGTCGAAAATTAATTTCGTTTTTTTCTTTAATTATTATATTAGGAGGTCTTTTAAAGGTATTTTTTCTTTGTATTTTTATTTCATTTTAAATTTTTTTTGCCATTTTTTTTTTGTTAATTTTCTGCTCCTGATTGTGTGTCTGTTTGCCTGTTTGCTCGTCTGATTCATGTTTATGCATGCATTTTTTAAAGTGCAACACTATGTTTTGTTGTAGCAACCGTTGTTGTTGCTGTTGCTGTTGCTGCTGTTTTTACTTTTGTTACTCCTGCTGCTGGCTGCTGCCTGCTGACTGCTGCTCATTGTCTTATCAAATATTGTGAATGGAAAAAATTCTTCGTATTTTTTTTTGGTTCAAAAAAAATTGAAATCAAAAACCGGCCCATTTCATAAGTAAATTTACATGTTCTTTTTGAGATAAAGTTTTGCTGGTTGAATAAATGCACAAATTGTAGGATTTAAACAACACCAGCAACAACAACAACAATCAGAACAAAAACACTTGGCCCATACGCATAAATATTGTATTGAAATTGGCTGAAAATGCTTAAACAGGAAAGCATAATTTATTGATAAATAAATTTTTATAAAAATACAACAACAACAACAACAACAACAACAGCAGTAAAAACTTATCAGCTTTAATTTTTTTTTGAAATTTTCTTAAAAAGTTTTCTTCTTTTTTTTTCATTAAATTACTGATGATTTCTTTTTGAAAGCAAAAGAAAAAGAGGAAAAAGAAGAAGAGGATTTAAATCTCCTTTTGAAATACTGTGTGCATCAGCCCAAGAACCATAACAACAACATTGTTGCTGTTGTTGTTGTTATAGTTGTTGTTCTTGTATTTGTTAATCATTTAAAACCATTACTTAACCATTCTACGTATTTTAATATTTAGATTCCATCATCATCATCAAAAACAATAATAACAACAACACTAGCAACACTAGCAACAACGACAATAACAACAACATTATCATTTTCAATGTTCGTCATCGTTTTCATTTTCTTGGTTGTTTTTTTTTTAGAAAACAAGTCTTCTTCTTCTGTTCTCCAAACCCAGAAAACACAGAAAAAAAGAGTTTTTTTTTATTGAAAACTAAAGAACAACATTTAGAACAACAACAACAACAATAGCAACAACAAAATACCTTTTTAACATCATTATCATCAGCATTAGGTTTGTTTGCCTGAATTGACTTTACCGTGTTGGCTGGCTAGCTGGCTGGCTGACTGGCTAAATGACTGGTTCGCTGGATGCGGATGGACGGCTTGATGCGGCTATTTTTTTCTCTCTTCCACAGTGTTCTTATTTTTTGTTTTTTTTTTCTTTCTTTTAGCCTGATGGTGGTTTTTTTTTGGCTTCTAAAGCTTTATCGGCTTTATATGTTTTAAGTGAGTTTGAAATGAACAATAATAGCAACAACTATAGTAACAACAACAGCAACAACAACAATAACAACAGTAACAGTATCGAAATAAATAAATAAACCATAGCCGTAGCCATAACCATAGCCATAGCCATAGCCATAGTTGAAATGAAATGAAATGAATTAAAAACAAGTTCTTAACATTTTCAAACTCATTTTCTTAACTTGCCTCAAATATGTATGAAATATAAACAAAACAAAAAATACTGAATAAACCGTATTTTGTTATAGAAAAATATCTCACAATACATTGTAAAATATTTTCCACTACTGCTGCTACTATCACTCTTAATAATTTAAATTTATTTGTTATATTTGTTGTTGTTTTTAAATTACAAAATCTTAAATTATTTTAAATTGTTTTAAATGTTAATTTTACAGTTAAACGCTAACGAAATAAGGTGCCAAACGTTATATACTCTTTAACAAGGCAATTTGAAACAACTGCTTTCATCGGAGCTGTACAGTACATATACAGAAGGGTCCACAAGGGATATTGAAACAGGAGGAAGAATGTTTAGACCCGGAATGAAAAAAATCGTATGTCTTCTAAGCCAAAGTCTATGCCATCAAAATATGTTTTCGATTCAATTTGGATGGAAAGTATAAAAGGCAGGAAAGAGCAATACTTTTTACAATGGGTCAATTCGACCTCCGGGTACTGTACTTGTCTTAATTGACAAGTACACGTCCTCCTCTAACCTAGCAATACTATCTCTCAGTCAGGCGGCCATTCGAGCACTCAGCTCTTATGAGGTTAAATCGTAGATAATGTAGGATTGTCTGGAGAAGCTAAATCGGTAGGGAATATAAGGTTACCTTCCGCCGCTTCCAAGCCCCTGATAAGACCACAACTGGGCTGTGGTATGGCAGAGGTTGTTTAGAAAGGTATGCTTAATTAAAGAGAAGATAAAGAGAGGCAAAGATTCTTCTCAAACCAAGCGGCTTTAAGGCAACCGAAACTCAAGATCTCATCCTTACATACTTACTTAATTGGCCATTACTCCCCTTCGGTCAGTATTATGACCTAGTTTCCTACACCATCCACCCTTTGTGTTTGTTAATTTTATTCATAATTGGTCGATTGCAAACGACAGATTTTTGAGCAACTCGTCATGGCAATTTTTTTTACTCTTAAAGTTTTTTGCCAGAAATCTGCTGATTTTTTCGTATTTCGTTTTGTTTGAGATGCGTGGACTGAGGTTTGAACCATGACTTCATGCCTAATAAATAAACACAGTACCTACTAAACTATGACGACTTAAGACTTCAGATTATTGAGGAATAACCTGAGGTTTTTCACCGGTTTTTCACAGGTTATTGTTTTTGAAAATGAGTGTTGTTTCGAAACCAACATTTATATTCTATGACGAACGATTAGAAGAAATCAATGGAACACATTTTCGAAATCAATGGGGCTTTAATGAATTGCAAGAACAAACACCTGGGTGTATGTATATAAAATTCTCTTCAAGGCAATAATAATAATGAGCACCGTTCATCACTTCTATACCTAATGCAAGAAGCTAAAGCCCAGAGAACGTAAGTTTTAGGTGACGACTGATGACAGCTCCATTTTTCCAGAACTTTTTACAATAAAATGCTTAGCTGAAAATGAAAAAAAATTAAAAAACACGGTTTTTTCGACTGATCCCGATTTTTCAAAGTTATTCCAAACTTCTTATCTCTCGTCTAACAAGTTTTAAGTAAAATAAATCCAAATGGGATAAATGATCTTTGCAGGCATGTGTACTTGATTGTCTATTACAACCGCTTAGTCTGGATTACAATCTAGCTTCTCACACCACTTTTGTTGTGTGTGTTAATTTGTATCCATGAGTAGCAGGTTGTAATCCTGACTAAAGGGTTGTAATGAAAATTTTAAAATTTTTTTTTAAATAAAATCTTAATTTTTTTGTGTTTCTCATTATCGTTACACTGTGCGAAACGCAAATTTACCTATTTTTAAACTGTAATTGAAATTCAAAAAGTACATCATAATCTTGGAATTTTTTTAATAAAATTTTATTTTATTTTTTGTTTCAGCAGCTGTTAAATGCATTGGGTAAGTAGTTTTGTTTATTTTATTTCTCATTCATTATCTTAATCATCAAATTAATTATTTTTTATTCACATTTTGAGACTTTAAAATCAAAAATTCGTTTGAAAATTTCTGAAAATTTTGCACTACACCTGCACGCCATTACTTAACGCACAAATAATTTTTTTTTTTATTATTTTTTGAAAAACTTATTAAATTTTTTTCTTTTTCTAATTCATTACACTGTAAGCTTTAAGCATTTTAAGGGGATAAACAAAGATATTGTATTGTCCGTGTTCCCTTTAATATTTTAGAAGTATTTTAGCCCTTTTTTGATTAGGTGATCATCGGTAACGCATCACATGCCATGTTCTTTACAGACTGATGTAGTTTTGTTATTGTTACTTTTGGTGTTGGTGTTGTTGTCATCGCTATTGCCGTCATCATGATCGTCATCTACATATATCTTTACATTTTAAACATTATACACATACTTTTATAGGCTCATACAAGAAGTATGTATTTAACACGGCTAAAGAAAAAGGCTTAAAGTGAACTGCCTGCACATGGACTTATGTATGTATGTATGGACTTTGCAAATGAGTATGATGAGTATGGTAATGGTGATGATGATGATGATGTTACTGCTATTTGGCTCATAAGCTTTACGCTATGGTTAGAGCCAAGCCAGTCATTGGTTTCTTATTTAAATATGCAAAATAGTTTTTGTTGTTTCTTTTTTTCTGGGAGCCAAAGTGTTTGTGTTTTGGTTTTTAACGTAGACTGGGCCCAGCATATTTTTTCTACTTTAACTGGCCTGAAATGTGGTCTGAGGCTGATCTGTATTTCATTTCAATAATATTAGTATTTGTTGTTTTTGGTTTTTTTTTCTGATGAACTCAATGTCGTCGTTGTACTCCATTATACCTCATTATCGCCTTGAGCGTATAAATTATGTTGATGGGATTTTTTCTTAAAAAAAAATTTGTTGTTGTTGTTGTTGTTGTTTAGTTGGTTCGTTCATTTTCTTATTTCTTTCATCTTTTTACTTAAAATACGTTTTTTTTAAAACATTCTACTTAAAAATTTAACAAGGCCCGAAAATGTGAGGAACAAAATAAATAAAAAAAAATTTCGATTTTAACTTGGCTTGAAGGTGGTACTTTAATTTGTAAGCCAAAGGTTTTTTAAAACAAAAAACAAAAAAAAACCAAATAATTTAAAGAAACAAGAAACAGTAATTTACATAATGAATGAATTTGTTACCATTTGAACGAAAAAAAATTTAAACAAAATAATTAAACCTCAAGAGGTTGAAAAGGGGCCTTTAACAAACAGGAAAGGTTTTTCATTTCATTTCATTTCATTTTGTTTATGATAATACCCTTATAAATTTTAATTATCAATGATTATTTAATATATTTATTTTAAGTTTAGTTTTTTCCATTGTTTACTAACAAATTATTGATAAAAAAAAAGAATTCACTTTTAATTTAATAAATATTTTATTTATAATTGTATTATACAGTGTAGTGTAGATAAATTTTATTGTCATAAAAAATACCATTTAATGTTTGAAAATTTAATATTTAACAAAAACAACTACAACAACAACAATAATAATAATAATATTGTATAGATAACGTAAGTCCATTATATATTAAAAAAAATCGTGTTATATTTTCCTCCTCAAACATACTTACATACATAAATTGACAAATTATAATAATACCAGGAATTCGTTTCAATTTTTTTTTCTTTTTTGTTGTATAATTTTATTCCATTCTTTTTTTGTTCATATAGAAAAAAAAACAAAACACGTTTAATTAAATTATAAAAACAATACAAAAACATTATTTAAAAACCACAATTTTTAATTAAATTTTTATTTAAAGCAACGTTAAAAGCAGAAGAAGAAACAAAACAAAAAAAAAACGCAGCACATTTGCCAACCTGCCACATTTATTTCAACAATTTTACGAGTCTTTCAACTTAACGTGGCAAAAAGCAACAAAACCGATAAAAAAAAAACAACACAATTTTTTTTTTTTAGAGAGTGAGAGAATTTATAACAAATAATAACTGTCATTTAAACACAGTTTTTAGTGTACATATATACGATAGAGATAGCGAGAGGAGAAAGAGAGAGGGAGAGAGTGTGGAAAAGAAAGCCATAAACCGTGTACAGTAAAACCCGATAAAAACTTATTAAAGAAAATTCAAATCTCAATTTGGTGTCTATATAAAAGTATGTCCCAATCTTTTTCTTTAATACCCGCAGGAGGCCTTAGGTTAGGTCGGAGTGGTAGCTGTGATATCAAAAAGGTCACTTGAGCACGCATAGCGGCCCGTTGTGATGCCACGAGGTGAACGCAGTCCCTGTACTGACCAAGTACCACGAAAAAAAAATCAGGCGAAAAAATTATCACCATAAAGATTTCCTCATTGTGCATAGAATACCATGTGCATAATCGTATACAATCCTAGACACTGAAAAATGGATTTTTAGAACTTTATATTGCGCCTAACCAGAATCGATCTTAAGATTCTTGACTCTTCTGCAAAAGATATCACAGAACAACTTCTCTGTAAATGAATCCAGACTTTATCTAACAAATGTTATTTGTATAGAATACATTAAGAACTGCGATTTGCAGAAAAAATCAACAAGTTGTTCATGGTAATGTAGTTCGCGCAATAAAAGGCAACTGGCCGTGGTCTAGTAGGTAGTGTGTTGGCTTATTAGACGTAAAACCAGGGTTCGAGCCCCAGGCCAGACATCAAAACAAAATACAAAAAGTATTTCTGCGGCGACTTCCTCTCAGCAGAACTCTCAGAGTAAACTCTCTGAGTAAACAAAATTGCCATAAAAAGTTCCTCAAAAATCTGTCGTTCAGAATCGACTTTAAACTGTAGGTCCCGCCACTCATGTATAAAAACTTAACACACACAACATAAGTGGTTTGAGAAACTAGGACGTTGTACAATGGGTCAATTCGACCTCCGGGTACTGTACTTGTCTTAATTGAACCTAACCTAACCTATGGCGGAATAGCAGCCAGAATGCTGATCACACCGCTAAATAGTAGTGTAGACGATTGAGGCATTTTTAGTTGATAGGAATCCGAAATACTTAAGAGGGATTGGAATTTTGATTTCATAATTCGTTTACAGTTGTTATAGCACCCGCTAGAAATGCCTTTATTTGTAGACGAGATATAAAGCTGCGTTCTATAGCTCGAGAAATTTCTATGCCCCCATATGTACATCAGTTCCCATAGTTCCTTTAAAGTATAGGGTTTTCCCTATAAACGTACATATATCAGATAAGAACATCCAATGAAAATGGTGCTGACTGGATCACACTGAGCCGGCTCAAACGAATTCCAATGCAGATCTGACTGTCAGAAAAATGTCTGTATGTTTGTGGGGTTATTGTTATTATTGTCATGAAGAGGTTCCTTAACACTTCCACCACACGATCTGTTGCACTCCCCTCAAACGTTATACGAGCATTACTACAATGTCTTCTCCAAGCCTATTGCCGTGATAAATTGCAGGGTACTTCTCAGTGTCAACAAATGACAATTCCCTGTCTATCATCTAGAAGTGTGTATGTATTATGCTCTATAGGTGGCAAGAATGTGTTTCGATAATACGTTCTCATCGTCACATGTCGGGTTCGAGACAACCCTTATCCTCAATAAGTAAACCCTGAATCTGAACTGCTCTGTCAAAAGACCAGTTAGCAATCAGATTCAGATCTTTCCTTCTTATAATTTTTCAATAATAGTTTTGAATGGCCCAAACCTACTAAGTCTTTGCTTCTTTTTGTCTTCCCTTTCTTTGAGTATACCTCGCCAAACATCCTCTCCCACTCCACAGAAGAGTTCTGATCGCGTAAACCATGCGAAAGTCCTCTTCCTTGAAAGTTTATGTGCTTATATCTAGCGGAGAAGTCCCACACGACCTGAGACCCAACTGACGGATCTCTGTGGGGTTAGTATTTATTGTGAGTTTTTTGCCTCCAGCCAATGCTAAATATAAGAGCATTTTAAAATTCACGTGTTTTAAATTAATTTTAAAGTGATAGATGATATTTAAACCACTAAGGGCAATTATTACAACTTGCCCTTAACTAAAGGGAGGATTTTAACGGGCAGATAAATTGTTTTTCGTTATTATGAGTACCCAATAAGATAGAAGTGATCGTTAAGCTAAAGGGAGGATCATCCTACCTTTAACATTTAAAGGTCACTTTATGTTTGAACTTGCCATATTATATATTATTTTCAATATGGCAACTTCAAATTTAAACAAAATGAGCATATACAACAAAAAAAAAAAACGACGCCCGCGGTTGCCACTGCGTTAAAAAAAACTTGTATAATTGAGCAGATTTTTCGACATTGCTCCGGCACTGCCATATTTTTGAAAAATTTTATCTGTAAGTTGTAATAACGAAAATAAGTTAAAGGTAACTTTACAGTTCCCTTTAGCTAAAAGTACCTTTGACTAAACCCAAGTTTAACGGCAAGTTGTAATAATGGCCCTAAGCAATACCAAATTTATCAAAAACCCATAAAGAAAAAATATTTTTTAATGTTTTTTATAATTTGAAAATTGTTGCAACTCTTGTATGACTTCAGTCTTAATTATTATAACAACAATAACAATTAAAAATAAAATGAAATATAATTTTTTTTATTCATTCTCTCATGGCTGTACTGTGTGGCATTATTTTCAAAAAATTTTAATTTTTAATTGTTTTTGATTATTTTAAACTGCTTTGTTTTGCTGTTTCTTTTGTAAGAACAAATTTTTAAAACAATTTTTTCTGGTTTTTTAAATCTATTTTCTTGATTTTTTGCTTAATTTTTCTTGATTTTTCCTTTAGAATTACACTCGTTTATGTTTTGCTTTTAAGAAAAAAATTTAAAAAAAAAACCAAAGTCGTGCTAAAACAATTCTGTTTGAAGAAAAAAAACTAAACTGCTATGGTTATAATAAAAACTATTGCATGCAACCATTCAATCATTTAATCTTGTTTGAATTGTTAAGCTGAATATTTTTTTCTCGATTTTTTTCACATTTTCTTTCATTAAATTTCTACAGGTCGGTCTTGGCAAGACATGGCTGCTGCTGCTGCTTCTTTTGGACTCCTTTTACAGTTTTGTTTCTGCTTTAGTCTTTTTTTTTGTTTTCTGTTCAAAAACTCATGATCAAATAGGAAAAATTTTATGCCTGTGTAAACCATTTGTCGACAATTTTGTTTAAAACATGTCCGCTATTTTTTCTATTTCTTTCGTTTTTTTCTTCTTTTTTATTTAAGAAAGAAAGAGTCTGTCTAGGCCATCAGTAAACAATTTTCTTGTTTTAAACTACAATATAGTCATGTACAATTGAGTCAACATCAGCTACAACAACTTGACTAGAAAAAAAAACAAAACAGAACTTAACTTAACTTCATGCAATTTCTTTCGTTATAGTTTTTCTTTTTCTAGACACATGTATTTTTAATTCAATGTTTTATTTTATCCAGCTTTCTCACTCTCTCTCTCTTGCTCTCCCACCTCTACTAACATTTTCTGGGCACATTTCAAAACATGACTACAACCATGGAAGTATGACTTAAAACTTCAATGGGTGCCAAAGATAAAAGGCATGATTTAAAGGCTTTTAGTCTTAACTTAAGTTTTAGAATAGCAATTGAAAATAGATTAAAGCACATTTTTTAAGGAAGTGGAAAAAAATTGAAAGAGGTACTTTTCGTAAAAAGTACCTTATTGAAAATTAAGGTACTAAAAATAGTTGTTAGAAAGTTTTAACTATTGAACAACTAATATCAGAATAAAGCAAGTTAATAATAGAATTTTATAAAATATGTAGCAAAAAATACTTTTTTATTTTACAAAAAGTACTTTTTTATTTTACAATAAAGTACTTTTTACTTTTTTATTTTATAAAAAAGTACTTTTTATGTTATAAAAAAGTACAAATAAAAATTACTTATTTTAAAAATAGTACTTGCTTTCAAATAAAGTAACATTAGTTCTGGAACTTAGCAGTTTAGAACATATTCGGGGTATAAAAAAGAAAAAAAATATTTTATTTTACTTTTGAAAGTACTTAAGGTACCGTTTAGGTACCGTTTAGGTTCCTTAAGTTAGAATATCAAACTGTTTTGACCTTCTTGTTCCGTAAAGTTTGGCAAGTTATAATGAATCGTTTAACGCCAGACCAGCTTTGAAGTCGCCGTAGTCTAGTAGGTAGTGTTAGACGTAAAGCCATGGTTCGAGCCACAGGCCAGACATCGAAACAAAATACAAAAAGTATTTCTTCGGCGACTTCCTCTCAGCAGATTTCTGGCAAAAACTCTGATAGTAAATAATATTGCAATGAAAAAGTTTCTCAGAAATCTGTCGTTCGGAGTCGACTTTAAACTATAGGTCCCACCACTCATGTATAAAAAATTAACACACGCAACATAAGTAATGTGAGAAACTAAGACGTTGTACAATGGGTCAATTCGACCTCCGGGTACTGTACCTGTCTTAATTGACAAGTACACGTCTTCTAACCTAACCTAACCTAACCTAGCCAAGAGCTGCCGTAAAGGTAAATTACGAGCATTATCGAACCAGGCTGAATGATTTTTTTTTTTTCAAAAAATTCATCAGCTATACTTCAACCACATGTGATTCCGACAAGAAGGCACTTGTCGTAGAGCGCATAACAATAATTTTCCAGAAGAATTCCTATTTATTGGTTCCCTCGATTGTACGATTTATATGAATTACATTTTATGGGGATATGTTAGGTTGGGTAAGACGACGGACCCTTTTAAAGGAAAAGTTTCCACTTTGGGTAGTATTTAGGCCCATTGTGATGCCACAAACAACAATCACGCCGGAATTCAAACATTCTTTAGAGGAAACTTATCCAAGTCCAAAATAAATTTTGCTATTGCAGCAATCTTTATATTAAAGTACTTCTTTATGTAGAAAGTTTGAAATCAAAAAAACTACGTCTTTTCATAACAAGAGCAGGGCACTGATACATGATAATTGAAATGATCGGTGCTTTAAGCAAATATTAGTCGGTTTTGATTGTTAGTATTGGTTACTAATTTTTTTCCCCAAATATTTGCTTGATGTGAGCATAAATTTAAAGGCTTCGGCTACATTGCTAATTAAATAACTGATGATAGGTTTGTTAAATACAAAACAAAAAAATAAAACGATATAAAAAACTAACAATGCCTGGTACATAATAAACAATTGTTTTTAAGCTTTATAGTAAAGCCTTTTCAAATGTGCCTTTATTAATCCCTGTTCGTTTTTTCGATTAAAGCATTGAAATTGTGGTATCATATTAAATTTTCCACAAACCCATGCTATAAAAATTTTAAAACTATTTTTATTGGTTAATGTTTTATTAACTTTTGCAAAAAATATTATAGCCAAGTTAATGCTGATTGGTTAGATTTTTGTTTTAATTTTTTTTTTTGATTTTGCTTTGTAGGCATGAAAGTGCTGTTTTTTTTTGCATTAATTTTTTTTATTTTGTTTTTTGTGGTGTTCTTTGAATTTGTTAATAAAAAGCCATTATTTTACATCCATATCGTATTATTATTATTGTTATTATTTTTTGTTTTTTGTGTATAAATAATTAAATCCTGTTTCATTATTATGTGTCAGTGCATATTTAAAATAATTATACGATATTATTGGTGGTTTTTTCATTAAATTAATCTCAAATTCTTAATAACAACAACAACAAAAATAATAACAATAACAGCCATAACAATATGTATGTACATATGTATGTATGTATGCATACAATATAATTTAAATTAATTCCACCAAAGCTATCACTTATAAACAAAAAAATTTAATTTTTTTTTAATTTTTTCTTTATATGTATATATGTACATATGTAGATATGTATATGAATATTTTTTAATTTAAATTTTTTTCTTTTTATAAAACCGTATATAACGTATTATATAGCCAGCGTATGTGTATTGGAATCCCATTATTAATGCAAAAATTATGCAAATGCAAAAACAATTTTTTTCGTTTTTTTTTTCAGTTAAAAAAATTTTTTTTGTTTTAATTTTTTTTGTTTTCATATATTATTCAGAAAAAGTAAAATAAAATTGTTGTATATAATAAATTTAAATAAATATAAAACACAAAAAAATTAAAAAAAAAATGCAACAAAAAAAATTGCAAACAGAATCAGCTTATCAGTTTAAAGCGTTTTATATACATATACACGGGGTATTTATTTAAATGAAATAGGACTCTTAAATAAAAAAAAAATTAATACAAAAAAAAACAATGTTAAATTATATTTAATAAAATAAATTAATATAAATTATATGCAACACCAAACAAATATACAAAAAAAAAGAAAAAAAAAAACTCTTGACAATAAAACAAACACCAAAAAAAAAGCATTTAAAACAGGTAACTTGCAATTAAATGTTTAATTTATGAATTTTCCTGGCATTATTTTAAGGCATAAGTTTCATTAAGTTTTTCTAGCAAAATAAAAAAAATGTTTTTTTTTAAATAAATTAAATTTTTAAGCCGTTCATATCCCCAAAATGTAACAACGTTTACTAAACTTTCCTTAAAATCCAATTTGTATTCAAAATCTTAATATTTATTGTTGTTGTAATTTTATATTTTATTTTATTTATATTTTTATAAACGAAATCTATTTTGTTGTATCTTAATTAATGGTGACACATTTTTAAATGTTTATCGTTAATTGAATTAACTTGAGAAAAATTTACTTTAAAATGAATAAAATAAAAAAAAATACAAATTAAATAACAAAATAAACGTTTATGCACATAGCGGTGAAAAAAATCACAATAATAACAACAACAACAACTATTACAACTATAAAATTGTTTTATAATAGATTGTAAACAAAAAAAATTTCCATAATCATTAAAACCTATGGCAACATTTGTATATTAATTGCATATAGAAAACTATTAAACCGGTTTCAATAACACTGTGTAACAAAAATTTCGGAAAATTCAAGAAATCCGGCATTATATGGTTGTCGCAACTAAATGCTTTATTTATTGCAACTAAAAAAATTTAGGTATATTGGCTCCTTTGAAGTGAGTCTGTGGTTCAAGCCAAGCTCAGACATTATCGAAAAACGCGAAGTAAATAACTATATCCTTGGTAACTTACTCTCAGTAGCCTTGTGACAAAAATTGTCAGTGGAAATAAAATTCCCATGAAAAGCTTCTGTCATTCGGAGTCGATATTAAATTGTAGGTCCCTGCACTCATAGATAAAATTAACACGCACAGCATGGGTGGTGTTAGAATCGAGGTGGTCAATTAAGTAAGTGGTTACCATCAGTGAAACGCTATTGGAGGAAAATCGAACTTTTTTTTAAAAGCTACTATTAAAAGCAATGGAAAACGGGTTCCTTTAAATAACATAGGGTCGGGCTCAAAGTATCTCTTCCTTTTCATATTTCTTTGCTTCATATCCGAATTATTAATGAAATTTATTCCACTGTAGTAGGATGATAAGGGTGTCGCTTACCATTGCCTAGTGACAATATCCTCTGTGAAAATAGGTTGGCTAGTTGTACTAGAACTTTTGGACGTTTGTTAGACGGCCGGTATACAAAAGCCTTCTTCTACTTCTATTTGAAATGGAATTAAATCTTCTTAATTTTTCAATTCGAAAATCATGATGAAAATTTGCTTTGCATTCCCTTATACACCACGGCTACTCCCGAGATCTACGAGAATAATAAACGAAATAAGTCAAGCTCAAAACCCGTTGACTCTCTAACAACTTTAAAGTATGGATTTATGGCGAGCAACGTAGCATTTTTAACGGCTTCTACCCGCTTAAAGGATCAATTGTGACCTCTACTGCTAGACTCTTAAAGGAAAACATAAAGAAAGGGTACCCAGAATTGGTCAGTGAGAAGGTATTGTGTTGAATCAGATGATGCCATTTTGCACTTTCTTCAATGTATAAGCAAAGTTCAATTTGTGGTTCAAATCTTGCCAAAAAACTACAAACAATCGTAGATAATAAAAGGAAATATTAGGCTTGGTTCGAATTGAATTTCAATATAATATGATTGGAGAAAAACATTGCACTAATAGCTTTTGGATTATGAAATAGCCTTCGGGAGCACCGCAGTGCTGGCTTACTAGATGTGAGGCCACGGTTCAAACCTCAGGCCAGACATCACAAATATGAAAAAACATTTCAGACTTCTGGTAAAAACTCTGAGAGTAAATAAGAATTGCCATGAAAAAATTTCTCATAAATCTGTCGTTCGAAGTCGATTTTAAATTGTAGGTCTCGTCACTCATGTATAAAAATTAACACACACAACATAAGTGGTGTGAGGAACTAGGTCGTAATCCTGACTGAAGCGTTATAACAATCAGTTATGTATGTATGTACGTATGTTTCACAAGCGCCACCGAAAATCACTTGACAAAATATTTCTCCCTTTAACCACAAAGATTCTAAAGCGTTCTATTATGGCAAATATGGTCTTCCCTAAAGTATGGAAAATTTTAGTTAAAAAATTGTACTCAACACGTTCAGAACATTCTTGGTCAATCATATTATATGGTTGTCTCAAACAACTGGCTTTAGTAAAAAGTTTTTAAAGTAAAACTGCAGTAGAAAAATTTAATTTTTAATTGTTTCTTTAACTAGAAATTGTTTCATTTGATCAAACTTTAGTTAATAATTATGGTTTCCATTACATTTTGTGTCTTTACTTTTTGTCCTTTTTCTAATATTTTTTTCTGCTTGTGTGTGTGTGTGAAATAATAATAATTTCGTTGTATTTATTTAAATTGTTTGTGTCATGTCTAATGTGTATTTAATAACAAGTTTATTTTCACTTTTTCCCAAAACGAGCTGAACCAGTACCAGTTTTTTTTTTCTTCTTCTTTTCAAATAAACACTCTAAACCTGCAAATTAGACATCCCTTTTGGGATTAATATTTAAACAACATTCACTTTGGAATAGAAAAAATGCCATGAAAATGAAAATACTTTCAAACTCCCTTCTTTCCAAGAGAAAATAAAAACCAACAAACATTTATTTTTATTATACACCTTTTTGCTCAAGGAACAAAAAAAAACAACAACCAGAAGACCAAGACCATGCTCCAGCTATGCCCGCCCCAATAGCTATTTGATAAGACAGCAGCATTAGCAACAAGCAGCAAATGGTAATAGCTATGGCATCGAATGCTAGGCTTTAAATACATTTTGTGGTTGCTTTTTATTTGAATTGTCTCAATGAGCCTAAATGTGGGGTTTTTTTTCGTTATATTTTAATGGGAAACTTTCCCTTTTGTTGAATCTACTTTCGCTTTTTTCCTACACTTCTGTTGTTTTTCTTTACATTTTTTTTTTGGCAATTTGAAATTAGTTTTGCCATTTTCTTGGCTAAAATGCTTATAAAATTGTAATTTTCTTGTTTTTTTTCTGTTGCCTATTTCTAGGTTGGAAAACCTTTATTATTAAAAGAAATGTCTTTATATAACAGTTTACTTTTATTTTATGCTATTGTTGTTCTTGTTGTTGTTGTTGTTTTTTGCTTTTTAGCCATATTATTTGTTATGTATAGGCATAAGTAAAGAGGCCATAAATTAGTCAACACAAATTAGAAAATATGTTTCTTCCATTGCAAATGGAAATGTAAATGGCAGTGAAGGCATAAAGAAGTTTCTGGCGTATACATATATGTATTCTACTCTCTCTCTCTCTCTCTGCTTGCCACCCTTGCTACAGAAGGTGAAATTTCTTGGAGTAATTTTTGGCAAAAAAAAAAAATTTTTTTTTTTTGATACCAGCAACCAAATAAAATATTTATTAATGTTTCATTGGGTTTTTTCTTATATTTTGTAGTTTTTGTTGTTGTTGTTTCTTATCTAATGGTTTTTCCTCCTTTTTCCTTGTATAATTTATGGTTTATATTTGGGCCTCTTAGTTTCTCTTTAAAAGACATCAGAACCTTAATACTTTATAAACAAATTCAAATTAAATTCATTTAATTTTTTTTATACACACTTAAGTAAATATTATTAAATTATATTGTTTATAAAACAGACAACACAACAACAACATTTTTGAAATAAAAAAAATTTAAAAAAAAATTAGAAAGGCCTTCAAAAAATGGAAAGGCCAAGGATTAGTTACAAGTGCTAAATAAAAAATTATAGGAGATCAGAAAAATTAAACAAATTTCATGTAAGACAACAACACCATAACTATTGAAATTTGCAAAATTTTAACACTGTTATAGAGAAAGTTCTTTAGAAAAAGACTCTATTGACCAATACAACCCTTCGGTCAGAATTATGACCTAGTTTCTTACACCACTCAGTTTCAAATCGACTCCGAACAGTAGATTTTTTGAGAAACTTTTAATGGCAATCTACTGAGAGGAAGACGGCGAAAAAATTTTTTTATATTTCGTTTTGTTGGAGCTGTCTGACCTGAGGTTGAACCATCGTCAAACGTCTAAAAGACCACGACCTACTAGACTGTGGCGAACAAATAATAGACTTTATTACCAACTATTATATATGTTCTGCATTAAGTACTAAATCCCTAAAAAAAATTAAATCCAATTTTATAAGTTTACTTTAAACAAAAAACATTCCTATTGAGTTTAATCAAGAGTCAACTCTAAATGCATCACCATTTCAGATTCATATGAGAGTCAAAAAGCGCTATGATCTCTCAAGAACACTATCTGTAATCCTCTTATATACAGGAAAGCCTGTGAACCTTAAAAAGCCAGCAATGTTATAAGGATGCGCCAGCAATGTATGTTTGTTCGCGCAATACTTCTCCGATCTAAAACTGAAGCAACTTTCGAAAAATTCCGAAGCAGTATAGCTTAACTAGAGACATGAACAGTCAGTATTATAACCTAACTTCCCACACCACTTATGATGGGGGGTGTTAATTTTATACATAAGTGGCGGTTCCTACAGTTTAAAGTCAATTCCAAACGGCAGATTTTTGAGAAGCTTTTTCATAGCAATTTTATTTTTTTATTTCATTTGGGAACCCTATTACTTAAGAACTTGCTACAGTAGACAAGACATCGGTTTAGCTGGAAAAACTTGATTAATGGAAGATGAACAGCAACTAAAAATAATAATAGGTAGTAGGTCCTCATAACTAGTAGAAGTTCGACTATTATTAAGTGTTCTTTCTAGCTCTGGATTCCAATTTCGAACAACAGGTTGGGTCTTCAGAGAATATACACAGTCTGATATCGTTTATTTCTATAATTTCGCCACTGGGCTGAAGTCACCGCATCCTAGAAGAGAAGGTGTTGGCTTGTTAGACTTCAGCCGTAGGTCAGAGATCTCCATCAAACATGAAAAATGAAACATGAAAAATGTTTCTTTGGAGACTTCCCCTCAGCAGTGTTGTGGCAAAAACTCTGACAAAAAATAAAATTGCCACAAAAAGTTTCTCAAAAATCTATCGCTCGGAATAGACTTTAAACTGTATGTGCAGCGCCACTCATAGATAAAACTAACTCCCGCAACATTGGTGGTGTTAAAAGCCAGGTTGTAGTCCCGACTAAAGGGCTGTAATAACCATTTAACCCATTCGCTGCCGAGGACGAATATACTCGTCTTTGACAGGGTATCCCGCATTACCAAGACGAGTATACTCGTCCTACTTTAAATATATTATAACATGCAGGCTTTTGAATTAGCAAACTTTTTTTTTGCCACAAACATAATATAAATATGTAAAAAACTTGAAATATACTACAAATAAACTTTTTACAAAAATAATACTTTATTTCTTATAGAGAATGATCTTTCACGCAAAAATCAACTTCATCGTGTATTTATAACAAAATTTTATAGCAACTAAACAAAGTTCTTACTCTTGCTCTTATCAAGAAATAACAGGGTTTTGGTAAACAATAACACTCAAAATATAAATGGCAATGGGAATGACTTCATTTAGGCTTGGTAGCGAATGTGTTAAGTAAGTATTCAAGTCGTCTTTATGAAATAATAAATAAGACGTGGTTACACTGTATTTATATTTATATTCTAATATTGACGAGAACTTTGTCTAGGACCCAATGCTAAATGTAGAGTACAGTTCTGGTCTGCCTCTGGCCACAATCAAACCTACAATCGTTACACTTCTAGACTAGCATAGCACACTACACTGATAGTAGACTACTAATGTATACGACTCTTTTATATTTTTGTGATTAAATTTGCTCTTTGCCTCGAAACCGGACCCTCGCATAAGCCAGCCACCAAGAAGAACAGTAATTAACACAATCATTTTTCTTGTGATTGTTGTTCTTGTTTGTTGTTATTGTTGTTGTTGTCTTTTTAATAAAATTGTAATATTGCATTTTGTGTTTGTTTGTTTGTTTTTTTCGTCTATTTTGTCTTCAAAGTCCTTAATATGATTACATTTTGTTGTTAATGTTGTTGTTAATGCTGTTGTTGTTTTTGTCATAATGACAATTGTAACAATTAGTAGAAACATTTTTTTGTTGCTGTTGTCGCTGTAATTTTTCAGTTACAACATTTGAAGTGCGTGTTCTTTTTTATTTTATTTGTTTTCTGTTTTCTTGTTTTTTCGTAAATTTTCAGAGCGTTTTTAATACAAAAAAAGAAACAAAAATTGAATGTGTGTTGTATTGTTGCTGTAGCTCAGTGTTGTTCTGGTTGGTTGCATGCAAGTGCTGAAATTTCTAATAATTAAATGACTTATAGTTATGAATTTAATGACAATGACGACAACTGCAACACACGGCAACAAATTTAATTGTTTTTTTCGTTTTTTCGTTTTTTTGTACTTCTCCTAGACAAACCAACTAATAATAAACACACTCATCAGCTAGAGAGAGGGAAGCAAAACAGAAAAACAGGCAAAATAACCAGCCAACAAAATGTTTATTAACACAATATTAATAATCCACATTATGGCACTTGTAAACGTTATCAAAATGTAAAAATCTTTTCTATACAATTTTAATATGAATTTAAAAAACAAAACAAATAACAACAACAACGACAATAGCAAAAGTACATTTTCAACAAATTGATTAACAGAGACACAAAGAAAACGAAATAATTTTGTTGTAACAAAAAAAAAAAAGTGAGAAAAAAATAATGAAATAATGATCATATCAAAACAAAACAAAACTAAATATTGTAACTGGCCACTCTAATAGGTATTGTTTTAGACTCACTTCATAATGTGGTTTGGTTTGCTTGTTCTCTATTCAATTTTAATGAAATTTTGTTCATTTACTAACTCAAAAGCTATTTTCAATGCCATGGTACACTGGTTGTGATATTTTTAGTACAATTTTATACACCAAACCACGTATTTGGAATATACCGAGGTTAACGTAAATCGCTTTGAACTATTGGCTGTCAAGATAAAATATAAGTGTGGGCATATATGTAACACTATCGGCAAGTATAAGAATGAACCGTTTTCAGTCCACAATTCCTAAACAATACTACGACCAAGACCAAGATTTAGAGACCCTACTGTATACATACACGCATAATTGGTCATTACAACCCTTCAGTCAGGATTACAACCTAGTTTCTCATACCACTTATATTGTGTGTGTTTATTTTATACATGAGTGGCGGGACATACAGTTTAAAGTCTACTCCGAACGACAGATTTTTGAGAAACTTTTCATTGCAATTTTATTTCACTCACAGAGTTTTTGCCAGTAATCTGCTGAGAGAAAGTCGCCGAATAAATACTTTTTTGTATTTTGTTTTTGATGTCCGGCCTAGGGTTTGAACCCTACCAACTAGACTACGGCCGCTTCGACCCTACTGTATATCAAGAGCATTTTTGCTTCCTCTCTTGCATATGCTCGAGAAGGAGAAAATTGTTTTCGAAGCAAGGGACCATACATAAGCTTTATCCTCCATTTTCGATAGGGTACCTAAGAGGTACCCCGACGCTCATTCATTTATAAGTAAAAACTTTATATTTTAGTGAGTATGTCTTGAGCTCAAAAATTTAATAAAAATATATGAAGGCAAAATAGGTATGAAGACACTGTAAGAATATTTATTAAAATTTATGGATTTTTTATAAAAATTTCCTTACAGAAACATGGTTTAAAATTTACTTTAAAAAAATTAAAAATTCATAAATTTTTAGCCCTGCTATCTGATATTGCATGGTAGACATCATACCAAAGCAACTCAAATTCAAAATTAAATAATCCATCTAGGACTGCTTAGGACCGCCAAAAAGGTTAGCTATTGTCTGTTTTTGTTGCAAGGCCATCACTTTGACGTCAGTGATGACTAACTGTGGTTGTTTCTGTAGGACTACATTTTGGCGAAAACAATTGTTTGTGATTTGTATGCCATAATAACAATACATATTTCTGTCAGTCATGAAATATCAAACCTGCACGGGTGCAGGATTAGGGGACTAATGGGAAAGTGAAGCGTACAAAAGACATGTACTTTTTTCACATAGCCAATCTTTTCCAACCTCACCCACTGTCCTTCAAGGGCTTGGTGTCCCCTGTCACGCTAACGAGGCTCTGACGACCGACCATGGTCGGTATAATCCTAATACTTGCACGGCTAAATCCCGGCACTTGCATGACTGGTGGCGATGTTGGCAACCACAACACCAGCATCGGACGCTATAGCCTAATAAGCTGTACATCGTAAATAACAATTATTACCGAAACCTGCGGCCTTATGCTCTCTAGAGGAGTAAAAGGAATATATGTATATATATATATATACGTGTGCCGGGTGCTATTTAGCCTAGAGCTGAAATCGTCATGTTGAATACAATTAAGAGCAGTTCATTCCAGTACCTGTCTCTATGATTAAAAATTCTAATTATATGTATACCTTGATGGAGCGTGCAGTCATTAATGTAACTTTTCTTGGGAGTGGCTTTATATAGAACAGAAGACAACTTATACCATAAAGGCCTAGCAACACTGGAATAGTACATCCTAATGTGTAGCCAACTTGTAACCAATATGTGCATTTTAATAAAGGTCGTAGTACAGTATCGTTTTATTTGGCCAATTCACACGACTTTGTATAGTGTAAGTTGTATTGAATACACTTGGTTGTTTATGAACGCTCAATGATATGCTGTATTGTGTATGTCGTATTCTTCTTCATAATTTTTGGCATTCAAACAATTTGATAGCACGAAACCAACACAACTTATTAAAAACATATGAAAAAAATGTGTATAAGTATATCGGATTTTTATATGAAAATTATCAGCAACAAGGATACACTGTTGTATAGTCGTCCAACAATACAATGAATACAACGATACAACGGTTTGTGTGCATTGACCAATTATTTTAATTCCATGGTGTTGAAACGATTTGTTATAGTACATAGATTCAACTTGGATAGGTCTACAAGGCAGAACATTTTGCCATGCCACAATATAACTTGATGTCCATATATGATGTCCATGATAGCATAATAAATTCTATAGAAGATCTTCGCTTTCCCTATTTTTGTTTAAAAACTTCAATGTAATGTTCAAAATTAATCAGAAAACACAATACTTTCATCATTGTAATCAGAATATTAAACCACTCTTTCGGTATTTGTTCTACTTACATAACACCGTGTCATTTCGAATAATATTCCATTAAACAATAGTAATTTTTATTATGACAACACATACATACATATGTACGTACAACATGTAAAAATATTTTTGTAATACAAAACTATTGATTAAATCGATAGACAATAGACTTTTATGACTACAATGTTATTGTCCTTAAAATATATGAAAAAAACGACAACAATTTTCTCTAACATCCCACACAATAGAAATATGATTAACATAACATAGCCATACCCATAGCAAACCATGTGTATGTATGTACATATGTATGTATGTATATGTAATATACATATTTGGTTAAAACTTCTAAAGTAATTGCGTTTAAATGCATTTTGTTGTTATTGTATTATATTCATTAACATTAGTATTAACAGTTAAATTTGAGACGAAATTACATTTTACCTTATGGCCTTGTCCCCTACACTTACATACATATGTATGGATGTTTGTATGTCTTTCGTCAGAGAGCCCAAAAACCCATTAAGAACGTTGAGGCCAACCAAACCACTCAATTATGACACCATAACACCAAACGAACCACGAACCACGACTGCTACTACTACTGCTGCGACCTACAACCGACGTGACGCACTAATGTTATAATTGTCTCTTGTGCTGTAATTTGTTTTGTAGAAATAAGAAAAAAATAAAAACAAAAACAACAAAGTTGTCATAGTCATAGTGATTGTTGTTATTGTTGTTTTATATTGAAAAACTTTAGTGTCTTTTGAAAAATAATATTTCCTGGACTCTTGTTTTTTTTTCTTTTCTCAATAGAAAGGGGTGGCCGTTTGATGGTCAGTCAGTTTAGAGTCCATGTTCATCAACAACAGTAATTTCAAGTAATTTCATTCATTTGAAAGCCTAAACTTTAATGAAACTTTACTTTACTTTACTTTACTATACTTAGTCCATACACGTTGTATAAAAGTTTTTGTTATTGTGCAGGAGAAGGAGGTTGGTTTGTGGAGACGAAGGAGTAGAGAAATAAAAACAAAACAATTACAATTTAGGGTTTCATAAGTGTATTAAAACATTAATTAAATGATGATTATTAGATAAGAATACAAATGTTTGAAATTAGATTTCAGAACAACAACAACGACAACAATTTTATTAATGATCATTACCAGTAAAAAAGAAAAAAAAGAAGTAAAGCCGGGAAAGGGGAAAATCACATTAGAGTTTTAGAACAGATTAGAAAAAAGTGTAACAAATAGAGGCAAGTATGCCTATGAAATTTTTAAAGAGAAAGGCATTTAAAGAAGTATTTGTCAAACCGAACACGAAAGCAATAATCAAAGGTAAATGAAATCTTAAGCACATAAAAACAGTTGAATAGAAACTTTCGTGCGGTATCATAAGTTTTTTAATATAAAATGATTAATCCCTTAATGGACACAGGGAAGCTTGTTTATCTATATAAGGATCTGTACTATGTATGACTACCTATCCCCTACCAAGCTTCAAATGTGGTCAAGTAATGGTTATTAATCTAAGGGCTACTGTGGAATAAATATTAACTCACAGATCAATAAAATGCCATTTAATAAGCAGCCCTATAAGCTTGTCCAAATTCGTTTCAGCGCATCTATATTGTAACAGATCCAAACTCTTACGAGTTGACCTTCATTTTAATAAATATAAGTTTGTTGTTAGTGTCCATAACTATTATCATGACGGCATATGTATATATCTGTCCTTACGATATTTTTTTCATAAAAAGTTTTTTTTAGATCTGAGTAGGAAAACAAATGAAGATGCAGAACTCATAGTTCTTCAGAATAGGTGCATCAATGGACAAGTTCATCCATACCAACGTGTTGCAATGCTAGTATAAAGTAAAAACGCTCTCTAACACCTCAACTGTTCAGCATGGCGCTTTAGAATATCATGAGCAACGTCTGTTTCATCACACATAAAATCTCAAACATTCCAAACCAAACTGGAAGACATTGTAGGACTAGCGGATAATCTTGCAGGTGAACACACATTGTCCTTCACTTGAAAATCAGAACGTGTCTAAATAAAGATAATGTGGACACATTTCTTATCTTCATAAAACCACTGGCACGGTTGGAAGATGCCAGCTAGAAGTGCAACAGTATTATAAAGGGAATTCATAGGATCCAAGTAAGCTGTGCTCTTTGCGGTGGCTGACAATTTAACATAACATAATGGAATGTTAAGAAGTCGCCGTGGTCTAGTAGGTAGTGTGTTAGCATATTAGACGTGAGACCACGGTTCAAACCCCAGATCAGACATCTCCAACAAAATGAAAATATGAAAAAATATTTCTTCGGCGACTTCCTTTCAGCAGATTTCGGGTAAAAACTCTGGGAGAAAAAAATAAAATTTCTCAAAAATCTATCGTTCGCATTCGATCTGAGTGCAGGTCCCGCCACTGATATATAAAATTAACACACACAACGTAAGTGATGTAAGAAGCTAGTTGGTAATTCTGAATGAAGGGTTGTAATGATCAATTGTGTAGGTGTGTATGTAAGTGTATGTATCTTAATTGTTCACCATAGTTCTGGATGATATCATGAGAAAAGTCTGTTTAGAAAGACGACAGTGTACGTGAGGTCTTTTATGCGTAGAAAGTTTATTGAATGCGTAGATAGTTTCTGCTGTAGTGGCAAGCATGAACATGCCAACACAGAAACATAGACTAACAGCAGACTTGATAAAGCAAGAGCAACTTAGAAAATTCAACGTAGTGAATGGAGATGGATTGCTTCTACCATTAAATATCACAAAAATGGCGCCAGGATTCCTCAACATCCAAGAAGCTTTAGACGATCAAAAAGCACCTGAAGATATTCCGGAATAGGTAGGACAGTGCAATCTTACATATGAGTACGTGAGAATCATTTTAAGGTGGCGATACTTTGTGAAAGCCATACGCTACCAAAAGAGATAATAAAAGGACCGTCTCTTCTCTCAAAGATCAAATATGAAAGCGTTTGTTAACAAGTATGTTTTTCCTTTTATTATTCCCCATTGAAGCAGAAGACTTTCCAACGTCTGGCCTGGTGATTACAGTCGTGCACTGCTCTATGAATACTTTCGTGTTATTTGCGTAGTGTGAGACCGATCCATCTTCACTTCCTTTTGTACATTTGCATATAGATGCCTGATTGGATTTCATCGAAAGGTCTGCCTTATAGTTTATAAATTTAATTTATTCATTTATTTCTGTTTTATTACAAAACAAATAATTTTTTAATGTTTTTCATAATACAAAAGAAAAATAAGAAAAAATTTCACGTGACTTCATAGGCACCTCCAAGGAGCAGCCTCAGTAAATTTTATATTTAAAGGCCTAATATATGAAAATGTTATCCCTTGCATTTAGCAGAATATCCCTTAAGGTTAAACACTCCATTTAACCCATTTGGAATTGAATGTACAAGTTTTGTGTTAGTGTTTTCTGATAGCACCATGAGCAAGTTTTTCGGTTGACTTTTGTTTCAAATGATCTCCTAAATACTCTCTTGAAGTTATATCGGGACTTTGTGCAAGAGTATTAAGCCTGTGGGGATTTTTTGTCAAAATATATTGCTGTACTAGTAGGTAGTGTGTTGGCATATTAGACGTAAAGCCAGGGTTCGATCCTCAGGCCAGACATCAAAACAAAATACAAAAAGTATTTCTTCGGCGACTTCCTCTCAGCAGAATTCTGGCAAAAACGCTGAGAGTAAATAAAATTGAAATGAAAAGTTTCTCAAAAATCTGTCGTTCGGAGTCAACTTTAAACTGTAGGTCCCACCACTCTTGTATAAGAATTAACACACACAACATAAGTGGTGTGAGAAACTAGGTCGTAATCCTGACTGAAGGGTTATAATGACCAATTATGTATGTATGTATATTGCCGTACTAAGCCTTTGGCTGTCACCACTGTATGTTGTAAGTGAGGTAGGTGTTATACTCCAGACTAAAAACAAAACCAATCCATGTTGAAAACCAGAGAAATTTGATGATGAATTTATAAAATAAAAGAACCTTCAATCTCCGACAATTAAACATCTAGAAAGCACTCTCATCAACAAACAACATAATGGAAAAGTTAAGTTATTCTAACTTTTAATAAATCCTCATACTTTCAAATCATTTTCTTACATTCCATAACATTTCATTTCCAAAATATTTCATTGTAATTTCAATGCAGTAATGTTATCCTTAACAGAGTCTTGATAACAAAAATAAATTAAGCCTCTGGTAACTAAAATTAAGTATTTTACTTATTATAACATGACTACAAATACTATACAATTACATTTAATCATATACGGTCAGTAGAGAAAAAATAAAATAAAAAAGAAACTACTAAGTATAGACTCTAGACATAAAAATAAAAAAACGAAACGAAACATTTAATTTAAAAGGCGTGACTTAAGGCACAATACACACAGGTATTTTACCACCAGCAATTATAAAGAAATTAGTCTTTATTTTTGGTATTTGGAATTCGAAAACTAAGAAGAAACAAAAAAATATTTCGTATTGAAATAAAAAGAAAAAAAATTAAAAAAAAAAATTAATTTTTTGTTTTTGTTTGAAATAAAAAAAATAATAAATAAAATCAGAAAAAATCTCATATAAATTTTGCGAACATGGAAAACATGAAAAAATAAAACAAAAAACGCCTGTCTAAATTGACTGTTGCAGGTCGTTAAAGGTCGCCACCATTTAATACAACAATAATAATAATTACTGATTACTGATGCTATAAATAATAATTTTTTTCTTTCGTTTTTTGCTACTAAATAAGCTTTTTAAATCACATTAAATCCATACTAAAAATGCTTGTTTTCTTTGCACACACACACATTTAATAATGCCAAGATGTGTCAGAGATGGGAGGTTAGGTTTAGCAATACTACTAGCAGAGTACAACATGTTGTATGTACAAGATGTATGGAATGTACGAGTATGATTGTTGGATGGACAAAGTGGACAGCTGAGACAGTTGAAATCAAGCACAATATTTCAAAATGTCGATCATGATAATTGCAGTGCGATTTTATTAAAATGATAATGATGTTCACGATGATGATATTAACAGACATTATGGGTGTTCTAGTATGATGTTAATGATGATGTTTAAATGTCTGTCTAGCTGTCTTTGAATTTAAAATGAAAAGATCAAAGTTTTGAGCGTGTCGTTGCGAATGAAAAAAAAAAATAAAAATGAAATGAAAGAAAAATTAACAGCCGATAATTGTTGTGTTTATCATGGTACTACCAGGGGTGACCAGCAAATGCAATAAGAAAAAAATAATGAAAACTTGATAAGAAATTGTGAAATTTGCAATAACAAATTGAACATAAAATTTAAAACATTACTAAGGGTAATGCTTGATCTGTATTAAACACATAAGAAGAGTATTTCAAAAGGCTCAGATGGACGAAAAAAGAAGAACTTTTGTAATGTTGCATAAAACATTTGTTTATAACTGAGCCATTCATTTATTTTTCCTTCATTGATTTAAAAACTTTAATGGAATAGAATTTCATTTTTTCTTTTTTTTTCCTTTTTTTGATTTTTCTTAATGAAACAATTTTTCTGCTTAAATACCTTGATCTTCAAATAAAAAAAGCCGTTTTGTTTTTGTAGTGTATAATAAAATCAAGGAAAAACCTCATAAAAATACCAAAGTTTTGGTCATCAAAGAAGAAATCTATTAAGATTTAAACAAAATCTTAAGGAAATATGCTTTATAGACGAGCCAATACAAATGGGAAAAGAGCACAAACCATTCCATTCCACATTACCAATCAGAACAAAAAAAAAACGAAAAACACCAAAGAAATCAATTTAACGATTGAAAAAAATCCCTTATAGATGTGAGAAACTATTAAAAAGTCATAAAATTTATAGACACCATAAACACGAACGTACACCAGTTCTTATGGCACATTGGCCGCAGAGCTAGCATTGTGGCCAGAGAGCTAAAGGTACGCAAATAACGTTTAGATTTTCTTTATAAAGATTTTGATCATAAAAAAATGCCATGAAATTAAAAAAAAAATGATTTTAAAATTCTTCTTTCTTTTGTTTTATCTTTTTAAAGAATTTTTAAAGAATTTTTTTTTAATTTTTTAAAATATTTTTTGGTAAGAAACACTTTCAATTTCTTTTTAGTTTTTTTTCAATTCATTAGGAAATAATATTTTTATGATTAATACTAATAAAAATCAATAGTTTATGATTCAAAGGAAGTTATAAAAATTGAAGAAAAATTAAAAATTTTTATTAATTTTTTTTTCTAAATTCATTGTGAATTGAATTCCTGTTTTCCTAAGCTTTTTAGGGAATATTTTTTGAATTTAATTGAGAAGATTTCAGTCTGAAATCACCGTAACCTAGTAGATAATGTGTTGGTTTATTAAACGCAAGTTCGCAGTTCAAACGCCAGCTCAGACAATTCGAAAAACTAGAACAAAAGAAATAACAATCTTCTGGTAAATGCTCTGAGATAAATAAAATTGTCATGACAATAAATTAAAAATCTGTCTTTCGTACACTGGGCTCTTGATTATACAAATTTTGTTATTAAAATTTTACACGTTATTAGACATTGAGACTGAGCAGCACAAAAGTATGGAAGCTAAGGTCATGCTATAACCAAAATATTGTATATAGTTGACCTGTATCTCCCATCTAGTCTACAAGATACCTCGGAACCCGCGTTCGATTGTGGTTTTAGAACGATAATACAAAAAAATGGTTGAACGTCATCATACATACATAATTTGTCATTACAACCCTTCAGTTAGGATTACGACCTAGTTTCTCACACCACTTATATTGTGTGTGTTAATTTTATACATGAGTGGTGGGACCTACAGTTTAAAGTCGACTCCGAACGACAGTTTTTTTGAGAAACTTTTCATGGCAATTTTATTTATTCTCAGAGTATTTGCCAGAAATCTGCTAAGAGAAGTCGCCGAAGAAATATTTTTTGTATTTTGTTTTGATGTCTGGCCTGGGGCTCGAACCGTGGCTTTACGTCTAATAAGCCAACACACAACCCACTAGACTACGGCCACTTCGAACGTCATCATACCATTCAGTAATGAATCCAGATCACGCTACACAATCGAATGCAGAAGCATTTCTGCCTACCACAGTCTAGTAGGTATTGTGTTAGTTTTTTAGCCATAACGCCACAGCTCAAACCTCCAGAAAACGAAATATGAAAGAACATTACTTCGGCGACTTCCTCTCAGCAGATTTCGGGCAAAAACTCTGAGGGTAAATAAAATTGCCATGAAAAGTTTCTCAAAAATCTGTCTCTCAGAATCAATTTTAAGCTGTAGTGTCCCGCCACTCATGTATAAATTTACACACACAGCATGGGTTGTGTGAGTAGCTATTGCTAAAGTTTGTACCAAGAGTTCAGTGAAATTCCAATAAAAATTAAAAAAAAAACAGTCAACCGTCTGACAGTGATTGTAGAACAGTTGGTAAAGTGGAGATCATTTCTTAATTTGGTGTTCATAGATCTTGGCTTCTTGAACCACTCAATCATATGAATCGCGTTACAATTGAAAAGAAAACTGGAAAACTTATATACGAATGTTACAAGCCGAGTTATGCATGAAAATTAGCTAAGTGGGAGTATTAAAACCTGCTTAGGCATACGTTAAGATTGCCTATTACTCTGCGCATTACGATGACGATGATATAAAATTGTTCATCACGGAATTATAATTCAATTATTTTAAAAAAAGAAGTCGCCGTATTGGCTTATTAGATGTAAAGCCAGGGTTTGAGCCCCAGGGCAGACATCAAAACAAAATACAAAAAGTATTTCTTCGGCGACATCCTCTCAGCAGATTTCTGGCAAAAACTCTGAGAGTAAATAAAATTTGCCATGAAAAGCTTCTCAAAAAAAAATCTGTCGTTCTAAGTCGACTTTAAACTGTAGGTCCCGCCACTCATGTATAAAATTATCGCACACAACATAAGTGCTGTGAGAAACTAGGTCGTAATCCAGACTGAAGGGTTGTAATGATCAATTATGTATAAATGTGTGTGTATTTCAAAAAAAAGACAAATCATTCATGATTCAAAAGCTTATTAAATTGTTTAAAGTTCTTTTAATTAATCAGAAACACATCAGCATTTACCTTAATTTTAATAGTTTTTAAAGCATTTAATTTAGATGTGCCTCCTCGCATTTTAAATATTTCCATTCACATCTCTTACACCAGAAACACTTGTACCTTGAATTTGTTTAAAATATTGTGTAGAAAAAAACCACAATTTTTTCTTTTTATTTTATAAAATTTTATTCTGTGCAGTAGTAGTTGCTCGTTCGTTCATTCATGCATCTCTTTTACTCTATCGCTTTCTGTCTCTTTCTCTCGAAACTGTCACAATTGATAAAAATCACATTTTCCATTTGAATAGAATTTTATGAATTCGTGCATAAAATTACACATACAAACAGTCATACATACATACAAATTTACAAGCATAGACATTCGTTTTGTAGTGCTACACGTTTCGTATAACCCAAGTGATCAGAAGGTGACAAGTATTTCACTTATTAGATGTTATTGTAACGAACATGCTTGCAACAAAGTGTTGCGAGGAAAAATGAGGCCTGGGACCTAGAATGACGTCCCATTGAAACTATACAGCATAGAGCACAGCCCACGGATATCTAGTATGGCCGGAATTCATGGGTAGAATGACAAACATGAATCTGATACGGCGTTTACGGAGATATGCCTGCCAGTGTAGTAGTAGTAATGCCATGTTCACTGTATTTACGTTAGCACTGGAAATAAAAACATACCTCTGTCCGCTTGATCTTTATTGTAAGAACTTGACGACTAAGAATGGTAGGCCTCACTGGGAGACTGGACAGGAGAATGAAACGAATACCGTTCAAGCAAAGCTTCTGGAAGAATTTGGACCACTGGGAAAAGTGATTACATTATTCGTGATACGCCTTCCCAACCAAATTCAGGACATTCATGTTGCATAAAGTTATCCGGAAAAATAGTGCAGTAAACCTCTCTTAATTGCACTGCACCTGCGTTAGCACTGGAGATAATTTTATGACACTTTTCGCTTGATCTTTACTGTAAGAACTTGGCGACTAAGATTAGTAGGCGTCTCTTGGCGACTGGATAGTCGCATGGCACGAATACGGATCACACAAGGGTGCTGTAACAATTTCGGACTACTGAGAGCAGTGATTATATGATAACGTAATGCGAATTCTCAAGCCAAGTCAAGACAAGCATTTCGTGGAAAGTGATCTGAAAAAATGGTGCAGAGCATATCGTAAAAAACACCGTAGTAATCTTAACTGATGGCTTCGAATAGAATTTAGAATTTACTTGTAATTGATTGGAACAAGCGAAGCTATAAGACTATTGAATCACTGCAGCGTATTTCAGGCGGATGTATCTATAGATATAGGCTGCAGTAAGAAATATTTACCAATCACATATCTCCGGACAATATAGTGACCTAGTTTTTAGAAGCCAGGAGGCTAGAAAAACACTAGAGTGCAAGGTGATGAACTCCAAGACGATGAATAGCTGTCGCAGATACCATAATCAGATAGCAAAACGACTTGGTACCAGGATACAGTGATGAACTGGTGAGGTAAGACTCAACAATAGATCTTTCCAATGAATTCTCCACTTTGGGAATCCATTTGAAGGCCTGGGAACCTAAAATTAACAATGCAGTCATGAATTCAACGCCATATAGGCGGCTTTGAACACGTGAGGTTAGGTTAGGTTAGGTTGGCGGGCAGCTTGCCGTTTACAGGCAAGTTCACTCGGTGTCCTTGGATTGCCTCACCGGGATATTGGCGTCTTTAGACACTTAAGGTCAGGATAGGTTGGCGGACAGCTTGCCGTTCACAGGCAAGTTCACTCGGTGTCCTTGGATTCCCTCAACGCGATATAGGCGTCTTTGGACACGTAAGGTTAGGTTAGCGGACAGCTTGCAGTTCACAGGCAAGTTGGGCCTTGGATTCTCTCAACGCGATATAGGCGTCTTTGGTCACATAACGTTAGGTTAGCGGGCAGTTTGCAGTTAACAGGCAAGTTCGTTCGTTGACCTTGGCTTCCCTCAACGCGACATAGACGTCTTTAGACACGTAAGGTTAGGTTAGGTTAGGTCAGCAGGCAGCTTGTCGTTCACAAGAAAGTTCACTCGGTGGCCTCTGCTTAAACTGCAAAGCAGCATGTTGAGTGTAGTTGTTGTAGGCATTATATAAGGGGCACTTATGCAAAACGCATTGGTCGTTGGCATTTGTCAAACGATTTTTACTGAAGCTGTAGAAACGAAGAAGACCTGAAGAACATTCTTTACTTATTCGGTTGAGATATTGTCTCCTGGCTTAGTATGAATCAAATTTTCAGTATGATCGCCTGGTTTTATGTACTTAAGTGTAATGGCCTATTGGGTTGTGCTTGCCACATATACCCATAGAGAATGTATTACAATAAAAATTGCAATGGAATTTCAAGATACATACACATACAAACAGAGAGATGTAAGAGAGGAAACTCAAATTAAGTATTACAATAAAAGCAACAACAACAGCAGCAGTAATAACAACAACAACAACAAAATTGATTTCATTTTTACAATGTTGTAACATTTACAAAATATTTCTTTTTTAAGAAGAACAAGAATGAATACAAAAAAAGAAAAAATAGAACGAAAATGTATGAAAAGAAGAGCCCATTAAAATATAGAAAAAGAAGGGAGGTAAAGATGAGGTAAAACGGAAGGCATGTACTGATGGTATTGATGATGGTGACGGTGATGGTGATGGCAATGATGATGAGGATGCTCATGCTGATGATGATGATGCTGATGCTGAACATGACGATTATTTTGTGGTTGATATTTAACATTAAATTATTGAGGTGTTAATAATTTTTATTTGATAAAGAACACCAACAAAAAAAGAAACAACAAAAATAAAATAATTTTTGTAAGCATTTGCGTAAAGGAAAAAAATTGTTTTTTTGTTTTTCAAAAACTATTCAATTAAACGAATTTGAAGTGGTTTTTGTTTTGTATTACAACACAATAAACAATAGGAAAATGTGTCAAATTGAATTAGAAAATATCAACACAGATATTGTTGGGAAATTCTGATGTACAATCAAGGCATTTGAACTGGTAATGTAAACTGCATTATCATGCTCGAATTGAAGATGAAATAAAACGTAGTTTTTTGTTTTTGGAATCCAAATGGGAATAATTTTCATACATAGTTCTACATTAGTTTTTGAAAATAAAAAAACAAAATCTTACAGCTTTTTAAATGTTTCACTTTAAAACTAAAACGATAAGTCTTACGTACGTTTTTTAAAACGTAAAAACACCGGCTAAAAGTGTTAAAGAAGTGGCACTTAAAATGGCTTAAATACTTTATGACCAAAAAAAAAACAAAAAACACAGAAAAAACAGAAAAAAATGAAACTAAAAAGTGCTCTTGTCTGTTATGAAATTGTTTTCGTTTCTCTCTTGGCTTTAAAGTCATTAAAACTTTGCAGCGTTTAACTCTTAAGAAGTTTCAAGTTTCGTAGTTTTTTCTTTTCTCGTATTTCTTTCATAATTTTTAAACAACATTATTATTAATAACTTCAGTTTCTTTTTTTCTACTACTCTTCCCTTTCAAGCTTCAAGTGCATAATTTCCAGTCAAAACCAAAAACAAAAAAAATCTAAAAGTCATTGGCGGATTGTTTCAAAAGACAGCGTCTAAAAGTCTGTTAAGTTTCAATATTTTTTTCTCGTCAGTTAAGAGCAGAATTTTTAAGGATTTTATATGGACTTTTGTAAATTATGTTTACAAAAGTAAATTAAAAATGTTTAATTAAGAAACAGAAATAAAAACATATTGGATTCAATCGTCTTCAATATGACATATGCGAGTATAGGTTGATAATAAATAAATTTAAAATTTTTAATTAATTTATTTGGGGTCGTATTATTATACCTTCAGGTTTTGTTCGAAGAGGAAGTATTTAAAATAATTACATTAATTAGTGGCTGCGGCTCATAAATGATACTCTAAAGACAGTGGTTTGCTCCCCTAAAAATTGAGCCAAGCATGTGTGACTTGCTTTATATCCTTTTTCCGATTTTAAATGTAAAATTAAATTAGGCACAGATAAAGCCATGACTTCAATGGAACATTTCTTTCATTAAAAATGCTACCATTTTGCCATTTTCATCATGACCACCTTTATACTGGTGGCAGCAGTCGATACTTTAGTATACTTTTGTCGAATATGGGTTTTCAAATGTTGCAACATGTCAATTGACATCGTGAAAAGCAGACGTAAGAAGACGTTGTAGTCTAGTAGGTAGTGTGTAGGCTTATTAGTCGTAAGGCCACGGTTCAAACCCCAGGTCAGACATTTCCAATAATGCAAAATTCGCAAAATTGTTCTCACTGACTTCCTCTCAGCGGATTTATGATAAAAACTCTGAGAATAAATAAAAATTGCCATGTAAAAGTTTCTCAAAAATCTGTCCTTCGGAGTCGACTTTAAACTATAGGTCCCGCTACCCATATATCAAATTAACACACACAATATAAGTGGTTTGAGAAGCTAGGTCGTAATCCTTACTGAAGGGTTGTAATGACCAATTATGTATGTATGTATGCGCCTCAAACAGTAAGGACAACTTCTTTTTTTACATTGAACTTATGGTGAATTTGTTTACCTCGGTGGATTTGTGTGCCTCCTAGCAGTGTTGTGTTGAAACCCCATAGAGTTCAGTTCACAATTTATTTATTTTGTGCAGACCTAACAGTCACTTTCTCTGTACGTAATGCTTTTTACACAATTTCTTCTGAGTTTTATGAGTTCCACATGCCATAATTATGCTCGTTAATATATCCACTGATTGAGAAATGAGTTTCATCGTAGAAGAGAATTTTTTTTATCATTGAGAAATACAGAATACACAAAAATGAGCCCTAAAATCGGTCCAAATACTGCACAGAGCTGACCAAATCTGTAATGCTTTCGGTTTCTTAAAATTTCTTAGTAGTCCTGCGGCAGGATTCCTGCCAAATGCTTGCAAAAAATGGCCACTTTTGTAGTAAGTTTTGACTATTTTTACACGCTCTTAAGTTGTTAAACGATTCGCACTCGTCAATGGCAAGAATTTCACTAAACGAGTGACTCTACGCATGGGTAATCCGACTCTACTATATGGGTAATACGATATAATCCAAAAACGGGAAGACCATATTCATCTAAGCAGTAAAATACGTGAAAAATGTCAATCAGTTTATATTTGAAGACCAAATGCATCATGTTTTTACAATAAGTGCGTACAATGGGTCAATTTGACCTCCGGGTACTGTACTTGTCTTTATTGATAAGTACACGTCCTCTAACCTAGCCTTACAATAAGTGCACTTGATATGTTGGATAAATTTTCAATGTGGAGATTACAAACCGTTTGTTGCTTGGAAAGCATAGTCAATAAGCGTTATTATCTAGCAGTTCTTAATGATTTCCAGGAAAAATTTGTGTCCAAGACGCAATTTAAGCTCCAATTTATTCTGATTACGCATATTCCGGGCAAAATCTAAAGTTTACACTAGGAAACCGACTTTTTTTTGTAGTTTTCAAAATTAATGATGCGCTACGAAATGGCAGCTAACGCAGTGCGTACCTGAAAGAATGTACATAATTAGAAATGTTGTGTATACTCTACTGATTACAATATGCATTTCAGAAGTGTTGATTTCAATACGAAAGGCAAAGGGAACTGAAATCGGACAAAAAAATTCGATATTTTCGATTATGGAATTGCAATTTTTATTTTGAAATACAAGGAGATTAGGTAGCACATTAGTTGATTTCGAGAGGTATTAAAGAAACATTTTGCGTGGTTTATTGCCTTAAAAAATTCAATGCATTACTGTCCATGAAAAGTGATTCAATGTGACTAGCTGAAGTGCAGGGAAGCATATGTAAAAATGTGCCAACCAGTGAAATTAATGCCAAAATCAAATATCCGTGTTGAAGGCAAAATTCTGTATTTTTTTTGGAATAAAAAAGGTTTCTGCAGCTATTTTGAGCAGCAGAAATGAAGCCAAGTAATAATCGGCTATCTTGTACTGTAGTCGTCGTTGTCTAGTAGGTAGGGTGTTGGCTTATTAGACGTAAAGCCAGGGTTCGAGCCCCAGGCCAGACATCAAAACAAAATACAAAAAGTATTTCTTCGGCGACTTCCTCTCAGCAGATTTCTGGCAAAAACTCTGATTAATAAAATTGCCATGAAAAGTTTCTCAAAAATCTGTCGTTAGGAGTCGACTTCAAACTGTCGGTCCCACCACTCATGCATAAAAATTAACACACACAACATAAGTGGTGCGAGAAACTAGGTCGTAATCCTGACTGAAGGGTTGTAATGACCAATTATGTATGTATGTATGTATGTATGTATCTTGTACCGAACGCACCCTATTTTTAGTACTTAAGTCTTACCCTGTTTAATTGTGATCTGTTTTTCTCGATCCAAGGCATTCTCATTACAATACGTTTAGTTTATTTCATTGGTTTATACAATTTTTAGTTGACTAAACGTTGCCCTATGACGTTGAACAAAACTTGAAAAAATATTCTTCTATTGGTGCCTGACGTCTAAAGTCAATATATTTTTGGTTTTCAAGAGAAAAATCGTTCACGCAGTGAATTGAGGCTAATATGACTACCCACAGAAAGATCTGATCGCTTGGAAAATAAATGGATAGACGTGGTTAAGGATCATCTCACGAGAAAATACCTCAGACAAGATATGCCTGAAGTAAACTTAACGACCAAACAGAATTTATCTGAATGTTCAGAGCTACAAAGCTTAAATAAATTAAGGAACGATGGCCAATATTTTATCAAAACATATGTAGTTTTTAAGATAAACAATTCAGCATTATTTTTATTTACTGCCCGGTATCAATAAACCTGTTGCCCGTAAATATTTGAATTTAAAGTCCATACGTACATTACACTGCATTATCCTTTTGATGTGTTTAAATAAATTAAAATTACCACCACATTATTAAACAGATTAAACATGATTATTGGTGTGTGTGTGTTCAAATTCCTTTTGCGTAAAAAAACATCAATAAAAAATTGTTAAATTAAGCATTAGAAACAAGCAAAAACAAAAACACTTTGGTGGCAGCCAAATGAAAACAGCTTGAGATCGACCATTTTAAGCGCATTAAAATGCGCGTAAAATCAGTGACAAGGAAAAAAAAGAAACCAAAATCGAAAACAAAAGTCAAAGGGATGTTAAGCAACACTCTACCAATGAAATAAAAAAAAAAGGAAAAAATCTTTTCAAATCACAAATAAATGTAACAACAGTTACAATTTTATGGTCTGGTTTGAAAGTTAAAAAGATAAAAGATAAACCAAAACAAAGCATAGGAATAAAAAAAAATAAATTTTTTTAACAGATTTTTCCTTTAACAAGGGGTGGTGCGGTACACTGCAATTGTTTTGTAGAGTCCTTACGAAAAAACAAAAAAACAGATGATGAGGTTTGATTAGTTTGACAAACAATATAAGAAATGCATGACATTGATTGAAAATTAACCCCTCAAATAGCATAAACCAAGGCCAGCCAGCATTACTGGTAGAAGGTATTTGAATTTTAGAAAAAAAAATTCTTTTTCAATGAATTTGTATGCAGGGGTTAAAATGTTTTTATTTTTAAAAGCCGAAATAAACATTTATTTCGTATATAAACACAATAAATGCCTTTTAATTACTGTTTAACACTTTTAAATATTAAAACTCTAGGCCATAAACGTCAACTCTCTGTCATTATCGTTATCGTTTCATGAATGGGCAAAAAATATTTGAATGGAGTTTTTCCATTGAATAGACGAAAAATATCCTCCACTTGTTGCAAGTTGCTTGTTGTCTTGTGGTTGTCGTTAAATGAAAACTACATTCTAAACTATAATTATAAAATTAAAATTAAATTGATATTATTTACGCTTAAATACAATACAAAAAAAAACTACTTAATTTAGATAATAAAATACCAAAAAAAAAAAAACAAAAACAAAAATTCTCAAATTGAATTGATGAAATTCTAAAACTGACCATAATGACCATATTAAACCTAATGATGAGGGTCGTGTTTTTTTCTTTTTTTTGTTCTCTGCCTTTGATGTCATAATTATAGGTTTCTAGTATCGTTCTTTTTTAATTTTGAAATTTATTTTCTAATACAATATCGTTATTAAAATGTTATTAGAATGTTTATTTGCTTGCTTGCTCTCTACAAAAGGCGTTTACTTTAAGCATTTTGTAATATTTTCATGGTAAAATTTTGTAGGAGAGCTATGTGGCACACATTTTTAATTTCCAAAACCCCATAATTAACGAATTTAATAACTGAATATTTTATTAATTTTTGAAAATTAAGCGACGCTGGAATTTCTATTTTAAATGAAAATCTAATTTCTCAAATTTTTTTTGTAAATTGCTATGGAAAGCAGTTTTCTTTCTAAATCTTGGTTTCAAGCGAACAACTCTAAACCCTTGCCAGACACTAAATATTGAATGTATATACATACATAGCTTATGTAATCATTTTGGTTTAGAAACGACAATGAAATCCAGTTGTTGACAACGAGAAACTGCACGCTGATGTCGCGTTTGCCAAAAAAAAAAAATGCATCTTTTCGGATGAAGCTCATTTTCATCTCGGTGAGTACGTTAATAATCAAAATTGCCGTATATGGGACTCTGAAAACCCACATGTGGCCAATGCAACCATTACGAGTGACTGTTTGGTGCGGCTTGTGTAGCGGAGGCATCCACAATGGCCCATATTTCTTATAAAATGAGGACGGCGCAACCACAATGTCAATGGAGTCTTCTATCGCACCATGATAATCGATTTTTTTGTGCCCGGTTGATATGCTTACTGGTTAATTTTTTTTCTATTACTCCTATAGGGAGCATATGGCTTCAACAAACCATCCATGCATTCAGCAACCATCTGACACGATTCGCCTTCCCATGTCAGGTCATTAAGCGTTATTCTTGCAGGACCGTGCGTCTCCAGGTGTTTTTTGGGTCTGCCACGGTTTCTTGCGGATTCCACTCTAGCGCCATTATTGTAATATTGTCGGGCTTCTTTCTCAAGGTATGGCTACCCCCATTTTTTCTTTTTGATCTGTTTCTGTATGGGTAAATTAGGGTACGGCTTATTACATGTGATGCCATGGTTCAAAACCCCGGTTAGACACTGCGAACGAAATATGAACAAATATTTCTTCGGCGACTTCTTCTCAGCAGATTTCTGGCAAAAACTCTGACAGTAAATAAAATTGCCATTGAAAAGTTTTTCAAAAATCTGTCGTTCGGAGTCGACTTTAAACTGTAGGTCCCGCCACTTATGTATGAAAATTAATGCACACAACATAAGTGGTGTGAGAAGCTAGATCGTACTGAATGATAGCATGATACTGAATTGTATGGCAAATTATGTAAGTATGTATGTATGTACACATGTATGAACAAGGCATATGTATGTATGACCAATCGGTTGAAGAAAACGAGATCAACTCACGATTGCTAGAATAAAATCTAGAGGGATATGGAGATATCCTAATAGCCCAAACTGTAAACTATTAATACAGTAATCCCTCGATTTACGTCGCAGTTGGTTCCAAAAAAAGGCGACTTAAATCGAATAACGACGCAAATTGAAGTTAGAGGGAATAAAAAATTTTACGACGTAAATCGAAACAACGTTAATCGAGGCGACGTAAATCGAAGGATTACTGTACATAAGTTCGCGCTCTTGTGTGGCAGTGAAACAGTTTTTGTCTAAACGTACAGTCCAAAAATCCTTACTTTCATTAACAAATATATATGGACAGTATGTGGATAACCTTGTTAGCACACCATGATTGTAGTCCTTTGTTCTCATTAGGAACCACAGGAGCTGATACATATGTATGTATTGTATATATAATACAATATGAATTCGTCCGTGGTCAGATATCAAAACGAAAATACGAATAAAATATTTCTTCGGCGACTACCTCTCAGCAGATTTCTGGCAAAAACTCTGAGAGTAAATAAAACCTGCCATGCAAAAGTCTCTAAAAAATTTGTCGTTCGGTATCGACTTTAAACTGTAGGTCCCGCTACTCCCGTATAAAATTAACGCACACAACATAAGTGGTGTGAGAAACTAGGTCATAATCTTGACTGAAGGGTTGTAATGACCAATTATGTATGTAATGGAAGAGTTCCGTAACGTTAGATGGAAATTCAGAAATTCAGGGCATAGTTTACGAAATCCTGCAAATACTTTTGCTTGCCCGGGATCTTTAAGAATCTCAACACCTTTACTGACCAAATATTACATGCCGTGGGAACATGAAAACCATTTGTGGTTGAATCTACTTTGTTGAAGTCTTACCATCCGACGTAGAATAATAAAGTAACAAAGAAAACTTTGGTAGAATTTTCTTAACATTTTTTTTTAATTACAAATAAATCAATATTGGTAAAGTAACAGTCCTATTAAAATTTTATTTGTTAAATATTTATGCGAAGCTTTACTTTGGCTATTAACCTAAAATGACGAGGTAATACTAGGCATTAAAAATCTTAAAAATTTTTGTTTCGTTTTTTGTGTTTTTTTATTTAATTTTCCTTTCGTTTAATTTTGTCATATATTTTGAATGATTTAATTTTTTTTTGTCTTTCGTTTATCGTCTTTTTTTCAAATCATAAAAAGTTCGTTCGGCTGGCTATTTATGCCAAACAAATTTGTGTGTTTATAATACAAAACTCAGATAGACAATGGGATCTAGCCGCTGTGACTATGTATTATAATTTTGCTTGAAAATGTGTCGATATTGTAAGATTTTTTTATTGTTAAGTTTTTTTTTTGTTTTTTTTTTAATTTAAGTCTTTATCGCCGCAGCATTATTTTGGTGTCTTCCTTTTTTTTGATTTTTTTTAAATGTGCGTCATTAAACTGAAACAGAAGAAGAAAGAATCATGTCTTCTTTGACTTTTATTATTCATTACTTTCACATTTATTTTCAGACAATTTTATTGTCTTTTTACCGAGGCGAAACGTATCGCTCATATAAAATTGATACAGTGATGGCCATAAACAAACGGACTACGCTACTAAGTGTAGAGTTGAATGGTGCTGATCATTTAAATGATTTAAAATTTCATTTCGCTTTATTAAATTGTCGCCATTTCAGTGGAGGACTATTAATTTATTAAAGCAAAAACAAAAAAAAAAAAAATGAAATGATATTCTCAACTTGTCTTGTCTGTGTCTTTCTTTCTTTCTTACGTTCGGGGTTTTCTTAATAAATTATTTATTATTATAGATAAAGTTTTAATTAAACAAAGATTTGTGTTTAGATTTGTATGAATAACAAATTATTTATAATTTATTTAAAGAAAAAAAGAATTCGAAGAACGAAATTAGAAAAACTGGTGTAACTGGTGATGCTACTGCTGGTGCTCTCTGCCTGCTGCTGAGTTGTGTTTTGCTTTACTTAGCCGTTTGGCTTTATAATTTCATGTCATGCCACGAACATATGGGTTTAACAGAATTTCCAAAATAGAAAAAAAAAACATTTAAATGTTGGGATAATGCGTTTTTCTAGTACCAGTTTGGTTTTAAATTCGGAATTTTTTTTTTTTTCGAGAAAAGGTGGAAATTTGATGATGCCTTAGACAAATTTCAAAGAACACACCCTATTTGGCTTTGGCTTTAATTTTTTTTTTTTTTTTGTTTTTGATTATGATTATTCTTCTCTTTTTTTTTTTGAAAAAATCCATTGTTTAAGTGTGGAAATATGATAATAAGCGTATATTTCATATTTGTTTCGGTGGTCGTCGTCGTCGTTGTCGTTGTCGTCGTCTTGTTTTTTTTTCCTTTTCTATACAAACCAAGCAGGGGATGAAGATGAATTGCTTCATGTCTGTTTTGACGTAATCGTATTCTCTTTTCCTAAAACTCTACACTTCCATGCTATTGCCATTGCCATGCCATGCCATGCCATTGCCATGCTATGCTATGTTATGTTCTGCTATCTTGCCCTAACTTTCAAATACACATACATTCTTACAGCTAACAACAGCCATTGAATGGCTGGCTGCTGTTATTTTAAGGGTAGTTTTTTTCCCCCGTAAAGGTTTCTAGAAAGGCATCCCAGCTGTATCCCATTGAAAATATATTTTCAGTTGAGTTTTCGTTTCATTTCGTTTCGTTTAATTTTTATCTTTTTTCTGTTCTGTTCTGTCTTCTTTCGCTTGGGTTTTCCTAAACAGCCATCCATCTATAAGCTGGTAGGATTAAAATTCAAGAAATGAGCAAATTGAAATTATTTTTATGCTCGCTCTCTCTCTCTCTCGCTCCCTCTCTGGCAGCGTTTGTTGTGGCATTAGAAAAACTGGCAAATGTAATTTAAGGTCTTAAAACTTAATAAACACCAAATGAGACCAGTTACATGCCCTTACTTAATAAGCCTTAGAGTTATGAAATTTGAAACGCCTGGGTTTTTTTATTTTTTTAAAAATAAAATAAAAATTTAATTCCTAGCTTTTCCATCAAACTGTACTTAGAAAAGTGGGAAAATTGTTAAGGAATCTGTTTTAAAAATCTAAATTACAAGGACTATAGTGCTTTATGTTTGCATTACATGGGTACCGGGACATAAAGATATTCCCGGCAACTGCAGAGCGAATGATTTGGCCAGAAGGGGCACGACCATCGATCTCTCTGATGAATTCTCTACATTGGGCATGCCTTTGGATACCTGCAGGCATATAATTGACAATGCAATCGTGGACCTTGTCAACAGTAGGTGGGCGGCTTCGGATAAGGGCAGAACGGCACAAAAAATCTGGCCAAGGCTGGATAGGAGGTGCACGGCGACTCTGCTTAAATTCCAAAGAAGCAGGCTCAGCTCTGTTATCGGGGTTATTACGGGGCATTGTATTATAGGAACGCATGCGAGGCATATTGGTCTTAGACACCTCGCGAATGATTTCTGCAGAAGCTGTGGAGATGAGGAAGAGGATGAAACTATTCTTCACCTACTTGGTCAGAGGAGAAAGAGACAACTGGGTGCCTACTACATGGAGGACCTAGATGAACTGTCATGCATGGATATTGGCAGTCTGAGTTGCTTCATCGGAAGCTCCGAGTGGTTCCTGGAATAGGGGAGAATGTGAAACTGTGGTAACACAATGGGCCCTGTGTGCGGCCTAAGTGTGTCCGCATATGACTCCATCGAGGGGACAGCCACTTCTACCTACCTACCATACCATAGTGCTTTATACGCTTAATATTCAAAATTCTTATAATTCTCCTTGCTACGATAGAGGTCCATTGAACTAATTTCATTGTACTTTGATTTGTTCATTGCTTTATACTGTGTAAATAACACCGAGTATTACTCTTTTGCATACTCAAAGAACTTTTTTGAAAATAAAAATTAATTGGAATAAAATTTTTAAAAGACTTACCAGGGTCTGATGTGTCTAGGACAGGTGGTTGTTGAGATAAAGGACCAGGTGTACTACCAGCGCCCGGCGATCTAGCATCATCGTTCATTGCTCCTCCATATGATAATGATGAACTAGGAGGCCGCTGTAAATGAAAAGTAAAAATAAAAAATAAATTTTTGATACATTTTTAAAAAGGGGAGAAATGCTTAAAACTAGTTTTCGTTCTTAAAAATATTTCATAAAAATTACCAACTTCAGTTCTTGCGAGAATTGAAGGCAAAATGCGTTTAGAAAGGTCTACAACTCTTTAATTTAATTCAGGAAGCGAGATGTTTTTGTTGAAATTTTCAATTTTTCTCAGACAAACAACCTGAGTCCTTGAAGAAACAATAAGTTGTATTGAGTCTTGAGAAAATTCATGCCAGAAGTCTTTACATTTTGCTTGTATTGTTGTTTTTTACGACTTTGTCTCTGGTTGATATATGATGTTCCACGAATGATGGTTTTATAAGACTGGTCTATTTGCCAAACTCTCAATATAACATGGAATTAATGGTAGACCAAGGCTACACCTCGCCTTAATTTAAAAAAGTTCAAAAAAAAAACTTTACCATCAAGATCATCAGATCAGAGTGAATTTTTACGTATGTATACACCAGAGATCAGCAATGAGTCGTTTTTTTGCTACTCATAAGTACTCATGCAATTTTGAGTATGAGTGAGTCAACAGTATTGAAATTCAACTACTCTGATTAATTCATACTCCCTACAATATTGATGTATAAGTACAGGTTGTAATGAGTATAAGCACAACGTTGACATCAAACTCATAACATTCGAAATATGTTTGATTCATACGCCTACTCATTCAGATTCATAAATTTAGAAAAATACTTGTAATACTCATAAATGATTCGAGTGATTCGAATCATTCATCAAAATTTACGGTCGTAGTTGTTCTTGCATTTACAAAAAAAATAACAGAGCAAAGCAGTGAGTATTGTAGTGTTCGTATGCGAATCATTCTTACTTTGTGATTCTTGTAAATGTTGAGTCATGGAGAGTCGAAATCAACAACATCATACGTATTGTTAAGTATGAGTACGATGAGTACTTCAAACTTTGAATATGAGTAGTATGACTATGACATTAAAATAAGTATGAATGCGTATAAATATCAGAAATTATGAGTATTATTCGAACCTACTCATCTTTTTGAATATTCATTGCTGATCATGTTAATAAGTTAAATATGGTGTACATTGCATTGCATTGAAGTCGCCGTAGTCTAGTAGGTAGCGTACTGGCTTAGTAGACCTAAGGCCCGAGTTCAAATCAAATCCCATCATAACGAAAATATGAAAAAAAAATATTTCTTCGGCGACTTCCTCTCAGCAGAATCCTGCCAAAAAATCTGAGAGTAAATAAAAATTGCCATGTAAAACTTTCCCAAAAATCCGTCGTTCGGAATCGACTTTAAACTGTAGGCGCCGCCACTCATGTATAAAATTAACAAACACATGAGTGGTGCGAGAAGCTAGACCGTGATCCTGACTGAAGGGTTGTAATGGCCAATTATGTATGTATGTATGTACATTGCAAGTTTACTCTAACAAATCAATAGATTTGGCTACATTACAGACAATAGTGAAAATTTCTGTTCTCTTCTGGATGAGATTAGGAAATTTCTTAATATACACCATGGAATCAGCCCATACATCGAAGCTATATACCACAGATCGTGCCATATAGGTAGTGTGAAAGCCAAATGAGTTGAAGTATTTTAAAACTGTTTAAAGGCATCAAGTCAGTTGAATGCTTCTTTCCCGTACTTACTTACTTAAGAGATCGTTACAACTCTTTAGTCAAGATTACAACCTAATTTCTTACAGCAGCCTACTGAGTGATGTAAGCTACAGTTTAAAGTCGATTCCGAACAACAGATTCTTGTGAAACTTTTTCATGGCATTTTCATTTCTCTCCCAGAGATTCTGTCAGAAGACAGCTGATAGTATTTGGCCAAGAGAAATATTTTTCATATTTTGTTATGTTCGAGAACGGTGGCATCACGTCTAATAAACCAGCACACTATATACTATCCTACGGCGTCTTTTATTTGGCTTCCTTACAGTCAATAATAACCATTTCCACTCTCTTCTGAATGAAGTGAGGAAGTCTTAAAATATATACCACAAAACCAACCCAAATCTTCTCATATACTCTACGGAACCAGCATGAACATGAGAGTTGTATTCCATTTAAGGTAGGCTACAGCTAGCGAGAATGTCAAATGGATTGAAGTATTTCTAGAAGCGTTTCAAGGCATCAAGCCAGATGGATGTTTCTTTCTCTACTAGAAAAATATGCGGGTTTCAGTGAACACCACATTTAGGTTCTTAGGACCAAAACGAACATACTCTGTATAAAGATGACACGAATTGGACTGGGTGTGCATAATAATCTTGCATTAGGGTATGGCCTGAATACTAAATGTGAGTAAATCAGTCCTTCATATTAAACTTTAGCCTTCAATCTCCAAAATGCTTGACTATATGGCCAATAATTGCTTTCATCTGTCAAAGTACATTAATGACTGAGTATAGAAGAGTGAAGATCCTCAAGAAAACTGAGATAAAGAGTTGCAAATGCAAGAGAACCTGGTGATATCACTGAATTTAAACTTTCTTTGAGTTTATGCCGCTTTGCATAACAAACTAATTTTAATTAATTACTGAGAAATTAATTTTTCTTAATTTTAATAGCTATTCTGCGATGTTCTTTCTTTGAAATTAGAATTCAAAGAATCAGAAGTGATTAGTCAGATTTGAATAAACAAGTTTATATTGGCAAGTACTTAAAGGTTAATTATTATTAATTATAAGCAGAATTAAAAATATTGTTTTTAATTATAAAATGATTTTTTTTTTGGTTGGTTTTTTAATTTATTGTTTGGCATTATTATGGAAATTTCATAATTTCATGGACTGTGTGTGTTCCGTTTTAATTTTATTATTTATTAATTTTAAAATCAAAAAAAAAAAAATAAGAATTAATATTAATTTTTATGATTGTTATTATTATTATGTATTAATAAATTAAATTTATGGCTTTTGTACATTTTTATTAATATTTCTAATTTCAAACTTCATAAATTTGCTTCCCTCGAAAATAAATTAAAAAAAAAACGACAAAAAAATCAAATCAAAATTTATTAACAAATTTCAATTTAAAGGCCATTAAAAATAAAAACAAATACAGAAAAAAAATTTATATTTTATTGCCGGTTTTTTTTAAGTAATTTTTGTTAACGTTTTGCATACTTTTTTCGGATTTTTTTTTTTTTTTGGTGGACGATAAACGAATTCGTACGTAGGGTATGTACATAAGTACCTTTGAAGAGTTTTGAAGATGGCAATGGCGGTAAATGGCCGGTTGGTTGGTCGTTCGTCTGGCCGTTTTAAGTTAAGGTTTTATGGTAAAATGTTGAAAAAGCGTATGCAAATGAAAGCACGTTTTGTTTAGAGGTGTAATTAATATAATTAAAAATACATTATACACAAAAATATATACAAAAATACAAAAACAAAAAAAATACAAAAAAAAATTGAAAAAAAAAATAAAAAAGTTTTTTGTTTTACAAAAATGGTTTTAAAAGAAATGTTTGAAGTTTGAAACACATTAATAGTAATGTTAGCTTAGCTGGGCTTTTATGAATTTCAATTAATTTAAAGAATTTTTTTTCCTTCAAACGTTTATAAGTCTTCTTAACGTTCTTTTATGCAAAATGCCGCTTAAATGTCAAAATGTCATTTTCAAGTTTTTCTTCTTTAAATAAGCATAGTTTTTCTTATTATAGAAACACTTGTAGCATAGCATAGCATAGAAAAAAGAAAACCAACGTTTCTGTATGGCTTAAAGTCTAGACTTTTTGTCTATAAATGGCATATTTATTAGGAAAGAAATTAATGCAGAAAATTAATAAAGCAAATAAGCAACAACACACACACAGAACACTAAAAGAAAATGAAAATAAAAAAAAATAATTTTTTTGTGTGGAGAAAAAAGTGCGCAACGTTTCTAAACTTTGAGAAAACGCACTCGCATACTAATTTAAGGCCATCATGGTTAACAATTATGAATTATTAAAGAAGTCTGTTTCATTAAAACAAGTAGCAGCAACAATTTTTCCCCCTTGATGTAAAGGCCTATGGTATGGTATGGTAGGTATCATTGCTGTAACCCCCTGCAGTTAGTAAAGAACCTTCTTTTCTTTTTTTTTCGTTTTTTTTTTAATCATTTCTTGTGTTTTAAAATAATTTACACCGCCACCGCCACTGTTACTGGCATTGCTATACACATCCATCTTATAAGCCGCCTTTAACATCATACTCATACTCTGTGTACGATACCTAGTTTAGCCTTAGTCTCTCTCTCTCTCTCGCTCTGTCTAAGAAATTGTGTTTTAAATTGTGATTATTTTTATACTTGAAATGGCTTAAAACACTCGTGTTTTACACAAGACGCGTTTGTTTTGCTTTTTTTTCATCATAGTCTTCCCTTCCTTTTGATTTCATTAATTTCGTAAAGTATTCATATGAGCAGTTGCGTTGTTCAAGTGCGTGCTGTGAATTTTATTAAAAAAAAAAACAAAAAAAAAACTCTTCTGTAGACTTAAGGAATTTTATGTTTGGGATGACATTTTCCCAAAGCCTTGAATTGTTAATAAAACCGATTTTTATTTTTAAAACTAAAGACTTATTTTTCTTCGTTTGAATAAATTGTTGTTGTTTGAAATACACTGTCTGAGACATGCAAAAGTTAATAAATATTCTGGCCAGCTCATGCAGTTTAAAAGGGTTCTTATGAATCTCAACATAAAGGAAGGAATCCTGAATCCTAGCGCCTGAAGACATTATGTTCCAAACTTTCCAATGTAATGGAAATTCTAATCAATCCTAAGCACTTTAGAAAATACAAGCAGTTAAGCATCCTCTTTTCCGATCTTTCCTGCTGGTAATGCTCTCTGAAAGATTGAACCAAAACATTCAACAGATCATGCGACATAGGGAAAGGTAGGTAGGTGGACATACTCCTAACCCATCTTGTAGGCTTGTTGTTTGCTCATCATTACGAATACCGCCTTATTTTCTATAGAAAGTCTATATCTTTTACACACTTCTTTAGGTTAGAGGACGTGAATTTGTCAATTAAGACAAGTACAGTACCCTGAGGTCGAATTGACCCATTGTACAAAAACTTCTTCTTATTCTTTAACTTTAACTTCTTTCGAGCCTATTTCTCTGTCATGGTCTACTTCTAGCAGTGTGTCATTCCAAAAATATTTGAATTTTGAGCTTACGAAAGCTAAGCAATGACGTAAAAAATATTACATAGTAAAGTAGGCGGAACTTTTATGGAAAACCATTGCTAACGACGTCCTTGCTCACTTCTTTGGATTTATTTTTAATATTCTCTGTAATGCGACCTGTAATCATCAGCCATATGGCTATAGATGGAATTCTATCCTATGACTTCAGTCTTTAACCGTTTGACTGCTACGCGGCGCAAAAGCGCTGAGTTCATTTGTTACCAAAATCCCATTTGCGCTGCAAATTTCAGTGTAAAAATTTAGTCAAAAAGCAAAAATAAAATTAAAAGGCGTGATATAGGGTCTTCTCTTTATACAGAGGTTATTAGAATTTTGTAGATTTTTTATTATAATAATTAATTGTAGTTTTCGAGCAGTTTTCAAACGTTCTCACCAGAATCGCTTAGCAGTCAAACGGTTAATTAGGGGTAACCAAGAATCTGTTTCATGTACAACTCAATTTCATTTCTTTCTTATTAAACTTCTCTCTTCAACTTCCAGTCCTCAATACTGTTTCATTAATTTTCCTCTCGTTCATCATCAGTCGGGCATAGATTACCCGTTTTGGAGGTTGCATTATAAATGCATATTAGGAATGCGAACTACACCCAATCTTCGAATGGAGTGTTGTGATTTTGTGCCATTTAAATGCCAAAAAGATCCATTGTTGTTTGGAATCTCAAAAGCAGCACATTATTGTTGGTATCAACATTGGGGAGTTAAAGGCTCTTGTTATTCTAGGCAGAAAAATTCAATGCGTTGACCACTGAAATACTTGGGTATCTCGAAGACTATTTTCAGGTTCCTCGATAGCGAACATTAGTAGAAAAGTGCTCAATAATGGTGGAAGTGTAAGCAACTACAGAACGTGCTTCTTTGTTTTACAGGATCTAGCTAACACTAAATTGAGTACTAAATTCCACATCGTATACATTTACTTACAATTTCTAGGGCGCTATGTGTTCAAAATTTTACAAATTTGGCGCGACAAAGAGGGCAATGTTACGCGATTTAAAACGTGGCTTGGAGTCTTAGATCCGAACTGTTCTACGGCCGCACGAGAGATTCTGTTCGATTTAAGGACGTTGCCTATGGTAATGCAACTCGGCAGATTTTTGAGAAACTTTTCATGACAATTTTATTTAGTCTTTGAGTTATTACCAAGAGACTGCTGAGAGGAAGTCACCGAAAGAAAAATTTTTTTACATTTTGTTTCGTTTGAGATGTCACGTCTAACAAGCCAACACACTATCTACTAGACTGCGGTGTCTTCAATTATGAGAATTAGGTTTAGTAAATGGGAAACATAAACGTTTCAGACAAACGAAAGCATGGTGAAACTCTCTGGTATCTTTCAAGCGGAAGTTTATTTTTCAGAAAGATTCGCTCAATTCCACTTTAACACGAAAAATTAAGAACGGAACCAAGCACTTAAATTCCATGAGATTAACTCGTTTAGTACGGCCTGTTCAAACAAATTCAGCTATTCTGAGAAAATGTGGTCTACTATACAGAATCCCAGATCATATAAGAATTCAAAGCATTGTTCGAGCAGAATTGAAAGTAGCCGTAGTCTAGTAGACAGTTTGTTGGACTACGGTTCCAACCCCAGGTCAAATATCTCGAACAAACTGAAATAGGAAAAAATATTTCTTCGGCGATTTGCTCTGAGCAGATTTCTGCCAAAAACTCTGAGAATAAATAACTTTGCCATGAAAAGTTGCTTAAAAATCTATCGCTTGAAATCGACTTAGGTCCCGCCACTCATGTATAAAATTAACGCACACAACATAAGTGGTGTGAGGAGCTAGGCCGTAATCCTGATTGTTGGGTTGTATTGACCATTTATGATGTATGAGTATGTGTATGTATGGTCGGGCAGAATTACTTCAAGCCCAGAATAGACAGTCCATGATGAGTATGATGTCTCACACATACTTGTGTGATTGTGATCATAGATTTATGATCAAGTACTAGACAGAAAGTTATTCGTGTTGCTTCGACAAGCACTCCGAACTTCTACAAGGCATTAGAGTACCTAGCGTCACTATAGAGAAACCGTATATAAGTTAAGGGCAGTACAGCAAAATATTTTTTTAATTTTATTTTCCTTTTTGGCTGTTCATTTCAATCGATTAAGAAAACTTTGTTTTTATAATAAAAATAAAAACCAGAACGTATCAGGCAAAAAACTGAGAAAAAAATATATTGAAAATCAATTAAAGAAATATTTTTAAAATATGGATTTATTAGTTTTCTTTTCTATTCTGAAAACTATAAGCAAATGAGAAAGAAATATTTTATGACGACCCCTGCATATTTTATTTTTTTTCTAGCTTAGGATTATTAATAGCATATGTATGTATGTGCGTATGTGTGTGTATATATATTTTGTTAAATTGAAAAAGAAAAAAATTAAGTTGCCAAGTGCCTGCCCTTATCACATTTTCCCCATTTTCTTTTTATAATTGGAAAAAATAAATAAAAAAAAATAATTTTTAAAAGCATTTGAAACAAACAAAACAAAATTCTAGTAGAGAATCTATTTATTTCACTTAAAGCAATTTATTTTTATGAGTTTTCGTTTTTGTTACTGTTGTTGTTGTTGTTGTTGTGGTTTTTTAAAAATCTAAATGAGTCAATTGATTTCAAGTGACCTTTTTTGTTTTTTTGTTTTATTCTTTGGTTATGTGATGTGGTGGTGCTTATAATAAACAAATAATTAAAAATCTATATAATCTTTTTTATGAGGTATAAAATGATCTATTAAGATGAAATAATTATTAAATAAATACAAACACTATTAAAATCTACTTAAAATGCCTATAAAAAAAATTGTTATTTATATGGCAGCTAAAACGAAAGCGATTAAATTAAAGTGAGAATTTAGAAAAGAAAGTCGTCGTAGCCTAGTAGGCAGTGTGTTGGTTTATTAGACTTAAAGCCACGGTTCAAACCCCTGGTCAAACACCTCCAGTATAACGAAGTACAGAAAAATTTATTCGGAGACTTCTCTCAGCAGATTTCTGGCAACAACTATGTGAGTGAAATAAAATTACCATGAAAAGTTTCTCAAAAAATTCTGTCATTCGGAATCGGCTTTAAACTGTAGGTCCTGCCACTCATGTATAAAATTAACCCACACAACAGAAGTGGTGTGAGAAACTAGATTGTAATCATAGCTGAAGGGTTGTATGTACATACATATGTAATCTTTTTATACAACAAAATTTAATAGTAAATATTAAACAATTTATAGCAAATACTTTAAATTTTTTTCAGTAAAAGTCTGCTATTTTTATACTTCTGAGTGTACAATGACCATTAGGTCTGTATCTTCCCTTCCAATAACAATCGTTCTTTACAAAACCTTTGCAAGTTTTGTATTGTAAAACTTAACAGTTTATTGAATAACCATTTTGTAGCAAAATGAAAAGCAATTTATTAAATAATGACCATTTGTGTACACAATAAAAAAACAGAAAACTTTGTTAAAAGTTTGTCTATTTTTCCTTAAAAACTTATTAGTTTTAAACTTTTATTTATGAGTTACACAAAGGAAAGAAAAACAACAGCAATGAAACCCATTTAATTACATTTAAGGCTTTACACTCAATTACATTTTCGGATTTAAGCTTAGTCTGCTTCAAATTTCTACTGACCCTTAATTACATTACACAGTAAATTTTCTATTGACCCTGTGTTCAATAAAGGATACAAAAGATGTGAATTTTTTCCAAACATTTAAATAAAGCCGGATTTAATGACCACCTATACCACCCATAATTATATACAGATTATAATAACACACACTCTGGTTCTGTAACAGCCATACACCCATATGTTGTTAAATAAGATGAAATTATTTTCCCATACACTTTAAAAATTGTCACTTGAATACAATAATTTTATGATGCACTTACTCTCTCTTTCTCTTTCTCTCTCTATATATATCGAAACTTGATAGTAGTGTGTGTGTTTTTCTAATATTAATTATATGCTCTCTTCTTTCGTTTTTAAGTACTCTGCTATTTACTCTCCCTCCCTTGTTAAACAACTTGAGAATATTGCCGAACAAAAAAACAAACAAATTAACGGTAAAAATTGTTGTTTTTTTGTATACCCAGTGTTATAAATAAATCCCTGGTAAGTAATTTCTAATATTGCTATTGCTCGTGCAAGGCCCAAACAGCCAAACAGCCAAATTGTTAGTGTGGGAAGAGAAGAGAATGAAAAGAAATGAAAAATAATTTCTTTATTTGATTTTTTGATGTCACTTACACATCACACTCTTGTGCCATGTCTATCATTTCAGTGCGTACGTTTGCCTAAGCTTAAATCCCTCTGGGTAATATGCGTATGTCGGCTAAACTGTTTTCTCTCCAAACAGCCCAGCAACACCACCCGCTCTCTTACATACATACGCAGAGTACTTTTGCTTCGTTTATTAACGAAAAAATAAAAGTAAGGAAAAGCAAAAATAGGACTTTGTTCGTTAATTTGTTTGTATTTCTGGTATTATTTGTTTGCTTCTCTTATTGTTGTAATTGTAAAAGCACGCCAGTATTGTGGTTGTTGAATTCAAGTATGTTGTTATTTATTTTTGTTTTGTTTTTTTGAAGTTGTTGCTTTTGTTGTAGGCTGTTGTGTTAACACCCAAGCATACGTCAAAAGAGGAAGAAACGATACAACACAGTACACCATGCCATAGTCATACCATACCATACCACACCACACCACAGTAACAAAACAATGTAAATATTAAGCATATTGCAGTGGGGAAATTCTCGATAGCAAGTCGCACGTACATACTATAGATGTGTGTGTGTGGAAAACAAAGGATTTTTTCTTTATGCTGCTTTTAAGTATAGGTTTTATAATTGGCTAGTGTTACTGTTATTCCAATGAGAGCCTGAGAGCTAGAGAATGCGTATGTGTATGCCAATGTAAGTAAAGATCTAAAGATTTATTAACGTGTAATTAAATATCAAATTTCTGCTTATTTAAGTATGGGAATTGATTTTGTTTGTATGCTGCTGCTGTTCTTGCTGCTATTGCTGTTATTGTCATGAAAAGTGAAGTGTGTGTGTGTGGGTGGTAAATGTTATGATTGTTTCGTAAAAGACTCATAAATGAGAGAACCAAATAAAAATTACAAAAGAATTTTCAAAATTAACCCTTTAGGGAATGCAAGACATTTAAAAAAAATTTTTTGTTTTTAAATTGATGGAGAATTTATTTAATTTTTATAATTTTAATTCTAGTCTAGTAGGGTAGTATGTTTGTTCAAAACTCAGGTCATACATCTCCACCAAAACTGAAATATGAAGAAATATTTCTTCGGCTAAAATAAAATTGCCAGAAAAAGTTGCACAAAAAAATCTATCGTTCAGATGTCACGTCACTCATATAAAAGGTTAATACACACAACATAAGTAGTGTGAGAAGCAATGTCCTATTCTTGACTGAAGGATAGTAATGACCAATTATGTATATATGTATCCATGTTTCTGTAAAACGAAGATAGTAGACGATTGACATTTTTTTTATAAAAATAGTTTCAAAGTCAAAAAATAGAGAGTTAATGTCTGACAGCATTTGCCGAACTTTTTTCTGTGAAAGCTTGCTTCAAACCAGTCAGTCGTATGAGGTATAGAACTTCTAATAACTTTATTGAACAATTCCAGCATGTGAATATTCGGCTTTGGCGTGAATTTGGCCATGGGGCAGGAGAATTCCTAGCATTTAGAGTAGCTTCGATAGTCCCACTTTTCATTGTCAATCAGTCTTAACTCGTGTGGTACAGAGGTTAGCAATGAGTAGTCAAAAAGATGAGTAGATTCGAATCAAACTCATAATTTTTGATACTTATACGTATTCATACTTATTTTAATATCATGCTCATACTACTCATATTCAAAGTTTGAAGTACTCATCGTACTCATACTTAACAATACGTATGATGTTGATTCCGACTCTCTTTTACTCAGCATTTACAAGAATCACAAAATAAGTATGCTTCGCGTACGAACACTACAATACTCACTAGAAGGTTGTGTCTTTGGCTTTTTCTTTCCTCTTGTTTTGTAAATGCAACAACAACTAAGACTGTAAATTTTGATAAATGATTCGAATCATTTATGAGTATTACAAGTATTTTTTTAAATTTATGAATCTGAGCGAGTAGGCGTAAGAATCAAACATATTTCGAATGTTATGAGTTTGATGTCAACGTTGTACTCATACTCATTGCAACCTGTACTTATAAATCAATATTGTAGGGAGTACGAATGAATCAGAGTAGTTGAATTTCAATACTGTAATGAGCACTTATGAGTTGCGAAAAACCGATTCATTGCTGATCTCTGGTGTGGTATTCGATTATCTTGCTTATGGATGAACCCTGCTGCTTGCAAACCTTTTAAAGTCAAGGCTTCTAATAATTGTTTAAGTTTTTCTGTAAAGTTGATCATTTTCAAGGAGTAATGTCTGCAACTCTTTGTTTTCTATATCAAAATAATTTTTCTCATATGAAAATAGTTGAGTTCAACGGGAATTTTTCTTTTTAAATAGAAGAAGTTAATTTCGATATATTAAATGCGAAAAAGAAAGGTTGATTGTTGTTACTATTTCGTTAAGCGACTGCGATCTTGTAAACAACAGCACAAATGTTACAAATTATATTTTAGCACAGACACAAACCATGTTTAAGATTAGTATGCTGTAAGTGTAGTAAATCCGGTATTTTTAACCTAATTTGAAGCTGTATTCATGTATAAATATGGATTTTTTTCAAATAATTCTTGAGGTCAGTCTTATGGCACGTAAATGAAAAATTTTCTATTTTTATAACAACAATAATATTTATTGTAATATCAATTAAATATACATACATTTTTTTCATTTATTTCATTTATGAAGCATAAAACTTTCTTAATTTTTTTTTTAGTATGAATTATTTTTCGATATTTTTTCTTCATTTCACAATTCCATAAGATTTTTCTGTTCTTTTAATGTGTGTGTGTGTGTGTAGTAATACATATGCTGTCTGATTTTAATAATCTTAAATTTTATGATTATTTAACACACTCTTGTGAGTTTTTATAGAGCGCATCGTTGCAACACCATGGAAGAATATTCAAGGCATATTTGCAAATTTTAAAACAAACATTATTTACTGCATGTAATGATTTGTAAAAATGTTACGCCTGATTTAATTTGAAATAAAAAAAAAACTGAACGAAAGAAAAGCAATGAAAAAAAGAGATCCTTTTTATTATGAAATATTTTTATAAATTCCCTGAGTTCTTCTTCTTTGTTTAAGTAGAACAGCAAACCGTAATTTAATATGGTTGGCGGTAGTTTGCTTTAATACTATTCGTTTTTTTTTTTGCTTTTCATTTCACAAAGCTTAAGGAATTTTTAGGCCTTCTGTAAGGCTTAGGTTGATGTGTATTTTTTTTTTGTTCGAAATTCGGCTTAACACTTGTGCTTTTTCATATTTAGTTTTTTGTCTACAAACCCTTCTTAAAGTGTTACAAAGTCTCATTAAAGTTAAGCCTTGTGCTGGGTAACAGAATGATATGAATGAAAGGCGGCGAATTTAAAATGCCGGTTGTTGTTTGGCCAAGATATCGAATTTCTTTGGGAAAAATGATGCTTAAAGCAAAGGATAAGCACGTGTTTGCTGGGATTTTTTTTGTGTATTTTATATTTTAATTAATATTTTTAAATAAATTAATACAAATTAAGTTATCAAATTGCATCTTAAGCTGTGTCCCTGTATGATACACAAAAAAACCGAAACAAAAAAATGTTGCATGTTGCTTAAGTTTTAATAGGAAATTAACATGTAAACGAGAATTTTTTTTCTATAATTAAATAACAAATAAGCAATTTTCATTTTCATTTTGTAGCAATAAGAAAACGTATTAAAAAACAAAAAAAAAACATTGAAAAGAAACAACACATAACACAATATTTGTTTATTAAAACAGAGACAAGTACTTGGTGTACATTGTTCTATGAAATGTTTCAAACGTCATCATCTTTGCATGTTTCCAAGCAATTATTGACAGTCGCTATTAATCCACTGGGGCGTTAATGCCTTATTATAGTGGCCATAGTATGTACGTATGTATACATATATACTGACTGGTATTCTACTAAACAAATTAAAATGCATTACAATAAACAATTAGCAGAGAGAAGGAATTTTAACAAAAATCGAAAATGCTAAATAAATAATTGTTTTAATTATAATTGATTTTTTTAGCACAACAACAACAACAACAACATTGCTATGATACAATTAAATTTATTATACAATATTACCCCAGCAAAGGTCCAATAAAGTAATCAAAATGTTTTTCAATTACTTGGGGAGAATTGTAACTCCTGTGTTCTTTATTTATTTTATTCCTTTTTGATACCTTTAACTTAAGGTAAGGTTTCAATTTCAGTTACAGTTTTGTATGCTTCTTTAAGAATTTAGTCACGTTTTGCTTTTTTATTTTCTTTTAAGCTGTAGAAAAGCAAGAGGAGCAGCAGAAATGGTTGCAAATTATTTATTTATAAACTTTAAATGCTGTGTTAAGCTAGCATTACAATGCACAAGGTGTTTAGGATGTTTATCTCCGGTGAATTGGGGGCCCCCAAAGGGACTTAAGTGTTTTAACCATTGTAACCATTTACAAAGTGTTGAAACAAAGCCATGATAGAAAATATTTTTTTCTAATTTTTTTTTTCGTTATTTTTAATCATTTTAAATGCTTAAAACTTTATTTATTAAATAGAAATTTTAATAAATTTATGGCTGTAAACAATATTTTGTTTTCATTTTAACCATGTTTTTTTTTAATTTCTGTATAAAAACTTCTGTTGAAAATTTATTTCCAATACATACATAACACATTCATACATAATTGATTATTACAGCCGTTCAGTCAGGATTACGACCTAGCTTTTCACACCACTTATGTTGTGTGCGCTAATTGTATACATAAGCGGCGGAACCTACAGTTTAAAGACGTTTCCGAACGACAGATTTTTTTTGAGAAATCTTTTCATGGCAGATTTCTGGCAAAATCTCTGAGAGTTAGTCGTCAAAGAAATATTTTTTCATATTTCATTCAGATGTCTAATCTGAACCGTGGCCTCACGCCTAATAAGCCAACACAATGCCTACTAAACAACGGCGATTTCGCGGCATCCTAGACTATGCTGTATTAAATTGAAAACCTGCTTATTTGAAAGGATTTGAGTAATGAAATTGAAAGCATGTTAAGCTGGATTCAACCATCGTTTCGGAACAAAATTTTTGGCCTGCACAGGGTCACAAAAGTATACATACGGTTAACAAATTTCAGAAATTTTTTAACCAAACCGTTTTCGTTGAAAATCTTTATAATCGTCTGACAACTTTGCTCGATTTTAAGACGGTCGTTTGCATTGGTTCAGAAATTTTTGAAATTTGTTAATCGCGTATGCAATTAAACGAGCTTACTTCAACTCAATGGCTATTAAAAGAAGCGCTTTACGTTTATCCAGTTTTTTTCACTAAGATTTGTTTTAATTTACAATTCCTTTGTAACACAAAAAAAATATGATCACAATCAAGCCAAGAAAACAAACGAATTGCAATCATCTGCTACTGCGCTGCCTAATTGTAAAACTAACACGCATCGTTTACAAAATTATTTCATATGGTAACCTTGTTTTTACAGAAACGAACAATTGTTCGAAGTGGGTGAATCCTTTTTGGCACAAACTCTCAAAAAACTTAACTTGTTTAGGGTGAATCCAGCTTTAGAAAGAAAAACGGTGTCCATAAAGGCGGCATATCGTCGGAGGATTTCAGCACTACTTCCTAAAAAAGAAAACGATTCAATGAGTAAAATACCTCATTACCTATATGATCTTATAAGGCTTTCTAAATTTCTCGTTATTAAATTTCTCGTTATGAAATCATATTTTAAATTTGTGTTTGAAAAATCTTTGGTTGCTAATGATGATTTAAAAATCATCTTTTCTAATGAAAGAAATGTATAAGAGGAGTGCATTGGCCTTAAACAGCTATTAATAATTAAACACTCAAAGCATTTAAGACCAACCTCATAAAACTAATTTACATTCATTACAAACTCTTAAGCCTTTGGCCAGGATTAATTATATTTTTCTTTGTTTCCTCTACAAAACCGAGATTTTTTCAAAAATTATTTGAATTTTCTGTTTAAGGCTTAAAACTTCCTGTTATTGTCTTCACTTTACTTTACATTTCCTAACGGCCCTTAAGGGGTTTTTGCAATTACAACTACACTCGGAGAGATTATTTTAGGCTCATTTAATAGATAAATACCAATAAAAACAACAGAAAAAACCCATAACAATGCGAGAGAAAATAAAAAAATAAATCCCAAAACCACAAACAAAGCTAAACCCACATACTTACGCACAAAGGAGAAAGCCTTTTGCAAAAAATAGAGTAAAAAAACGAATTCTAACTCTTATAAAGGCAACAACAATTATTTGTTGTAAATAAATATACAAATAAAAGAAAAAAACATACGTTTTCTTGTTTAACTAACAAAGAGAAATAATTCCCCCCTTAAGGCATATAGTATATGTATGTGGTTGGTATTAACAGCACTAGAGAGAGAGTACGAATGAAAGAGAGAGAGCATGTTAGAGAAATCCCTAAAAGCAAATAATTAAATCCTTTGCTTGTGTTTATGATTTCTAAACTCAACAAAACACAAAAAAAAACAAAATAAAAGAGATTTTTTTGAGGATGTGTGTGTGTACGTAAGAGTTTATTGTTTTGATGGATTTGTTTTAGTTATGTATTGTAGTTGTTTTTATTATTAGTTTTTGTAAGCTTAAGGGTTCTTTAAACAAATATTTAAACTCGAAAGAAATTTTAAAGAAAATGCCAAGCAATGGCGTTTATAATGAAAACATCAAAACACTTATTCTAATGCAAGTGTATGTGTGTGTGTGTGTGTTGATATAAATACTCTTTACAATTATATGAAATTACTCCCTATGCGCTTAATTAAGGTTATGCTTTATAACGACATGCGCAAACTTTTTTTCGTCTTTATTGTTGTTATTGCGATTGTGTATGTTTCTGTATTTTTTCTATTTTGGTTTTATATTGTATTTGATTACAATGCTAGACAGACGACAATAACAACAACAACAATGACTCTACCACCTACACTCGCGCACACATTTGCACACAGGCATGCATTCATAAATATTATACTCATACTCATACTCATATTTCAATTACATTGTTGTACTATTTCGTATTAAATTACACTTGAGTCTGTGCAATCAAATGGTTGGCTGAATCAATGAATGAAATGTCTTCTGTGTGTTGCCACTTTAAGATTAATTTCAAGCAAAAAAAATAATAATAAAAAAAGAATTTGAAAAATTAAAAGAATTAAAAGCAGGAATTTATTTAGAAATAATTCTTAATTAAACGTCTTGTAAATAAAAGCTACAGCTCTTTAGTAATTTATGCTTTAAGCTTGGCAAACGGGAAAAAAACCTTAAAAATATTTAAAATCGTAACTGTTTTACCCTTAAATCTTCATATATAAACCAAAACTAAATAAAAAATGAATTTTTTTTCCACATTTTTCTGCTGTATCATGTAGCAAATGTCATAAGACGCGTCTGAAAGTCTGTGGAGGCAGAATAAAGAGGTGGTACTACGCTTTTAAGTTTCAAGGAAATTCGTAAGCAAATGTTTTACTTACGAAAATAATATGATCTGGCAATTCTTTGGAAAAGCTTACTTGCAATTTTTCAAAAAACAAAAAAATAACATTTTTATGTATTTTTTTTTTATTTTCTTTGTTTAGTTGTTTAAAAAGAAAATTTCTGTTAAAATAATGACTTAACAATTCTTGTGTATAATTTAAGGGACGAGAAAAAAATTATAAAATAAAACATGTAACGATTTTTAAGTTTATCAAAGTAAAACATCTTTTTATTATGAAAATTACCGGCTGTGCTAAAGAAAAAAAAACAACAACTAGAAGTATATGAATTTCAAATTACATACATATTGTAATTTTGTTTTTTTGGTAACAAAAAAAAACCAAAAATGTAGGAAAAATGTTCGTGTTTTAGTTGGTACTTCTTGAGTATGTTGAAAAAAACAGAAAAAATCTAAAAAAATTGTAAAAAATGCTGATGTTAAGTAGTGTACATGATTCATCAAAATGTAAAAAATTTCACAAAAAAAAAAAATATAATAAAGTTTTTGGCCTAAACATGATAAAGCAAATTGGTAAAGAAATGTTTTTTTTTTCTACGTTACCAGCAGCAGACTAAAAGACGTCAAAAAAACGCCACCGTATTGCGGTAGTTTTATATAATGTATAAAGAAATTAAAGAAAAAATTGTTATTTTCATTTAAAGGTGTTCTTTAAATATGTATGAAATAATTTCATAATATTGCTTAAAATTTTCACATGCTTGTTTAAGGAAATTTTTATGCATATTTTTATAGGCTTTAAATGTGATAAAAAAATTTAGAATTGCTGGAAAAAAGTCTTTCCAATTTTAAAATGTATGATTAATAATTATTAAGATCATAACAGGCTATAATCTTAAGAATTCTTTTTAAGTTAAAAATTTTTTTTGTAATTTTTTATAATTTTTGTGAAAATTTTGAAATATTTTACAAAAAAAAATTATTTCCTTTAAATTAAATTATTTTCTTTGGTATTCTTAAATTTTATTTGTAATTAATTGTTATTTACAATAAAACATGTTGATTTTTTTTAAAACTTTTAAAATTTTTTTTTTGATAATTTCTGTTTGGAGTATCTCACAAAAAGAATTTTTTATCTTTAAATTCAAATTAAATTCTTTTTTTGAATTAATAAAATTACTTTTCAATTTTATTAAAACATTTTGATTTTTTTAAAAAAAATTTTAGAATATTTGTGAAAAAATTTATGAAATATTTTAAATTTTTTCTCAATTTTTTTTTTAAATTTTTGCATTTTTTTAAAAAAAAATTTTGTTTTTTAAAAAAATTTGGTTTATTTTTAATTTATAAATAGTAGAGCATTTCTAAAAAATTCTAAAAGCATTTATAATTTTTTTTAAGATTAAAAAATAATCTTTTCTTAGCTTTCTCCCCAAAATTAAAAAAAAAATTTTTTTCTAAAAAATTTTCTTAAATTTAAAAAAAAAATTTTCTTAATTTAAAAAAAAAAAATTAGTAACTTCCTAGCCGATAATACTTTTATTATCCAAGAAGAAAAAAATTATTATAGCCTGTAATAACCCTATGTGCAGTCGTCATTAGCCCAAATAATTATTTTTTTATAATTAAAAGTAAAGCATTATTAGCTTATCTTTCAACATAAAATCATGAAAAAAGCTTCTGTATTTAAAGTTTTTTTATCAAAAATCAACACAATTTGTATGTTTATTTGGTTGAAAATGAAAAAAAAAACAGAAATTAGTAACACGTTATCAGAACTTCACTTTTCAAAAACGTAAAAAAAGAAAAAAAATATTAATAACACACGGGTATTTAAGATTTCTTAAATGAAAATAACAACATCATTATTATTGTTATTATTATTAGATAAAGATAATTATTATAAACAATAACAAAAAGGTAAATAATACAATAATAATCACAATGAAAACATGAAAATTATATGTTCAAATGATAAGATTTATAAACAAAAAAAAAATGAAAAAATAGGAAAAAAACATTTTAATTCAATATCAAATTCGTTTTTTTTAAGAACGAAATATCAGTCAGGCTCGATATTTTAATACCCTAACGTGTGTTTACTTCATATTAAATTAGGTGGCTCTCTAGCATTAAAATGAATGTGGAACTACTCTTACAAAAAAATTTCATTACATTGCCAAACAAAAATTGAATGAAAGAAATGCCTTGAAGACAGTGACTAAAAGTCTCAGTACATTAATGCGCCGTCAAGAGTGAACTTTTAGGAACACCCTACCATATTCTGAGTTTGTTTGCAGTATATCGCTTTCAATATTTCTCTGATTTATTTAAGTTTTATTAATAAATCTTTCTACAGCTAAACAGGTGATGACCATACAGTGGCAGGTTTGTCATTCGCCGTGGCCGAGAAATAATGTCCTCAGTGAGCTTGTGTTGGGTTTGTTGCTAAAGATCTACTTTTCCTCAACACTTGATTGCTCTTACTTAACCGTTTGAGTGCTATGGGTTTGGGGTAAATTAATTGAAAATTGCTATGAGAAATTGAGAAAAAATATTTTTTTATTCATAACAGTCGCAGCAGTCCCCACTAACTGAACGCCAAACTCTGGCTGACACAATCGCCGCTAAATCGACGAACCGCGATTTTTACGCATTACCTATTCGCCGCTATAGTGACGATTCGCACTCAAACGGTTAACTTACTAATTGGTCATTACAACCCCTTAGTCAGGATTACAACCTACCTCCTCACGCCAAGTATGTTGTGTGTATTCACTTTATGAATAATTGGGAGGTCCTACAATCTTCGAACCAAAGATTCTTGGGATACTTTTCATAATAAATTTATTTTACTCTTAAAGTGTTCGCCAGAAGACTAATGAGTGGAAATATTTTTTGTTTGTTTTTAATTTCATTTGGTTGTCTGAGCCGACTGTTGAACTACGGGCTCTTGCCTATTAAGTCACACTACCTACTAGACTATGGCAACTTACAATTCCTTGTGGACGCATAATTCTATAATGCGCGTTATTGACGATATTGTTTCTGAGTGCAGGGCTCAACAGGCTCCCTGTCTGGATTATTTTTGGAAAGGATTGATGCCACTTAACATATACAATTTTAAAACCATGATGAACATATGCTAGTCTGCTTTGACATTTACCAGGCTAGCTCAAAATTATAACCTCGAAAACCCATCAGATATACGTTACATACATAATTGGTCGTTACAACCCTTTAGTCAGGATTACGACCTAGTTTCTCACACCACTTATGTTGTGTGCGTTAATTTTTATACATGAGTGGTGGGACCTACAGTTTTAAGTCGACTCCGAACGACTAATTTTTGTGAAACTTTTCATGGCAATTTTATTTACTCTCAGAGAGAAGTAAAAAAAAAAAAAATTGCACATTTCGTTCAGTTGGAGATGCCTGACCTGGGCTTTGAACCGAGGCCTCACGTCTAATAAGCCAACACACTTCCTAATAGACCACGCAAATACTTCATATATTTTATAAACTCCAGTGGAAAGCATAGAACAATGTTAGTAACTCAATGAGGGCACTTGATTTATATGCGCATCTGCATGAGATATGACGCGTGTACTACGTAAAATCTGAAAGAACGAAATTCTGTGTTCCTTTTACTATTCTGACCGATGGATATAGGGTTTGCTGAAGAAGATATACAAATCAAAGTAAGAGTTTTCTGAAGAAATTTGAAGGTATATTGCATTATTTTAGAACAGATGTTAGTGATACTTAGGTATCAAAGTTTGCAAACGGTGATAGGAAATACGCTTTCTGAAGTATTTTAGAAAAGATCTAATCATGTAATGATTTACAATCCGCACAAAAGAAAACTATGGAGGTTAAAAACATAGGAAGATGGTTCGTACTGAAGGTCATACATTATATATTGCAATGTCTTGGAAAATACATTCCGTATTGTCTTCATGGGAAAACTCAAAAATATAGCGGCCCATCGACAATGACAGAGGTGTTGAGACAGTGCTTACGGCGAAAGAGATTTTCAAATTTTTCACTAAGGTCTGGACTATACTGACGTCTTAAGAAGTTAAGAATAATGGGTGCCATGAAATTTTCTGTGGAATTTAAGATTGTTTTTGAAGAAGATTTTTTTCTTCAGATATCTTTGAAACTTAAATTCTTCCGACATATTTTTTTTATTGAAATTTTTACATGTGTAGGAGGGATATAAATGAAAACATTTATTAGGAAATGAAGTAAATTTAAAAACCTTTACATACCCTTCAGTTAGGATTACAACCTAGCTTCTCACATCACATATGTTTGTGTGTTAAATTTATTCAACAGTGGTGAGACTTACATAATTGGTCATTGAAACCCTTCAGTTAGGATTACGACCTAGCTTCTCATGCCGCCTAGTTGTGTGTCTGTGAATTTTATACATGACTGGCGCAGCCTACAGTTAAAAGACAACTTCGAACGGAAGATTTTTGAGGAAGATTTTCATGCCAATATTTATCTGGTGAGGGGAAGTCGCCTAAGATATATTTTTTCATGCTTCATTTTTTGTTCGAGGTGTCTGACCACGACTTAAGACATTTTTATTCTCATGATAATGTCATTAGGAATAAATATGCTTAAACTTTGTTTTCAAAATGCATTTAATATTTGCTTATAATACAGGATATTGCTTAACAGATATCCTATTAAGCATTCTGATGTTTAATGTCTTAGGATCGCCACATAAAACAAAAAAAAAACCCAAAAACTAATTTCAAATGTCAAATTCTTATCTTATGGTTTCAATTTGCAAAAAAAAACAGAACAAATCCACCACCAAACATGATTTCATGATAAATTTTTTCGATTTCTTAAGCATATACACAGTCATTCGTCTAGCTATCCATTAGGCTAAAAAAGGGTTATAAGGAGGGTGGGGGGCTTTTAGAGGAAATTTGTTCAAACCTGTATAAAGCTTTCGAAAACTACATAAAACAACAGACGTACATATTTAACATTTTGTAGATAAATAGATAAAAATAGATGATATCGTAGGGAAGAAACAACATATACGAGTACATACATACAGTCAGGAATAAAATGACTTGATATCCTGGTTTAACACCTTCTTTCAAAAAAGTTTTTTTTTTTTTTTTTTAATAAAAGACAGCATTTTTAAGATTTTTATCAAAGAAAACATTATTGCATGTCAGGATGGTTTGTGGAATTTTTTTCTTAGTTTTTGTTGTAATTTTAAAGCCTTTTTCTGTGGCTAATGTGTCACCCGTTAGATCTTAAAAACATTATGAAATGATAACGCTTTTCTTGGATATTTTTTGGATTTTTTCTGCAGATACTTTAATTTAAAATTTAATGGTTTTAAGCTCTTTTAAAAGTCTTTCTTTTAAAATCTGATAAACATGTTGTGAATTAAAGTCTGTTTTTTTCTCTTTTATTTTGAATTTGAAACAAAAAAAGAAAAACAAAATTTTTTAGCTCTTTATTCAATGTTGTTGAGTGGTTTTATGGGTGTGACATGTTACACGAAATAGTTTGCATATGTTGCACAAAACTTTGTTAAAAAAAAAATGGAAAAAATTGAAAAAAAAATTGTAGCACAACAACGTTGTCTTGGAAGTATGTAAATGAACACATACAAACAAACATGCCTCAAATTAATTATACGATTAATGCTTTTCATGTTGCAAATGTATACTACCCCATCTTCTGTTAACGTCTGTCTACCATACTCTACTCTACACTGCTCTACTCTACTCAATTTTTTTAAAAAAAATTTTTTTTTTAATTTTTCTCACTAAGTAAGTGGAAAAAAAATGCACAAAAAAAAGCAGAAAATCTGTATTTTAACGTTTCCTTTTTTTCCTGTATGCAAATATTTTTTTTAATTTATTTCTTGGTTTATCTTAATATCTTGTAGAAAATAAAAAGAAACCAAATCTATTTAATTTTTCTTGTTGTTGTTGTTATTATTATTTTACTTAAAGATTGTCTTTTCATTAAACAACATCATGTTAAAACGACTCTCCACTCCACTATCTATTCTAAAGAGCAGTCTGTCTATTCAAACTACTCCATATATTGTATGAAAGAAAATGTTGTTGCCTCAATCGTGTAGGAAAAAATACAAAAATACAATAAAAAAGAAAAAGAGAGAAAAAAAGAATTGAAAAATATGCTGTAAAACATGCAATTTGAATAATTATCTTATTTGTTGTTGTTGAGAAATAAATACACACACGTTCATAAAAAAATATAAAGATTTTCACCAACATAAACCTTAATGTGATGGAAATAAACAGAAGATTAAAAACGAAACATTTTTTTTGTTTTTGTTTTTGTTTCTTGCATAAAATGGCTTTTTAAAAAGGTGGAAAATTTTAAAACGAAAAAAAAGCACATGAAAATGCAATTTTCTATAAAAATTTAAAAAATCAAACATTTAAAAGGTTTTAAAACATTTTTTGCAGGAAATAAGACGTACTTATTGTAAATCAAGCAAATTTTGCTAACAAATCTAAGGGCAGTTTTGATTTCTTTGTACAATTAAAAGAGCATCTTTGGTCTTGATATTGCATTTAAAGCATAACCCCCTTCGAAACAAGTTGAAAACCCCCTTGGAAACAAGCTGAAAAACCCTTTGGAAACAAGCTGAAAACCCCCATGGAAACAAGCTGAAAACCCCCTTGGAAACAAACTGAAAACCAGTTTCTCCCCGTGAATAAGTTGTCACATCCCCAGAACGGATCGTGTATATAATTGCTTTACTGCCTAGCTTATGTGTCAATTAATTCAGTAACCCGGGTACGTTATCATTTCATTCGACGCCTTGACAACTTTTGGGGCCTTAGTAGTAGTAGTAGTAGCAATGACAGATCATCTAGTCTGCATGGAAGCCTACCCCCTTTTCTACCTATTAAACTAATCTGTAAGCATAGAAATAGTATAGCCTTCCAGAACCTGCTGCCTGTATTGCTGTATTGCAAACTGCTGACGTAAACTGCAATTCAATACTGGTGTACATAAATATGCAGGCTCAGTGATGAGGAGAACGTATTACCAGTACGTACACTTGTAACTGATGCGACACTAATACCGTGTAGAAAGGAACCACCATGTTCTTAAGCAGGGAATTATCATTACACATACCAGACAACATTCTGAGTTTCCTAAGTGTTACGTGTATGCAACACAACAGATGGTTTGATTACATTGCTTATGTACCACTACACGGCAATAATAATTTAAAAATTCCTAATTATGTGGTCATTAGATCAGTAGAGGTCGTGTACATACATACATAATTGGTCATTATAACCCTTCAATCAGGATTACGACCTAGTTTCTCACACCACACAATGGGTCAATTCGACCTCCGGATACTGTACTTGTCATAATTGACAAGTACACGTCCTCTAACCTAACCTTCTCACACCACTTATGTTTTGCGTTTTAATTTTATAAATGAGTGGCAGGACCTACAGTTTAAAGTCGACTCCGAACAGCAAGTTTTTTTTTTGAGAAACTTTTCAAAGCAATTTACTTTATTTACTCTCGGAGTTTTTGCCAGAAATCTTCTGAGAGGAAGTCGCCGCAGAAATACTTTTTTGTTGTTAGTTTTGATGTCTGGCCTGGGGCTCGAACCCTGGCTTTACGTCAAATAAGCCAACACACTACCTACTAGACTACGGGCGTGTATATCACATCTAAAATTGTGCAAGATTCCTGGGTCTCCCTAGAGGAGATAGTGAGACAATCGATGCTTAAGTTCGTATGGACTTCTGAACATGATAACTTTGACGATAACAAAAGTGATAGCAAAATGACTTTTTTTGTAAGATTTCCACTCTTTTGAAGAGGGTGTAACAGGTTAACTCACACAAACTTTTAGTCATTTGCATAGAAAATTAGTTAAAATTGGTTTGGCTAACCCGAAGGCCTACTTGGGAGTGTGCTAAACTTTCAGAGCCGCGGCCGTGGGTTCGATTCCCACCAGAGACTCTGGGTGTTTGTGATTGTTTGATTGCTTGTCCGACATTATATGCGATTACTCATAATAGGTACAAAATAATTCTCGAAAAAAGGTCACGAAGGTCATTCCTTTCTCCTATAAATTATCTTTCTTGTATTGCAACACAGTGCAATGCAAGAACAGGGGTCATCCCCTGAGTGTTGGCATCAAAACAAAAAAATTCTTAAACAGCAGCCCAGAGATTGGGGATATCTGGTTCCCAATGGATATATGGATTATAAAAGTTGCTTTAAACCCACATAGAGTTCATCGTAGGATCTACATAACAAAATGCTGTCCTCTTGCTGCAAAAACTCATAGCCTGAGCATCTAGCAACTGCTTCTGCAGAAGCTGTACTGGCGAGGCTCTTCAGAACTTGAGATTCTTTGGTGATCAGAAATTCCCACCAAGAGTTATATTTGAATAACAGAATAGTTACTATTGGTTTCGCAACAGGATCTTATGCGACCCTAGTGAGTTCAGACTTTAGAGGAGGCTATCCATGTAAGCAAACCTATCAACGTCCTCTTTTATTGTATTATAACTTAATTAATATTGAATATTTTGTTTATATTTGTTTAAAACATTGATCATAGTTTTATGGATTTGTTAAACAACAGAAGACGATAATCAGATAACCGAAGTTAATTTTTTAATTAAAATTTTTAACAAAACTGACACATGAGTGCGACTGACAAAACTCGTTACTTTTAAGCTGTACTCTACGTATGTTCCTAATTTCATTAATTTTTGCTCAAAATAGTTTCTAAAATTTTTATCTTTTTATTTTAATTTCTTCATTAAAACTGAGATGGCATGCATACATATATTTTTAAATCTTTTGTTAAATAATTATACGGGAAAAAAAACATTAACAAACAAAAAAAAACGCACAAAAAAAAGAGAATAAAAATTAAAGCATTAAAGCAAAACTGCATTCGCACAGCTGGATACAAAATTTAAAGATTGCTCACATTACAGTTTTGGCAGGCAGTCACTCAGTCAGTCAGTCAGTTAGTAAGCAACATAAGGCAAGGCAAAGTAAGGCAGGCCAGGCAGGCTGTATGGGCCAACAAAACAATTATTTGAGATTATATGCCGTTTGGTAAGCAAACTATCCATAAACACTGGTGCCTATACATACATACGAGTATATGTACCCTTACAGATGGATATAAAGAGAACACAGTTATCAGGAAAAACACCTTTTAAAGGGAAAAACGAAGAAGTCCCGTAAATAAGAAAACAAAAGTTAATTGTGTTGGACTCGCCTGGTGGTAAAAATAAGAAAAGATATGCTTCTTTGCTTATTTTCTTAAAGGAAACATATTTTTTTGGCAAAGGTCCTTAAACAGAATGACAAACCTTGTAATGGCATTTTCTATGAAACAAATTTAAAAAAAAAATTTATTTTTTTTTTGTTTTTTTTTTTTTTTTTAAAGTTGAAGTAAAAATTTTCCTCTAAAAAAATTGAAAATTAAAATTAATTAAATTCCTTGTATTATTGCAATTGTAACAACAACAAAACATGTTATTCATATTGCTGCCAATAATTATTTTGTCACATTGTTAGCCACGTATAGCAGAAAAAATTGAATTTAATGATTAATTTTTTTTTAATTTAATTTATACAATTTAAAGTCATAATTCATGGTTAAAATTGTCTTATATTTTCTATTTTCTTATTTTATGTGTTAATTACTTTAACAACTATTGAAACAAAATAAAACATTGCAATTCATTGGCATTTTTTTCCAATTTTTTCTCAGCAACAATCCATAAATCGATTCAGTTTGATTGTTTGTTTTTAAAACAATCTTGAATGAAGCATTTGTTGTTGTTGCACAAACAATTTAATTAATTTTTTCAAATAAAAATAATTATGTTGCTCAAACAATTTGTTGTAAATAATAATCATAATAATAACGACGACAATAATAATGAGAAAATATAAGAGGAAAAAATATCGAAAAAAATTAGAAAAATTTTAAAATTTTTATATAAACGGAGACAAATTTGTACGAACAAAATAACCCATTGAGGGGGAACATACAGTCATCTGCACACCATAAGTAAAATTCCAACAATCACCAAAGTTAACTTTGACCACTTAAGTAAGGAGAGTGCACGAAAAAATTTGACAATATTTTGATGTTTACAATTAAAATAACGGTAATTTATTAATGTATATTTTTTTAATGTATAGTTTCTTTTGACGCTTACTGTACATATGGCTAAACAAGCACTAACATAAATATAATCTCAACGTGGATAAAAATTCACGCGTTATTGTAACGTCCCAAGAAATGTAAAATATTAGATGTCTTAGGCGTATTATTGTATCCACAAACCAGGGAACGGGCAAAAACTTTAGCAACTGATTACAGAAAATTTAATTCTTGTCAATCGATGCTATTTTGCGCAACTATATTGGGGAGTAATATAAGTCTTCTTTAAAGGAGTAAAAACACATGTCATAAGTCGCTCATCTTGCTTGATGCACTTAATCGTGGTGAAACATAGACAATACTTGCTGGCAGTGTGCAAGAGTGGCCATCTAGTAGCTCTAGTAGGTAGTGTGTTGGCCTATTAGAACCACGGTAACTTACTCTCAGCAGTCTTCTGGCCAAAAACTCTGAGAGTAAAAGAAAATTGCCATGAAAACTATCTCAAAAATCTGTCGTTCAGGCTTGACTTTAATATGTAAGTTGGCATCGTTCTATTAAAACGGTTCTAGTTGGTTTTCACTGCCTTTACTGCCATGTTTATATATGACACCACAAATGAAAGATTTTTAACAACAATGTCACTGTGGTCTCATAGGTAGTGTGTTTGCTTATTAGACGAGAGGCCGTGGTTCAACACCTGGCTCGAACAAAACGAAATATAAAGAAAAATAATCTTTGCGGACTGACTGGCAAAAACGCTGAGAGTACAATAAAATTGCTATGAAAAGTTTCTCCAAAATTTTGGCGTTCGGAATCGACTTTAAACTGTAGGTCCCTTTGCTTATATATAGAATTAACACACACAACATAAGTGGTTTGAAAAGAAATTGGTTGGAATCCTGACTAAAGGGAAATTAAGTATGCAATTAAGTAACTGTTCGAGAGCATTCGCTGTAAAACGCCTTTGGCCTTACAACAAACTTCTCAATCTCTATGTATCAGGCCGTTCATTAAAAACTTCTGCTCTTCAAATTGAAACAAAATAAATTGTACGTGAGATATCAAAGAAACTTGTTATTCGTTTGAAAGACATATTCATGCCAATAGGTGTGGAATATAACATGGTTCCAATGGCCTTCACGATCTCTCTGGTTGAAGCTTAAGCAAAATGTTCAATTTTATCAGACTTAAGTGCATAAATCAGACTGAATTTGATTGATCAGTGCTATATTGGCTTTGAGAACTGCTGTGGTTTGGGGCTTATTTACATACAACGGCGGCTTAAGAAAACCTCAGAAGAAACATTCTAAATTGCACGATCTCGTTAGCCAGTTCACATCATCAACGCGAGATGAACATGTTCTCAAATCGTTTATGCAGAACGTCCTAATTGGTGTGAGCTGAAGGTTACGTAGAGCTGTCCCATTAAAACTGAATGTCTTTGGTGTCCGCATCCTTCAGCTCAAGGCAAACGAAGTTGGTAGACAGCGACTTATAGTGCTCGTTGTCCAGTAATGGCCTGACCAACAACTTTCTCAAGGAGATAGGGATCGATGATACTGCCAGCTCAGATTGGTGTATTGAATGCTCTTTGATCTCATGTAGACTAGTTGGTATCGTCTCAAATTTTACAATTTTATTTTGCTTGCAGAGCTGCCCTGTTGAAATCACATATCGTTGGTGATCAAATCATTCAATTCAGAGCAAAAGAAGATGATAATCATCAACCTATAGTGACAGTTATTGCATGGCCAACGTAAATATGAACCATGGATGCCGACAGCCGAAAACCCATACGGGATTTTTTGCGGTATTTATTGCACTCTCTTGGAATTGGAATCGTCTCAAATTTTACAATTTTGTTTTGCGCGTAGAAGAGTCCTGCTGAAATCACAAGTCGTTGGTGATCAAAGGTTACCTATAGTAACAGTGATAGCTTGGCCAACGAAGTCAAGGAAATGTGGACCTAATTTTTTCGGTTTTTATTGTACTCTCTTGTAACTCATGTAGATTAGTATTGTTTCGTTTATTATTTTCATTTATTTTCTTAAGACTTGTTGCTTTCAACGTTGATTGGTTGTTCGTAGCACTTAAAGGTTTAATTTCCATTTCAAGATTTTATGACCATTTTATGACAATCTTGGCAAAACGAAATAGCATTTGAAAAAAGGCTTGTCATAATTGTTAGAGTCATTGTTTATACTGTTTCGTTTTTTTTTCCTTTGTTTCCTATAGAGGAAAAGTTTCTTTTTTTATTTGTTTTTTTGTGTTACGTTTTTATGACAAAAGAAGAAAAAAAAATTATGAAAATCAAACTGACAGAAAACCTGACTCAAATGACCTTAACTTTAAACTTAGAAACAAAACAAATGTTCTACAGTCAGTCATTCATAGGAATATAAATAAAATAAAATAAAATAAAATATAATATAAATACATATAAAAATAAGTGATATTTTATACTGATAGCGATCAATCAAACTGCAAGCAAAATGCTAAACTAGCTGTCGTAACTGCACCTTATTTTAAGAGATAATAAAACGATCATAAAAAAAATTACAAATCAAATACAAATAAAACGTGTAAGACTACAGATAATGAAACAAATCTAAAAAACAAAATAAAATATTTGCAATTCATACACAGTATATTTTTTAAAGGCTACATTTAGGCGTTTAAACTTATACTTTTCTAAATGTAATTGTGTATGTGTTGTATCCATTATTATGCAAATCCAATTTATTAAAAAAAATTTATTCATTCCTTTATCTAATTTCCCTTTTTTGTATTTTGATTTCATTTTGTCTTCTAATTTTAATAACATTTTATGCAAATCAAATCTCAGCGCTCTTTAACTCTCACCTTACACAAGCATAAGCATCCTTAAAATATGCACCCTTTTACTGTGCACTCTTTATCAAAATTCTCTTGGCGTAGTGTCATAAACTCATTAACAAATTTCTAACGCATATAACGGGGTAACTGTTAGTATTTAACATAATTTCTCTCTGAGAGCCAGAGAAGGGAGTTATCAAGTGTAATAGCTTTTAAAAGCTTAATGGGTTTAAATCAAATTTTTGTTTAATTCGAATGGGGGGAGAGTATCTGGCAGAGTATGGAGTTAAATGTCATGTTTACAGTCTTAATAAAATCATATAAAATGTTTAGATTTTTTTCAAATGATTCTTATTTTTTATTGAGTTTCAGATCTAAGAGAATCTCTATGTCCTAGAGGAATACTTTTTTCCATTATCAGTTTTATGGAAAGTTTTCTGTATTTTGGGAAGAGCAATTCTTATATAAAATTTAAAAAAAATTTAAAACTCTGTTAAGACTGTTATAGTTTATTTACGTGAGTTATGAGGCAGTTGAAGTCGCCGTAGTCTAGGAGGTATTGTGTTGGCTTATTAGACATGAGGCCTCGGTTCTCAAGCCCTAAGGTAGACATCTCGAATGAAATATGAAAAAATATTTCTTCGGCGACTTCTTCTCAGCAGATTCCTGGAAACAAAACTCTTAGAGTAAATAAAAATAACATGAAAAGTTTCTCAAAAATCTGTGGTTTGGAATCGACTTCAAAATGTAGGTCCTGCCACTCGCGTATAAAATGAACACACACAACATAAGTTGTGTGAGAAGCTAGGTTTGCATCCTGACTGAAGTGGTGTATTGACCTACTGCATACGTAAAAAAAGATGTCATAAAATATGTACCAAAAAATCTGTCTTTCGGATTCAACTTTAAACTGTAGGCCTCAACGCTTATGTATATTAACACATACAACATGGGTAGTGTAAGCAGCTAGGTTTGCATCCTTACTAAAGGGTTGTAGTCATCAATTAAGTAGATAAGTAACATATATAGCTAGTTTCACTTAGATAGTTTTAAAATAAAATGTAGTTAAAAATGCAAATAGCTCTGTTCGATCAACCTTTAAAAAGTCAAAGTGATCACGAAAAAAATTGAGAAACACTGGCACATAGGCAAGAGAATAAGAACTCATGTCCCAAAAGTTATCAATTATTTGAAGAAAATTGGATATACAAAGACGCTCGATGTTAGTGGTACAAATTTCTGTTTGTGATTTCAATTGAAATAGAATGACAAAAGTGAGGTGACATTAATGTGTGAATAGACGAATTAAAAGAAGGCCTTAGCAAAACATGGATTGACATCAAGAGAGGTAATAATGTGTCTCTTATAGGCTTAGTATGTAGTTTCTCTTTATAAGCTTCTACAAACTGGTCGAAAACGATTGATTGTGATTTTTACTGCCTAGAAGTAACAACAATGAAGCAAAGAATTCTATTAAAGCGGCAACGATACAATTTCTTATTTTTTGATTTCTTTTTGATTTCTAAAATATTTATTTTATTTCTACAATTTTAAAACAATTTTCATTCATTATTTCGTTTGATATTTACGAAAACAAATTTTTATTTTTGTAATCAAAGAGGCAATCACACAAATTTTTCTTTTTTTTTTTTGTTACGTTCTCTAATGCCTACAAAATTTTAAAGTGCAATTGCACATGATTTAACCCCAGAACCTTTAAGAAAAAATTTACACGTTCAAAAACACACACAAAAAATACCAAATAAATACGCCATAAAATCGCACACCCAGCGTACGAAAAAAAGTCTCGAAAATCTCGAGAAAAACTATTTTTGTACGCAATGTAAAGCAGCCAGCAGACAATGATCGATGAAAATGAAAAATTAAATGCATGATCACGTCTAAAACAAAAGAAAATTCAAAAAAGGATTTTTAAGAAATTTTTTTTCTTTAAATTTGTTTTCGTTTTTATTTTTGCTAAAGATTTAAAAAAAATTTGTTTTTGTTTTTAGTTTTTAAATGAATTTTTGTAAAACAACTTAGTATATTGGGTGGGTTTTTTTTGATAAATATTCAGAAAAAGAAAAAAAAAAATATTTTTAATTATTATGGCGTCAATTATTTTTTAGATTTTAAAATTCTTAAAAAACTAAAAATTATTTTGTCTTATTGGTCTGTCTGTCTGTCTGTCTGTCTCTCTGTCTTTGTGTTTCAAAAACCGTGTGTCTGTTTGACTGAACGTCCGTTTCTTTTTTTTCAAACGAAATGTCTGTGTTATTGTCTGTAGACACAGTCAATGAAATCACTTTAACTCAGCGGGAGACGAGTAGAAGAGAATTCTGTTGCTGTTTTTTTACTTTTCTTTATGATTTCGATTTTTTATTTATGTGGCTTAATTTTTGTATATTTTCAAGGGTTGCTGCTTGGTTGCCTTGGGTTTTTATTTTGGTTTTTTTTTGGTTGTATTTCAGGAAAGAAAACCAAACAACACAATCAAGCAAGGCAGACCACCGAATTGTCAGTTTGATATGCCTTAAATTTGTCAAATTCAACCAAAAAAACTAAGAAACACAGCAGAAATAGACAGGCATGCTTAAAGAAATATAAATTTAAAGTGATTTTCAAAAAGTCCTTTTTTTCCAAAGAAAAAATCAGAAAAGTTATCAAAAAAAATTTTTTTTTCCAAATGAACACAATCATATCCACCTTTCTTCTCGTGTATAGACTGTTTAACTACCTTTCGATTGAAGGCTATAAGCAGAAAGAAATTTTTTTTAATTAAATTTGTTTTATTTGTTCAATGATGTTATTAATATTGTATGTTTAATTTTAATGATAATTATGATGATGATGATCATAACAATGATAATAATAATGATGACGCTGGCATTGCTATGATGATTAAAAAAAATCCATACTTTTCATACTCAATTCGACTCCGTTTCTCTACTCTACTCGACTCTACTCTACTCTTCTACATATTAATTGTATGGCATTGTATTGTATTGTAGTATTTTATTGTATTGTAGAGTGTATATGAAAAAGATCATTTTTCGTTATTGTTGTTGTTGGTTTTTTTATTTAAGCGTTTTTATTTTAATATTCCCCCTCCTTTGATTGTTCTTTGGACCGATTGCTGTTTTTTTTGTGTTTCGTAGCGTCGATATGTGTACACATTTAAAATGCTTTACCCAGCAGGGTGCCGTTTTTTCCCTCTCTTTCTTCTTTATATTATTGTATACATACTTACATATATGTACATACATATGTATGTATGTATGCATGTTGTTGTAGCCGTTCTGAAATCATTTACTTTTTAAAGATTGTTTTTAATCAAAGTCATTAAGGTTTGTTACTGGCAAGAAACAATATTAATATACACTCACACTCATTTATTTTTTGAATTGAAATAAAAAAACAACAAAAAAAATTTTTTTATTTTTTTTACTTTTTTAAATCTGAAAAATAAGCTGAAACACACACTTAACAAAACGAGCTGAAAATTAATTCTTTGAAAAAGTATAAATTAAAAAATTAATTTAATATACATACATACATACAGAGATACATACATACATACATACATTATATATGTACATACATATGTACATAATATTGCATATACAATATATTGTATACATATGTACATACATACATCAGACTTCATGCACAATTTTTGTATACAATCTTGTTGTAAAACCAAAAACCAAAAGAAAGAAGGTTTAACTGTACTAAGAAGTAAAGAAAATTCTAGAAACTTTTCATGAAGACGAAGAAAAAGACTTCATTATTCCATTAGCCAACAAGATCTCTATACAAACCAAAGGAAAATCCATAAAACTCTTTACAAATCTTGATACAAGTTTTGAAATTTTGACCTCCTCTGCAATTACTTAACTTACTTAATTGGTCATTACAAACCTTCAGACAGGATTGCGACCTAGCTTCTCGTGTGTGTTAATTTTACACACGAGTGGCGGGACCTACAGTCTTTTAAGAAACTTTTCATGATAATTTTATTTACTCTGAGATTTTTTTTGCCACAAATCCGCATTGAACCACGAGCTCTCTTCTAATAAGCCAATACACTACCTAATAGGCTACAGCGACTTCAGTCTTAGGATTACGCAATGCAATTAATAATACCGGAGATTTCAGATTATCCATCTTATAGTTTTATAACCCTTTGTCTGACAAGGCCCTGTCAGTTGTTAAGCATCTTTCATTTGTATTGTCATTACCGAACATGGACCAAAGAACTCATAAAAATAGTCACAACTTACTAGAAAAGTTTCGATAAAACATGGCCACCTTTTAAGAATACGGATGATCATGATCGTTATGGTAGGCAAAATTATAAAGTACTTTAAAGAGATTAAAAGTGTTGCAGATTTGCTCAAGCCTGACCAACATTGCAATGTATTCACCAGCGAAAATAATGTTTCTGTTAATGGAAATGGGCAGCGTAATTCGAATTTGTTGATTCCACAAAGTTCACAGTAATTGAGCCTATCTTACCGGGTTATTATGGCATATTTTGCACATGGATATGCATCTACAATAAGACCCCGCTTAACGCTGATCCGTTTAACACTGTTTCAGTATTCCGTGGTAGTACAAAAGCGGTGCAATATATAGCGACGGTGTATACTATGTATCTTTTTCAACGATCTTTTGTTAGTCTGTCCAGAATAAAGATTCCAACTGTACTTTCCGATGTTGCAATCACACTACGAACGTATCTTTCCTGCGTCACAGTTGATTTATTAGTTGCCTCGTTTAACGCTGTTCCACTGGAACTTATTGCAACGTATCGCCCGCGTTAAGCGGGGTCTGACTGTACGTACACATAGAGATCATCTTACACAACAATGTCGTATTTATGCTGCTTATGTGCTGGAACAATTTGCTTTCAATGCTTTCAAATTGTTGAACAAAATTCGATTCAGCGATTTGGCATTTATGGAACGGGAAGAATCCGGAAGTAATTGTAGAAAAATCATTGCATTTGCATAAGGGGAGCATTATAATCTGTAGGTACCATTACCCAATATTTTTTGAAAATGACTAGGAGAACAGCTTGCATTAATTCAAAGGTATGGCCGTATGGCCTTTTTAACCTGCAATAGAAATTATTGAAGTGAACGGTATGTAGTTTCAATAGGACAATGCCAAGAGTTACACAACACGACCGATTTTGACTTTTTTATATGAAAACTTTCCAGATAGAGAAGAAAACCAAATGATGTTGGTCAGCAAAATAATGCTTTTTAATACCGCGTTTAATCATTTGAAAACAAAAAATTTGTAAAAGTATTGCCGATAGTCGCCGTGGTCTAGTAGGTAGTGTTATGGCTTATTAGACGTGAGGCCTCGGTTGAAACCCCAGGTCAGGCATCTCCAGCTGAACGAAATATAAAAAAATATTTCTTCTCTTGCCGATGACAGTGATGACCAGTTGCTGGCACTGTCATCCCAATTTCCACAACAAAAGTCGAAGTTTTGCAGATGCATTCAACACTTTTGGATCTCATGTGGATGGGTATCGTCCCAAATTTAATACTTTTGTTTGTTCACGAGCCCATTCATTCAGAAATAGGCATCAATGCTGAAGATGATCTTTTGATGGAAATTTCGCATACTTGCCAACTGCCCCAGAGCCTACTTAACGAACACACGTTCATGAGGATTTGAGAATACAAACTGAATAAATGACAATTAATTTGATAGTCATGGTAGTCTAGTAGGTAGTGTCGTAGCTTATTAAACGTGAGGCTATGATTTAATCCCCTGGATTAGACATCTCCAACTGAACGAAATATGAAAAATATATTTCTTCGGTGTCTTCCTCTCGGCAGATTTCTGGCAAAAACTCTGAGCGTTAAATAAAATTGCCATGAAAATATTCTCAAAAATCTGTCGTTCGGAATCGACTTTAAACATAAGTGATGTGAGATGCTAGGTTGTAATCCTAACTAAAGGGTTGTAATGATCAATTATGTTATGTATGTATTGTATGTATGTATTGCCAATATACCATCAGAACCGTGCGAACAGTTAAACGAAAATTATCTTAAAATGATCAAATGCTGCAGTGAAACCAGAAGTTATTATGTTAGTGACATTGTATTGCGTACATAATGACAAAAGCTAAGCATTATAATGAAATGAAAATTTCAGCGATAACACAGCCTTATCTAGGATTTATCTGACGTTGCTTTTAAAACCAAAAAAAACCTGAATAAAATTTTTCAGCGCAAAAGGTATGCGAATATCGATGCAAACATCATTTAAAATAGAAGAGCAGAAGAAGAAGAATTTTATCAAAATTATATTTATTTTGCATTTATGCAAATAAGCACGATTAAAACTTATTGGATTTTTTTTTTGAGTTCCTTTTTCTCTTTGCCGTGGAGAAGAAGCACCTGCTTGATTTTTTAAATTGTTATTTACTGATTAAACTAATCAGTTTTAAGTATTTCATTTTGTTTTTGTTGTCTGTTTGTTTGTTTTTATAAAAATAAATTACAATTTAAAGTTTATAAAATATTTAACAAAATATTGTTGGTTTTTGCTTTGCCTTTTACTTTTGCCCCCCCTTCTTCTGGCTGTCTTGGCTGTCTTGGCTGTCAGTTTCTAAAATGTAATACAAATTAATTAATTTAAAAGCTTTTCTTTAAAATTTTTTTTCTTTGTTTTTGTGTTGTTTTAGAAAATTCCCAGCCAAAGAAACAGGATTTTAATAAAACTTAAGAAAAAGTAAGAAAAAAAACAGCCATTGTAAATGAGAGAGAAGAGACGCGTTGTTTGTTGTTGTTTTTTTTGTAAGCCAACAATATATCGTTGATTATTGAGTTGAGGCTTGAGTTGCTAAAGCTAATAAAACTTATATAATAATTGTTCATAAACTAAACAACATTATGAGTTTGTCAAATTGGTTTGTTGTGTTGCTTGTTTATGACATACACACGCATATGGCTTGGCTTGGCTTGGCTTGGCAAATCCAGGCCCATATAGTCAGCCAGCTCTAATGTTGCAACAAGGTATCAAGGAAACTTACATACAGAAAACAGAAAGAAAGGCAAAAAAAGAAAATAAATTAAAAAACAAAAACAACACAAGGTAAAGAAAATGGTAATTTAAGCATCATATTTAGAAACGCTTGTGTTTTTTCTTTTTCTTTTTGTTTCTTTTTCTTTTTTAATTTAAGAATTTATAAATAAGAAAGCCAAGCACAAAAAGAAGAAAAGAAAAAAAAACGTAAAACATTCGCATAATAAAAGGGTATTTATGCAACATGCAACATTTCGTATAGATGTTGCTGTTGTCTGATTAGTTTCTTAACATCATTATGATGATGTTGCAAAACATTTTTTTTTTTTTGTAAACATTTTCTTGATGTTGAGATGTCAACTATTTTTTCGGCTCATAAAAATTGTTATTAATTGCCACTTAAATGCTTAAACGCCAAAATACAATATTTTTCTGCTCTTTGCCAATACACACATACATACATACATATGTACATACATATATAGTACGTGTATAGGCCATAAACTTAAAGATAGAAAAAAAGTCTTGTTGTTTAAGACAATCAAGTTATTTACACATTAGCTCAGGTTTAAAAAAAAAAAAGAAAATTTTTTTCTTTCCAAACAAAACTTTGCTTACATAAAACCATAAATGTTAGCCCATACATACATATCTATGTACATATGTATGTGTTGGTCTTGTTAATTATTTTAAATTATTTTTAATCAAAACAATTAAAATTCATCAATTTCGTACAACAAGACGAACGAAGAATGAAGAATTTTTACACTCATAAATAAACTTAATTCTCGCCTTGCTTCTCGTAAAGAAAAAAAAATCGAGTGCGAATACCAATTAAATTGTTACGAATACTTGAAATGCAAAAAACAAAAAAAAATTTTTTTTTTCCTTTAAAAAAGAAAAACGATTTTAATAGCTCTTGCTACACTTACAGCCTCTTCTGTAGACATTTGTAGCATGTTTCAACTTTTACGGCGCCTTGCCACAATTTAAATGTCAAATGCATAACAACAATTGCATACAAAACAAACAAAAAAAATGCCCAACAGAGCTGGACGCTTGCATTTTAAGTACATTTACAACAGACATGAAAACAAAACAACAACAAAAAAAAACTGAAACATTATTTCCATTAAAAAATGTAGGCAAACAATTTAAATAAAAAAAAAAGAAAACAAATTTAAACTCTAATAACAATCAAACAAATTAGTTTTGCAATTAAAAAAGGTTTCCCATAATTAAAGAATTTGAAAAATTTTTCACACTTTATCACAAGCTTAACAACGTTCACAAAGGCAAACACGACAAATCAATGAAACATCAAATGACACACACAGTTAAACTTGACTGAAAAAGTTCAGCTATGTCGCTTATGGTATTTAGCGAAAGCTGCCAAACGTCGTCTGCATGAATGCAAATAATAACGGGCTTAAGATTAATATCCGTTAAACCAAGCGAATGCGAAATATCTTAAACTCAATCACCCCGTTACACTGTGATTAGCATTACAGGCGTAAAAAACTTTAGTAAACTTGAGACCATAACCACCAATAAAGGTGGAAGTTTAGTCGCCGTAGTCTAATAGGTAGTGTGTTGGCTTATTAGACATAAAGTCGGGGTTTGTATCCCAGGTCAGGCATTGAAACGAAATATGAAAAAAAATATTTCTTCGGTGATTTCCTCTGAGCGTAAATAAACCCGCCATGAAAAATTTTCTCAAAAATCTGTCGTTCGGAGTCGACGTTAAACTGTATATCTCGCAACTCACGTATAAAATTAACGCACACAGCATGAGTGGTGTGAGAAGCTAGGCCGTAATCCTGACTGAAGGGTTGTAATGGCCAATTATGTATGTATGTATGGAAGTTAAGATGTCAATATAAGATACGGTTTAAAGAAAAGAATTATCCTGTAGCATATGGTTGAATTAAGGACAACCAGACTGCAATATATTTGTAAACCATGGTGAAGCTCGCAAGTATCTTCTTATTTTGTTCGAGCAAAACAAGGGGACTTTGTTCCCCTGAATCACATCCGTTTGTGATCAATTGCTTAGTGGATCGCATACTGCATTACACACCAAACACGTTCTTTAGCCGAACTATTCGTATGTGGAACTTACTTCCTGCAGTGGTCTTTTCTGTCACATATGATATAAAAAGAGATTCAAATCTACTGTCCACGAATAATACTTCCTCTTTCCTTCTTCAACTAACATATTTTTCCAGGTCCAACACAATGCATTGCATGAGTAGGGGCTATACACCGAGTATTGGTCGTGTAAAACAAATGAAAAAAACCGGTTGTTTATGCCACCGAAATATGTTCTTAACTCAATTTGAACAGAAAGTACCCAGCACAGGGTGTAGCAATATTATCTGAAAGCCAGGCCGGCATTTGTTCATTTGGCTCTAGATTAGGGTGGGATTGTTTGGCTGAAACAGCTAAATAGATGAAATACAGTCACGTTTTGCTAAATCCCAGTTCATGTGGCAGTTTGGGGCAAAAAGCAGGTAGATTAAGTACCCATTATGAGCCAAAATCAGTCTGCCAAGTGGAAAGAACAGTTAGGAGAAGTATACTCAATAAAGGGGAAGATAGAGATAGACGGACCATCTTCATAGGTCAGAATAGTATGAGACAATCTAAGGTTACTCTAAGCGAAGATATTGTTCCTGCATTTAACTGCCCAGCAACAACCTGAGAGTATTCACTTGCTTTCTGACCTGGCATTGAAGAATATATGTGCTGAACAGGTATGGTTTCAAGTCCAATACATTGATTCTATGACGATTATGTCGACGCCTCCATTCTATAACGTTCTAAGTACACTTTTAACTTCTACGTTCTCTAACTTAAATACTGTCAAAATTTGGTTAAGATGCGCTGATCCGTTCCGAAGTTATAGGGAAAAATCTCCTTAGAATAAACATATAGTCGCAACTATATGAGCTCATAACTCAAAACACACTTTTTCGACTTAGAATGTTATAGATATAGACGGAGGCGTCGATATGATGATCTTGTGAAGAAAACAAATCATCAGAATACATAGTTTCTGGCAGTCTGGGTAAGCTGAATCAGAAAGACGAGAAATATAGTGTCGTCACTCAGGGCAATCAAAAGACAGATTAGCTAACCATATTGCTAATGGAGCCGGAAGCTTTCTGTGTAGTGCGAAAGGGGGCTTGAAAGAGAAAGGAATATAACAAGACACATTTCTTACTTAATCTAAACGTACGCTTGGAGAAGTTTTCAGTCTTGCATCAGACGATTCGAATACACGTCGATAGTATTAACGAGATTTCTCGACTGGCAAAAGAATATTTTTTCGAGACAGGAAACGCTTCATGTCCAATGTATAGATTCTCTAGTGAGAAAAACAATTCATAATAAGGTATTTTAGAAAGAAACACTAAGCTTGTCATATAGTACTGGGCGGGTACTTATTCTTACCGATATTGAACAGCATCCGGAGGGTCGCTAGGACTACAGGAGGAAAATAGGGAAAATCTCTTGATGGAAGTAGAAAAGATCAGTGAATCGCTGCAATATGGTATCTCTACACAACAGTGCAATTAAATACAATGCAATAAAAAAATATGGACGAATTTTCCCTTCAAAAGTACCAAAAAAAGTACCAATATTTTTAAAAGGTCTCAAAACATTTTCAATTAAAAGTAATAACTGAAATAAAATTGTTGCAACTTCAACTTTAGCCTATTACACTACAATCTCTTTCTATTCTCCTACAAACAACTTTTCTAAATCCAATCTATCCAAGGGAATTGCTTACATAAAGAAGGTAAATAAGAATTGAAATACGTTTTCCCTTCTGCTTAGAGATTTTCTATTTTCCTTTGGAGGAATAAAAATAGGCCAACAAATTTATGAAGCAAAAGTCTGCAAAAAAAAAGTACCACAAATTGTACAATTTGTTTACCATACGCATTTCGAAAAAGTACCAAAACTGGCAAATAATTGGTAATAAAGAATAAAAAAAGTTTAAAATTATTTTGGATTAAAAAGGTACGGAAATAGATTTTTTACCCTTTTTTCTTAGGTAGGCATATAAATAGTACCAAGCAACAGATTTACAAAATATATTCCATGGCATTTTTTTATATCCCATGACTAAGTCTTTTCCTACCCTACAACTGGGACTTTAATAAAAATCCTTGCTTATAATTGAGAAACATCTCCAGTTACAAAAATTAAGCTTTTAGTTTACCTTACTTAGGCTTCGCTTTTATGAATTAGAGAGTCAATAGGAGCTGCTCCTAACTCACATTCCTAAACATTTAATGCCATTAACTTAGCACATGTAAGCCGTGTATGCATGGCAACCATAATTTATTACAACTTATAACTGCTTACTTGCTTTTTACTTTTCCACATTTTCTTTCTATTTTCTTTCAAATTCCATTTCCAATTTACTACTCATATCCTTCTCTCCATCCGCTCCTCCCACCTTTACTTTCAGGGTATATTGTGTTTTATTTTTGCAAATCCCCTGTAAAGCTTGAGCAAATTATAGAAAATCCTTAACAAACGAAAATAAGTCACATGAAAATGGACAATGTCCTTAACGAACTAGAAAAACCCCCCAACCCTGCATATAATACGTATGAATGGCATATTAGACAGCTTCCCTCCTCCTTATTTTTATAAATAAAATCCCGTATTTATATTGGTATTGTATACATATAAGCACACATACATACATACTTTTGCTTTTTATCTAATGGCCTTATATGCTGCTGCTCTTCATATATAAAAGAAAAGAAAATTCGTATACATTTTCCTCTTAAATAGTCTTCCCTTTTTAGCCAATAATAATTGAAAATTTTCGTTTCTCTCCCAGTCTAATGGTCAATATCTAATGGCCAAATATGCTGGCCAAAAAGCAAAAAAATGATAGAATGAAAGAAAAGAAACTAAAAGCTTTATATTACAATATAATGATACGATATTTAAGTTATAAGGGCAGAGAAGACTGACTACAGATATCAAGGGTAACAAGAGATACAAAGCATACTTATACAAACAAAGAAAGGAAATGAACGAAATGTAACAATTAAGATTTATGATTAAGCATAGAAGACTTAAAGGGCACACTATAATCTAGACTCAGAAGAAAAAAAGCGAAAGTAAAATATTTAAAATGCATATTAAAATATGCTCTTTTAGATTGAAATATGCTTAACAAAAAATAAATTAATTCTTCTTTCCTTATTTCTATTTTCAGCAAAACTGCCTAACTGATATGGTGAGTACGTATTATGCACACAATATTGTCACAATATGCCTTCTTATTTGAAAATATTCAAGGTCTTCTATCATACCGAGAATAAAATACAACTCTTATGTAATGGGCCGGTGCCTTAAAGACTATTTTGACGCTTCTCGACCATATGCTGGATAGGGGAGAAGGTGTACATCAGAGATCAGCAATGAGTATTCAAAAAGATGAGTAGATTCGAATCATACTCATAATTTCTGCTACTTATACGCATTCATACTTAATTTAATATCATACTCATACTACTCATATTCAAAGTTTGAAGTACTCATCGTACAAATACTTAACAATACGCCTGATGTTGATTTCGACTCACCTCTACTCAACATTTACAAGGATCACAAAATAAGTATGATTCGCGTACGAACACTACAATACTCACTAGAAGGTTATGTGTTTGCTTTGCTTGCTGTCTTTGTCTTTTTCTTTCTTCTTTTTTATAAATGAAACAGCAACTAAGATTGTAAATTTTGATGAATGATTCGAATCACTCGAAACATTTATGAGTATTATAAGTATTTTTCTAAATTCTTGAAGCTGAATGAGTAGGCGTATGAATCAAAAATATTTCGAATGTTATGAGTTTGATTTCAACGTTGTACTCATACTCACTGTAACCTGTACTTATAAATCAACGTTGTAGTGAGTACGAATGAATCAGAGTAGTTAAATTTTCGATACTTATACTCATAATTTCATGAGTAGTTATGAGTAGCGAAAAAACGATTCATTGCTGATCTCTGCTGCTCATTAATGACGCTAGGGTCTCTAACTCCATTGATTCATTGGAGCATCAACGCAATGTTGTTTGAGGTTTACTGTTCTATCTCTACAACCACGGATTTTGCTCGAACAAAGTAAGGGGGACTTGCTCCCAAAAATCCTGTATTCATACGTAGCATCCGTCTTTCTCGCCAAACACATCCGTTTGTGATCGATTGGTCAGCGGTTCACACACTGCATTACAGTGTACAGAATCCGTTCTTTAAACGGACTGTGAAACTCCCCCTTATAATATAAAAAGATTCAAATCTAATGCCTACAAACACTGCTCCCTCTGTGCCCTTTGCTATAACCTAGATGGCACTAGATGGGGCCATCCCCAAGGTGTTGGTCTTATAAAAAAAAACTTATTTCGATAAATTTCGATGAGGGTAACTTAAATTGACAGTCTCAGATCAGCATAGCCTACGTATGTGCCATAATATCCCATTGTACCTACACCATCATGCAATAAATCAGCTTTGGCTAGGCACGTTCTGTCAATAAATTCTGGGTGTTTAGTAATTCTTCGTCTCAGGTTACAATTGTCGCATAATGACAGAAGTAATCAAATATTTCTGACGTCGAGTGCTCTGGTAGTCTAGTGGGTAGTGTGCTAGACTATTAGCGTGAGGGTCGTGGGTTCGATTCACCGAGCATATTGTCAAAGTTATTCAGCTGGTATATAATTAGAATATAATTTGTAATTGTATTGTAATTAATAAATAAATAAATTCCTGGCGCTAACAGGGGACGTCGCTATTATTATTCACGTGAAGAGGTGCTATATTCCTACCATACGATCTATTGTGCTCCCCTAAAACCTCATATTGTATCCTTATACTGTCTTCTCCAAGCCCATTACCGTTACCAGCTACACGATGCTGCTCGGTGTCAAAAACAATTCCCCGCCGTGCACACGATATGATGTATACTCTCCTCAAACTTCATTGGGTATCCCTTTAATGTCTTCTCCAAACCTATTGCCCCGACAAACTTCCGGGGTGCTACTCGGTGTCAAAAAGAACAATTCACTGTCCAGCACCTGAAAATCTCCTGAACAAAGCATGTAGAGTATATCCCCCTGATATTGAAGATGACCGACTTAAACATGGAACCAAAACAAACCGTCTGGACTCATATTACTGATGATTGCGGGATAGAATATCGTGAGCCTCCATGCGAAGTAAATTTCTTATCTCATTTTTCTCCTCACAAAAATGCAGGGATGTTATTCTTTATCTGTAACTTAAAATGCCTTTCGTTTTTCGGTAGCTTATTACAGTGTTTGTAAGAAAGAGGATTTGAGTGCCCGTGATTTATTGGTTGTTTTATGTGGAAAGATTTTTTTTTTCATTTTTACTTACATATTCTCTCTAAGATATAATGGCCAAAAAATAAGCAGAAATGATAGAGGCAGGGGGTGGGAGTAAATGCTTTATTAAAGTTATACTAAAAGAAAATATTGAACAAAATTATAGGGGTAGTCATAGGGGGAGATTTTAAAAGTTATGCAGATATTTTGAAAACAAAAAAACTGGATAATCAAACATCATTGGTTGTTTTAAAGAGACGTATTTAAATATTTAAGCGCATAAAATATATTTTTAAAAATTACAGAAATGTTGTTTCTTTTAAATTGAGAAAATATGCTTCCAAAAATTAAATATGCAAAAATATGCTCCAAAAAAGTACAACAATTTTACAACACTTAACCATTATTTTATTAATCGAAGACAATGTCTTTTAATTTGAGAAAATATGAAAATATGCGTCCAAAAACGAAATATGCCAAAATAAACTCCAAAAAAGTATAACAATTTCAAGAAAATTCATCATTATTCTATTAATCGAAGAGAATTGAGAAAATATGACAAATTGAGAAAATATGTTTTTAAAAATTAAGTATGCAAATATATGCTCCATTTAATTAGCAAACTATTACGCATAACTACTTTTTTATTTGATATATGGAAGGGAATTATTTCTCAAAATTTGGAAAATCAGATTTTACAGAAAATTATGCGTTTAAGAAAGAAATATGCAAAATTATGCTTAAACAAAGTCCAACATATATTGTGAAATCGCATCATTATTTTACTAATAGAATGAAATTATATTTTAATGCTAAAAAATATAATGCTTTGAAAAAATAACTAAATATGCAAAAATATGCTTCAAAAAAATACTACCAATTTCGAAAATAATGGTGTAAATTATTTTATTAATGGAAGATAGTGAGCTTTTAAGTTCAGAAAATCAAACTCTGAGAAAATATGCCATAAAAATAAATAAGCAAAATTATGCTCTAAAAAGATACGACCAATTTCGAACAATTACGTCTTTATTTTATTAATGGAAGGAAATGAGCTTTAAAACTTTATCCATTATAATTTTATGAGAAAATATGCTTTTAATATCTAAATATGCAAAAATATGCTGCAACAAAGTACCAGCAATTTCGAGGCACTACACTATTATTTTATTAATAAGAGAAAATAATCTTTTAAAGAGAAAATATTTGTCCAACAATTAAATATGCAAAAATATGCCACCAACAGAATACAAACAATTCCGAGAATCTAAACTATTGTTGTATTGTTGGAACGAAATGACCTTTTAAATTGAGAAAATATGACTTTATACGAAAATATGCTTTTTAATATTAAATATGCAAAAATATGCTCTAATAAAAAGCAACATATTTTGAAAAAGTGCATCATTGTGCGATTTATTAAAGCAAAGATATTGTTAAAATCAAGAATTTATTTTATTGGAAGGAAATATGCTCTAAAAACAAAATATGCTACAATATGCTTAACAAATTTTTATCATTTTTCTTTGGAAACATGTTAATACAATTTATTAAAGAAAATGAAAGCTAATTGACTTTGTGAGAAAATATGCTTTTAAAAATTAAATATGCAAAAATATGTTAAATTAAAAGCAGCAAACAGGGCATCATTGTAGGTTATATTAAAGCAAAAATATTTTTAAAATCAAGAAATTATTTTATTAAAAGGAAATATGCTTACAAAAACAAAATATAATAAAATATGCTTAACAAATATTTATATTTCTTTTTTAAGAAAACATATTAACACAATTTATTAAAGAAAATTATGCAATTATGAAGGCTAGGGTTTAGGTTTTTACTATAAAAAAAAGAAAACTTTTGGCATACTGTAACGGCATATGTTTTATTTTAATAGCCTTAGATTAAAAAAACATACGAACTATTAAAATCTATAAAAACTATTTCATACTGTAATTAATTCTTTTCACCATTAACAATTTAAACATTAATTTCTTTAGTCGATTCTCAGTTTTTTTCTATTTAGACACAGCAAACGTTCGAACGTTTTAAAATAAAAAGAATGAATAGAATTAAAATAATTAAAAATATATATTGTATGTATGTATGTACGTATGTATGGCAAGAAGGAAAAAAAATATATAAATTTAAAAATAAATAAGACGACAATTATTCTTGTACACAATTATTATAATTTCAGTGCAATTAACTATTTGACGTTTTGTAATGCATTTATTTTGAGTTGAGACATAAAACTTTTTCATTCTCTTCTGTTGTAGTATGAAAAAAAAATTATTTTTTTTTCTTCTTTCTATTTTGTAAAGGCAGACAGACAACAGTAGTGGTGCATCATACTCGTACATACATATACAGTAGAAATATTTCTATACAGACAGTGTAACAAAATAGCTCATGTTTATGAAAGAAAAAAGGAAAAAAAGGCCAGAAAAAAATAAAATCGAAAAGAGAAGAAAACAATGCCAAAGTGTTGATCATGACGATGACGATTGTAGTTTTAATAATTATTTTTCTTTTTTTTTAATTTTTTTGCGTTATTTTATTATTGTTACTATAGTTTATATATTTATTATTGTCTAATAATGTATAGAGAACAGAGCCACAACAACAGTAGTAACAAAACTGCCACACAAAAAAAAATGTGAAAAAGAATGACGGACTTTTGTCCTCCCTAGAGTATGATAAAAAGCACACATACATACATACATGGCACATAGTAAAAGAATGGAGTGGCATACAACTAAATAAAGCTATTGCAACAACGGCGAACTTTATTTTTGTTTTTGTATGCATGTGTTGCAAAATTCCTTCGAAAATGAGGTTTTCATTTAGCTTTTCCTTCTCCAACAACAAATTGTTGCCTGCCTGCCTGCCTCGTTGCTATTCTCAGAGCCCATTTACAAGTGAAAGAGCATTTGTTAGCAGCATATGAAATGAAATGCTATTAATGTGGACTTTGTCAGTGGCAATTATTAATTACAAACATGCATTTTTAATTATTTTATTTTAATAATTATTTTCAATGTTTACAAAAAACACAACACATCACAACACAACACAATAAAAGCAAAAGCAATCATTTCTATATTTCTTCTTATTCACGTTGTTGTTGCTGTTGTTGTTATAAGCAAAACAATTTAAAAAAATATTCCTTTTTATTTTGCATTTAAAAGCATTAATTTTGTGTGCTACTCCTACGCTCATTCATTTTTAATAAATTAAATGTGTGTTAAGATTGTTAAAATTGTAAATTGAGTGGAAGACATAATAATTAAATTATTTTATACATGATTGAGTATAAAATTTATAGAAAAAATGTCTTAAAAACAAACAAAAACAAAAACAAAAACCGAACGCAACACATTCATTGAAATATACGTGCATATATGAACGTAGCTAATTTGAAAACAGAAAAAATTAAATGAAATATAAAACGAAAGAATTTAATTAAAATATGCATCATATAATGAAAGCATATTTCAGCATATTTTTTAAAACTACTATTAAATAAGACCTCAGAAGCATATTTTTGCATATATTTTACGCGCTTAGTTTTATATATCCGCATATTTTGGCTAGAACATGCCATATTAGTCAGGATTACGACCTAGTTTCTCACACCACTTATGTTGTGTGTGTTAATTTTATACATGAGTGGTGGGACCTACGGTTTAAAGTCGCCTCCGAACGTCAGATTTTTGAGAAGAGCAGAAATCTGCTGAGAGGAAGTTGCCGAAGAAATACTTTTTGTATTTTGTTTTGATGTCTGGCCTGGGGCGCGAACCCTGGCTTTACGTCTAATAAGCCAACACACTATCTACTAGACTACGGCGACTTTATTTCATTAGACTTCTTACTTACATAATTGAATTACTTAATTGATCATCACAAACCCTTCAATCACCCATGTCGTGTGTATTAATTTTATCCATAAATGACGGCACTTACAGTTTAAAGTCGACTCCGAACGCCAGATTTTTTGGGAATCTTTTCATGACAATTTTCTTACTCCCAGAGTTTTTGCCAGAAATCTGCTGAAAGGAAGTTTTAAACCGCCGATCTGTCAAGGCTGTCAGCTGTTAAATATCTTTCATTTGAAGACATTTATTTCCGGAAATATTTTCCTTTTTAGAATATGAAACGTGTAACACAACCTCAGAACTTGTAAAATAATCAAACATGGCCACTTTACAGCAAGCGCTTACAACAATATTCTCTTCATCATACTCTACCCATTATGCAAGGCATTGGCAAATATTTCTTTTGTTTTGATAAAATATGCGAGGTACTTCGAATGTGCCAATCCTATTGCCTTTCTCAGTAATTTGAGGCATGGACCCTATTAAGCAACGATGCAGTAGCCTTGAGAGTATTCGAGGGAAAAAGTACTGTGCAAGATCTTCGGTCCAGTACGAGTTGGCGATGATTTCCGCATCCGATCCAACGGTGAGCTGTATGAGCTCCTCAACGACATAGACGTTGATCAGCGTATTAATATCCAGCGGCTGCGCTGGCTCGGTCATGTCCTTCGAATGGAAGAGGATTCTCCGGCAAGACGGGTATTTGATGCGGGGATCTGTGGAAGTCGGCGAAGAGGATGACCTTGTATCCGTTGGAAGGACCAAATCGTGGAAGCCCTGTCATCGATTGGTGTGATCGACTGGCGTAGGCGCGCAAGAAGCAGAGGCGCCTGGAAGGATGTGTTGCGGCAGGCCGAAATCCATTAATCGGGCTGGTATGGCCAATGAAGTAAGTAAGTAAGTAATCCATATAAGGTCCAATTCATCCAACATCTAAAGCCAACTGACCATTCAAATTTTCATAGACTGAGTGCTAGAGCATCAGGCTTTCAATGCGGATTACATTACAACCCTTTAGCCAGGATTACAACCTAGATTCTAACGCCACACATGTTAATTTTATACGTGAGTGGCCGGACCTACAGTTTAAATTCGACTCTGAACGACAGATTTTTGAGAAACTTAATCACAATTTTATTTAGTCTCAGAGTTTTTGTCAGAAATCTGCTGAGAAGAAATCGCCGAATAAATATTTCTTCACATTTCATTCTGGAGATTACTGACCTAGGGTTTGGACTGTGGCCTCACGTCTAATAAACACTACTTACTAGACTATGGCGTCTGACCACAACACAAACATAATTGGCCATTACAACCTTTCAGTCAGGATTACGGCCGAGCTTCTCACACCACTCATGTTGTGTGTTTTACATACATGAGTGACGGGACCTACAGTTTAAAGTGGGCTCTGAACGACAGATTTTTGAGAAACTTTTCAGGGCAATTTTGATTTGCTATCAGAGCTTTTTTGCCAGAAATCTGCTCGCCGAAGAAATATTTTTTTTCATATTTCATTTTGATGTCTGACCTCTTGTTTGAACCGTGGCCTTGCGTTTAATAAGCCAACACACTACCTACAAGACTACGGTGACTCCAGTCTGACCACAACAACTGACCATTCAAATAAGTAAAGACTGGATGCTAGAGCAACAGGCTTTCAATGCGAATTATTCGAAAAACATTTTCATCAGCAACAAAGTTTGTTTGGTAACCACTATAATTTATAAATAACATTGCACCATATTCTTGGAGAATATCTCTGAAATGGACCGTTACATCAGAGTTTTATGGTCCTGCATTTGATGATTATGAAGAGGATGTTAGATGTCTTCCGCTAAGACCATTTCAAGAGCCCTACAACGCAAACGATTTCAGATTTTTTCAAAATTTTATAACTTTTTTATGAGCATAATGCTTTCTAGTATGCATAAATTTTTCAATATTCCTTATTACTAAGGCTTCTTTTGGTTTACAAAAAAAAAATTAAAAAAATTAAATTTTATCAGATGTCTGATGGGTTTTTTATGCAAATTTCTTTTCCTAAGACCTTTACAATCAATAACAATTACAATAATTAGTCTGACTGTGTTGTTATTAACTGTATATGTACCATACCTTGCATAAATAATATGCCAAATATGCAAAAAAAGAAGGAAAACAAATAAAGGAAAATAACTTCCCTAATAACAAAATTAGGTTGGCTGGCTGTCATTTATGGCATCTACAAAAAAAAAGAAACGAGAGACAGAGAATGAGAATGAGAAAGAGATTGGAAGGAGAATAAAGCGAAAAATATGACACTAAAACCATTTGATGACATTAATATGATTTAATGCATTAATTACCCGCCTCCTATGGAAACCATATACACAACATGAAGAATTGACAAGCAAGCGTGTGTGTGTGTGTGGGGGAGAGTGAGGTGAGTGATAAAAATCAATTGCCAACAAAAAGCCATAAAAGCCACTCAAGTAAACTGGCAATAAGAGAGCAAAAGTATGCTCTAGAATTTCTATTTCTAAACACAACATAGTGTTGCTTAAGTATTCCCCAAATCCCTGAAGAGGATTTACCCTTAACACAAGAGCAAAGCAGGAAAAAAAGTAAACAACAAACCCTGAAAACACTAAGAAATATGACAGTTACCAACAAACAAAGAAAAAAAGACGGGAAAAAAAACTCTGAGAAGAATAACTTCATGTAATTGACGTCAATTCGTATTTCGCACCGTGAATATAAAATAAAATTATAAGCAACACTCGCTCTCTCTCTCTCTCATTCTCTCTTACTTTGTATATGTTAAACAGCCGTAATATATGCTCTAAACATTATTAGTGGTTGCTTGTCATTATTATTACCCATACATGTACACGAAAGTATTTTGCACGAGTCTTTATTTGGGTTTTGCACAAAAAAGGATATTGAAAATTATGTTTATAGGTTAGGGAAGGAAAAACGAAATTTTTCTTTTATTGTAGTCCCTGTAAACTGATAAAAAAAAATACGAATTCCTTCTGTTGCTCTACACATTTTTTGCAATTTAAGAACCTTGGTTAATAATGCGTCTGATAAAATGTAGCGATTGCCAATGAATTTTCAACACGGTGGTGTCTAAGGGTGGTGTTTAAAGGTAGAGGCTCATATTTCATTTTCATTTTGGAAGCTACAGGCTTAAATCCTTAAAGTCTTTCACAAGGTTTTACGCTACATATGTTGCTTATATGGTGGGCTTAATAGTCTACAAAATGGTACGTTTTTTTCGCTGCATGTTTATCGTGCATATAAGCATATTAAGAGCATATTTTTTGTTAATCATATTAAATTTTTAATTTAATTTTTTGTTTTTGTTTTTGTTTTAAACATTTTTTTCCATAGAATCTTAAACATTAGCCCGCTTTAGCATAATAGCTTGAGTGTCATTTAAAGTAAGAAAGCAAGCAAAAAAAAGGGGTTCATTAATTAACTTTTTCCATCTTTGACTTTGGGAGAGCGTGTTGCGTTTAAATGCTTGACACTTTGTTACCGTCTTCTTGCTATTGTTTTTTTTTTGTTTCATTTTAAAAAGGAGCTGCTAAAATGACTTTAAAATGACAATTTCATTAACTTAATGCGAGTCACGTATGTCTCTCTCTCTACCATTCTCCTGCTTCGTTTTCCTTTATTCATTTCAGTTTTTAAGGGATTAAATTATTTTCTCGCTGTGTTCTCGTTTTTCAATTTGTTGCCAGCAAGTCTCGCGAAAAACACACAAAAAAAGTAATGAAGAGAAATACTTCTTCTATAGAGAGAGAAAGAAAAAGTTAATTAAAAAATGTTTTAATACCCCAAAAAAGGTGTTAACGGCTTTCGAGCGAAAACGGTGTATTTAAAAAAAAGAAAAGTACGTTTTCCGCGTAATTAAAAACAAAAAGAAAAATATTTTAAACATTTATGACAAAGGAATACGGGGAGACAGACGTCATATGCCTTAGAATACAGGAATTAAAGATTTTTAAACACTTTCTTAAAATAATGGTGGAAAATTTAAATTCATAATTCAATTTAAAACGAAATAAAAATTATGCAGGTACTATTTTCTGGTACCAAAAAAGGTCCGAGTTTGAGTTTTATAAAAATTGATAAAGGTACTTTTTACTATTAAGAAAAGAAAAAAAGAAAAAGAAATTAGGCAGGTACTTTTTCCGGGTACCAAAAAAGTACCAAATTTGAGTTTTGTGAAAAATGATAGAAGTACTTTTTCTTTTAATTTCGTTAAAGGGACTTATAAAACTTTCCAATTCTAATTGCAATAGACATAAAAAAATTACAAAAGTACTATATGTGAGATCAACATGTTTGCCTCAAAAGTCCCTTTTTTGATGCCAAGATTTTCTTATTTATTAAAATACACTTTTGGTGTAATATTTTAACAATCTGTTAAGTGTTTACTATATTTCTAATGTACTAATCGTTTATCGCTCAAGTTTTTATTTTTATGGTACTATTTTTAGTACTTTTTTACCAATTAAGTTTTGTTAATTGCAAAACTTTTATTTTGGTTCATTTAAAGAATATTTTTTGTATTTTCATAACTCAAAAAAAATTTTTTTGTACTTTTCTAATTGTCTTATATTATGGTACCTTTTTCTTGGGTATTATATTTTCGAAATTAATTTTTATCTAAATGTCCTTTGAAAAACTTTCGCTTCTTTTCAAGTTAGATTCAACAGGGCATAAGTTGTCGTTGTAACACCAATATTACCTATTCCTTCATGTATTTATGGCTCCTGGTTAGCAGCTCTTAACCATTCCGTCTTATCAAGTCTTATGAAAATATGAATTATTTTCAAATTGCCTTTGACTAGACACGTTTTGTCACTAAATTCTGTGTGTCCAAAAACACTTCTTCTTAGGATCATAAGCGTCGAACAATGACAAAGCAGATGTTTCTTGATCTCCTCTTATTGTCCATCGTTGCAGTTACTACAGCAGTTGTTATGAGGTATTCCCAGCTTCCGGAGGTGTGCACTCAGAAGCCAGTGGGAAACTAAGGCTATAAGTTTCCTTAGATAGAATCTTCAGAGGTTCATAGAAAATTTTGTTCTATATAGTATATCTATGAGATCCTCCTGGAAACTGTGGTACTAATTTGGTACTTTTTTGGTACTAATTCATACTTTATTTTGATTTGTGATTTGATTTGTTTAATTTTGATTTGTTTTCAAAGAAATTTCTTGTAGACATGAATTCATATATTTTTAATTACTACTTCTTAGGTACTTTTTTTAGGTACAAATTTCACTATTTCTACTCTACTACAGCATGATTAAGTTTCTTTTTTGAGGTACTTTTTCTACCGAAAATAATTCAATTTTATAGTATTTTTAGCGTCGGTATATAAACTGTTTTAGTGCTACATTTACTATTATTTTTCATTTTTGTACATTAAGGTACTAATTTAAAATAGAATTGGTACTTTCCATTGTAGTAAGCTTATTCTATACTTTCTTTTCTTACCCCAATTGGTGGAAAGTCTGAGTACTATGGTGTTACTTAAATGGTTTCTAATACTACTTGCTTTTCTGTTACTAGGTTAGAGGCCAGTACACGTTCAATTAAGCCAAGTACAGTACGCGGAGGCCGAATTGACCCATTGTACAACGTCCTAGTTTCTCACACCACTTATGTTGTGTGTGTTAATTTGTATACATGATTGGTGGGACCTACAGTTTTAAGTCGACTCCGAACGACAGATTTTTGAGAAACTTTTTCATGGCAATTTTATTTACTCTCAGAGTTTTTGTCAGAAATCTACTGAGAGGAAGTCGCCGAAGAAATACTTTTTTGTATTTTGTCGTGATGTCTGGCCTTTGGCTCGAACCCTGGCTTTACGTCTAATAAGCCAACACACTACCTACTAGACTACGGCGACTTCATTAATTTGGTACTTTTTTAAAATTTTTCCTTACTTTTCCTTATTAAATTGAGAAAAAATTTCTTGTTTAAATTAAATACAAAAAATCTAAAATCCTTAACCCACAAATAATTTAACCTGAGTACTTTAAGAGAAAAATTGAATGGAAAATAATCCTTTTTACCCCCTTTTGAAAGGCACTAATCATGTGGCCACATTTGTGCACTCAAATATTCAATTAGTTATTAACCTCCCTCCCCCCCTGACTAATGGATGTCAAATAGAATGGAATACAGAATGTTCAATAGAAAATGCCGCCATATAATGTGATGTGATGGATTAAATTACAGAAGAAAACATTTTACAAGTGGTCAATACAATTTTAATGAAACACACTCGCCCCACCCTTCTATCATTCTACCCTTTAAGTATTTTAACTGATTTACTACAAAAAAAGAGAAAAGGAAAGGCAAGTCAAGGAATAAAAAGTTGAAGGATAATTGTTATTGATACGTGTAGTATGCCACAAATTGCAAAAGGGATACAAAAGTGGCTCAAAAGGGGTTCTCATACGTTCTTAAGCAGGTTAATCAAAGATTAAAACAATTGTTAGTTTGTTATTAAAATTCCATTGATATTTGAGTACTTTTTTTCTCCCCCACCCTAACATTAAATTTTCTTTTCCTTTTTCTTTTTTCTTTTTTGTGTGTTCGTTTTCCGTTTAATATGAGATCAAAGAGGGCCAATAGAAATGACCATTAAGCTTTAAAGCTCATTGGCTTTTATGTAATTGAATGTAAATTCAGTGTAATAAGCAAGTACGTTTTTTTACGCTTTTAAGGCAACTAAGTACGAAGTACTTTTATAAGGCTTCTTAGTTTAAATGCTAGGAAAATGACCCATTCTTTAGCTACATGTGTTAAATATTTATAAAAAAAAAAATAAAAACAAAAAATAGTTTTACTTTTTAGTTTTAAGCTTTTAAGCCGCTTTAAAGCTTATGTGGTTAAATAAGGTAATAAAAGTAGAAAAAAAGCGCAAATTCTTTAAATGTTTTATAATCATTTTTGTAGGTAAATTCCTTTCCCTTTCCATTATAAATTTCCATAGAATTTTATCTTAATTTTTGTCTTTTTAAATATTTATTCTCCTTTCATTTTTGTTTTTTATTTTTTTTATTTAATACGCATTAGAAATCAAAATATCACCCATAAGCGGCTTCTGTTTGATTTTAGTTTTTTTTTTAATTTCTTGCCTTTTTGTCTTTTAATTTCTGCCTCTGGACCCGTACACTGTGTTAAGCTTTATTATATTTTGAAAAAAATATCACTTCAAATGAGTTTGAGTTGATTTTGTTACCCTCTCCTAATGGTTTTTGTTTCATGAGACGTATACAAACGGATTTCCAAGAATTATTTAAAATCATGAAAAAATACCAAAAAAAATTATTTAAAAATGATTCCTTTTTTCGATTTGAATTTTTAATTAGATATGGATAAGCAAATTCAAAAAAAAAAATATTTGAAAAATTCTTAAGGTACTTTTTTTGGTACCAAAAAAAAATTACTTAAAATATGGAAAACAAAACCTTAAAAATTTTTTTCAAAATGAGTAGCATTTTGATTTGAATTTTTAACTAAAAGGATAAAAAATGTTTGAAAAGGACATAATATAAAAAATAAAAATGTTAAGTTATGATTTTTGGTACCAAAAAACAGTACCAAGTACCAGTTTGACCACTAAAAATCTAAAAAGATAAAAAACCTTTAAAACTACTACTATACTTAGTATTGAAGTCGCCGTGGTCTAGTAGGTAGTGTGTTGTTTAACTTCGTGTTTGTTTTAGAAAATAGTTTTTTTCTCTCAATACTTGATTAATATTAGCACAGTACTCCACCTAATAGGAAGAAACCTTTCGTGATTTCTGCAGAATTTTCGAATCAAAGGAATGTCATTTTTATTGATTATTGCTGACAGCAGTGTCTGCAATTTAAATACGAGACTTGTCTGGGTGGTTTTTATTAGAGGGCTTTTCCTTATGATGATGTGAGATCGTCGTAGTCTAGTAGGTAGTGTGTTGGCTTATTAGACGTAAAGCCAGGGTTCGAGCTCCAGGCCAGACATCAAAATAAAATACAAAAGGTATTTCTTCGGCGACTTCCTCTCAGCAGATTTCTGTCAAAAACTCTGAGAGTAAATAAAAATTGCCATGAAAAGTTTCTCCAAAATCTGTCGTTCGGAGTCGATTTTAAACTGTAGGTCCCGCCACTCATGTATAAAATTAACACACACAACATAAGCGGTGTGAGAAACTAGGTCGTAATCCTGGCTGAAGGGTTGTAATGACCAATTATGTATGTCTGTATGTATGTATGTATGTATGTATGTATGTATGTATGTATGTTACTTAGTATTGATAATAAAAATATTAAAGTAAGATTTTTGGTACCAAAAAAAACTACCAAGTACCAGTTTGGCCACTTATCCTCAGTGTTGCTATTTCTAGCTAATATTTTTTTTTAATCTTTAAAAATTTAAAAAAAACTGTGTTATTTAAAAAGTACCAGAAAGTTTAAAACAAAATCATCTTTGGATCTTTAATTTTGCACAGATGCCAGTTATACAGATTAGTTCTTGCGATGAAGCTGAGACTTTAGCAATAAACACTGCGTACTTTAATTATTCAAATACAGTATACTAAGGTATAAATCATTTACTGAACAGTATAGTTTGGTAGAAGAGAGCATACCAATTAAGGATCTCATGCCTATTATCCTTCATGTATGCTAGTTGTGAGCTCACCATTAGGTACACAACTTTATTCGTTTTATCTTATACAAACTTCTCTAACTTCTTTCTGTCCATTCCTCTAAGAGGAGTTACGTCTGGTATAGTTCCATCAAGTAAGGTATAATATCCATAACCATAAGCAGATTATTTATAGGAAAACTGATAGAAACTAGGTCTGTACAGTTTCATTCCAGATGTGCTTATTCGCCATCACAAACTGATGACTGAATCCACAAAGAGGATGCAATCCGTAAAAAGAAGAGAAATGTAAAGAAAATAATTTCTTGCGACAACAGTCTTCTGGCAAAAACTCTGGCAATAAAATTTCCTTAATTTATGTAGCATCAGGGCAGCCTCTGAGCTGAACAATTCGTTTACTACAGGAACTGCGCTTAACTTTGGCATCACAACGAGCTTTGGTAAACAAAGCTACCACTGCAACCTACCTGCCGACCTACTTACCATGCATCGTAGTTCCGTAAAACTGTAGATCCTTTCATAAGAAATTAACACACAACATGGGTGGTATGAGAAGCTACGCCATTGTGTGTATATAATTGTATTGTTCTTTAACGGGTCTATCAGAGATCTACTGCATAATACGGAGTAGAAAATTTCCTTTCAGAATTGTTAGGTAATAATTTGTGTATGATGTCGACAAGTTCATAGGTACGGGGTATCAGACTCTAGATTATGGTCGGCAACTATATATACAGTGACTTAATTAAAATTAAAGGTATCATTACCCTTACTTTTCTCGTCTGATGAAATTAATGTTAGAATTAGCCAAACGTTTATGGAACGTAACGGAAAGTGAGTTTGTTTTTTGCATATGAAAAGCAATGACAGCGATTACCGAACTGTAACTTAATTTCAGTAAGCATTTGCATTGCTTTTCATATGCTAAAAACGAACGTACGTTCCGTTACGATTCGTGAACGTTTGGCTAATTCTACCATAATGTTTTATAAGACGTTGATACTTCCAAAGCCTCTGTATGGCGATATAGTTCTGATAGAATTTGCCAAACGTTCACGTAACGTAAAGGAATGTACGTTTGTTTGTAGAGTACAAAAATAATATAAATTGTTACCGAAATTCCTCTATGGTTTGTTGGTCGTTCTAATTGCTTTCACATGCTAAAAACGAACGTGCGTGCTGTTGTGTTCCGTTGCGGCTAATTCTAAATATTCAATCCAATGCGAGATAGTGTTGGACTCCGTATTCGAAGCAAGAATAAACTTTTTAATGTTCAGATGCAATGGTCTGTTGCTATAGAATGGGTTCTAAATGTAGAGATAAGCAGAGGATGGCGTAGAAGACAACATTGTCTGCATAGGAAGGGCCTAGTTAAAGAAGCTCTATCAGCGATTAGACTTGAAGAAGGTGTAACTTTGATTAGAGTGTAGGAGAGTCTCCTGGAAGCTAAAGCAGGTCGAAATCTAAATGAAGTAAATAAATAATCATTTAAACTATAAAGTGGATCGAGTTAGGAGGTGTTTATTTTTGGCAATAACCGTTGGTGTTACGTCTATTGTTACGATTTAAAATTACCCCCATATTGTTCATAACGTTTGCATATTTTAATCGCTTTTTTTTAAAGTGACTTTAAAGAATTTAACAATTTGGCAAAAGGTATCACATTCTACGCTAAAACCAAAGTGTTGGTGAAACAAAAAAATTTTTCTAACAAAAAACTAAAAAGAAAAGAAATCGAATCAAATCAAAACGACCGTTAAGCGAGTATAAAAATTTTAACATTTTGAACGCGTTCACAAAACAATACAAAAATCAAAGTGAAGCAAAAAAGAAACAAAACAAAACTCCTAAGAAATCAAAGCCTTAAACTGAAAACAACGAAGAAAAAACAACTGCTTGAAACTGGACTGAACGAGCGTACTTGAAAATCAATCTGAAAAAAAGTGAAAAAAACTGCAATATTTTGAAGAGACAAAAGCCAAAAGCAACAGACACTAAAATGTTAACATTGGATTGCTCTAAAAATGATGACATTTTTGTGGTTTTTGGACTGTTTTTTTTTAAAGACTCACTCAAACGTAAGAAAGACGGGCGAAAAAAAGTACCAAAAAAAAAAAACGAAAAACTAAAAATATTTGCAGACGCGACACTTCATACATAATAAAATCGTGAAATGTCTCAAATGTTGTTGATTTCAATGATTGTCTCTGTTGAACTGATTTTAAACTGAAAAATCATACTAAAATTCTGTATATTTTTTTGACAATAATACGTATAAAAACGCAACAACACGTTTTTAAAGGTTCTAAAATTTATAATAAAAATATTTTTTCTTTGTTGTTGTTGTTGTTATTTTTGCATTTCATTGCTACACTTTTAAGGCTTCTGATTTAACCTTAAACTTGGACATTGAAAAGTTGGGCTTCAAAAACCAAAAAAAAAACTTAATTTTTAACGAAAACAAACAACCAATACAACTGTTAATAAAAAGTATCAAATATAATACATTAACAACAACAATAGCAACAACAATATCTTGTTTTTATTATATTTTAGTTGGTTTTAAATTTTTGGACTTTTGCGGTTTACGAATTTTCGGGAATCAAGGAGACCAACTGACCAAAACACAGAAAAAACTGATGTTTTTTTTTTGTTCGTTCTTCTCAAATGAGTGCACAATTTTTGGGGGTTAAAATCATGATCACTAACATCATTATCATTATCATTGTCGTTAACATTATGATCATGATTATTATTGCAATGATCATTTGTAATTAAAATAATCATTCATCAAATTATATCACCTTGATGTGTGTGCTCATGATAATGATGTTCAAAATGCTGTTGATTATAGTAAAAACTGGTTAAAAAGTTTTCATTTTATATTTTGGCCAAGAATGAGAACAACAACAATAACAACTATCTAAAAAAAGAGGATATGTTTTGTGGTTTTCTGTGTCTTTATTTTTTTTTTTTTTTTGGAAATTTTGTTGCCAGACAGCAAGACGCTTTAAATGAAATTAAGATCATGCCCAGCCATAAAAAAAAATTGACACGAAAAAAATTGTGGAAATTAAATCCATATCCAGTAGAGGATCATAATCTTAAATATTAAAAGAAATTACAAAAAATTACTGTAAGGACAGTGAGAGAAAAAAAGTACTTTTGATCTTCATTACATACTTAAAAAACATAAATTAGGGAAGTTTTCATCTTTATATGAATTTAAAAAAGAAATTTTCTTAACTTTTATTTTAATTTCAATTCGTCTACACAATTCGGTACTTTTGGTTCCGTTGGTACTTTTCATAATTTTAGTACTTTTTGTTTTTTTTAAATTTATAATGATAAAGATTCAGAAAATACAAGGAAATTAGATTCCAATTAAGAACAGTTCATGCTTATAATCATTTGAAAGAAAAATATTCCAGAAGGTTTTTGAAAAAAAGTACCTTTGAACTTCATTTTATACTTCAACAAATAAATTAGGGAACATTTCGTCTTTATATGAATTTAAAGAAAGAAATTTTCTTAATTTTTATTTTAATTTCATTTCGTTTACACAATTTGGTACTTTTGGTACCGTTGGTACTTTTGATGCTTTTAGTACTTCTTGTAATTTTAAAATTTATAATGATAATGATTCAGAAAATACAAGGAAATTAGATTCCAATTAAGAACTGTTCATGCTTATAATCATTTTAAAGAAAAATATTCCAGAAGGTGTTTGGAAAAAAGTACTTTTGAAGTTAAACAAATAAATTAGCGAAGGTTTCGTCTTCATATAAATTAACAAAAAAAAGTATTTTAAAGCAAATTTTTTTTAATTTTATTTAAATATCCTTTTTTGAACACAATTTGGTACTTTTGGTACTGCTGGTACTTTTGGCATATTTAGTACTTTTAGTAGTTTTGAAGTTTTTAATGGATATGATACCAGATGATTCCAGTTACGCACTGGTCGTCATTATGATAATTTTAAAGAGAAACGTTCAGCAAACTGTTTGAAAAAAGTACTTTTTATTAAATTAATAACGAAAATAGTTATTAACCCTTAAAATAATGATGAAAATAGAGTTGTTTTTAATTCTTTTAAAATGCTGCAAAATATTTTTAAGATATTTCCATGCTCAATCAATGCCTTTTGATTGAATACGATCTTAAAGTACGTTTCCATTATATTTTATATAAGTAAAGAAATAAAAATTGTAAACGGGTGTCCTGCGAAACCTTTTTTACGATTTTAACTAATACACAAGAGATAAACTAAATATTGAATATGTACACTCAAAAAAAATGTGTATTCATTTGTGCAATATCCTAGGAACCATTTAAGAATTGTTTTCAATCCACGTCCATCTGAAGAAATCATGGACTAATCTTGAATTCTCTTACTAACGTCAGTACTCCAATGTAATAACCACAGAAGCCGTCAGATTGAAGCGCATATCTCCTTCATCGTAATATTTCGAATTAAAAAAATTAAGTGGGCTTCACTATTCCTCCGAATAATCAAACCAGAAGCTCCTTGGCAGCCAGGAACATTAACATACACAACGAACATAGTATTAGGAACACCATTTTGCGAAAGGATTAGGACATAATGAATAAATATCTTCACCAGCACTTCAAACACAACAAGAATGCTTTTTGGCAATGACAGTTGGCAACCCTATTGTTCTAGAATATGTTATCAATCACTTGTCAACCGGAAAAGATTGTTTAATTGATAAAACGAGGGAACAAAAACAAGAATCTGAAACCGAATGGTTATACTTTGTGACTGCCACATGCTTGTTGAAAGGACTACAGAAAAAAATTTCGATCTTACAGCATATATACAAACATAATTGGGCATTACAACCATTCAGTTTCAGGATTACAACCAAGTTTCTCACACCACTTATGTTGTGTGTGTTGATTTTTTCCATGAGTAGAGGGATCTACAGTTTAACGACGACTCCGAATGACACATTTCTAGGAAACATTTAATGGCAATTTTATTTACTTCCAGAGTTTTTTTTTCAGAAATCTGCTGAGCGGAAGTCGCCTAAAGAAATGTTTACTCATATTATTAACAATTTTAATTGCAAAATGTTTTAGTCCTTCCCTTCATGATGAATGCAACATAAATAAAAAAAAGTATAAAAATTTCAAGAAAAATAAATTTAAAAATATGTGAACTTTTTTCATTGCCTATACGTACGTAGTAGGGCTTATATTGGCATAAAATTTTTTGTTAAAATACATTTCAACTCCTACATTTTTTGTAGAAATATTTCTGATCATATAGTATGTATGTATGTGGGTGTTTTCAAAACAAAAATATTTTAAGTCATTTTAATTTGTTTTTTTTTATAATTTTTATTTTGTTCTGTTACACGCAAATACTTATGTCTACATTTACACAATTTGGTTGTTTCAGAAACAAAAAATTTTTTTCTTTTCAGAAGACAGACTACAACACACAGAGCATAGTGGTAGATGAGAAAAAAAATGCTGAAATAAAAATTTTAAAACGTGGAAGCAGAGTAAAAAAGAGATCCAAATAAACAGTATAACCTTAATGCATGGTTGCATGCTGTAAAACATGTATGTTTTGTCACACTTTTGGCAAATAACAATGGCTCTGGAAAACTATAATAAAAATAATAATAAAGTGTACAAAAAAAAAATAAAAAAAAAATATAAAAATTTTTTTTTATGAAAAACCAAAAACTAGAAAAATAAAACAAAAATCATAAAATCAACACCACCCGTTTATGTCTGTTGAGTTTTACTTGTTTTTCACACAATAGGCGTGACTCTCTTAAATCTCTGTGTCTATCACTACAACCAGACCAGAGCCAACCAACCAACCAGCCATTTATTCATTCATTCATTCATTCACTTATTTGTACATCCATCCATTTGTATGGCTGTCTATCTCTATAGCCAAATCTACTCTAGTAATTTAGAATCTATGTATGTATGCAGTTGCATGTCAGTGTATTTGGATTCATATATCGCAGTATCTCAAAATCAAATTTCGCTTAGACTCATATGGTAACTGTAGATGACTGATGGTTATATGATCTGATGGATTTTGTAGTTTTTTTTCTTTGTTCGTAAATCAGCTTATGATTTTATAATTTTCATTCAATTATTCATTTGCACTCACACTCTAATATGTCTACGTTTGTTTCTAACTTTTGGTGTAAAAAAAAGTGTGCCGAATACTCATTTTTTTATTTTTTTTTTTTTTGGTTGTGTTTGGTTTTCGGTTTTTCTCTTTTAGAATACGGTTTCAAATTTATTTTATTGTGTTTTATTTGATTATTTTTCGGTAATTTGATTACACTTGCTGGTTAACAAAGACAGAACAAATAAAAAAAAAAATCAGTTGACAGTACATTTAAAATGGTAGAACATTTATAGAATTTACGGAAATGAGTACGAAATACGTGTAATTTTTGGTGGATGTAAAGCAATGAATAACAGATGTAAAGTTGCCTGGCCACACATCAAAAATGTGGATCAAACTCAACTTTTTTTTGGTATAGTGTTGGTAAATAATACTCACACATATAGGCCGAAGTAAGTTCGAAAATTATGAAAATAGTTTTAAGTTTCACTATCTGCCTTGCATAAATCATGTGTTCTCAGTTAAATTTTATGTGTCGCCATGCGCCATGAAAGAACAACTTTTGTCATCCTAGTGGAGTACATCAAGACTGTTCAGTTCTACAGTTCTTGAAGTGTTCCTACAGTTCTTGAAGTGATTTGCGTAAATCTGAACAGTGGAATGTTCATATTGGGAAAATGTTTAATAAATGTAGGGAATTAGTCAATTCGTTTCTCCTGAACTCCACCCATTTGGCTATGCAAAGCTAGTTGAACAATTTATCGAAAGAGTTTCCCTCAGTTTTCAAAGAAAAAAAATTTCAAAGACAAGACGAGTTTTTGATTTTTATAGAAATGGGCACGTCAAATTTAGTACTTGAAGGCGCCAACGAAGAGCAGAGCCGGTATATTGACACAAAAGGCGGAAGGAACATATCACTGATCATTTAAAGAACATCGGCGCAAAGTCTCTATAGATGCTGCATAAGTCAAATGCTATGCGGGCATGAGTTTTTTCAAAAATATCTCTTGAATGGGAAAGGCAAAAAAATCCAGATTGTTTGACGGATAGAGTGAAGCAGAGCACTTATTCTTTAAATGCAGACGAAGGAAAAAAGTGTGAATGAAATTTAAAAACGTAATTAATTCGGTTACTTATAAAAGTTTCGTAGTCGAAATAGCGGCAAATACCGCTTAGCATGTCTTCAAAATAGAGAAGACTGAGGAACTACACGGTTGTCTGGATGCAGATCACTAATGATCATAAGTAGAATACTCTGAGACTGAGACTGAGTAGGCTTATGTCCCAAATAGCAAAGTTCTTAGGAGGTGGTAGGTTTTTAATGGTATTACAATATATTGGATGTGACGATATTTGATAATTCGAGGGATATTCTTACCAAGACGAAAAAAAGTTAATTAGAATGAGTAAGAGTGCCACGCCGGCTGCTGAAAAATGTTCTAAGGTTTACCTAGAAAAATTTGTTTAAAAACCCCATAAGTTCTACACTGAAAGAATAATAACTTTACCACCAAAATTTAGAATTTGTAATAAAGATGACACATATTTGCTCTATTAAAGCAAATCATCTCATATATAACAAAAACGTGTTTCATTTCGATTACATTTATAACCAAAATTTTTCGAACACTAAATATTTGCATACACTCAGAGAAATTATTTACTTAAGCACAAAAATATCACCAAAATAGAACTTATTTTCAAATGTAACATAATATATGTGAAGAGTATTTTTATAAATAATGGAAATAAAAAAAATATATATTTTTGCATTGAACATGGCATATACATTTAATACACCCAAAGAAATTTTTTAGTAATAAATATAATATTAAATTATTGATCCCACCTCTGGAAACAAACATATACGGAGAAATATTTTAAAACCAAAACTCATTTCATAAGTAATTAAATTGTCATACACTGAAAAAAATAGATCAGTTTTAAATGTTAAATTCGCTCTAAAATTCGAAAAAATATTGTAAAAATTAAAAAAAAAAAAATTTCTTCATTATTCAAGGCTTAAAAAAGATTTCAAGCAACGATCTTAAACCGCTTTTTAACGGTTTTTTTTTATTTTAAGGCCAAAAAAAATTATATTTCTACACCGTAAATAATTTTCGTAGTTAACGAGGTATTTGTGCTGCTTCGCCGATATTTTTTGCTGTCCGGTTTTCTTTTGCGTTTAACGGATGCTACTGCTTTGCGGCTGGAAAGTGTTGAAGTTGTAGTTCGTAATTATTTTTCCGTTTTAGATTTAAACAAAAATGTCCTTTCATTTCATTAATTATAATTATACCTTTCCATTTCATTTATTCTGTTTGAATTTTTAGCAAAAATATTTATATTTACATTATAATTATTATTTTTTAATTAATTAATTAATTGTAAAGCAAGCAAATATTTCTTAATGAAGAGAAAATAATTTTCAATAAAATTTTTATATTTTTATAGCAAATATTGTCCGTAAGTTTGTTTTAATTATAAATTATTTAATTCTTTTTTTTTAATTTTTTTAAAAGCTTATATGGGCAGAATTACAAATAAAATAAAATTAACTAAAAAAGCAATCATAATTTTTATTAGAGATTAGAAATTACTATTGTAAATATCATTAAGATGTAATTCTTCAAAGCTCAGAAATAATTTTAATTTATGTGTTTAAGACTTTGGTACAAAATGTTGACGAAATTTTTTTATTTACAATCTACTTAAATTTAATTAATCGTCGAGACCAGCTTCAGTATTTTTTTCTTTCTAATGGTATGGTCACAATAAGCAAATATTTGCAAAACAAAATATATCCCCTATCACTGTATAAATCCACTTATTGAAAAAAAAGATAGTGTGCTTGAAATATTTTTCAACTAGCTAAGTACGTTATTTATGTCAAATAAAAAACTGTCTCCGTCTCTTTGAATAAATCCAAAGTCTGCAAAAAAAAGGCTACGTTTCATCTGATAATTGCTTAATGTGAAGGTATGTTATTAGACCTCCACATATTTTTTGTATTGCGAAAGAAATAAACAAGCTTTTCATATAGGTAATTAGAAAAGTATTTTCGCTTCTATCCTCCAGTTACATGTACAAATCTATTAAGTTTAGACCTATAACGAGTGTAAAATACTATCTTCTTCTTCACTGACGTTTACTCTTTACTTTAAGGTGTGATTTTCAATTCCTATATATTTTTATGATCCATCCGCACAGTAAAGGGAAAATTCGGCTAGGATTTGATTTGGGTTAGATTTTCAACATATTCTTACAATTTTACGATATTGTCTTAAATACGTATAGACAACCTTGTACTATAAATTCTGATTGTATGCCACACTTGTCTATAATATATCCGAATTTAAAATACACTCAATTGTCTTAATAATGTTTTTATCTGAAATTCTGTCTTTAAATTTAAATCTTAATCTTTTGAAACTTTGCTTTAAATTTTGAAAATGACATGAACGTTCACCCGTGTCATCACAACAGGCCGCTATGCACGCTTAAGTGAGCTTTGTGACATGATCAAAGCTACCACTATGACCTAACCTAACTAAATTATTGCATTTCTAACATTTTCTAACGCGTTCTATCACTCGGCTTCTCTGGGTGGAGGGCATTCAAAGTGTCTAATTTCCATGGTTTGCGGCGCATAAATTAGGCTGAATTTGACCGATGGCATGGGTTATGTTTGCTTTAAGGATCGCCGTGGTTTTTAGCTCGCATACACTTACGATTGAAATTTTACAAGAATTGCTCGCACAATCTCGGTGGCCAGCTCACACCAACTGCACGAGAGATGACCATGGCTTCAAACTGCTCGTATAGAATATCCAATGTGGCTTGAGTTGCGCGTCATCCTGGTGTCCAGATTATCTAACACCGGCAAAAAGAAATTGGTAATCATCGGCCAATTGTGCCTGACGCTGATCTACCCAACAAAATGTGTAGCAATGACGGTGCCTGTCCGAAATTTTCACCAAACAATCATGTTTTCGGCATGAAGTTGACGCTCTTAAATCTCACGTGGATAAGTATTGTTGCAAATTCGACGATTATGTTTGTTTACGCACCCATTCATCCAGAAAGAGATCGCGATGCTGAAGATGATTTTTCGATGAAACCTAAGGTCAGTGGCCAACTACTCCAGAGCCCATTCAGTTAGCATACGTCGCTGTTCTACATGATCATCCACGATGATTTAGCAATCTCATGTGGATTAGAATCGTTGCAAATTCGACGATTATGTTCCTTCGCACCCATTCATCCAGAAAGGGATGAAACCTAAAGTCAGACGCCAACTACTCCAGAGCCCATTTAGTGAACATACGTCGCTGTACTACATGATCATCCACGATGATTTAGCAAATCAGACTGAATAAATGCCAACTAATTTGACAGAGGTAGTTTTACCAAGTTGGAAGGCGTGATATAAAGAAAAAACTTTTATTTGTTATAATTTTTCAAAGACCTAGTGGAAGTTTATAATTCTAGTTTCTTACACTATTGTTCTGATGCGAGTTTATTTTTTTTTCATCATATTAGTCAGGTTTAGGAATTTCTTCACTCATTTTCTATTGATTTATTTCTGAGCTTTTTTAGAAAAAAAAAATTTTAATAATTTTTACAATGTACTTTTGTTTTTAAATTAAAATTTTAATTTTTTTCTTTTAAAAATAAAATATTTCTTTAATTTAATTTTATAAAATATTAAGCCATTACATGTAGTACAGGATTTTCCTTTTCCTCTTTTATTTGCCATTCCATTTATTAGTTTCGGTTGCCGTTGTTTGTGTACTTCCAATGGTCCAGAATTTTTAAACTGCTTTTCTAATGAGTGTAGTTAACCTTCTTAACCATATTTTTTAGTATTTTTTTTCATTCGAAAATAACAAGAAAAGTTTTTTAAAATTTTTTCTCTGTTTTTTATTGTGTTTTTGTTTTTTTTTTTTATTTTTGAAATATATTATTTTCATATATATATATATATCAATATATTTTTAATTATTGGCTAACCTTTTCATTTTATTTTCTGTTTTGTTTTATTTCTTTCATTTTGTTTTTATATTTTAATAATAAATTTATATTAATTATATTAATTATTTTATTTTGTTTTTTTTTTTGTTATTATTTTCATATTTTGTTTTTTTGTTTAGTTTAGTATACATACAAATTATTTAAAATTATTACATTTAAAAATGATTTTCGTATAACTTTTAGTGGGGGGAGTTGGTTTTGTTTTGCTTTTTGAATAATTTTTTTAAGGAAATTAAAACAAAAAATTTTTTTTAATTTAAAGAGGTTTTGATTGCATTTTATTACATACAATTTTGCTAAACATTAAAATTAGATTGTAAGATTACAATAAAAAAATAATAAAAATTAAGTAATGAAAATCAATAAATGGTATGGTATGGATTGGTATACATACAGTATATAAAATTAAAAAATAAAAAATTAAAAAAAAAATAATAATAATATAATAATAATAATAATAATTGTATATATATAAAATATCACCTAATAAAAAAAATTACGTATATCAGGATGCTTGATGTATTTTGTGTGTGTATGTGTTTTTTTTAATTTTTTTTTATATAAAATATGTAACATAAAGACAACAATGAACAAAAGTTTTTTTTTTTTTCAAAAAAAATTAATAATTATTATAATTAAGTATAGGAAGTATTTAGATTTTTTTTTAATAATTTCTTTTCCATTTTGTTTTTTTGTTATTAAAAGTAAATTAAAGCAAAGCTTTTATCGTATAATTTTTGTATGTTTCTTATCATTTTTTTTTTAAGTTTAATTTTTGTAAGGGGATAAGGGGTTTGATTTTTTTCGTGTTTTGTTTTTTTTTACAATAATTTTTAAATTATTTTTTAAGTATAATTATAAAGTACAACAACTATGAATTTTTGTTAGAAATTAAAAGCAAAAATAAAAGCAACTTACATTATAAGCTTTTTAACTTAATTACAAAACATTTTCTTTGTTTTTGTTATCCTGCCCATATAGCTTTTCAAAGATTGTTGGAACCGTATTTCATTTCACTTTTTTTTAGTTTTTCTTTAAAGAGGCCTATCATCTAAAAATGGTTTTAGGTTTTCAATAAAAGCTTTTTTTCCTTTTTTTTATTAAAAAAAAAAGCTTTTTTGTTTGTTTTTTTTATTTAATTACCTATATTTATAAGAGTTTGTTTGTTTAGTAACCTTATTTTGTTTTTGTTGTTTTATTTTGTTTTTTAATAATAATTTTTTGTTTTATTAAATAGTTTAAGTACTTTAGTAAGTAGTAGTAATAGTAGTAGTAGTGGTAGGTAGTAGTTATAGTAAGTAAATCTTATTGGTTTTAGTTTTTTAATTTTTTTAAAAAATTAAAATTAATTTCTTTGTTTTTTTTTTTGTTATAAATTAAGGAAGTATAACCTTTTTTTAAATATTTCAAAAAAAAGGTTACAAGTTCATTACGTATATCGTTTTCTGGTTAGTTAAAGAATTTTTAATTTATTTTAGTTTGTTTTTATAATAAAAATACTACTTTTTATAGGACATTTTGTAAATGTAAAACGTTTAATTTTTTTTGTTTTTTGTTTTGGATTTGTTTTTGTTTAAGAAATTTAATAATAAATACTTTCTTTTTTTGTTTAAATATATTACACGTTTAGTTTTCTTTTTTTAATATTTATAATAAATTATTAGTTTTCCTTTCTTTTTTGTTTAATTATAAATATTTTTTTTAAGAATATTCGTATACTTTTTATTTGAACTTAAGTTTTATTTTGTTTTTTTTTTTATTTATCTTTTATTACGTATAAGTTGTTGCTTTAATTTTAGAAACATAAAAAAAATATTAAAAATAAATTTTAAAAATTTTAAAAATTTTTGGAACTTAAAACGAAATCATTTTTTAAAATGTATTTTTTTTAGAAAAATCGTATACTTTTGTTTTGTTTTAAATGGACTTGCTTTACTAAAAATAATCAAAAAAAAATTTTTTTAAATTGAAAAATAAAAACCAAAAAAAATTTTTTTTTAAATGTTAAGAAAACTTAAAAATCGGTTTCATTTTTAATGCGATAACTGGCATAGGTTTGTTCCACCGGTTTAAAAGTTTGAGGTTGTGGTGGTATTTCCTTGTAGTTATTTTAACGTTTAGAAAAAATTATATTTTTTTGTTTTGTTTTTAAGAAAATATTTTTTAAATATAAAATTTAAAAAAAAATGTAAAAGAAAAAATATCAGGTTAGTTTTTTTTTATAGTTAGTAAAAAATGTTTAAAGTTGTTTGTTGTTATACAAATAGTATTAGTAGTTTAGAAAAAAAAATCATAATAATAAGAATAATAATAAAAGAGTTAAAAAATTTTGTTTAAATATATATCAACTATATATTGGCGAGCTATATGGGCCTCTTGCAAAAACGAAGTTTATCTTTTTTATTTAATTTCATATCATTTTCTTTTTTTCAGTTTTAGTTGCGGTACTTTTTACAATTTCCTTTTTTTTTTGTTTTAAATTTTTAGAATTTTTTTTAAACATATTAAATGATTGTTTTTTAATGGTTTTTTTAATTCTTTTTTAAACTAATATTGTATATAAAAAAAAACAAAAATATTTTTTTTCTTTTCTTTTTTTAATTTTCTTTTAAATTATTAAATAAATGGCTGGTTTTGTTTGTTTAATTAATCAATTTTTTTTTAATATTTAAAAATGTTTTTTTAATTATTGCCTTTAATTTCTTTAAAAAAAATATTTTTGTTTTTTTCTTTCAAAAAAAAATCATAAAAATTTTCAACCACTTTATAAAAATACTTTTCATTTCTTTAACTTTCTTTCAAAAAAAAAAATTGCAGCACGTATAGTTTATTTTTATAAATAAAAAAATTAAACTGCAATAACTTAACACAAAAAAAACTCCTTTTTCTCTCAATTTTCTAAAACCAAACCAATTAATTATAAAAAAATTAATTTTTCCAAAATTCATTCTTCCTTTAAAAACTTAAACAAATAAATGAAAACATTTTGTTCGTTCAGTTCAGTTTTACGCACATTTTGTTTTGGCTGTAGAATTTGCGAATTTCTTTTTTTCTCGTTTTGTTCGTTTAAACAACGGCTTCGTTAAGAGCCATAAATCACTTGGAAAAAAACTTTTTTAGGTGGCCTGTTTAAATGGTGGTCATATTGGCAAAAGCTATACGTGTTGCAATCTTTTTCTTTCTTTTAGTTTTGGTTTGTTTTTGTTTTTGTTTTTGGATTTTTTTTTCGATAGATTTTCTGTTTTGTAAATTTAAAACGTGGTTTTTACTTTTTTTTATAATTTTCTTTAAAAATTTTTGGTAATTTACACTTTTCAATCGTTTTTTGTTTTTAATTTTAATTTTCTTTGTTATAAATTTTTTGTAATTTTTTTTTTAAATTATTTTTGTTTTTCTTTTTGCTTTTTTAATATTTTATTTAATTATTTTAATCCCAGGGCATTGTGAGCACCCGCTTCGTTTTTGCAAGAAGGTCGTTATCGTACTACGAACATGGGTGCACCACCGCATTGTAGCTCGCCAATATAGGACCATGTGCTCCCGCGAAGGGGGTACTCACAACGTCTGGTGTACTAGCTCCATCGGTGTGTGATGTTGAATCGGCATTACTTCTTCCTTCACCATTAGCTGAACCCAATTCTGGTGGTTTGGTGGTGTCCCGTTCGTCAATTACTAAATCTATTGGCATTTTACCCTTTAGACATGATATATATCGGTGACAGAAATTGTCGCATAATTCATGTACCTTTTTTTTCATGTTTAATAAATTTTTTTTGTATTCATTATTATTCATTTTGTTGTGGCAGAGTGGTAGTAGTAGTTGTTGTAATTCAAGTTGAAGTTGTTCAATGAAAAGAGATAAAAAAAGAAAGAAGAGAACGGGATTTAATTAAGAGTTTCGTTCTTGGAAAGCATAATTTTATATTTAAATTGAAAAATATTTAATTAAATTTCATTTTTAATGTGCTTTTAAAACTGAAAGTGTTGGGGATGGTAGTGAGTGTTCAGGGTTCTTAATGGTGCAAACGGTTTAAATTTATTTTGCTTATAATTTTTTTGCGTTGCTGCTTTGATAAATACATTATAAAATTTAATATTTAATAAAATTATATTTCAAATCAATTTTAAATAAATCGTAAACATAATTTATAAATTTTGAAAAATAATTTTTTTTAATAAAAATACTCTTACAAAACATTTCTTGATCAGAACTTTCGAATCAATTTTTTTTTAATATTTTTACTTTTTTTAATTCATCATTTTAATGATCGTCATCTTAAATGTTTATTTTTTCCAAATTGATGAAAAAAAATGTTTCAATTTTTCTATAAAATCCGCTACAAAAAGCTTCTTTCATTTGTTTTATAATTTATATTTAAAGAAAAATACCTTAAGATTAAAAAAAAGTTCAATTAAAAATTTTAAAAAATTTTGTTATGTTTTTACCTTTAAAAAATTAATATTCCCTTTGAATTCAAAGATAATAAGTTTTAAATAAAAGAAATCCTTAATAAATTTGGTTTTAAAAGACCAGTTTAATTGATAACTCTGCTCTATTGACTTTGTTCTACGATTCTTTTACTATAGAGATCAAACTTTACAATGTCATTTACTACTTCTGACTGACAATGTTACGTTTCATTTCTACTTTGATTTGGCAACTTCTAGAAACTACTGTTGATATATGGGATATGTTGACATAGTCTAGTAGATAGTGTGTTGGGTAATTAACGATTCAAACCCCAAATGAAAAAATCTTCTTCGGCGACTTCCTCCCAACTTCCTACCAAAAAAATTTTTGAGAGTTAAAAAATTGCAAATTAAAGTCTTCTCAAACTGTAGGTCCCGACACAACCCTTCAGTCAGGATTACGACCTAGTTTCTCACACCACTCATGTTGTGTGTGTTAATTTTATACATGAGCGGCGGGACCTAAAGTCAACTCCGGACGACAGATTTTTGAGAAACTTTTCATGGCAATTTTATTTACTCGCAGAGTTTTGGCCAGAAATCTGCTGAGAGGAAGTCGCCGAAGAAATACTTTTTGTATTTTGTTTTGATGTCTGGCCTGGGGCTCGAACCCTGGCTTTATGTCTAATAAGCCAACACACTACCTACTAGAGTACGGCGACTTCAGTAGAAGCATTCAGCTCCTGGATACTATAGCAAGATCTGTACAATATGAGAGCAAAACATTATTGCTGATAACAAGCAAACTTTCATAAATTGTTCACGTAACAAGGCGACACTAATACTTAGAATTGATGGTAAACGATAACAACTGACACTGTGTGTCAAGAACTACGATTCTGGAAGCATGTAACAAATAACACAGTAGGAGACTAAACCGCAGATCAATGCAATGAAAAACAGCAGACTATCCTACCCTGAAGTACAGCTGAAACGGTCCTAGATTAAATAAAATTCCGTAATAATAGCAAAAATGATTTTTTTGGTCGATATGCCTCTGTGGTTTAATGGTTGAAATTCTTTATTTAAAATTGGATCACTCCTGTTTCAAACTCCGGGGGAGGGAAAATAAATTACATCATGGTTGAATAGAAGTTAAGAGACTTCAATAGACTCCTAAAAGAACAATAAAAGGTAGGCACCTGATCCATAGTTATCATAGAGGGTAAGGTCAACAACAAACATCAAGCAAATGTCATGGAAAAGCCAGCATTTGAGAAAGAATAGAGTTTCGCATCACTATACCCAATGCATGTTTACAAAGAGAGTTATTTCTAGGCAAAACGTTATTGCTAACAGACCAGGCACCCCAGAACCTTTTAGCTGGGAATACCTGATTAGTGAAACCTGAACAAAGCAATAAAAAAAAAAGATTAGGAAGAGGCTTCATAGCAGCCCATTTTGGCTTAAAGAAACCAAAAGGAAAATAATTAACGGTTGCCCCCATGGATAGCCTGACATATCACGCTAATTGATAACATATAATACATGATGCAATAACCATTTTTTTCCACAAATAAAATAAAATTACATGTTAATTACGAACAGAGTGATTGCTTACCTAATTGCTCATTACATGCCTTTAGTCAGAATTACATAACATACATAATTGGTCATTACGAACCTTTAGTCAGGATTACGACTTAGTTTCTCATACCACTTATGTGGTGTTCGTTAATTTGTATACATGAGTGGCGGGACCTACAGTGTAAAGTCGACTCCGAAAGACAGATTTTTGACAACTTTTAGAGCGACTTTTCATGGCAATTTTATTTACTCTCAGAGTTTTTGCCAGAATTATGCTGAGTCGCCCAAGAAAAAAAATTTTTTTTTTTTAATTTTGCTTTCTTATTCGAGATGGGGAGTTCAATCCATTAAATTCGAAGCCACATTTTCCACCTAAAAATTTTTCTCTTCCGTTTTTTAAAAAGCTTTTCTCCGAAGTTTTCCATTTTCAATTTTGATATGAATTTTTGCATAAAAAAGCTGTTACTTAGTAGCTCTCAGGCTTTAATAACTATTTATTTCAGGTTTTTTTTCTTTTTTTATTTAATTTTAAATATAAATTCCATAAAAACTGAAAAAGCTGCTTTCCTTTAAGCTTTTTTTATTAAAAAAAAAAATAAAAAGAAATTTGAATAATGCATTTGAACGAACAAAAAAAATGTGTTTTTTGTGTGTAGATAGCAGGCCGATCTTTTCAGGATCTGTTTCTTGCTTTTCTTTCTTTTTTTTCAATTTTTATTTAAAAACCCATCAACTTCATGATAGGCATGCAAATTAGTTTTTGCGTATGCCAGGCTACAAGCTTTTTTTATATATTTTTTTATAAATATTTTTTGTTGTTGTTTTAATATATTTTTTAATACAGAAAAAAATGGCGCATTGTTTTTGGCCAGTGAATAAACCCTTTTAGTCTGTTTTTTTTTTCTTGTGGCACTGTGTATAGCAAATTAAGCCGGCCGGTTTGCTCAATGGCTGTTTGGCCGGCTGTAACATAAAAATTGGCATAAATATGCATCAGTTCTTTAACTTTTCTTTCTTTCTTTTTTTCCGTTGCTGGCTATTGTTTTTTTTTCTTTTAGAATATTGCAGCTCATATGCATATTGGCCTAAAGGAATTATTATATGCAGCCAACAATGGTAACCATGGCTAAACATGAATGTACTACGTACGTATACAGGCCATGGACGGGAGTATTTTATTTTTGAAAAAAACAAAAAAAACGCAAAAAAAAATATGAAGAGTAGAAAAAATACGTTGTTTTATGCAAAGAACAGAGTGGCTTTGCTTTGCTTTTTTCTTTTAAGGCTGGTTTTCAATGGTTTTTGATAACGAAAAAAATTAAGAATTTTTCAAAGATAATACGCGAATATTTCTGGCAGTTGAGCGTAAGTACCCAATGCTAAACGAGTATAACACTCGCAACATGCTTAAGAAAAAAAAAAGAAAAAGTTTAAGCTTTCAATTGATAAAGAAAAGTTGGTTACACAAAAAAAAAACTGTAATTTTTCTTATTTTTAATAATTTTTTTTTTTTTATTATTTTTCCTCTACACATTTTATCAGTGTTTAAGCTTTTAAGTGCTCAAGTATAGCATAGAGCCTGGTGTATTAAAAAAAATTGTTTTCTTTTTTTTTTTGTTGTTTTTGTTTCAGTATTTTTTTGTGTCACTGTGAAATATTTTCGTGTGTGTATCATTTTGGACTTGTCAAACTGGTTTAAAGTAATTTTTTTTTTTGCTCGTGCTTCTTTTTTAAATGCTGACCAGTCATCCCGCCAAGCTGTAGTCGTAGCCTGTCGTTTTCCCAACGCGACTCAGAGTGGCTCAGAGTCCAATCATACACACAACAATAACACTGTCTTACCCAAAAGTTTGCGGTCAATGTTATTGTCAACGAAAATGTACAATAAAATGCAAAGAAAAAAAATTTCAAAAAAAAACCATATGCCTGCCTGGTTTAAGCCAGGAGTTGTTTGTTTGTTTTTTTTCTTGCTACAGGTCTTAACTGTTGTTTAGTTTTTAAGACCGGTTTTTTTGGGTTAAAAAGTAAGCCAGCTTCTACTTTTTAAATTAAAAACAAACGAAAAAAAACAATCCTTTTTTTGCCAAAAATAAAACTCAACAATCGAAATCAATACAAAAATAGAAAATTGTCAACACTGTTAAAGAAAGTCACAACAACGGACTTACACTCATAGAAAAATAATCATAAATTAAATGAAAAAAGAAACAACAATTTTTTGAAGGGAAAAAATCACTGAAGTTCAGTTTTTAAAAACGAACTTCTTAAACATTCTGGACATGTTTGTTATGAGCTGCTGTAGTTTTACCAGGAGTTGTTATGCATTTTATGAATTGTTATGTTTTCTTTATGGTTGTTATTGTTATTATTAAAATAAAAAAAATTAAAAAAGAATTGAAAAAAAAACTCAAAGACCAAAACATGTCTGGTCAGTGTGAAAGACAGTAAAAGCAAAACCCCATAACAACCATTGGCATCATTGTCATCATCAACAACAACCTACAAAATACAATACAATTGCATACAGTGTACAGCAATAGCATCAACATGAACATCAGCATCACACAGCACAGCACAGCACACCATCATTGTCATCGTCATCATCATTGGCAGCATGGGCAACATGGGCAACATGGGCAGCAAAGGCAGTAACATTCTCAATTCAGCATTATTACAGCTTGAAACAGTGTGTTGATGCATTGTTAATGATAATTTTGATTAATTTGTCAAGTGTTGAATTTGACATGTTAAGCGAGCAAAATGCTGGCTGACTGCCTCACTCGCTCGCTTGCTCGCTTACTCGACTCACCATCTATCTCACGTTGTTGGAGTTGGCTGGCTGGCTGGCTGGTTGTTTGGCTTTGAATGTTTAAATGAATGACTCGTTATTGTCATTGTTGTCTTGATGCATTACAAACGTGAGTATTTTGTATACCACTTCAACTTACTGTGTGTCTGTCTGTTTTTGTATTTTTTTTTTTTGTTTGTTGCATGCCACATTTTCTTTTAATGTTAAATTTATGTATGTAAAGAACAACAAAAACAAAAAAAATATCACTCTTCATACAATTTATAAATATATGAACACGTATGTATGTATGCATGTACGTGTGATTGTATTTTATAGGAAATAATTTCAAGTAAAGAAAGAAATTCCTTTTTATTACCAGCCTAACCAGCCATCAAGCCAGGCAGTAGTAGTAGTAGTCTGTCTTCCTGCCTCTGCCAGCCAGTTCTTAGTCGTTTTTCCATTCAGTCCATGCAGTGTTTGGGTGGTATGTTAACTATTTCGTTCAAGGGAATTCTGCTGTATGCTGTACTGTAAAATAATTCTTATTTTTCTTCTCCTTTTTTTCAATTTAAAAATGCACTGAAAAGAAATCTCAAATCGAATTGTACAATGATAATTTGTGCTCTGTTATATGTACATATGTACGTTTGTATGCTGGTCTCACTTGTCTGTCCGTATAGTTAGTTTCACATCGTGATAAGTTAATAAGGAAAAGTTATGACAGAGTGGGGAATATTTACAAAATACCAAAGCTAATGAAGAAATTATAAACGCTTACGTTAGCAGCACAGTAGTTGTAGTAGCAGTAGTAGTAGCACAGAAGGCTCTGAAGGCTACAACAAATGAATGTTAAAAAGGTTTTTGATTCTTCTTTTTTAATAAAGAAATCATTTATAATTATAGTAAATGGCAAATAAAAATGTATTGATATCTTAACAATATTACACATAAGCACACGTGTTGCTTATAATTATATTTGACAACATGTTGCAGCAACACGACAAGGAAAAATTAATTTCAGAGGAGAGAAAAAAGAGATGTTAAAAACCTTATACAAATAAAATGAAGGGATATTTTCTTAGCAACATTTTGATTAGGCAACATGTTGCCGCAACATACAAGGAAAAATTAATTTTAGCAAAAAGGAAAGAAAAGAAACTATGTAAAAACTTTACACAAATAAAATGAAGTGATATTTTCTTAGCAACATTTTCATTTGGCAACATGTTTCCGCAACATACAAGAGAAAATTAATTTTAGCGAAGAGAAAAAAGAGATGTTAAAAACTTTACACATATAACATCAAGTGATATTTTCTTAGCAACATTTTCATTAGGCAACATGTTGCAGCAACATATCAAGGAAAAATTAATTTTAGCAAAAACAGAAGAAAAGAAGGGATGTAAAATCTTTACACATATAAAATGAAGTGATTTTTTCTTAGCAACATTTTCATATGGCAGCATGTTGCAGCAACATAACAATGGAAAATTCGTCTAGCAAAAAAAAAGGATGTTAAAAACCTAGCACATACAAAATTAAGGGATCGTTTCTTAGCAACATTTTCATTAGGCAACATGTTGCAGCAAATTATTGATGTAATGATTTTTTAATGAAAAAAATGTCTTTAAAGAAAGAAATTATCAAAAATGTTAAAACAAGTAAGAAAAATGAAACAAATGATTGAATATCTGCATTTGGAAACATGTTGCATCAGCATACTAATGTTTTTAAATAAATTTTTAAAGATTTATTGAAGATAGATAATTGGTCAGTACAACCCTTTTAGTTAGGATTACGACCTAGCTCCTGACAACATTATGTTTTGAATGTTAATTTTATTAGAGGGACGTAAAGACGATTGCGAGTGTCAGATTTTTGAGAAACTTTTTCATGGCGATTTTATTTACTCCCAGAGTTTTTGCCAGAAATCTGCTGAGAGGAGGCAATCGCCGAAGAAATATTTTTTCAAATTTCGTTTTGTTGGAAATGTCTGAGATGACGTTTGAACTGAGAGCTCATGTCTAATAAGGCAACACACTATCTACTAGACTATGGCGACTTCATTTCACATTAACTACAGCATCATGTCATATCTTTAATTTCTGTTTTTGTGCTTGCATCAATAATAGGCCTTAGCAACATGTTAGGCAACATTTTTTGTAACATGTTGAGTAACATTTTTATTTATTTTTTTTTTAATTTTCAACCATTTTTGCTTTTTAATTATAATTTTATTTGAATTTTAATCATTGAAATTTTTTTCTTTTATTTTAAAAAGAAAAATATGTTTAGATTTCCATTTTTAGATAAGATTAATAATCAAGCCGCCGAATATGGCAACAATTACAAAAATTTATTTAAATTATTATGAAAAAAAAATTTTAATTAAAAAAAAAGAATGTAAAGCCATATTAAGAAACTTGCTGTCAGAGAGATTTTTCAAAAATAAAATTAACATAATCAGTTATTTAAGTAAATTAGCTTTTAAATTAAGGAAATTAAAATATTTATTCCTCTTTTTTTTAGTTTTTTTTTTTTCAGAGCATCAAACAAGTGAAATGAAAATTTTAGAATTGAATATGGAAAAAAATTCACAAAATAAAAATGAAAATAGTTTTTTTTATTCATTCATTCATTCATTCGGTCATGCTTTGCTAAGCAATGGTTTAATTAATTTCCTTTTTTGTTTCTGATAAAGACTGAGAAACAAATTTTTTTAAAGAAGGGTGGTTTGTATAATGAATTGAAACACTCACTGAATGGAGAGGCAAACAAACACACACTATGGTTGAGATAAAGAAAGAAAGAAAGTCAGTTAGTTAGTTAAGAGAGATCTTTAATTTATAAACCGTGAAGTTTTTCAGTGCACAAAATTCTGTTAATTTGTATATTTTATTTGTGTGATGTTTTATTACATAATTGTTGTTGTTGTTGGTGTGTTTTAAAACAAACACAAGGGTAAACAAGGGAACCCAACTTGTATTTGAATGGCGGTCAAGAAAGCACAATAATTTTCAAATTAGTTGGTAACATTTTTTAAATAGTTTTTAATGGCACAATAAATGGGGAGTTTCTAGTGGTTTACGAAAAAAATTATTTTAAAAATCTTTTGTAATACCCACAAAACATACAAAAATTTTAAAAGGAAGTTATAAAACGTAAAATATTTGAATTTTGAAACTTAGGGTTCGGAATTAAAACTTTCGAAAGCACTTATCCAACTGAGGACAGCCTAATAAACTTAACTCATGCATATGACATTATATGTTCTATTTTTCTTCAATGCCAGCAATCTTCAGTAATACTGTTGCTTTACTGAAGGTGTGGATTTCATACTAAAGGTTAGACTTGATTTTTGTGCCTAAGAATTTTCCTTCTCAGTAATGTCATCATGTCCGAATTCTATCAAATTCATATTCGTTTCGTGAGCTTAGTTATGTTATTAGCTGAAAGATAATCGTGCTGAAAAACCCACAAACTAGATTAAGAAGATGAATATCACTTCTAAATACCTATACAATCAATTTTCAGTGTAATACACACCCTCCAGATATGAAATTGATGCTTTGTTTTTAGTAACTTAGGCTGACTTTCAAAATGTATCAATACAAAGTTTGTATGCAATTCTACTACGGTATATAAATTTTGTAGATATGCAAAGTTACTAAACAATGCATCAACTATAAATCCGATGCCTGATTTATTTTTGACTGCGTTAAAAATACGCATTGACGACGTTTTGAAATAGTATACATTGTAAATATTTTGTACAGCGACTTAATGAAACACTACACTTTGTTCAAACGCAAAGCAACTAACATTTTGGAAGTCAGCCTTACTTATCTTACTCCCAACAACAACACCATAGAAGGGATTCAATTATTCTGCCACCTGTGTGTATGCTAGCGTAAACAAAACCTGTTACCCATGTATCCCTTGATCATAGTGTAGATGTCCTCAGACTTATCCGCACATCTTGAAACACAAGAGACGAACAAATGTGTAAGGTCCATAATATTTAATGCGAAAATTTCAACCTGTATTAGAACAACGTATATACGTCGTCTACAAGTCTTTACGAACCATTGTTTACCATTTACAATCCGTACAGTCAAGCACCACAAATGGTGTTGAGCTGTGCTACTACAAACAAACTAACAATCCAGTACAACATTGTGAGAAGAAAGTTTACAGGAATAGAATTGAAATTTAGAGTCAACGCACCAACTGACTGTTGCAGGGTTTTCATGCGAAAATGCACTAGAAACAGAATCCAATGGATGTCAAGCGAACAGAGAAACATAATGATTTAATATTTACCACAAAGCTCTCCTATATTCGTATAGCATTCGTTTTCAGAGAAGGTCAGTTGGCAACCCTGTCATTCTAGATCGAGCTGCGGTATACTAATCACCTAATTAATGGGAAAATCTTAGTTGATACATCTGAAATAATAAAAAAATATGGCAGAAACGTTTGGTGGCAGCTCTGTATTCCTTAAAGAAGCGAAAAAAATAAAATAAAAATCTATTTTCTCTACTATTTTTTGAGTGAGTTACGTTGAATGTCAGTTCAGGCATGGTTTTCCTGAAACCAATTTTTTGATCTGTTTGACAATATGGTATCTAACACTGTAATAAACCGTTTGAGTAAAATATTTTGGGGATATGTACTCTTGCCAGGCTTTCTTTGCTGACAAGAAACTGATTATTCTTCAATTACAGCAAACTAAGCAGGAGAGACATTTGATGACAGCTCTGTATTGCTTAAAGAAGCGAAAAATAAAATAATATGAATTCCGTTTTCTCTACTATTTTTTGAGTGCGTTACGCTGTATGTCATCCGTTCAAGCGTGGTCTTCCTAAAACCAATTTTTTGATCTGTTTGACGATTTAATATCTAACACTGTAATAAATCGTTTGAGTAAAATAAAAATATTGCTAGGCTTTCTTTTCTCTCTTCATTTTTATCTTCATAAGTCAGTTACCAGCAAAGTTGGCAGGAGTGCTTCCAAATTCAAAGGACAAGGGCAATTAATTAAATACTTTGAAATTAAAATTTTACTTCGTTTTGAAATTATTTTCATTAAATGGACTTTTATCCCTAAATTTTAAGGCATTTTTCTTTAAATATTTTTAGTTGTTCTGTTAAATAAATAGAAATTTCTTTTTAAAGGTAAATACTTACTTTTTCTAATTCTAAAAGGTGAAACCGAAGTACTTGTATTGCTTGCACCATCTGTAAAGAAAAATAAAATTATATTGAGAATAAAAACGTTGACGATAAAAATCATTTCTTTTAACATAATTATACAGAATAAAAAAAATTAATTATTTAACATTTAATAATAATATAAAGCGACAACAACAAAAACACAGAAACAAAATCACCTTGACCTCTAACAGTTAACAGAGAAAAAAATTAACAAAAAACAAAAATAAAGAAACATTAAATCTTTAATTTAAAACAAGTAACACACAGTTTTAAATAAAATACGAAAAAAATATACAACAAAAATGTACAAAAAAACATACATACAAAAAGATATAAATAGAAAAAATAAAATAAAATTATTAACAAAAATTAAAAAGATGATGATCAAAACAAAAACCAAATAAAATAAAATTACAACCGGTTTAACAAAGATTTTATAAAAAAAAAAATATTTTATTTTACAAGATGCGAGGAGTCAGTCAGCTAAATTAAAATATCACTTCACTTTTATTTATTGTTTTTTTTTTTTCGTATGTATTGAAATGTAAAGCAAAAACTTTTTCATTTTCTCACCGAAATGACATTTTTATGGGCCCTCTTACTTTTTTTATGGCAATTTTACCTCAAAAACCTCAAATGCAGTTTTAGAGGGCTGTCAGATGTATTTTTTTTTTCTCTGTATTTTTTTTTTTTTTTTTTGTTTAACGAAAAACAAATGATCATTATATAGCCTTTTTAGCCACAAGTCATAAAACATTCATAGCTTTCCCCAAAACCCATAGCCAGCCATACACTGTATTTCAATATTTTTTTTTCTGGTTTTTTTTTATGACTTTAAGAAGTGTCATTAAAAATTTGTTTACAAATACTCTATATGACACTCAGATTCTTTTTTTTTATTAGCAAAAAAAAAAAAAATAAAAAAAATATAAAAATCTATAAAAATATTTGAAAAAAAAAAGAAATAATAAGGAGAATAAGAAGAGCAAAAAAACAGAAAATATTTATGCAGTATGGTATGTTATAGTATAGTATAGTACCAGTATATGTAATAAGTAACTATGTGTTACTAAATGTTTAAGCATTTAAATTTAAAGCAAAAAAAAAAAACGACTCAAAACAACAGCAGCAGCAGCATCGTCAGTCAGCATTAGCCACAGCTTCAATTCCAATGCACTGCTATGCACTGCTTTGTTGGTCGGTATGGCCGGGTTGGATGGTTGGCTGGCAGCCTGATGATGTTTTACGACGACAACATGATTTATGAGTTAAAAGTACTTGTTATACGCAAGCGCATTTAACTCTGCTATATGCTTGAGTTTTACTACATGTTTTCTTATTTTTTTTTTTTTTGTTAACTTTATTCACATGCTACAATTTAATGCATGTTCTTGGCCTTTAAATTGGTAATAAACTAATAATATAAACCATAAATGGCGGGCTCTCCAAGCTTTATACATACATATGTGCATACATACGTGCATATATGTTGGCATAGACTAACTGACTGGCCTGGCCTGACTGGCAAATAGCAAATATCACAGTGATTATGATGTAAAACATTCACAAGCCACAAAACAAAACTTATATACACTTATATGTATAGACAAATAGACAGACAAGACAAATAGTTAGACAGTCAGTGCGTTAGACAGTAAGTTAGACAGCTAGTTGGCCAGAGACCTAGAGAGGGACAGTAAGCAGAACAAGGGTTTTCCATAAAGAAAAACTAACTAGAAAACTACAAGTCATTTGTATTTAATTTTTTTTCTTCTTTTTTTTTAGAAATAAATGCCATAAAATTATTATAATTGCGCTTGATTTGCATTTCTATTCAAGTGTTAACTTAATGACAATAACAACCAAAACAAAAACAATAACAAAATTGTTAAGCAATTATTTCAGCAAACAAAAAACCTTCTCTAACTAACATTTTTTTAAACAACAAAACATTACAACAACAACAACAAACAAAATAAAATTATTTTAAAACACAAATCTTGTTAATTTAAAAACATTACACATCACTAACCAAATACGTTTTAAATTTAAAAAAAAATTCATTTTTTTTTTCAAATTTATCTTCTTTAATATTCCAATTCTATGTGGGCTAAACAACAACTACAACAACAATATATATATACAAAAACAAATCTTTTAAATGACATTGAACTTGTTGGAAACATTTTTTTTTATTTATTTATTTAATTTTTTTTACATTTTTCCATTAAACAAAAATTGTTTTTTCTGTTTTTTTATACAATTGCAGTTGACAAATGAAATACAAAAAAATTGTGAAAAAAAACATTGTGACAAATTTATTTAAATTCTTGTTTAAGAAATAATTCTCTCCATGTGTGTGAGTTTAATTTTTTTTATTAAATTTAATTGAATTAAATTTGTTTGATCGTTCTAACAAACAAATACAGAAAAAAAAACCGTAAAAAAATTATTAAAAAATTTTTTGTTTATTTGTGGGTCAAGGTGTTTTTGTTTTGTTTAGATTTATTCGAAAAATTACAATAAAAACAGCAAAAAAAAATTTTAGAAAAAAAATATAAAATGGCAAAAACTTACCAGTGAATCGACTTCGGGATCTGCTGTGTAGTAGGGTTTTTGTGATCTGATCTGGAATTAGAAAGAGAAAACATTCAATTAAAATAAAATGAAGAAACATCATAACTACATATATGTTGCAGCAACAAGCTGTTAATCTTAAGGTTTTAAATTTTGAAAACTTTTCCCTGTAAATCCTTGAAAATTTTGAAATAATGTTGCAGCAATGTGTTGCTATATCAAAATAAATATCAAATATAAAACAATAAGTAACAAAATGTTGCAGCAACATCTTATAAAATAATAACAGAAATATGTTGAATTACATACTTTTTTTCATTGCATAACTTATAAAAACTGTTTATTAACTCAAATTTAATATATTAAGAAATGTTGCAGCAACATGTTGCTATAAAAAATTGTTTTATAACCAATACCAAATATAATAAAATTGGTTATGAAAAGTAGCAGCAACATTTGTACCATATAGAAACAAAAGAAACTCATAAAATAATAACAGAAATATCTTGAATTACATATTTATTTCAATTAACTACAATTGTATACATTAAAAATGTTGCAGCAACATATTGCTCTCATAAACCCAACAACATTTAAATTTATGGCCTAAAAACCTAAGTATTTTTATAATTATAAATAACATTAACAAGGAAAAGTATATTACACCATTACAATAAGAAAGTTATTGGAAAAATGTTGCAGCAACATTTCGTTTATGTATATAATAAAACAATATGATGCTGTATAATATAACCAGATAAATTATTGAAATATTAAATTCAAAAGTAATTGAACAGAAGCATTTTATTAGACAGAGAACTTAGGTGAGATAGTTTAAGCAACATGTTGCTGGAAAGAAGTTGTAATGAAATGTGTTTGGTACCGCTTATTCTACTAGGTCGCCGTAGTCTAGTAGTTAGAGCATTGACTTATTTAGACGTGTGGCCACGATTCAACCTCCAGGTCAAACAGACCAAACAAAAAACAGATGAAAAAATTATTCTTAGGCGGCTTTCGCCCAGCAGTCGTCTGGCAAAAAATTCTGAGAATAAATCAAATTGCCGTGAAAAGTTTCTCAAAAATATGTCATTTGGAGACGACACTAAACTGTATGTCGCGCCACTCGTGTTTAAAGTTAACACACTCTACATAAGTGGCGGTCTTAATGTCTCCCCGTGAATAGGTTGCCACATTCCCAGAACGGATCGTGTATGTAATTGCTTTACTCCCTAAAGTAGGTGTCAATAAACTCAAGAATCAGAATACGTTAGACGAAATATTATTTGGTTTGACAACTTGATGACTTTTGGGGCCTTAGTTAGTTACTAGTTCTCGGGAAAGTGTTATGAGAAGCTAGGGCGTAATTCTGGCTAAAGAATTGTGATGACCAATTATGTATCTGTGTATGTGTATGTAATTTCTTTTTAATATCAATTGAGGAAAGCTCTAAGTAACATGTTTCGAAAGTTGAAATTATTTTGTTTTATATATTGATTCGTACTCAAAAATTGTTAGCAACATGTTGCTGGAAAAACTTTTAAAATTTTTTCAATTTTTTTTTATTTTTTCTTGTGGTCACTTCTTGTTTTATTTGCGTTTACAAATGTTTTCCTTCCGAGTGTGTGAATTTTATTTATGTGGCTGTTAATTATTTAATATGATTTATTAGCTTAACACCAACAAAAATAAATTGTTGTTGAAAAAAAAAAACTTGAATCTGCAACATCTATTATGTGATATGCTGAGGTGACATTTGTTGAATATGATTTAATGCGTTACTTTTGACAAATTACTTGATTAAAGGTTAATTTGTGTTAACAACAAAATTTTTTTTTATTTTTTTGAAAATTTTTGTTTAGAAAGAAAACAAGTGTGTTTTCGTTTCCTATAACTAAACATTTATACAAAATTTTTTTTTGTATTTTTATTTTTGATATTAAAAGCCCCCGTCATAAATTTTCATAAATCTTTAAAAGCAAAATAAAAATGCTAAGGCTTATGGCAAAAATCACAACACCATGTATAAATAAAAATAAAAATTAAAAAAAAAATAAAAAAAACAGCGTGGAAACCAGCCACAATTATTATTATTATTATTAACTACTGGTTTAACATTTTATTTGACTGATATACATACATATATAAATGTTTTTTATAATTTTTATTTTCATTTAGTGTGTTTTGTTTTTTTAGTGGCGAAATAAAATAATTTTTGCTACCAAATATACTACGTTTGGCCAGCCACACAGCCTGAAGGCTGTCAATAGACCATCATAAAAAATTGTAGTGAATGATTTTCGTGTATGGCTCTGTATAAACTAATTAAACACGTGATTAAATGATAAGATTTGTTTCTCTTTTTTTCCGTATATTTAAACAAATTTTGTTTTTTTAGTGTGATTGCTTTTGAGGAAAACCTTTGCAATTGGCGCCTTACATTTTTTTTATTAATTTTTGAAAACAACGTAAAAAGACAACAAATTCTTTTTTAAAGAAATTATGATGTTTAATTTAAAATGTTTATCTTTTATTTGCTAACTGAAGAACTTAAAAGTTAACAGAAATGTTCCAAAAACATTGAAATTATTATCTTTGTTACCAAAAAACCAGCAACCTTTAAAAATGAAAAAAAAATATGTATTGAAAATGTTTTATCTGCCAAATGTAGTGCATCATTAGTAGTTTATGACTGATACTTTGGTTTACGTTTCGTATTTTTGGTGTACTTTTTACCTCATTCCAGTTATAAAATCATAAAGATAATGCTTTAACGTTTTTTTTTAGATTTTATATGACGTTTTACGGTACGCAGTGCGCTTTTTTCCCCACATTTATGATTGTTTACCTTTCGGGTGAATATTTTTATTGTATTTTGTATTTATTATCGAAACTGTTAAAACGACTCGGAACTATGCTACAGCTATGATAATGGGGTCGTGCGAACACGATCCATTTTTGTATGCGCAAACTAGATACGAAAAAATGAGTAATTTTTTGCTCGTAATGTTCGGACCACCCTGTTTTCTTAATAATTTCCCACTTCTTGATTCTAAGAGAAGGGAATTTTGTTGCTGTCGTTTCGATGTCGTTCTCATCTTTCAACTACGCAGAAAATTTTACGCAAGCATTTAAGCTTACATGCCTATTAAATACATCTCCTGCCGGAATTGTAGTCCAACGACCATCATTTATGTCGTACTTTTACTAACTGGGCTCATTTGAAACTGATCGATCTGGATCCTGCCTATTTATGAACTGTCATTAAAAACATTACAATGGCAGTGAATTGCACTAGGCTTTATAAAAGGAGTACGTTCCTTAAGCGCTTGTTAAGCAATTCTCCAGCAAAGGCTTTCCTGTCCTTACGAACGTAACTAGATTGATATCGTAATTCCATTGGCCAATTAGCTACTCAAAGGCAATAACGTGCATGACTAGGAACCACCCTGTGAGCATTAGGGGCACATAAAAATATGCTTAAGTACCAAAAAATATTGCTGACAGCATTCGAGATTTAATGCAATTCTAGGCGTCTAATGTTTAAATTCTAAAATAAATTATATTAAGCTGTAGCCTCTCTACGATCATATTAATTCGTATAAAAACAATTATTTGCCTACCTTAAGGGCCAAAATAATATAAACAATATTATGTGTCTACTTTAAGGCTGAACCTATAAACGAATTTGGTGCCTACTTTCAGGATTACATTTAAAATCCTATTACAACCTAAGTATCTAAGAAGCTTTAGTTATAAGCTAAGATAAAGGCTGTAAAAGAATGCTTTATTTACAGCTGCGCCTAATTTACGGAAAAGTCTAAAAGCCGAAATAATACCGGGTAATTTATCACCTTAAACTGTTGACTAAAATACCTTGTAAAAGGCGGATGTTTATTTTATAGCATTCAAGAAAACTTGCCTCTAAAAGAGGCTTAAACCTAGAATGGAGAAGAAATAGTAAATGTGCACTCTCTTCAATATAAATAAATTTTATAAAAAAAAAAACTTTAGTACTTAAAATGCGAAAAATTTGTTGCCTATTTTAAGGTCAAAAATCCTGAAGGAAATAATTTAAGTCAACTTTTTGGCTTAAAATTGATATGTTCTGGAAACTGTGTATAAATACAACGCAATTTGGAAAGCTTTAACGATAAGCTTTCATATTTTATTAAAAAAAAAGTTTAACAAAAAATACTCTGCCTGCTTTTGGACTCGAAATAGAAACTTATTACAATGAGCACCCGAAATTTTCATTTTTTTTCAGGGATATATTCCGGTACTTTCTGGATAAAATAGTCCACTTATCAAATACAATGTGCTTTTATTAATCCTCTACTATGCATGTGAAATTAACTTTCCAGTTAGAAAGCAAATCCAAAGTGTATTTAAATTGGATCTTGTATACACTCTCCATTGCGCAAAAAGAATAGAAAAATATTTTCTGCTACTTGTTCTTTATTTTAATGGTCCATTAATTCCAAGATTAAAACCTGAAATTAATTAAAAATCAGAAAAATATGCCCTGGTACTTTTTTCTTCATACTAATGGTACTTTTTAATGTTATATAGAAAATTATAGAAAAAAAAGTAGGTAATATGTGTTAAATTTCTTTTAGAAACAAAATCTACAAAAAAATTACCCTGGTACTTTTTTCTTTTTGTACTTTTTAAATTAATCTCTTATAGTACTTCCAATGGCTCTTAATTCATCACTTCGGTAAAGAAAATTCTTTTGAAAATTTTGCTATCTAAATGAGAGAAAAAGTACCTAACAGGGAACAATATAGAGAAAAAAGGCATCTAACAAGGCACAACATACGAACCAATCACAATTTTTGACCAATTATGATTTCTAAAATCCAAAAATAGCTAAGAAATTAGCTGCCAGTATGTATTAAAAACTTCTAAAAAATTATTTGCCTACTTTTAGGCATGATAAAAAAAGTATATAAAATTTAAAAGTACAGCCCAGTTTTAGGCTGAATAACCTATATATTTACGCTGAATAGTCTAAAGTGTTACACATTAAATGTTTAAATGGTTTTAACAAAAACATTTGTAATAATTTCTTGTTGTAATATTTACTTGAAGTGATATGCCACCAGTTCATACATACTCACACACATACATACTTACATACATACATATGTATATGAACGTAGAGTAGAGCAATATCTATAAACTTTAAAAAAAATTATCTTTACAATGTCCTACAAGTAAAATGCTACCACCTATAATGTCTATAAACATTATTACTACAATATTATTATTGTTATTGTTAGTGTAATTGTTATTATTATTATTATTTTTTTGTTGTGGTTTTGTTGTTTTTTTTTTGGCGCGACAGTAAAAAACTTAGTTAAACATTAACCACCATAAAATTTCAACAAGAAGAAGCAACAGAAAAAGAAAAAAAATGATAATTTTTGTGTAACAATTCATTAGTAATGCTTGCTTGTTGTACTTCACTTTACTTTACAAGATACTCAGCACACACTCACTGGCGTTGTATAACTAACAGAGAACCATTATGGACGGATGAGTCGATGGATGGATGGATGGTTGGTTGGTTGGTTGGTAAAAGCCAGAGCTCAAGACAAGAAAGAAATACTAAATAAATACGGCTGCCAAAGTCAATATTTATTTAAAAAATTTTCAAATCTGTTGAGTTGAGATTTTTTTCTATTTTTTTTCGTTTTGTTTTGTTTTGTTTTAGTTTTGCAGGTAAATACGGTCATACACACTGGATTTTATGACTGTGGTATATATTCGTATTTATTTTGATAAGCACGATTAATAATTGCTTTGAATAGCTAGCTAGTCTGGTATAGAGAATTTCGAAAAAGAACGATGAACAAGAACAACAACAACAACAAACCAACTCATTTGAAGAAGAAAAAATAAATAAATACTTTCACTGTCACTGGGGCAGAAAATAGAATAGAAAACTGAATGTGTCGCATAGTGGTTTAAGTAAACATCCGGGAGTTGGAAAAAACAAATTCTTTTTTAGGAAAATATTTAAACAAAACGAAATAAAACAACAACTACAATTCCTAGGAAAAATAAGATAAAAGAAAATTGCTTAAAACAGCAGCATAGAAGAGCAATAAGCATAAATAATGAAAAGATATTCAATTTATTGGAGGAAAAAATGCTTTTAAGTCTATGAAAAGAATGCATGGAAATGTTGATGCAACATGTTGCTATGAATAAATACTAACAACACATAAAATATGCCAAATTAATTAAAATATTTTTGAAAAGTCCTTCCATTTAATTCCAATGCACTTTAATGAAAATTCTCTTGTTTTAGAAACATGTTGCTAAGGTTAAAGTTGAACAGAACATAAAAAGTTTAATTAAGTTGAAATATTTTCTGAACTACAAAAATGTCCCAAATAATTTAAAATGCTCTCTAAATTATAAGTCATTTTCTGCAACATGTTGCGAAGACTAAAGGCATAAGAATAAATTCCAATTTAAAGAAATCATTTTCAGAGCCCTGGAACTCTTGTTCTATGCTAGAAATAAATCGTGAAATAAAAGCTAAAGACGAAAGCACATTGCAAAGGCATCACAAAAATATGTGGTTCCAGCAACATTTTGCTACTAGTAATATTACTTAGAATACTTTACTTTTGATATTAGCAACACATATGTCAACTTATCTCATGCATGCAGACATAAATAATCCTACTTGAGTTCAAAACTAAATAATTTTAAAAAAGTAATTTAGTGTGTTGCAGAGCAATATATTGCCAAAACCTGATTTTAAACAAATTAAGTATAATAATCTCTCATTTAATTTAAATTTAAAAGAAAATTTAACAAATGAACAGACTTATTTATGTTTCAGCAACATGTTGCTAAGGCTTAATTGCATAAATAGTATTTTATAAATATCAAATATAATTCTTTAATAACTTAAGTTTGAAGCAATTTGGCATTTTAATCAGCAACATGTTGCTAGACTTGTTTTCTTATAAAAGCGAATGTAGTAATGTATCGGAAATAAGAAACAAAAATATAAAAGTAATTTTCCTACATCAGTAAGATATTTGATCTTGCTAACTAGAATGATTCATGTCATCCCTTAACAGAATATCATAAGCAATGAACATGTAAGGAAACCCTGATCTTGGGAAAATTTTAGGATTCGACAAGCAAAATTCCTTAACACTACAACCAATACATGTACACAGCAGGCGTCCGTTTCTAGGCTATGACAGATGGCAATCCTGTCCTTGTACGACATGCTGCAAGAAACCAATCACTTGCTTAATACCAAACAACGATAGCAAATAAGAAAATGCGGGAGATCCTTAAAGAAATAAAACAATAACAAATGAAATAAATACAAAAACTAAATACCGTTCAAGGACTTTATTTTGAAAACAATTTCCAATACAAGGCTAACAACCGTAACAAATACTTTTAAAGCCAAAACTACCTGGCAACATGTTGCTAAATGTTATATTGAGAAATTTGGCAAATAAGTGTTTAATTTTTCTTTTTTTTTTTGAAAAGAAAGAAACCTGTAAGGTAAAGCATTTACAAGACCTCCCGTATAATAAAGAATAAAATATCAAACTGAGAAAAATAGAAACCAGCAGGATATGCAAACTAGAAAATCTTTTTTGAAGGATTTCTTTAATTTCTTTAATTTTTTTTTTTTTTTTGTTACAAAAATAAAGTGTGATATTGCAAGTGTGTAGGCTTTATAAACTACCTGTTTCTGTTCTTTTATTTTTTTGTTTTTTTTTTTTTGTCTAGAAAATATGTCACAACAACAAATGCTAGGCTGCTATTATGGCATGACTAATAATCTGGTTTCAACTATTATTTTCTCTCTCTTCGCTGCTCTAGTCTGCTAGTCTTTCTTTTTTTTTTTTTTTTGTATAGAAGAGAAGAGTTGTTGTTGTGTGTATAATACAATAAAATGTTTAAGTATTTGTTAGCTGGTACCCTAAAACAAAGAACACAGCCAAAACAAAACAAAAAAAAAACAAATTCTGACGAAATCCCTGTCTATAGATAAGCCTTGTATAACAACAGCAACAACACTAAGAAATATACATGGATGTTGTATGTATGTATAAAGCTGACTAGTTTGTAGGTAAATGACTGCCCTAGTGTAGCCTACATACATTGAAACAAAAATACCAAAGGGAAATTTAACATTTGTATACACTTGATGTCATAAAATGAAAAAAAAATGTTAAAAAAGTTTTATTTTTCTCAACATATAGAGAGTTTTTGGTTTTTGATTTTATTCATGTAAATCTAGTTCTTTTGTGCAAAAAAAAATTGAAAAAAAGATTTTTTAAACCAACAACAAAAGCCACACACTTAGATAAAAATCACTAAAGCAATAAATAGATAAAATGCCACCTAGAAGTTGTAGCAGCAAAAGTATAAACATTTTATGGCATTAAAACACACTAAAAAACACAACAACCAAGAAAGAAACAAAAAACAGCTCTTGTGGCCACATTTTAAAAGGAAGATACAACACAACACAACGCAACACAACACTGTGTTTATAAACAACCATCAGGCTTTGCTATGGATGAAAGTGTCTACACACGTGTTGGTGCCTATGTGTGTGTGTGCATATAAACAAAGTATAATTTTTATGATCATTTCGCCAAAATAATCTCAACAACAGCAACAACAAACAACCTGGAGAAAAACTGTAACCATAATAAAAACAAAAACCAAAAACCAAAGAAAAAACAACAATTTGAGAGAGTAAAACACAAAAAACATATGGGAAACTAATGATGGGTCATAAATCATTAAAGGTATGGAATACATACATACGTATATATTCCATACAACAACAAAACAAAACACAAGAAAAATCAAAAGTATTTCACTGTATTATTTAAAAGTTTTATTTAAATTAATAAAAACCAAACAAAAAAAGAACAAAACAGAACAGAACAGAACATTAATCACATAATGCAACAACAAGTTTTAATGACCAATGAGAGTCAAGCTTATTCAAAAAGAGACCATGTTTGATTATAGGCTATGCCATACAAGCCTATAATTATTTATAAAACACCCTGTAGTCAAGTAATTAGAAGAGATTTAAATAACAAGAAAACAAAATACACCAACAGCAACAGCTAGAAAGAGCGGGAGAGAAAGAGCAAGATTACTTGAACATTTGGTTTGATAAGAATGAAACAACAACTCCTTCAAATAGTAAATAAAACTAATACTTGATTAGTATTTTGGCTTTTTCGTTTTTTTGTTTTTGTGTGTCTCTTTTCCTGCTTTGGCATGTTAGTGCGCATAGATGTTTGAGAGGAAAACAGCAACAAAAACACAAATTCAAAACAATAACACAGAGTTGAAATATGGTCGAAGGAAGATGATGTTTGTTTGGAAGCAGAACAAAACAAAAGCGCTTAAGTTGTTTAAAACAGGTTTTTAGCGTTTAATGCAGCTTGCAGTTAATGTTGTTTTTTTTTCCTTAAATACGCAATTTCTTACATTCATTTATAGTTTTCAATGGATTTAATTCTTATTTTAAATTGAAACAAAAATATTAAAAAAAAAAAATTAAAATAAAAAATTACCCACGTTTCTAATACGAATTTCAGGTTTAAATATCGTGTGGGTCTTCCAACAGGTCACTTTATAACGCCCATGTAGTTGAAGCTACATCTGTAAAATCATAACTGGCCATTACCACCCTTCAGTCAGGATTACGGCCTAGCGTCTCACACCATTTATGTTGTGTGTGTTAATTTTTTACACGAGTGGCAGTTCCTGCAGCTTAAAGTCAATTCCGAATAACAGATATTTGAGAAGCTTTTTCATGGCAATTTTGTTTTACTCTCAGAGTTTTTGCCAGAAATCTGCGGAGAGAAAGACGCCGAAGAAAAATTGTTTTCATATTGCGTTCTGTTGGAGATGCCTGACCTAATATATCCTCATGAACGATCATATATAACAATGTGTGTTCGTTAAATAGGCTATGCAGCAGTTGGCTAGTGCGCGAAATTCCTATCAAAAGATCATCTTCAGCATTGATGCCTATTTCTGAATGAATGGGCTCGTGAACAAACAAAACTATTGAATTTGGAACGATACCAATCCACTTGAGATCCAAAAGTGTTCAATGCATCTGGAAAAACTTCACCTTTTGCTGTGGATTTTAGGATGACAGTGCCAGATACTGGTCATTACTGTCATCGGCAAGCTCTGCAGGCCGATGATGAGTTGTACATCAACGATATGTGGTTTCAACACGACAGTGTTACGTTCCAAAAAGCTTACGCCACATTGGATATACTGCACGACTGATTTGAGGTTATGTCAATCTCACATAGAGGTGATGTAAACTAGCCACTGAAATCGTGCGATTTGACCTCGCTATGGGTTTTCTTAAGTCGCAGTTGTATAAGAATAAACCACAAACTACAGCAGTCCTCAAAAGCGACATAACCATGCCATCAGGCAAGTTCAGTTTTATATGCAATCTCTTACATTTTACAGAATTTTTCTTTGCCAAGCATTCTCGCTTTTATTCACATCTCCTTAAATAGTGTCACATGTTCTAATCTCTCTTCATATCATGAATTTTTTTCAATTATTTCAAGTGCAAAAATATGATCAAACAACAAATATAAAAAAAAAATTTTTTTGGAAAAGTTCAGCAACATGTTGCCAAGAATAATTTTTTGCTGCTGTCTCAGGCATTCCATGTTTTCCTCTAAAAACTTACAATCTCTATTCGATAAACACCATATCGTGGATTTGTTTCCATTATTTTGAGTGTAAAAACATGATACGAAAAATTAAAAAAAAATATATAATATATAAAATATATATGATATAAAAAATTAAAATTTGAAAAACTTCAGCAACATGTTGCCAAGAATATTTTTTTTTTCTTTTTTAAGGTATAACTAAGTACAACAGATATGAAAGCAAAAAGAGGAATATGTTTGAGATGATATTGACATTGAAATTTTGTTTATGTTTGAATCATTAAAATCATAAAGCAACATGTTGCAAGGCACTAATTTCAATTTCTTTAAAAAGAAAAAAATCAATACAATTTGTTAGTTTGCCACATGTTGCTTTTTTTACAAAATAATTTTTCTTTTTTTCGGTTTTTTTAGTTGTTTTTGTTTAATCATCATTCAAAAGAATTATTCTTGTTTGTATATCTTTGCTACAAATTTATTTTTATACTCTATTAATATTTATTATTCTTTTCGTCTTACTTTTTAAATTGCTGCTAAAAGTGTATGGAAAAAACAACAACAAAAACTACAAAAACAAATACAAATAACAGCTAAAGTAAACATACTTGCTATTAAAAGATTTGAACGTTTTTGAAAGATTTTTCTTTAGAGAAACAAAAGAAATCATTGCTGGCCTCCAACCAGCCAGTCAGCCAGCCAGCCAGCAGCCCACATCAATCAACACCAGTTTGTGGAAAGAAATCAAATACAAAGCGTAAGCAAAAGGAAAAAAACAATAATTTTCTAAAGAAAATTTTTCATTAAAAAAAAGACGATTTTTTATTTCAAAAGAACATGGAAAATATGTCCCTTAAAAAAGGCGCCAAAATAAAAAAAAAATTATTTGAAATTTTTTTAATTTTTTTTTAATTTAAGCTTGATGGCTTGATTTAATGGCGGCGTTTAATAAAAAAAATGATGATTTTTTTTAAATAAACAAATTAACAAAAGTGTGAATGATATGCTTTATTATTTGAAGAATAGCCCTTTTTAGCTTTCAAAAAAAAAATAATAAAAGAAAACGTGAACTGAAATGCCAACACATCAGCTTACACCTCCTTTCCTTTCTGCAGGGAAAACTAAACAAAAGTTTATAAATGCGGAATTTAAAAAAAAATTCCTCCCTATTTTTGAAAATTAACAACAAAAATGAAAAATTAAAAACAAAAAAAAAAAACAAAAATAAAGAACTGTTGCATATGTTGCACATGGTATTTGGTGTTTAAGGAAAGGTAGGCTATACTTACGAAGGAAAAAAAATGGTTTTAAAGAAATTTAAAAAAAAATACAAAAAACTGTAAAAGAACAATACCTTACACGTATTGCTGCTCTTTTCACGATTCAGAAAAAAATCTTTTTAAAAATTTTTTTTCAATTTCCAAAAAAGAAAAAACCCCCCGAAACAATAAAGGAATCCTGTTGTTTTCTGTGTGATTTAGAAAACAATGAACGAATGCCTTTAAAGAATTAAAAGCAAAAGAAATTCAAAACCTTTTTGCTTTAAGGGTTGTGTCGTTTTCTAAAGGCCACATGTGAGTTACGTACCAAAGTATTCCAAGAGCAAAGAAAAAAATTAAACAGGGAAAAACAAAGGCCTTACATACATACAAACCGTGAAAAAGAAAAAAGGTTTCCAAAATTAAACTCATTTTTTATCATTCTGATAAAAAGAATCAAAAAAAAACGTAAAACAACAACAAAACACCGAATATTTCCAACAAGATGAAATTATTTCTGGCCTAAACAAAAGAGATTAAAAAGCAAAGCAAATGAATGAATATCTTTGAAAAGAATTTTTGTCAGTCTAACGACGCATTTAAAGTGTATCATCCATAAGCCCAAAACCCAACCAGCCACACAATTCAAACAAGCAACACATGCACAACAACATCATCAGCAACAACAACAACGACATTTGAAAAAAAAGATCATTACGAAAAAAAACAATAAGAAAATTATTGTTTAAAGGTTGTATACCTGCTTTGTTCAACAATAAATTGTTTAAAAAGTAAAGCAAAAAAAAAACGCTCAATAACAGCTTAAGACATATCGAAACGTTAAGCAAATCAAATAACAACAAAAAATTATTTTCAATTCAACCTTTTAACATTTCAGAAATACTAAATTTTGTTAAATTTTTCTTCTTTATCTTGTGATCGTATTGATTTAATACAAGTTTTTTCTTTTAATTGCGAAAGTTATTTGAAGGTGTTTTATGCAATAAATTGTTTTTACGCAAATTGGTAAATGATTGTTTTTGATACATAAAATGTTTGAGCAACATGTTGCTAATAAATGTTCATCTTTTCTATCTTATTTAATTAATATGGTTCATCTTTTAAAAGGAGTGTCTAGGTTAGGATAGTTATTACCTGCGTGAATTGATTTATTTTGCATCGAATAGAGAACACATTTGGGCTACAAAACGTGTCTAAACATGAAAGACAATGGTTCCTATTCTGCATATTCGAAATCGAACTGGCAAAAAATTGTTTTCTACACTACCAAACAGTTTTGTTAACAAATACATTGTTTTCAGCAATTACAAGCACTGTGATTGCTAATAAAACCTTAAAAATTTTCAGCAACATGTTGCTAACAAATATTCCAAGAAATATAAGACATCAAAAACAACAATTGAAAACAAAAATCTTATAGAATTTTCAAATTTTATAATAATAAGACATATTAAGATGATCAATATGTTGCTATTAATACAGAACAGTGCACTACAGTGGTTTAAAATGTAGAAATAAATTTGAATTAAAAAAAAAATATTTCAAGGTTAGTAAAGGAATTTGGTAGAATAATTTGTAATTACAATTACGATTTTCCTTTAAAATTTAAATGTTTCAAAACCCAACAAAAGAAAAATAATTCAATAACCTGCAACATATTACAATAAATGGTTGCTAAGGCCTATTTCCCCTGCAACAAAATAGATTTGTAAAGCAATACCAAATAATTATTCAAATTTCTAAGCTTTAAAACTGGAATACTAGAATGGCGATTGTTATGCTATTTGCATTTAAACAAAATATGTTCAGGTTATTTAAAAATCTGTATATAGAATGTTGTAGCAACATGTTGCCAACAAAGATCCGTATGATAAATTATAAAGCAATTTTAAAACTAATTCTTTTTTATTATAAAAATTTGCTTTACAGAAATATTTTAATTTTTATAAATGCAATATTTCAAGGTCATTGGAATTAAGAAAAATTTTAAAGAATTTCAGCAGAAAATATAAAAAAGCGGTGTTTTTATTAAGAATTTCAAAATGAAAAATTAATGTTTATAAAGAAATATGTCAAGGACACTAAATTTTACAGTTTTGACATAAATAACAAAAATGTTTCAGCAACATGTTCCTTTCAAATTTAATGAAAAATTAGAAATAAATTCAAAATATATTGTTTTTAAAACAGAACATTGTTTTTTATAAAATATATGTAGTACAGGTTAGAAATGTAAAATGTTTTAAATAAAATACGTTGGCAACAACAAAATGGTAAAATGATTTTTTTTTTAACTTTTAAATTTTTGTTACAAAACATTAGGTTAGGTTAGGTCGGAGTGGTAGCTCTGATATCAAAAAGCTCACTTGAGCACGCAAAGCGGCCCGTTGTAATGTCACGGTTGAACGCAGCCTCTGTCCTCACCTAGTTCCACCAAAATTAGGGAAGAGGAAGAAGTTGGTCAGCGCAAAGGCTGCACATCAGCAGCACGAACTACCCCACACTGGAAAACCAGACAGAAAGTTTGATAAGCGAAGCTATATCCTTGTCATCAATAGATGATAGCTCCGTCAGGCTGACAAGAAATGGAGAGCCAAATAACCTACATATATCTGAACCCCGCAAGAGATGGGCACTGACAAAGTACAATACTTGATATTTAAAATGTTGCTAGGTATTGCATTCATACAATAATATACAAATATTGCTGAAACATGTTATTTGTATGATGCTAAATTACATTTTCATGCAATAACATACAACTGTTGTTTAAACATGTTCCTAAATATTTAAAATATTAAAAATTATAAAAACCCTATAATTTTTTAAAATGTTGCAGTTGCATGTTTCTAAAAAATGGGTATACGTTAGAAAAAGTATATAGGAAATTAAATTTATTTTATATATACATATACACAAACGTTGCTGAAACATGTTGCTAAGAACGTAAGATATTTTATCTTTTAATTCCTTTAAATATTTAGTAATTATTAAAACAACGCCATTTTTTATTATATTGGGTTACCTATACAATGTTGCAGCAACATGCATATAAGAATATTAATCAAAATTGCAGTAAATTTTAAAGAATTTCGGATGTATAATGAAAATATTAAAGCAAATAATTTCCTATATTGTATGCATTACAATGTTGCCAAGATATGTTGCTAAGAAAAGTATATGTTCCAATGTACTACTTTCATTAAATATTTAGTAATTTTTGAAAAAAGTTGCTAAAAACAACAACAAAAAATAATTGTGTAGATTTAGTAAAATGTTGAATAATGTTGCTAGGAAAATCAAAAATTTTAATGAAATACTTTTATTAAATGTTTAGCAATATTTTTACGGAAAAATGTTGCTCAAATTAATAAACAAAGTTGATGTATTATTTCTTGGAATATTCAACAATCTTTTGTTTAAAAAGCAATATTAAAACCAATTGATTTTTTATAATTTCTTTAAATTATTTTCAATACAGAAATAAATATAAAAAAATAAAATAAAATAAATTTTCAAAACAGAATATTGTTTGAGTATTAAATTTTATACTTTAATATGAGTGTGACTTATTTTTTTTTTTTTGTCACAGGCTTAACGATCACCAATTATTAAGCTTGTTTAACTGTTTAACAGGCCACAAAGCCCTGAATTTAACAAAAAAAAAACATTTTTTCTTGCAACATGTGTTGAAAATATGTTCTGAAACACTAATTACATTATGATGCCACAGAAGAGCAAACAAAAAATTTATGATCTTTTACTGTGAATAAAACACTTAAGAAAAGTTTAATCACTTTTTAAGTTTTTATGATTTAAGCAACATTATAAAACGGATGATCATAATGATTATAAAAGAAATCAAAAAGAAGGAACTTAAAATAGCCAAGTAGTGCAACTATTTTTATAGGCAAAGAAACACTGAAAAGGAAAATTAAAGAAATTAAACAGTGAATTATTTTCTCGAGTGTAAGAAGAGTGTTGTTTTTTTTCAAGTATTTTATTGCAAGTCCATTTAGTGTTTGTAGTCTAAAAAAGAGTCAGTGAGTGAGCGAACGCGCGCGCTAAATCACATTAAAAACTTCATTATATCAGGCACCTCATCATGTTATAAAATTCTTAAAATCTTTGTTTGTCTTGTTCTTGTTGTTGCCCTTCTCGGGCGTCTGTAAGCAATTCCGAGTTTTTTCTCTCTTTTTTTTTTGTTGCAGCAACATTTATTTTGTATTTCTTTTTTTGGTTTTTTTTTTTTGGTTGCTTGATGTAGTTTTTTGCCACATAAATTTTATTCCTTTAACATTATAATGGGTATTTATTTGTTGCATTGCCAGTAAGGCATTTAGCATATAGTAATGCTGTTGCTTTTATTTGGCATCATCATCAGCAACATCATCGTCGTCGTCATTGTCGTCATCATCATTGCGCAGAGATAAACAGAGAGTGGTGGTGACTATAAAAGGAAGTCTAAAAATGATGTTTTTATTTATGCATCATTTGGAATTTTGACAGCTTTGCCAAGAGACTTTTTCTTACCCCCTCAACCATAAGAATCATTCATTCATTGTGGCATATTTTAAGTGATTTAAAGGAATTTATTTTTGATAAAGTTTAACACAAAAAAAAGATTTGAGTTTTGTTTTTATTCCAACAAAATATTGACAAATTTTTCAATAGTTTCGGAAACGAAAATGAAAAAAAATATTGAAATCGAAATCAAAACATATTAGAAATAAATTGAAAATGTTGCAGAGAACGAGAAGAAAAGGCAAATGTTGCCCACATTTTGTTAAGTTTCAATTTATTTTTAAATGATTTTTTTCTCTTTTTTCTGCTGAATTTGTATACAAGTTTCGTTCGTTCGTTCGTTCGTTCATGTGTCGATTTTCTTATTCTAAAAGGGGATCTTATTTTAGATTTTTATATTCATTCGTTTGGTTTTGATTTTATGCTGCCAATGAGTGAGTAAGTGAGTGAGCGACTAAGTGAGTAAGTGCTGTTGGTTGTTGCTGTTGCTATTGCTGAGTGTTGCCTTTACTAATGATGCATTGAAAAGAAGAACAACAACAACAAAAAATGTTTTATTTTGAAAAATTTTATATTTTTAATTTCTTTAAAGCAAAAGAGGCCCTCTGTTTTCGTGTGGCTTTTAAAACAAAACGAAATAAAAAAAACGTAATTTTAGAAAAAAACACAGGAACAACAACAACAACAGCAACAAGAAAAATTGTCAAGAGATTAAAATCGTATATATAAAACTCTTATAAACAGTCATAAAATTAGAGACATTGTACGAATATTATAGTCAACATTGCCACAGAGTGTAAAGAATTTTTCAGCCTCAATTGTTATTAACACTTGGCAAATATATGGCTGTTTATATCATCATCATCATCATCATCATCTAGATCATCACATAGATGATGATGATCATGATGATGGCGATCATGTGTAGGATTATTTAGAAAATCTTTTAATGGGTTAATTTTTATTTCAATATTCCCTCTGTCTGACTGTCTATCACACGCTTTATGCTGTCTCTTCAAACCGTCAAACAGTCTGTACGTCTAAGCAACAGTTTGTCTGTATTTATAATATGATCATGATTATATTCATATGTTGAAATTATTTTTCATTTGTTGCTGTTGCTGTTGTTCTTTTCTTTTTAATCCCCAAAAACATTTTTTTTTTTGTAAAAGGGGTTTGCGTATACGACCGAAAAACCAGAGGAAGAAGAAGAAAAAAATTAAACAAGAATCAGTTATAAAAAATTAAAAAAAAACATAAAAAAATTGTTTAAATGACGTCGTCGTTTTAGCTGTTTTGTAGCGATGATTAATGAAGTGCCACAAAATAAAGATCATCATTATTGTAAGATATTTAATGTATAAATAGTATATCGCCATACCGCAATCTTATGAATCATTTCGAAAAGTCTTATTTATTACTCACATGAGAACAACACAAATCCCTTATAAAACAAAAAAAAAATAATAAAAAAAACCAACTGGCGAAATACAAATCAAAACCACTAAAAACTTGAAAATTTTAAAATCTCCATGTTGCGGCAACATGTTGCCGAATGTTATTTTAATTAGTTTAGGAGTTTTTGAAACAAATATTACTAAGTCTAATGTACAGAATTACAAAGAAAAATAGTTAAAGAAATGTATCAAATACTTTTCATATTATATCACAATCAACAATTTGCTACAAAAGGTGCAAAGAATTAATATTTCAAATCCTCTTAGTGTTACTCTCTAAAACTGCTCCTAAATACATAGAAAGAAAGGTAGGAAACCCATAAAAATGGAATATTGCAACAACATGTTGTACACATAGAGACCATCAACATGTCCCCAAAAAATATTGAAACGAATTATAATCTGTTTGTTTACGAATTTCGATATAAAGATAGGCAATCGTTCAAATCAAATGTTGCTGCAACATTTTGTTTATATACCAAAGAGCAAAAGGAAAAACATTTTACTTAAAATTTTAATGTGTTTCAATAAAAGAATGCGAAGTAAAATAAGAATTTTGATAAAAATCCTTTTAAAAAAATTGTTGCAGCAACATGTTGCTGTACTTAATTATTATTTTTACAAGAAATAATATGTTTTTTTGGGTTTTACAAACCAAATTATAAATAAATAATTAGAAAACTTAAATAAAATTGTTGCAGCAACATGTTGCTTCATTTAAAACTGAATATTTTAAAAAATGTGCAACAGCTAATCATTGGCTTATGAAGAAATAAATCAAACAAAAAAATCTAGGTTTTAGCAACAAGTTGCTAGACAAGAATCAAATGTTGCTATCTTTTTTACTTGTATGTTAAGGCATATTTATTGTAACTTACCTGTTTACTAAACATTGCAATATCTTCATTAAATGATTCTGACGAACAAACATCACCACCTTGCACACCAGGTTCTCTGGGCGTACATGTGGCCAATTCACATTTTTCAAATATTAGAGCCAACAGCGGGAATAGGGGATGTCTAGAAAATAGAAAAAAGAACAATTATAAAATAACAATTATGAAGTATTTCAATTTTTTTCCTCTTCATTCAATTACAAAAGCAAACAAAATCACGCCGATAACTTTAAGCATCATGATGATCTCTTCCTACACTTCACACTTCCACATCGTCATATTCAGCAACATTTTGCCTATAAATATTACTGAAATTTGTTTACATTAATGGCGACACGAAACCGCCGTCATCATATAAGGCATATGTACGTATATACACACATACGTTTGTATATCTTTTAATTTTTTTGATTTTTTATTTCAAATTTTGTGTTTATTTCGATCAAATTATAAAAAAAGCCTACAAAAATATTTCTTTTTTATTCTGTGGCGTTGTGGTGGAAGTGGTGGTGTATGATGGCATAGTGTAGAGTATAAACACACTCATTAAATACCACATACTTAGTAAAATTACGAAAAAAACCGAAGAAAAAAAGGAAGAAAAGTGTTTCCAATTTCTATTTTTCATTTTTGTATACATAGATCTGTATGTATGGTACGTAGCATGATGTATGTATGTTGATGTATGTGTTTTGAACATTTGGTATTTTAATTAGAGCGTAAGTTAAAGGAAATGCTATGCATTTCTAAAATGCCAATTTTAGATTTAGATTTTTATGAGCATATATATCGTATATTGGCTGTGTGCACACAAGATAACACTCAACTATACACTGTACACGTAGCAATCGCAGCTAAATGCAATAAGAAAAATTATCTACGAAAATAAATCTTTACCTATAATTATAGCATTTATGAAAAAGTTAATGAAACATATTAGGCCAAACAGCCAGCGTATGTATATGCTCTTCTATCAATTTTTTTTTTTTTTTTGTTTGGCGCTTACAAAACAGCTGGAGATTTGGTAATATTACAAAGTAAACAGAAAATAATTTGTATAATTTTCTATCAATAAAGATTTTTGGAGAAACATTTTGAAAATTATTCAGTTTTAATATATGTTGCAGCAACATGTTGCTAACATAAAATGTTGCTGAAATTAAAATTAAGAAAAAATCTCAAATTGTTAAACTACATTTAAGAGTATTTAAAATACAAATTATGTTGCGGAGCTTAACTATATAGTTAAGCCTGTATATTACATGCCACAGTTAATGCAAGCAAAACCTGTTGTAAAAAGAAAGAAAAGATTTTAAATATGGTGACTACTATAGTATTGCAGAAGTTAAAAGTAAAACAAAATTAGAAATTAAAAGTAAACAAAGAGTATTTTATTAAAATTCAAATCCTTAGAGTGAAATGTTGCAGCAAAATATGGATGAAACACAAAGTGTTGATAAGAACAAAAAATCAAGAAATATTGCATTTAAACAATAAAATACCGAAAAAATATCTATTGACACTATTGATTGAATTGTTGCAACATGTTGCTCTTGAATTTTAGAATGTTGCAGAAAAAATAACTACAATCAAAAGATCTTTAATCAAATAAATATAATTTTATTAAAATTCACAATTTCTGTGAAAAGAAGAAATGTTTCGGCAACATGTTGATGAAACATAAAATTATATTATAAATAAAAATACACAAAAAATAAAAGAATTTATTATTTTAAGCATTAGAATACCAAATAAAAATTAAAATTAAACGGAAATGTTGCTGCAACAAAAATGTTGGTTAAGATGTTCCTGCAACTAAAGTTGTTGCTAGTCTTAGATATTAAAATAAGATAATTCTTTTATTTCTAAATAAGAAATTCATGTCTTAAACAACACATTCAAAAAAGAATTTAGACACTATTGAAGATAAAATTAAGAAAATTAAATTCAAATATAAAAATGTTACTAAACTTCATAGGCTTTTAAACTTAGTATGTGGTGTATAAAATTTCCCGCCAAAAATTTTTATCACATTTTATATTAAATTCAACAAGTTTTTGGTTTAATTTATTTACTTTTTTTCTTTTATTTTTCTGCGAAATAAATAAATAAAAAGAAAAAAAGAAATCAATATCATGTGTAAATTGTTTTGACATTTTTAAAGGAGGCCTGTTCGTGGCGTTTTTCATAAATGTTGCTGATGTTGTTGTTGTTATTGTATGTTTTTCACAATGCACGAAATTGTAATAAATCTTGAAATAAAATTTTGTTGCCGTTATTACTATTGTTGTTGTTAGTGTTGGTGTTGTTGTTGTTGTTGTTGTTGTTGGTGTTATTGAATATATAAAAAGGCTACTGTATGTAGACAAAACAACACATGCGATTGAGTGAGTGTCTGCTATAAACACAGTGTTATGGTTTATTTTTTTATTATTTGTTGTCTTGTGTTGCTCACAGAGTCTATATACATTTTTTTAGTTTTTGTTGTTTATTTTTTTGTAATTTATTACCATCTTTTTAACTGTCAAAAATTCAAAACCATTAACAACCAAAAACATACAAAAAAAAACATTTTTCTTTTATTTATTTTTTGTTTTTGTTTTTCTATAGTTTTATTTCTTGTTCTTCTTTATTTTATTATTTTTCTTTTTTAATAAAAGAGAGTGTATTTTTTTCTGGTATGTTTTAAAAGAGACTGAGAGCGAGAGTGTCTCGGTTGTCGGAAAAACGACAGAAGATTATAAAATTGTAAACATTTGCAATGTCATCGGCTGACAGTTTAGACACATTTGTTGATAGGGTTTTGACCAATTTATGTCAAAAATGATTTTGTGTGTCGTGTTTTAATTCGTTTTCTAAATTGTTTTTCAAAAATAACAGCAACAACAACAAGAGTAAATAATGACAAATTGTTTACAATTTTAATTTATATTTTATTTGATTATTATATTAAGAACGGCCGGCCACATCTTTAAAAATAATGTTTGCCTGTGGTCAAATGACAAATGATAATTCATTTATGAAAAGGAACATTTTGTAGCCGGTGTGCATATGTATGTATATATATGTAGCTCACTGTCTCTCTGTCGCTGTCGTTGAACATATGCAAATATTTTTAAAAGAAAAACAAGGCCAAGTAAAAGAAAAAAACAGCTGCTTTAACGAATTCTAAAAACTGACCATTTATGTTTCAACAATAAATGCTTGCTTTCCGGTTTTCTGTTTCTGTTTCATATGAATGGGTACGAGCCAGAGCAACATTTGAAGGATTATAAAACGCAACTAAAACAAATTGCACCTGAGTGTCTAAACGTCAATCAGCCAGGCATACACACAGTTAGCCAGTCAGTTAGCCAGCCAGTCATTTTGAATTTAACCCCTGTGTTTATACCATAATTTTTCAATTAGTTTTCGTTATAGTTTTTCTAACATACTCGTATATATTCTCAATATAATCATTTGTTAAATACCCCATAGAGTACTCATTTTAAAGGCCAAATTTCTTTGCTTTCTAACCCCTAAAAACCATCATTTACAGGACCTCTTAATACTCAAGTCATCAACAAAAAAATTAATGAAAATGAAAAAAGAAAACCTTTTTAATTAAATGACTGGCGTTTTTGTTCCAATAATAATAACCAAACACTTGTCGCCTTATGGCTTATGGAAAGACTTTTTTTAAAACTCAAAGCAAAAAGAAACAGAAAAAAAACAAAGTGTGATATTTTGCTTTACTCCACCACTAAAGCCCTAGAGAGTCACTTGAAACATCAAAAGGTGTTAAGTTCTTAGTAGAGGCAGTAAAAGAAGGCAAAAACAAAAAAAAATGCATGCCAGCCAGTGCACAAAAATGTTATCTGTTATATGAGTAACAGAGTGTTGCATTAGTTTTATTAGGGGATTCTTCCGTAATTATTAAAGTTTTTTTTACGATTATGGTCATAAACTATAAAGGTTTTCTTTCTGTCTTTCATTCTTTTGCAATCATATAAAAACAAGGTGTTAAATGATTACGAAAAGCAAAAAAAGAGCTGCACTTTCTTGTCTGTATGATATAATTGATATAAAATCATTTGAAATTTTGTAATAAAATTAAAAATTTTCGTATTTGTGAGAAATTTAAAATGTTGCAGCAACATGTTGCCAAGACATAAAATGTTCCTAAAGGAAAAAACAAACAAAATTCAAGAATTTTGAATCGTAAGGCATTAAATAACATATATGGTTAACAATATAACTTTTTGACACCAAAAATGAAAATGTTGGTAAGAGTTTGAATAAGTAAAATAGCAATTGGCCTTTATTTCAAGATTAATTCATTTAGTGCTGTTGGTAATGTGTACTTACTTACGTAATTAATCATTACAACCCTTCGGTAAGGATTACGACCTATCGTCTCAAACCACTGTGTGTGTTTATTTTTTTCACAAGTAGTCGACTACGAACGATAGATTTTTTTAGAAAATTTTCAACTTAATTTATTCCCAGAGTTTTTGTCAGAAATCTACTCAGAGGAAGTGGCCGAAGAAATATTTTTTGTTTTGTTTGAGATGCCTGACTTAGGGTTTGGACCTTGAACCGTCGTCTAATAGGTCAACACACTACCTAAATTAATAATTTAGGTTAGAGATGTATATAACAGAAACTATAAGCATTTCAATAAAATTATCTTTTTTAAGGAAATTAAAAATATTCTAACAACATGTTTCTTAAACATCCAATGTTGCAAAGGCAAAAATAAGACAATGAAGTCAGAAAAAACGTGACATTTTAACTAGAAAAAGCAAATATTGACTGTAAAATTTAGGTAACAGCATAACCAATGTCCTAACCTCTTTTTATATCTTAAGGATTTACTTATCAAAGGATTTACTTATAAGGATTTAACATCAAAATGTTGCTAAAGGTTTTCGAGAATTGTCAAAACAATTTTGTTTTATTATGCCGTTTTTGTAAAAAGAAATGAAGTGAAATATTTATTTTTTAAACAGAAATGTTTCAAAAATAAGTATAATTCCTATACACAATTCCAATACATGTTGATAAACTAATAAATGTTGCTAAGCCTTGAAACAGTCATTAAAAGCTTGCTAATCAAATAATTGAAACAACATTAAAAATATTTCATGTATTAAATCATCCTTGACTTTTGAACAATTTCGCTGCAACAAAATATGTTGCTAAGCAACAAAATATCTTCAGAGCGACGTTGTCTACAACAATTACTTTTAGTCGTTTTTTTATGAACAATAAAAACAGTCTTTAACAATTTTTCTAACAATACCAATCAAAGTTAACGCTCTGTTAACAATGTTGCTGCAACATACAATGTTGCTAAACTATTAAATAGCTCCTTATCATAAGCAATTTGTTGCTACAATTAATTTAATGACCTCTTATGGACTACAAAACAAACAAAAAACAGAAAAACTGTAAGTTAACAACCTCTGAGAATATTGTTAAGATCTTAAGTGTGTTAAATCTAGTCTTGTTGTTTTAATCTCTGTAATTATTTTAACAACCTCTTTAAGCCACCTCTTTAAGAAAAACTTTACGATTATTAACAATTTCCTGTATTTATATCATTCATTCATTCATATGCTACACATAATTACAATGAAAAACAGAATTATTATTTATAATTATTCATTATACATACATATATAGACTGATAGACAGACATGCGTATATTTCAATAATTTCCATCTGTTTCGTCGTCTTGCCATTATGGCATTTCAAAAATATGACAAATATGTCATAAATGTCAATAATAACTGACAAGTATTTAACACTCTTTAAGATGTTTGTTAAGTGGTTTAAATTAATATACAAATAATAATCGTATTATTATTTATTTATTTATTTATTTATTATTATTTTTCTTTCTCTCTTCTTTTTTTTAATCATTCTTGGCAGTTTTATTTTTTTTTTTAAGGCAGTGCCCAAGCAAAGCAAAAAAGGGCAACTTGGGTTCCCCGTTCATTATTTGTTTTCTTGTTTTTTTTTTTTTTTTTTGTTTTCCTATAGCAACACATCAATTAAAAATTAAAATGATTGATGCCTTTACTGTTTATATAAAAAATATAAACCAAAATCCACAAATAAAGTGGAAATCAATTTTTTTTCTTCCATTCAAAATTATAAATTCTAAACGCATTAAATTAGCACAACGTCCTGTGAAATTTCTAATTTTTTTAATAAAAAAAAGGCGAAATCGCATAAAACAAACCCCTAATTTAACGTTTAAAAGGCTGCATTTTTTGTATGGAAAGTGTAAACAACGCCTTCTAATTATGGTAGCAAGAGACCTCAATTAAATAAAGAAAAAAAGGAACTTAAGCCACACGAGCGTTAAATTTCTTTTATTTCTTCCTTCTTTATTTTCTTCCCTTTTAGAGATTTTGTTTGCTTTAAGTTCTGATTTTTTCAAGAGAGAGAGGGAGAGTGTGTTTGGATAATACTTACTCATAGATCGCATCCTTATCACGTTTATGTACTTCGGGTATTGCACCCATTAAATGATTAGTAACCGGTGATACATGACTAGGGGTACCATGGCCACCAGCGCTAGCTGTATGATAGCCATGCATTCCAACTGTGGCCGCTGCTGCAGCAGGATGTGTCATGTGTGGTGAATGATGTGATAGGCCTTGTAATCCAGGCGGCCGATGACCAACATGTGGATCATACATGGCAGCTGCTGCAGCACCCGAATCCATACCATAGCCATGCAGGCCATCATCATACTGGAAAATAAAAAATAAAATTAAGAAAAAATTTTTTATTTTATTTAAAACGTTATTTATTGTAAGTAAAGGAGTCATTTTTCTAAAGAAAACAGTTATGAAATATTGTAAACTCAGATAGCAACATGTTGCTATAAGTGTTGTAAGTTTAATCAGCAACATGTTGCCAAAGTATTCCTAGATAAAATTGATATGAAATGTTTTAATACTACGTAAACAATATGCTATCAAACGTGTTTCTAAGAAATCAGTTATGAATTGTTGTATATCCAAGTATGCAACATGTTGCAATATATTTTTACAAAGAAAAATATTCAGAAATATTGTAATTCCAAAATGAACTACATAATGCTAAAAGAATTTCTACTGGAAACAATTATGTAGCAAGATAGCAAAATGTTAGCAAAAATGTTTCAAACAAAAAAAAAGTTGTTTTAAATGCAAATCAGCAACAAGTCACTAATAATGTTTACAGGGACAAGAGTTATGAAAGGTGTTAAAACCTGTTGATAGAGTTTTTCCAGGGAAATCAATATGTTTCCAATTTTATTTTGATAATAAAATGAAATTAAATTCAAAGCTTTATAATGAAATGTTGCTGCAACAATTTATTTTGTTCCCAAAATGTTCCTTAAAGCCAATACAAATTTTGTAATAATTTTTAAAGTTTTTTTTTTGTCAAACAACGGGAAAAATTGAATTACTTTCATGCCATGGAACGTTGCCGCAACTTTTAAATTTATTTACACAGTGTTGCTAAAGGATAATACAAATCATGTAAAATTTTTAAAGTTTTTTTTTGTCCAAATGTCATAAAATGTTGCTGTAACTTTTAAATACAATAAATGAAGCAACATAAAAAAAATGTTTAAATGAATACAATTTTTTAAAATTTTAATAAATTCCATTTTCAAATGCAATATTGTTGCATAATGTTTCAGCAACATGTTGCAAGGCCCAAGATCTATTAACATTTTTTTAAAGATTTAAGGACACAAAACTATGTTATTATGCACCTTTTTTGTAAGAACATACTGCTGCAACATATGGATATGTATTGTTTTTTGCAAATTTCTCTTTATTCTATTTTAAATGTACCTGATTTCAATTTGAATACCGTTTTCTTTGACTGATTAGAAAAAACTAACAACAACAACACTAATAATAATAACAAAAAAAGAAATCAGAATAGCATTGCATTTCCTGTTTCCTGTTCTAAAACCATTTGTTTTCAAATGCATTCTCTCACTGGATTTTTACTAAAAAAAATTCCCAATATATGTGGACGATTTCATTTTAAGCTGGCCTTTATCTATGTTTTTTGTTTTTGTTTTTGCTTTTTTTACGTTAATATTATTGTTGTTGTTGTAAGTGAATTCAAAAAAAATGAACAACAACAAGAGGAGAGAAAAAAATATATAAGCGAACAACAAAATTAGCATAACAACTTTATAGTTTAACTGCTTTTAGACAATCTTTGCAACGATTTTATTTTATTTTCGGATTTTTTTTTTTGTTATTTTATAACGTTTCTCTGGGCAAAAAAAAAATTAAATATAAAACGTCGTCTAGATATACAGTGGAAAGGAGAGGAGAGGAGTTATTGTTGTTGGAAATGACAAATATCTGAACCGCGACTTTAACCCACAAAACTTGAACAATAAACAACAGCAATAGCGCAACAACAGCTACAACAACAACAAGTTGCCAACTTTAAAAACAACTGCACATGGTGGGACTTGAAGAATTCATCGTCAACATTTTTTTTTTTGAGATTTTATTTTCCAGATTTTTTTTTTTGTATTCTTTTGCTTTAGTTTTGCGAAACAGAGAAAAAAATCGTTGCTTGTATGTGAAATGAAGTCTTTTGCTAATCTTGTGTATGTATCTGGAGGACAATTTTTTCCCTAAGCTGCTGCTGTTGCTGTGACTGTTGTCTTCCATTCATTTCAAGCTGGTTGTTTAAGCAGCACATACATACATACATGTCTAGATATTAAGAAAGGTTTCTTAAAGAAGTTTTTTCTTGTGTGTTGCGAACAATAGCTGGGTACAAAACCTTTTTCAGTATCGAGCTGAGCTGGTCTGGGCTGTGTTACTTGACAGTACTTGTTGTGATCTCGTTATATTGTATGAATTAAAGCACACAACAAAACCCGATATCTTCCGTCTGTTTTATGAGTTTTTTTTTTGATTTTTTTTTTACAATTTATTCCACATCTCATAAGCGTCTTACAAAAAAAAAAGTGCAGGTGGTTTTAGATCAATTTTTTTTTTATTTTTTTGCACGGGTTTTGTTTTGTATTTATTTAAGGTTTTTTTGTATTGTTTTTGTTTTTGTTTTATTTTTATATTTAATAAAATATAAAAAAGAAATTTTCTTAGATATTAATCATTAACACTTAACAGAGTAAACTATCAGGCTGGGTCTTTACTTTGGTTTGTTCTACACAACACTTGACATTTCCATCAATAAGTCAATTGCTGCTTAAACGAGATTTTTGTTTCCAATGATAAAATCTACGAATTTTAAGTAAACGTATGTAAAATATCATTGAAAAAAAGCTAAGTAAAGTAGTGTTTAAAACGGTTAAAAACCCCTCCTGTTGTTATTAGTCATTCTGAGTTGAGAGGCTGCAGCAGCCAGCAGCAGCTTCTTTCAACTTGCTGGCAACAATGTTTTATCAAACTGAACGACAAAACGAAAGAACACAGCGCAACACAATACAACACAACACAACACCGTACTACAGCAGTACAGTGTGAGTAAAATTATATGCAGTGTGAACTTTCAAGTTTTAAAAAAGTTTTTGTATTTTTCTAAATGATAAAAATCTTAACAATCATCATCATTTTTTTTTTGCTTCTCTTCTCTCTTAAAACATTGACAACAACAATTTGTGTTTTGTTTTATTTTGTAAATCAACTTTTTTGTTGTTTTTTGTTGATGTTTTTTTTTTTTGTAAAACTTTTTCTTTAAAACATTAAAACGTGGTTGTCATTGTCAAGTAAGTAAGCGTTTAGGTTTGGTTCATACTCTGTTTAAAATAATAATAAAAACTGCTAATGAATAAGACTTAAAATGAGTTAAAAAACAACAACAACAACGAAAAAAGTTTTGTGCACTTTTTTTCCATTTTTATAAACAAAGTGGCGTTAAAGAAGTTTTTTTTTTGTATACGTTTGGTCGTCGTCCCTTATAATAGCACAATTTGATCGTGGTGTTGATGTATTACGACCGTAGAAAAACGCAGTTTAAACAACAGAAAATGAAAAAGAAAAAAACTTATAAACGTTTAATACGTTTGCCTTTGGTTGGGAGTTTTTTAATTTTGTATGCAAAAAACGTTAAGACATAAAGTTAAGGCTGTTATTACAAGGTCAAGCTTATTATTGTTGTTATTTCTGATTGTTTTTCTCTGTTTATTCTGTTAAACGTTGATGATCATGATATTTTGATAAAAACACACGTTTCAGCGACAATACAATCAACAAAAAAAAAGTAAAAAATATTGAAAAAAACCGAGCTGTTTATGGGTGACAAAAGAATGTTTTTTTTCTGTTATGCCTCTTTTGTTTTTTTTTTTGGTTTTATTAAAAGTGTGGGAATATTTTTAAAAATATTTTAACGTTTTAAATAAAATTCAATTTCAAAGAAAATTTAAAGTTTAAATTAAAAAAAAAACATTTTTTAAATACAAAAAATTCTATAAAACTTATCTTTAGCAACATGTTGCCAAAACTTTTGTTATCTTTACTGGCCTATTTGCTACCCTTAGATTAAATAAGAATAAGAATAAATATTTTGCAATCTTCTTAAAAGCATCTTCCTCTCTCGACCCATTCTAGATACCTATCTACAACTGCATGCTAGTAAGCCAAGTGATTTCTTTTTTCCTCTGGTAGCCTGTACTTTGACTACGAGGATAGTATTGCTTATGAAAGCTAATATTTTCGAATTGTAATAAAATCGGTATTGTCTTAGCAAAATTATGTTGCAACAAACTTTTTCAAACAGTTTATACGATTTCTTCTTGGCATTATGTTACTGCAACGTTTCTGTAACCAGCTAATATGTTCATTTTTGTTAAATTAAATTAAAAAAGTACTTAAAAACACTAAATAAATAATTTATTAAATTATTTGTTGCAACATGTTTCTGCAACATTTCAGAAACTAACTAATTCAACTGATTTCAAATTTATATTTAACCAAAACCGTTCAATAAGCCATTTCTAAGCACTATTTCGTATACTTAGCTTAGCAACATGTTTCCGCAACATTCATAAAAGTAGTAGTTGGTTTTTTCTTTAAGCTTTAAATGCCTTAAAATGAAATTTTAAGCTCTTTTCAAAATTCCTTGCCTTTTTTGGTTGAAGGAACATGTTGCTGCACGATTAAGAAATCAAAATTTTTCGTTCAAATTTTTTTATTAAAGAATACAATTTAAATTTAAAATGATTTGAAGTTAAACTATTAGCCTCTTAAGCACTTTTCTGAACAAATACTTTCTGTTTATACTATGTGTTGCTTAAACTAAATTTCAGATGTTTAAATTTAATAAATTAAACCAAGAATTATTGGAATTGTATTTTGAATTGTTTAAAATGTTACAACAACAAAAAATTATGTACCAACATGTTGCTGAAACATATATTTATGATTCTAAACTGATTATAAAATTAATGCTAGATTAACTTAATATTGAATTATAAGCGCTTTTACATAAAAAGGACTTTAGCAACATGTTGCTGAAAGATTATTTATTTGTTTATATGCAATATACATAATTATTACTACTATCCGAAATATATACATAGATAAACTTTACTTAGTACTATGTTTCTAAATAATTTACTTTTTGATAAAGTTTTATAAAGAATTTATTTTTAAACACTTAATTTATTTTTTTTGAAACAAAAAACCTTAGCAACCTGTAGCCATAACATGTAATAATAAAAACTATTTTTAAAATTTACATTTAAATGTTTTCAAACTACATATATTTCAAAGCGATTAAAAAGTGTTGCTAGAAAATTATATCTTGGCAACATGTTGCTATAATGTAATTCTATTAAATTTTTCCTTAATCAGTCTTTCAACAAAACTCCCATAAATTGTAATCAAAAATTTCTTGGAATTTATTCTTTAAAATAGAAATAATAAATCGCGTGTTTTCTATATTTTAAATAAATGCTTTTTAAGCCATCATACATATCTTTTTGTTTTATATAAAGATTTTATTTTATATACATATGTATGTATTGTTGGTAAACAAAAAAAAAATTGGAAGAAATTCTTGCTAAAAACAAAAAGCCAGAGAATAAATATGGAAAAACTAAAGCTTAATATACGAAAAGCACGTCAATATTTATGCTTGTGGAAAAACTGAAAATCATAATCAGCTGATACGTATGTATACGGCGTGTACAGGCACCCGGTACACCACCAGGTACATGATTATTATGAATTCTATTTTTTGTTGTGTTGTTTGTGTTTGTGTTTTCATAAACATGTTTAAATAAAATATTGTGAATTTCTTTATTTGTTGTTTTTATAAATATTCCCTTGAATTATTTTACATGAATTTTATTTTTTTCTTTTGAAATTGTATTCACGTGTTTAACTATACTCTATTGCTGCTGCTGCTAGTGCTTTTGTTAAAGATTTTCTGTTTCTATGCTATTTCTGTTCATACCGTTTCTAAGTGGGGGGCGTACCACCAGCCAATTTCAATTCATGTTTTTTCTGTTTTCCTCTCTCTCTCTCTCTCTCTTTCTCTCTCTCTCTCTTGTAAGTTAAAGGAAATTCTTGGGTTTTAACAGCAAAACAGAAGAAAAAAAGTTTTAGAGACTGGTTATAACAAAAACCGAACAATAATATATGAAAAGTTGCATAATAAGTTTTGACGTACTAGCTGCTGGTGTTGTTGTTGTTGTTGTTTAAGATAACATGGGTAGTGAATGTTATTTGTTGTTAAATAATCCACCAGAGAGAGTAGAGAGTAAAGAGTATTGTGCTGTTGTCAAAAACATTCATTCAACATTTAGGAAATTATTGCCAGAAGCTATTTTTCACTAACTTGGCCTTATAAAGCTTCTTCCTGTACATACACATACAGTCATAAGTGGGTGGTTTTGACCCCTTCAAATAGACACCAAACCAAACTAAACCAAACCAGAAAAATCAATGAAAAATTTATTCAAAATGATTTTCAATTATTAGTGTAATGATGTTCTTTCATAAATTTGTTTTTCTCATCACCATTTAAATCAATTTTATGTTTCTTTTTACTCGTTTCGTTTTATTTTTCGTTGTTTGTTGTAAAGGTCATTATCTCAGTTTCGTTTCTGGTTTAGCTGGTGCGTCTCTATAAAGGGTCATTGCCTATAAACATTTATTTTTTTTTATGGAATTTCGGTTTTCTTTTTCCGTGTTGATTTTTATAAAAAAACTAGTTTTATTTTTAGCTCTTCTTTTAATTTATTTCTTTCATCTTCAACATATTTGATAATAATTATGAAAATCAAACCAAAATAGAAGCACACCACAAACCAGAAACTTATACTTTTAAGGTTAGACGACTAGAGATAACAACATAAAGAAATATTTTCTATTATAATATGTATGCATACAGAAGATATTAAAATCTATTTGAATAAATTATCTCTTAAAACAACAAAAATAAAAAATACAATGAAATATAATAGATTAAAAATTGATTAAAATAAAATTAACGGAAAAAAAAACAAAAGACAACATTTTTTGAATACCAAAAATAATAGAAAAATATTTGAAAATGAATTTAAAATTTTTATGTTAAATAGGAAAATATTTAAAACGAAATTAAAATTTCAATAAAACACCTTTTTAAATTAAAAATTTCTTCCATTTCTAATGTATGGCAACATGTTGCTAAAATACAACTCAAATAAAAACATAAAATGTTTATTAAATGCAAATATAATTGGCCATAACTTTGTTTCTAGCAACATTTGTGACAATTTAAAAAAGCTATAATCTTTATTAAAACACTACTTATATAAAAAAAAAGCAAATGGTATCAATCTTTAGCAACAAATTGCATAAACTATCTACATCATTAAACTACAGCAAAATGTTAACCAAATTATTCTTAAATACATAAATTTTTATAGGTTTAATCTTAAGCAACAATGTTGCTAAATCATTTTCATTCACAAAAAATGTTATCACTTATATTCTTAATAAACAAAAAACTGCACATACTATATATATATACATAAAATATATTTTTTCAGTCTAAATGTAAAATTACAACAATTTTCTGCTAGAAACATGTTGCTGCTACATTAAGAAATTTAATATTTAATATACAATGAAAGGAACAATTTAAGTTATAAAGCAAGCTTTAAAAATTTATTGGTCTATAACGTATAAACTATGCTGCTGGAATGCAATACAATGTTGCTGAAACATTTGTCAAACCTAAAAGAATATGTATGTGTGTATGTATGTACATACTAAAAAAGAAAACCATGAATATTAATAAAATTAATAAACATTAAAACAATTAATAAAATTTGTTATACTTTTCAATTCTCTACATGTTGCAGCAAGTGTTTTTAACCTTATATGGCTTTCTGTAGTCTAAAAGTTTAAGCAACATGTTGCTTTATGAAATTTTAAATTCAAAGCTTACAAAAATATTTGTATTGATACAAAAACCTTAAATATTACATACATGGTATATCTTAAAAAAAAAATAGCATTTAATAACGATTATCTGTTCCAGCAACATGTTGCTGAGCTTGCATGTGAAGTGTACTTTCAATAAAATATTTTTTTAATTAAATTTTTTGTTAATATGTAAACAAACCGAATTATGGCTAAATTTTTTTTAATTCATGTATACATACATAATTGGTCATTAAAACTCTTCAGTCAGGATTACAACCAAGTTTCTTACACCGCCCAAGTTGTGTGTGTTAATTTTATCCATAAGTGGCGAGACCTACAGTTTAAGGTCGAATCCGAACGACATATTTATGAGAAACTATTATTTGCTGAGAGAAAATCTGCGAAAAACTATTAAGTTTTCTTTTTGGCGGAAATGTCTGATCTGGGGTTTGAACCATGGCCTCATATCTAATAAGCCAACACACTACCTAATATTATTAACGATACAATTTTTATGGAAACAGAAACATCTAATTCTCAATAATGTTGCTGCAGGAAAACATTTCTTTCGCACACAACATTGTTGTTTTTAAAGAAATTAATTCATTAACTTTTCAATATATATTTCAGCAACATGTTGCTTCGTAAAAATATTAGATCTCGAACTTGAAAATTGCTGTATACGATTTAAACATCCTTGACTATTATAGGTATTGTTGTTATGGATAACAAAAGTCAACACAAAGTAGCTCGAATATGTTCCAGCAACATGTTGCTTAAAAAATGTTTTCTTTATTACAAAGGTCTTGAATGTTATGGACAACAAAAGGACATCTATGATAACTACATATATTCAAAACGTTTCGGCAACATGTTGCGATAGAAAAACTCTTCTTTCTAAACTTAAACCCATATCATAAATATTATAAGTATAGTGGTTTTAATTATTCAGCATTTTTATACATGTTTCAGCAACATGTTCGAAAACAAATATTGAAACAGAAAACAAAAAATTAATTTTGCTGATGGCAAAAATCTGCCGTAAGACTGATACTATAGCATTGGCAGCAAAAGGAAACAAATGGCGACTCTAGTCTGTGTCTGCAACATGTTGCTAGAAAAAAATCTAGGCTTTGAAATTAAAAAATTTTAATACATAAATTTTATATTAAAAAAATTTAATAAAACTTTCAGCAACATGTTGCTAAAGAAAATCTTCCATAAAAAAATGAAATTTAGCATTTAAACTCACTTTTCTTGATTTAAAATGAAAACATATTTAAATTTTCTTTTTCTATGATTATTTAAATTCTTGACTTTTTCTCTGTTTTATATTTATTTTTTCTGTTCCTTGCCTGCAACATAGTATTGCATTGTGGCATTTCCGTTAATATTTATGTGTTTTATATTAAACATTCGTTTTTGTTTGTGGTGTTCTATGCAACTAAAACTATTTTGTAGCCATAAATCATTTAATCACTTTCATCTCATTCATACAAAAAAAATAAATAAAAAAACAAGAAGAAAAACATTTGCAACACAAAAACTTAACATTCTTGCATATTCTTTTTTTTTTTTTTTTTGTTTAATGTTGTAGACAATTTTCAAAGTGTTGCATGAGCATATATAAAAGCATTTTTTTTAATATCTGATAGGCCAGCAGAAAAATATGCAATTTTATTATAAAAACATATTTTTGAGGCTGGTGTTGTTGAAAAAAAAAAACACAAAAAAAATAAATCATTTTTATGAAAATTATTGTTGCAAACAACATGAACTTGAAATAGTATTTATTAGTATACAACTAGAAGAAGAAGAAGAAACAGCAGCAACGTTATGAAAACAATGGTCAGCAACAGCAGTTTATAGGCAGAAAAGCAGGCAGGCAGACATACAACGTATGTATGTACATATATACGTTTTTATGTGCTTTGGATGCAACAATATTGCGAATGGTTGGCAATTTTTGTGGCAAAAATTCAAATACCAAACAAACACCATGTGTTTCGTTACCATATACATATGGAATGGAATGTATATAAACAAATATGTATATGCATACCATGCATATGTACATATATGTATGTACCTATGTGGTGGTGATGGTATATAAAAGTGACAATGAATGCATGTTGTTGCTGTTGCTGCTATTGCTATTAGAATAGAAAGTCAGTCTGGTATTTAAAACCGAAAACCATAGAGAGAGAAACAAAATAGTAAAATTTAGTAGAAATTCCATTTTGAAAGGCTTGATGTTGAAGGTATTTCTCGTATAACGGTATTATCAGAGTAAAAGTATGTATGTTTACTTTTGTTAGAGAGTGTGAGTGCGAGTGTTGCACTTTTATATTTTGGTTTTTAGGTCGTTCAATGTTCCTATAGCTAAGCTCTACATACTATACATATGTAGATGCAACAGCAACAGTATTAGTTTTAAAAACTACAAATACCTAGTGGTAGTGGCAGTTGTTTTAACGACGAAACACACTGGGCAAGTGATAGGAAGAGTATTTCCTATTTGCTAATGCTGCAACCATGATAAAAATTGCATTCATATTATCTATTTGGTATGCTTGCTTGTATTGTTGCATATACAATGAATATTTGAGGCAAATAGTTGTTGTTATATGTATGTATGTATGTATGTATGTATTTTACCCGTATGCAAATTTTCTATATTTTGTTTGGTTTTGTTATTTGGAAAAAAAACACAATTTTTATGGATTTTTTTTTTTTTTTGTATAAAAAAATTTTTTCCGAAAAGAACTGGGTGAACCTTTAATGGCCTTAGATGACTTAAAAAAAATTATAAAAAAATTTATACATATACATATGTATGTATATATGCATGTATGCATTAGAGTTCATATGTAGAAAGAGAAAGAGAGAGATTTTATAGGGAATTTGTTTTTATTTCAAAACCAGACACATTTACAGACAGTTTAGAGTGGTTTTAATATGTATTTTCTAAAACTCTGTTTTTTTTAATAGTTGTTAGTGTAAATAAAGCAACAATTTGCCTTTTAACATAAATGTAGTATGGCTCACAAATTTTTTTAACCAACAAATAATATTAAAAAAAAATAAAATAAAATTCGAATTTTTTTGTGTCTTCTTAATTTTAAATATTTTAAGGTCATTTGTTTTATTTTTTCTATTTCCAAAATAAAACAACAAAACCAACATAAAAAAATATTCTTCTTTTAATTACAACCATATTTGTGGGTGTTTTCCTTTATATTTTATACACAATATATTTTGATTTCTTTTCTTATTTCTTAACTTTTCAAAGACAAATGTTTAACACTCCCATAAATTTTAAAGGCTTGATTTGTTTAACATGCCTTAAATTTCTTTCTTCTTAATTTCTATTATCGATATACACATACATACATACATACATCCATAGGTTTGAAAATATATACATACATACATATCTATCTGGTGTTAGACAATTAATTTTTAAAGGCATGTTAAAACAATATTTATAAATTTCTTTTTGTGTTTCCTTTTCTTTTTGTCTTGTTCAAAGGACTATCAGAAATCAATAAGAATACAACAACAACAACAATAAAAAAACACAATTTTTAATTTTCTACAGAAAAACATGATTTTTATATTTTTAATAAAAAAAATTTTTAAATAAACATTAAAAATTAATTATTTTCAAAGTCTAAACGAATTATAAGCCTCCCAAGCCTATAAATAACATTAAAGAAAATTATCCCCTAAAAGTAGACTTCAAAAATTAAAAAAAAACTAAATTACTTGCATATTAAAAAGGCGCTGTCTGAAGATAAAAATCGTTAAAGACTTTTAGGACATGGTTTTCTAATGTTATTTAATTAAAATATAAGACTCTGTTCTATTAAGTTCAAGTTTCTTTTTATGTATTTCTTTTGGTTTTCATATATTTAAAAAAAATTATTGAAAGCCTTCTATTTAGCTTGAAAAATTAAGATTGAAGATTAAATTTCATGGGTCAAATCGAATCTACACACGCTTACATAATTGATTATTACAACTCTTAAGTCAAGATTACGACCCAGCTTCGCACACCACTTATGTTGTGTGTGTTAATTTTATACATAAGTGGCAGGACCTACAGTCGATTTCGACCGACGGAGTTTTGAGAAACTTTTTCATGGCAATTTTTATTTACTCAGAGTTTTTGCCAGGAATCAATCGGCTGAGAGGCAGTCGCCGAAGAAATATTTTTTGTATTCATTTTGTTGGAGATATCTTTCCTGGGGTTTGAACCGAGACCTTATGTCTAATAAGCCAGCACACTATCTACTAAATTACAGCGACTTCAAACTGAAACTGAAAAAGGTAATTTAATTAAGAGTTTGAAGCATAGCATGATTAAAAAAAGACATAAAAACATCAATGTCTAGATGTTCCCGTCGGTCCACTAGAAAAATCTCATTGCATTGCAAGAAAGCTTTAAAAGGAGAACGAAATGCATCAACTGAACAGCTATAGCAGCAATTTTAAGTAAGAATTTGACACATGAGTACTTTAATTTGTACTGGAACTTAAATTAAAATACTACTGCTTATTAAATAAACAACTAAGCATAGCACATGAGGGTCATATCCAAAATATCGTTATTAAAACACTTTGCCTATGGTACCGTATGCTTTATAATTTTTGGCTAATAACACCTCTTATGGTTTCTTACAATTTTAGGAAAAATCACGCACAATCACGCTGCTATATCAGCAGTTCTTAGTTTTTGAGAGACAAATATTTACGACGTATAGATTCGTCTGCATTGACGGCCGTACATGCTTGGATCATGGCAACAAAGATGGATGAATTAAATTGCAATGAATTCGGAGTTTTGAATTTGTGATAGTGTGCGACGGAAAAATATTTCCATAATTTACCTGAGGAAAAACGTCAGTGAACAGTGAAGATGATCTTTCTAAACTTGTCGTGAAAAATTGAAAAAGAAGCATCAAAGTGCCTTGTATTGGATTCTAACTTTTTCTTACCAATGGGTTGGTTATATAACCTTCCAGTAACTAATTATGGACTTGAACACCTCTGCCTATAAAAGTTCTGTTGCTAATTTTCGGGTGAATAAAAATTTTTTCGACATCCTAAAATGCCGAATAAAGATAGAGAATATGTTCAGTTAAGTACACTCCTATGTATCTCGCCATTACAGCTTTTCTTCTTATCCTTTGGATGAGAGTGCCAAGAGAGTAAAAGGCTTCTAACATAGCTTCTGGTTGCAACACAAAAACGTATCTTATGTTTATCGATAATTGATAAGATTTGTCTGGGGTTTCTATATAACATTCCGAAATGTAACACTATGCGATGAAGTTCAGAATAATTTGTTGCTAAAATGACGGATTTAATGACTAAGATGACATTTTTATAATAAAAGTATTCCAATAATCTAAAAATAATTTAACACAATATTTGAAATATTAGAAATCCGGGCACGATTGGCATTTAAAGTCCTTGAAATAGAACCTAAAATTAAGCAAAATGATGCTAAAATTTTCAATTATCAACATATACATAAACACGCGGCGGCATAACAAAATAAATTGTTAACAACTTCTAGTTTTAAGTTTAAAAAATTTTCGAGTTTTATTTCGAATTATAAAGCATTATATATTTTGGGAGATTAAAAAGAGCCTTTTCTTATTCTGCACGAGTTTTACTGCATCTTTCCACAATAATTTCTTTAGCCATTTACGATTAGTTATTGTTCCACATAACACAAGAGTTTTATTTTAACTGTTAAGCAATTTTCTTGAGAGTTTAAATAGAAATCTTTGTTATTTCTTAGGAAATTTAATGATTTATAACATTTTTACAAAAGTTTTAAAAGAGTTTTACTTTGAACGTTAAAGCGTTATTTCTTTACTGCTGAAAGAGTTATATTTTCGACCCTAAAGAGTTTTTTTATTTTTAAAGAGTTTTTCTGTTTTAAAAGAGTTTAACGCGTTATTATTAATTTCTTTAACGTTTGGCATTAAATTCTTTTCACATTTTCAATCACTTAAAATCGGAGAGTTTTATTTTAAAGTTTTCGGGAGTTAAAAAAATTCTATTCTACAAGAGTTTTATTAATTTTTCGAAACCTATTTAGACTTTAGAGCTCACTTATTTCTCCTAAACACCAAAAAAATTTTATTTTGAGTGCAAAAATGTTAAAGTTTTGAGAGTTAAAAAATATTTCTTACTGATATTAAAAGAGTTTTATTTTCAGTAATGGAGAGTTCTTTTTTTTATAATTTTAAAAAGAGTTCTTTCGTTTTCTTAACTCACTTTTTTTTGGCTTTAAATCGTTGTCACTTTTTTATTTATTAATTAATTACAATACAATTACAAATTATATGAGCTGAGTAACTTTGACCATATGCTCAGTGTAGTGTCACAGACCAGAGTCTCTGGTGGGAATCGAACCCACGACCCTCACGCTAATAGTCTAGCCACTACCCACTAGACTACCAGCGCACCCTGTCACTTTTTTAATTACTTTCAATCAAAGAGTTTAATATCAATATTTTTGGGACTTTAGAACGAGGTTTATGAGAGTTTTAATGATTTTTTAATACTATAAAATATTTTTATTGCAAGCATTATAGCTTTTTTATCGCAAGATTGAAAGGATTTTTTTCATAACAAAAGAGATTTATTTTCAATGCTAAATCATTAACCGTCTACAAGCACGTATTATTTTACAAATTAAGAGTTTTAAAATTAAATCCTAAAGCGTTAAATGTTCGGGAGTTCGAAAAAGATTTATTTTTTTATTTTACAAGAGTTTTATGAATCTATCCAAATACTTTTGGTGTTTATTGTTAAATACTTGTTACATTTTCAATCACTTCATGTTATAGATCTTTCCACTTTTTATTACGCGGCTATTTGTTGAAATAATTCACACGTTATTTGAAGTATGTACACATAAATAAAATGTAGAAAAAAAATTCACTTTTTTTAATAACAAACATAACAATTCAATATAATTTTGTATTATTTTCTTTAAAATAAATCATAAAACCCTAAACATTTTAATGCTACTTAAAGTTTATGAAAATATTTATTTAAACAATTCACACTTTAAGGCGAAATACTCGTATGTGAATGAAAATTTGAAGCCCAAAAATTCAAATGGTTGGGCTAACAAGTTTAAACTGTTTTTAAAAGAGTTTTTTAAACGAGAAGAGTTTAAATTAAATGAAATTTTTTGTTTTCTTTAATGTTATACAGTTTAATGTTTTATAATAATATTAAATTTTATTGTTTAATATTTTTAACAGGTCATCCAAATAATAAAATTTTAAAAACAACGCCAAAAAAAATTGCACATTTTGGGGCCAGACGCCGAGTATCAAAAGGTTTTTCACAGCAGTTTTCATTTAATGTTTAAATTTTTTTCTTGTTGTTGTTGTTTTTGTGTTACAATTAATTTGTTTATTTGTTTATAGTTTTTATACGGAGAGAGAGAGAGATGACGCGAAAAAAATTGAAAATGAATTGAGCAAAAATCATTAAAAATTATGACCAAAAATATTCAAAATCGTTGGAGGCCATAAAAACGGATTACAGAGTTGGGAGTTTTTGTTTTAAAAAAAATATTTTTTTGCTTTATTTTCTTTTTTGTTATGATATTTGCATAGTTGTTAAGAAATTCTTTTAATTTATACATCAGGGTACAGAAAAAAAAAGAATTTTATTTTTTTTTTTTGGTTTTGTTTTCAAGATAATGTTGCAATTGCGTGTTGTATAGCTGCAAGTGGAGTGTGTCTTTATTTTGTTATTATAATTATGTTGCAGCACAGTATTGTCTCTAACAATTTGCCACAATTGTTTGTTGCATTTTTGTTCAATTTTTTCTTTAAAGAAATTCTTAAGAAAATTGCTTAATATGAACGGCCGGCCTGCAATTGCAAACAGGCAGGCAGGCAAGCAAAAGTAAGTTTTTATAATGATGATGGTGGTTTAAACCAAACAAGTGTTTATGGCCTCAAATTTACAACTTAACATATAATTTAGGCCAAAGAGTATTATAACGGCTTTAAAACTTCACATACATTTCCTTCTTCTTTTATTTTTCACAAAAAAAAACCAAAAAAAATTTCAATTTTTTTCGTTGTTTTTTTTTTAGAAGAATTTCAACTCATTTGTTAGTTTAATTTTTATATTCCGTAAATTACTTTTAATTTAAGAAAACATTATGCTGTGTTGCTTTTATAATCAAGGAAAGAATAAAAAGTATAAATTTTGTTTAAAAGAAGCTTTAAAAAAATTTATTTTGTTGTTCGAAAATATTCGTTTAGATAAGTTAGTGCTGCACGCCGTTGCTCATTAAATTAAATGAACCATCAGCACGCAATTTATTTTCTTAATACACATTTTCTTTCTTTCAATATTTTTTTTTACTTTTTCTTATTTTGTATCTTTGTTGTAATTGTAATTGTTAAGGTTTTATTTAAAAAAAAAATTAAAAAAACGAAAATTTTTTAAAAAAAAAAATTTTACGCAAACACTTTTCATGCGTCTGTAGACACAACACGCACTCATTTAAAATAATTTTTGCTCATCTCTTTGCTTTTACAGATTTGCTTAACAGCCAATGTTAATTAAATTAAATATTATTTCCGTTAAAAAATAAATTAAATTAATTTAACACAAGAAAAACAACAAGAAAAAAAACGTTAAAGAAAGAAACAAATTTTATTAACAGCACAGTCAGTCACAGCTCTGTTGTATAAAATTTTCTTTGAAAATTCTTTAAAATAAATCACAACCATTTTTATTTCACTTTAAAAGTGTTTTAAAATGTTCTTTTGAATGTTAATAGAAATCATTGCGTAAATTAGGCCTTGAAAACCGTGGACACGGCGGAGTACTAAACAACATTGTTGAGGGTGCATTGGCTAAGAAGGAATTCGTAATATCCCGCTGCGCTGCACCTCTTACTCTATTCTCAGTTTAAGCAATTTTATTAATAACTTTAAAGGTGTTTCAAAATCTTTTTCAAACGTTTCTTAGAAGCGTATTAAAAATTAACACTTGCAATGGAGACCCCCATATTTCAGATTTCTTAACACAATAGAGTGAAAAAAATCTGTGACATTATGTATAGTACAGGTTCGCAATCCTACTGTGCGGTACCGCTTAATAATATCAAATAATATTCGTAATCGAATCAGAGATTAGGAAATCGCCAAATACTTGGAACTCTAGATCACTCAAAGGGGACTAAGATACGCAAAGCCTGTAATTACACTGTGTTTGGCAATAATTCGAATGTTGTCAAGAAGAACACGCACAATCTGAACCTCGAAGATAATTTTCCTACGAGTCATTGTGGATAGAGAACTCATCTGCAAAGGATGACAATTGCAGTCTTGGATATTTCTAGATCATGTCTTTAGGCACTAGATACAGTGGCACGCATATTAGGGGAATGTGCATTTTTTCATAGGTTTTAATGGAAATATATTGGGAGAAACAGTGTCTCAATAGGAAACAAATCCATCACATTTGTCCACAAGTTGTTTTAATATGTTCATCGCCACGATTATATCAGAAAAATTTTCACATGGGCCACGGTAACTTTATTAGATAATTTAGTTAAAAATGTATCAAGTAAACTTAATGTATCACAGAAAAAAAATTGTTTGCCAAAATTCCCGGAAAAACACTATTTTTTATGTCAGATATATATACTGACATGGCCCTATATTTATACTTTTTTTTCGACAAGCCGTGTCAGTCTTATATGTCTGACGCATCCAAACAAGATACAACAACTATTAACCTGTTGTTTCGAACACAGCGTCGTTTGCGTCGGACATGTGTGATTTACCAAATCGCGTACGTCAGACACATATGACTGACATGGCTCATGTAGAACTTCTTAGCGTCAGACACATATGACTGACATGGCGATGAACGTGTTAATACAAAGTCTTAGAATTTCTAGCAGCCCGATTAAGAGCGGAGCCATTAAATTCGTTAATGGAGGCACATTCCCATAATACGATCAAAATAAGTACCTCTTACCACTGTTAAGCTATCTATTAGGCAAAGGGCAGTGAGAAATTCTGGATTAAGGCGATGATCACTAAATTTATTCTTACAAGTCATTGCTAAATGGGTAAGCTTGCTATGAGGGACTGGGCTTACCTGCCTTTATTGATAGTTTAACGAAGCTAATGATTTTGGACATAAGCAAACTCAGGCAGTCATGCTTTAAGGCAAAATCTAGATGTTGATTTGGAGACTATTTTTTAGCTATAGTTTTGGCTATAGCATGGTTTATAAAATAACAAGCTTCAAAAATTTTTGTTGAGCAATTTTATTTTTGATTTTCTTAAGGATTTTCTTGAACTTGGTTTCTTATCAGTCAACTTATTTTTGCACTGAAAGTTTTTAAGACATTTTTATTACACTTTGAGAGTAATTTTACTGTATATTTAAACAAATATTTTTATAGAAATTTATTTTAAACTGCATTATACAATTCATGCCAGTCGAGGTACACATAATAATTAATAAACAAAATCGAATTGTTCTTAAATCTTTATGAAATAAAATCAGCTCTAAAATTCTTTTATACAACTGTACTCCCTAGCCTGTAACTTATATTGGATTAAGGAATATATGCAAAACACTATAAAATCACGATTAATTTTTACTTTTCTTAATTATTACTAACACATCTGTTTCATATTGCTTTAAAATAGGACAGGAAAAATTTTTGCTCACAAATTCACTGTATGCAAAAGTTTTTAACACATTTTAATCACATTTTTTTTACTAATATTGACCGAAACAATTAATAAAACTTGATAAACTACCACTTTGATTTGAATTTAAAAAATTCGGAGCAAAGTTGAATAAAAATTATTAAAAATATTAGGGTTTTTGTTACTATATTTTCTACACATATTGTTGTTTAAAAAATCAAGAAAAACAATGAAACGTTTTTAAATAAATTTTTTGTACTCATAAGAACCTTTTCTTTTTTGAAAATTACAAACTCCCAGGTCTGTCTGACAGTGCATTAAAAAATATGCTCACGAAATTATTGAAAAAAACACTTATTTTATTCAAAAAAATGCCTTTAACGCAAACTTGTTTCTGAACACAAATTCTTCTAAATTTTTAATGATTTCTTCTCATCCAATTTATTAATCAATTGTGTGTTAGAGCATCCTGCTAACTAAATATGCCCAAAAAAAATTTTTAACTTTTATCTAAACGTGTTCCTATATGAACAATTTATTGACTGAATTTAGAAGCAATGTTTTTATTATTTTACCCATTATTGTTATCACATACATATGTACATACATATGTATAAATTTATTGAAAAATTTTACAGGAAACAAAATTATTTAAATTATTAATGTTAACGTGTTAAAAAATATAGAAAATCAAAAAAAAAATACATAATTTGCCGTTAAATACTTTAAAAGCAAAAATTTTAAATAAAAAATTTCCTTTAATAAAGAAAGTGTTTTTAAATGTATGCTCTTTGAAATACAAGTCTGGATATTGTTTCTTTGAAATGCAAAAAAGTATATGCTGTAATTTATTTCCGAAAAGAATAAATGGTTGAGGATTATTATTAAAATTGTAAACTTACATTTCTTTTGGATTAAATATCCAAAAATTATACCCTAACCAGCATTGCCATTTGCTTAGTTTCCCTTTTTTTCCAAGATTTTTGAGATGTGAAAAAGTTGTCATTAAAGTTGTTTTCTAACAAAACAAGTTTTTTCGAAAAATTCAAAATTTCAATGAATTCAACATTAACACGAAATATTTACAATTTTAAATAAAATATTGTGTATTTTATTAGTCCTGGGCAAAGAAACACCAATAGAGAGCACCGCTCTCGGATGTTTCCTTTAAAAATGTTGATACTTTTGTAGAAAACAAGTTTTTTTAGAAATAAAAAGTTTTTTAAAAAATTACTGGCAACGCTGACCCTAACATAAAAGGAAGTAAGACATTATGAGGCTTTTTTTTCATATAACCTGCTGTAGAATTTATGGGAGATAGAAAATTACAAAAGAAAAAGATTTTTAAATTCTGAAAAAGAAATTTTTGTAAAAAGAATAAAATATTCACCCTGCACCAATAGCATAAGTATACGTTAAATGGCAGTTCATCGTCTAAATTTTAATGAGTTGTTCACTTTAAGAGATATCCAAAGAAATATCGGTTACAGTGTTATAAAATTTTGTAGTTATATTTTTTTTCGTTTAATTTCCAAAGGCCTAATAACTTGCAAATTTAGCTCATTGTAAGACTCTGGTATCAATTGAATCCACAAACCGTACATTTGTGCACCACTGACAACACAATTTTTGTAAAGTGCAAAAATCCTTTTAGGCCTGTGATAAAGTGTAAAAAAATTACAGTAAATAAAAAGTTTTAACATGAACTATCTATCCAGTATTTATAGAAGAGTACGAGATATGAATCCAAGTTTTTTTATTTGTTAAAAAAAAACAAAAAATTTTAATAATTTAAGCATTTTCATTGACACTAATATCCATGAACATAATGAAGTTAGATGCATAGGTAGTCTAGTGCAAGTGAGAGCAGTAGGTGTGATTTCCACTAACTACTGTTACTACCAAGAAGCTCAAGTGCCCTGGTAGTCTAGAACCGTAAGGCATAGGTCTATAACATATTACCAGGTAGGGAAATGTGGCATTGTTTTAGATTCCTAGTAAAGAAATAAAAATATACTAATAATCGTAATAAAATTAAAATGAATCACAGCACAATGAAATATGTACTTGAATAACGACATTCAAATTCTAATTACAGTATTTATTGGATCTCTTTATAGTTAGTAATTCTACCACCCTAGAATACACTACAATACACCATCGCCTTTACTTTTAAAATTCGTTAGCAATCTCAGGAATATCGCGACAGATTACAAAAAAAACACACAATAATCCTAAAAACTAGGATGGTGTTATATACACTATCAACTTGTAGTCATAATGAACTTAAGAAAACATCTTGACAAATCTTTCGAAATAATTTACTCACTAGACTAGAGTTGTATGTGTAAACTCTAATACAGGACACAGAGATCCTATTGAATTTCTTGACTTTTATTATTTATTTCTTAATTACAATATAATTACAAATTATATTCGAATTATATACGAGCTGAGTAACTTGACCATATGCTCGGTGTAGTGTCACAGGCCAGAGTCTCTGCTGGGAATCGAAGTCACGACCCTCACGCTAATAGCACACTACCCCTAATAGGGACCCTGACTTTTATTAATGATAAAATCAAAAAATTTATGAATTTATAATAGGGATCCTATGTAATGAAAACAAATTGAATAAAATAAAAAAAAAATATTTTTAGAAGCATTCAAGAAAGAAAAGAAAGTGCATTTACTATAACTATTGCATTTGAAGGAATGTAAACTAAATGTTAATGGTATCGTTTAGTTTTTTTTTCAATTTGTAAAGGCTATGTATATATATACTAAAGAATCTGTGCAAAAACAATTTTCAATAAGTCTTTAATCACTTTGATTAATTGGCCACTACAATCCTTTAGTCAGTATTACGACCTTGCTTCTCACACCACTCATGTTGTTGTGTGTTGATTTTATCCATGGTTGGTGGAAGCTACAGTTTAAGGTCGACTCCAAACGACAGATTTTGTAAGAAACTATTCATGGGAAATTTTTTTACGCTCACAGTTTTTGCCAGAAATCAAGTCAAGTTAATCAAATAACTGCTAACGCGTAACGTTTAGAACAATTCGATTTAATTCTACGTTTTTATTTATTTTATTTATTACAATACAATTAAAAATTATATTCTAATTATATAAGAGCGGAGTAAATTGGCCATATGCACGATGTAGTGTCACAGACCAGAGTCTCTGGTGGGAATCGAACCCACGACCCATACGCTAATAGTCTAGGACACTACCCACTAGATTACCAGGACAGCCAATTTTACTTTTTTACTTAAGAATGAAGAAGGTAAAGTGAAACGAAAGACTTTATAAGGCGGAGATGGTTGCTTTAATTAGTAATGTTGAGCAAAATATATTCAGTCATACATACATACTATGTATACTTGACAATTCTAGGTAAATGCTTCAATTCAATTGCTGGGATAGGTTTTCAAAATTACCAAGCATTAGTTTGTTACATGTAAACCAGTATGTACACTAAGATACACTAGATTTTATTTGTTGCTAATTGGTACGTAAACATTCTCAAAATTATTTGCAAAAATACTTTCAAATAATTTTTTCTAATTTTCACTTTTTGTTGTTATGTTGTTTGGCTTGAAGTAAGCAAAATATTTTCTTTTTTTTCAGAGTCTACAATTCTACAAGTAAAATTAATTAATTGTTGAGTATTTTGCAAAAATCCTGAAGATGACTGAAAGAAGCATTTAAAACCTCGCTTACAACACAGATTGAAATAAATCCAAGTAATCATTGAATTTTTGTCTTTCAGCACAGATGGAAATAAATCCAGGTAAGCAATGAATTATTGAAGGAAATTCTGTTTTATTAATGACTTTAAGAAGAATACCGAAGGGTAGAAACAAGTTTGATTTTGTATTGTTTTTTCATTCACATTTTGTATTGGAATTTATTCTATCGGTCATGTTGCACAGCCAAATGCAAACGAATTGTTACAAAAAAGTAAAACAATTTTCAAAAATGCAGAGCTGGATGCTAACAATTTCCTATGAATTACGAGGGCATTACTTTTATTTTTAATTTTTTTATTTTTAATTTGCAAACTTGTTACGAAACGGCATTTGTAAACATTTCCATTGGAATTATTGTCTTATATTTTGTATTTGGGTTTTAAATTATCACAAAATCCAACTCAAAACCCAGTACCATAGCAATCACTTAAAAATTTTATTTCCATAAAACATATTTATTCTCATAAAACTTTATTATTTTTTTATTAAAATAATAATAAAAAACAACATTTTCAAACACTTTTCTTTAAAAACTTCACTTTTTGGCGACGGCAAATAAAATTTTCCAAAATAAAAAATTTTTTTTTTCTATTTTCATAACTGTTTTCCTTAGAATTTTCCCTAGATATTCTTACAAGAATTTTTGTTTTCTTTTTATATCTGTTGTATTGGTATTTTTACTTACCCTAGGTTGAGCCATTAATGCTCTGGGAGCTATGTCCAACCCGATTTGTGCCACTTTTTAGTGAAAACGTATTTGAAAATGAATTTTTTTGATTGCAAAAAACCTACACTCACAAATTTTGCTGCACTCAACGACGGGGCACACACAAATTTTGAAGAGTGTAGAATTTTTTTCTCAAACACAATTTAAATAGCAAATATTTTTTAAAATTTTTTTTCTAAATTTTTATATTTTATTTTTAAAAATTAAATAGTTAATCTTGCACTGCAACACTTTGATTTAATTTTTCTTTTCTTTTTCAAATTACCAGTAAATTTTTGCTTTTCTTTTTCGTAAGATTTTTTTGGTAATTTATTTTTTCTTCTTTGCTTTCTGGTTATTTTTTTATTTTATTTTTTATGTATAATGAATTTGTTGTTGTTGTTGTTATAAAGAATTTTGTTATTATGTTAGGCACATTTATTTTTTATTTTATTTTTAAATATTTTTTTAAAAGATTATTTTTTTAAGAAAAAATTTTTTTTTATTTTGTTTCAATTTTGTGTTTCGTATACAAATTTTTGTTATTGAATATGTTTTAATAAGATTTTGTTGGTTTCTTTTGTATTATTTTTTACTTTTTAAAATTATAAAATGATGACTTTGTGTAGGTTGTTTGGAGGTTCTTCTTTGCTTTGCTTATATAAAGAAATATTTTCTTGGCCAGTCAGTTTGTTTTTTTTTGTTTTTGTGTTTGTAAAAGCAGCTGTCATAAATCCATTTTTCTAAGTTTTTCTTTTTAAGAGTTCTTGTTTAAAGAAGATTTTCCTTTTTGGTTTTACTTATTTGCTTAGAATTTTATATTGTTGTTGTTGTGGTTGTTAAATCGTATACATAGTGAGTTTGTTTAAAAAACAAAAAAATATTTTTTTCTTTTGTTTTAATTTTTTGTTGCTTTTTTTTTATTAAATTGTTATCACAGTTCCTCTAAAAATATTGAATTTTTAAAGAATTTTTTCCATTTTTTTAGAAGAAAGAAAAACAACAGAAACAAAATTTTCAACAGTTCTTTGCAACACAAAATAATTTTTCAAAAAATTCAATCTTTTTTGAAAATTCTTAACAAAACGTAACGAAAAAAAATCGCGCGCGCATTCAAAGCGACGGCTTTCTTACTTAGTTTTTGTGTTTTAATTTCAATGATTTGATAACACTTTTACGTTGTATGTTTCCTTGTTTTGGTTATTAATTCTCGTTTTCCTTAATTCATTATCCACTCACAAAAAAAAAAAACACACATAAAATCCATACCGTTACCCGTTAAGTTTGTTAAGTTTGAACAAACAAATGCTGTGTTATTTCATTGAGAAAAAAAATTAAAAAAAAACTAAAAATTTAAGTTTTTTTCTGTTTTCAACAATTTTCCAAAAACCATAAATTTGGATTAAAAAATTTTGCAAAAATCTTTTTGCCGACGTTATTTTTGCGTTCCTTTTTTTCTTTCTATTTCTTGTAATAATTTTCGACTGCTGGTTTGGTTTGGTTTTTTGGAAAACAATTTGCACTTTTTTAACGTTTTTAAACACACAATAAAATAATTTTTTCTTTTTAAATATTAAAATTTATTATAATAATAATTATTTGTTGTTGTTATTGTTATAAAATTTTATTATTATTGTTTTGTGTTGTCTTCTTGTTGTTCTTTTTGTTACTCGTCGAGTGTCGTCTATATAACACAGCACAGCACGTCGTACGCGTTTCGAAGGCAAATACACACTGGGCTTGTCAATCACTTCGAAAACTAAACTTGGCGGGGGTAAATAAACGACCAAAAACACACACATACACTAACTAACTATACTACTCTTAGTACAGGCAACAGCAAAAACAACAACATACATACAACCAACAACTACAATAATAGCTGGCAAAGCAGCAAATTGTCTCTCATAAAATTTCTTCTTTTGCCAGTTTATAATGGATGGATGGTTGGTTGGATGTTGGCTGTTTTGTTGTATACGTCGCTCACTCACTCACTCGCTAGCTCGTTTCGTTTCGTTTTGTTGTTGATTCTTATATGCCATATATTTCACTAACAAAGTGTACGAGCATGGGTGTACGTGTGTGTGTGTTGTTTGTATGGTAGGTAAGCAACAATTGTGCCATTAAAACTGAGATATTTTCAAATAAATTTTATGTTTTGTTTTGTTTTTGCTTCTCCAACACAGACTGCGTGTGTGTAGTAAAGTAAGTAAGACAAGGAAGACTACCTGTTTATGAGTGCCATAAATTAATACATTAGAAAGAGACAAGAGTTATTATAACCATTCACATACCACTCACTCATCAAAACAAAAAAATTGTGTTAAACAACAACTACCAACGCACAAGCCTTCTTCAAAAAGAAGAGAATTAAAGCGCATGTGTTATAATTTAGTGGGAATTCAATTCACTTCAAAAATTTCTGCTCAATTTTAAGAGAATCTTGAACATACTCTTGCTAACTCTTACAAATTGTAAAGTAATTTACGGCGAATATAATGTTTCTCTTAAACCTTTAGAAACAATAAATAAAAATTAAAAAATATATCCTAATAAACCCCGTAATGAAATAAATGATTTATTTTCCTAAATTAATTATTATTTTATTCCTTAAATAATTATATAAAATTTAAATTTTTTTAGTTAGTTTTTCAACCTTCTCTTATAAATTTTTCTCTCTCTTGGCGAAATACTCTTTTTTTAAGAGTTTTGGTTTATATTTTTCTTTTATTTTTATTTATCCCCCACACATACAATATATCCTCTGTTTTTCTTTTTGTATAAATTTGTTATTATTGTTGGTGTAATTTTTTTATTTGAAATTTATTTGTCTTTAGATGAAATGAGACGGCTTATAATCACTTCATATTCTCAGTGTGTTTAACGAGAAAAAAAATTCAACAGAACAACAGCAACAAGAATAGCTTGTGTCGGTTTTAAAAGTATTTGCCATTGTATGTGAAATGAAACGCAAGGTATAATGGCATATGCACTGTTATTGCTGTTATTTGTTGTGTTTTTAGCAGTGTTGCCAATAACTGCAAATGTGTAATGCATGTTATGGAAAGTTGTTTCATACTAATCGAAAGGAATTTATTGAAATTGTATTTAAAATTACATTAAAATGTCATGGTATATTTTTATTGTTTAAATTGGGCTTTAAATTTAATTAAGAATGAAAATTTTATTTATTTATTTTATTGATTTAAATATTGTTGTAAAATAGGTGAAATAGGTGGTTGTATTGCATACAATTTTTAATTTAAATTTGTTCAGTTTTCTGAAAGCAGAACAAATTCAAACTCTTAGTTTTAAATTCTCATGCATTACAACCTCTTTTTAAGACACAATTTCACTAAAAATAAATTCTTAAGATATGAAAAAGTTTGCTAACCATGTTGTATTTCAAAAGGAGATACAATGTCACAAGCACATACATATGTACATACATACATAATTAGTCATTACAACCCTACACTCAGGATTGCGACCCAGCTTCTCATACATACATAATTGGCCATTACAATCCTTCAGTTAGGATTACGGCGTAGCTTCTCACACCACTTATGTTGTGTGTGTTAATTTTATACATGAGTGATGAAACCTACAGTTTAAAGTCGACTCCGAACGACAGATTTTTGAGAAACTTTTCATGGCAATTTTATTTACCCTCAGAGTTTTTACCAGAAATCTGCTGAGAGGAAGTCGCCGAAGAAATATTTTTTGTATTTTGATGTCAGGCCTAGGGCTCCAACCCTGGCTTTACGTCTAATAAGCCAACACACTACATACTAGACTACGGCGACTTCGACCCAGCTTCTCACATCACTTATATTGTGTGTTAATTTTTTATATGAGTGGCGGGACCTACAGTTTAAAGTCGACTCCGAACTACAGATTCTTGAGTAATTTTTTGTGACAATTTTTATTTACCCTTAGAATTTTTAACAGAAATCTGCTCAGAGACTGTCGTCGAAGAAATATTTTTACATTTTCGCTTTGGTGGAGATGCCTCGCCTAGTGTTTGAACCGTGACCTTACGTCTAATAAGCCATTGCTCTACCTGCTAGACTACTGCGACTTTCACAAATTACTCAACTAGTAGCAGTATCACCTAAATCTTTTGTAGCGTATAATAAAACTGTACGCTGAAGTAATACAAACCACCGAAAACAATCTTTACAATTCAAAAATCTACGAATTATTACATTAAACTGAATCTATTAAAATTAAAAGTTATCAACTTTATTAAATTAAAATTATCTATAATTTTATTAAATAATTAAAAATATTTCCTTTTCATATGAAAAAAAATTAAATTCCCATTCCCATTGTCTCAAATTAGCATTAAACACCCTAAAGAGATGGCAACACTATTTATACTGCCACAACAACAACAATGGCAACAGCAACATCATGCCTAACAACAACAATAACATTAGCGTTAATCAACGACGTCGTCGACATGAAATAAATACAGCAACAAGCGTTTTATAGCAAAAACCAATCCCCATTTGTTATATTCGCTTGAGTGAGTGGCAGTTTTGCATCACAATTTTGTGTGTTGTATGCTCGTTTCAGTGTCGTTTCGGTTTCAGTCAAAATGTTCCAAAGAGAAGAAATTTTATTTATAAAGCCATACACAACACGATGACAATAACAACAGCAAAGCAACATTAACGCTCTTTTTTGCTCATTTTTTTGTGAAAAAATGAGGCAAAAACTTATGAGAAGAAAACAAAAAAAAAAACAAAGAAAAGAAACGGTGGGTTGGTTTGTTTAGGTTTCTTTAACCTGCTTCGTGAAAAAGTGGGTGGGATTGGGTTGCAAAAAAACAACAACAAAAAAGGAATTCAGTTATAAAGGTAAACGGAATTACACTCATTTCTGGCTTTCTTTTTATTTAATAGTGTTTGTGTGTGTTTGTTTGATTTGTTTTTATATTAATTTTATGCTCTTCTTTATTTTAGATTTCAAGAAACTCTTGGTTTTTTTTGTTTTTGTAAATGATCATTTACAACAAACACACTGTATTTGTGCACAATGCCATGCTATTTGAGAAAGTAAAATATGCAAGTAAGCTGTAGTGTGTGTGTGTGTGTGAAGTAACAACGGAAACATTTTTAGGAGAGTTAGTATAACAACACAGCTTAGAGAGTATTTGTTTGCATTTGTGTAAGGTTTTGTTGTTGTTTTTGATTTGCAAGGAAAAACTCTTGTGCTCATTTATTTAACTTTCTTCGCCTTGCTTCACCACTACTACTACTACTGCTACTACTCCAAGTCTTTTTCTTCTTCTTCTTGGCTTTGTTGTGTTAGATGGATGCGCAATAGTTGCAAAATAAACAACATAAAGCAGTGGTGATTTGAGTGCTACTAGTACTAGTACTAGCCAACACTGGCGGTAGTATATGTAGTGGTAGTAGTGTTGTGTTGTGTTTCCCTTGTAGTGTTAGTGTAATGTTTTTTGTGTGCTAATAGAAGAATTGGTAGCAGTAGTTGCTGTTTTAATAGAAAATATAGATTTTGTTTAAAGAGAAATTTTTCTTCTACTACTTCGGTTTCTTCTTCGTCTTTATTAACGTCTTTGTTAGCAGTATTTGTATGGGATTGAGTGTATGTGTGTGTGTGTGTTTGTTTGTTTGTTGTATTTTGGCCATATAATAATGACAAAAAGGTAACGCCTTCAAAATTTATAAAATTTGCAATTTCTTATGAAATGAAACGAAAATGCAAAACAAATAAAAACAAACAAAAAAAAAGCAAAAACAAAACAGAAATGAAAAAAATAAAATTATCACCGCTACAGCCACTACTCAATACAAGATTTCTTTTCTTTATTTTTTCTTCATTTTTAATTCAAGAAAAATACGAATTTAATTTTAATTTCAAAAACAATTTTTTTTCAATCTTTAAATAATTAAAAAAAATATCGACCTTTTCAAAGTCCGCTCATTAGATGTTGTTTTGCATTTTAATTTTAATTTTAATTTTTTTTTCTTGCACTGTTTGTGCCATTAATTAACATGATTTGCAACAAACAATAACGTTATGATACTCCGTCTATAACAAGCAAATCAAGTGATTTCTGTCTTGAAAAACAAAGTCTAAGAAATGTGACCATTAATCAGCATAAAATTTTAAATAAAAAAAATTTTTTCAGAAACAGTGGCAAACAAAATAAGAGCAACTTGCTTAGTCTTTTAAATTATAAGCAAATACAAAGCTTTTAATTTAATCAAATGGCGTGTGTGTACATATAAGACCTTAAATCAAAAACCTGTGGACCTTAAGAGCGCTTACAAATGTTGAGCATTTTTTATAGTTTTTAGTAGGTATTTAATTACGAACGGGGTTGCAGTCTTAAATTTTGATAAGAAGGTGCTTTTAATGCTTTTTTTCTGCAGAAGCTTTTAATGCCTTTCATAATACCAACACATTTGGATTTAAGATCTCCTATTTACGCTACAATTCACAGACTGAATAGTGGACATCTTCTAAGCGTTGTTAGGCGACATGATCACGGATCACAGTCAACATGTATGTATACCTATAAGCTCAGCAAAATTCCTATTTTTTAATCTTAAAAATGTAAAAATCTTTAAGGATTAAAAAATTACTTTTTTAATTGGACGCGGACATTGCGGAAAATGGACCAAAAAATACTTCCCCTTAGCAGGCGAAATAAAATTTTAAAAGAACATCTGGATTGTCAAAATTGATGTTTTTGGTGAGGTGAGTTAATCAATCTATATTAGTGATGGCAATTGACCATAATAAATGGAACAAACGCGGCAATAAAAATTACAGAATATTTGTTATGCCAACGGAATTCTAAATACACGAATGATTTATTTCAATTCCGGGTGCCCTGGTAGTCTAGCGGGTAGTGTGCTAGACTATTAGCGTGAGGGTCTTGGGTTCGATTCCCAACAGAGACTCTGGTCTGTAACACTACACCGATCATATGGTTAAGTTACTCCGCTCGTATATAATTAAAATATAATTGTAATTATATTGTAATAAATAAATAAATATTTCAATTCCATATTTTTGACCAGTCACTGAAAACAAGTCGATAAAATTTTGGTGCAAAAAAACTAGCGCGTACAATATCTAGAATACCACAGGTCGTTACCTATCATTTGGCTACCTCAACAAGCTGGGTGTTTGATCTGTTGAACACAACAGGCATAATTGAATTGCTTGCTATAATATCACGACTGTACAGATCAAGTTTAATGTCTGACAAGGTTGGAGCAGCTCATAAATAACACTTCCCTTACAAATCCCTTCTGCATCAGCTTTCTAGGAATCAACGTTAACTCTGCCACCGTCTGTATAGCTTTAACTGGCCTCTTCAATTAACTTTTTCACAAGTTATTGCTGCTCGCGATCTAATTGTCATCTTTCGTAATTATTTGCTTTAGAAACGGGTTTAGTGGTGAATCGAAAATGGAAATTCGTTTCACTCTGAATTCATGTGGCACCCCTACATTGAGCTTCTTTGTATTTTCAGCTTCCTTTAAATAGTTGAAGACTGTTTGGCAATGAAAGTTAGTTCCAGAGTTTCCCAGCCACCTTAGTTGAGCTTTTGCTAATTTTCCTTAATTTTTTCATGATTTATTGAACTTTTAGTAATCGATTGACCAAATGGAGATGCAGTTTTTGATCAAAGTCATCAGATTAAAAACGAAGACTTCACAATTTTTTCTAACAGCCTGAGGTACAATTTTTCTTTTTCTATAATTGAAGAGGAAAATATCCCAGTAATGTTTCAAATTTTCACTTGTTTTCAAACGAAGATAACTGTTCACAGAAGAATGTGATTTTAATAATGTCTTCTAAGAAAATTATGCTTAAAATGTTACCTTTCAAACAGGCTTTAGTGGTGCCTAATCCAGTTAATATTGCCAAAGATATTGCTTTTCAAAGTCATCTACCGAGATAATGTTTTTAATTGAAATTTTTTGAACACGTTACGAGAAAAAATAACGCCTAAGGCCAGTGAAGCTACACAAATGGCTATGAAGGCTGAATTGGCAGCAAACGAGACAAAGTACTGTATCTGGTGGCAAGAATTGTTGCAACTCCAGCTGGAGTTTAACTGAAAATAAGTCATGTAGTCTCTGGTTCTTGGTTTGGAGGCGCATATTGCAAGGAAATCATCGATTATAAGTTATTTTAAGATAGATTAGTCTAATGTAACGCAACGTTGACGTATCGGCTGATCCTTCCTGCTCGCAAAGAAGATCAACAGAAACGATAATATTTTCGAGTCTGCACCTACAGATTTGCTTCTTATCATCCAAATTCAACATTTTTAAACAAAATTAGCCACCCGTTTGGAAAATTTAATTTTCTTTAAATTGTAATTGCCATGGCTCCCAGCATTTATAATTTAAATCCTCAAGATTTTCAATATGTTTGCTTAGTTTTAATAAAAATCAATAAAACCATACAAATTAATATTTAAAAACTTTTCTTTCGGGTGAAAGACAAAATGAAAAATGAATGAAAATGAATGATTTTCCAAAAATAGAAAACCAAACAACAACAACAACAAAAAATGAGTTCACAATAATACCAAGTAAAAGAGAAGAACTTTTATAATTGAACTCTGTCTGCAAGTATTTGTTTTTATTTAAACGACAACAACAACAACAACAATAACAACAAAATATAAACAAAAAAATAAAAATCAATATTTAAGAACAATATTGTTAAATAATGTAACCCAAATACATGCAAACATAAATACACACACACACACACACATACACATACGGAAAACCCTTTTATCAGACTTAACGAGACTTTCATCAAATGTGTCTAAATGTGTGTTTGTATGTGTGTGAGTGTCTGTATTTGTAATTTCCAGTGTCTGTGTGTTTTAGTGGCACCCAATGTTGCCGCAATTAATCAAAACTTTTTTGTATTTTTTGCTGTTGTTGCTGTGATTTTGCCTTCCAAAATAATGTGAAAATCGGGAAAATAAAACAACAAAAGAAACAAACAACAAATAAGAACTCATGGCGGCTCTTTAGAGAAAAATAGGAAAAAAAATTTTCCCGCTTAAAATAAAAATGGAACAACAGTAACTACAACAACATACGTAAACTGAAAATAAATTTCAAAATATTTGTGTTATTGATTTATGCAAAATAAAAACAACAACAACACAAATACACTAAAAATCATAAAAACAAATAAATTGTGAGAATATCCTTCTCGATTTCAATTCGATTCGATTTAAAGTCATATTTTTCTCGATAGTTTTACTGTGATTATGGGAAAAATATTGTCGGCGTAAAACCAAAACAACCAAAACCAAACCAAACCACACACATTAGCAGTGAATAGGAAAATGATGAAATGAAATCAATCAAAAACAAAATATTGTTGGATTAAATGGTCGGGAAAAAATAGAAAAAAATGTAAAAAAATCATTGTTTTTAAGAGAAATTATATCGGCAGTTGCTTTAAGACAAAAAAACAAAATAAAACGTGACTTAATAAATCAGATCCACAATCAAAATGATTTGAATTGCAACAATGAAGTTACTTAGCGATCCCGTTTTGCTTATATTGGGTATTCTCAAAAACTTCTCTCATAAATTTAATCAAAAATACAGCACTTTTTTTATTAAAGCGTATATGTGCCATCTTACATACATACATAATTGGTCATTACAACCCTTCAGCACGATTACGACTTAGCTTCTTACACCACTTATGTTGTGTGCGTTAATTTTATACCGGAGTGGTGGGACCTACAGTTTAAAGTCGATTTTTGAGAAACTTTCTCAGAGTTTTGTCAGAAATCTGCTGAGAGGCAATTGCCGAAGAATTAGTTTTCATTTTTCGTTTCATGTTCGAGATGTTTGACCTGGGGTTTATACAAGGGCCTCACGTCTAATAAGCCAACACATTGCCTACTAGGCTACGGCGACTTCATTTTAAAATTATTACCATATCAACGTAGAACTTTTTCTTAGCAACTAAGCCAATTCCGCTTTGCGTTCTATGGAATTTAGTTCACACCATCAAAAGAGTTCAGCGCAGCGTTCGAAACATATTATAGTTTGTAGGTCCCGGCTGTAGGGCAGATGCACCTGATATTGTTATGGTGAAACACAACAAGTCATTTTAGTGCTTCAATTTCATTATTTGATTCCATTCCTATCAGTTATTTCTATCAGATATAAACTACGGGCTCTTGTTCTACCTACTATACTGCGGCGACTTACTGCCGGTCTTCCACAATTTTTTCAATGATTATATCTCCTTTTTGTAACTGTTGGACTAGAACGAAATGCATCTTTAGCATGAAAATTATGGTCGCCCTAGTGTGGGGTTGTGCTGGCTTACGAAGCGAGAACTTGGGAGTTCAAACCTCAGGTTTGATATGAAAAACCAATATTCCGCTAAGCGACTCCCTTTTACAAAGTTTTCTAGCAATTCTGCATTGATTACTTCGGTTAGTTCCTGAGTTCATTGCATTCATTCAGTTTTCGAACTCAAGCTGTACTTAAATAATCTTGAAGATCAAGCAGTAAACCTTATCCAGTAGAAAGGGAACCAGGTACATTGTTCTCCATGAATTTGAAACGTAGAACGTTGAAAAACGATTTAAGATGTACGAAATGCTGTTTGAAAGCTATTAAGATTGTGATTTTTGAATCGAACCACTACTAGCGATAAAAAAATGGAACCGAATCAATATTTATGATATTTTGTGTTTGGTAGGACCAAAGGGCAGATACTGAAGTCGAAACAAATGATCACAGGGGATCTATAATGAAGGCATATAATCGTTTGAAGAGTTCATTGAAAAGTTTCTGCAAAATTTGTCGTTTTTAGTCGACTTTAAACTGTCTCGCAGTCTGTCTGTGAAGGGACAAGAGGTTCTAATATGTTATCATGACATAGATCGACACCAGTAGTCTGAAAAAGTTTTGCTCCACTCGTCCAACATATAACATCTGACGCATGCGTTTACCATTTGTGATCGAAATTGTCTTCTATTCTTTCTTGACCTCAATCAAATTGACTGCTCCTTAGAAATGTAACAGGGATATCGCCTGGGCCGCAACGGAACTTGAAATCTCCGATATGTTGCATGGTATATGTATTCCGATTGTCTCGGTTAATTTAGATATTACCCACTCCCTTTACAGGGAAGCTCAATATCGTTGGTGGCAGGAGGATACGTCAAATATTGTTAGACTCTGTTGGACACGTATGGACAAGAAGAGGACCGACTTACTTCGACTCTTAAATCGGGCTACTGTCCTTCTGATAGACATACCGTAAGACTTGGAATTTTAGGAAACGATTTTTGCAGGTGCTGTGGTTTTGAGGAGGATGAAGTATCTGTCTTTCACCTCATGTCCCAGTGCCCTGATCTTGTCATGCAAAGGCGAATGCTTTTAGCCTCTCACTTACTGACATCGTTGATCGCGTTCTCTATTAAATTTTAAAATTTAAATTTTTTAAATTTCCTTTCTTTTTAAAATCTTCCTGTGTATCAGTTTGGCAACAACTCCAGTATTATTTCCAATAATTAAACACTCTTGTATCACGATGTCTGCCTGCCTATTGCCTCAGCTCATGTCGTTCGTTGTAAGTCTTTAAATAATTTTTTTTTGTTTTTCGTCTAACAAATCCTGTGTGTGTTAAATTGTTAGTTTTTTTCCATTGTTTTTGTTGTTACTGTTGGTTGCTATTGCTATTGCTGTTGTCGCCATTTATTATTGTTTGCTTGCTATTGCTGTTGTTGTTGTTGTTGTGCTTGTTCTAATGAAAAATTGCTACAAAATATGTGTTAACCACTCTTTTAAAACTGCCATCCATTTATTCATTTGTTGTTGTTATTTTTACTATAAGTTGTTAGTGTTGTTGTTGCTGTTATTTTTTTTATATTTTTCCCCCGTTGAAATGTTGCAGCAATATTAGCACCAGGCAGTAGACATAAAAATAAAACAACAAAAAAAAACTGTTTTGAATTTGCAAAAAAAACATAAAATTTGAATTAAAATTTTGAAAAATAATTTTCACTCGAAAGGTGTTAATTTTATTAGAAAAATTTATTTATTTTGAAAAATAATTTGGAAATATGGATTTTACTTTCGAGAAGGACAAGAAAAAAGGAATATTTTTCATGGTACAATTTAAAAAAAAACTTTGTAAACCTTTAGGAAACTGTGAAGCCATTAATTACAATACAATATTCTGATCTACTCTGAGGGCCTATTTATTGAGTTGTACGCATTGAAAAAGAGCACTAACGAATCCAGGGAATGTGGCATTTGTTGGGATCTGTTGATTATCTGATTGTCCCTTAAATTCCTTGCAGTACCCAGTTACTGTAGAACCGTTTGGCTGAAAAATGTTTGTTAAGACTGCCGCTGGTCCAAGGCAGCCTCAAAGTGTATCCAGTAGGAATATATGCGGTCTCTGGTTTCCCGGAGATTGTGTACATAAATACATACAAAATTTGTCATTACAACCCTATGGTCAGGATTACGATCTAGTTTTTGACACCACTTATGCTGTGTGTGTTAATTTAATACGTGGGTGGCGGGACCTACAGTTTAAAGTGGACTACGAACGACAGACTTTTAAGAAAATTTTTGATGGCCAGTTTTTGCCAGAAATCTGCTGAGAGGAAATCGCCGATGAAATATTTTTTGTATTTCGTTTTGTTGGAGATGTTTGCCCTGGAGTTTGAACCGTGGCCTCACGTCTAATAAGCCAACAAGCATCCACGGCGACTACATATATGTAAGTCCGGTTTAATATTGCCCAAGAATGATGGGTGTTTCTTGATGAGATTAGATGGTCACCCTTATATGAATTTCTAGATTCGGGAATATTAAACGTAACAAGCAACCAATTTGGATGAAATCATACAGGAGATTATCATTCCTCTAAAGAATTGCAAACAAATTTTAATGTTCGCACACAAACTTTACTCATTTGCAAAGATGGGTTAATAGAACCAAATTTGGCTCGCTGTGGACATGTTTAAACCATGATTTGCTTTAAACCTAACCGGGATCCATCTCAAGAACATCATAGCAGTGATAACGAGACACTGGAACTCTGTTAGACATGCCCGGATACTGGAAATACTCCTCAACGACTTCACAAAAATCTGCAATAATAAGCAGGAATCACACAGGACCTTCTTTGTCATTGTTGGGATGAAATATATTTGGGCATCCGGAATTTCTTGAAAGAGGGTGTCTATCCAAACGCTGTTTGGATTAAATCCAGTTTCTATAAAATATTCCTACCAAATTGGTTTCGTTAGTTAAAAGTTCTAAAACATAAGAAAGCTAAGCTTTTTAAGATGCCTTCCAGTTCAATCTTACTTCTCGCAGCATACAGTAAAACAAACCAAAAAAATTTTACACAAAAAATATTCCTTTCGACGGCCTCCTATTAGCTGTCATCTGACAAAAGTTCTGAAAGCAAACTATTCGCTCGTATTGGACCTTAACTTGCATAAAAAATTTATAAAATTAATAGACACTACCTGTGTGGTATGAGAAGCCAGGCCGTAAGTTTGTCGAAGGTTTTTAAGCTCTCATTCAACGAGAGCTCCATCTAAGAAAGGATTGCTGATGGTCGCTTGATTTCTTGCATCAACTAAACTTTGTAAAATTTAAAAGAGAATCAAAAAGGACAATTTTGATATTCTTTAGTACTCCCTATTAACGCATAATAATTTGATTTCTGGTGTTCCACAATTATTCTAAATTTTCTACAACAGTTTATTTCAAATGCCACTCACATTAAGATTATAATGACCGCACCATAAGCTAAATAATCTTGCAAATCAAATAAATGCGATCGTATTACAAACATTTTATCAAATAAAATAAAAAATTTAAACATACATACATAACATACATAATTGGTCATTACAACCCTTCAGTCAGGATTACGACCTAGTTTCTTACACCACTTATATTTTGTGTGTGTTAATTGTATACATGAGTGGTGGGACCTACAGTTTAAAGTCGACTCCGAACGACAGATTTTTGAGAAACTTTTCATGGCAATTTTTATTTACTCTCAGAGTTTTTGACAGAAAACTGCTGAGAGGAAGTGGCCGAAGAAATACTTTTTGTATTTTATTTTGATGTCTGGCCTGGGGCTCGAACCCTGGCTTTTCGTCTAATAAGCCAACACACTACCTACTAGACCACGGCGACTACAAAAAATTTAAACAACATTCGCTTAAATAACTAACAATGCAAATAATGGTTGTATCCTGTCAAATCAAAATTTTGTATTCGACTCGTAAATAAAATCACAATTTTAATCTGAAAAATATTTTAATACAGCATATCAGTGGAATCCTGTAGTTTATTAAATTATTTCGTAGATAGAAAAAAAACAACTTAAATTTGAAAATTACTCGTTAAGGAATGGCAACGAAACATGGGAAACGAAGTGAATCTAATAAAGTGTGTACAGTGGCGAGCATAAAAGAAGGGAAGACATGGTAATCGCTTTCGTTCTTTTACGTTTATTTTATTGTACTTGCGTGTATGTCTTCTGCGTAGTCATAGTATTCCTGTATACTCTCTAAAAACGTAATTGGGTTGCCATCAGACTGACTGTTGATTTTGCATTTTTATATAGCGATCCGCCTATTCTATGTATAGATGAGAGACGTTGTAATCTCTTCCCACAACGCATAGAAACTTGTTGGGCGTAAAAAGCTTCGGCCAGAGTCCATTACGTGAGTGTTGCAAGTTGAATTGAAGTGTAATAAATTAAGATAAGCCTGGGTTGACCAAGTTAAACTAATCAAATGTTATACCGGCCCATTTCGGAATGAAAGGATACGTGGTCAGATTAAATTGTCGAATTAAGAACTATGCCGAACACACATATGACTTCCAAAAGTGTTCAATGCATGCCGAAAAAGAAGTAATTGTTTGGTGTGGACCTAGGGTTTGTGGATCTAGGTTTGCCATGGTATCACTATCAACAATAGGTCTATGATTACCAACTTCTACTGACCTGAGTTAGATGATCTGGCCACCAACGACATGCGATTTAAACAGAACAGGGCTACGTGCCACATATTTTGTTGTCAAAGCTAACGTACCCACATCCTAGCTCAAATTGAGACTGATTTTTGCGCCACAGTCATGGAAAATTACACATTTCGTATGCTCTCCTCTCACAGAAGCCGTGACAGACGTGTGAACGATATTCTACTCCGAATTTAATAGCATCAAAAGGTTTTGCGTTAGTACCTCACACACATTTTGTTTTTTGTTTTTTAATTTAAAGATAGGAAGCGCATAATGAAAGACCCGGTATTTTTTGCAAGAAGCGTACCATTATGAAAGAATTTTTAGCTTCTGAGCACTTGAATGTGGTTCTGACAAAAGCATTTCCAGAGCTGTGTTGTCAGGTCATGGCGATTTATTGTGTTTGATTAACAATTTTCTGGGCTTTGGAAAAGCCGCGTTCCCATTGGGAACCTGCGAACCTTTAGGCCAGAAGTCTCTTGTTGGTATTCGAAAATCAAATATTCTATTCAAGATCTTATGAGGAACCATGTAGTCGACCCGGATGTGTCCATGTCCCTCCAGAATAGCACTTGTATGCCGTTCTACTAAAAAATTTCAGGAATATGTGGTTGTGTTGTGAGTCGTTTGATTAACTTTATGGCTGCACATACTGCTCCGATACGTGTATAGTGAGTGATCGATGGATTCACAAATATCGTGCTGCAATTACAATTACAATATATCCTATGGCCATATTACTCATATGCGGATACCTCTGATACTCAATTTTTTCCACAACTAATGCAATTCATTACTATTGAGCCTGACTGAGGTCCTGAATATTAAAATATTGATAAAATCTCTCCTTTACTCCCCAATTTATTGGTTGCCACTTATGCTCATCACTGCATCACCGCATCCTGTGTATGAGTATTTTAGCTGTTGTTCTTCATTAAATTGGAATTTCATGAATAACTAATAAATTAAATTCTAATAAAATCAAAAAAAAAAAAAAACTAAACACTCACACTAACACCAGCACTAACACACTTTCAACAACATGACGTTGTACATTTTACGTACATGTGCATATACACGTTCACACGCTTTTTATTTCGATTTAAACTAAAGCCATTTTTTTGCTTGGAAAAATAATAAAATAAGACAAGACAAGGACGCAAAGGAGTAGCAATCGTAGCAGCAAAACAACAATAAAAACAACGGCAACACTGACAGCAATGACAGCAACCGCACTAAAGGACAACTACAAAAACAACAACAACTGCATATACAACTACAGCAATAAAGGCAACGAAAATAACGCACACACACAGAATTTGAAAATTTGATCAAGTTTTTCTTTCCATCATTTATTTTAGTGTGCTCTGCTCTGGCTGATATTTTTTTTATATCCTTACAGCTGTTGTTGTTATCGTTATTGTATATAAAAAAAAGGACAATAGAACTAAAACAACAACAACAACAACAACAATGAAGACAGTAACAACTATAGAAAGTTTTCAAAGAAAGAAATATGCACTCTAAGGAAATTTAAATGAAATGAAGAGAAAAAAGCAAGAAAAAAAAACGAATAAAATGAAAATGAAAAGAAAAACTAATCAAATGATACTTTTGTGATACACTGTGAGAACTAAAAAAATAAAATAAAACTTAAGAAAAACAACAACAACAACAACAACAACAAAAACCAGATGCATAGCTAAAGCCAAAGCCAGAGTGAAATTTATATTTAAAAAGCAATGTTTTGTGTAAAAGTATTGGCGAATGTTTATGTTTGCGTGTGTGTTTGTAAAGTGGGAGGAGTGCTACTGCTGCTGCACTCTATTGCATACCAAGAAAACTTAAGAAAATAAAAAAATAAAATTAAAAAAATATTTTTTCTTAAAGAAAATAATACTGCAAAAAGGAATTTTTTTTTCAAAAGAAAGAAAAAATAAAGAAAATAAAGAAAATTCGTTATTGCATTTGGAAAACTTCCAATCCCAGGTCTTGCTTTCAAAGAAAATCATTTTATTTCTTTCATTTTCTTTCAAAATTTATAAATTTTTTTCTTCTTCTTCTTTTTGCTTTCACACAACATGCGCGCGACAATGAATTTCTTTTTCTTGAAACCATCAAAAAAGAAAAACACACACACACACACGAAGAAAAGGACGAAATTGTTAGGAAGAAATAAAGCATGAGCAACAAAAAAACGGACATTCACTCAAACTTTTTCTTCTTAAAAAACCAAAGAAAATAAAAACAAAAACAAACAATATTGGAGAGTAAGAACAATAACAACAGCAACATTAAATACGAGCAACGACTACGATGATGATGACGACGACGACATCATCCAACAAACGATATTATGATTTATACGAAGAGAGTCTCAAATTAAAACAACAAATAAAACATCGGCCCAACACAATTGTAGTGTTGTTGGAGCGAGCATAAATGCATGTGTGCACACAATTGAATGAGAAATTGCTTGTGTTGTAAGTAAAAGCTGAATTTGCTGTTTATTTGTAAATATTTTCAACAGTGTCGCCAATTTGGCATTTTCATTCTATGTTTAAGGAGGCAAAAAGCTGGTTTTTTGCTTATGTTTACATAACATAGTGGGGCGTTTAATTAAGAAAGGATTTTCATATTTAATACCTAGTATTTTGACCAAATGGCCCAAATAGAGAAATAGAGTGAGAGAGCATTTTTTTTATATTTTTTAAAACTAAGGAATCTCTCTTTTGGTTAATTTCATGATGAATATGCTTTACTAAATAGAATTAATCAAACATAACGTAACGTTTAGTTACATTGACGTTTTTCTTTAATGAAACGCAATTAATTCGCCGTAGTTTTGTAGGCTTATTAGGCATGAGGCCACAGTTCAAACTCCAGGTCATACATCTGCAATAAAACGAAATATTTCTTCGGCGACTTTCTTCGTAGCAGATGCAATGAAAAGTTTCTTAAAAAATTTCTCAAAAATCTTTCGTTCGAAGTCGACTTTAAACTGCAGGTCCCACCACTCATGAATGAAATTATCACACACAACTGAGTGCTGTGAGAAGCTAGGTCGTAATCCTGACTGAAGGGTTGTAATGCAACAGATCTATAAGCCAAACAGAACCAAAAACAGCATCTGCTACCTCCATGGCCAATCTTTAATACGTACACAAATGGCTAGCTTTGACAACAGGCAAATTCTTTTTGGTCCAGTTGGACAACATTTGGCGACGCAATTGAAATACATGAAGTTCCATGAGTTCGATAGGGAGATTATAATGCATCGACCAAGAGTATTGGTTTTATTGGATCATTCGCCTACTAATCTTCTTGGTGGTGCATTGGTGGGTTGGCGAATAATTTTCATCTAAAACTGTCTTTTTATGTAAACTTTACAGTTTCACTTTAAATACGTATTTATTGTAGATCGAAAGATGAATTGAAATTATTTGCTGCATAAATATGCCTGCTAGATACTACTTCATGAGTTTAAACGCTTATCATGCTAGAGGTATTGATTTAGATTGAAAGCCCTTTTAGCTCCTCAAAACCGAAAATTCGTCTCTCCGTAGTTTGAACTAAGATTTCTCGAATTTATCGTCAAGCATTTTAACCACAGCATAGAAATAATCCTTCCTAAGAAATAATTTTAAAGAGGTTTTAGAAAATCGTTCAATCATTTTGCGTTACTTTGTCCCACTTTATTCATTTTATTTAAAAAAAATTTCTATTGAATTATGTTTACAAGGATATTTTGCTTCTTATGTCAAACAAGCGTTTTATTAAACATAACAGTTGGCAATGCTGTTTAAAATTATTGCAGAGTGTTGATAATAAGACTGAAAATATTAACCCCCCACCCATAAGAGTAAAAAAATAAGCGCAACACACAACGTATGTGCATGTGTGCATAAGTGTATGTGAGAATGGTTGAAATGAATGTTCAAACCCCAAAAGATAGACAGACGATGCAAACAATAACAACAATTTGCACCATTATTTTACAGAGAATAATTTCTCATCTCAAAATGAAACGAAAACCTAAAAAAACAAGCAAAAACAAAAACAAACAAAAAACAAAAACAACCAGCATTCATGCTTTACTGTTCATACTTACGTGTACAACAGAAGAGTATGAATGGGGATGGATGGATGGATGGTTGGTTGTTTGGTTGGATAGATGAGTATTATGGACGACAACATCAACAGCAGCAAAAACAACAACAAGTAAGTATGAAGAATACAGTTGTTGTTATTTTTGCTTGCTATTGTATGATGAGGATGATGTTGATGATGACGACGATGTCGAAGTCGACAAAGACGACTACTACACGTTTACGACGACGAATGAATGAATGAAGGAGTGTTCATGACGACAATTCATCTCTTTCTTATAAACGCAATTTATCAAATGGTAAAAACGACGAAAGCGACAGCAAAAGATGAAGACGACGACAAGCTTTTACAAACTTACCCAAACACACATACTCTCTCTCATATACACTTGAAATAACTACAGCCAATTCACTCACTAGAACTCTGCATGAGTATTCTTCTCTAGCTCTAATTGTTGTTATTGTTATTCTATGGGCAACCATTCAAAACACTGAGTAGAAAAAAAAAAAACAAAAACAAAAAGTTTTTTGTTTTTGGCTTTGCTCGTCTTTGAATGCGTCTTGTTCTTCTTACAACATAGTGCTGGTTTTGTGTTGTTTAGTGTGCTTTTTCGTTTCATTTCATTTGGATTTGTTTTGTTTTTGCTTTTGCTTTTGCTTTTCCTATTTGGCATTGACGTAAACGTCAACATCACTGCCTGGACAGTGTAGACTATTAAAAGCTATTCATTTGCGAATTTTTAGTTTTGTTTTCTTGGCGGAAAGCGACGGAAAATAATTATTCTTGACAAATTAATAAAAATTTATTTATTTGTAGGTTATATGGCTTGTGTTTAACACAAGTTTTGATTTGATTTAAAATTTTCAGCGTTTTTTTTGTATGTAAATCCTTAAATTGTTGTTGTATTTTCTATGCAGAATACAATAGGAAAGAGAGAAAATTGATTAGTACCACCTATTTGTTAAGAAATTTAGATTGAATGAAACACAGTGGGACGTGTGGTAGAAAGCAGAAAAATATATATTTTAAAAAATAGGCAACAGAGCCTTAAACTGCCTTCTAATCAAGGATTTCATGAGATATGGTAGGGTATTAGAAATTTTTATTAAAAATTTGAAATGTTTAAGAAAATTTTTTCAGTTTTAAATGAAAATTCAAAATTTTTAATGAAAATATCGGAAATATAGAAGTCACCAGAGGCTAGTAGCTAGTGTCTTGGCTTATTAGAAGTGAGGATACTTTTTATTATAAAAAAAACATTGGAAATCGTATTTATTGTAAAGTGAAAATCAGAACTACATTATAACACACAGCTTTAAGTGATAAAATTAGTAGTAGAAACGCTGTTGGTGGTAATATCTAACTTCTGGAGGCACACACTTGACATAGAGGCTAAATATGCATATCTTAGACTGTGACGTCAAATATATTTCAAGAAATTCATAGAAAAATATTTAAATTTGTTGTTTACCTCATTGGATTGCTTTAATTTCGTACGGTTCATACAGATAGTATTACTAGGATCTTAATTTTTAAAGTTTTTATATTTTGGAATAAACAAAACTACCTATAAGCAGACTCTTAACTTTGCAAATAAGTGATAGTAGGACACAGCCTTGTAACCTATGTGTTACCTCTCAAGATTATATACATACCTAGCCATTGAGTTGCTTTTGTTTTTCGTAAATATTTTTTATGGTGATAGCGCCTACTATTATCACGTTCCTGAATAAAACGAACACACATACATAATTTGTAATTATAATCCTTCAGTCAGCATTACGACCTAGCTTCTCATATCACTTACATATGTTGTGTGTGTTAGTTTTATACATGAGTGACGGGACCTGACTAATAATATTGAAAAACTAAATAATTTTATATAAAAAGTTGTATTTATAAATATAATAACTACATTCTTGTTTATAAAAATATGTGAAATTTTTGTTCCAAAAATATTTTAAAAATATTGAATTTAAATGGAAAAAGACCAATATTTTCTACTAAATTACCGACTACGTATTATATTGTTAACCTTATAAGAGAAATTTTTACATTTATTTTCTAAAAATCCTTTAAATGAAAGATTTCTCTCTATTTTTATTAAAATTTCCCTTGAAAAACCCTACTGTTTTTGGTGTAATTTTCTTATGTGATGAAGCCTTCATAAGGTTGCCATACGTGCATTGATGAGTAGACAACAGCAACGACGACGACGACCGAAAATGATGATGTGAAAGTGAGCCAACATTTTGCATGTCCTCTTCAAAGCAAAGCAATGCCGAAAATGATGAGTGACTTACAAAAACAAAATTCAAAATTCTCTGCTCTCAGCCAGTTGAACACGACGACGTCATTTATACAACTCTCACTCTCTTGCAAAAAGAAAACGAAAAAGAAAAACGACTCAAGACGAGAAAGGAAATCCTTCTAAAGAATATACAACAACAACAACCACAACAGCAACAAACATTAGCAATAACAACGATGGAGCTAAGCATATCAAAAGATGATGAAGAAAAATAGGTGTTGCCATTATTTGACTGTTGCTCTACTACTGTGTAAAATGCAATCATGAAAAAAAAAACAACAACAATACAAATAAATACTCTAAAATTATAAAACACAGACATTGTATTGGGAATTTAGAAAAGAATTAAATTTTATTTAATTTGTTATTATTTTTGCATGATTTTGTTGTCTTAATTTCCAATTATTTAATAATTATTCGCTTTAAATTGTTATATTCTGTTATAAATTACACCCTCTTTTCCTGATTTCAAATTCAATTTTATACTCAATCATGTTTTGTTTTTGTTTTTAATTTTTTTCCCGTATTGAGCTCTCTTTGGCTCAGACTCTCCCATTTATCATTATTTTAGGTTTTTTTGCAAAAACAAAATGTAAACAAGTGCATTTGTTTTTCATTTTACTACAAGAGAGAGAGAATATGAGAGTGTGCATGTGTGTGCGAGAGGTTAATGTTTTGTTTTGCTTATATTTCATTTTATTTGATGGCATAAACAAAAAAAAAAAACAAAAACAAAATGAGAGTGAGAGCCTTAAAACTCTCTCTCTCTCTTATGTTGTGTTATTTTATGTTAACGCCATGGCGTAGTAGTAGTATGCATGTCATGAATGATGTTGATTTTATTACGCACACACGTGTTTAACGTCAAGTTTTATGGTTTGTTTTTGTTATTGCGGCATTTATCACCCAACACTGGCAAAATCTACAAATATAAGCGGGTTTTTATTTTTGTTTTGGTTCATTATTTAACTCTTACTCTACAAAGGAGTGACAGAGACTACTAATGTATACATTTATAGAAAAAGAAAAAGTAATATTTCTTGCAATTTAAGAGTTTTTACAAGAGAAGTGATTATTTTAAGAGTAATCTAAACTGAAATATGGTAACATTTTTAAATAAAAATGTAAAGAATATTTATTAAACAAACAAACAATTATTATTATAATAAAAAGAATTTGTTTTAAATTTTTATCCATTTTTTCTTAAGGTTTCTATACAAAATAAAATTATTTTGTACTGTTAAGTAAAATTCTCTTTTATAAATTCTCTTTTAATTTTTCTTTTCATTTTATGAGCGAGTGTTTTTTCATTTCAAAGAGTAAAAAACCGTTTTTATCTTATTTTACGGCGAATTTGTACTCTTTCATAAGAAGATACATTTTAAAGAGAATTTCCTCTTTTAAAAAATTATTGTTCTTATTCTTGTTCTTGTTTGTTGTTGTTGTTGTGCTTGTAACAGTGTTTCAACTTTTTTTTCTTTGCTGTTTTAAATTTTGTAATGGAAAATGTTTCTTCAGGCCTGGCAAATGACGATGAATTTTTTTAGAACAAGTGCGTCGTCAAATTTTTTACGGAATTTGTTTTTCTTGTAACTTTTTAACATAAGTTTTGTAAAAATAAAAAATATTGAAAAAATAAGATTTAAATAAAAATATAAAACAAAATTTTTAAAGTGTTTAAAACAATATTTTGACAAAAAAAAAAAGATGTAAATTTAAAAAATAAATTCAAATTTAAAGAAGCCGTCGGTTTGAATATTGGAATGTTAAATACGAAACTTTACCTACAAAATAACAAAATGTCTTAATTAATGAAAACAACAATAAATGACCTTAAAAGTTAAATATTTTTTCTTCGATTTTTTTTTTTGTATAAAATTCATATTAAAAATTTTGTTTGTAGAAGAGAAAAAAGAAAAAATCATGAATTTAATTTAGAAACAAACTGTAATTTTATGTAAATTGTTTGGCGTTGTTTTAAAACAATAGAAACATTTAATTTAATAAATATGGATAAATATTTTTTTAAATAAATTAAAAATTAAAAAACTAAAAATGTTTTCTATTTAGATTTTTAATTTTTTTTCGAAATTTTGAAATTTACAACCGACGGCTGCTTTTCAGAAATTGTTTTGCTTTGAATATTTTTCAAACCCATGAAAATATTTTTAATACTTTTTATACCCGGGAAGGAAATACATTCTTGTCATTAAACAAATTGAAAAAATAAAAACAAAATTAATTATTCTTGTTATTGAACAAATTTTCACATATTTAATAAAAAAAATTAACGCAAAATAAAATACTTTTTCAATGTACATAAATAACATGTAATGATAAATATTAAACGTACCATTAATAATGAAAGTGGACCGTAATGTGAAACGCCTTTAAAAAGATCAGATGTTTTATTGTCCAAATCGAAAGGGGTTTCAAATTAATTTGACTTTGAATTCCATTTTACAATTACAGAATATCTTGAATTGTTATGATGTTATCAACAACCAATTTTTTTAAAACTAGACTTAGACCATTTTCATAACGACCGCCACAAATAATACAATAATAGTGACTTGCATTTGGTTTTTTGCAGTAATAAAAAAATTTATTTAACCATGTTATAAAAAATTTACGTTAAAAACAAAGTTGAAATGGTATCATGATCAAGAAATAATAATTCATTTCGATTTATTTGAAAACTTATATGAAAAAAATTTTATTTTAAATTTTTACGGAATTCAAACCATATATAACACGCTATATTGTATAACAAAAGTGAAGAGTTTAAAGTCATATTTTTACCCACGAGTATATGGAAAAAAAAAAAGAATTATGCTCACACTCCCGCACTTTTAAGCAAATACCCAAATAGAATATTTGGCGGTTTCAAAACCTTTTCTGAATTTTGTTTGATCTACTCGGGTCTTTAAATCTGAATTACTCACTCAAAGAATGGATTTGACACAATACTTAATACCTCGAAAAAAGCGAAAACATAGAAGGAACTACAAAGAAACTCTATAGTCTCTGCCATGTGTGTTTAAAAACGTCGATGGTTTTCAAATCAAAAATGTCTCAGAATATAAAATTATTACTAAAGAACAATATCTATAGCTTGTTAAGTTTTTTTTATTGTATTATTAAGACTGGAACACTAATAACAGCAAAAAAGTCCTTTAGCCAAACAACTGTACTAATAATACGTTTTAATTCAAATGGTATTCGTGAACATTTTTAGTTTTACTTCGGAAAACCAATGACAAAACATCAGAAAGTAAAAAATATAAAGGTTTGATACTTATTCTGCTTGAAACTAATCGTATTTTGAATAAAGAAAACCCTTCCTTATAAAAACTTTTCAACAGCAATGGATTGAATGTAGTTTTCTGTAAACAAAGAGAAAAAACGGATTGAAATTCTTCAACGGAATTCGTAGAATATTTCAACGCAATATTGTAAAAAAATAAGTGTCAACAAACGTCCGTACTTTTACAAGAGTATTTATCCGTAAAATTTTGAATAATTCAAAAGTAACTTTGACATGACTTCTAGGAGTTGTATTGAAATGAGAAATGCCCACGGCTGTAATAGAGCAAACGTGTCCTGGTTTTCCAGGACATTGTACAGAAATACTTAATTTCGTTGGCAGCGTGAGTGCATGACTGCCTTCTTTCGCAGAAATACATGGCCATCCAAAGCACTGAATATTGTTTGGGTCTCACAGGCCATTACCCTATAGGAGCGCATGCCGAAAAATCTGGCATTGCCACAAATGATTTCTACCAGAGCTGTGGATCTGAGGAGGTGTTGGAGACTATCTTTACTCTCATGTGACGGAGTTCTTGACTGATCATAAAGATTATATTGCAATAACGAATAATAAAGTATCTTTTTTTTGGTGTTTAGGAGTTGATCTTACTTTGAGGCTTAGATCTGCGATTGTGATTACATACATAATTGGTCAATACAACCCTTCAGTCAGGCTTACGTGCAATAATCTCACATCACTCATGTTGAGTGTTTTAATTTTATACATGAGTGGCGGGACCTACAGTTTAAAGTCGACTCCGAACGACAGAGTTTTGAGAAACTTTTCATGGCAATTTTATTTTTGCCAGAAATCTGCTGAGAGGAAGTCGCCGAAGAAATACTTTTTGTATTTGTTTTGATGTCTTGCCTAGGGCTCGTCTAATAAGCCAATGCGTAAGATTTACGCATTACGTCTAATAAGCCAACACAGCACCTACTAGACTACGGCGGCTTCTGAGATTGCGATTGAAAGAAATAATTATCGTTGCTGACATACTTACATACATAATTGCTTATGCCAACCCTTCAATCAGGATTGCGACCTAGCTTCTCACACCACTTATGACGTGTGCGTTAAATTTTTATACGAGTGACGGCGTCTACATTTTAAAGTCGACTCCGAACAACATATTTTTGAGAAACGTTTCCATGGCAATTTTATTTACTCAGACCGTCGCGAAAGAAATATTTTGTTCATATTTCGTTTTGTTGGAGATGTCTGACCGGAGGTTTGAACCGTGACCTCACGTTTAATAACCAAACAACTATCTACTAGAAAAATTCTCAGTTTTTTTTGTAGAAAAATGTAATAAATCCACTAAACTTATTGGAAATGTCATCCTTAAAACTTTTTTTAAATATTTTTTCTTTCTTAATTTCAAATAAGTGTTTCTCGTGAGGCATTACAATTTCGTTTAAAAAAAATTTGTTTTTTTAAATTTTCCACAAAAAACACGTGCATTTCTTTACTTATAAGAAAAATATTTTCCACGTTTTTCAAATAATTTTTTTTGTTCAACTATTTGCTGTAGGATGGAATTTTTGCAAAACTTTTATTCTAAAACAAGTAGTAGATAGAAGAGTAAAGACATTGTTTATTTATTTTTTTGTTTAACAAATTAAATAAAATGTATTTTAAACTTAAAAAAAAATTTCCATAAATTTCTGCTGAATAATAACGATAAGACAGGGAAGGCATTATAATTTTAATGTTTACATACATACATACGTAGTGTATTTGTTAATGGAAATAAAACAACAAAATTTGTATTGTTACTGACCGACTACTGCCAGTATAAACTTAACAGCGCACATACAATTGAAATGTGTAGCGACTACAGACAACAAATTAGAATTGGTTACCTGTAGTACCTGTGGAAAAATAGGCGGATATAGGTTCCGGTCCCTTAGTAATAACACTAATAACAATACAAATTTGCCAATAAGCGTTTAGAGTCGTCTGTATGCATTGCATTGATTGATGCGTTTTTGGTAGTTTCTTAAGCTACTTTTTCTTGACCGCTTCAGTTAAAATTAACACGGAAATATGTCTTGAAATCAATTGTTAATCAGAAGTAGGAAATTATATTGAGTTTGTACCAACACTTCAAGTATCTCAACTATGTCGTCTGTATAGCTCTAATAGCTTTAAGCAAACGGGACATGCATGAAGATTTCAGAACAAACATTTGGCAATTTATACACTACAGCAGTAGCAGATGCCTTACAGATTATTGCCCAAAAAACTAAGGAATGCACCGTTAAAACATCTCATATACGAGGGGGAGGCCAATAAGTCGTTGGTTTTTTAATAAAACACAAGAAATTGCATAAAAAAATCATTTAATTTTAACTCAATCTGTTTAAGGCGACTATGAATATTCACTTGAGGCTAAAATCAGAAAATAGGATGGATTGTGAAGTAAATCGTGAAGTAGCCGTAGTCTAGTAGGAAGTGTGTTGGCTTATTAGACGTAAAGCCAGGGTTCGAGCCCCAGGCTAGACATCAAATCGAAAATATAAAAAGTATTTCTTCGGCGACTTCCTCTCAGCATATTTCTGGCAAAAACGATGAGAGTAAATAAAATTGCCATGAAAAAGTTTCTCAAAAATCTGTCGTTCAGAGTCGACTTTAAACTGTAGCTCCCGCTACTCATGTATAAAAAATTAACACACACAACATAAGTGGTGTGAGAAACTAGGTCATAATCCTGACTGAAGGGTTGTAATGACCAATTATGTATGTATGTATGTGAAGCAAATCGCAGCCTATGCTTTGGATGTTTGCACTTGAATTTTCTCATGCCCACAGCTGTTTATTGTCTTGATAGAAAAGAACTTTTGTCGTCGGCAAATGTGATCGGTTTTCTTTTAAATCTTCATTAAAGGGACCCATTAAGTTGGGTCTTGATTGTTGTATCCTTTTTAAATGTGATAATAAGGATTATACTACGTATTCGTCATGACTTTATTGCTTTATAAATCCATCTTCTTTCGCATCGATTGGTTCCGTTAAGCCCACTTATAGCTTTCTGATCTCCGTTATATTGTTAAGGAGTCATGCTTCATTCGATAAAAAAAACCTCTTCCTCATTGTAGTTGAACAACGGAAAAATCTTTTTTGACCTTATTGCCGCTAATTTCCCCGAGAAACCTACTAATTTAATTGTAAATTAGTTACTGATGCGTTGTAGTGGATACACATTTTGTCCACGATGACTAAACGCCACAAAAACCCATCATTACTGTGAATGAACATCGCCAAACGCTCTAGGGAAGTTGTTACATGATTGAAGACGTGAGGCCACGGTTTAAACCCCATCCATCAAAACGAAATATAAAAAAATATTTCTTCGGCGACTTCCTTTTAGCAGATTTCTAGCAAAAACTCGGAGAGGAAATAAAAATTGCCATGAAAAGTTTCTCGAAAAAATCTGTCGTTCGGAATCGACTTTAAACTGTAGGTACCTCCACTTATGGGTAAAATTAACGCACGCAACATAAGTGGCGTGAGAAGATGTGACGCAATCCTGACTGAACGGTTCTAATGAGATGCCAGTGGCTACCACGCTTTGTCGCAGTTTTTATTACCGTTCAACCGTTCAACACCATTTGTATTTGTTTTTCATTTATTTCAATCGCAAATCTACGGAGCAACCAACATTTCTGCTTGCACCGCCACTTTTTACCAATTAAAATACAGGATATTCTCTCCTGATGCATTGCAATATGTTAGAACTAGGTGACCAGGTTATAGAAGGGAGACTAGAGGGTGTGTGCGCTTATGGATATTAGACTTCAACCCGCTTGTATTATAAGTGAGAGGAAAACCTTATGCATAAAAAGAGTTGCACATATGGATAGTGCGGCTAAATACTGAATTCTCTTTGTAAGGCGTTATAAGGTTCATAGGCCTTTTGATAACAAATGGATATGATGTGCGAGACAGATGAATAGTGTGTAAAAATATAAGATTTTTGGGAGTAATTTGAAGATGCGGTATTCTCATAATACTTATTAACCCTAGCCTGAGTTGAAGTGCTGGTTGTTCGCCGCAAAAAGTTAAGCTTAGTGAGCCTACGAAGTTTATTTACAAATTACGCAGCAGCGTGCTATTGATGACTGCCAAGTTTAAACTAAAAGGCGACGCTTGTTCAAATATTGTTAGTAGTCAGCTGACAGATAGTTCTAGACAAGAGCAGTGTTGCCCTTTCACTTAAAAGACGGGAAATTAATTTCTCATATTTTAATAAAGCAACTCAATCTTTATAAAAATTAAAACTTAATTTGATTGTGAAGTAAAACCGAATATTCAGAATATTTGTCATATTGATTAAAAAAATAATTGAAAATGTAAAATGATTAAAAATTTAATTGAAATATAGCAGATGTATTCATAAGTATTGACAGAGTCAAAATACAAAGTCTACAAAGTGTTTAGACGAGTGTACCTATTAATAGTTGGTTGCCTCATGTATTATGCGAATGATATTTAATTATTGAAATTAGCTCACAAACTACATGTTAATTGTGTATTAATTTTTAAATATTTGTATGCAGTTTTGATCGTTTATTTCCTTTAAGTACAGCCAGCCAGTGTAATGCCAAACAGAGTTTCCATTTCATTGAAAAACTGAAATGAATTGCGTGTTTTAAAGAAATAAATTTCAATTTCCATTGAATACAATTATTGTATGGATTATTTATTGTTTGTTTTAGTTAAATATGTTCAATTTAATTTATTAATTATTTATTAATTTATTACTGTAACGTTTTTTGTTTTTATTTTGTTTATAACATTTTTAATGCATTTCGATGCGTGTTACATGTCGTTGCGTTTTGTTTTGTAAAAATTTAAATTAAAAGAAAAAAAAACCTGCAAAGAGAATTAAAAATGAAATAAAATTATTCAGAAATTTTAAGTATTTACAGAGAGAGAGAGAGGCAAATACCAACCTTTAATTGCTACTTAATAAAATTAAGCTGCAGTTTGTTAATCCGTTTTACTATTAAAATAAAAAAAAATATTTATTTTAAATTCCTAAAAATTATCAATAAAATCTCCATGTTTTTTGTTAATTGTTTTATGGATTGCTTTTTTAACAATGTTTTATGAAATTCTTACCAATTTCTTATATTTACTTCATTAACTAACTGTCCTTTATACTTACTTCCTGCATCTTGCTTTCATCACATTTCTTACCTTTTTTTTCTTACGTTTACTTCAACACTTTCTTTACAAATTGTCATGTCGTTGTCGTCGCCTGTTTATTTTCAAAACGCCTCTTGATTGTCAATCTGTTTAGGCAATACAAACCCAACGTTTCCGTTAATCCATTAAGGCGATAATCCGTTAATAACTATCCGTCGTACGCAAAATAACCAGACAGCCGTCGTTTAAAGCAAATAAAACATCAGTTTTGTTGGTTTGTTTTTTTTAGGTCGTAAATAGAAAATAAAATCCTTTTATTGTTACAGGGTCACACGAATCCACAAATTCCACAAAACAAATGTTTGGAAAAATATTTTAAAAGCCGTTGGTATTAAGCCTCAAAGCCAATAAAAAAAAATAAAAAACGAACATGACTTCTCGTCGTTGGCAAATTTTTCAAGAAAATCTGACTCAATTTGTTTGTAGTTCAAGTGGTTTTTAACACGATATATAATAAAATTTTCAATTGTGCAAGGCAACTGAACTCCAGTTGCGATGCCAGCTGGCAACTAAAAATTTATAGTTGCCGAAAAAAGTTTGTTTTTATACGTGAAATGCTTTAATGTTGGTTGTCAGCTGCCTTGTGTAATATAATTTTTTGTCAACTGGCAACGCAACTGAGCTTAGGTTGCCATCTATAATCCGCTCCTCTTCAGACAAAAACAAAAATGTTTAAAACATTTCAATGAAGACAACGTCATCACATCCTCCGTAATCTGTTCAAATCCTCATGTTGAGCCTTCTATCATAACTTATGGTGCCATTAGTGTAACGATTACTTCACACTTTACTCTTTACACCATTTCCAAAATATTTCTAGATCGTGTTTGGGCATACAAATGCATTGTTTCATTTTTTACTTTGGTTTACAGCTTGATTCACAAGCAGCCTATCTTTAATATGCCCTCTGTTGCTAATTGTTGAGACCTCTTAAACAGGGTTAGACAATTAGTTTTCGGGTATCTCTTCATTTTACATGGGTCGCTTTAGGAGTTCAAATGAGATTTGCACTCGCGTCTATCTTACCCTATAGGTGTATATATTTTATAGGTGAAGTGGAAACACTCTCTCGTATGGAGGAATGCAGCAATGTTAACATCAAAGAAAAAACCTCAGACATAATTTCCTAAAGACTAATGCTGTAAACACATTAGACGCAGCACTTGCTGAGCGGCATTCTATCAAAAATAGAATAGATGCTACGGCGGTTTTCTAGGTTAGAGGACGTGACGATTTGACCCATTTGACCCGGTTTCCTAAGGCTAATTTCTATTTTTGCTAGCAGCAATGAAAGGATATGTCTTGGCAATGATATGATTATATTCATATTCATGTAAAAACTACTTTACATTTTACTCTTTACACTACCATTCGCGCCTATCCTATCCTATAGGCGTACGTACGTCTTTTGTGACAAAGTACAAGAACTTTCTGGAATGGAGGAATGCGGCTATGTTAACACCAAAGAAAAAACCTCAGGCATAATTTCTTGACAACTAATACTGTAAACACATTAGACGCAGTACTTGCGGCGCGGCAAACTGCACTAACGCATGCATACTTTTGGCGAGTTTTAGGTAAATTCAGTGACTGTCAATGCGGTTACATATTTAATGGTTAGTATACCGAAAGCAAGACTTACACCTGAAGTAGTACTTCTGAATGCTGGAAAAGATATCTTTGACGCTGTATATGTGTATATCGAAGTAGACAATGATTTGTGAACACATGTGTTGTGTTTAGTGGTGAAGCTCGTATCTGGTTAAATTGCTGCACTACGTTAATGAGCAAAATTGCTGTATTTATAGCAAAGACAGTCACTAGTACACCCCTAAAATTGAAATTTTAAGGCGTTTTACACGCTGACGGCATTATCGCTCTTTATTTCTTTTGAAACAAGCAAGGAGTTGCCGTTACGTAGAAGGACGAACGCTATCGAGTTCTGGTGATCGGATTTTTGTTTCTAAAGGTTCATCAGCTAAGCATCAATGACGTTTGGTTGCAAAGAGATGGTGAAACTTGGCGCGTTGTAGCCTACCAATCGATTTATAGCAAACTCAATTTGGTGAGAACTTTTTTTCGAGTTTACTGGTGCTGTTGTTGAGGTGATTTAATGCCTCAGGATAACTGTTTATGGGATTTTGGTAAGTTATTGATTTATGCTGATTGCCTAGAAACTTTTGAAGCATTAGAAGCCAATATTTAAGCCACAATTAATCAACATACGGCCTGATTTATTATGAAAAGTGAATTAAGATTGATTGTATGGATCATGTAATTTGTAGCAGCGGCAGACATACGTCCGCAAACATATCCAACAAATAAGGTCTTTGATATTATCTTTCATAATATAATGCAGAAAGTTTTATTCCAAAAAAATGTCTGTGCTGTGTTAACATATGAATTTCTTAAGCTCTTACAGAATTAAACGATATTTCCTTAGAAGTTTTACGAAGTATTTGATCAATTCAAACAAATTTGTATCAACGAATTTAGGGGTTAATAGCACTAACATTTGTTCTGATACAATGGTATTATCCTCAATGAATTAAAAAAGCATTTTCCATTGAGGAAAATATCGAAAATTCTGCGAAGAATTTGAAAAAATTTCCCTTATAGGGCGGGAGCCTTATAAGTAAGGTTTTGAATTGAATTTTAATTTTCTTATTGAAATTTTTTTGAATTTGAATTTCCTGTTACTTTATGCTGCATTTTATTTATTTTATTTTAATGTTACCTGCTTTTAACCACATTTTATGGCTACACTTACTTACCTTTTTTGAGACAAAAAAAAAAAAGAAAACGTGTCCTCCTACCACTTGAAAATTCAACAAACAATACATAATCAATTAACGAATGTTTCCTGTGTCCTTTTGCCAAAAAAAATGTTGCAAAATTTCTTTTGGCCATTAAGAAGGAATATAAACGATTTCCCTATAAAAGGATTACAGTGGTGTGTTGTCTAAGCGCATTATAGGACGTCACAACAGTAACCATTAAACAAAAGACGGGCGACAAAAGGCAAAAGAAAATTTAAATCCCTGATGTCTTCTGCAGTCGGAGTTTGTTGGACAATAAAAAACCAAAATTGTTGTTGGAATTTTATTGCCAAAATCTTAAACCCAAAGAAAAGAGAGAGAAATTTTCTTTTCCAGGAAATTTTTTGAAAATTTGAAAAAAAGAAGAGATTTCTTTAAGCCTTAAAGCATATGCCTACAGGGCTAAGGCTGAGAGACGTGCGTTAGCATTTCCTTAAGATAAATTTCTTATTTGTTAACCATAATTTACTTAAAAAAATTTATTTTCAATACACCTTACTGTTGATGTTATCGATGACATATCAACAAGAACATCATCGTCATCGACAGCGAACGCGAAACATCACAATCATTAGTTACAGAAAAACATGAAATTTTTTTAAATATTTTGGTCTGTTCTGCAGGTTTTAAGGTGTTTATTTACACAAAATCTACATTCTCTGATGAAATTTTCAATCCTCAATACAGTAGAATTCCTTTCCTTTCGCTGTTTGTTTGTTACTGTTTTTAGAAGATTGATGATTGCCTCGCTTAAAGGTCAATGTCATAATAAACATGACTTGTGGAAAAAGAATTAAGGATCTGATCTCTCTTGGTCTGTGTACCATGCTTTCAACACTTAACACCAGTCTGCATATAAATTTTGTCTTTCCGCTTGGGTGTAGGCCACTACTACAATTCGATGGTCGTTGGGCCTGACTTTAAAACCAACAAAATCGAATAAAAAAAATTGTGAAATAAAATCTTACGCGAAACCATTTACTCTTATCGTTAAATTTGTTTTTTTCTTTCTTACGTTTTTCGTTTGTAAATAAATTAAATGCGAATTTTTTTTTTTAATTTGAGATGAAAAGATAAGTTTCAAAAAAATATGGTTGAACTTACCTTGTGTTCGGGAAATACATTTTAAATCTTGTTTTGTAACTTTACCTGCAAGGAGAGAAGAGAAAGAAGAGAAGGAAATTAATTTTAATTATTTTGTAATAAAAAAATCTTAATTAATAAAGCATTCATTATTATTATTTATGGTTGTGGGAATTATATTACAAATAATATCACTGGCAAATTATAGTTACCAGAATCATAATTCCTATATGTGGCTTCCTTTTGATATGCGATTAAAAATTCATTTGGACATTGTCTAAGCAAAACGATTGTACGTTTAATAGATTTTTAATTTAACTTTAATTCTATCAGATCTTTCATTAAGCGTTACTCATTCTTAAATTTAAATAAAAACAAAGTGTGTGAGAGATATGAGGGAGAGCATTTGAAAGACCAATTCATGCCATTGTGTGTGGAATATAACATCGTTCAAATATCTACCTCAGCTTTTCTGGGCGGAGCGCATTAGAAACGTCCAATTCTCCATGACTAAATTAACCTGAATTAGACCGAAGTCGCCGTGGTCTAGTAGGTAGTGTGTTGGCTTATTAGACGTGAGGCCTCGGTTCAAACACCAGGTCAGGTATCTCCAACTGAACGAAATATGAAAAAAATTCTACGGCGACTTCCTCTCAGCAGATTTCTGGCAAAAACTCTGAAAGTAAATAAAATTGCCATGAAAAGTTTCTCAAAAATCTGTCGTTCGGAGTCGACTTTAAATTGTAGGTCCCGTCACTCATGTATAAAAAAATTAACGCACACAACATAAGTGGTGTGAGAAGCTAGGTCGTAATCCTGACTAAAGGGTTGTAATGACCAATTATGTATGTATGTAGACCGATAGTATGGATTATGTTGCACTGGAGGACCACTGTGGTTTGTGTCTTATCTGCTTAAACCAGCGCATTAAGAAGAGCACACAAGAAAGATATGATGGGGCCAAATTACACGGACTCGGTGGCCAATTCACAACATCTTCAAGTAAGATGACCATGCCCTCAAATTACTTATGCAGAATAAGCAATGTATCTTGAGGTGTGTGGCACATAGCGCTGTGCTGTGCCTATCGCTGGTTCTCATAAATACATACATAAATGGTCATTACAAATCTTTAGACTGGATTACAACCTAGCTTCTCACACCACTTTTATTGTGTGTTAGATTTTATCCATGAGAGGCGAGACCTACAGCTTAAAGTTGAGTACGAACGACAGATTTTTGAGAAACTTTTTCATGTTAATTTCATTTACTCTCAGAGTTTTTGCCAGAACTCTACTGACAAGCAGTAGAGATTACGTCATTGATGCTCAGATCGTTCAAATTAGTTAAAATGCTATTTATCGACATTAGTTCTCGCGCGTTCTCGGCGATAGCCTGGTCAACGTCGTTCTCAAAGGAATATGGTTATCGATGATGGCGTCAAATCAAAGTCCTCACCAAACAGGGAAGGGAGCTCTTCGAACTCATGCGGATTGGTATCATTTCAAATTTGGCACACAGTCAAGAATAAAGTTCGAGACACTCGCCCATATATTTGATTCTTGTATACCATTTAAATCTTTTTATCGTCACCTGCAAAGTGCATATGTATGTTGGTTCGTAAAACCATCACATTGGATTCTAGGTCAAAGAACAGAGGACAGATTCCACATTCACAATGAGGCTTTTGCACTCTGAAATCCAGACTGATAGTTTACATCATTTTAATTCATTTAATTTTTCTAAACATTCTGACGTTATGTAAAATGAATTTGAATGGCAAATGTTGTTGCTATCAGCATAAAAACAAATAGGATTAGAAGATAAAGAGGGCATCAGTACTCAGCATCAGTACTCATCCATATAATGTGAACTTATCTGATGAGACAACCTCATGCATAATTGGAATACAAATTTCATTTCCTCACCAGGAGACCAAACCAATATTTTAATCGTTTATATCAAGCCTAATCGGCTATGCAGATTGTCTTCTAAAGCCTTAGATTTCTCCTAAGATTCCTGTGGTTAGCAATTTATAGCAGTTTACCATGCCTTTTTGAATTATTTTTTTAAATTATTTTGTGTTTCAAATAAGAAGAGTGTTTTTATTGGATTTAAAATTTAAATGCAAAACATTTTCAAAAGGCATTTAACCATTTTTGTGGTCACCATTTGAATAGTTAATCGTTAGTCAAGGTTATTTTTGTAAAACGATTTATTTTGTGTTAAAACTAAACCACTTAGAATGTCCTTTTTCCTGCCTTCCATTTCATTTGTTTGTTTCTCTTCTTCTGTTAATATTAATCCGGGTGTCACTAAATCCCTATGTATAATCCCTTACATATGCACCATAAAATAACGGCAATAACAACAACAAAGAAAGAAAAATTCCTTTTTTTTTACTGACATTTGTATCAAAAAAAAAAAAAGAAGAACCACACGGACCATATGATTAGCACCCACATACAGATACACAGCACTTGTGTACACTTTATTTTTACAGCTCTAAGCCTCTTTAGAAAATCGAGAATTTAAGTGCCAACTCTGACTTTTCGCTTCATTGCAAACAATGCCAACCATCGAATGTGAGAAAAGAGGAAAAAGAAAGGGGGGGGGGGAGAAACATTCATCATCTTATTTAGTCATACTCTAATTTTAAATATCCACAATGTATGCTTATCGTTGTTTTCCTTTTAAATATCGATTTTCATTCCATTTTCCAAATTCTAGGAAAATATTCTTCAAATTTTTTTGGGGAAATGGAAAAGAAAAACGAAGACAAAATAAGAAATTAAGGAATCAAACCAAATGCAAATGAGTACTGACTGACTGCAATTGTAAAGATCATGGGTTCGTTGCTTCGATCTTTAAGGAGCAAGAAGCTAAAAAAAGAATTTAAAAAACAACTAAAAAAACAAAAACAAATATGTTTTGGATTAAAATAAATTAAAAAACCAACAGTATTGTAATTGATTTCATATTTATTTTGATATTTTATGGTTTGCTTCTTAAAAAAAAATGAAAAATTCCAGTAGAACATTATAAGCAGGCGATGCTAACTATATGGTGCTCTATTCCATAAAATCAGATTTAACCTTAAATGCCTTGATCGAATAATAAACACAAAGCAAATGACCCAACTTGTTCAGATTTTAACAGGAGTCAACTGAAAAATGTCTGTTGATGGAAGGAGTGTTTAACTTTCAATCAAGAATCGAGAAATTGAAAAAGTCATGGACTTATTGATCCTTTTGTATATGAATAATGCCCAGATCTTAAGACAACGACTGCTTCTATACATGGTATAGGCAATTTGTCTTTGAGATCATTCCAATGTCTTTCTAGACATTGCAAAGTGGATCGCCTGCTGAGTTTTAAATACATGCCTGAGTAGATATGTCCTCAGCAGGTTAACAAAGTGAATGGCTAACAAATTATATTTCTCAACTGTACTGGGTAATTGTGGATAAAGTGGATAATAATTTCATCCTCTTTCATCAGCTTCTATGTATAAGTCGTCTGAATACCTACAAGAAAATAACCACTAATTATGTCAAGTGTATGTGGCGTCTGTGAATGCTAATAAAAGCAAATATTCTGTTGTGGTTTAAAGATGTCAAATCTGGCGTATGGTTGCAGAAGCTGGTTGTGTGATACATGTGGGCTTGCGCTTTTGTGCTCCAAAGCAGAATGAGATACGAACAATCACTGACACATTAGTACCAGCCTTAGCTAGCCTGTCGCCGACTAAGTTTCCCAAATTGTTCGCATAACCATGAATGAAATTTTCTAATCATGGAGGAGCATGTAGATTCCGTTAAAGGGCTTTTTAGGAATCGAATAACTCTATTGTATACTGGTTTATACATACATACATACATACACAATTGGCCATTACAACCCTTCAGTCAGGATTACGACCTAACTTCTCACACCACTTATGTTGTGTGTGTTAATTTTCTTATATTTCTTATTCTTATGAGTGGCGGGACTTACAGTTTAAAGGCGACTCCGAACGCTAGATTTTTGAGAAACTTTTTTAAGAAAATTTTATTTTATTTGCTCTCCGAGATTTTGCCGGAAATCTGCTGAGAGTAAGTCGCCGAAGAAATATTATTTTTTCATATTTTCGATTTGATGTCTGACCTGGGGTTTGAACCGCGACCTTACGTCTAGTAAGCCAACACACTACCTACTAGACTACGGCGACTTCACTCATTTATACTCGTTTATACCCTTGGAAATCTTATCCAAACAATCTGATTAACTGTAAGTAGAAGTATAATATACAGTCAAAGAAAAAAGTCTACATACAGTGGAAGATTAATTCTTATATATTTTTCCCATACATACAGTGGTGTATGTAGACTTTTTTCTTTGACTGTACATTTACAAACGCATACTAAAATACATTTATCAGGTATATTTCGATGATATTTCTCGTTAACTCTGTATCGTAAGTCGTCTTCAAATCCTCAATAACGTCTGGTTAATTCCAATCAATCCATTGAGGTAGCCTCATGAAAATATTTCTTACTTAACTTACTTAAGTGGTCATTACCGCGTTTCAGTGAGGATCAAATCCTAGTTTCTCAAACCACTTATGTTGTGTGTGTTAACTTTATCCATAAGTGGTGGTACCTACAGTTTGAAGTCGATTCCGAAGTACAGATTGTTGGGAATTTCGCATGATAATCCATCCTGCTGAGAGGAAGTCGCCGAAGAAGAATTTTATTTTAAATTTCATTTTGTTCAAGATGTCTGAGCTGGGGCTTAAACCACGGGATCGTCTCATAAAAGCCAACATTCTATCTACTAGACTACGGCGACTTAGTGATGATGGTTTAAAAGGTTCCTCAGAGCGGAAACTTCCCAAAGGCTGTCGCTATGAAGAACACTAAACCTGAAATTGTAATCCATATAGTCGCAGCAAGGATCTATTATAGTACATACATACATAATTGGTCATTACAACCCTTCAGTCAGGATTACGACCTAACTTCTGACAGCACTTATGTTGTGTACGTTAATTTTATACGAGAGTGGCGGGAACTACAGTTTAAAGTCGATTCCGAACGACAGATTTTTTGAGAAACTTTTTCATGAACATTTTATTTTATTTGCTCTCAGAGTTTTTGCCAGAAATCTGCTGAGAGGAAGTCGCCGAAGAAATATTTTCATATTTTTGATTTGATGTCTGACCTGGGGTTTGAACCGTGGCCTAATAAGCCAACACTCTACCTACTAGACTACGGCGACTTCTATTATATTAAGATTTTTCAATGATACATTCTTAAGACAATTCAGATCATGGATTTTAGATCCACTAATACCCGGCCCTAAGTATTAGCTTATATTTAAAAAAGAAAAAAAGAGTTAAAAAGAAGGTAATTGAACCGATTCCTCGACGTGCTCATCCTGAAAAATTCTGCAATAGTCCAAATTTACAGTGTCAGATTGAAGCCTCGTAATGTTTAGAATTCAAAAACCACTATCAGCCTTTGTTCCCCTCAATTCTAAACCAACGTGTTTGCAGTCAAACACTTTAGGCACTACAACTTGGGGTCTCTATAAAAATGAAGGGTACATTTGCTGGATCATTTATCTTTCATAAATTGTTGAACCTCTAGTAGATATGTATTGTAATAGTGATGATAAATTAAAGAAATCCAAGTTCGTCTTATTTATGTATGTATGTACATAGCTTTTACAAACCTTAGCTGAAATGCAACAAAAGCCCCCTATGGTAATGTAGGGTGCAATAAAAAAATATTTTTATTTTTTTTTTTCTTCCTTTTTCTTTTAATTTTTATTTTCATTACATGTGTTAAAAATATGTTTTTAAAAAATTGTATTTCACTCGCAAACGCCAAAAATGTATGAGAATGAAAAGAAAATAAAAAACGAATACACATTAAAAGTCATTTTAAATTAAATTTAAATACTTGTACAGGCCACAGGCCACATATTCACTCAAACGACAAATTTTATTTTAAAAATTTTGTATCTTTTTCAAATATTTTTGCCTTCTTTTTAGCATTTAATGATTAATTTTTGGTCGTTTTTTTTTTTTTGAAAACATTAAATATTAAAGAGCAAAAACATTTATTTTTTTAATAAATTTTTTTCAATTTGTTTTTTAAATAATTTATTCAAAAAATATAATATTTATGAAATATTTGCGTGGGTTGCATATTTTGAATATTTTTTTTAACTTTTAAATTCAAATACGATTTAATATGAGAGGGAGAGAGTCTTCATTTAAAATAATTTTTATTTCGTTTGGTTATTAATTTTTTAATAATTCTTTCTTTATTCTGCTTCTTCTTCTACTTCTACTCATTTGTTTAAATTTATTTCCTAAAATTTTTATACGAATTCTGGTTCTTAATGACCACCCACGTAAGTTTTATTTGTTGAAGCAAATCTGTGTCATATTTAAGCCATATTTGACGTTATAATAGCCTACCAGCCAGCCATCCATCCATCCAACCATACAACAATAGTCGCATTAATAATAATAATAATTTAAGTTTTTGTTGTTTTGTTTAAATAATAAATTCTGAAAGTGTTTGATTTTTTAATTTAAATAACCTGGTAATTTGTCAAAAACAAAAATTTCAAATAAAAAAAAAAATAAAAAAAAGACTTTATGAAACCTTTATTAATAATTAATTAATGAAATTATTATTGTCATATGAACAAAATTAAATGCAAAATATCTTTTTTTTTAGAAGGAATATATTAAAATCGACTTAAAAACCTCATACATAATATGTCTTATGACGTCTGCCATTTGTTATACAAAATAGAATGGGCAAGAAAACTTTTTAATAAAATCCGATTTGATTTCATTCATTATTTTTAATTGTAATCGAATCCATATGATCAATTAATTTAATTGCTATTAATTATAATATAATTATTTGATTTAAATAGAACCTTATGGGTCACATAGAAATGGAAATTTATGACTCAAATCAATACTGTTCACAAAAAATAGTCTGTAGTTCATTCCATAGACTAAACAAGCAATCAATAGAGGAAGTTCAAAGTGATTAAAACAAGACTGAAATTTCAAACAGCTTATTCAATAGATCTCTTCGTTTGAACGAAAGTCTGTACTGTTCGAACACCATTGATTTTCTTTTATAGGTTTAAACGTAAAGCGAGAAAAGTATTGTGTACTTGTCTAATCATTAGCAAAGTATTTTTTTATCGCAATTAAAGCTGTTGCCAGAAAACTGCTGTCTAGAATTATCGCGCACAACAAGAGCCATAATTTTGATTAATTGTTGCGTAAATTCCTCTTACTTCTATAAGAAGCTTTGGGTACCAACAATCGAGCTTTATTTCCTGCTATCCGCTGCAAATGATTTACTATTCTTACCGATGCATTATTCTCTATCTATTTATCTTGCCAAGCTCTATTTCGTAGTCAAACCATCACCATTTCCGTCACACACAGCGCTGAGTTTTACGTACATAAGTACTTAATTGGCCATTACAATCCTTTAGTCAGGATTACGACGTAGCTTCCCACCCCAAACATGTTGTGTGTGTTAAAGTGCAAACAGAACGACAATCTTTGAAAAACAATTTTTTTAATCAAAAATGTTTGCCAGTAAACTGGCATTTTGTTCGAGACGTCTGACCTGGGGTCTGACCCCCTGCATCACGTCTAATAAGCCATCAAACTACCTACTGGACTACAGCGACTAGATGGAATTAACAAAAATAGAAGAACAATGTTTCAAAATAAAAAAATGGTCGTACACTAACCTTCTGTCCTTTTTCATATAACTATCTTGCTGTTATTCCAACAAAATGCAGTGCATGAGTAGAGTTCATCTCCTGAGTACTGGTCTTAAAAAAGGACTATAATGGCCAAGGCTACGCTGGTCGTTTCAGTTAATTGCAGTCCCAATTGTATCTGACAGAAGTCTGCACAGAATAAGCTCAGCTAATACCTATTTCCATTTTCTTAGTCCAGTCTCAATTCGGGTTATATCTATATGGCCTGAGTGTTATTGATGGTGATTGCCCAGAAATTCCGCTAAATCTCTCAAGTATCATTTGGCAAAAATCTAAATTATTCTGAGGACATAACGAGCATTCCGTATAAGACAACGAACTTCACACATCTGCTTAAATGTTTAGTTTATTGCGTAGAGAAATGTGACAGGCGTTACAAATTTAGTGCTATTGGCCGTAGGATCCTTCAGTTCCACATACATTTCATGTGTTTTACTTAGTAGTCAAGCACAATACTCCTAACTAATCTTGTAATATTCGACAGTGTTACATTTCCCAGGCAGCCTGTTCTCGAAAACTGAAAGCACGAAATTCACCCGATACCCTACCCCCTCTTGAGGACTGCTAAAATAACTCACCTGTTCTGTTGTATAAACTCGAATATTCAATTCCCAGTAATTATGCTCGTTAGAAGCGTAATTGATTCACTTCTAAAGGACAAGTGAGCCGTTGCCCTTTTCATGGATAGAAAAGGGGTTCTAAATGCACTGCAAGTGTTTCTATTTGCGCTGAAGATATACATCTTCCTCTATCAATGTCCACCTATTTATCTTGTGACGCAAGAGATACTCAAGGTACTTGCCATGCCCTTTTTTCAACAAAATAGTTTAATTAATACGTTCGAATAAGAGATAGTCGGGTATTTTCTTAGACGTTCATGTCGAAGAAACTAGCATTAGTGTTGACATTTTCTTGTTTCTTTTCTCAGTCTGTTAAAAGAACAGCCTGTGTTATGCCTCTGAGGCTCTGTATCTACCTACTTACATAATTGGTCATTAGTCAAGATTACATCCTAGCTTCTTACATCACCCACACTATTGTGGTGATTTAAATCATGGCAAAAAGCCTGAAAGTAGATAAAATTGCCTTGAAAAGCTTCTCAAATCCAGAGTCGTTTGGAGTCGTCGTTCAATTAAATTAACACTCACAGCATGGGTGGTGGGAGAAACTATGGATTGTAATCTTGACTAAAGGATTGTAAAGATCAATTAAGTAAGTATGTTACCAACATGGATATAAGAAAGTGTTCACTTTTTTCAGATATTCGAAATTTAGATTTCATTACGACCAACGCATGACAACAAAGAATCGTTTCTCTATTCTTCTAGTACAGGCTCAATGTTTTATACAACTTTCAAGCTTACGGATCTGTTAAGAAAGTTTTAATTCAAAGGAAATTTTTGGTTGCCCAAAACTTCTGAAATTTTAAAAGACTTTAATCAGCCATAGACTCTCTCAATATTTTCAAAATTATTATTTTGTATTTCAACTAAATATTCTTGTTCAAATTTTTCTCTCAGTGTATAGGCCTTATATCATCAATTTAATTCAAATGGCTGGCACCCAAAAATTTTGTGTAAAACCCTAGATTGACAGAATTATTGTGTGCTTGATATTACTCTTCGTTTAATAAAATTACAATATCTTCTGGCGATTAATTCTCTGTTTCAGTTCAGGTATGTAATTCATCATTTCTTATGTGTCGCATCAGACAGCTCCCCCCTATAAAGTACGAATATATTTTCAAATCGATTCATTATGATAAAAACAAAAACAAAAACAAATAAAATAACAAGAAGAAATCAAAATCAATATCGAAATAAAAATCAACAGGTTGTTGATTAAAAACGAGGAGGTTTTGTTTTTTTTTTTAAATAAATTTCGATAAAAATCTCATTCATTATAAAATATGTATGTAGGTACACCGTACAGAGAAAAGGAACAGAAATATTTATGAAGTCATCCGATTATTCTTCTCCACTGCAATGGCAATAAATTTGTTATGGCATAAGAATTGGAAACCAAATAATAAGCAAAGAACCAAACAACCAGTCAATATGTCTAGACGCAATCAAATGGTTTCTCAGAGACATTTACCAACCATTTCTAACCGCAATCATTGTGGACAACAACAATTTAACAAAAACGAAATACAAGAAAAATTTGTTGGAATATTTAACAAAATAATGTAAAATATCAGGTCATATCTGGGGTATGTTATCATCCTCATCAGGAGTAACAGCAAAAAAAAAAACCAACAGAAAGAAAAAATAATGAATGAATGAATGAAAATGCTAGCAACGCATATATTCAATACACTTTTCCATGTGAATGTACTTCCTTACTTATGGTATTTCTTTCTGTATGTATGTATGTATATACCGTACATATATATGTACATATATACTGGTGTTTATATACATATTATATATACATAGTAGTTGTATGCCAATCCAAACGAATTGTAAACGAATTGAAATAGTTTTTCTTTTCTTGCTTCTGTTTTGTTTTTTTTTTTGTTTTCTTTGTCGCTATTTTCTTTTGAATAGTTTTTCTATAGATTTTCCTCCTTTTTTGCTGGCCAAACACTAATGAACTAGCAAATATGGCGACATTATTAAAATGAAAAATAAAATTAAAAAAAAATGTAAATAAAGTAGGTATAGAATTATCGCAATATAAGCGACAAGTAAAAAAGTTAATGTCGGCATTGTCCGGCTATATAATGTACCCTACCACTATGTGCCTAAAGCATTTTTTAACTGCTAGTCTTCCTAACATTTTTACTATCCATACATTTTTACATACCCTGTTCTGCTTTACGGCAGTGAGATCTGGGCGGAGGTATTGAAAGTCTACTGTAGAAGGAAAATCTTATCATCGGTACAGCGAACCGCTGCACTTAGAGTGGCATTGGCGTATAGGACAGTATCTAGGTCAGCAATACTGGTAATCAGTAGTGTAATACCTATAGGTCTACAGGCAAGTGAGCAGAAGAGAGTGTGGGAGGCTAAAAACGTTCACGGAGGGACAGTAAATGTCGATGACGCCAGAAAGCGAACCATACAACAATGGTAAGAGGAATGGAACACTGAGACGATTGGTAGATTGACGGCAAAACTTCTCCCAGATATTACCCGCTAGATAGAGAGGAATTTTGGTGAGGTTAACTACTATCTGACACAACTGTTATCTAGACACGGTTATTTTTGTAAGTACCTATTTAAAATGGGAAAGATGAATTGCATCGTCGACCAAATTGATGCGTCGATTGATGATGCGGAACACACTTTCTTTCATTGTGATAGATGGAGACTGGAAAGAGGGAATCTTGAGGCCAAAGTCGGCGTCTGTACTGTCGAGAAATTCTGCGATGTAATTCTGAGAGGTGAGGAGTATTGGAATAGTATAGTCAGATACGCTGACGTCTTACTAAAATCTAAGAAAATTGACTTGGATGAGAGAAGTACAATGGACGTTTGAACACCTTCTCGGAATTCGTTAAGCAATCCGGACGCGGATATGGATATGAAGGGGCCAAATGACCAGACGGACTCCACTTCGAAGTAATACCATAGTAGTTCCGGATTGGGCATACGAAGTCCAAAAGAGGAGGGGGAGATATAGTGGGTGAGAACCCCACACACGGGGGATAGTGACGACTACCCCAATGGTGCGGTTAGGTACATTTACTCCTCCTCAGCGTAAAAAAACTACCCATAGTGGCCACAATTTAAGAAAAATATTTCTCAATAAATTCCTTCTTAGTTTAGTTTGGATATGTAAGTATCAGGTTCAACAAAAAGGCCATCATCTTATACGTTCGATTGAACTGCCCTCAATCTAAAGGGTGTGCCATTTAAAAGTTTAAATTTAAAAATGCATTAAAACAAAAACGGTTTGAAATTTTGCCAAATTTCTTTTTTAGTTGTGAAGTACAATTGTTCCGGTTAGAAATGCAATATTATTTCATTCATATGGCTGCCGCGGTTTTCAATTTCAATTTTCGTGGACTTTTTCTAGTGTATGAGTGAACGTATCTCGGCAGTGGCATCACGAATGCTTGCCTTTAAATGCTCAATTGTCTCTGGTCTGCACTGCACTCCACATAAAATAGTTCAACGGTGTAAAATCGCAGCTTCTTGGTGGCCAATTGACATCACCAAACGGCCATAATTGCGTTTGACGCAATAAATCGATTGTGGCATAAGATGTGTGGCAAGTTGCAACATACATACATACATAATTGATCATTACAACCCTTCAGTCAGGATTACGACCTAGTTTCTCACACCACTTATGTTTTGTGTGTTAATTTTATACACGAGTGGCGGGACCTACAGTTTAAAGTCGACTCCGAACGACAGATTTTTGAGAAACTTTTCATGGCAATTTTATTTACTCTCATCGTTTTTGCCAGAAATCTGCTGAGAGGAAGTCGCCGAAGAAATACTTTTTGTATTTTGTTTTGATGTCTGGCCTGGGGCTCGAACCCTGGCTTTACGTCTAATAAGCCAACACACTACCTACTAGACTACGGCGACTTCTTACAATATCCTGTTTAAATCAAAAATCGTTCACATCAATACCATGAAGAGCGGGTACAAAAAAATCGGTTATCATGGTGCGATAGGTCCGTAATGGTTCCGGCGTTCTCATTTTCAAAGAAATATGAGCCAATGATGCCTCCGCTGCACAAAGCGCACCAAACAGTCGCTCGTGATGTGTGCATTGGCTTCCGTAAGACCACATGTGGGTTTTCTGAACCCTAAATAAGTCCATTTTGCTTATTAACTAACGTACCGACCACGATGGAAATGAATAAATTCCAACGTTGCTTAAACGTAAATCAATTCATTACGTTCAGGGGAGATAATATACTGAATTTTGTGACAGAATAAATGTCAATAAGTCGATCAGGTGAATTGAAGTCGTGTAAAATAAATATTGTTTTCATAATTTATATGTCCTCCTATTACAGTGCCTACGAAAAGTAGTACAACTAAACTTCAAGACTATGATAAATCACATAATTTTGTTTGTCACTGTATAATGATTATAACAGTGTGTAAATGGATGAATCTATACACATACATACATACATATGTATATTTGTGAATGTGTATGTGGTGTATAGACCAATAATCAAATACAAATACAACAACAATAACAACAACACAAAATATTATATGAAAATGGAGAAAATAAATTTTATGTGCATTTCCGTTTTTTGTTTTTCCTTCCTTCCGTTTAAGTAAATAACAAAAATATTATCGCATAAAACCGCAGCTATTTTGTATGTATGTGTGTACGTATGTATATAATTTACACAATAATGTTGTTGTTATTTAAATACATAATATAACGTAGTATTTGGCCCTCTGTCTGTCCATATATATTTGTTTTGATTACAATTGTATTCTCTACGTATTGCTTCTTAAAGAAAACCTATCCAGTTAAAGAAAACTAACCTATCTTCCTATAGGAGTATGTGTATGAGTGTATGTGTAAATGAGAGAAAAACAAACTATGTTTCAGTGTAAAAGAAGAGTTTTGTTGGCCAACAAGTCTATCAAATGCTGAAATAAAAACAAACAAAAATTACAAACCATGTTGACAATAACAACAACAACAACAACAATATTAATGACAGCTACAAATAACAACAAATATCAATTCAAACATTTACATGAACAACAAAATTTTTGTACGTTTAAATAATCGAAAAAGAAAACTTAAATAATATTTTAATGAATGGACTCTCGCATTGGGACACGATCCCTGAGTTGCGTTTTCCGATATACAGTGGGTTTGAAGGGGGAAATAAATAGTTGGAGGGATTTATTATAAAAATTTATTTGTATCATAATTCTACTTGGGGGAATCTGACCCGTCCCAAATTAAAAATAAGGGAATTTGTTTCAGATATAAGCAGTAGAAGTGAAATTCAGAAGCTCCTGGGACCAAAAGGAACATCAGGCGTCTATTGGTCAGTTTAGTAGCGGTTTTTTGACTTCTGAGGATTAATCTTGGATTTAAAATTACTAATGAGTAGCAAGGGGGTAGTTTGGAGAGCGTCAGTAGCTCTACAGAGACTGATAAACACAAGTGAATATATCAGTTTGAAAGCCACAAGCTCTTTAAAGAGGTATACCTTCTAGTGACATGTGTACGGTAAAAGATAAATTGTCGGATGTCCTTTGAGTTTATCTTGATAAGCTGTATCAGATTTCTAAGTTGGGAAAGAGTCTACCATTTACTGGATCCCAGATTATGTGTGAATTTAGGAATATAAAGAGACAAATGAATTTTCCCAGAATTTTCTGTAGAGTGAGAAGAGAAAATATACGCGGCAAAAGTTTACGCTCAAGATACTCAGACTGATTTTAAGCCAGATGGTTTGAGAGACAGTTTATACAGAGTAATTATTAAGGAAGGAGATCTGCTCAGATTTTATATCACACTAACCAGTCATCATTCCTGAGTGACTTTACATAAATTTTACTTTTCTAGGTGGAAACATTGAACATCATTTGCACTTAAAAAGGTACGTATACAAAGAACTCCTATTCCAGTATAAGAAATACGCCGGCATGAGGATAAACCTTAAAATTTAACTCATTTTTGTGTTTGGAGAGACGAAATGCATTTATTGTCAGTGTATTATGATTATTATGTCCTAATGTTCGATTATATGAATGAATGACGACAACTTTACATCAAAATTTTGCTGGATGGCACTCACCCCATGCAACAATCAATTTAATGGACGCGCGACCATAATTATAACGACCTGGCAGATAATTGAAGGACTCATGATCGAAATAATTTCGATAAAATTTGTTACAAATTAATTTCCATCATAAAAGTTTTTCACACAATGTTTTTTCGGTTACGATTGCCATAATTAGCCCCGGACTTCGATTCGTTTTAGCGTGAACACATGGTATATTTTCCATAAAAAATTTATTGAATGTAAATAAATACAGGTTCCTAGTACATAAATACGTGATATATTCCCTGTTAAAAAAGAAACTCGAACTTGGAAGAATCTATTTATTTTTTTACCACTTCTTACGCATTCTAAACCACTGTGTTGTGTGTCTTAGAATTAAAAGTAGTTTGAATGACTGACAGACTAACAAACACTGCATTCTAGTAAACAACAACAATAATAATAAATAATTATGGTAAGAACTTATTGTATAACATTGATAAGCCACCAGTTGACAAATAAAGTCTGGATGGTTGCTTAGGATGGTTGGCTTATCCTATTGTTTGTTCGCTTGTTTGTTTGTTTGTTTGTTTGTTGGTCTGCCATAAGAAAACAGAATTGAATTGTAAGAATTTTGTATGAAAATTTCTGTTTCTTTTCGAGGTGTTGGTTGTTGCTGTTGTTCTTACAATGATTTGCAAATAAACATTTCTTTTGTTGTTGTTGTTGTCGATATTTATTCTTCGATTTTTTTTTTATTATTTTTCTTATTTTTTCTTTTTTTTGATAGCGCCATGGCGCAACAATGTCCCTGTTTATAAACTCTTTAACACATACACTCCACTACACTCCACTTCACTTCACTTTACTTTACTACCATATTCCATATGTTGCTATTGTTGTTTTGTTAGTTTTGGTTTTTAGGTGATACGATGCACTCTAAACAGTTGGCCATGGGTTCCTATTCCCATATGGTTTAGAGAGACAGCGAGAGAGAGAGACAGAGTGAGAGAGTGCGGTGTAAGCATTTCATTTAATGTTGCTGGCGTTGCGTTGCGTTGCGTTCATCTTCTTGATTTTCATTTTTAATTCGAATACAATTCGATACAAAATTTATTTGTTTATTTGTTTTATTATTAAAACAAAAATTATTGTGTGTTTCGTTTTCGTTTTATTTATTCTCGTATCTAAACAATACAACGTTTTCAACAACGTTTTTCAACCCACCATTCTACACATTCATTCTACATTCAACAACACGTTCCATTCGTCCGCACGTTGGATCAATTTTTTCAGTTTTTTTTCGGTTTTTTTTTGTTTTATTTTTGGCTTCATTTCATTTCAATTCTTGTATCATTTACAAATTATATTCGAAATTGTTTATTTACAATTCAATTTAAAAATTTCAATATTTCTTAACCATTATTTGTTGTTCTTATTTGATTTGTACATGATTTTCTGCTTAATTTTGTTGTTTTTTTTCTTGCAGTTTTTGTTAGTTTTTGCTCTAAATGTGCAAAAAAAAGATGAAAACAAAAAACAATTTTTTTTTGAGAAAATATTTTCGTAATTGATAGTCCATCCAGTCCAGATAAATTGTATTCCCCATTAAATTTACAAATTTGTTTAAGAAATTCTAAAAATATTTCCTCCTAAAAATATTACAGGCTATGGAAGCAACTTTTTGTACAGGAGATCACATTCAATACAATACACGTGTGGCTATTTATGACGGATTTTCTGTTGTGTTTTCGCCCACATTGGAAAAAATATTTGCATGCTCGTTGCTCAATGCAATAATATGAACTATTTAAACGTCTCTCTTCCAATGCTCAATATTTTCAATAAATAAACTTAATGATGGTAAAATTATCGACCTATTATTACCCATTTACTGTACAATCGATCGATAAAATTGATTCCAGAGTGAAAAATTTACTTACTATGCAGAGAAAAGCAGCTCGTTGGATAAAATTGGCGTACCACATGGTACTTTCATAATCTATCCTAGTAATAGTAATATCCCCATAGACTTCTGAGTAATTTAGTGTCGAAAGATATTCAACGTCAGTTGGAACACGGTCCAGGCACATAATAAAGCAACCACACAGTCAGAAGTTTTTCAAACATACATACATACATAATTCAGCATTACAACCCTTCCATTCAGGATGACAACCTAGCTTCTCATACTATGCAGATTTTTTGAGAAACTTTTTCATGGGTATTTTATTTAATGCCCAGAGTTTTTGCCAGAAACCAGCTGAGAAGAAGTCGCCTACGAAATATTTTTTCATATTTTCGTTTTGTTGGAGATGTCTGACTTGGGGTTTGAACCGTGGCCTCACTTCTAATAGGCCAACGTACTGCCTACTAGCCTAAACAGACTTCAGAATTCTTTCATAAATAGCAATTTTATTAGAAAGCGAATACCATGGCAGTTATACAACGAATATGAAGTTATGTCCGACTTACTACTGTGAAAAAACGAAAATGGCGAAGTAAAACTATTACATAACCTCGATTGTGTTTGGCCATGGATACTTCCGTATTTCTATTGAAGAAATTTTACAAGGCAAAAGAAGTGCCGAGCATACTTTTTTCGGCTTATGTCGTTAGGCTGAGTGTTGTCAAGACCTTGAGGCGGAAATCGGTGTTGTTTGTGACATAAACTTACTTAAGTGTCAATACAAATCTTCACTCATGATTACAATCTAGCTTCTAACATCATCCATGTTGTATTTACAATTTTATGTTGACTTCGGGTGTCAGAATTTTGAGAAGTAGTATGTTTATGGGGTTTCTGGACCAATTTTCCCATACAAAATTTGGTTCATGCCTGCTTCTTCTTGTTCCTTTTATTTGACATATTTGACACAACATGAGTGGTGTGAGAAGCTATATTTTAACCCTGACCAATTAAGTAAATAAGTAAATACTCTTTTCAAACCAAGAGGCAATCAAGACGATTATTGGAAGAAGATTTTAATATACATCAGACTATCTAGAAATAACATGTCTTTTCACAGGACACTATAGGCTCTGAGTACATTTACTCTAGCGCAACATGAAGATTCTGTGATGATGAACACATTCTTGTAAACGGCGAGGCATTAATGTATCCCAGAACGAAACACGTGGGTGGACAGGGAATTGGCTTCGCTGGCACTGAACAGCATGCTAAGGTTTGTGAAAAAATAGGATTGCAGGAGACATTTGCGGAATACTCTGTAAAGTATGAGAGGAGTCCAATAGACCGCTTGGTTGCTGTACTAAGGAGCCTCTTCATTGCAATAAGGATCTATCAGAAAGGCATTAAACAAAGCAGATCCATTTCCAAAACTTCAACGAAACCAAAGATGGAAAATAAAATGAAAATTTTTAAATTTAAATTTTTAAATGAAATTTATACGTGCAGTACGAAAAAAAAATACAAAAAAATCTTTTTTCATATTTTTTTGTTATTATTATTAGTAGTATAGTTGTTATTGTTATTGGTGTTATTGTTGTTGTTGATATTGTTGTTAAATAAAAGCGTATAAATAAATAAATAAAAAGGCAATGAAGTGAAATTTATGTCATACGCATAAAACAAATAACAACAATTTTTTTATCGTATATTACATATGTACATATATGTATTGTTTATTATGCAACAACAATAATAAGAACAACAAGAACACCTACATACGAGTACAACAAAAATGTTGTAAATTTTTTGAATTTTAATAAAAACATTCTTTTTTTGTGAATTTTTTTCTTTTCTTTTTTGTTAAACCAGATTACAACACAGAACATTTTGTAAAAATCAGTGCAAAAATCAGAAAAAAAAATTGAGGGAGAGAGAGAGAGAAAGAGAGTGAGAGAGAGAAGAATCTGACAAAAAAAATAAACGCAATTGGTTTGTTTAAAAAAAAAATCATAATAATTGTGATTGTGAGTAGTTGTAGTAGTGAATGGACAACAACAGTGTGTTCTTATGTTGTGTTTATAATTATTTTTAAACCAAAACAACAAAAACAAACACAAAAAAAATTTGTCCATGTTGTAGTTGTTGTTAAAAACATAACATAACAATTTCATTGTTCTTATTATTATTATTGTTGTTGTTGTTGGTGTTCTACTTGCTGTTAAAAATGTTGTTTTTTCTTTTAATTCAATAATTTTGTTTTTCATTTATTTTTTTCCACGTTTTTTTTGTTGAATGCGTTAAAAATGAGTGGCTAAAAACAAAATTTATGTTTTTCAACAACAACCAGCCAGCCTCCTCCAAGGCCTTCTCCTATCATTTGCACCTCTTGTCTGCCATGGCATGGGCATGGCATGATTTCCGAATTATGAACTCCTGAAAGAAAAATAAACCAACTTTGCTTGGCATTGCTTCTTTTCCTTTTTTATTTAAAAATTTATTTTCTTTTTCTTTAACACTCTGTTAAAATATCTTTTCAAACATTTGATGAGTTGTGTGCTAGGAATTATTTTTTTAAGAAGATTTTGAAAATAGACATGCTCTCAACAGATGCTGAATTTCATTAATAAATTGAATATTTTTGTTGTCATTTTCAACAATTGGAATTTAAATAAAAATCCAGTCGGGTCTGAACAAACCTTTTTCCAAAATGATTTGGCCAAGGAACTTTATTTCTCCCAAAGTTTCAGATCAGGTACCTTCTTTGCAGATAATTTTTGGTGATATTGTTGTTGAATAGCATAAGAATTTATCTTGTTTTGCCTGTTAAAAAAGTAATCTTATTGTCCTCTCAATGTTTATATTCAACCCAGCGATCTGATTTCTATGAAGGCTCCACTTCAGCCATCCTGCTTGCTCTAGTCATAATACAATCAAGAAAATGATACGAGAACAAGTCCTTGGTGTACTCTAAAACCTAGTGATTAAAATTTCCAAGTTGCCTGATAGTATATCTCCGTACGGCGTAATGATACAATATGTCAAATACTTTTTCAATGTTGATAAAACAGACGATCTCCTATACACACATACATACATAATTAGCCATTACAACCCTTCAGTCAGGATTACGGCCTCGGTTCTCCGTAAGCTGTTGTGTAGGTAAATGTAGAATTTATGAGCCTTACAGCCTGTTAGGTTAGGTTAGGTTAGAGGACGTCTACTTGTCAATTAAGACAAGTACAGTACCCGGAGGTCTAATTGACCCATTATAAACGTCCTAGTTTCTCACACCACCTATGTTGTGTGTGTTAATTTTATACATGAGTGGTGGGACCTACAGTTTAAAGTCAGATTTTTGAGCAACTTTTTCATGATAATTTTTATTTACTCTCAGGGTTTTTGCCAGAAATCTGCTGAGAGGAAGTTGCCGCAGAAATACTTTTTGTATTTTGTCTTGATATCTGGCCTGGGGCTCGAACACTGGCTTTACGTCTAATAAGCCAACACACTACCTACTAGACTACGGCGACTAGCCTGTTACTCAGCGCTAGAAACTATTTGATTATACATACATACATGGTTAGTTATTATAACCCTCCAGTCAGGATTACGACCTAGTTTCTCGCATCGCTTATATTGTGTGCATTAATTTTATCCATAAGTCGACTGCAAACGAAAAATTTTTGAGAAACTAGTGTGTTGGCTTATTAGACGTAAGGCCACGGTTCATACCCCAGGTCAGACATCTCCAACAAAACAAAATATGAAAAAATGTTCCTTCGGAGACTTCCTCTCAGCAGATTTCTGGCAAAAACTCTGACAGTAAATAAAATTGCCATGAAAAGTTTCTCAAAAATCTGTCGTTCATAGTCGACTTTTTACTGCAGATCCCGCCATTCCTGTATAAAATTAATACACACAACATAAGCGGTACGAGAAACTAGATTGTAATCCTTACTGAAAGGTTGTAATGACTAATTATGTATGTATGTATAAGCATTAACCGTGGATCAGTGGTTTTACTTTGTAATGTTGATATGGGTACGTGAAAGTTTCCACAAGATGGATGCTGCGGAATGGTGTAACTCCCTTGCAGTAGTATTTGATATTTTGCCTCAATAAGTAGGATCTACCAAAAGACATCACTCATCAGAGGCAAGACAAAAATCAAAACATTCGGTTTACAGCGGCAAATCGCCGCCTAGAAAGGCAATGCTTGACAGTTAATAAAATTCTGAGTATTGGGATCCTCGCGTAACTCCTCACTGAGTAATTACAAGTGAGTAAAGTATTCAATATTATGCTAACATTTTGGCAACGATTTAATAAGAATTAAAAAAAAAATACCAGCATTTTTTTCGCCAGTTCATGCAAGGATACACGTATGGGCAATCCATGAATTAGGCTACGATAAAATTGTCTCCCAAACAAATCTGTATTCATGATGTCGACAGGATTTATTTTTTAAAATCGATAAACAAATTAAAGAAACATAGCAAAAACTTTATTGAGCTTAAACATAAATAATTGGTCATTACAACACTTCAGTCAGGAGTACGACCTAGTTTCTCACACCACTTAAGTCAATTTTAATTATACATGAGTGGGGGGACCTACAGTTTAAAGTCGACTCCGAACGACAGATTTTTTGAGAAACTTTTCATGGCAATTTTTATTTACTCTCAGAGTTTTCCAGTAATCTGCTGAGAGGAAGCCGCCGAAGAAATACTTTTTGTATTTTGTTGTGATGTCTGGCCTGTGGTTTGATCCCTGGCTTTACGTCTAATAAGCCAACACACTACCTATTAGACCACGGCGACTGTTATTACTAATATTGTCGTGAAAACCTATCTAGATACTGCGACCATACAATCTAATATACTCTTCTCAAACTTTACAAGGTATCCCAAGCCTATTGCCCTCAAAATTTTCAGGAAGCTGTTCATTGTTAATAAGGGCAGTTCCTTGCTTAACACTTAATATTGACCATTGAAACGCGGAATTTAAAGCTGCCATTTGGTACCAAATGAGATGTTCACATCAGATGAATCATTAATTCAACTTTTTTTTTATTATAAAGAGATGCAGCACCCTAATGCTGTAGTAATAAGAAGAAAGAAGAAATTGAGTGCAAAAGTAATCTATAAAATACATGACCAGCCTCGGGATTAGTACTTAAATTTATGGGCTTCGTCTCCTGTAGCAGAGTTACGGATGTTTTTAAGCTGCGGACGTACAAAATAACATTTTATGAAGAAAATTTAGGAGCTCTGTGATCGTATTCTTTTAAATCTATTGCCCAATCATATAGCAAAATGAATACTCTTACAATAGATTTATATGTTAATTACAAGTCTGCTTAGCTAAAATAAATAAATTTTTTTTGTAAGACAGTGTATGATTTTGTTTTACTTTTTAAAAAGTGTTGTAAAGAATTGTTTTTTAAAACTTCCGAGTGACATTGCAAAATGCCACAACAACTGCATTAAATAACAGCAATAGCAACAGCAACAACAACAACAATAATGAAATATTTAAAGACACCCAATATACAGACACTATGATTGCAGTTGTTGTTGGTGTAACTATTTGTTATAAATGTTGGGGTGTCGCGACGACGACCATCAAAAATTTAACCTAAAACTGACAAATTCATGACAACAGCCTTCAAAAAAAATGAGAGAAAAAACATAAAACCGGCGACGGCAGCAGAAATAATGACAGCAACAACATTAAATACAAAACAACTACCACATCTACATAGTATTGTATAAGGCGCCCCCTATTGGCAGCAGCAGCAACAAAATACGAGTACACTTGACTTAAACAAAACAACCAAACAACCAATATCAACAACAACAATGTATGTATGTAAAATGACTGGGAAAAATGACAGCTCATCTAAATGTCAGACAGTTAGTCAAAAGCACACACACACACACACATACACAGTAGAACAGTATACAGCCAGAGTTAAGTCAGTCACTCAGTCAGTTAGACAGTTAAGCGTCTCCCGCCCCGGTAATCAAGAGGAAATATTTTACACACAATGATTTTTCATAAAACATGGCATTTTTGATAAATATTCTCGGGGCTTTTTTTACGGAAAAACTGGCAAACACACACATACATAAACACCTCCTAAAACAGATTAACAAACTGTCATTTGGTGACATAGACGTAGTGACAGACAGTGAGACAAATTTGTCTAACGTTTAAATGTGGCTAAAAACTCGTCTCGCAATATTTCTGCTCGTCTCGTCTCGTCTCGTCTAGCCACGTCTGTGAATGACTGATTAGAGTTTAAAAAGTGAAAGAGTCACTTAAACACTCACCAAAACGGTGTTGGATATTCTGAAGGACATGCCAGAGAGAGAGAATAAGAGAGAGTTGTTAAGCGAGAGGTATTTAGTGAAAATTTTATACAAGTCATGTGGATTTTTATTTTCATTTTTGTTTTTGTTGTATTTTTTGAATTTTAGGTGTCAAAATAGGGATCAACAGTCAATAAAATTGCGTTTGACATGTCAAATCACTCTCAAACACTCACATACGCTTGCACACACACACACTCACTCAACTACACACGTTAACACATTAAATCACATGACACGGTTAGATTGTCTATACAGGCAACGATACAGCCACATGGAGAGAGAGAGAGCGAGTGAAAGAGAGCGAGCAAGCGAGATTATGTGTAACACAAGATTATTTTCATATGATGTGGGAGAAAAATGACAGCAACAACAACAACAACATGGACAACAACAATAACAACAGCAACAACTTTTATATAAATAATACAAAAACAATTTCTGTCTGATGTCTAGTCATTTATAATATTTTTTTTTCATTGCTGTTGTTGTTGTTATTGTTATTGTTGTTTGCATTGCTGTTTACTCTCGTTGAAAATCTGCTGTTGTCATGATGACTTTTGAAAATTTGTCAACACCAGCAACCGACACACATTCATTCTAAAACGTAACACGCCAATCAAAACAAAAACAAAAACAAAAAAACGAAAAGAGAGAAATTTAATAACTTTGGTTAAGTTTTTAAAGGATTTCCAACTAAAGGCATGACGTTACAACAATAACAATAGCAACAAATAATTTCAAGGTCAGATTTGTTATGAAAAATTTGTTTGTCTTTGACAGGCGATTTTACTCGCAGAAGAGAGGCAATAGAACGAACACGTTCTAAATGTCAAAACATTAATTTTTATACAGGGGTATTGTTTTCTTGTTTGTTTTTGTTTTTGAGAGGCTTTTGAATAATAACAACAACAACAACTACAGAAATAAACATATTTTTCTTGTTTAAATATTGGCAGAAACAATTTTTCATCGAAATTAGGTGAAAAAGGCAAAACAGTTGGCACGTGATGACCAAGAGAGAGAGAGACTTTAAAGGTCAATATAAGTTTTGATAGACAAACAGTTGAGTAATTTCACTTGCCGTTCATCAATCAAATTGCAATATATTCATGGAATAGGCAACAAGAGCTTTTAACCAACTGCACTTAAGAAAACTCACTGAAAACTCTACCCATGCTATCGGATTTAGCTTCAAGTAACGAAACATTTTAATTTTTGTAAAATTAGTGTCTTTTTTTCCAATATTTCCCTCTACTTTCTTTAGGAAAATCATTAAGTATGTTGTGTTCAAATAGAGTCCTTCAAAATTATTCAAGGGAAGTGTCATACAGTGTCCTATAATGATTTCCGGAGGCTGTAGCAAATCAATTTTACTTTAAATAATCGAGTGGTGCCTGAATCTACATAAATCCCATTATAACGGGAGATTTGTTAGCCGTATTAATTGGTCATTAGAATCTTTTAGTCAGAATTACAACCTAGTTTCTCACACCACCTATGTTATGTGTGTTGATTTTATCCATGAAAGCAAGGACAATCAACACTTAAATCACCCGTCATTTTGTTAGGTCTCAAACACATCTTAATCAATGCCAGTAGCATTAAGCACTTGTTATACAGATGCTGTTCTGATGCCATACCATTAGCGTCTAACTATGCATCAATAGTTCTTCCATCGTGGATCGTAATTAAACCCAAAGTATATTAAAAGTATTCCAATGAACGTGTCAATTTTTTGCATTGACGAACCATAAAATCTTAGCATCAATAAAAAATATCATTTGAATTATAAATTTCAACTAAAAATGTGTATACAGTGTCGTTCAAGTTCATGTTTCTTATTTAAATGCAAGTTGAAGACAATGAGATTGAAAATTGAACACCAAACATTGCATCTACTGCCTGTCTTTGTGTCAAACCGTAGGTCTCTCTCTTAAAAGTGTACAGTGATGTGAAAAATAATGAATTCTTGATGGATAAGTCTTCTTATATGGTAAGATGTAAGCATTCAATCCAAAATATAATTTAAAGACGTTAAAACTGGGTGGTGGTAGCATCATGGCATGGGTGTTATTCTCTTATTATGGTGTGGTCCCCTAAATCGTATCCAGAATGTAATGAAATCGGCTGATTACACCGAAATTTTGAAAAATACAATGCTGCCGTATGCCTAAGAAAATATGCCACTCAAATGGATTTCCAACAGGACAATGACCCAAAGCATACGGTAAAGTACACAAAGAAGTGGTTCCAGGACAAAAAAAATAATGTTTTGGAATGGCCAGCACAGTCCCCTGATTTGAACCCAACAGAAAATTGGTAAAACAAGGTTAAAAGGGCAATCAGGGGAAAGTGTCAAACAAATTGCGACGAGCTTTGGAATGTTATACAGGATGCTTGGAACGCAATACCCCTACATGTTTGTCAAAATTTGGATTTCATGAAGTGTCCTTATTTTTTTTCACACCTTAAACTACTCACATTCATACAAAATCACAATAAAATCAAAATATATTATAGGAATAGCAAAAGTTTTGTTTTTAATCTTTTTTTACCGTTTAAGAAAAAATAAGTCGCTTAAAATAGAAAGAATTTTCGAATTTTTATTCGCTTTTAAATATAATGTAAGTTTGGGTTGGCACTGTCCTTATTATTTTTCACATCACTGTATATACATCAATTCCTGCATCATTCACTCTTATTATTTATTCACATTTCAAATAACTTTCCAAAAGGCTAGTGGTTACAAATTCTCTTTGGGGAAGGGTTCTCTCGCGCTACACAATATTCTAACCGTAGCTTCCATATCTCTGGCCCGTACTATCGTGGTACCATAACATCTCCTACGTCGCTATGGAACAGGATCACATTGCCACTCTTATACCAATGCACATCAATATATTTCTTATTGAACTTCTTCTGAGCTCAAAATTCTTCTGCCTGTATAAATAATAGCCTCGCAGGACGATACAATTTATCTGACCATCATGGTTTATATCTACATACGTGCTTAATTCGTAGATTGCATGTTAAGATTTTACTTCAAACCTTCTGCATATTATTATGGCGTACTTGGAATTCTTTGAAATCTTCTTTATGTGACTCTTTCATTTCATTTTACTGTCCAGTATTATTTCCAGATACGTTGTCTCCATTTTCTGTTGTATTACCTCAACCAGGAGCACATATTTATTCACTTAAGATATTTCCTTCTCCTTGTAAATGGTTTGGCTTAGGTTTACCTACCATTCAACTGTATCTCAAGCCATTTTTGAATATTAACATAACGAGTCTTTTTAAATTTGCCTTTTGCCATCATAACTATGTACATATATCATCTGCATGTAGCCATGATAGTCAATTCGCCTCACAGGCTATTTCATCAAGAGTTTACTTACAACCAAGTTTCAAATTACTGATGAAAATAGCCTTCCTTGTGGGGAAACTCTTGTGTCAAACCATTATTATTTCCTTTTCCCTGTTTCTGCTGCCACAGATCATGTGTACAGGACCTCTGTCATCCATTCCGATTTAATAAGGTTTATAACGCTTCTGCAGGCGCCTTACTCTACTACTTAATGTGTTGGCTTATTAGATATGAAACCGTGTTTCACACCTCATCCCAGACATCTCGACTAAAACGAAATTAGCAAAAATGTTTCTTTAACAACGTTCTTTCAGCAGATTTCTGGCAAAAACTCTGACAGCAAATATAAATTGCCATGAAAAGTTTCTCAAAAATCTGTCGTTTGGATTCGACTTGAAACTGTAAGTCCCGCCACTCATGTATAAAAAAATTGACGCACATAACATAAGTGGTGTAAGAAGCTAGGTCGTTATCCTAACTGAAGGGCTGTAAAGACGAATTGTGTATGTATGTATGAGAGGCTTCTGACTGTGTGGTTGCTTTATTACATGCCTGGAGCGTGTTTTACCTGACGTTGAATACCATTCGACACTACATTGTAGAAGTGTATAGGGATCATTCCAGCTATTACTAGGACATAAGTGGTGTGAGAATCTAGTTCGTATTCTTGACTGAAGGGTTGTAATGACTAATTATGTATGTATGTATAACGCTTCTGTTCAATGCGCTGTAAATGACCTCGTGAGAGGTGCTATCAAATGCGCTCACAAAGTATTGAGAAAAGTATGCTTGACAGTTAAGGTGTGCTAAATAGATTTCACTACAAGTGCCATAGATTTGCTCGCCATATACATACGTGTGTATATGTATGACACAGGATGCAGTCGCATCATTTCTTATGTTCGAAAGTGCAGAATGCTACTGAAGAAAATCTCAAACATGAAAGCCTCCGTAAAAGCTTAGCTGAAAAGCGGGGTAAATCCCCATTACAATCAAAATGAGTTTAGGGTTTGGCAAATTTATCTGGCAAACTTTACGCTTCTGTCATCCATCGTTTGACCGCCTATTGTGTCATTTTGCTGTCATAAAACACGCAATTTTAAGTACCTGCTTAACAGCAGTAAAATATTGAAATTCTGCGAAGTGCAAAAAAATTTTAATTTATTTATTATGTTTACGCCCTCGTCCAGATATACCCCCAAAAACGTAAATTCTAAAAGAGATAAACAGTTTAATTTGCAATATTTCTTACCCTCAATTGAATTTCATTCTTTTTTAGCAATTTTTTTTTTAAATTTATTGTTGAAACACGTTCACTTTGACTGCCACCGCCTGTTACGGCTACAAAAACGGAACATGAATTATTTTTATTTAATAGAGAGCTGCTGCTGCTGCCCTTGCCTCTACTCCTGGCTGCTGTTCAATATGTGTTATACGCCAAGTATTTTATTTCAATTTTTTTTCTGATTGAATTTGGAAAACGATTTACGCCTGTAACGTTCGCACCATTTACAAACGTTATGTTCTGCTTGTTCGCAACACGTTACAAATCATTTCAAACGTTTATATTTTTATTTTCAAATCTTTTCGAATATTTTTTTATTGATTTTTTACGATTCATTTTAACTGGAAATTAATCACACAATTATAGTGGGGCCAAGCCAATAACAACAAAGGTAGGAAAAAAACGATTTTTTTATTTAATTTGATATTCTGTTCTTTGTTTATCATTTTATTTGCATTGCTTGGCATTTTTTTTCTAAAGATTTATTTAAAAACAGAAACTATTTGCCATTTTTAAGATTTATGACTGTGTTGAAAATAATTAGAAAAAAAATGAGAAAAAAATTGTAAACTTGAATTAATTTATGGTTAGTGAAACCCGAACTGGAACGTAATGTCCGTCGTTAGCGCAAAAGAAAAAAATTAATTTTAAATGGTACCCCATACATGATCACTAATTAAGAATAAGAATTATTGAAAGGGGAGGGCGAACAAGCCAACAATTAATAAAATTCCATTATTTATGGCCAATTAAATGGGAAACATTATTTTTAATTACAATTTAAAATGCTTCAGATTTCAATTAGTGTGAATACTCTACACCGTCATAGTTAGTGAGGTTTTAAATTTGTTTTCCGTAGCTCCACAGTGCAAGAATGTCACTCCAAAGTGGCACAATTGTTGTCACACGTTATAAATTGTTGGCGTATTGGATTGTGTTTGCATGATGTCTGAATTTCTTCCTTCGTTAAGTAGTAAAAGTGATATTGGCCAAGATTTAACGACTATACTATCACTTTTGTCAGAATAATATTCTTTTTAAGGACTTGGAAAGTCTGAAACAACAAACGAAAACAATTCTAGAACAGTTAAATGGGCGTCCTGTCAGCCAATACAGATCACCAAAATCTGTGATTCGGCATAACAACCCATCAGTCAGGATTACAACATAGCTTCTCACGCCACTTATGTTGTGCGTGTTAATTTTATTTATGAGTGGCGAGACCTACAGCTTAAAGTAAACTCCGAATGACAGAATATTCGTTTTGTTTGTACAAAGCAGGCTTCAGTCAGGAAATGCAGGCTTCAGTCAGCAAATGCAGGCTTCAGTCAACAAATGCAGGCTGCAGAAATTCGTTTATAAGTCACACAATATAAGCCAATGCTCCCTTTTATTAAAACCACACGAAATCCAGTCAGAAGTGCTCCAGTTAAAGTAGAAAAAAGTCTTTAAAAATGCCTCTTTAGCGATCGCCTTTCATAGTAATCACTTGGCACCCACCGTTATCGAAAATCTGAAGCTGGATGATGGTTTCACTGAAAACAATACACCACACAATAACTTTAAGTGGGTATACTAACTCTTCGTGTGCTATACGGGGGCTTTTGGTGCCCTAGAAGTAATGATTCTGCTGATGCACTTATCTACCGTGTTAGAAAGGGGTCTTATGGCTTATGACGGTTTACAAGAAAAACTTATATTTTTCGTGGCTGGCTTCAGGGCAGACAATACGCGTTTAGCGATCAACAAATAGTAGCTGTTGCATTTTCAGCGCTTTGTATGGAAACATCTTGGAAAGTTTGCTCAAAATCCAGAAAAGCACGTTAAGCACTCATGTAAGACAAATTGTCCATGAACATCTGGCAAATGACTTCTGTACAAGCCGTAGAGACTAGGAATTGGAGGAAACTATTGAGTATAAGTCCAGCGCTATGTAGTAGAAAAAGAAAGCTCTTTGATTTCTACTGTACAGACGATCTTATTAATGATATGTCCAGAATGAGTTTCATCCGGAATTCTATATTGTTTCTGGACTACGAAAAATGGCACATGCAAACACAGGAGCGATATTTTCAGCAGAACGGCTAATTTCAGTCCACCCAAAGCTAACAGCATTTCGTGTTGTTGTTAGTATTCTAGGAGATCTGCTAAACACCTCACAGGGGCTCATTTTTGGCTACAAACATACCACTGTGCTCCTTAGATATGCCTTCAATGAAGATCAGAAATGAAATTTCCTACAATATCCATGTGTTCCGAAATCCTATTCCTTCTTACTTTATTGACCACTACAACCTAGCTTCTCTCACCGATAGTGTTGAGTTTGTTAGTTTTGTCCAGGAGTGTTTAGAATTTCTAGAGTTTGTTTGAGAAGCTTTTCACTTTTATTTTGCTCTCGGAGTTTTTCCAGAAGATGTTGACAAATTATATATCGTCTATATCGTCTAGGTCAAGATGTTTGAGGCGAGGGAGCAATGACCTCTCGTTGAATAATAACATCGGCTACTACATTACGACGGCAGTCTATAAGAGAGTTCAATATAAGAATCCAAAATATATATACCACAGCCCAACCTGTCTTTGAACCATCAGTACAAAACTTCAAGGATTCCATTGGGAACCTCCTGATCTTTAGACCACCTTCAAAATACTTATGCCTTCCTACGATTACAATATATGCATACCTTAGGTTGTATTAGATTTAAACTAAGTACTCTAAACGCATGCATTTCCTGCAAAAAGATGTTTTTGGTGCTATAAAAATAACCTCCCCTAACTTTGTCCATAAATGTCTTAAATACCCCACTGCTACCGAAAAACAAAGAACAAAAACTGACACTCAGAGAGAATTAAAACAGAAGCTGTGTTGGAGAAAATTTCGTTTTCCATTTTATACGTGTATCTCATGTTCTTCATGGTGATGGGTTGTTTTTAACGAGAGAGGAGAAAATGTGCTTGTGAATTGGGTAGTCTAATAAGACTGCCATGGTTTGGCTAGTGTTAAGCAATTTGATTTATTGCCGACCTTGTTACATTAAGGCTTTACAGACCATCTATCTCTATTTCACTTTTACCGTGGCCATGGCGCATAAAAATAAAAACAAAACAATGGAGAGAGTAAATATAAAAACGAAAACCAAAAAGAAAAAAAAATTGACGGGAGTTTTACAATTACTTGAGCTTATTTGCCAAACACTGATAATAAATGCTGCAGTTATTGTTATTGTTGTTGCTATTGTTTGTTGTTTTTTCTGTTTTCTGTTATGGCATCAAGATGATGGCTGCTGCCAACCTTATACACAATCATGTTGGTTTTGTAAAGCAAAAAAAAAAACGAAAACATTGAAGGGGAAAGCAAATAAAAAATGACAACAACACTGCTGTGAAGCAATACAAAAAAAGAAACAAAATTCTCTTCAAGTTTAGTCAAGCATAACCCGGCTGAGCATAAGTGAAAAAGAGAAGGCCTATGCTTAGAGTACGTACTCGCATGAAATGAAAAGGAGAATATAACACAACAACAGAGAGAAAGTTTAAGCTTTTTTTGTTTGATGTTTTTGTTGTTGTTGCTGTTGCTCTACATATTATGGGGAGTTGAGCATAAATTTCATCAAAAAAAGAAGAAAAAAAACGAAAATAAGAAGACATCAGTCATGTATAGGTTGGCTGCTTCATATTCATATCACTTACTCACTCACTCATTCATTCATTCAGGCAGTTATCCATGCATTCTTACTCTCTTTTGTTTGATTACAGGGGTGGCAATGATGAATTACTATTGTCGTGTTGAGATATGTAAGTAAAGCATACGACTATGTGTGAATGTATAGTGCGTAATTGCCAATAATAAACATCAACAATTTCCCCTTTTTCGAGTATTCAGTATTCGAATTCCCCCTTTTCACTTGCATGGGGTATTTGCAGAATTTTTGATGTTGAAAAGGGGAAAATTATAGCAAAACTTCAAAGGTTTACAGGAATAAAGGAATTTTTTAAGGATTTTTTTTATCGAAACAATAAAAAAAGAAAATATTTTGTTTTTCATAAAAAATGGATACCATTTTAATTAAATTAAATCGTTTTTTTCAAGTTTTTTTTAATGAAAAAATAGAAAGAATATGTTGTTTTATTTCATATTATATTGCAATTATATTGCATAGTTGCTGCTGCTATTGTTGTTGTTGTTGTTATAATTGTTGCAATTTTAATTGTAATTTAGCCTGTCATTTGCGGTTTGGTTACGTTCGTTACGTTTTTAATTCTTTTTTTTTCAAGTTTTATTTTCAAACGTTTTTTATTTGATTTTCTTTTTTAATAATAATGCACAGTGGAACAAATGCAAAAATTTCTAAACTAGGAAAGCAACAGCAACAGTTTTTTTGCTTTGAAAATGTCTAATTTAGGCTTAACAATATTACTTTGCGCTTATTTTGCTTGATTTCTTCAGTTTGAAAAAGTGACAGCAATTGAAACGTACTTACAGAGTTGCTATCTGATCTCACTATGATATTAGTTGTTAATGTTATCGTCTATAAGGGGACTAGGGCTCATCAAGGCTAATCTTGTACATACTATATCGATAGCCACGTGTGAAATATTGTTTCTTCGATTCAAAATGACACTTGTAAGTCGAGATTTTGAATACAACCAATGCCTCAGGCTTTGCAGGCAACAGTCTTCCTTATCCAGAAGTTTAGAATTCAATCACTATTCAAGTTGAAGGCGGTAAATGTTGTACAACGATTCTGCTGGCTCGCAAAGCTGCTTGAATTTAATAGAAGCAAGTAATTTTTGTATCAGATTACTACAAACGATGACAAATTAATCCAATTCGATAACATAAAACTCAAAAAATCCCCGCTCCTTATTTGGATTAATTCGAAATATTCTGCTCAAATAGGTTACACTTCAGAACATGTCATATGAAATTGATTCGTTTCTGACCATTTTATGCGGAATCCTTAAGTTGCTAGAAGTATGGCAAGTTGTTATAGGTAAAGATAACCAATAATTTGTGCAAATTTATAAGTTTAGGGGCTAAAAGTTAGTATAGTTATATACACAGGAGTTAATTGTGCATTCGACAACTTCTTGGACTGCGCAAACGAATAAAATCGGGATTGGTGCGTAAAAGTATATGAAAACAGGCATTATAACCTACGGAATACACTGGGGCGTTTAAGTCAATCATTTTGCACGACTGTCTATCGGGTCTGCCAAGTGGAAAGCAGCATTATGCTGTGGGAATCGATGTTATTATGGATGGTAGCTAGCACCTGTCTCTTAATTCTGTGGTCCACTTTTAACCTCTTCTACCCCACTGTGCCCTTTAAATTTCGTGTGTATTCCTGTACATTTATCCCCAATTTTTTTTTTTTTGCAATGCCAGCGTATTTTTTCGTTGAATTGGATTTTTTTTTCGTTTGTTTTTTGATTTTTTAATTTGTTGTATTGCGTTTATTTGTTGTTATTATTTCTTTTTTATTGTTGGTGTTGTTGTTGTTATTTTTAATAACAATTAAATTTAATTTGACATAAATGTCAACATTAAAAATGCAATAAATTGCTGTAATTGCACTCGTTTTTTTCCTGTTTCGTTGCGTTTTTTTTTTTTTTTGTTATGGACGCCGTTGTTGTTTTACATTCAAATGAATGCAAAAAAAAAACGATTTTTTTGTTGTTCCTGTTGTATTCATTACAATTATCTGGCGGTTTTTAATTTTAATTTCTGCAATATTTTAGTGTTAATTAAATTCTTTTTTATTATTATTGGTGTTGTTGTTGCTGTTGTTGTAACATTATGCATTGCAAAATTCCTTTTTTCGTTTTCGACATTTAAGAAAAATTTTAAATTTTTGTATAATTTTTTTTGAAGAAAAAATTTGGTTTCTGGTATACGATTGGGAAGAATCTAAAGGATGAGAAAGGATTAAAACTGTTTTAACTGTCATGAAGTCACAGAAGATGCAAAAGATGAACCTTATCTTGAACACCTCAGCAATTAAAGATTTGAAGAACACGTAGAAGAAGCCATTGAGCTCTTCTTCGTGATTTTTCTGATGACAAGGACCACTCACTGAGACGTAATATTCCAGACATTTTACTCCTGTGTGTACATTGAAGTCACCGTAGTCTAGTGTGTAGTGCGTTGGCTTATTAGACGTAAAGCCAGGGTTCGAGCTCCAGGCCAGACATCAAATCAAAAATATGAAAATATTTCTTCGGCGACTTCCTTTCAGCAGATTTCTGGCAAAAACTCTGAGAGTAAATAAAATTGCCATGAAAAGTTTCTCAAAAATCTGTCATTCGGAGTCGACTTTAAACTGTAGGTCCCGCCACTCATGTATAAAAAATTAACGCACTCAATAAAACTGGTGTGAGAAACTAGGTCGTAATCCTGACTGAAGGGTTGTAATGACCAATTATGTATGTATGTGTGGGCATTATGTACCGAAACTGTTAAATTCGACCATTTGGAACTGTTGTTGCTGGTATAGTGTTTATAAGCTGCTACGGAACACTGTTTGCTTGGAAATACTTCCTTCAGCTCGTACATTAGGAAGGATTATTACAAAGAAATTAAAAGATAATAAATATGAGAGAATCCAAACGAAAATTAATCCCAGAATTGTACAAAGCAACTCATGGTTTTAGCATTACAATTTCGAACCCTTCACACAACGTTGTTGGTAATTGATTGTTTTTTGGCTAATGCCTTAGCCAATCCACTTAACATATATGACCCTATGATAGTTTTTCTGCTCTCACTTATTACCCTTAACCAGTTCAAGTTATTTATGAAATGAGCAGGTTAAAGTGGTCTAAGGTATACTGAATTGGGACTGTCTGCAGATGCCAAAGACCGGATAATTATAGAAAAAGTGTTGTAATTGGAGATAATGTATCGTATATTTAATGCATTACACTCTTGGCAGGGCTGTCACTTGCAAAACTTATTTCTCAGCCTTAAAAAATATTCAGAGACTGGCTTGTCTGATCATAAAGATAGTAGGCCAATCAGGCATTTAATAGGGTGTGGACTGGAAATATAATCTCTCCGCTCTAAAAAAGCTTTAGAAACCTGTTTTTCTGACTATAATGGGCAGCGTAAAGTATACAAGGCCAGACTTTCACAATCATGTACAAACTAATGGAGCTGGATGGATCTTAGCAGGACGCTACAGACAGTAAAAATCAATAGAAATCATCATAGCAAGATTCCTTCAGTATTTTCAAAAGTAACATTAAGCTTACGTCGACATTATTAGGTAGGTACTAAAGTTTCCTCGTAGTCGTACATTATAAATCGAGCGTAAGAAGCTTGCTAAGCCTTGTAACCCCCAAAAGATTTTCAGATATTGGAGATTTTAAATAAAAGATAACGTTTTGGTTATAGATGAAGGTCTGTAAGGTGTACTGATTTAGTTGAAGAAGAAGAAGAATAATAACTTTCTTAATAAATTGGTGTCAATCCCCCTTAATTATGCAGTGCAGGACAGAGAAAATATTACGCTACTGAGCAGACATTTAATAGCCATGAGAATAATCTAGACGTCCGTCTGAAAGACACTACTGGATGCCTGTATGAGTCCTCGATAAGTTCATACATACATAATTGTCCATTCACAACCCTTCAGTTAGGATTACGGCCTAGCTTCTTCCACCACTTATGTTGTGTGCGTTAATTTTACACATGAGTGGTGGGATCTACAGCTTAAAGTCGATTCCGAACGACAGATTTTTAAGAAACTTTTCATGGCAATTTTATTTACTCTCAAATTTTTTGCCAGAAATCTGCTGAGAGGAAGTCGCCGAAGAAATATTTTCTCATATTTTGTTTTGTTGGAGATGTCTGACCTGGGATACGAACCCGGGCTTTACACGTCTAATAAGCCAACACACTACCTACTAGACTGCGGCGACTTCAAATATAATATTTAAGTTTTCAATTACTAAATCGCCAGTTGTCGCCGTAGTCTAGTGGGTAGTGTGTTGGCTTATTTGACGTGAGACCACGGTTCAAAACCCCAGGTCAGACATCTCCAACAAAACAAAATATGAGAAAATATTTCTTAGGAGTCTTCCTGCCAGCAGATGAGAAGTGCTAGGTCGTAATCCTGACTAAGGGGATAGTTGCGAATACATGTATGTATATAAGTAATTCTACAGGCTGAAATAACAAAACAAAAATCTGGTCTGTGTACCTTGATAGTCTAGTGTAATTAAAATATAATTTGTAATTGCATTGTAATTAATAAATAAATAAATAAAAATCTTGTCTATTATCAGTCAAGAAAAGAGTATACCTTGTCCAAGAAATGCTTGGAAACCTGTGAATAAAATACAAGAGCATATACGGAACACGTTTACTCTGGGCTGGATGTAAAGCTGGACGGGCATTAAGGGAAGTCTAATTGTTGAATAGTTGGCACAATCTTGCCTGATTTCATTATAACAAGTTTTTTTTTGGTATCTTAGAAAAAAATATTACTGGTATGCTGTCTAGAATGGACGTCTGAGTACAAGAAACAGCGTAGAAGGCCTCTATAGTTTTGCTACAACTTTTCTGTATCTGTCCTTGTCTCATAGGTCTTCCAATAAAATGTTGGGAGATTGAAAGATGCTTTAAATGCTCTATGGGTATATGGAATATATTTAAACAGTTGTTCCTATTATGAGGTTATAGCATGAATTCGATGGTTACCTTGTGAAACCCTGTCACAAATTTTTAAATTAAATTTCCGTGTCTTGCTATTATGTAATGAATGAATGATTATCAATATTTTGTATTTAATTTAATTGAATTTAATTATTTATTAATTCATTTATATTTTTGCCACTTCATTTCTTTTTACGTGTCGTTATTTCTTACACTTGGCTTTAGAATGTCAAATTTGTGTTGTGGGTCCGAGAGTGGTTGGCCCATAACTGTCATTTGAATTTTAATTGATGTTTTTTTATTTTCTTTAACCTGATATAAATATACATACTGTTTTTTTATATTTATTTTAATATTTTTTTTTTTTTTGATTTTTATTATAATTTTAAATAATATTTTATCAATTATTTTATTTCGAGAGGGTGATAAACAAAACATTTATTTTTGATTGTGTTATCAGTGCTTGGTTTCGTTGTTAAGGGTTTTTTTAAAAGATATTTACGGTGAACTTTATTAAAATTTTTATTTTTTATATTTTTCGGGAATTTATCGTTAAGTAGCGTTATTTGGTTTTTCAATCGAAAATTATCAAAAAAAAAAATTAAAGCGTTAAGTTCTAAATGGGACTGCATATTTCACATTTGGTCACTAATTATTAACACGCTTATGTACAGAAGACCCACCACAATGAGTCATTTCTTAGCACGACTTTTTTGCTTTTTTGGGGATATTTTTTCGAAGCAGTATTAGACGATATATGTACACTGTGTTTGAAAAGTAAGAACATTTGAGAGGCAATTTATTATTTTATCCTATATTTCCATCGAGAAGTCACAGTAGTCTAGTAGGTAGTGTGTTGGCTTATTAGACATAAAGCCAGGCTTCAAGCCCCAGGACAGGCATCAAAACAAAATATGAAAAAATATTTCTTCGGCGACTTCCTCTCAGCAGATTTCTGGCAAAAACTCAGAGAGTAAATAAAAATTGCCATGGTAAAGTTTCTCAAAAATCTGTCATTCGGAGTCGACTTTAGACTGTAGGTCCCGCCACTCATAAAATTAACACACAAAACATAAGTGGTGTGAGAAACTAGGTCGTAATCCTGACTGAAGGGTTGCAATGACCAATTATGTATGTGTGCATATTTCCATCGACCTATAAGGTTCCTAAGGCATCAGCAAATCAAGTGAAAACGATTGTGCTGCCCTAAGTCATTGTTCCACACACTTCGCGGGACTTCCGCCATCCATCTCCTTCTTCGACTGACATATGGATTCTATTCTTTGCCATTTCTTGTGTTGTAAACTTGAGTATTTATAAATGTGTGGCCTATCCTTTACCACGGCTATAGAGTACAGGTTGGATTGTGTCCACATTCTGCAGTTAGAAATCAAAAATATTTGCGTTTCCTGTTCAATTCGAAAAGGAAACGCTACTCAAGTACATTGTTTGCTCACTGAAGCATTATCTGAATATGTTTAACGAGCAAGAGACGTTTTAAAAGTGTTACAGGAGCTGTAAGTCTAAGGAGGAGTAAACTACTAAATTTCACTTCATATGATTGTGTTAGGCTCTTGCCATGAAGAATCTGAGTCCTTAACTTCAACCATTAGTAACATACATATTAGACATTACAACCTAGCTTCTTACACCACTTATGTTGTGTGTGTTAATTTTATACATGAGTGGTGGGACCGACAGTTTAAAGTCGACTCCGAACGACAGATTTTTGAGAAACTTTTCATGGCAATTTTTATTTGCTCTCAGAGTTTCTGCCAGAAATCTGTTGAGAGGAAGTCTCCGAAGAAATACTTTTTGTCTGACCTGGGATTTGAACCTTGTTCTCACGTCAAATAAGCCAACACGTTATCTATTAGACTACGGCGACTACTAAAGCTTTACTAGTTGAAAAACTTAGATATCGTGAACACTTACAGACATTCAGATTACTGGAGTGTCTTTCAGACCGTAGTGGTGGTTATCTTCAGGAGCGTAATATTTTCTTAGAATATACTCGCATAATTTTTTTCTTCCGATTTGACATTTATTATATGAACTATGTTCTCACGCGATAGACTACGGCGACTTCAAATGCAAGAATTAATAACAGCAAGATTAATTTTACAGTTGCTATGTTTTCCCAACTTTGTAAAGTCGCGTAGTAGGTAATGTGTTGGCTTATTAGACAACGATGCCTAAGTGGGACCCTTACATAAGCTAACTTTTCCTAAACTTGTCCGCTATTAATGTTTTAACTTTACCCAACTGTTTTAAGTTACTGTAGTAGCCAGTATTTCAAACTGTGTGGTTTGGTTTTGAGCACAAATTCTCTAAATTTGTTTCATTTTGTAGCTGCTGTAAATCTAACAATGACAACAACTTATAGTTAAAAAAGGAACATTTTGAAAAAAACATCATTCAACAAATTTAGAATTTCTCACATTATTACGGTGTTCAGATAAACGCCATTATTGTGGTCAATATTTTATATAAATTTTCAATTAATTATTGCGCAATAAATACGCAAATTGTTATAATATTGAGTAAAACTTAAAATGCTGCACTGTCATAAGTATGTTCAGTGAGCATCAAATGTAAACAATGACATACAAACAAAAAAAAAACAATGTTGAAACAACCAGCTGTCAAATGAATATTGAATAAACACCTAACCTGCGTATATTATTATGTCTGAACATTTGAAATATTGTACCCAATAAACCGAATATTGACTCAATAAAAGTGCATATCTGAACATAGTACATATATGATGAATGAGTTGTATGGTTCAACAATTGTTTCTAGAATACTTTACAATGAACCACTCTATGTATGGACACTGTGTGTTAAAGGCGTTCGTCTATATTGTCTCTGTAGCTTGTACTTACAGCCAGTTAGCCAGTGTTATTGAACATTTTAAGTGACAACCTTAGTTGGCAATCTTATTTAACTAACCATCAGTTGATTACGATTATTTTTTTTTCTATAAATTGATTACGTAAATTAGAATGCAAAAAAAGAAATAAAAAATAATACTTTAATGTCAAATATAACTAAAGCTACATTAATTAATACAGACAAAAAGGCAAAAAAATGGAATAAAAATTATCGCTTCAGAAATATTGAAAAAAAAAATTAAGTTTTATGAAAATTTTTTTTTTTAACTTTATTGTTGGAAAATCCCCCCCTTTTAAAACATGTCATTTTTAAACAAGAAAATTTTTTTTTTCTTTTAAAAAAATCCACTCAATCATTTTTGTTGAGCATTTTCAAAGAAATTCGTTGCGTTGCAACAATAATCTCACATGCGATACGATACGTTACGATTCGATAGGAGTATAGACAACCCTAGAATAAGGCATTTCTACGATAAGTGGTCTTCTATTTTCGGTCTCTTCATTTTCGTCATCATTTTCGATAGACACTACCATAGAAACGAAATATTTTTTTTTGTTTTTAAATTGAAAAAATTTTAAATCAAAAAAAAGAGGGAAAAATGGGTCTTAAGAGCTTAAAATAATTTAAAGAGGAGGTTCTATTTTTGTTTTAAAACTAAACAAGACGAAGAGGAAGAAAAATAAAATACCAAAAAATTCTATGAAGTTGTTGTACATCATTTTTATAACCTCCTGGGTACATAAATTTTCATTATACGAGGGTTGGAAATTAATTATAAAGAATAATTCAAATTATTTTCATTTAATGAAGAGCCATGGAATGTTGTGCAACTCAGACGACCACTTTGAATACCACTACCTTTCTAATTGAATGTATCGAATAATGCTTATACAATACAATGCTTTGTAAAGCACTCCCATGAAGATTATTGCAAACAAATCATAGATCAATGAGCTCCTGGTTAAAGATCTAACACGAGGTCATCATAATCAAATTCAGGCCATACTACACAGCTACTACACAGCTACTACACAACATAATTGGCCATGGCAACACTTCAGTTACGATTACGACCTAGCTTCTCACATCGCTTATGTTGTATGAGTTAATTTTATACATGAATGCCGGGATATACCGCAGTTTAAAGTCGACCCCGAACAACAGGTTTTTTGAGAAACTTTTCATTGGAATTTTATTTACTCTCAGAGTTTTTGCTAGAAATCTGCTGAGAGTCAGTCTGTTGCCGAAGAAATATTTCTTTCAGGAAAAATAATCCAAAAAAAATTGCGGCCTCACGTCTAATAAGCCAGCATGCTATCTACTAAGCTACGGCGACTACAGAAGCGTTATAGACCTAGTGAAGGCAGGGGAAACTCTTGTGCCATCCCTGCTTCTGATGCAGATCATGTGTATCGGACCTCTGTCATCCATTCCGACTTCACTAGGTCTATGAAAGTGGGTATTTCTTCATCAGAGTGGCGGTACCAACAATTTAGGGGAATCTGGAACTTTTTTTTTAACATTCCAGTAAGAGATGCTAAAACTAATTGCCTGTTGCAATTGCCTAACATTTCTTAGGAACTCTATTGCATCTGGTAAATGCCGTGACCTAAAAATTATCAATGAAAAGTGTTACTTTCTTAACAAAAATTGCACTTGACTTACAGCCAACGGGTCAGCATGAAGGATAGGCAACAATTTCCATAAATTAAACATTAACACCTTCACACCTTCAGGGCATGCTCTGGCAATAATTTTAATTGGAAATGATTGTTTGGCGAACAAGAAAACTGAATTTCTCTATCCTTGACATTAATTATGGGTTGGGAAGAGAAGAAAAAAAAATACAAGCAAAAAATTACAGGCGAATAAACAAAAACAATAAAATTTTTAAATTATTTTGTTTTTCTTGAGAATGGAAGTGAGACAGATAGACATACAGACAGACACATACAGAGAGATAGACATGCAAGGCAATCGAATGTATACGAAGCGATATAATATTCCCTTAAAAAAAAAGTACACTTTCAAGGCATACTCGTACATATACGATGCGATAACGTGAAGGTGCATGTGAATGTGAATCTGAATGTGAAATGGCAACGTATGGGAAATGGAGATGATAATGATGATGATGATGACCGGTATTTTACACTAATGCCAATGTAGTATTATTATTGCTGTTGTTGTTGTTAAGGCCAGTGCATAAACAGCATTCAGCGCAAAACGAGAGAAAAAAAAAGGTGGCCCATAAATTTGTTGATTTTATGACAAAATAGTTGTCATTTTTGACAAGTTCATTTAATGGCCAGTACATGTTACCTGTCTGTCATGGGTGTTGATGATAATTATTACTTTTTAGTTGTTCATGTTGTTGTTGTTGTTTATGTTTCTTTACCTTCTTTATATTGCGAGAATTTTCAGATGCCATTAAACAAACACTGTGCAACCCAAGTGGTGGACAAAGGGTTAACGGAGTAAACGTTGGACTATAGCACTGCCAAGCAAGTATTTGAGTTTAAAGAATTTGTAGGTAATTTTTGCAACAGCGAGTTGTATTCAGTCTCAGCCAATGCCAGTAATAATAAAATAGTTTGTGTTCTTTTTTTTTCTTGTTGCTTTTCAAACTAACAAGTGCAGCTGTTAAGATGCTGGTTTTTTTTTCTTTGGTGTTTGTTTCGCTTTAAAATCTATTTTAAAAGCCACGTATTTCATAGCGTTTCGTATCGCTTACCCATATACCGCTGTATTGAAAGGTGTGAAATGGTCAATTATCGTAAAATTTATTGTGATGGTTTTCTGTTCAGCACAGACAGACAATTAGACAGATAGACGAACAGATAGATGAACATTCTTTAAAATGTTTTCAAATGTCATTGGAAAAAGGGTTTTTTTCTCTTCAATTTCAATATTTTTATGGCTGCTGAGTAAGAAGTGAAAAAATTTAATATTTTTGTAAAGTTTTAAAGCAAAACAAATTAGATTCTCTCAATTGATTACCTCGCAAATGACCTTCTCTTGATGATGCAAGAAATAACAACAAAACATGGTGAAATTATTTTGGTCATATAGGAAAAACAGGAAAATCAATAGATATTGATTTGCACAACGATTTAAGCTGCACTCCTTGGCATGCTATACAAATACATACATAATTTTATATATGAATGGCGGAACTTACAGTTTAAAGTCGACTCCGAACGCCAGATTCTTGAGAAACTTTTTCATGAAAATTTATTTTCCTCTCAGAGTATTTTTTAGAGATCTGCTGGGAGTAAGTCGCCGAAGAGGAAATATTTTTTCATATTTTGTTTCGTTGGAGATGTCTGGTTTGGGGTTTGAATCGTGGGCTCACATTTAATAAGCCAACACACCACCTTCAAAGTAACTACGACTTCGGCATGTCACATTGAGATGAAATCCACTTAATTTTCCACCATACCGTCTTCGAAACAACAATTTCTAACAGCGGCAATCATCAAGATTCAGTATTCGAATCAATTTTATTTCATTTAAACTATTCAACGTGTTCTCCCCTCTTGTATTGTCTTATAACGATTAAGTTAAGTTGAATTGCACCCTACGGACCCATAAACGTACATTTCATTTGTACATCAAACGTTTCAAATAACAATTCTTAACTCTCACTATGGTCTTCTAAAGATGGGAAGACGGAAAACAAACGTAGAAAATAAATATCAAGGCAGACTTTCTTTCTTAATCGGTCATACATACATACATACATACATAATTGGTCATTACAACCCTTCAGTCAGGATTACGACCTAGTTTCTCACACCACTTATGTTGTGTGTGTTAATTTTTATGCATGAGTGGCGGGACCTACAGTTTAAACTCGACTCTGAACGAGATTTTTGAGAAACTTTTCATGGCAATTTTATTTTCTCTCAGAGTTCTTGACATAAATCTGCTGAGCGGAAGTCGCCGAAGAAATACTTTCTGTATTTATTTTGAAGTCTGGCCTGTGGCTCGAACCCTGGCTTTTCGTCTAATAAGCCAACACACTACTTACTATACCACGGCGACTTTTTAATCGGTCATTACATCCCATTAGTCAGGATTACAACCTAACTTCTGACATCACCCTTGTTGTGTATGTTATTTTTATCCATGACTGGTCGACACTGAACGACAAATTTACAAAACTTTTCATGGCAATTTTATTTAGCTCTTTTGCCAGAAGACTACATAAGTGTACTTAGAACGTTTTTAATGTTCTTGCATTTTTAAATTCTACGTTCTCTAACTTATATACTGTCAAAATTTGGTTAAGATGCGCCAATCCGTTCCGAAGTTATAGGGAAAAATCTCCTTAGAATACACATATAGTCGTATATCGCGTGAAAACTTTGAGAGCTTATAACTCAAAGCACACATTTTCGACTTAGAATGTTATAGAACGGAGGCGTCATATGTGAAGTGTTTTCTGACTATAAATTTTACATGAGAATGCCTATCTCAGTTTTAAATCAAGCAAAATAAAGGTAAAATGAAGGTCACAACAAATCTTGCAAGCCACTGCAGGATAGCTAAACCATTTAGCTATCCATGAAGTTATATTTAAACAATCTTTTCTTATTGCCACTGCTAACAGATATTTCCTTGCGATCTTCAAATTGGTTTTGAGCAAATGTTTTCAAATAAAAATTCGACAGCGTTCTTGAAAACGATAAACCATAAAATTGTATGCGATTCTGGCATTTCCTTGCAAACAATTTATCTTGTCTAATAACAACAACAATAACAATAACAAAACAAAACAATTGCCAAATCATTGTTGGCCAATTGAAGCTATTAAACATACCTGTTGCTGCTGCTGCTGCTATAGACGACGTTTACCAAAAATTATCGGCCAGGATAAGTGAGTATTAGTGGTGGTGGTCATAAAATTTTACAACTTATCTATGAGAGTCATAAACTTTGTATTTAAGAACAGAGAGAGAGAGAGAGAGACCGTGTTAAATGTTTATTAACAATTCAAGGACATTTTGCCTCTACATTTTGTTGTAATTGAATGATTTTGTTTAGCCATGTAGAACTTTATGCCACTTTTCACACTTGTTATGTTTGTTGTTTGTTGTATTGTCATTTGTTTTTTTTATGTTTTCTCTCTGTGTGTTAATAATCAGTTTCAACAAAATAAACAAATGAAATCGTTTCTAACGCCAGTCAGCCAAATGGAGTCAAAATCATGCACAAATATTTGAAAGAAAAAAAAAAGAGTCGTAAAAACGTATAAATCTCGTGAGTAAAACTGCTCTCATTCTCTCTCTTTCTCTCCCTATTTCACTGTGTGAACTGTTTTTACGACTTTCTAAGTGCTTTAGAGATATAAAAACTAAAATAAAATCCAATAAAAAATGAGCATGAAAATTGTATAGAAACGGAGTATAAAGCCAGGCAGGCAGTCAGGCAGTCAGGCAACTATTCATGAAAATGGCTCATTTAAAGGGCAACTGAGAGACAAGCTATATATTGAATGACGGGATCTTAATAAAAATCTATTTTTAAAGAGGGGCCAACTTCCGTTATGTTCTCGCTCTCGCTCTCTCTCTCTCATTCTTTGTGTCTTTTTCGGTTAATACGGGTGTAATAATGACACTTACAAAACTGTCAAATTGACGCATGAAAACCAGAAAGAGTTTATAATGAAATGAAAATCAGGAAAAACATTTTATGACCCCTTTTTACTCTCTCTCCCTTTCTCTCTCTTTTGCTTTGACTCCCTGGTTCTATTTATGGTTGTTTATTTAAGTTGGGAATTTATTTTGTTTCTGTGTTCTGTTGCATGGTTTCATTTCTACAGTTGGTGGTACATTTCCGACCAACGTGCCTTCTTTTATTTTCTTTTATTTTTTTATGATATTTTTACAGCTTTACTGAAACAACAACAACTAGAACATTATATATAAACAACAAATACTATAAAATGACATGGAAAATAACAACATGAACAATGTCGTAGAAAAGTCGTAAAACTGAACTCAAACGTACGAACCAACCCAACCAACGTATTGAAATGAATTGAAATTGAACTGAAAGTCAAGTGATGTGATGTGATGTGTTCTGTTGTGATGTGTTCTGTTGTGTTGTGTTGTGTTGTGTTGTAAAGTGAATACAATGATTGTCATAATTTCTATTTATCATGTAATTTGTGAAACAATTTGTTGATCGTAAAATTTATTGTTTGCTGTTGCTATTCCTGTTGTTGGTTTCTGTTGCTTCTATATAAAGTATGAGTATGAATACGGATTTTTATGGCCATACATGCAAGTATTAATGAGCGTATGAGTATACATTTTATTGAGGTTTTAATAATTTTTACGATATACTCTGTAAGAGATATTGCACCCTACAGTAGTTATATTACGTATTGATTCTTTTCAACTACATATTTTATTAGCCAGAACCAGAAGCATGGCATTATTTTTCAATGCCTCTTTTGAACACATTTTAGTCGCCGTAGTCTAGTTGGCTTATTAGACGTGAGACCACGGTTCAAAGCCCAGGTCAGATGTTTCAAACAAAGCGAAACATGAATAAATATTTCTTGGGCGACTTTCTCTCAACACATTTCTGACAACAACTCTAAGAGGAAAATAAAATTGCCATGAAAAGTTTTTCAAAAAATCTGTTGTTCGGAGTCGACTTTAAACTGTAGGTCTCGCCACTCGTGTATAAAATTAACACACACAATATATGCGGTATGAGAAGCTAGATCGTGATCTCGACTGAAGGGTTACAATGGCCAATTAAGTCAAAGTTTGAAAACCAAAGCACTTCAGACATATTAGTCTCCTTCGATTGAAGCCTTCTATTGAAGAGTTTTTGAAATTCATACGCGGAATTCATTTAACAAGCCTTTCTTGTTTGCTTCTCAACATGCCTTGAGAGTGGTTTTCATGTACTTTTCCAAAAACTTCATCCTGGTGAGGTTAACTAGATTTACCGTGGGTTAAGGAACCTAATATTCTTTGTGGAGCAGTCTGTCTGCCCACGATAAAAATTGCAATGCCAAGTTTCTTGATAAAATGAGGACGTCTGTTACAAGAAAGATTATAAGGGCGCTGGGGACCATCTTATCGCTGACTTTAATCAAGGTTAAAGGCTAGATAGCATACGGCACTTATTGCAAAGACGTGCTCGCTGTATCATGTGGTTCAAACACCCAGTTCAAGCATCTCAAACAGAACAAAATAAAACAATTTCTGTTAAAAACTCTAAAAGTACATAAGATTGCCATGAAAATTTCGTCCAGAGTCGATTTTAACTTTTAGCTCCCGCCACTCATGTATTTAATTAACAACATGGTTGGTGTGTGAGACTAGGTTGTAATTTTGGCTAAAGAGTTGTGCTTACCAATTGAGTAAGTAAGTATTTATCGCAGTACGACTTAATAAGAAACTAGGTCGCAATCCTGTCTCAGGGGTAGTAATGACCATTTATGTATGTACGTAGTGCTACTCTTGGCACTCCACTATTATATTTAAGGATCCTCTTAGACTCTGAGTGAAATTGACTATGCCACGTAAGAGTCTAGTCTTGATAAGAGATTTCACATTAGAATTCCATGCACGACAGGTGTTCTGCCACATGGTTTGCCCCGGGTGTTTTTCTGAAATTCTACCCCGACGATCCTGAACTTCAGAATAAAGTTTACTGTTGAGTTTTCTCCGATCAATGATCCAATGAAAGTTATAACTGTAATGAACGGAGAACGTAGAGTTTTACATGAAGTAAATTTGAACTAGAAATTCCTATATTAGCTCTGGTTCTGAAAGCTTTGTATCAATCCGGACTTTAACACATAAAAAATTGTACTCGAGATGTTGCCAGCGAGATCGATCTTGTTGCTCAAATGCCACAACTTTTTCTGAATGTTCTGTTAGGAAGACAAACTATTTGAGAGTTGATTCGAACAGCAATTTCTCTTTGGCAATCGACAAAGCGGTTGAAAATGTATCCACCACCGAATATGTAGACAGAATTTTAGCGCACACTGGGACACGCTGGATGATTTTGACAACATACTACACAAGGCAAAATGGATTTTTGAATATTTGTGACGTGTCCATGGAGAAGCAATAAATTATTCAAAGAATATATAGTACAACCTACAGGGAACACGAAAGGCAGATCGGTTTTAAATAAGATGGGGCTCCAAATTCTAGGTTGTGGGTCGGCTTATTAGACGTGAGGCCTCGATTCAAACCCCAGGTCGGACATCTCCAGCGGAACGAAATATGAGAAAATATTTCTTCGGCGACTTCCTTTCAAAAACTCTGAGCTTTAAATAAAATTACCTTGAAAAGTTTCTTTAAAAATCTGTTGTTCGAAGATGAATTTGAACTGCAGGTCTCGACACTCATGTATAATATTAACACACACAACATTAGCGGTGGAAGAAGCTAGGTCTCAATCCTAATTGAAGGGTTATAATGACCAATTATGTATATTGTGTATGTTATGTAATAGAAACTAATGGAAATGTGTTGCATACGTGTATAATAATTATCGCATATTCGTGCTTCCACTAGCGATGTAGTGATTTTCTTTTTCATTTTCGGAAGGTAGCTGTTCTAAATCATGCCAATATTTTGTCTTTTAATACCTAAACTATACAGATAACTGTCTATTAAGCCTTTCCAATGAGTGTTCATCTATCTAATGGATGTTGGGGTAGGGTACTACACATGTAATCTTTACTTAGCCTCGAAGAAGAAAAATCACTTGTTGCTCATTTTGTATGCTGTCACTGGCTAAGGTTGTTAAAAATCAAAATATTTCCCGGCCTAAATAATGATGAACAGAAAAAATCGTAAAATTTTTTTACACACAAATATGACAACAACAACAACTTGTTGATTAGAAATCCAAATCGAAATAAACTCAACTCTTTGTGGCTGGCTGAAGGTTTGGATTTTTTCGATTTTTTTTTGTTTGTTTGAAAACCAATTCATGTTTGACATCCAACAATCATTGACTTGACATTTATGACAATAAAAGCCTAAAATGTTGCCATGGCTAATACATACAAATAAAGTTGACCATACGTGCAACGGGAAATTATTTAAAAGGGGCCAGGGGTGTGATTAAAAAAATAGGAGAGCCTTTAATACCAAACAGCTTGGGGTAGAGGGACGTAGTGTTAAGGTTTCTTTTTTGTTTAATTTTACAACAACATTTTTAAATTGTTGTTTTAATGTTGCTGCTGTTGTTGTTGTTGTTGCCATTTAATTTTTACGACTTTTAAATAGACTTGTTAGACAGTTTTACGATTATGAACTTGTTCTCTCTCATTCTTCAGATTATTTTCTTGAAATTTTTATGGTTTTTATAACAAAATTTTGTTGCCTATTGCCGTTACTGAAACTGCTGCTCCTCCTGCTGATGTTGTTGTTGTTATTTTATTATGATTATTTGTTAAGAATAATAATAATAATAACAACAACATTGTTGTTGTTTGCTGTGAGCTCTCTCTCTCTCTCTCTCTCTAACTGACCTCAACTAATTGCTGTTGATAAGTAAACATCACAGCCAAGACCAAGTCGTTTAAGTAGATTCTGTCAAGTTGTTTTTGGTAATTAGAGGAGGACATCTTCACATCTTTTGTCTGGTAATGGGGGGGGGGAAGTTAAACACACAGTTTTTGATTTTATGATTTGATTTCGGATAAAATATGGATGATGTTTGCTTTCTTTTTATGGCCATCTTAAATGCTTATGTTTTATGTCCGATTACCACGATTACCACCACCACATCGACCACCATCATCATCATCATCATTATCATCATCACTTGCACTATCACAAGCCTAATCGCTGTTCTTCTTCGTACGTGTTGGACTCATAAAAATTTCGTTTTGTTTCGTTTTTACAACACTGGGCCTAGTCTGTTTAATTGTATTTAATTTTCTCTCTCTCCCCCCGTACTCCTTATAAAAAGTGTTTTAATGATTACAATTTAATTGTTTTATTTGATTTCTATTTATTTGGTTGCCTGTGGATTTATTGTTTTTGTTGTTATTTTTTTATAAATATTTTCTATTATAAATAATGCAACTGTCATAAAATTAACAACGTGTGATCGAATTGTAAAAGCAAATAAAAATTGTTTCACAGTTTTATACGCCACCAACCCACTGTGTTTGCTGTGACAAAATTAAATTATTTTTTCCAATGTTTTATGGCCTTCAATAAGGTGTGTAGAGTATTATTTATAGCGTGTGGTAAGGATCTTGACTAGTTGAGATCACATGAGATATTTTAATGACTTCATACGTACATACATACAGGGTCATAAATTAAAGATGGACTATAAAATTATATTTTATTTCATGTTTCTTTTCAGATCAGATTTTATATGAATTTTTGATATGAAAGAATTTAATTTGTTGTGTTTTTTTATATACATCTTGTACTGCAAGTATTACCCTCTTACAGGGTTATTTATTTTGTTGATTTTTTTGGCGCCCTTATAAGCCTGCATTTCTTTGGCCAATTTCGGTTCCTTGAGTCTTGATGTGCAGAGATCCGTGTTGCTATTAGTATTACACCCTTTAGTTAGAATCACAACCTAGCTTCTCATACCACCCATGTTGAGTGTGTTAATTTTCTGCCTGAGTGGCAGAACCTACAGTTTAAAATTAATTCCGAACGACAGATTTTTGAGAAACCTTTCATGCCAGTTTTATTTACTCTCAGAATATTTGCCAGAAATCTGCAGAGGTTATTTAAGTATTCGAGTTTTTCGCCTTTAAACTTGTCAAATAGAGGCTTTGGGTTTCTTGCTATTGATCTTAAGGCCGACCAATCTTTCCAGGCCTTCAGGTCTTCACTTTGAACAAAATTGGCTCATGAAGTAACATAGGACTATGGCAATCAGTTGATCTGACACAGAGAATCTTTGTTTTACCTCAGCAAGGTAATAAAATGCAACACTTGAGCTACCCTAGTGAAGAGCTGAGGGTTCCTCGTATCTACATATGTATTACTGATGTTCCGAATTATTTTCTGGGGTACACACTTTTTATCTAAGTGCCTTGAGTATAGCAGCCCATCTGATGCAAATGAAGTCTTTCTTTTAAACGATGAATAGGAAATATTCATTCTGATTTTGACTATTTTAGGCCTCAACTTTCTTACGTCATCTAGCCTTCATTACAAGATCCAATACATGCTGATAAGAAAAGTAAATCCGGTTCTTGCAATCTTGTTTGTCATCATTTTGTCGGTGACGTTACAATGAAGTTCTCTTTCCATGTTGAAGAACCGCGTTCTTTTCCTCAGACCGATAGCGGTGGGTTTACTGAGTACCTTTATTAAGCTGCCTATTACATAAAAGAATAGCCTGCTGAGAAATTCTGGGTTATGGAAGAATCTTATTTTATTGCCAGACTCATACATACATACATAAAGGGTCATTACAACCCCTAAGTCAGGATTACAACCTAACTTCTGACACCACTTATGTTGTGTGTGTTAATTTTATACATGAGTGGCGAGACCTGCAGTTGAAAGTCAACTCCGAACGGCAAGATTTTTGTGACAATGGCAATTTTATTTACGCTCAGAAGCTTTGCCAGAAATCTGCTGAGAGGAAGTCGCCGATGAAATATTTGTTCAAATACCTGTTTGTTTGAGGTGTCTGAGCCAGGGTTTGGAACACACTGCCTGTTAGACTACAGCGATTCGTATGACTTTGAGACATTTTGCAAAATAGCTGAGGTTATTTACGCATTGGAGTTTCTGGCCTTTTAACTTGAAAGTTGGTGGCTCTGGGTTTCTTTTCAGTCAATATTTTCAGATCTTCAGGTCTTTGCTCTGAGGACTGTATCGATTAGGACTATATCGATTAATTGATGTGACAATGTAAATCTATGTTTTACCTCAGCGAAGAGCTACAAAGAAGCACAAGCACTAATGGAGCAGTAGTGAAGAACTGAGAGTTATGTATCCTCATATATACATATATAGCACTGGTGATCCGAATTATGTTCTGTGGTACACATTTTCTTCCAAGTGCTTTCAGTATAGGATCACATATGATGGAAATGAAGTCTTTTGCTTAATCGAAGAAAAAGCAGTGTAGAGTTTATAGATTTGATCTACCCATCTTCTACTTTAACTTCTCTAGATCTCAAATTCCTTCAAAATCTAGCCCGCACTACGACTGACAGTGTATGCCGATAAGTGAAGTGAAACCAATCCTTGTATTGTTTTAAGTCTCAATTTTCAGTTGAAGAAACCCGTTCCCTCCTTCAGTCTGATGTGATGTGAAACTATAGAAGTCCAGCTGTCAGTGCATTGTAAATTGAAAGAATTTCAAGTTGCTCTGCACGTACGAGTTTCGCTTGAGTTTTAAAATTGAACGCCTATAAAGACTACAACGTACTTTGCTTATCCTGCCGATATTGTGTAGTGCTTCACTCTGATTTTTAATGGTGTTAAGTGTCTCAACATAATTATGGTCTTTAAGTGGGCAACTGTAAGTTATAATCAAGCTTTTGTTTCGAAATTTGTAGCGAAATTTTTTTTGGAACATCATGAAAGTACTTGGGTCCTTTAGACGTCGCCGTGGTCTAGTAGGTAGTGTGTTGGCTTATTAGACGAAAAAGCCAGGGTTCGAGCCCCAGGCCAGACATCAAAATAAAATACAAAAAGTATTTTTTCGGCGACTTCCTCTCAGCAGACTTCTGGCAAAAACTCTGAGAGTAAATAAAATTGCCTTCAAAAGTTTCTCAAAAATATGTCGTTTGGAGTCGACTTTAAAGTGTAGGTCCCGCCACTCATGTATAAAATTAACACACACAACATAAGTGGTGTGAGAAACTAGGTCGCAATCCTGACTGAAGGGTTGTAATGACCAATTATGTATGTATGTATGTACTTGGGTCCTGATAAAGATTATCGAAAATTGTAACAAGCGGCCGCATGTATAAAATTGTAAACTAAATACGCTGAAGTATGGGGTTGGAGTGATGTCCGACTATAAAAAGCAAATTTTATTTTCATAGGATCGGAAAGAAATTGCCTAAAACAGAGATCGCTAGAAAATGTGGAAGGTTAAAGCTGGTAAGAGCTATGACAAGAACAATAAAACCTTCCTGCTTCTGTAATCGAATTTCGTGCACAATAAGTTAAGAGTCCTAGGACTTACATATATGCTATTACACCCATGTAAATAGTAAAACTCATGTCTGGATTCTGAATACATACAGAAATTTACCAATCGCGTTATTACTATCGATGTTTAAAATACAATTTGGAAGTGATTGTCCTTGGCTATAGTGGGTCCAGTTAATTGGTTAGACATCTCCTATTGACATCCTTGTTTCTATTCTCACTGTCATGGCGTAATGGACAGCCACCTCGGAAATACATCACTTAACTGCAAATGAGTTGTGCAGAGGTTGTAGATCAATTCAGGAGGAAGGCATAATATTCGATTTTAGTTCGATATATACTTCTTTCACCTGGTTTAGACTTTCTAGATAGCTTTACAGCTTTCCTTGCTGGATATTGAATCGATTGCACTAAATTTATTCGATTTATCAGTTTGATTCTTAGGCTGTCAGGTCTTAAATGCGAAGTCTCGGTTCGGTACGGAACAAAAGTTCTAACCGTTTGGTTAGAACTAGTCAGTTAAGTGTGAAGAATGGCTTCATGTGCTATGTGTGCTCAAGTGAGCTTTGTTTTAAAAAAGCTGTCACTGATTCCTATCCTATTCTACTGAGACTTGGTGAACATGATTTTAAACCTATGCAGTTGAATTGTATTACTAACCTTAGGGGCTATCTGGTTGTGAGTAAAGGAGATTGTTCAACATGTTCATTTCATTGCATAGGTTATGGAATATGCTTATGTAAAGGGTCCGCCAAATAACTTTTTTTGTTGAAAATGCTTTAAAAAAAAACTAATGAATATTTTCTCAAATTTCTTTTTTTATTTGAAAGTACAATCCTTCCGATTAATAATGGAAAATTATTTCATTCAAATGTCTGCCACGGCTGGCCATGCAGTAGCCTACACGATCGGTCCAATTTTTAAGCACACTATCGATTGTGTGCAGCTGTATTTCATCCAATGGCTTCACGAATATTGTCCTTTAAATCGTCAATTGTCTCTGGCTTGTCGGCGTAACACTTATCTTTGACGGCACCCCACAAATAATAGTCCAACGGTGTCAAATCGCAGCTCCGAGGTGGCCAAACGACATCAGCTCTGCGGCTGATAATGCGATCTTTAAAAACAGGGCGCAAAACATCGAGTGTAGCTTCGGCTGTGTGGCACGTAGCGCCATCCTGTTGAAACCAAATGTTGCCAATATCCTCCTCTTCAATTTTTGTGAACAAAAATTCATTCAACATGGCCCGATAACTATCGCCATTGACTGTAACGGCCACTCCTTGCTCATTTTCTAAGTAAAATGGCCCAATTATGCCTCTGGACCAAAATCCGCACCATCGCATCGTTTTGGGTGCGTCGGTTTTTCAATGTATGCGTGCGGGTTTTCTGTGCCCCAAATGCGACAATTTTGCTTGTTTACATACCCGCCCAGATCAAAATGAGCTTCATCTGAAAAGATGATTTTTTTTTGCCAAAATCGGCATCTTCTGGTGTAGGCTACTGCATGGCCAGCCGAGGCAGCCATTTGAATGAAATTATTTTCCATTATTAACCGGAAGGATTGTACTTTCAAATAAAAAAGAAATTTGACAAAATATTCAGTAGTTTTTTTTTAAAGCATTCGACCTTCGGGTACTGTACTTGACCTCTAACCTATGGAATATGCTTGCGCATAAAGTAGGCCTTGCAGTTATTTTTACAGCACTGTTAAGCTCTTTAAGAGTGAAACGTTGTGAAAAATTTCGAGAAATCAAAAGTGCTACTAACGTTGCTTTGGAAAACACAACTGCTTTAAGGAAATGTAGACAAGAAATAAAAAAGATAAGTAAACCATTTGACAATTGTCACAGACAATATATACTACATACATACAATATTAAGGAATACTGCAAAGAATCTTATAGGCTTCCATCTACGGTGGTCTACTACAACTAAGCTACACTAACACCATAAAAGGAAAACTGAAAATTAAAAAGAAAAATATGATCTTGAAAATTGAACCACTAAAACGAATTGATTACCAACTGAAAAAACAGAAACAAAAACACAACCAGAATAAATTCTCCCAGAAACAAAATTTTCTATTAAAATGATGGATTTCATGTATTTAAAATGACTTATTGGGAGTCAAATGTGGCTCTCAAGCATATGTACTCGTATTAAAATTGTTCTAAAATTAAATCCTCCTTGGAAAAAAGTACAGCCTTTAATGCAGTGACTACTGAGAGACAGAGAGAGAGAGAGAGAAGAGAAAGAGGAAATTGCTTTTGATTTTTAGTGATCATATGGGCACATACCGATGGTAGTTGTATAGAGAAGAAAAGGTGTTCGATTTCATGTGTACATCGGACCATGGGACAGGACCCTTGCCAAGAGCACAGTTGAATAGAAACAGCAATAACAATAAAAGGAAAAATTAACTAATGAAAGAAGCGATAAGGCTGTTATAAAAAGAAAAGTGAAAGCGTTTTCCATAAAAAGACTACAGAAACAATCGAATTTAAATGCGTAAATGGCATTAACCACGCTCCTGGTTGTTTTCTAGCCTTTTGGTTGCGCCCTCCTTTACTTACGTTCAACACCGTAGCGTTTTGTCCGTTCAATGGTTTGTTCTTGAATTTGAATATAAAAGAGAACTTAAAACAATGCCAACTAACAGCCGGGCAAATGGATAGACAGACAGACAGAGTTTGTCTTGAAATATTTTCTTTAGAGTTAGACTAACGTATGTAACAATGAGAGTGTGTTTGTTTGATGTGAGTTTGAAGGAAACAAGATCCTTTTTTACAATTACGCTTCAGAAAAAAAGCAAAAAAAAGCAAAAAAACAAAACAAAATTAAAGAACCTTTTTTATGCTTGTTGTTCATGTTATTGTTGTTCGTTCATCTATTCATTGTTTAGTGTGTCCTTTTTTTTGCTCGACAATAAGTGAATAATTCGTAGAATCTTACACACGGTGTTACAACAAAACATTTTGACTCTTAAAATTTAATTTTCGGGGTATTTCATCATCATCACTAGCACCAGCACCAGCACCATTGCCATTACCATCACCATTACCATCGTCAGCATGTCCTCATCATTCTCATCAAAAACAGCACTTTACTGTCGGGTACCTGAATTGTTGTTGTAATTGTTGTAATTGTTCCTTTTGCTGGAGATGTTGCAGTTGGTGGTAGTTTGTTGGTGAATAAGAAAACTGTAACGTCCTGTTTTTCTTTTTGGATGGAGTATTGTTGTTGTGTCTTATTGCTTTAGCTTTAGTTGTTGTTGTTGTTATTGCCGTTCATGATAATAATGTGTTCACATTGACGACAAGAAGTCAATTTTCAATTTACGACCATTTTGAAATGAACATTTTGTTCGTTTTTTTTTGTTGCATTGATGCTACACTTGGAAATGTGTTATACAGCTAAGCAGGACAGGAAAAGAATGAATTCTTTTGTTAGAAAATCAAATATTTTTTAATTAAAACTACGGATTTTCAAAAGAGGTGTCTTGGTGTCCTGGATGAAACCATTTTGCATTAGTTTGGTGGGTTTACTTAGCACAGTAAAATGTGAACGAGATCAGTCCTTAGCGTATTGTGATTTCTCATTAAAACTGTCATCCTTATTCAAATAAACCAATCAAGAGGGATTTTTTTACCAACAAAATTATTCTTCATGGACCAAAACAGAACGTAAACAATTGCAACCAGATCCTGATTATTAAGCGAATGTAGAATAACCTTGTAGCCAAGATCCTGCAGGTTTTTAACGTGTCACTATTGAAATGTGTATGCTTGAGTGGGTATGATGGAACTTATTTCCTCTCCTATTAACCAAGCCTGTTTATGGTAGATTCCTTCTACTAGAAGAAATTGCTCGATAACGATATTGAGTCATAACTTATTGGTCCACTATTGCAGACCGGGAATCATGACGGTGTGTTGAATTTGAAAATTCCAGAAGAGGCATTTATCGTAGGTTTTGAAGACGGTAAAGTGGTGTTTGAGTAAGCAAAGCACTTGGAGAATTTGTAAATTAGTGCAAAGGAAGCCACTCGGTTTATCAAACTCCAAATACAGCCAATGAACCGAAATCTGTCAGAGCATAAGACCGAAGCTGCCTTCATAAGTTAGAAACAGGAAATTTAGGGTACATAGCGTAATAATTGACAATTGTAGGATGTGTTAATCGTAGTTATAGTCGCCGTATTCTAGTAGGTAATGTGCTGGCTTATTAGACGTAAAGTCAGGGGTCGAGCCCCAGGCCAGACATCAAAACAAAATACAAAAAGTATTTCTTCGGCGACTTCCTCTCAGCAGATTTCTGGCAAAAACTCCGAGAGTAAATTAAATTGCCATGAAAAGTTTCTCAAAAAAATCTGTCGTTCGGAGTTGACTTTAAATTGTAGATCCCGCCACTCATGTATGAAATTAACACACAACATAAGTGGTGTGAGAAACTAGGTTGTAATCCTGACTGAAGGGTTGTAATGGTCAATTATGTATGTATGTTAATGGAAGTCGCCGTAGTTTAGTAGATAGTGCGTTGGCTTATTAAACATGACGCCGTGAATCAAACCCCGGTCCAGATATCAACAAAACAAAATATAAAAAAAAATATTTCTACGGAGACTGCCTTTCAGCAAATTTCTGGCAAAATTGCCATGAAAAGTTTGTCAAAAATCTGTCGCTTGGAATCGACTTTAAACTGTACGTACCGCCATTCATGTATAAAATTAAGATGCCCAATATAAGTGGTATGAGAATCTAGGCTGTAATCCTGACTGAAGGAATGTAATGGCCAAACATGTATGTGTGTGCATATGTATAGAGTCTTATTCAAGTGGTTTTAAACAGTCTCCAAGGAGGGTGAGAGCAATGCCGCCGATATTTAATGAGTTACATTATATTATCAAACATTACCGAAATCTATGGTGACGAAATCTATGGTGAACATAATTAACGAATCCAAAATTACGGTCACTTCAGATGCTTCAAAAAGGCTCAGAGAAGGAACCTCAAAACTATTAAAATTGTGCAATCCAAACGTACATATAAAACCCGATTGAAAATTTTGAATTTGTTTCAACAGAACTTAATATTTTTAATGAATACATTCCTTTAAATCGCATTGATTATGATGAACTACTGGTACTTGTTAATTTAGGAATCTTTCAAATGATGATTGAAATGTCTGTGTGCAGATGTGAAAATAGTTTCGCGTCCTGTTCTCTATTTTTTTTCTAAACACATACTACCACATACTCAATTTCTATTTCTATTAAACACAAACACATACACACATAAATAAACACCACGGGTGCATTGATGCGCATCTATAACAAACTGTTACAATATTCGTGTACAAATTCTTCTGTACAGTTGGTTTCCTTTCGCATACATACGCGTTAGAATTTCAATGCAATTAAATTAGTGTATGTGTGTGCACGTGTGTTTGTGTGAGTAATTGTAATTGTAGAGTTTCTTTTGTTAATGATTTCTGTTGTTGTAGTTTTTCAATGAGCCAAGTGTGCAATCTTGTTTCTTGAATTTAATTTCAGATTTTACTTGTTTTAAGTATCCATACAGGGTTAACAGTTCTTTGAATCTGTAATAATTTTTCATAAGATGCTGTACCTTTTTTTCCTTTGGATTCTGTTTATCTGTCTCTCCTTATCCCATGTTATTTTAACATTTTTATTGTGTTGTGCTCCAATTTGAAACATTTCGATTGAGAATTCAGTTGGATTTTCGAATTGGTTTTTCGCCCAAATGCGCATGTTTAGAAATTTTCGAAAACAGTGGTTTAGGTGGCATTAAATTTAATGAAATTAATTTCAATGCTCAACAATGCATTTTCAAAAATCGATTGAAAATTTTTTTTGTGCAATAAAATTTTCATTCACTTTGTAAATCAAGATATGGCACTGCTTGTAGCTTTTTTGTTCTCTAGACTAACAAATTAAAGAAAATTATACAGCATCTCAATATTATTTAGTCCTCATCAGGAATTAAGCTTAAAGTCTATCGAGAGAACGTGCTAATAGCGAAATATCAGAATAGACAACTACGAGCAAAATAATATTTTTTCTTTCTTAGTAGTACTAGAACGTCGAGAATAATATGACGTACACACTATGTATCTCGTGCCTCACACTGGACTTATTAGCACGTCAATACATACGTACATTAATAATTGGTCACTACAATTATCGAGGCGGGATTACGACCTAGTTTCTCACACTACTTATATTGCGTGTGTTAATTTTATGCGTGAGTGGCAGGACCTACAGTTTAAAGGAGGGTTATTTATTTCGTTTTGTTGGAGATGCCTGACCTGTGGTTTGAACCGTGGTCTCACTTCTATTAAGCCAACACACTACCTACTAGACTACGGTGACATCAACGTCAATAATCGACGAAAATGTTGAGGCGGTAAAGAAAAAAAGTGATGAGAAATTATCAAATCAGCATTGAATAAATTGTTAATGACACCATTACTAGAGGTTGGTTTTGGCCATAAAGCCCCTACGCTTAAATTTGGCTCAGATTTTATTACCGTTATTCGAAGACTTCAACACTTTAGCATAAAATGCTTAGGTGAACAGTCGGTTTCCAAAACGTGAAATTACTCTTTTCAGAAAATTTTCATACAATAAAGCGACGATTGTGGTTCGTATTGAAACCTCATAATGTCCAGTTTATCATCTTCAGTTGCAGGCAAAAAAGGTCGATTATCATGGTACTCCTAGTGATATGATACCAATAGCTTTTCCACAATCCCTTTTGAGTTTATCAAGCCTCATATGCAGCGATTTCAATTGTTGGAAATTTTCCTTTACAAAAATCAACATTGAAAGCCCATTGTCCTATTATCCAATCAGCATTTCTGAGGCGTTGTAAATGGCTTTCCTGAAGTCGCCGTAGTCTAGTAGGTAGTGTGTTGGCTTATTAGACGTAAGGCCACGGTTCAAACCCCAGGTCAGACGTCAAAACGAAATATGAAAAATATAGATTTCAGGCAAAAACTCTGAGAGTAAATAAAAATTGCCATGAAAAGTTTCTCAAAAATCTATCGTTCGGAGTCGACTTTAAACTGTAGGTCCCGCCACTAATGTATAAAATTAACACACACAACATGAGTGTGACTGAAGGCTTGCAATGGCCAATTATGTGTGTATGAGTAAATGGCTTTCCGGCTTTAATTGTTGGAAGAGTTGGACTTTACATGGTTGGAGTTGCAAATCCAAATTCAAATGATAAACCATAATATATAAGATATCCTCAATTATTGGGAGTGCCATGGTTACCACAAATTCATTATTCGTCACATTTTCTCTAAGAGGAGGACTAATTACGGGACGCACATCTTGTACAAACGAGATTAATTTGCACGTGATAGTGCCGAAATAAATTTGATTACGGAATTAACTCCAAGAAGCGATATATTCTGCAGTGCTTACATTGCGACAAAACGAAATATGAAACAAGATTTCTGATGAAGACTCTCGAGAGTAAATAAAATTGCCATGAGAAGTTCCTCAAAAATCTGTTGTTCGTGGTCTTCGACTTTAAACTGTATGTCCCGCCACTCTTGAATAAAGTTAGCATATGCAACATAGGTGGTGTGAGAAGCTAGGTTGTAATTCTGACTAAAGGATTGTAATGATTAATTAGGTAAGTAAGTAAGGAAAACGCTGAAACGCGTACTCAGTAAGTGCACTTAATTATCTGAGTCCCAAGGCGATGCATTGTGTTGGAATACTGGAAAATGATTTACAGGAGAAGCAAAAGAGGTAGTGGTGTGTGCTAAACTGGTGTTGAATTAGAAGCCATTCGGAAAGCCTTAATATTTGCCGATAGACCGCAGGAGATTTTTTTTGATAGGAAACGATAGGAGGTCATTAAAAATATTGTGCAAATATGTACTTGACTTGAGATTTAATGATCATTCGTAGAAATTGAAGGCTTATTTATAATGTTGTAAGCAATTAGAGAAAATACTAACGACGGGTTATCAATAAATTTAATGGCATTAACAGTACTTTGATGACTCTTTAGATCAGCAATGTTGTTGATGTGCTAGAGTGAGCGTCATGTGGCTTTGGTTTTCCTATGGAGTTTAGAAAAATTTTAGAATCCATGCAACTGAGTTATTTCAAATCACAATCAAGCCTGCGATTCACTAACTTTAATGCAGATATTAAGCTTAAGCCATTAGTGGGTGTTTTCAAAGCAAGAAAAACAAAAAAAAAAGTTTTTAATTTTTATGATCAACTATTTCATGATAAAAATTCTTTTAATTAGACACACACACACAATAAAAATAAAATTCCTGATAAAAAAACAAACCAACAAATTTTTATGTTCATTTAAATTAAAAGAAAATTTACAAGCCTTTCTTGTCGCTATTTCTTCTATGCTATGACAAAGGGGACAGACAGTCCGGTAATCCGTATGGTTTAACGACATCAAAACTAAGATTTCTTTTGTAATTCATTTTTAAATTTAATTCTTTTTTTTATTTTTTTGTTAATTTTTATTGCAAAAAATATTAACCGTATAAGTACAGAGATGGATAGATGATATCTGTGTGGCGATTTTAAAAGTCAGTTAAAATGTCGTAAACCACCACAATTTTTTTTTTTGGGAAACAATTGTGTGTGCAAATACGATGCGAAATGAATAAAAAAGACACGGAAACAGAGTCGTTAAAAGAAATCCTACTCAAAGTCGATATAAAAAAGCGACGGACGACGTACGACGGCGAAGAGAAATCTCTATTTTTGCTTTAAAAAGATGGATGCTTTTTTGTTGGTGTTTGTAACTGACCGATTGTATTGCAACAACAACACTAACAACACTAACAATATGAATAGTGCTGGGGTTTTAAAATTATTTTGTGTTAAGAGGGTATGGCACGAAGTTATGATCTTAGGCTGCTGGTAGTAAAGGTGGTATAAAATGATTATAAAATGAAAAGCAAACTGTGACGAGATTTAATGTTTCACAGTTAATGAGATTTTGCGAATTTTTTTATTTAATTTTTTATAATTTTTCGGAGACCCTACAGTACTATGAAGTGGTATATTAAGTAAGTGATGAGGCAAGAGTGTCGTAATAAAAATTTAATATTTTAGGTTAAATGTTTATAGCTCGATGAGCAGGACTGTAATTGTAAAAGTAAATAAAATTAGCAGAGTCTTTTTATACGACATATTTGGCTTTTGTAGTACCTGTTGCAGCACATTAATACCTCATAACCTCCAATAATGTGTTCCTTTGACTCATTCTCATCTTTACAGAAACTACATGTTGAGCTCGAAACAATCTTCTTTCTGAATAGGCATTCTCTGAGTCTACTGAGTGCCCTCTCAAAAGATTGGTTACCAACCTTAAATTATTCCTGAACAGTCTGATGCATGACTCAGGCCTCATATTATTGTAATTTCCCAACAAAAAATTTTGGATTTCCTCAAAACCACGTGACATGTCTCTCTTTATCTTGCCTTCCAAGCATACTCTCGCATTAACAGCGTCGAAGCTACCCTTCTCGCAAAAGCATCCCTTTCTAAACATACGCGTCAATCCATAGAATGGTTTTGGGCCCATCAACGGCATAGAAGATGTCCTTGTCACAAACTCGTCTGCTTGCTTATTGCCGAGAATTCCCACTTGAACTGGAAACTATTTTCCCTACCTAGACGATTCAGTTTCGCATACAGTTCTATACCATCTTCAATTAAACCTCATAAGATTCTAGTGCTCGAATGGCGGCCTGATTGTCAGATAGTGTTGCTATGTCCTGTCATTTGTATACTGTATCCAAGTTGAATTGAGTACATCGTTCGACGACACAGGCGTTCTGGACCAATCTTTATACCACAAAACAGTCCCTTTTATGAAAGAGGATGCAGCTTCCAGCTAAATCTGTTCAGTTTAGTTAATAAATCTCGTTGCTAAACAGATCCTACAATCATATACAGTTAAGGAGGGAGAAATAGGCCAATCGATTCCTTAGGTCACAAAATCCACCATATCTCCAAAGCGTTATACTTCACTACCATGTGCAGCTTACTTAAATCCAACAATATCTCTAGCACTTCTATGGAACAGGCACTCATTGCCTCTATTATGCCCACACATGCTGCGTATTGTGCAACTCCATTTGAACTGTTTTCAGATTAGTTTTATCTGCCCAGAATATTGCCCTTTAGGTCGTTATCGGTCTGACAATCGTGATGTATGGTATATGCTGTTTATAATTTCTGTGTTGCATCACCAGGATTTCCCTGTGCAACTACTTTACGTTATGGCATGTCTTCCCTTTCCTGCGATATTCTCTGTGTGAGCTCTTCACGTCAATTTACTATCCTAGTGTATTCCTCTAATTTCTGTGGGTATGTTATCCAGAAGTCAAGTATTGTTCAAGCATGTTTTCATCTTCTTGTAAATAGTACTACTATGGTCTTGAACAGGCTTGTCGTCAGGCCCCACTGTGATGCTTCAAGATCTTACAAACTCAATATCTTTTTGAATGATGCCGCAGACACACGTATTTTTAAATTTCAATATCATCCGCATATCCTTTACTGCGACTACTCGTTTGGCAGTTAAAAAGTGCAAGGTATGGGTTATACACGAGTACTATATTTGGTCGCTTTCTCGATTGTTACATGAGAATGAGTTGTAATCAGAATGTGTTGTGTCAGAGTTAACCGTTTCGCCTGATTATAGCAGCTTATAGTGAACAATTTCCTGCTAATTCCTTCAACCATTCAGCATAGAAGACGGCGTAGTCTAGAAGGTAGTTTGTTGGCTTATTAGGCATGAGGCCTCGGTTCAAACCCCAGGTCAGACAACTCCAACAAAACGAAATTTAAAAAAATATTTCTTCGGTGACTTCCTCTCAACAGACTTCTGGCAAAAATTCTAAGCGTTAAATAAAATTGTCTTGTTTAAAAGTTTCTCACATATCTGTCGTTCCGAATCTTTTTTAAACTGTAGGTCCACCCATGTATAAAATTAACACACAACATAAGTGATGTTTAAAGATAGGTTGTAATCCTGACTGAAGGGGTGTAATGGCCAATTATGCATGTATGTATGTATTCAGCATAACTTTGTTATCAATTGTAGGCTTTAGAGTCATTTGAGGGAGACCATCAACCTGTGCCTTATATAATCTTGCAAATGTATGTGTAGCATGCCTTCAATTCGTCCATTTATTACAAACATATGTTTTCCATCATAATTTTTCTTTTTCTTTTTCTAAAAAGGTTTCTTTTTAGATTTTATTTCTCATGAAATTACATACGTTTTTAAGAACTTTAGTTTATTTTTTTATTATTCTTATAAATTAAAGAAATGAAAAGGAATTATAAAATTAAACCCATAAATGGTAATTGTGAACGGCGGTGAATAGTTTTCTGTTATGGTCTCATGTGGCAGCATGGACTACTTGAAAATGGCCTTAATAGTTCGTTATAAATGCAATAAAAACTGTTTTTATAACTTAAGAAAAATATAATCAAATAAAAAAATAAAATTAAAATATAAAATAAAAATTAACAAATAAAAGAAAAGAAAAGAAAGAAAAAAAAATGCAAAAAAAAAATCAAGTAAATAATCGGCAATCTCTGTCGCGCGTATTTTAGTATCAAATTAAAATTGCATTTTTCCAACGACTTTTATGTGACAATAAATATTTAAATCTTTAAGATGCGTTTCCTTTCTTTCCCCTCTCTCTTCCTACTTTTTGTGGATTTGGGCAGTTAAGGAACTTCATAAAAAATTTAATATTTTTTTCTGGTTTTATTTTTTTTATTTTTCTGAATATTATGTTTTCGTAATTAAGCCAAGTTTATGGGTCTAGTAAATTTATAAGAAAAAATTTTTTTTTATTTATATTTTAACATGGTTGATGGTAAGAAATGAAAGATATTTACATGTTGGTGGTATTTTGTTGGTTGATTAAAATAAAAAATTTCATTTTTTTATAAAATTTTTCTTCCAAGATTTCAACTGAACGCAATGCTCGGAGTTAGATTTTAAAAAATGATAAATCTGTGATCCTGACTAAGATAATGACAGATAGGTTGAGGTCCTAGGTTACACCTTTTTATTGCAGTCGACTTCAATAAAGTCATGCAATTGGAATACCACCTCTTAATATATCATTTTTTATTCCTATGATCATGAAGATAACTAAAGGGTGGGATATCTATCGCTTTATGTTATTCTATTCTGTCACAAAATTCAGTATATTATCTCCACTGAAACGTAATGAATCGATTTACGCTTAAGTAACGTTGCGATTTATTGAGCCCACGAGAAATTGCTCGAAATCATCTTTTCGAATTAAGCTCATTTCCATCGTGGTCGGTACGTTAGTTAATAAGCAAAATTGCTCGTAATTGCCGAGGCTCAGAAAACCCATACGTGGTCTTACAGAAACCAATGCACACATTGCGAGTGTCTATTTGGTGCGGCTTTTGAAGCGGAGGCACTATTGGCTCATATTTCTTTGAAAATGAGAACGCCGAAACCATTACGGACCTATCGCACCATGATAACCGATTTTTTTGTACCCGCTCTTCATGGTATTGATGTGAACGATGTTTGGCTTCAATAGGATATTGTAAGAAGTCGCCGTAATCTAGTAGATAATGGGTTGGCTTATTAGACGTGAGGCCTCGTTTCAAGCCCCAGGTCAGGCATATCCAACTAAACGAAATATGAAAAAATATTTCTTCGGCGACTTCTTCTCAGCAGATTTCTGGCAAAAACTCTCAGAGTAAATCAGATTGCCATGAGAAGTTTCTCAAAAATCTGTTATTCGGAGTCGACTTTAAACTGTAGGTCCCGCCACTCATGTATAAAAATTAACACACACAATATAAGTGGTGTGAGAAACTTGGTCGTAATCCTGACTAAAGGGCTGTAATGACCAATTATGTATGTATGTATGCATGAATGTATGTATGTATTTCTTTGACATTGAGAACGGCTCAACCATTACAGCCAACCGTCGGAACCACTTATATCACCATGATAACCGATTTTTTTTGTACCCGCTCTTCATGGCATTGATGTGAATGATGTTTGGCTTCAACAGCATGGTGCAACTTGCCACACAACTCATGCCACAATCGATTTGATTCTGTTGGACTATTTTCTGTGGGGCGCCGTTAAAGAAAAGTGCTATGCTGACAAACCAGAAACTATTGAACATTTGAAGACCAACATTCGTAATGGCATTGCCGAGATACGACCCCATACACTCGAAAAAGTGCACGAAAATCGGTTCAATTGAATGAGGTACTGTGAGGCCAGCCATGGCAGCAATATGACTGAAATAATATTCCGGAACAATTGTACTTCAGAACAAAAAAAATTTTGAAAAAAAAAATTCAAACTGTTGTTGTTTTAATGCATTTTTAAATTTAAACTTTCAAATGGCTCGCCCTATATTATCACTCACTTTAAGGTCACTTATATTAAGACACCTATTGTAAGGTAAGATAGGTAGTGATCATATCATAAGGATATACCAGCGGTTGATTTTTGTGATATAAAAGTGTATGTTGGCTTCATTGTTCAACAAGACTTCAATATTGTCAAGGATATCCTATGATCTGTGGTAGTTAATCTTTCAATGGTCCGACATCTTCAACAAAATGAAATATGAAAAAAAAATTTAGGGAAAAATGAGAGGAAGTAGGAAAGGGAAAATAAGGAAGCAGAGGAATTATACAGACTAACATAAAACACAAGAGAGCGCGACTACACTTCTCAACCAGCTCAAACTAATAACGAATCAATGGAAAGCCTTTATGTCGGCTCTCGACACAGAATTCAAACTCTTTAAGAAGCCTCTGCCAAGGGATTTCAACCTCAACCTATTAAGGGCTGGACAGTTACAGAGGAGGTGTTCGATAATCTCCAACTCCTCCTCATCACAAAATACCCTGCAATAGTCCGGCTGGGATCTGTTCCAGTTACTTGCCAGCGATCTAATCTCGCAGTGCCCCGTAATAAACGCATCCCATAACTCCAATATGCATGTTAGAGTGGAAACATTTATTGGAAGCAAGTGAGGGAATATTGCGAATATTCTGCTTCTTCTCCCTGTGACGTCATTAGACGTCTCTACTTAAATTGTATTTATTTTAAATATTTGTTTTAATTTTTTTTTGCTTCTTTTTTAATAAATCTGAATTGAATTTTTTAATTTCTTTTTTTGTCTTAAATCTTCAATATTATTTGCTGCCTTTGATTTGAAATAAATTTAAAAAGTTTTTTCCTCGTTGTGCTAGTGTTTGTGATTTTTATTTTGTCGTCAGAATTTAAAATTTTTTCATAATATTGTCAGATTTATTTTATATTTGTTTTTTTTTTTTAGTTTTCCTTTTCATTTGATTTTTTTTTTTGTTATTCTAAACAATTCATTTTGAAAATTTCTTTTCTTTTGTTCTCAGATAAGGAAAAATTATGATTTATTGTCTTGTAACCTTTATTTTCATTTTTCCATATTTCTTTTGTTGTACTAGATTTTATTATTTTTGTTGTTGTTGTTGTTGCTGTTGCATATTTGAAAAGTCGTATGCTTTTTTCTTAATAAAATTGTTTCTTTTATTGTTCTTTGTGACTTGACTTTGGACAGACAGAATATTTTCTTAAATCTTGTATTGCAATTGTCACACACAAAAAATGATACGAACAGCTTGTTTTTGTTGTTATTTTTTTTCTGTTTTCTATTTTTTTTTTGTTCTAAAAGGTGATTTATTTCATGAAATGTTAATAAGTTTTATCACAAAGCCTTTATCATGAGATACAAAAAAAAAAACATGAAAAAACTAAAAATGTTAGGAGCCTTTAAGACATGATGTCTCTTTCGTTTGAAGCAATTGATTCCTTTAAATTCCTGCCAATAGCATTCCAAAATATTGTCCGTTACGTAGGGCCAATTGAATCTTGAAATTTGTCATTTCCCCACTTAGATGTTTAGGCCTCATGTCAATTAGAGGCTCTGGATTTACACAGAATCCGCCGTATTCCCGCCTGTCACTTAAACTCTGCAGTTCAAGCTCTAGACAATTAGGCGAAGCTGGTGTTCTATTTAGTTAGCAAACCTTTTATAAAACCATTATATAGGAGCGGTGATGTGATGTCAATATCATGGTGATCCCCATGATCATTCTGTGAATCCATAAAACAATGAATCGAAATTCAGTGACCTCACAGGCGCTAGAATCGAGGGTTTAACATTATTTATGCATTTTTCAATGATAAAGTAATCCATGTAGCCGTCATAGTCTAGTAGGCGCGATTCCGAGGTTCAAACCTTAGGCCAGACATCTCGAATATAACGAAATAAGAAAAAATATGAGAAAAAATATTCTTTCCGGGCACTTTCTGAGAGCGATTTGATAGTTGGTCTTGATCCCTGAATCTGCCACCCCTACGGCCTCATTACTGCATGGGTCCCGGGAGGAAGAGCAGAGGCATTGTGTCAAGTTGTCTATGGCCCGCTATAGACAGTGATAAAAATCAGGTCTGCTGCTGGGCTTCGGTAAGATCATTGCGAGATTAGATCGCTGACAAGGATCTGGAACAGATCACAGGCGGACTATTGCAGGGTATGTTACGACAAGATGGAATTGGAAACTAACGAACACCTTACCTGTAGATGTAAATTGAGTAGATTGATGATGAGAACCCTGTGCAGGGGCTTTTTCGATGGTTTGCAGTCTTCGTCGAGAGCTAACATTAAGGCTCTCCATAGACTCATCAATAATTTGAGCTGGTTGAGAAGTGCTAGGGCTTCAATGATGTAGTCGAGCTCTCTTATGTGTTTACAGTCAGTTTTTTTCTCCTTCTGCTTATCCTACCTTTCTTACCTCTTCTCTTTCTCCCATTTTTCTATCTACTTCACTATCCTCTCTCTCTCTCCTTTAGAACCAATTACAATGGGTCTTTTTGACCTGTCAAACCTAACCTAACCTAACCTAATCTTCTTTCGGAGACTGCTAAGAAACATTTTGAGAGCAAAGAAAATCGTCATGAAAACCTATTCAAAAATCTTACGTTCGAAGTCAGCTTTAAACTTTAGGTCCTGCCGCTCATGGATAGAATTAACACATACGACATGACTGATGTGAGAAGCTAGGTTGTAATCCTGACGGAAGGGTTGTAATAACGAATTATGTATGTATGTATGTAGAGGTATTTAAAATACAGAATCTATCACATTCAAGTGGTTTTTAAATGACGTTGACAGATTATATGTCTTGCTTTTGCTTTTGACTGATACCAGGTTGGAAGTGCGCAATTTCACTCGGGACTCAACAAGATTGGTGGTGAATCAACAATATTTCCTTTCCGGGTGCTGATAAAAATTTGGGCATAAATTGTTTGATTTCATACGAACGATACCACCATCAAAAATCTATTTTAATACCTTCTTGCGAAACCAGAAAACCACCAAAAAGAATAAAAATATTTAAAAAGATTTAGAAATAGAATACGTCTACTTTGATTTGATTTTTCTTTGGACTCTTGTTGTTTTTTATCAATCACAACATTTGACTTGTGATAGATAGGGGAGTGAGTGAGTGTCATAAAATAAAAAAAATTTCAAATAAATAATCCCGACTAATAAATATTGACAAAATCGTAATAAAACAATGAACTTTTTTCTCCGCCACAATAATATTTACTAGACGACTACATAGTATGTCTGTGACTACAACTAAGTCTGGGAGTATTACTATGGCAACTTGTACGCGTACATACGTTGGTCGTAGTATCAGTCATAAATCTTGTAATAAAAATTTATATTCCATACCCTCATGTCCATAATTCCTTGGGTATTTTTATTTATTTTTATGGAGAGAGAGAGAAAACGTACATGTATGTACAATTATTGTACAATAAATAAATTGTGATTTGATGAGAGTATTAAAATTGAAATTAAAAAATAAAAACAAAAAAACCAAAAAGAATTTTTGTTACAATTTAACACACAAATAAACAAAACAATAAACCAGTGAACATATGTACGTATACAGCGGCAAATGAAATGCAAATTTTTATAATGGCACTCCGTATGATGATAATGACCCTAAAAAGTAACAACAACACCAAGAACAACAAGTATAAAATCCATTCGAATCCATGCCATATAAAATTCAATTTGAATTGTATTTGCAACACAAAAACCACTGCAACCAGGTGACAGTCAGTCAGTCATTCAGCCAAAAAATAAAAGCGTCGTCGCATTGCTGCATAAAAGTAAAGAAAAATAAAAAAATCGAAAAAAGTTTCGCTGTTTTTTTTTGTTGTTTTTCTAAAAATAAATTTTGCAGTTGAAAGGGAACGTGCGTCAATTTATTTGAATGCGTCATAAAATTGTTGAAATGAAGTGATAAGCGTTTCTAACACCTTATTTTTCTTCTAATTGTTATTATTGTTATTATTATTATTATTGTTGTAGTAGTTGTTGTTGTTTTGGCTGGTTAAATATTGTTATTATGGTGGTATTGATGGTGTTACGTTCGCGTATGCGAATGTATGTACCGATAAAGGAAATGAAACGTAACCGATATAACAATTTAACAACTATGTACATTGGGTAATATAATGCACTATGGGCCAGTGGTCAAAGAAAATACAAGCAAATGATTTTAAAAACTATATTTTTAAATTTCTACTCGGGTTTATGACCCCTTCTTAGACTTACATATGTTATGCATTGCATCCACACTTAGGGAATAACACCTATTGCATTGCATTTGTTAGCACTCTACACTCTGACGATAATCCTTGCTCATGCTACTCATCATTGTGTGAACAGTACAGATACGAGCACTCAGAATTCAGAGAATACTCACCGTAAACGTATTGCTGGTACGACTACTGCATAATAATATAGGGGATAATAAATTCGTTTATTAGCCACACTAAAGTATTCTAAGGCTAATAATCAGCTTATGATTACGTTGCAATTAATCTACAACGAGATGGAGGATCTAAGTGTGCTTTTAAAGCCCAGTAATTCCACTTCGCTAGAAAGCTCACATCAATCTTATTTACTAAGTGGTGGCATACTGTCATGGTTAAAGTGTTTGATTGCAAATCTTAGCATTCCATATTCCATTCGAATTTGGAAACGAACAAAGTTTTCATTTTAAAAATCGAATAAACCATCTGGAAAGCGTCACGACTCTGTCGATAAATGAAATTAATTACGAACATCTTAGAAAGGTCATGCTGAAGCAACGAAAGAATGGGTGGGACTGACTAAATTTTCACACTACTTCATGCAATGCAATGAGACCTGCTGTACTATACCAATCACCTGATTACCTAGAGCAGCGTGATCAATAACACTGAAAGGAAGCAAAAAAATAATTATTAGACGGTTGGTCATTAAAGCCCTTTAGTTTGGGTTACAATCTAGTTTCTCACATCACTTACATATGTTGTGTGTGTTAATTTTATTCATGAGTTGCGGGGCTTATAGTTTTTTTTTTTTTGATTACGAACGACAGCTTTTTCAGGGCAATTTTATATATTTCCAAAAGACTCTTAGCAGGCGCCGAAGATATAATTTTTATACGAGATGTTTGAGCTGGAGTTTTAACCATTGGCACGCGTCATATAAACTAACACTATAGATTCGACTTTTGTGATTTTATTGCTTCTAGGGAACAGAAAGGTTGCGTTTGATCATTACAACCCTTCAGTCAGGATTACTAGCTAGCTTCTCACGTTCATATATGAACGGCGGTAAGTAATTCACACTACTGAACCAATGCTAAACGACTTCTACCTTAACCGGGTAAATCCTATAAGATATATGACCTACAAACGAAATTCTGAAATCTGCAGTTTTTAGTTGTCTGATCGTTTGTTTAGATAATTTGCACTGACTAATGTTATGAATCGAAATCAACAAGCTCTGGTAGCCCTCGAAGGGAATATCGCTGCAAGTCCTGGCAAAGTGACTGAAAATGCCAGAAATTGTTCAAGTATCGTCTTAGGAAAGGCGTAAGAGTAGAATAGCTGTAGAGAAGCTTTTGGATTACTTTTCGCGATTATTGAAAAATTATTTGATTTATACTATGTTCAGAGAAGACTAGAACAGAATAGTGGAATAGATCAACAAAGAAAATGGCCACTTGGTCATCATGGATAGTTCCGAGCCTGTCAAATACACATACATGATTGGTCTTTACAACGTTTCTCACACCACTTATGTTGTCTGTGTTATTTGTAGACACGAGTGGTGGCACCTACAGTTCAAAGTTGATTCCGAACGACAGACTTTTGAGAAACTTTTTCATGGCAATTTTATTTTCTTTGCTCTCAGAGTTTTTGCCAAAAATCTGCTGAGCCAAAGTCGACGAAGAAATATTTTCCCAAATTTCGTTTCTTTGGAGATGCCTGATCAGGGTTTTGAACCGTGGCCTCACGTCTAATAAGACAACACACTACACTACAGCGACAGAGCCTATTAAATAATCGGAGCCATTAAAATTGTGAAAGATTTCACTCTCTTTTCCGAGATAAGATGGATACAACGGAGATCGATATTTTTGTAAAAAGACATGCTAACGGAACTGACAAACTGAACAAGAAGTAAGAAACGGTCGATTATTTTATACATACAGAGTGACAAACAAGATATTCAATTACTTATTGGTAGCTATCGCTTGATCTGGTTTATATCAAGAGTCCTTTTAGTCATATGCAGATACCATTTAGTTCATGTAGAGAAGATGTATTGGGACCAGATCTGTATGAATATAAAGCTGTATAGATTTGGCTTTTTTGACCAGAAAATTAATTTTGCGTTCATCTCTATGTATTTGCAACAAAGATCCATTAATTCTATATTTACAGGTTCTTGTATATGTATGTACATATATTGGCCCCATTGTGCAAAGAGTGAGATTCTGAGAATACTTTGTTAAGTAATAACGTGTAATAATCGTTTAGTTATCATGATAAATACGTTGTTTTTTTATATATTATTTCTTTCTTCGTAATAATAAAAAAAAACACGGCAACATTCACACAATTTGCTGCATCATAAAAATAAAAATGTTCATGAATTTAAATCAACATTTACTGCATGCCACACTATTATGCAAGTACTTACACGTACATACATAAGTACGTATGAGTATGCAATGTATGGGAATGCATACGATGATGAACATCATGAATTTATGAATTTTATTACAATTATTTGACAATTGTTTGAATGAACGAATGAAATGCAAAACGTTTTCACACTCATCCTACACTGAAAAGGGGTTTCTTTTTGCATTTTCACAATAGTCCCGAGTACTTGTACGATGATTTAATTTTTTTTTATTCGCTTTACTACGTTACGACACAGTAATTTTTTATTATCCTCATACCATCACACATCAAACATACATGTTTACATACATAGATAGTGAGTGTCGATATTCAAATTTAATGTTTGAATAACGAAATAAGCGTTAAACTATGAGAATGAAAAAAAGAAATCGTTTTCTTTTTCGTTTTATTTTTTTGAACACCGCGGGAATGTGACAGCCTGTGTGTGAGTGATTGAATCTATTTTGTATAATGTCATCAAACTATTGTGAAAAGAAAACAAAAACAAAAAGTAACAGCGAAACTATTCAAATCATTTTGTACAATAAACTCCAACAACAAACAATAGAATTCGTAGTCGTAATAATGAACCATCAAATCAAGCGTATGCCATTTATGAGCGCATATCTGTTCATATTCCCATACTCATACACCATAAAACTCAGTAATATTGCGAACAATGCTTATATCCCTACGCTATATTACAACAACAACAACAATAACACAAACAACAACAACTCCAACCATATTGCAATTATTCGTTAATCATGTAAATATTGTTAAAGGCTCCAGCACAATAAGACCGACCATCCGTCTCGATGTATGTAATTTTGGAAAAAGTTTTGTTTTTAGATTTGCAACAACAACAACAACAAAAAAATAGTTTCACCATTTTGCATGTGGCTTATGGGATTATTTGTTTAGCATAATACGCTCAACTAAAAGCATTAATTGTACAATAGGGTCTATCAAGTTTGAGTTTCTTTCAATTTTCCATGATCGTTTTAAACAATTAAGCTGTACAGTATAGGAAACATACAGGCTAGTGGTGTCAGTTTGAATAAAGAAAACGTTAAAAAGCAACTTTCCATACCCGCAATTCTACTCCAGCTACTCCAAAGCTATTTCTGGTGGAACGTTCGGTTTGACATTCCTTAGGAAACTTGTCCGGTCTGATCAATAGCATAATAAGATGGGGTGTGCAGTCTTCGAAAGAAAATGGAAAACATTCGAGAACTGCCAGGCTTCCATAGCCTAGGTTATACTGTTCGAAAGGAATCCATTAGAATCTAGACAGGGACAGGACAATCTCTTACTTTTGCGGAGTTTGTGGTTAAGTAGTCTGCTTAGAATTTTCTAAGTCCCTCTCCTAACATGTAAGTCTACAACTAGAATTTATGAGAGTTGGGAGCTTAAAAGATAAAGAGAGAGTTTTAAAGGGAAACGTCATAGTTGCTGTAGGACTGCACTTAAAGGTAGCGATGACCATAGTATCCAAAGCAAGATTGTATGTTAAACCAACATCCGACATATTTTAAGAATAGTTTTCCTGTTTGAAAACGAAGAGAATTCCAGAGCTAAACCTTGTAGTCATTTACAAGCTATCCTTGAACACTAAAGCAACATTTGCGTTTTCGTCTGTGAAGGACAATATTCGCCAAATTGTGGTCTGCGGCCAAGTTCTTGAGATCGACGCGAAGTCGACTGCCTCAGGCTGTGGGAACAGACTGAATAATTGCCAATTAATTTGAAAGATGTAGCACTAACCAGACGAGCATCAGCAAATGTCTGGTTTGGAAATTCCTGTTGTTCCTAATGTTTTCTCCATTTTTCGGTTTCAAAATTAAAATTAAACAAGACACGTAAAACTATGTTTCCAAAGGTGTCAACTTTTCGAAAATTTCAGGGTAATTATGGTTGTCATAATCGTTATAACACGCGATATTACCGGTTTTATAAAGAAATTTGGAAGCGTTACAGCTGTGGTCAAGCCTGTGAATCGTTGCATCGTACGCTCATGCTGAAAATATCGCTTTTGTTAGTTAAAGTGTGCTGGATTATTCTAATTTGTCAATTCTACGACAATTGATCATACCGTACAGATCAGAGATCAGCAAGAATCGTTTTTTCGCTACTCATAAGTACTCATGAAATTTTGAGTATGAGTGAGTCAACAGTATTGAAATTTAACTACTCTGTCTGATTCATTCGTACTCCCTACAACATTGATTTATAAGTACAGGTTGCAATGAGTATGAGTACAACGTTGACTTTAAACTCATAACATTCTAATTTTGTTTGATTCATATGCCTACTCATTCAGATTCATAAATTTAGAAAATTAGTTATAATACTCATAAATGATTCGAGTGATTCGAATCATTCATTAAAATTTACAGTCTTTGTTGTTGTTGCATTTACAAAAAAGAAGTAAGAAAAAGCCAGAGAAAGCAAACAAAGCAAACACACAACCTTCTAGTGAGTATTATAGTGTTCGTACGCGAATCATACTTATTTTGTGATTCTTGTAAATGTTGAGTCATGAAGAATCGAAATCAACAACATCATGCGTATTGTTAAGTATGAGTTCGATGAGTACTTCAAACTTTGAATATGAGTAGTACGAGTATGATATTAAAATAAGTATGAATGCGTATAAGTATCAGAAATTATGAGTATGATTCGAATCTTCTCATCATTTAGAATACTCGTTGCTGATCTCTGGTACAGATCATTATAGAGTAATTGGCATTAGAGATTACTCTTCCGTTCATATACACGAGCTATTGTAAAGTCTTTCATGTGCTGATTGCTTTCTAGAGCAACAGCATTTCAATGCTGATAATTCAAATGACATTTTCTTTAGCAATGAATTTCAATTCTTCAAGAAGCTAAATTGCTATACATAGGGACCGGAGAACCTCGCAGTGTTTCTGGAAAAGCCATTACACTCGGTGGAAATGACTGTTTGGTACGTGTTATGGTTTAGAGGGCTTTCGGTAGTTTCTTCAAGAAGTTAAATTATCGGATATAAGGCTCAGAGAATCCAGTAGTGATTGTGGAAATGCCATTGAATTCGGTAAAAATGACTGTTTGGTGCTCGTTATGGTTTAGAGGGCCGTATTTATTTCGGAAATGAGGGTAGAATAATTGTTACATCACATCAGAACACTATGGACTAATGATAGACGATCTTTTTGGGCATGCAATTGAAACTTATGAATTGGAAGGCATATGGTTTCGAATACGAGAAGGTCTCAGAAAGAGTAACTCTACGTTTCGGCTATTTTAGTTGCCCACCAAGATTATGTGATTTCACGCCCTATTACATTTAGTGGAGAACTTTATCAAAAACCACGTCTACGCTAATAATTTTCTAAGGCTGGAGCATTTCAAAATCAAATTTCGTTAAAGATTCGAAATGGGATCGACTACTGCAACCACTACAGACTTTAATTGGCAATTCATAGGGCATACTATGGCAAGATCCCAGCATTATTATGAAATGAAAGTCTCAGAATTTTTGACCGAAATCTGCTGAGAGGCAGTCAGTCACCACAAGGAAATATTTTTTTCGTATTTCGTTTTGTTGAAGATGTCTGACCTGCGGTTTGAACCACAGCCTCACGTCTAGCAAGCCAACACATTACGGTGGCTAGTGTCTTTTATTTAACATTCCTTCGGAAACCAATAAATGGATAACCCTTTATATATACTTGAAGTATTATAATGAAATTCTCTCTTGCAACAACAGTTTTTTATTTCACTTATAACTGTTGATTGCATTACATGCCACAGAGATTGAAAGGATGTTGTTATGCTTGATATGATTCATTAACTATGATTCATTCATGAATTCTTTCATTCATTTATTCATACATTTCAGTTATAAAAGAGCATGTGTTTCTGGGCTTCCGATTACTGAGTCATGACTGACGTTGCAATTATGAATGATGACGTTTTTGTTGTTGTTGCAATTCTTATCATTGTTATCGCCATAAAAATCAAAAATCATTGCTATTGTCATAATTGTTATCACTTGTCATTCGAGTATGTAGACATATAGCGCTTTAGTAGACTTTTTTCTTTGACTATACGTTAACTGTGTTTAACTCTCGACATACAGCGCTATATACAGCGTTGTACGTAGACTTTTTTCCTTGACTGTATATATATGGGCGGTTTATCGATTTTATTGTAAAATTTCTTGTTGAATTCGATTTTAAATTTAGAATATTTAGTCAATAACCACGAATAAATCGTAGATATTTTTACATACAAAATGTCATTTGAGTTGAACTACATGCCAACGCTTTGCACAAATATATCTTCGTGAACATATTTAAATCTTCAGAGGCTATTTGTCAAGCATAACGAAGAAAAAAAATTTTTTTTTTTCAAATTCATGATCCTGGGAACTGTACCGTCGTCCACTGTCATGCACTAAAAACAAATAAATTTTGCCCAAGAAATCTTATGGTCATGAATTTTACGCAAAATTGTAATTTGACAAGCGGTACAGATTAGATGGTGGCCGTAGTGAGCGACCACATGGCAAGAACGGTAAATGAAGATGATAAAAACCACTCGATTATCTAAATTAATCAAGTGACGAAGAGAGAAGAGTGTACATTCTTGAATTTTATTTATTTGTTTATGGAAATTTCACTGTGAGTTTGCGTTTGGGTTGCCCTGGTTACTATTTCCATAAGCTTGGCTTTGGCATCCACCATACACACGGACACGGACTCTTTAAAGTGCATGATTGCTTGTTGGTATGGCTTGGTGGATGGTTGACTGGCTTGTTGGCTACATTTGTCTCGTCATCATAGTCATAAATCTTCACAGCAAAGTTTATCTCGTTTGTGGCCGAAGCGAAAGAAGAAAAAAAATATATGTGCGCATGCGCTTAAAGTTGCATATCAAAGTTAAACAAGTATTGCTCTGATTTCGTGTTGTTGTTGCTGTTGTTGTGACTCTTAAAAAATCTTGGCTTTCAAACACACAAACATCAATAACCCTTTCTCAAAGGGTTTATCTCACGACCAAGCTAACAACAACCTGTTGGCCATTCAAGCCGATGATTGCCATGCTGTGGTGGTGCTGGTGACTGAAGCAACAAACAAAAAAAAAGGAGAAAAATGTTTTATAACCGCACGACGACTAATTATCGAAGTTTAAATTATAATTACGCTTGCGCGTGCTTTAACAAAACGTAGATTCTGCTGTTAAAAGTTCGTTTGTTTCTTAAGCAGTTTGGCGTAGATCTCACGCACATCTTAAGGCGGCTTTTGCAGAGCGCAATAACAACATGAATCTTGTTTAAGCCACCGTTCTTCCCAAAGAAAACAAATGTTTAAACATTGTCTACACTACCCATATTTTTTATTTATATGTTGCAGCCTTTATTTCATGCCTTTTTATGCTGTGTACTGTGGTGTACTGTGGCCCCAAAAATGAAGCATGGCGCGTTAAGGCATTAACTTAAGCATCGATTAACTAGATTTTCAGTCTTTTTTCTTTTTTTTGTGAATTAATTTTGTTTTATTGTTTAACAGATCGTATATTGTTATCATCCATACATAAATAGTTGTAAAAGTAGTAGTTCGTGTTGTTGTTGTTGTTTCAATTTTTCATCGCTCATACGATTTATTTTTCAAACTCGTAGCATTTCATTTGGCGCCATAAATCTATCAACACTGTGTAAAAATGATCACTACACTCGCGTACCATTTTAAATGATCCGCAAGTAGGATCATAGAGTAATCAGGTACGATTTTAACTATGCATTCGGGCATAATCATACATATGAAGACAACACAGCCATGCTAAGGCAGTCGACTGACTATGCCTTAAGAAAACCTCATGTTGAGAAAGATTTACTGCCTTTACTGATTCAGTTTTTTTTCTCGTTTTTTTTTTTCTTGCTTCATCTTTATTATTTCATTTATGCGCTAAGGATAGAATTTCTTTCTTTTTTATTTTGTTCGTTTTTGAATTGCACTATGGGGAAAGAGAGAAATAAATAAAACAGATAAGGGTATAGCTTAAGATCTCGTAGGTCGAGTTATATCAAGTGAAAGTATGTATTCGTCGTAGTCTAGTAAGTAGTGTGTTGAGGCCACGGTTCAATATTCAGCCCAGACATGTTGAACACAAGGAAATATTATTTTTCAGTAACTTCCACGCAGCAGATTTCTGGCAAAAACTCTGAGAGAAAATAAAATTGCCATAAAAAGTTGCTCAAAAATCTGTCGTTCGGAATCGACATTAAACTGTAGTTCCCGCCTCTTGTGTAGAAAATTACCACACTCTACATAAGTGGTGTAAGAAGCTAGGTCGTAATCCTTACTAAAGGGTTGTAATGAATAATTAAGCGAGAAAAATGCGAGTACAACCGCGTGTGGTAGTGCTAAGTGGATATAGGCTTATTGCTTGCAAGAGCTGAGGCACCTAAGAGAACATGGAGACATCCCTGCCTGCCACTTTTTCTCAAACTGAGAATGAGTCAGAAGAACAAGATGTCTTCCTTGTCATTATTGCTCTTGCAGCAATCGTATTGAGGTATTCCCTGTCAATGGGCACGTGAGGTCAAAGGTCAGTGTCTCGTTAAAACTGCTACCAGGTTCCTAAGACTGGCTGTGGTTACGTTTTGAAGCTCACAGCGGGCCATATTTTTTTTTTGGTGCGTTTACCTGACGGATTATAATTTTTTACAAAAAAGTAAACCTTGTGTGAACTCGCCGTAGTCTAGTAGGTTCAAACCCACGGTTCAAACCCCGATACGAAAAAATATTTTTTCGACGACTTTCCCTCAGCAGATTTCTGATAAAAATTCTGAGTATAAAATAAAATTGCCATGAAAAGTTTCTCAAAAATCTGTTGTCCGGAATCGACTTTATCGACACACAACATAAGCAGTTTGAGAAGCTAATTATGTCTGTACTCGTATGTAAACCTTGTGAGAGATTTTGTGTTTGACTCGCGGTGAAGGAATGTGGAGGAATGTTTTGTTGGACCAGCAATTACAAGAGTGTCAGCTTTGTTGTTAACTTCAATGTCCCCTTGTTCAGGAACCTGTACGACAAGACCTGTCGAAAGTTGCGCTATCTCCTCTAGAAACATACGATATTTTTTTTTAATCTTAAAAATCTAATGAATGGATAGTTCAAGGCCCAACCAGAGATTCAACTTTTGCATTCGATTTTACAGCGTGATCTGGTTTCATTGGCGAATAGTGGAATGACGTGCCACCATATTTTTTTTAATTTTCGTTATAAAGCCAGAATCGAACCCGGGTTCTCATGTATCTTGGAGAGAAGCTGGCAGATCCACATTATTTATACCTAAAAAATCACTTGCATATTTCTATGCTCTTATGCTGTTCAGAAATTTATTCAAATTTGTATAATCAACAGCCCATTGTGCATTTCATGTTGTAAATAAAAAAAACCACTTCTTCATTTCAAAAGATGATGAAAATTTTCTCATTCGGTACTCGTGGTTTTTGTGGAAGTGAATTTCGTTTTCTTATGTTTCCGTTCAATTGGTTTTGTTTGCAATTTTTTGTTTGCTTTTTTTGGGCGATAAAGTGCTTTTCAGAGCAGGGGGAAATCCTCTCCATGCAACACAACAATTGTTTTTAAACAGTCATTGTCGTTTTTATGCTTTTTTTTATCGTGTTTCGGTTTCGGTTTTTTCATGGTCTTCGCTGAAAAACTGTGAAAATGCAAAATTGTTTTATGATCTCTTAATCTTAATCGTGCTGCAACATGTCTTATTTATGATTTGTGAATTGGTTTTAATGCAGCCAACAACAATAACAACAATAACAACAACAACAACAACAACCGACATCATTACATACACTGTAGATACAGATATTTCGATATATTCTCTTTGTATTATAAAATCTTTATAATGTTATTATTATTGTTGTTGTTGTTGTTGTTGTTGCTGTTGCTGTTTAACTACCACAATAACAATCATAATCGTTAAAATAATAAAAAAGAAGAGGGTTTTTATTAAATCCACAACCACTAGACACACACACAGAACGATGAACCATCGTCATCATCATCACCGTCATCGTCGTCATCATCAACATCATCATTGCCTGGTTGGGGCAACCAAAAAGCAACCTGGTCATATAGCAACTGAACTGAACTGAACTGAAGTGAACTAAACTGCCTCGCTGGTCGACTCGCTGGCTGAGTGGTCATTGGAAAGAAAATACAATAAATTTTCTTGGTTATTCCTCTTCTCTTCTGTGTTGTTGTTGTTTTTTTGGGATTTAAAAATTGAAACGAGTGTTCATTTGCCACTTCATTTAATTGTATTCACATTATCGTTTCAGTAATAAATCATCAAAGCGCGCGTTTTTGTATTTTTTTTTTCGTTTTCTCTCGGCTTTTTCTTCATCGGTTCTCACTCACTATGGGTTTTATTTGTTTGCTTGAACGTGTGTGTGTGTGTGACTGAATTTTATTGTTGTTGTTTTTGGGATTTTATTTCGTTTTTCTCACCAACCTAGCCAGTGAACCACTGAGCCAGCCAGCCAGTTGGTCGCATTTTAAATGGTTGGTGGGTTTGGAGGTAAAAATGGTTTCATCTTCTACTTCTCCAAGTTCACAGGTTGTTTTTTTCACTCTTTGTTGGTTTTTTTAGGGTTGTGTTATTGTTGTTTTAACAACAATTTTAACAAGTTATTAACAATTGTAATTAAACACTCGCGTACATAGTTAGTTAGCTACAAACAAACAAGCCCATGGGGGAAAAAATGTTGTATTAAATCGTTAAAAAGATTTAATGGATTATACGGTGGGATACTGTTATCATGAACTGTAAGATTAGATGTTAAACAGAAGCTGCACAATGGGTTCAATAAAAGGCAAGTTAAGCAGGTGCAAAACATTTTTAAGCTACAGTAAGAAACTTGAATTGAAGGCGACTGTTGTTAAATAACCAGACAAATTAGCCAGTGCCGTGCAGTATAAGCAGAGTTTACTGTTGTAAGTCCTTGATTTCTGTCGTTGTCTAGAAGCAACGCTCTCAGTGAAAGTGCGGATGTTATCTGACTTGTCCTAAAGAGATAGGGTGGATGGATTACTTTAAGATGGAATGAAGCCTCGAATATCAAGATGAAGTTTGTTTGCTTGTATTTTAATCTGTTATACTTGGTAGTCGCCGTAGTCTAGTAGGTAGAGTGTTGCCTCATTAGATGTGAGGCCACGGTTCAAAGTCCAGGTCATCAGACATCTCCAACAAAACGACATACGAAAAAATATTTCTTCGGCTACTTCCTCTCAGCGCATTTCTGGCAGAAACTCAGAGATAATAAACTTGCCATGATAAGGTTTCTCAAAAAATTTGTCGTTCGGAGTCGACTTTAAAGTGTAGGTTCCGCCACTCATGTATAAAATTAACACACACAACATAAGTGGTGTGAGAAACTAGGTTGTTAGTGCATGTATGTATCCTAGGGTATATAATTATAGTTAGGAGGATTGAAGATGGGTGGGAGGATGCACCTAAATTCTCGCCTCGACATAGTGTGCGCTCACGCCAAGTAAAATTGAAAGTAAGCGCACAGCCTGTACGTATTTTCTCAATATTATTCGATCACTTTCTCTTAGATTAGTAATGTCAGTTAAAATGTCGTTTATAAAATATGGGAGAAAATGAGAAAAATGTTCCAAATGTCCCCTCCAACTGCATTCACTGTAATTTCCAGAATTACTGAAATGCATTTGCATTATCGGTTAGCAGTTTCCGGCCGTAGTCAAGTGGGCCTTGGTGTTGGTTTACTATAAGAGTGCTCGGTATTCAAACTTGAGACCTGAAATATTGAAACCAAAAGGAATACGGGAGAGTACTTGCCGAAAAAAGCTTCAAAAATCTTTCATTCAAAGCCGACGTTAAACGTTAAATCCTACCACTCTTGTATAAAATTAACACACACACATGCCGTAAAGCATTGTCACAGGGAATAGCGAATGTATACAGTTTCCTTAAAAGTTTTCTGTAAACATTCAAACTCTTTTTTCTTTAACTATGATCGCAGAACCTCTTTGGAAACTGCATTGAGAACCAGCAAGTGCAGAACTGATAATGCATTGAACCATGCATGAGCGGATTAGGATATAATCAGAATGGCACAACTCCGATACAGGCAATGTGAAGATTGTAAGTCTACTCAAACTTCAGAGCAACACGCTTAGCGTAGTTGACAGAATCATTATTGGACATTGCTCTCTGCAAAGACAAGGAAGGAAAGGAGACTATTCTTGACCTCATAGGTATGTTAGCTGTGATATATTGAATGAGATGGAAGCAAATGGACTTCGATAAGCCTGATAATTTCATTGATGTATAGGGATTTGCTTTGGAAGTCAAAAACGAGTTCATAAGAAGCTTCGTATGGTACCAGTTTTAGGAGCATTGAAAGATTGTGGTAACTGCACAATACATAACCTGAGTGTTTAAGGAAGTCGATTTTATTTACCCAGGATTGTTTGAACAACCAATTTGCCTGAAAGAACTGATACTTATTAAGGTCTGATTCAAACAATTTTAATAAAAATTGTTTCAATTTTGGAATTTTGTAGTTCGGATCGAGTTTTAATCGCATTTTGAAACACATTGATGCAAATAAAAAAAGGCAATTCTTTAATTAATTTATGAGATTATAATTCTACGCTCAGAGTATTTAAGTTAACTGGTCTTAAAAGTCTTTACGAGTGTTTTTGCAAATAAAAACACATGCAAATTGCCTGACAACTTAACACAGCATTACGGCAATAAATCAATAAATCAAGCGGAAATGTTGCAAATCACTTGAAACATGAGTTTGTGTATGAAAAAAAAAGAAAAAGAAAACAAAATGGAAAAAATATAAGAAAAATCCCCATGAATGTTTATATTGACATCTATTTGGAAGAAAATTAATTTATTTTTTATGGATTTTTTCCTTTTCATTCCAAAATGAATTGGAAAAATTAAAAAAAAATACTCAGCCAGACCAAGCTTGGATGATGTATCAAGATTGTAACACAATAGGCGTTCTAAACGATTTGTAATCAAATTTTGTAGCTTATCGCAGTCAAACTCTTTTTCGAGATGTCTGGCAATAATTTTTGAATTCATTTAACCGAAAAGCGTTTTAATTTACTAAATCAGATTTTCCTAGAACATTTTAATTAATAATTCCTCTATGGTAGGCAAACAACAATGATTATTCACTTCTTACAACACTTTAAGGCAATTCAGACCTTCTGGAACAGATTCTTTAAGAGCTAGGGAGTGACGTATTAAGTGTGGATTCATTGGTTTTTGTGTGCTTTTGAAATGGAAATCAAAAATCGAATGGATGTGATAAGCCATCCCAGTGTAAGTTTAATGCTGAAATTGACATATAAAACAGGTGTACTTGCCAATATCTTCCAAGTAAAAGTTTACAGCATAGATAAGTATTATCAATTCACCTTGTATAGGAAATTCTGAGGGTGTGTAATAGCAGTACTAGCCATCTAGCAGGCTCCTACAATGTTGACTGGAGATTGGTATGAGACTGACTGGCAGATGTAGTCACTTCAGTTTCGACAAGAAGTAAAGAGGACGATACATTGAAACACTATCCGCCTGTCGGACGCCTATGGTATAGTAAACAGCTTAACATGGGATTGTCTTGTGGAAAAATATGGTCACTCTTTGGTGGATCTTAGGCCGTAGGGAATTCATGGAAAAGAGCAGGCAGGTGACATATATAGAAGGATCCTGATGGAGCCTGAACCTCTATGTGGAGTAGAAAGAAGAGTCTGAAAGGGTATCCTCTCAGTAGATTTCTGATAAAAACTCTGAGAGTCAATAAAAAATTGCCATGAAAGGTTTCTCAAAAAAATTTGTCTTTCGGAGTCAACTTTAAGCCGTAGGTCCCGCCACTCATGTGGAAATTATCACACACGACATGAGTGGTGTGAGAAATTAGGTCGTAATCCTGATTGCCCAATACCGTAATGCCCAATTATGTTATGTGCAATGCTCATAGACTGATATAATGACCCATTTTCTGACCATTTAGAGTAACAATCGCTTCAAACCCAATGTGTTGATTCGTGATAAAAAAAAAACGAATTACAAACAAATAATTCGAGCTTTAGTTCTTCTCAGAAGTATTGGGCAAGAAGTTATCTTTACTGATACCGCACATCATTCTGAATTTTATCAGGACAATAGAATTGGGGGAGATATTGTAATGACACTCTATAAATATAAATCGAGGACAGTACAATACATCGCCTAGTTGCAGTATCTTAGCACGTTTACACAATAATAACAGTAAAACTGCTGAAATGTTAGGTTACTGTAACCTAATCCAGCAGATATCAATCCTTTACAGGTTTCTGATTACGGGGGAGCAGAGATAGAATAGTGAAGTCACCGTAGTCTAGTGGACAGCATGTTAGCCTATTAGAATAGAGTCCGTGCTTCAAGCTCCAGCTCAGACTTCTTTAACAAAACGAAACATGAAAAATATATCTTCAATCTATCGTTCGGAGTCGACATTAAACTAAAGGTTCCGCCTCTCGTGGATAAAACTAACACACACAACATGGGTGGTGTGAGAAGCTAGGTTCTAATCCTGACTAAAGGGTTGTAATGATCAATCAATTAAGCAAATACGAGATGGGTTATACTGTCTATGTTTCCGTTTGTTGGAAAAATTCCAAAGCAAAATATATCATTCAGAAGTTTGTTCTCATGCTGTTTGTCAACTTTTTAAGCACTCTGCTATTTTCACAGATACCAAACACTTCTCTCTATACTACATTTCTTTTGGAAACATCAGTTTTATTGAATAAATCCCGAAATGGTATTCATACGACTTTTAAAGAATTTGTTCTTTCAAAGTCTGTAAAATATTTGAAATTTTTTTTTTATTTTTTCCAAAAATGCATTACAGATTCGTTTCACCAGCAACTGCAACAACAACAACAACGACAACCGCTGCAAACGAAAAGAAAAAATTGAAGTGAAGTGAACAATCAACGAACGTTTTACGGTTGACAATACACATGACAGGTTTGTAATGCGATTTAGCCAGGATAAAGGCAGGATTGCCGCAATAAGTTAAACCAAAATAATAGAGTGTATATATGTGTGTGTGTGTGTACATGTGTGTAAGTGGAAGAGAAAACACTATCAAAATTTAAAAACAAAAAAAAAGTAAAGCAAACAGTAACACTAACACTAACACTGAATGTAAATGTGTGACTCAAACAAAGAGCCTTTGAAAAAGGAAAACCAAATGAAAAGAAAAAAAGAAAAAATAATGTCAGAACAATTGCAACAATTCAGGGCACAGCTGGATGAATGTGTTACAGTTAATACGCTCCAGTACACCGCTACTATGCACATACAAACATATCCAAAATATGTGTGTATAAGTGTTTTTTGTTTGTTTCATATGATGATTGTATTGCATGCAACACAAAACCCGACCAAGCCAGTCCCGGCCAAGCCAGATCAGCCAGCCAGCTCAGCTAGCGAGCCAGACATACCAACCGACAATCGACCAAAGCTGAATTAAGCAGCATACAGATAAACCAACATTTGTTTTATTATTATTGTTGATGGTGTTGTTGTTGTTGTTGTTGTTGCTGGTGCTATTTGCTGTTGTAAATGGTGTTGCTGTCATTGTGTTTGTTACAGTTGAAGAGAAAGTTAATTAAAATAATGAGTTTTTATACAATTGTTGTAGACAAAAATGGTTGACGAATGGCACAATACTTTCACATATTCAGCAGCGTATGTGTACGTATGCTTACATACATATGCATACATATGTATGTATTCTGGCTATAAACGAGGGTAGTTTGAAAGGGTTTAGCAGCAATAGCTGTTGTTTTCCATAGGAATGCCACTTATGTGGTAGACGTAGTATGTAAGAAATTGTTAAGATTACAAAGAAATTTAAGGACAAGGAAGGCGTTACAAATATGATCACGCCTGTGCATCATCATAGTGCACTCACCGCCGAAAATATTGCTTTTGTTAAAGAAACTGTGGTGAATAATCAAAATTTGTTGATTGCATTGCGTTTTCAAAATTTGGAGTCATCCTTATGATGTATTTTGCAATTGGATTTGTGCCTCCTTCCAAATAAAGTCCAACTCACACAGGAATTAAAGCCTGCTGAGTATCTATTTACAATACCATAGATGTACTGATTGGGTGCTAGAGCAACAGCCTACTGAACGATCGCAGACTCCTATTTTTAAATTGTTACTGTAAAAAGATTTAAAGTTGTCCCATTTAGTTATTTAGAGGCTAAAGAACCGTTACATATTTTCATAACACAGAAAAATTGCGTATTTGCATAACACATATATATCCCAATAGGACTGTAGTGTAACAACATTAAAAATATTATTTCAGGCTGATATTGATTTACTGTATGCGTTTTTATAGGTTTAGGCCTAATGGGACTTATATGTCCCATGTCAAACTCCTGATGGGACATATATATCCCGTGCCCTAAATCCCTTCCTAGGGTAGGGGCACTACCAAAAAAGCTATGTATATGTTTAATAAGATTATCTATGCTAAACTGACCTCTTATAGTATTTGTAAACTAACTAATCGTCTCCCATACCGAAAGGGTTAAATGCTGATTTTTGAACAAAATTACCTTTAGAGAATAAGCTTATTTCCCAATTGATGATTACGCTAATCGTCGCATATGGTGTTCAAAGAAGACAGAAGTTATTGGGGAAAAGCAATTGCAACAGGAAGATATTACTGTTTGGTGCACATTATATTCTAAAGGTGTGTCTAGGGGACGTGATTTCCCGCAAATAATGCTGGAAGAATGTTTACCATGAATTCAGAACACTTTGGCGGTATGGTAACCGTTCTTGTGGTTGAAGATTATGAACTGGACGGTACCATCATAGGCAACACAACATGACTGAGTTTGGCTTTATTGCAATAGCGTTTTCTAGCAATAGTAATTTCACGTTGTAGCGAAATGATTTTGCAGCCAAGATAATGCGATCTGACGTCGTCACACCTTTTTAGTAATGCTGCCTTAAAGGCCATGCTTACGCCAATAACCTAATAACGTTGAGTGATTGAAAACATTCGAGAGGTTCTCGATAAAGTATCGTATTTAAAAGGATCAATGCAAAGAAATCAACTGCTGCAATCAATCCAAAAGCACTTACCCGATCTGGTGTGATTTGTAGATCTGATATGAGTCTGTTATGTTAAGACATTGCGCCCCAATTTCTTAACTATTGACGTTAAAACCAAGAGTTCGTTAACAGAGATATGTGTGTAATGGTGGGATAATGAATGGAATCGTGTTTCTCTTTAAGGATTTGATCTACAACGTTCATATTGGTACGTATATGTAGGTAGTGTGTAGGTTTATTAGACGAGAGTACATGCTTCAAACCCCAGTTTAGACATCTCGAACAAAATGTAAAAGAACAATTTCTTTTCGCGACACGTCACAGCAGTTTTCTGGCAAAAACTCAGAGAGTAAATAAAAATGCCATTAAGAGCTTCTGGAATCTGTAGTTCGCACTCGGCCATAAATGTAGGCCCTGCCACTCACGTATACAAAATAACACATTCCACATAAGTGGTCTAAGAAGCTAGGTTGTAATCCTGACTAAAGGAATATAATGATCAATTAAGTAGGTTAGGTTAGGTTAGGTTTGAGGACGTGTACTTGTCAATTAAGACAAGTACAGTCCCCGGAGGTCGAATTGACCCATTATAAACGTCCTAGTTACTCACACCACTTATGTTGTGTGTGTTAATTTTATACATGAGTATAACGACAGTATTTTTTTTTTTTTTTTTGAGAAACTTTTTCATGGTAATTTTATTTACTCTCAGAGTTTTTGCCAGAAATCTGCTGAGAGGAAGTCGCCGAAGAAATACTTTTTGTATTTTGTCTTGATGTCTGGCCTACCTATTAGACTACGGCGACTTCATCAATTAATTAAGTCGTACGATTTCTACGCAAACGGTATATAAAATGTGCGGAGTGACAGATGACTCTATAAGTGTCCAGCGCCGTACATTATCGAATGTTTTCAACTGTTTTCAGGGTTATTATATTCTGTTAGTCTAGTGACTAACTGACAGAGCGGCAGAAACAAAAATGTAGTAAAAACTAAAAAAAAAAATTAAAATCTTCTGCCCACGAATAATCGCAAATAGCCCTCGTAGTATAATAGTTTATGTATGTTTTATTCCTTGACTTGTTTGCTTTTAATATCTCTTTGTTTGTCATGAATTAAAAAAACAACACCACCAACAACAACATTAACAACAATAATAATATGTTGTTGTTTTTTTTATAAAAAATATTTTTTTAATTTCTTTGCAATTTTAATTAAATGCATATAAAAACGCCATTTTATTTTAACATATGCCTGTCTGTCTGTCTGTCTGTCCTGCCTTTCCTTTCCGTCTGCCTGTTCAATCCTTTCCTCTTTATGTGTATTTGTGTGTGTGTGTGCGTGTGTAGTTTTTCACAAGAAAATGTAAAAGCATTGTTAAATAAACATTTTAATTATTTTACGAGAGTGCATTCAAATTAAAATTAAAATTTACAAATAATTTCTGCTTTGCTCTGGTTTGCTCGACTCTGTTCCATTTCAATTCGAATGGCAGTTGAAATTAATAAGACACAGAAATTCTTTTCTGATTCATACAAAGTGAAGGACATAAAGGAATTTTAATGTATGGACGGAATTTCTTATGAATTTTTATTTATTTTTGTGGAGCAAATATATGTGAAAATGAATAAAAATTAAATAAAAATTGGTTTACATTTGGGAATCAAAGAGTAGAAGAATTTCGAAAGACTTCCATAGATCAGAGGCTGGCATGGAGATAACAAATTCTAACCTAGGAAATGGTAAAGAAACTGCTCCATAGGATAGAATTATAGTCACCAATTCGATTAATTTAATTCAACTGCACAATCCATGTCACATTTTAGCATAAAAAATTAATATTTTTTGCTTGAAACTTTGAAATACCAATACATGTGCATTGTGTAAGAGAGCTGAGCTTCTTTACTATAAATAATCTGCCTAGAAACCTCGTAACTTTTCAGAGAGGATATCAACAACGATCACAATAGCAAGATAATGCACCACTACCACTTGCGAAAGAGTAGAATTCAATGAGCAAGATTCCTCAACACTTTACATACTATATCAACAATATTCAATGCATTATCACCAAGTCGCTGTAGTCTAGTAGGTAGTGCATTATGTTCTTTAGAAGAGAGCACGTGGTTCAAGCCCCAGCTAAGACTTCTCGAACAAAACGAAAGTTGAAAAATTTATTTCTTTTGGCTATTTCCTCTCATTCGTCTTCTGACTAATGTTTTAAAAGTAAATTAAATTGGATGCAATTAACACACACAAAATAGATGGTGTGACAAGGTAGGTTGTAATCCTAATTGAAGAGTTGTAATGTAAGTAATGGTAATGCTTCTAGGCAATGATAAATAGCAACCTTATCATTCTGAATTGAGTCAATTACCCGATTATTTGAAGAAACTTGATTAGAGAAACATAAACTAGGCAAGAAAAAAACGATAGCAAATAAGTTTTTAAGGTTTTTTTAAGATTAAATAGGGAGTTTTGCTATCCATCTTCTCATTAAGTACCTAAAGTCCAACAATCTAATTTTCAATAGACAAAACTGTTTCTGTAGAGCTTTATCTTCTTCTAATTTGATTGCTATGCATCATAAAAGGTGATATGAAAGGGTCTCTGTTGCTGTTGCGATTCCAAGTCGCCACTACAGAAATGACGCCATTATTAGGCATATAATCGTAGGAGAGTGAAATTTTAAAATCATGCAAGAAAACTTCAGAATATTTGGTTTGTTCAACATTTTTTAAGCGTTTCATAGTACTGGGTCGTGAGATATAGGAGATATTTTTCAAAAATGTTTCTAAAATACTTGGTTCTTAAAAGTTCCATCAAAATTTTTTTCTTTTTTCAAAACTTACTTCACTTAGGATCAACTTAAATTGAACTTGATTCCGATTAAATTCATCCATGTGTTCCTGCTAGGAGTTACTCTTTGTAAAGTGTGGATTATGGCCTTCAATGAATCTGTATTTGATAGTATAGGTTGCAGTCAACTAGATGCTGCATTTAATAAAATATAATTACAGGCAATATTTTTATGCAAGTACTACACTATAAGCATTTCTAAATCTCACACACTACAGTGAGAATATTTCGAATGCAGCACAAAAGTCTTCGTTTCGCTAGGCATTATTTGTTGTCCGGCTTTCTATGGTAAAGGATCATACATAATTGGTCCTTACAACACTTCAATCAGGATTACGACCCAGTTCCTCTCAACTTATGTTGTGTGCGTTAATTTTAAACATTAGTGGCGGGACCTACAGTTTAAAGTGATTCCGAACGACAGATTTTTGAGAAACTTTTCATGGCAATTTTATTTAACGCTCAGAGTTTTTGTCAGAAATCTGCTGAGAGGAAGTCGCCGAAGAAATATTGTTTGTATTTTGTTTTGATGTCTTGTTTGGGATTTGAACCTTGACCTTTCTAATAAGCCAACACACTACCTACTTGAATACGGCTACTTCATCTCACACATTACAGTGAGAATATTTCGAATGCAGCACAAAAGTCTTTGTTTTGCTAAACATTATTTGTTGTCTTTCTAAAAAGGATCACACATAATTGGTGATTACAACCCTTCAGTCAGGGTTGCGACCTAGCTTCTCCCATCACTTATGTATGTTATACGATGGCTTCTAGCCGAGTAAAACGATACCCACAGTCAATTCTGCATGATAATCATATGACATTACTTCTAACGTTAAGCTTTAGCTGACAGCTTCTTTAACTACTGCAACAAGCCTATAAATGGACAATTTTAGTTCCATTTACTGTTCCCAGGATCTCTTGTATTGGTACTTAATATACTCCTCACTTTTGTGTTCATCTGGGGATTGAAGGCATCCTGATAAGTTTTCCTGTCTAAAAGAATGTACGAAACTCTTATAAACACCATGACCCGTCAAGAAGTGGGTTTGGTTTGTCCCTACTCGTAACTCTTATTCATCCATCCCAAGGTTTAATTTATAGATTCTCACGTGTCGCTAAATCAAATCGAATTCATGGCGTTTCACTCTTCTGTTTTTTGCCTTTGGCTCTCTCAGATCTAGGTGCGGTAAGATCAAGTTTTCTCTTCAGGAACCAAGCTAAGAACTATTCGGCTCATATTTTGTGCATATTGCAGTGCATAGAGATGCCAAGTAATCATTTCGCAACATGGACAAGTTTATTTAAAACAAATTAAAGCAATAAAATAAATTATTTTATGTGGGTTTGTCTGTTGCTTTATGTGGATGTGTGTGTTCATTTAATATCTTTAATTCTACTATTAATAGGAGTGATATATTTTCTTATTATTCTCATACTCCCTCAAATGGAGACATTTTAAGGACAATTGATTTCGCATGTTACAGGATAACATACAGAAGCATACATTATTGCAACATACACCTGACACTTACATACATACATACAAGCAAACGCACGTGTATAATGGCCATTGTTTTGTTAATTTATTTTCTAAATGTTATTGTTTTTCTTCGTCCTTTTCTTTGTCCTTACTTGCGGTTGTAGTTGTAGTTGTTGCAAAAGCTGTCAAGTTTTTCTTCTCTTTTTTTTCTTCCACTACAGAAGCGTTATTCCCAAAGGTGTAAAACGCAAAGTGATTAGACTTCAGGACAAACAAACAAACAATAACGGAAACAGCTAGAAACGACGCACACACCATTCGTATGGAAAAGTATGGTGTATGGGCATGTGTTTGCGTGGGTGAGTATGTGTGTGTGTGTGTGTTTGCAGTATATTAAGGGGCCAAAACAAAAATCAAATTTTGCTGTGGATTAGGAAAATATCTTCTCCTCTCTGTATTAAAATTTAAGAAGATGAACTGCATAGATATTGTATGGTTTTTTTGGGTTTGACTGGGTATTTATACCCTACATTCCTTGAAAGTTGGTATAGATTTTCTAAACAGTTACATACACACATAATTGGTCATTACAACCCTTTAGTCAGGATTACAACCTAGCTTCCCACACCACTTATGTTGTGTGTGTTAATTTTATACATGACTGGCGGGACCTACAGTTTAAAATCGATTCCGAAAGACAGATTTTTTGAGAAACTTTACCATGGCAATTTTTTATTTACTCTCAGAGTTTTTGCCAGAAATCTCCTGAGAGGAAGTTGCCGAAGTTGTATTTTTTTGATGTCTGGGGTTTGAACCGAGGCCTCATGTCTGATAAGCCAACACACTACCACAACAGACTACGGCGACTTTCTAAACCGTTGGAGTCCTTAAAAGTCGATGTACGGTATTTCAGATTGCTTGTGAGTCTATCATTATATTCCTACCCCTCTGAAGAATATTTCCAAGATCGTCATATTCTTGGCACACAGAAATCAGAAGCTTGACATCCAACTAAAAAAATCCCAAAAAAATCTTTTGCTTCAACCGTTGATCTTACTTACTTAACGGGTCACTACAACCCCTTTAGTCAGGATTACGACTTAGCTTCTCCCACCACCCATATTATTATTGTTAGTTTTATCCATGACTAGCGGCCAGTTTAACGCTGACAGGTAAACAAACGACCGATGTTGGAAGCTTTTAAACATTTATTCTCGATAGCCACAACAACGCCCAATATAAGTGGTCCTAGATAATGTGTACCTTACTGATGAGAATGATATCTGTTTTCCGGAGCAGCTATCTCCGAGTTACTAGTTGATATCAAACCGTATCTCTGGAGGCATCATGCAAAGTGGCAAAAATAATCTGAATAGTTAAGAAGATACAGCTCAATAATATCTACAATATGAAGAAGAATAACCCACAGTCACGGCACAGACTATCCACAAGAAATTTTTAGTTAATGCCATTACTGGACTTTGGACATTTAAATTATTTGGAATTAATTTAAAGAGAGATACCCACAGTCATTTCTGCATGATAATCATACCACATTATTTCGTGGGTTGGTCACCTTTCTATATTGGTATTCCACTATTGACCCCATTAACCACATGGCCTGTTGTACTGTTAAACCTTAACTGACAGTTTCATGGAACGGTAAATTTTAACCTCATTTTGCGAAGAGTTTATAACGATTCAGAAAGGATTCAAGATTTAAAAAGATGATGTATCCAGCCCGTCCAGAACAGGACGAACATGTTATGTTTGGATATGTTGTAGGGTGTAATATAATCGACTGTAATTGACTACAATTTTTCTTAATTTTTTTTGCCATTAGAATGAATGAATTTGTTGTAACACAGTATATTAATTGAAATGTTAGAATAAAAAAAATGTTTTTGTTGTTTTTATTGTTGTTACTGTTTTTAACTTCTTGTTGTTTATTGTTTGGGTGTCATTTGTTTGCTAAGCTGGTTGTTGGTTTGTGGGTCGATGTTCTGTGAATAAAACATAAGAAACGGGAATACGAGACATTTGATGCTCATTAAGTAAAGTGGATTTCTATGGCACAAAACAAAAAACGGTAAAATAAGGAGGAAAAAAAGATTAAACATATACACGCATACACATGAAAACATATCTTATACACACTATATTTATATTCCTTTATGCCCATCTCAAGGACTACTACTCTACTATCTTAAAACATGTGTGTGTGTAAGGCAGAGGTATGCTTGAACAGTTTCTTTATAGTTCGAGGTTTATTTCTTCGTTGCTTTAGTTTCCTTTTTTTTTCTTATTTTTAGTTTAATCGTTAAGCTACTAAAGTCTCCACATCTTAGGAATTTTAAATTGAACGATGGATACATAATTGGCCATTACAACCCTTCAGTCAGGATTACGTCCTAGCTTATCACACCACTTATGTTGTGGGTGTTAATTTTGTACATGAGTGGCGGGACCTACAGTTTAAAGTCAACTCCGAACGACACATTTTTGAGAAGCTTTTCAAGGCAATTTTGTTTAGTCTCAGAGTTTTTGCCAGTAATCTGCTGAGAGGAAGTCGCCTAAGAAATATTTTTTTTTCATACATATTTCGTTTTAATGTCTGACCTGGAGTTTGAACCTTGGCCTTACGTCTAATAAGCCAACACACTATACAATGGTGAACGATAGATATTTAATTTAATTGGGTATTGCAACCCTTTAGTCAGGATTAGCACCTAGCTTCTCACACCATACATGTTGGGTGACTTACTCGGCATGAGTGCCGAGACCTAAAGTTTAAAGACAGATTTTTGAGAAACTTTTCCATGGCAATTTAATTTTATTTTCAAACATTTTTGCAACACATTTTTTCAACGAAAAAAATATATTTCATTAAATATTTCCTTTTGTCCGGTCTGGTCTGGTGTTTTAACCACGCCCCCTTTTCTAATAAGATAATACACTACCTACTAGACCATGGCGCGCTTATGTCTGTTAAACTTTCATTTAAAAAAGGAAACTCTAAACCGAATGACCCTGTTCAAGTGCATGGCTGAATGCTTGCGCGTACCTATGTATGTGAAACAGTGTATATACCTCGTATGTACATATGTATGTACGTGTGAGTACATTAGAATAATTAAACGAAAATTAGTATTTCTTTCAATGGGATTTACAATGTTTAATCTTTGGGGGAATCTGTTGGTTTCTATATTCTTTACATTATCCGCTCTCTAGAAAATAAATTTAATAACATTGATAATGACCCCGTTGTTTTTATTGTTTTAAAATATTTACAATTTTATTTATTGTTGTTGTTGCTGTTGCTGTAATTTGTTTATTTGTAACAAAAGTGTCAGGTGTAAAGCAAAGAATTCAAATGGAAATTCAAATTAAATACGAAACAATCAAAGGAAAAGAGTTAGAAGTTAAAAAAAGAGAAATTACAAGTGCAGTAAAGTGAACCTTAGGTTCGAGTTTTGAACGTTTTTCCCACAGAATCCATTAAAATTTATACCCTGTAATACATTACCAGTCGTCGCTGTAGTCGAGTAGGTAGTGTGTTAGCTTATTAGACGTAAGGCCTCGGTTCAAATCCCAGGTCGGACATCAAAACGAAAATATGAAAAAATATTTCGCGGCGACTTCCTCTCAACAGATTCCGGCAAAAACTCTGAGAGAAAGTAAAATTGCCATTAAAAGTTTCTCAAAAATCTGTTGTTCGGAGTCGACTTTAAACTGTAGGTCCCATCACCTATGGATAAAATTAACACACACAACATCAGTGCTGTGAGAAACTAGGTCGTAATCCTGACTGAAGGGTTGTAATGACTAATTATGTTATGTATGTATGTATCTATGTAGCTTGAAGCAACGTACCATTACATTCAGAAAAACTTAAGATCGACGACTAAATAGCCGATCGCTTGCTTGGGAGTTTAGGGCATTAATCCCTAAGAAATGGTGTGATAAAGCTGTAACCTCAGTAAATTTTATTAAACGTTTTTGGTGCATTTATACTTCATAACTGGTTTTTTATATATCCTAATGGTTTTTTATATATCCTAACCGATTAGTGTAAAAGATACGGTTTTTGCCTATATTCGGGTAAATATTACGTTACAATTTAATTTTTTCTGAAATCTAATTTTAGAGCGTGAAAGTACTGATCTTTTCATTCAAACTCTTTCGTAAATTTCTACGATACCTTTTCTGTCTAGGAGATATTCCCGGGAATCAGCGCATCAAAAACCTTTGGAAAAGTATGGTTAGGTTTTTAGGTTATCAATTTTTTATAATCCTGTTGGCCTGTGCAATTTGTGTTTGTTTTTCGTTTGCCTTGTTGAGAAGAAGGTTTAGGTTGAGCTATATTTATCAACTGAGACACGTACAGTACCCGGAGGTCCAGTTGACCCATTGTACAATGTCCTAAAGGGGAGAGGATTATGGGGGAGTTAGGGAAAGAAGAGAGGAAGTGGGAAAGAGAGAATAAGGAAGCAGAGGAATTACACAGACTAACATAATATAAAAGAGAGCGCGACTACACTATTGAAGCCCTAGCACTTCTCAACCAGCTCAAACTAATAATGAATTTATGGAGAGCTTTTATAACGGCTCTGGACACAGAATTCAAACCCTCAAAGAAGCCTCTGCTGCCAAGGGATTTCAACCTCAACCTACTAAAGACTGGACAGTTACATAGGAAGTGTTCGATAATCTCCAACTCCTCCTCAGCACAGCATACCCTGCAATAGTCCGGCTGGGATCTGTTCCAGATCCTTGCTAGCGATCTAATCTCGCAGTGCCCCGTAATAAATGCAATAACTAACCTTAAGTTCGCCTTATCGAAGCCCAACAGCCAACTTGTTCTTACACTGTCTATAGCTGGGCTTTGAAAAGAAAAAGAGGAGAAAACAAGAGATCAAGATCGTGTCTTAAGAATTTTTATTTTTTAAATAAATTTGCATCACAAAGATTAATTAAATTCATTGCAGAATATTAATAATGATTACCTGGATAGATTAGAAAACCGTTACTATTTTATTAGAGAAATAAAAGTATTCAAATTAAAATTCATTCATAAAAATCACAGCTTTTAAGAGCACATTGATCGCAGAGGGCCGTGTGTCTTATTAACGATTTTTTTTAATTCAAATTCAAATTCAATAGTTTTCGATTTGGCATCACATAAATTAATTGCAGATTATTAATAATGATTACTTGGTTATATTAGAAAACCGTTACTATTTTAATAGAGTAATTAAAGTATTCAAATAAAAATTCATTCATAAAAATAAGTGTACATCGATCGCAGAAGGTCGTGTATCTTATTAACGATTTTTTTTTAATTCAAATTCAAATTCAATAGATTTCGATTTGCCATTACAGATATTAATTGCAGATTATTAATAATGATTACTTGGACAGATTAGAAAGTCATTACTATTTTTAAGAGTGGCATAAAAAAATTCATTCATAAAAAATCATGGATTTCAAAAGCATTTTGCAGAAAGCCATCGGCTATTATTAGAAGGAAGAGATCAATTAATTTCAGTCACATTTAGATATTAAGATTGTTTGTGCATAATTTTCATTAATAAAATTAATAAATCCTTAAGTATATTAAAAGTAAAATACAATGAAAAAATGTTTGAAATTAATTATGATTTGGAAGAATTTAGAGACCAAAAAATAAACTGAACTTAATACAAATTATTAACACAAAAGCTATAATAGCACTCAAGTTAATGTGTTTAAAACATACGTATTGTATGGTAGAATAATGGAACGAATCATTTGAATATTAAACAAAAAAAAAACAGTTCATTGACTATTAAATTCAATTCTTTTCATTTTATTTCATTTAATGGCTTAAAACCTTCTTTCATTTCCATTTTTTTTAATTCAAATATTATACGTCTTAAAGAAAAGACAAAAAAAACCTAAAAAATCCAACCCGTTTTATTACAATAATACGATGATGTGACATCAACAATTAATCTCAACTTATGACCCCCAAAATCAACAGCAAAACAGACGAATACCAAGACACCCTTTATACTCGTCTGCAGGTAAAAAATTAATACCCAGAGTTAGAGATAAAAAAACTCTTTTAAATGATTTCATACCGCACAACAAAAAACAACCAAAACGAAATAAATCAATTTTATCGAATTTTTAACACAATAATTATAAAAGAAATTAAACCGAACCAAGCCACCAAGCCATCAAATGAAAAAAACAAAGAATTCCCTCCCGATAACAATACCGAAACTTAGGGAAAAAAAAGAACTGAAACTGATTTAAATATTTGAATACCTAACGATTAAAAAAGAATTTTTTTGGTTAAAAAAATACCATTGAAGACAATGGCAACAACAACAACAAAACACCGAAATTTTTTTTTTTACATTTACAAACAAGCAGGGTCAAGAAAATATTTTTTAAAAGAAACACGAGAAAAAATGCCAGCGAAACAAATCAATCCCATAATCAAACAATTTTAAAGGTTAACATTTAACCCTAAAAAGGCTCTTTCATACATACATACCATTCAGTCAGGATTATGATCTAACTTCTCACACCACTTCTATTGTAAGCGTTCGTTTCATACATGTATGTAGGTCACCTACAGTTTAAAGGCCACTCCGAACGACAAATTTTTTTTTGAGAAACTTTTCATGGCAATTTTATTTCATTTCATAGAGTTTTTGCCAGAAATCTGCTAAGAGGAAGTCGCCGCAGAAATATTTTTTTCATATTTTCGTATTACTGGAGATGTCTTAGCTGGGAGTTGAACATGGGTTCTTATGTAATAAGCCAACCTGGGCTTATTAAGGTTCTGACCATAGCTGTGACACACTACCCACTAGACTACAACGACTTCAAGAAGGCTTTTCAGAGTCTATTAATATTGAAACTTATGCACCCACAAGCTTTTGCCGCACTGAAAACGCTACAAAGCAACATCACACGATGGTTATTAAGACGAGGTAAGAGTAAAATGTATTTGAGGGTCACTTGACTATACAACGATTGAAATCTCTAATGAAATTTCTACTCTGAGAATCATTTTAAAGACCTGCCAGCAATGTAGTCATGGATTTCGTGAACAGAAGACGGGCGGCTTCGGATACGGGCAGAACTACGCAGAAAATCTAACCAAAAGTGTATAGAAGGTGCACAGAGAAGTCTGGGAGTCTGTGCGGTATGGTTTTCAGTATCATTACACGGCACTGCATTATGGACACGTATGCAAAGAGTATTTTTCTTAAACGCCTAGCAAACGATTTCTGCAGAAGCTGTTCTTATAATGAGGATTAAAGGACTGTTTGCTATCTATTGGGACACGAAAGCAAAGCGTTTTTGTCTTAGATGGTTAGCAAGCGATTTATGCAAAAGCTGTACTTATGAGGAAGATGAGGAGACTGTTCTTGATTTATTGGGATATGAATTCAAGGCGTATTGGTCTTGACACCTAGCAAACGATTTTTGCAGAAACTGTTCTTCATCTATTGGGACACGCATGCAAAGCGCTTTGGTCTTAGATCCTTAGCAAGCGATTTACATGTGAAAAGGAGTAGTGGATTGTTCGTCATCTATTGCGACACGCATGCTAAGCGTATGGGTCTCAGAGAGCTTACAAACGATTTTTGCAGAAGCTGTACTTATGAGGAAGAGAAGAAGACTGTTCTTCATCTGTTGGGTCGTGAATGCAAGGCGTATTGGTCTTAGACCCCTAGCAAACGATTTCTGCAGGAACTGTACATACATATAAGGAGGAGTACTGGGCTGCTCATCATCTATTGGGGCAAGCATTCAAATCGTATTGGTGTGAAACGAATTGTAAACGATTTCTGCAGTAGCTGTATATATGAGGAGGAGGCGGAGATTATTCTTCATCTATTAGGTACATGCCCAGCTCCATTTCGGAGGAGGAAAAGGTAGTCTACTATAGAGATGATATGAATAAAAAGTCACGCACAGACTTTTCAGAAGCTGCGGGGGCTTCCTCAACTAACAAATAAACGAAACCGAAGGTAGTTAGGTAGCCGTACACTCGTAGGTAGTGTGTTGGTTCGTATCCCAGGTCAGACATCAAAACGAAATATGAAAAAAAATATTTCTTCGGCGACTTCCTCTCAGCTAGACTACAATCGTGACTGAAGAGTTGTAATGGCCAATTATGTACGTATGAAGATATCGCAATAGGTGTGTCCATCAAACTTTCTTAAAAATTTCTTAGCTGCCTGTGCAGCTTCAAAACTGACTTTTGTGACAGGAAACACTGGATTTGTACGATTTCGAAAGCAAAGCAAACATAAATTCTTCCATTCTTTTAAGGGTTAAAGTCAGATTACTATTGAAACACACAATTCTCCTGAAAACAAAAAAAAAACAGAAAGAAATTCTAAAAGACATTCTGAATAGACAAATTCATTGGGACAGACAGAATGATAGACAAAGGGGGGAGACACACACTACTCGTATGGCTACAAAGTGTCCATTGATATAATAACCCATTAAAAATTACTACTAATGTGCACCTTACAAATAAAAATACCATAATAACAACAACAACAACAACAATAAAAGAAAAGAAAGTTTAAAAAAATATTGAAATTCCTATACAATGGCATACACATACATTCATATATGTACGCCTATAATACGATCATGGATTAGAAATAGAGACTGCAAATGAATAAGGAATGAATGGATAGATGGATGGATGGATGGCTAGATGGCTGGATTATAGCTGTATGCACCCAGTAACAACGATATGAGAAACAAAGTCACGATTATTTTACGTTTGTTATTAGCATGGCTTGAGAAAAGAAACAGAAAAAAGGCCAGAATGAAAAAAACCAAACGAAAGTTTAGAATAGAAAAGGTTTCGTTATGGTTTTGTTTTGTTTTCGCTTCACTTTCAACCTAGTGCAGGCAGTTTGTTTCACTAAACCAATGTCCAAGTTGAGAGTGTTGCAGGCCGCATATTATTCGTTTGATGGCATACATACTCGTATGTATTGTTAGCCTCTATTGTTATTGCTTTTGTTGTAGGCCGTATTACAGATTTCGGTGACCAAATTAAATATTAAGCAGTGGGTTACCTACTCGAAAACTACTTCTATTCTTATGTGAATATTTCGACCAACTGTGGAGACAAAAACATTAAAATAAACGATCGCCAATCCATCTTCTTTTTTGTTCGTATACGAACGACGACGATATGGCATGTAATACAAAACCCTAACGATTATATTGAATCGAAAAAAAGTCGAGGAAAAAAAACGTCATCTAAACAAAGGGGGACAGACATACAAAAAGCACTGAAAATGATTTAAAATGAATTTGTTTGTGAGTGTGAACGTGAATTTGGCTGTGTGTGTGAACGATTGAAAATAATATTCAATCATTATAATATGCTGTGGGTTCTTTTTTTCCTTTTTTCTCTCTTTTTTTCTTTTTGGTAAATGACTTGAATTCTTAAAATATATTCTGAATACAAAAAGAGGTGGGTTTTTCACTCATAAAGTGTATTCGATCATAAGTTTATATCTCCTCTCGGTTTCTTAACAATTCCCTCGAATAGCATCAGATTTGAGCATGAAGCACTTGTTGTCACAAGGTGGATTATGCATTCAAAATAAAGTCTTGGACACATTACATACACAATTGGTCATTACAACCCTTCAGTCAGGATTTCGACACACTCATGTTGTGTGTGTTAATTGTACACATGCATGGCGGAACCTACAGTTTAAAGTCGACTCCAAACGACAGATTTCTTGAGAAACTTTTTCATGAAAATTTTATTTAACGATCAGAGTTTTTGCTAGAAGTCAGCTGAGAATAAGAAATATTTTTTCGTAGTTTAATTTGTTGGAGAGTTGTCGGCCTCACGCCTAATACGCCTACTCTCTACCTACTATACCACGGCGACTCCTCATGGACACATTGTGTCGAATAAATACAAATGAGATATTCACTTACATGGCTTCTATACAATTTTGCTGTACGAAAATAAAATAGATTGACATGAACTTTTATGGCATGAAGACGCCCAGGTACAAGGTGAATTTGCTACGATTTGCTACAAAACATGTGATTTCTGTAGATTCTTCGACATCTGTAAGCCTACTCATGTCATTGCATACATATAAGCGTTGGAAAAGAATTCTCACTTTGTTTGATGTTCCAAATTATTACCGGCTATAAGCTTCTCCATCGTTAAGACCATACTCCGTGGAACTAAAGTACGATATGGCTTAGCGGGGTAGTCAGATTGCCGATTTTTAAGCCAATTCACCGTCTTGCTGTTTATACCGAAAATCAGCATTTATTAAGTCACAAACACATGAACAGCATTTATTCCAAAATTTTGACATTATTAAAGGCTATGGTGGTTGAAATCGCTGTAGTCTAGTAGGCAGAATATTGGATTATTATTGTTGAGGCCACGTTTTAAATCCCAGGAGAAACATCTCCAACGATATGAAATATGAAACAAATATTTCTTTGACGACTGCCTCTCTGAAGATTTCAGGCAAAAACTCTGAGAGTAAATAAAATTGTAAACAAGTTGACTTTAAAGAAAATCACTGCGGAGTCATCGGTCCATATTTCTTTGAGAAAGACTTTAACCAGACCATCACTGTCAATAGCGAGCACTACAAGTCTATGACTACCAACTTCCTTTTTGCCTGAGTTGGATGAAGTCGCATCTCAGAAAATTTCTGTAAAAAATCGTGAAAAATTTTCTTAAAAATCTGTCGTTCGAAATCGACTTAACCTGTAGGTTCCGCCACTCATTTATAAAATTAACACACACACCATAAGTGGTGTGAGAAACTAGGTCGTATGTATTTATGCTGGAGACACCAAAGATATGTAGCTTTATTGCCACAGAGCATATGCTACATTGAATATTCTGCACTGGAGGTAATGTGAATCGTCCACCGAGCTCGTGCGATTTAACCCTGTCAAAGTTTTTATTGTGTGGTTTTCTTAAGGCGCATGTGCATGGAATTAAGCTACAAGTCATAGTGGTTCTGAAAGCCAACATAACCCATGCTATCGGTATAATTCTGCCTGACTTAAGTGCCAGTGTCATGGAAAGTATGACATTTTGAATGCGCTCCATGCAGAAAGGCCATGGCGAACATTTAAACTTCACACATACATCAATCTGTCTTTCAAGCGAATAAAAAATTTCGATAATATTGCGGTAAGTAAGATAGTAAGTAAGATTTCATTTTCCATTTTAATTCTCATGCCATAAACACAATAAAAGCAATGCAGCTAAAACAGCAATCTTTCAAAATTAGAATACGTGGGTGTATATGGCACCAGCAAACTACTGTTGCAAAATAGTTGTGTCTGCTGCGTTTCCTTTATTTTGTTTATAGCATTATAAACAGTATATCCTTCAGGGAACTTACTGTAATTTATAATTTTATCAGACATATATCAGATATTAGTTTATAAGACCATCGAGCATTACAAGTAGTTCCCTATCTGCTCTTTAGAATTAAAACATGTTTTATGCGATGTTGCATTGGATCAGCTAAATAATGTTTTAACGTCTCCTGGTGTTATCTATCGTTTACCAATGAGCTCTTAGAGATAATTTTACTGCTGCTTAGGACCATTATGAATTTCAGTTTCTTTCATTTGTAGTTTTAAAAAACTTTACAAAAAGTTTGATGTAATCTGTGCTAGAGTTTGAGATTCGATATTCTCAGAAACTTTTCTTTGTTATACTAACCAGTGTCACACAGAGACTATAGCACGTTAAAATTTAATTTAAAATATGACATTAAGTAACCATACATATTGTCATTAAACAATCTATGACTTCCTTAAGCTTGTAAATCTTATGAATATTATCGCTGACCATAGAAAAGTTGGTCACTTCCATTAGCCATTAGCTGCTAACGCAAATGCTTTTGCTTTGCTTTGCGTATACATACCATAATGCAACGGATATGATAATATTTCATTATAATGTACCGAGAGAGAGAGAGAGAGCATTATCATCATACATCATGTGGCAAGATGACCTCAATTACTGACTTGAAAATCAAAACGTAAATGCAAATCAATTCTTTACCTTCAAGCAAATCCTGTTGATTATAAATTTAAGAGAAGAAAAAAATTATCTTTTTTTTCTGTGTTTATGCGTATCTTTTGGAATTCGTTGCGTTCTAGAGATTTCCTGTCCATCTTAACATTCATCATCTGTACACGTGCGCTGTTTCAGTCACTCACTTATTCGCACGCTCATTTGAAAGAGAAATGAACGAAAAAAAACTGTGTTTCCTTGCAATGCAAAAAATAAAATGAAAAAATTGATGTCGAAAAAAAAAAGGTGAAGAGCGAGAGAGAAAAAAAGACGCATTTTTCTGAAGGTTTTTTTGCTGTTGCTATTGCAGTTGTTGTTGTTAATGTCGATTGAAATAAATATAACGAATTATCTTTGTATTCATCTTGAAAATAATACACAATACAATTAACGATAATTGCAAATATTCATACAAACCAACCAAGCCCGAGACAAGCAGACAAGCAGACAAACAGACAATCAGACAGCAGAAGATATTCATGCGCAGACATTCATTCATTCCTACATTCAGTCGTTTGAACGATGTAGTTAAACATGAAATGAAAAATGGTTGTTGGGCAAAAGTTTAAAGGTCGAAATTCCTAAATTATATATGTACACACGCACACTCATACACATACACATACGCTAACGAAAAGATAAAGATCACTTGCATATGAACCTTTAAGACAGATTCACTTCAGTTTCTTCATGCACACGCTTAACAAACATGAAACTGGAATGCAAAGAACATTCATTTAAGGCAGACGAAACGTATGCTTGGATGGTTGGATGGATGGATAGATGCATGGATGGATGTATGGAATATGGGTGATTTAGATTTTTGCCTAAAAAAAACATTGGAAATAATGATACACACGCTGCCAACGCCATAGCTAACCAACTGGCTAGTTGCATGGCTCGTATGTATGTTCGGTCATCCATTGCTTAACTTCTTCACAGCTTTGGTTATGCTTCAAAAATGACGACGAACATCATCAGCATCAGCATCACCATCAACATCAGCATCAGCATTAGCAACAACAGCAAACAACAACAATATTACATGCAATCCTTTGCAGTTAAAAGCCTTCATTATTGCATTTGTTTGTTGCTCATTGAGATCTCTTCGCTCTCTGTTCAACGTTTTGTTGCAACAATTTGTGTTGCATTTACCATTGGCCTGAAATGCTTGGAATGGTTGTTAGTGTTTTTGCTTTGTGGCATGCATAGAATGTTTTCTGTTTCTGTGTACGAATGCCTGAACATGCAAATGCCAAAATGTATCAAATTTCACATACAATCGTCATAAGAATCAAAACAAAGATTGTGTACAACATTAACAACAACAACAACAACAGCAACAACTTCAGTTTTTCATCAACACTGCAGACAACAACATTACAAAAGATTTCAATGTTAATGAAGAACCAAAAGACTTTTAAGATTTGAAACGAAGTTTTGAATCACTACCCTCCACAGAATGATATTCATATGCACGGGCCCTAGCTATTTCTCGACTGGATAAGGAACTATAAATGTGACCGGGTTTATCAATGTTCAAAGGGATCCACTGTTTACACTGTTTTGGGAATATAAATGTTTTACTGGAGATTCCATTGAAAATGGAATCATCATTCAGGCTCCAATACCTGACATCGCCATTTGGAAAATCATACTTAGTCAGACCACGATCAGGATCTTAAGTTTGCGTTCTATACTCATAAGTGTTTATAGACGGTATTTGCAGAACTTTTACTGTGAATCAGAGAACGAGAATAAGTCTATCTTCCACTTCACATATCAATGTGATTTGCTTTCCATGAAGAAGCGAAGGTTTCTCGTCACGTCATTTCTGTCGTCTTTGACATCTTTGACTGAACTTTTCAAAAGAAGAAGTTATAGCAACAGCTAGCGTTGAAATCGCGGTGTAGTACTATAGATATCTCCAGTTATTATCCAAACTGGTGGTATCCAGATCTGGTTGGAGTGTATAAATGGAGTGGCTTATAAATCCGGCTGAATTTGACGGATGACATAAGTTAAGTTGAGGACCACTGTGGTTTGTGGCTTATATGCATACCTTTGCGACTTAAGGAAACCCTATACGATAAAGTCTAACGTGGTCAAATTGCACGATCTCCACGATCAGCTTACATCACCTATCTTTGATGACCGTGCCCTTAAATCAGTCCAAAATATTCAATATGGCATGAGCGAAAGAAATTCACACCAATCAGTGACTTTTTCGAGATTCATTGGACTCTCCAGGATTTCATGTGAATTGGTTTCGCTGAAGATAATTTTTCTACGAGGATTAGAATCAGTTCATCTTCTCGCATCACTGAAGTTGTGTGTGTTCATTCTATACAAGAGAGGCGGGATCTACAGTTTAAATTCGACTCCGAATGACAGATCCTTGAGAAACTTTTTCATGGAAATTTTATTTTACACTCAGATTTTTTGGCAGAAATCTGCTGAGTGGAAGTCGCCGACTTAATATTTCTTCATATTTCGTTTTGTTGGAGATGTCTTACCAGGGGTTTGAACCGTGGCCTCACGTCTAGTAAGCCAATACACTACCTACTAAACTGCGACGACTTCTGTCAATAAGGTATGGATAAAAACCCAGATCTTACTTACTTACTTACTTACTTAATTGGCCATTAACAACCCGATTAACGGATTTCGAGCTGTCTTAACACATCCTTTCAGACGCCTATGCTTCTGGTGCGCCTTTGCTAGTTGGTTACACCAATCGATGACAGGGCTTCCTCGATTTGGTCCTTCCAACGCATACAAGGTCGTCCTCTTCGCCGACTTCGGCAGATCCCCACATCAAATACCCGCCTCGCCGGAGCATCCTCCTTATTATATTAATACGCTGCACAACGTCTGTGTCGTTGAGGAGCTCATACAGCTCACTGTTGGATCGTATGCGGAAATCATCGCCAACTCGCACTGGACCGAAGATCTTACGTTGGACTTTTCTCTCGAATACTCTCAAGGTTTGCTGCATAGTACCTAATAGGGTCCATGCCTCTGTGCCATAAAGAAGCACGGGTAGGATGAGCGTCTTATAAAGTATTAGTTTTGTCTTACGAGAGAGGTCTCTGCTACTCAATTGCCTATTGAGACCATAATAGCACCTGTTGGCAAGAGTGATCCTGCGCTTGATCTCCAGACTGAAATCATTTTTGGTGGTAACGACGGAGCCAAGATAAATAAATGCCTTTACTGTATCAAAAGTGTAGTTATCGGCCGTAATCTGAGAATCAATACGCCGCACGTCTCTACTTATCGATAACATATACTTTGTTTTGCCCTGATTTACTGCCAGACCCATCTTAGTAGACTCCCGTTCAATAGCTCTAAAGGCAGCAGTAACATCTCGCTTGGTACGGCCTATGATTTCAATGTCGTCAGCGTACGCAAGCAATTGGACACTTTTTTGTAAGCGTTCCTGGAAATCATTTTTCACATCACAAAATTTACGCATTGGGCTTGACGAATAACTGTTCCTGGAGAATACAATGCCCGTTCAGAAGGCTGTTTTTGTTTTTCTAAAGTTTGGTAGACTAAAAGGTCTCCTGATAATAATTATTTAAAAAAAGTTTAGACTGTCACGTATAGTAACGTCTGGCTTGAAATGAGGTTCGACCTCCTGCATCCCCCTACTCCCACATAAGGGCATAAGGAAACTGCCCTTCTGGTAATTTCATCTGTGAGACATTTCCCTTCCGATATTTAGAGTACAGCGAATGCAGCTTTCCCAGGAGAACTGATAAGTTCTATCTAAGACGGTTGCAGTTATTTCTCAAATGGCCTCAGAGTGAAAAAGTACGTCGCTTCTATTTTATTGGTCTGAATAGTATAGCCAAGTAACAAAGCCCTTAACTCAATTAGAATGATGTGTAGGGCTTATAATGAACGCTACAAAAAAATTCTAAAATGCGTAGGTACATTTGAAAAAAAGAAAAGAAGAAAAACTCTACAAAATGATAAAGAAAATAAGAAATTCAGCAAAAAAAAAACAGACAAAAAATCAGTATCTCATCAGTAAGGCCAACAATTTGCAACAAAAGCTTCAAATAAGAGAAAAAGAAAAAAACGCTGTTGCAAAATCAGCAACAAACGAATGATTTCACGCTGACAACGATACCTTAAAAAAAACGAAGAAAAGAGAAATGAAAACAACACTTCAAAATTTTATTTTGGCTCCAAAACAATTCTAGCGTGATACTTGCATCTAAGCATACGAGTTTGAATATGGCATCGAGAGATATAAACAACACTAAGGTTTTAAAGATACAGCGAACAATATTAAATGTTGTTGATTACACTGTGGATAACAAAAGCCTTGAAAAAAAATGAAATAAAAAAAGGAAACCATAATGGTTATTGCGTATACGTACGTATGTATGTCTAAGCAACAGCAACAAAAACTGCCATAATGATGCCACACATAGACAATGAAAACTGAAAACTGAAAATTGTACAGGCTAACAGGTGGGCTTTGTATCATAACACCAGGTCTTACGAAATACGAATAAAAGTTCTTGAAATTAAGATTCTATTCAAGGCAGCGCAGGCAAATCAAACAAACCAAACCACTAGACAACACAAGCAAATCAAACAAACCCGTTCATGCATGCCTTCAATTGAGGCTTTTTTATCTGAACTTGAAATTTTGCGCTGATTAGCGACCAAATCCCAGTAAATCTAAAATCATCTGCAACCATTCTAATCATGGCGAACAACGTGTGCCAGCAACACATTATCCTCACTATCACCGCCAAATTTATCCCTGCAATGACTATGTTGCATATGCTTGTGGGTGAGTGTGTGTGTATGTAGGTGTGTTGTTTTTATGAAAACCGATTTTTATTTATTTGATACAAACAATTCGATTTTAAATTTGAAAAATTCTACACAATCCCACATAATGTTGCTGCATATTCACATGCATTTACATGCCTCGAATGCTGCATGTGTGTGTCCTTCTGCCATATTTTATTGCAGTTTTTAATGCGGTGTGTGGTGCAATGATGTGGCATGGCGTGGTTTATTTAAAATATTTTATAAGCTTATGTAAGGATTTTGGTTGCATGTTGTTGGCTTTTTAGGTGCCGTCGATGACGACAATGTTGATGTTGATGTTGATGACGATGATGATGTACTTACACCATAGCCATGTGAGTTTATATTTTTATTGGTTTTAATGTGGAATGTTTTTATCCAATCGCCTATTGTTCTTGTTGTTGTAGTTGTTGTATTTAATTTTATTTAAACAAAACAATTGTGTTACCTCTAATGTTGTTACTGTTGTTGTTGTAATAAAATATACAACATTTTCATTTTGCAGTCATTTAAACATGCAGATGAACAACATGCAACATGATTGCACTAGAATTTCACTTAAATAATGACTTTTGATTTGTGTTTGTGTGCCACATTTGGGTTGCATAAATTTAAATAGGAATTCCTTGGGTCAATTAGAATTTAAAATTTTCCAAATAAAACAAACAAACAACATAAAATGATGAAATGTCGCACAGTGACATTCAATAAGCTATACTGCGAGTTTCGGATCGATCGATAAGGTCACCATGTTGTAGTTACAGCAGTGGGTTAACGTTCACACTATATTGACCATAAAAGGCCCACAACATAGCTTTTGACATTTCAGACCATATGTGGCAATTATATTGAATAAAGCTGGCATAATAAGTTAGATTAGAAGAAGTCGCCGTAGTCTGGTAGGTGGTGTGTTGGCTTATTAGACGTAAAGCCAGGGTTCGAGCCCCAGGCCAGGCATCAAATCAAAAACACAAAAAATATTTCTTCGGCGACTTCCTCTCAGCAGATTTCTGGCAAAAACTCTGAGTAAATAAAATTGCCATGAAAAAGTTTCTAAAAAATTTGTCGTTCGGAATCGACTTTAAACTGTAAGTCCCGCCACTCATGTGTAAAATTAACACACACGACATAAGTGGTGTGAGAAACTAGGCCGTAATCCTGACTTAAGGGTTGTAATGACCAATTATGTATGTAATTACTTGGATTAGGTATTCACTGCGTCACTGGGTATGCCATTTACCTCGGCAAAAATTCTTTCGATACGTCAACCCGTCCTGTGTCAATGAGGAATCTTGCTCCACTGCCAGACACACTTGGTTCACAAGGGATAGCAGGAGCACCAACCACATGCTCAAACTTGATTGCAATGTAATCTTGATCACAGTGACCATGCTTACAGGTCATTGTGTTCCATCAGTCATGCTTTTGCCGTGTTTGTGGCTCTGTTGAATAGGAGGAAACTGTTATCCACTTTCTTTGTTAATGTCCATCTCTTGCGAGATGCAGATTAAGCTTATTAGACTCTCAATTCCTTGTGAGCTGAACTGAGTTATCATTCATTGACATCAAGGATATGGCTTTGTTTTGTTTTAGGCTGGTTTTCAGCATATGGTAGTCGTGCTTTCCTCGATGAGTTACGTTGAATTCGGTCAGTAAAGGGCGCTTATCTGTGGCATCACAATGGGCCGCTATGCGTATTTAAGTGTGTTTTGGTAACCAAAGCTACCACTTCGACCTACCTTCCTACCTTCCTACCTGTATACTGTGTACCAGACCTACGCCGACACTGGAGATAATTTTACTTCTCGTGACGGTCAGCATTTAATACTTATTAAGACCTATAGTCGGCTGAATAATTGCACGAATCGAATATAGCTTATATAATACTGCACTAAGAATTCTCCAGGAAGTTCAAAATTTCCATACCGAATAGATGGGAATGAAAAAAATTGTGTATCGAACCTGGTAAAACGACATCATACAAACCAAAGATCAGCAATGAGTATTCAAAACGATGAGTAGATTCGAATCATACTCTTAATTTCTGATACTTATACGCATTCATACTTATTTTAATATCATACTCATACTACTCATATTCAAAGCACTCATACTTAACAGTTAGCATGATGTTGTTGATTTCGACTCTCCTTTACTCTACATTTACAAGGATCACAAAATAAGTATGATTCGCGTACGAAAATTGAAAGGTTGTGTGTTGCTTTGCTTGCTGTCTTTGTCTTTTTCTTTTTGTAAACGCGACAACAACTAAGACTGTAAATTTTGATGAATGATTCGAATCACTCGAATCATTTATGAGTATTATAAGTATTTTTCTAAATTTATGAATCTGAATGAGTAGGCACATATGAATCAAACATAATTCGAATGTTATGAGTTTGATGTCAACGTTGTACTCATACTCATTGGACCTGTACATATAAATCAATGTTGTAGTGAGTACGAATGAATCAGAGTAGTTGAATTTCTATACTGTTGACTCACTAATACTCGAAATTTCATGAGTACTTATGAGTAGCGAAAAAACGAATCATTGCTGATCTCTGATACAAACCTTTACAGGTGTACCTTATTTGATATGATAATTAAAATATTGTAACATTATTTATTTGGCAATGTTGGCCACACGGCAATGTTTATGCATGGAACTGATATAACTAAATGGTTACCAGTCCACAGTGTTCTAATATAATGAGTGCTACAATGCTCTACTATTGTGGCGAATCTCTTAACGAAATGGTAGAGCAACTTTCACATCCCTTGGGTACCGGCATATAGTGATAATGCGGAAAACTGTAGAGCATATAAATTATCAAGATATATATATATATATATATATATATATATATATATAGTACAGCCAGTGAGCTTTCAGGCAATCCCACTGAGAATGTTCAAGCACGCAGTAATAGATTCCATTAACGCTGCAATGATGGCAACGGATATAGGCAAGATAACACAGTAAATCTGTCCAATAAGTGTCCTTAACTTTAGGTTCACATGCAATAGTTACTGATTTTGGCCATATGGCCAATGCTTACTGCAAAAACTGCAGAGGCGATTGCCGTAAGCGTTTGCAGTTCTACATACATAAAACATACAACCCTTCAGTCAGGATTACGACATAGCTTCTCACACCACTTATGTATGTCGTGTGTATTAATTTTATACATGTTACAGTTGTTCAAAGTCGCCTTCTAACGATAGTTTTTTGAGAAACTTTTTCATGGCAATTTTATTTACTCTCAGAGTTTTTGCCAGAAATCTGCGGAGGGGAAGTCGCCGAAGAAATATTATTTCATATTTCGTGTTGTTGGAGGTGGCCAACCTGGGGTTTAAATTATGGTTTCACATCTAATAACCCAGCACATTACCTACTGGACTACAACGACTACTACCTGGGCTTCTGCTATGCAGTTAATCTTACTCCTTCGACAGAGATAGGTATTGGAAGTCTGGCTAACTTCATCGGAAGCTCCGGACTGTATCGGTGTTAGGAATAAATTGAAAGACTTTGGTGTCACAACGGGCCGCACTTGGCCCTAGAGTATCTATCCTTTACTTTTACCCAAATTCTTACCTTTCTACCAGAAGAGGCCTAAAAAAATATATGCAGTGAATATCGCACTCTCATAAATTGTTGATTTCCCAATATTTCAACCACTCAGAGGTAAAGATGACACATTATAATGCATTGCATCTGTATATGTCTTTTTGAAATAAAAGTCGCACATAAAGGGTATTTTGGCAGTAAAAAGGGGCAACATTTTTAAAAGAAAAGAAAATTAACTAATACAGATAAAAAATAAATTTTTATTGGATTTTGTAATGTACATTAACAAACATATAATAAGTTTATTTTTTAATAATTTTTCCAATTTTTTATAATAGAAACAAATTTTTAGCCAATAATTAATAAGCCTAAACAAAAATTTTAATTTTTTTTTAAATTATTTGTTCTGTTTTATTTCTAGCTTTAAAATGTAATTTCATTCAAATTTATGAACGTTAGGACATATACATTTCAAAAAATGCATTTTTAAATTTATAAAAATTCCATTAAATAAAACTTTTTTTTTGCTAACCCACTATATAATAATACAAAACACAAAACAAAACTATTATTATAACTAAAAAACAGTTCATTAAAAATATGTAAAAAAATATACAAAATTGCGTATGTATTTGTAACAAATTAAAAAAAAAATAACAAAAAAATATAATATATATTTTAAAATAAAAAAAAAACAATTCAAAATTAAACAAAATTACTAATTTTGTAATAAATTAAAAGATATGAAGTTAATAAGGTACATACATTACAAATAATTACGCTAAGGTATGATAAGACTTAGAGTACAAAGTATTTGGAAAATTTTTGTATTAAACAAACTGAGATCAAAAAGAAGAAGTAGAAATAAATAGAAACATTTTGTAATAAGTTAAATTTGATGTATAATTTTACATTTTATATTATGTTATTTATTTATATGTCATAATATATCACAATTTTATGAAAAAATATATCATAATGGAAGGCACATTTTTATAACTTTATTGCTCAGGCATGGAAAATAAAAATTCTGAAATTTAGATTTTTTTCAAAACAAAACAACAAAAATAATCAAATTACACAAACTAGTTTATAGATTATTCAATAGATAGAATAGAATAGTTTATAAGTTATTTAATACACCAGTCCATAGACTACTAGTAGTCTATAAAATAGTCGATCGAATAAACCATTGACTAATACAGTTGATTAATTCATGGTCTATTTAAAAAACTAGTTCAAATGCTATTTAAAAGACCACAGAAGTCAATAGACTGGTCAATATATTATATCATATACTAGTATAATATATTTACTACCCTATAGACTACTATATATGTGAACTGGTCTATTAAATAGCCTTTGAACTAGTTTTTTAAATAGTTTATGAACTAGTCTACTAGCCTTTGAATTGGTGTATTAAATAACCTATAAATCTACTCTATATTGACTAATCTATTAACAAGTCTATAAACTAGTCTGTGTAATTTATTCGCAGTTCTGTGAAATACTTAGAAATTAGGATGCAGCGATATTTCTCAATGTCAAAAAGGACAATATTACTTAATTTTCCATGCTTGTTTTGGTTTAAATATTTTACAAAATGAGTTTTGATATACAGTGCATGACAAAACAATGGAAACTTGTTCAAAAATTTATTTATGTGTTACAATCGGACGAAAATTTAAATATCTTTTTAAGAAATCGGCAAAATATTAATGCCTTTTATTAATATGCACTGTTATTAACATTTCTGTATTTTAAAAAATATATAAAATGACTATATAATTCAGTAATTAAAAAAAAATAATTCTATTCACGTATTTGATGTTGACAAAACAATGGAAACTTTGGAAACTTTTTTAATTTTTGAATTATAAAGTCATTTTTATACATAATTTTAATATACAGAAACGTTAATAACAGTGCATATTAATAAGCTCCACAAATGTTTTGCCGATTTTTAAAAAACATGTTAAATTTTCGTCCGATTAAATACATTTTTGAAAAAGTTTCCATTGTTTTGTCAAGCACTGTATATTTCACAGTTATAATAGTATGTTTACATTAGTTTAAATTATTTTTTTGATAAATTTCTTCTGTACCTTTCTTATAAACAATTATATTTGAAAGCTGATTGTTCCGAAAAATGTAAATAAAAGAAAAATACTTTTTCTAAAAAAGGGGGAAAAAGGGTCAAAAATCTTGAAAAGTGTCAGATTTAGTTCATTTTAGTAAGGGGGCACAAAAAGTGGCGGGGTCGCTGAAAAAGTGTCAAATTGCGACTTTAGTCGCTCAACGGCAACGCTGCTCACAAATCACTTTTCTGGAGAGCTTTAATTGCAACTCTCCCACTTAGCTCAAATGGTAGGGGATAAGAGAACATGATGTCCTTAAATGGAAGCAGATTCTATCAGTAGATTTCATATGAAAATAATTCATTTTAAGTTCAATGCCTAGACAACTCCATCAAAAGTCATGGAATTCAATTACTTCTAGTTTTTCTGAAGTTATCAGAACGATTTGAAATTGAATCCTTTCAAACATTGTTCATTTTCCTTAAATTTCTATAACCTGTTAAAATTCCATGCCAAACAAGTTCCTTACTGTCTGCTTTGAACTGTCAAATTGAATACGAATCAAATATATTTTTTTTGACAATTTTTTTCGTATATTTTTGTTTCGTGTTTGTGGTCAAAAAATAAAAATTTTGAAATTTCATATTCGTTTCACTTTCAAACTGCAACACAATGAATGAATGGCACATGCAAACACCGATAGCCTGCCATTTGAATAAATACACCAGCGACAGACAACTATAATAAAAACAATAAGAAAAGAGAGAGAGAGAGAGAAAAAAAACTAAATAAAGGTGTTAAATTTTTTAAATAATAAAAGAGAAGAAAAAAAACCCCAAAAAATATTTGACACTTTCAACGGGTATGTCCACCATCCAACACACTATGCCATGCTATGGTACGAGTATGCCACACATTAGTCCGTAATAAAGCCTGTGAAACAAGGAATCAGTTGAGGTATGACAGGGAGAATACGAAATAAAAAAAAACGACAGTTTGGCGGTACAATGAAATTGAGATGCCACACTCTGTGTGTGTGTGCATTTGAAAGATGGAACAACAAAAAGAGACACTCAAGTGTGGACAACATCTGAAAAAATAAAAAAACAAACACCAACGACAACTCTAACGACAACAACAAGAGTATCATGATGTTGTTTTTTTCCTTTTGAAATTATCACTTGAGCTGTTGGTACTTTTTTTTTTGGATACGTTTGTATGTCTGATACTCTTTTGGCCACATTTGGATTTGGTTTTACGTTTTCATTTCATTTGGATTTCGTTTTAAAAGCCAAAAAAAACAGACAAGAAACTGAAAAAGTTTGATTTATGGTCAATTGTCAAATTATCCTTGATAAGTCATTAATATTTTCTACTCTCAAAAAAGTTTTTGCTTGTTATTGTTGTTGTTCTTGTTGTTGTTGTTTTTTGTATTCACATATTAAATTATGTTGTGGTTAGATGAAGTCAAAACAGAATATGAACGAAAGAGGCAAAAAAAAGCAAATATTTTTAAGTGTCATTTAAAGCAAGTGAGACTTCAGGTTTAAACTTTAGTTAGACTATGTGGTGCCCTATGATTTAGGGTTAAAAATAATAAGGAAGTCGTTATATGTATAAGGTTCTGAATTCTTAAAAAAGTTAAAAAAGTGCTTAAGGATATTAACATAATGAAGTTTTTTTTACCAAATAGTTATCATTCTTAAAGCAGTTCTCTTCGGCTGTCATTTATCCACAAGATAAACTTTTCAGTGACTCATATCATGGTGGCGTTAATAGCCCTTAAACCTCAGCGATAAATGATGCGGTATCTGTAAGCAACATTGATAAAATGTTTCGAATACTCTCTGAATGACGAAAAAAGTTCTGATAGCAGACCAGAAACCAGATAGAACATCTTTTTAAAGAAATTTTTTGGGCACCGAGAAGTTCAGGCCTAAATCAGGGGTGCCAAAGGATTTTGTTCCATCTCCAGCTCTAACTCGTTGTATGTGATGTTCACATTTCTTTCACCATAATTTGTTAATAAGAACTACAAGCTTTAGCTGAACGACTCACGCATTTCTGGCCAACAGGCAAAAGTGGCTTCTTCTGAATAGAACCGATTTCAGTGTTGTTCATGGACTTTAAGGAGAAGCATTAACCCATTAGTGCCCAGTAGCAACTTAAGTTACCAGCAGAGGTTGCCTTAGTTGTTATGCTCTGAGAAGAAATTGAGTGTAAAAAACAAAACGGTAACCGTTAGAAAAAAAATTAATTCGGGCATTAACGGGTTAATGTTAGGCAATCTTTAGTGTTGGTTGGTTTATAAATTAAAGAAAAAGTAAATAACTTCACTTCTCAAAACAATTCACAGTTACATACGGATTAGCGTTAAAAAAAACTTTATAACCCTAGTTCTATACCATCTAGAGTACTTCAAATGCCTCCTCAATTTGCTCGTCTTTGACATTCTATTGAAGCAGGAAATTGAGCTGGTGACATTAAGTTGCAATGCAATGAAAGCCTTGCTTAAAGTGGACGGTACAAATGCTGCAGTCTTGGGAACCTGTAGCGACATCCAGCTAGACTCCATGATTTTTGTAATTTTTTTCGATTGGGGATTTGATTTTAAGTTTCAAATTAGTTGCTTATGATCTGATGACCTACAGATGACCAAATGGGACCATTAAGGAATACAACGATGAATCCAAAATGCTGATCAGGGTAGACTGTGAGGAATTTATTAAGCATTCTGATATTACCTAATCGCTGTAATATTTTCCAGTTGAAGGTCATAGTCATATTGTTGGCTGTTGGGATTTTCCCTTACATACATACATAATTGTTCATTACAACCCTCCAGTCAGGATTACATTCTAGCTTCTCACATCACTTATGTTATGCGTATTAATTTTATACATGTTTGACGTGACCTACAGTTTAAAGTCAACTCCGAATGAGCGATTTTTGGGAATCTTTTCATGACAATTTTATTTATTCCCAGATTTTTTGCCAGAAATCTGTTTTGGCATGGAGTTTCAACCGGGGCCTCACGTCTAATAAGCCAAAACACTACCTACTAGACTAAGGCGACAGCATTTTTCCTTACAATTTCTTAATTTACTCGGACAGCTCAACTGAGATCCATGTTCGTCGTCGTCTATAAATGCCGGGGATTTCTTAGAGAAATTTTGGATCGTTCAAGAGTTAGTCTAATGTGAGTTGTATGGCATAAGAATATTTTCAGGAATTACACTGCTGATGAGGTAGTTTGGGCTGGTATCATATGACGGGGTTTAGAGTTTCCGATTGCCTCAGTTAAACTGGTATTCTCTAGTCGTTTTACAAGGTTGCTCAACTTTCTTGGCAACAACAGGGTACGTGCAATATTACTAGGCTCTGCTTGCCTGATGGAGATAACATTTGGATTGATTGTTTTCTTAACTCTCTTGGCATTATCATCGCTTTATTGCGATACACACAGGCCATCTGGGGATGTAGAAGAGACTATCGTTCATGGCTCTGGATTGGAAAAGGAGGAGGTTCTTGACTTTTAATTTTCTGATTTCTCTAACTGAACGCATTGTAAGTTTCTAAAGGGAATGTTTAATCCCCAGTTGGTTATTAATGTACCACACATCGCAATATACTGACCTCTGGCCTAAGCAGGATCTTGTTATTCAAGGTCTGTGTAGGGCCTGTTCCACCTTACCTAACATCCTCCTGTGAACGAGTTTCTCTGTGTGTTAATTTTATCCATGTGTGGACAGAATAACATTTAAAAGTCGACTCCGAATAACAGATTTTATAAGCTTTTCCTGAGGTATCCGATGCTCCTACAACTTCGTCAAAAGACTACTCAGTGTTGCAAAATTGAAATTTTGAAATAGTACTGAACGATAACTGAAAGAGTACTTTTTTACATCAAGTGGTACTTTTGCAAAAAAAATATTTATTTGTACTTAAGACGGAATGGAATAAAAAAACTAACGACTTATATATGTTTCTCATATATAAACCAAGAACAGCTGATTGAGAACGCAATAGAACGTAAAAGCCCCGTTTAGTCAAATGTCGAAGGAGCGTAACGGAATGTACGTTTATTTTAGCATATGAAGAGCAAATTAAATACTTACCGAAATTACATTACGATTTGGCAAGCGTTCTCATTGCTTTTCGTATTCTGAAAACGAACGTACGTTACGTTCCCGTTGGTCTAACCGAGGCTAAAGACTAATTCTAACTTTAGCGTGACGTTGCGCATGTTGCAAACCATAAAATATAAATAAAAAAGTAGTAAAAGTGTAGCGGCGAAACCGTGGTATTTTAGAAATGAAAAAGTACTAAAAAAAAGTAGTAAAGTACTGAATTTTTCAACACTGACTCAGAGGAAGTCGTCCAAAGAAATCATTTATTTTTTGTGAGAACTCCAGTAAGCCAACACACAAGAATACGACGATTGGAAGATGACCAAAATCCTTTTAAATTATATTGAAGTGCCTACAAACTAATGGCCAAACTGAGTACACCTAACATAGCCTACATTTTAGCAAAAAAAAAAAATAAGAAAAAAATGGCAGATCGCCCATAAAAATTACAAGAAGAAGGTGTCGGTTGTTTAACATGAAAATGAGACTTTTCGTCGTGTATGAATTTCATTTCATTTGAATTCATTTCATTGCATTTCACATTTTTGTCATCTTCTTCTTGGTTGTCTTTTTTTAACTACGAAATTCTGACTAAAACTCAGTTGTAACTGAAACAGAATTTATTTGGCTTTCAGAAACATCAAGAGATTGGTTTTGGTTTTGTTGGACACATTTTTTCTACTTCTTCTTCTGTCTCCTTGAAAGCTTGTTTAAATCTTGAATTGCATTTATTTTGTCTCATGGTATTCTTTTTTTTGTTTTAGTGTGCTTTGGGGTGGGGGTTATCATTAACTTGTTGATTTTAAGAATTTCTCCATTGACGCTGCATAGATGTTGTTGTCAGTTTCATTCACTCATTTCTTGGGGCCTGGTCCTCTGTCCAGAATTCTATCTGTCTGTCTGTTGGTTTGTTTGATATTTTGTGTTGTTAATGTTGTTGTTGTTGTTTTTATTATTATTTTTCATATCATATCATTTCATTTCAGTTCCATTTGATTTGTTGTTGTTGCTGTTGTACTCAAGATGATTATCTTGTGATTATGTTTACTTTTATTGTCTTAAGATTTTCAGATACATTTTCAGTTCTCCAAATAAAAAAATGCATAACGATGATGCAGATGCAGATGATGATGACGATGATGCAGCTGATGACTGCCAAACAAACATGAACACACATACGTAGATTCAAGTAAATCTTTCTTTCAATACGTCTGTACTCGTATATCTGTGTATAACTCTTCCATGTCTGTCTGTCTGCCTGTATGTTTGTGTATGATAATGATGATAAAGGTATGAATATTTATTTATTTGTCCGTCCATCCATCCATCCGTCTGTCCGTCCGTCCATTTGTCTGTATATAATATTTTAACATCTGTAATGTGATATTTACTTGTCTCTGCTTGTTTTCTGATTCATGTTTGATTTGTTTATATTAAAGCGTACCAAAAAAACAACAACAACAACAATAACAAAAAAAGGACCGAGTGAAACAAAAAAAGTTCAACAAATTTTTGTTTTTTTTTTTAAATTTTTTTTTCTAAAGTTTCTTGTTTGGCTGGTATGCCATAGTACCAGAGCCAGCCAGTCAGCCAACCAGCCAGTTAGTCCGTCAGTCAGTGCCAGTATATTTTTGTATTGATATTGTTTCAAGATAAATTATTAATTTAAGACAAAACAAAAACAACAACAAAAAACAAACCAAAAATGTTGAATAAAAAATATTTCATTTGTTCAGAACACAATACATTTGATTTCATTGATTCTTATAATAAATAAACTGATTGATATCGAATTAAATTTAAATTTGAATATAAAATTTAATTAAAAAAAAAATATTTCTTTCAATTTTATCCCAAGAAAAATTGTGGGAAATTTTATTCTAAGCCGCTATACATACACATTCAGTCAGGATTACGGCCTAGCTTCTCACACCACTCATGTTGTGTGTGTTAATTTTATACATGAGTGGCGGGACCTACAGTTTAAAGTCGACTCCGAACGACAGATTTTTGAGAAATTTTTTCATGGTAGGTTTATTTACTCTCAGAGTTTTTGTCAGAAATCTGCTGAGAAGAAGTCGCCCAAGAAATATTTTTTTCATATTTTGTTTTGATATCTAACCGGGTTTACGTCTAATAAGCCAACACACTACCTACTAGACTATGGCAACTTACTAAGCCGCTTAACAATATTCGTGCAATTTGGATTTCTCATATACAAAATGCATGTCTTAAAGCAAATCGATCACATGGAAATTAATGTTTAGTTACCACTGCCTCTGCTTTATACCTTTATGAAAAGCTCTCATGCAGCTGGATAACCATTTTGGCAGATTCACTCACTCACTCACTCACTTGATTAGTTCCTTGGTTCAACAGGCCGTCCGTAACTACCGCAAACGTCTTATAATATCCAGTGAAATCGAGAGAGAGAGTGTTTACATGGCTGAAGTCTTGTTTATACGAATGTTGTTCGTATCAATTCATAATATGACGAGTGAAAAATTTTTAATGGCTAAACTATCACAAAGAAACTCAATGTGTCCCTTAATTACATATGGTCTTATGCGCCTACAGGACATTATCAGAAGTTGGCTTATTAGACGTAAAGCCAAGCTTCAAACCCAGGTCAGACATCAAAACAAAATATGAAAAAGTATTTCTTCAGTGACTTCCTCTCAGCAGATTTCTGGCAATAACTCTGGGAGTAAATAAAATTGCCATGAAAAGTTTCTCAAAAATCTATCGTTCGGAATCGGCTTTAAACTGTAGGTCTTGTCACTCATGTATAACATTAACACACACAACATAAGTTTTGTGAGAAGCTAGGCAGTAATCCTGACTGAAGGTTAGTAATGACCAATTATGTATGTATGTATGTATGTAATGAACAACGTTGGCTAATGTTAATATAGGGTTAGGCAACGATACATACAGTTCTCTATTATTTGAGAACTAGCTACATAACAGGAATGGGTCTGGAAACTGTAAATCCTTTATTAGTGGAACTAAAACAATGTAAGAATAATGAAGAATTATGTATGTATGTATGTAATGTCAGCCTCACGTAAGACTTAATCGGTGGTCCTGGAAGGATCTCACCGTCGGACACTGGGGTTAAGTTTCAAGCTACATTACAGCACTTGAAAAAGTGTTAATTAAATTGTAGTCGAATTCAACTCAACCACCACTCTGGATACTTCCTCTCTGCCTAATATCATATAAAAATGGGCCAACCCAGCCGCTAGATCCTATGGGATTCAATGGTCTCACTGTCCGGACCTTCAGTGATTAATGTTACAAAAAAAAAAGAAAAAAATACTGTGGTTTCTCCTTTACTAGCCCCGAGGTAATAAAGTACAATTGATGTGCAAATAGTAAATGAACACAAATACAGATGTATCCACGTTCTGCAAGCTGAGTCACGTGTGAGCAGGTTCCCCAAATTGTTTTAAGAATTGAATAAGTCTGGTTGATGTAGATTGAGAAAACACTGAATACAACACTTCAATTCATCATCATTAGTGCAGTCATTGATATTGAAGTCTTTAATAAGATTGTTCCGATTGCATTTGGAACGTGAAGAAATTTTCTCATCGAACCTGTAAACCCAGCGAAGTGAGGGAGTACAGCAATCGGTTGTAGACAGCAATTAGTCTAGACGTTTACCGAGTATAATAAAACACAGAAAGAGAGAATTGCCACCAGTTAATTAATCTAATCTAATTGTATCAAAGAGTATATACTGATGTACGATTTTATATGGTCGAAATTCATGTACCCAGACGATATCCTACTACTAAAAAAAATATATTAAAACACAGACTGCGTTTCACAAATTCCTATGCTATCATGATCTCCAAAAAAATATGATTTGACTTTGCAAATCATAGTTATGCAATAATGATTAATTTATGATTCCTTTCGGCAATAATTTTTACAGAATAAATTAAGAAATACCAGAGAGATACAAAGAGATATTCATTCATAAGATGTCAGTCAGCATATCAAATTCAACTCTTGTAAATGCATAGAAAATTGCATGTCAATCATTCAATAACAATTCATTATTGTTAATGTTAGGCTTGATACACGGTCTTACGAGTTCGAGTTTCTTATCAACAGTGTTGTAGTTCTTTTAGATGAGTTTTTGTATTTTCCAATATTCGACTTTTTGAAAATACCTTCTCTTTAAAGAAAAACATTGAAATAAATATAAATCAATCAATGTAATCATTTAGAGATATTTCATGTCAAGCCCTTGTAAAAACAAGTCTTTAATCAGAATCCCAACCTAGCTTCTCACACTAACCATGCTGTGTGCCATATATTTTATCCATGAACGGAAGAACTTACAGTTTACCGTCGACTTATGGCAATTTTATTTTATTTTACAAAGTTTTTGTTAGAAGGTTGTCTAGAAGTCGCCGAAAGAAATATTTTTGCAATATATATGAGCTGGTCACTGTCTTATCGTAGCTCATATGAGAAACCTAAGTTTTCCAGGTCAATACCTTTCTAAAGACTACAAAGACGTGTCGGAGAAATGAATCTATCAATAGCTTCCTCTGTTATTGTTCAGAAAACAGTTTCTGAAAAGGCATTCTCGTTTTAATTTGCGCTGATGTGATAATTGCAGATATTGGCAGGCTACATGAGCCCATTAGAATCCTAACAGGAACATCTCTGACTCGAAAACATTACAAAGAAACTTGCGGTCCGATTATTGTAGAGCATATAAAATCGATTGATACTATGTGTTGTCCTTTTAGATTGCGGAAATGCGGTTGTTCATCAATTCATATATCTCTCGTGCTTGTCACAATGTAGTCACATGTAGTTGTGAGGTCCAAACATCGCTGAAGCCATTAAGGAGAGTATTCGTAAGGGTACTGTACGCGTGTAGCATAGGAAGGTGTCAGAAAAGTTTGGGTTTGTTACTACGTTTCTTACCTTCATTTCATTGATGAAGAAACACAGAACAGCCATAAAACCTTGGCCTCACTTACTTGTTACTTTTTTCCACTAATAAAGGTTTTACAGTTCCTAGACCCATTCCTATTATGTAGCAAGTTCTAAAATATTAGAGAGCGGCGGAACATACAGTTTAAAGTCGACTCCGAACGACAGATTTTTGAGAAACTTTTCATGGCAATTTTTTATTTACTCAGAGTTTTTTTCAGAAATCTGCTGAGAGGTAGTAGCCGAAGATATATTTTTTCAGACAACGTTTTGTTCGAGATGTCTGACCTGGGGGGTTTGAACTGTGGCCTCACGTCTAATAAGCCAACACATTTGCTAATAGACTACGGCGAATACAACTGGGTTTCTACTACAAATATAGCCATTGGAAGGCTGAATGATTTCAATAGAAACTCTAGACGATACCAGTGTTAGGCATAAATTGAAGTTAAATTGTCTCTCCACCACTTTTACCAGAGGAAGACAGACATCACTTCTAATAAGTCGACTTTCTTCAATAATTCTTACTGGGTTAGGTTAGGTTAGAGGACGTGTACTTGTCAATTAAGACAAGTACAGTACCCGGAGGTCGAATTGACCCATTGTACAACGTCCTAGTTTCTCACACCACTTATGTTGTGTGTGTTAATTTTATACATGAGTGGTGTGACCTACAGTTTAAAGTCGACTCCGAACGGCAGATTTTTATTTATTGAGAAACTTTTCATGGCAGTTTTTATTTACTGTCAGAGTTTTTGCCAGAAATCTACTGAGAGGAAGTCGCCGAAAAAATACTTTTTGTATTTTGTCTTTGATGCCTGGCCTGGGGCTCAAACGCAGGCTTTTGCGTCACAATTCTTACTATTTCCTTTATTTTTGATTGCAGTCAAGCACTTTAATCACTACATCACTACAGCAGTTTCAACGGTTGATGTGCGATCGAGTTCTTGGGTTTTATAGTTCAAAAACCCGAATTTAAATGGTATGCTCCACACAAGAAAAATATAAAAACTCAAACTTGTAAGTCACTGTACAGTTGCATTAAAATTTGTTTTGTTGAAAGAAAAAGCCTTCTGTCAAATAAAAATGCCAGAGTTTTTTTTTATTACAAACAACAGACAATTTAAATATTTTAAATGGTTTTGTGTTCATGTTGTTGTTAAATGTTAATGTTGCAGTTAATGTTGCATTATAGTTTAACAATTTGATAAATTATTTGAATAAATTAGTTATGCCAGTCAATTATGCATTTTTAATGATATACAATGAATGCGGCAACTTGGCAACTTGGAAACCACATCAATGCCAAACAATTCTAATCATAAATGGCAATTGTTGTTGTTGTTGTTATAACCGACACAACACAATAATACAAACATAAAATACATTTTATTATAATGGAATACATAGTTATAATAACAGAAATAAAATATAATTTTTTAAAAATAATTGCAAGCTTCAAAGAAATTAAAAAAATCCCCATGTAAAATAACAAGCAGAAGCAGTCATAATACCAGCAATAGTACTTGTACGCAATTGTTTAAACTACGCATGTGTACTCGTAGCTTGTCTTTAATCATGATGAGCACTCACACATACATACACACACTTAAACACTCAGTTGATTAGATGAGCATGTGTACGTGTGTCTCTTTATAAATATTAATTTACGAGTACTTATGTTTGAAAATTTTTTCTTCTCTTTTTCTTCTTCTTTTCCTATCCAACAATAATTTTTGAAAAGACCCCCCAAAACAAAAATCTGAAATTTTTCCTTTAAAAGCAACAGACCCGGCAAGTAGAGTCAAGCAGGCAGGCAGGCTAGCAGGCATGCCAACAAATATCCAAACAGCCAAGTTAGCCAAGTAGAAAATAAAATCAACAGCAACAACAACAATGTTTCTAGATCTTTACGAAACTAGACGCGCATGTGCAATGAACATGATTTTAATTGCAATATAGAGAAGTAACAACAACAACAACAATAAAAATAATAACAACAACATCAGCATAATAAAAGCAATTTTTAGTTAAAATTTTACCTTTTTTGATTAAGCTAAGGAACGAAGGGAGTTAAGTACATATGGTGCAGTACAGGAGGGCAGCTTAAGAAAATCTTAAATATGCCTACAAACACGTTTCTTAACAACATTGAATCAGGATGGTCTTCTATATCTCGTGTGTGTGTCTTTTTATTTTTTCTTCTATTTTTTTCTTGGTTTTTCTTTTGTCTGTCCTTTTGCGATGCGACATCGTACGAACTGGTGGACTGAGAGTGGAGTACAATTCTTCATGTTTGTATGCCACCTAGAATGTCACCTTTGTTACAACTTTTTAAACTACAACTACGACTACAACATACAACTTAAGAGCCATAATAACTACACAATATAACTACACAGGACGATGCAACAACAATACCATACAACAAGCATCAGGTTTTATATGCACAGTGGGTTGGAGATTTTTAAAGGTAAATGAATTTTTTTAATAAGTTTGTGACTCTTGGAAAATACATACATAATTGGGTATTACATCCCTTCAGTCAGGATCACGAGCTAGTTTCTCACACCACTTATGTTGTGTGTGTTAATTTTTTATACATGAGTGGCGGAACCTGCACTTTAAAGTCGACTCCGAACGACAGATTTTTGAGAAACTTTTCATGGCAATTTTATTTAATTTCAGAGTTTTTGCCAGAAATCTGCTGAGAGGGAGTCGCCGAAGAAATACTTTTTGTATTTCGTTTTGATGTCTGGCCTGGGGTACTCTTGGAAAATAACGCACTATTAACCAAACCAAATTTGATTCTATGAACCAGCCACACCCTCTCCTATTAAGCCTGTGTTATCATGACCACTAAGTTCGCTTCTTAAATGCAGTAGGGTCCCCGAAGTTCCTCCGTCGAGCTAAATGTTTTACTCAGTGGTAGTCAATTATTATCATTTCGAAGACTCTGTATATTTTTCTCAACAAGAAAATTTGAATTGTTGTCTCCTCCGCTATCAGAATTTCCCCCTATCCATGCCACTGTGCGCGCGTACACTTACGTTTAAGCGCTTACCATGTCGTCCGCCGCTGTACACATATGAAGTACTTCGCATACGAAGTGAATGAAGTAAATAAAATGAAAATTAAAAGGAAATAAATAACAAAATACTCTGAACTTTTTTGCCACCATCGGACATTTTATTTACAAGTTACATGAAATTGAAAACTCTCCATCCTTTTGGCATTTAGCATTTTGTCGTCGTTGTCTATGCCCGTTCCACGTTGCCTGTTCGTCGTCGTCAACGTTTATTCAAGGCGGTCTTTTGTAACAGGCTCATAATGTACGAGAGTCATCGTAAACAAATAAGCCACTTTAACAAACTGCAACAACATTTACAATAACAAAAACAAACAAAAAACCAAAACAACAAACAATCAAGTTAACGAGTTCAAATATTTTGCTGTTGTTGTTACTGTCTCCCGAAAACATGGATCTTTAAGGTGACATTTAATGAAAAAAAACAAAAAAAAAACATAAGCAACACACTGTGCAACAATAGAAATTCAAATGAAGTTGAGCAACAACAGCAACAAAATTAAAAGAAATCAGTAGCTAAAGTGCGAGGGAGTAACCGAATAATTTATTTTGAATTATTTCATTAGCTGGTAGGAGATTTAAACTATTAGGATCGATTTAGAACCACTGAGAGAGGCATATACCAGTGCGAGTTCTAAGCAAAGCTCTTTACAGTTCTGTGATATCTAATCAGAATGCATAATAGGATCTTGTGTCTACATTTGCTGTGTTAGTTCTGTTGAGAGCAGTTTTATGATGGTAACCTCGCTTCAAACTCCGGCTGGATTCCTGGACATTTACGACATTTCATTCAACTCAACACGTTTTCGGAGACTACAAGATAGCAAAGCTTTCTTAAATTTTGTTACTGAAAATTTTTAAGATTGCCTCTGTAGAAAATTGCCAGATGGAGGGGTTACTCATTACTGACTTTGAAATCCTCAACTTGCATGCAAATTTAAAAATAGAAGCATACGTACTATGACCACAAATGACCAGTAGCTCTTATCTTTTTATTTACGAGGTTTTCAACAAAAACGCGGTTTACTGGTATACTTGACATATGCTGCTAATACATACATATGTACATAGATAATTACGGCCTAGCTTCTCACCATACTATGTTGTGCGCGTTAATTTTATACGTGAGTGGCGGGACCTACACTTTAACGTCGAATCCAAACGACAGATTTTTGAAAAACTTTTTCATTACAGGTTTATTTACTCTCAGAGTTTTTGCCAGAAATCTGCTAAGAGGAAATCGCCGAAGAAATATTTTTTTCATTTTTCGTTTTGATGCCTGACCTGGGATACAAACCCGGGCTTTACATCTAATAAGCCAACACACTACCTATTAGACTACGGCGATATAGATATAGCAGATACTTATTCGAATACACTTTGGGTTGATGAAGAGATAAGCATGAAAAATCGAATATTCTTCATGGGTGCTCTCCTCGATGTCTACCATAAGAGTACCATAATCAAAGAATTGCTACAACAAAAAAAGTCGGGGTGCCCTGGTAGCCTAGTGGTAGACTATTAGCGTGAGGGTCATGAAATTTGAAATTATAGAATCATAGGTTTTACGCAGCTTTCTTCAAATATCATGGACTAAATTTAGAACAAATGTATGAATTCCTTAACAGATGCAAGCAACAGGAAGGTTTTCAAAACCAATAAACAGATACTATCTTCAGCAATTGCACACATTGGCACACGAGAGGGCACTGTTGAAAAGTTATTGTTTGGGGCCTAAAAAGGGAGGGAATTCTCCAACAAGATGAATGTACCATTTACGAAGATATTCAGCAAATAATAGAAAAGAATAATTACAACACAGGAGATTACAATATAATTCATAGAGAGAAAACAAAAGATTTCTAATATACCTAGAGAAAGCGTTCTTTTTACTTCTTTAGTACATTCGCCTGTTAAAATTGCTGACCACAATAAATAGTGTTAAATGTATTGTATTCAGTTTACACTGTTGATACTTAAGAAATTTATTTACGTGTACCAATAGTTGTATCGAAAGCCATATTATTTTCTTTCTCAAGCCTTCTCATTATTATTTCAAATTATTCGATACAAAGATAAACATGTCGCCAGTATATGTTAAACAAATTAATTTTTCATTCCTCTATCGATACACATACCCCCTACCAAGTCATACAAAACTTCCCCTATCACTACTTCTGCATAGGCATTAAATAGTGTACGAGATAAACTACACTACACAGGCATATATTTATGAAAACCTCAACATCTACTCATAGCTTTTGAAAAACGCAATATCATCATAAATAAACTGGAGCGTTAAATGCTCCTATATCTTCAATACCCTGCCGCAGATTTACTATTGGTTCTCTAGTTAATTTTCTTGGAACTGAAATTCACATTGATTGATCAAATATCTTTTGCCTAAAAAACCGTTGGATGGGGTCATGCAAGATGTGAAGTAAAATTTTGCTTCCAAGAGGTATCAGAATCATTATATTGGAGTTCGGACAATCTGTTAGAGATCCTTGTTTAAAACACATACTGTGTGAACCCAATCATTCATACATACATAATTGGTCATTACAACCCTTTAGTCAGCATAACGACTTCTAACACCACTTATATTGTGTTTGTTATTTAGTAAACATTACTGGTGGCACAGTTTAAAGTCGATTCCGAATAACAGATATTTAAGCAAGATTTTATGGCAGTATTTTATTTATTCTCAGAGTCTTTGCCAAAAATCTGCTGATTGGCAGTCGCCGAAGAAATATTTTTTCAGATTTCTTTTTTGTTGGAGATGTCTGATCTGGAATTTGTACCTTTGCCTTACGTTTAATAAGCCAACACATTACTTACTATACTAAGGGGACTATAACGAATCATTCGACCATATTATAGCTCTGTGGATAACTGTCATCCAGCTATAGAGTTACTAACGTAGTATCATGATCATCTGGCCATTGTTCTGTTCTTGAGTTTTGATTAGGCAGTTTGACTTCTGATACTAATATAATGACATCTAAGCCTCTGGATGGACAGAGATAATACCATAGATTTCCTAAGGTCTGATGATCGCTGTAGTCTTGTATCCAGAAACGGCTGTACTTTATGCTTGACTTCGAGAGAATTGATCTTTTGTTAGCTATGTATCTCATCTCTAACCTGAGCCAAATTTTTGATGGATAAAAAGAATTTCAAATCTTTTTTAGTAATTTCGTTTTAGCAGTCTGTCTGGTTAAAATATTCATGCAGAATACAATTATTTTCTTGTATTTAAAAATATGCATATTACTCTGTAGGGAGGTGATAAAAACACACTCAGGTCCTTTAAAAGACTATAAAACTTTATTTTTAAATTCTGTCCTGTTATAGAAAAAATTTAAAATTGATTTCTTGTGATGAATTAATGATTAAAGAGAGAGAGTAGAATATTTCATCAGATTTTCAAGAAAATCCTTCTCTCATTAGTCAAACCTTAAAATATTACGAGTACGAATTTTCAAATTTGTGTAAATCCTGTTTAAACGATTTACATGCCAAGTCATTTATAAACAAAAGACTTCCAAAGACACATACTCAACTAATACGCACACAAGTAAACAAATATTTGAAGAGAAATTACAAAAAGAGAGAAAGTTTCCATATGTAATTCGTAAGTAAAAGTAGATTTTTAATTAAATTTGCATAAAATAAGTCCTGCTCTCTCTCTCTCTCTTTCTCTTTCTCTCTATATTGCACACATATACGTTTAACAAACAAACTGTTCTTATTCTTAAGGATTTATAAGAGTATGTACGAGTAAATATTTACTTATAAGTGTGTGTAAATTATTATGTAAATATTCATGTAAAATATGTATGTATGTATGTATGTATTTTAAGCATTTAATATATTTGCGTACTTACCACTTAATTACCATATTCCAGTTGAACCTGTTGAATATTGAAGAGCTAGCAATGTCATCCAAAGCGATGCAGTATGCCCATGAGTCAAGTCATCTTTAGAGTGCAACACACATACTATAAACAACCATAATAGTCTGTGACTGTGTCTGTATACATTTCTTTAGTGGCAGTCTATCACTTTCTATCTCTACAGCATTTATGCGAATGCAGTTTGAGTGTATTGGTAAGTATAAGTAAAAATGCATACGAAATACAAGTAAAATATCATTTTACTGCATGTATATGCCCGTATGCAATTTACAAGGTTATACTACGAAGGACAAGAACAAGAATACTATGATAATGCACAGGTTGTTATTACACTCAGCGCATACATACATACACATACGCATTCGCATTCATTTATGTTTGTGTATGATGAGTATAAATAATTAAAAAAAAAATTTCTCACTTAACATCTTACACATTCCAACAATTATGTCCGAGAAATAAACAGTTAGAGTGTAGAGAGTAAAGAGACATAGAGACATAGAGAGAGAGAATAACACTTGTTATTACACGTTATTTTTCAAACGTAAATTTATGAACCGACAAGGCTCACGTGTGTTTGTGTAGAGCTCAAGTAGAAGTAGTAAATCACAACAATAATGTAAGAGATGTAAACAAACGTATTCCTCTTTATTTATTGTTGTTCAGTTTTTGTTTTTCTTTTTACTTTTTTGATTTCTTTGAAGGACAACACACCAGAGCAAATAATTGTGCTGCTGTGGAGAGCGAGTGTGTATGAATTATTTGTGAATGAATGAAAATGTAAGGAAAAAAACAAAAAGCATAAAAGATAAAAGGAAATAAAAAGAAGAATTTGCATACGAAACAGAAAGATTGATAAAGATTTATTGATAAAAGAAAACCGTAAGAAAAATAACAATTATTGTTCGCTCTCTCTCTTTCTCGCTCTCTCTCTTGCTTACTGCCAAAGTGTACTGTTTTGAGAAAATAAGTAAAATAGGGTAAAAACGAAGCGTAAATAGTACCTTTTTCATCTTATTTAAAATGGTACTTTAATAAGCCGCAAAACAATGTGCAATTAAGTCATTACTTAAGGTCATTGCAGCTTATTATTCATGATGTTTTTTGGTGGAACAACCATCTTTCTGAACCGGACTTCATATTTCCAAGAATAGAGAAAAATGTAAAGGGCACAGATAGGAATGTATTGAAAGGTTTACAGACCACAGCAGGGAAGAAAAGACACAAATGTGATGCCATTAGAAACTTCCGGGTGTAGGATTACTGCTGGTGGGTAGCAGGAGTATATAAAGAACTTGCGAATATGAGATCCTTGGTGACGTCATTAAAAAATTACGATGTTTGTATAGCGAACTAAATGATAGCAACAGATAACTGGAAATTTCCGGGAATGAAAGATTTTTTCCAAAACGGGAATGCAGAAGCTTTTACCTTACCCTGGCATATGCCAACTTGGGCATATGCGAACAGTAAACTTGTGTGCAAGAGGCATTTCAATAATGGCCAAGCATACCATGTAGAAGTTTTTAGAAAAATCTTGGGGGTCAACCTATGAATTTATACCACTACAATTGTAGCTTATGGGGCATTATTTGTACACATAAACAGAATTGCAATGCAATTCGGATGGGTTTGGTAAAATACGAAGACTAAGTTCGTTCTACGTGACAGTGAGGACCAGAGCTATCGAGTCTAACACGAGATTAATTCGGTGGATTGCAACTTGGCAAATAGTATGTTTCAAAATTCCCGACCTAATTATCCCCTCGACAGAACCAGAAAACTCTATAGTTTTGACAAATACGTTGTAATAAGACTGAGTCCCCGGTTAGCCAACCGCCCACTTAACGTACGTTCGCTTTTAGCATATGAAAATCAGTGTAAATGCTTTACGAAATTATATTACGGTTTGGTAATCGTTCCGCAGTTTTTTTGGCTAGCCGAGGCTTGAGTGTTAAAAGTGAATGAAATTTAAGCGACGACAAATAGTGGGTCAGAAGTGGAGGTATTGGTCTTGCGGCCATCATTGCTCCATCCGACTTAGACGGGAATTTCAAACGATGAGATATAGCAGTACTAACTGCCAATCTAGCAATCTTGCACTGTCTGTGCAAGCTGAATCGTGCCTTTGTTGCATCTTAAGTTAGATGGGAATTGATTCCAAAGAGTAGGCACAGGAGCAGGACTTCCTAATCGCTGATAGGATCAAAAACTTTCTCCAGAGTACTTAACAAAATGCATCCGTCTATCCAGAAATTGCCTGAAAATAATAAAAGGCATTTTGACAGGATAGAGAGAGAAATTATAGGTATGCCCTATATGGATCCAAAGAAATTAATGAAAAAATTTGGAACTAGTCGTTCAGTGAATTATATCAGATTTGGTACCTTTGCAACCTAAAAAGGTATCAAATGGTACCAAAATTCTCACGTTTCAACATTCCGGCTCTTTACCCCATTTTATAGTACAAAGAGACATAAGCAGCAGACAGAGAGAAAGATGGCAGGGCAGAAAGAAATAAAGAGTGAGAGAGTTGCTACAAGTATAAACAAAGAATTAAAAAAAAAAAAACAAATTAAACAAATAAATTTTAAACAAAAATAAAGAATACTTTAAACAAAATACAACAATTTCGAATGAATGAGTCTATAACTTAAGAAAAAAAAACGACTTCAAATGATGCTGTTATTGTGACTGGACCACCACAAAACGCGCATTTATTGTTGTTCTTGTTTCAAGATAGTATCCCCGCACTCATATTCCAACACCCAAAAAAACAAAAAAAAAACATTCGTTCACTTCTGTTACGTTTAGCATTTGAGTGGTGACACCATAGACAAACGGCAACAACAATGTCAATGACAATACGAGAGTACGTACACAAACAACAACAGTAATAATAACAACAAACCGTTACCGACTCCAGCGAAACAATACAAACGACATCAAACGAACCACAAATACGCGACACCATAAATTTCTAATTGCGAGACAATCTAGAATTTTTTTTTTGTCACTTCATTTCAACTTTTTTTTTCTTGGGGTTTTTGCAAAAAAATATATGTTTTCTAAAACATTTTTTATTTTTTTTTATGAAAAACACCGTTTTGCTGTGAATTTAATTACCGTTAGATTACTACACACAATTTCACTGCACTTGTTTGCAATTTAGGAACATTAACGGTATTTGATTTTGCAAAAATTTCTTATATTTTTTCTCTTCTCTTCTTTCTTTCAAAAATTATTAGAAAAATATCACAAATTTCGTTCGATTTGGTCAAAAGTCAAAAAAACTCTCATTCGCGTTGCGTGACATTTGTCAACACACAATAACATAAACGCAACACACGAGCACACACAACACACTTACACACAAACATACATTCATGCTCATAAAATTCTATATTTACTCTCGCAAAAATACAGGATGAAAGAAAGTAAAACACAGAAAATATTCACGAAAAATAGGAAATAGGGGAGACAAAATAGCGAAAAAATTGAACAACAAAAACGAAAAGAACAAATTATGACAAGCGCAACGAAAACAGCGGTGTCAACAAAAATAAACGGAACAATTGAGAGTAACAACAACAAGAACAATAACAATAACATTACAATACGTACGTATTGTTCTGTAGTGACACTTGCATAAGCCCTATGGATGATGGCAGTAGAAAAGCATAGTAAAAGCGAAACCCAAACAAAAATGTCTATGATGCTCCCCAAAGCATAAACGAAATGAGAAGAACGAAAGCATTGATGGAGAGGATAAGCAAAAATAACCACCCCACTAGCTAAACAAAGAGATTTTTTGAAATGCTTTCACTGTGTAGTTGTCAATCGACTACTGTTCGAGTTGTTGATGTTATTCTCGCCAATTTGAAAATGTCAAAGAATGCAGAATCAGGAATAAAAATAAGAACAACTGGCTGCTCTCCAATGGTCCCAAATGGTGTATTTTAGACAGTGATGACAACTTGTATGTTCTTTTGAACAGCATATTTTTAGGTTTTTAGCAGTAAAGTGAAGCGCAGGAGTCTTTTCCTATGAAAGATAACAAAACTTTTAATAAAACAGCCAAAAGTGATATATTATCGGGGTTAAGGGTGTGTGTTGGCAATGTACCTGATGTTTATCGGAATGACGCTTTAATATTGAAGCATAAATTGGAATTTTTTTATTAGGACAGTCGCATCATAGCCAGATAAATCTGAAAAGAGCTCAAAAGGGTATGGATAAGATACAGGGATCGTGTGTTGGTGTAACAGGGGCAATGAGAACCTGTCGTACAGCCACGTCGCACATAAATCTGCTGAACCTGGTAGTGAGATCAGAGCTTTGGAGACAATGATTAAGTAGATGGGAGACAAGTGTAATATGAAATTTGTTAGGGGTTTGGATGACCTAAGGAATCTTCTAAGCGGAAGTCAATGCCATCGAGGAATAAGAAGTACAAAAGACATGTCATAGCAATACTTTCTGACAGTTTGAGCACACGGTTTTTATGACATTAAATCACAGATAGTATGGGACTTAACCGCCTATACAGGTTTGCAGGATCCGAGGTCATGTGTGAACAAGCAGACGAGCTTGCGTTAATGGGAACAGAATGCTTTTGTCTAGTGGGAAAAGGGAAAACAAAGAGAAGAGCTCAAGCCAAGTGTATTTGAGGCAATCAAAACTTTTGGTGATAAATTGCAGGAAAAGAGATCTGAGTAATGCATCAGACTATCTACAAAAAAAATCTGAGGTTTGTAGCTGATCATTCATCAGAGCACTGTAGACTCAGAATGCATTTATTCAGAATAGGGGCCAGCTTGTAGATTTTTTGACAACGAGAATAAATCATCAGCACCCAGCACCCAGCACCGAGCATTAATGCATCCCACATATAAACAACTGGGTGAATGTCAGTTGCTATTCAGGAAATTATTGACTCCGAACTGCATCTTGCAGTTTGTCAGGGCTACAGTCTTGGAGGAGACTTTTTAGGAATATCATATAAAGTATGAAGGCAGTGCAATAAATCGCATGATAACAGCACTAAGGCAGCTTTTCACCGGCATTATAACATTGACGTGACGAGAAACCTAAATTTTTCTTTTTTAGAAAAGAGAAAATAATCTTGAATTAAAAAACAACTGAGAGTGGTATTTTTTAATATATTAAAGAAAGTATTTTAAAATATTTCAAAATATTGAGTTTTTTTTCTGATTTTTTAATCTAAAACCTAACGTACGCACCAAGTCGTTTCCAAATATACTCATAACTGTAGCCCAGTGGAATATTGACGTCATTTAACATACATACATATGCTACATAAATGAATTATCAATTCTTATTTGATTTTTAACATTTCATTACAGTATGACTGTTATTAACATAATCGCTGTTTTCTCTTTATAACTGTTCATTTAGCAACGGAAATGATGTTATTTTATAACAGGATGTCAACAAAATTGACAGTTTTAATCAAAGTCTCATCAACAAACCTCTCTGAACATAATTTTCTAACAAGTGTAACGCAAAGAAACAACAAAAAATAATGTAAACAATTAAAGCTTTTGCCAAAGCATCTCTAATTTACGCAGCTTTTTATGTAGTGTAAGCATGCACCTGCACACACACACCCATACACTAAGTAAAGCCCTTGATATTAGAATACCATGCTCTTGCTATCACCTACCCAAAGAACATAAGTAAACAACTTTCAACGCTTTTTCTCGCTCGCTCTCTCCCGCTGTCACATTTTCTAAACAAAAGAAAAGCTTTTTCTTGTTTACTTTGATGCTGCAGCTTCTTTTATGTTTGTTGTTGCTACTATTTAGTGACTTTTATTGATTTTTCCCGCTTTTGTCATTCAGTTCTTCTTCTTTTCTGACAGTTTATCTTGTATTTTGCATGCATTAGTCCGGTTGCCATTTAAGGTTTTTTGCATTTCATTGTGAAATAAAATGTTTAATTTTGTGTTTTATTGTTTAATTTCTTTAATTGTTTAATAATTTTAGTTTTTAATTGTTTAAATTAAAGTGTGTTGTGCGTGTTTAATTTGTAGTTTTTGTTTAAATTTGTGTTTTAATGTGTGTTTGCTTGAAATTATAATTTTTCGCCAATCATTTTAATATGGCGTTTGTGTGTGTGTTTGATTTTATAATTTTCTTTTGCTTGTTTTTATTAATTTAAGGTATGTTTCTTATTGTTTTTTCTTTAATTATTTAAACTTTATTATATTATTTGCATTTAATTTGTTTATATCATGGTTGCTTACAATAAATGCGAAATGCTGGACAAAAGAATCTTTGCAGCGTCTGTCTCAATTTTCATTTGGTTTTGGCTTTACATACACATACCCACACACACACGCTTGGCTTTTATGCTCAGCAGTTGTCAAGTGTTTTGGAACTTTCTAGCAATTCAGAATTTTTAAAAAAGTTAGGTTGGAAAGAAATTTTCATTCGTTTGAAATAATGTTCAACAAATGATTTTGTTTTCAAAAACATGCTTACTTCAGTTAATCTTTTCGATATCTTCAAGCAAAATAGGTTTTCTTGGTAGGCGGGTGGTAGGTAGAGTCTATTTGCTGACGTTTGTGGTGGTTAACAAAATACTTGGTCTTTCTAAAGTGAGTGTTGTTTTCAAATTAAAAAAAAAACAAAACTAATTCGAATTAAAATTCACTACGTTCCTTGACAATTTTTTTTTGTTATTTGAAGATAGGTGGATCAATAAGTCCGTGATTAGTCCGTATTAGATGAAATACCAGTTTTTGAATGAAAACAACATGTGCTCTGGTGCCTGGTTTCGTTGAGTGTTTCGGGTAGCCTAAAAACAAATCTTTTTAATTTAGGTTTTGCTATCCAAAATTAAGAATTTTCGGCTTCATCAAAATGAATTTTTGAAAACGAGAATTAACTACTCGTGGCTAAATCCAGAGGATACGTCAAATGAAAGTACAATACGTAACCAAATTTTGCGAAAAAAATGTTTTTCCCATCAAATGCGGTTGTTTTTTTTCAAATTCTCATAAAATCCTCTCAATATGTTGGTGTAATATTTGTCATTGATAGTTTTATTCTTTTCAAGGTAACCAATGTGAAGTATACGTCGACCATTCCTAATAACCCCAACTTGATCAGTTTTGGTGCCGAAGACCTCTTGGTCACTTCTGAGCAATCATGGTGCCTATCTTATTGAAAACTATAGTGTACCTAATTGATTCAACTGGAACATGTGACTTGCATATCGACGCCTCCGTTCTATAACATTCTAAGTCGAAAAAGTGTGTTTTGAGTTACGAGCTCTCAAAGTTTTCACTCAACATACGACCATATGTGTACCCTAAGAAGATTTTTCCCTATAACTTCGGAACGGATCGGCGCATCTTAACCAAATTTTGACAGTATTTAAGTTAGAGAACGTAGAATTTAAAAATGCAAGAACATTAAAAACGTTCTAAGTACACTTAGAACGTTATAGAATGGAGGCGTCGATATGGCTTTCACAATCTTTCTCACTTTTAATTATTTTTTCAATTCACTAATCAACTAACAGCTGTCTGTTGACTGGAGCAATATTGCTCTTTCAGTTATGGAAGTGGTGCTTATCGACCCATTTTCGTAATAATTATTTTGACTAAATAGGGATTATATTCCTATGCAATCACGTTGTAAAGCTCTAGCAATAATTATGCAGGCGGTTCTTTGTATGGGTTTTATCAAGTTCCCAGATTAGTTCTTCTGTCAAAGGATTCTTATCTGTAGGTCAGGATGTCTGATCTATCATGTTTTGTAGATTTACAAATAAAAGCGAACATATGAATGTTCTCTTTATAATCCAATGGTGGGGAACATTATTTCAAAACCCCATATATTTTTTGTGACGCCAAATCGATATGTTTGCATAAAAATGAGAAGACAATGGTAATTGGAAACAATATGTGTTTAACATGAGATAAAGATTAAAAATTGTTTTAAATTTAAATGGCTTGTAATTATTTTTATGATAAATTTTTTAATTGCAAAAATATTTTTTTTATTAAATTTTTTTAATTTAAAATCCTATGCACCTTTATACTATGTTCAGATATGCACTTTTATTGAGTCAATATTTGGTTTATTGAGTACAATATTTTAAGCGTTCAGACATAATAATATACGCAGTTCAGCTGCTTATTCAATATTCATTTGACAGCTGGTTGTTTCAACAACATTGTTCTTGTTTTGTTCGTTATTTTTTTGTTTGTCGTTGTTGACATTTGAATATCACTGAACATACTTATGACAGTAGTGCATTTTAAGTTTTACTCAATATTATAACAATTTGCGTATTTATTGCGCAATAATTAATTGAAGCTTTATATGAAATATTGAGCTCAATAATGGCGTTTATTGCAATTTACGCAATAAAGGTGCATATCTGAACACCGTATTATTTTGTTTCCACTCTACTTTCATTAAAAAAAATTAGTTTGAATTATTTTTCTGTTTTTGCTTACAAAAAGTACATTAAGAGTAATGAATGATTATAAACGATAGTTTCCCCTCCAATAGTTGTTTTTAACAATTTTATTAATTGTTTATAAATACCATTAAGACCTCATTAAAATTTTATAAAAATACGGGAAAAAAATATTATATGCAGACGATAAAGCCCACTCTTCTTAAAACATGCCAGTAATATACAGTGGATGGCAGTTAAAACTATTACCAACTCTTCAGACAGCACAACACTACCTTACAGCCACAAAAGCAACTCTTAAAACAACTGCCTTAATTTGTGTGTTGTTATCTTCTAAAATACACCTCCATTCTTTAGTGTTTTTATTTTTATTTTTTTTGTTTTTTTAGCATTTTAAGTGAAACTAAATTTTTCAATTTGATAAAAATCTAATACAACTTCATTTGGCTGGTTGGCTATGGTAGCCCCGTCAAAACGCTAAGACGACACATTCACATGTTTTTTTCCATTTTTCTTTTTTTCCCTGCCGTTAATTTCATTTCAGCGTTTTTTCTTTCCTTCTGCTGGAAATGAAATATTTTTTGTTGTAATACAACGAATGAAATTTCTTAACAATTAAACAATGTCACTAAAACTAAAAAGGCATTCAAACAAAATATTAATAATGCAACATGGCACCAACTGACAGGCCCCAAATATGTACATACGTACGCTCAGTCAGCCAAATGAGAATTGGTAAAACAGTAAACAAATACCAGCCATTAAACATTAACTACTGGCTAGCTAAGCTAAGCTGACTGAGTGAATGCTCTAAAACACACATAATTAGCGAAAAATGATACACACTCATAAACACAGTATAAACATGGCTAAAACACACACACAAACAGGACGAATTAAAACCAAAAAGAAAAAATAAAAAATTATCGACAAGAATAACTACAACTACAACCAGCAACAGCAACAAAAGCAGTCAGGAAAAAAAAGAGAAAATAAAAATCCAAAATACGGAAAAAATGATAGATGATGTGAATATTTTTATTTGGTCTGTGATAATTTAATTAATATTTTAACGCACTTTAACAAGGCAACTCAACTACAACTACTACTGCTACTACTACTACTACTACTACTGTTGCTACCGCTCGCTTTACTGCTGTTGTTACACGGAAATCATTAGTTGTTCGCTTGTTGGATGGATGAATGGAACGGCTGAATGGTTTGGTGAACGAATGTGTGGTTTTTTTTGGTTTAAATCCACAGCCACTGTGATGGGAAGGAAAATAAACCAACACCAGCAGAAACTATATGATGTGATGGTAATAAAATGTAATTGCTTGTAAAATGTTGTTGTTGTTGTATATAAAATAATCGCTATACTACACACTATTTGGGTAAGGTTGATAGTATGTCCCATCTATTTTAATTAAATTCACGTGAGAGAAGTTAAAAAAAATATTTTTTTGTCATGAATATCTTTTAAACTGCTTAGGAGAGCTTGGATCACACAGTGAGCTTCAAAAGAAGATACAATTCTAACAATCTCCAAACTCAAGTGTTACCATTTATGGAGAGTGATCGAAAAAATTTGACAATATTCGAAATTTTTTTAAAATATTTTTTTATTTTCAATTTCAAAAACTGGCAATGTAACAATTTTAAAATAAAAATAACGGTAATTTATTAATGTATATATTTTTTTAATGTACAGTTTCTTTTGACGCTTACTGTATATGCTGGTCCAAACGAATCTGTCCTATTGCAGCGCTAAAAGCTCTGTTACCTAAAAATCTTTTGTATGTGGTAATGCAGTTCAGAGCAAAAGAAACTATGGTGACTTGATAGATTGAGTTGCTAACAGCTCGTTTCTAAACTCTTCTCTAACCAGAACAAGTGATTTTCGATTTCTTTGCAACGAGATAAGCTCTAAGCTGTAAGCTACACATTTATTTAACATTGTATTATCCTAAAGTTCGTCAGAACCACAGGCGTGAGGAAGATTTTACAGGGAAACTGTATAAAAGTTCAGGGTTCTCGATGTGCGTAGCTTTAGAAAATATCAAAGTTGTGGCTGAGAGTGTGCGTGCGAATCCATAAACATCAACACGTTATCGTTCTTAAAAATTGAACATGTCAATGACCAGTTTACGTCGAATTTTGCGAAAAGATTTCGGTATAATGCCTTTCGAAGTTCAATTGGTTCAAGAGTTGAAGCCGCACAACGATCCGCTTCTTTTTCTGCGCCAGATGGGGAAGAACTGCACGATGAGGTCGATATCAGACATACCGATATGCCGATGTCATACATACATACATACATAATTGGTCATTACAAATCTTCATTCAGGATTACGGCCTAGCTTCTCACACCACTCATGTTGTGTGTGTTAATGTTATACATGAGTGGCGGGACCTACAGTTTAAAGTCGACTCCGAACGACAGATTTTTGAGAAATTTTTTAATGGCAGGTTTATTTACTCTCAGAGTTTTTGCCAGAAATCTGCTGAGAGGAAGTCGCCGAGGAAATATTTTTTTTTTCATATTTCGTTTTGATGTCTGACCAGGGATACGAACCTGGGCTTTACGTCTAATAAGCCAAAACACTACCTACGAGACTACGGCGACTTCTATGGTTAGGGTTATAATTATGGTTATGATAAAAAAAAGTGAGACAAGTCGAACACAAGGTTCACGTGTGGCCATATTGACTATATAGATCGAGTAGCTCACAATTCCCTTTTTAACAGTTCTTCGAACTCAGAACTTGTGAAGCAAATAATTTTTTGATTTATTTACAACGCGACTAAGCAACGGAATGGGGATATTCGAATGCTGTATGTTCCTTTACAAAACTACGAATGTGGTACACCAATGCATCAAAGACGTATAATAGCAGAGGTGCAAGGGTGTTCAAAACCTAAATGAAATATTCAGAACTCATTGAGAAACTCACTGGTGTTTTCCATGCGACTGTTTCAACGAGCTGAATTAGCTTCGAAGATAAAATAAAGTCCCCAATTGCTAGATCTCACATCATTTAGGAATTTAGGGCAAAGTATAGGCAGATGAACTTACCACAAAGTCAGCTTTCACATTACGTAAGAGGGTAAGAGAATTTTGGAAAGATGTAGTCAGTGATGGGAAAGATGAAGATAATCGGCGGTATTAGCCAAGCGAGGCCGATTTGAAACAATTTAAAGTATTGCAAGGCAATTATAGTGGGTAGAGATTTGAGTTTTTCATCAAAATATAAAGAATACCTTGAGTAGAGTCTAAGAACATTTATACTGAATAGCTCAATAAGCTGTAATGAGAGCAACGAATCAGAATCAGTGAGGCTTTTAGTGAAGCATTGCGAGAGAAAATACCCGGAATGATTATCAAGTACTAGGCAGGAAGCTATCCAAACTAGCGTCATCATTTTGATGTTAGTGGTAAGAGGATTTAGAGTGCCTGAATATTTAAAAAATAAGCACTATTTCTTCCGTCGCGAAATGACGTATTCTTTTATTCTTTAAGCGGTCTATATGAATGTGTACCAAACAACAAAAGAGACACGCTTGCTCATAGTCTGTTTGCCAACAACAAGGTATACAAAGTAAGTGGGCATGACAACCCTTCAGACAGGATACATCCTAGTTTCTCACACCACTTACATACATACAGTGGTTGACAAAACAATGGAAACTTGTTCAAAAATTTATTTATGTCTTACAATCGGACGAAAATTTAAAAATCTTTTTAAGAAATCGGCAAAATATGAATGCCTTTTATTAATATGCACTGTTATTAACATTTCTGTATTTTAAAAAATATATATAAAGACTATATAATTCAGTAGTTAAACAAAAATAATTCTATTCACATATTTGATGTTGACAAAACAATGGAAACTTTGGAAACTTTTTTAATTTTTGAATTATAAAGTCATTTTTATACATAATTTTAATATACAGAAACGTTAATAACAATGCATATTAATAAGCTCCACAAATGTTTTGCCGATTTTTAAAAAACATGTTAAATTTTCGTCCGATTAAACACATTTTTGAAAAAGTTTCCATTGTTTTGTCAAGCACTGTATGTTATGTGTGTTAATTTTATACGTAAGGCGATACCTACGGTTTTAAGTCAACTTCGAACGACGGATTTTTGAACAATGGTAATTTCATTTACTCTCAGAGTTTTTGCAAGAAGACGTTCGAAGAAATATTTTTTTTCTGGACTGTGATTTGAACCACGGCCTCACATGTAATAAGCCAACATACTACCTACTAGACTACAGCGACTTTCTGAATTTTGAGTTTCGCAAAAGCCGTGAAAACCACCGAAGATTTTTCTCAACTCTATTGTTTTAGGATCTGTCACTTCGGCAAGTAATAAAAAACTGAATTTCACCCTGTTTCTAACATTTTCCATAGAATAGCGAGTGTATTGCGATAATCATGTACTAATAGTGGTTTTACGTGTTAGTCTCCCACCAATGCCAATGCATTAGTGTGTTCTCTGCTATTATTATGATTATTTTAACCAATTTTCCATTAAGCCGTGGTTTCTTTTCCTCTTCTTCTATATATTTTTCATACGTTTGCTTCTGTTATTTTTCATTTTTAAAAGCAACGAAAAAGAAAAAAACCCCGTAAATTTCCATAATTAAGCAATTATGTTGGTCAACTAAACCCAGCGAGGGTGTTATACAGATGAAAACCAGAAAAATATGAAACCGCACACACACACACACACACATTTGGCTAGCAAAACTAGGAGGAAAAACAAGAAAAAAAATTTACAAAAACTGTCAAAATGTTTATGGTACCTCTAAATGCCTAAGACAAGCCCTCATTTTCTCGTATTTTTTTTAATTGTAAAACAGCTTGTGTTTGTTGTTGTTGTTGTTGGTGGTTTGTTAAGACCAGTGGCCAAAAGTCGATCATTTATATTCATTTAACTCAGACATCCTTTAATTTTGCAGAGTGAGTGTGTTAGAGTAGAGGTTTTTTTTTCATTATTCGTGTGGCCATTTGATAAAAATGTCAGAGAAGGTTAAAGTTGTCCTTTTTGGGCTATTTGTTGTTTGCTGTTGTTGTTGTTGGAAAGTTTTCAGTAACAAAGATGAATTGGTTTTTTATTCAAATTTAATTTGTTTAAATGTCTCTTAAAACACCTTAAAACAACTTATTCAGTCATAATATTTTATTTAATTTTACTTCATTCTACCTACGTTCATTCGCCTTCAAATGTTTCCATTTAGTTTGTGGTAGAATTATTGTCATCATCGCCATCATAGACGCCATTGCCTTGGCTGCTATCATTATTATCATAATCATGGTATTCATAAACGTCGTCATAGCGTTTTAAAATAGTCTTGTTTATTGTGTTGTGTGAGTGTGTTTGTTTTGGTGAAATTATGAATAATTTTTTCTTCTTCAAGTTTTCATGTTAAAGTTCATTAAAAGTCATCCAACAATTGACTCACGTGATTTTTATATGTGCGTGCCACTCGATCATACATATTCCATTCCATATTCAGCGTTTTTTTTTGTGAATATCGAACTAGTATGAGCATGAGAATGGCAGAACCAGGAATGGGAGTACTTTTATAGTTTCTGTTGAAAACCATTTATTTCGTTTATCATACAAACAAACAAAAAAAACGAGGAAAAGCAATAACAAAGAGGAAACATGAACATCACCGATTTCATTGTGTTTTATTTTTATTACCTTGTAAATCCAAAGGCAAACGCTTTTTAAGCGTGGCAGTACTTATATTATTAAACGAGACTTATTTTTAAATTTTGGTATTTTTATTTAAAAATTTATTAATTTTTTACGATATCCATTTTATTTTCATTTAAATGATTCGAAAATTTCACATTTTTATAAACATTTCTAGTTATCACAGTTCGTTTATACTATGTTCACATATGCACTGTTATTGAGTAAATATTCGCTTTATTGAGTACAATATTTTAAGTGTTCAGGCATAATAATATATGCAGTTCAGCTGCTTATTCAATATTCATTTGACAGCTGGTAAACAAAACAGCTGGTTGTTTCGATAACTTTTTCATAGCAATTTTATTTAACGCTCAGAGTTTTTGCTAGAAATCTGCTGAAAGAAAGTCGATGAGGAAATATTTTTTCATATTTTGTTAACTCACACACACTTTGTTGTATTTTTAGACTTCAAAATAGAAAGCCTAAAGTGGCAGAAATACGAGTAGATCAGATAATAACTGCCAAACTAAAGTCCTATAATGAGGCCTTCGATGAAACTCCCAAATACAACTCATAAATGTATAGAAACCGAGGAAAATCTAAAGCGACTTGGAAACAAAATGTTCTCAAAGATAGCGTTCTCAGATATGAACCTGTAAATCGCAATAAACGCCATTATTGAGCTCAATATTTCATATAAAATTTCATTTAATTATTGCGCAATAAATACGCAAATTGTTATAATATTGAGTAAAATTTAAAATGCAGCATTGTCATGAGTATGTTCAGTGCACATATTACAATTATCCGAATACTTTCTATTGCTATTTGACAACTCAAATATTAACAACGACAAACAAAAAAAAATAACAGCGAACAAAATAAAAACAATGTTGTTGAAACAACCAGCTGTTTTGTTTACCAGCTGTCAATATTGAATATTGAATAAGCAGCTGAACTGCGTATATTATTATGCCTGAACACTTAAAATATTGTACTCAATAAACCGAATATTGACTCAGTAAAAGTGTATATCTGAACACAGTATTAATCGATGTGTCATTAGGCACGCTTGCTGACATCTCGGTGGTTTTGAAACCATTACGATCAGCAATTCTCAACTGGTTGATATTGACAAAATCCCCCAATCAATGGTGCGGAGATTTCTGGTCAATCTCTATTAGCGAGTCATTAAACGCATTCAATTCATTCATTGACCGCTTCATAATTTTTAAATTTCAGTTCCATTGAACCTATCCTGTGTTCGCTAAAAACGGGTAGAAGTTCACTGAGGAAACGAATACTCTGCCTAAGACTCGTTAGTAATTAATTTTCTCTAATTACTGATGCCATACTAAGAGCTCATACAGCTCACTAAAAATAAATCAGAAACAACATTCGGCTGAAAATTGAAGGATGCAAGATTCAAGGCACCAAGCTGCTTTTTTAGTTGGTTGACGCCATCACAAAAAAAACGATCATTTTAAACAGTGAAAAAAATTTATTACGAAAGATCTTAAATCTACTTTGTAGAAGTCTATTCCTCCGCTTATGACTCTACTTTGTATAACTGTTAGTGCTTAAGCCCAAAAGTGGTGACAGAATTCTTGAGAAGTCCATGTCAGAAATGGTCAATGCAGTGTACGTACATAATTCATCATTACAACACTACACTTCAGTTAAGCTTACGATGTAGCTTCTGACATCACTTATTTTGTGTGTATTAATTGTACACATGAATGGCGAGGACCAACTTTTCATGGCCATTTTATTTAATGCTCAGAGTTCATTCGAGAAATCTGATGGGACGAAGTCGCTGTGGGAATATGGGCTGACTTCCAAAATGTTAGTTGCATTGTGTTTGAACAAAGTATAGTGTTTCAAAAAGCCGCTATACAAAATGTTTACAATGTATACTATTTCAAAACGTCGTCAATGTGTACTTTTAACGTAGTCAAAAAGCAATCAGGCCTCGGATTTATAGTTGATGCATTGTTTGGTAACTTTGCATATGTACAAAATTTATATACCGTAATAGAACTGTATAGAAACTTTGTATTGATACATTTTGGAAGTCAGCCATGTTTTCATGTTTCGTTTGATTCGTGGCCTCACGCCTAATGAGTCAACACACTTCTAGACTACAATGACTTCTGAGGTTATCGGCTATTTTTTTCAGTTTTTGTGGATAGTTTTTTACAAAAAACAGACTACCAAAGCTGTTGGATGAATGTAGAAAGTGTGTATTTACATATGTTGAGAAACAAACCAAAAATGTTTTGTATAAGATGAGCACATTTTTGTACTGTTTTTGTATAAGACTTCTGCATCAGGCATTTCTAAACAGTAGCGTTCCATATTTAATAGGCCTCCTATAAACAAATTGAAAGCTAATAGTGTCTCTGTCTGTCTGTCTCAGTTGCTTACCTCCACCTACTTCCCTAATGCTCTGATAACAAAAATGAATGTCTTTATCAAATTTGTTTTGTTTTCTTATTTTATTTTTATTTTTATATCTGAATCTACCATCTTAAAGATAATGGGGCGGCATTTGTTTAAAAATATAAATTTTAAAATATTTTTGTTTTCTTTTTTCATTTTCATTTTCGTTTTTGTTTTAATTTTAATATACAGCCCCCTTAAAACTCTATCTAATTAAATATGTATGTATGTATGTATGTAAGTAGGTATGTGAGCTGTCAGTTGTAATATCTTGTTTTATTTTTTTATTTTTTTTTATTTGATTTTGTAGTTTTTATACCATCGTCTAGAATATATTTATGATTCGAGTAGCAAATCTGTCACATGATCAAATAAAACTGAAAAAACGAAAACAAAACAAAAATATTTGTTTACGAGCTCAATCTCTCCTCGGACGAGGTATTTAAATAGTAGAACGAAGAACGAAACAGTAGCGATAAATTGTAAAATCTCTGCGATTAACTTGAGTTACCATTTCTCTGTAGATTTTCGTTCTGATTGCAACAGCAAACAAAAATACGATACAAAATGAAAATAATTTTTATAAAACAGAGGAGTTTTTATAATTTTTTTCTGTAACAAAAATAAAAATATTCTTTATGATGGGACATTTGTTTAGCAGGTTGATACGTTGGTTGTGTGCCTTTTGGAAAACAAATATTTTCTTTTGATTTTTATAATCTTTGATAAGAGTTTTGTTGTAGTTTCCTTGACGTAAGCATATATAAATAATGATATAAGATGCAGCATCATTAACATTTCTCTCTCAGTCAGAAGATTTGTGTAATCAAATCACACAAATAGTTGTCATTACAATGGGCTTAAATAGCACAAATGGGGAACGGCGATCTTCCGGCCAGTTCCTTTAATGACACATTCGTCACCATGCCCAGGACTTCAAACCTTTTGTCACCTAAGAACCGATAACGTCTGTTCTGAAGTGCAGGACACTCGCATAAAAGGTGTTGCACCGATTCCGTTTTATCCACATCAAGGCAGCTACTGAAGAAATCGTTGTGGGGTAGACCGAGCTTATCAGTGACATACCTAATAGCGCAGTGTCGAACTCAAGTAGCTCCTTGTTACTGCAGCCAACTTTTGATCGCGTGATATTCGTATCACCACTGCACGTTCATGGCTTAACAGTGAAAAAAATTAAAAGTCCTTTAGATTTAAGTCCAAAACCGGCAGCTTACTTAATTGGTCATTACCTGGCTTTAGTTAGGATTACGACCTAGCTTCCCACACCACCTATGTTGTGTGTTTGAGTTTTATCCATAGGTACCACGACATGCAGTTAAAAATCGACACCGAACGAGAAATTTTTGAGAAAGTTTTCATGACAATTTTATTTATTCTCCGGGTTTTTGACAGAAGATTGCTGAGAAGAAGTCGCAGATGAAATATTTTTTTATATTTCGCGTCGTTTGAGATGTCTGAGCTGGGATCCGAACCACGGGTTAGTGTCATGGTAGTGACCAACTAGACTAAGTCAAAAAATTTTTCATTTTTTTTGCATGCCCCATTGCAATGCCCACAAAGATCAAAGCTTTGCAGCTTATTCTTGTGAAAAAATTAGGTTCAATGGACTTTATGAAATGGTGGTGGTCCATGCTAAAGAGATTCCATTTATTTTCGAACGAATTCATTACCTTCTCATGGTAAAAATCGGTAAAATGATGGCTTGTTAGGGAAGCAAATTAAAGCAGTTAAGCGCCATGGAAACATCAACTTTAACCCAATGTATCATTGACACAGTACACCTATGATGGCCTTATAATACACATGGTTTGGTGCTGGACTGCATGCTTTAAATGAACACCCTTAACTGGAGTTATTAACCTCATTGTAAAAGTATTTGACATCTTATCGGTTCTCTTAATATTGCTGGCATCTGCTTTGTCACTTCGGCCATCAATACTGGGGCTTTGAATTGTATTGTGTTGCTAGCGGTGTGTTGCTGTTGCCGGTGCTGGTGCTGTTGCTTCTGCTGTTGATGCATAAATTCAGAATACGAGTGTATGTATATTGTCATCAGCTGTTTAAGTTAATTAATAAGAAGACAACAACAACATCGAAGAATAAGAACAAAAAGGCTTAAAGCAACCAGATTTAAGAAATCAGTATCAAGTACATTAAGGCCATAGGAAAAGACAACAAACATTCACAAATCAGCCAACACATACTCTCAGAGTACATATGTATGTTTGTGCGATAGTGTGTGTGTGTGTGTGTGTGTGTTAATAAAATACGAATCTTCTTAATATAGTTTATGGGTGTGCAGAGAGATGGTATAGAGAGATGCTCCATATGTCTGTCTGTTGGTTGGTTGTTTGGTTTGTGTATCTCGGGATGGGATAAAATCACTTGGATCACAATGAAAACAAAATCCCACTAATGTGCTTAAATAAATTTTCCCCATTTAAGCCAATTAGTCCAGCGACGAACGTTTTGTTTCATGTCAACATTTAGTTGTTGTTGCTGTTGCTGCTGCTGTTGTTGGTCTTGGTTTGTTTTTTTTTTTGTAATAGTTTGTCGGATTTTTCCTCTAAAAGTACGTTTGTTTTGTTGCTGACAACGTAGTTTTTTTTTCTCTTATTTTTGCAGAAATAAATACTAAAAAAAGAAAGAATCCGTGGGATTAAAAATGATTCTTATTTTGATTCCTTTTTTTTTTGTTTTGTTTTTTGTCGTTTGTCCCGGCGACCATCTCTGGCTGCTGGCCGTTTGGTTGTTAATGTGATAGAAGGCCTGTGTATTACGCATTTTCAGTTGATAAATTCATTTTTTGTTTCTGCAACGTTTTCAGATTTAAAAGCTAAAAAAAGACACACAAAAAAAGAGAGAAAAAACACATCATTTTTATTATTTTTCTTTATCGTTTTTTCCAGTTTTTTTTTATTATTATTTTACATTTAATATGGTACGCACAGTGGAGCATTTACAATATAATTTTTATAGAATGTAAGGATTGAACAACAAACTATCGTCGTTGGTACTTTAATTTTTGTACAAAACATTACAGTGCACAAGTCCCTTGCAAAGTGTTCTTAGAGACCAAAAACAGTTCCAGTGGTAATCCACAAAGAGTCTAGTCTTTTAAGTGGTTTTACATGATACCGGTTTTACATGATCCCGTGGATCTCCTACCCATAGCCAAATGGAAATCTTTCCTTTACCTACAATGCTTCGTGAGATAAAATACACTTGTTGATCGCATTCCAGTTCTTTTCCTTCATAAATGCATCATTCAGAACACCTCGATAAGCATTTGTGCTAAAAACTATGATGATAATAACTTACTTAGTTGGTCATTACAACCCCTTTAGTCAGTATTACAACCTAGCTCCTTACTTCACTCGATAATTCCTACAGTCATAAATTCTGTCCGAAACCGTACGTGATTTCTTCATCTGCTTATATTTTCCGTAAGTTTATTGGCAATAAAGAGTGCTTTTTCACTCTTTTAACAGACGAAGCAACTCAAATAGTTATTTTCGAATGCTCTTTAGTCGTTGAAGTCTAGTAAATTTTTAGACTAAGCGTTTTGGCTGTTTTAGACGAGAGTTCCTGGTTCAAACCTCAGCTCTGACTTCCGGACCGAAACGAAATATTTCCTTCTGCATTTTCTTCTCAGCAGTCTTCTGTCAGAAACCTTTACAATAATTACAAGGGCTGCCTTCCAAAATGTTAGTTGCTTTGTGTTTGAACAAAGTATCGTTTTTCATAATGCCGCTGTACAAAATGTTTACATTGTATTCTATTTCAAAACGTCGTCAATGTGTATTTTTAACGCAGTCGAAAAGCAATCAGGCATCGGATTTATAGTTGATGCATTGTTTGCTTACTTTGCATATCTACATAGTTTATATACAGTAGTAGAACTGCATATAAACTTTGTATTGATACATTTTGGAAGGCAGCCAAGCATTTAGTCAGGTTTACAACCAAGCCTCCCATCTTGTGTGTGCTAATTTTATCCATAAGTGGCGGGACTATAGTTTTAAAGTCGACTCTGAATGACAGATTTTTAAGAAACTTTTTATAGATATTTCATTTACCTTCAGAGCTTTTGCCAGAAATATTGTTTCATATTTCTTTTTGTTCGAGATGTCTGACCTGATGTTTGATCCGAGGCCACACGGCTAATAACCCTACACACTACCTACTAGACTACGACGACTAGGGAATTCACAGCTGATTATTTAATACAATTTCTTTAACTTTGGAATGTGCATACTATTGAGCCTCAGTTTTCAAAGTTATTAGTCGTAGCCCTTAGTCTTAGCCTTGTGCCTTTTGAGTATAGTTCATTATCGGCTGCCTGTTGTTTATTAAACCAGCTACTGCATTAAGATTACATCATTTAAGAATCGTATTTAAAAAATAAACGAAGTTTAACAAGCCTACAGGGGTGCCCTAGCAGTCTAATGGCCAAACTGTCTAGTGTGCCAAACTATAACAGTGAGAGCCGTGGGTTCGATTTCCACCTGAGACTCTGGTCTATTACACTGCACCGAGCATAAGATCTACGTTACTTAGCTCGTAATATTGTGATATAGTTTGCAATTTTATTGTAATTATATACACATACATACATACATAATTGGCCATTACAACCCTTCAGTCAGGATTACGGCCTAGCTTCTCACACCACTCATGTTGTGTGCGTTAATGTTATACGTGAGTGGTGAAACCTACAGTTTAACGTCGACTCCGAATTTATTTACTGTCAGAGTTTTTGCCAGAAATCTGCTGAGAGGAAGTCGCCGAAGAAATATTTTCCCGAGCTTTACGTCTAATAAGTCAACTCACTACCTACCAGACTACGGCGATTTCACCGTAACCTCAACTTGTCAGAGAATAAATCTACAAGTGGGAAAAAACTTTAAGACTACAGGAATATAATTTTATTGTAATTAATAAATAAAAATGAGCCTACAATCTGCCAAGCAACTCTAAATGCATATGATATCGTAAAGATTAGACATGGAATTCGGTTGAGGGTAGATTTTTTTTTATTTGAAGACACCAAAGGGTTTGTATAATTTTATCTGAAATTTTCGTCTATGTAAACTGTCATATTCATGACTCAATTCCTGAATTAAAACGATTTTTTAATCAAAAAATGTTGCCTTCCTTTGCAAAGCTTCAAAGCCCCACTGTTTACGAAGCTTTGTATTACAAACTTTTTTGTTCTTTTTTTCATTTTTTTTTTTTTCATATTTAAAGGGATTATTGAAGTGCAATTAAAGCCAAAATGACAGAGCTTATAGTCCCACAAATGTTTTATTTTTTTTATAAAATTTGTTTTCGTTTAATTTTTTTCTCTTAAAAAGTTTATCATTCATTTGACCATTTTCGTTTACGTCGTTTGGTTGGCCGTTGGCTGGCATCAGTTTGGTTGGCTGTTGTTGCCCTTTTAATTCCTCATTCTGTAGTTTATTTCAAATATTTTTTTCCTTTATTTTTCTTGTAAAGATTTTAAACGTTTTTTTTTTTGGTTTTTGGTTTTTTGCCTCCTCTTACTGGCAGTTATTAACCATATTTTATAATTTTTGTTGTGTATTTTAATCATAAAATACAGCGAATGTTTTTTTGTTTTCTTCATTTCATTTTTCTACTCTACGTAGCTGCATCCTTTTTGGCCACTTTGTCAGCGTAATTTTAGTGGGGCCGTTGTCACAGATATTTTCTGTTGACTCAGTTATAACAATTTGTAGTTTATGGTCTGCTCTTTACCAAATCGAAACGACGAGCCGAGTGGTAGTAGTTCTTTTTTAAGTGCCGGCACAATTTCAAAAGAAAACCATTTTCAAAGTCAATAAAGCATCTTCATTTTATTTTTATTCACAATTTTATTTTTATTTTCCTCGTTTTTATTTGTATTTTTTTTTATTATTTCTCTTACACTCGTTTAATAAATTTGATCAGCAGGAGAATTTTTATGGGAAATTTCGTTGAAGATTTTCTTCACTTTTTTTAATTTTTTTTTTTTTTGTGAATTATTAACCGAAGATTTTTGTTTATGTTGGCGCTTTTTTGTGTTGAAATAATTCCTGTCCTGGTGAAGCAAAAAAAAAAGGAAATCATAATTTAGTCAGCAGTATCCTTTTCCGGCAGAGTGTATTATTAGGAATTTTATTTATAAAGCCTGCTGCATATTACGGTAGATGCTAAAATTTATTGTCACTTTTAAGGACATTTATCAAATTATTGTGGCTTGAATATGTTTCCACCAAAAAGTGGTTCTAATTCGAATTCTAGCGCTGTCGTCTCTGGCTGTTAAAGTAATGAAATTCCTTCAAGAAAAAAGAAATGGGCACATAGCAGCTCTAAAATTTCTATGAGAGAGATGACGTGGTGCAGTTGTTAAGATAAATCCGAGTAACCCGGGTTTTAGAAGTCGCCATAGTCTAGTAGATTGTGTGATGACGTGAGGCCACGGTTCAAACTCCAAGTCAGACATCAACACGAAAATATGAAAAAATAATCCTTTGGCGACTCCATCTCAGCAGTATTCTGGCAAAACTCTGAGAGTAAATTAAATTGCTATGAAAAGCTTTTCAAAAATCTGTCGTTCGAAGTCGACTTTAAACTGTAGGTCCCGCCATTCATGTATGAAATTAACACACACAACATAAGTGGTGTGAGAAACTAGGTCGTAATCCTGACTAAGGGGTGGTAATGACCAATTATGTTTGTATGTATGTACGCAAGATATTATCGAAATTATGTATTCGTTTTAAGGACCTATTGACGCCACTATGCCTTGAATATAACGTCTTTTAAATCGCTGCCCCTCTTCTCTGTGTAGAGCACATCCGAAATGTAAAATTTTCCATAAGTCGGGTGCATAAATCAGGCTTAATTTGAGCGACACATTCGGTTAGGTTGGCTTTGAGAACCGCTGTGGATTGTGCCTTATGCACATACACCTGCTACTTAATAAAATCCTACAAAAAAGTCTAGCAGGGTCAAATTGCACGTCTTCAGTGACCAATTCACATCACTTCCATGTACATAGGTAAGTCGGAGTGGTAGATCTGATATCACAAAGCTCACTTGAGCACGCATAGCGGCCCGTTGTTATGCCACGGGTGAACGCAGTCCCTGTACTGACCAAGTTCCACCAAAATCATGGAAGAGGAAGAAGTTGGTCAGCACAAGGACTGCACATTACTTCCATGTAAAGTGACCATGGCCTCAAATCGCTCGTGCAAAATATTCAATATTCTGCTGAAACCACTTATCTTTAGTGTGCAGTTCATTTAATTCAGGCCAAAAGAAGTTACTAGTCATCGATCTATAGTGCTCCCTTTGACATTGATGGCCTGGCTAACGTAGTCCTCTAAGAAATTTGTTAAACAATGACTTTTTCGATATGCCTTGTTCTCTCTTAGATCTCAGAAGGCTGTCAATTGTTCTTAAGTCAAATCTTACTAAAGGTCATTAGTTCTTCAAAATCTTCAAACTATTTCTTGTGTCTCTCACTATATATTTATACGTAAAATACTACGCAAGGTTATCTGCTTTTCCATTCTATTTATACGTATGCAAGTCTACGAAACAGATTAAATTTGTATTTATTTTAATGAGATTCCATATTTCATGTATTGTTTTAACAAAATAGTTTTTCTTTTGTTTTTGTTTTCATATTTCTTTTAATTAAATTAACATCTTCGAACATCAAAATCTTCAAATTAATATTCATTTTTTAAAAATAAAAAAAAAATTTAAATAAAGTCAAGTTAATCGTATTATACGCTGTCCGTAATGATTCCAATTCAAAAGATGGATGATAATTAACTTTGATTATTAGCATTTATAATTTGAAACAAAAGCGATTTCTTGCCAACAAATAATCAAAATGGACAAAAACTATTTACACAAATCTAATCATCAAATGATCAAATTTAATGGAAGACAACAAAAAAAAATATTAATTATAAAACGTGTTTTTCAATAAAACTCTATAAATTAGTAAATATAGAGTGAGAGATGGTTAACTTTCTTTAATAAAACTAAGCAATTTAGATCATTAACTTGGCGCCATGGTAATTTATTTATAGGTGAGCGTTGATTTTTTTTTTTTCGATGGCGAAGAGTTTGATGTGATTTTTTTTTAGAAAAATTATCACAATTCTGAACTGATGTGCTCTGTCTCATGATGCCTTGGTCGCGTAATTTAGTGATTAGTGGGGTGTTTTACTAGACAGGAGCTCTGGGTACAAACCTCAGCTAATTTGAAATATATTCTCTCGTTGATCTCCACTCGGTAGTATTCTGACAAAAGTGCTAAAAAAAATATATTCTTTCGTTGACCTCCCCTCAGTAGTCTTCTGGCAAGTGCTAAGAATGAATTAATTGCCAAGCTTCTTAAATCTGTAGTTTAGAAATGGTAGATCCCTCTACTCATGGCATGAATTGGCACACACATTAGGCACCCATAAGAAACTAGTTGGTAATCCTTGTATACCATTAACGCCGCGTAAGGAAAATTATCTTTTAATTCTTTTATAATTCTTATCCCGTCTAATTACTTAATTTTTTGATGTCTGTGGCTTAAGCCTAAAATTTTCATATCAAATACAGAGCATTATCTTGGAGCAATTGATATTTTGCTTGATCGTAGATTTTGTTCGTTGCCCGGTCTTCACATATGCTTTCTTACGCTTGGAGATGTCGTAAAGAATTCATTTTACATAGCCAGTGATAATTTGATGCAAAAGCAATCAAACAGCACTTCAGAAATGCAAAATCGTCTTTCAACGTCTCTCGGCTTTTGGCATTTGGCACCCAGTTTTTAAATGCTTTGCCATGGCTGCTTGCGTCTGACTCAAATATTAATCGAGTAAAGTTTTCAATTAATAGCCTTCAAACACTTTAGTCTGTCATAGCCATTTCTCGATATGCTCTGGTTTTGTTAGCGAGTGCTCAACGTATAATTCCACAAGCAAACGATAACTCGCACATGCAATATTTTTTTTTCTATTTTTTGGTAAATAAGTTTCTCAAAAAAATTTTCCTGTCTCAGTCCCAGATTTTAGATTTTAGTTCGAAGTGCGTTCTCTTGTTCACGACTATCAAATTTTGGATGGCTGTGTTTAAACAAGATCGTAGGGACGGCCTAAACAAATTAGGTAGTGGTCGACAATGCCAGAAACGCTCAACAGAATTTTTAAAATGTTGTTGCATGAGTCATCATAGTCTAGTAGGTAGTGTGTTGGCTTATTAGACGTAAAGCCAGGGTTCGAGCCACAGGCCTTGATGTCTGGATACAAAAAGTATTCTTCCGCGACTTCCTCTCAGCACAATTATGGCAAAAGCTCTGAGAGTAAATAAAATTGCCATGAAAAGTTTCTCAAAAATCTGTCATTCGGAGTCTACTTTAAACTGTAGGTCCCGCCACTCATGTATAAAATTAACATACAGCACATAAGTGGTGTGAGAAGCTAGGTCGTAATCCGGACTGAAGGGTTGTAATGGCCAATTATGTATGTGTGTATGTATGTGTTGAATGAGCTATTTCAAGAAACCCTATACAATGCTTCTTGACTGAGAGTACGGAGAAGAGAAAAGGGTAGAAAAATGGTTCATAATAAAACAAAAACGTAACGTAGCGTAACGTAGCGGTATTTAGTATCGATTCGTCACTATGGAAGAGACATGAGTCCATCACTTTAGTTTTGGGACAAAGCAATTGATCGAATGTTAAGGAGAGGCAGGGTTATATTTAGTGAATTGGTCATTACAACCCTTTGGTCATTCGTACGACCTAGCTCCTCAACACCATCCATGTTGGGTATTTTAATTTTATCCATGGAGTTTCGGGTCCTACAACAGTCTAACGTATACATCGAACGACAGATTTTTGAGAAGCTTTTCATGGCAATTTTATTCACTCGCAGAGTTTTTGCCGAAGACTGCTGAGAAAACCTGCGGCATTTGGCAAAGGATTCCATCCATTATGTTTGGAATCATATACGAATTGCTTTTCTATTTAAAAAAATAACCCGACGATATCAAATGTACCAACAACTGGTTGTTGCCTGTTTTATATTCAAGGTACTGAATATCACTGAGAAAAGTGTATCGTACTAAAGGGTTTGTTTTGTTGAGAAATGAAGAATAAAAATATCCCAAATTCATTGTGTCTTTTTTGTTTGGTGGTCTAATCTATGACCCGCTTTCATATATAAACCAGAACATGGTTCCACTGCTTCAAATTGAAGTCATATTTCCAGTCGTTATGCAATACGCTATGCATTATTGTGAAATGCTGGCACTATATGACGCGCTGAATAGGGGCCGGTGTATCATTTAATCAAGAAGACTTGAGCTTGCTAAGAGTACGTTTATGTAAAGGGTCCGCCAAATATCTTTTTTTTTTAAATGCTTTAAACAAAAAACTACTGCATATTTTCTCAAATTTCTTTTTTTATTTGAAAGTACAGCCCTTCCGGTTAATAATGGAAAATAATTTCATTCAAATGGCTGCCTCGGCTGGCCATGCATTTTTAAGCACATTATCGATTGTGTGCAGCTGTATATCACCAATGGCTTCACGAATATTGTCTTTTAAAGCGTCAATTGTCTCTGGCTTGTCGGCGTAATACTTATCTTTGACGGCACCTCACAAATAATAGTCCAACGGTGTCAAATCGCAGCTCCGAGGTGGCCAAACGACATCAGCTCTGCGGATGATAATGCGGTCTTCAAAAACAGGGCGCAAAACATCGATTGTAGCTTCGGCTGTGTGGCACGTAGCGCCGTCCTGTTGAAACCAAATGTTGCCAATATCCTCCTCTTCAATTTTTGTGGACAAAAATTCGTTCAACATGGCCCGATAACGATCGCCATTGACTGTATCGGCCACTCCTCGCTCATTTTCGAAGAAAAATGGCCCAATTATGCCTCTGGACCAAAATCCGCACCAAACAGTGACTCGTTTTGGGTGCGTCGGCTTTTCAATGTATGCGTGCGTGTTTTCTGTGCCTCAAATGCGACGATTTTGCTTGTTTACATACCCGCCAAGATCAAAATGAGATTCATCTGAAAAGATAATTTTTTTTTGCCAAAATCGGCATCTTCTGTAAGTCGATCGCAGGCCCACTTAAAAGAAGAAGCCGAGGCAGCCATTTGAATGAAATTATTTTCCATTATTAACCGGAAGGATTGTACTTTCAAATAAAATAAAGAAATTTGAGAAAATATTCAGTAGTTTTTTTTTTACAGCATTTTCAACAAAAAAAAGTTATTTGGCGGACCCTTTACATGGTGAAGATAGTAGTTTTTCAAGTTCTAGCGGCGCTCAAAAACTATTTCTGGTTTCGAATACTTTGAGAATAAATCACGTGAGCCTAGTGATTGTGGTTGGCTTTAGTTTAAAAGACCTGCATCATTAACTGTCTGAATGACTGACAAATCCATCAGCATATAAACCAAATGCTGGAAACTACAGGGAATTTTTGAAAGTCCCTCCTTAAGCGAGTATACTTAAACTGGTTGAAATAGACTTAGGCAAACGCATTTAGCACGTCCTTGGTACTTGATCATACCAAAGGAGAAAAAAAGTATTTGATTCTCTTAAAAAGTGAAAACAGGTACAGTTGGGGTTGGTCTTCTTTTGCCATAACAAAACACCAGCCAATTTTGAAAGAAAGAAGAAAAAGAGAAACGCAATCTAAAGAATTACTAAAATATGGTGAGAAAGTTGCAATTGTTTGGATTTCAATGTAATTGCTATTGAATAAATAATGCCGGCCGTCATTTGTTTAAATCGAAAGCGAATTGTCAAGATATTTTAAAAATGAAATGAAATTCCAAAGAAAGTCACACGGGAGGGTTATACAATAATAAGCAGACAGAGAAAGAGAGAAAGTCTTTAGAGAAAAAAAATAGAAAAAAGGGAAATTCAACTTACGCACATACTTAGTTTCGATTCCGATTTCTTTCTTTTATTTTTAATTCTTTTTTTGTTTCTTTATGTAACAATTGAGGGGTAGTGTGGGATATAAAAGGAATTGAAAGATTTAATGTCGTCTTTGGTTGATTTATTACCAACGAAATTGCGTTAAGAGTGGTGCACATACACACAATGGTCTGCAGCAGCCAACCGAACTATTCTAATGCTAAACACAGGGATGGATGGAATGGATGGATATTCACCAAAAGTATTGTGAAGAAAAAAAAATAAAAGAAAGAAAAAAAATGAAATAAAAGAAAATCTTGGTATTTCTATTAAAATCGAAAGAAATGTAAGAAGAAAAGAAAACAAGGGAAACAAAGGTACCCAAAAAATATTCAGTTTTGAATGAACGAACGAAAGAAATTGTGAATGAAAAAAGTAAGAAACGAATAAAGTATTCAACAGACTCCGTCTCTAAGATGTTTTACCAAAATGCAGTCAAATGACAAACAATGGCAAATGTTTTCCTAGTTCTAATAATACTTACTTAAAATCACAAAAAAAAGGAGACACATTTTCAGAGAAGGGCCATGCCATAGCAGAGATATGCTTCATATCATTAGAAATTAAACCAGAAATTGTCTTTAAATGATGTAAATATGCGTAAAACAAATGAAATTGTTACTGTGAACAGGCCAGAGATAAGATTTCTTTTCAATGGTAGACAATAATATCTTCAAATCTGTGATAATTTTTGTCAAACACAATTTCTCTATCAATTGATGCAATGGAATGGAATAGAAAGATTTTGCCATTGTGTATAGAGGGATAACAATACCTACTGTATTATCATTAGTGTTAGAGGTGTTGCTAAATATTGAAACACACAATAAATTTAGAAACAATTTTCTTTATTGAGAAACAATTTCCAGGTCGCCCTAAGGAGTATATTGGCTGCAATAACACCTCAAGAGTTCTAACCTCTGCTCTGACATCTTTGGAATTAAAAATTTTTCTTTTGTAGCCCTCCCTTAGCGGTCCTTAGGCAAAATCTATAAGAGTAAATATCTGACATGAAAAAGCTTCTCATATCTGTCGTTAGGATTCGATATTAAAGATTAGGTCAACCCACTCATTGATAAAATTAGCACACACAACATGGGTGGCTTGGGAAACGTTATACAATATTTTTAATACGTAACTTATGGCAAGAACTATACGATACCATACTACAGGGCAGGCCATCTATCGATTTAAATTTGAACCATCGCTTATGTGAAATCTTGCAATGCTTACATACATACATAATTGGTCATTACAACCCTTCGGTCTGGATTACGACCTAGTTTCTCACACCACTTATGTTGTGTGTGTTAATTTTATACATGAGTGGCGGGAGCTACAGTTTAAAGTCGTCTCCGAAAGACAGATTTTTAAGAAACTTTTCATGGCAATTTTATTTTCTCTCAGAGTTTTTGCCAGAAATCTGTTGAGAGGCAGCCAACGAAGAAAATGTTTTCATATTTTCGTTCTGATCTCTGACCTGGGGTTTAACCCGTGGCCTTACGTCTAATAAGCCGACACACTACCTACTAGACTACGGCGACTTCATCTGGCAATACCCATGTGATTCTATTCTGTTACTAAATTCAGTATATTATCTCCACTGAACATAATGATTCAATTTACGCTTGACCAACTTAGGGGTTTATTGGGTCAACGAGAAACTGCACAATGATATTGGTTTTGCAAAAAAAATATCTTTTCGGATGAAGCTCATTTTCATCTTGATGGGTACGTTAATAAGCAAAATTGCCATATTTGGGGCTCAGAAAATCCACACGTTGCCTTACAGAAGCCAATGCACCCATTACGAGTGACTGTTTGGTGCGACTTGTAGAGCGGAGGCATCATTGGCTCATATTTCTTTGAAAATAAGGACGGCGGAACCATTACGATCAATGGAGACAACTATTGCGCCATGATAACCGGGTTTTTGCACCCACTCTTCATGTAATGAAGTGAACGGTGTTTGTTTTCAATAGGATGGTGGAACTTGTCACACACCTAATGCCACAATCGATTTATTGCATCAAACTTTTGATGGCGGTTTAATTAGCCCGAATGGTGATGTCAGTTGGCCGCCAAGAAGCCGCAATTTGATTCCGTTGGATTATTTTCTGTGGGTCGCTGTTAAGGAAAAGTGTTATGCCGACACACCAGAGAATATTGAGCATTTGAAGGTCAATAATTGTTATGTCATTGCCGAGATACGACCCCATATCCTCGAAAAAGTCGCCGTAGTCTAGTAGGTAGTGTGTTGGCTTATTAGACGTAAAGCCATGCTCGAGCCCCAGGCCAGACATCAAAATAAAATACAAAAAGTATTTCTTCGGCGACTTCCTCTCAGCAGATTTCTGGCAAAAACTCTGAGAGTCAAAAAAAAAATTGCCATGAAAAGTTTCTCAGAAAAATCTGTCGTTCGGAGTCGACTTTAAACTGTAGGTCCCATCACTCATGTATAAAATTAACACACACAACATGAGTGGTGTGAGAAGCTAGGCCGTAATCCTGACTGAAGGGTTGTAATGGCCAATTATGTATGTATGTATGTATACCCCAAAAAATGCACTGCGAAGCCAGCCGCGACTGCCATATAAATGAAATAACATTGTGTTTCTAATTGGAACAATTGTACTTCACAACAAAAAAATTAATTGGAAAAAAAATCAAATCATTTTTGTTTAATTATATTTTTAAATTTAAACATTTAAATCAACCTCCCTATACTACTGCCAGAAAGAAATTAACCTACTGATTATAATCCTAATAAACATACGCTAGAGATCCCTGTTGTCTTTAGAAGAATGGCAGGGGTTTAGATAAAAGAATTCCTAGAAGATATCTGTGTGTGTTAGATGCATGTATTTATAAAGAATTTCGTAAATTAATCGACTATTATAAAGTGATTAGGACTAGTCATTGTGGCTTGTGGTAAATTATTTATCCCACCTCATTTACGTTTACATTACAAATTGTTTGACCAAGAAATTATGGTCTGAGAGGCACTGACAATTGCTGACAGGCCTTGTGAACAATCGAAAGAAAACGTTTAGTTTTTTTTCTTTGCATATGATCGCCACGGTATTTAAATAATAAAGTGACCATATGATCCATCACTTGACTACGTTTACTTAGTCATCGTAATTAGAGTTTTTTTGTTGTTTTTCTCTTCATTTATTTTGTGTCAACACAAATTTAATTTTTTTTTCGTTTGATCACACACTCACTTTCATCATAATTAGCCAAGACTTCGTGTATGTCTTGGCAAAATGTTCAAACATCTGTTAATTCGTATGTCACTGTCTTTTTTTTTTTTTTTGGTTTTTTTGTTAAACATCTTGTCATTTTGTTTAACAAAAAAGCCAAACAAAACTGTATTCTTTTTCTTTTTTTTTGACCAATTTTTACTGTGGGAATTTTTCTATTTTTTACTTTTTTTAAAATCAAATTCGCACAAAAGCTTTCAAAAATACGAAAAAAAATTATCTGCCACAGCGTTTTAAGTGCTATATTTGCATATTTTTTCTTGCCATTAAAAAATTGTTTTTTCTCCATCCACAGATGTTTGATAGTGATTTGTGTGTGAGTATTTTTGTCTTTTTTTTTGTCTTTCTCTTTGTCTGGTTGTTACTGTTTTGCTTGTCTTAAGCTTTTGGATTCTGTGGTTCTAATACCAATTCATGAACCTTTTCTAGGTCGCTTCACGTCACATGTATTGTGGCTGTTTCTTCTTTTGTTATCGTATTGTGGGTGATTGTGGGTGAAATTTGGAAAGTTATGCTAAAATCGCTTAAAAATTTCAAAGAATTTTTAGTTAAGGTAGTGCATCACCTACTGCGTAAAACATTGGAAGAGTGATGAAAAAAAATTTGAAGAAAATGGGTAGGTTATGACTATTAAGAGTCCTAATTTGGAGGTTGATGCTTTGGCCCCACTTATCGATTATCTCCCTGTGGACTACTGTTTTGACAGGGTTTTCGACTTCCTGATTCCGATCAGGAACTATTGGACCCCTGACATGATCGTCCCCCCCGGTACTCCTGGATGTGTATACCCACCGGTCGGTAGCGTAGTCTACTCTGGGAGATTGAACTTCAATATTTCACTCCGGCTGCCGGACCATTGCAGCGTGTTTCAGGCTGAAGTAATGGCCATCTACTGGACCGCTCAATGGAATCTCGCATACGGTGTTCCTTTCGCCCGCATCTCGATCTTTTCTGATAGCCAGGCTGCCATAAAGTCTCTGTCGAACGTTGCGAATAATTGCAGGATCGTCAGGAAGTGTCGCCGCTGTCTCAACCTTCATTCTGGACGCTAAAATGTCACACTTATCTGGGTCCCCGGATACACGTGAGGCTATGGTTTAAACCACAGGTCAGACATCTCGAAATATGAATAAACATTTCTTCGTGTGTTCCTCTCAACAGATTTCTGAAAAAACTCTGAAAGTAAATAAAATTACTACAAAAAGTCTTTTGTTCAAACGTTAGATGTTATGTGAACGAACGGCATGCCTCTCACTTGCTTGCTTATTTCAGCAACGATTTGCAAGAAACTCAGATGTCAACTGGCCACCAAGACCATGCGATTTAAAGCCGAGGAATTTTATTTCCTTGGGGCTTTAGATCAGAAACAGTTCAGAGGCTTAAATAGGCGGTGAAATACAGCCACATTTCTAGGAAAAAGTCGGTAAAAATTGCTATTGAAAATAGTAATGGCTTGTCAGCAGAGTCTTCGTTGTTATTTGACTGATATTTTATTCGGTTCAATGTCTTTTCTACAATTCAATAAAATATTAATGAATACGTATTCCTTTTTTAATGAAAAACTGCATTCTTACTGAGACACACTTTACAACGGCAATTCCTCGTGGGTTACATACAGTCTACTGGTGAATTTGTAACAAGTCTTGTCGTTTTGCTTGTAACACCCACTTCCGTCAAATCAAAATTTTTAGCTTTTCTCTACTCCGTTTTCAGCTGTCCTTTGACGATGGCTGTCTCTGTTTTTTATCAGGCAGCCATAGATTTCTTTGGAATTAATCTCCCCCTAATTATCTCCTTCAATGGCTTTATTCCAGATTTTAATTGAGAACATTGACTACAGCACAACTGTCTAGTGTCCATCTAAAGTTTCTGTTCGTTTTTCACAACGTAGGCCTTATCAAAGTGTTGGACATAAAAACATGAGTTTTAACAAGACAAGACAGGAGACAAGACAATTTTCAAATTCATAAACGTTTATAATTTTACGACCATTTCAAATGATGACTCGTTAACGAAAAAACGGTAGAATTAAAGTTTTTTTCTTTCTTTCTTTATTATTTTATTTTATGTTTAAGAATGTTTTTTTTATGAATTTACAGTGCGGCACAAAAATCAATGCCTGATTTTTGATATTTGTTGTACTTGGTAAATAGCTTGATGGACATGCTAGACCCTTATTCCTTACTACACAGTGATTATATTGTCCCCTACAACTATGTAAGCAATGGTTTGGACATTAGACATCCCTAATAGGCACAACTGCAAAGCGAAGCCAGATCCTCTTTCAAATTCTCAAAAAGTCCTGCTGAGTTCTCGAAGTTGGATGTGAAAATAGGATGTGTATATAGAGTACTTGGATATTCTAAAGTGTAGTGTCTTCCAAACGAAAGCCATGATTTTTTTATGGCGGTTCAGTGAGTGCTCAGTAGCGAATTATTTATTGGGGTTATGCTGATATACTGGTGTAGCCAGTCCGCCAGAAAATGCCTTTAGATCGGCATATTTCCGCTCAAGCTAGTTCATGTATGTCGCCTATTTCTACGGCATATCCTTTGGCGTATTATCCTGAGGTTTCTCTTACTTGCGTCCAAGACCAGGGCACATACTCTTAAATAGTGTTGCGGCATGATAACCAGAATGGCTACCACACTGTGTAACTTCTTAAGAGTCTCCTTGGCCACGATTATGGTGAAAGTTAGAGAAAAACTCGGCTAACGCTTTAATATTTCTTTACTAATAATGACAGTTGTTTCTGAGTAACTCCTCTTTCTCATAAGTAAACTCATAGGAGGACATTCATTTGCCTATGATGCTATTGTGAGGCTTTTTCGCTTCCTTTTTATTTCATTGGCTTTATGAAATTGATTGGTATGCCTCCATAGTCTGTTGTAGAATATAACTCCTGACTAAAAAAAATTTAAATTTTTTCAAAATCTCAAGAGGATTTCTGTCTTTTCCTAGTTTCTGGGACAACCTTCCTATGCCTCGTAAACATAAAGTGAATTTGGCATTATATTTGAGTGAAGTGTGGTTAGTTTCACAAGCTTTTTTCAAGCAATTTTTAATAACATCGCGTGGTTCTCCATGGTTCTATTGAGCTAAAAATGTAGCAAACCTGTCAACATTGTCTCGATTTATTGCTTGGAAGCGGAATGTTTTTTACATTTGCTGCATGACGGCTGTTAAGTAACAGACAGACAACATACATACACAATTGATCATAACAAACCTTCAGTCGGGATTACAACCTAGCTTCTCACGCCACTTACGTTTTGTGTATTGATTGTATACATTTGTGGCGGGACCTACAGTTTAAAATCGACTCCGAACGACAGATTTTTCTGAGAAACTCTTCACGGCAATTTTATTTACTCTCAGAGTTTTTGCCAGAAATATGCTGAGAGACAGTCGCCGAAGAAATATTTTTTTATATTTCAATTAGTTCGAGATATCTGACCTGGGGTGTAAACCGTAGCTTCACGTCTAATAAGCCAACACACTATCTACTAGACTAAGGCGACTTCAAAAGACAGCAAACATACGTATGCTTCATCCAGATCATTGAGGTGACCTTCTAGACTCAGCGTTATTAGTTTAATGTAGTAATGAAATGGTGTCGAGTAAAATGTTAGACAGCAGTGGTGATACAAAGCATCTGTGATCTACTCCAGTTTCCAATTCTATACCAATGCTTATCGTTTTGCCAAGTTTTACTTTTAAGCTGGCCTTTTGGCAAAGGCACTTAAATGGTAACGAGTATAAGGTTAAGTAGAATACATCTGTACACTCCAAACCACTCTTTGTTGTAAAAGACAGCAAAATATTGTTCAACCACTTTTGTCTGACACTGTATAGTTTTTGGACACTCCACAATTGGTAGATGGAAGATAATATGGTCTCTTCTCATCACAAATTATGGTTGTAAGTATGTTTGTAGGCATGTGTACATGTATGTTTTTTGGTGCTACAAATTAACACCGAATGTTTTCTTGTCGGTTTATTGTGATTTTAACGAGTGTTTTATGAAGTCAAAAGATACTTTTGATACCCGGATCCATATTATTATGGGACAAAACTGCAAAACTATGAATTTCATTTCATTTCGTTTAGAGTTTTTGTCTTTTTTTTTTTCTTTTGAATTTTTATGGCAGACGATTCATTAGAAAAAGCATTTGTATCTGTTGGAATGTGTTTTGTTTTCTTCCAGTTTTTTTCTTTGTCTTTCTTTCGAAATTGAATAGGTTTTCGAGTGTAAAAGAAAAGTAATTGTCGCCTTTTGTTTTTTTTATTTTTTTTCAGTTTTTGTAGTTCATTTATTCGTATTTATTTTTTTTAATTAGTTTTTATGGCCATAAAAATAAATTTTTTTTCTTATTTTTTATTCTCTTTATTGTTGTTGTTTTAAGTGCGCGTTTAATTTAAAATCTCTGAGAAAAGATTGATCATTTCTAATTAGTTAATGTGTTAAATATCTTATGGCATATGAATGGGCATAAACTTAACTCAAGGATTTAGATTTTCTTTAAAAGATTATTTTAAATTAAATAAGAGGGGGAGACAAACGCACATAATTGGTTCATTGCTGTGAGTCATTTGAGAATACAAAGACTTGGTAGTCTTTAAAGCTCGGCAGACATCAGGGAAGTGGATTCTTTTCCTTACAACTTCTGCTACTCAATTAATATTTTAAGTAATTATTTACCGATTTCTAGCCGTCGTCTAGTAGTTGTTATCTAATTAGACGTAAGGCCTCGGATCAAAGCCCAGGTCAGACATCTCCAACAAAAAAAATATTTCTTTGGCGCCCGCCTCTCAGCAGATTTCTGGCAAAAACTCTGTGAGTAAAATGAAATTGTCAGGAAAAGTTTCTCAGAAATCTGTATACGTTAAAGTCTAGCTTCCGCCACATAGGGATAAAATTAACACACATAACATAAGTGCTGTGAGAAGCTAGGTCGTGAAAAAATTTCTTTGCACTTCCTTCAATATCTGAGACGTTTGGTTATATGAAGAAGGAAAACTTTCAAATATGATTTGATGATGATTTTTTCTAATACGAACAGTCAATTTGGTACAGAATTTCAGTAACATCAAGGGGAAAAACTACCTGTTATGACTGTGGCCTTCCTTCTTGTCTTGTCTGCGGTATTCTTGGTTGAATGTGATTTCTGGATGTGATTTGCAACGCAAGTGCAAAAACTCTTGGCCTTTTTCTTAATATTAAGGAAAGCGTGGAAAAATTCTGTGAAGTCGTTTGGTTTTAGTCTAGTATGTAGTGTGTTCATTCGGTGTTAATTTGTAGCACCAACATAACCAACGTAACATGCACACATGCTTACAAACATATTAGAACCATAATTTGAGATGAGAAGAGTCCATATTATCTTCCATCTACCAATTGTGGAGCTTACAAAAACTATACAGTGTCAGACAAAAGTGGCTGAACAATATGAACGGTTTTTTACAACAAAGAGTTGTTTGCACAAAAAAATTCCACTTAAGCTCATACCCGTTACCATTTAAGTGCCTTTGCCGAAAGGCCAGTTGCCAAGTAAAACTTGGTAAAACGACAACCATTGATATAGAATTGGAAACTGGAGTAAATCACAGATGCTTCGTATCTCCACTGCTTTCTAACAATGTACTCGACACCATGTCATTACATTAAACTAATATCACTGAGTCTAGAAGTTCACTTCAATAATCTGGATGAAGCATACGTATGTTTGCTGTCTTTTGAAGTCGCCTTTGTCTAGTAGGTAGTGTGTTGGCTTATTTGATGTGAGGACACGGTTCAAACCCCAGGTCAGACATTTCGAACTAAATGAAAATAGTTCTTTCGGCTACTCCCTCTCAGTAGTCTTCTGGCAAAAACTCTGTGAGTAAATAAAAAAGCCATGTCGTTTGTCGCCATGAATAAAATTAACACACAAAATATAGGTAATGTGAGAAGCTGGGTTGTTATCCTGAGAGAGATTTATGCTGATTAATCGATAAAAACATTACGTCTGTTTGATTCTTGAGGCGTTGTTTATTGGCTTCCATTATTAATTCACTGCGTGAATTTTTTCGATTCTTTAGAGAAGCAAATGTAATATTTCAACTCTGATCAAAATTACTTTGAAGATCTTTTAAGCTTTTCTGACTTGATTTGTACTTAAGTTTTAAAGTTTTAATCTTAAAAAAAAAAATAGTTAATAACCCTTAACACCCATTTCCTAAACCAAAATCCTCTTATAATTCATTACCAATTTGCTTAAATCCAACATACAATCAATGAATCATCATCATCATCACACAGCCCCCAATGAACCGGATATACGGTTAAATAAGATCATCAGCCGCATTAAACAAAACACTCGCATTTAATCTGTACGACCCCTGTTTGAGTATATTTGGCTCATTACATTGTGTCTCCATTTTGTCAATATCCTGAATTCATTTAACGCAACTCTTGTTTCTCGAAAACCATTTAAAATATTTCCTTAATAATACGACCCAAAAAAAGATAAACTTCTTCTCTACTCTTGCGTATGATGTGATAAAAACCGTACAGGAAGAAATTCTTACAAATCTACACTCATGTACATACAGAGGAGTATGTTGTACTAACAACAGCGACAGCCAATACGATGGTAACTTGATTACGTATGTATGTATGTACAATACAATGAATAAAAACCGAAAATGTGAACAAATGAGCATTTTTGGTATGGAACTTGAACGGTGTACCGTACAATGTGTGGTGCGTTAAGAAGCCGAAAAAGCAAAAGAAGTGAATTTGATTAATGCAAAACTGTCACTGATATGTCACATGCATGTCAAACAGTGACATTTGACATTTTACCAGCACAGCACAGTCGGTCGCATCGTATCGCAACGCACTGTTGTATATTATTATTGTACCCCGTAACACTTTTCTTAATTCAATAATTTTACATTAAATGCGAGTGTACAATACAATATAATATGTATTCTATGAATAATATCATTGCCTCTCATTTTCACTTATTCTCTCTCTTACTCTCTCTATGTCGTTCATACACTTGGTTGACTTTTGTTTGTACCGCTTTTGTAAAGTGTTACCATTACAATATGTATCGTATCGTATCGTATCGCATTGTATCGAATATTTCATTAAAGGGAGACCAAGAATTTTGCAGTCTTTTCTTTCATTTATAATCCGTTAATTGTACAACAAAAATTTCATTTTGTTTACTTAAAATGAAGAAGAAAAAAATCATTTTTCTCCTCTTCCATTCAATGTATTTACAATAATTGTCAAAGATATGGTCTTATAAATGGCGGATTGATTGCTATTAATATTGGTTAAGGGAAAATGTCATTTCCAATGTCGAAAAATCATTCTTGAAAATTAAAATTGAATCAAAATTTCACATAAACAAACTGAAAATTCTTATTTTTGGAATTTAAGCTTCATTTTTAAGTACTAAACGGCAATATGATTAATGCGAAAAATTGCTCAACTACAGCTTAATTAAAGCCCTACAACATGCATACATAATTGGTCATTATAATCTTTCAGTCAGGATTACGACCTAGTTTCTCACACCACTTATGTTGTGTGTGTTAATTGCGATAATTTTGTAAAAAATCAGTCTCAGTGCCGCATCACAAGTACCTGAAACATTGTTCTTAAAAAACTATGGCCGAATTTCACTTAAGGAATACTTTTTGTGAAGTCGACTTTAAACTGTTGGTCCTGCCTAGTGTGTAAAATTAACATTCACACATAAGTGGTGTGAGAAGCTAGGTTGTAATCCTGACTGATGGGTTGTAATTACATCAATTATGAATGTATGTTATATTTTTTATGAAGTTGCCCAGCCTCGGGATGCTCGAGATTCTAATATTTTATGATAATTGCTATGCCAGACATAACTCATCACAGAGTAGTGAACTGGCAGTAGTTGAAGAAGTATGTACAGAATACGGACTTCCTATTTACAACATGATTTGTACATCTTAATGGCCCAACAAGCCGACATGATATCTGAAGTGTATGCCAATGAGCATAAAATCTTAAACCACTATGTTTGGTCTCCTTCCCTTTATCCTACACACATAGCCAAGGAAAACGTGGCTGTACCAAAATACCACGTTCCCCACCTTCATATTAGTTCTTTTGTTCCTATTCTGCAGGAGGTTCTTTAACGATAGACTTTCCGTCTGTATTTGCCTAGAATCAATGGCCTTATGATAATCTATTAGGGGTGGTTGTATTCGGTATATTAGGTGAAGAACTTTGCTTATTATGTACTACATTTTCTTTGTAATATGCTCACTGAACGTGACAGTGCTGTATTTCAAGTTTTACTCAATATTATAACAATTTATGAATTTATTGAGCAATAATTAATTGACATTTTGTATGAAATATTGAGATAAATAATGCCGTTTATTGCGATTTACTCAATATAAGTGCATGTCTGAACATAGTATTAAGAGGTATCGTTAACTGACATTTTTAAGATGTTTGTTATTGACATTATTCTATCCGGGAGGGCAAAGATTAATATGAAGATGGATTATTTTCACTTAATTAATCATTACAACCATTTAGTCAGGATTACAACCTATCTTTTCACAGCACCCACGTTGTGTGTGTTAATTTTATTCATTAATTCGAAGTCGTCTTCGAGGAGTGGTAGATGTTTGAAGAACTTTCCAGTGCAATTTTATTTGCTTTCCGAGTTTTTTTGGCCAGAAGTCTGCTGAGAGAAATTTGTCGAAGAAATATTTTTTAATTTTTTTTCATTCAGTTCGAGATGTCTGAGCCAATATACCACCTACAAGACTAGGCCGTCTTTTATAGAAGTCTGTTAATTGTTAAAAAAAAACCATGTTGAAAATTTTTGCTCTTCTTTGTGATTCGAATTCGAATGACTTGATTTCTAGTCATGTGTTTTGGCCACCTTTTATCCGATAGCTGAATCGGAATTTGTCTATAGTCTGATGTCCTTCAAGGAAATATATCCCAGCATACACGCATGTCTAGAACGTATCGCAAATTTGACGATTCTTATGGATTCTTATGACACGGATTGTTTGGTAACCATCCAGCGTTGTTTAACATTGAGGTTAGCCCTGCGTTAAGAGCCAAAGTGTAGATAATTGGCTTATGCTCTGACCCAGCAAATTTCATACTTTTACTACTAGTAAGCATTGTGGCATTACGGTACATACATACATAAATATTCATTACAACCCTCTAGTCAGGATTACGACCTAGTTTCTCACACCTCTTATGTTGTGTGTGTTAATTTTATCCATGTGTGGCGGGACCTACAGTTTAAACTCGCCTCCGAACGACAAATTTTTCAGAACATTTTCATGGCAATTTTATTTAACGCTCAGAGTTTTTGCCAGATATCTGCTGAGAGTAAGTCGCCGAGGATTAAATATTTTTTCATATTTCATTTTGTTGGAGATGTCCGACCTGGGGCTTGAACCATGGCCTCACGTCTAATAAGCCAACACACTACCTACAAGACTATGACTACAGGTTTCATACTTTTGTGATAACAGCAGACCTTATACAGTGACTAGTAATCATTGTGGCATTCAGATAAACTCTCCTAAAATGAGATATGCAGTCTTAGAGCGTTTAGGGTCTCATAGAGTTTTGAGATTGATTGCTCATTACAGCATCAGACCCAACACCAACCTTATGTACGTACTTTCCAAATCTAAGATTGTATTTTATGGACCCGATTCGCTAGTGTAAATCTCTGACATACTCTCCAGCAATATAAAGGCAAGCATTCTTAAAATTATGAAATAAATTATGGAAATTCTCTAACGTTACACAGTCTAACCCAAAAGCTCTTCTGCCATGCCATGCGGAGTACAGATTACTGAATCCATCTTTAAGAAATTACATTTGCTCCTGGTTTTTTGTTTTCTGGCATAACAGTTTCTGTGTTTCAAAGTGTGTGTTTGACATTCCTGCCTGCTTTAACCTCACTTTATTGAGTTTTTCCTTTAACACTATTGCAGGCTGGTATAAGTGGTTAAAATGAAGGTCCTGCTGCTGCCATTTGCAAAAGTAAGCAAAAAACGGAAATCGTTTTTAACAATAATCCTGATTTTTACAAGTGCCTGTGCTTTTTTTTTTTGTTTATCTTCAGCATATTTCTTGTATGTTAATGGCTGGTATTTTTTAATATAAAAATTGTTTCCTACTCTTCCTTTTCGGTTTTTTTTTTGTTGTTTTTTGAAATGGAAATGAAAATGGAAATGAAAAAAAATGGGAAAAATGTTGCCTTTTTTGCCCATTTCTTTTGAAAACTTTAGTGTTCATATGTTGACATTTGACAATAACGACATTTGTGCATGAAATATTCAAAGCGATTTGACTGCGAATTAATGTTGAATTCATGTACAATGCGAGCAAGCATGAGTGTTTCCCTTCCTTTTTTTTTTTGCTCGATTTCGTCTTTATTTTCCTAGGGTATGCTGTATACGAATACAAACAACATCTTGTAGCTTTTTACATTACGCTTACCATCCACATACATTCGTATAAGCGTTCTTCTGTAGCGTTACAAAAGTGATGTTTAGAGTTCCTTTAGCCATACCAGTCAACTGCTGCTACTGCTGCTGCTGTTGCTACTCTTGCTGGTTCCTTTTTTTATTTATTTTTTTTATCGTAAATTTTTTCTGTTTTTTTTTATTCTCTTTTTCTGTTCTGTTGATTGTTGATGTGATGTGGGAAATGTCACTTTTTGACAGTTACTAGCTTCTGCAATGGCGATACAAGTGTATTTTTATAAATTTTTAATTTGTTTGTTTAGCATTTCACTCCATTTCATTGTTCTTCTGTGTTTTCTTTCTTCATTCCATTTCAGTTTCCAGTTTTTTTTTTCTTCTGTGTTTTCTTTAAGCACACAATGATGTTGATTATCATCATAAATATTTTAGTTTAAACAAAACAAATAAAATAATAAAAAAAAAATAATGACAACAAAAACAAGAAAAAATAAGGAAAAAATTTGTTGTAAGTGCAAGAGGCTTTTTTGTTTACATTACATTTATAATTATTGTTGTTGTTGTTATTTTAAATTAAAATGTGGCAACCATGTGTCATAATTAATAAAAAAAAAGAAAATTTGGAAAAAAAATATTTTTTTTTAAATCAAAAATAGTTGAAAAAAAATAATGAAATTAAGGGCGATTACTAGGTTTTGTTTTATTTTCGATCCATTTTTGTTGTGAAAAATACGTCAAATTTGTTGATTGACCATCGCCGATCTCTAGTATTCTTCCAGCTTGCGATGTTTCAGGCGTAAGCCACTAGGGAATCAGAGATCTGCTGGTAGAATTAGAATTATTTCTGCTAGTCGATTGGTTATTAGGGCCCTAGAGTTGCCTGCTAGCCACTACACTTGAGATCTCCGATATAAAAAAGACGAATAATGTGGAATCTGTTACCTACTCCACGGTTATATGCTGTGCTATCAAAGTTATTATGAAGAAAAGCTCCAAATTTACCCACAGGATGGCATAGAACAGGTTGAGCTCCACCACCTTCTGTTCTATTTCAAGGAACTATGGTCCGTGGTTGGAAAAGCGGTATGCAAATGGAAGTAGTAGATTTCCTCAATGATCACCTCTGAAAAGGCCAATTAATAATTTTTGTCATTAAATTTCAAGATACAGAAGTCAGATAAGGATTCTCTGTTTGCCATGCCAAAAATCCCAAACCTAAATCTTCTTTATAACTTGCTTAGGGTGGCTATAATACTTTTGCCTTCTGTTTTATTTGGGTAATCCATTAACTAGGATCGCTTCTTTATTTCTTTCGACTTCTTCCGCACTGTAGTCTTCTGGCTAAAAATCTAAGAGTTTCACAAACTATAGGTTCCACTACTCATGGATAAAATTACCACACACATCATGGATGGCAGGAGCAGTTAGGTCGGCTAATAATGTAGGTAACTCCCGGGGCCTTTCTTTAAACCTCCCGAGTTTAAAATCAGCACTATGATTCTAAGCAGTTAACCAAGTTGTCTACTAGTCCAACACAGCATAATGGCTGTTTGTAATTCCATCTATCTGGCAACACGTATATTTTATAAGAGCTATTCTGGCTGGGTTTGGGGTACAGCATGTCCCAGTAAGAGTCTACTTCAGTGATTGAATAACTCGTTAACAGAAATGATAGAGGCCACGGTCTGGACTATAATCAATCAATTAATCAGTTGGCCTATTATCAAATTTACTTGTATGACACCCCATGACTGAGCGAGGTGGTGATGGAATATTTCAGCTTCATATCAAGGCTTTTTTTTTTGGTTACCACTTGCTTCAAAAGAATCCATAACATTAGGTGTATGCAAGCTGTAATTTTCTGCCTCGGTTTCCGACTTTACAATGGATTCTCAAATACAAAACATTACCGTACAGCAATCATTTGTTGCGTTGATTCCTCTGATTGGCCATACTTCCGAGTTGTTATGAATACATGTTGGTCAGCAGTAATGATTCGAAGCATACCTGGTTGACGAATTTCAAAACTGCTGTGCTAAGCAGTGGACAGCAGGAAAACCAAGAAACCACTTGGACCAAAGGAATTCTAAATTGTCCCATTAGGATTACTGCAGAAACTGTCGTGATATGGACGAAATGGCATCGATACAATACCTTGTTTGTGGGTGCCCTGCACTTCGAAACAGACGTCATAAGTTTTTAGGTGACAAAACGTTTGAAGATCTGGACAGGGTGGCCGGTTTCGTCCGGAGCTCGATATGGTTCAAGCCCACCATAAAAGATCAAAAGGTGCCATACCTCACGCTGAATAACGCAATGCGCATGTGAAGGGCATGCTACCCGTTAACTTGACATAACCTAGATGAATCCGAATACAACAGTTCAGCTGTATCTACATACACTCAGCCACAAAAGTATACGTACGGTTAACAAATTTCAGAAAATTTTTACCCACGGTCTTTTTAAGACGGTCTTTTGCATTGGTTCAGAAATTTGTGGAATTTGTTAGTCGTATGTATACTTAACAAATTTCAGAAATTTTTTAACCAATCCGTTTTCGTTGAAAATCTTTATAATTGTCTGACCACTTTCCTCGATTTTAAGACGGTCTTTTACATTGGTTCAGAAATTTATGAAATTTGTTAATCGTATGTATACTTTTGTGGCCCTATGTACATCATTATTAAGCAGGCAATATATTATGGAACCGGAACGTAAATCATAATTTCTTAGAACCAAACATTTCAAAAAGGGCAACAAGTCTGCCAAGTCAGTCATTAGAAATGCGTTACAGTTCGATCTGTTAAATATTGTAGGGTTTTCCTTGGTATTACGTTAATTGATGACCTGGTCACGATCACAAATAGAATACATACATAGATACATACATAATTGGCCATTACAACTCTTCAGTCAGGATTACGGCCTAGCTTCTCACACCACTCATGTTGTGTGCGTTAATTTTTATACGTGAGTGTCGTATTCACAAATAGAACACTCCTCTCAATTCTGAGCCTTTTTCTGTACGAATAGTGACATTACCTGATCCCGGATATCCTAGTGAGTCCAAAAATTAACGCAGCACCCGCAACATATTTTCTATAATCAAGGGAATGCTCAGTATTTTGTAGCTGTACTTGTGATGTTGTTACTCCAGAACAGTAACTACTTTTAACAAAATTTTAGAAAGGAAATGTCTTCAATTTCTATGCGAACTGGTGACGAAAACATAGACTAGGGTAAGTTGCCTATACCATGGTAGATTAGAATTGTTTTCATAGTCAGTTTCCAAGTACAGTTACGCTACAATATGTTCGATTTTATAAATTTAATAGAGGCCGTATTTTATTCCTTTTAATTACCATACATTAAAAATCTAATTAAGCATTTGATTCTAATTTTTTCCCCTTTTTTGTTTTACTTTGTCTTGAAATATTTATTTACGGAAAAAGAAACAAAAAAAACGAAACTCAATTCTTTTAATTGCTGGCGCCAAAGTTTTGAAAAATTATTTCCTGAATTTTATTCAATTTTTTTAACACACAAATTTATATTGTATTATACACACGCACATAAAGCAACAACAATTATAGAAATAAATTAAAAAATAAAAACAAAAACAAAATAAAATAATTTTTTTTTTATAAATTATTGCCAACATTGGCGATTTGTTTAGTTTTTTTGAAAATTCATTCGCATTCAAATACATTTAAAGCCAATGTATGGTTGCCACATATTTTAATAACAAATCAAATACAATAACAAAAACACACTCTTTACACCACGAACACAAATACATAAACACAAGCGAAATGATTTAGTATGTGTTACATTATAATGGACACAAATTGAAATGTTCGGGAGTCGAAAACAGCCAGAGAGAGCATAATTTTTTATTTCGTTGTTGTTGCTGTAAAGTAATGTAGGAAAGGAAGATTTATGGGAGTATTGAATGTCTTAATTTTCATTACGTGTAAATAAATTTTATTTTAATATTTGAGGGTTTTTTTCAGTTTATTTCGTTAAAGAATTATGGTTTTAAAACCATTTGTTAATCTGTTGTTGTTGTTACATTTTCAACATCCTTGTTTTCGAAATTTATTATGAGAGAAAACAAAAAGAACAAATTTGAGTTCGTACTCGCATTACAAAACTTATAAATTGAAGACTAATTAGGGAATTAGAATTAGGGAATCATGGGCTTTTGGTACCCATAGGGTTACATTTTTTGTGCTTTTATGGAAGTCCAACTCTCAGTGCATTGTGTCTGAAATAGGAAAATAGGTTGTGGGTGGGTACAGTGTAAGTTGTGAAAAAGAGGTGTTGGCAGGTTAGGGTGCTCAGCACATGAACAATGCTTGTAAAGATCAATATTTTTGCAATGCATTGTGAAAATTACGGACTAATACAATGCAAATGGAAGTGCTGCACGAGAAAGACAAGCAATATGCAATTATTGGAAACACGCCTTGTTATTAATAGATCTGAATACTCTTCCACTACAAATGATTTCTCTGTACATGGTCGAAAGCCACCGATCAATGCTGGGGTCTTATATTACATTTTCGAGGATATATGTGGTTGGCACAAATAGCATGTCTGGTTGTCGTAGCCTAGTGGGTAGTGTGTTCAATTACTAGGTCAGGGTTTTGATTTCTAAGCTCAGCTCCTAAAATTTGAACTTTGAACGCCCGTCTCTCTGCATCCTCTAACAAATCTGTCGATCAAAGTTCTGACTAAAGGATGTATCTATGTATATACAGTGCTTGACAAAACAATGGAAACTTTTTCAAAAACATTTGTGGAGCTTATTAATATGCACTGTTATTAACGTTTGTGTATATTAAAATTATGTATAAAAATGACTTTATAATTCAAAAATTAAAAAAGTTTCCAAAGTTTCCATTGTTTTGTCAACATCAAATATGTGAATAGAATTATTTTTTTTTAATTACTGAATTATATAGTCTTTTTATATATTTTTTAAAATACAGAAATGTTAATAACAGTGCATAATAATAAAAGGCATTAATATTTTGCCGATTTCTTAAAAAGATTTTTATATTTTCGTCCGATTGTAACACATAAATAAATTTTTGAACAAGTTTCCATTGTTTTGTCATGCACTGTATGTATGTGGGTAGTACAAATAGCATGTTTAGTATTCGTAGCCTAGTGATTAGTGTGTTGAGTTACTAGGTTAGGGCCTTGATTTCAAACCTGAGCTCCTAAAGAGTAAACTGGATTTAGACGCCCGTTTCCTTGCAACTTCTAGCAAAAGCCCTGGAGTAACTAAGAGATCAGAATGCTTAACAAATTTGACTAAAAGGTTGTATGGTATCGGGCTTCTCAACAGGGACTTCTGACAGTCGTTAGCCATCTTGTTAAAGCTACATTTGTTAAAATAATTGTCATGTATTCAGTCTGTTTGGCCACTTTACCATTGACAGATAAAGCATTCAACAAGACGTATGTACACATAATGAAATTGTTTTTTTGTTTCATCTGTCTGAACCTAATTTACACCGAAAAATTATGTTCAGTGTTGATGTACATTTCTGGCTGAATGGGTACGTGAACAAATAAAACTGTCCAATTTGGTACGATATAAGTCTATATGAGATCCAAGATCGTCAAATGAATATCGAAAAAGTGTGTATTTGATATGGATCCAGTCCATATTTCTTTGATAACTACGTTGGCCAGGCCATCACTATCAACAGCGTGTACTATAAGTAACATGAGCCGTAATCCTGACTGAAGGATTGTAATGGCAATTATGTTATGTACGTATGTATGTAGACTTCACACAAACTGTTTCCCGCTTTCAATGTCTTACTAAGTCGAGCAAATGAATCCTTCGATCATTTGGTTTTATTCACGATATTCCAAGAAATGTTGCTCGATACTCCTTAAGTATACAAAATGTTTTTATTGCGTCTAGCAATTGCTGATTTAATGTTGTTGAGTTTGTGTTTAAAGGCTGCATTCTCGTAATCTTAGATTTGAGTGCATTTATATTAATTATCAGGTGTAGAGAAGTTGTTTACCAGATCCTGTATTTAAAAGGCAAGTGTTTTCTGATCAGTTTCTAGTTGTTGAGTGTTCTTTCCTCATGTTATGATGTCGGAAGTATCACTTATTCAGAGAAAGAGAAAACTTTCTTCAGCAATGAAGATCATTTCATACTCGGTGGATAATTCAAGAAGCAAAATTTATTGAATTTGGTTTTGTTGTGTTAGAGTTTCTACCAAGATCTTGCGATTTGAGGTCGGTTGTAAGGCTAGATTAAAGAAAGAATTTACGTAGATAACTTCCTAACGCTGGACCATTTAACGAATAAAATTTGTCAAGATATCGTCGAACTGGAGCCCAAAGTGGGCAGAAGGTGATTGCAAACAAAAAATTTTTTTAAACTAAATTTTGAGCAGAATTTGTATTTTGCCAATTTCCCCCAAATGATTCTTACCAGAATCATCGATAAGCCGATAAATAAATCCTGATAAATCTGTCCGATAATTGTCGTTAATGCCAAGAGTCTTTAAACTAAACAGACGTAAAGGAAACAAACAAAGACTTGGGCCAACAACAACTAATAATTGTCAAAAAGTCAAACTCACTTTTAGTTTCAACTAGGGAAACTTATCAAAAAAAAAAAACGGAAACGAAGAAAAAAGGGATAAAAATGGAAATCAAAAATTCATAACACAACAGCTGAGTTGTTGATTATCATGGCCAAAGGAAAGAGAAACAGCACCAACAGGGATACAATTGCTAACGATTATGATGATGACGACAATGTTGATGCAGATGATGAATTTCTTGAATTTTTTGTTTTTTTTGACAAACAAGAGAAAAATGAAATTAAAATTCCATCGAAAAAAATGGAAAAAAGACAACCACCAAATGAATGAAAGGGGGAAAAACATACATACATAAAGGGATAAATGTCATATTTGTTGCAATTTGTTGTATGAATAACAAACAAGAAAGGATCCCTTCACTTTGTATTTTTTTTGTCGTTTTTGAATAACAACAACAATAACAAACTAACGATCAAAATGAAATAATCAAATATACAACAAAAACAACAAAAATACTTAAAATAAAAAACAAAAAGGACATCAACAAAGTGATGTGTGAATAAAGTCCTGTTTTTCACACACACAAACACTGAATGCCTGCCTGACTGTTCGTATGTGGCTTGTGTTTCTATCTGCAAGAGACAGAGAAGCTGTCTGTCACTCTTTTTTTGGTCTATCAGCAATTAACACGCTATTCATCAAGGGTTTGACTTTGACTTTTAGAATAACAACAACAATAATAATAACAATTACAGACAGACACATTGGCATACATTCGCACACATGATTGCATTGATCCTTTCCATTACGAGTTTGAGATGTGAAAGTGGAACAATGGCAACGTTCACACAAAAACCAGATTAGTTAAATGTAATCTTTTTAAAGCCGATATTCATAATTTTTTTTTATTGTTTTGGCTTTTGTTTTGGTTTTTTTTTTTTTCATTGAATACCACTCTTCAGAGCTCTTCTATTAGCCACCATACAAATTATGTTTCCTTTTCATTTGAAAACTTTTAATATTTGAGTTCAAATCATTTCGATTCAAGTATTTTAAACTCTTAACAAAATGTCATGACTTTTTCTGTGACAGCTGTCACTATTCGTACACCATACCACGTAGTAGTTTTGTAGAAACCGCACTTGGTTTTTCAAAGCAATCAGGTTCTATTGAATCTTGGTTTTGAAGGGAGTAGCATCTTTATATCGCTTATTATTAGTATTGAAAGAATTTGTAGACATATATTCTTCCATTCTATAAATAAGTCTACAGCTTCGAGAAACTCACTTCATTCCGCTTGCTTAAACCCGATTCTTTGAGTTGTTTTACACTTCAACGTTCCTTCAGAACGGCTCGTACATAATTTCCCATATGCCTCCACCGAAGAAATAAATCTGTGCTCAGTTGAGTAAAACTGGTCACAGCTTTTGTGGAGATACTCTCTTCTGATGGTAGGTTAGCGGGTAGCTTGACGTTTATTTGGTGGCTCATATGACCCAGTGTGTTACACAGTGTGAGGTAATCCCCCTTGTCGTGATCTGTTACGGGTGGTTTTGAACCACCACGAGCTCAGGATGAAACCGGTCAGTTCGCTAAATCACACGTTCACCACCATGTCCAGATATTCAAACGTTCTGTCACCCAAAAACCGATGACATCTATTGTGAAGTACAAGGCACTCGCATAAAATGTGGTGTACCGGTTCCATTTCCTTCACATCATGGCAACTTCTACTGTAATCCTAGTGCGGTAGACCGAGCCTGTCAGCGAAGCTGCCTATAGCGCAGTGTCTCGTTAGACTATCTGTTAGAATGCTAACCGTTCTCTTGTCGAACTCAAGTGGTATCCACAGCAGTTTTGAAATTCGGTAACCAGGTATGTTGATGCTTTTCTGGCAATAACTCTGAGAGTAAAATAAAATTACTATGAAAACTTTTTCAAAAATCTGTCGTTCGGAGTTAACTTTAAACTGTAGTTCCCTCCACTCATGTATGAAGTTAATGCACACAACATAAGTGGTGTGAGAAGCTAGGTCGTAATCCTGCTTGAAGGATTGTAATATCAATTATGTATGTATGTATGTATTTTTGCTAAGTCGCAGTAGTCTAGTGGGTAGTATTAGACGTAAAGCCAGAGTTCGAGCCCCAGGCCAGACATCAAAACAAAATACCAAAAGTATTTCTTCGGCGACTTCCTCTCAGCAGATTTCTGGCAAAAACTCTGAGAGTAAATAAAAATTGCCATGAAAAGTTTCTCAAAAATATGTCGTTCGGATTCGACTTTAAACTGTAGGTCCCACCGCTCATGTATAAAAAATTTACACACACAACATAAGAGGTGTGAGAAACTAGGTCGTAATCCTGACTGAAGGGTTGTAATGACCAATTATGTATGTATGTATGTATGTATTCTTGTAGGGACGCATATAACCCCTCTATCGTTTCTTTGTCAGACATCTTCGATACCTACCGTGCCAGTTCCTTCATCTTTTAGTTTCCCTCTATGTCACTGTGGCCCGGAACCTAGTACAGGTGGTTGTTGTGACAAAAATGCAAAATGTTCACCACACTTAATTATTTCTGGACAAGCGTGGTCGCAAAGGACTTGCCAATAGTCAAATAGAAATCACTGTCTGTCTGTTTGTCGTACTTCGGTTTTTTATGCTTTCTTTACAATCAAATTTTCGAGCCAGCTTTATGTATATATCCAGGTGGCCATTGTGTCAACTCTATATACAAGGGATGAGTGGTGATACAGTGGTTAAAGCAGTTATTAAACAAAATAAAAACATGTTCATCATGGTTTTCGAATTTTAAAAATTAACATAATCCATCAAGGATTCCTTCTCTTTGAACCCAGGGAGGATAAAATCAACAGAGAGAAAAAGAAATTATGGTAGTGCCACTACTTGAAAAAAGATTTGCTTGAATATATAAGCACATAAGCTAAGATCCTTATGTAAAATTTTCTACATAGTTGACGGACAAAGACCAACAATCTAAGATCGACGACGAAGTGATGATTCGGCGTCTTCCTTAAGATTTCGCGCTACATCACCGATATTCTGCAGAGAGTAGTAATTGGAACATTTCCAGTGCCTATATAAAGTGGCAAAGACTACGTAAAACAAGTTGCAGATGTTGCAAGACTAAGGGCAACCATATTTTGGAAATCCAAGTTTTGATAGAGTAAGTGAACGTCAGAAGTGATATTCTTTGCTGAAACATATTTAATGTCATAATAATTTTGTTGTTTTGCTGTTATTTTTTTTTCTGTAAAAGACAAATGCTTTTGAAGATTTATTTTCTCGAAATCCAAGTGTTAATTCATGACATACACAGCCTCTGCAATATGCTATACATCATATAGATTTGTTGTCTACCTCTACCAATTAACAAATTCTTGTCTAATCATAAATTTTTCTTTTCTTTTACCACACCTTCCTCCCAACCAACTAGGCAGTCACTCACTCATTCGCTTATGATAAATCACAAAAATATACAAAAAAAATAAAAAATTCATATGAAATGTTCAAAATTGTAAAGACATCAGAGGAAATTCTCGCTGCTGGCAATATAAAATATCGCCCAAGCAATCCATTATAAAATCATTTAATTTTATAATCAAAAACCCCACCAAAAAAATATGAAATTTTTACACGAAAGAGAACAAAAAAGCAGGATCGAGTGACTACAAATCAACACCTTGTGGCATGACACAACGCAATTTTTTCGAAACATAAACTGACAAAATGACGCCTTCTCTTTGACGTACTTTGTTTGAATATGTGCCACTCAGCTATGTAGCTAAACGTCGCCTGCATACATACGTATGTACGTACACGTACATAGTACAAGTGATGTTGCACTTTCATTTGAAAAGAGCAGCACAACAGAACAGAATAGAACTGAACTGAACTGAACTCATGGTAAAAAGATTTAAGAGGAGTCTGTAACAATTTCAAGTGATACATTTTCATGTAACGTATCGCAACTTATCGTATCGTATCATATAAACGTTTTATTTATTCATATCGTTCTTTACCCCTCTATTTATTATGAATGATGCAGCAATATTTCTGACATATTCATACACAAATATGTTGTAAATTTTAACAACAATTTTATTTGTTTTATTCATACTTTAATGTCTATAGACTTTTGTGTTGCAGTGTAGTGTAGTGTAGTATCTTGTGATTTTATTTGTCTACACGATAATAAATCAAAATTGTTTATTAGCCTGGCACATTTATGAGTTTTTGATTTCTATTAAAAATCTATTCCTTTCAGTTTTTTTTTTCTTTTACAACAGAATGTTCAATTTGTTCACGAAAAGAAAAAAAAATTAAATAAAAAAGATCACGATGAAATGAAATTTTTTAAGGAGAAAAAAAATTGTTTGAACAAATTTAATAACACACACACTCTGTTAATAATATATTTGACAGATGGCACGCGTGCGCAATGAAAATAATTTTTCCAAATCTATTACAAGACAAACAAAACAAAGCAAATTTAATAAAGACGCCACAAATGACAAATGCATCATGACATGGCAGAATTGTTTAAAATGAATTTGGAATTTATAGGAGAATGGCCACAACCCGTTGATTCAAGAGTATTTGTAGGCATTTGTAGACGTACTATGTACTATGTGTTGCTCCCTTTTCAACTTTTATTTTCGACTGCAACTCTCAATAATTGCAACACTTGAAGGATGTATTCATCCGCAAGCGGCCATCTTTGGCCACTTATAATTTTGCTCTCCACCAGGAGAAGTCACCGTAGTCTAGTAGGTAGCGTGTTGGCTTATTAGACGTAAAAACAAAAATTCAAAAAGTATTTCTTCGGCGACTTCCTCTCAACAGATTTCTGGCAAACACTCTGAGAATAAATAAAATTGTCATGAAGAAGTTTCTCAAAAATCTGTCGTTCGGAGTCGACTTTAAATTGTAGGTCCCACCACTCATATATAAAATTAACACACACAACATAAAACTATGTTGTAACTAGGTCGTAATCCTGACTGAAGGGTTGTAATGAATGTATGAATTAAAAAGTGTTTCTAATTTGAAATGAAAATAAAAACTGTCGTTCGGAGTCGAATTTAAACTATAGGTACCGCCATTCATGTATAAAAATTAACACACACAACATACATAAGTGGTGTGAGAAGATAGGTTGTAATCCAGACTGAAGGGTTGTAATGACCAATTATGTATGTATCAGGAGAAGTCGGCATGGTTTAGTAGGTAGTATGTTGGTTTATTAGACGTGAGGCAGGGTTTGAACCTGCAATAAAAAACGAAGTATGAAAAAATAATTCTTCGGCGACTTCCTCTCAGCAGATTTCTAACAAAAACTCTGAGAGCAAAATAAAATTGCCATGAAAAGTATCTCAAAAATCTGTCGTTTAGAGTTAACTTTAACTTCCAGGTCACTACAGACATGTAGATCCCGCCATTCATGTATAAAATTAACACACACAACATAAGTGGTATGAGAAGTTAGGTCGTAAACCCAGGACAATATTTGCATGTTTCATCTACCAACTTGTATCAAATAATTACCTCCTGGTCGCGGTAAATTTCAAATAATTTAGTTTTTGCAAATTTGCATCGAATTTGAATTCCTTTGTTTTCTTGCCAGTAATGTACGAGTATTGTACGATTGATAAAGCCTTTGAAACTCACCTACGATTGCGTTATCCTTAACGAAACCGAGAACCAAATTCTTCTAATTCTCATACCCATACCTGGGCATTTGCTTAGTTTTTGTGTCTCGATATGGGAGGTATAAATCTTCTGATAGTTATTCGATATTATTTGATACATATCGATTCTTTTTATCGTTTTCTTCACCACTAATTTCTGTCATGCGACATTATTTTTAGCCTCCCAGTTGCTCCTCTTTAATTACACAACACGTACATTGGCTGTGTTGCTATTAACTCGTGATAGTATCGAGAGTTTTTTTTAACGACGTGAGAACTATCGATAACTATGTTTTGATAATTGAGAAGGTCAAACTGTGTTGATATTTCGGTTCAAGTTAAGTGCTATTTTATAAAAAATTCAAGAAGTCAAACAAAACTTCTCTTAAATCACCATATAGTGCCCGAGGCGATATTTCTGCTTGGTTTGCTGATTCTTATTCCGGATAGGGCACTGTGGAATGGTGAAGTGCTCCCCAGACGAAATGATACACCCATTTATATAGAGGTGTCAGAGTTTATTGGGCACGGCGGTTAGGTTCTGCTATGAGTATCTAAGACTGGATTTTCAGATTGAGTGATGATTGTAGCGCCTTTCGAACAGAATTTTTTACCGTTTTGAGTAGTCTTGAGAACATAGTCGGCACAGATTCTTCAAATACTGATTTTAACTTGGCAGTCCTACTACCCTAAAGACGATTGGATTGATTTGGCATAAGGGACTACTAAGGGGTTCGCCAAATAATTTTTTTTTGTTGAAAATGCTTGAAAAAAAAACTACACAATTTTCTTTCTATTTTCTTTTTTTTTCTTTTCTTTTTTATTTGAAAGTACAATCCTTCCGGTTAATAATGGAAAATAATTTCATTCAAATGGCTGTCTTGGCTGGCCATCCAGTAGCCTACACGATCGGTCCAATTTTTAAGCACATTATCGATTGTGTGCAGCTGTATTTCACCAATGTCTTCACGAATATTGTCCTTTAGTTTGTGATTGTACGAATTGCGCAAAATACTTTGCAATACATCGGATCTGCCGATACTGGGTTCCAAAACATAATGGTACATCCTAAAAACGGGATGACGGAATTGGTTTCACATTCTAAATTTTCTTTGATGGTTGCTCCAAATAGTTACCTTCATAGTCTTATCGGAAGATAGGCTAGGCTAGAGGGGTAGAGCAGACGTGTTGGGGGATAGCGCCGGATGTTGTTTGTCTAGTTTTACAAGATATTGTCGGGGTTAGGACGCTAATAAAATCTGCTCTGGATCACATCCGAACTATTATTGGATCACATGCGGTATATTGCAATGAGGGAAGTTAGAGGATATAAACCATAGGATGTTTCTAAAAATCCTAGAAAGGGAATTCCTTTATTTTTTGAACTTTCTATTGAGCTCTCCTGAGGTTTATAATGAGATTGTGCTAACTGAGGTGTACTCGCTGAACTTCGCGTTACTGATGCGTTCTCTCTTTGGGCTTTTTTCTTGGGTCATCTATTTTTCCAACCCTATATATTTCCCCTTCAATTTTCTAAATCCTTCTTTTTCATCTTCTCCACGTTTTCTTCTTCTCTAAGAGGAACACAATGGTATAATTAAATTATTAGCTACACAAACTTATCCAGCTACAGCTATTTGAAGTTTTGGGCATCCATACGCTTTAAAATTTATGGGCACTCTTTCCCCAGATTCTGAAAAAATCACGTGTTTACTAAAACAGCCTAAAAGAGTTCAATTTTCTTTCCATCAAAATTATTCCGGAATTTATTAAATTTAATGCGATAATCTTATGATTTCCCTGAAGCACTCATCCGTATTTCCCCCCCTTAAAGTGTAACGAAACTACATATCAGTTGGATGAATGATACTCACTCACCTACACTGCCATTAATAACGCAACGAAAGTAAGTAAACGAGTGAGTATGTATGTGTGCAAGTATATTTGTGTGTTTAATATTTAAAATTTCATTCAAAATGTCAACAGTGTTGACATAAACATGACAAGAACTTGCACTTTTGGATTACAAGTGGATGAATATTGTGTTGCTGATACTCACTGATACTCATACTGCCTGCCTGCCTGCTTGACTGCTTGCCTGCTACTGGTGATACTTCGAAGTAAAGCACAGAAGCAGAGACAAAGTGGAGGAAGTTTATTTTTTCAATTCCGTTGTTTTATTTGCATAAGTATTGTATGTTGAACAAGAATACAATAAAAAAATAAGGAAATAAAAGAAAATGAAAAAAAAAAACAAACAACAACAACTTCCTTGTAAATTGAAAAATGGCGTAAAATTTGTTTTTCCTCTCATGTTGTCTTCTTCTTTTAATTTTTTTTTTGTTATTAAAACAAAAGGACATAAAAGTGACATTATATTGTAGATATTGGTGTTGTTGTTGTTGTTGCTGTTTTTATTTACTTCAATGGCAACATGGCAACAGCCATGTTGTAGTATTTGTGTTGCTGTTGTTGCTTTAAATTCCATATTCTTGTAACAGATCAAATGTCAGAAAATCATGTCAACACATACATTCCCGACATATCAACGATATGGTTTGATGATGTATGTTCATGCAGCATGCAGCATGAAGAATGAAAAAATTTTTTCAATCTTTTGAAAACTAAAATAAAATTTTAATACCTGCGCAGGATTTTTTCCAGATTTAATACGAATTTAGTACAGTTAAGAACCTAAAGGGAGGCTGCATGGATAGATCCAAGCTGCTTACAGGTATGGACTGGGAAGTCTTTTCGAATAATCTTTGCGTCTTTGTAATAATAATACTAGATAAAGCCTGCAATTGTGTAAAGCAAACATGAATTGCTTTCATAAAGGGTGGGCCATTTAGAAGTTTAAATTTAAAAATGCAATAAATCAGAAACGGTTTGAAATTTTGTCAAATTAATTTATTTGTTGTGAAGTACAATTTTTGGGGCTAGAAATAGAATATTATTTCATTTACATGGCTGCCGCGATTAGCCTCAAAGTACCTTATTCGATCGGACCAATTTCTGTGCACTTTTTCGAGTTTGTGGGGTCGTATCTCGGCATCACGAATGTTGGCCTTCAAATGTTCAATTAGCTCTGAATTGTCGGCACAACACTTTTCTTTCACGGTGCTCCACAGAATTTAGTCAAACGGTGTCAAATTGCACTTTCTTGGCGGCCAATTGACATCAACATTTCGGCTACCTAAACGGCCATCAAACGTTTGACGCAATAAATTTATTGTGGAATGAGATGTTTAGCAAGTTGCACCAGCCTGTTGAAACCAAACATTGTTCACATCAGTACCATGAAGAGCGAATACAAAAAAATCGGTTGTCATGGTGCGATAGGTGCCTCCATTGACCGTAATGGTTGCGTCATCCTCATTTTCAAAGAAATATGGGCCATTGATGCCTCCGCTCGACAAGCGGCACCAAGCAGTCACTCGTAATGGTTGCATTGGCTTCTGTAAGATCACGTGTGGGTTTTCTGACCTCCAAATACAGAAATTTTGCTTATTAAAGCATCTATCAAGAAGGAAATGAGCTTCTTCTGAAAAGAGCTTTTTTCGAAAAATCAACATCATCGTGCAGTTTCTCGTTGGCCAAATAAAACTCTACATTGCTTGAGTGTAAATCGATTCATTATGTTTAGTGGAGATAATTCACTGAATTTAGTGACAGAATACAATGACATAAATATTGACATATTCAAAATAATCGATGGTTCAAATTTAAGCCGAGGAATGCGAGTAATTTTTGCGTCTGTAGACCATGCTAGATAAAGCCAGCAGTTATGTGAAGGAAACATAGATTTCTTTCATATAATGTAGTGACCAGAACGAATTATTTTTGTTTTAAATGAAATTTAATTTCAACAAAATTTATTTGTATTCTTTTGTAAGATTTGTGATATTTTTGTGATTTAATTTCTTTAATAAATTTTGTTTCTTGGCCGTATTGAATGTAATAAATTTTGTTTCAACATTCTTAAAATTTTATAGACAACATCGTTAATCTTGTCTGAAATAAATTCATTTTTTTCAATTTTTTAAGTTACCTTCACTTGAACTTGAATTATTTGTTTTCGTTTTTGTTTAATTCCAAGTGTTCTTTAATTTTTCTTTATTTATTTATAATTAAGTAAAAATAAAATTCTTAAATTCAATTAAATTGAAATACTTTCGATCTTTCAAATGAAAAGATTTAATTTTAATTAGGATGTCATGGTAGGCTAGTGGGTAGTGTGCTAGACTATTAGCGTGAGAGTCGTGAGTTCAATTCCCACCAGAGACTTTGCTGATCTGTTATACTACACTGAGCATAAGGTCTGCGCTCCTCGGCTGGTGGTTATGAAAAAATTAAAAGATACCAATGCTTTATGTAGTCGCCGTAGTCTAGTAGGAAGTGTGTTGGATTATTAGACGTAAAACCAGGGTTCGAGCTCCAGGCCAGGCATCAAAGACAAAATACAAAAAGTATTTTTTCGGCGACTTCCTCTCAGCAGATTTCTAGCAAAAACTCTGAGAGTAAATAAAATTGCCATGAAGAGTTTCTCAAAAATCAGTCGTTCGGAGTCGACCTTAAACTGTAGGTCCCGCCACTCATGTATAAAATTAACGCACACAACATAAGTGGTGTGAGAACCTAGATCGTAATCCTGACTGAAGGGTTGTAATGAATAATTATGTATGTAATTGTATTTTAATTAATAATAAAAAGATACCAATGCCTTATGGAATTATTTACACCACAGATGAGTGCATAAATTCACTCTCAAACAAATGATTCCAATAACAATTAAAAATTTTACCAACATGAGGTTTGATTGCTTAGAAAGAAAGACTTAAACTTAGAACCTACAATCCAGCTAGCTAGGTAGGTAGGTTAGAGTAGAGGAGATCAACCAAAAGTCTCATCATACAGCATACATCTCACACATCTAAATCAGTTAAGCATTCACTATTCCAGGATAACACTCGTATCGTCACTAGAAAGTCTGCATCAGAAAACAATCCTATTTTATCTAGAAAGTCTGCATCAGTTCTCAGCATCATCCAGCCCAGCCCTCTAAAAATATTGGGACCTCAATCTCACGAAACCTGGGCAATGGCATTAAAAGTTTACCATGTGCAGCATTCATTATTATCTACAATGCTTGTCAAGTTTAGGTGTACACGATGTATCTCGTAAGGACGCTCAACAATGTACTAAAGTCTCCTTTATGCAGTTCTAATACACTCATGATTTTCCTTCGATCAGGATAGCTCCAGATTATCTTCGCAATTTTCCCTAACGTGTTATTTTTCCACAATAGTCGTTGTGATTGATGCCTGCTGTCTCTGCTTGGTCTTCAACGCAAGAAAAGACAAAATATGGAAAAATATTTCTTTTGGGACTTTTTCTCGCAGCAGTCTTCTGACCAAAACACTGAGCATTAAATAAAAATGAAAAGAAAAGTTTCTCAAAAATCTGTCATTCAGAGCCTACTTTAAACTGTAGATCCCACCACTCATGTATAAAATTAACACACAAAACATAGGTGGTGAGAGAAGATAGTTCGTAAGCCTGACTAAAGGGTTGTAATGGCCAATTATGTACTTATGTATGTATATATAATTTGGAATATAAGTTCAATAAAAAGTTAAATTCTGTTCTAATTTCTTCGTTTCTAACAATCTTAATAATGATTTAATATGATCTTATAATTATGTGTTGTTTTAACTCAGATTTAAAATGTCTTTAAAAGAAAAATAAATAAAAAACATAAGAACAAAACAGAATAAATCTAATTTTGTTTAATAAACATGTCAAAGCAGTTTATGTTCGAACTCCTAATCAGCGAATACGATAATTTTAAAATTAAATTTATGGGCAATTTTTCAATACAGCAGGTCACAATAATACCGCACGTCACCTAAACCAATCACTAATTAAAAATTTTAAAAATTAACATGAGAACAAAACAGAGTTTAAAAATTAACATAAAAATAAAACATTTGAGGCCACCACTTGATTGGTTTGACGACAATTTTAAAATTTATGCGAAATGAATTTTTCAGCAAAAATTTATTTTAGAAAAGATGAATAAGAAAAGAAATATTTTTTATATGATTATCTTACAACAACAAAAATTAATTAATTTTTCTATTGACACCTGTTTTAGAATACGTTTTTTTCACATTAGTAACTTAATATTTGATTTTCTTTTATAGGTTTAAACGCAAATCGAGAACAGCGTTGTGTACTTGTCTAATAATGGAGTAATCAGGTAAATTATATGGTCCTTGCTCGCATCTTTCAATTAATGATTCTGAGTGGAGTTTTTATTTTATTTATTTATTTATTTATTTATTTATTAATTACAATACAATTACAAATTATATTTTAATTATATACGAGCGGAGTAACTTGACCATATGCTAGGTGTAGTGTAAGAGATCAGCAAAACGATTCTCACTAGAATTCGAATCCACGTCCCTCACGCTAATAGTCTAGAACCCTACCCACTAGACAACCAAGGCACCCTGGAGTTTTTATTTTCAATATAAATTTAAAAAAAAACACATTTTTTGATTGGAATCTCCTTATAATCTACAGAATATTCTGTTGCTAGCGTAAAAGAGATTTATTTTGATACGATAGAAAAGGATTGCAGAGTTTGATATTTTCTTGATATGGCAAAAAATTTGTTTTCGGCTATTTTTATTCGATCTACAATCGAAATCCTTAATGTTGTGATAACAGGAAAGTAACAACGCTTCTGTTAATCTGCTCTGTAAAACGGTCTAAGATTTCGGCGTTCAGTCGCTATTTATCTTAAGATCATCATGCTTTGCTAAGATGTCCAACATGTTCCAACGCAATGACATGATTGTTTCTTATTGCTGGTAGTTATTGTCACGACAAACTTTAACCCATTCGCTGCCAAGCCTAAATTATATGAAGTCATTCCCATTGCCGAGACCGAGCTATCCTGATAAACCTCCATTATGTATTGGACTTTGTTACAAATCCTATCATGAAGATAAGGTATCATAAGTGATTTAGTTGCTATAAAATTTTGTTATAAATATACGATGAAGTTGATTTTTGCGTGAAAGATCATTCTCTATAAGAAATAAAGTATTATTTTTATAAAAAAATTTATTTGTAGTGTTTTCAAGTTTTTTTACATATTTATATTATGTTTGTGGCAACAAAAAAAAAATTGCTAATTCAAAAGCCTGCATGTTAAAATATACTTAAAGTAGGACGAATATACTCGTCTTTGACAGGGTATTCCGCACTGCTAAGACGAGTATACAATATAGATTTTGGCGCCATTGCGGCCAAAACTAATCTGCCTGCTCATTGCGTTGAATTCTCAAATAATCTGGGAACTTGCAGTGGAGAACCTTATTCTGTCTAGTTAGCTGATTCAGCTTCACCACAAAGTCACATGCTTTCTTCCATTTAACCTTAAAATAACAGAGTCGTTATATGGCGGACTGACTGTCGGATATTATTGCTTTGTGTCCTCCTTTGTACCTTCTATATAACTTGAATTGAATACATCCTTGTGGAAAGTCTGCCTAATGGTTCCTTGCTCCTTGAAAAGTTTGAATGTATTGTCATGCTCCAAGCAGTTTCCGTCTTCTTTTTTCATATTTTTTTGGCGGTTTGAGAGTTTTATTGGTCCTTTTCTGCACATTACTTTCAACCCTTCAGCCCGGATTACTACCTAGTTTCACATACTAAGTTGTGTGTTAATTTTTTAATACATGAGTGCTGGGACCTGCAGTTTAAAGTCGACTCCAAACGACAGATTTTTAAGAAACTTTTCATGGCAATGTTATTTCCCTTCAGAGTTTGTATCAGAAATCTGTTGAGCGGTAGTCACCAAAGAAATATTTTTTCAGATTTCGTGTTGTTCGAGGTGTCTGACCTGGAGTGGCCTCATGTCTAATGAGCCAACACTTTACATACTAGATCACGGCGACTTCAACTTTGATGGTGTTACTAAAAAAAGGTTAAAGGCTGGACTAAAATAAATTTTGCATTACACAGCCCTGCAAATTTAGACTTTTTTTGTGCAAATAAGATGGCTCCAGGTGTTTCCGAAGGCATTTTGCGAGCTGAACACGAATCTATCAAGTAAATCTGATTAATTTTTATAAACCTCGACCGCCATTTTGAATTTTTTAAATCTGAATGAAGATCTGTAATCAGCGACCCCGAAAACCCCTGAGTAACAGTAATTTTAAAGGACCTCCGTAATGTGTTTCTTTTTCTTTTGCACCCCTTGACATAAACCCACCCCCTACTTTAAGGGTGCATGTAAGCAATTTGGCTTTGGGCTCATTTTAAAGAGCAAAGATCAATTGTCAATTTCTGAGAATAGCGATGGTTCTAGCATGGCAGTGTTTAGCTCAATTTTTCAAAAATGGCCAAAAACGCGATTTTTAGGGGTTTCACCCCCGTTTTCTCGAGAACCTGACTTGATGGAAAGTTTTTGAACCCAAATTCGTGTTCACCTGGAGCCATCTTATTTCCAAAACCCATGCAGGACTGTGTTATCTTTTACAAACTTATTGTTATCAATGAAAATCAAAGTATTTTTATACATTATTTGAGTGAACTTGAATCCATTTTTGTAAATGATGCAATGCCTACCTGTCACCTGCTGTAAGAAAAAATAATTTCTTATCTCTTTTTAAAATTCAATTTTAAATTTGTTTTCAATTTACATACGTTTTTAATATATTGATTCATAATGGATTTTGAAGATACCATAGGACGACAACAAATAGTTTCCAAATGTTAAGTTTGTTTTGGTTCTACTAAAATTAAGACTTCATTTGAATTCTTAATTGGTTTCATGTTAATTTTTTCCGCTTTTTGTTTTAATTTCGATTTTTAATATTTTGTTAACATTTATTTCTTGTTGTTGGTGTTGTTGTATTTTAGATTGATTTACTAATTGGTTGTATTTGTATTTGCCATATAATATCGTTATATACTGTCTGACTATAAAGCTTTCAGACCAAACATGATTAATTAGAAAATTAGTCAAATGGATCAGATTAGAGTGAAGTCAAGTGAACTGAAGTTGATCGAAAAATGTTTTCAAGTAAATATTTTCGATTTATTGTATTGCGTCTCTAATTAATTTCGATGACGATAAAGGAAATCTTTAATTCACATGTATCTCTACCATATGCTTTCAAATTAAGCTGTAGAACAAGTTAATTTCGAAAATGGCCGCTTGGAAATTAATTCAAATTTTTTTTTTTGTTGTAATTTTAACAAATTTTGATTGAAATAGTAGTTCTTCCATGGAACCTTTTTATTTTTACTTTTTTCCCGCATACATACATAATTGGTCATTACAACACTTCAGTCAGGTTTATTACCTAACTTGTCATAACGCTTTTTTTTTGAAAATGCTTTAAAAAAACTACTGAATATTTTCTCAAATTTCTTTTTTATTTGAAAGTACAATCCTTCCGGTTAATAATGGAAAATAATTTCATTCAAATGGCTGCCTCGGCTGCAGTAGCCTACACCAGAAGATGCCGATTTTGGCAAAAAAATCATCTTTTCAGATGAAGCTCATTTTGATCTTGGCGGGTATGTAAACAAGCAAAATTATCGCATTTGGGGCACAGAAAACCCGCACGCATACGTTGAAAAGCCTACGTACCCAAAACGAGTCACTGTTTGGTGCGGATTTTGGTCCAGAGGCATAATTGCTCCATTTTTCTTCGGAAATGAGCAAGGAGTGGCCGTTACAGTCAATGGCGATCGTTATCGGGCCATGTTGAACGAATTTTTGTTCACAAAAATTGCAGAGGAGGATATTGGCAACATTTGGTTTCAACAGGACGGCGCTACGTGCCACACAGCCGAAGCTACACTCGATGTTTTGTGTCTTGTTTTTAAAGATCGCATTATCAGCCGCAGAGCTGATGTCGTTTGGCCACATCGGAGCTGCGATTTGACGCCGTTGGACTATTCTTTGTGGGGTGCCGTCAAAGATAAGTGTTACGCCCACAAGCCATAGACAATTGATGCTTTAAAGGACAATATTCGTGAAGCCATTGGTGAAATACAGCTGCACACAATCGATAATGTGCTTAAAAATTGGACCGATCGTGTAGGCTACTGCATGGCCAGCCGAGGCAGCCATTTGAATGAAATTATTTTCCATTATTAACCGGAAGGATTGTACTTTCAAACAAAAAAAGAAATTTGAGAAAATATACAGGTATTTTTTTAAAGCATTTAAAAAAAAGTTATTTGGCGGACCCTTTATATTAATTGCAAATAAAATTTATGGCAGGAATAATAGAAGCAAATTTAGAAATAATTTCGCTGAATAGGTGGATTTACTTCAAATGGGATAATGTCCTTGGGACCTAAATGAAATTGTTGAAATATGACATTCAATCTGTTTGTATAGTAATCCTCCAGTTGAAAGCATAGGCGAAATGTAAATTCATTCCGTTTTTCAACAAGTAATGCTTATACAACATACAGTTGTTTTTGTTAATGTTAACGTGGTCATAATTTAGTTGTCTGTCTCTCTTAATAAAAACGTGTTTTAATCACGGCATACAATTACATTTAAATGCTTTCAACAATTAGGACAGGAGTTTCGCCTGCAAAAACTGCGAATTAATAAAAGATTTTTTAAATTTCCTCCTCTTTTTTTTGTTTTTTTTTTGTTTTGCTTTTCATCTCTGGCAACATCAGAAATATTTTTATGGTGGAATTATTCATGGCACAACAATTTGTTTGTTAATCTGATCTGAAGCGACAGACAACAAACGGAGATGGTAGTAGTGGTGATATGTGATGATGTGCCTCCCACAATAATTTTTCCAGGTTTTCGATGTGCATTCCACTGTAACACTGACAGGCAAGCAAGTAAAACGGCATAGGCTGCTGTCAGTGGAAGCTGTTTGCCTCTACATGCAGTAGTAGTTGCATTTGCTGTATTTTGCAGTTGTCAGTTTTTACACATGTGAGTCTATGAGCATGCAGCAGACATGAGTAAAATTTAATTGTTTGTAATTACAACTGAAAGTTTTGTTATGAAATTCAACAATTTTTATGCCTTTATTCACACAATTTTTATTCCAATTTTTTTTTATCATTTTTTTATTGTCTTCATCTTTATTAATAATATTTAAATATTTAATTGTGCTGAATATACGTTTTTATGTGTGGTGTGCTGTGCTGTATTATATGATGTGTTTAACTGACAGCGAATATAATTTTTAACTGCACAATTACCGGGCAATTATTTTGTATTATTTTAGCATTTTTTCTTTGCATTTTTTTCATAGCATTTTTTTCTCTCTCGTCTTATCGTTTTACCAATAAATTTATTCATTTAATTAAAGTATTCATTAAAACAAATGAAATAATTATTTTGATGTAGCAGAGTGGTATAAAAATATTGTGTTTCATTACGGGATCATTTTTCATTTGAGTGTGCATTGTTTTTGTTATTTTTATTTTAATTAAAACGAGTTGCATTTGCAAAATTGATCGCTTTAATTTATAATCTTTTAATCGTCTTGTATTATATTTTTTTCATATTTGCTTAGACCTCGCATTCTGGCGATACTTGGCAATTATTTACTTTTGAAATATTTATTTCCATTTGTTGTTGTTGTTGTTGTTAAAAATGTCAAACATGAAGTTAACAACAACAACAATTCAATACAACACTTAATGAACGCTTATATGAGAACATATCTTTCAAAATCTTAATGACTATGCTGCATTGTTCCCAGATAAGCCAGTGTTTCGAAAACCATACTGCTTGTGACGAGCTTTCCTGGGTAATCCTAATAGAAATTTATATTTTTTGTTCAAATATAACAACGGTTCAAACTACGAGTCACACATTTCCAAAAAAAAAAACGAAAGCTGAAAAAATATTTCATCGGTTACTGTTTTGTACATTGGGTCAATTCGACCTCCGGGTACTGTACTTGTCTTAATTGACAAGTACACGTCCTCTAACCTAACCTCTAACCTACTGCCTCTCAGCAGATTACTGGCAAAAACTATGAGAGTAAACAAAATTGCCACGAAAAGTTTCTCAAAAATCTGTCGTTCGCAGTCGACTTTAAACTGTAGGTCCCCCCACTCATGTATTATAAAAATAACACCCACAACATACTAAGTGGTGTTAGATGCTAGGTTGTAATCCTGACTGAAGGATTGTAATGATCTATGAAGATATTTTGTTACGGACACTGTACAAGTGTCCTGCATCCCAATGAACTTTTTATGTTGTACTGAAAGATTCCGATTAACGAGAGTCCTTTGAGTTAAGACGCGCTTAATTCAGGCAGTGGCGGACTTATTGAGCCATTTTTGTGACTATAAATGAAATTTCAAAGTTTTTTGCTGATATAAACTATATGGCGCTGTGCGTCTTTCCTATGATTTGCGTTGCTGATGTTATCTTCTATCGCCTCAAATTGTTCATTTTTCAGAGAAATTTCTAAATTTGAAATGTGTCCATAGCTAGTTCGGAAAGGATTGAAAGAAAGCTGCAGCATCATTATTTATAGAGCCTGTGTTTCCACCATTTTTGGAAGGCAGATGTTAATCCAGCGAAGAAGATGGACAGAAGATGTATGAAGGAATAGTAATTAGAATAATTTTTTCATTTTGCAAGTTCAACAGTCCTGCCACAGTTTCTGAAATGATGGTAATATATGTAGTCTTAGGAGGTTACAAAGGATTTTTCTGGATGTGGATACACATTATTTGAGTATCTTGCCACCAAGGAACGTTGAATGAAAAGGAAAATATTGTACCTAAAATTACTAAAGAATTATAAGAGGTAATCTTGGTAGAATTAAAGTCTTTCAAGACACTATAACAGAGAACAAGGAAAAATTACAAGAATACTCTGGCACACCTTGGCTATGTGGATACCTCAGCCAAATAGAAGTAATTGGTGTCCTTACGAAGCACATAGGTTCAGCAAACGGAAACGAATCACAGGGCATGTATAGACTTTTTATGTTATTGTCCAGCTATTAAGCTCAGGGGATCCTATATTTGTTATCCGAATGATAACCAAATATTAATGACCAATTATGTATGTATGTACGTGAATTGTAAAAAATTGAGGAAATTCGTACACGAAATGGTTTTCCTTTGAATTTTCTTATTGGTGATCAAACAAGAAGACGACAGGGTAGCGGGTTGTAGTTGGGAGCAGTAGAGGCACTTGGCATATGATTTTCATTCTGGTTGTATCCCGATAAAACAGGGTACATTCAACTTGGAAATTATTGTACTAAGTCAACCTACCTACTTACCTTCTAAGCTGTATTGGTTAAGGTTTACAGCAACAAATGTTAATGGAATATAATGACGATCTCCAAGAACACAGAACTTACAATCGGTGGCCAGAGCACTGCACTTAAACTTAAGCTCCGTTTATTACTTTTTCTCCATAAAGAAATCTCCTCAGCTATGGACTTATGGCCCTTGGAACATCTTAAACTGTTAGAATTAATGCATATACCCAATATTTGTGATTCAAATTGATTTAAAGAAATTTAAATATTTTTTTTTTTAATTAATTGAAAGTCATTAGATTGGAACTCCATATGCTAGATTTCGTTTCGATTTTTTCATTTTGTCTTCCTCAAACCAGCATATATTTTCTGTTAAAGAGCCAAAAGAGTAAAATTAAAGAAGAAAAAGAAATGTAGTTGGAGTAGGGAGCAGCAGCAATAGCAGCACTTGGCATATGATTTTGTTGCGCGTCAATTTTATTAAAATGAAAATGGATTAGTTTTTATTTAACGGACAGACAGACAAAACTGACAGACAGACAGGCAAAACCAATCGTTTAGTTCAGTTGTGTTCAGTTTATTTATTTATTGATTGACAGACTGATTTATGGAAACAAACATCTCTCATCAGCCTGATGAACAACACAAAGATGATGGTGTTGTACGTACATACTTAAGCATATTGCCACTAAAAATTTATCATCTTTTAGCGTATCGCTCGCTCTCTACTCATTTTATGTTTTCATACAGAGCTTTTTTTTGTTGTTTTATTTTGTGATGAGGTGTTTATATTTCAATTAACGCATAATATGAGGGCATTTAACAATCGCAGCAGCAGCAGCAGCAGTAACACATCACTTGCAACATTAATTAACAGCCATTAGGGAGTAAAACTATAATAAATAAATTAATGAATGAATGAATTAAACCAGAATAAAACACACACACAAAGAGAGAGAGAGCGAGAGAGAGACAAGAAAAAAATATTATTCCAACCATTTATACCATCACCAACGTCGTCATCATCATCATCCATCTCTATAGAGTCATACCACCGAACGGTTGTAACCAAATTAACGCTTCTCTTTGCTCTTTATCTGGTCTTTGGCTGGTGGCTCCTCTTAAATTTGCTTGCTGGTGGTGTTGGCTTGCTGGCTGGCTGGCTGTTGTTGATTTTCTGTGTCCGCCTCTGTTATTTGCTGGCAAAGTTGGGTGTTGTTGTTCTTGTCGCTGTTTCCAAATTGATTTATTTACGAAAATTGTCACTGGTACGTGTGAAAGTCATAAATAAATATTCCTCTTCTTCTTTTTTCCGTTTGTGTTTCTTTTTAAGTGGCATGCAGCATTGCAAATATTGCAATTTAAGCGGCAACAGTAACAACGAAATTAAACCACGACAATGAGTGACATTTATGGTTCATACACTTTGTTGTTGTCTATATTAAGGTGTAGTAAAAAGGAATCCATAAATTTTCGCCTAAAATTAAAGGCTATGTTTAACAGCGTAGTCGTCGTAGTCTAGTAGGTAGTGTAGTGGCTTGTTAGACGTGAGGCCTCAAACAAAACGACACAAGAATAAAATTTATTCTTCGGCTGCTTCTTCTCAGCAGATTTCTGGCAAAATCTCTCGAGAAAAAATAAAATTGTCATGAAAAGTTTCTGAAATCTATTGTTCGGAATCAACTTTAAACTGTAGGTTCGGCCACTCACGTAAAAAATTAACACACACAACATTGGTGGTGTGAGAAACTAGGTTGCAATCCTGACTAAAGGCTTGTTAAATCAGATTATGTAAGTATGTATTTAACTTCAAAAAAACGATTTTATTCACGTCACATATGTCATGTTTTCTTCCACAACTTGTTATTATCCTGGTCAAACCCCACTGATTTCTTAAAAAAAAAAAACTGCAACCACCGATCTTCACAAATAAATTTCACCAACAAAATATTCTGCAATTCCTTGATACCAGGTGTGGACTATTGTCCACTAGTGACCACAATCCTAATCCTATATAATTGCCGTTCCTATGATGTTTGTTGCTGATGTTACCTTCTTTGGAGACTAAAGGGTTTCCGCCGAAATTATTTGAAAGGCGAACAAAGTCTCCTAATTTTTTTTTTAAAATTTCAAAACAAGCATGATGACAAATATTTGTTTGTCTTCATTTGTATTCGAATCTATTGTTCAAGGGTTTTTATGTTCACTATTCACTCTGCCATGTCTCGAGCTCTTAGTAAAATACTGTAGAGTTTAGAAGTTTTAATGTTCTGCGTAAGAAAATTCCAAAGCGATGTAGGCTGAAAGCTGAATTTTTTTAAGCATCGTAGGAAGTATTTAATTGCCTTGTTTTGTTAAAACAATCCAGAATTTCATCTTAACTGACCTCCTGAAAGGCATTAATTCCGAATTTCTTAGGAACACCGACAATATATTGCCTACTTTTCTATTGCGTTGGTACTATCGGGTTTTTTCAGAGTATAAATGAAGTTGAATTTAATCGATCGCATGAGTTGTGTTGAGTTTGTAGACCGGTGTAGATTGTGGCTTATTCGCATGCGACTCTCTAACGGTGTCAAATTGCACAATCTCGATTGCCTGTTTACATTACTTCGCGTATTATATCTAATGTGGCAAAAGCCAAGTAGTACGTAGCGCCGGTCTAATGACCAATTATGTACATATGTACGTATGTAATCATCAACTTATAGTGCTCGACGTTGACAGTAGTGGATTGAATTATCTGTGGATTAGCATCGTGTGAACGATGCTATTCGTTCAGAAATATGACTCATTACTGAAGACGATTTTTCGATTTACTTACGACGTTATATGTGATCGCCCTTGGCAAAACAGACTGAATAAATGGTAACTTATTTGACATATGTATGTAGATTCAACAAGATGGCCGTTATTACACACATACAGTGGTGGCCTTATAATTAGAAGCGATGTTTCTGGAACAGAGTTCTCTGGAGTGACGAATCTAAGTTTAATTTGTCCCAATCTGATGGAAAAACGTATGTAGGACGCACTCCAAACAAAGCCTTTCATACCAGGTACACAGTGAAAACTGTAAAACAAATTAACAAACATACATGTTGCTAAGTCGTTTCTATTTATAAGGCCACCACTGTACATGCATAAGTGGTCATTATAACAGGATTGCGACCTAGTTTCTCACACCACATATGTTGTGTGCGTTAATTTTTATACATGAATGGCGGGACATGGAGTTTAAAGTCGACTGCGAACGAAAGATGTTTGAAAAACTTTTCATGGAAATTTTATTTACTCTCAGAGTTTTTGCCAGAAATCTGTTGAGAGGAAGTCGGGTTTGAACCGCGGCCTCACGTCTAATAAGCCAACACACTACCTACTAGACTACGGTGACTATCAAAATTTGAAAGTTCCTATTGATTCTGTAAAAGCTGGATACCAGAAGCTTTATTTTATTTAAATTCACTGACAGCTATTGCTTTCCGCACTGTTTTTATGGAAAATCTTTTGCAAACTATTTTTCTAACTTTGAAACCCGGGCCTATTTCCTTCTCATACGAGTATGTATGTGAGGAAAGGTAGCAATTAATCTCATTATCTATGTTGTTTGTTTTAATTTTAACAAATTACTTGTTGTTGTTGTTGCTGTTGCTGTTGCTGTTTTTAATACATACCCTTTGGCCATAAGGGACAAAAAAAAGTTCATAATTTGGGGTTAAATTCATAACAAAAAATTATTGTTTTTGCTTAAGCAGTAGTTTTGCATGTGTCGTTGACATAAATTATGACTGTTTCATGTGGTGACTACATACAACAACTAGAAGAAGAAGAAGAACAACAACAACAGCAACTAAAAACTGTATAAAGGAACACTTAAAAATTCATTTCCCTACCAAAATGAAAAACAAAACAAAAAACAAAACATTCAACAACTTGACAGTGTTTTTATTTTTTATTGTTGTTGTTGCTGTTGCTTACTCATGTTGTTACTTTTGTTTTATTACGGTGTTGAATGTTTCACATGATTTGTGGCATTTAAATTTTTTATTTTTTGGAGGTTGTTGTTGCTGTTGGGCAGTGGCAACAGCAATAGCAGCAGTAACAGTAACAGCAATAAAATGAAAATCAAATGTTTTGTTTTTATTTATTATTGCCAGTGTTGTTGTTGTTGTTAAACATAAACAATAAATTTTTTTTGCTTGATTTTCCAAATAAGAGCCAAAAATGCTTTGCCTATGCCACCTAAAGGTAGGTCAGTTCTTCTGAAATTTTGTTCAGCAATCACACATGCACACACAGACACAGTAAACAGTGATTGTTGTGCGGAACAGAATTTATTGACTTGAAGTGAAATATTTTTGGTGAGTGTTTAAATCTTTCCACTAAATGGCCATTAGTTAAATTGCATGCAACACATACAACAGCAACACCTCCCTTTCTTTTTTCTTTCTGTGGTGGCTGCTGCAACTTCACATGATTAGCATAACTTTACCACTTCGTTGGTTGTTGTTTATTTGCGTATATTTTACTCAGTTATTACGGTTTTTGTGCTGCATCAGAAACCCACTTTTTTTCCTTTTTTTGCTTTACAGCAGTTAGTCTGTAGTGTTGCTCTTAATCACACCAGAGAGGAACAATTTTAATTTATTGTAAATTTGCAATAAATTAAATCATTGCCTGCCTGCCTGCCTTCCTCGTCTCCTACTCTCTTTCTCTCTCTCTCTCTCTCTTGCGCTCGCTCGCGATTAAGATTCATGGCAACATTGTTGTAATGCATTTGCTCTATCAAATGGAAATCGCAAACGAACCAAAAAAATTGAAAAAAACAAACAAAATGCAAAAGCGAACTTTTTTTTTCTCTTCGTGGCCTCATAGATTTATGGTGCGGGAAATAAGTCATGACACTATTTACGGTTTTGCTGGCTTAACGTATGGCTTTTAAAAACGAACGCACACGCAGTTTCACCTACTCTTGCAATCAGACTGCTTTGCCACCTCTTATAGAGGAGTACACAAATTATTCAAATACATTATACGAGGGTTGTACTTTTCAACTCAAACTGCTTAAGTTTGCTTTTGTCAAAAAACATTCAAATAACATTGAATAAATGAATTCGGGTCTGAATTTCAACAAATTGAATCGCTTTTCGGTTAGTCGAAGTGTTTTTTGCGAACAGAATCCACTGGAACATGTTTACTAGAAGACCATTAGTCTAGTGATGATATACCAAAAATAATACTCGAAAGCATACCCTAAGAACGTTAGTCCTTATTTCATAATTACAACTCGTTGGAGCCCTTAGGGTAACCTAGTTAGCTTTGCTGAAAAGTCAACCGAAGCTATCACTAAAGTAATTTAAGTCTGCATTTCTTATTTTATAAGGCTATATCGCAATATACAGCTGGAATACGTTGTCCAAGGCTGAGAAGCAAGGGAAATATCTTTGTTCTACCATCTGGACAGTCTTATCGACAAATCCAGTCTGTCAGCAGCTGATATATCCTATCAAACCGCACAGCTAAACATGGCACGACATGCACGTTTTCTTCAACAAATTCGCGTATCCTCTGCACAAAAATAGAAAAAGGTCTCAAGAGTAGGTTTTCTTTCTCCACTAGTGTGGAGAAGGTCAGTATTTCTGATTTATTTAAAAAGGCTACACAGGCCACAAAGGGAATTCAGGCGAGCTCCCCAAATATATATTAAAACTAGTATTTCTATTTTCTAGGTTTAACAGTTAGCCTTCTTATATAAAATGTTGAGCCTCCTTTGGTTATTTCAGTTTCCTTTTCAAGGTTTTGATTATGACAGCACAAACAAGTCTTTGAACTTTAAACGAGTATTAGAATTGTATCATTTATCTGGCATCATCCATTCACAAACCAGGGTAATACCCTATATTTTTGTTGTCATCAGAAGAGTGTCTTTATAGAACTTTTCCAGATTAATCCGAGTGAACCGATCTTGAGATCATGAAAATTGAGATTCTACAAGTATTGAAAATTTACCATAATTAGCCACCAAAAAAATCTCTAGATTTAGATGTGTGCTGAAATTGAATGGCGCACCATGTCATTTTAAGGGTGCCGTTTTTGTAATCGTTATTTGAAATTGTAATATCGGAGCCTGAGGTTTATTTTATCATTTAATCTATAAAGGCCCTGAATCAAATATAATTTTGAACTTTAACTCCCATCTCTGTACTGTATATCACAGTCTTCAATGAATTATTTCAACAGGTGAGCAGTTTTAAATTACCCGGAGCGTTTTTGTAGAAGTTATCCCACGTGTGTCAATGACTAGAGCTTCAAACGATCTTAGTATTTTATCCAAGAGTTGTTAATAACAGACCTCTCAAGTCATGATCACTATTGACCCATACAAGTTGGAATCCAATTTGTTCCTACTTCTAGCGGAGCATTAAAAGCCTTTTACACTCTCATCCACCGTGTTCGAGTTCAGAATCATTAAAAAATAATTCAAAGCCTTGTCTGACCTCTGATTTCTCCATTAAAACGAAATATGAAAAATTATTTCTTCGGCGACTTCCTCTCAGCAGATGTCTGGCAAAAACTCTGAGAGTTAAATAAAATTGCAATGAAAGGTTTCTCAAAAATCTGCCGTTCAGAGTCGACTTTAAACTGTAGATCCCGCCACTCATGTATAAAATTAACACACACAACATAAGTGGTGTAAGAAGCTAGTTCGCAATCCTGACTGAGGGGTTGTAATGACCAATTATGTATGTTATACAGAAGTTATAGAAATTTCCACATCGGAAAACACACCGCAGCAACTAATTCTCTTACCCATATCTCTGATGTAAAGGCTGCTAACAAATTGTAGCCAAACCTTCAATGCATTGTGTTAGTAGATAGCCAGTTTAAAATTACTAGGAGGGTTTATGCGCCTCTTAGTCACATGAGGATCGATGAACTCAGCTCTTTTACCAAGACACTTTTATTTACAGCCTCCTCAAGACAGTGACCATATTTAAAGTATGGGTCTAACCGCCATGTATATGAACGACAGAAAATATCAGGATTTAGTCGAAAATTTCTACCCACTGCTCTTCTGCAAACATAGCATTGTTCATTTCGAGTTCAGAATCCTTAAAAAGTAATTCTCGTGTTTGTCGATGATCCCAATAACCCTCGCAAGGTAATAGAAATAAAAATCTCCTCAATTGCTCTGACAATGTTATTGCAAGCCCCCATATTTGGCAAACAAAACTCTTCTTTTTTTTCTACACAATTTCTAACCAAAAGTTCATACAATAAATAGTATTTCGTTCGTTCGTAACATGCGTTAAAATGCAATGACAACCACGAAAATCGTATAAATTTCTTCACCACTCCGGTTCTACATTCAACAACTGCACTCTTTGCACAAATAAACCACAAACTAGAGACAGAAAAAAAAGAAGGAAATGTTACAAGAATTGGTTTTTAACACCTATTTTATAAGCAGTGTCTGTAAGGAGCGTAGCTTAGAACAGGGACATATCACAAAATTTCACTTCTAGCATTAGAACCCCTTCTTAAATGCAATCGATGGGAAGCCCTGTTTTATTTTTTCAACTTTTGTTTTTGCATTTCATGTGATTTGAATTCAATTCAATTGCGTTTGTTCAATGCTGTGGAATATACGTTAGCGACGAGAAAAAAGATTTGAATTGAAATGATATGGAATGGAATGCATTTAGCCAGCGTGTGTGTTTATTTAAGTTTTATGAACATTTTTGCAAATCAAATGTAACACACTCGACTATTTATGGCTTTCCATGGTCTATTTCGATAAGTTTTTAATTTAAAACGTTGTAAAATCGTTACAGATCGCAGCAACGATACGTAATCTAAACTTATCACATAATCTATTACATCAAACCCAAGGTAATTAATTATTTTATAATTTTTGCCTGAATTATCGATAACATGCTGTGGCGGTAAATCCATAAGGCAAGCAACTAAATAAAGATTTTTTTAATTTAATGCTTATCAAAAGGAATTTAATCAGAATGTTGTAAATTCCATTGAGACAGTGCCTTACAATGCAATCTATTGGTAACTGAACTTAAGGTTAAAGGTTAGACTTACTGATTTGAATGTTAAAGAGAATGGAGTGTGGCAACAGAACATAAAAAATGAGTTATTCTGTATGCTTCGAATTTATAGGCTCTATGTTAAGTTAGAAAAGTTTAGTTAGGAAATTCAATTGTATCTAATTTTCAGATTTGAAATGTTCTTATGACACTAAACAAGCCGCAGGTGAAAATAGTTCAAAACCTGATCAGTAGTTAAATTTCTGCCACGCTTTTACGCGTATATTTGATAGCAACAACGGGCTGGATCAAGGATTCTAAAACAGGTTTCGTTGTAGGCTAGTCTTTGGTACCGCAGATATAGCCGACAAAGCTAAATGCTTTATAAGGATATTGAAGTGCCCTCCATAAATCAGTTAAATTTAGATCAAATTTAAAAAGGTGAGGTATTCGCACCTTGTAAGCTAGATAGCTATTAGATTAAGAATTTCAATTCAGACGTCGTTACGGTAGAGGCAGAAAATCTAGCTAGACGAAGTTAATTGGTTTCTTCATATGAGCGAAAAATAGTTCTTTATATAAATTGGTCAAATCGGATAAAAAATGGACCTGTAAGAGAAATGGACCAGGTGGTACCAAGAATTCGCGCATTACACGAAATGAAATGCATTACAGTCAACGAGGCCAACTGTTTTCTTGCATTTTTTGGTCTATGATTTGATGACGTGCACTTTTTTGTCGATGATGTCGATTGTTTTTTTTTTTTTTTTTTTTTTTTTTTGTTCGATAACTTGCATTTATTTTTTTATCGATGACTTGCATTTTTTTTTTTTGTTGATAACTTGCATTTTTTGGCCGATGACTTGCACTTTTTTGCCGACGACTTGCGTTATTTTTCGTTGGGTGACTTGCAGTTTTTGGTTGATGACTTCAATTTTATAATTGAAGACTTAAAATTTTCTTGGCGAAGAATTACATTTTTTTGGTCCATGACCTTAATTTTTTAATCGACTATTTGCATTTTTTGCTTGATAATTTGAATTTTTTCAGTACAATGATTGAATGTTTTAGTCGGTGATTTGCATCTTTTGTCGATGATTTGCAGTTTTTGCTCGATGAATTGCATTTATTTGGTAGATGATTTGCAATTTTTTTGTCAACGAGTTGCATTTATTTGGTCGATAACATGCGTTTTTCCCATGACTTTCTTTTTGGTTTATTCTTTTTCTATTTTTACCCTGAATCTTACTAGAGGTATTACCTTTCGCTGTATTTATATTTCCTATACTTTTGGTCTGGCAATTTCTAGAACCCTACAGTTGATTTGTTATTGTTATTACCGTCAAACAAGATATTATCACACAGCTTGCTGCCATAGTTTCAGTTATTAATACTAAGCTTATCTAAGAGCACATACAGCCCTTGTCTCTGAACAGATATCTGCATAAGAAAAATAATTTTTTTGTTCTTAAAACAATTTCCTTAGCATTTTATCACCTTTCGAACCGATTGCATGACTGGCCATCAGTTTTACAAATGAATACAAAATGAAATTTTTGACCGGCGGCAATAATTTACAACAATTCCTTGCATTTTAATTTACAATAAATTTCCAATAGTTTTACAATTTTATGGTCGTATTATTTTTTTGTTTTTGTTGATAATTCATCTGGTGTAATATGGATATGGGAATGGAAAACCACCTGGATGCGACAGAAGAAGAAGAAGACATATACGGAGAGATAGAGAGCAGCATATATGCATGCATTTAAAGGGTAGATAAAATTGCAATAAAATAAATATTTCCGTTGTGAAATTGTTTTTTAAAATTTATGCAAAATTTTTAAATAAATAAAGAAATATTATCTCATGAATATATAAAAACAAGAACAAAACAAACAAAAAAAATTAAATGAAATGAAATGAAATGCCATGAGAAATAAACGAATATGTATGCAGCACCTTCCTGGCTGGATGGCTGATGGTGATGGTAATGACAACGATGATGACTCTGAAGGCGATAGTGATGATGATGATGATGTTGTTGTTGTTGTTGATGATGATGATGGTTATGTTTGGCTGTTATGGCACATGTTAAAAGAGAAGTGTATCAATATTTTGATCCTGCATAGGAAATTAGCTGCACGCACACCCTATCCATGGTATGCGTATTTATAATTGAACAAATGGTTTCAATAAATGTGAAATAAAATACTTGAACGAATGACTGAATGCATGAATAAAATAAAATATTGAGTGAGTGAGTGATGCAAGTGATGCCAGGTCATTGATCAAAAATACAAAAAAATAAACAACACTTGCTGTTGGCTCTTTCAAAAGCCGAATTGGTGAAATAAAAATTCCTTTTACAGCTCAGATGTCAAACATGACTCCAATGACTTTGGATATGCAATGTTGCACCTTTTTTTCCTCTTTATACGTTATGCATGCAGCTCTTTGTGTGTTAGTTGTACTGGTGGTGCATGTATTTCCATTCATTATAATCATTATCATCATCATTGCTGATGAAAATAATACAATAAAAATGATGTACAACATCACAAAGATCGTAATGATAATGATGGGTTACAGTCAGTCATTGTACAGCTATGGAGGAGGGGAGGAGAAGTAGGCAGGAGGCCTGTAACAAAATGAATACATCAATTTACATGATGTGTTAAAATGCTGATGGGTAATGCATTGTCATCTCTATACAACAACCAGAGACTCACTTCAAAAAGGACGTTTTTTTGTAAAGTCATCACCATCGTCATGATCATCATCAATATCTTTAGAAAAGAGGAGTAAAATTTTTCCTTTCAAATTTAAGCGCCTATTAAGCGATTACAATCACTATGTCACAATCTATTTTTCTAAGTTGTGGTTTTCATTTTTCTCATTTGTTCTACCAAAAAAATCGTCATCATGAAAATCCATTAATTTTCTTCGAATTTCATTTCATGTTTGTTCTCATCCTGCAATGTGACACATTTTCTGTTGTGATCTCTTTTCGGATCTTCCCCTTTACATCAGTTTCATGTGTTTCATTTCATTTCATTAAAATTTATTTGATCTCTCTCCTTGCCATTGCTAAAGAAATTCATGTTTAATTCAGTTTTTCAAGATCATCAAACAGCCGATCTATAGTGAGTGAGTAGTGGATTGTATTGTTTTTGAATTGTTTTTAAAGTGAAAAATTTTCAATTCAACCATAAATCATCATCTGCGTTTTTAAATAGCGTCCCATCACATTTACAGGAAAGAAACAATAAAACATGTTGTTCAGTGCATAGAGTGGATCAACAAAAAAGGTGTTTATGATCCATGTCCCATGGATCATCAGCTCATGTGTAATCTTTGCTCGTAATACGAGCGATCTGTTGTCAGTGGAAATGTTTAACAAGTGTTTTTACATTCCTTGTGTTAAACCGCAACGTAAATATTTGTAGAGAAGAAGAGAAAGTTTTTGCCACATCATCATCACAATCATCATCGTCGTCGTCATGATCATTAGAAATTTTGAATTTTTTGGAAATCAATTAACAAACCTTTGGAGATGAGATATTTGAAGAAATGAAATGTAATAAAGTGACCATTCTATTGTAATTAAAATCCATCTGTTGGGAAGGGTTTTCTGTTTCTGGTATTAAAAGTGATAACTTACCTCCAGTAGGTTGCTCAATGACAGACTCTATGATCTAAGAAATCTTTGGTATCCTTCTTAAGTGTCTACTCAATTGTCAGTACAAGTCTCACAGCAAATGAAGCCCACCATCCACCGGTACCCTCTCAAACCATGTTCAAATATCAGCTTTTCCCTTATTTCGATGAAGTGCAATATATCTTCGACATTCTGATCCTTTGATAATCTTCTGTTCCTTTGACTCTAATTAAGGACGATTGGAAATTTACCACTAGTCACTACGTTGCAGAAAAAGTCGGCATTTCGTTTCATTCCTGAGACGTAACTCTATTGATATGATAGCCTATGACATGTGAGACTAGCTTAAAGGCTAATCAAACCCTCCGTAATTTATGCATTACTCTTCAATTGGAGAAAGACCTCTCTATATGTATAATCCTGACAGTTCCTACCGATTAACAGCCCACCTAATCTCACAAAAGTGCTCGGTACTAATAAAGTCTGCAGTGGATCCTAACCTTGTCAGGTCGTCAACAATTTCGTTACTGAAGATAATCAAAGCATTCCCCGAACAGCCCTGATTTCATAAAACACGAAGCCAATGCTTTCAAATTGGTTGGCCTACTTGTAAACTATGTGCGTATATATCACACCCTGCTGTAGCACACAAACTTTCATGAAATCTTAGCTTGAAAGACATATTAGTATTCCGGGAAAGTACAGAGCCAGTTGTGATACAACTGTCGATTTTTCGTTCGGATTCTCTACATTGGGAATTCCATTAAACACCTGCAAGCATAGATTCCGTCGACTTGGGCAACTTCGAATAAGAACACATACATATGTACACAATTGATCATTACAACCCTTTAGTCAGGGCTACGACCTAGCTTTTCACACCACTTATGTATGTTGTGTGTGCTAATTTTATACATGAGTGGTGGGACCTGCAGTTTAAAGTCGACTCCAAACGACACATGTTTGAGAAACTTTTCATGACATTTCAATTTACTCTCAGAGTTTTTGCCAGAAATCTGCTGAGAGGAAGTCACCGCAGAAATATTTTTTCATATTTTTTTTTGATGTCTGACCTGGGGTTTGAACCGAGGCCTTACGTCTAATTATCCAACACACTACCTACTAGACTATGACGACTTCGAATAAAATTTGAAATGTTTTTCAAACTCCAAAGAAGCACTATCAGTATAATTAACAGAGTCTTTTCCCATATACCCACTGACTTTTGCGGGAGCTGTAGAGACGTGAAAGAGGTGGAGACTATTCTGTATCTATTGGGTACTTAGCGCTATGTCGTAGAAGGGGGAAGTGACTGGACTGCAGATGGTCTGTCGAGAATAGTAAGAGTCCAAATGGCTTCATCAAGCTGCTGATGGCTTAAGTAGTAACAAAAATGAAAGACGTGGGTAGTATCACAATGGACTATACACTTTTACCCACTCACTGTGGCCCAGTGCAGAGTGTAATAGCAAAAGGCAGAAACAGCTAAAGTAGGCAAGTCATATTGCACGTATGCGAATTAGAAAATCGTAGAAGTCCATCTTCAGTTGTAAAAAATCATGTGTTTTAGATTGGGGGACCAAAAACCGGGTGAGAGAAATGCGTTAAGCATACATGCAAATAGTGGGTATCTGTAACTGTCACAAAGAAAGAGGAAAGTTAGAGGAGAATAGTGAAATAGACGAGAGCTTCTCCTCTGCTATAACACTGTAAGGTGATAATGTTTCCGTCTGGTAAGCTGCCTTCAATGCCTTGGCTTGCAATACTTATGGAATATTAAAGATCTCCTACGCACTAGGTGGGGTCACTGGTCGCCATTTACATACATACATATATAATTGGTCACTACAATCCTTCAGTCTGAATTACGAATTTGCTTTTCACACACTTATGTTGTGTGTATTAATTTTATATAAGAGTGGCGGGATCTTTAAAGTCCACACCGAACGACAGAGTTTTTGCCAGAAATCTGTTCACAGGAAGTTGCCGGAGAAATATTTTTTTCATATCTCGTTTAGTTGGAGATGTTTGACTTGGGGTTTGAACCATGGCATGATTTCTAATAAGTAAACACACTACACTATCTGCTCAACTATGACGACTACGTCCCCATTTAGAAAATAAAAATAACTTGACTACAATGACAACACATCCTTTTTCGTCTTTTTTAAATTGGTAGCGTTGGCCTAAAACTTTAATTTCTTTTACGCAGATTTAGCATGAATCAATCGCATAAAATTTTGCTCTGCAGCATGTTAGAAAGGTTTCGTTTGTCTATTTTTATTTCCCTTCTATTGTTCTGTTTTAGACTTCTGCCCGATTTTAAGCAGGACCTACACACTGGGTGCCTACCACATTCATATAAACGTTGCAGGGTGTTGTGTTTGATCAGCTTAAATCACTTAACGTGTCTAGTTAACAATAAGAAAAATGTGATTTTCATTTTCTATTACCAACGTTAAATAAATATTTATTTTTTTTCTATCTTTGTTGCTGTTGTTATTGTTTTCTGCTGCATAAAACATTTTTTTATTATGAAACTTAACAAATTAGCCTCTTCCAGGTGATTTATGGTTTTTTGATTGTAAAAATTTTCATCATTAACATTTCATTTAAAGTCTGATTTTCTTGTGTTGTTTTTCTCATAGTTTATCTCACATTATTATTATTATTATTATTGTTATTGTTATTGTTATTACTGTTGCAACAAATTACTATAGTTTTGAAAATTTCATGGCGCCAATATGACTGTGGCATGTGCGTTTGGAAATGAAATGAAAAGAAGAAAAAAATTTTTTGTTTTGGACTACGTTTCAAAAATGCATTCGTAACGCTCCAGTTAGGTAAAGAAAAATAAAAGCATGGAACGCGGTTTGGATGGAATGTTTAAATAATAAATAAATATTCGTTGTTTCTTAATAAAATATTTTTTAAAATAAAAATTAAAAAATTAAAAAAAATTGAAAAAAAAAATATTTTTTGTTTCGTTTCATAGGAAAGACCCCACAATGAATGTCTATGACTATGCGGTTGGTTGGTCTAGCTGGCTTGCCAATCGTCGTTGTAGGTTTTTTTTCTTCTTCTTTCATTTGGCCACGATATCGTCGTTGTTAATTAAAAAAGCTGCAGGGTTTCCATAACTTAACTTAACAACGCTCTCTCAGCCGCTCTGGTGTCTGAGTACGAGTTTGTTTATTTGGTAATCGGTGTCTAGGTTTTCATAGTTACACAAAAAAAACTTATCGTTACGATTATCGTTATTGTTTCTTTTATTATTTTAACGATTATTTTTGTATAGTTTTGTTAGCTCGCAAATGCTTGGCGATTGACTACCAGTTTTTAGCTTTTCAATCTGCTGCTGACTTATATTTGCCTTCCCTACGGTTGGTCCATGTTGCTTTATTTCTTTTTTGTTTTTGCTTTTCTTAACGTGTAAATGTTTAATTATGGAATTTGGTAATCAGCTACCAAATGTTTTTTGTTTTTTTCTTCTTTTTTTTCTTGCTTCTGCCTCATCATGGCTTTTGATCTGGTTTTAGAAAACTTTATTTTTTTTAGACTGTTTTAGCGTTGCGTGTTGTTATTATTGATCGCCTCTATTTGTGCGATTATTAACGCATTCCTCAAGCCTCATTAGCTGTATTGTAATGTTGTATGTTTTTTACTTTGTTTTCTTACGTTGTACAATAGTTTTAATAGCCATTGGTTAGGAATTTTATTAACTACGGCTTAAAGTGTAATCAATTTTAAACTTGTTTTGTTTGCTTTTGTTTTAAGGGAATTGAATTTGAAATGGCTTTCGAACTACAATGGTGGCCAGTTTGGCTAATGCTGCTGGCCATCTTAAGCAAATTGCTTAAGTTTATTTTAAAACAATGAATTGAAATGAAATGAGAATTACAATTTTCAAATTTTTCTATTCATTGTTTACTTTTATTTTTATTTTACAAATTTGGCAGTGAGTATTGGTGATTACAGTGATAATTGGTCATTACAACCCTTCAGTCAGGATTACGGCCTAGTTTCTCACACCACTTATGTTGTGTGTGTTAATTTCATACATGAATGGCGGGACCTACAGTTTAAAGACGACTCCGAACGACAGATTTTTGAGAAACTCTTAATGGCAATTTTATTTACACTCAGAGTTTTTGCCAGAAATCTGCTGAGTGGAAGTCGCCGAAGAAATACTTTTTGTATTTTATTTTGATGTCTGGCCTGGGGCTCGAACCCTGGCTTTACGTCTAATAAGCCAACACACTACCTAGTAGACTACGGCGACTTCTTCAGTGGCAATAGAAGTAAGAAATTTTTTTGCCCAATTTGATACCTTGATTAGACCCTTTAGTCCGTCATAACTCCATTATCTTCAGATCATATCATCAAAACCAAATATCAATCGCTTCTAAAATTAATGATTCAAGGAGATTAACACTCCCTTATGGTCTGCCTTCAACAGAACATAAACATTTGACTGTCTTGCATATGCAATAGAAGATATCAGGCAATTTTGGCAAATTTTAGGAAGTGCTGAAGTCACATGGTTTACTGCTGAAGTCACATGGTTTAGTTGGTAATATATTGGTTTACTTGACTAGTGCTGGTGAGTTCAAACCTGTGATATCTCGAACGAAAATTAAATCTGCAGAAATTTATCTTTCGACGACTACTCTTCAGCAATTATCTGACAAAAAATCTGAGATTAAAAAAGTTTCCATGAAAAGTTTTTCAAATCTGTGGTTCGAAGAATAAGTCAAGCCAGAGGTGCCACCATTTATTCCTAAAATCATTAAATAAAGCACTGTAATGACAAAAATAAATTACGTGAAACATTTCCCCATCCTTATTGTAAAATATGGATTCAGCTCCAATTGAATTTTGTCAATTACAGATGTATTGTTTTGAAGTAAAGAATTTTCCACTAAGAATGTTTCTCATCGATCGAAAGAAAGGAAATAGTAAGCACCAAGATTTGGACATACAGCTCTTACGGAAGAGGCAAGATTTCACACAACCACTATTTTCTATTTTACATACCTAGCGTACATAATTGATTAGCTCAAGCCTTCAGGCAGGATTACGACCTAACTTCTCACACCACTTATGTTGCGTGTGTTAATTTTATACATGAGTGGCAAGCTCTGCAGTTTAAAGTCGACTCAGATTTTTTAGAGAAATCTTGCATGGCAATTTTTATTTACTCAGAGTTTTTGCCAGATATCTGCTATGAGGAAGTCGCCGAAGAGGAAATATTCGTTAATACTTCGTTTTGTTGGAGATGTATGATTTGGGGTCTAAAAAGCCAACACATTACCTACCAAGCTACGGCGACTTTTCAATTTTATATTTCTTTTAATTGAGTTGCTCATTCCAATGTGCCAATCCAGAGATGGAACTTTTACCACTACAAATAATAAAACAGGGTCACGCACACAACGTCCAATTGCAGTGACTCCACGAATATTTTCCAGCTGGCTATTTGCGTTATATGATGTATTTATGATCTGACTAAATCGTAGTTACAGTGTTCAACTTATACATATCTGCGCCAACTAATCCTATAATGATCCTACCTTGCTTGCTTTAAAGTTGCAATTGCACGCAGATTCGTACATCCCTTTCGACTTCTAATAGTAAATTTTTTTCGAAATCGGATCTTGTCTTCTATTCGATATGAAGTCCCCCACTAGATATGCAATTGGGCCAGAATATTCCATTTATCGCAATGAAATATATGCGTTTGACATATAAGTTTCATTTAAGGTTTCATAACTAACTAAAGTATATGCACATGCTCTATGAACTCAATCTGTTATGCCCTTATTTCCAATACTGCTTCCGAGACAATTCTGATGACTACTTCGTGATCGAAATAAATTCGAATTTAAATTATTGAAAGGGTTTTCTGATAATGAGACTCGATACCTTGATGAAAACTGAATCATCACTGGATAATAACGAATGACAGAATCCCAAAAGTAAAAAATATCCTGCGAATTACCCCTTCTGATAAGTATTTTTTTCAAAACGTTTATCTTCAGTTCGACACTTCGAGTATTTTCAGACATAATGGGAAGTTCAGACTGCCTGTATAGTTCGTTTCTAACATCAGACAAATATCATAAGCATAAGCCATTGGTATTAAGTACGGTTAAGAATAGTAACGGAAGGATCGTAATAAATAATAAGGCCCAGCATTGTCAAGACGATTTCATGTCTTGTCGCATATTCTAGGCGTTTTTTGATCAATGCACGTATAAAACAAATTTATTGTGTTCAGTGTAGTTCCATTGTAATGGACTTGACCGATTTTAACTACTCATAATAGGTATCAGCCATCTGCTGCCAGCCACTGAGTTAAACTTTGACGTTGATCCCACTGGCTGATCGTTTTTCACAAAGAATTTCTTGAATTTCGGAAATAGTTCGATGCAAAAGCGACTTGCAATCAAACAGTATCTCAGACATGGAAAGCTATCTTTCAACGCCTCTCCTCTTCTATTGATATTGTACTCAATTCAATTGTTAACTGAGTTTGAAGATTAGTACAAATCGCATACGATACATCTTCACTAAAACTAGTTGCACAAATATGTCTGCATTTTCATATGTGGTTTTCCTTCTGTAAAGCTTTGGCTTCAACAGCGGAATTCTTTGTGGAACCGGAAATTCGAAGCTGCTTGAAGCGAATTCGTCTTGAAAGTGGTAATCAAACAAAATAATTTACATCAGTCGTAATTGTCCATTCGTTCTACAAAGACAGCTACGACTGCACCTTAAATATGTTCCCTTAAACAAGAAAAATGCATCAAAGTTCAGAAAATTATGGTGACGGAAATGTGACAGAAAATTATGGTTATGGAATATGGAGCTCCTGTCTTTTAATGCTTTAATCAATAGCTTCGATCACATACTCATGCTCTAATTCTGTGTTTTTTTCTAAACTTGAAAGGTAAGGAAATTGCCATCATTCAGCATAGAATTTGACAAACTTTTGCACAACTGGAAAGAGAGTCTATTAAGCCTTGCTTAACTGTTTGATATTTCGTTAAAGAAAATATTTTTTTTTTTGCAAATTGGGGACAATCTTTAAAGCTCTTATGAAAACAGCCATTAAAACATATATGTATGTCCGTACATATAGAAGCGCAGAATTTTTAACCACATATTGAACAATCCATAATACACTCTCTCATATGCATACGTATGTACGTTTTCTTAATATCAGATCACAAATATGATTTTTATCCCAAAAAAAGCATGACATTTCTGACTTTATCTCATTCAAATATCAGTGGTTCTCACAGCATGCCGTCCAAATATACGTTTCATGCAGTCATTTTGGTTGCATCTTCAGCACTTTCAATTTTGAAATCCATATGGATGTGTGTGTGTGTGTGTGCACACATGCAACAGTTGCTTTATGTTCTTCAATGTATTTTTAAAAAAAAATTTCTCCTTTAAATTCCTTTTTTTGTTGTTTTTTATTTATTTATTTTGAATGTCTTTTTAGTTTCCATATCACATTATAAGTTTCGTGCCCAGCAAGGGGTTCCACTTTGAAGCTTTCGGTTCGTTTCAATATTTTGTGCACAGTAGTTGAATTTTTATTTTTTCTTTAAATTTATTTTCATTGGATTTTCTGAATTCATATTAGAAAATTGAAGAAAATTATTTAAATATCATGTTTCTTAATATGTTTAATTTTCTCCGTGGTAATATTTGCTGATTAGAGAGGAAAGTTTTTAGAATTTCATGGCCACTTTCATGCTGGCTTAATGCATAGAAGCATTGTAATTGCAATAATGGCTGTATTTATGTACATGGGTGTACGACAATATTGCAACCAAACACCACTACACGCCATAAAAATGGGATCTTTTATTTTGCAATTGACAGTCGATCAATAAGGATTCAAGAACATCATATCATTAGCCCCAAGGCGTTCCTCATTGAACTTTTTTGTGTGTGATACCCTAGGTTATCATCTGAACAGAAGTGCGTTCTTTGAAACGAAACTTCATCCAGTTTTATAGAAATGACACTAAAATTTGGGAGTTGATTTATTGCAACTGTCCTGTGCTTTAATTTCAATTGATTTCGCTAAATTGTGTGACTAAGCTCCGAACACTCCGTTCTTTCTATCCCTTAAGCTAATGACTGTATCCATAAAAAAGTGAAAGGGTATACCAAAAACTTGTTATAGAAAGTGCTTCAGGAACTGTAAACAACTTTATGCCACGCCTGTAATAGTAGAGTGCGTATTGGAACATGTAGTTGCCAGTTATTTTTTTTAATTAAGTTTTGGTTCATTATGGGGAGAACAGAACTCCTTTGGAGGCAGAATATTCTCGAAAGGTTATATTCTTATGAAACTGATTCAAACCCTTCATCACATTCTGGCTGTACAAGGTCATAGTTAAACCGGTAATGCTTTGCGGTGAGCTCATCTCCTGGGAAACAAAACAAATACAGGATTCTAAATTTCGTGAAAAGTACACATTTTGTCCTTTTTACTACGCTAAATTTGTTTCCAACAGAATTTTTCCTAAATCAGCAGGTACTCAGGTTGAACTCGGGCAATTCCCGGGTAATCAGCACGCAGGACAGTCAGGTCCTTATTTCTCGTTAGCCGTTGGTGTTATGTGCCTCTGTAACTTACAGGTGGTTAGACAACATTATTTCTACCAAAGACTACTGGTATGTGAAATCGGAAAATATATACCAATGACTCGAAGTTCGATGAAATGGGTTGTACTGTTTATATCCAGAAGTTCGATATCAAATACTCATATAGACTCCCAAATCACTGCATTGTCCATTCATACATGATATTTACGCCCAAGTATATTCATGAATGTCTTCTAATTTTCTGCGATAAGGTGTATTATTCGAAGGTCTCCATTATTTGCTTCCTGGCTATAGGAACATACTCGGAAATTGTGTCCTTTGTAAAGTGGCCGTTGTGGCCAACTAGACTGGACAATGTCTCATGGTATCCAAACATAAGAATCTCATTTGCTACGATTTAGCTGAAAATTAGGAATAAAATCTACTTTAGGCCTAAGGCCCGACCTCTACGTTAAGTTGCTGAAGTCTTAACCCAGAGAGCACGAAACAACATATTTTTCTCTCCGCCTGAACATTTACTACGTTGTCCTAGTCCTTGCAGGCGCTAACTAATAGGAAGATTTCTGCAGAAATTTGAAAAAAAGAGTAAGAGACTACTTGTTAGTCAATGTACGAAACACGTAAGGAGGAATAGGACAATACCGAGAATTCCATTGTTAACATTGAAAAGGTTGGGCAGGAAGGGAAGTAGGGTCACCGTCTGCTAAGCAACGAGATAAGCTTGCGGCAACCATTTCCTTGAAGTGAGAAGAGATGTTTGGAAGAGTGTACTTCGCGAAAGAAAATATGAAGAAAAGCAGGCACTCCTTTCAAATCAAATGGGCTGGCGGCAAACATAACTTTTGTTGAGCAATTGCAATAAGAAGAGATTTAAGCCATGCATCCGGTTATCGAAGAGCAGGCTGAAGTTAGTAACAAGGTTTTTGACCGCGCATTATAGATTCTGCGATGTGATCAAAACACATACTTAGAACCTTTCACAGAGTTAAGAAGACAATCTAAGTTACGATCACGATTAAAATTTTTACTACAAATTTAATTACAAATTACACAAACATCTGTTTCAAATTGGCAATTCGATTAATTTTTTCTCTTATTTTTACTTTTCAGATTCCGAAAGCAGGTAAGTCCGTTAATACAATCAAAATATAGTTTAAGGTTTTACAAAGGCAAACAGCACCTTTGCCTTAAGTAGGGGGTGACAAAAAATTCGTTCCAAAACAAACAGTTTAAATGCTTAATCGACCGAGAAGGAAAGAACTTGAAAGAGAAGAAGAAAAAAATTAGAAACAAAGAAACAATATTGACTTTAAATGCCGACAAGATCAAAAAAAATCGATAAGCAATTGTTAATTTAACTGAATTTAATAAGATATTCTCGATCTCTCTGGCTTTGTCTCTGTATGGGACAATACAATACGATATGAAAAGATGTCAAATATGACGACATTAAGAAAACATGAAAACATGAAATCGTATACAATTCAAAAACAATTTTACAAGTGCTGTTCAAATTGCAACAATAATAACAACGGCAATGACAAGAAAGTACAGTGTATGGAACAAATCCTTATTAAAGGTTCAACTTTGAAACATAAGTTGCCATAAGGCCAAACAGTTACAGGCCCAAGCGAGCCTACTACAATGTTTTGTTGTTTTTTAAGAGAAAAACATACACTTGATACAACAAAAATCCACAAAACAAATGGCCACTTGAGATTAAAGGCCGATTATCTATTGACATTTCACTGACAATACAAAATTGTCAGGAAAGTAGCAGCAGCAGCAGAAAACGAAGTGAAAGCAGCTCGAACTCCAAAACATTGAAGTAGTACTCCGCAGTCGAAGAAAAATAATTCAAAAAAATTCATGAAAAACCATTTGTTTTAAGCCGAAAACAAGAAATTATTTTAAATTCCAAAAATTATAGGAAGTCAAACATTGAATTTTTTATTTTCCTTCCCTTCTTATTGCCTGTTGCCTTGGTGTTGTTGTCCATTTAGTTGAATGCGGTGAATAACAAACATTTACGCATGCGCCGTGACACTTATTTGACATTTTATGTTAAAATGTACAATACAACAACCCATCAGCAACAACAACAACAACAACAACAATAACTGTTATAATACAACAATAGCAAACGTCTTACAAACGTCAATGTCATTTAGAGCATTTAAAAGGAAGCTGCTGGCCGTGTGTGTACTCTGCTACACTAGTACACTGGTACACTATGCTACGCCTGTGCTCATGAAATCCCAAACCGTAATAAATCTTTTGCTTGACGACATTTCATCTTAAATTTTCCATGCTTTTTTTATTCTTTTTATTTGCTCTCACATAAAAACAACAGAAAAAAGGTTTAAATTCACACACACACTTGAGTACATTACAGTATACAACAGACAGACAATCTTATTCACCTGTTTGATTACAATTTCGGTGTTTCTTTTTGCCTCTCCTAGTCTAACATCACTAGACATTGAAAGAAGGCATGTTCATGGAGAGGTAAACTCATTTACTCACATATCGAGTGTAAAATAAACAAATTTCGGGCACAAGTTTGTAATTTTACATGACCTTTGACTGTCTATTACAGCTGGAATTAAAAGAAAAATTTTAAAAACATACACTGTGCTACAAAAACAAAAATTAAAATTACAATTAAAAATGCTTCCCTATAAGATTGTGTATACAAACATGTGAAATCGTTCGTCTATTTCACAATATTGAGAGTTTTTGTTTGTGTCTTCCATATAATCGGACAAATCGTTTGTCTTACAAAAACTGGCCCCAAGAATTACAGTGTAATGTGTACTGTTTTAGAACACTTTTGTTGCAATCAAGTTTTGTCAAAAAAACTTTTGGTTTGCATGTCCAAAGATACCGAATTAAAGGCAACTGTATGGATCACAAATTCTGAAGAGCAATTGTCTGCTGCTTGTCAGTGATTCTCCACAAATCCATTTATACACACATGAAGGATTTACTTAAATCGTCTGATATTGGACCATAGCAATCACATATCTAACCTCTACTACAGCTCATGTAAAATGCGTTTCACTCCCTGGCAGCTATAATGTTGACTTTTAAGGAGAGAATTGAGCCTAGCTTGTCCCTCTATACTAGAGACTGCACGTGCTTGCATATAAAGTAGATTAATGCGCTAAAATTTTCGAATTGTCTTGTTGAAGCTGGGTTCGGTTAGATCATATGGCCATTTGGCCCACTGTGTTACCCAGTATAAGTAAGCCCCCTTGTCATAATCCGTTAGTAGTGAGCTTAAACCCTCCAATCTCCGGATGAAACCTGCCAGTTCCCATAGTGTCACGTTCGCCTCCATGCCCAGCTCTTCAAACGTTCTGTCACCCAAAAACCGATAACGTCTGTCCTAAAGTGAAGGGCTCTCGCATAAAAGGTATTGCATCGAATCCATTTCCTCCATATCAAGGCAACTTTTGCAGTAAGCCTGTTGGGACAGACCGAGCCTGTCAGTAAAACTGGCAATAGCACAGTGTCCCGCTCGAATGCGAACCTTATTCTTGACGAAATCCAGTAGTTCTCTGGTTCTCCTGTCGTTCACTGTTGGACACTACCAACCAGACAACCAGATAGGTTGGACCACCCACGGTTGAATGCCATGCTGCTTTTGCCAATTTGAATGTTAAAGCCATATGTAAACATATTCCAATTCTACCATTTTGGGACAAACAAATGCGGTATTTTTTGTCTTCTTATGCGAGTTCTTACATGATTGTGGTTGAGCATTTTGACTTCAGAGATTGTGTTGATATAATTGGCGGGCGATCCATCGAGTCCGTATGGAATCAGCCACTATTGAGCTTCAGTTTCTGTTGATTCACTTGCAATATGAAACCCTTTTTCGAATCATGAGGATCTTGTAGATCCTAATCCCTCAATCTGATCGCCCTAAGGATTCATGAGTAAGTGAGTCCGAGGAAAAAAAACTTACGGGAATCTTTAACGTTGATAGAACTGTATCTCCGCTACGGCTGAGTAAGCCTACCGTATGACTAATAACTGAGATATTGTAATATCAGGTCACTGACGATGATCTGAGATAGAATTCCGCAAAACTTCTGCTTGATATGTGGAAATAAACCGTAGCTGGAGATGATTGATCATCTTTTCTGTAGTTGAGCGGTTCTTGACAAAGGAAGTTTGAATAGAAGTTTGACGTGTGACCAGTAACTGAGTTATTGTAATGTCACGTCTCCGGTTAGGATCTTAGAAAGACTAGTGAATGATTTCTGCCTGATATGTGGAAATCAAGAATAGGTGGAGATGACAGAGTATCTTTTCTGCAGTTAAGCAGTTCATGCCAAAAAATGGTTGATTATCGTGATGTAAAAACTGTTTTAAGATTTCAGTTCTCTGTTAGGAACCGTCATTTAGCCTCTTCTGAGGTTTACTGTAGAATTACGACGTCTGAGAAGCGTTTGATAGTTGGTCTTTCTGTTTTTTTTTTGTTTTGGTTTTTTCACCCTTTCTATCCTCTTCTTTGCTTATCTCTTCTTTTTGCAAGTTTCAACGATGAACACAATGTGTCCCACAGCCTGCGGGTGTGTCTGTATGGGCTATTTTAGCCACACACGTCCTCAAATTTACATATCCAGCTACGAAGATAAAGGCAAATATATTGAGATGGCAATCCGTCAAATTAAGCAGGAAAACCTTAGCGGTCTAGATTGAGTTTGACCTCGTGTCCTAATAACAACGTGTATAATAACATTTCGTGTGACGAAATGTACGCAGCTTTTTTGAACTTAGAGGATAGAAATGGCATGAATCAGGTCTATAAACTCTACACGTGGTCAGTTCTGAAAATTGTAAGCTCAAGAACAGTACATTTTATATTTTATAGCGATAGCTCCACATGCTTTTCTTAAATCCGTAAGAGGTTTCTGTGAAACGAGCAACAAATCTTTTATATTCCGTTGCACAGTGTCCTCTAAGTTACATAACAAACATACCTCAAAAACACCTTTTACTACTCTTGTACTTTTACCTTCTCGCTGGTTCTATCATTAACAAATTTACAATTTGTTTAAAATTTGTTTTAATTTTTTCATGTTTTTGTTGTTTTTGTTGTTGTTGTTTTTTTGTATTATTTTATTGAGATTTACTAGAATTATTTTTAATAAACATTTTATGACTTCTTCAAAAACATCAAAAGCCAAACAAACAAACAAACGAAAACAAACCAAAAAAAAGTGTTTTTAAAAACCGGAAAAGTACTCTTTTTTTACTACAAGTGTCCGTACAAATGTCTTACGCAACCTTAAGTGTACCAAACAAAAAACAAACAATAAAAAAACACAGCACTTTTCACCTTGACGTTGTAAACACTTTGGCTGCGTGTAAATTACAAGCGATCGTTAAACGCGTGTGGTCTAGAAATGACAACAATAACAACAACAGCAACTAAAACATCATTTTAATTGGCTTCTAAAACTACTGTTTGCTTTTTAAATCATATTCTTTTGATAGTTTCCAAGAAACATTGACAAAAAACACTTCAGAAACCGAAGAAAAAGAAAACAAACGTACTTTTTTTTTGAAGTTGAAATCATAAAAATTTGTTTATTTTTAGTTGGTCGAACGGATAGCGAGAAGGGGGTATGGAAAATGGTAAACTTTTCTATGGAAAATATTTTCATTTCCACTGTTCCAAAAAGTCTTCAATATTTTATTACGTTTTTCTACCGCTTCGAATAGAAATTCCAGATTTTTACTAATGTACCGAGTACTACGCGGTCTGCAACTCGAATGGTAAAAATATCCGGCAAATGTTTCTTCTCTACATGCTCTCTCATATCGATTTCATGTCCTTTTCCATTGTTTCTGATTTATTTGAACTAACAACACAGCCTATAAATGTAAAATTCGGTAATCTTCGTAGCATGATCTATAGAGTAGCGCCCTTTGAAAAGTAGCAGGTTCAGTGTCAAATGGATAGTAATAAGAAAAGTAAGAAGGGCATATCAGGGAACATAATTGGGAGAATCAGAGCTATGGCCAAGAAGGAAAAATTTCACTTCTTCACAACGGCCCACAGCAAACTATTTGAAGTCAATGTTAGGACTGAAGTCTGACAGAGAAAAGATGAATATTACTTGGATTCTTTTATGCCAAGTAGAGAATTTGAACGAATAGAGTTATATTTGCCTACTTCCTCAAAAGTTTTCCCATACGTACATATGTACATACACAATTGATCATTACAGTCTTCCAGTCAGCATTACGACCTACTTTCTCACACCAGTTATTTTGTATGTACATATGTAAGTTGCGGAACCAACGGTTTAAAGTCGACTCAGAACGACTTTAAAAAAAAAAACTTTTTCATGTCAATTTTATTGTACTCCCAGAGCTTTTGTAAGAAATCAGCGGAGAGGAAGTCATTGACGAAATACTTTTTCATATTTTCGTTTTGTTGTCTGAACTGGGGTTTGAACCATAGCCCTGGGTCTAGTAAGCCAACACATTACCTACTAGTTTACGGCGAAACAAAAGCTGTTTATGGACAACTGCTACAATTATTGAGATGTTCACCAATATCCCAAGTCTACATTTTACAATAAAATATGAAGGTATTCTTTAGTAGAATTTTTACTCAGTTGCTAACTTTCATGTCCTACACGAATACCAATTCAGAAATACGTTGGCTGTTAGGAAGCGCGTTGAACAGTTTGCTTCTTATTGCCTCTGATGTTCAACATCGTCTCCGATATCATAATGGCAGGAGTGGGTCAATGCCTTTGGATCACTCTAGCGTTTCTATGACCACTTAGAAGACTTTGAATACATGGTTAACACCTGTGTTAAGGCCTCTAAGGAGAGATTGCGTATCACATCCCTAAAGCCAATAACATGTTCATTACAGAAAGCAGCCAACCACATACGTTAGATGATAATGCCCCTACAGATATAGGGACTTTCATATACCTCCGCTGTGTTGTTTCTGAAACAAGTGTTTCCTCTCAGGTCATAAGGTCGAAATCAAAAAAACACAGAGCATTCATAGGGGATGCTAAATGTGCTAGAAAATACTCATATACTTTCCATTAGAACTATGTACTGAATATAAAATGCCAATATTAAACGTGAGACATGGAGTTGAGTACCGAAGTACCGAAAATCAGTACGGTTCTCAATCGCTATGTGCGCCGACTATTAGCAAAATTTGTTCTGCAATGATTGGCAATAAGTCTCTGTGGATTTTTACACACTCAACATCTTTGAAACTCGTAATCTGTCTACTTAAGTGGTGTTAAATACTGAATATCCAAGAACATTACCCAGCATCCCAGATTGAAATACTCAATTTCATAAAGTGTACCCTTGGAGAAGGCAGATACAGAAATCAATTAGATCGATTGAACGTACTTGAGTTGAATTCAAACAAACAAATGGTTGGTAATGATCCTCCCCTTGGCTCCCCTACCTTATGGAGTCCTTATATCCTTATGGAGTTTCTCTTGCTTTTTAAAGTGAATCGCTGCCTTTTGTTATAAACTTATTGATCGTATCCAACTTGTTTGGATCACAAATTCCATTTGGTTGATTCGTCCAAATGCGAGCATTTGCATGCAATCCATTAGATATTGTATCAAGCACGCCTCGCTCAATCTTATGTTAGACATAATATCATGGAATAGTTAACATGGATTGCAATTGATTTCGAAGTTCTTTTCCATTTAAGCTACTACTCTGGCATAGCATGGGATGATAGTGTTGCTGTTGTTGACTGGAAAAAAATGCATATATTGAGTTTCAGGACTGCGTATTCTCTCAGAAAGTCTTCTTGTTATCGTCTTTGCATTCTGCAGTGTGATAGGTACTTGGAAAACGAAAAAATTCAAGCAAAGTGAAGAAAATTTCCATGCCTTCTTAAGTGACTTTGATAGATTCTTTTATAAGTTCAAACGCCGTTATTTGTAGTTTTCGATGTGTATGTGCTAGACGACACATTGTATCGAGATCCTGGTTTAAGATATTTCATCTTGGGTACACTTAACTTTGATCTTTAATTGCTTTCCAGATTTACAAAATCCCCACTTACTAGTCGCTTGTCATGTTGACGTTGAGCAATTCCTGCAGCTCCGTCAAGGTAGGAATGGACCTCTTCGAGCCTTTTGATACCGTGCGAGGTTTCCGACCCCTTATCATGCGACCTCTTTAACTTCGTGATGGAGAGTGTTCTGCGAAAGGCAGGAGTGTATCGCAGTGGCACTATTTTTCAAAAAAGTGTCGAGTTGTTTGCGTACGCTGACGACATTGACATCATAGGGCGTACGAAGCGAGATGTTACATACATACATACATACTTGGGCATTACAACCCTTCAGTCAGGATTACGACCTAGTTTCTCACACCACTTATGTTGTGTGTGTTAATTTTTATACATGAGTGGCGGGACCTATAACTTAAAGTAGACTCCGAATGACAGATTTTGAGAAACTTTTCATGGCAATTTTTCATTTAATCTCAGAGTTTTTGTCAGAAATCTGCTGAGAGGAAGTCGCCGAAGAAATACTTTTTGTATTTTATTTTGATGTCTGGCCTGGGGCTCGAACCCTGGCTTTTCGTCAAATAAGCCACCACGCTACCTACTAGACCACGGCGAGATGTTACTGCTGCCTTTAGTGCTATTGAACGGGAGTCTATTAAGATGGGTCTGGCAGTAAATGGTGGCAAAACATCGTATATATTATCGACAAGTAGAGAAGTGCGGCGTATTGATTCTCAGATAACGGCCGATAACTATACTTTTGATACAGTCAAGGAATTCATTTATCTTGGCTCCGCCGTTATCACCAAAAATGATGTCAGTGTGGAGGTCAAGCGCAGGATCACTCTTGCCAACAGGTGCTACTATGGTCTCAATAAGCAATTGAGTAGCAGAGACCTCTATCGTACGACAAATCGAATACTCTACAAAACGCTCATCCTACCCGTGCTTCTTTATGGCGCAGGGGCATGGACCCTATTAAGTACTGATGCAGTAGCCTTGGGAGTGTTCGGGAGAAAAGTCCTACGTAAGATCTTCAGTCCAGTGCGAGTTGGCGATGATATCCGATGCAACAATGAGCTGTATGAGTTTCTCATCGACATAGACGTTGCGCAGCGTATTAATATCCAGCGGCTGCGCTGGCTCGACCATGTCGTTCGAATGGAGGAGGACGCTCCGGCGAGACGGATATTTGATGCGGGGATCTGCGGAAGTCGGCGAAGAGGACGACTTTGTATCCGTTAGAGGGACCAAATCGAGGAAGCCCTGTCATCGATTGGTGTGACCAACTGACGTAGGCACGCCAGAAGCAGAGGCGCCTGGAATGATATGTTGCGGCAGGCCGAAATCCATTATTCGGGTTGTTAATGGCCAATTAAGTAAGTAAGTTATTATTATTCTCTTGGCGTTGTACAGTGGGATGTATTGCTTAAAGAATAAAAAAATTCAAGCGACATGAAGAAAATTTCCATGCCTTCTTAGACATTTGAAACTGCTCGCATTTGTAGTTGATCTGTAATTGCTCTAAAGATTTACAAAATAACCTCTTTCTTCTTACTACGTACGTGTCATTACGTCACATACGCGAGTTAACTCTATGAAAACATTGATCGTTCTCTCCATTAATTTTTCTATTTTTATGAGGATAACAATGTATATCGTTTGATGTGTTTTACGAGAACCTGTGTTAATAGGTTGGGGTCTTCAAATTAAACGGTGCAACACTTTATTTTAAAGCTTGGCTTTGAAGGTTAAAATTTAAGGTTAATCCCCAGAACTTTGTTGCAACTGTTAATACTCAACCGCAATTTAATATTTTCAAATACGTTTTTAATATTCAACCGCCTGCTGTTTCAAATGGCCTTTTTGGCCGACAAGACTTTCTAAGACAGTTTTAAAAAAATTAAAAACTCGACTTAAAAGATTCTTGATTGGCGATTATTTGTTTACCATAAATTGTTGCTTGGCTGTTAGCTTACTTGCTCGGTTGGTTGAATGTTCGTTCCATAAACTACAATATATTTCCAGGCATACATATTAATGTGATTGCAAAAGTTGTTTTCTCCATACACTTGCAGTCGGTGTACATATATATGCGTGTGCGCGTGTAAGTGTGTTAGTTTTTAATTAATTTTCATAACCATTAACCAGTCTTTAACCGCAGTTGGTGGTGTTTGCTGAATATTATTATGAATATTGAGAAACTGAACAACTGAAAAGCTCAGCAACAGCCATCTCGTCACATAAACTACGCCATTTTATAGCGCCATCATTCATTTAAGCCAGTGTTTTTTGTTTTTTGCTTTTTTTTTCCTTGCAACATATACAAGTTACCCCTTAACACTCACTCACATGCTTTGCTCAGTCCGTCAGTCAACCAGTCGATTCATATTCATGGACAAACATCAGCTAATCTTTCATTACATAGGCCAACAGCCTTAAATTCACACTTGCCTCATGTTGCAAATACAACACTTGTTCATTAAACATACAAAATTAATAGAAAGATGGACACAGAGACAGACAGATATACGTATACATACATATATGGATGGACGGTCTTTGTGGCAGACAGTAAAACAAATGTGGAGATTTGTTTGTCTTTTTTTCGTCTTTTAGGAGACATACAATGACCATCACATAGTAGGTTGTCTGAGTGTGTGTGTGTCTCGTTCGTCTGACATGTCTGAGGTGTCTGGCAGGTCGGCATGCGCAATTTGCTTATAAGGCCTGCTTGCCTTCTTGTACATTGTAATTATGAACCTGTAGTCATTCACTCAGTAGTTTTGTTTTGTTTTTCTTTTTTTCTATGCTTATGTTGTTGTTGTTGTTTTTGTTCATTTTATTCCAATATTAATTACTATTATTATTATTGCTTTTTATTTTATTTTAAGTATTACTTGCCACTTCAAACTGTGGTGTTGCATCAAGTTTTGCATACCAATAATCAAAGTCACCAACCACCATTCCTTTTTTGTCTCTCATTTTTTTCGTTTTTCGTTTTTTTTATTATGTGGTCATCAGCACAACGTTTGAGCAAAGCAATCATGTCTGAGGCAATTAACACGCCATTTATTGTGCATTAAATTAGCGTTGGATTGTTTTACGTCTTATCGGGAGTTAATGGGCATAGAAATGATTGCGTATGTTTAAGTGCAGCTATGTATGTAAAACATTGAAATTACAATGCCAGACCCATATTTAAACGAGGCAATTGAGTAAGGCCTTTTACCTTCGGCCATGTAGAACTTAGAATCTGAGGACAGTTTGAAAATTTTCACAAAATTTTCTTGAACAGTGATGGCCCTTGTGCCGATCGCAACAACTTAAAATTAACTTCCCTTTAAAAATTTCTTTTCCTAAAGAGAACGCTGCTTCAGAACTGTCTTTTTTACAGATGATATCACTTGGAATTTGTCTAGATAAGCAGGAACTTCACGCTAAAGCTCTATCTTGTTTTGAGGTTCGTATCAGTCTTGCAGTCGCCGTAGTCTAGAGATCTCGGTTCAAACCCTAGGAGATGTCTGATCCAACAAAATGAAATACGAAAAATTTTTCTTCGGCGACTTCCTCTCAGCAAATTTTCGGGCACAAGCTCTGATAGTAAATAAGATACGGCCATGAAAACTTTCGCAAAAATCTGTCGTTCGGAGTCTCTAGCTCCTGCCACTCATGTATAAAATTAAAACATACAACATATGCAAGTCGTGTGGGAAGCTAGGTTGCAATCCTGACTGAATTGTAATGACTAATTATGTATGTATTTATGTATTAGTCCTGCACTATTAGCAGTTTTATATTACAATGCAACTATCTACAGATTTTCATGCAAACCAACACTCACGGTGTAGATTTCAAATGGTCACTACAAGCGGTAAAGCCAGCCTTGGTTTCAGGTCGACTTTTCGTAATGATCAGGGTCTTTCTGATTGTAAGAAGAACTTCAAGCAGTAAAATTTCAATCGGTTTTGAATGCTTCAAAATTTCATCACAATCAGAATCTGGACGAACTGCTAACAAATCTGGAAACATATTCGTCTCTGATAATAGAAGCTGCATCGAGTTCGAGTCGAGTACAATCAGTTTGTAAAAGAACACAACTGCTAGAAAGGGATCCATAGACATAGTGAGTTTCATCCTACCCAGCCACACATGGCATTGTATCTGGACGTCTGCCTGTCTCTTTCATCCAGCTGTTTTGCTGAAGCCCAGACCCAAGCCAAGGAATTATTTAAATGGAATCTAGTAGTAATGTCGGCAATTTTTCCAAACGACACGTAAGAAAATGTGTAGAAAGGCTAACGGCGTTGCAAAATTAAGCTAAACAGAGTGTAAGATAACTAGGTCAAAGTCAGGGAATTAGAACCACAGTGATGCATAAGACTAACACTGCAAGGCTAATAAAACACACGCCTAGGAGTAGATCAATAGTGAAGTGGTGAGGAAAATGGAAAAGAGCAGGGTATTTGAGCCATTATATAGTCTTTGAAGCTCTGCTATAGTTCCATTCAAAAAGAAAGATGATAGCACGAGATTGTGCGTTGCCTGCAGAAAACTGAATTAGGTTACTAAAAGGAATAGACAGCACACTCGACACTTCGTAACGTTTCAATGTGGAAATCATAGCTTGACCGTACACGCAGTGACTTGCTTACAAACATACATACATAATTGATCATTGCAAACCTTCAGCCGGGATTACAATCTAGATTCTCACCACTTTAGTGATGTGTGTTAATTTTATACACGAGTTGACTTCGAACGACAGATTTTTGAGAAACGTTTTCATGGCAATTTTATTTTATTTTCAGAGCTTTTGCCTGAAGACTGCTGAGAGGCAATCGCCGAAGAAATAGTTTTTATATTTCGTTTCGTTGGAGATGTCTTACATGGGGTTTAAACCGTGGCCTTACGTTTAATCCTTTAGTCATCTACGGCGACTAATAATAACCCTTTAGTCAGGGTTACAACCTTGCTTCTCACACTAACAATCTTGCGAATGTTAATTTTATCCATAAGTGATGGTTCCTACTGTTGAAATTCGATTGCCAACGACATATCTATGAGAACCATTTCATGGCAATTTTATTTTACTCGTAAAAAGTTTTTGTGGGAAGATAGTTGAGAGGAAGTGGTCATAGAAATATTCTTTCATATTTCGTTATATTCGAGGTATTTGAGCCAGGTATTGAACGATGGGCTTCTGCCTAATAAGCCAACTAAGTAATATACTGCGATTTCAACTTGACTTCCAATCGCAGTTGCTTCGATTCAATTCGGAGTTTCTGCCAACAATATTTTCTCTTCCCTTAAGTATCTTATTCCTTTCTGACCCTGGCCTATGTCTGTAATTCTGAAATAGATCCAGATTGCACATTCTATTATTCCTGGAATCGTCGACGTTACAGTAGATCCCTAGTTTTCATGCTACTTTTCACGTAAAATATGTCAGTTTTTTTCAACTAAAGCATCACGTTTACTCTCAAAACAACACTCCACGGTACCCTACCCTTACCCTTTCTAACGTGGCCTGTACTACGGTATCAATTCTATTCTCCTTTGACTGTTGGGACCACACCGAAATTAAAATCCATTTCATTAATTTTTATTATCATTTAAACACCATGTGTACCGCAGTTATAGGTACACCCACTATGTTGTTAACGGTTGTGATAACTAACTGTAGTTTTAATTAACTGTATATACCGCAGATCAGTTCACAAAACAATGGGCAGTAACGTTAAAAATTCTGAAAATTCAATTCCTAAACATAGTTGCAAATTTAGAAAACTTTTTCCAAAAAAAAATACAAAAAATGTGTTTTCCTGTCAATAAAATCTGCACATTCTTAAGGCACAATATTTAGAAGCGGCTTTTTTGTTTCATCATTAAAAAGGACAGCAGAGAACAACACAGCAGAGAACATACATATTTGTTGCTTGAAGAAAAAAAAAAAAAAGAATCAGAAACAATTGCGTGTGAAACAAAGACGTCAAACTAGACTTTCGAATAATCTATTGTATGGACTGGTGACTGGTCCAACATGTAAATGTCTAAACAGCTGAAGCCAGTTACAAAATACACAATAAAACAAAACAAAAGAAAAACCAAAAACATCATCAACAACCAAAAAAATAAAGGAGAGAAAAAAATATCAAAAATCGAAAAAGAAACTGTTAAAGGTTGCCGACAATCAGTCCAAATAATGCCACAGCAACGCAAAACGATCAACAGTAACCGTCTGTAGATTATGGTCGTTCGATGGATGGATAGCTGGCTGGCTTGCTGGTGCACTATTGATGGTAACCAGGCATTGGCTTCTTTCAATATTCAAATGTTTTTCATTTTCTTCTTCAATTTTGTTGTTTTTTTGTGTTGTTGTAAATGTACCACGAAAATCTTTAGTGATTACAACAACATTGAGTATGTGGTTGAATATGAAAAAGGAGTGAGAAACACATACTGATTTATCACAAATAATTTATCACTCATTAGGGAATGCATTTTTAGATGAAAATCAACTAAAATAACAACAACAACAACAATAACAAGCATTGCCACAAAAACAAACTATGATTATACAATTGATTCTACTTGCTTGGCCTCCGAAAGCCAAGGCATTAGCCCCTTACCTTACCTTAGCATTTTTAATTTAGAAACGAACACATTAATAGGCGTTGAAATCTGTAAACGAAATACAGATTTTTTCTTCTTTTCAAATGCAAAATATCTTAGCGGCCTTTGGTGTTTATTTGTATGTACCATGGTATAGCATGGGTATAGCATAACCTGTCCATACATTTGGAAAAAGTTTTCTAGAAAAAATTTTTTTGTGTTCCCCTTTGGTTTTTCATATTCTTTCTGCTGTACGTCCGTCCAGCCATTTATTCTTCTACAGATTCTACATCCATTCCATCGCTCAATGTATGTTAATTTATACCATAAAACCTGTTACGTTGACATTTATAACCAACCATTGGCATCTATCAGTTATGGACTCAACTCTCTTAGACTCTTATTCTTTTTTTTTCTAGTTCTGCACAAAAGCATCATTGCCGTAAAATAGTTCAGAGGTCAGGAAAAAAATTTATTCAGAATAAATTGGGTCTTGCAATTTATTTCAATTTTATTTGATATTGGAAAACTTGTTCCATCTGGACTTGAACTGAGCTTCTTAATTCAATATGATGGACAGAGAGATTGTATTGCTTCCATATTCCTATCGACTAAAAATATCTGCATCATCGCTACTGTACTCTATAATCTGCGAATCTGCCATACTTCATGAGATGGTCAGTTCCCTAACTGCTGTTGTTTTATTCTCTCGTTCTGACTTAAGCTTCTTTCCATTATGGCCCTACGGATTTGTTCTGCTATTCGAAATGCTTGATTTACACTGTACCTTCGAGTAGATCTGAAATACGATACACCATCGATTATATTCTACTTTCCACCATTAGCATCCGGTCTTTCTCGATTAGATATTCGTCCAACCGTTCGCCAGTTTGCGAGTATTTAAGACAACTTGTCCCGAAGATTCATCCTAATGTGTACATTAAAACGTCGTAGTAAGCTAGAAATATGCCCTAAAAGGATAATCGTATCCCCTACAAATACCATGTAGTCCCAGATATTCATCAGGGCTTTATAAAGTAAATTTTGATTCACAATTCATGAACACGATTAAGGTTTAATAGTTGTTGACCTGTCCGCAGCTTAAACTAGTGATTAGTCTGCGCTTACAGTTTACTTTAGGAAGTTCCGGAGTAGTCTGAGTCTACTGGTCCCTATCGAGAGGCCGCTTAAGTTATTTCCGCATAGCCTGATGAGATGACCCAGATTTCCTCTTATTTTCAATAAAAGTTTTGATTGCTTCAAACGCACTGGGTTTGAGAACAACCTTTTCCTCTCTTTATCTTCACTTTCGCTAAGTCTACCTTTTGAAACATCCACTTCCACTGCACAAAGGGGTTCTGGCCCTTCAATGTCGTAGAAGCTCTTCTAATCGGAAGCTAGTCTGCTTGCTCGTTGCCGAGAATTTGCACACGAATTATGACCCAGTAGAGGGTTACTTTATTTTGAATACCTAGTCGATGTAGCTTCTCAGAATAGTTCCATATTAACCTCGACTTAACCATATAAGAGTCGAGTGATCGAATGGCAGCTTGACTATCAGATTGTATAACTACGGTCCGTCTTTTGCACTTCATATTCGAGTTGAATGTGTGATATAAGAAAATGGTTCTGATCTGAACTAAATAAATCTAATGACCAATGATGGTGATATGATATCTAAAAAGGTATACATCATGTAATTATAGATCTAGGAAGCCAACCAGTGCTCAAAAATCATTACCTATTGGTCACAGCTACTAGTCTAAATGCTGAAAGCATATCTGATCCATTAACCCTCATATTGGCAGCCATACAGCTTCACTTGTTGAGAAAGAAGAAGATTAATGAGTAAAGACCCTTAACAATACATCCAATACAATTTCACGTTAGATGGTATGATTATAGAACTTGCCAAAATAGAATAATCACTTGCTTATCAACCGTAAAATAATAAGAAGACGAGGCAGATGGTCCTCGAAGGAAAGAAGAGGTTGAACAAATTATTGTTGACCTCACCAATATATTGAACCTACACCACGAGCTCATTGAAGGCTTGTATTTCAACAGGCAAATATTATCAGGAACGAACATATAGCAAATCAGGCAACGCCACTTGTTAAGAAAGAACAGAATTAATTAGCAAAGTTCCTTACCAATACAACCAATATTATTTCATTTTTGTAATCATGGTAATCCTATGATTCTAGAACTTGCCAAAATAGAGCAATCACTTGTTTATCAACCGTAAAAAAATAATAAGAAGATGAAGCAGATGGTCCGCGAAGGATATAAGAGATTGAAGAGAGATTGATTACTGCTGAGCTCAGGCTTACATTTTAGCTCCTATTATAATGCAATTGTGAACATGGCCCTAATGCCACAAACGAATGATGGGGCTAATGATGATATTGCAATTGAAGTCAGACAGTCTCTGAGAGAACAAGCTTGAGGTATACCTCAGTATATGCCGACAGCATATCAGCAATTTTTATCATTTTAAATTTACATTCTGGACCATGTTTTCTTTTGTTTGTTCTTTAAAATCATTTCTGTTTTTATCAGGAACTATCTGAGTCCCCTACCTAATAGTTTGTTTGTGTTATTTTAATTCTTAACTTTGTCACCGCAATTATTATTTTTTCTTTTTTTTTTGTGCTTTTATTTCGATTTGAGTTGCAAATATGAATAGTAAGTCAGCGAGTGTAATACGAAAATGCTAAAAGAGTGAAACCTGTACAACAACAACAACAACAACAAATAATCATTAACAATTAAGATAATTTGTTGGCATTAATATTGGCTTGAATATGCAATTTGGCCGTTTTCTAAAAGCATGTAATACAACTTTTGATTGGGAATAACTACACCGGACTCGGGTAATCTTATTGATTGGTGGTGGTTGGCTTTGGTTTGCTTTGCTTAGTTTGTTGGACATTTGGTTGTTGGGCTTTTAACTGATTTTTTCTCGCTGTTGTTGTTGTTGTTTCTTTGTTTTTGAAGCATATGGCAACTACAAGCGGCGACTACTTGTTGTATTTTATAATTATGCCAGGTTAAGTTAGTGTTTGAAAGCCATAAAAACTTCATTTTAATGAGACTTTTTTAGTTTTTTCCCTCCATGTTGTTAAAGACAGCGACTTTAAAATGGAATAGAATGTAAAAGTATGTAGTCTTGTCTCTAATCTGGCCAATATTCGTTGTGTTGTGTATTTTTAAAAGCCAATCTTTTTTTCTGTTTTTTGCTTTTCTATTTAAAGACAAAAAATAAATTTACAATAAATTGTAGAGTTTTTTTCCTGTCTATTTAATCTGCTTAATTCGCGTCGTCGTTACAATATTGAATATTGTTTTGCTTTTTGGCATCGAAGACAATCAATATAAGTATTTTCTATGTTATAAAGTTAATGGACAAGTGGTATTGTTAATGTGACACATTGATTGACATTCGGCTATTTTTGTTGAATGAAATTATTATATTGCCCTCCTAGACTGTGCTAGCAATTGCTTTTCAAAAGAAACATACAGTTTTTGTTTAGCTTTTCAGGCTTTTGTTTTTTATTACTAAAAAATAATGAAAAAATCTTAATTGCACCCACTTAAAGCGAAATTTATTTGATATTTAAATGGCCTGTTTGTTCAATTCAACTCTATCAATAAGACAGACTTGAAAAGTGCCGAGTGTGTTATCTGTACGTGTTTTTTTGGTGGGGCATACGTATTAAGATTATTTTGGTTGTTTTTTTTTTGTTTAATAAAATAAATGAAATATTTTTTATTTGTTATCTTAACAAATTACAATTGATAACCACAAAAATCTTATTGTTATTATTGTCTCTAAAAGCAGTGGATACATACAGTGAGCGTCAAAAAAAAGGCAGTACATTAAAAAAATATACCTGAATAAATTACCGTTATTTTATCATTCTAAAATTGTTTCATTGCCGGTTTTTAAAATTTAATTAAAGCAAAATTATTCCAAAAAAATTTCGAAATATTGGTAAATTTTTTCGGGCCCTCTCCTTAAGTAATAAAAGTTGAGTTTGATGATTGTTACAATTTTATCCATTGTGTACAGTTTCTTTTGACGCTCACTTTATGTTCAGTTCTTGGAAAAAAACATTTTTTTTAAGATTTTAACTTTTTCTGGTAAATCGCATGCTTTCTAGCTTGACACCTGCCAAAAGAAACGAAAAGAAGATTAAAAAAAAACTGACAAAAAAGCAGTTACATTTTACCATCATTTTACCATCATTTTACACATCTTCTTAGCAATTTATCTATTCCACCCAATAGCCACTTTTGAGTTCTTTTTATCCTTAAAATAATTTTAAATTCTTAGAAATAACATTTCATCCGTTAGGTTATTACCAGAAGCAGAACGAGAAAACAATATTTAGTGTATGGGCAGTAATATCCTGCTTTTATTCTATGGTTTTCACCAAAAAAGTTCAAATACTTACTTACTTAATTGGCCATTAACAACCCGATTAACGGATTTTGTCCTGCCGCAACACATCCTTCCAAGCGCCTCTGCTTCTTGCGCGCCTACGCCAGTTGGTCGAACACCCTCAAGACTACTGCATCAGTGCTTAATAAGGTCCATGCTTCTGCGCCATAAAGAAGCACGGGGAGGATGAGCGTCTTGTAGAGTAGTCTAGTAGGTAGTGTGTTGGCTTATTAGACGTAAGGCCACGGTTCAAACCCCAGGTCAGACATCAAAACAAAATATGAAAAATATTTCTTCGGCGATTTCCTCTCAGCAGATTTCTGCAAGAACTCAGAGTAAATAAAATTGCCATTAAAAGTTTCTTAAAAATCTGTCGTTCGGAGTCGACTTTAAACTGTCGGTCCCGGCACTCATGTATAAAATTAACGCACACAACATAAGTGGTGTGAGAAACTAGGTCGTAATCCTGACTGAAGGGTTGTAATGACCAATTATGTATGTATGTATGTACATATGTAATTCAACCAAAATTTTGTCTTGTCTTAGATTTCAGCAATTGAAACGAACGTGTATTGCTGTTATGATTATTAGCAGCATCAAACATTTAAATAATTACGCACAATTATGCTAATTTGGCATGGCAACAAAAGAAAAAGCGAAATTACAATAAAAACTTATTCAAACTGCCAAAAAAAAAAAACTGACCAGAAAAAGAAAGAAAGGCGATCCCCCTAAATAACAATGCCACACAAAAATTATAATTAATTGGCAACACTTAAATTTCGATTATTCCTTTAATTACCAACCGAGTGTCCCCAGCTGTTTTGCATAAACAACAATAGCTGCTCAACAGCAACAACAACAACAACAGCAATTACAAGAAAAAGTTGTTGTTTTTTTCTCTCACTGCTGATCGAATTCATATAAATGGCCACGAATCCAATCAAACCATTCGGGCAATAAATTCCAAAAACAGTGGGTATAAAGAAGGCATTACACAAACAACAGCAACAACAACACAAAAAATATTTTGAAAAATAAAGAGTAAAGGGAGAAAGAAGAAGAAGAAAACATTTTGAAAAATATAAGGAAATGGTGTTAAATACGAACCATTATTACGTGATATTTGCGTGCTACACTGCAAATCATATGCAGTCACAGAAAAAAAATAAAATACGAATGAAATCAATGCAATGCCAGAGATTCAAACAAAAACGTAAACATGGAATCGTCACTTATGGAACCAACGCTCGCGTAATACATTTAAATTAAGGCTCTGCGGTGATAAATAATAATTTTCTTCTTCTTCTTAATATTATTCCTGTGGTTGTTGTTGTTGTTTTTGAATTGGAATTAATTTTTGAAATTTAAGCAACAACAACAAGAAGAAGAATAACAAGAACAACAGCGGCGTTAAGGAGAAAAGAAACGAACTGAACCGAACCGAAATCAGGCAACTCATAATCGTAATCACTGAACCAAAAACGATTCGATTTGATTTGAATATGGCAGGCAGTGAATTTCGCATTAATACAGTCACAGTTGAAGATTGAAGAACAGCCGATGATCAGCAAGCACACTACCAGCCTCAATGTAGTGTGGTTGGCACTTGGTCACTTAAAAGCACGGGTAGAGAGCGCGAAGAGAAATTGCTTAGTGATGGAAAAAAGACGCAAATTTAACACAGCAGGATGTAAAATTTCAAAATCTGACCGCGTTTTTATTTCATTTCGTTTCGTTGTTGTTTTTTTCTTTTCTTTTTTTGTTGTTGCTGTTATTGGGGATTGCGTGATATAGTGTGATCGTCATGCGCCCGCTGTTAATCTCACTGGGTTGTGTTTTTCTTTTTTTATTTCTGCTCCATTCTATTCTGTTCTGTTCTGTTCTTTCAAGTGGAATATCATCTCCTCCACCAAATGGTTGAAATAACAATTCAAAAATCACATTCTAAGCAGCTACAGCACTCTGTTGCTTGCCTGTCTGTCTGCCTGATGGACTACGAGTGCAACACTGTGTGTTTTTGCTCATATGAAAGTAAAGTTTATTTGGCCTGTAGAATGTATCCTTTGATGTTTGATGTCTCATGTGGTGGTATCACTGGCAAATGTTTTTTTTTTTCTTTATCTGTGTGTGTATTTGTGCAAGTATTCTTTAATTTTAATTTGTTGTTGCTGTTGTTGCTCTTTTTGCTAAATATTATCTAAAGATTCATGCTGCCAAACAGCCAAGACAATATTTATTTTGATTTTATTTCCACAGCAAGCAAGTTGAAGCGTTAAAGAAAAATTTAAAGCGTTAATGGATTTGAAGCAAATGAGCTTTTGCAATTTGCATTTTAGTTTTACAACAACAATTTAATCTTTCACTGTAATTTGTTCAAATCAGTAATTGTGAGGGGAGCTAATGGAAAAGAGATCCAAAACTTAAAGCAATTTTTCGCATACGAATCGAATTTTTCAGCCTGTCGTAATGTCACACGGAGAATTTGAAGCAATATGTGCAGAGCTCAATGAAAGTGTCCCGACCAACTCGAAAAATTGAAGTCACATTGTTAAGAAGTCACATATTCGGACTTATGCAGGTTGAGTCAAATGTTGTACTGGAAGCAGGTCATTTACCCAACTTGATTGGTCATTACAACCCCTTAATCAGGACTACAACCTAACTTCTGACACCATTCATGTTGTGCGAGATAATTTTATTCATGAGTGGTGGTCCACACACTTCAATATCGAATATCGACTCCTAGACAACAGATTTGATGAACTTTGCGTTGCAATGTTACTTTACACTCAGAGGTTGTACCAGAAATCTGCGGAGAGAAAGTCGTCGAAGAAATTTTTTTTTAAATTTCGTTTTACTTGGAGATGTCTGACTTGGTGTTTGAACCGTGGCCTCATGTCTAATACGCCAAAGCACTACCTACTAGACTAAGGCGACTAAAGATAATCTGATCGAAAGAAATAACTCAGCTAGTGAGACGTGATGCATAGGTTAACAAGCAAACAAATGGCGATCTTTAAGGCAATAAGCTTGAGCCCGATTTCGATCGCGAATAGAGCTTTTAGGAGTTCTGGTACTTGAATATACCTAGTAAAATTTTAGCCTGAAATTTGTCATTTTCTTGACATGCTAGTGTTCCATGGTTTTGCAACCAATGAATTCAGAAAATATTCTGTATCACAGAACTTATAAAGTCAAGTTAAAGCAAAAACATGGCATATAAAATGCTGCATATCAGTAGGTATCCCCAGTATCATACTTAATAAACAGCATCAAAGATTGTATTTTTGTCCATGATATATGAAAATCGGTTCAAATGAATAGAATGATGGAATCTCCGGATTATTTATTTCAATAAATTCTTATTATAATCATGGAAAATAATTTAAACTCACCTAAGATAAGTAATTTCTTCAAAAACTTGTACTAAATTTCAGCTGGTTTTATAACAATGAAACCAGTGGTATGAAGTCAATAAAATTCGATTGAAATATTATATCGGGTTTGATTTTTTTTTCTTATTTCACACAAAGAAAATGTAAATCATTCTAATGGCTGTGAACAAAAAAACATACGAATCTTTAATCAGCTTTAAATTATAAACTTTTTTTTGGAATAAATTATAAAAATGACTTTTAGATGAGATCTTCAATTTGATTTCAATTTGAAAAATGTTGTCTTTTTGAATAAAAAAACACACCAAAAAAGTTGTACACAAAAGATTTGTTTCATTTTCGAATTTTAATATTTAATTGTCAGCGTTAATAACACTCTATAAATTTGAATTTGTTTTTTTTTCGTTAATTTATCACAAAAACAATAAATGGAATTCATTTAAACCAGTTGATCATATCTTTTGTATTATGATACGCTACAGTACCAATTTTTTACTCGGATTCTTTCTTCAATATGCCGAGCGAATTAGAATCACATTCAGTTGTTAAAAAAAATTTACTATTTTTCCGTTGCCGCATACTCAAGAAAGATCATCAGCTAATTCCGATACATCGATGTGTAGGTAAGACCTAGTTCAGCAGGTTGTTTCTACCATTCGACTTTAACAGTCTTCGGGCTATTATTGCAACTTGCCGTTAACTAATGGGAGGATTTTAACGGGCAGATAAATTCATTATTATAAGGGGATAATAAGGTAGAAGTGAGCGTTTAGCTAAAGGGAAGGAATAGGATGATCTATTGGTAACTTTTAAAGTTAAGTTTATGTTTGAACTTACCATATTATACATTATTTTCAATATGGCAACTTCAAATATAAGCAAAGTGAGCAAATACAACAAAAAAGGCCCTTCGTTGCCACTGCTTTAAAAAAAAACTTGTTTAATTGAGCAGTTTTATCGGCATTGCTCCGGCACTGCCATATTTTTGAAAAAGTTAACTTTATTTTATCTGTAGGTTATAATAACGAAAAGAAGTTAAAGGTGACTTTAAAGTTCACTTTAGCTAGTTTAACTAAACCCAAATTTAACGGTAAGTTGTAATAATGGCCCTTAGCCTCACCAAACCTATATTTACAGACCGAAGGCCAGTTCCATTAATCCATACGCCTTTCTCCTACAATTTTTTTGCTACATGACCAGCTTCTTGTGCTGTTTGAATGTCAAAAGTTTTTCAAATATTCTGCTCATGGTTTCAGTACGGCGCACTGTGAGATTAGATCACAATAGCCGGACTATTGCAGGATATGTTGCGACGAGGAAGATTTGGACACTATCAAACACGTACTCTGTAACTGTCCAGCCCTGGGTAGGTTGAGGACCCCTAGGCAGGGGCTTTTTTCAAGGTTTGGACTCTTTGTCGAGAGCCGACATTAAGGCTCTCCATAGATTCATAAACAGGTGGAGAAGTGCTAGTGCTTCAAGTTGTAGTGGCACTCTTTTATGTGTTTTTCCTCGTCTGTTATATCCCCCCTTTCCTACCTCTTCTCTTTTCCTAATTTCCCTATCACGTACTCAAACCTAACCTAACCTAACCCATTACTCATGCTGATGTAGTTCTAAAAGCCCTTCTGATGAAGCAATATGTACGTTAAAGTGTTTAAATATCAGAGTGTTACGTCTAACCATTTTTCGCTAACGTTCTTCATTAAATTTAACGGGTAGGGTTAGGTCCTATTCATTAGGTTAGATTACTAGATACTACGTACAAACACCGTTTGACATTATAAAGCATCATAGTATCAGACGATACTTTCCAAACCACAGCAGTCAGATCCGTAGGATCCTCAGAGCATTATAAGCTGCAACCGTAAAATAATGACGGCGTATATTTTGCTAATTCAGCTAATTGGTAGTGTTTTGGCTTATTAGACATGAGACCGTGGCTCAAACCCCTGGTCAGACATCTCCAAAAAAACGAAATACGAAAAAATATTTCTGCGGCAACTTCCTCTCAGCGGAATTGGGGCAAAAACTCTAAGCGTGAAATAAAATTGCCATGGAAAAGTTTCTCAAAAATCAGTCTTTCGGAGGGGCCTGCTACTTATGTGTAAAATAAACACACACAACATAAGTGGTGTGTGAAAAGCTAAGTCGTAATCTTAATTGCAGAGTTGTAATGACCAATTATGTATGTATGTATGTACTAAAATTAAGGAACTTTTCTCACCTCACCTTCTATTTGTAATCTTTTGAGATGTGGTAGCTTATTTCACCAAGTTTTGAAGTGAAACCTAGTAAAGAATTAAATTTCAGGTAGTCCAAGATTACTTACTTAATTGGTCATTACAATCCTTTAGTCAGGATTACAACCTAGTTTCGCACACGACCCATTTTGAGTGTGCTAGTTTTATCCAAGTGTGCAAGGACCTACAGTTAAACGATGGATTTGAAAAAATGCTCGTGGCAATTTTATTTATTCCCAGAATTTTAGTCAAAGGGCTGCAGAGAGGAATTCGCCCAAAAGAAATATTTTTTCATGTTTTGTTCGAGATGTCTGACCTGGGGTATGAACTGTGGCCGCACGTCTAATAAGTCTACACACTGACTATTAGAGTACGGCGACTAATAATAACCATTTAGACAGGGTCACAACCTTGCTTTTGACACCAACCATGTGTGTGTTTATTTTATCCAACAGTTGTGGGGCCTACTGTTTAAAATCGAACACCAACGGCAGATTTTTCCAATATTTTGTTCAAGATGTCTGAGCTGATGTTAGGCCACTGGCTCCTGTATTATAAACCAACACACTATTTGCTAGACTATGGCGGTTTCATGTAGGCTAAGCCTAGCTCCGTTAAACATAACGTAACCCTTGCATGCAGTAGAATGTAATGTAGGGTACCAAATGTTCAGATTTCTCATGCTCTAACTTCCTAACTTTTCTTCTCTTGTTGTTTGTATTCAAAGTTTTTAAATATTTGGTTTTAATTTTTTTTTTTATTTTTTTTTGTAAACTATAGTGATCATAAATAGATCATTTGTTTTATTGTTCGTTTATATATGTACGTATATTTTATGATCATTTGTTCGTGTAGTTAAATTGGAGTCATAATTCTTCTTATATTGGGCCAATTCGTGGTCAATTTTGTGTTGTGTTTCTAATGACAGTAGCTTGATTGGCAATATAATTTGACAGTTTTTGTGTGTGTCTACTACGTATGTATGTATGTATGTATATGGCAATAAATAATATGAATCAACGAAACGAAATGAAATTCAAATAAGAATTAAATTAAAAATCAAAACTAAAACAGAAACAGAAAGAAACTCAATAAAAATCATTCAATTTGTGTTGAAATAATTTATGGCCACAACCAAACGCCACTCAAATTCAAATAAAATTCGGTTGCCATTTAAACGGTTCTGTCAAAATTATGCCACTTTTATGATCACACGATTTCATCGCCAGTTGTTCAGTTTTTATTTGTTTTATTTATTTGTCATAGAACGGTCAGTTTGATAAGAAATTCAAGAAGTCTTGTAAATATTGGATTGAGTTCTTAGGTGTTGGTGATAAAAGAAATTTGTGACAGGATTCACAACAATTTTTACATCATTTAAAATCTGTTGCTGTCTTTATATACGATTGATTTTAAGACGCTATGCGACTATCACTACACATGTTGTATGCTCTCCTCTCTAGGAATTCGTGCAGCTGTCCCGATATATTGTTCAGGAGTACATATGTATATTAATATTAAAAGAGAGCCGGTCAGTGATCCAGAACTTATAGCTTTTGATTGTTCTGTGTGAATTAAAATTACACAAATTGAGAGAAGAGCGCTCGTTTTTATACAATATCACACAATGAATATTTCAAACATTTTTAATGCAATGAGCTGGTGAATTGGATGTTGTGGTGAGAAGATTACTCATTGAATCAAATTTTCTCAAGAGTAATTATTATCAAGGCGCCGTGGTCTAGTAGGTAGTGTGTTGGCTTATTAGACGAAAAGCCACGGTTCGAGCCGCAGGCCAGACATCAAAATAAAATACAAAAAGTATTTCTTAGGAGACTTCCTCTCAGCAGATTTCTGGCAAAAACACTGAGAGTAAATAAAATTGCCATGGAAAGTTTCTCAAAAATCTGTCGTTCGGAGTCGACTTTAAACTGTAGGTTCCGCCACTCATGTATAAAATTAACACCCACAACATATGTATGTGGTGTGAGAAACTAGGTCGTAATCCTGACTGAAAGGTTGTAATAACCGATTATGTATGTATGTAATTATTATCATCGTGACGAGGAGCCTTAGTACTGCTACCATACAATCTCTTCAAACTCCCCTCTAACTTTTTAGGGTATTCCTATAATGTCTCCTCCAAGCCTATGTATTAATGTCCCACAGGTTCAAGGAATAGGTTTCGATTGTTCATTCTCATCGTCACGGAATCTACATGATTGCTATGAAATAATCTCATTCTGAATAGTTGTACCTTGAATCCGTAATTTAGTAGGTAGTGTGTTAGCTTATTAGACTTGAGGCCACATTTAAAACCCCAGGTCAAACATTTCCAAACCGATTTCTTCGGCTACCGTCTCTCAACAGATTTCTGGCAAAATTCTGAAAGTAAATATAATTGCCATGAAGAAGTTTGTCAAAAATTGGTCGTTCGAAGTCGGCTTACGCCACTCATGTACAAAATTCACACACACAACTAGGGGGCGTGAAAAGCTAGGTCGTAATCCTAGCTAAAGGGTTCCAATGAAAAGGCCGGTTATCAATCTTAGCGTATTCTTGGATAGTGTGATACATGCCTCAAATCCTCACTTCTTGGAATTTTGCAATAATAAAGGAGACTCTATCTTCCCTTTCGTTATACATACTCTTCCAACCATTTGCTTCCACTCCATGATCAGCGAAAACCGATTTACTCATACACTGTTGAGAATTCCCAAATGATCTGGGACCCAGCAGAGGATAACTCAACCAATTTAGCTTTTCCAAAGTCCTATCCTATCCTCGATTTCACCTTCCAAGAACCAACTGCTCGAATGTTAGCCTCACTGTCGGATAGTATTGCTGTGTCCTGCAATTTGTACGTTCTATCGAAGTTGAATTGCGCCTATCTTTCGATTGCATAGACTGCCGTTTGGAAGATAGGCTTGAGTTTTCCTGTGGACTCGGAATATTTCATTTTGGAACATAAAACTTCTGCTGCGTTCTTGACCCATCTGTATACCATAAATTAGATCCTCTTTTAAAAGGGTATGTAGCTTCCACATTTTCCTACTCTTTTTTGTCCTAAGTCTCATCGGGATGCAGTTAACAAAATTATTAAGTCTACTGGTTCTGTCCAAAAGACAGTTAAGGAGAGAGCTATCTGTTCTAACAGAGCCTATAGCGCCGCTGTAGGACAAGTTTCCATTGACCATGTTATGCCAACACACTAGCCTCTGGGTCTTATGCTAGTCTCTGAATTGATGCTGTTTGAGCCTGCCAATGATGTTTGTTGTTGATTTAATCTGCTACAGGTAGTAAGGAGACTGTTCCTGGATGGGTTGTCAGGAAAAAATATGTTTTCTTTCCACTTTAGGGAATATAAGACTGTCACAAAGCATTTTCCTATATTTTATTACTTTGGTATGATTCATTTATCAAAGTTTTCCAGCTAAGCGCTTGTATATTGGGTTGATAGAACTTGTCTTTCGTTGACTGGAAATACCTCTTCCTCTGTGGGGCCATGTGGCATGTATTGATTGTAGAAGTAAGGAAATCTTTCTCAACTTTCTTGCCTTGTTCGTTGTTATTGTTATCCTCTTTGGTATGCCGTGGGTTAAGGGGCTTGATATAGAGCTTGCAGCTGATTTCCTTGTGCTTGCAGTCAAACACTTTAATGACTCGACAATAAGCCTAATCATATATGGCCCTTAATAAAATAAGCTTCTCTTTAAAATTCAAATTTAATCGATTTAATTATAGTTTTAAAAAGATTTCTATAAAAAAAAAACTTTCCATTTTTAATTTTTTAAACGTTGATAACATGTTGTCTTTGAGCCATTAAGGCACACAGTATTCCAAGATTAAAAAAAGCGGACGGTGGCTACTGATGATATTGACACTCATAAAACCAATAATTATAACGATTATTATGAATCGTAAAAATACCATCGTTAACTTTCCAAAACCACAACAACACAAGTCACAAACGAAATTATTTTTATTGGTTTCTTAACAACCAACATAAAACACATTGAAATTAAAGAAAAATCTTGTTTTAATTTTCATTTTGAAAATTAAAATAATTTGTTCGAATCGTTTGAATCGTTTTTGAGTGCAACATTAAAATAATAAATTTTGAAAACAAAACAAAAGAGAAAAAAATGCAAGAGAAAAAAAAATTGGAAAAATAATTCAAATTCAAATCAGTTTTCTGTTGTCTATACAGCCAGCCTTTGGTCTTCAGTGGGCCCCATCCATAAAAGTGATTTGAATATGAATCACAGAGAATTTGGTGTTTTCTTGTGCTTCTGCTCGTTATTATAATTTTTCTTGATGGTTTTCAGTTTTTTGATTGTTTCGCCCATATTTTAAATAATAATTTACGTTATTGTTGAAAAATCTAATTTTCTTATGATTGAAATGAAACACTCGAAAACAAAAAAGAACCAAAAAAAATTTTCTTTTTTTTTGATATGAAAGGCCAACCGATCAAGCGACCCCATCTGCATTTTGTAGATAATTTTTTTTGGGTAAAGAACTACAAAAAAAAAACAAAAGAAATTCGTTTTTTTTTCCATTTAAGAGAATTGGTTGTAAATTATAATGCGATTGGAATAAATATTTTTCAAGTTATTGGTTCAGTGAAATTCTGTTCGTTCGTTCGTTTGTCTTAAATTTTGAAATGTTTGATCTTTTTTTTTGCTTTCTGCTGCTGCTGCTCTATGGTCTCATATCAAGAATTTATTTGAAAACAGAAAATTTAAGACCTCGCATACGATTATTATAATGGGGATATTATTTTTTCCCCAATTTTTTTTTTCTAATTTTTCTAACATTTAAAACACATGCATTTATGTGATATGATAGACAGAGAGAAAGAGCGACAGAGATTGAAGTAATTTCCAGAACAATGCCAAAGAAAATGGTAAAGTGCCACAAATGAAGTGCATGTTAAATGATAAGGGCAGTCACTGCTCTGTTTTATTTTTTTTTTTTTTTTGTTTTATGTTATAATTTTGTTAGGGGGGTATGGGCAATATTTATGGGAATATTTTTACATGCAACAGAGACCCGTTGTCAATTCAAACGATATGTAAACTATCAATGAATTATATTGTATAGTAATAATGGCAACATATTGCTTCGTTACCACATTATCAAAGTTTTTCTAAACAAACGTTAAGGTTTTGAGGTTTCACATAAAAAAACAACTTAAAAAAGGAACCTCAACCGAATTCTTTGTAATTTTTAGTTATAAAAAGTCGAAAGCATTTTCCCAATGGTACGCTCTTGGCTATTTTCACGTGAACATATTGTATTAAAGTCTTCTTTCCTTGGTTGCCGTATATCTGTTAAAGCTGATCTCAAGGCAGTCAAGCTATTTAAACTGGTATGCAAAATATGGTCCAAAGCATATATTGTCGTTGATTAGAATAGTATTCTGTGTACTATCCGTACCCTACCTAAGCATAATTCCTTCTTTTTGACGAGTGCAAAAATTATTTCTTTCGGAGGGCGTTACACCATATAATAACAATCTGAAAGACAAACATTTGGTAGAACAGCGATCTATAAAACAAGTCAATCTAAACCGAGAAAAGTTACCAACGACATCAAAAGCCTTATTATTTTAATATTCAAAGGAAATGCTCTGAAGAACACCATTAAGAAAAGTCTTCTAGGCCAAGACATCCAGACTTTGATATAGTCGGTAAAGTACCTCTATTTTCCATTTTTATCGTGTAGAAGTGCCAAACGAACATACGATCTATAATGCAACCAGCAATCTGTTTACAGTATTATATCAGGATCCTGCATAGTTTTAATACAGAAAATTTCCTACCTAGTACTTGGGACGCATTCAGGAGCTTCATTATGGGATGTATTTACATCACACAGGTCCCAGGTATGTGTTCAAATAACTCATCACTAAATCTACAAATTGACGAGGCGATCTTTGTGCTGAGCTAGTGACCCTTGAGCCTATAAAGCCCAGTTAAAAAGACGGGTTAGTAACCTCAGACTGTTCCCGTACAGTCGGATAAATAATTCAAATCTCTTCTTATTTTAATTCACAACAAACCCTCAAATCCATTTAGCACCATTCATCCTTCCTTTCGACGAGTATGATATTCCTAACATCTTTCCCCACTCCACAGAAATGTTCGTTCTGGTCCTATCTATCATCACCTGTCATCTATCTGCTCCTTTCAGTATATTTCAACATGACCTGGGATCCAACAGAAGGTGGATTTATTTCCTATTCCTGTGCTTTCTTTGAGAGCTCTCTTTTCAGGTCACACTCATACGACCTGAGTTCTCGGATGTTGGTCTGACTATTGTCCGTCCTTCGTACTCTCTGTTCCAGTTGAATTGAGTAAATTTTTCCGCTTCAAAAATACTCCCAAATTTCCCCATGGGTTCCGAATATTTTACTCTGGATATTTTGCTTCTGTTACAAAACCTGTCTACGACCGTTCCATAAGCCACAAATGGTGCTTTTCTTCAAAGAGTATGTAGCTTCTAAACTGTTTTTTCACTCCTATTATATGGTCTTGTTAAGAAACATTTACACAAAATCATAGCGTTTACTCGTTCTGTCCAGATCATGATATCTGTTAAGTTTCGAATATTTTAAGAGACTGTTTATTTCATAGTCAAATAAAATTATTACAATTCAAATGACAGTTAATTCATCGAATGCTAAGTATATTATATTAAAGTAATATAAAGTTGTTAATAATATAAAGTAGTAAAGTAAAAGTATGAATATTAAAGAATGCAGTGAATTCTCATTTATAACATTATCCCCCCTTCTTTTTCCGAAAGTCATCCGGGTTGAAACGAGCCACAGCAGTGCGAGTTCTCTGACTTCTTCTTAGTTCTGGTTCTATCGCTAACGGTGGAGTAGAGTTTCTATCAGGCGACTCCCGTTGATCTGCCCTTTCTTGGATGCTGGTTCCGTCATCTATACGATCTTTTACTGGATATAAAAAAGGACTCATTGTTTCGTTTGTAATAATTCTAGGCTTTAGTTGGTTTTGATGTCTTTTATAACTATGAAAATCTGTTTTTATGATATACATCATTTTTCCGATGACCTTTTCAATTCTTCCTTTAATCCACTTTTCTCCTCTCGAAAAATTTCGAATAAAAACAGGATCATTAACCTTGTATTTGGTACTCTTGTCTTCAGTGTCAAGCTCTTGTTTTGGAGGTTTTCTCTGCATTTGAGTTAACAGTGTTCGTATTTTACGGCCGTGAAGTAATTCAGATGGGGTTTTTCCTTCCGAATTTGGTATATTGCGATAAGTAGATAGATATTTCAACACAGCCTCTTTAACAGCTAATCCATCTTCAATATTCTTGGCTACTGATGTTTTAAATGTACGTACAAAACGTTCAGCTAAACCATTGGAGGCGGGGTGAAAAGGAGCTGTTGTTAAATGTTGTATACCGTTAGTTGAGCAAAATTGTTTAAAATCTTCAGATGTAAGTTGAGGACCGTTATCACTTACTAAGGTTTCTGGCAAACCTTCAATAGAAAATATTGTGGATAACAACGATATAGTAGCTGAAGATGTTGTCGATGACATCTGGCAAATAAAAGGAAACTGCGAAAATGCATCAACACAAATTAGCCACATGCTACCGAAAATGGGACCAGCAAAATCAATATGAACTCTTTGCCACGGACGTATCGCGGAGGGCCAGTTGCTGTACTCTTGCGTTGGACTAGCACTATGTAAACTACAAATTTCACATGCTGATGCCATTCTTTCTATCTCTTTATCCATGCCTACCCACCAACAATGTTGTCTAGCCAATCTTTTCATTTTTATGATTCCCCAATGACCTTCGTGCAATAAATTTAATACTTCTTTTTGAATTGTTGTTGGTACTACAACGCGAGAACAATTTGATGACTCCCAAAATATGACGTCATTTTTTACTATTAGACTGAATTTTTTGTTAAAATAGGGGGTTAAACATTTTTCTTCGTTCCCGATGAACGTAGGCCATCCGTTTTCCACATATAGTTTTACTTTGCTTAGTATGGGATCTTTAATAGTATGTTTTTTGAGAATATCAATATTTATTGGTGTTTTGACTTCTATTATCGAATTGCAATACTCGTTGTTATCGAACTCAGGGTCAGGTCCAATCGGTAGACGCGACAATGCATCCACATTAGCATTTTCTGTGCTGCTTCTGTACTTAATTTCGAACTGGTATGCCATTAATATGATGGCCCACCGTTGAATTCTATGTGCTGTCATTGTAGGCAATTGTTTATTAGGGCCAAAGATCGTTACCAAAGGCTTATGATCTGTTAGGAGTATAAATCTTCGTCCATACAAATAAATATGAAAACGTTGCACTCCAAAAATAATGGCCAATGCCTCTTTTTCAATTTGACTTTATTTCTGCTGGTGTACGTCAAAAGTCTTCGAGGCAAATGCTATTGGCTGCTCTGTTCCATCGGGAAGCAAATGAGAAATAACGGCACCCAGCCCATGGGAAGAGGCGTCAGTTGCCAGGATAATAGGCAAATGTTCTTGAAAATGGGCTAACTCTGCAGCATGTACGATATGGTTCTTTAGAGTCTCAAAAGCTGACTGTTGTTCTTTTCCCCAAATAAATTTGGCATTCTTTTTACGAAGTTGATTTATGGGTGCTGAAATTTGCGAGAAATTTGGTATAAAGTTGTTGTAGTAATTAACCTTACCAATAAAAGCTTCCACTTCTTTGATATTACGAGGAGATCGAAGCTCCTTTACTGCACGAACTCCTGCTTCATCTGGCAGGATCCCTTTTGCACTAACTTGTCGTCCAAGATATTCTATTTTAGTTTTTAAGAACTCGCATTTAGACTTTTTACATTTAATACCATGGTTGGATAAAATGGCAAGAACTTTTTCTAACCGCCTCATATGTTCTTCTATATTAGGAGCAGATATAATTATGTCATCTAAGTAATTGCCACATCCTTCAATTCCTTGTAACAATTGCTCTAGGTATTTCTGAAATATAGCGGGTGCACTTGCTATACCATAGGGCATGCGCTGATACTGAAACAACCCAGCTGGTGTATTCACAACTAAAATCCTTTTGGATGATTCGTCAACTTCCATTTGAAGATATGCTTCTCTTAAATCAATTTTAGAAAATATTTTGCCATAACGAATTTTGTGAAACAAAGATTCACGAGTTGGCAATGGATATTGTTCTATATCAATTTGATTATTTACCGCCACCTTAAAATCACCACAGACTCGAAGGGAACCATCTGGTTTTGTAATAAGCACTATTGGTGAAGCCCAATCGCTAAACTTGATTGGTTTCCAAATACCAGCTGTAACCATTCGTTCAGCTTCCTTTTGAAATGTTTGCAGTTGAGCGAAAGGAACTGGCCTGCTTTTATAAAATTTTGGTACAGCGTTGTCTTTTAAAACTATACGTGCTTTAAACGATTTTATAGTGCCAATGCCCTCTTCAAATACATGTTTATATTTTTCACAGAGTTGATTACATTTTTCATCGGCATAATCCATCTCTAAGTTTGCGATTTGAACAATTGTAAAACCAAATTTTTCAAAAAGGTCTGCTCCAAACAGATTGTCGCCAACTTCGACATCGGTAACAACTAATGGTACTAGTTTCTCCTTATCACCACATTTAATTTTTGTTATTATTTGACCAAGAATGTTTAAACGAGTGTGACCGTAAGCAAAAAGCGATTTTTTGTACTTTTCCAATTTAGGTTTTTCCAACATTTCATATGTTTTCTTGGTAATTACTGACGTTGAAGCACCAGAATCTAACTGAAATTTAATAATTTTGTTTGATATTTGAACATCAATAAACATTTTATTATTTTCATTTTTTATTAAGTCCATTATACTTAAGATTTGATCGGTTGATTCTTCAGTTTCAATGTTATTGTTTGCATTGGTTTTCATTTTCTTTTTATGCTCAATTGACAAACATACAGCAGCTATGTGCCCTTTTCTATTACACTGATGACAAACAACAAAACGAAATCGGCAGTTCTCCCTTTCATGATATATCCCGCAACCAGTACATGACTTATATTCTTTTCTTTTATTATTCCTTGGTATTCCTTGTTTATGCACAATATTTAAATCCGAAAAACCCTCTGCACTCTGTTCTTTATTTTCTTTAATCAATTGTACGCTTTTCGCTGTCGCTTCGTATGATTCTGCAATCAGTAAAACTTCTTCTAGCGTCGGCTGCAGTTTTTGCATAGCAGAGATACGTACGGGATCGTGTGGAGTATGCAGAATGATCATGTCACGTATCATCTCGTCGGTATACTCCTTCGCGCAGCTGCTTAAACTACAAGTAAAGTTGCAGTTCCGCGCAATTCCACGCAGCTCAGCTACCCACTCTCTATATGTTTGGTTTGGTTTCATCACTAACTTATGGAATTCGTATCGTGCAGCAACAGTATGTACTTTTGACAAAAAATATTCCGTTAACTTTTCTTTTAACTCGTCATAAGTTTTATTTTGCAAATTTTGTCCACCAAATAATTTTTTTAACAGCTCAAATATTGCTTCACCACTCCAAGCTAAAAAAAATGATTTTTTCTTTTCCGCGCTTTGTACAGAATAAGCTGCAAAATGTTGTTCCAATTGTTCTACATATGAATCCCATGGTTGAATCTCTTTATTAAAGGAATGAAAAGTTGGCACACTAACACTTTGTACATTTGAAGGTCCAGCTTGCGAAGCACCTAAAATAGCCTCCATCCATTGCTTCTGTTCCTTAAGCATCTTAGTCGTCCAAGCCTGTTGTTGGATCAACATCTCCTTTAATACCTCATTTTCATTACCCATTTCTTACAAACACGTTTATTGAAAATTTTTTGCTCGTCGCCAATCTGTTAAGTTTCGAATATTTTAAGAGACTGTTTATTTCATAGTCAAATAAAATTATTACAATTCAAATGACAGTTAATTCATCGAATGCTAAGTATATTATATTAAAGTAATATAAAGTTGTTAATAATATAAAGTAGTAAAGTAAAAGTATGAATATTAAAGAATGCAGTGAATTCTCATTTATAACAATATCCCTCTGATGCCTAGTCTTCCATTTTCCCACCGAAGTCGCCGAAGTCTAATAGGTAGTGTGTTGACTTATTAGAAATGAAGCCACGGTTCAAATATCTCTAATATATGACAACAAAATCCGAAATATGAAAACAAAATTTTTTCGGTAACGTTCACTCAATAGATTTCTGGCAAAACCTCTAAGAGTAAATAAAATTGCAATTAAAACGCTTCGCAAAAATCAGTCATTCGGAGTCGACTTTAAACTGTAGGTCCCGCCACTTATGGATAAAATTTACACACACATAACATAAGTGGTGTGAGAAGCTAGGTTGTAATCCTAACTAAATGGTGGTAAACTTAAATATGACGTTTTTATTTGCTTATTGAGACGATTTTAAAATTATTTCTAAATCTCTTGACCTACAGACAATTATTTTTAATATCTTATCCTCCTTTGATGGCAATTGCAATTGTGCATAAAATTTCCCTTGTCTGATTATCAAGGCTGAAAGAAAATAAAAGATTCCGTATCCCACTGTTTAGTTGTAACACAAAATCAATCAAACAGTCATCACAAAATGACAGTTTCGAAACTGAAACATGCAATTAAATTGTAACGATCTTCAGAAAACCCAGGAAAAAGAAACAAAAAAAAACATTTCAAAACATAAGGGTGGTTAAATATACACCATTTCTATGGAGTATAATCGGAAAAAAACAAAATTTTACGATAAAAATGAATTCAATGAAGAAACAACAGAAATAATGATGATGATGACGATGATGATGAGACTGATGATAATAATAATGGTGGTGATGGTAATGGTAATGGTGGTGGTGGTGGTGGTGGTGGTCAAAAACAAATTAAAGACCTGAACAACATTTCACATGCTTTAAATGATCGCTCACTTAATGAACACTTCAGATATCAGAATAAAAAAAAGAAAATCAATTTAAAATACAAAAGAAATAATCAAATTTTGTGGCAGCCTCTATTGATGTGTTGGATGTTCAAAAGTCACATGAAGACGACCCTTTCGTACATATTTACAAGAGCCTAACAATGGAAAACAAAAATTGCGGGCGATAACTTCATTCAAAAGCGATGCCTTAAACATTTGCCGGAGTTATAATGAAAACAATTAGAAAAAAAAGAACGTGAAGCAAAAGAACGTAAAAAAGACGCGTTTTTGTCTGCTCAACTTGAAAAGTGAAAATTCCTTAATCCGTTACCGCCTCAGCCTCATTTTAAAAAATAAATCATTCAACGTTTTTACATGGAAGCAATTAAAGTACCTGCTTTAGAACCTGCATAACCAGACTCTCGTATCTTTTAATGGAATTTTATCTTTCGAGTTACAAACAGATCATCATCACACGATAGCATTACGAAAATGATTTCTTTTTATTGTGTGGCATGAAACAAAGAAAAATTACAAATTAAATTGATTTACAAGGAAACCTTTTTTTGAGTTTTTTTTTTTCTTTTTTCTTCTCTCTTTTTTCGGGTTCCTTTTTTCGGTTCCTTTTAGTGTTGTTGCTTGCAATCTATGCCTTCTTAATAATATTTAAGATACTTTGTCTCCGATAATAATGTGTGTCTCCATATAATTTTCTTTTTTTTTCTATCTTTCCATTTGATTTTGTTTCTTGTTTTCAATTGTATTTCCCTGACATTGATTGTAACAACTACAACGACAACGACAACAGTACAATTGAAAATGATTGAAAACCAGGTTAATGGCAGTTTTTAAGGTGACATACAGCCTCAGACACTGAAATGTTAAACGAAATTATAAAACAGTGGAGCAAAAAGTGTAAAAAGTAGTATAAACCTCAGCAAATGAAGGTTTTCGTTTTTGAAAAATTTAAATAAAAACGTGTGAAAGACTACGGAGTGTACATGAAAAAACTTGCAGCGATTGAAACAAATAATTTGAGGTATACACTGATGGTTCCAAAATGCTGGCTTAAGTGTACACAGTAAGAGTTATGACATGGAAATTTCGTAGAGGCTGATCAGCTAGTCCTTCTTGTATGCTGCAGGAGGAAATTTGCAACTGGCCTCATGCAACGGCAACTTGAAACTGCCATTTAATATTACTGCGGAAAGAGGTCAGCTCACTTTGCTAATTTCAATTTAAACCTTTTTTCAAACCTGTTCCTTTTGTCGCAGTTGCCGTAGTCAAGTAGGTAGCATATTAACTTGTTAGACGCGAACCCTTGCTTCAAACCCTAAATTCGATATCTCGACCAAAACGAAATATGAAAAATATTTCTTCTGTGACTTCCCCTCAGCAGTCTGCTGGCAAAAACTCTGAGAGTAAAATAAAATTGCCATTAAAAGTTCCTTAAAAGCCTTTCTTACATACATACATACATAATTGGTCATTACAACCCTTCAGTCAGGATTACAATCTAGCTTCTCACAACACCATTTATGATGTGTGCGTTAATTTTATATACAAGTGGCGGGCACTTTTATTTGGAAATTTTATTTTACTCTCAGAGGTTGTGCCAGAAATCTGCTGAGAGGAAGTTGCCGAAGAAATATGTTTAATACATCGCTTTGATGTCTGACCCGGGTTTTGAACCGTGGCCCTACGTCTAATAAGCCAACGCACTACCTACTAGACTACGGCGACTTCTTTCGGAGTAGAATTCAAACTATAAGTCCACGCCACGCACGGATAAAATTAACACGCACAATATGGATGGTGCGAGAAGCTTGGTTGTAATCTTGACTAAAGGGTTGCAATGCCCAATTAAGTTCTCTTTTCGCAGTGCTTTGCTTATATTTATTGTTTGTCTTAGTACTTCTCAGATGTCTTCATGATATCTACAATATTTTCTGCTAATAAGTTTTGTTTTAACAGAATCTCTAAACTTGTGTGCTCCTCGTTAAATCTGTTCCACGATTTCATTCTGTTCTGGGAATACTTAACACTTTGGCTCAGTTATCATGTCCGTGGTTGCTTGATCCCTACAGAAGTCAATGTCTATTCACTGATGCGATTTTCTTCCAATTTACTCAAACACTTCATTAGCAATCTAGTAGCTACGGACGTTACTTCGAAGTGCATTTTCCTTCAAGAATCCCAACGATTCCTCAGGCAAACGTTAAATCATTCCGTTTTCGAATATTGCCAAAAATGTCGTTTCTGCTGAACTAAGCAAGATGCGTACATACATACGTACATAATTGGTCATTACAACCTTTTAATCAGGATTACGACCTAGTTTCTCACACCACTTATGTTGTGTGTGTTAATTTTTATACATGAGTGGTGGGACCTACAGTTTAGAGTCGACTCCGAACGGCAGAAATTTGAGAAACTTTTCATGGCAATTTTATTTATTCTCAGAGTTTTTGCCAGAAACCTAATGAGAGGAAGTCGCCGAAGAAATACTTTTTGTATTTTGTTTTGATGTCTGGCCTGGGGCTCGAACCCTGGCTTTACGGCTAATAAGCCAACACACTACCTACTAGACTACGGCGACTTCAAGACAAGATGCAGAACTACCTCTTAATCAGCAACATGTTACCAAGAATACTTGCTTCGATTGACTTATTTCAACTCTGTATCCTCCAGCCGGTTTGTAGGGCAGCTGAACTTTGTTTGCCTTTTTGCTAGACTCCGCCGGATTGATCTGGATAGAGGCCGCTTTGTCTTCCTTCCCTTAATCACAGGATCATACATCGTACTATTGCGGTGTAAGAATACAGGACATTGTGCCATTGGAAAACATGCCGATAGAATCGGTGTTTCTTCGTACAGCACCAGCAGGAAATGTGAATTAAAGGAGGAGAATTCTCTTGTATCAGTGCGAAGCAGTGCTCATGAAGCTTCGGATTTGGTCTTTCAGTGCCTTTCGTTTTTAACAGAATTCTTCAAACCGTAATTAAGCGACTTAGTTTATAATACATAGGTACGGTTTGCTATAGAAACAATGTAATTCCAGGGTTATATCGGGACTTGTTCTATTACAACGAGCCTATCCTTTGGCGTAAATGGGACCCTTATTAGTCTTAAAGAAAAGTAGAATATTTTGGTAAGGAAAATGTTCCATTATCCTTCCCTTGCCCATCCATATACTTCATCAATATAACTTTAACTGAAACTTATACACTCTTCTTACATACATACATAATTGGTCATTACAACCCTTCAGTCAGGATTACGACCTAGTTTCTCACACCACTTATGTTGTGTGTGTTAATTTTATACATGAGTGGCGGGACCTACTGTTTAAAGTCGACTCCGAACGACAGATTTTTGAGAAACTTTCACTCACAGAGCTTTTGCCAGAAATCTGCTGAAAGTCGCCGAAGAAATACTTTTTTCGTATTTTGTTTTGATGACCCTGGCTTTACGTCAAATAAGCCAACACGCTACCTACTAGACTACGGTGACTTAACTCTTCTTACTACACTTAATTGATCATTATATTCCCTTAGTGAGGATTATAACCTAGCTCCGCACACCACCCATACCGTGGTTAATTTTATCCATGAGTGTTGTAATCTAGAGTTTGAAGTCAATTTCGAATGACAAATTCATGGCAGTTTGAAATTGCTCTGAGAGTTTTTGCCAAAAGACGCCAAAAGAAATATTTTTTTCGTATTTCGTTTTGCTCGAGATATTTAAGCCAATGTTTGCATCTCGGTCTCGAGTCTAATAAGCCAAAACACCATCAAAATATTTTATCATAAAAATAAAGTCCAAGTTATGGTTCGCATTACATTTTCATTCTTTTTTTTTTTTTTGTTGGTCCCACTGTCAGTCTTTTTCTTGTGATCTTTTACAACATAAAGGAATTTAAGGAAAACTTAAACAAAAAACGAAATTGATAAGATCGATTGATATTCTATTGAAATTGTTGTTGTTGTTGTTGTTGTTGTTGTTAATACTTTTTTAAATATGACAGAATTTACATGAAGAAAATAAAAACTCGAAACACATATGAATGAGTACGTGTACTTGTCAATATTTTTATTATTTTTATTATTGTTATTATTATTATTGTTGTTGTTATTAATATTGTTGTAATATTTATGCTTAGCTAAAGACATTTTAAAGAGATTTTCTAGAAATCAAAAAAAAAATTGAATTTTTATCATCATCTTAATCATTATCACCATGATGACGATGATGATGACTTGAAAGTCATATTGTTGTAGACAATATGAGGCGGCTTTTTTCAAAACCCGGCCTTAAAATGTGGTTTTAATTGAATTCTTAACACTTTTAAAGATCTTTTATGATCGGTTTGTTCATTTGGTTAAAATTGTTTCCTTTTTTTTTTGTTTTTTTTTTTGTCTTTCCCCTCATCATCTTATCATTTTGGCTTAAAGTAGATTTTTGCACTTAAGTTTGGTTTCTAGAAAACCCTCTAAAAACCTCTTTTAGCCTTATGAAAGCGTGTCTACAATAAAATAATCATAATGGCTTTAAGACTGTCACGGTAACTCATATGCGTTCATTTGTATGACTTAAACTGTTAAGAGTTCTTCCATGGCCCATGCGTCTTATCATACAATATCTGCATGTTTTTTCGTCTTTTTTCTAAATTTTTTTTGTTGGTTTTTTTTTAGCATGACTAGACTAAAATTTCGTTGGATTGTATGTTTGTTGTTTTTATTTATTTTTTTTTTTTGTTTGATTTGGAAACGTGTAAAATTTCTTTATGCTTTATTATGTGCTGGTATTGATTGATATTTGATCTGCATAATACAACAACAACAACATAACAATAATAATAAAGCCAGAACAACAATAGTTTTGTATTCAAACAATATTCAATTAAGGCATAATAAATGCTTACACATCGTATATGTACAGTGAATGTCAGCGGTAATCGTTCAGAAGACTATAATACTTTAATTTGTAAAATGCGTTTAAAATGTACAAGAAACAAGCACTGTTTGGTGTGGATATCCATATTTCTTTGAGACCAACATTGGCCTGGCCATCACACTCAACGGCGAGCACTATAGGTCTAAGATTTCTAACTTGTTTTAGCTTAAATTGGATGATCTGAACACCAACGACGTGTACTTTTAACAGGACGAAGATAAGTGGTACACAGCTCATGCCACATTGATTATTCGGCACGCGCGATTTGAAGGCATGATCATCTCATGTGGGCCTTATGTGAACTGGTGGCCAAGATCGTACGATTTGAATCCGTCAGACTTTTTCTTGCGTGGTATTAGTAAGTTCCAAGTGTATGCGAATAAGCAACAAACCACAGCAGTTCTGAAAACTAAAATAACCCATGCCATCAGTCAAATTCAGCCTGATTTATTCGCCAGAGTTGTGGAAATTTAAACATTTCGAATGCGATCCACCCAGAATTGCCGTGGCGCACATTTGAACGAGCATATCTCACACACTTTTCTGTTATATTTAAATTTAAAGATAGGAAGTTCTTAATGAAGGACCCAATATAAACAGGATTTCCTGTGGTCTTGGAAAGAAGAATGAGGGTAGGATTTTTTTTCGTTTTTTTGGTGTTAACATCTTCGCAAATGCATCTGGTGCGACAGCTGACTTTAACTGCACTCTTTACAAGGTGCCTCTTCAAATTTTCAAGCGAAGGTTGAGCGTGGAATTTCTGCTGAATATCTACAGGAAGATTTTAAATTTTCCCTGATATCGCCTAAGCAGTGCATGAAACTACTCAGAAATGCATGTTCAATTTCCCTTGTCAGCGTTCTGAAAACAGAAGAGCTGAACAGCTGGGAGCGATGTAAAATATTACACTGAAATCATCTGTCGTATGTCGTATATCAATAGGACGGCACTGAACACCAAGAGTTCTATCTTCTCATTTGCTATTTCAAGATCTTTCGAGCATTCTGAATATTTTTTGCCATCATACATCCAAACTATACCGATGTATACAGGTCGTTGGATAATCGTATTTACATAAGCGTAGAAAATGGGTTGACCTTCACGGTAGAAGCTGCAGGAAAATATTCATTCATTCTCGCATAATGCCCAGGTCTATTAGACCGATTACCAAGGTTTTATGTAATACAGTTAGTCATTCAATGGCTACGTGAAGTGCGCTAACCTGAATCTCTTTGATCTCCTTTGTTTTATAAGCAGTCGCCGTAGCCTAGTAGATAGTGTGTTGACTGATTAGGCGTGAGGCCAAGCTTCAAACTACATGTCGGACATCTCAAACGCAATGAAAATTAAAAAAAAGTATTTTTTAGGCGACTTCCTCTCAACAGATTTATGGTTAAAAATCTATTGTAGGACCCGCTTATGGATAAAATTAACACACACAACCTGGAAAGATAGGTCGTCTTTTTACGAAAAAACGAAAACATATTTTAAAATATCAAAATTACGGAAAAAAGATAATAATTGTGATAAATTTGCTGTACGATTTCCATTGGCATTCACTGTACATAGACATTTCAAGTGCCAAACGAAAGCCTGCCTGAATGTCTCCTCGTTTGAAGTAAATCGAGTACATTTGCGTACGCGCCTAGCCTGGCTTGGCCATGGCGCTCTTTTGTCAAACGCATTTTAACATCGATAACTGTTCCCAAATAAAAAAAAAACAACAAAAATTATTTCAAATTACTTAAGAAATCATGTTTTTTGTAGCCTTAAGTGCCGCTTTTAATAGAAATATTTGATATCGAATTGGAGTTGAAGTCTTTCATCGTTTTTTTCTTTTTTTTTCTTAGCATTTGTCAAGTTAAAGTGGGGAGAATTCAGGGCGTTTAATTTACAAAATGAAAAGAAAAAAAAATTAAAATAATTGAATTTATAATAATAAAAAAAACATTTTCAATTATTTAAAAAATAAAAAAAAATATTTATTTTTTTATTTTTTTTTTTTATTTGTTTCGCTTTTTGTTAAACATTTTTGAGCGGCAAAGATCAATATCTTGTTAAACTCGTATTTTGTTATTTTGTATGAAAAGCAATTTAACAATTTAACAATTTGCATACAGATTGATTTCATTTCATTACTATGTACATACCTATCTATACCCCGACATTTATTTCTTGTCACAAAAATCAAACGCAATTTTTTTTTTTTTTCAAATATTTTTGGTTCATTATTAAGTTTTTAATCACGAATGTGGGTAATAAAAAAACAACAACAATTTCAATAAACAATTGGGTTAAATATAAATATTCTAATATTTTTAAGGTATATTTGAAGGAAAAAAACAAAACAAAATATTCTTCATTAAATTATTCATAAAGAACTGGGTCACTAGAATAGATTGGTTGCTTGAAACTCTTGCTTGCAAATGTTTTAAATTCAAATCTAAATTTTTACTTTATAGTATATGGGACAATAACTTAGGAAGGGTAAAGCTCTTATATATACATAATTGGTTATTACAACCCTTCAGTCAGGATTACGACCTAGTTTCTCACACCACTTATGTTGTGTGTGTTAATTTTATACATGAGTGGCGGGACCTACAGTAAAGTCTACTCCGAACGACAGATTTTTGAGAAACTTTTCATGGCAATTTTATTTACTCTCTAATAAGCCGACACACTACCTACCCTATATTATTTATGACTAGAGAATTAAGATTTTTGACACGCAGTGTTGCATCCCAGCATCGAACCTGTTCTAACTACTAACCATACAAACTGTTCATGGACAAGAGCAGTCACTTTTTTAATCGAAAGGCAACTCAATTTAACAATGGGATCAGTTTTCTCATTGCCAAGAATATAGTTCCACGGAACCCTTCATGGAACGTTTTCAGTAGCGACCACTCGCAACTTACACCAAACCTCTCTTATCGTTCTACTTTATGGTCAACGAAAATCATGTCAGAGCCTTAACTGTCAAGGAAATTCATGTTAGCACCTGTCACAACCTCAAGTCATGCTAACTGCAGTTGCCGTCCATTCTACAATAAATCTTCACTCCGTGAAACTCTCATAATATTCCAACACTAGTACCACTAAAAATAAACCTGCCATGAAAAAGTTTCTCAAAAATCTGTCGTTTGGAGTCGACGTTAAACTGTAGATCCCGCCACTCCTGTATAAAATTAACGCACATAACATGAGTGGTGTGAGAAGCTAGGCCGTAATTCTGACTGAAGGGCCAATTATTTATGTATTACCACTATTCAGGTTCGATATATTCGACAAAATGACTGTGACAACCGGTCTTGGTACTTCCCCATTTTACATGAGCCTCTATGAGGTTACATGAATAAAGTGGAGTCAGACACGATCTAGTGTCAAGAGCTTCTCCTAACTCCAGTAAAACTCAAAAAGGAAATACCCGCTGTGAGTTATTCAAGATACCACGCTGACAGTTACTATCCAAGGCATTTCAACTAAACAATCAAACATAGTTGACAACTGGCCTGAGATGACACTGTGTAGTGTGTAACATGGAGGCCTCATATATAGTAGAAAGCAAGTAAGGAAAGGCCAAACATGCCATAATAGTATGTAGTAGACTTGCAGGGAAAACCTGAGAATGGAACCCAGGAATAATGTATTGGATGTAGTGGAAAGGACATAGCAATTCTATCCGATAGTCAGGCCGCCATTCGAGCACTAGGATCTTAATATCTTAAATAGAGTGTAGTAGGGAAGACAATCGACTGGGTCCAAGATCATCATGAAATTCTTAGCAATAAGCCAACAAACGAAGTTTCGATGAGGGGAGCTTCTAGGCAGCTGATAGGACCAAAAAGCCTACTGTGTGTGTGAAAGTTTAGAAGAGCATGATAAGAAGATTCAAAAACTCTTCACAAACCAAGTGGGTTTGAGGCAATCAAAACTTTTGTTGATAAACTACAATAAAAGTAGAACTGAGTCTTGCATTAGATAATACAGGAATAAGCTGAGATTAGTTTTGGCGGCTAATGAAACAGCCATCAAATGTAATAAATCGATAGTGGCATGAGATGTGTGGCAAGTAGCACCACCATGTTGAAATCAAACATTTCACATCAATACCATGAAGAGCGGTTACAAAAAAAAAATCGGTTATCATGGTGCGATAGGTGTCTCCATTGACCGTAGTGGTTGTGCCGTCCTCATTTTGAAATATGGGCCAATGATGCCTCCGCTTCACAAGCCGCACCAAACAGTCAATCGTAATGGGTGCATTGGCTTCTGTAAGACTAAGTGTGGGTTTTTAAGCCCCATATACGGCAATTTTACTTAAAACGTACCCACCAAGATGAACCTAGGCTTCATCCGAAAAGATAATTTTTTTTGGCAAAATCAACATCATCGTGGGATTTATCGTTGGTGCAATAAATCATTCATTATCAGTGGAGATATTTATTTATTTAATAATTACAATACAATTACAAATTATATTTTAATTATATACGAGCTTAGTAACTTTGACCATATGCTCGGTGTAGTGTCACAGACCAGAGTCTCTGGTGAGAATCGAACCTACGACCCTCACGCTAATAGTCCAGCACTCTACCCACTAGACTAGCAGGACATCCTCAGTGGAGATAATATACTGAATTTTGTCACAGAATAGAGTGCAATAAGTATTGCCAGATTCGAAACAACCAAGGGTTCAAATTTAAAACGATAGATTATCCACCCGTTACATATGCATGCACTCATGTATAACAAATCCTTCCATTTAAAATTTAAATTAAATTCGTATTTAACCACGATATTTTTAAATTCTAAATTTGAAATCATCATTGAGAATAATTTTGGAAACAAAGAAGACGCATTTGATTTAAAACATTGATAAACACAGAATCCCACAAAATTTTATAAAAAAAAGAAAAAAAATTCAAAAATTGTGAGGGGCATCAATGAAAGAAGAAGAAGAACGATGACATAATCTACTAACAATCTATTTAAAATTGATGACAAACATTTCGATTCAAAAACGAAATAAAAAACAACAGATTTATCAAATTTAAAACAAAACAAAGAAACAAAAAAAAAGCATTTTTGTTTAAATTATTTCAAAAAGCCAAATACAAGACAAGACAAGTCCAGATCGTGACCAGATCGTCTAGTCTACACAAAAACAAAAGCTAATTAGTTCCACTAGAGATATACAGAAACAAAAAAAACATATTTTTTGTGTTCAACTGATTAATTAAGAGGGGGGGGACAAATCACAATGAGTAACTTGAGTTCCAATAATTTAAAAATCCAAAGAATGAATGGAAAAACATAAAAAACTGTCATTGGAAGGTGGTGGTGGTGGCAAACGAATGAATCTTTGGATTTTGTATTGGTTTTCCTATAATGGACGAACGGACGGATACACATTTAAAAGATCAAATTTATTTATTAAAAATGAATTAAAGAGGAAAATATAAAAAACAAATCGATGACATGAATTATGTTTTCAACACCTGTTGGGTCTACGAGCAACTCATCATATTCATACTCAGAATTCATTGAAATCCATTACAATTCAATTTCAAAAACATTTGATTTCATTTGCTTTGCCTTGAGCAGGCTTTAGAACAGGAACCACACAGGAACACTTCAACGAGAGACAGCAGCAATACGCCTTATGTATGTATGTTGCTGCCACCTTCTGTAGGGGCCCCATAAGCAATTTAAATCAAAACTTAATTACCATTAAATCGGCATAAAAATCATTATAATTCACTAAAGCCACTACAAGGAAATGAACACTTTGTTTCTCCTTCTCTCTCTTTCTAATTTTGTACACAACTTTTTTTTGTTGTTTTTTTTTCAAAAGAACTTTGAATGACAAAGACAAAGAAGAGGGAAAACAAAAACATCATAAATTAGTTTTATTTTCAGTTTATTTTTCATGCAGTCACCACACTATCAGTCGCGAGAGAGTTGACTGTGTGGCTAAGAATTCAGAAAGAAAGAACGAAAAAAAGGTTTTAACGCTTGACATCAACTGTTGCATACTTAAGAGGATCAGGAATTAATTTAAGACTTTAAATAATGCCAGAATTAAAAGTAAAGTAAAGACAGGCAAGCAAGAAAGGCAAGCAAAACACACAAAATCGAATTTAAATTTTAAATTTCTTCTCTACAAAAAAAAAAATATGTATGTTTTTACACTTTACCTTACAGGTTACTTTCAGACACTTCTTAAGGTTAAGAATACAATTTAATATTCTGTTTGTAACACACGCTTATCCGAAATCTCCAGTTGAAACATTCAAACAGAATATGTTTGTACAACGACTGTCTGGCATGTTTGCTGTGTTCGCGTGTTGTTTTGATTGGATTTTGGCAGTGCGTTATAGGGTTTCAAAGGTTTACAGGAAGAGTTAGATAAGGTTTGTAGGCTCGAGCCTTTTTCCTTTATCGCATGAAATTTAACTAAAAGTTATCGCATGACTATGCTCTTGACCATTGCAGTATTGAACTGGGTTTTGAACATTTACAGGATTCGCTAGTGATGATTCTTCGTTATCACTTTTACAGTCCGAAAACTCTTTTATTTTTAAAAAAATTTAACAGAATCTCTTAAAGTAGTGTGCTAAGACCTAAGAAATCTATTTTTTCTTATGTTTCCTATTAATTTTGATTACCTTAGGCATTTTTCAAGCTGCGGTGTCCGAGTGGTTAAGGAGATGGACTTGAAATCCATTGGGTTCTACCCGCACAGGTTCGAATCCTGTCTGCAGCGATTTCCTGTTTTATTATTTTTTTTTTATTCTTTTAATGAATTGTTTACTTCTAAAATATAGTTACAAGCATTCCTGCTGTTTTGCAATAGAGACGATCAACATTTATCCATTGAGCTCAATTGTAGCCAACACTTGGCAAAGAATTTTTCCTCGCCCTCAGCTCAGTTCACTGGTCAACTCTTTAGTTCCTGTAAAGAACAAGCAAATAATTTTACTGAAAAATCATTTTCCCGTACTAACCTTATTGCTTTAGTAAGGAGTGCTCACGAAAAAATTTAGGCACGCACTTTTCTTTCAAATTAAACTAACAGTGGTTATCACTGTTTCTTTTTGTTTCTCTACTTCTGTTTTCTAGAACAAATACTATGGTTCCGTAACCTTTGGTGTTATAGGTATACAGTGGTGGCCTTATAATTAGAAACGACTTAGCAACATGTTAATTTGTTTTACAGTTTTCACTGTGTATCTGGGATCAAAGGCTTTGTTAGGAGGAGGTCTTACATACGTTTTTCCATCAGATTGTGACAAATTAAACTTAGATTCGTCACTCCAGAGAACTCTGTAAACAGAAACATCGTTTCTAATTATAAGGCCACCACTGTACATATCCTTAAGCCTACCTTTCCACTTGAATTTGCAGCGTAGATCTCTTATGCAAAAAGCTGTGGGTAATCATCCAACAATTCCGCATTTCACATTTCTTTAAGGAATTATTTTGTAAACTGCTCGCTCCTTTTTAGCCTCGGATGTTTTAGTTTGCATTTTGCAATGGAAACTATAATGTTGTAGTGTTGACCTGGAAGTATAACTGACTTGTTCCTGTACACAAAAGACCTCATATATCTCCACAAAAAATAATCTAATGGAGTCAAATCACATGATCCTGGGGAGCATTGAATATAAAGTTGCGTTCTTCATTATAAATGAGAAGGCAGCCGCGGATGATATTTGTCTACTTTCGCACAAAGTCTCCAACTTGCAAACAAAGCTAGAGGATTTAGAAAGAATAGCCCGAAATTTTGGACTTGAGATTAATATCAAGAAAATAGTAAGTCATGGGAATTAACAACGTAAGAACCGACAACATAATGCTACAAGGCCAACCAGTCGAAACGTGAATGGCTTCTGCTATCTGGGCAGTAAAGTGACAACAAATGGCGGCGCAGAGGCAGACAAATTTAACAGGCTCAATAAAACGAAAGCAGCATAATGGCGAAGCTCACAAATATCGCTATGAACTAAGCTCAGAATATTCAACGCATATATAAAATCAACCTTGTTTTACAGAAGAAAAACGTGGTTAGTATCGAACACCATCACGCAAAAACTACACGTACTCATCCACATGTGCCTCAGAATCACATGCAAAATGTTGTGGCCTAATAACATCAGAAACATGGATCTCTGGAATGAGGAACCCATAATAACGCAGATAAAACCTCGGAATCGGTCATACTTTCAGAAGAATACCGACATTATAACAAGAAAGTCACTTGAGTGGAATCCTCAAGGCTCCAGAAGCCCTTGGCGGCCAAGGAACACCTGGAGACATACGATACTCCAAGATCTATAACAGTGCAGTTTTACATGGGAAGACAGAAAAACGCATTCAATTGGATAAGATGGAAATGCTTTCTGCAAGCCATAATAATACTCCCAAGAGGAGTAATAGAAAAAAGACTCGAAACTGAAACTTAGGCGACCCTGTGTTTAATATAACTTTTATTTTATCTTATAAAATTCCAACAGCTGCGGTGTCCGAGTGGTTAAGGAGATGGACTTGAAATCCATTGGGTTCTACCCGCACAGGTTCGAATCCTGTCCGCAGCGAATTATTTTTTTTATTTGTTCTTATTTGTCCTTTAGTTTAATCTTAAAAGTTAGTTTTTTTCTACTGATGCTAATAATCATTGTGCCCTCTCTTGTATACGTGATATGGTGGTCAGATGATGTGAAGGACATTTTGTAACTTTTTAGGAAGCCAAAGTTCCTCTGTACACCTGGAAATTATGTCGATTTTTACAAACGTCTTATGGTTAACGCAATCAAGATACAGAACTAAAGATTAAACATGCCCATGTTTTCCCAGTTTAGGTGTTTACACTGTTTAATGTCAAACTGCTGGCATGACGTCATTTCACCTTTATGTAGACAAAATTTATATTTTGTGCGCCTGCAGTTGTGTGGCTAAAACTAGGATTTACTTGTGAGTCACAGTGGCTTGGAACGTTATTTAATGGCAATAAATAAAATGGAGTGTTCGAAACACCTCAATCTCCAAGGGAGAATTATTCTATTGTTCAAAGGAATGTGAATAGCAAAAGTAGCAGCCATATGTAAAATAGTTCATAGGAGAAAGTTAAGAAATCGATTTTGAAGATATAGCAGAAGCAAGTGATACTACTGAATTTAAGTTTGTCTGTACAAAAGTTTGTAAATTAGTTGCACAGAATTATGGATTGATTTCCTTAGAATTAAGCAAAGTTGGACTTGGTTTGGCACGTTCAAAACATCATTTTTTAATCCTGTTACACAATATGTACCGATTGTGTAAGCGTTTGGCATACTTATAAAAGTCTACGCAGAACATAAGTATTTATTACGCCGTTACTTTCCTTAGGAAAATCATCTCCATCTTCTTACTCGATGCCATTTTTTGCTATTCTTTTATTTTTCGATGCCTTTTTCAGTTTCGTTGATTAAGTTGTGACAGCTCAGCTGGTAATTGGTTCTAGGATGATGGCTATGGCAGCTATCGTTATCTGGAACTAACAGCCTCTGTAAAAATATATCGGATTGTTGTATAGGACGTGAAGTCGCCGTAGTCTAGTTGGTAGTGTGTTGGCTTTTTAGACGTGAAGCCAGGGTTCGAGCCCCAGGCCAGACATCAGAACTAAAATACAAAAAGTATTTCTTCGGCGACTTCCTCCCAGCAGATTTCTGGCAAAAACTCTGGGAGTAAATAAAATTGCCATGAAAAAGTTTCTCAAAAATCTGTCGTTCGGAGTCGACTTTAAACTGTATGTTCCGCCACTCATGTATAATATTTAACACACACAACATAAGTGGTGTGAGAAACTAGGTCGTAATCCTGATTGAATGGTTATAATGACCAAAAAAAATCGTTCTGATGGAGATGTCTTACATGGGGTTTGAACCGTGGGCTCTCGTCTAGTAAGCCTGCACACTACCTATTAGACTATTTATTTAATTATATTTAATACACATACGGCACGGTACAGAAAAACTAACGTTTTCCCCACATACAAGACAAAAACAACTGATTCGGAGCGTAACAAAACATAAAAGCACCGCTTAGTCAAACGTCGATGGAACGTAATGCCAGATACGTTCGTTTTTAGCATATGAAAAGCAATGCAAATGCTTACCGAAATTACATTATGCTACGGCAAGCGTTTTCATTGCTTTTCGTGTTCTATAAACGAATGTACGTTCAGTGGCTACGTTTGGCTAACCGGGGCTAAAGCCTAATTCTACCTTTAGCATTACGTTGAACATGTTGCTAATGCATTAATAGTTGAAAAGCGCAAGACATAAAATATGTAATAATAAAAAGATACTAAAAGCATCGTGGAGGTACTGTGGTATTTTTGAAATGAAAAAGTACTGAAAAAAGTACAAAAGTACGGAATTTTTCAACACTGGTTGCTAATGCCATCCATCGGCTTTTGGATAGATTTTGTGGTGAGGATTTCAAATCAACTGTAATGAAAACAATTCGTTCTCATCTATATTCGCACATGGTATGCTTGAGTTTGTAAATCGAGCAGTTTAACCCTCGACCATGCCACACAATTTTGACTCGACTTACTCTAAACAAAGTTAAAAGATTACGAATTTAAAAATCTTAATCCTTAAAAGGTTTAATCTCAAGAACTTATCTTTTTTATTGCTATTGTGACTTTGTTGTTGTTGCTGTTGTTGTTGTTGACGTGATTGCATTGTGTTGTGCATGGGGGTTTCTTTTTTTTTTTTTTTTGCTAGTTGCCCATCAAGAGTCATTCGGTTAAGTACCTGTTAGTAATATTTCATTATGTGTTAAGCATTTTAAATTAAATCTTCATCTTTTTGTTGTTGTTTCGTGTTTTATTCAATTTCAAACAAACAAATTAGAAATTCAAAAATTCCTTAAGCACAACAACAACAACTACAACAAAAGAAATGAACAAAACAAAAAAATGTTTTGAAAATTTCTATTTCAAAGATACATTTTAACACTGTTGCAATCAGTGTTACCATACAGTCACACACACAAGCGGACAGACACTGAGATTGTCTGCTTTATATCCGATAGAAAACATTTACATTTCTTTCATATGTAAGGCATGCAATGCAACACAACCTTTAAGAAAAATCGATAATTTTATCAAAAAGACAAAAAAAAAATTTCAAAATTAATCGCTGAAGGGAAAAATCGGTAAGAAAATGTGTGTCTTTGACCACTTTGTAGTGTAGTGTGGTCGTTCTATAAGTCTATCGGTCTGAGTCTCAAGTCTTTTGTTGTGCGTTTGTAGTGCACGCATTCAGTCAGTCAGAAATGTCAGTTGTGGGGCTTGGCAGTTTTCTTTCCTTTCTTTAGCTGACTGTTCAGTGCGACTTTCATTTTGTTGTTGTTGTTGTTGTGGTAAGCGGACAAATGTAAAGTTTTGTTTGTCTTTCTTAACAAACGGCCCTGTTCCCAGTAAAACTTTAATAAATATTTTATAATTTCTTGTTTACGGTGTAGTTTAAGCCACATATGGTTGGTCAATACTACTTTAGTTGGCGTTTTGTTGTTCTGTTGTTTTTATTTATTTTCTTCTTTGTTTGTTTTTTTTTTTTTTGTAGTCTGCTACGTTTTTTGGTTTAATAATTAAAATTAATCACCATTGCCGCTCAGCACAAAGCTTGGGAAACTTTTTTTCTGTTTCTTCATGTTTTTTTTTTCTTTTTTTTGCTTCATGTCCATTTAATCAGTAGCGATATTGTCAACCATAAATCCATAATCGCATTAAAATTCTCGATTGTATGTTTAAGCTGAAAACGAACGTTTCTGTTTCAGCCTGAGAAGCTAAAAGAAATGATCTGCTTTCGTAGACTGCATTAATATTGGGGGCTCTAATAAAGGTTTTTTCTTTTTGTTTTTGTTTTAATTCAAAATTAATTAAAAATCAAAAATCAAAACGTTTTTTCTTTGGCTGCGGAAAAATTAGGAACTAATGGAAGCCGAATGGGTCTTCTAAGTATATTTGGAAGTGAATAAATCGCAAATGTATTCATACATTATCGGCCATTGCAACCCTTTAGTCGGGTTTGCGACTTAGCTTTTCACAATACCTCACATCACATCTCACATCGTCAACAGTAGCCTACAGATTTACAGGAGGTTATTTAATGCAATTAGTCTAGTAGGTAGTGTGTTAGCTTATTAAACGTAAGGCCACGGTTCAAACCCTAGGTCAGGCGTCAAAACGAAATTTGAAAAAAAATATTTCTTCGGCGACTTCCTCTAAGCAGAATTCTGGTCAAAACTCTGAGAGTAAAAAAATAAAATTGCCATGAAAAGTTTCTCAAAAATCTGTCGTTTGGAGTCGACTTTAAACTGTAGGTCCCGCCGCTCATGTATAAAATTAACACACACAACGTGAGTGGTGTGAGAACATAGGCCGTAATCCTGACTGAAGGGTTGTAATGGTCAATTATGTTAAGTTAAACAACGAAAATAGCAGTAGCAAGTGAAAGAAACATCAGAAAAGTCGCAATTGATGTCGTCATCGCCTTCAGATTATTTTATTAAGTTTTTGAAAGTTTTTAACTCCGGGCATAAGAACCAAAATTAGTTAATATGGACCAGAAAAATCCTAACCTCAGCCAAACGATACTAATTTGTTTTCAGACATCACAAGGACCAAAGAAACATTAATTTTTTTTACAAAGTTTTCTCTTCTCATCAATATACGAGTAAATCCTCCGTGCTAGATTGATTTTTTTCCAAACGGTCATTCAGTATGAATCTAAGCGGCTATATTAGTCCCAAGAAATTGTTGTTTGCCGTAAAACACAATGTCCGAATTCAAAAGGATGTTGTTATTCTTTGCAAGGCCGGTACGGAACTCGCAAACTCCGACTGGACATAGGTATTCCGATTGCCTTACTTAAGAAGTGGATCGACGCATTTCTATCCTTAAATAGCTGGGCCAATAGCGATTCTTGACTACTGTCCTTTTGGTAGGCATTCTGAGAGGCTTGGCATTCCTGCAAATGACTTCTGCCGAAGCTATAGGTCTGAATAAGAGGAAGAGATGTCTTACACGTCATGTGTCAGTGCCCTGCTGTTGTCGTAAAGAGATGGAGGGTTTTGACCTCTCACTTTCTGACATCTTTGACTGAGGCCTCTAATATAAAGATTGCTGCAATAGCAAGATTTGATTTGATTTTCTCTAGAGAATGTTTGATCCACGGATAGAATTCATTGTGGGATCACAATGGGTCCAAATACTGGCCTAACTGGATCCTCTTCTTTCAAGGGGGGCCCGCCTCCTTACTTAACTTAATCTTACCTAAACCCTGATATATACAGTCCAGTAAAAATTAACAGCGCGGCTGTTGGTACTATGTATTCGGTTTATAGGAGCTCTTGCAGTTTTCGAAAGAAGAATCGAAACGTCTTGGTTTTTAAAAACGAATCGAAAAATGATACATCTGACCTCCCTACTATTTCCGTCAACTAAATATAACCGAAAAGGTAAAACAACCCTCATGTATGGGCGTGGTATCTGCATAAAAGCCTGCTCCACCTTGTGCGAAAGGGCATCCAGCTCTTTTTTTGTATTATAAGAGCACCAACACAATTTTGCTTGTGCTTCACTGTTTTATCGATTCTACAAGGAAATGTATTGTAATGATATAGGGGTGCATACTCCCGTAGTCGCCTTAGTTTAATAGGTAGTGTGTTGGCTTATTAGATGTGAAGACTCAGTTCAATACCCAGGTCAGAGACCTCGAACAAAACGAAATTTGAACAAATATTTCGTGGGTGACTTCCCCTCAGCAGATTTTAGGCAAAAACTTCATTCAAAGTGTTTTTAAAATTGCCATGAAAAAGTTCCTCAAAAAAGTCTCTTGTTCGGAGTCGACTTGAAACTGTAGGTCCCGCCACTCATGTATAAAAATAGCACACTGGTCAATTGGCCAGTGGTTCACAAAAGTCCCACTGAAAATTTATTCTTAATTGTCCTTTCAGCAGAGTACTGTTTAGAAACTCTACCACCCCTCTATTATCACTTTGAATCTATTTTCCTAGCTCCAGTCTAACGTACTGCAAGAGTGAGGCCTATTTCCTGAGCAGTATTCGTTTGTTAAAAAGGCGCTATTGAGACTCTTGCTATCACATAATCGGTTGTAACCGAATGTAATTCGTTTCTCTTGTGGCATTTCATTTCATTTTTAATTTTGTTTTTCCTTCTTTTTCTCCCCATCTGTATTCGTTGTTGTTGTTGTTGTTGTTGTTGTTGTTGTTGTTGTTGCTGTTGCTGTTTGTTAAAGAAGAAAATCTTAAAATTTATTTGAAACTTTTGTAAATTAAGTTCACTTAAATGACAGCTGGATTTAAGATGGAATTTATTTAATTTTGTTTCGTTTTCTTCTTTCATTTTTTTGTGGTTTTTTTTTCTTTATTTGCATCTTTCTCTTCCTATAGTTGCATAAGAAACAAGGACTGGTCTTCTTGAGTGGTTGTTGTTGTTGTTGTTGGTTTCATTTCATTTTTAGCTGGCAGCTTTAGGTCACTGAGCTTGTCCACTTAATCGCACTTTATGCGCATGTCTGCACCCGCTTTTGTAAAAACATAAATTTACAGTTTAACTGCCTCAACCAAACGAAAAATAGAATTTACACACGATGTGTAGTACAAGCGCTGTGTTTGATCAGAGGCAAATATGGTAGGCTGCTCACTCGTCCGGTCGTTCGATCATTCCAATGGCAGAGAGACGCGCATCTCTTTCAAATAAATTTGTTTACAATGCTTTTGCTGTTTTGCTGACACTACCGGAATGGGAGATCTGAATTGGATGGACATTACGAATGCATAGAAATGCAAGTGATTGCTTTAAGAAACCTTGAATAAATTTTGTGGTTGAGACACTCGATAATCCAAAGCTGAGCCAGACTTTAACACGAGTAGGAAAATCTATTAAAAAAAGAAATAGTAGTAGTAGTAGTATGTAGTGCGTTTGAACCGTAGTCTAGTAGGTAGTGTGTTGGCTTATTAGACGTAAAGCCCGGGTTCGTATCCCAGGTCAAACATCAAAGCGAAATATGAAAAAATATTTCTTCGGCGATTTCCTCTCAGCAGATTTCTGGCAAAAACTCTGAGAGTAAATAAACCTGCCATGAAAAAGTTTGTTGAATTGTAGGTCCCGCCACTCATATATAAAATTAACGCACACAACATGAGTGGTGTGAGATGCTAGGCCCTAATCCTAAGTGAAGGGTTGTAATGGCCAATTATGTATGTATAGTAAATGGCGTCAGTAGATTGTATTGTCATGATCTCTAAAGACGATTTAGGATCATGAATGAAAACCAACATGGAAGTAAGATAGGATGTAATGATGAGACGAACTACGGATAAAGATTATAACGGATAGGAAAGAGCCCATAATATCGCTGTAAATGACTGGCGAGACATACAGTTCAAAGGGGACTCCGATCGACGGATTTTTGAGAAACTTTTCATGGCAATTTTATTTACTCTCAGAGTTTTTGCCAGACATCCGCTGAGAGGAACTCGCCAAGGAAATATTTTTATCATATTTCATCTTGTAGATGGTTCAACTAGGATTCGGGTGCGCTTCCAATAAGCTAACATACACGCAACTTCAAAACTCTGAAAGTAAATAAAATTGCCTCGAAAAGTTTCTTAATCATCTCTCTTTCAGAATTGATTTTAAACTGTAGGACCCACCACTCATGTATACAATTAATACACACAACATAGGTGGTGTGAGAAGCTTAGTTGAAACCCTGACTAAAGGCTTGTAATGACCAGTTAAGCGAATAAGTTATTCCGGAAAAGATGAAACTAATCACAATTCCAACGATCTTGTAGAGTAGTGAGCGGTGGTCGTATTCGGACTACTGATGATAACAAAAACACCGCGAATAATCCAGTTGTCGTTGCTACTGGAAGAGAACTGCTGTAAAAGTTGACAGAGGGAATAGAGGTTCAAACTATTTAGTGATCTTAAATTGAGGGCTTCTGTAAGGCCTATGGCGACGTAACGACAAAGGTGACGACGAAACATATTTTATTATCTATATTATACATTTAGTTATCTTTTAGTGGTAGTATATATTGTAGCTGATCTAAGGATGAGAAGCTCGCCATTTACCAGACAAGAATAATCCTGCCTTCTGTCATTATGACTGAAAAGTTTATGCACATCGTGTTTACAGAGCCTGGAGACCGTAAAAGACAAGAAATAAATCTTCTGTGTTGTTAGCAGGAATAGCTAGGCACAATGCAATAGCTGCCATAAGAGAGCTGATAGTGACGGCTACGAACTATCTTTTGTGCTTTTACTCGGTATTCAGGGTGAGTCAATTTTAATTTCCCGCTATTTAACTGAAAGAGCAGCATTTGCCCCGTCACCTCCCATCTCTCAATAAACACCTTTCAAAATGTGAACAAGCTAGGTCTAGGTCTATTTAGCAATTTAAATCAAATAGCTTCTACCGAGACAAAATAGTTTACAAGTGAAGAAGAGTATGAATAGTATTCGTACTTAGAATACTCTACGACATTGTATAACATAGCAATCGAAATGAATACACTTCATGTGGTTACTGTTGGAAAGGCTGATATGTCTGAATTTTTATATGCTGGAACACAGGGTAAAGCAGAAGGCGATTAAACAACGAGTCAGGGAATTTCGCCGCTGCCTCAAACTTCTTTCTGGGCGCTTTAGTTTCACACTTGTCTGGGTAACTGGACACTGTGACATTCCGGGAAACTGCAGAGGCGACGAGCTACCCAGAGCTGGCGTACTACCTCCGGAATCCTCTTCAATCAACTAAGGAATGCCACTTACCTCGTTCAAGCTGGCCATCACGCGGAAATTTTTCCGAGACGCCAACCTATCCTGGAACAATGAGTAGTCCTGTTCCACCGCTAGGCTCACTTGGCCCTCAATGGATAGAGGGCGCACCAACCAATTAGTTGGACTAGGTCGTAACATCATCGTCAATGCCCATCTTTTGCGAAGTGCAGATATAGGTTATTTGGCTCTCCAACCCTTGTCAGCTTGACGCCCATTGATGTCAAGGATATAGCCTCGTTTATCAAGCTTTCTGGCTGGTTCTCTAGCGTGGGGTAGTCGTGCTTTAAAATGTGCAGCCCTTGCGCTGACCAACTTCTCCATCCTTGGTTCACCTGTGGCGTCACAACGGGCCGCTACGTGTGCTCAAGTGAGCTTTTGGTTTGAAAGCTACCACGCTAACCTAACCTAACCTAAGACAACGAGTTAACTGAATCCACACAGAATACACTGAAGAATTCGTCAAGCTGTAGGAACTTTATTTTTGACCCGTATGGAACTATTGGAAAACTATTTTCGTGCCTTTTATATCACAGATCTGCTTGGCTCAATCTACTCCTATTTCTTTAGCTTCAAAAAAAAATTGCATTTCTGTCGTCTTAGTTGTTTGTTGCATCGTTTGCCTTTTCGTTGCTTATTTATTTCTTTTTTTCTCATTTCACTTTGTGTTGTTCTTTCTTTTTGTTTTTCCTTCTTTTTTCTTTCTTTGTTAGCTTTTTGAACGAAAAGAATTTATGATCTGAAGTCACATAATTTTTGTTGGCAAATAACAAATTGCCAAGGAAGTAAGCAGCAGATTTAGTGGAAATTGTTTAATTGTGTCTACCTTCTCCAATATGATGATAAAATAACTTAAAATGTTAAATCTTGTCTATATGACTGCGTATGTGTATGTGTATGTGTGTTTGTCCGTCTGTTGGCCGTATGTTGTAAGTTGTTAACTTGCAACTAAATCTGCAACAGGAGACACATCACTTTTTTTTGTGATTTTTCTTTCGTTTTTTTTGCTGTGGCTGTTGTTTCTTCATCTTCTTCTTGTGGCAACATATTTTTATGCGTTAATACGCATGTAAAAGTTTTACTTCATTTTCAAAAGTAACAACAACAACAACAACAAAACTATACGATTTGTGGCAAGAAAGCCTTTAATTCGTAACGTTTTGAGGTCTTTCTGATTCCTTGTGGTACGAGAGAAATCAGCTTATGATGTAGGTGCAGTAGAATTTTTCCTCTTCCAGAGTGTACTACACCTCAATGTACTTTGCAATCACAATTCCCTTGTCTGTCCGCCAATTTTAAACCATGTCTGTCTGTCTGCTGTGCCGCTATTAGTGTTGTTGTTGTTGTTTAATACTTATGCGTAGTTCATTGCATAAATTAAATTTGTATTGCAAATTTATGCGCCATGATGAAGTTGTTACCTGAACCAACATTATATGTTTACTTCTCTCTCTTGTTGTTGTTCCTCTGTTGTTGTAGTGTTGTTTTATTGCTCCTTGCCAGCTCTGATGGCTGGCTCGTTTCGTTTCGTTTCGCGTTGCGTTTTTTCCCCTCATTTCTCGTTTCTGTTCCTTTTGTTGCAATCATGACAATTTACCATATGGTTGGAATAGTTAGTTGTTGCTTGGTGGCATGTTTGCTTTTTTTTTTTTTTTTGGTTAGTGTGGGCCTTTTTTTGCCGCTGTCCATGGCTATTCGATTATACTTTTTTTTGTTTGTTTTTGTTGTTAATATTATATGTGTGGTATTATTCAGGTGGTGGTGTTGGTGGTGGGTATATCAGCATGTCTTATAATGTCTTTGAGGTTAACGCCCATTTTTCATTTTTCAATCTCTCATTTCATTTATGAGATATTACAAGTGTTTGGGCTTTTTCTGTTTTTTTTCGGCTACAACTAAGCCACCAGTAGAGATATCATCTCTAGAAATTGACTCGTTATAGGTGTACATACATATACTGCACTGAACAGTGATAAATTTCATGACAGACATGGCAATAAGCATTGATGGTATAATCTTCGAAAGGCTAATTTTAGAAAATTTGAAAAATTTTCAATGCAGCAAACAGTTCTGTGCGTTTGGTGGCAAATATTCTTAGCAAAACGTAATTGAGATTAAAAACGGGCCATCCATAATCGTGTTCTTTATGTGGATGAAAATATTAAATTCGGACGGATTACTTCTCAATATAACCCGGTATATGTTGAAGACCCTTGATTGAAAACTTATGCGTCTGAGAATGATTATTGTTACGAACATTAAAAAAATTAAGGGGCCTTTATTCTCCCTACAAATAAATTATCGAAAATACACCTGACCAGCCAGAGAGCTTAACATCAATAACGAAAATCGTTGGACGGGTAAATATCATCACCTTTTGAGAAAAACTAGAGCTTAATGAGTAAGAATCCACGCCACTACACCCAATATAAACATTCAATAATTTTTACAGACTTTCGGTAATTCAATACAACGAAGAACCCTGTCATTCCAGAACCTACCAATCATTAGAAAAAATCAAGGGAAAGACAGAAACAAAGAACTGATTTGTGATAGGTCGCTACTGTTGAAGTATATTCGGTTTTTATGAAACTATCCTGATACTTTTTGAAGTCGACGTAGTTTAGTATGTAGTGTGTGGGCCTATAAGAAGTTATTCCGCTTGCTTACCCATTACGCCATGACAGTGAGAATAGAAACAGTAATGTCAACACGATACACTTTAAATAATTAGTTGGTATGCCTCCTATCAAAGTCGCCGTAGTCTAGTAGGTAGGGTGTTTGATTACTAGATGTAAGGCCAAGGTTCAAACCCCAGGTCAGACGTCTCCACCAGAACAAAATGTGAAAAAATATTTCTTCAACGGCTACCTCCCAGCAGATTTCTGGCAAAATTTCTGAGTGATAAATAAAATTGCCATGAAAAAGTTAATCAAAAAATATTGCAATCCGAATCGATTTTAAACTGTAGGTACCGCCACTTAAATAATAAAAATAAAATAAAATAAAAAATTTACACACAACATAGGTGGTGTGGAAAGTTAGGAATCCTGACTGAAGGGTTGCAGTGACCAATTATATATGCATGTACCAGAGATCAGCAATGAATCGTTTTTTCGCTACTCATAAGTACTCATAAAATTTTGAGTATGAGTGAGTCAAACAGTATTGAAATTCAACTACTCTGATTCATTCGTACTCACTACAACATTGATGTCTAAGTACAGGTTGGAATGAGTATGAATACAACGTTGATATCAGACTCATAACATTCGAAATATGTTTGATTCATATGCCATTCGAGTGACTCGAATCATTCATCAAAATTTACAGTCTTAGTTGTTATTGCATTTACAAAAAAAAAAAAATAAGAAAGAAAAAGACGAAGACAGCAAGCAAAGCAAACACACAACCTTCTAGTGAGTATTGTAGTGTTCGCATGCGAATCATGCTTATTTTGTGATTCTTGTAAATGTTGAGACATGGAGAGTCAAAATCCACAATATCAGGCGTATTGTTAAGTATGTGTACGATGAGTACTTCAAACTTTGAATATGAGTAGTATGAGTATGATATTTAAATAAGTATCAGAAATTATGAGTATAATACGAATCTACTCATCTTTTAGAATACTCATTGGTGATCTCTGGTATGTACGTATCCTTAATAAGACGTTTATGACTCAATAAGTAGCATTCGTCTAGAATTCTTTAAAATCCATATATCAGTCCTTATATTAAACGCATTTGCCTCAATTTCCAAAAGGACTGAGCTACGGTGAGAGGTTTTTAAAACAGTAGGAATCACTTAGAAGGATAAAGGATAGATTTATAGGAATATAACTTCATCTTATACCCTCTTTTATGGGAGTTATATAGCGTCCTTTGTAGTTGCCTTTATTTCGGAGATACTCGAAATCTCGAAATCTTTAATATTTTTGTACGAATCCTAACCAGACATAACATTAAAAATTCTGAAAGGATATTTGTTGTTAAAGCCTGGTTTTTGGTTTATCTGAGCAAGGTTTGCCAACTTCTGTCTAAGAAAATTTTAAAAAATTTTGGAAAATTATTAAATCGTCAGAAGGAACAAATTTCTCTCCGGAATATAATTCCTGAGAAGCTAGGCCGTAATCCTGACTGAAGGGTTGTAATGGCCAATTGGCATATGTTATGTAATATAATTTTTAGTTTGATTCCTGTTGTTTAATTCTGTGTAATCGCTAGACAACAATATTCCTTTCCCAACTTTTGCTGTTGCAAGGCAAATCGATGACAGCAAATACTCAACATGCTACTAAAAATTTTTATTTTAAATTCAAAGTTTTGATTTCATTTTATTTTTAAATAAAAGAAAAAGGAATTTTAGACTTTTCACAAAAAACGAGAAAAGAAAAGAAAAAAAACAATTCAATTTTCTTTAACTTCCGGTGGCGGCTTTTGCGATGTGTTGTTTTTCATTTTCAATGGCGCTGACGGCCATTGTTTGTGGCTCTGTCATTAGAATAGGTGCATTCACCACTTTTTTTAGTTTTTTTTTTGTTGTTTTTATTATTTATTTTTATTATTGTTGCTGTGTTTTTGTTGTAATTGTATGATTGTAACGCTAAGATTACTGTCTGGCATTTCTGCATTTCATTTCATTTCATGTACCGGCTGCATTAAATGCAAAATGCAAATTTTCTGTTTCTTTTACTCGGTTTTTTTTCGTTCGTTTTTGTGTTTTTCTAGACTGTGGCATATAGAAAGAAACTTTAGCTAACGGTGGCTGGCTTATTATTATTGCAACTACTTTAGTTGCCGCTACTTAAAAGCCTACAATGTTTCCAAAGGAAATTTAGGAATTTCTAAGAAATTCGGGGAATGTATTGCATCCTGAAAATATTCCAGTAAATAAGTGTAGAATTTCATAATGTTATAGGCGTGAGTATCCGAAACTATATTTCCCAGAACCACATTAATTTTCAAGCGCCTAAAACTCTTTTCAAGTTCTTTTGTTGCAGAAAACCTGAAAGAAGAACTTTATCCCTTGGAATCGTACAGGTAGAGAATATGCACTAAGATTTCCATGATTATTTTGACTTTGAGGAAGCTCGACAACGACGACTTTTTTAGTGAGTACCAGCATGAACAGAGCCGAAGGTTTGGAATGAGTTTTGAGGATCAGTATCCCCGAAAACAGACACCCTTGCATATGCGGACATTCACTGCATTTTGTGGGCAACCTCAAGTATTTTGTCATGATCTGAGACTCAAAACTAACATGTGACCTTAACACCAAACAAGTTTAAAAATTTTAAGTTCATACTCAATTGAATCACATATTCCCTCCCACTAACACATTTTTGAACTCGACTTTGATGACCATTTCTAGGAAAGGTGTCCATCCAGTTCACGTTGGATTTCCTGTAAAGCCTTAAGCTCGTTAATAATGTTTATACCAATGGATTCCAGATGAAACATGGTTTTAGATCAGCTATTTTCTGTGTACAGAGTAATTTGAATCCCATTTACAGCCTATCCTCTGGTTCGACCGTTTTTTCGGCGGTGATCTATGCTTTTATGAAGATTTGAACGTTACTATCTTCTTATGGCGGCTGAGAACACATCTGTATTTGCGTTAGCAGGTAGGCAGCTCTTCTTGGCCTACTTGAATAATAACAAAGAGCGACTTTGTCTTAATTCTTATGTCTAGGACTAGCTTTGTTTGGATTCCTGGAATTTGAAAATTCTACAAGAACGAACAGGCGGATGAATTGTTCTGCTCAGTATTCAGTAGAGTATCCTTTGGGCTCTATTTCAAGGAACATTCTCGACGTCTGCAGTGCAAAATCAAATTCTAGTTTGAAGATAACAGACACACTAGGTCGATTAGAAGGCGTATATCCTCATTAGTGGCTATTTGCGACAGAGCACTGGGCGATAGGTGGCAATGGTCGGTAGATAGGAATGCCAGCATTGTTATCGTTATCGTGGCTATGGCTATGCGGAAAAAGACAATACCGGTAAACACTGTCGCGGTGTCTTAAATGGCCGATTAACATCCACTGATATCTTTATGTGTAGTCGCCGTAGTCTAGTAGGTAGTGTGTTGACATATTAGGTTCAAGGTTCAAACAACAGTTCAGTAATCTCCAACTAAACAAGATATGAAAATATAACCCATCGGCGAATGCTTTTCAGTAGATTTCTGGCAAATCTTTGAGAGTAAAATAAAATTGCCACGAAAGGTTTCTCGGAAATCTGTCGTTCGAAGTCTACTTTGAACTGTAGTTTCCTCCACTCATGTATAAAATTAACACACACAACATAAGTGGTGTGAGAAACTAGGTTGTGAACCTGACTAAAGGGTTGTAGTGACGAAAGGAGTGTAGTGATGAAGTGTATGATGTCTATATGTTGCGAACTGCAACTGGAAAACGAAATGATATGCCGTCAGCATTGATGTAGTATTTATCGCCTTCCAAATTAACTTGACTGTCTTGCTGAGCGATCACGTAAATCAATCTAATTTTTCAATGTCATTAGAGCACCTTTACCCTTTGTCTGTAGAAGCCTTTCTCGTCTGTTTAATATAAACATAGACAATCCTCCCTGTTTCCAGCGACTTCAACTTTTTTTTAAAATTCCAACAGGATGCTCGACATACCAAGAAGTTGAAAACAATCGTATTTTACTGTCTCTTGGCCACTTGATTTAAGTCGAAGTTATTTCTCAAACTTTTCCAAGTATTCTGTAGCCCCTGTCTTGTAAGAAGCGAGTGTTGTTCCTGCACAAACTTCTTTGTCGACATAGGCTTATCTACCCAGTGTCTAATAACAGTACTTTCACTCAAGTCAAGTATCAAGTTCACCTAACTGCCTCTTTCGATTGCTCCTAGAAATGGTGTAGTCTCTATTTCAACAGTTTTATTTCAGTTTGCTTTTTTGTTGCTATTTTTGTTTCAGTTTATATGTGCTGTTGTTGTTGTTGTTGGTGTGTTTTTGTTGTTTGATTTATTTGCCTCTAAACGACATATTTGGCTAATACTTCAATTGGCTGGTTCAACATGGCCAACGTAGTTATGTGTTGCCACAATATAAGTGGCATATAAGTACGTGTATTAATATTAGTATTGTTATAATTGTTGTTGCTGTTACTGTTACTGTTTTATTAGCAACAATTGCAACCAAAAAACTACCACCACCACCGACAAGAGCTACTTGCAGCTGACCCTGTTTTTTTTTTTATTTCATTTCATTATTGTTGCGCGAATATTTCTTTCGCCTCTTATTTCATGCAATTGAATTGAAGTTTTTTTTTCTTTCGTTTCTTGATTCGTTTTCGCAACTTTTAAGTTGGTCGAGAGGGTTATTTTGTGTTTCTTTGTTAGTTTCTCCCCAAATGTCTTTGTTTTTTTTCAATTCTTTTTTTTTCAAGTATCGCAATTGCAAACTTCAAAACTTAAAAATGTTTGTTAAAGGCCTTTAATTTCGTAAATGTGTGTATATGTATATGTGTGTGTGTGCTACTATGTGTTTGAGTAGGAAAAAAACGCTTTAGTAATAACCGTTACTATTATTGTTATTGCGAATTGTCTTGATATCATTGCGAAAATTTTTACATCGTCAACCACCGGAAAAATATGTGCCGTTTCATGTGTTTTTAGGTTTGCTTTTGAAACACACACATATTCGCTGGCAAATATTTTGTAATTCATGAGCCGCTTTTTTTTGGTTTTCAATTTTGAAAACAAATTTTTCAATAGTTTTTACTATTTTGGCCATTCTCCATGGTAAAGGGACAGCACACACTCACACACAACGGATTCAATAATTTTCAAATGAAGAAAAAAATGTGAAATTTAAAGTTTTACGATTCTGTTTAAATTGCAAGCTACTACAGAGGCTTAAACAGAAATTTACAACCAGAAAGCATGGAGCATAAGTCCCTCAAAGAAGACAAGTGCTCCAGTCCACCTGTCTATTAAATGGAACGCGTCATGCTTTGTGTAGTTATTCTGTAAAATAACCTTTTGACGACTGTCAACTTGTGGAGCCGACATTCGATTTCTTTGTAAACGAGTAGTAAAGACACAGAAGGCAGTTTAGCAGAGCTATGTTTAACGATTTAAGTAAGTAAGAACACAAATTAGTCGTCGTAGTCTAGTAGGTAGTGTGTTGGCTTATTAGACGTGAGGCCTCGATTCAAACCCCAGGTCAGGCATCTCCAACAAAACAAAATTTGAAAAGTTTTTCTTCGGCAACTTCATCTCAACAGATTTCTGGCAAAAACTCTGAGAATAAATAAAATTGCAATGAAAAGTTTCTCAAAAATCTGCCAATTGAATTACCATTTCGGCTAATTAAACGGCCATCAAACTTTCGACGCAATAAATCGATTGTGGCAAGAGATGTGTGGCAAGTTGCAACATCCTGTTGAAACCAAACATCGATCACATCAATACTATGAAGAGCGGGTACAAACAAATCGGTTTTCATGGTGCAATTGTTGCGTCGTTCTCATTTTCAAAGAAATATGGGCCAATAATACCTCCGCTTCACAAACCGCACCAAACAGTCACTCGTAATGGGTGCATTGGCTTCTGTAAGACCACGTGTGAGTTTTCTGAGCCTCAAATACGGCAATTTTGCTTATTAATGTACTCACTAACATGAAAATGAACTTCAACCGAAAATATGTCAAAATCGTTATCATCTTGCTGTTTCTTGTTGGCCCATCCAGCGAAGCGAAAACGCAGCAGATGGTCAGTTGGTTTCAACTCTTGAACTAGCTTTGTTGGCTGTCTTACCGAGATCTTTTCGTAATATTCGACGTAAACTGGAGAGTGAAATTTTCAATTCGTGAGAATGATAACGAGTTGATGTTGATAGATACTCACACACACTCTCTCAGGCACAGCTTCGATATTTTCTGGTGTACGCACTGTACAAGCACGGTCACGTCTTGGCTCATCGACAATAAAACCAGTTTCACCAAATTTAGCAATAAACTGTTGATTCTTCTTTGCAACTAAATTTTGTACGGCATTTTCGTGCAATTTCCGACCAATTGTCTTTGTTTTGGAAATAAATTTTCAATTAATCTTAACATCTGCTCAAGCGTAAATCGATTAATTACGTTCAGTGAATTTTGTGACAGAATACAATGGCATAAGTATTGCCAGATTCGATGGTTCAAATTTAAACCGTTAGATGAGCCACACGATATAAGTTGAAGAAGCTGCGCCATTAATGTACATTGAAAATTTTGTTAGTAGCATATGATAGCCATACATAACTCAAATTGACTTAAGTTGACTTAGGCTGTTATTGTTGGGACCACAGATATACATTCAGCACCTCTTCCGTTTAAGGACAAGGTTTAATCAATTGAAGCTTTTAACATGTTAAGGGATCGTTAAGAAGGATGCAATTAGAAATTATTTTGCAACAAAGATTTCTATTTCATTAAAAACTTGGGTGCCCTAGTAGTGTGCTAGACTATTAGCGTCAGGGTCGTGGGTTCGATTCCCACCAGAGACTCTGGTCTGTGACACTATTTTTATTATATTACTCGAACGCAATTTGTAATTGTATTGTAATCAATAAAAACTTACTATTTCTATGCAACCTTCACTAAATCCCTCTACAATCCCTTTTTATAATTTTTAAGCACGATTTTGAAAAAATTTTAAACAGCATTACACAAGTTTTTCTTAATTATTAGCAAAAAAAATTACATTTTATTATTGTGATATTATTTATTTTAGTTTTTATTTATTCAATTCATTTCTGCATTAAAAACATCAGTGTCGTGTAGTGAGTAAGAAAACATCACAATATAAAACATCAGCCATAAATATCACAATAAAGAAAACAAAATATTCCACGCTTACAAACTAGAAACGAAAAGCAAACGTTCAAAGGTTTATAGAAGAGAAAGAAAAAAATAAAAACGAAAAAACCATAAGAAAACTTCATTTATTAATAACTATTTATGATTACAGTTTAATAACATTTTTACGTGTGAAAAGTACATTTTTAAACAAATAAAAAATGTCACATAAACATGCAGCCAAATGAAAAGCACCAAAGGCTGGTGCAGTAATGCAGTCACATGGCTGTCACTGCTTCAGCTACTGCCACCACGATTTTCTAAAAATAAAACCAAAGTGCACACACAACGAAAGCGTTAAAGCCGAATGTATTAAGTGCCTTAAACTAGACGATGACCAATAAAGGAAAGGAAATCTGCCATAAAAGCAATTAAAAATCGCACTCGCACTAGCACTCGCACTAGCACTCGCACCAGCACTCTCACTCTCTTGGCTGAAGGAGCGGAATTAAAAATAAGTTCGAAATGTAATGTTAGGAATTGAGATTTTCTTGGCATTTCATTATAATTTATTCCGAAAAATAAAAATCACTTGCAAAAGGAAAAATTATGAAAGGAAAGGAAAGGAAAGAAAAAAAAGAAATTTTTTATTAAAAATATAAAATGAACCCATGGTTATTAATGACGTCAGTAATTAAAATAAATGTTAGCGTGATTATTATTGTAAAAACAGGCCTGTGCGAAAACCATTTTTTGCAGCTTAATTCTGTTGTAAATGTCATCGTATAATAAATGTCAAGTTTTTTTTTTTAAATTTTTCTTTTTTAACGGTTTACGTAAGAGATTTCAAATTTTATGACGCTTTCTAGGCTGATTGAATGTGTTTTAAGATACAAATCTTATATTCTCCATGCAAAATTTACATCCTTTAAATAAATTATGAATGTATGGAACACATTGCTTGCCAAACTAGATTTTTTTACTAACGAATACGAATGTAAACTTTTATGATTGTCCTCCATATGTTCTGTTTTTCTATTGGTCTCTTCAACCTTTCTTTGAATGACACTATTTGGCCTTAATACGACTTTTTTCGAAATGGTTTTTAGCTGGTCTTATAACACGTGCCTAAACGTTCCCATGCGGAATATTCAGTTTCATGTCTGTTCAGATATAGTATAATAGTCGCCGTAGTCTAGTAGGTAGTGCGTTGGCTTATTATACGTAAGGCCACGGTTCAAACACCAGATCAGACATCAAAACGAAATATGAAAAAATATTTCTTCGGCGACTTCCTATCAGCAGATTGCTGGCAAAAACTCTGAGAGTAAATAAAATTGCCATGAAAAGTTTCTCAAAAATCTGTCGTTCGGAGTCGACTTTAAACTGTAGATCCCGCCACTCATGTATAAAAATTAACGCACACAACATGAGTGGTGTGAGAGGCCGTAATCCTGACTTAAGCGTTGTAATGGCCAATTATGTATGTGTGTATGTATGTCTGTTCAGATATTCTGGACACTTAAACTTGCTTCAAACGAATAAATAGTTTGCGATACAAGTTTTCTGCCATAGTCTGGGGCAATTTTAGCAGCTTAAACTGAGTATTTCATTAAGCGCTTCCTACTTTTAAAAATCGAAATAAAACAAAGAGAGTGTGTGGCATGTCGTTGAAATTTTGTATTCATTTAAAACACCTATTGGTGCCATTATTTGTAGAAAATAACACCGTTCAAGTGTCCGCCACGATTTCTCCCAATGGAAATTTTCAATTTTCCATCAATTTGACGCATAAATCGGATTGAATTGGATTGATGGAATGGGTTATGTTAACTTAGAGGGTTGCTATGGTTTGCGACTTATTCCGAGTCAAATCGCAATATAATGACTCTGACATATAAATCAAGCTTAGGCTTATGTGCATGCACATGTGACCTAAGAAAACCCCTCAAAAAGAATAAAGTTCGTCGATCTAGGTGTCCGGTTTACATTACTTGAAACGACAATGCCCTAAAATTGTTCGCAAACAATATTCAGTGGGGCTTGAGTTGTGAGGCCATGTAACGCCGTCCGTTAGTGCCCACATCGTCCAAATTAGGCCCATAGAAGATGGTAATCAACTAATGATGACTAATAGTGCTCCTAATTTAAAGTGATGAATTGCCCAAAATTGTCACCCCAAAATCCACACGAAACAGTGATTTGGATCTCATGAGGACTGATATCGTCCCGAATTCAACTGTTTTTTTTCACTTATCCATTCATCTCGGAAATGGGCCTCATCGCTGAAATTGATTTGTCAATGAAAATTTTGGACAGTTTCCAACTACTCCAGGGCCTATTAAGCGAACAGACTAAATAAATGACTTGACAGATGCGGCTTCAACAAGACGACTGTCGTCAACTATCCCATCATTTACATAGCCTTGCCTTGATATTATGGATATTCGACTTTGCTCGACTGGTTGGTTGGACTGTTTAATCAGGCCACAAACACAATTTCATGTACCAGTTTTCATTGCCAATACAGATATGATGCAAAAATTGTTTGTTTTGTATTACGAACAAACGAATTTGACCGTCGACTTCTCTCTCGGTCAACTCCAGCTTTTATGTGAATCCTGTGACTTGGAAACGCATAGTGTAACTTGCTATGGGAGTTGCTCCATTGTAAGTTCTTCTTTAGTTGGACAACATCGTCATTACAAACCTTTAATCAGAATTACGACCTAGCGCCTCGCAAGGTGTGTGTGTTAATTTTACACATTAGTGTCGGGACCTACAGTTTAAAGTCGACCCTGAACGACAGATATTTGAAAAATTTTTCATGGCAGTTTAGTTACTCTCATAGTTTTTGCCAGAAATCTGCTGAAAGGAAATCATTATTCGTTTTATTTGCGACGTCTGACCTGATGTATGAACCGTGACCTCACATCTAATAAGCCAACGCACTATCTACTAGACTTCGTCACATAATACCGTCAATTCATTAACGCCGATCTTTTTTGTGTAACTTTTGGCGGTTTTCTTAGTTCTTGTCGAAATCACTTTAACTTTCAGGTTTCGATGAGCGCCTGATATGCTTAATTTTTTTTAATGAAAAAAGCTACCGGCATATAAAGCGGATGAAAGCAGACATAGTGCAAAGCATACGTCAGACATCTCTAACAACACGTAATATGAAAAAATATTTCTACGGCGATTTCTCTCAGCAGATTTCAATCAAAAACTCTCATAGTAAATAAAATTACCATGAAAAGTTTCTCAAAAAGCCATTGTTCTGAATCGACTTTAAAATGTAGGTCCCGCCACTTATGGATAAAATTGACACACACAACGTACTAAGTGGAGAGAGAAGCTAGGTCGTAATCCTGACTGAAAGGATGTAATGACCTATTACGTGTGTTTATATAAAAACATACACTATTTCGTTTAATGGCTAGGTCAGGATTAATACTACAAAATGCCTTAAGTTACTAAAAGAAATCCATGAGTAAATCATGTCTAAAAAGTTCTGCTCCAAATAATTTCTCCAGTTAAAGTTAGATCCTCCGATACTGTGAGGGCTGCGGTCAAGCATCAGTAAATACATTCATACACACATACATATTTCATGTTGGAGACCGTGTCTCTACTGGAAACTTCATTCAGCATGATTTTTTTTTCTTCAAATAGATGTCGTGTCAGTGTTGATTGCATAGTTTCAGTACGATGTTAAACAATGTGTTGCATAAGTTATAACACCAAGATGTCATAAAATAGTCCCGTTAATGGTATTGCTTAATGATTTCTAGGGTCATTTAAATGTTAATTTTTTTTAATTATTTCGTTTTTAATTATAAAACAATCTTAAATGATGACAAATTAATAATTAAAATTAAATGACTTCATTTGTCTCCACGAACAGCTGCATTAATTTCGTTGCCATAGAAAAAAAAAGAAAGAGAAACAGTGACTGACGATCTTTATTTTTTCTTTTTTTTCGTCAATAAATTATTGAGAAATTAAATGAATTTTTAAATGTCTGTCCCAGTGTACAGAAAGAAATCTTTACCGCTGATAATAATCCGCTTAATTAGTGAAAATCGAACTCTGACAACAACAGCAAAAATAGCAACAAAAACAAAAACAACAAAAATTATTTAAATGCTAATTTTTTTCTACACAAAATTCCAACTCAGAAAAACACAGACAACAACAACAACAACAACAGAAAAAAGCCAACAACTTTAACAGCCTTAAACATGAATCGTTTTAACAGCTGCTGGCTGCCTCAACTACCAATGGAAACGTCATATAATTTTTTAAATTTCGCTTTAAAAAAAAAATAATTTTTTTGTTGTTTTTGTTTGTTTTGTTTGTTTTTTAATTAAATAACATATCCCACAGCGTTGACTGTCATTTTAGTGAAATGTTTTTTATTTTTTGTTTTTTTTTTTTTTTTTGTTTTTGCCTTCTAAAATATAAAATTAAACAAAAAAATTTTATTTTTTTTTTAAATATTCTGTGAAACATGCAACATCTCATCTAAAACTGAAAACAGCAGCAGATTACACGCAATTTAAACAACAGCAACCAACAGCAGCAGCAGCAGAAAAAAAATTCAAATTTTTTTTTTTGATTTTCAAATTCAACATTCGAAATGCATTCGCCCTCCTCTATTCCTTCATTATTAACGTTTTTGTTTTCTCTGTTTCATTACGATTTCAAATTGGAATTTTTTTAGGTTTTCAGTTTTTGGTTTTTGTCTTTCCGATTTAATTATGATATGCGAGTCAATATGATAATAGTGTTGCAGCATTATATTCCAATTTAATTTTTGTTGTTGCTGTTGTTTTTTTTTGTTCAAATTATAGCAGCATTTCAATTGATGGTGGTTTTGATTTTCTGCCATTTAACCATGATGTGAAATCGTTTATACGCTGTTTAATGAATTGATTTTCGAAACACGAATTTCGTTCAAAGAAAATAAAAACAGAGAAGAGAAGAGAAGAAAATGGTAGAAAAAGATGTGAAATTAATTTGAATTTAATGTGTTGATTGCATGTCATTAGATTGAAAACGTAGTGGCTAATTGATTATTATTTCTTCTCTTTGCCTTCACTTTCTTTTAGTCGTAATGTTATGGAGTTTTTTTAAAAATTAATTTTTTTAAAGACAAAAGCCTGCAGCTATTGTTGTCGTATAGAGAGTACTGCGATCATATGAGCTATTTTACCACCCTTCAATTTTATAGGGTACACGTATATTGCTCCTTGAAGGCAACAAAGATAATTCTCTGCCTAGCACTTGATCTGCACCCAGGATGCATTAATGCCCCACGCATATGTGTTCCGATGATTCATACTTATGATAATAAAATCTATATATTGGCCTCGATACAACCACCACTCTGAGTTGCAGTGCCCTGTCAACACACATTACGGTTCTGGCCGTTTATTTTTTGTAATTTTCGTGACTGTCTTTATAACCATTATCCCAGGCTATAGCATAACCTATTGGTCCTTAGAAAATAATTCCAAGATCTCGCTCCTATGAGAGCCTTTTCTAATTTCTCACATAAAACCAATGCTTCCATAGGAGTTTCCATGAGGTACATATATTGTCGAAACATTTTTTCATCGAAGCTATCGTCGAAGCCACTCAGTCTTACATATTTGGCCACTACAACCCTTCAGTCAGGATAACGGCCTAGCTTCTCATACCACTCATATTGTGTGCGTTAATTTTATACATGAGTGGCCGGACCTACAGTTTAACGTCGACTCCGAGCGACGGATTTTTGAGAAACTTTTTCATGGCAATTTTATTTATTCTCAGAGTTTTTGCCAGCAATCTGCTGAGAGGAAGTCGCCGAAGAAATATTTTTTTTGTTTTGTTGGAGATGTCTGCGCTGGGGTTTGAACCGTGGCCTCATGTCGAATAAGTCAACACATTACCTACTAACGTCATCATATTAAGTTCATGATTCATTTGTTGTCTGTGGCAACCGTCAACGCATGCGAGTCAATACGAAATATTTCATGACGTACTGCGTCCTTCTTTACTTCTCTTTTGTTGATCAATTAAGGCAATTTTAATTAAATTACTTATTACGCTGCTGATAATTGCGATTAATGATAGAGTTTAAAATCTCTCATTGGAGCATTTTATTTTTTGGGATTAATTTTGGCTATGCCACCATCTTCGAAACTCCATATTGGTTCGTTCTTAATTTTTTTGCACATTATTGTCGTAGTCAATTCAGTTTTCATTTTCGATAACCATTAAGAAAAATTCATACAGCATCCAAATCCAAATCGAGCTTCTTTGTGTCCAGCTGTCTTCATATGGCTGCTAGGCGTGTTCAAGTAAGCCTTGGTAATCAAAGCTAACACTTCAACCTAACAATCTAGTTCACTAGTCCCTAATTTCTACAAATTTTTAGTGATTTATCGACCAGAGTGATGGGCATCTTGTGGCTCACACTCAAGCCTCTTCTGTAAGAGTAGAGTACAATATGTCTCTAATCTTTAATCATTTTTAAACCTCCGGACTTGTTCTCAATAAAGCCTTCAAAGCCTTGCTGCAAAAGCTGTCTTCTTCTGTGATTTTTTTTACAACGAACACTTAATAGTGATTCGAATATTCTGTGACAAAAGGGGGGGGGGGTCACCTCTGTGCATGATTTCTCACGATTAAAGCTAATTAAGGTGCTCACTTCTTACTCGTATTAAATAATTAGTTTGTTAGCAAATTAACGTTTGAAACTTATTCTCACAGCGTCTTGTTTTTTTCTTTCCAGGTGACAAAACGAACTGTACCTGGTAAGTCATTTAAAAACTTAAACCGATTTTTGAAAATTTCATGATATAATCCCGTATATTTGATTAAATTTTTTTGAAAGATTCTTTCGCTTTTTTTAATTAATTTTTTCATTATCTGTTGTAAAAATTAAAAGAAAAACAAATTCCATTTGTTTAAATACCATCAAATAAAAACAAAAACAAAAATAAAAAACAGAAAAAACAAAAACAGTTTAAATCTGTAAACGCCCATCACAACATCACATATAGGCCTCGTCTAATCGAAATTAAAATAAAATAACATCACAATACCACACACTAAAAATTCTATACAAATATAATAAAAACAACAATAACAATAATACCGAGAGAACAAAATAAGAAACATCAACGAAATTATAATTATTTTGAATAGGGATTCTGAAATAATCAAATCATACCATACCATAGCATACCCATAGCATAGCATAACCATACAAGCATACGAGCATTAAAATTGTAGTTTTTTGGTTCTGTTGTTTATAAAACTTTTAATGAAAACCAAAAAAGAAGAAGAAAACTAAAGCCAAGTAACAGTGTCTGTCTGTCTGTCCGACCCTATCATGTCTGCATGTCCGTCCGCCATCCGTCCGCCGTTCATTCCATCTCCAACTAATCGTCTCGAGAGTTTGTATGTTTATATTGCGTCTGCCCCATTCGTGGTGCTGCTCCAATCCTGGATAGAAAACCAATTCACAACAATATTGAGCTACTCAAGATTTATTAAGAGGAGGGTGCTTTCCATTACTGCCTGCCTGCTTGCCTGCCTGCCTGCCTGCTGTTGCCCTTTTACCCACCTTCTCTGTCCCGCTTCAAATTGAAGAAATTCAGAAAAAAAATCATTTTACAGAGTGAAAAAAACCAACCAACGTAGAGAAAGACTTATAGACACACATACACATACACACACACACACACACACACACACATAGACAGTTTGTGCGGCGGTGCCTGTCAGTTAAATTGATTGACAGTTTGACTTGAGATCTTCGTAAATGTTTTATTTTGCTTGCGTTACGCTGATTATTATTATTATTACTACGTGTTACGGCGAATTAACAGGAAAAATACAACAATACTGTATTAAAATCGAGAGGGAAAGAATTACCACTTACAATGGTGGTACAAATAATAGGGACACTCCATTTTAAAAAAACAAAATATGTCATACAAAACTTTTAACTGTAAAAGTCATATTGCATTACAAAGGTCTCTCGCAGTTGTGGACGCCCAGGAACATTCCGGAGCTCTATAACAACGCATGTACGGATTGTGCAAGCTTTCATGAAACGAGCCAAATAAAACATTTCTCAACACACTCCAATGAAAGCTACTTTTTGAGCCTGTTTGCTCAAAATGAAATTGTTTGAAATATGAACTCGTTAATAGTTTAAAAATCAGTGTACCTATTATTATAGCATAGACTGTACATTACTTAGTTTATTTACTTTAAGAAACAGTGAATGCAAGGAATCAATTCATCAAGCGCAGGACAAAAACACTTCTTAGTCAGCGATAGATATGAAAGTAGTTCAGTCTATACTTTAGAACTGCAGGATATTTTTCTTAGCGCTTTTAAATTAAATAACCAGTTTGTATCGAAAGTTTTTATCCGTTTGAAAGACCTATTGATGGTGATTATGTGGGAAACATATCACTTTTTAAATGTCCGAAACGGTTTCTCTGGTTATCTGGTTTCCACTAGTTCAGCATATAACCCCGGCCGAATTTGACCAATGTAGTCGCCGTAGTCTAGTAGGTGGTGTGTTGGGTTCAGACATCTCAATCACATTGAAATTTGAAAAATAATTCTTCGCCGACTTCCTCAACAGAATTCTGGCAAAAACTCTCTGAGTAAATAAAATTGCCATGTAAAGTTTCTGAAAAATCTGTGTTCCGGAGTCGACTTTAAATTGTAGATCTCGCCACTCATGTATACAAATAAACACATAGAACATCAGATGATGTCAGAAGTAAGGTCGTAAACCTGACTGCAGGCTTATAATGACCAATTATGTATGTATGCATGTATGTATGGATTATGTAGGCTTTGAGAACGGCTGTGGTTTATGGCTTATTCACATACACCTGTGACCTCAGAAGAACTCTTCAAGAAAGAGTTTGACGGGGTAAAATAGCACGATCTCGTTAGCCAATTCACATCATCTCTATGTGAGATAACTATGGCCTCAAATTGCTCGTTAGGAATATCCAATATGACTTGAGCTGTGTGTTATGTGGCACTGGCCTGTTGAAACCAAGTGTCTTTAATGTCCAGATCGTCCAATTCAGGCCAAAATAAATTGGTAATCGTCGACCTATAGTACTCACCATTTACAGCAGTGGCCTGGCCAACGTAACTCTCAAAAAAATCGCACCAATTAGTGACTTTTTCGGAATGTGTTCTCATGTGGCTCAACAAACGACAATTTTGTTTGTTTACCTACCCATTCATGTAAAAATGGTCCACATCGCTGAAGTTTATTTGTCGATGAATATTAAGGTCCGTTGTTAATTGCTCCAGAACCCATGCAGAGAAAACACGTCGTTGTCTCTGGTGATTTGGCAAAACAGATTGAATAAATGACAACTAATTTGACATTTGTTGCTTTAACAAGCATTATTAATTGTTATTAAAAGCTTTTTCCATTGCTTCATTTCAATTTGAAATTGTGAACCTTTAAAAAAGTTCTGTAAGGGTTTCATCCTTTATCACAAAGCTCTCTATTCAGAAAGAAGTTGAGTTTTGCTTTATTAAACATGACCCGATGGAAAAATCCAACCAATTTATGATTGCATACCTTTAACATGCTGCCCAATTTTGTGCGCTTAAAAGGAATGTGAAGTAGAAGTTAAAATTACTTTATAAATAAATAACACCAACATACAACAACAATACAAAAAAAGAATGTAATTTTACAACAAAATTGTTTAAGTTAAAAACAAATTATAGATTTCCGAAAGAACAAAAGCAGCAACAACGACTATTAGGGTACGCTATACAAATCAAAATAAAATTATTCGATGCAAAATTTTTAAACATAAATTTATAAAAAAAAAATATTGAAAAAGAAATTTAACTCCGCTATAATAACATTGCAATGTGCAACCGTTACCTACCTATTGTAGGGTATTTTTGAGGAGATGTATTGTAAGAAATTTAACTCCGCTATAATAACATTGCAATGTACAACCGGTACCTACCTATTGTAGAGTATTTTTTAGGAGACGTACGTAAGATTACTGGCAAATAGGGGTCGTAAAAATTATAATGTTGACTGACTACATAAAATCAAACAAAGTGAGTCGGGTAAATTACATTTGTTCACTCATTTATTCATACATTTTATTCATCTCTTCAATATTTTCATATACAATTTAATGGAAAATAAATTTGATATTTGAAATGGAATTCACAAATTGCCTTCAAATAAAGATATGAACGAACGCCTGTTTTCTAAAGCTATTGCGAAAAAGTCTATTTTGAAGGTTAAAAGTAATTACACACAGATTACATACTCTGTATAGATTCGATTAGAATGATTGTGTCAGAATATATGATGTGTTAACAAATATAGAAAAATTTTATTCTAATAAAGTTTTATTATACTCGTATTGGCTATTGTCAATGAAATGAACGGCTGCATCAACATCTTTAAATTGATTGTGATCAATTTAAGAACTTTCCAAGAGAAAGAATTTTCCTTGGTAGAGTGGAAATAAAATCAGGCAAAAATTCATTTCAAACACGATCTGTGAACAATTTTATCATATACGGTGAGAATAAATCATATTTCTTTCCAGAATATAAATCTTATCCGTTACAGTTTCTACAAAAGTCATTGTGAGATATGCAGAGACTAGTGGAGACCGCTATATCTGCTACGAAGTTCAAAAAATGGACTCTTGAAGGTTTAATACAAATTTTGTCTATTCTCTATACAAGCGGGCTCAGCTCTTCACTTAGCAATTGATTAAACTTTGTGTGTGATCATTTGTTTGCCTCTCTGTCAAAGGATACTATTCTCACTTATGAATTCTTTTAAATTTTCTGTTGCACTAGCCTTCGCACATGCATGAAGTACGTTGTTACTTTCAATGTCCCTACCTCCAGTAACCCATATGAGCGTAAAGAATGGCTGCCTATCTGTTGATACTAGATTCGTAGAATAAAAGTCCTTCCAAACATTAGTTTCGCATTAATGCTACAAAAGTACTTGGATAGTACAGGGGACAATTCAATTGTTCTAAAAAATTCCACATCATTAGGAACTAAAACATACAAATTATGTTGAGTAGGTTCCCTATCAAATAGGTGCTGTGCCGATCGGGCCAATACTCCACGCATTGTTAAAATGCAATCTTTAGGATTTTTTACTCTCTTAAACCTACTACTTATCGATTTCTAAAAAGCCTTCGTCATTATCAGTAAATAATTTGAATCATTAGAGGTATGTACACACAGTTACTAAATTATACGTACGGTTAAAAAATTGCCGAAATTTTTTAACTAATCCATTTTCGTTGAAAATCTTTAAAGTTTCCTTGATGTTAAGACGGTCTTTTGCATTGGTTAAAAAATTTCTGAAATTGAACTGAATTGTGGCCCTGAACAGGCCCACAAAGGTATGCATCCGATTTACAAAATTCACAAATTTCTGAACCAAAGCAAAAGACCGTCTTAAAATCGAGGAAAGTTGTCAGACAATTACAAAGATTTTCAACGAAAACGGATTAGTTAAAAAAATTTCTGAAATTTGTTATCCGTATGTATACTTCTGTGACTATGTGTATGTAAGTAAATGCAGAACTCTCAGTTCTTCACTATCACCTTAACTGATTACCATCTTACTGGATGATATCAGAAGTGCAGTCTGTTCAAAGAAAACAGGAATTAAATAGAGTTCCTCAAGTAAACTCTACGATTTCAATAATAACGATGATAGTTTTCTATTCTCACGCAAAATCTTCAACATGCGTGTAAAACTGGAACGTCCAAGAAAATTTGAGGATAAGAAAAATATAAAGATGGCCAAAGACATGAGAATTAATAAAATTAGAACAGAGAATATTAGGGTTCCCGGCCCAATTCGTAGATAACTACGGAATAAAGTGCAGAATCATACCCAAACAGCTGTCTCAACAAAGCGAGAACAATTACAATCAATAAGGAGATACACACAAACATCCAGACCTAGCAAGTTTAGAATGTTCAAGGCAGCAGTAAAATGTACTCTGATGTGCGTAAGTGGAACCAAATTAAAATTGAAAACAGTCACTGCCTGACGGTTGGCAGAATCGCAATATGACTACCATGGATAAAGGAACGGTGAAATTTTCAAGGCTGAAAAAACTGTGCTCTATCAAAGAATATCTACAAACAAAAAATATACCAAGATCTAGAACAGTGCGAATTTATCCGCAAAAATATTTACATCTCACTAAATTGGTTATACTAACCCTTCAGTCAGGATTACAACATAGCTTCTCACACCTCCCATGATGTGTGTGTTAATTTTACCCATGAGTGGCAGCATAGTTTAAACTCGACGGCGAACTACAGATTTTTGAGAAAGTTTTGCCAGCTTGTCTTATTGTAGTTAAGACAAGTTAAGACTTTGTGGTTCGAAATTGATGAATTGGATGCATTACTTCTCATAAATTTTTGTCGAAGTCAAAAAGTAATCACTAGGAAAACCAATCAAGCAACAATTTCACAATGTTATCAAGCTGACGAAGTTGTATTCGAAATGCCAGAGGGCAGTTGCATAAAAAGCCCTTTGTTTTTTGTGGGTCATCGGTGAGCAAAAGCTTACGGGGACACCTGTAATTATCGTTGTAGATTTGGCCTTAGCAGCTATCAATTTAACTCTGCATAGCTCTGTCTGCATGTTCATGGGATTAAGTATATCTGAACAGATGATTTTCGTGTGCGCCAAGTTTTCAAAGCGATAATGGATATCCTAACGATTGGCTCTATAAATTTGACCCCCTCTTGCCACAATGTTGTCCAAAAGGACATTAAATAATAGACGCGATAACACGCAGTTCCGTCTAGCACCCTTTCCTGAAAAAGTATTACAAGCGAGTTGGCTCATACGTGGGATACGGCAGTTAGCATCTGAGTATAGAGCAAAGTGCCTATAAAAACTCCGAATAGAAAAATTAGCATCCTTCTCCTCCTCTAAACGACTCATAGCTTAAAATTGTTTGTAATTGTTTTAAAACTTTTCTTACGAATTTTCTAAAATAGTTTTTCGCCCACAAACAAACTTTAAATTGCAAAGACAGATGAAGTGTCAACATGACAGGCGATAATGGAAGCCGCTACATACCTATTATCTGGAGAAAAATATAAAAAAACGCCAAAATATCACGGCCTCACGGCCTAGTGATGAATACTACTAAAAAGGCATTTAACTGAATATCAACCACTTTATGTATGTAATCGGCATTTTTCAAAAAGGAATTGTTTTGTTTTGACAACAAATAAAGCCGCTGCTGCTCTTCATTCATAGAACTGTCAATAAAAGTTGGCCTTAAACTGTTAAGGATACTTGAAACAACGAATTGACAAAAATATAGTCACAGATCCTGTTTCAAAAACTATACTCGTGATAGGGAGTTACAGCGTAAATAACTTTACATAAACGCCACCAGGCGGTAAGTAGTTAAACTAAAAATACAACAATAAAATCAAATATAAAAGCAAATTACTTGAAAATAACATTCATTTATATTCTCTCCCTCTCTGTTGCACGTACTCTACGAAGGCCTTAACCATGGGTGTGTTGTGTAGCTGAGCAATGTGCTGCCATCACTCTTTCATGCCTTCACCATTGTTGATGGACAGCTAAACATCAATTGTACAACACAACGCCACAACCACGCATAGTACAGCAATGAGCACTAACACCAACGCAAAGCCTACAAAGAAAATAATGGCACACCATCGTCATCATCGTTTACATTGCGCATAACTTCCCTCCTTGTTTACTTTCTTACACGCGTTAACACAATCGTTTGCTCTTTCATACTCCCGTTAAACGAAGCAAAAGCTGGTGGTTGTTCTCAATTGTTCTCTCTCTTTTTCTCATTTTGCTTGTAACTCCTCCCAGTTTTAAATATGGCCTGTTCGTTGATTGGTTTCTTTTTAAACTGCTTATAGGCGTTGCTGTTGTTTGTTGTTGTTGTTAGTTTTTTTTGTAATAAAAACAACAAAAACATTTGTTTTGCTATTTATTTAACGTATCAGGTTTTTGCTGTTTCGTTTCGTTTTTACAACAGCAAGAAAGTGGAAAGAAACGAAACCAACACGAATGAGGCTTGTGTGCGTTTTTGTTTTGTGTTGTTTTGTGTGGGAAGGAAAGACAAGAAGCATTGTTGGCAGTTTTGCGTGCTTTTGTTGGCACCGAAAATAAATAAACGAATGAACGTATGTACGCACGTACGATGCAGCAGAATAATTATGATTTACAAACTTATCGCTTTAAATTTATTTTTTAAAAAATTATTATTTTTAGTTGCTGTTGTTGCTATAGTTGTAGTTGTTTTGTTTTAAACATTTGTATTACACCCTACACTATTGTACGTCGTTGGGTACGCATATTCCATACTGTATGGTGTTTGTAACACACTGAAAAAATACAGTCAAAGAAAGCACGGTCATTAAGACACTTTTATTAGGGACCTTTAAGGTCCTTACATTGAGAAGAAGTGATCAAGTGATCTCCTAAAGCATGGGATATTGCCAAACATGGCTTTTTACCATAAACACCAAGGTATATACACACAGGTACAGATATACATATATACCAACATATAGTTCCAAAAGTGCTTAGAAGGGACAGAAGACTATCGATTATTCGCGGCATTTGTCGTGCTCTGTTTATCAGTGTTTGTCATTGCTTTAACGGAAAATAGTTTAATTATAGTCGTGGATCACATTGATCCACGGCACATTACAGAGAGAACTTGTTTTCCTGTCTCACTATTCGCATGATGCCCACTCTTCCAACAGAACTCTTTCAGATTCATCTTCTATTGTGAACGGATTTTTATTTAAAATAAACAAACACTGCCTCCTCTTTCTCTCACAATCTATTTTTCTAGCTTTATAACGATTTTCTTATGAGCTACAGAGATCTACCCCAAGTATGAAATTCTTGGATACCCTGGCAGGTGTCAACATTTCTCAAATGACGCTGTTGGCTGTGATTGTCAAATGAAACAAAAGAAGGAATTCTTAGTCGATCTTCTAAACGAGTATTGTAGGCTCTAGTAATTCCTGTTTAGAATAGGAATCGTTTCAAGCTCATTATGTAAATTCACTGCTTTCCTTAAAAAGGAAACCTCCTTGGTGCTTATCAAGTATGTACTAGGAAAGGAGTTGTTCTTATAAGGGAAACCCTAAAAAACGACAATATGAAGGATTTTTAGATCCTGTGAGAAACAAGAGAACTGATAATTCTGTTAGAACTGGCACACAATGAAGGGACTATTAGCGAATCTCTATGGTCGCCCACATCAAGTGTTTGTAGATTGTATTATAGCCGCCTTAGTCTAGTCGGTAGCGTGTTAGCCACGGTTAAAACCCCAGGTCAGACATCTTTAACAAAACGAAATGTGAACAAGTATTTCTTCGACGACTTACACCTCAGCAGTCTCCTGGCAAAGACTCTGAGAGTAAAATTAAATTAGCATTAAATTAGCACACAACATAAGTGGTGTGAGGAGCTAGGTCCTAATCCTGACTGAAGGATTGTAATGACTAATTATGTATGTATATATGTAAGTAAGTGTTTGTGGATTGGCCACACTCTGTGATAACTCCGTAATAGTCATACACTCCCATCACTCGATTGGAACCCGCGGAATGATTGCATAACTTCCTGAAAGATACTAGATTTGACTACAGATGGAGTTATGGGACAATAAATATTTAAGTTTTTTTTATTTTTTAATTAGGAGTCTAATTAGTGAATTGCATATAAATTTAACAAAAATATACATGAAAAGATCGATCAACATACCATTGTCGTCATACAAAACGCTTTAATTTTTTTTTTTTGTTATATTATAGGGTATCATACAATTGTTGGGCTTGACTTGGACTGTAATCTACTAATCATTTTAAAATTTTTTTCTTTTAGTTTTTCTTTTGCATTTTCATGTTTCTCTAGCACTTTCATTAATTGCTGCCAGTGGTTAATCTGTAATGCCTATTCGTTTTTTGTTCATTTATTTCATTTCATGTTTTCAAATGCTCATTTATTACTTCGCAAAAAAAAACGAAAAATAAAAATTCATTTCAAATTAGAAAAATAACAACAATTTGTTTTGTTTATAAATTATTTTTAGTTAAACAAATGAATGATTTTTTTGTTTTTGTGGTTTTTTTTTCGCAGTAATTTATGCCATCCTTGTAATCATTTCATTTGAAAAAAATATTTTGCCAGTAGCAAATATTTGAAATGCAATTAAAAACAAATTTATCATGGAAAATATTTTTGCAAAAAAAAAAAAAAATTAATTTTGTATATTATTTTAACCCATAAAAATAGCTACAGATTGAGATTTTCAAATAATGAAAATTAATTGCAAAACAAAATTGCAACAATGTGGAAAACAATTTTAATGGAATTGTTAAAAATAAATATTTTACTTGACCTCTTCAAATATTGTATTTAAAAATGCTAATTTGATTAAAAATAAGACTTCAAAAGAAGATTAAAAATTAAAACAAGATTTTGAATGCGTTGTTAACAAGGAGGCTAAGTCAGAAGTTCATTAACTTTTCTATAAAACACATTTTTTTGGAAAAAAATTATTTTGTAATATACACACAGATCTCTTGAAGTTCTTTAACGTTTTACAAGGTTTTGCCAATTATTTTGTCCCTTCCGAAAATTAAAATTTGCCGGGGTCATCGAAATAGAGTCGAATATTTCTTACTTAATGGGACATTGCAACCCCTTAGTCAAGATTAGAACCTAGCTTGTCACACCACTTATATGAGTGCCAGAACGTACAGTTTAAAGTCGACCCCCGACAACATATTTTTGGGACACTTATCATGGCAATTTAACTCTCAGAGTTTGAGCCAAAAAGACTGCGTAAAGGAAGTCGCCCAAACCCTTACTTCTAATAAGCCAACACACCTGCTACTTAACTGTGACAACTTTAAAGATGTCATCGTTGAAGTCAAATTTCTATAATATAAATCAGCTTGTCATACCCAAGTGATCATTTAACCCTGAAACCCCTGAGCCATGTAAAATGCTTATGGTGTGCACAATCACCCACACTTTTAATATCAATTGCAATTAAAGCCAGTTCTTTCGAGTGTAAAGGCCTGGACTGGGTGTTTAGTAGCTTCGATTACTTCCTTGCTTGTATGATCACAACGATATGCGTTAAACTATGTTAATATTATCGATGTACAGTTTCCACTCAATCTTAGCCTTAGCATGAGGAATTTTTTTTCCACGAAAAACAATCTTAGTTTTTTTTCTTTTCTGCTATTAACGACTGCCAATTTAAGAGCGGAGCCTATGAAATTTTGTTAGTAGTCAACTGCCTGATGCCTTTCGGTGTAACTCTTTCAGTAAAGAGACAAGCAGTTCAGTTGCGGAATTACTTGGATTGAGGGATTCAAGGTGCCGAGCTGTTGGCAACTGGACGAGTGGTTAGTGAATGTTTTTCGATTTGCTGATCGCAGAAAAAGCAGATGTTTGCCGAAAGATGAACCTTGACAAGGCGAATAGGTACCGACTTTCAATATGTGAGTCACGAAATTTTTTTCACTTCGTTGGTACAACTGCAAGTGGACGTCTGTACTTATATTAAGCGGCTCGCTATATAAATCTACGTTTATACAGTCTGTCTGAAAACTCGAATAGCAGTGCCATCATCAGACTAGGATGCAGTAGGCTAATCATTTTCTCATTCCAAAATGAACGATTAATGAAACCCCTGAGGGCATATGCATCTTAATGGAACGATGGAAACATAAACCCTCAAGAACTTACAGACCCAATAATGAAAAAAGCAAAACATTTCACACGTTTTCAAATCAATAAATCCTTTAACGAGAGATAAAGTAAGGAATTATTTTCACTGAAAATAAGACTTTAAAGGTCACCCTTTAGTTACTTCCTCGTTTGAAGTAATCGAATAAATGACCAAATGTTGTAAAAAATTAATTGAAATTATTTTAAAATTCAAAGTATTTTGTTATTCTCAGTCCCTTCTCCACATTTGCATAACTTTAATCTCTCAGTTCAGTTTCACTATTTTTTTAATTCCTCTTTTAAAGCAAACGTTTTCGTCAAAAATGTTTACAACAATAAAATATTCTTATTTTACTATCTTTTATATTAACGTTCTTCTTCTCTTCACTTCTTTTAATTCATGCATCCATCCACTCAATGAATTACGGATTATTTAAATTCGTATTAAATGTCGCCCAATCGAATTAAAATCATAAATTATGGTATTAATTAGGAAACTAAAAATAAAGACAAAGACTACAATGGAGTCATCTAGAGCGGAATATTAATTCGTTATGATATAAAAATTTTATTTAAATTGGAATTCATTTAATAACTCAACTCAAAAATATATAACACATGCCGTCAATAATAACTTTTGAAAGCTTTATACGAGAAACGCAAGTCATATCTGACATCGATAATTAGATGAAGAGGTAAATAAAAATCAAAAAGTCTTGAGACAAGGTAAAGTAAGGTCATTGCTGACTGAGTATAAACGTGAATAGAAAGTTATGGTTGTACATTGCCGGAATAGCAATTTTGCATATAAGAAAGACATGAAAGGCTTAGTAAAAAGCAAATCCATCTCTATCTTGCTTTGTGGAAATGCATTTCAATCACCTTAAATGGATCAAATTGGAAAACCAAAGCTTTGTATAGAGTGATTGTAACGTCTGAACGAGTGTCCATAATGGCAGAGTTTATTCATAGTTTAGTAGCTGTACCCTGCGCGTGTTGCTGCGCCACCAACTAAAATAAATTTGAAGGAAAGACATTACACAAATGTCCAATTAATTTTGAATCATTTTATTGATTTTGTTTCCCGTTGTCCTGATCATTCAGATGAACGGGCCTGAGTAATACGTATTCGATCAGTTTCTAATCTCACTTCTCGTTGTTCAAGTGGTTCAAGTGAACGGGTCTCAGCGGCATATACTCGAAGATTTCCAAGTCTCAATGCTCGTCTGATTCTGAGGCTCGTAATGCCCTTTTCTTCCATGCTTGAGGTGTAGGTCGACCAATTGCTTGTCATTCATTTGGAATAATTTTCAGTGACGCCATCCATCGGAAATTAATCGCATCAACCTCAGTCGACTCATGCGCAACAACTTTGTTAAAGAATGCATAGTTTACGATTTAATTAATTTTAAGTAATTTTCAGTGGCGCCACCTGCCGGAGATTAGTCATACCAACTTATTAACCTTCGTCAGCTTATGCGCAACAACTTTGCTAAAGATCATAACATGATCAAATGCATAGTTTACGATTCTATAACGTACATACAAACAAACACTCATTTTTATATATATGTAGACTATGGGAGGTGACACGTCCACTATAGCCAATCCGCCCATTTTGTTCATATATACGTCAAAGTCGTCCATACAAAATTAGAGGACTCTAGCTGTTGCAGTTTATGAGATATGCGACATTAAATACTTTTTGGATATGTGGGCGTGGCACCTCGCCTACTTGAAATTTTAAAATAAAAAGTAGCCTATAACTCCTTTCAGACATACAGGAAGAAAATTTCAAGAAAATCGATCCAGCCGTTTAGCCGTCTATAGACTTCAAACAAACAAACAAACCCACAAACAAATAAACACACATTCATTTTTATATATAAAAAGAAAGTTGAGAATGCAAAACAAGCGTTTGAAAATCAAAACTTTGCTATGTACACCGAAATCGTGCCATTTCTTAAACGGCTGGTGACTTTAACATTCAGCGAAAACAGTCGTGATCAAGCCATTCAAGGATCTTCTAAAGAAAACCGTTAGAATAAAATATTCTTTAAAGAGAATCTACAAAAAAGGGCATAGTTTTTGGAATTGTAGGAATGATATACGATAAGTTTGAAGATTTCCCAAATAAATGGTAAGATTGTTCACTTGCCTTCCTCTATATCCTCTACAATCAAATCATTTGAAGCAATTTCCCCTTCGCGGTCAGACTTGGATAAGATAGAAGGAATTAGGGACAGGAACTCGCCAAATATTCTAGGGCCACATTTGTCATATATGTATGTAGTTCGGCCCTACCACCAAGTGCAAAAACTGACCTCAGTACACTTTACCAGTGCTTTAGTACTTCTTAAAAAAGCGAACTTCAGGACATTCCAGAGTCAACACCTTCGGATTTAATAGAAAACAATGAGGAAAAGTAGTGGGAAAGCCTGCGGCCATTGTAGAATCAAGGGGGGATTGTTTCAGCCGTGGAACGTAAAGGAACGATAACCTGGCACAAGAAATGGTTGCAGTTTTAAACTGTCGTAGTTAAAGCTTAAACAGAGGGATTATGTCAGAGCTTGCCAATCAGAACTCCATCCTATAAAGTGGACTGCGGTCTTGAAATTTTCGTTCTTAACTATCCTCCTACATCGTTCATCTTTGAACAAGAGTTGTGAAGAGTTTAATATTTACAGGGAAAGGCAACATACAATGGAATGTAAGAGCGGATGATCTTACAACGATTTAACCTAAGGATTCCAATATTCTTTCCATCAAACTCGGAACTTTACGACGCGATATTATGCGAACTATGATGAGAAGCTGGGAATTCTTGCCGAATAGTTAGGCAGTTATGGCCTCTTCTTGACAGTACATGCACGGTTTCTGTGATGAGGATAAATAGGAGTACTTGTCTGTGATTACATCTCATAAAGACTTATGTAGAGAGCCAAGCACAATGCATAGATATTGGCGACGAAGATGAAAAAATAGAGAAGAAAGTGAAACGCCTTCTTCGGGCTGTGATTGTGTTTGATTGGGATCTCGTGGTATTGTAGTGGACCTCAGGGCCAAAGGGACTGATATTCCCGTATAGTCTGATGTCGAATAATTTATGTGATAAAATTCTTACGCAAAGATTTCGATTGATGCAGTATACCTTCCATAAGAGAGACATATTGGAAGCACTTTCTCAGCGGCAACAAGTAAACGAGTAATACGGAGTCTATTTTACTTGAAAGCAGTATTCTAGTGTGCTAATCACAGTGAAGTCGCCGTAGTCTAGTAGGTAGTGTGTTGACTTATTAGACGTAAGGCCACGGTTCAAACGTCACTACATCAATATGAAAAAACATTTCTTCGCAGATTTTTGCCAAAAACTCTGAGAGTTAAATAAAATTGTTATGAAAAGTTTCTTAAAAGTCTGTCGTTCGCAGTCGACTTTAAACTGTAGGTCCCGCCACTCATGTATAAAATTAACGCACACAATATAAGTGGTATGAGAATTTAGGACGAAATCCTGACTGAAGGGTTGTAATGGCCAATTATGTATGTATGTATTCAGCCCAGTCACTATATCGTATGCGATCATTCGGTTGTTGGAGATGACCTCAAAATACATAGAGGATGTAAATTAAGAACGTACGTAGTACGTATCGAAAACAACTGGTTAATCTTAAAAATTGCTGATAATAATGTCTGTGAATAAAATAAATAGAAAAATATTCTTGTGGCTCTACATTTCGCCATCAGTTGCTTAAAAAGCCTTCTGTTATTGATGCAACAGTAGGTAGTCGCCGTGGTCTAGTAGGTAGTGTGTTGGCTTATTAGACGAAAAGCCAGGGTTCGAGCCCTAGGGTAGACATCAAAATAAAATACGAAAAGTATTTCTTTGGCGTCTTCCTCCCAGCACATTTCTGGCAAAAACTCTGAGAGTAAATAAAATTGTCATGAAAAGGTTCTCAAAATCTGTCGTTCGGAGTCGACTTTAAACTGTAGGTCCCGCCACTAATGTATAAAATTAACACACACAACATAAGTGGTGTGAGAAACTAGGTCGTAATCCTGACTGGAGGGTTGTAATGACCAATTATGTATGTATGTAGGTAGTATCAGACAAAATTGAAAATCCCTCTTAACTGGCTACGAATCAAGGCAATCAATATATGAATGAAAATAATGCTTAAAAGTATTAAAAATAGGCCTGTAATTGCATTTTTTTTCTTTTATTGTTATATTCCACGTAAATACTCCAATAAATTAAAGGTAATGAGAACCATAACAAGATTTTCATTTCCATTAAAATGGAATTGAATCGAATGGAATTTTTTTTTCGTGCTGCTCAGATTCAAAAACGTTTTTTACCTTTCAGAATTGAAATTGAAAAGTTTCATTCATTAATTGTTTTTATCTGTTAAATATCAATTACCAACGTCAACATTATCATCATCATCATCATCATCATCGTGAACATTTGTTAAGAGCTAGAAAGAACAACAACAGTAGCCAGCAATAGCAATTGGAGCAACAACACATGCACCATTTAACACAAAACCGCAATTATACTAACAATACTCCTCACTTACATACATACATACATATGTATGTATATATATTGTATGTTCTTGTTATTCTTTTTCGTGTTGTTTTTTTTTTGGTTTTTGTAATTTATTGAGCAATTGAAAGAATGAGTAAAATGAGCAACGGTCGTTAAAAGTAAAGGCGGTTTATAATGGTCATGTTCTCTTCAAAATACATGATGATGGGCTTTTTTTATCCTGGCTAACTATAAAGTTGTTTAAATGTCTACTTGTCCTGTTAGTCTGTCCATACGTTCAGCGTGGTGGCTGACGACTTTGTGGCTCTGTGGCTCTGGCTATAAACAGTTAAATTATTGATATTTACTCAATAACCGTGCAACACTGTTAAGTGGTTAATTGGCCCAAAAGAGTTGACAGGCCCAAACTGATGTTTAGTGTATGAAGAGGAACTGCATTATCATTAACAGAAATTTGTTTGTTAGGGGAGAGAGAGAATTTCTAGAAAATTATTATTCGTTTTACATTTAATTTAATGAGCAGGTTGATTATTACACGACTTGTTAATTCATTAAACAAGTTTTTTTGGTTTTCTTTCTTTCTTTCCTTCATTGCTTCTTATTTCATTATCGACATCATCGTCATCGTTGATCCTGTTTATTAGATTAATCAACACTTTTCCTTAAAAGAGATCGTAGCACGGTTTTTTCATTCTCCAATCGATTTTTTTTTTAGTTTTTAAAGCTGAAGAGTAGACGATAAGAGCCATTAGACATCTTGTTAAACTTTAACATTTATCGTAGATGTCTGGTATTCTTAAATTTTCTACTCTTTCTCCTGTGTAGATCCATAAAGCTTAATTACACAAACATATTCAAATAAATCAAATTCCCCCTCTCTTATTTGAAGCATTTAGTCTGCAAAGAAATACAAGCCTCTGAAAGAAAGAAAGTTGAAAGAAATCCATGATTTTCAAAGTCATACAAAGTCTGGACTGATAAATGGATTCAAAAAGTTTGTTCAAGCTTTATCAATAATTTATGGCGAACAAGATTAATAGAGGCTGATAATATCCTAAAACAAAACTAGACGCCAAGGCTAGATAACATCAATTAAGATTTAGTCCTGTTAGATTGTAATGGTAGCTGGCCGCATGCCACCCTCACTTGTAGTCCATCTGATACTCTGATAATGAGACTCCCTTGCCTATATGTACTTTTAATCCATATCGATTGCTACACACACACATACATAGTTGATCATTACAACCCTTCAGTCAGGATAACGGCCTAGCTTCTCACAGCACTTATGTTGTGTGTGTTGATTTTAATACATGAGTGGCAGGACCTCCAGTTTAAAGTCGACTCCAAGCGACAGATTTTTAAGAAACTTTTTATGGCAATTTTTATTTACCCACAGAGTTTTTGCCATAAGAATGCTGAGAGGAAGTCGCCGCAGAAATTTTTTTTCATATTTCGTTTTAGTTGGAGATGTCTGACCTGGGGTTTGAACCAATGACTCACGTTAGACCTTTTACCACTCATTCAGATCCAATTATCAATCAGATTCCAATTGTCTACCAGAAGTATACAGACGTCATCCCAATGTGCCATTTTTAAGCAGTTAAGGTTTCGAAAATTGAAATAAACCCAACAGACATTTGGCAAGTGTGAAGATAACATATAGTTTGGGTGATATATGAATGTCGGACGTTTAGTTTTTAAGGTGCTCCCATTTTGGTATAGTTTTTTCCCACTTTTCATCGATATTTCACTAATGTCCACTTTAATATTGTCTTCCAGTGATGGAACTATGGCTGGCTTGATACTATACATGAAAGACTTCACCTATCAACCCATCGTTTTGTTGAAATAACACTTTAAAGAAATCCAGTTCTACTATTTTAATTTAAAAATACATACAGTTGTCGGTAACGTTGCGATTTTTAACATTTTGAAGGGGAATACGGTCTAATGACGCCGACGCACATGATCACTAAATTGTCAACAAAATTTAATTAGCCGGTCAACATCTATTTCCAACTATTGGCTCTAATGACTAGTATTTATATTTAGGGTAATAGAGTCCCATCAGATTAATACACATGAACGCCGCCTATAAGCCCTCTTCGAGCCATCTAGTGAAAACTTTGACAGCATTCTGATGGCAGGAATTGTAATGAAAGCTTCACCAGATGCATTGATATTCATTTCAATTACTAGTTTAGTTATGTTACTTTATGGTTATGTATCTACCCTTCAAAGTATTTCAGTATCTGTCGTCGTAGTCTAGTAGGTATTAATGTATTAGACAAGAACCAGAGGTTCAACACCTGGCTTAAAAACGAAATTTGAAAAATATTTCTTTCGATGATTTCTTCTCACCAGACTTCTGGCAAAAACTCAGGGAGTAAACGAAATTGCCATGAAAAGTTTCTCAAAAAAAATCTGTCTTTCGAACTTGACTTTAAATTTTAGTTCCCATCAATCATGTATAAAAATTAACACACACAACATAAGTGGTGTGAGAAGCTAGGTTGTAATCCTGACTGAAGGGTTATAACTAATTGTTATGTATGCACGTATGCACGTCGTTCTACATGAAAGACCTTGTGTGGCTTACCAATAATATTTCTTCCATATGTTTTTACAAATAAAAACGTCAGTTTAAATATTTTCAACAACAACAACAAGTTCATGTTTTTATTATTTTGTCAGCGAACAACATAAATATTAACAACATAAACAACAACAGCAATAACAACAATAATAAATACTTTTCTAATGTGGTTTTTATGTCGCTAAGCATTTATAAGGCGTTCAATTTATTGACAAATTTTCATCCAAAAACAACACAAAAACAAAACATTTTGATCGCCCGGCATTGCTAAGGCAATTTGTCTAAGATGTTTAGTTTCCATTTGAAGAAATAAAAACATTTTCCCAAATAAATTAATAATTTAAAGAAAAAATAAAAACAAAATGATTACGAAAAACACGCGGAAAATGTTGCCATTAAGTCTCTCTCCTTGTAAACACCCCTGACAAAATTTTGGATGCAGACATATAAAAAAGCTGCTCAATTCCATTCAATTGAGTTGAATTGAATTGAATTGAATGTGAAATAATATGCGAGAAACAAAAACCAAAAACTGTTACTAAAAGGTGTCCAATAAATTATTAAAACAAGTGACAATGTTGTCACAACAATATTTGCTTTTGAAATGTCTATTAGAAACGACAACAACAACAACACCGACAACAGCAACATCGATTATTATCTTTCGGTTTTGTAGCACACACAAGTGCAACCAACAATTTGTCCATATTCAGTTGAAATATACGAAAAATTGTTGGCCGACAACTTTTATGTTGGATGTTCATATGTTCGTTCGTTCACTTGTTCGTATTGCCTGCCATAAATTAATTAAAAGTCCGACGAAGAAAAGTGTTTTCAAAAATAATTTATTTCTTTGGCACAAATTGTTGTTGTTGTTGCAAATATTTTGATTAACAAATCGCCTAATGAAGATACATACGCGCGACTATGATTTCAATGGTCTTTTCATTTTAATTTCTGAACAAATTTGTGAATTTGTTAACGCCAGACTTTTTTAGACAAATTTTTGTGTATGAGTTCCAGCGAAAAACTATTTTTTTTTTAATTATGTTTTTATTTTCTTCTTGAATATTTAAAATTTTATGAAATTTATCAAAGGAAAAATTTTGAAAGGACTTCGGAAAGAGTTTCCTTATTAATTCGTGATTAGGTATTCGCCGTAGTCTAGTAGGTAGTGTGTTGGCTTATTAGACGTGAGGCCTCGGTTCAAACCCCAGGCATCTCCAACTAAACGAAATATGAAAAAATATTTTTGCGGCGGCTTCCTCTCAGCAGATTTCTGGCAAAAACTATAAGAGTAAATAAAATTGCCATGATAAAGTTTCTCAAAAATCTGTCGTTCGGAGTCGACTTTAAACTGTAGGTCCAACAACTGATGTATAAAAATTAACGCACACAATATAAGTGGTGTGAGAAACTAGGTCGTAATCCCGACTAAAGGGTTGTAATGACCAAGTATGTATGCATATGCCTCGCATTAGGTATTCGCCGTAGTCTAGTAGGTAGAGTGTTGGCTTTTTAGATGTGAAGCCGCGGTTCAAAGAAATATGAAAAAAATATTTTTGCGGCGACTTCCTCTCTCAGCAGATTCCTGGCTAAAACTGTGAGCGTTAAATAAAAAATTACCATGAAAAGTTTCTCAAAAATCTATCGTTCGGAGACGACCTTTTAAGCTGTAGGTCCTGCCGCTCATGTTTAAATTTAATACACACAACTTAAGAGGTGTAGGAATCTTGGTTGACGGGGAAGGGCTATAAAAATAACCAATTATGTATGTATGTAAGATTTATTATTTATTTATTAATTACAATAGAATTACAAATTAACTTCTAATCATATACGAACTGAGTAACTTGACCATATGCTCGATGTAGTGTTACAGACCAGAGTCTCTGGTGGGAATCGAACCCACGACCCTCACACTAGTAGTCTAGCACACTACCCACTAGACTACCAGGGCACCATATGTAAGATTTACTTTTACCTATTGTAGGGCGTTTAATTTGATTATCATATTTATTTTCCCACGTTAAAGTCAATTTAATATAACGAAGCAAAAAACAACCTCGTCTTGTCAGGCTTATTATTCAAAAAAAAATAATTTACAAATTTTTTATTTCCTTTTAAATATTCAAATATCACGTTTATTTTATTGTTATAGTTGTTGTTGTTGTTGTTTCCACGTTTTGTACAATTAATGTTTTACTAATCAAACGTTCAAAATCATTTATCTCAACTAATCAACTTCTGGTATCAATTTTACTTCTGTAATGCCCTTTCAATTCAATTATTCTGCTCTGCTCTGCTCTGCTATATTAGCGTGTGATATGAACAACAGAAACCGAATACGGGGGGCTTCCAAATTATTTCGTTACTAGTGGTAGTGGTGGTCAGCCAACTTGTAATAATTCATGTTTTGTTTAAACTGTATTATTATTAAATTTGTTTTTGTTTTTATTGTTTTTTTTACGAAATAAGCATTAAACAATTCATACATCACTGTCAATATTGTTTGTATAAAAAATTAATTTTTTTTTTCGTTATCAAATTTTAAAAATATTTTTTTAACGAATTTATTTAAAAAAAAACAATTTTTTTTGGCAAATTTATAAAACGTGAGAATAAATTTATTTTTTTTTTCTTGTAATGGAAATTTAAATTTATTTATGATGTGTGTGTTACACAAATACAATGTATTGGCAACTGATTTCAATTGTTTGTCTTACTACCAGTTGATGTGAATATTGCCAATATCTCTCAATATTCCTTACAATTTTCAAAATTTATTTAAAAAAAAAATTAAAATAAAAATTTTAAATGATGCCAATTGTTGCCTCAAGACAATAAAGTAGTTAGCAAGACTAGTTTTTCTATTTCTCAAAAACTTAAAAAAGAAAAAAATTTAATTTGAATGAATAAATGAACAATTGTATGCCAAATCCATAGACAAGTTAGTCTTTGAGTCTTGCTAACTTTATTCGATTTTAATAATTTTCAAAGACAGGCTTTTATAAATAAAAAAGTAGAGAAAAAAATTTAAAAAAATATTCATTTTAGCATAAATTTGAAAGGCTGCTTTAAAGCGGTTTACAATTGATGACTGATTATGAAAAATTTGCATGCGAATGCAAATGAATGAAAGAGTAGTGGTTTTAAGGCTATTCAAATACTATTGGGTATATGCATTAATTGTCATTGTTACAAACAGAGGTAGTAAAATTATAATTCCTTCAATATGAAAATATAGAGAGTTTTGTGCCAAAAACTCTGGTTTAATTGGAAATTAAATTCCAAAATGACTCAAGTAAAGATAATTTTTCTTAAGTACCTAAGCTACCTAATTGGCCATTACAACCCTTCAGTCAGGATTACGACCTAGTTTCTCACACCGCTTATGTTGTGTGCGTTAATTTTATATATGAGTGGCGGGACCTACAGTTTAAAGTCGTCTCCGAACGACAGATTTTTGAGAAACTTTTCGCGGCATTTATATTTATTTCCAGAGATTTTGCCAGAAATCTGCTGAGAGGAAGTTGCCGAAGAAATATTTTTTCATATTTTCGTTTTGATGTCTGACCTGAGGTTTGAACCGTGGCCCTACGTCTAATAATAGTAATAAGCCGACACGCTACCTACTAGACTATGGCGACTTTTTCGTAAGTGGTGTTGCATAATTTATAAGTGGCGTTACGATTTACATGACTTCATTAACCTCAAGTAGTACACTAGAAGTCGCTGTAGTAAAGTCGCCGAAGAAATATATTTTTCATATTTCGTTTGGTTGGATATGTCAGACCTGGGATTTGAACCGTGGCCTCATGTCTAATAAACCAAGACACTACCTACTAGACTACGGCGACAACTAAGCTAATATGCCTTCAACGAAATACACATACAACATTCACATACAACTTTCGAATTTTCGGTTGAAATCGTGAGATAATTTGTCACAAATTTCTGAAAATAAAAAATGCCAAACGACACCCAGTTGCAGTACGGTAACTTAAAAAACCCACAAAAAATTGTAACGGGCTCAAATCGGGGGGTCAGTGCTTTCCAATCGGTCGTGCACAATATTCAATGTGGCAGCTGTGCGTCGTCTTGTTGCAATCACATGTTGTTGATGTCCAGATCATCCAATTTAGGCCAAAAGAAGTTGATAATCAACGACCTATAGTGCTCACCGTTGAAAGTTTTCGAGCAGCCAATGTCGTTATCAAGGAAATATGCATCGATGACGCCGCAAGCTATAAATCCACACCAAACCAGGACTGGTATTTACTTATTTATGACCTATAGTGCTCTTCGTTGGACTGACCAACATACATACATACATACATAATTGGCCATTACACCCCTTCAGTCAATATTACGGCCTAGCTTCTCACACCGCTCATGTAAAAACGACAGATTTTTAAGAAACTTTTCATGGCAGTTTTATTTAACGCTTACAGTTTTTACCAGAAATCCGCTTAGAGAGAAGAAATCGCTGCAGTGATATTTTTTCATATTTCGTTTTGATGTCTGATCTGGGGCTTGACCCGTGGTCTTACGTCTAATAAGCCAACACACTACCTACTAGACTACGGCGACTTCAACGACTGACCAACGTCGTTTTCAAATAAATATAAACCGATGGCGTGGGCAGCCCATAATCCATACTAAACTTTTTCGGATTGCATTGGGCGATCTTGGATCTTATGTAGACTAATATCGTCCCAAATTCAGCAATTTTGCTTGTTCACATACCCATTCATCCAGAATTGGGTCTCACCACTGAAGATGATTTTTTCGAAAATTAAGTGCAGTTGCCCACTGCTTCAGAGCCCATTCAGCAAACACACATCGTTGCCTATGCTCATCCACGGTGATTTCGTTGTCTATGGTAAACCATGGTGTTTTGGCAAGACAGATTAAATAAATGGCAATTACTTTGACAGATGCAGCTACAACATTATGGTCGTTATCAACTGTCAAAGTTCGTCACAAAAACAACCAACTAACTTGCCGCACTGTTTTTCTCTCGTTTTGTTTTCTTGCAACTTATTTTTCGATATTCCAATGCAATTTCTTGCATTCATAGACATCTGAGTGTTGGTCGGAGTTAGAAGATAAAATCCAAACTTATCGTAGTCAGAGCTTAACTAGTTGCTTAGTAATCCGTATTGAAGCTGTCATATCCTAGCAGGTAGTGTGTTGGCTTATTAGACGTGAGGCCACGATTTAAACCCCATGTCAGAGATCTCCAACGAAACGAAATATTAAAAGTATTTCTTCGGCAACTTCCTCTCAGCAGTCTTCTAGTAAAAACTCTGAGAGTAAATAAAATTGCCATGAAAAGTTTCTGAAAAAATCTGTCATTCTCAGTCGACTTTAAAGTGAAGGTCCCGCCGCTCATATACAAAATTAACGGTCGTAATCCTAACTGAAGCGTTGTAATGACCAATTATATATGTAATCCGTGTTTATGTGTGTTTTGATCTGGCATCTTGAGAATTCGCTAGTCATTGTAAAGCAGCAGCTTTAAAGCCTTCTGAAGTAGCTCAGAGCCTTACTGTATAGTTTGAGTCACCCTGTGATGTGTATAAGGACTGTTAAATAAACTATAAATTTTTTTTAATTTTCCTTATCTTCGATTGAATCATTAAAACTTTGTGTTTTAAAATAAAAATAAAAAATTGTAATTCGTGTGAAAAACTTAATTCATTGTTCCATTACATGTTCAAGAAAAATTCATCATTAACGCCACCATTGTTATGCAATGTCCAACACAAAACTAATTTTAATTTGAATTTGAATTCTTTTTTTTCCATTTCATTTCATTTCTCATTCAAATAAACTGCATTCAATTAAAGAGACCCACCTCTGCAGTGATGCAAAGAAACCCCAAACGAATGCAACAATTAAAATGAATTATTGCGGTTCGTTCTCGTTTTCGTTTTTTTTTCTTTCAAAGGAAAATAAAACTAAAGAAAGAGAAGAAAGAAAGAAGGAAAAAATTGCAAATGAAATACAAGAAAAAAAAAACAGAAACAAGCCAGACAAAATGAAACATGGACTACGACATACATTAGGCACTCATTTGGCAAGTGGTAACGCAATTATGACAGGAGACATGCATAAATTATCATGAAAACCAACAATAACAACAACAACAACAGCCAGAACCAACACAATTTAAAGCAGGATCAGGGGAATTGAAAATAAAAGAGAAGAAGAATTCTGTAGAGTTTCCTTTAAATGAAACTGCGGCAACGAAAACTAAGCAAATTGCTGGTGTGGGGTATAAAGGGAGAAGGACATGGATTTTATTAAAGTTCCAACCAAAAACGTTACAAAATTATTATGAAATGTATTCTCCTTAGATGAGGCGCAAGCATACGTTTCTAAAATGAAAGCCTGTCTTCTGTTGTTGCAATAGCAAATGAAATAGCAAAACATGCAAATGTTGCGCATGCGCAAAATTAGTGGATGATGTAGTTGCAGAGTGACTCTATTTGTTATTCTCATCTTTTGAGTGTTTTTTTTTTCTTTTTTCTATATTTTTAAGACCTTAAATGTAGTCATGAAATCCTAAAGGAGTTTTCAATTGTTGTAATCAGCTATTGTAGGTACACACAAGTACATTTATTCGGCTCCGTTCCATTCTATTCGTTTCGGTTTCAGTTCAGTTCAACAGTTGTTACTACAAGCCTGCTGAGTGCGGCTTGTTTTGAAGCTTTTCATGTTGCAGCAATTGTAATTCACGCTAATCCACCCACTTGCCTTGTTTCTAGTCATGTTGCCTAGTTTTGTTTTTCTTCGGTTTATAGCATAAGCCCAATGCAATCAGGCTCAAGAGATATTCTACTTACAATGGCATGAACAAGAAAAAAACAAAATTCTGGCAATAAAAATTTGCATATGAATTTGTGTTATTAATGTTGCTTTACGAATACTACTTACAATAGTAAAAACAACAATAAGAACAACAACAACGGTTATTATTGCTAGTGGCAGTAGTTCTTACCACACGTTACTGCATTAAGAATGAAAATGTTTGAATAGAGAAGAGTGTGTCAAGAAATTTGTTAACGATTTGTATTGAATTTTTTATAACGACAAATAGGAAGCCATAGCCGTAGAAAGCAATAGAAAAATGGATTTAAGGCTGAAGCTTTATCCACAATATGAATCAATAGTTCCTTAACAACTCGGTTAACTATCATGATTAATTAAATCCACAATTTAATCTGAAAAGGCTTTAACGATTGCCATGATGTAAATATTCTGTTCGTAGTAATGAAGGTTTTTATGAACACCATCCTGGATCCTCTGATAAATCATAGCATTGTACACGTCTAGTAGGTAGTATCTTGGATGAGACCACGGTTCAAACTCCGAGCCAGACATCTCTAATATGAAAAAATATTTCTTAGGCCAACTACCTCTCAGCAAATTTCTGGCAAAAACTCTGAAAGTAAATTGCCATGAAAAGTTACTCAAAAATCTGTCGTTCGTATTCGACTTTAAGCTGTAGGTCCCACCATTCCTAAGTAGATCGTAATCCTAACTGAAGGGTTTTAATGACCAATTATGTGTGTACATGCAAACACACGAAGACACGGCATTACGTGTCTAAAACATTCGACACCGTCTCATGCCTAATAGAAGACTGTTTGACTTGTTGTGGTTATTTCTCATCGTAATGAAGGCAGCTTCTCGACGCATGCCAGTGATAGAATACGTGAGCTGAAGATTCTGTTAGGATCGCTTGATTATACGGCTAATAAATGTAAACTCTTTCATACATTCTGTGATATGCAATGGAATAAGAGACCAGCTTGCAAGAAGAGGGCTTCCTCCCCGGCGAGAGAGCAGGAATTTTTCCATGGAATGGAGAGGGATCACCTGATAGATATACTCGATGGGAATTCAGATTCTTCTCTACTTAAACGTGTGAGACAATCTAAACTTTGCTGGGACTATAAAGAAGGAACTCGAGAATAGTAAACGGCCTTTTGTCCGGGCACTATCATATGAAAGAAGAGTTATTCCGACCAGGGATCGCTTTAACCCTAATGTATGGATTCTACTACGATGGTTGCCGTAATGTAGTAGGTAGTGTGTTGACTTATTAGACAAGAGGCCGTAGTTTAACCCCCATCTCAGAAGTCTCGAACAAAACGGAATAAGAAGAAAAATATTTTTTTTTTGAAGACTTTGTTTCAACAGTCTTTTGGGAAAATCTTTAAGAGTAAAATTAAAATTGCCATAAAAATTTTTCAAATCTGTCGTACGGAGTCTACTTTAAACTGTAGGTCCCATTACTCATGTAAGAAATTAACACACACAACATAAGTGGTGTAAGATTCTAGGTCGTTATCCCGGTTGAAGAGTTGCATTGAGCAATTAGGTAAGCTAAGGCTAATGTACGCCGTGATATATGCCAAACAATGTCGTAACTTGAACAGTTCTGTCACATACATACATAATTGGTCATTACAACTCTTCAGTCAGGATTACGACCTAGTTTCTCACACCACTTATGTTGTGTTTGTTAATTTTATACATGAATGGCGGGACCTACAGTTTAAAGTCGACTCCGAACGACAAATTTTTGAGAAACTTTTTCATGCCAATTTTATTTACTCTCAGAATTTTTGCCAGAAATCTGCTGAGAGGAAGTCGCCGAAGAAATACTTTTTGTATTTTATTTTGATGTCTGGCCGGGGGCTCGAACCCTGGCTTTTCGTCTAATAAGCCAACACACTACCTACTAGACCACGCCGACTTCGAACAGTTCTGTCACGAATGTTAAAAATGCGAATCGCATTGTTTTCGCATTAGATCGTGAAAGCTTGGTGTAGGAGCTGATCTCAGCCTCCACCACCGATTAAAAACTTCAGTAGAATTCATTTGTGAGGAGGCCTATCCTACGAGCCTACCTCTCTATTTTGGCATTATAATGATAGAAGCTAAACTCTCTCTGAGTTAACATTCGGTTAGCTCAACCTAGGGTTGAAATATATCTTCTTTTCTAGCCAGAAAGTATTAACCAAGGATTGGAATTTATGCCTGTTATCTAGTCTGATACCTGTTCTGTACAACATTTTATTTCTATTCACACTATTGACTAAAAAATTTAAACTTTTCTCATGAAATATTAGATAACCAGGCAGCAAATATTGTGGTTTTAAAATTTAACTTCAAAATTTGTTTCATTCTCTGCAGCCACAAGACAACATTATTTTCCATTCATTATAGAATTTTTCCTTTTACCATATGCGGTTGCAAGGTATTTTACATATTTTAACTGTTTTTAAAAACCAGCGGCCAGTATGGTAATAGTGCAGCACAGGTACCATTCGAAAATCCAAAACTTAAAATAAAACTAAAAAAAAATTTAAATGAAAATGAAAGAAATATTTTGCAAAACAATATTTGAGAAAAAATATTTTCAGAAAAACAGCATGACATACATGACACAGGCCATAAAAGGTGCTGCTGGTTTGTGTCACTTTATTTGGATCACAAAACAAGCAGATCAGGCAGACAGACAGACAGTGAGAGAGACACAACAAATTTCCACGAATTTTTTTTTTTGAACAACTGGCGAAGTGAAGGAAAATCTTGTACTCGTACTTGTAGTCGTAGTTGCACAATTTTTAAACAAATTGCAGGCAACAAAGTCAACAACTAAACAAAGAGTTGCAAAATAGAAGGAAAAATACCAGAAAAAAATCTTAAAAAATTTGTTTATAAAAGGGGAGGGAGAGAGAAACTAAAGAACACCAGGGGCTTAAAGGAAAATTTGCATATGCAAGCATAAAACCATGCAAACTGCAGATCTTTCAACTGGCCTGCTTGCTCTATATTAGTTATGGTCACAACGGTTACTAGAGCTAGGGATTTGAGACTGTGTTTGCATATGGAAATTTTGAAATGAAAGGAATACAAAGACAAAAAGATGAATAAGAGTGATCTTTTGTTTTTGAATAACTTTCTCTTTATTTACGGTTTTCTTTTACTTTTGCAGTTACATTGATATTCTGTTCTGCTTTTCGTTTTGCTGCCCAGCCTTATTTCGTTTACGAGGCCTATCTATGTTGGTTTATTTGTTCAGCATTATACTTCCTTCCTATTTAACGCTGTTTATTTATTTATTGAAATTTCGGTGGTTGTTGTTGCTGTTGTTGTATATTTTTAAGAGTTTAAATTATGATGTGCCATACGAAATACCCAAACAACAAATATTTTGATTTGAAAAGAAAAAACAATTTTTATTGATCTGTTGACTAACTCCCATGCGTAACATGATGTGACACCAGATACTTTCTCTTTTTTTCTCCAATCTTAACCCTGACATTCTTCTTCACACCATGAGTATATGTGTGTACGAGTGTGTGCATGTGTGGTCCAAAAAAATGAAAAATTTTTTTTTGTTTATTTCAAACACTGTTATCGAGCGCACTTGAAACTGAAAGTCATTTACCTACCACAGCCTTAACCTCAAGCAATACTATGTTCGTACGTATGCCACAGCCTCATTCATAATTAAAAGATTTACAGAAAAAAAAGTGAAATTTTATGGCAATACAACAGCATATTTTATGGACTTTTTTCAAGTGCCATCATCACGTACCACCAACACCAGCACCCAGCACCATCACCACAAAAAATAAGCGCCTAAAACTGAAATCGAAATCCAAACAAATTTTAATCGTTTCAAAAATGTTGTTTATGCGTTAAAGGATTTATGTTTTCATTCTTCTTCATCTTTTATTTTACTTTGCTTATAGTTTTTGAAATATTTTCGTTTTTGGCATTTAGTAGTTCCCCCTAAAACAGTGGCTAATGGCTTTAGAAATTGTTTTAAAAGTTTTTATCGCTGCTTCTTATCTGTTTCTGGTGCTATTTAATGGTTGACAATACATATTCTACTGTCTAATGCGATCATTTTTATTGTCATCTATTGACACATTTATGTTTTAGTGGAACAATGTTATAAATTATAAATAAACTGTAATGATTATCATGCCATTATTCTCCAGTTAAGTTAAGTTTTTTATTTTAAATTTGATTCCCATTTCCTTCTATTTTTAGATGCAATCCCTTTGATTATTTATTCTTAAGTATCACGATTTATTTCAATTCTGTATTAAAATTTAGATGCAGGTCCTTTTGATTTAACCGATTCCCTTCCAATATTTGATGAGTTGCAAACAGAATACCTGATGATAAATTTCATATTTTTGTCCTTAATTCGTTGAGCGTAAAATATTATTGTCACTACTACCCCCTGAAGACTACACCAACCAGAGTTCTATACGCCGTGCTAAAATTGCTTTACACCGAGCCTCTTGTGAAGCACTCGATATGCAAGTAACATACATCCTTGGATTCCCTGGTAGTCTAGTGGGTAGTGTTCTAGACTATTAGCATGAGGGTCGGGGGTTCGATTCCCGCCAGAGATTCTGATCTGTGACACTACACCGGGCATATGGTCAAAGTTACTCCGCTCGTATATAATTAGAATATAATTTGAAATTGTATTGTATTGTTTTTTCTGTCTGCTTTCAAAAAATTTAAGCAGTCGGCATACGGCAGAAAAAACAGTTGACAGAATTTTCTGTCTGTGTTTATACCCTTATTCTTCGCTATCAATTGATTAACTTATCTCCTATAGCTACCTGAACAGATGATAGATTCTCCTACAATTTGAAATTATACACCGATGCCTCCAAGTTAAATGAGTAGACAAGTGATAGAAGTGAAGGTCAGAGATCTCCAACAAAACGAAATATGAAAAATGTCTTCTTCGACGTCGTCCTCTCGGCAAATTTCTGGCAAAAACTTTAAAAGTAAATAGAAACTGCCATGAAAAGTTTCTCAAAATTCTGTAATGACCAATTGTGTATGTATTGTGTATGTATGTACATACATACATAATTGGTCATTACAACTCTTCAGTCAGGATTACGACCTAGTTTCTCACACCACTTATGTTGTGTGTGTTAATGTTATACATGAATGGCGGGGACCTACACTTTAAAGTCGACTCCGAACGACAGATTTTTGAGAAACTTTTTCATGGCATGTTTATTACTCTCAGAGTTTTTGCCAGAAATCTGATGAGAGGAAGTCGCCGAAGAAATACTTTTTGTATTTTATTTTGATGTCTGGCCTGGGGCTCGAACCCTGGCTTTTCGTCTAACAAGCCAACACACTACCTACTAGACCACGGCGACCGTGTATGTATGTATGTATGATTAATTGGATAGATGAGTGATCTATCGAGAACTTGAATTAATTCACTGTGGTGTCATTCAGACGGTAGCATTTAAATCGCTGCAGTAAAATATATACACGAGCAGCCACCTTGCCTTAAAGTTTTTTTCGAACGTCATATAGACCTCTCAACTCTCCAGGAAATGGTGAATTGTGCTAAAGGCTTTATTATTTAAGTGCCTGGGAATAGGAACAAGAGGACACATGCGAAATTGGTATAGAACTCCCATTAGCCACTATTAGACATGAATTTAAAGAAAATTACACTCCTTGACTAAGGCTTCCTGCATAGAAGAGAGGACTTGTTCGAATCGTTATGTTTGCTAGTCGAGAGTTAACCTAGAGATAAAGACATGATTTCTAGTATGTGGCATCTGTCCTCAGAGGACATTGTGCCGTTGGCTTGGCACATCCAAGTGAATTGATCAACCTACATGTAAGACCAATATAAAACCCTTTATATGCATATGCCCAAGCCTATTATGTCCAGCATTTTGAAGCCGCCTCTGTATATATCATTGCCTCCATATCTCGTACATCCCGTACCTTAGCAGATTCTGGCAAAAACTCTGACAGTAAATAAAATTGACATGAAAAGTTTCTCAAAAATCTGTCGTTCGGAGTCGACGTTAAACCGTAGGCCCCGCCACTCACGTATAAAATTAACGCACACAACATGAGTGGTTAATGAGAAGCTAGGCCGTGATTGAAGGGTTGTAATGGCCAATTATGTATGTATGTATGTATGCATGGATCGATAGATCACTTAATCTTGCAGTAAAATTATTATATTTTCATGTTTCGAAGTCTATTTATAGAGCCACATGTAGCAACTGCTCTGCTTATTTTATGGAAAATAATGACAATGTAATATAAGCGTTACTACTACTGTACACTGCGTATTTAGACTTGAGTTATTTATTTAAAAATAACTTTTTTTTTAATTCTCCCACCATTTCTGTCAACCATAACTCTATTTCCGTATTTATTCTTGGTTTTATTTATTTTTATTTTTCAATTGCATGGAATATTTATTTATTTTAATAAAAAAACCAAAAAAATCCAAGTGTTTTTTAAAATTTTTTCACACAAGATTTCGAATATTTTCGTAAATATTTGGGTGGTCCACAGGAAAAACAAATTTTGTTTTCATGGATTCGATTTCAACCAACATTTAATTTGTTTTTTTGTGTTTAAACTCAAGTATTTTGATGATATTTTTTCTATTAAAAAAAAAACCAAAAAATAAATAAAAATAAAACAACAACAACAAGAAAATTCACATTCAATTTCAAGTTGTTAAATTATTGGCTTACGGGTTAAAAGGTATCATCATCGTTGGGAGGAAAAGCAAATTCCAAAACTGATTGCTTTATAATGAGCATCACTTACATTAACATGTGTTTTATGCAACGATTTCGAGTGCCACGAAACACTTGAGATACACAACAGAATCCATTGGTTTATTGACATACCAGTCGGCCGACCAACCAACCAACAGACAGGCAGACAGAATGGGGAGGTGAAGTGGTAAAAACACGGTATTCGTTTATTTCTTTAGTTGGAGTTTAAAGGAAAGGAGTATCAATTGATAACAAACAACAACAAAAAAATACTTTTTGAAATCAAATCATGAAAAAATGAAAGAAATTCTCGTTGCTTGTAAAATGAAAAGCATTCAGAAATCATTGTTAACCTCCTCACCATCACAATCACAATTGCAATCGCAATCACTAGCTGTGATGTTCTGATGCATTTTGTTACCTTAAGGGCGTATCGTTATAACCGCATTTATTTTTATGATTTAAAAAACTGTTTTTGTTGTTGTTGTTATTGGTTTTTTTTTGCTCTTTAAGTTCGATTTATATTTGTACTCCCTACACCACTGAAGGCACCAGATTAGGTTATTCGTTCGATTCAGGATTGCTCGTTATACGAGGATATAAAAGACCAGAGAATGGGAATACCTTGCAACTCCTACAGAAACTCTTATAAGACGAAAGAAGAGCGTAAAACATAACATATTCGCTGTCATTGTCCAGCACCTAGGAACATGATCCGAAAGATTATTGGGCAACCAGAATTCATTGGCAAAATGCGTCAAGTCAAAGGTGATTGAAATGAAATCCACGGCTTGAATGACGGAATAGGCACTGTTGGTTTGACAATGGGACTAAGTAGGCTTTGTTTTTTTAGAAGGCTGCCGTTAGTGCCATCTGTGATCCATCAGTGAGCAAACTTTTTCCGGACATCACACCAGTGGCAGCAGTAATGTTGTCTTTCAGATTGGGCATTGAAATTGAGCTGTACAGGCTTACAAGAGACTTTACCTATCCCTATAAAAGAATTTTTTGTGGTCGCCATAGTTTTGTAGGAAGTGTGTTGGCTTATTAAACGTGAGGCAATGGTTCAAACCCCAGCAGGCATCTCCAGCTAAATGAAATATGAAAAAATATTTCTGCGGCGACTTCCTCTCAGCAGATTTCTGGCAAAAAAAACTTTGAGAGTAAATAGAACTGCCATGAAATGTTTCTCAAAAATCTGTCGTTCTGAGTAGAATGTAGATCCCGCCATTCATATATACAATTAACACACACAACATAAGTGGTGTGAGAAGCTAGGTCGTAATCCTGACTGAAGGGTTATGTACTCGTATGTGTATAAAAAAATAAATCCCGTTGGCTCGTATATTCATGAGTTCATGTCATCACATAACTTGAGCATGTGCAACGGTCTTGTTAAAAACACATGTCAGTCCAAAATCTTCCACTTTGAACTGAAAAAAGTTAGTAATCACCTGACGGTACCTTGTTCCATTCACTGCAACGTTCCGATTTTCATCGTTCTGGAGAAAGTACGGTCCAATAATGTTGCTAACCCGCAAACCGCATCAAACTGCATTGGCAGTTCTTGAACTACTATTCACACCACAACTGGCAATTCTGTGTGCTGACATAACCTTTGAGTCCAAAAAAAGCTTCATTCCAAGAGAATTTTAATCGATAGCAACTAAGCTACGAGCATTGTTGGTTTTTTCGGCTATTTATGGTCACTCGGTAAGCTACACTGAGCATTTTTGTCTTTGTCACATATCGCGAATAATTTTTTTTTCTGCACTTCTTAGTACCCGCAACTGTGTAGGCTATCTAGCAGCTAGGATGATGGTGGGTAGTAACTAGGTGTCCTCTCCCATGTTGCGAATTTTTTGTTTTGCTGCACTTGTTCGTTTCCATCATTATGTAGGGTGCCTAGTAGCCAGGGCAGATCGACTCCATATTTTTCCATGCTTTTACTGAAACTAAAACATTTGATTCATCTCATTTTCTGTTTTTTCCAATTCTTATGAAATAAAATGGAATGAAATGAAATGAAATGAAAAAAAAAAACGTTTGCAAAATCGCCCGCAGCGAATTTAATTGCGTTTGTGTTATAAATTTGTTGTCCCCTTGTAAATGACGTTTTCTTACTTCTTGATAAACACCGAAATGCAATTGAATAAGGAAAACATTCAATCACATTGAATATCTTGCCAATCGTTTAAATCAAAGCAATTTTCTCTGTAAGAAATCCAATTTAATCGTATTCAAATATGCTTTACTGTAAAGCTGTTGTTTTTTTAAAGAGGAGCCACCAGAGGGAACGGATCTATTGAAATTATTATTTTGTTGAATGCTTATGAGCATTTGCTTAACCATTTATACCTTTTCACACAAATAATTTCAAAAATCTTTTTTCCATTTTTTTCTTTTTCGCTTCCTTTAAATCCTCTTTTCATCGTTTGCATGGCAAAAAAGTAGAGAGAACCTGGTTTCAAAAAGAATCTTTTTATTAAGCACACCAAACATAATGCCAATTTATGAGACGTGGCCTATTGTGTGTACTTTTTTTCGGATGACAAAAACTTTATTATACTCGTCGTTGTTCTCTCGTTGCGCCCAATCTGAACAAAATAAAGTGGAAAATTTTATTTCAAAGTATTTTTTTTTTTGTTATTTTAAGTGTCTTTTTTTAAGACAAACAACATGTACATACGTTTTATAGATTTAAAACTAAATCAAGTTCATTTCTGAACTAAAAGGAAATTAAAAATGTTGTCTCATGTTATCTCATGCCCCACAATGTGATACAACAATAAGATTGTATATGAACTAATAATGTAGGACTGGCATATTTATGATCAAGTGATTACGGTTTCTTTGGACATTAGGTCTACTGGGTTATTTTAAAGTTACAGCATCAATAGGGTCAGGATCTCACACATAAATTGTATACAAGCTTGACTTGCTTTAAGAGATGCAAGAGAATATTAAAATATTCCAAAATGGTACTGCATTTGCTTTTATCAAAATGATTAAAGACGGCGAAAATTGAGGAAATGCATTTAGTTGGGGAACTAATAAAAGGTCGTCTAAGTCCATATTTGATATGAAATCCGTGTTTGAGACCTATTCTCATAATAAAAATTCTATTAGTTGCAGTCAATACATGCTTTAAAGCCTTTTCGGGAACATAATTGTTTTCGTTTTAGATTCATGTACACGTTTTTCATGGTTACAATAGCCTGCTTAAAAATAGTTCAGTTCGATGTCATAACGTTCCAACAGTGAGGTCTACACTAGCGTCGTAGTAAACCTCAAAAGACTGTAGTTCATATCTGATTGTAAATCGCAGGTCTTACATACACACATAATTGGTCATAACAACCCTTCAGTCAGAATTACAACCTATCCCAGTGAGACCTACAATTTTGAAGTCGATTTCGAACGACAGATTTTTGAGTAACTTTTCATGACAATTTTTTATTGACTCTCAGAGTTTTTGCCAGAAATCGGCTGAGAGAAAATCGCCGGAGAAAGATTCATACTTCTGTTTACCGGAGATATCTGACCTGGCGTTTGAAACGACTCCCCATGTCTAATACGCCAACATACTATCTATTAAACTACGGCGACTTTTTTCCCTTTTAGGAAACTTAATTTATTTAATAAACTGTGATCTTAATAATAAGGCTGACGTGATTATACTCAAGCCATTTAGATTTTCTAAGGAAACCGAAAAGTCTACTAAGGTTCTTTCTTTCACCGGAATTTTCTTTATTTTTCAACCATACGGGGCAGTGACAATGAAGTGTGCAAAACTTGCTACTTTACATCATCAGAAGCTATTTTCATTTGTAAAACATAATCTTTACTTTTGCTCTGCTTTTTATGCAACGACTTCTATAGTAAGTTCGTGGCCCCTATAAATGCTGATCAGATTACCTCTTGTGCCATGTGGAAATACAGCCATATTTTGTAGCTCGACTTTAAAGAATAGTAGAAGCACACTAATTCATTCTGTCTAGTGACTGCCTTCGCTAGCTAGCTACTAAGCTATCTTCAATCTGTGTCTCCATGCTACCAGTTAGAGGTCAAAATAATGTTGCGCCATCTTCTTAAGCCATGTTTGGCATTTTCTGTTCTCATATAAAGCCTTAGAGGCTGCCCATTTACTTACTTAATTAATTGGTCAATACAATCCCTTATAGTCAGAATTACAATCTAGCTTCATACACCATTCATGTTGTGTGTGTCAATTTCATCCATAAGTGGCGGGAGATACAGTTTAAAGTCGAAACTTTAGCTCTCATAATTTTTTCCCAGAAAACCATTGAGAGGAAGTTGCCGAAAGAAATATTTTTTTCATATCGACTCCTCCGTTCTATAACATTCTAAGTCGAAAAAGTGTGTTTTGAGTAATGAGCTCTCAAAGTTTTCACGCGCTATATGACCATATGTGTATTCTAATTAGATTTTTCCCTATAACTTCGGAACGGATCGGCGCATCTTAACCAAATTTTGATATTAAATTAAAAAAAATAACAAATTAAGTACACGTAGAACGTTATAGAATGGAGGCGTCGATATTTCATGTGAATCGAGATCTCTAAGCCTGGGTTTGAACCACTAGTGCTCGCTAACTAAGCCAATACAGTACCTACTAGATTACCTAGTAGATTGAATAACTATACGAAAATACGACTACCGAATACGACTATTCTCCAAAATCTTTGTTGGTGTAGCAGTTGCGTCGACCTATCTCACAATCTGAAAGTTATCCATCATCCGATTTTGAGGTATATTGTTCGGCGAAGTATAATTTTAAGTCTTGATAGAGACTTCATTAGCTAACGAGGGAGCAAAAAGGATCGGATTTTCGATCTTTCAATATAAAGGTGATGTAATTTGTTCTATTGATCTATATCCCAGAGATATTCAGCCTCAAAACTAGCTAGATTAGCTATGTTTTTATGAGTTATAGCCCGATCGTTAGGTAGTCAGTTTAAAATCAGAACGCTGCTGTAACAGTTTTCCTAAGCACACTTCTTCGAGTGACTTTTACTATCTTCCATCTGCCAATTTGTGTGAAGTTAGCTACGAAAGTTATATTCTTTTTTTTTACAGTGAATGTTACGTTAACAGACACTGTTAACTTAACATAATTGATAAATTTAGAAAAAGGAGGAAAGAAAATCGATTAAAAATTGCAAAAATAGCGATAAATTAGAGAAAAAATGAAAGGAAGACAACAGTTTTCGTTATGGTCGGGTCACGATTGGAATCGGAGATATAGCCGACGTAGCTAACTCTTTCATACGAGCAAACAAAATGCTCTATATAAATGGTGAAAAATTCGATAAAATTTAAAAAGGTGCGAAAACAGTTTTAGAGTCCTTGATCCAATAGCTATCCAGCCCAATAGGTCAGAAAACCGCACCTTTTAATTTTATCGAATTTTTCACGATTTATAGAGGACATATTTGGTAAAAATACTTTCTTTTTCAACTTTATTATCTCCAATAACCAATAATAAGTTCAAAGGTTTATCTTCGTCTTCCTTTCATTTTTTCTCTAATTCATCCCTATTTTTGCGATATTTAATCGATTTTTTTTCCTCCCTTTTTCAAATTTTGCAATTATGTTAAGTTAACAGTGACTGTTAACATAACATTCAGTGTAAAAAAAAAAATAACTTTCGTAGCTAACTTCACACACATCATCTGCCATACTATCGCTGCATCATGTATGCACAATTATTTTTCTCGAAATAGGTTCATATTTACAGTCACCTCGGGATAGCATAGATTGGAACAGGAACAAGCATTTTGTAGGTTTACAACATAGCAGCCCCATTGTCTCACTAGAATGCAGCAAATTACGATTTTGAAAAATATTTGTGTAGGAAATGTATATAAAATGAAAGATGTTCTTGGGAGAAACACAAATTTTAAAACGAAATATTTTTGAATTTTCTTAAATCAAAGAAAATTATAATCCACATACCACCATGCATTCTAGCTAATATAGTTTAGTACTGCAAACAAAAATTGATTTGAAAATTAGAAGAAAAAAGGAGCAGCTTTTCCCTTAGCCAACACTTGGTTTTCTTGCCTATTTAAGGCATTAAAGCTTCCTGTACGAAATCCCTTCAATAAAAACTAAACCAAAATGAGTGTAATTTATTGGCGGTTAAACATGATTTATAGCGGTAAATATCAAATAAAAATATAATTCAAATACCTATTATCAGTAGTTGTATGAAAAACAACAACAATAAGAAAAAACAACAAAAGTCATACCAATCAAATATAATTGTTGTATGCCACAGTATTAAGCAGCGGCTAAAAGACGAGACATTTTTTTTTTTTTGTTTGCTTCGCCTAAAATGAGAACAAAACAATTGCCGCGTTTACAAACGAGACAATTGTCGTCATATAAAGGCCTTACCATACTTACATACATATGTATGTATGTACATAGTACATGCGGCCATAATACTTATGATATTTGAATTGTCCTTTTACTTGAATTCCTTTTTTTGTCGGTTTTTGGTTTTTTTTTCCTTTGTTATTTGAGTTTAACCGCTGGTGCAAGGTGCATTTATTGGCATTTGCATTCTGTTGCAGGCAGTGTTGCAGTAGTTGCAATCGGCCACCACCACACTTTCAACAAAATAGCAAAGAAGTACAAAAAAATTGCAGTTTTTGTGAATTCTTTTTGTATCATTCGTTTATTCGAATCCGTTTTTATATAAGTGCAATGACGATTGCTGTTTATGTTTTTCTCTTTTTTTGTTTTTTTTTTTTTGTTTTCCTGTTATTGTATTTTTGTAATTTAAATTAATTTAGTTTTCTTATAAACAATTATTGTATATTTTCCTGGGTTTTTTTTTTAGTGTCTTAAACATTGATTTGTAGAATAACATGGTTTTTCTAAGAAAATTTTTAAATGACAGCACAACATATTTTCCAATGTTTTTCAATGTTTTATCCTGAGTTTTTTTTTGCATGTTTTCTTTAACCACAAATCTACTATCAAATGCTAAAGTTTGTATTGTAATGGTTGCTACAATAAGAAGACTGCAAATCAATTTAACATTTCAGACTGCCGTTGAACAAAGGAATACACAAAACTAAAACAGATATATTAACACACCAAATTTTGGAGTGGCTGAGATCCGTACCTCAGTTTCTAAAGTAAAGTTCTAAATAAAAGTTCTTGCAAACTTATATAGTCTAGTTTATAAACTTCAACAAATACATCTCAATGACTCTTCCCAACCATAATGCACAATAAACATTCACTTTTTAAGGATCCCACGGTTTTTCTATAATCACTTCTGGGTTCTCCGAACTTCAATGTTGCTTGGTGACGTGCATTTATTGCTTTAGCTTTTAGTTTATACTATGTTCAGATATGCACTTTTATTGAGTCAATATTCGATTTATTGAGTACAATATATTAAGTGTTCAGGCATAATAATATACGCAGTTCAGCTGCTTATTCAATATTCATTTGACAGCTGGTAAACAAAACAGCTGGTTGTTTCAACAACATTGTTTTTATTTCGTTTTGTTGTTTTTTTTTTTTGTTAATATTTGAGTTGTCATATCAACAGAAAGTGTTCGGTTAATTGTAATATTGTCACTGAACATACTTAAGACAGTGCTGCCTTTTAAATTTTACTCAATATTATAAGAATTTGCGTATTTATTGCGCAATAATTAATTGAAAATGTATATGAAATATTGATCTCAATAATGACGTTTATTGCGATATACGCAATGCATATCTGAACACCGTATTATATTGCTGACAACGCCGTGAAATTGACACATTCTGATTATCCACTAGCGCTAGCAGCGGCGCAATTTTCTTCAGAGCCTACATTTTTGTTACGCTCCCAATCTCTTCAAATTGCCAGATAATTTGGCAATTACTTGCCTGTTTGGTTCCTAATTTGCACCGAAGGACTGTCGATCCATTCTAAATGAATGGGTTCATGGACAAATAAAATTTTAGACTTTTAGACAATACCAATCCACATGAGATCCAAAAGCTTTTAATGCCTCCCGATATAGTGATTGTTTGGTGTGGATTTTCGCCAGGCAGAGTCTTCGATCGATATTTCTTTGAAAACAATGTTAGCCTGGCCAGCACTGCGAGCGCTATAGGGTCAACGATTACCAACTTCTTTCGGCCTGAATTGCATAATTTGGACACCAATGGTATACGACCTCAGCAGATTGGTGCTACGTGTCAAACAGTTCATGCCATATTGGATATTCCGATTAGTGGGCTTGGTTATCGCACGCTAATGTGATGTAAATTGGCCACCGAGATCGTGCGATTTGATTCCATTAAAATATCCCTTGTAGAGTTTTCTTAAGTCTCAGGTTTATGCGGATGAACAACAAACCACAGCCATCCTTAAAGCCAACATAACCCATGCCATGGATCAAATCCAGACTAATTTATACGCCAGAGACATGGAAATTTGAACACTTCGAATGCGTTCCACCCAGAAAAGCCGAGATTGATACTTAATCGGTTTTACAATCCATACATAATGACCAATTGGTCTTTCAAACTAAAAAATTCGTTGATATCTTACACACACTTTGTTTTATTTAAATCTATGGACAGGAAGCGCTTAATGAAAGACCTTAGAGATATGAAGACTAGTTTAAATCTCCACCACTAAAGACCGAGTTTTTTTTGTTTCAACCTACATTGAAAATCTTTTTGCTTTTTCTGTGAATGGCCAGGATAACAAGTCTTTTGTCCTTTGGTAGAGGACTCATTAGGCTTCTAAGGGCCATTATTACAACATGCCGTTAAAGTTGGGTTTAGTTAAAGGTAACTTTAGCTAGAGTGAACTTTAAAGTCACCTTTAACTTCTTTTCGTTATTACAACCTACAGATAAAATATAGTTAACATTTTCTAAAATATGGCAGTGCCGATGACACTGCTCAAATTAAACAAGTTTTTTTTAAACGCAGTGGCAACAACGGGCATTTTTTTGGTGTATTGGCTCATTTTGTTTATATTTGAAGCTGCCATATTGAAAATAATATATGATATGGCAAGTTCAAATAAAAAAAAATAAATAAATAAATAAACTCGACTTTAAAAGTCACCGTTAGGGTGATCTTCCCTTTAGCTTAACGCTCACTTCTACCTTATTGCCCACTTATAATAATGAAAACCATTTTATCTGCCCGTTAAAATCCTCCCTTAGTTAACGGCAAGTTGTAGTAATGGCCCTAAGGGGAATAACTACTGGGTACTGTGTGGTACGATCAGATTAGGTCTGATCGTTTGGATTAAAAAAGAAGAATAATATGTATAGGAAAATAGCCTGGGTAAAGCTAGTTTTTAAGAAAAGAGGTCACCTCGAAAATGGGTAATTGCTGTATCCGATTGAAGATGGAATTCTCATGACATTACAATGGGATATTGAGCATCTGAGTGATCTCAACTCCTGATATGGTTATTATTTTGGACTATAATCAAGGTTTATATTACAAAATTATCCTGGTCTAGTAACAGGTTTAAAAGAGAGACCAATTCGCAATAAATGTGTGCAAGAACCTTACTTTGTATATCGTTGCTCTTGCAGTGATTTTCTCGATCAAAATGTTTTTCTCAAGCAATACTTGGTTGATTCAGTCTAACGAAGAAAATAAAGACGTGCATCTCGTCGAAAATCGGCTACGTTAGGCCTTGGCATTAAGTCCACTTTCTTAATGCTGCTACATAGCTGATTACCAATTAATATTTTATTTGTAGGGCATTAAATAGACCCTCTGGTCACTCGTTTAACCCATTCTTTATTTATTTTTATTTTATTCTTTTTTTTTTTAAATCATAAAAGAAGCCATTAATGGATGCGGAATTTAAGCCATTTAATGTATAAAAATACAATAATTATGTGTGTGGTTATTGTTATTTAACTGGCCTCTTATATTTATTATTGGTAGCCGTTTAGCCACGTTCAAACACTCAACTCAAACCATTCAACCAGTTATTTAGCCAGTCATTTGAGCAACAATTGCATGTGAATGAATGCACGAAGAAAAAGAAAAACAAAAACAAAAACGTTAAGAAAAACTGAAAAAATGAAACATTTTTATGACCAAAAAAGCCCTTTAGAAACACATAAAAATTTTATGATTGTAAATGGCGCAGTTAAAATGGGAAGATAATATAAATAAATATGGTGGCGTTTTTTTATTTCAAATAAAACGAAAAAAAAGAATTCTGAAATAAAAATTAATTTTTTTAAATAAATTCTTATGAATAAAATGCAATAATAAATGCAATAACAAATGCATTAAGAAGAAATAAACAAATAAAAGTTTTTTCTTTTTTTTTAATATTTATTTACGCGATCAAAGTATTTCATTTGGAAAATTAAAAACACAGAGAAAAAGAATAACAAGCAAAAAAAAAAGAAAAGCCGAATAAAATTAATTAACATTGGACATGACTAATCGCAACAATGCAAGTTTGTCAGTCAGTCAGTCAGTCAGTGATGTGGATGAGTGTTGGTGTGGAATGAAGAAATTTTCTTGAACATTTTCCATTTGCCAAAATCAGACATGAAATGAATGAAAGTGTTGAAAAAGATTTCTAACTTTACTAAACTATGCCCCTGATAGAATAGATGGCATCATGGCATGGATAATGTAAAAATGTATCAAAGAAATGATCGATTTTGTTTGTTTACAGATTGCATTCCAGTGGGTTCTCTATCGATGATTCATCAAATCGAAATGAATCGAATCAAATCGAATCACATCATCAAATGCATTTGTTTAACATTACTTGGCTACAGTATTGTTATGAGGCTGGCATACAGAATAGAAGATGTTCCATTGATTTAGATTTGTTGTTGTTGTTGTTGTTAAACACTTAGAGAAAGAGTTACAATACTGGGAAGTCGTAGACATATCCTATCGGGTCGACAAAGTGATTCCCCATATTAGATTTGCTTTTAAGGCTCTAATCAGGGACTTCCAATGTGAGGATGAGAAGGTTATCGGTGTAGCCCTTGAGGAAATGAAGATGAATCGAAAATGCATTCCATATATTATGAGTTCTGACGTTAGACTTTCGTATAGGCTGCCTAACAACAGCAGTGTTTTCGACACGGAAGTCATATCCGTAATGAATGCTACGCACTTGTTATTGGGTGTAGGAATTTTCCTTCAAATTGCCTTAACTTAATCGGACAGCTAGGAGTTACCTCCAAATTCGTCTCCGTTTATCCTCCTGATAAATAAATCTACGATATAGTACAGGGCATAGATGTTTCGATAGTTTTACAGAAAGACTCAACTTCGTTGGCAATGTGACTGTTCGTGCAGTATTGCCAGACTGTGCTGAACTGGCAAAGGTAAAAAGGATACAGACCGTATTCTTTCTTTAAATCGCAATTTTATCGTGGTTCTACCGGCCCACTGTCCTATTGGAGGGTTCACTTTGTATTAAAAGGAAATTTCGTCTATTATCAGAAATAGAAAAATGTTTTTGAGAGAAATCCTCTCTGATGGCTTCACTCCGACTACAAATACATTAGGGGCACTGAATTTGGGGAACAAGAGGATATTAACAGTTTTTCTAACAATAATGCAAGTTCTAAGCAATTACTCAGAATCTTAATTTCGGATTGCCAGAGATCTAAGGCTTTAAATCCATGCCAATGTAAACAGCCTTAAATGATCGAAAAGGCGAAACTATAGAGGCTGGGAAAACCTTAACTTCAGCCATTCTAGTTCAGACTGCTTTCATTCATGTGGTCCCAGGCACAAGGTGTGATCAACAGCATAAGGTTAGAGTTGTGTTTCAAATAATTTTTAGTCCTGGTGAGTGATTAGTCATCCATTGGAACCAACATGGTCTGGGGTTTAAAACATTGGACAATTTTCGAACTGTTTGGTTGTAACTTTGGTAGCCTTCTCAGCCTTAAGCGTAGTTATACCGAATATTTTGATTGAGTCTGTATCAGAGATCAGCAATGAATCGCTTTTTCGATACTCATAAGTACTCATGAAATTTTGAGTTTGAGTGAGTCAACAGTATTGAAATTCAACTATGTAGTCTGATTCATTCGTACTCACTACAACATTGATTTATAAATACAACGAGTTGCAATGAGTATGAGTACAACGTTGATATCAAACTCATAACATTCGAAATATGTTTGATTCATATGCCTACTCATTCAGATTATAAATTTAGAAAAATACTTATAAATGATTCGAGTGACTAGAATCATTCGTCAAAATTCACAATCTTAGTTGTTGTTGCATTTACAAAGAAAGAAGAAAGAGACATAAACAAAAAAGAAAAAGACAGCAAGCAGAGCAAACGCACAACCTTCTTGTGAGTATTGTAGTGTTCGTACGCGAATCATACTTATTTTGCATTCGTATACACGATGGGCCATGGAGAGTCGAAATCAATAACATCATTGGTGTTGTTAAGTATGGCCGGGTTCACCCACAAGTTTCTGAAACATTTTTGGTTCGGAGAAATTTCTTGTTTACTGAGAGTTTTCTGCAGCATGATTCACCCATTTCAGAAACTTTGTTCGTAAAAACAGTGCTGCCATATTTAATTGAAATATGAAAGGTAAATATATATGTGCATGAACTTAAGAAAGTTAATTATATTTGTGTCAAAATAAAGAAATAAAAAATTAATATTTATAACAAAAAATAAACAGTATTTGTAGTGAATTATTTGGTAAGAATAAATACATCTTGTTCTGCGATGGATATAAATCATTTACTACTCTTGTTCGCCATTGAAGTGACCAAAGTAAAATTACTTGCAAAATATATTTATGAAAAACGAAAATCAAAGATAAACAAGAGGACGGCTGTAAGACCACTTTTAAAACAAAGAGAAGCCAAAGGGTATTTTCACTTGCTAGTTTCCGAAATGCGTTTAAATGACGTAGATTCATTTATAAATTTTCATCGCATGGACCCTGGGACTTTCGATGAACTTCTGCAAATATTGGTGTATTGTATAAATTTCATATGGTGTGGCAACCTTTTCTAAAATGGTTCGGACCAAATTTAAAATTAATTTAATTCACACTGAGAGTTGTTCGCACAAAATAATTTCTCTCGCTCTCTGAGAGAAACGTCAAACTCCATATAAAAAAAAATTTGTCCGAACCAAAAATGTTTCAGAAACCTGTGGGTGAACCAGGCCTATGAGTACCATGAGTATGTCCAACTTTGAGTATGAGTAGTATAAGTATGACATTAAAATAAGTATGAATGCGTATAAGTATAATTCGAATCTTCTCATCGTTTTGAATACTCATTGCTGACCTCTGGTCTGTATACACTGTGTCCTTAATATCTATTTGAACGTGCATTATAAACATGAATTTTCTGTTGATTGATTTATAATCACTTACAGCATTAGTGTGGCCATAACTGTGGTTAAGATATTGGCGTTGTAAGGGAATCTCTAGTGAGGATAGTTGTGGCGTGTATTTCTGGTCAACATAAGTTAACTTCCTAAACGGCTCCCAATTTAAGTAAAACCATTTGCTTAAGGCTGGTTTACATTCTCCACTGCTATGGGAGAACAATTAACCGTGCTCCGTGGACACTTTAACTTCATCATTTCGTTGTACAATGGGTCAATTCGACCTCCGGGTACTGTACTTGTCTTAATTGACAAGTTCACATCCTCTAACCTAACCCAACCTAACTTCATCATCAAGCATTTTCACATCAGAATATGCACTTCAAATACATTTTTATTTCCAAATATTTTTTCAATATTTTTCAGAATATAATCACATACAATCTTTCAATACATCATTGATCCTAAAGCGTTTTTTTTTGTACAAAATTTTTTTCTTTTCAGTTGCAATGAATAATTATTTTCAGTGTATTAATCGTAAAATATGTACAACCCCCCCATAAATTTGTACAGTGTTAAAATGCAATTGTTAAGGTTAATTGGGCGCCTTTTGGGCATCTTATATCTTTTCTTGTTACTTGTTGTTCCACCCCACATATTTTATCTTTCAGTTTGCAATAGATTTTCTCAAAAAGATTTGTTTGGAAATATTTTTTTTTTTGCCTCCAATCGATGCAGGAGAAAAAAAATTAATTGAGTTTAAAAAATGAAAAATTTATGCTTCTTTGTTTTCTTAATATAAACAAAATAAAGAAGAAAAAAACATTGTTGCATGCATTTGCCACCACTATCGACCATATCTTCGGCAGCAGCCACCGACAAATTTTTAACATTTGCCACCATCAATGCCATCAACACCACAGGCCATGGCCAATATTTGAAAATTAAGCGCCACTTGCTTATGGAGTTGGATTTTGGAGTTGAAATGTTTTGAATGTTTAGACTCCATCTGTCTGTATATGTATATGCGTCTGTCCATCTGTCTGTCGGACATTATAAATGTTTGATTGTTTTTAAGGCATTTGTTTAAACAAAATGTACTTTTGTTTTCGTTGTTGTTTTTTATTTTGGGGGATGCAGCCTGTGGTATTCGATATTTTCATACCAAAAATCCACATTGGAACTGTAGCTGGGGAGCACAATACTGGCGCCAACACTTAAATACACCACACCACACCACACACAATAAATATGTATGTATGTGTGGCACATTTGTTACGTTACGTATTATGTGGTATACCTTTCAGTGATTTCCATAATTTAAATCCATAATCTAAACAAATGAAATAAGAATTCTTGGTTTTTAACAAATCGAATTTAATTTTTAAAAAATAAATATACATACGTGTTGAGATCTGTGTATAGGCCCCATCAATATTTATTTATTTATTTATTTATTGATGTAAAACATCAATTTTTGTTATTATTTTTGTATTGTATGTGAGAATAAGATTGATGGATAAAAATGTTTTCAAAAATATTTTATGAGTCAAATTTTAATAAAAGCAAGGAATATTTCGAAATCATAATGGAAGACTTTTTGTTGGCGTGTATTGCAGAGAAAGTGATGGCAGGGAAATTAAATATGAAATTAAAAAATTTTTTGTTTATGAATTGATCTCACGTCTCAACTGTAGGACAAAACTCTTCCAAATACAAGATTCAGCTTGTTCCTCAATGGAAACCTTCTTAACGAACAGGCTTCTTTGAAAGCCAGAGATTTCTCAGGGAAATCTCTTATTTGAGTTTCAAGACATAGCAAACCCGACGGAAATTGCATTGCGAATGAACTGAGAGACTCGTAATCTGCGACATGTAATGCAGCATAAGCATATTCTACGATCGTTTTACAGGCAGACTCAACTTAATTTTTTGTAGGAAGCTATGTGCAATATTGCTAGCCTCTACTAGATTTGTTTGGATAAGAAAAGAACTGTTGATTGTCTTCCTTTCATCACATGTCAATCCATCGCATTATTGTAGTTCTCACAGGCTACTGGCATTCTCTCAAAGGCTTTGGGTCTGACGACGATAAAGAGCCTATATTCTACATCATGTATGAATGCAAGTCTCTTTATATAAAGAGACAAAGATATTAGCTTCTCATTTACTTCGACAGAAGCTACAAAATTAGGATTAATGTAATCGCAGGCTTTATATAGAATTCCGCTTCATATCCTTTAGGGATCTCCGTGTTAAACAGCAATTGAGGTGACACCATAGGCCTAAAGTGTGGCTTAAATGGGAACTTACTCTTCTTACTGCCTATCAAAGCTTATATGTGTGAGTGTTGTAACTTAATACCACACTTCTTCCACACGGTAAAAGATCGCATAATGATAAACGACAACCAACGGTACAACAACAACCAACAATATTGAACAAATATTTCTTCGTCAACTTCCTCTCAGCAGATTTCTGGTAAAAACTTTGAGGGTAAATAAAAAAATTGCCACGAAAAGTTTTTCAAAATCTGTAATTCGGAGTCGATTTTAAACAGTATGTCCCATTACTCATGGATAAAATTAACACACACAAAATAAGTGGTATAGGAAGCTAGGTCGTAATCCTGAATGAAGAGTTGTAATGACCAATTATGCATGTGTGTATGTATATATGAAACATGAAGTTTGAGAAAAACACTTTATCTTCAGTAGAATATATTTAGTTTACCTAGGCATTATATATAAGTATATGTGACAGTGTCTGTTTGCCTCTATTCTCAGAAGAAGACAGAGGAGTATTGTACCACCTGTACGTAAGGCTCTGAATTTACTGTGACAGCATTTTGTCACCCCAAGAGACGTTTTAGAGGAATATTTGCGCATGTCATAGTGTCAGTTCTACTTACTTGCGTGTCCACAAATGAAAATGAACTGTCAGTTGAATAATATTCTGGGATTTTATTTCTTCCAGCAATTGAATAAAAATTATAATTTTTTGGAAAATGCTCTGTAATGGCGATCTAATACGTTACACATATCTATTATAAATAATGGAACATTCACACCAGAAATTTGTTTGCTCAAATCGTGCAAAAGGTTGCACATAATACAGGGCTTTTACTGACTCACGAAATAAGGATAAGTAGATGAAAGCAATTCAGTTACCTTCAGCAGAGAGCTTTTACGAAGCCTTAGTTCCACTCAAATGTTTTAAAATTGTTTACTTTCGCAACTTTACGAGTATCAATCGTTGTTAAACCAATCTTTAAGAAAGATCCTCTACCTTTGCTCGCAAAAATATCATTATTGAACTAAAAGTATCCACCACTTAAAGACTTTTATTTTCGGTCTCCATTCATTTCAAATATTCGGTCATTTTGTTTTATTTATTTAAATGCAAGGAATATCATCAAATCCTACAATCTAATCCTTGTTAACAAAAATTAGCTTCCTTTTGATTAATCATTAGAAGGAAATATTGTCAAATGTTGGTGATGATTTGAATCTTGAAAAGGGTTTGACAATATTTCCTCAAAAATTTTCAAACACGCAAACAATAATCCGAAATCAAAATAAGAGAGAAACGCAAATTATCAAACGACTGTTTTGGAGGGGGAGACAGAACATTAAAACAAAATCACAGCAAATTTAACAAATTAGTCGTCGTTCGAAAATAAGACAACGAACATGCCAAAAAGAATTTCAAAAACAGCGACCCATATTCGCATTTTGGCCATTGATCGCATGAGTACACTTGTTTGTGGCCGAATGCAAAATTATTCTTCGTTTCTTTTAATTTAATTCGGAGACAAGAACCCACAAGGTGCACGTGATTAATGCCGGCAGAGAGTTGACAGTTTATAGGCTAATTACCCCTCTTTTAAAAATCATTTATTTGCTGAGTTATACCAGCCCGGGTCACCAGAACTCTATGCAAAAATATTGAAAAATCTCAGCATAAAAGTGATCATCGTGATTTCGTTGATCCCCTTTTTGTTTACTTTTAAGGGTTTTATTCTCCCATTGTTAGTGTTGTTGTTGTTGTCACAAGTATAAAACAGAGTTGTTATCTGCGTAGACAGAAGACTTTCATCTACCAAAAGAGCAGAGCAACGCTTAACAACGCTCTGAAACTGATTTGGTTGTAGAACAACAATGGTTTACACGCAATCGTCTTTGTCGGCATCATCTTTTTAGTTTTTCTTTCTTGACTTTTGTTGTTGTTTTTGTTGTTATTATTTTGTAGCTGATTGAATGGAAATGCATGAAGAAATCCAATGGAGAAAACGCTTCCCACCAACTAAAATCTTTAACTGGCTTTCAACAGAAAAAAATAGCACAGGATTTTAAAGGGAAGGATTTCTTTTTCAAGTACATTAAGTGGGGCCCTAAAGCTTGATGGGGCCTAGCTTATGAATTAAACACCTTTCAATGATGTAAAGACAAAGTTCGAAAGGAAAACAATATTAAATAGACAGACTTCTTTAGTGAATAAAAACCCTCATTTTCCTGTATTCTAGCTGACCTATGGTCATAATATAGTATTTAAAGTTAAGTTTAGTACGGTCGGAATCCTTTTTTAATTAGATCGCCTACCTCGGAATTAAAAAAGCTTCTACAGGCCACCTTGTCTATAAGAAGTACTCTCTGGTGTTTGGTAAATTTGAGTCAATCTTTGTTGTGTAGAAATTACCGAAGAATTCTTATGTTGTGTTTCAAAGCCTAAGTTGCGCTGGCTCATCTATAGTTTGCTCTATACTATGAGGATTTGATTTTTAGGCCTACATTAATATCAATCGTAATATGCAGTTGCACGTTGCACTCAATTAGATTGTTTCCAGACTTGCAGTCATTTCCCACAAGTTACAGGGGATCAGATAAATGTTACTAGCGTAGTTAAGGCAAGAATGTGGAATAAAGGGCATGGTTATACGCAAATACGTTCATCTAGAATTCACGTGTTCTTTCCTGAAAAATTAGAACAGAAGAAAGTACAATAGATTTGAGACTTTGTTGTTTAGATTGGAGTGGTCGTAATTAAATAATAAGCCTCAGGAGAGCACAGAAACTAGCTCTCGACAGAGAGTTTGTACAAGCACAGAGTCGCCTACCCTGAATACCCGCATTCCTCTATCAAGACCCGGACAACTAAGATGATATGCTCTTCTGCCACTCTTTATCTCCACATACTATGCAGAACTGCTTGATTTAACCGACACTGGCATTCATTGTCGGCTCAATCCTTGATGAATCCATAGTGGTGACAAATTGGAGCTTGAGGATTAGTAAACAACTGATATATAGAGTGAGCACCGAATCTATGAAGGGCATCTGCTTTCTCGTTTTCAAAATTGTTATTGTGCTTCAGAAGAGAAACTAATGCAATCTGATCCAAAGTCTCCTAAAGAGTTATTGCAGTAATGAAGCAGTTACTACTAACAGGATCTTTAGTATTGGTTGACTATCAACGAAAATCACATAGGAACCTGCTGCATTGGAAATACATACTTATGGTGTCAAGGACCTTATACAGAGCAAAGATCTACACCCGAAAAACACGGCAACTGCATTAGTACTTTGTAAAGAAAATACAGCCTGAGATCCTTGCTGTCAGTTGTGATTCATACTGGAAAATAAGCGTACCAACCCGCTTGAAAAACACTGCAGTTGCCATCTATTGCTCAATGAAAATCCACCCCAAGTTTCTTCCCACACTTGTGCCCCACTTTTAAACAACACGTGTATGTGGGCTGTAACAGGAATAACAATCGTCAAGCCAAGCTAAAACATAGCAGAGTGATAACATAGTCTTATGGCCCATATAGTATGAGGTTCTTTCTTGGTGCATTATAACATTGAGTACCAATTTTGAAAGGAGAGCCACAAAATAACACGTTTTTGACGTATCATTTAAAGTTCTTAACCAGTATGCAAGTGTTCGTGCATTTAGATGTTGCATCTGCATATTAGGCACGTATGAATTTCTTTCGAAATGTCCTTTGCTTTGAATTGTTTCACATTCGGTTTGCTGGTAGAAAGTGTACGAGTTTCAAGGCGTTTGCGAAGTCTGTGAATATGCGGTCACACCATTCCACTTATTGATTTCAGAGATTGCAGACATGCTCGACACAACTCTCGAATAAACGTTCGTTAGACATTAAGGGTTCCATTTTAGGTTACATTTTTAGATAAACAAGACTCCCTCTAGTGCATGTTGAAGAGCTATTCTAACCTTCTTTGGCCGCATTATTATAGGGTCTTATACTTATCACTACCTCTGGTGTAGATAATAAAGGTCTGCAACGAATAACTTTTTTGCTTCATATGTGAAACTTGTTGTCGGATGAATAGAGTACTTACTCTCTCTCTCTAACAGCGCAAGCAGTGAAGAGAAGAGAATGTGTGCAAGGCAAATACGAGTAAGAATTTATCCGAAGCTGCTTATGTTCCGCAAAAAGAGTACTCATTGAAAAATATATCCGCAAAAACAAGTACTCCTATATAATTATGTTCACTTCATGTGGTACTTCAAATACTCGCAGCATAAAACACCACATAACTGATGTTTTTTTATATATAAATGCTTATGCATATGAACAAACTTATAAACAACTTGTTAGGCATTCATTTATTAATCATTGAAATCAAAAATAGTAAAATTTTTTTGGGAAATATTTTCTTTGCTTTTTGATTTAAATAGTCTTTATTTTCCATGAATTAAAACAATTAAAATAACAAAAAAAAATCACTTAAAATTACTAAAACTTAAAAAAACATAGTTTATATTTCGTATTTTCAGAGATCATTTAAAATGATAAAAGTATGTATGTAAGAAGTAATAAGTGTAACAAATAGGTCTGTTTGGTTCAAAATGTGTCTGTTTGCCAAACTTCTTTGTGGTATTTGCAGTAAAGGCGTGCACAGTTACAATTGTTAGTAATTATTGTTTCAAGCAGTGTTCGAACAAATATTGTTTACAAAATATTGTGCTTTTTGATGCCATTTATTACTCTTCGGAATAATAGAAATATTTCACTCAAAAATTCAAAGAAAAATCTTTGAATTTTACCCATTGTAAAGGATGGCAATATTTCACCAGGCAGAAAATATCATTATGGAAAGATTTACATGCATAATAATGTATGGAAATTTTGTGGTGACCAATTTGCGAAACAGAGGACCATAAAATATAACCCTTTTTTGCAGGTACCTGGATATTTCAAAGGGCTATATTTTATGGCCCTCTGCTTCGCAAATCGTTCACCACAAATGTAAATGTGAATCTTTCCACAATCATGTTTGCTACCTGATGAAATATTTCATTTACAATGAGAAACAGTTCTTTTACGAATCTAAAAATTTCATGAGTTGATCAATGTTAATTTCTTTGTCATAATTTTTTATTTTTAAAAATATTTCTAAATGACTATTCGTCAATTTGCATCAATGTTTATTTTTTATTTGTGACACTGTAGGAAATGACGACATTTTAATTAAATTTTTCTCTGGGTGCAATTGAAATACAAGAAAAAAATCACATATGAGTCATAGCTACGACACATTCTACTCAAACTTAACGCACGAAAACCCTCTTGTATACAGGCTTCACCACCAATATTTTTGAAATACTTAAAATATTTTTGAAATACTTATGGTTACAACAGTTATTTGCGATAAAAAAATAGCCCATAACATACTCTACTCAAAACAATAAACAACTGTCTATAATTTGCAGTACTCATTGGTATTTGTAGTACTACGTGAAGTTTGGTGGTACTCATTGTACTCGACATGTTTTGTGCCGGTATTTTCGAGTAAGAAAGAAAGTTGAACATGTATTTGTATGAAGCGAACGCAGTCAAATAACAACAAGAAGTTATTCGATAATTTTGTTGTTCTCAAAAAAAAAAGTACTTTTCTTCTTCGGATACTTCGGATAAGTGTGCATGTATGCTAGATCTTATGTACTTTTTGAAGTCAAATACATTTGTGCAGACCTTTAGTAGATAAGGCGTAATTTAGCGGCCATATTTTGTCAAAGTCTTGAGCCTCGCATATTTTATATCGTCAACAGATTAAGTCGCGTTTTGTGGGCTTAATGAATATAAAATTACTTCGTTTTGCAAATAAAGCAGAAGTCTTGAACTTCTTACATAATTTCCAATATATGGGAATGCATTATGGATCTTGGCATTTAACACAAAACCTACTTATAAAAATCTCTCGTATTTACTTCCTTGTCAGAACTGTAACAGTAGTTCCATTGAGTGTCCATTGTCTGTTTGTCAGATTGCAGGACATCTTATCAAATTCTTGTCAATATTTATAAATGATACCCACAGTAATTCATCAAGATAGCGCACTGCTTTCATCGAAAGTGAAAAGAGTAACAAACTAATAACAGGGCCCTAGTTTGCGGAATAAACAGGCCCCTCATTGCCCCCAATTGAAACAAGTTGCAACAATACTTTGCTTCATTTTTTTGCTCTTTTTCGTGGCAACATTAAGGCCCCATTTTGTTTTAATGTTTTTGAGTTGATGAGGAACAAAAACAAAAATAAAGTAGAGAAGAAGAAGAAGACAAAATAAAGAAGGCTTTTGTGTTGTCTGTCGTTATTGTTGACTGCAACTTATCCTTCAATTGGCGACATTATTTCAATCGCAATGCTGTATGCCTTTTGTCGTCTTTTGTTTTCGTTTTTAATACTCTTACTTTGTCAATGTTGCTATTGAGGCTGATGCTGCTGCTGTTGCTGCTGCCGCTACTATTACTACTCCTGATGTTCGCATTGTTGTAGCTAGGATTGCAGCCAACAACAGTAGCCAGAAAGAAAGAAAGAAAAAAAGAGGAGCATTGGTGGACATGCCATTCTTTAAGTGATTGTTGCATTGCACAGTGCGGCAGGCATTGTTGCAAACATATATATCTAAATGTTGTTGCTGCTGCTGTTGTTGTTGTTGTACTTTGCGTTTGTAGTACAATACAATTTGGTGGACGGACCATGTCAATTTTGTTGTAATTCCACGAAATGGCTTGATCTGTTGCTGCAGCCAAAAAATAAATACCATTTCGTACCCAACTTGCAACAACTATGGATGTGTGTGTGTGTGTTTGTGTGTGTGTAATGTTGCCATTTCAAAGGCCTTTTTCTTTTTTTGTGTTTTTTTTTTGTTGTTGCGTAAAACAGTAGCTTTAGTTTTTTGTCAGATAATTCACAATCCAAAAATATTTACAATATAAATGGGGCCCCCTTATTTATACTCATGTAAAGAGTGTATGTGTGTTTGTAAATGTAGACGAGTAGTAGTAGAAAATGATGACAATGATGCTGGATGATCGCCTTGCTTTTTTTTTTGAAGTTCCCTTTTTTTTCTGAGCAAAAAAATGGCGTCCATCAAGTAAATTTAAGCCGCTTTAGCTTTGAGCTGCTTAAACTGCACTTGAAAGCTGTTTTCCTTACCTTTACTTACCAAATTTGCCCGGGAATAAGTTGAGGAATGAAAAAAGGAGTCAAAAACAAGACAAAAAAAAGTATCCTACAATCGTTGTCGTTTTGCTTGAGTGCCGCTTAGAGATCAAAGTGAAGCCGTTTTGGAGTTTTTTGTTTTTTTTTTTTTTCTTTTCGGCTGCTCTTACGAATTTGAATTTGAATTGTATGAATGCACTTCATCTAGTTGTTGTATTACTACCGCTTTAAATGCAAATGCAAATGTTGCAAAGGTTTTAAAGTGATTGGTTTGGATTGGTATGTATGTCTGTCGTGTCTGTCTGTCTATATAATCCTGCATGTGTGGAAAATTGCATTTAAATGCAAATTTTCAATTCAATTGATGTTTTAGCAACATTCACTGGCAACTCCAATTGCAACTGCCGCTTTGTTAAGAGCGGCAGCAGTGGGAGACAACTCTAAAAGAGGCAGAGAGAGAGTATATCCAAAAGGATGGAAAAGGAAAGGCAACCTTAAACTTCTAGTCTACTATACATCGCATTTACAGCCGCAACAATGTTTTAAATAATGATGGCCGCATTTATTTTTCATCTGTTGTTGTTGGTTTTCTTTGTAATTTTTTCCTTAAAGTCATCACCATCAGCATCGTCATCATCGTCATCATGGTCCTCAAATCGTCGTCGTCGTCGTCGTCATTTTTATTCTCATCATTTTTGCCGGCATCATCATTGTAGTCGTCATGTTGATCACATTGAATAATGCATTCATTCTCTATGTTTTCAAATTGTTGTTGTTATTGTTATTGCTGTTGTTGTTTTTCGTTTCATTTTGTTACATCTTAAGCCGCCAAAGGCTTCAAAACAATATGTGTTCGTGTAAATGTTTGATTGTTAAACAAAAAAACAAAAAAAAAAAAAAAAACGTTGAGCTTTTGTTACAACAAAAATGGTCTTTAAAAACTTGCAAAATAATAATATTTCTTGGAATTTTATTTAAAAGGACTTTCGATTAACGAGAAATCTATGCTGGACTTACATGCAATGACTTTAAAATATTTAAATACAATTTGCCGCCGTTAATTAAAACGTTTTTAAATTTTATTTGCCTTTAAAGGTTTTCACTATTTGAATAGAAATTTCAAGTTTTATGTACAGCTTTAGTACAGCTTTCTACCTCTGCTACAGTTCAATCGTTCTCTGTTATCATGTGGCCAAGAAGTTGTAGGAGATGTAGAAAATCTGAAGACCTGGGATTTATAAGCATCTGCTTGCATTCAGAAGCGTTTACTCTTAGATGAACTATATAGTATTCTCCAGTATAAGTCAAAGAGATCCCAACATTGCCATCAGTTGAAATGAAAGATAATTAAAGATTATAGAAGGCATTACTATTAAGCTTCTGAAATGCAGTGACAACTGTCATATAAACCAAGTTTTGTTGTGATATTATTTTGTTAACTGTTGCACCATTAGTAGAATATTCTCTTGATACTGGTAAATCATAGGTCAATGAATCGTCTCCGTGCATGGCAAATTTATCTTCCGCTAAAAAATATTTTTTCCGTCACTTACGACTTATACCACACTTATCGAAGGTTCGCAAGGACTATACTCTCGTTATTTTCACCCTTCATTCAGCTAAATTGCTTAGTACCAAATCTTTGATGTCTTACCTGCTGATTTAGTTTTGCTTTTGAAATTTTGAAGCATTTTTAAAGGCTACAGTACCTCTACAGCAAGACTTTATCATTGCTTAGGTAAGGTTCCATGCTTCTAATCAAGTATAGTATACGAAACCCTTAATCGCTAAAATACTATCCATAGAGACATCAATCCGCATGATGAAATCAAGTGAGGATAGACAAAATACCAACAACCATCTCTTTTCACTTTCGAACCTATCGTATAAACTAATGCCGCTAAGATCTCGCTAAGCACTAATTTCAGAACGGCAGATGTTTATCGAAGGTAATATCAAAGAACACAATCTACTGCGGTTCGGGGTAGCATTCGAGTGTTTAAATGTGAAACTGTGCTTATAACTCGCTTGTCACATACACTACGGCAAGCAAGATACTTCAGCATAAAGGTATAGGATTTTTAATCACCAGCAGAACTATGACTCAGCATTTGAACGTTACTGAATGAAGTTTGAATAACTAGTGACAGCACAACGGATTTGCTCACACTTAAAATGTTTATTGACAGTGACAGATAATGTATAGCTTCTCGTTAAAGCGAACATAGAAGAAATATAATAATCCGCAGCACGTCGGAATATTTAGTGAGCAGCCCTGTCATCAGAATCGGACAGAGTGAGCCAATCACGTAGTAACTGACACGATTTGGAACGTAGAATACGAACTCATCTCACACCACGTCCCTCACACCACGTGTCACTCACACCACGTGTCACTCACACCACGTGTCACTCACACCACGTCCCTCAAACCGTCCCTCACACCGTCCCTCAAACCGTCCCGCACACCGTCCCGCACACCGTCCCGCACACCGTCCCTCACACCGTCCCTCAAACCGTCCCGCACACCATCCCTCGCACCGTCCCTCACACCGTCCCTCACACCGTCCCTCACACCGTCCCTCACACCGTCCCTCACACCGTCCCTCACACCGTCCCTCACACCGTCCCTCACACCGTCCCTCACACCGTCCCTCACACCGTCCCTCACACCGTCCCTCACACCGTCCCTCACACCGTCCCTCGCACCGTCCCTCGCACCGTCCCTCGCACCGTCCCTCACACCGTCCCTCACACCGTCCCTCACACCGTCCCTCACACCGTCCCTCGCACCGTCCCTCGCACCGTCCCTCAGCACCGTCCCTCACACCGTCCCTCACACCGTCCCTCACACCGTCCCTCACACCGTCCCTCACACCGTCCCTCACACCGTCCCTCACACCGTCCCTCACACCGTCCCTCACACCGTCCCTCACAGCGTCCCTCACACCGTCCCTCACACCGTCCCTCACACCGTCCCTCACACCGTCCCTCACACCGTCCCTCACACCGTCCCTCACACCGTCCCTCACACCATCCCTCACACCGTCCCTCACACCGTCCCTCACACCGTCCCTCACACCGTCCCTCGCACCGTCCCTCACACCGTCCCTCACACCGTCCCTCACACCGTCCCTCACACCGTCCCTCACACCGTCCCTCACACCGTCCCTCACACCGTCCCTCGCACCGTCCCTCACACCGTCCCTCACACCGTCCCTCACACCGTCCCTCACACCGCTCCTCACACCGTCCCTCACACCGCTCCTCACACCGCCCCTCACACCGCCCCTCACACCGTCCCTCACACCGTCCCTCACACCGTCCCTCACACCGTCCCTCGCACTGTCCCTCACACCGTCCTTCACACCGTCCCTCACACCGTCCCTCACACCGTCCCTCACACCGTCCCTCACACCGTCCTTCGCACCGTCCCTCACACCGTCCCTCACACCGTCCCTCACACCGCTCCTCACACCGCTCCTCCACCGTCCCTCACACCGTCCCTCACACCGCTCCTCACACCGCCCCTCACACCGCCCCTCACACCGTCCCTCACACCGTCCCTCACACCGTCCCTCACACCGTCCCTCGCACCGTCCCTCGCACTGTCCCTCACACCGTCCTTCACACCGTCCCTCACACCGTCCCTCACACCGTCCTTCGCACCGTCCCTCACACCGTCCCTCACACCGTCCCTCACACCGTCCCTCACACCGTCCCTCACACCGTCCCTCACACCGTCCCTCACACCGTCCCTCACACCGTCCCTCACACCGTCCCTCACACCGTCCCTCACACCGTCCCTCACACCGTCCCTCACTCCGTCCCTCACTCCGTCCCTCACACCGTCCCTCACACCGTCCCTCACACCGTCCCTCACACCGTCCCTCACACCGTCCCTCACACCGTCCCCTCACACCGTCCCTCACACCGTCCCTCACACCGTCCCTCACACCGTCCCTCACACCGTCCCTCACACCGTCCCTCACACCGTCCCTCACACCGTCCCTCACACCGTCCCTCACACCGTCCCTCACACCGTCCCTCACACCGTCCCTCACACCGTCCCTCACACCGTCCCTCACACCGTCCCCTCACACCGTCCCTCACACCGTCCCTCACACCGTCCCTCACACCGTCCCTCACACCGTCCCTCACACCGTCCCTCACACCGTCCCTCACACCGTCCCTCACACCGTCCCTCACACCGTCCCTCACACCGTCCCTCACACCGTCCCTCACTCCGTCCCTCACTCCGTCCCTCACACCGTCCCTCACACCGTCCCTCACACCGTCCCTCGCACCGTCCCTCACACCGTCCCTCACACCGTTCCTCACACCGTCCCTCACACCGTCCCTCACACCGTCCCTCACACCGTCCCTCACACCGTCCCTCACACCGTCCCTCACACCGTCCCTCACACCGTCCCTCACACCGTCCCTCACACCGTCCCTCACACCGTCCCTCACACCGTCCCTCACACCGTCCCTCACACCGTCCCTCACACCGTCCCTCACACCGTCCCTCACACCGTCCCTCACACCGTCCCTCACACCGTCCTTCACACCGTCCTTCACACCGTCCCTCTACCGTCCCTCACACCGTCCCTCACACCGTCCCTCACACCGTCCCTCACACCGTCCCTCGCACCGTCCCTCACACCGTCCCTCACACCGTCCCTCACACCGTCCCTCACACCGTCCCTCACACCGTCCCTCACACCGTCCCTCACACCGTCTCACACTCACACTGCGACGGACGGTGTGAGGGACGGTGTAAGGGACGGTGTAAGGGACGGTGTGAGGGATGGTGTGAGGGACGGTGCGAGGGACGGTGCGAGGGACGGTGCGAGGGACGGTGTAAGGGACGGTGTGAGGGACGGTGTGAGGGACGGTGCGAGGGACGGTGCGAGGGACGGTGCGAGGGACGGTGCGAGGGACGGTGGGACGGTGTGGGATGGTGTTAGGGACGGTGCGAGGGACGGTGTGAGGGACGGTGTGAGGGACGGTGCGAGGGACGGTGTGAGGGACGGTGCGAGGGACGGTGTGAGGAACGGTGTGAAGGACGGTGTGAGGGACGGTGTGAGGGACGGTGTGAGGGACGGTGCGAGGGACGGTGCGAGGGACGGTGCGAGGGACGGTGCGAGGGACGGTGCGAGGGACGGTGCGAGGGACGGTGCGAGGAGGGGACGGTGTGAGGGACGGTGTGAGGGACGGTGTGAGGGACGGTGCGATGGACGATGTGAGGAACGGTGCGAGGGACGGTGTGAGGGACGGTGTGAGGGACGGTGCGAGGGACGGTGTGAGGGACGGTGTGAGGGACGGTGCGAGGGACGGTGTGAGGGACGGTGTGAGGGACGGTGCGAGGGACGGTGCGAGGGACGGTGTGAGGGACGGTGTGAGGGACGATGTGAGGGACGGTGTGAGGGACGGTGTGAGGGACGTGTGAGGGACGGTGTGAGGGACGGTGTGAGGGACGGTGTGAGGGACGGTGTGAGGGACGGTGTGAGGGACGGTGTGAGGGACGGTGTGAGGGACGGTGCGAGGGACGGTGTGAGGGACGGTGTGAGGGACGGTGTGAGGGACGGTGTGAGGGACGGTGTGAGGGTCGGTGTGAGGGACGGTGTGAGGGACGGTGCGAGGGACGGTGGGGACGGTGTGAGGGACGGTGTGAGGGACGGTGTGAGGGACGGTGTGAGGGACGGTGTGAGGGACGGTGTGAGGGACGGTGCGAGGGACGGTGTGAGGGACGGTGCGAGGGACGGTGCGAGGGACGGTGTGAGGGACGGTGTGAGGGACGGTGTGAGGGACGGTGTGAGGGACGGTGTGAGGGACGGTGTGAGGGACGGTGTGAGGGACGGTGTGAGGGACGGTGTGAGGGACGGTGTGAGGGACGGTGTGAGGGACGGTGTGAGGGACGGTGTGAGGGACGGTGTGAGGGACGGTGTGAGGGACGGTGTGAGGGACGGTGCGAGGGACGGTGTGAGTGGAATTACAACAAAATTGACATGGTCCGTCCACCAAATTTTATTGTACTACAAACGCAAAGTACAACAACAACAACAGCAGCAGCAACAACATTTAGATATATATGTTTGCAACAATGCCTGCCGGTGTGAGGGGCGGTGTGAGGGGCGGTGTGAGGGACGGTGTGAGGGACGGTGTGAGGGATGGTGTTAGGGACGGTGTGAGGGAGGGAATGCGGGACGGTGCGAGGGACGGTGCGAGGGACGGTGTGAGGGACGGTGCGAGGGAAGGTGAGGGAAGGTGAGGGATACAAATGTTTGAGGGACGTGGTGTGAGGGACACGTGGTGTGAGGGACGTGGTGTGAGGGACACGTGGTGTGAGGGACGTGGTGTGAGGGACATGGTGTGAGTGACGTGGTGTGAGGGACATTGTGTGAGGGACATGGTGTGAGGAACAGGTGGTATGAGAGACATGGTGTGAAGAACAGGTGGTGTGAGGGACGTGGTGTGAGGGACATGGTGTGAGGGACGCGTGGTGTGAGGGACGTGGTGTGAGGGACATGGTGTGGGGGACATGGTGTGAGGGACACGTGGAATTTATTTAATTTTTCCCGTTTTTCTTTCCTAATTTTAAATTAAATGTAAGTAACATAACAAAGCTCTGTTATCCGACTTGGTTTGCGTCTGGGGAGATATATTTTAAAATCTATCTTCACACACATTTTGTCGTTTGTGTAAATATCTCATCAATTGAGGGAAGAGTTGATTTTCATAATTTTGGTTTAAAGAATACGACAACTAAAGTCCATCGAAAGCTCTAAGGGCTTTGTTCTATTAGGTTCCATTAGATCGAACTAAACCATCGTAACGCCTTGGTGCACGTAGCCAAGCCAAATGAAACTTACATGGGAAACTTCAAATGCAAAGTCCACAACTACCCACCCTGTTACCCTAGTAATGCGCCTTTCGATTATTATGTGTAACGGTCGATAGCACATAATAGAACTAGTAGTTGCACTCAAATGGAGGTAACAGAGAATGACTTAACTCATGAACAGATTTTAGTGTAACGGTATGTCAGCTGGTGTCAGAAAGATGCCTAAACTTCGGAACTAACGTTGGGCAATATTTTGACATCATCTACTTACGGTAGATTAGTAGATGCCAGGGAGAAATTTTTTTATGTTTAGGACCAGTGATTTATTCTGTGTCTTTTGAGATTTTTGTTGAGGCTTTTGTAATGAATAACATTCTTCAATAGAAAGTGATTAAGCGATTAGAACCCTAACATGAGATTCATCTGATGTTACATTAGAAGATGTGTCGTTTTTATTAATCCCTGTGAACTTTGTTCCTTTTTAACTGTTGTTTTAACCTTATAATCTATCTACCGTTACTACAAATCATATATGTATGTTTCCACATGACTCCAACCATTCATGCCACACACTAGAGCTACTTAATTTCCATTTAAGCCCTTGATCGTTCCTTTTTTTCTCTTCATCAAAAACAACTGAGCAAAAAAAAGAGAAACGGGGGACACCAAAAATTTTATTTGATCTTCACGATCTTGCTCCAGTTTAAATATTTTCTAGCAACAATACACAAACAAAAAGCAACAAAACGTTGTTGTATGGAAGTAAACAAATGTTTGGTAATGGCAACCTGTTGAACTTAACTAAACAAAATAACTTGTACTTGGAACGTGCAACGTGCAACGTACTACTTGCAACAATAGCAGCTGTTGCCAATAGAGCAGCAATAGTGATGTCACAGAACAGTCGACGTAATATTAACCCAATAGACAGACAAACACTCAAAACTAAATAGTGTTGGTACACTAGGGAACATAACAATTACCACAAAATGACAATAAAATAGTCACGTATTCACTACGCTAAACGTATTTGCCGGTGAAATAGTGAAACACTTGCAAAATCAAGGAGCCTCAGTCATAGTAACAGTTTTTATAATGAAGTTTCCAAATAAAAGAAAAAAAAACACGTAAAAAAGGAAAAAACAATTGCAAATAGAAGGGGAATAAATGAGATTTTATTCTAAGCAAATTGCGCAACCAATTCATTTATGATTGTTATTGTTGTTGATAACAACAGCAACAGCAATAGCAACATATTGGTGGAGATTTTTTGTTTTGCTTTTTTGGCTGACTATTGTCGTGTTGTTAAAATTATTTTCGGAATATTTTAACAATTGCAAACACATTTAATGTTGCTTGCTTGGTTGTTGTTATTGTTGTTGTTCCTTACGAACCTAGAAAAAAAATTGTACAAAATTTGCATTTAAGAACATTAAACCTGCTGTGTATGTGTCTAGTGGGAAGCCAAAAGAAAAAAAAACAACTTTTTAGCCCAAAAATTATACAAAAAAAGTGAACAAAAAAAAACGAAAAACACAATACAAGTAGCGCCTTTAACAATATAACTGCTGCTGCTGCTGCTCCGGCAATTGATGTTGTTGCAGCAACATAATCTCATAGAACACATGCAATCATGTTGAAACAACACACAACTTAGCACAACACAAAGAAACCAACGGCCAAAAACGGTTGTAACTTGAAAATATACGCGTGCGGTTTTTGCAACTTCATATGTAGCACCACAGTATTGTGGTCGGCTTAGAAATTGGCGGGGGTTGCTGTATCCGAACAAAATATGAGTCTTTTAACAGACGTTGACAGTTACAAAGTGCCAAACAATTGTGAGTCTTTTGGAACAGCAGTCAGTCGTCGTAGTTGGTTGAATGAGTATAGAAAAATGCCAAAAAAAGTAGAAAAACAGCAGCACAAAATTACAACAACAACTACAACGAAAAGCAGCAAGAAAAATCAAATTTCATTTGCCAAATGTTGTCAAAGATTGAACTCAGACAAGATTTTAAAGGTTTCTCTACACCCTACTCGAATGTGCTGGTAGAAGAGTACAATGCTTTTAAAGAAAGTTCGATTAAATACTGGTCTTGCGGGTTTTCTTAATTTCATAATAGTGCTTCGTTTATTGCTCTACTGCATCCGAATTCTTCTTTGACAGTAACATTACTTCCTTTACATAACATATCACTATGTTCAGATATGCACTTTTATTGAGTCAATATTCGGTTGAGTACAATATTCTAAGTGTTCAGGCATAATATACGCAGTTTGGTCGCAATTTTTCGTTTGCCGTTGTTGACATTTGAGTTAATTTTAATTGTTGTTTGGTTAATTGTAATATGCTCACTAAACACACCTATGACAGTGCTGCATTTTAGGTTTTACTCAATATTATAACAATTTGTGTATTTATTGCGCAATTATTTATTGAAACTATATGAAATATTGAGCTTAATATTGGCGTTTATTGCGATTTATGCAATAAAGGTGCATATCTGAATACCGTATATCGCTACTACCGTTACAATCTTTATGACTACCATGTTCAGTCAAGAACTTGGTTAAATCATAATTTGCATCTCTAGAAGTTCTGTTAACCAATTCTAAATTATCTGGTTTGTAGGTATACCGAACGCAAAGACTGTTTCAATGATTCAATTTTATGGCCTTTAAGTATTTTAGATCGATTCTACCAACTCGCGTCCTTAGCATTTCCCTTATGTAATCAGCTTATGTCTTTTACTCTGACAAATTTAAATTTATTTACTTCATCTAGAATTTAAATACATATCTTCCGAATGCAATGGGGCTTGCAATTCACTATTTACTTTTCGCAACAATGTAGCATGAACTGTGGCAACAGGTGAAAATCTACGAATCTGTACTCAGAAATCGTCTTTCTATTAGAACAGTAGTAAATTGCAAACGTCTTGAATTCCAAAGACAATGTATAGAACCTCAAAATGATCTCTTGATACTTCTGCAATATGTCCTCGTAATGGGAAGACCATTCCTTAAATAAACGACAAACAACGTTCGTTCTAATATTTCAATGTAAACTTCTTACACAAGATGCTGTACAGTTTTCTCCTCCATTTCGATATGATCAAAATATCACTAAAAATTGGTGACAAATTACAAGTTTTTTGTAACTTCATGCTAACAACCGGGATCATTCAAATACTTCCGTCTTCCTTCACAAAGACTAGTGCTACGAATAATCATTTGAAAATCCCTGTTATAAAAGCAAGATTAACTTTCGGTCAATTGAAATTTATGTGGAGTTCTCGACCAATTTCAGCCCCGAGTAAAACTTAATGTATTTGATACTTACTTATGTACTTCCTTAATTGATCATTCCAATCCTTTTTAGACAGGGTTACGATCTAACTTCTCACACGATCCATGCTGTTTGTGTTAATTTTACTTAATGAGAAATAATTTTTACATATTTTGTTATGTACGAGATATTTGAACTGAGGCTTGAACTAGGGGCTCTTATCAACCTACTAGATCAACGGTTTATAGTTTAAAACTTAGAACTTTGTTAGCTCAGAAATTTTCACAAGTTGAAGGCATATGTACGTCTCATATAAGAAAATTTCAAAATCACTAATGTGACGTTAGGTACTTAAAGAATTCAATTATCAGTTATCAAGATTGATAACATGAGATAATAATAGATAATATCTCTACATATATCTGCCGTCGCCGTGGTGTAGTAGGTAGTGTGTTGGCTTACTATTCGTAAAGCCCGGGTTCGTATCCCAGGTCAGACATCAAAAATGAAATATGAAAAAAAAAAAAAATATTTCTTCGGCGACTTCCTCTCAGCAGATTTCTGGCAAAAACTCTGAGAGTAAAATAAACTGCCATGAAAAAGTTTCTCAAAATTCTGTCGTTCGGAGTCGACGTTAAACTGTAGGTCCCGCCACTCACGTATAAAATTAACGCACACAACATGAGTGGTGTGAGAAGCTAGGCCGTAATCCTGACTGAAGGGTTGTAATGGCCAATTATTATGTATGTATCTCTACAAAAATGACGGGGTAAATTAACCTACGCATACTTACATACTTAATTGATCATTACAAACCTTCAGGTTTCAGGTTCACGACCACTTATGTTGTGAGTATGTTTTTTTATACATGAGCTGAGGAACCTACAGTTTAAAGTCGACTCCGAACAAGTTATTTTTTTGAGAATCTTATCATGGCAATTTTTTTATTGAACATGTTCGTCTAAAAGCAATTACTGACCATATAAACATAGGGCATAGGGTATGTGTCCACGTATGAGATTCTTCTCCTGCTGTGGTGCTTACAATTGTCATTATGACTACAGTTCTAGAAATAGACAATAAAGCTGTTGCTACTGCCGCCGCCGACTCATGCATCTGCATCATCACAAATGCAACATTTAGCCTCTTGCAACTAAAATCAAATGAAAACATATTTTTCTTCCACATTTTTTCTTCGATTTTCAAATCAACACAATTCGATTGCTGTAAGCTATAAAGACAGCCGCAAGTTCATATTGAAATAAAAGGAAGGAAACCAAAACCAAAAACTACATTTCGTTGAGTTATTTTTCATTCAAAATTGTATTGAATTAATGAAATTGAAATCTAGAAGACAATTGCAGCTACTGGCAATTACTTACACTCATCTATATATTTATTTCGTTTCACTCTTTTGCCGTACTCATACTCATGCTCATAGTTATTGCGGTGGTGCAGTTATATGTTGAAACACTCTACATTGTTGTTGGTCCAGGTAATTGCATTGCATTGAGTGCACACAGTCAGCCAGCTAGCCAGCCAGCCAACATCATGCACAGCTGCACAAGCAGTTTTACAAGTGATTGCAATCAATATTAAGTTTTCGGTTACTTTTACGTGCCACAAGTACACATACAACAGAGGCAACAGCCACCAGCCCAGAGTCTGAGCCAAAGCCTAAGCGTTATGCACATACAGCAGCCGGTTAAGGAGAACTTTCAACGTCTGGTTTAGAGTTTTTGGCCAAAAGCCTTAAACGTTTTGCGAATAGTTTTCAATAGCCGGAAGCTGTTAAATAAAATATATTCAATGAATATGATTTTCTTTCTTTCTTCCTTTCCTTCTTTTTTTCTTTTTTTTTTGCAATTGGCTTGCCTTGGCTTGTCATAGATGGTAAGATGAGTTTTGCTTAGGTTTTTAAAAAATTAAAAATATTTCCTCTTCTCTGTTTTTTTTTTCTTATCCATTTTTGCCAATTCGTCTTTAACTTTGATTGACTGTTAAGACCTTGAAGGTTTTTTTAATGAAAAATTATAAACCAAGTGGAAGCATTAATTGTTATTAATTGCAGGGTCTAGAGACTCTCCATACCAAGTCCTTCCCCCTTTCAAAGTAAAATTTGCAAGTTCCCCTTTACTTCTCAATTCTTTCACATCAGGACACGTCGTGTTGTGAGCCAACATCAGTGAGGTGAGTTTAACCTTTAAACTTTAACTCCAAGTAAATATATTCCATTTAAAGTTCAAAAAAAATTTAAAACATTTTATTCTCTTAAGATAATCAAAATAAATATTTTTAATAACAACAACAACAACAACAAAAAACTTTCAACAATTCTTATACTTTCAAATCCACTTCACATTCTGCCTACCATCTCTTGCTCTTGTAATACTTAAAACTAAAAACTCTGAAGCGCCCTCTACCAGCCATGTTCCTTTTGCATGACATGTTTATAAATTGTATATGGCACTGGATATGGTTTCGGTACCGAAATTTTAATCTGTTTTATAATCTCCACTGGATAGGGTTTCTCCACCTCCACGGGATAGGGTTTCTCCACAGTGAAGGGTATACGTCTTTCGGTAATCTCAGGAACAATACGATACGTAGGAACCTGAATTTCTTGTTGCACCGGTACATGAACCGCATATGGTTCAGGGATTTGTAGGCGTATAACATTGGGTACCTTGACCGCTACCGGATGGGGTATGGGTAACGGGATCTTTTCAATAACTTGTACAGGCACCGGTTTCGATATTTCCGAATAGGTCTCTTGGGTTTGATGGCCACCGCCGAGACCTAAGGATTGATGAGGATCACTAAGGGAATAGTCTTCATTGCTTAGATGAGAGCCAAGCGTCGAAGTCAAGCAATAGAAGATGGAAAAGCAAAGGAACTGAAACGAAAAGCAGAAGACAAAATCTGAATAAATTTTAATTGAAAAAGTACGATTGAAAGACTCACATTTATTTTCGACATTGTGTAGGAATGTTTTTAAACAATAATACTGCTGTTGGCTGATTTATATGTATGACTGGCTGTAATACTTCTAATGTTGCAGGTTTAACTTGGTCGAGGTATGACTTAATACTGTAACAATTGCTTGCTATGGCCTTGGCTTTTATTTAAAATCATGACTAAAGTTGCACTTCTTTTTTCTTCTTTTTTTTTTCGGCAGTAAAAGTGAAAGAGTTTTCATTTTCATTGTGTTTTTTTCGTTATGAGACTTCTTCTATTTTTGCCTACAAAGAAAAAGTACTTTTTTTTTGGTCACTTTTTACTCAGTCACTGAGTAAGCCGGCCTGGTCTGGCCTGTCTCTAAATTATACCAACGACTCTCATATTGTTTTATTGTGCAATCAAGCGTTATTATATCATATTAAAATGAAAGTACCCTTAATGTTTTTCGTCTTTCTCTTTTTTTTATTAGAGAGGCAAATAGAGGAAATCTACACGACTTTTGCAAAAAGTGTGTTTTTTGTTGTTATTGTTGTTGTATTTCGGAAGCAAATAGATCAAATAACAAGTGGAAGTAAATTTTTTACACAACGATAATCACAGGTAGCGCCCTCTCTTTTGAAAAAGTCATGTGGAACATAATAAAACAACTGAAGATGATTGTATTCGTCTATATGGATGCGCTACCTTTATTCAACAACTGCAACTACTGCCTACCTAGGTTAGGTTAGGTTAGGTTAGAGGACGTGTACTTGTCAATTAAGACAAGTACAGTACTCGGAGGTCGAATTGACCCATTGTACAACGTCCTACTGCCTACCTAGGTTAGGTTAGGTTAGGTTAGAGGACGTGTACTTGTCAATTAAGACAAGTACAGTCTCACACCACTTATGTTGTGTGTGTTAATTTTATACATGAGTGGTGGGACCTACAGTTTAAAGTCGACTCCGAACGACAGATTTTTATTTATTGAGAAACTTTTCATGGCAATTTTTATTTACTCTCAGAGTTTTTGCCAGAAATCTACTGAGAGGAAGTCGCCGAAAAAATACTTTTTGCGTCTAATAAGCCAACACTACCTACTAGACTACGGCGACTTCTACTGCCTACCTACTACATAATCTTTTTTCGGAGAAGTTGGTAATACATGTAGTTACACCAACGATTTGTGCATGTAATTTTAGCAAGACTGAAAATGACTCCTCAAGTTCGATGAAATGGCAGGTTTCTGGTGACTATACAGTGACAATAAACTTTTCTTGAAATTCTTCAGACTCAAACAGTTCAAGATTCCTTCATTTAATAACGTATCTTCCCCTTTTTCATTTCTTGTATTTACTTTATTGAGCAAAAACAGCTGACAACATGCCTAGTGCTTGATGCACTCCCATGTGTTTTCTTCTGGGATGTATTGATACCAAGTGTGTCTTCTGTTCATTCATTCAACTCATCTCCGAAACATTGGAATTGAGGTGATCACTATTTCGAACAAGTCTTCCTTGAACTTATAGTGGCCGATTAAAACAGCGGTTACCATTCTCAGGCTACATAGGATGATGCCTAGATGAGTGCACAGTCTGATTAGGTTAGGTTAGAGGACGTGTACTTGTCAATTAAGACAAATGCAGTACCCGGAGGTTGAATTGACCCATTGTACAACGTCCTAGTTTCTCACACCACTTATGTTGTGTGTGGTAATTTAACACATGCGTGGTGGGACCTACAGTTTAAAGTCGACTCCGACCGACAGATTTTTGAAAAACTTTTTCATGGCAATTTTATTTACTCTCAGAGTTTTTGCCAGAAATCTGCTGAGAGGAAGTCGCCGAAGCAATACTTTTTGTATTTTGTCTTGATGTCTGGCCTGGGGCTCGAACCCTGACTGTACGTCTAATAAGCCAACACACTACCTACTATACTACGGCGAATTGCACAGTCTGATGCATGACTCAAATCTTGTATTGTAATTACCTATCAAAAGCTTAGATTACTTCAAACTCCCCTTGCGAGGAGTATATCCTTCTAACCCAACGTAAATGCTCCTCTCCTCGTATACTCATTTAACTGGCCATTCCCTCGTATTTCGATATGACCTGAGATCCTCTATTTTCCCATCTGGTCTTACCTTGTCTAAACAGTGGCATACTATTATTGAGTTCACCTCACACAAGCCGAGAAGTCCTCGATCCATCGATCCATCGATTCCTCTCCAAATTGATTCATTCACTTTTATCTCACGAATCATTTTCTAAAATCGTAGAGTTTGCTGATCAAGAAGGGAGCTGTCAGTCAGTTGATTTCTCAGTTCATAATGCTCTACGATGGATAGTGTATTAGACTTGTTTCGTATTGTCCTCACCATAGCCTCCTTCCTACTAATGCGCAACATGTTTCCATCCGTAAAAGCATTCAGTGCCGCTGTAAGACAGGTTCTTATTGCTTCATTTATACCAAATCATACCAGTCTCTGCAACTCATCATCACACTTGTACCAATGCAACATACAGCCACCGTCAGTGATGATGTAGGGTATAAAACGCTTAATAACGATATTCAAGTTGAAAGTGATTGGGTTACATTTTGAACTGAAATTACTGTAGAGTTACCATACCATCTCATATGTGTGTATTATCTGGGAATATTTTTTTTAATTTTTGCAAGTGAAAGTCATTAAACTTTTTTTGTTTATTTGCTTTATGCATACATACATACATACATAATCGGTCAGTATAATCCTTTAGTCTGGATTGCGACCTAGTTTCTTTCACCACTTATGTTTTATACCTATGAGGCGAGACCTATAGTTTAAAGTCGACTTCAAACGACAGATTTTTTTGAGAAACTTATCCTGTCAGTTTTATTTACTCACAGAGATTTTGTCAGAAATCTGCTGAGAGGAAGTTGTCGTTTTGTTGGAGATATCTGATCTGGGGTTTGAATCATGGCTTCAGGTCTAGTAAGTTCAAACACTATCTACTAGACTACGACGACTTCAGGTTAAGTTAGGTAAGGCTAACTTCCGAACACCGATAATACCTATTTCGTCATACGACTTATCTTCGGTTAGACGGGTTCTATACATAAATTTTAAGTGTCCAAGAATTCTTTATCTCAGGTCTCTATGTTCTTCATCACCATTATAGCTTTTACAGAAATCGTCGTTAAGTATTCCCATCTTTTGGGCATGTGCACTAAGCGGCCATTTCCCAATATAACTGCTATGTGGTTCCTAAAATACGAGTGTGTCTGGTCAGATTTAATGAGCAGTTTTCTCTACATGTATACATATGTATCTGGCAAGATTTATTTGGTTACTCTACAATTATGTTCATTTGTTTTTCTTCTCTGCAGACGAATGCTAATCTCACGTATGAATCCAATCGAATTTTCCATTATACCAGCCTGTTCAAATGCATCAGCTTTGTTGTTACTTTCGCTGTTTCCATGTACTGCCCGCCATTCTGGGAAAATGTTTGGTGTGTGGTACTTACTATCTAGGAATCTAATTACCGCTTTACTGTCAGTAAATGTGCACATATATCATCCATTCGATAAACTCTGATATCGAATTCGTATAGTGACAGCACTTATAGCCTAAGTAGTACTACAGTAAACGGGTAGTACAATGCTTAATCGAATACTTAACTGTTCTAAAAGGATTCCTGATTTATCAAAGAGTGCTAGGTAGACTTTCTCTGGTGTAAGGTGGTGTAAGTCTTCAACATAATTGCATTCAATTCGTTGTGGAAAACAAGCATAATTTTTAACGCGCTGTAACAACTGCATCTGCCCTACCTTGAAATGAGGTAGAGGCGAGAGGAATTTCTTATTCAACCATCCATCAACTTAACGAATGGCAACCTTTTGTGTTCCAAAACTATCTTCAATAAGCAACACTTGTAATCACTCTAAACAAGTGCAAATCATTGTTGCATTTTTCCTGTTGTTGTTGGGTTCTTTTTTTGCATTTAATTTTCAAAGCAATTGTGCTGTAACTTGACTTTCGATTTGGTGCGGTTCACAAAAAGCTTTTCAAGTAATTTGATCTGAAAACGTGCCTCAGCACAACTACTATACATAATAATACAGTTTAAAAATAAAATTGTTTCTATTTTTATTTCGTTTTTGTTCAAACCAAAAAGAAAAACAGTTGAATCAGTTTGTTGTAACAGAAAAGATAACAGAGCTCTGGAATTAAGGAAGAAAACGAATAAAATTCAAAACTTTAAATTACTTACAACGATTAAAAGTTAAAAGATTTAATCATTTCTAATAGAGAGTATAACGGTTACAAAAATTAAAGAGTGTTAGAAACGATTAAGCCTGCTATCGATTGCACCAGTGTTGTTAAACGAAATCCTATTGCTCTGCTACTACACCCACTAAAATTGTCTCAAACGCCTAATGATCTCGTATTCTAATTAAATAAACTCTCAGTGGAAACAATAACTTTTTTTTGGTATTTTTTGTTGTTGTTGGAAAATATTTTTGGGACAAAAGTTCAAACAATTCTTAAAACCATTATTTGCATTTGGCTTTCGCGTATAAAATTCTGTGAAAACTATTCGGTTGCGTAAAACAACACAGCGCAACCAAATATTAGGAGAGAAAGAAAAACAACAAAAGAAACATTGAAATTGAGGACAAACGCATTTTATTTGCGTACCAAACTTAAGAATGGAGAGACAGGGAAAACAAGGGCGACGAGCACAAACGCATTGTGAAGAGATCAATATGGCTTTGAAAAGATTTCAGCGAATTTCTCAAAGACATGCAAATTAGAAACGCTTAAAAAATCTTTTTCATACAAAAGAAAACAACAACTATTGTTTGTTATTCTCATCTTACACTCGAACAATAAAGTTCGTAAAAAACTCGCTTAATAACTTCAATTTGCTTAAGTCTTCTGTCTAATTTTAAATCTGAGTGTAATTCAGCTTTTCGTATTCAAATCAGCAACAAAATATCGAGAAGAAAAAGTATCGAAATTGTAAGCAAAAAAAAAGAAAACAACAAAGAAATTTCTGTTCCAATTGCCGACAACAAAGACCCGGTATGCAAAGCATGAGTTTTGGTTAGAAAAAAAAAACAAGTAGAAGAAAATAAACAAAATTGTTACCAAAAACAGACACTGACTGGTTCATCTCTTGGCCATCATCACAGTACAAACGGCAGCAGCAAAGCATCAATTTTTGTCGTCATTTTAGGGATTTAAAGTTGCTCTGTTGATCGTATTGGTTTAAAAAAAATGAACAATCTCCCTAGTGTTCAGATAAGTTAAGGTATTTATTTAAGATATAAGAAAGTAACAAAAACACTATGGGAAGGCTTTCATTAGAAAGTTATTATCGGAAATCAACTTATAATTTTAGGAAGTCGAATCTGCAATGCAATATGCAACAGACTTAAGTTCTTGTTAGATTTATTAGCTCTTGACTAGCTCATACAGCAAGTCATCATTATTTCAACAAGTTTCCTGACGGCCGGGCATTACTTGAGGTGTCGAAGCTAAAATGCAAAAAAGTAGACTTCATCGTACAAAAAATGCAAGTAATCGACAAAAAACCGTCCAAAATATTTAAGTCAGCGAGAAAAAAATTCAAGTAATCGACCAAAAAACGCAAGACATACACTAAAAAAAACTCAAGTCATCAACCAAAAAAGTGCAAGTCAGCAACTAAAAAATGGGAATCATTGGCCCAAATAATGTAAGTCATCTAACAAAAAATGCAAGTGATTGACCAAAAACTAGATGTTGTCCACCCAAAAAATTCAAATCATGGACCAAAAAATGCACGTCATAGACCTTAAAAGTGCAAGTCATCGACACAAGAAATGGAAGCCAACCACAAAAAAAAGAAAGTCAACAACAAGAAAAAAAGTTTGTTGCAATAGCTTCGTCGCCTATATTTCTGGCCCCAAGTAACGGCCGAACGTGAACCAGTTTTGGAATCCTTCATACCATGGCTATCGGACCCATTAAGCCTTTTTCTCCTTCAAGTCCAGTTTTATACGATTTTGGCTCATTTATACGGAACTCTTTTTTTTTTTTTTGCTCATAACAATTAGCTTTGGCGCCTATATCTCGTAGAGTCACCTGTTTTGGAGTCCCCGACACCATGATTTTATTGTGGGATACCTGCAGCAAGTTCCATTGTTTCACAATATCAATCATCCTTCCAACAAACAAATAATTTTTTTGACCAAATTTTTCAATTTTCCAAACAATTTGCAAATTACCAGAGAAGCTGTTCCACTCAGGTGCGTGGGGGGTATTGTTTTTAACCCATGGAATAGATATTCCATTCTTCCACGACCATTTTTTGGGTCTCTGTTAAACATTTAACATTGCTCTGTTAACTTTAACATTGGGCTTCCAAACTTTTTTTGTTTTTGTTTTTTCTAGTTAAATTTGAATTTATCCTCATACATGTTTACTTCACAAATTATTTGTGATTCCAACAGGTTGGAATAACATACGCTTTGAATTTTCTACCACGAAAGAATACATTACTTTAAAACTCTGCTTTTTAGTTTTCCTATATTTTTTTCTGTTTGCAAACGGACAAGTTTGTTTCTTCTTTTAATCGATCGATCGAACGATCGATTCATGCCAGGTCGGCAAGCTGGCTAAACGAAAAAATCGAAATCTAAAAAGAACATAAAAACTCAACATGTAAATCTACATACTGAAGTTGAAGAAAATATTATCAAACCGCCAAAAAAAAAAAAAAAAAAAAACACCAAACGAATATTTTAAACATTTAAGTATTTGGTTTTGCGGGGTTTTTCAGCGAAAAATCGCTACAACAACAGCAGCAACAACAGAAAATATTATTTTTATTGTATCATCATAGTCGTACATACATGCATACATAGCGTTAAATTGCCGAATTCTGAATTTATGGTTTGTTTGCATGATTTTTATAAATTTTCATTTCTGAAACGTGTCCTTCTTTGTCATTGTTTTTCCACCGAAAACCCGAACTGCATTTGAAGATCAACTTCAACAAAAGCAAAGAAAAGAAAACAACAATTCTACCCGCCAACAACAACAACATCAACTACTACAGGCAGTGTGTGTGCAAGTGGTAACAGTAGCCTCCGTCTACAGCAACATGCTGTTGATTGTGGCAAGATGTATTGTGTTTGGAGTTCAAAATGATGGGGCGGCTTAGATTTTTGGCTAAAAGATAAATACGTTTACGTTTTAGCCCAAACAAACAAAAAACCTTTCTATGCTACTTTAAAGAGCATTACAAACGAGTAGTTAAGCGGGTGAGTGACTGAATGAATGAATACGAGGTAAAACAATGACTAGGGAGTACTGCAAGAGTACAAGTACAAGTAGCCGATTTCAACTTCATAAGAGAGTTCATGGGGAGATTTTGCTTTATTTGCCTGTGATTGAAATGTGACTTTAATATTCGTATTGAAGCAATAAATTTCTATGAGACTTTCTTTCTTTTTTTGTATACGAATACGAATTTATATGATTTTGTTTTTGAGGCTGATGATGATGCTGCTTTATCGGTATTTATATAAAGAAGGGAATAAAACTTATGCAAATTAAGTTTTTTCTCTCCTTTGTTTGTTGTCTGTCCAATTTTATTGATTTCTTTTGCTGATACAAAACCCCTTTGTCTATAACCCCATATAATGCTCATTTAATGATGATGATTAAAATTGAATTTCAAATTGAAAAGATGAAATCAATTTATTAAAAATTAAAAAAAAATCGTGACACTGGATTTCATATCGAAATCATAAGCTTACCGTATGAGTTATAAAAAATAAAATTTATTTGAATACATTCTAAGGAATATATATTAAAACTGGAAAATTATCATAATTTCTATGGCTTTTAATGTTCTTTTATTATTTACTATGCTTTGTTGGCTAAATGAGACAAAACAAATTGTAGTTTTTTTATTTTATTAAGGCACCACATTTCAATCTAACAGTTCCGAAAAAAGTTCCCAGAACTTTAACACCACGAACACAATATTTGTTTTCAACAAATATTTCAAAATAATTTCCAAAAATGCCTTCAGCTCTTCCTTAATCATGATTGACTTAGCCACAGGAAACCAAATCCTAAAAATATGGTTTCTGTTTACTAAAAAATTGTCTGTCAGCGATGAGGTGCTCTGTCATGATGTACAACCCTTGGAAAATGTTTCAAGTGTTGGTCATCATTACAAGCCTTCAGTCAGGATTACGACCTAGATTCTCACACCACCTGTGTCGTGTTTGTTAATTTTATACAAGACCGTCAGGGCCTAGAGTTTAAAGTTGACTGCGAACAGCAGATTTTTGGGAAACTTTTCATGACAATTTTATTTACTCTCAGATTTTTTGCGACAAATCTGCTGAGAGGCAGTCGGCGGAAGAAATATTTTTCCATATTTCGTTTTGTTCGAGATATCTGACACTACCTACTAGACTGCAGCGACTACATGAGTGCCTGTATATTACTGTGTAACAGTGCCATAAAACTCTATTACTCTTAAAGTAAGAACTTTACACGGCTCACTTCAAGTTAATCGCAAAAAATGATGACAAAAGCTCGACATTTTTGATCTTTTTGCCATCAATTATTAGCACGATTTAACACATAAAAGTCATGACTACACTGGTTTTAATATAAAAGATTTAACTAAAGAAGGGTCACCTTAGGCTTCAGTTAACTGATTCTGTGTAATGCTCGCACGACTTTTGTAGTTAAAATTAAGCAGTTTCGGTATAAGCTCTTCTAACACAAGCCACATGCCCAAACTTTTCGTTTAGATTGCATGGCACGAGCTCACTGAAAAGTCAACTTGGTGAAAAACTTCTCTGGTGGTAAGTCTACAATTCACTGCCATTATTTTTTACACTTCCACAATTCATTTAATCTTTACTTGTTGCTTTACTAGCTACGCTGGATCAAGACCATTGATCGCCATTTTCTGGACCAATAGTCAAAATGAATTTTTACTCCCAATAGATGTGGCTACCTGTTCGTAATATCGTCTTTTCTTGTTGTATAGGCTTTAAAAACTTTGTATAGGTCGCCGATGCTTACATAACCTTTGTAAGATTTATACTGACTAAATCAACCTCCACTGTTTATACGCTCAACTGCCATACAATATTGCTTTAAGATAGGATTAGGCACAAGGCTACTCTACGACTACTGCTATAGCCTTGTGGACTATTCTGTTATTCAAAATACTTCGTGAACTATTAAAGTCAAGGCTGTAAACAAGGCTGCTACACTATTACATACATACATACATACATACATACATACATACATACACAATTGGTCATTACAACCCTTCAGTCAGGATTTGGACCTAGTTTCTCACACCACTTATGTTGTTTGTGTTAAATTTTATACATGAGTGGCGCGACCTACAGTTTAAAGTCGACTCCGAACGACAGATTTTTGAGAAACTTTTCATGGCAATAATTACTCTCAGATTTTCTGCCAGAAATCTGTGAGAGAAAGTCGCCGAAGAAATACTTTTTTATTTTGTTTTGATGTCTGGCCTGGGGCTGGCTTTACGTCTAATAGGCCAACACACTACCTACTAGACTACGGCGACTTCACTCACGCTATATGCTCCATTATTACTCACGCTATGTTTCAGGAGCTGTAGTATTACTATAGCCTTGTGGGTATTTCTGCTGTTTAAAGGGCTTCGTGATCTATTGAAATGATAGTTTCCCAGAGGATTTCAATTCGCGCTAAACACTAGCCGCTGCTGTTTCTTGGCTATAAGGTTTTAGGTTCAGTAAACCCTCGACTTTTCTAATTTCCATTCTCTTAACTGAAGGAGCAACATTGCTCTGGTCAACAGGCATCTGTTAGTTGGTTCCTGTCCATATTTGATCAAGCTACGTCATTTAGGTTGTGCTTGAAAGCCATTTACAACAGACTTCCACCTTTCGCAGTAGTCTAGTAGGTAATGTGTTGGATTATTCGACGTAAAAGCCCGAGTTCGAATACCAGGTCAGACATCAAAACGAAATATGAAAAAAAACATTTCTGCGGCGACTTCCTCTCAGCACATTTCTGGCAAAAACTCTGAGCGTTAAATAAAATTGCCATGAAAAAGTTTCTCAAAAATCTGTCGTTCGGAGTCGACGATAAACTGTAGGTCCCGCCACTCACGTATAAAATTAACGCACACAACATGAGTGGTGTAAGAAACTAGGCAGTAATCGTGACTGAAGGGTTGTAATGGCCAATTATGTATGTATGTATGTACCACCTGAATTTAATGCAAAAATGCACAAAATCCATGAATTAAGCTTATTCCGCATCCGTACTATTCTCCGGATGTAGCCACGAGTGCCTATTTCATGTTTCCAAATGTTAAGGAATGGCAGGGCGTAAAAAGATTTGATTCCAATGATGAAATCATTCCGCAAATAAATCTATCTTGATGGAGAAACGTTAGACAAAGCCTATAGAGTTCATTTTTTGTGAACATGCTTTACCAACCTGGCTTTAATAAATCTGTCCATCCAAGTAGCCTTGAAAAACAGAGGTTTCGTGCTATCTTTAGCATCACTGCTTATATAAATAGAAAATAGTTGTCATTTTGTGTACGTTTGAAACAATTTCCAAACTAGATTTCGTACTATGATTTAATAACCTTTCGTTTCAAAAAAGTTACAAAATTCGCCAAAATGTTATCTTAAAAGTCTTTTAACGCCTTAATCTCCTTAAACCGCTTAATTATGGTACCCCATTCGATATAAAATTATTTTAAAATTGTTAACCTAAATCTGCACGTATGTATATTCGTTGCTATCGATCCATTCATTCACACTCAATTGCTAATTGCGTTTAAATGTCAATTACATGGAAATGTTTTTCCAAAGCATTCAATCTTAGTTTCAGCATTTTTTGCATGTGTTCTTATACAATCTGCTTGGATTCAAATAAAATTTAGTTGTTTAAACCACTATAATAAAGCCAATAAAAAATTTAAAATAAAAATAAGAAAAAAAACTATAAAACATTTACAACTTAAATAACAACAATAACAACAGCAACAAAATCTTAAATATCTACCGTCTACCATAGACATCAAATAAATGAACGAAATAAAGTAATTAAAAAACGTTTTGAAATCGAAGTGAATATTTGCACTGAAAAACAGAAAAAAAACTGCCAATGAAGATAAAGACAGAAAAAATATGTGTAATACAGTAAAGACTCGATGGATGGCGCAATGCTGATATGTGATGCGGATTTTAAGTGTCTCTGCTCTCTGCATTTTCTTGGACCCTGGGTCTTAACAGTATGACGGTCTTATTTTAAAAGATTTCTTATGATATTGAAGAATACATTTTTAAATACAGTGCCAAATACTTCTGAGTTGTTACTCTGTAACTAAACACTGGGCTTAGCTTATAGCGAAAGGCATACAAGTCCCAGTAGACAACGAGATAACGACAAGTTGCGGCTGAATTGGCACAAAAAATTAGTTTCTCACTGAAGAAAATTGAACTCAGCGTAAAGTAGTGCTGAAAGTGCTCGACTTTAAACCCAAGTATCCCGGGCTAGCTTATAGCGGAAGACAAACAATTTCGGATATTTCGAATTATAAAAAATTTCCTCTCAAAGGGTTTGACTTCCCCTTCTCCCTCAGGAAGGATCATATTAAAAACGAACATAGAAAGGTCAAATTACGCGAACCTGTTACACCATTAGTAATCCAATACATGTTAACAGAGGGCACTTAAAAGTATTTGAGGAAAAAAAGATGACTACCCTTACTATTCTAGAATTTGAAATGGAGACCAATTACCAGCATAGCTGGTTGAACTTAAAAAACGAAACCGCAACCAATCTAAGAAGAAAACAGAAACCTTTAAAGGGGACAGAGATGATTTGTAATCGTCCTTTGACCTTTGGCCCTTTGAAAAGGAACACAAATATTGTAAAAAAAAACTCGCGATAATATTAACTGGAAATGAAAAGTGGTTAAGTTGCGACAAAAACAAACAAGAACGGTCTGTAAGCCAGTGCTTACCACAACCAAATCTAAGTAAATGGTAGAGAAAGTTTTCTTTCGTTGATGCCTTGCCAAGAAATCAATGATTTCAAAGTCTATTTTGAGGCCTCTTGACTGAGTGTAGGATAGGTCGATCTGGCTTGTTAATGACGGTAGGGTCTTGTTTTCACTGCTTTTACAACGGATTATGCACTAGCAAAATAAAGGGACTCGTGCACAAAAATTACACATTTACGTCTTTCTCTTGAAGTATATCCGCTTGTGGACGGGTGATCGACAGAGCGCTCTGTGCATTAGTGTGCGTATGTGCAGCGCCTTTCCTGCAGAAGTTTTTTCCTTTCTCTCGCGGCGTAGATAGATTCAAATCGAACGCTTATAAGCACTACTTCTTACCTCTTCTTCCTCCCAGGACCCATTCCTCTGGATCCAATAGAAAGCATTGCATGAGTAGATGGCCATCTGTTGGTTGTTAGGTACCCCAAAAAAAACTAACATATGTGATCAACAGGGTTGGGAATGTGGATCATATTCATACAGTTTGGAGATTTCGATGGTGTTTAATAAGTAGTCATACTTGACAACAATTTATTAACATTTGTTGCTGTCCATAGCGAATCATTTGAGTTGCAAAAAAATTTTGAAAATTGTTTGTTCCAGGAAGGGTTTCTATGCAGCAACAGAGATTTTATTGAATTTTTTCTTTCCTCTGTCAAAAACAGCCTTAAATTTCAAACTTAAATAAAGAATTTCTTTTTAATACACCTTCTAGAACATAAACTTGTCCAACTATGAACCATTTCACTGTAATTGCAATGCAAAAAAACCGAAAAAACAAAATTCTTGAAGCATTTCAAACTAACGAATCAAACAAAACAACAACATGTTCGCAAAATGCAGGAAAAAAACACGAATTTAAATATAGAAAAAGAAAAAGAGGAAGAGGAGAAAAAAACAGACGCAAAAGATTTAAATTGAAATCTTTAAAGAGTTTGTAAGTTAAGCGAAAAGAAAATTGTTAACTAAACGCGTTTGTGTCTCAGCGATTGTCGGTACGTCACATCAAACAAGGCCATAAATCTTTAAAAGTGGCCAAAGTCAAATCATTTGCATCCTACTCGAGATAAATTCGTATGAAATGTTGCAAACGAAAGACAACAAACAAACAAACAAACGAAAGAAAAATGCAACAGAAACGAAATCCATTGAATAGTTTTCACAAAAGAGAGATGAACGAACAAACGTTTGGCTTCTTTTTTTTTGGTTTTTTTTTTTGTTTTTCTTGGTCGGTTGAATTTTGTAAAACCAAAAATGGTTAAATGCAAGAAAAATAAAAAAACTTCTCATCATTTAAGATTTTTTGTTCTGTTTTTCGTTTTCCAAACTGAAGTTGATGATGTTGATGCTGGCAGACAAATGCTAGAGATGAAAAGGACACACCGATTTGTTGTTTTTCTTCGATTTTTCGATTCCTTTTTCTTCAATTCTTTTTTTCCCTCTACTCGATTTTGTATTTAAACTGTTGCTATTGCTGATGACGATGACGCTGCATTCAACTGTTGCTGCAATTGCTGCTTGAAAACGCATTTTTATTCTTGTAGTATTTGTGCAACGTTTAATAAACAAGATCTCATGTCGATTGCCACAAATTAGCGAAATAAATTATAAAAATAAAAAGCACAACTGCTGCATACAAGCAGTCCACTCCACTCACTGGTTAATCCCTTTTTTTTAGCATCAACTACTGCAATACGAACGGCAAATATACTGAGACGAGCGATACAATTTCTGCATATGAAGGGATCTTTAAAGACATCATTTGTGTTGTAGAAAATGTAATAATTTCTGAGTTTTCTCGTTACTTTGCAAAAACCTTTAAGCCAAAATTGTTGTTGTTATTGTCTGCCTTACATTCCTGATTAATATTAAAGGTATTCACAGTTGGATGGATTGCAAAATACCGTGGGTTAACAATAAAGCTGACATCCTATCTGAAGTACCCGAATTTTCTTAACTTTAAGCCATTAAAAGAGTTTTCCCAGCTCTGATGTACTCTCCCAGATGCCAGTATTGAATCTGATCCAAAGGATCAAAAGTTCACCTAATCCTACCTTCCATAATGACAAATGCTTGCACCAGTTGCATCGATCTAATCGATGAATGCCCATCATAATAATGAAATATTTTTTTTTCTTCTCTTTATTGTTATATTTCTTGTAGTCATTTATGTTATGGTATATTAGATTGAAATACATCCCCGTTTCTTGCAATACAACAACCTGGTATGAGTAGCCAATCAATAGTTGATAATGGCCTTCATTTACTTAATTTTTTAAACCATTTACGATCAATCCTCTGCTCAGTGTTCTACACTGTAATAAGTATTACGATTTTGATTCGTTTCCGTTTATTATTACAATGTTCCAACAATCAGGAATATTTTGTAGTCCAAGAGCTGGAGGCATAAACATGCCTTATAAAAGGCCTTTTACAGATATTATTACAACGCTGTAGCGGGGATTACGAACTGTTAGAATCATGCTGGGGGGCCCTGGTAGTCTAGTGGGTAACGTGCTAGACTATTAGCGTGAGGGTCGTGGGTTCGATTCCCACCAGAGACTCTGGTCTGTGACACTACACCGAGCATATGGTCAAGTTACTCCGCTCGTATATAATTAAAATATAATTTGTAAATGTATTGTAATTACTAAATAAATAAATAGAATCATACTGGCTTGTTTGGTGGAGTGCCTTAGATAAGAGTTTTCAACGGAAAATCTTAGATAAGGTTCAGCGGATTGCCTCCTTGAGTATCACTGGAGTGAGGAAGAGTTGCCCTCAGGCTGCTCTTGACACTGTGCTCTGCTTGACTCCGCTTGACTTGTAGAGTTCTGAATGTCGTCTTTCCTGATGGAAGATATGCGCTTTCAGGAAAAGCCACTGATTATATTGTGCCTGAGGCTATGTTCCTGCTTGGTTTAAGAATACTTATACCGGATAGGGCACAATGGTACTCCAGGGGCAGGGTGGTATACCCATCTTCACAGATGGGTCTAGGTTAGGTGGACGTACAGGTGCTGGGGTTTTCTGAAGGGAACTCGGTCTTAAACTCCACTTCAGGTTGAATGATGACTGCAGCGTTTTTCAGGCGGAAATTTTCGTAATCTTGAAGGCTATTGGGGCCATAGCTGGTGGCCCAGCTTCGGATTCCGAATCTTACATGATCTTCGTTGACAGTCAGGCTGCCCTTAGGGCCATTGCGGCCGTCTGGTGCAAATCACGGCTTGTTCGCGAGTGCAAGTAGTCGTTGAGGACTTTTGGACCGGACCGTATCCGTCTATGCTGGGTTCCGGGACATAGCGGAATACTGGGCAATGAGACGGCGGATGCCCTCGCTAGGCTAGGTTCGCTTTCAGGGGGCGATTTAATGGTTGGTCCTGACCCCCCAGTCCGCCACCTCTATGGCCTAATCAATGGATGGGTCATGGAGAAAGAGCAGAGGCGTTGGGGGAACGGATCGGGTTGTTTTGTTTCTAGGTGTCTATGGCCTCCTGTAGACAGTAAGAGAACAGGTTGGTTGCTGGGCTTAGATAAGGCCAGCTTAAGGTTGTTTTTCGGTTTTATCACGGGGCACTGCGAGATTAGGTCACTGGCGGGGATCTGGAACAGATCCCAGCCGGACTATTGCAGGACGTGTTGCGATGAGGAGGAGTTGGAGACTAGCGATCTGTAACTCTGTAACTGCCCAGCCCTTGGTAGATTGAGATTGAGGACACTTGGCAGGGCCTTCTTTGGGAGCTTGAATTCGGTGTCGAGAGCCGACATCAAGGCTCTCCAAAGATGCATTAGTGGCTTAGGCTGGTTGAGAGGTGCTAGGACTTCATCGATGTAGTCGCGCTCTCCCACTCTTTTCTTGTGTCATGTCTGTGTGATTCCTCCGCTTCCCACTACCCCCTTTCCCATATACCCTCCTTTCATCCTATCCCCTATATTATCCTTCCCTCCTTAAGAACGTTGTACAATGGGTCAATCCGACCTCCGGGTACTGTACTTGTCTTGACTGACAGGTACACGTCCTCTAACCTAACCTAACCTATCATGCTGGCTTCGTTAATTGGCGAGACAAACAGTTTACTTTCGAATGCGAACGAATAAATCAAAAGTTCGATTCCTGGCCATGAACTTAAATTACTTCAGTCTAGCGAAGAAAAATAAATACGGTATTATGAACATTTTCAGTAATAATCATGAAATCACTACTTGATCCCATAAAATACCATGTAAGAGGGTCTTCAGCAATATCATATACATACATATGTACATACATAATTGGTTATTGCAACCCTTCAGTCAGGATTACGACCTAGCTTCTCAAACCGCTTATGTTGCGTGTGTTAATTTATAATGGTTAGGCCATTTAAAGGTTTAAATTTAAAAATGCAAGAAACAAATATGGTTTTCAAATTTCCGCTTAGAAATGAAATTTTATTTCATTCAACTGTCTGCCGCGGCTGGCCTCACAGTACCTTATTCGACCGAACCAATTTTCGTGCACTTTTACGAATGTATGGAGTCGTACCTCGGCAATAGCATCACGAATGTTGGCCTTCAAATGCTCAATTCTCTCTGATTTTTAGACACAACATTTTTGTTTTTAACGGCGCCCCACTGCAGCTTCTTGAAGGCCACGAAGCGGCCATTTCGGCTAATTAAATGGCCATCAAAGGTTTGACGCAATACATCGATTGTGGCATTGGATGTGTGGCTAGTTTCACCATCCTGTTGAAATCGAACATTGTTTACATCAATTCCATGAAGAGCGGGTACAAAAAATTTGGTTATAATGGCGCGATAAGTGTCTCCATTGACCGTAATGGTTGCGCCTTCCTCATTTTCAAAGAAATATGGGCCAATAATGTCTCCGCTCCACAAGCCGCACAAAACAGTTACTCATAATGAGTGCATTGGCTTTTGTAAGACTACGTGTGGGTTTTCTGAACCTTAAATTCGGCATTTTTGCTTATTAATGTACCCACCAAGATGAAAATGAGTTTCATCCGAAAGGATGAATATTCTTGGCAAGATTGACATCATCGTGCAGTTTCTCGTTGGCCCCCATAAATCTCAAAGATGCTTGAGCGCAAATCGAATCATTACGTTCAGTGTCGATAATATACTGAATTTTGTGACAGAATAGAATGACATACATACAGTGGTGGCCACGAATTTAAGACACGACATATGACTGACTTAGTTGTGATAATATTTACAATCCTGTAATATCAAATTTAATATTCTTTATTCTTCTATGTACCCTGTAATATTAAGAAAAAGTACCATTATTTTATTTTGTTTCTTTTTACATTTTGTTGCTTTTTGATCATATTATTGTAAAAACGTTTATTTGAAATTGGCCACGAATTTAAGACATTTCAGAAATATCTGGTTTTTAAGTGATTTTTTGGTGTATTTTGAAGCTAAACGTTGAGCAACGAATGTTTTATTTTATTTTATGTTGGAATACATAGAAATACTTAATTATAAATTGCCAGAGGTACAGAGGATTACGACCTAGTTTCTCACGCCACTTATGTTGTGTGAGTTAATTTTATACATGAGTGGTGGGACCTACAGTTTAAAGTCGACTCCGAACGACAGATTTTTGAAAAACTTTTTCATGGCAATTTTATTTACTCTTAGAGTTTACGGCAGAAATCTGCTGAGAGGAAGTCGCCGAAAAAATATTTTCTGTATATTGTTTTGATGTCTGGCCTGGGGCTCGAACCCTGGCTTTACGTCTAATAAGCCGACACACTACCTACTAGACTACGGAGACTTCTATCACAATCATAACGGTGATTTAGACGAAAGGAATAGTGGAGACGCTTAGATGTCTCCTCAACTTTCGACACGCAATCCGGACGCGGATATGGACGTGGAGAGGCCAAAGGGCCAAAAGGACTCCACACCGAAGTAATACCACCGTAGTTCCGGAGTGGGCAGAAACAAGTCCACAGAAGACGAGGGGGGATTTAGTGGGTGAGGGCCCCACACACGGAGGATGTGACGACTTCCTCTATGGTGCGGTTAGGTACATTTACCCCTCCTCAGCGTAAAAAAAAATCACATTCACAATGTATTTGACTAAATATCTACAAAAAAAGCGTTTTGCAGTTCAGCAGCTAAGGCCTTAAAGCAGGCCCCATCATTTCTTGCCTTTGACAATGGTAGACCTATAATGGTACACGGTAATCACAGTTGTTGTCTTCTTTTTCTTCTTCTTATTTTCTTATTATCGTTTTTTTTTTTTGTTATTACTTGATTAATTTATAACATTGACTTAATTGCTTGCAATGTTTCGCTGTTTGTGTTTGAATTCGATTCTTTCTTTTATTTGTCTTCTTCCTATTCTTACAACATTTTCGAATTATTTTCTGTATTTAAATGCTGTTTGATGATGATTATTTTTATGGAAACGAAACCAAAAAAAAAACAACAACACAACACAATTTCTTAACTGATACGCTCCTTGTAAAAATTACAAGAAAGACACACACAAGACAACAACAAAATCGAAAAAATAAAATGAAAAAGAAGGTAAGGAAAGGAAAGAAAAGAATCGCAACGAATATGCAATATTTGTGATGAAACAGTAGGAGTTTTGTAATCGTTTTACATTCAAAAAGTAATTTAACTTTTGCTAAAAGGATTCCACGGCTAATAGTGGTGCTGGTACATTGTAAATATTCAACATAATACACCCCTGGTGCCTATGACTGATCCAACTGTGACTGTGTATGCATGTGTTTGTATGTGTGTATTGCCAATCAGTTTTACATTTTAACATAACGCTGCTGGTTAAGCCAGAGATGATCATCACCAGCACCATAACCACTGTCATGAAGATCATGTTTATGCGCAGGGAAGAGTATTGATAATGGAGCTTAGGATGATGATGCTGATGGCCTAAGGTCTTGAGCATGACTTTGTTTAATAAGAAATTCAATTTAGTTTTGCATGCAAATTAAATGAAAAAAAAAAATAAATAAAATGAATGGCTTGGCAAGACCCAGAGAAAAAATGAAATGAAAACTGAAAATGAGAAAAATTAATGGTTTTTCTATAGAATATTGAACGTTTTTGCGTTTTAACAAGACACAGAGAAGGAAGTAAGCGTATAATATTACATTTTCAAGCCAAAGTTAATTGTTATTTGGCCTGTAATTTTAATAGTGGGCGTTGTATGCCATGAAAATGATGTCAATTTATGATTAATAGCCCAAAATGATCCCTAAAAGGTGGTTAAAAGTGTGGTGTGAAAATATAAACGATTGCTTTCTACTTAAAGGAAATATTTTCTTTACTAAACTCTAGAGATACAAAAAAATAAAAATAAAATCTTTAATGGAAATAAAAATAATTTTTTAAATTTCTATCAACAACCAACCATCCTTTATTATATAATATAAATAGCCTGTAAAATGAAATCCTTTTTTCAATAAAAATCTTTCTCTTCCTGGCTCCATCCATTTGCAAATAACTGGCATCATCATAAGCTTATAAAACGGACATGAAATATATCTCCGGTAAGCAGGCGGACATTTCCTTTTACAACTGTCATTATATATCCGTTACAATTTTCCATATGAAATACTTTTTGTTGTTTTTTTTTTTGTTTCTGTTGCTTCTGCTGCTACTATTTTTCATACAAAAATCATCTGATAGATATGAAACCATCATCAGTGAAACAAATCCCTTGTCTCAGTGGCAAACATACCCTCTCACATTTACCCAAACTTTTGTACAAAAAAAAGCTATAAACTTTTAAACGGATATTACAAGGATAAGCCCCCTCATCATATGCAATTTATGATTTTCCAATGATGTATGCATGGAGTACATGGAATTGAATAGTTCAAGTGTATGATTTGCATTTGTGGAAGGCAAGTGAGGTGATACAATCATTGTCACCCAAAAGGATATGTTTAATGTTCTTATTTTTTTTCTTCCTTGTCCTTTGAATTCATCAGATTATAGATTTAAAAGGGGTTTTTGGTCATCATTTGTTTAATTTTTTTTACATTTATTATGGCATTTGCTTTTCAGACTTGGAAGACTATGATTTGTAGAATAATTTGTGTGAACGTTTAAAAGGGATATTACTTATGATGCCTCACATATAATATCATCAATCATTTTTTAATAAATATCATAATATAATATTATTTATAGTGATATAAGGGCATCACACTTCAGTGGGGAATCACATACCAAAAATCATTGTCTTAGGTCCACATTAATATGCAACCTTGTTGAGAATGTTTTCTACGATTCTAATTAAAATGTTAATGGGCCACACTTTTATGTTTTAGAAATAAAATTTCAAACAAAACGGATCCACTTTTCCTTGTTTGTGATTGCTTGCTTGGCTCAAGAAAATACGTCATATTTTACTATTTCTCTTTCATAACAAAATGGCGGTAAATGCAAATAAAATTAATTGTGCTGATTCTTTAACATGCAATCACAAGCTATTTTATGGACAGACTTCTTCCCCGTCATCGGCCGTCTTTGTCCTCCTCCGTCCTTTCAGAAGTAACTTTTACATGGTGCCAGGATATAGAGATAACGTTTGAAGTTGCAGTGTTGCTAACAAGCTGGCTCGATAAGGAGCCCACAATCTCCTACATGTTACAGAGCATAGGTATTCCGATTGCCTCAATTAATTTTAATATTAGCCACTCCTTCTATAGGAAAGCTGTAGAACAGCGATCGCTATAGTCCGCTTTCCTTTCGTTAGACATGACAGACTTGGCATTCCAGCAAATGACTTCTGTAGAAGCTTAGATCTGATGAGGAAGAACAAACTATGTATGTCAGTGCTCTTATCATAAAATGACAGACTTAACAGAGACTTTCTTAATATAATATCGCTGTCTCTAATATACCTAATTTTCCTTTGAACTCGGGTGGATTTCCTCAAGGCAATGTTTGATCATCGGGTTGAATATTGATTGTGGTAATACAATGGGCCTAATAGCTGGTCTAAGTAGGACCTCTTCTATATTTTACTACGACCGTACTCTTGATTTGGACATGTAGAGTCAAATAATTTTAGGCCTAATACGATGACTACGCCGGACTGCATATAAATTGTTTTTCTTGCATCACTTGACGTTAGATTAAGTGACTCTTAACCTTCAGATGGACTTGGCATCAAATTTTTGGCGTTTGTCTTTGTCTATGGCGAATAATTTTTGAAAGTAAATTCAAAAGAGAAGAGACCAAACTAGATATAACTTGTTTGATACCTCTGAAGTTGTAAAATTATTGGATAATGCCACCAACTATTTACCATTTATTCCTGCCAATATACAATAATTTTATGGATGGAATTTCCACAACCAAAGAATGCAATTCCACTAGAATTGCAACCGACCGCATAGAGAGTATTTATCCGTCTTTTAGACTGGACATGATACCAACATTTTCCTTCTTTTTTCCTGCTTTTTTTTGTGTCTATAGGCACTGCAGAAGAGGTACACATTCCTTGACTTACAAACACGTATTTCATAAAAATGTCCTCAGGTTTAAAAGTGATCATTTGGGGGAGCCATATTGCATACTATATTGTGATTCGTATATGAAATGATGCGTGTTGGTGGTTAAACTGATTGTTTACAAGCAAGAGTTGAAGAAGAAACCCAATAACAATAGCAGCAACGAAAATCATAAAATGAATATCCAAAGCAATGAACTGCAATGATACGGAACATTGTAGAAAATGCAACAACCTATACATTTTTACAGACGCAACCGTTTCTATAAAACAACAGATGGCAACCCTATCATTCTGGATTATTATAATCTTCTTATTTAACCGCGTGAAACTTGATTAATGAAACTAAAATGAAGCAAAAACAAGGACATGAGGAAAATGTTTCTCAATGGATGTTCTCTTGTTATTAGAACTCTAATGTAAAATTAGTCGCCGTAGTCTAGTAGGTAGTTTGTTGACATATCAGACATGAGGCCACGGTTCAAACCCCAGGTCAGACATCGGCAATAAAACGAAATATGAAAAAATATTTCCTCTTCCCCAAAAACTCTGAGAGTAAAATAAAATTGCCATGAAAAGTTTCTCAAAAATCTGTCATTCGGAATGGACTTTAAACTGTAAATTCCGACACTCTTGTGTAAAAATTAACGCACACAACAAAAGTGGTGTGAAATGCTAGATCGTAATCCTGACAAAAAAGTTGTAAAGACCAATTATATAGTAGGTATGTATGTGTGAGAAATCTAAATTCCATCCTTGACTTATTGTTTTTAATTCTTCGATTAACTTCGTTATAAAATTACGATTGGTTGACCAAATTGTATTGCTTATTTGCCCATTTATTTAGATTTCCTTATTCGTTTATGGCTTGGTTTTAAATGTCACTAAAATACCATTTCATTTAGAAATCAATTTCGATGCTAAATTCTATTCACAAGCCAATAAATCTGGAGAATATTCTTCGATTAATATTAAATATTTTGAGGTTCAGTTTAATTTTTTTCATTTGTGAAAGCAAATGTATGCCACATTGATTCATGTCCTGCATGGCTGTGGCAGCCTGGTACGTATCAAATGTCATTTTCAGCACACTTTAGCTGTCAATAATTCAACAGAAGTGGGGTTAAACTCGGAAAGAAAAAAAAACCGAAGTGTCATTGCAACATGAATCAATTGATTTTAAAACTGTTGCTGCCACTACAGCTGCTGATGATGCTGCTAAAACTGTTGGCAATCAAAGTAGCTGTCATTTTTCACTAAATGTGATGAAATGAACGCAGAGACAGACAGACAGACAGATGAACAATACTTCCTAGTGGTATGCTGTGGATTGGTATAAATAAATGAACAAATGAGCGACATTTTGTTTAAACGTTTAAGCCAAATGCTGTTTGTGCTGGTGCTGGTGCTAGTGCTGCTAACACTGAAGATTTCACTTTTGAACAAATCCCTGAATTTGTTACTCAAGTTATTGGCAACATTTAGAGGCGCACACAAAAACCAAAATTAACGCACGCACCACTGCCCATCACAACATTTGCTAACTTTACCGCGTAGATTTTCATCGTTATTGAGCATATTTCTATTGTTGTTGTTGTTGTTGTAAATGCTATATAAAGCCTTTAAGTATTTCATTACTGAGATTTTATATGAATAGATAGAAAAGGTACCTTTTGGTCATGTCACTGATAATTTATGTCACATGAAAACCAACTGAATTGAATTCAAATTCCTGACATAGCGCGGTAGCCGCTAAAAGCCAACAGCAAACTCAAACTCAAGCAAGGAAAAACAAAAAAAAAATGTCTTATAAAGATATAGAGCGACAGTGGGACAGACAGACAGACAGACAAAATTTTGATCTTAAGGTACCACAAATTCAAAAAAAAAAACAAAAATAATCCCACATTTATTGAAAATATTCACACTGCGACTGACTATTCAAGCTTAATAATGCTGAAAAAGCAACCGACCGACCGACCGGCCTGCCTTCCTGGCACTCGTATTCCTTCAGTTAATAAATGCTTTTGTCATCAAATCGTAAGATATTTAAGCAACGCTTTTGTTGTCTTAAAACTAAATAAGATTTCCGTATTAATTTAATTCATTCCCTTTTAGGACAACCAAAGCCAGCAGCAGCATAGAGAAGGCGAGGGAAGCCAAGGTAAACATTGTTTCCAAAAAAAAAATTTTTTTTTATTTTTTTTCTGTTCAACTTGAATAAATTTCTCAACCAAAAGAAAGAAAAAAAGGAGCCCGAAAATTCAAAATTTCAAAAAATAAATTTTCAATGACGTTTTTAATGCGTAAATGTCCATCCATCACACATTGTTGCGTCCGTCTTGTGGCACAATGTACGCTTGAATGTTTTATGGCTCCCCGGAGTATGACGTTAAAGGAATTCATTTAAATATTTCGCTTCGTTTTCTTAACATTTTTAGGCCAACAAATAAAATAAAATCCAAATAGTGTGAAAGAGAGAGAGAGAGAAAGGAAAGTATTTTAAAAAGCTTTTAAAAATCCCAGGTACAATATAGTTTGACATGCAGTAATAGGGGCGCCATATTGATTGACTCCTGTCAATATTTGTCTTATTTGTCAGTTAAAATTTGATTGTCATTGCCTGTGTTACAAACACTGCACACAACCATTTCACTTCACTGCTTGCCACTCAATGAATCTGTTTCTGATTTTTTTTATTTCTTCAGTTTCAGTTGAATTTGTGTCACAATCTTGGGTTGCATTTTAAGGATTCGAATTCTGTCAAAGGAATTTATTTTAACTGTTTGATAAATGTCTTCATTTTAATTGAATAAATAATAGAGGACATAAGAAAATAATTTCATGTTTCAAAGGATTTGTTAAAGAAATTCAAATTTAATCCATGCATTACTGCTGGACACATTCATTAAAGAATTGGGCTAAACGTGCGATAATGAAGTGATGTGAGCTTCGGATTTTTGGATGACATTCGTAGAGCTAATGTCATTCGTAGGGAAAAAATTATAAGCACAGTTGTTAGACCGGTCTACTGATAACAGAAAATCTAACAGAGACCAACACTCCAAATCCGTTGAAGCGATCCAGGCCTAAAATCTTTAGTTTTCGCTTCTGCCTGCCAGAGAAGACACACAAAATGTGTTTTGCGGTTTTTGGCTTACTAAAAACCTAGGAAAAGAAGGAGTGCCAATGTCCCACAAACTGACTCTTGTAATCAAAGCATAATGCCTCGTTAAAAAAATTTTCAGGATCCTATTAGCTTATCTATATACCGTTCTAGAACAGCCAGTCATAGCTAGTTCCAGCAGATTCTTCAATCACTTCAATACATTTTTCAGGCTAAAAGCTGATAAATTGCCTTCGCTTTTGTGTGATCGATTTGTGGAACTCTTTTGCGTCTATCATATACAAAACATTACCTTAACCCCAAAGGATATTTGACTTTAGCGTTGAATCGGCTATTTTATCGTTACTTAACATACGATTGCTTCAGGTTGTAATGAATTCTTTCTTACATACATACATGCATAATTGATCATTACAACCATTCAGTGAGGATTATGGCCTAGCTTTTCGCACCACTTATGTTGTGGGCGTTAATTTTATCCCTAAATTTTACTCCTAGAGCTTTTGACAGAAATCTGCTGAAAGGAAGTCGCCGGAGAAATATTTTTCATATTTTGTTCGATATGTCTGCACCTTTTTAACGAACACAAAGACTAAAGGCTTGTATTTCTCTGCAATATTTCTCGAAATTTCCATCCGTAGTCTTAAAGTATTGCGAATTTTAAATAGGCTTCTGAATGTACCGCTGACTAAAATTCGGTCAACACAGATGTGGTAAATGTCGGTCAGGTATCATCAGACATACAGTGTCATAAATTTAAATGTGAACTTGAAGACTTTTCTGTACAAAATTCAAACTGGACGCATGATCTGCGAATCGATTTTCATTTCCTCCATTGTTTGTACCACCAACACTTAGAGTGCATTGTGCTGACACTGGGAAAGTAGGTTCTGCAGTCCTGCATTAAGGCCATTCTACATACGAATAGTATGGTTAAACAACGAATTGTTCTCTCCGCAATCGGCCAAGTAAGCAGGTGATTGGTTTACAGTAAAACGTCCTAGAATGATACCAGGGTCCATCTATAGTTGCCTAGAAACAATGTGAACATATATGGGCTGTAATGATGAGGAACTATGGCTGCTACTCTGTCTCAAGAGGTGGCACTACCTAATGTTCCTATGATATTCGGATATTCATTGTTAATTATCGTTTCTTGTTCGACTGAAGGTCATCTCAGGGGGATTATTATCATTTGCAATGACACAACTTGCTCGCTGCTCTGCGTTCGAGACTGATGGATGGCGATTTGATCTTAAATTTATTTCTGGTAAGTCGATAATTGTTAGTTAGTCGCCTCAGTCTAGTACATAGTGTGTTGGCTTATCAGACGTGAAGCGGCGGTTCAAACCCCAGGTCAAATAACTCCAACTAAACGATTTATGAAAAAAATATTTCTTCGGCGACTTGCTCCCAAAAGAATTCTGGCAAAAACTCTGAGGGTAAATAAAATTGCCATGAAAAGTTTCTCAAAAATTTGTTGTTCGGAGTCGACTTTAAACTGTAGGCCCAGCCACTCATGTATAAAATTAACACACACAACATAAGTGGTGTCAGAAACTAGGTCGTAATCCTGACTGAAGGGTTGTAATGACCAACGTACGTACTAATCTGACTCATGACTGAAAGCTGCATGCCATTTTCGATTCGGGAAGGGTAGTGCAAATAGAAAAAAGAGTTCTTGAGACATCTTTAGACTTTAATTGTGCAATGGGTCAATTCAACCTCCGGGTACTGTACTTGTCTTAATTGACAAGTACACGTCCTCTAACCTTAGACTTTAATTTGTTGGACTTCTGATACAAGGCAATTAGAACTTAAATTTGTTACTGCTGAGTGAGTAATTGTTTAACACTGTAATGGCTTACATTATTAAGGGTTAGTTTTTGATCCTCCATGAGTATCATTCCTGTTACCAGGAATCAGTTTGTTTTTTAATTTTCAATGAAATGGTTCCCATTACGAAATTAGTTTTGCACCAACCTGTGTATTTAAAAACAGAATAACGTAATAACGTGATAGAAATGAATCAAAATTTATTTATCGGACAATAATGGTACACATTTCGTTATATTCCAATATACTTATCAGTCCTTGGACATCTGTAGCCTAATAAAGCATTAAGGAAAGGAATTCATTTTTCTTTTGCTTTTTTTTTTCATATTAAAAATAATAATAAGCCTTTTGAACAACCACAATATACTCTCAATGATGACGATGCTGATGAGGATGAGAATGAGAATGGGATTGAGAATGAGAATGACTATAATCATAAACTATTGTTTTCCAAAAGGAAAAAAGAACAACAATTTTTTGGGCTTTTCGCTTAACAATTGTCTCGAAATCAACTTTAAGTTGTGGTGGTTGTGGTGAAAAGGCGAAAAACCATTTAAAATCGTGTTTTTCAAAGATCAAACTGAGCTAAAGCTTTGTAAAGCAAACGACGTAGTAATGAACCCTTCCAAAGGATGGGCACATGTCGCTCTCGCTTTCACAGTTGGATACGCGAATCGCGAGACCAGTGGAGTGTAGTGAAATATGTTTTTCTCTGCTCTGGCTCTTCAATCGCAATCAAAAATTGTTTCTTTTGTTTTTTTGTTTTTGGTTTGATCAACTTTTAACTCGTTTCACAATATATGGTTAAGAGGAGATCTTTTGTTTTCAATTTCGGTTCGATTCAATATTTAAAAAGGAATGAGAAAAAGAAAAACGAAAAATAACTTTGATGATGAAGTCTGATGACGAATCCACCGCCAAGAAGACATACTCAAGAACAGTGAAATACAACAACTATTCGTATAAAAGGCATGGCAGCAAATAAAAATGACTTTGTAAGGAACCGTCCTTGTTGCCCATTGTTATTTAGCTGCAGCTAAAGCCATAGCCTTAGCCTTAGCCATAGCTTAAGCCATAGCCATAGTTTTAACAATTGCAAGTCAGCCAGCAACAGCATTATTGCTGCTGAGGTTTTTTGTTCTTTCATTCCGTATTTTTCTTGTTATTGTTGTTGTTGATTCTTTTGGATTTTTCTTAAGCTTTAGCCTAAACTGCGTTTAATCAGATAACTTGAGCTTCATTTCTTTTTTTTTCTTTTCTTGTTTTTGTACTCCTTTCCTTTGTTATTCCTTTTTGTTAAAGTTTAAGAAGCATTTGTCTCCAGAAAAAGAAGAAACAAAAGCCTAAGAGAAGCAATAACAACGCTTTGCAATGGCAACGTTGCAACCGGTAGCCAATAATAATAACAGCAGTGTGGCGATTTGGTGGCAGTCATTCCGTCTGGTATAACAGAAGTTAAGAAGTTACCATAGTTGGGCTGTGTTGTCAGTGCTCCTTTAAATACACACCCATTTTGGCGGCATTGAAGCTTTTGATGCCACCAGCAAGTAAACTTTATGTTGCAAGTACACTCTGTGGCTTCTGTTGCACTTATGATCGTTGTCATCATCTGTAACATCATCAGTAACAGCACGTTAAACGAGCAATGAAAAAAGCATCAACTGTACAGACCTCTATTGCGGTAGGTTAAGACGACTTTTAAGACACTCTGCTGCCTCTCAGAGCAGGAAAATTAAAACCAAAAAATTACAAAAAAGCAAATATAGCAACAGATTTTAAATAGTTTCGGCAATAGAGTTCAGAGCAAACTCGCAAAGATGAATCCAGAATAAACTTAGATCGTTGGCTAGGGAAGACCACCATAGTGGAATGATATTTTTCGCAATCGAGAGGAGACTAAGACTAAGGATAGTTACATTGTATAGAGGAATTTTGCAATGAACTTCTGCCTTTGCTAAGGCTTTCTTACGAAGGTAGCTAAGTGTGTCAGTGGTTCGGCACACACATGTCTGAGACAATTTCTTTAATCGAAGCCAAGATCTGCGGGGGCACTTGGTGCATTATGATGAAGCAGTTACTGTTTGGTAGCAGTAAATACAACACAGTGCTGTAGTTTCGATTCCTAGGAATCTTCAATATGTGAAAAATATCATGGAAACTGAATGCATGTGAGGATTTCAGACATTACCTGACGGAGTAAGAGAAAGAAGTGTCGTAGTATTTGACGTTATTATCTTAAACTACGATAGTGGAGACTGAAATTTCGCAAAAACAAAAAATTTTGTAAGGTCTTCGAATAGATTTTTTGATCGGATTAGAAGATCAAACCAATGTTTGACTCTACCATCGAATAGAGGTGCCATCAGTAAAGTAATAAAAAAGTTTAAGCCACAAAGAGAAAGCTTACTTACGTCGTACAAGGTCAGATTGTAATACATATGGTTTCTACTTCGCCTTTCGATTATAACTCTTGGTTGGCATTTCTCAGCCATAGTTATGATGGTGAGTACATACATACATACATATGTACATAATTGGTCATTACAACCCTTCAGTCAGGATTACGACCTAGTTTCTCACATTCTCTGATGGTGAGTACGCTATCTAAATCGACTTTGGCTAGATAAGGTTAGGTTAGGGTAGGCTGGGTTAGCGGGTAGTTTGCGGTTCACAAGTAAGTCCACTCGGTAACTATATGGCCCATTGTGTGAAGTAAGCCCCTTATCAGGACCCCTTAGTGGTGGGTTTGACTCACGCCGAGTTCCGCCCAGTTGCGTTAGCGGCACGCTCTCCACCAGGCCCAGATCTTCAAACGTTCTGTTGCCCAAAAACCGATATTTTATGTCCTGAAGTGCAAAGCACTCGCATAAAAGATGTTGCCTCCACATCACGGCAGCTACTGCAGTAATCCCGGTGGGCCAGACAGAGCTTGCCAGTGTGAAGCTAGATTAAGTCGTTGAATAAAGTTTGAGTAGGGTGCCCTGGTAGTCTAGTGGGTAGTGTGCTAGACTATTAGCGTGAGGGTCGTGGGTTCGATTCCCACCAGAAACTCTGGTCTGTGATACTACACCGAGCATATGGTCAAATTTGCTCATCTCGTATATAATTAAACATAATTTGTAATTGTATTGTAATTAATAAATAAATTTTGAGTGCCCTAGAAACCTTAGGCTCAGTTTACATAGTACTATGCAAGCACAGAGAAGTTGTTCTGTGGTGTCTTCATCATATTCGCTATTACAGCTTTGGTGAAGGTCACTGTTAGGTATTCTCAAGTCACGGATACCCAGAGTAAGAGAGCTACAACAGCTAAACCGGCCACAGCCAGTGAAAATACATGAAACCAGGCCTTTCTCTTGAAAATATTTTAGGAAGCAGCTGAAAAGAAGCTTCTGCATCAATGATAGATACGTGTATTCCTATGACAAAATCTCTTTGAATTGAATTACAATTTCCAGCTCCATTGCTGCCAAGTATACGAGCTGCAAACGGATATTTTTCTCAAAGATTCCCAATGAAAAGCGAAAGTGATCTTGGCTTATAAATTTTTAAATTTCGTTACTAACATCTTAATAAAACCATAATACCTGCCAAAGAGTACAACCCTGTAGTAGCTAAAGACTTCGTTTGTTGTTCGTTAATCTTGCCATGCTGTTGCTGATGTTTTTGTTTCTGTTGCTGTTGCTACAGCCACAGCTACAGCTACTGCTGCTGCTCATTCATTGCAGTTGAAATAGTAGCATTAATTATATCATTATCCTTCATCTGGCGATTTATCTTTTCTTTTCTTTTTTTTCTTTTGCTCTCCCTCTTTTTGTTGTTGTCATTGTTGTTCGTTTACGTATAGTATGTATACGTTTAAAATCTATAAAGAAACATAAGACGGACGATGAGCATTTCGAAATATCGTTTCTGTTTTTTGTTGTTGTTGTTGTTGCAACAGTAGTTGCATTTATGAGTGCTTTTATTTAAGGAGGCAATACTAGCACTCTGTATTTAGTAACTTATTAAACTGGTACTCATAGTTCGTATGTATGTAGGAATATTATTCTCTAGTATGTAGTAATATAAGTTGTGTCAAGTTTTCTTATTCTTGTTGACTGCTCATATCGCTTATGTTGTGCAGCTTGATATTGCTAATATGGTGTGGCAACATGCTTCTTTTCTTTGAGTTCATTTTCAGTTTTTTTAAACTCTTAATTTTTAATCAAATTATTTCATTACTTTTGCATGAATTCTTTTTACTGTTTTTGTTTTCATTTCAAAGGATTGATTTTAATCTTAACAAATTACATTCTCTTCCAAACCGTTAATTTCGAAACGCATTCAATTCATAACAATAATCGTAAACCAGAAATCGTGATGAGATCTTGCAATTGGTGATTAAGAACTGTAATGGAAATATTGACAACATCTTAAATTGTAATGAAAATTATCTTTAAATATGCTTCTACAACAAGGAATTGTCTAATAAATATACAAAGAATTTCCGGTTTGAGTTTTCTTTTCAGATTTAAACTCACTTTAAGGGGTATTTATCAGAGATCAGCAATAAGTATTCCAAAAAATATGAATCGAATCATACTCATAATTTCTTATACTTGTACGCAGTCATACTTATTTTAATATCATACTCATACTACTCACATTCAAAGTTTGAAGTACTCATCGTACAGATACTTAACAAAACGCATGATGTTATTGACTCTTCTTTACTCAACATTTACAAGAATCACAAAATAAGTATGATTCGCATACGAACACTACAATACTCACTAGAAGGTTGTGTGTTTGCTTTGTTTGCTGTCTTTGTCCTTTTTCTTTCTTCTTTTTTTGTAAATGCAACAACAACTAAGACCGTAAATTTTGATGAATGATTCGAATCACTCGGATCATTTATGAGTATTATAAGTATTTTTCTAAATTTACGAATCTGAATGAGTAGGCATATGAATCGAATATATTTCGAATGTTATGAGCTTGATGTCAACGTTGTACTCCTATTCATTGCAACTCATTGTACTTATAAATCAATGTTGTAGTGAATATACTAATGAATCAGAGTAGTTGAATTTCAATACTGTTGACTCACTCATACTCGAAATTTCATGAATATTTATGAGTAGCGAAAAAACGATTCATTGCTGATCTCTGATAGTATGTATGCACCTAAATGAAGTTTCTTTTGTACAATTTTCAATGATATTTCGACTTAATTGGAGCTTAATTGAGAATTTTACATCAAATGCTGCCTTTAAAAGCATCTATCATTTATATTTTGTTTGAAAATACAACTTTGTTCTTTGAAATTCCCAATGCGTAAACTGAAAATCTGGGCTACCAAATTATTGTAGAATTTCACAAAATTATATATGCACACATACATAATTGATCATTAGAACCTTTCAGCCATGATTACCATCTAGCTTCTCACTTCACTAATGTTGTGTGTGTTAATTTTATACATGAATGGCAGGATCTGCAGTTTAAAGTCAACTCGGAGCGACAGATTTTGGAGAAACTTTTTCATGGCAATTTTATTTACTCTCAGAGTTTTTACCAGAAATCTGCTGAGAGGCAATCGCCAAAGAAATATTTTTCATTTTTCGTTCTGTCTCCATTAAAGAAAAAAAATATTTCTCGGCATTCTAATTGTTGTTGTCGTTATCCAGAACTTAACCGCTTTTGATTACTTCATTACTGACTATTGTACTTACACATTCTGGTTCTAGTTTGTATTTTCCCATATTCTACTACCTCATACTTCCACAGGAGTCTCAGTTATCCACGCCTTTGTTTATCTAGATGGAGAACACTTTACTACATTTGTGTCAAAAGCCCCACATACAGCTCAAGTTCTTAATCTATATGCTCCGTGCACGCAGCTTGTCTCATTGATTTTTCAAAAAACCTTTTTTTCGTATGCGATCGAAACTGCTTTGTTCGCAGCAACTGCTGGCCGCCATTCTATCATAACTGAAGTTTATTCAGACAACATGGTTAATTCAGCTAAAGACAAGGTGTCTCCTTAGCCAAGGAAAGGATAGTACAAAACCCCCAACAACCAAACAAATCAAAAAGGTCTTGAGATTAATCTCAAGAAAATCAAAGCCAAGCCTGCGGTTTCTAAGCAATATGGTGACAACGAATGCTTAGACAAAGACGACAGTTTTAACACAACGAGACGGGCATGCGAATCACTGCATGCCAGGCAAACCAAGCATAGTATCTTCAACGCCAAGATGTAATGAAACCTGGTTAGTATCGAACTCAATCATTTAAGAATTAAAGTTATTCGCCAACAAGTGTTTAAAGTTTGTGCTGCATAATCTTGAATAATACTCTGACCAACAAGAATATCTGAGACTTAACCAACGAGGAATCCATTATTGGCCATTACATTGCGTTGGTCACACCCTTTATATTGCGTGCATTGATTTTATCCATGAGTGGAGGAGGCCTACAGATAAATGTCGAATCCATGTAGCTTTGTCATGACAATTCGTTTAGTCTGTGCCTTCTGCCAGAACACCGCTGAATGAATTTTTTTTATTTTTTTTTCCCCAAATGTCAGACCTGAGGCTAAAACTCTCGTGCCATAGTCTAATAAATCACACTATTAACTGGATTACGGCTTATTAAGTGTATAAAATGAGTTGTATCCGCCATTCCATCAGTTATTGATCTAAAGTGAAAACCTTAAAGCTGAAGGACCAACGGTTGCGTGCTATTCCTAGAGCTAAAGCAGTATGATCTCACATGAGAAATTGCATAAAAATTGACATGCTTTCTGGATACCAGAAGATGTCAAAAGGTGCAGAGGAAGAAAAGAAAAAGGAAGAGAAAAACTTTCTATCTTTCTTGTTTTCATCTCAAATTCCATTTCATTTTTCCATTTCAAAATCCTAAAAATATAAAAAATTCAGTTTTTTATACATTTATTTACGTCTTGGTAAAGCTAACGAATAAAAATGATATCGTATTTCTGCTGAATTCCAAAATCCAAACAATATTTTTCCTTTTAAATTTTTATTTCCTTTAGAAACGTTTTTTTTTTTTTTGTTGCATTTCGAATCCAAAAACGTGTGAAAAATTCGGCATATTACTCTGCTACAGAAAGAAGATTTCAAAAACTCAGACAGTTGGTCTAATTGTTCATATCAATGAATTTTTATAAGATACTCTCATACGTTTGTATACGTGGTATAATGTTCAGAGTTCAACATATTTGAAAAATAAAAAAAAAATTTCTGTGTTTGACTGTCATATCATTTATGTTGACTAATTAATAAAAATGTTTATGAACGAAACTCTCCAAATAATAAAAAACAACCACCAATAAATACAAGTATTTGCCAATCAAATATTGGCTGCTGATTGCTGTTAGTCGTTATAGTTTTGCCACCTTAATTAAAACTACAGGTATGGTACACTGTATGGTTGGTTGGTTGGATGGTTGGCTGGTGGGAATTCAAACAACAGAAGCTAAAGGTACTCTTATAAATGAAACAACAACAATAAAAGGGAAAAACACAGCCCAAAACACGATACGAAGCAAAAGAGAAGAAGGCTAAGAAGAGAAAGAAGAAAAAAAACACATCATTATTCAAACAAATTATTATCCAAATTTCCAAGATGTGTTGCAATGATAAGCCAGGCGTAAAACACTTAATGAACGAGAATGCAACCAATGCCAGCACCACCAACAACAACCAACAACAGCAATAGGCAGCAGAAGCAGAAGCACTCAACTGCATGAGAAAAATTAACAATATTTCACAAACAAATATAAAAAACCAACAACAACAATAACAACAAGATCATTGGAGACATCCTATAAAATAATAAAAACAAAAAGAAAAACAAAAGAAAAAGAAGGAAGCAAATGTGATTCCACAAACCATAATGAAAAGTAAAAAACAAACCAAATATTTGTCTCTTGAAACTGTTTCAAGTTAAAAGGCCCATTGAAGTCGGTAAACTTAAGGAGGATTGAAGAAAAGCAACCAAAAAAAAATAAAAAACAGAAAACAAAAAGGAAGCCAAACTTAATGATAAGAAAACTATCCCAACACACTGTAGCATAATATTTGTTTACTGCAACTACAACAATAAAACACCAAAAAAAAACTCTCTTTCTCTCTGGAAAGTATTTCAAATTAATTTTTACGACTACTACTCCCTCACATTGTTTGTTTAGAAGTTGGAAGGACAACAGAACAACGCATTTTATGTTACACTAGAGCTCTTCTGTTGAATGTGTGTATGTGTATGAGTTTGTGTGTGTGTGTTCAGCTGTACATCACCCTCACCAAATGGTTGTTCAATATCCCGTGATATTGGAAAAAATGCTCGTGTTGAATATCTTGTCCTCTGGCCTCATTGCTTGTTAAACAAGGAGGCAAATTTTTTTCACCATCTGAATGCCGATCTATTATCAGTTTAAAAACAAACCGGGGCACACGGCAGCAACCAACGAAACAAAAAAATCAGTGTTGCAAATACGAAAAAAAAGAATACAGAGTTAAAGACTCTACCACCTCCACCAAATGGTTAAGAATTCATGCCAGCCAAAGAAACAAAAAACCAAACGAAAATGAAAATGAAAAGAAAAAAACTTTTTAAGTTCCATACGTTAGGCTACACGGAGAAAATTATTTTGGAATACAAAGTTTTAAAATGAATTTCAGAATCTTAGTTGGAAAACCTGGAGGGTTTTCTTTCTCCAATCTTATGCTGCAATACCTTGATCTTTCTTTTGGAAAACTATTCTTCGATTCCGATGTTATAACCATGATTCGTCACCATTATCTCACACATTACATACATACAACCCTTTAGTTTGGATTACGACCTAGCTTCTCTCGCCACCCATGTTGTGTGTGTGAGTTTTATCCATGAGTGGTGGCACCTACAGTTTAAAGTGGACTCTGAATGACAGATTTTTGAGAAACTTTTCATAGCAATTTTATTTACTCTCAGAGTTTTTGCCAGAAATCTGCTGAGAGACAGTAGCCCAAGAAATATTTTTTCAAATTTCGTTTCATTGGAGTTGTCTGACCTGGGGTTTGAACTGTGGCCTCATGTCTAATAAGCCAGTACACTACCTACTAGACTACTGCGTCTTATCTGACACATTAGCTCATCATTCATTCTCAATTTAAAATTACTTTTCAATACAATTTTTCTTTAAGTGTATTTACCTATCAAGAAAAAAACATTAACCAACACTGCCACCAACCACTTGCAGCTCTTAAAGTTCTACTTTTCGTTGCTGGCTGACAATGATAATTTTTTTTCTTCAACAACCGAGTTTTTTCTTTGGATGCTCTTGCGTATTGCATTCATTGCAGCAAATTTTCGTTCGATATTCGGCGGATTTTTCTTGTAGCGCCCTTTAGCATCATTGAACATGAGCATTAAAAATAAGAACAACCAACCCTGGGTTGCAGCCAAAAAAATATACAGAAGTCAACAACAACTGGTGTTAGTGCCAATTGTTGTTGTTGTAATTTTATAATAACATTGTTGTTGTTGCTGTTGTTGTTGTAATCGTTTTAGTTCTTACTCTTTGTGTCGTCTTCAATAAGACGACAAATTTTTTTGTCCCTTCTGGGTTGCAAGTACCACAAGAATAATACCATACCAGAGAGGGAGTATGTGTACACATGGGTGTACATGGATATGTCTGCATGCAGCATGGTGTATGGGCCATGTTATCTGAAATGGAATAACATGGCCAGTAGGTTTAAATTACAAAGTTCATACCAATTTTGTTGCAATTCTTTGTTTTCTTTTTCATCCAAGTTCAGATTCACTTTGTTTAACAAAAAAAAAAACAGAAAAAAACAGAAAAAAAATCTAAACAACTGGAGAAACAAACGCCATGAAAGTGGGTTTATTATGCAGAGTTTTAAGTAGTGCAAGTGTTGGTTTTTGTTTTTGTTTTTCTGTTTTTGTAGATTTTTATTTAGACTGTGTGTTGGGGAGTTCAGATCGTGAAGGCGGCTTATGTCTTTTATCCTGTCGAGATTTAAGTGGACAAGTTACATGTTTGGAACATGATTTTTAAGTTTTTTTTTTGGCGTTTTTTCTTTTTCATTAGAAGCTCTAAAGTGCTGTTTAATTTAATTTTTTTTAGTTTTTTTTTTTTTGATAATGAATTGAACATGTGTTGAAATTAATTTTTAAATAATTTTCTTGATTTAATAAGTTTATATACCAGGACGCTTTATTAATAGAATCTCTATAAAACCTTGTAAAGGATAGGACACTAAAATATTTTCTTTGTTTACTTATTAAAAAAAATTAAATAACAAAACATTTTATTTTTTCATTACAGGGCTATTTACTACCCACAAAGCCATTGGAAATGCATGTGGTAAGTTCTCTCCTTGCTAATGTTGTTTTTATAGACAAAATTTCTTGTTAATTGAGTAAATCGAAGGTGTATTGGGACTACTTATACGGGGTCTTTTCATTTTAAAATTGAAATAAAACACAGCGTATTAAAGAATGAATGAATGAATGCCGTCGCCATAGTCTAGTAGATAGTGTGTTGACTTATTAGATATGAGGCCACGGTTCAAAACTCAGGTCAGTCATCTTCAATAAAACTAAATAAACTGCAGATCCCGCGACTCATGTAGAAAATTAACATGCACAACATAAGCGGTGTGAGAAACTAGGTCGTAATCCCGATTAAGAGGTTGTAATGATCAACTATGTATGTTTCAAAGATGTATTATAGTATATCTTTAAAGAAATTTATATTCGTTCGAAAGGTATATTGATGCTATTACGTATGGAACATAATATTGTTACGTTTTTACCCTTTTAAAAGCATTTAAAATATGGGTTCGTAGGTAGTTTGCAAATAAAAATATATTTGTGTTTAGTTTCAATTAAACTCTTTATTGTTCGCACAATTCCCTGTGCCATTGTTCGCAACTTGATTTAAAGAACAACAATTTGCTTTATTTGTTATTCTTCTTTACACTTCTGTTCGCGTACACTCTAACAATTGTTCGTTAGATCTTTACAACGGACATCTTCAAACCACGATTATTCTCTTCAACGCGTCTTCACACAATACTGACTGAATTTTTTACTGATGTGTTGCCTGCTTTATCTTGCCTTTTATATCGCAGGGTAAACAGTCTGATGGATGCTCTTGAAGGAGAAGGACTGCCTACGCGAAATCTCTACAAATGTAAACATGTTGTTTACGTTATTGTTGTTTGTGTATTTTGTTTACGTTTGTACTAGCAGTGTTGTTGTTGCTTCTTGTTTGCTTGTTTATCACCTTTTTTTACTGATGTTGTTTATTCATTTATCAGGTAAACAAGTCCGTTGTGTTTGTTTTTGTAGCTTTTGTTTATTATTTTAATGTCCAATTTTCCATGACTGGCCCAAAAATCATAGTGAATTAATCCCATAGCGTAGGTTCTGTTGGCTTTGAAGACCGCTATAGTTTGCGCCTTATGTGACAAATACAACATCGTTCCAATGTCCGCCACGTCATCTCTGCGTAGGGCGTATCCAAAATGTTCATCACTCTGGCAAATAAATCAGTCGGATTTTGGCCGATGCTATAGGCGCCGCGGTGGTTCGTGGCTTTTACACATGCACCTGCGACTTAAGAAAACTCCACAAGAAAAAATCTAACACGATCAAATCACTCGATCTCAGTTACCAGTTCACATCACCTTCACATGAGACAACCATCCCCTCAAATCGCTCGTGCAGAATATCCAATGTGGCATGAGATGTGTGGCATGTAGCGCCGTTCTGTTGAAACCACATGCGGATTCGTTTGAAATTCTAAACCAAAATATCCTCTTAGCTTAAGTTAACTTAAAAATCATATCTTACACGGATTTTAGAAGGTCGCCTTGTCATACCGGTAGTAGCTATTTCGTAGCTCAACTTTAACTCCTGCCTGACATTTCTCAACCATGTTTTATGAAGCTGTGGATTTTATCCAAATCACAACTGGGGTGACACAAAATTCTGACTATAGTCCACTAATGACATTCGTCTTAGGTTTTCAGATGCCGGACAAAGGCAGGGAGATAAAGAGACAGAGAGCGAGATACTTTCCGTAGTTTTATCTTCCTCCTTGGCATTACAGCATCTGCAAAAATTGTTTGCTTTTGTTCTCAGCTAACAGGTTTCTAAGGTAAACTCAGATTGAGTTCAACGTAGACTTTCTCTTCATATGTATATCCATTGCAGGTCTCTGCAAAAGTATATTCGTTAACCCATCTTTCTGTCTCGAATGAGTAGGTATATGTGAGATCAATTGTTCACTCCCCTTTATAGGAAATCCAACCTTACGTATGAATCTAATTGAATTTTGCATTGAACCAACCTTTGTATGTGCATCAGCTTGGTTGTTACCTTTAATGGCCCCGATAGCCTTTCTTAGGTTAACCCACAAAAAGAAATGTCCCGCAAAAGCACTCAACGTTCGTAGACTCTCTTGAACGTGGTGACCTTTTTTCTGCCAGAAAATATACGTATATTTCGATATATATCGATCTATATTAGCCTGAATAATACTACAGTAATCGGGTAGTGCCGTAGTCTAGTAGGTAGTGTGTTGGCTTATTAGACGTAAAGCCAGGGTTCGAGCCCCAGGCCAGACATCAAAACGATAATACAAAAAGTATTTCTTCGGCGACTTCCTCTCAGCAGATTTCTGGCAAAAACTCTGAGAGTAAATAAAATTGGCATGAAAAGTTTGCAATTTGTGAACAATTTTGCCAATCCCATTACCTAATGAACAAATAACATCACTATTGCAAGTGTTGTATGGAACTCTGCCATGCTATTCTATTCCACCATGGCACCCATCACGATAATTAGTGCAAAACATCAAAGCGTTTGAGAAACATCTCAAGAACCAAACAAAAAAAAAACACCATGAAACTCTATTCAATCTAAAGAATGAGAGAACTTTTAAACGACGACACAAAACAACATGTTTAAATTGTAGACAGACAGGCCCAAAATACAAAACAAGAAAAAGAAAAATACCTCTAAAGAAATAAATAAAATCCACCAATCGTTTTAATAGTTTAGAAGTACAACCAAAAAAAAAAGGAAAAAGTACGTCCTTATAGGACGTACCTTCATTATTTATCACCATTGGATGCCAATGAGGGGCAATAAGCCACACATTTCTCTTAAACGATCAACAACTATGATGATGATGATGATGCTGGTGCTGTTGTCGTTAATGCCAAAGGTATAGAAAAGAAAAAAAAAGAAAAAATTGGACAAAAATCCAGCCAAAATTGAAGAAGAAAAAGGCTCCAATGTATCATCAGCCATTGCATGTAGGTAGGTCTACTCATTTGTCGTTGTTGTCGTCATCATCAGAATTGATATTGTTGTTGTTGCTGTTGTTGTTTTCATTAAAAGCCGACTCGAGCTGTAATTTAAGTTTTTTCCCTTTTTTTTGTGATTTTTAATTTAAACGATGTTTGTAAACCTAAACACCCTACAGCTTTTGGCAGATATTTTTGGTTTTTATTTCTGTTGGTAACATCAGTACAAGGATTGTGGTTGAAATGAACATTGTGGTACCACTACAAAGACCAGCGCAATTCCCATTTTCATTATCCGCAACTAGCTTGTAAACTGCTTGTATTTCAAAGACGTACATCCAAGGCCTTGAAAGAAATTAGTACCAGAGTAGTACTCCCTTAGTGACGACTAATATAACTTTTTACTGGGAAGTACCGAGATAGTGACATTCATGTCGATTTATGTGGGACTATCAGAGCACTCAGTGCAAATAAGTTCTTATGGATTTCCGATCATATAAGCAACTTGAGCAATGAACTTGCCAGGAGAGAAAATGTTACACCGTTTTTTGTAAGCAGAACCTTTCTAGGGGATGTTAAGAGTAATTTCGATAAAAAATTTGAGACAACCCAAACTGAAAGTAATTAAAGTGTAAAGAGATATGAGTTCTGCGTAAGACTATCCAGAAATAATCTGAGAAGAATAACTGCCCTTCTGATCGCGCATTGTAGACTCAAGTAATATTTGTGGAAAAGAGATATGTCTTCAGTAGAACAGTGGAGCAGAATGCTTGCACTAGATCATTACTGAGTCCGAATTGCATTCGAACGTTCATGACGGCAACAGTGTTGTGGGAGGCATAGATTTTGCTACAGTAGTTCAGTACCTCTAGCCAACACACATATATTCATACATACATAATTGGCCATTACAACCCTTCAGTCAGGATTACGGCCTAGCTTCTCACATCACTCATGTTGTGTGCGTTAATTTTATACGTGAGTGGCGGGACCTACAGTTTAACGTCGACTCCGAGCGACTGATTTGTGTGAAACTTTTTCATGGTAGGTTAATTTACTCTCAGAGTTTTTGCCAGAAATCTGCTGAGAGGAAATCGCCGAAGAAATATTTTTTCATATTTCGCTTTGATGACTGACTAGGGATACGAACACGGGCTTTTCGTCTACTAAGCCCAACACACACTACCTACTAGATTACGGCAACTTCACCTCTAGCCAACACAACACAATAATACATCCGACCATGTCTTCAATTACTACTTGTCCAGCAAGTAGAATACTGTCCTTCTTATAAAAGTATTTTCATTGTTATACTGCGTAGGATATGAAAATTTAGAGCTTCTGTAGCTAGTGTTGGTGATTGGGGGCCCATTCTTAAATCTTATGGAAGATATAAATATCATTATACATCTTAACGGTAACTCTAATGAAAAGTTTGAAAATTCATTTAGGGTGAACGTATGCCTACAACTTCATATAGTCGACTGTATGGTACTTATTATTTTATTTTTTTTTTTATTTTTAATTTCCCATAAACTATCACGAGTACATAGAAATGCTGGAAAGGCGGTCATTATCAATATTTCTAGACAATATCTTAGTTAAACCTTAAACTCTACGATTAATCCATTAAAAAAGAACAAAAAATACTTATTCCATGAAAGCAAAGTAGTTAGTGGTGGAGATTTAATTGAGCAGCATTTCATAGTTGTAACTTGAGAGTCTTTAAAAACAAATATTCTTTTTTGCCATTTTTGTTCGTTTTTATTTTTTTATTTGCAACTTAAGCCAAGTCTCTAGATGACAATCGCGTTACTATCGGTAATTAGCGATTGATTGATAATTAACAAGATACAATTTTGTAAGCTCTGATGTAGTACGATACGATAACAAAAGCGTCTCCAGTCTCCACAGTCTTCTACAGTTGTGGTGCACAGACTTATTAATTTATTTTTCATCGCATTGCAACGTTGTTGGTTGCCAGGCCTTGCCAGCAAATCTGTGGTGGTATGTATGATGGTACATGATGATGATAAGAAAAGGTCGATCGGTCGAACGTATAGACAGAAGACGTCTTGTCTTAAGATATTTTCGTTTTTTTTTTTGTTGCTTTTTGTGAGGATTTTTATGCATAATTGCAGGATAGTTTTTGGTGTGCCTTGTTTCTGTTTGTTTGCTTTTCTTTTTGCGAGCACAATATTTATTATTTGTTTACAATATGGTCAACCTAAAAGGAAAACAACAAAAACTTTGTATGCAGCAAGGCTTTAAAAACGTAGCTGTCTGTCTGCCTGCCTGTTCGTTTGTCTTTGCTGGGTTCGTGAACTTATCACGATCGGCAATAAATCATCTTTTACAAACAACGCGTTCCTGTCAACGATTTTACGCTTTACACCATTTATAAGCCGTATAAACAAACATTTAGACGACCATGACAACAACGTTAAGGACAACGATGACGATGACTGTGACGATGACTCCTCTCTACCACTTTATAAATCCGTTAAATATCAACAACGAAATCGAAAAATAAAACCAAAACTAAAGAAAAAAAGAAGAAGGAAACATACAACATGACTTGATTGAAATGTTTCGTCGCAACCATCCGTGCAACACGTCTGTCTGTGTTTGGCTGTGTTGCAGCGCCTATCTCTTCACCCTCCTATACAGCCTACAGTTTGCAGTCTGTATGTGTTTGTTGTCATTATTATCGCTTATAAGAGATCACAAAACAACAGCTTCCAATTAATCCCTGGCCAAAGAGTTGTCATGAACAATCTGTTCTCTTGTTTGATGTTTTTCGTTTTAAAAATCCAATTTCAACAGCTCAACTGGTCCACTGGTCCACTGCAACGACCAAACGGACTTCATCAATATACTGCTCGTATATGCCATACATGCATATGTACATACACTCATACGCCTTCGTGAAATTGAAATCTTATGGCAATTTTATTTAATAAAATACTTTATTTTGCTGTTGTTGTCAATTTATCATATTGAAAGTTGATTTTGAAGACTCAGTTTGTTTTGTTTTTTCTCACATTTAAATCTGCTCCACAATGCATTCAGTGGCTGCCAGTTGCTGCTCTCTTGTTTCAGTTTCAGCTTTAAGGATCAATATTACGTGGCCATATCATCGTTAATCTTGTGTTTATTGTACATATTTGTCTGAAATACTTATGCTTGAAATTTTTGCTACTCTGTTCGTTCCTTTCTGTCTTCCACATCGTTATTTTGGTTTTTATTTCGTATTTCGTTTGGGGTTAATTATTCTTTATCAGTGTTGATAATTAGTAGCATGAAAATCTTACAAGTAGCCTTGTTTAATTAACACTTAAAACGCTTTGGCATTTTTTAAAGGGGCGTTTAAAGTTTTGTTTGGCTGAAGAGTTGGTTTCTTAAGCATTTGACTGGGAGCACAAGTTTACTATTTACATTGCCTTTACAATTTAATAGCAAGCGGCGTAGTGCAGTGATTTAAGTAGTTGAATACATACATAATTGGTCCTTCAGTCAGGCTTACAACCTAGCTTCTCACACCAGTTATGCTGTGTGTGTTAATTTTATACATGAATGGCGTGGACCTACGACAGAATTTTTTGAGAAAGATTTCATGGCAATTTTATTTACTCTCAGAAATTGTGCCAAAAATCTGCTGAGAGGAAGTCGACAAAAGAATCAATTTGTTGGACATGCCTGACCTGGGATATCAAACGAGGCCTAGCGCATAATAAGCCGACGCACTACCTAATAAACTACGGCGACTTCAAGTGATTGAATATAAACCCTAAAAGTCGCCGTAGTCTAGTAGGTAGTGTGTTGGCTTATTAGACGTAAAGCCAGGGTTCGAGCCCCAATCCAGACATCAAAACAAAATATAAAAAGTATTTCTTCGGCGACTTCCTCTCAGAAGATTTCTGGCAAAAACTCTGAGTGTAAACAAATTGCCATGAAAAGTTTCTCAAAAATCTGTCGTTCGGAGTCGACGGTAAACTGTAAGTCTCGCCACTCACGTATAAAATTAACGCACACTACATGAGTGATGTGAGAAGCTAGGTCGTAATCCTGACTGAAGGGTTGTAATGACCAATTATGTATGTATGTAATACAGGTCCGATATATTTCATTTGGGTTTGAATTTTTCAAAATTAAGAGGCTTTAATTCCCTTCCCAATAATTCATCAAGAAGTCTCATGAAACCAGACCCAGAGTGAAGGTTAAGATAAATTGGCAGCCGCCTCAATTGGTCCTATAAAGTGCCGTTATATTACCCACTGCGTCATACAACTGTAACGCCTGATTGGCATCTGTCAGCCATCTTAAGAGATGATGATGTGAATCAATCATCTTTGGCTAGGCATACATATCAAGTTCTAATCATGGAATTGTCCTTTTTGACATTGAGCAGCAGTTTGAAGTTAATCAGGGCAATTTACTTGGTACAGACATTATAAGGCATACTCTATATAGATTGAGGACAGTAAAATAGAAGAAGCTGAGCTGTTTTATAGCATGTACTGTATCGGGTTATCCATTTAGTGGCTTCTGTGCAAAATATCCTAGATGGAGCTTCACTTATGCTGCACTTATTCTACATAATTTATAATTAAGAAACTCTGATAAATAAAAATTGAATCAAACTTGGAAGACCATGTACTATATGACATGTTTTCTTTTTTATTTTTTGTTGCATTGTTTAGCTATCGATTGAAGTGGAAATTGTTCTTAATTTTTTGCAACAGCTGTGGTGTCCGAGTGGTTAAGGAGATGGACTTGAAATCCATTGGGTTCTACCCGCACAGGTTCGAATCCTGTCCGCAGCGAAGTGTTTTTTATTTTTTGCTGTATAAAGGGAAAATTTTTGAATCAATATGTATTCTTTATAAGCATCATGCCATCTACGGGAAATTATAAAATATTGTTACGTTTTTACCTTTTTAAAAACGTTTAAAATATGAGTTCGTTGATTGCAAACAAAATAAAAACAAATATGTGTTTATCTTCAATTAAACTCTTTATTGTTCGCACTACTTTTGTGTGCCACCGTTTACAATTTGATGAATCCAATAATAATTTGCTTTATTCGTTATTCTTCTTTACACTTCTGTTCGCGTACACACTAACAAATGTTCGGTAGACCTTTACAACGACGATCTTCAAACCACGACTGTTTTCTTCACACGCAATGCGTCTTTACACAAGACTGATTGTATTTTTACTGCCCATTGCCTGCTTTGTCTTGCATATTTATATGCCCACGTAATCATTCTGATGAAGGTTCTTGAAGTCGAACGTTCGGATTTCGCGTTCTCGAGAACTCTATCGCGACTTCATTGTTGTTTGTGTATTTTGTTCACATTGCTTGTGGTGCGTTCTCGCTTACTTGTCTACCCTCTTTTCTTTCATACTGATGTTGTTGGTTTATTTGTAACAAGTTCGTTGTATTTGTTTGTGTAGCTTTTGCTCATTTTAATGTTAATTGATGTACACCGTTTCCAATTCCATAACAAAATGTTACGAGAATGGCTAAATTTCCGCAAAATTTCTATCTCAAGTAACGAAATAAGCACCGATTGGTCTATTTCTCCACTTCTCGCTGCCCCTGGAGAGGGTATACACCACATCGAAAATTGTTTATAAATGCCGAGTGACTTTTAAGAAGATAGTGTGGCTTTCCATGGTTGCTTTTATACATATGTGTTGCTATACACAAGAACATTGAAAAGAAGAACAAACCCGACGCACTTGCAAAGACTGGTACAATGGAAAATTTAATCGTATTTATACATGGGTTTGACAGTTCTTTATAGAGAAGTAAACAAAAAAATGGGGGTACAAACACTTCACTTACTTGCAACATAGAGGTGGTATAATAAATCCGCTTGCAAAGAGACCAGACAGATCTGAACCGATATGGCTATATGCAAAACAAAGTTTGAGTTGAACCTGACCAGAATCTCTCTTAGAAACCCTGTAGTCACGTACGTATTATGTTGACTTATTAGACGTGAAGCCACGATTCAAATCCCAGGTTAGTGTCTCCAACAAAACGATTTCTGGTAAAAACTCTGTAGTTGGGAGTCGACTTTAAATTGTAGGTCCCGCCCTTTAGGTATAAAATAAACACGCAAAACATAAGTGGTATGAGAAACCAAATCGTAATCCTGACTGAAGAATTACAATGACCAATTTGTATGTCATACCAACACAATCGAGTCTCCCATTCCACTTGAACTGACTTCAGATTTCACAATTTCAGACCACACAACACCCCGTAGGTTATTACTGATTTGAGCAACATAGTATACGTGTATCCATCGCAAAATCCCTGGCATTTCTTGAAATGCTCTTTATAGGAGCCCTCGATGTTCAATTGCTGTTCAATGATATTCCCTCGTATTTTACCTCCAGTTTCTGTAACTAGGAATGGAATATTTTTTCCATTGAGAAAGGTTTATCAGGAGAAGACAATTTTGGAAAATTTGAACATTTTTGTTACTTCAGGAGCCTTCTTAGAGATTTACAATGCCAAGAGTGTGTTCTAAACCAGCCAACCAACGTTCTTAAATTCAATTCTGAAATCTCTAGTGAAACTTCTTTTTCAAATTAACGAAATAAGTTTGTGTGCTATTAAGAAACCATTTTGCTTGTGTCATAATCTTACTTTCCCATCGCAAAGTGACACCGAAAGTTACTTAAAAAATTATCAGCAACGAACCTATTGTGATAATTTCAAATAAATAAGAATAAAATTATTATTAAAAAAAAGAACAATAAGGAAATTCTTTATACTTTTTATTACATTTTAGTACAGCGTTTACAATTATATTTACGGTGTGTACACTTTTAGTTGAAATGAAAAATTCGTTTTTATCACACTCTGCCATTCAAATGGCATGAATTTATACGAAATTTAATTAAATTGAACAACTTCCAACACCTTTTTAATATTAATAAAATATAGTGTTTTTTTTTTGTTTTTGTTACATTTATTAAAAAGAGAATAAAAAATAAAAAGAGAGAGAAAAAATTTATTTAATTTCCCCCTCCTTCCATAATAGTGTGACTGACATGGCAATAACATCGGCAGTTAATCTTGTGTTTTCACTTTTGCAAAACATACAACAATTTTTAGTTTCTTGGCCATGTTAGCATAGAGAGAGGAAGAGAGAGAGACTTAGAGTCTAAGAGCTACTAAAGGTATGAATAAATGATGGTTGCATTACTTAAAGCCGTCTTTTTGACTGTTTTTTTTAGAGTTTTGTTGGTCACATATTATGGAAGGCCACGATGTCAGGGTAAACATGGTTTTTAATTAATTAACTCGCCTAAAATCAATTTATCAGAATTTATCATTCGCACCAGTGTCCTGTCACAAGCGACTGCCTATTACACTCACTCATTCCACTCTCACTCGGTGCCAAATTAAGCCAACAAAAACAGAAAAAAAAGAAAGAAAAAAAAACAAACGAACCTACGAACATACTACTGGACTACCGGACTGCGACTGTGACTGCATGAGATATGCATGGGGTATGGGTTATTCATTCGTATGACATGGCTTATACAATAATAATATGATGTGTTTAGTAGTGAGTGGTGGCCAATGTTAAATGGCTTAAAAACAAAGTGTTGATCCTGCAGCAAAGATAACAACTTCATTAACCAAATAATGAAAAAAAATCAACCGAACAACAACTGCAACAACTTGCATATCAAAACATGGCTTATTCTCTTCTTTTTTGGGAACATTAATGCCAAATAAAGGTAACATTAATGGGGTATTCATTTATATTCTTAAACAGTGTACATTGGTATACTGCTGATCATCATCATCAACAAGGTGTTGCAACATGGTGTGTTAGTTCCTAAGCAGTTCCTTAAAAGTGCGATTTATTTGGCAGGTGATTAATTATTATTTGATCGTGAAACTAAACACAGAAGAAAGGCATGATCATTAAACATTAAACAGTAAATTAAGGCAGGTGGCATAAGAACGTTACTTTTTAAAGAATTTTGTGTGTTGAAATGTATAGAAAAGCTAAGCAGTGTGTCCAGGGTAATATTTTCATTTAACAACTTTACTAATGTCTATGGCTGGAGTTATTGATTTTTATCAGTAGAACAGTGAGAGGCACTGGCAAGTGTTTATAACATAATAAATAGGCCCTTAAAGGTAAAAAAGAAACAAAATCGTTGTTCCTTTAAGAGCTTCTAATATGTATGTATGTCTTCAGAGCAGCAAATAAAAATCCTGTGCAAGAAGTTAAGTGCCACTTTTCATATTTCGCAATAGGCGTAGATACGATGTTTTGTTTTCATGTAATTACTGCAGCCGTTGTGGTACTCTTGGTGTTTGTACTCTTGTTCATAGCTTCAACTATCTTGGTACAGAATTTCTCGTTTGTTCTCTACGAGCATAAAGTCTAGTAGTGTTCGTAGTCTTCTGCTGTCGAAAGAAAAATCATGGGATGAGTTTTAAATCTCCCAAAACAATTCATAACTGCTTTATCACAGTTTCCTGTCGAACAAAATTTTGTTTGTTTCGCTACAGACGCTCGAGACGTCGCCGTGGTCTAGTAGGCTTAGTAGACGAAAAGCCAGGGTTCGAGCCCCAGGCCAGACATCAAAATAAAATACAAAAAGTAATCCTTCGGCGACTTCCTCTCAACAGATTTCTGGCAAAAACTCTGAGAGTAAATAAAATTGCCATGAAAATGTTCTGAAAAATCTGTCGTTCGGAGTCGATTTAAACTGTTGGTCCCGCCACTCATGTATAAAATTAACACACACAACATAAGTGGTGTGAGAAACTAGGTGACTGAAGGGTTGCAATAATGACCAATTATGTATGTATGTATGTATGTATACGAAATCAATATCCAATCCTAGATTCCACATTGGAGACGTGATGATAATTTTTGCTTCTATTTCTGAGCAATGTCTTGTATTGGATTCGGATAGTAGATGTAGAAAGTAGTATTTGGGTTGTTAGTGTAGGTTTTTTTTATAATATTTAGGCGGCCTATGTTACACTTTCATTATCATGTTTTTTTTCTTAATTTAATAGTTCAGAACCAGAGTCTCTGCCGAAAACCTGATCTTCAAACGCCCACAATCCTAGATTAAAACATTATCCACTGAACTGTCGGAACACTCGATGTTAAATATTAAGACAGAATTCTTTAAAAACTTTTTGCACAAACCTAAGACTGTTTTAATTTTTTTTTTATTTAAAATTTCAAAAGAGGCCACTTTAAAATTCTTGACTCACAATAGCCAAATGGCAGTCATATTGCCAAATTCTACTGTGTACTCTAAACAGACAAAAAAGACACCAATTCTCTAACACTTGGCAGTCACTTAATAAATAAATAAAAAATTATTCATTCATTCATTCCATTCATTTATTCATTCTTATGCTTTCGTGTCGATTTTCTGGCAATTTATTACAGTTTAGCCAGTATTTGACGTTTTTCCATTGGTTGACAACAGCCAAGACCGCAGTTGCAAGCGCAGGCGCAACATTACAAAAACAAAAGAGATCTTTCAGTAGAAAAACAAAATACTCCTCCAGAATATGTTTGTTTACCAGACCAACTAAGAACTTGCCACCACCAACACCATTGCTTGCTGTCTGCTATTTTACCTACTGTTTGCCTACCTAAGCAGGTGTTTATCGGGCAACAAACAAACAAACGAAACATACTTACAGACGAGTACTTGCCACATACTGCTGCAAATAGTTGTGCAAACATGGCTTAGCAAATAGTAATTTTGGTATTACTTTTACAATAACAATTTGAAGAATAAGAAGAAGAAGAAAAAATATGTATGTGGAAGTCATAGACGATTACAATATGTTGCATATTCTTCCTGCTGCCGTTAAGGCAGCTGAAGTGTTTCAACAGAATTATTCACTTTTCTGTAAATATTTTTATACGAACGCATTGATAAGAATTAGATAAAATTCTTTAATCTTGTTCTTCCTAAATTCTGTGTTTTCTTGTGTGGAAAAACAAACATTTTGTTGAGGCAGCAACAATTAAAAGTTAAATTAGATTCGTTATGCTATTCCAGATATGAATGTGAGTTTTTGAATTCTTGAAAGTCAAAATAATTTTTTTCTTTGTTAATAAGAGAGTTGATGATAAAAAATGAAATTCATTAGCATTTCTTAAACTGAAATAAATAATTTGTTCCATTTTGTAAAAATAAAATCATTCGACGAAATTATATATTTATCCCTCGAATTATAATCTACTTCTTAGAAAAAATGAAATTATTATTTGTGGGTAAAATATCTAGTCTTAAAGGAATTTTCCCATATGCATGAGAGCTACTAAAATTAACTTACTACCACCGTTTGTTACTAAGTTTACTACAGTGGAAAAATTTTTCAATTCCACATATAAGTTTTAAAAATTCCTGCCTAAGAATAGATGGTACACGCGCATTGCTGCAATGCTACCGTAGGAATAAACAAAAACCATCAAAATAGTAGAATTCTACAAACACGGTTTTTGACCTGGCAAATCTACTACTACTGAACAGATATTCAAATTTCACTAAAATGTGCAGGTGGCCCATAAATAACCAAGCGAATATTCTCACCATTTCGTCGAATACAAAGCTACCTTTGTTAGTCCGATGCATGACAAATTTGTTTAAAGATATGTCTGAGTTTGATAACAGTAAAGCTTATACATTCATACATACATAATTGGTCATTACAACTCTTCAGTCAGGATTATGGAAACTTTGCATGACAATTTTATTTGCACTCAGAGTTTTTGCCAGAAATCTGCTGAGAGGAAGTCGTTCCAGAAATATTTTTTAATATTTTCGTTTTTTTATTTCTGACCTGGGGTTTGAACCCCGGCCTTTCGGTCTAATAAGCCAACACACTGCCTACTAGACCACGGCGACTACAAATGATAGTAACTGACACAAAATCATTACTTAAGATTGATAAAGACTACTCAACAGTTTGTTTCTACGACAGACAACAAAAAAAACAACATGATAACATGGGACAATCTCAAAGAGGCAATCCGCTTGAAGAAGAAAAGCTCAATCCTGTCATAGCATATCTGTTTACACAAACCATTTGACCATTTGTCCACCATTAGAGGTAACCTCATACATGCTATTGTTAGTCCTTCGGTGACATAATTACCTTAAATCTCTGTATATCCCGGTTTCCCAACGATATTGATCAAATAATCTATTTCATAATCAGAACATACTTATATGTAAGTCTCTGTCAAAGCTTAAAAGAGTCCCCGAACTATGGTAACGAATACACAGCCCTGCATCGGTTTTGCAAATAAGATGGCTCCAACTGTTTCCGAAGGCATTTTGCGCGCTGAAAACGAATCTGGGTTCAAAAACGTTGTACCCTTAAAGCAGGGGGTGGGTTTACGTCAAGGGGTGCAAGAGAAAAAGAAACACATTACGGGGGTCCTTAAAAATTAATCAGATTTATTCGAAAATTGTTACTCAGGGGTTTTTGGGGTCGCTGATTACAGATCTTCATTCAGATTTAAAAAATTAAAAATGGCGGATCAAATATGGCGGTCGAGGTTTATAAAAATTAATCAGATTTACTTGACCGCCATATTGGTTCCGCCATTTTAAACTTTTTAAATCTTTTTCTCGAAAACCTGACGTGATGGAAAGTTTTAGATGCGTGTTCAGTGGGCAGAAGGAAATATTTTTCAACATCAGAGCTTCAGAGCTGAGATTCGAACTATCGAGCTTTAGTATGCAGACACTCACATTTAGGATATACATACATAGTAATACATAAGATTGTCTTGTCTACCGGTATGTGAACCAATATGAACACTTACATATCTATTCTACTTCTAGTCTGATGAAATGTAAGAATTGTCCCCCACATCACGCAAAACTTGGTTGTGGTAAATTTTTTGCATAACCGTGATATCTGTTTAAAGTATGATTCCATAAAGTGCTTCGAACCTTGAATGTATGCCTGAAATAAAATATTATCACAGCAATGTGAGCAAATTTCCTATTTCTACTGCATTTATCAGGTTTATCTTTTGTGCCACATTAGTTTTTTTTCTAAAGACCGTATAGCTAGTAACGTATTTTAATTTTATAAATCCAATTCAAAGGAACTATTGTAACAAGCACTTCGACATGATATCTCGTAAAATTTGTTAAAGCCTTCGAAGAAGTTGCATAAGCCTTTTCATTTTTTTATTTATTTTTTTTATAATTATTTATTAATTTGTTATTATTTTTTTATTTATTTATTTTCTTCCTTTTCTTTTTTATATCCTTTATATTTTTTTTATTTTTTATTTTCTTTTTATTTTCTTAATTTTTTTATATTTTTTATTTCTTTTTTTCTAATTTTTTTTATTTCTTTTTATTATTTACATTTTTTATTTTTTATTGTATTTATTTCACCGGATAAACCTGATCTGAAATGATTCGCTCTCTCTCTAGAGTTCACTAGAATACTTTTTAAACACGCGGTTTGTGCCTTTACTTAGTGAAATTATCTGTGTTTTTAACTCAAAAATAGATGGCGTCGGCAATACTTTTAGGCTGTTAAATAACAGCCGGATATTATGTTGGTAACATTAATATCAGCTTTTTGTTCATTAAAGTTCAACTATAACGAATATACAATCGTAAACGAATTTTTAATATCGAAAGGCAGTTTTATAAACTTTTATACATAACATGCATACATATACATAATTGGCCATTACAACCCATCAGTCAATATTACGACCTGGCTTCTCACATCACTTTTGTTGTATGTGTGTTAATTTTATACTCAACACATACTACCATAGTTTTGGTTGTATTGGTAAAGCAGCGGAGAACAAAATTCAACTTAATTTTTGAGAATCGTACACTGGGAAAATAAAAAAAAATAAAAAAAAATTGGTTTATTGTGTTGCGTGTATGTTATTACATAATGAACTTATGTATGTATGTATGTATGTATGTATTGGTGAATATATTGATGTATGTGTGTATGTATGTATGTATTGATGAATATATTGATGTATGTATGTATGTATTGATGAATATATTGATGTATGTGTGTATGTATGTATGTATTGATGAATATATTGATGTATGTATGTATGTATTTTTGTATGTATGTATGTATGTATTGATGAATACATTGATGTATGTGTGTATGTATGTATGTATGTATTGATGATGATGCAATAATTTTAAAGTCCTATCATTCCCTTTAATGTTGTCGAAAAATCCATGACTAGCCCCGTAATGTCTTTTTATAAAAAAAAGAATTACGATATAAAGTGCGATTACTATCCAGAATTTTCTTTGCCTATCACATGTGATAGGAAATTTGGATTTGAGCATCACTGGTTTAAAGTCAACGACAGATTTTTGAGAAAAATTTTCATGGCGATTTTATTTAATCTCAGAGTTTTTTACCAGAAATCTACTGAGAGGAAGTAACCAAAGGAATATTTTTTTACATACTTCGTTTTTGTTGGGAAAATTTGACTTTGTGCTTGAACCGTGTCCTCCGTGTACGGCGACTCTCTGTACATTTTTATAAACAGAATTAATCTCTACAACGAAGCTAACTTATTAACGGTAATAACAGGAGATTTGATTCGAAATAATTATGTCGGAAAATTTCATTAAATTTTCGTGAGGTTACATAAAACGGTATATCTCTTAGAATTACCATTGCAAATAATGAATATGTTATCGCAATTGATCCGTACTGGCATTTTTCTTTTTTTTAATATTTTATTTTGTTTAATTAAGAAAAATTAAATTTTCAAAGACAATTATCATTAGGCTTATCATAGTTGTAGTCCGTTTATTTTATTGCTACTCTTTAAAGATTCATTTTAACTGCTGTTCAGCTACTAAAACTGCTGAAAACAATTTTAACGATAAAGACCCATTAAAACTACAGGGGAACCGAACTAAAAATGATGCGCAATATATTTCTGCTTTAGGCATTTCGTTATTTTCCCGAAACAGTTAGGTCTTATCATTTTGTAGTTTTATCACAGCAACAACAACACTTTAGTTGAGAGTAAAATAAAAGTAAACAAATAAGAAAAAAATATAAACAAATAATGTTGCACACCACTGTAACAACAATGATGTGATGGTCTAAGCCAGGCAAATTCCCTTAAACGTAAATTAAAACCAAGTTTAATATGTTAAAAAAAGATTTTGGAAAATTTTCTATAAAAATTTTCTATAAAAAAATCGTAATTTTCCGTAAAGTTATTAAGTATGTATGCGTGTGCTAGTTACAACGTAAATTTTTCTTTTGCACACGTTACCACTAACATAAACGATGAAAACTTTTCTTTTTAATGGGTTCGTGTGCTTCTTTTTCATGAAGAATACATTGTGAGTTTACTGTGGTGCTGTGTGCCCACAATACTATGCCATAGGCAAAGTGCACACCACCCTCTTACTTAGCTTAAGAGGAATGGGCTAAAATCATATCTATAAAACCATTTACATTTGTCTGCATCAACAACAGTCAAACGTCTAAGTTGCCTAAACAACAACACTTGAAAACTTCTTTTTTCTTGTAATTTCCCAGAAAAGTAATCCAAAAAAACTCTTAAAAAATGCCTTGCCCCTGTGGAGCTGGTAAGTTTGGAAAATTTAATTATTTTTGTTTAATTTTTTTAAATAATTTTTCTTTCTTTAAAGCTTGCAAATGTACCTCTCAAGGTAAAGCCGACAATTGCGGTTGCGGTGCCTCCTGCAAATGTGGTTCCAGCAAGTAAAAATGTTCTGCTGCATTTAGTAGTGCATGGATGCGTATCTCAGTTATAAGTTTAACAAATTTTCCTTAATTTTAAAATTAATATTTTATAAAAAAAAAAGTGTATTTATGTATATGGCCTTAAATTTTTAAAAATAAAAAACAATTCTATTGTAACTCAGTTGTTGTTTTAATTATTTCACATACAAAAATATGGCACTTCCGCTTTATTTAAGTCCTTTAGTACCATATTTTACATGAGCTTTGAAATTCTGAAGGAATTTCCAGATTTACAAGACCGAAAACAATTGAAGGAAGTTACCTACACTGAATTGGATATAATCTGGGACATGAACACGAAACCACACAATACTTTGTGTCCAAATGATTAAGAATTAAGGAATATTGAATGAATGTGGAGTTTATGAACGATACGTGCAGTTGTTTATACTATACCAGAGGGAAGTCCACCACAAGTTCAATATGACAATTAACAAAGTAGTGAGAACAGCAAACGAATTTTGCAAGTTCATAATGCAGAGAAATGGAGTATACTGGAATAGCTACCAAGAGGCTGACCACTCCCCAAATTGATATCATCCAAGCGTAACACTAAGTGTGGTATACATACATACAGACATAATTGGTCATTACAACCCTTCAGTCAGTACATACATATAGCATACGAGCAATAGGAACCCTTACAAGTCTTAACCATGCATTTCCGAATAATCCACATCACCAGAGTCCTAACATTTCTACCAAATCAAAGCACTATTTCGGATGTCCAATCCTGTCTGAAATAATGGCTAGAAATACTGTGACTTCGAATTCAGTAACAGAGTATATCGAATGGATATATAACTATATATACTGGCAGTAAGGCAGCTATAGATTTCTACAGAGCATGTACCTCTGGAAGAGATAACGAGATATTCTTCGATTAAGCATATATAGGTTACTGAACTCGGAACATGTCTTTATTAAGGGTAATATAAATGAAGAATAAGCAAAATCGATAAGTGAAATTGACATTCCTTTCCAGAGGGATCAAATAAATGATCTTATTTGCAATGGAAAGGTTGTGTATTGAACTTACTTGTAGAGAAACCAAATAGATCTGGCCCAACATGGATATATGAAGAACATAATTTCCGTTAAACCTGATCAAAGCACATCATAGGACCCTCATATCAGTTATAGCGATATACGGCCATTGGCTGTATACGCCCAGGGGCTAGATATACGTCACAACAACGTATGCAACGTAAAGCTGGAAAGAAGAAGTGGAGACCGAAAAACATCTTTTATGTTATTGTCATGCGCTTGAGAGCCTTGAGCACCCATAATTTATTGACAGAACTTGTCCGGCTAGTAGTTATAGTTTAATAAGGGAACTGGTACTATCCTTATAGGACTATGTTCTTTGACGCGACTGCCAAATTTAACCTAACCTAATAGATTCTACTTTAAGTTATCGTTGTCAGGGAATTAAGGTAATTATATTATCAGTATCATGGAAAACTTTAAAATTTACAAAACCTCAGGCTCAACTCTATCCCACGGTTGGAAAGAGCACTCTCTGGACTACCATTTGCATATAGTCTGCATGGCGTACTATGCCTTATATGCTCAAAAATGGCCACTAATCTTCTAGAGAAAATTTTCAAAATTGAAAATCTCAACTCTCAAAATTAGTACAGATATCCCCTACAACGGTTGGAAAGAGCACCCACTGGACTACCATTTGCATATAGTCTTTATAGTGTACTATATCTTATATGCTCAAAACTGGCCACTGATCTTCTAGAGAATTTTCCTATATATTTGGCCAAAAATCGATTTTTTTCAAAATTGAAAATCTCAACTCCCAAAATTAGTACAGTTACCACCAATGGAGTTACCTATCGCAAAACTTACAACCATATTCTTTAGTCGTTAACAATATTTGTTCTCCCACAATAGTTAAATTACTTGGCGGAATCCAAAGGCATTCTTAAAGAAACTCACGGTGCCAGTATTATATTTTCATTGATAAAATAAGCCATTTTCATATCGTTATCAAGAATTAATATGGGTTTTAAATTAACCCATTCCGAACCATTTGAACTTTAAACAATTGTTTGAATTAAAAAAATTTAAAATATCACTTTAAATGGGAAATGGTGTATACAATATAAAGGTTTGTGGCTGCACTTAAATTTGGAATTTTATTTGTACATCTAAATGTATTAAAATCTAGATGGCGCTGTTGTATTTATTGTGTACTACTTAGAATTACGACGCTGTGTTCTGATTACAAATATTGGGTACTACAACGCTTTAACTATCATTACGACCCAGCTTCTCACACCACCCATGTGTGGCTTAGTTTTTTATCCATAAGTGGATAAAGTCGACTCTGAGCGACAGATTCCTGAGAAAGTTTTTATAAGAAATTTATTTACTTTCAAAGTTTTTGCCAGAATGGTGAGGCAGAGGAGTCGCCGAAAGAAATATTTTTCAAATTTCATTCTGAGGACCCTCGTCTAATAACCCATTCTATTCTTAAAGGCACCCACAACACACACATAGTTCTGCTCTCGAGGCAAGCGTTCTGATTCTCGATTCTAGAATAAAATAATTCGTATTTCAAAACGTAGAAAAAAAATTATTAAAATTGATACCGACACTCTTTCTTTTAATTGAATCTTCGATAAATGTTTTGATGATCTTACCAAACTATCTTATCAGCATAAACGGCGATTATTGAATTATATGTTTCAGTTTAAGGCGTTATTTACTTTTAAAATGTTTGGCAATTAAAAATTATTTCATTTAATTTGACCTTTTTAATAAAAATGTTTGATTAGCCGTGTCATTAATTTCAAATTTACAACAACTTTTGCGCACGGTTCTCAATTAAAAAAAAAACAATCGGAAAAACTTAATGGTGTTGGTTATTTAGTCGTTCTTCCGGTAACGAGTGGTAACGTGTGAATATCTAAATTACGTTTAATGACCTTCAAAGCTTAAATACAATATTTTGTCTAAGTTTTCTTGGAAGTTAAGCAGTGCGCAAAAAAAGTATCTTAAAAGCTACTTACATTTGTCAGCAATTAGAACAGTTACATACAAAAGTTCAAACTACAAAGTCTAAAGAATTTCTTCTTTAAATTTTCTTTAAAATAAAAAAATTAAACAAAATGCCTTGCCCCTGTGGATCTAGTAAGTTTAAAAACATTTTTGTTATTATTTTGGAAAATAAAAACTTATTGTTTTTTTTTTTTTTTTGTTTGAATTTTCTTAACAGATTGCAAATGCTCCTCTCAAAATCAAGGCGGTAATTGTGGTTGTGGAGCTTCCTGCCAATGCGGCTCCAACAAGTAAATTACAGTGGATGTATGCTTTGAAAGAGAAGGACGTTTATTACAGTTTTTAGTTAATCATATAAATTTAATAATTCATTATGAAATAATAAAAAATGTTTAATCAAATTAAAACAAAAACAATAACTTTAAATTCTTTAAGCCTTTAACCTAAAACTGTATTAATTAGAGGGTAGGCTAATAAACTGGAAACTTGATTTTCGCTCTACCCAAATGTTGTCTAGTTATTGTATGGGAGTTAAACATAATCTAAAACTATTGATAAATCGCTACATGCACATACATACATGTATAATTGGGCATTACAACCCTTCAGTCAGGATTACGACCTAGTTTCTCACACCACTTATGTTGTGTGTGTTAATTTTTATACATGAGTGGTGGGACCTACAGTTTAAAGTCGACTCCGAACGACAGATTTTTGAGTAACTTTTCATGGCAATTTTATTTACTCTCAGAGTTTTTGCCAGAAACCTGCTGAGAGAAAGTTGCCGAAGAAATTTTTTTGTATTTTGTTTTGATGTCTGGCTTGGTGCTCGAACACTGGCTTTACGTCTAATAAGCCAACACACTACCTATTATTATTATTATTCACTAAATCGCTAACATTATTCAATTCATTAGTTATTAAAAAATTAAGAGGCTTCATTCGCCCTACAAATAAGGCATCAATAGAACAATCAAAGGTTGAGGTTAGAGGACGTGTACTTTTGAGTACAATTGAGACAAGTACAGTACCTGGAGATCAAGTTGACTCAGTGTACACAATCAAAGGTCATCAGGCATAATTGGCCACCACTACACCCACTACAAGAACCCAACACATTTTACCATGGGCATTGCTTAACAACCGTCCTATCTGTCTAGAAATTTGAGTAATCAAACTGAAGATAAGGTGACAGACCTCCCTTAAACAATTAATTCTATCCGGGAATTAAATATTCTTAGAAGTGTGTGCAATATTGTTCCAAAGAGGTGGAGGTTTTCGACCTTCCACTTCTGACATCATTAACCGAGCTCTCTCACATAAAGATTGCTAGAATAGCGGGATTTATTTTAGACTCGGGTCAATGTAGTCTAGTAGGTAGACGAAACAACCTTAAAATATTTCTAATTATAGGCGAATACAGTCAATAATGTCCACATTTTATCAGAGAGAAAATACAAAAAAAATTTAAAAAAATTTTGTTTAAAACTTTTGCAGAATATTTATTAAATTGAAGAAATTTTAAAGACAAAAACTTGGAACATTCTTAATAATACTTTAAATGACATACATAAGAGCAAGAAAATACTAGGATTTTAAACCAATTCACATCATTCCATCATTTACTTACTGGAACCACATTGGCAGTTAGTGCCACATTGGCAATTTCCGCTTTGGTTTTGAGAAGTGCATTTGCAACCTGTAGAAGAAATAAAAGGAAAAAAAAATTATTTTCTTTTTTAAGGCAAATTTAATTTAATTTTCTACTTACCAGCTCCACAAGGGCAATGCATTTTGTTAAAGTTTCTTATGTTGTTTTATAAGAAGAAGAAAAGTTTCTTTTAATGTTGTTGTTTAGGCAACTTTATTAGTTGTTGACTGATTTCGATTCACAACAATCCACATGATTTTATTGTTTTTTTGTGCTTTATTCTTAAGCTGAATAGGGCAGTGTGCATAAGCAAAAAAGGCACACTGCACTACAACATTAAAGTGCTTCTATACGCAGAATCATAAAAATTGTGGGGTATTTACGGTGGTAACGTGTGCCAAAATTTAATTTTAATTGAAAATTTTATTTGTTTTGGATAATTTTGAATTTAAAAGAAGATTATCTTCTTTGTTTTGAACTCAAAAAATTTACAATGTATTATTTTGAAACCTTCTTTCATACGGGTAATGAGTTTTGAATTTCTTAAAATCAAAAAAAACTTACAATAATTAGTTTGAGGGCAACGGAAAATGTCGTGTGCAACTTTATAATAATTCTGTTTTATAAATACCTTCTTTGTCTACTTTTTCTTTTACTTTAATTTGACTAATTTCATAATTATGCGATAATAACCAGACAATAATGCATCATCACTGAATCCTAAACTAGCATAGTTGTTGATATATGTACATATATTGTATAAACATTACATGCATGTTTTTACGAAATATAATCAATTAAATTATAATCAATTAAATAAACAAAATTGTATGTAAAAATGACGTTGCAATAGTTTTTGATTTGAACATGTCATGCATTTTACCTCTCTCTTCAGCAAATTTTGCGATAAAATATTCAATTCCTGAGAATGAAAAGTGAAACGTAAGAATAAAACTCGGCTTATGAGAATTTCTCATATTTTTTTGAAATTTAAAATTTTTACGGTAATAGTAGTCAATGAACTTAAATAGTGTAATAGCGTATGTATGTATGCATATCTTAACAATACTTTTGTACACGAAACTAAATGCTGAACACTATGGTATAGCAACTGTAATGTAATGATGTCAACTTCTCTGCCAACGTCAACTTCTCTGCCGGTACGGTCCCCCTCAACTGCTTATTTGCTATGGCTACAAGTAACAACATATACATACATACATACATAATTGGTCATTACAACCCTTTAGTCAGGATTATGACCTACTTTCTCACACCATTGTGTGTGTCAATTTCATACATGAGTGGAGGATTAAAGTCGATTCCGATACCTTTCAAGGCAATTTTTTATTTGCCAGAAATCTGCTGGTAGGCAGTCGCCGAAGAAATATTTTTTCATATTTCGCTTTATTCGACATACATACATATCTAACCTGCGGTGGGGTGTGAACCGTGGTCTCACGTCTTAAAAGCTAACACACTGCGTACTAGACTACGGCGTCTGGAAACTTCTCATGATATAATTCCACAAAGTCCTTAGACAAATTAGTCGCCAAATTGCCAGTCTTAATGTCTATGTTGTAATGTTGCTATGTAAGCACATCTCAAAAGCAAAGTGTATTCAAATAAACCAGAGATAAATTCAAGCATTTAAATGCATTCAGTGACAAATTGTCGACTAATAGTCTCATAATTGTTAAGAAATTTCTAGCGACATAATCGCGTAAATCATATTTTTTGCGTAGGGCCCAGTTTTTTTATAGAGCACAGTGGGGCCATCCACTGAATGTTGATTGTAAATATAAAAAACTCGCTGGAGACATTAGTCGGATATTATTTATAAATTGTAGAACTGCTGGTACATTTCCCAACAAAATATGAATTTGATTTGGTTTTTGGAGAAAAAATACAACCTAAATAGCTTCGATTGAACTAAAACAGTTGAAAACAATAAAGAAAACATAGACTCCCAAATTGTTATTTTAAATTTTTACGAAAATTAAAAGTTAAAATGGAAAAGTAAGCAAAAATATTGATTACATTGCGTTTTATTAACTTTTAGTACGACTCGACTGCAGCAAAAAAAAAACGGAAAAAAAAATTCGTAAAAATTTCAAGTCAAGTTTTCAAAGTATCTTATTTTCTCTGTAAGTTATAGTTTTCAATCAGAGAAGTTACGTTTCTTATTTATTTTTTTTTTTTTTTTTGACAACACCTTGTGCACACTGCACAATTGTTTAATCGTTTTATAATCTACTCATTCTACCTACTGTGGTGTAGTGTGCTGCCTTAACAGTGCACTCAGCACTTTGCTCTCTGCTTGCTATAGGTTTGCGATACAAGCAATCATATCTATAAAAACGCCAACGACTTCAAGCATCAGCATTAGTTGAAATTATAAGTTGATTAAACAACAATATCTGTAGACTTCTTTAACGTTAAACGATAACAAACAAAACAAACTCTACTACAAAATGTCTTGTCCCTGTGGATCTGGTAAGTTTAAAGGCGAACTCTTTTAAAATTGAAATTTTTTTTATTTATTTTTTCCTCCTCCTTTCAAATAATAGGTTGCAAATGCTCTTCCCAAAATCAAAACGGCAGCTGCGGTTGTGGTGCCTCTTGCAAATGTGGATCCAAGAATTAATATGAGCTCTAAACAAAGAATATTTTTTCTGTGAAACTTTAGTAATAATGGATTAGAAATAAGCATTAATAAGCATAATTTAAATAAATATTTATTTTTTTTTATAACATATAAAAAGAAAAACAACAAATTTTCGTATTATTTACTGTGTTAACTCGAAGACTTTCAGAAGGTATATGAAGCTTTACATATCGCTTTATTTCATATTACATACATATATTTCTACCGACACAACTACTTGGAGTGTAGAGAGGATTTATACTGATTATGGAAATTATATTTTTGAAATTATCAAAAATAGATTGTAAAGGAAAGGACAGGGTGAATTGTGCGTTTGTGATATCCAATTTTAGCACACAGTCATATAAGTCGCCGTAATCTAGTAGGTAGTGTGTTGACTTATTATACGTGAGGCCACGTTTCAATCTAAAGGTCAGACATCACCAACAAAATGTTTCTTCGGCGACTTTCTCTCAACAGGTTTCTATCAAAAACCGTGAGAGTAACTGCAAATTGTCATGAAAAGTTTCTCAAAAAATCTGACGTTCAGAGTCGAATTTAAACTGTATGTCCCGCCACTCATGTATAAAATTAACACACACAACATAAGTGGTGTGAGAAGCTTGGGCGTAATCCTGGCTGAAGGGTTGTACTGACCAGTTATGTATGTATGTATGTATGTAGTTTCTAGGCACTCCTACAATAGAAACAGTTTTATTTAAGAAATTGAAACACAGTAAATAAAAACACGGTAACAATAGTCGCCGTAGTCTAGTAGGTAGTGTGTTGGCCTATTAGACGTAAAGCCAGGTTCTAGCCCCACGCCAGACATCAAAAAAAATACAAAAAGTATTTCTTCGGCGACTTGCTTTCAGCAGATTTCTGGCAAAAACTCTGAGAGTAAATAAAATTGCCATGAAAAGTTTTTCAAAAATCTGTCGTTCGGAGTCGACTTTAAACTGTAGGTTCCACCACTCATGCATAAAATTAACGCACACAACATAAGTGGTGTGAGATAACAAATAGAGGTGATTCTGACTGACCTTACGCGGTCCAGAAGCTGATTACTATACTTTGGCAATTTCTGGACTCTAATTTTCTTTCATTAAAAACGCCTTACATAAGTTAAGTTAGTCTGAAATCTATTTCAAGGCTTTCTAAACGGCTTAAGCAGTGTGGGAGCTCCAGTCTTGGCTTGCCTGTTCGTTGTCCAAAATTCGCACATGACCTGAGATCCAGCAAACTATAATTGTACTTCCTCTGTCAGTTTGCTGCAACAGACCCACACTAATCATTAGGTTGACTAATTGAAACTATTGCTCAGATGTCAGTAGGCTAACTGGCCGAGAGTTTTATTATATCTCGTCCTCTAAACTTCTAAGCTCAATTCACGACATCTGCGATGTAAGTAAGAAGGGCTTCTATTGCCTTTAATGAGAAATTTCAACCTGTTCCCAGCTCAGACGTTAAACATAGACATCGAACACCGGCAAATACATTAGTGTATACTGGAAAATTAAAACGCTTGAATGCTTTTTACTACACCTTTGAATTATATTTCAGCAATGAAAATTTGAAATTGAACTCTCTTGGCCATATTATACAGAACTCAGATTCTAAGGAAAGGCTTCCACTGTTAGTTACACATTTATGAGTGAACAAACAATATTCTTTTAAATTCTAGTAGGGTGGAATATTTAACTGAATTTCTTAATTGTAAACCTATTGGTGATTACTTTTTATCAAATAAAATGTTTAAAATGTATAAAAAGCAGAAGATTTTCTTAAGTTTTTATTATTATCATGAAACGCATCTGCTTTTGATAACCAAGTTTTAATATTTTAAAACAATCTAAAAAGGCAGAGTAAAGGAAAAAATAAAGTAAAAAGTAAACAAATATAAACCCCTGATTCGTTTTTTAAAAGAGAAAAATTTTTTAAATTAAAATCTCCGATTATATTGATCAAAAACTCGGCTTATAAGCATGACTCATACGATGTGCATCACAAAAGATATGTTCTCGTTACTATTCCTGTAGCTGTTAAACACATTTTTGCACACGGCACCACTATATTCAAAATAATTTTCAATTCACCTACTTTGGTGTTTACTTTGTCTTGTGGTCAACACTATCAGCGTTCATAATTACAAATTGTAGAGTGTTTGCTATATAAGTATAGGTATCGTAGTGATACGAGCATATCTATAAAATAGCTTACAATTGTAAACACAAGCAGTAGACAACATCCAAAGCTGTTTAAGTAACTTTCGAGTGCCTGCTTACGTTTTGGGAAATTTAATTCAGTTTTTATTAAAAAATCAAAATATTATTATCCTACAAAATGTGTTCTTCCTGTAAATCTGGTAAGTGGAAACGACTTTTTATTTTAAAAATAAAAATAAATTTTAATTAATTTTTTATTTTTATTTTCATAACAGGTTGTAAATGTCCTCGCAAAATTCAAATAAAAAAAGTGCGACTACCCTATAGCCTGCAAACGGGGTTCTAAAAAATAAAATTGGTTGTTCTTCTTGAGGATATTATTATTAAGTTACATATTATAATAGAAATTAATAGAATATAAGGAAATAATATATTTTAAGTGAATAATAAAATTGAATTACGAATTTTATATTTTCGTTTTTGTTTTCAACACTATCTGGTGATATTTTGTATATTATGGACATAGGCAAGGGCGGCCCTTAAATTAGTTGACATGACGTTAAAAGAGTAGACTTGAAATACTTCTTCTTCACCAAACCTAAAACAACAACGCAACACATTTTTGCTTTCTCTAGACAACTATAAATGGCAACCCTGTCATTCTAGGACCTGCTGCTATAAACCGGCTATCCAATTAGATGGAATAACTTGTGTAATGATAACGAAACAAACATAGAAATAATAGTACGATGAAAAATAAACGAATATTTTTAATATTGTCAAATACTTGCATTTGAAACGTTTCAATCGATTACACAGCCCTGCATGGGTTTTGCAAATAAGATGGCTCCAGGTGTTTCCGAAGGAATTTTGGGCGCTGAACACGATTCTGGTTTCAAAATCCTTCCAACACGTCAGGTTTTCGAGAAAAAGGCGGATGCAATATGGTTTGATTAATTTTTATAAACCTCGACCGCCGTATTGGATCCGTCAATTTGAATTTTTTAAATCTGAATGAAGATCTGTAATCAGCGACCCCAAAAACCCCCAAGTAACAATTTTCAAGTAAATCTGATTAATTTTTAATGACCTCCGTAATGTGTTTCTTTTTCTCTTGCACCCCTTGACATATACCCACCCCCTACTTTAAGGGTGCATGTAAGCAATTTGGCTTTGGGCTCATTTTAAAGAGCAAAGATGAATTGTCAATTTCTGACAATAGCGATGGTTCTAGCACGTCAGTGTTTAGTTCTACAATGTTTCAAAAATTGCCAAAAAATTCCTTTTTCTCGAAACCAGATTCGTGTTCAGCGCCCAAAATGCCTTCGGAAACACCTGGAGCCATCTTATTTGCACAAAAAAGTTCAAATTTGCAGGGCTGTGTTATTTAAATCGAGCTTGATTATGCTCTTTCGTTCATATTCATTATTAGCCATTGTAATACACAAGTCCCAGTCCTCATATCAGCCAAGTTGTGTATTGTATTTACTCCTCGTGACCTGCCAATTAACGTCTCGGGGGAATATTTTTAAAAGCTCTAATAAATAGTCTCAGGGCTTGTGTTAGAAGAATTTGAGATAGGTTCGCCGAAAGAAATATTTCTTTTGAACTTGATTTAGTTCAGTGTTCCTGTCTTGTAATCTGAATCTCTACTCACTATACTACGGTTACATTCGTTTATGACTATAAAATATTGAATAATGGAATGCAAACATGGTCTAATTGCCCAAACAAATACAACATACATAACATCATTACAACCCTTCAGTCAGGATTACGACCTAGTTTCTCACACCACTTATGTTGTGTGTGTTAATTTTATACATGATAGGACCTACAGTTTAAAGTCGACACCGAACGACAGATTTTTTGAGAAACTTTTCATGGTAGTTTTTATTTACTCTCACAGTTTTTGCTAGAAATCTGCTGAGAGGAAGTCGCCGAAGAAATACTTTTTCGTATTTTGTTTTGATGTTTGGCCTGGGGCTCGAACCCTGGCTTTACGTCTAATAAGCCAACACACTACCTACTAGACTACGGCAAACAAATACAACAGTGACCGATTTACTGAGGTGTCCGAGAAAATCTACAAAGTGCCAACGAATGATTCCTCGTCACATAATTTCTGGATGAGTAAGTTGTGAATAAGATAGGTTTGTTCATAGAATAAGTACAGTGCGGCCTATTTGACGCTGTATTCGCACAGTAAAGCTGAGTGATTGAGTCGATCAAAGCACTAAACTGGACTGCGATAATCAAGTCCAAAGAAAGCAAAGACAGATCTTGATCTACAGGCAAGGTGAAGTCTGCGATTTTTATACAAGCTCGGGAGATGATTTCTATTTCTTGTCTTCAAAGAGGGAAAAAAATCAACAGCGAGTGTTAAGTTAAGTGAGATGAAATTAGGAAAAAGACAAAATCAGCGAATTAAAGTTAATAAGATTTAGTTCCCTTTTACGTTTTCGAATTTAAATTCAACTTAATTTTTCAAAATTTCTACTGTTATGGTTGCTTTTGCATTATTTTTTTTTAATTTCGTTGTTGTTTTTTTTCATTTTTAAGTTAACATCACCACTGCTGGTGACCGACTAAAATAACAAATAAATTTTATAATTTATAGACCCCCACAAACTGAAAAAAAGAAACGAATTGATACGATCTAAAATTTCTTTTCAACGGTTTCTACATTTAAATCGTGTGCACTGTCTTTTTTTTATCAACAAAAGCAATTGAATTGTTGATAAAAGTTAATAAAAACGAATAAACTCGAAACAAATAGAAATGTCTAGAGAGTTAAAGCAAGAGTGGTGCAATAATACCCTACACTTATACAGATAAAAAAATACTATTAAAGTCTAATTCTTTTGAAATAACAACAACAACAAATTAAATATTTTTAAACATGGAATTTTGTACTCGACACACGATCTAAAGTTTAAGATATCGTTCTATAAGAGAAGTGGTTATAGTTGCTAATCTCGTTAAAACTATGCTATGCTATGTGGATACTACTACGATGATTCTTAGCTGATCTTAGGACGAAAATAATAATATTGGAGCTCTTTGAGCTAGAGAACTAAGTTCATTTGGTCATATAAATAAGCTGCAAGGAAAGGCTGTCTAAGGAAAATGTGTCGCCGTAGTCCAGTAGGTAGTATGATGGCTTATTAGACGTCGACGGGACGGTTCAAGTCCCAGGCCAGACATCTCTATCAAAACGAAATATGAAAAAATATTTCTTCGGCTAGATTTCTGCCAAAAAAATCTGAGAGCAACGTAAAATTGCCATAAAAAAGTTTCTCAAAAATCTGTCGTTTGGAATCGGCATCAAACTGTAGGTTCCACCACTCATGTATAAAATTAACACACACAACATAAGTGGTGTGAGAAGCTAGGTTGTAATCTTGACTAGGTTGTAATCCTGTAATGACCAATTATGTATGTATTTATGGACCTATCCTAGTTGATAGAATTCAATTAAATAATGACAGATCAGAATTGGTTTATAGGTAGGCAACGCTACGCGTTCATTGTGTACCGTACTATAGATTTTTTTTAAATTAAATTGATATCAAAACATTGAAAAAAAAACTGACAAACAAATAATATCTCCTGCATTAGTGTAGGGTTTTAAAAATAAATACATAACAAACAATGACGTTGTATACGGCCACTATCTCTAACGTTGTATTTGTGCCGTCTAGAAGTCTATACAACAGTATTATAATCAAATTCGTTTGAATGATGGGAAATTTCATATTCCAGCGAATGTAAACAGAGATTGAAAACAAAACAAAACTAGGCTTCTACATTTTTCTCTTGCGAGATAGGTATTAATTTTCACCGGCTATTATTCTTTCCACAATTGATTTTTCAAACTGACTCACGCCATTCCAAAACCACCTTCTTTGCACTCAGCACTACATTCAAACCTCAATTAATGTTTGCGAATATATTTGTTGTTGCGTACTTTTCAAAAATTCTTACAGTGCCTAACAGGTATACAAAGAACGGAAGAGAGAAAGAAAAGTGTCAGTGGTGTAGTGCGGCAAATGCACACAGTACTACTCGGCTTAAATAAAAAAGAAAACAAATTGAACATACACAATCAAACAAATGAACATTGAGCAAATGAGTACTAGTGAGTGAGTGAGTGAGTGAAAATTACAAACGAAGAAAAGTACCCAATAACTGTAACGTTATAAAACCGCATACATTCACTACCATCAACATCAGTCAGTATCTGAAGTTGCTTGAACAATCATATCAGCAAACATTTCTGTTTGAAATTTCTCTTGTTTTATAAAAAAATTTATTAAAAAAAACACACAATCACTATGCCTTGCCCCTGTGGAACTGGTAAGTTAATGATTTTGACAAAAAAAATTATTTTCAAATCAACTGAATTGACTTGACTTTCTAATTTATGAAAAAAAATTTCCATCAATCAACAAAATAGGTTGCAAATGCGCTACTCAAACCCAAAATGGCACTTGTGGCTGCGGCACTTCATGCAAATGTGGAACCAGCGGTTGCTGTGACAAGGGCAACTGCGGCAAGTAAAAGTGTCTGCATACAGTGCAGGCCTATTGACATGCATTTTCATGGCTCTTCAATTGTTTCGAATTGTATTTGATTAAGTTTAATTTAGTTAGTCTATCATGTGGTAGTGTTTTACATACCCAATGTATTGTAGTATTTAAGTGAAAAAAAGAAATTTATTAAAAAAATAGACTTATTTGTCTTGAAATTAAATAAAAACAAGAAATATTTATTTTTTCAAAACTAATTTATTTAATAAATCTTTATTAAAAGTATGGGATGTCTAGTTTTCCATATGAAGCAACAATTTCAATTTCCATATGAAGCGGAATTTTTCTATCTGTAGCATAGTCTGTGATGAATCAAGAACAAGTAATGGGGCTGTCCTAGAATAAATTAGAGCACACGAGTAAAATTTCTAATTGTTTCCAAATGAAACTTTAAGTGCTCAATTCAACAGGGCGGTCAGATCGCAATCAGTGCTTAAGAATCGAATAAGTTTTCTTTCAAATTCGACACAGGCAGATCAGCTTGTGGGTGAAGGTATCTTCCACGTCGCAAATGAGAAGTAGGAACAAAGGTTTCTAAGGCTACGTTCAGAGAAAAGAAAGACTAAAGACAGGCCGACGCTCTATCCAACTCGAACGATCCTTAACTTTTGTTGACTAATTACAGTACTAAATGATATGAAATATCAGCAGACTATTGAGAAGTAGCCTGAAGATTATAACGGGCATAGTAGACTCAATGAACATTTGTTTTAGAATAGCGATCGATTCGAACCCACTATGCAGATCCCGCGATATAGAAAAACATATCATCGAACATATAACTGGAACCTATGCGACTTAAATGCATCTGAGATGGAACCGCCTAAGCATTTATCGAGTAATAGGCATCGAGATATTCTTACTGACAAAGAACTTCTTATAGGCTGCCTGACTACTGCAGTGTTTTCCAGGGAGAGGTTATGACTATTTTGAAAGCGACATAATGCTTGTTGGGTGGCGGGATTTTACTTGAAAATCTCTTGATTTACTCGGACAGCCAGGCTTTGATTAAGTCCCTAACGAACAAAGAGCCGAAACTGATCTCGCAATCTGCGACATATTACAGGGCATATGTAGATACTCCGATTACACATACATACCTAATTGGTTATTACAACCCTTCAGTCAGAATTACAACCTAGCTTCTCAGACCACCTAGGTTGTTAGTGTTAATTTTATCCATGAGTGGCGGGACCTACAGTTTAAAGTCAACTTCAAACGACAGATTTATCAGAAAATTTTTCATGGTAATTTCACATTTACTCTCAGAGCTTTTGCCAGAAATCTGCTAAGAAGAAGTCGCCGAAGAAAAATTTTTTCATATTTCGTTTTGTTGGAGATGTCTGACCTGGGTTTTGGACCGTGGCCTCACCTCTAATAAACCAACACACTACCTAGTTGACTACGACAACTTCAATAGGTAGTTCGATTGACTAAGTTAAATTGTAAATTGTCCGCTCAGAAACAGAATCGCCTTGTTAGCAAGAGAGTACGTCCAATATTACTAGACTCCACTGAACACGTATGTATAAGAAACACCGACTCGCTTACATCTTTAAATCGCATGGTTATCCATCGCCCAATAGTGATTTTTACGGTCCTCTCTACTTTTGGTAGGTATGCTGAAAGACTTGACATTCTGGTAAATGACTTCTGCAAGAACTGTGTTGGTCTGAGGAGGAGGGAGAGTCTGTCTTTCATCTCATATGTCAGCGCCCTGCTCTTGTTATAAAAAGACAGGAATTTAACCTCTAACTTTTTGACTTCCTTGACAGAGCTCGTTATTAAAGGAATTGCTAGATAGTAAGATTTATTTTGAACTCGGCTTGGTATTATATGGGGAATGCTTGATCAACGCATTGAATATTGATTGTGGTATTACAATGGGCCTAAATGCTGGCCTAAGCCTTTAAGCCTTTAACAGGGGGAACGCCGCTTTATCTCACCTAACTTAAACCTAAAAAACTGAAACAAAACAATAAAATAAATATGCAAATAAACTTGAAAAGTAGGCGTGGCTCGTACTCATTATATATTAACTACAGTTTGACTTAAAACTAGAGTCACACAGGCAAAATGTGGATCAAATTGGATTAGTGGACGTATCTTTATTTCCTTAGGCTTATAATACAATTGTTACGTAAGTCTGCAAAATACTAAAATTTTTTGAAAATTTTATTTTATTTTTTATTTAACAAAAGTATGGGCTTTCTTTTAATTAAAATTTCTTTAACAAAAAAAAAATAAAAATTTAAAATAAAATCTCTACTCTTATCTGAGTAAATTAAGTAATTGATTTTCTTTTTAACAATAATAAAAAAAACAAATCAAATCTAGAATATCAACAATTATACAAGATACTCATGACAATGCCCTCACATACATATACTATATACGTACGTACATACGTATGTTATTTCTTCAACAGATACAGGCATCATGAACTTGTAAGAGTACATACTCGCAACTAAGAAAACTAAACTAAAGTGCTAAAATGCTAATTAAAAACTACATTTAAATGAATACAAAATAAAATAAATGATAAAAATTAAAGGCAATAGGCAAGAATGACAAACAAAAAAAACAATAACAAAAACAAAATAATTTACTTAAGCGAAATTCGAAAAGAAAAGTACTAATCGCACGTATGAACAGATGTTTTTAAAAAATATCACCGCATCTTTGCATTTTTCCCCCTCTAAACACTTTTACACCCAATTACTTAATTACTATATTCTGGGTGAGACGTTTAACAAAGTCCACATTGAATACATTGGCCAACATGGTTAAAACGGATTTCTTAGGTGGTCGGCAATGACGTAGACCTGCTTCTTGACAACAGACATTGGGAAAGCAATCAAATGTGGAAGTACAGGTCTTTGGATGTAAATCGAAAATTGGTGGTGGCGGTGGTGTACATTCCAAATACTCGGATACTAGAAAAATTAGAAAAAAAATATAAAAAAACAAGCCTTTGGAACACAAAACTTCATACTCACAATAGTTAAATGACCTCTTGACTGGCACAGGCACTGTGCTTAATTCCGGTTGGGAAGTGCGACAATAGCGTCTTTGGCCATCAGGACAGCAAACACGTGGCCAACAATCCATATCAGTTTCACACTCCTTAACTTCCCACCACAATTCAGCCAATGGACGAGTAGGACACTTGCGTGGTATAACACCCAAAATAGCTTTATTTTGTAAACAATACATGTATAAATAAGTCTTGGAATTATAGATGCATTTGAACTTTGAACTTACGTGCATGCGAAGTTTCCTCCAAGGGCTTGGGTAAACCGGTTACACAACTTTTGGCACCAAAAATTTCACAACATATCTCCTCACGATTCCATACTTTGCAGTCTTCATCGATTTTGCATATTTTCGGAAACAATTGAAATCTTACTTCACTTTCACGCGGACAATCGAAACGTTCTCGTAGACTTACATCATTTTCGACATTTCGTTTGCCTTTTTCCCCATCGTCCACAGTTTCTCTTCGTGAACTTAAGATATTAAACGTAGGCAAAGCTATGCGAAATGGTCCATCATCTCTATGACCAGGAATAATGTTGTTGTTGCTGTTTCGTACGTCTTCAGGCTTCTTAGTAGTTGTAGTGGTTGTCGTAGTTGTGGACCTAGAGTGTATATTTTGTTTTGGCTTATTAACCAAATTCAGTTTTTCTTCCTTCGTTGATATTTGTGTGGGTGGCCTATATTTTTTCGGTGGCCTTTTAGTTGTGGATGGTACAGTTGTAGATGGTGGGATATAAGGTGCAGGAGTTGTAGTTGGACTTAAGAATTGCCAAAATTCCGGACTGAATATGTTGAAATTAAAATTGCCGGGAAATTGAAATGATTGAGGACGTTGTGCTGGAAAATAGGTAAGTTAATGAGAGTTATTAAATACGAAATTGTAAAACTTGATTAAGTAATAAGTTTAAAACGCCCGTGATATAAACAATTAAATTACGAGTGAATAGCGGATACGAAACTCTACAAAATTAGGTTTAGACTTAAAGTGTTGTACAACACATTGAACAGTTGGCTTTATAGCTATAATACTGAGACCATACAATCTATTGTATTACCCTTAATTTGTGTAAGGTATTCCTATAAGGTCTCCCCTCCTCTAAACTACAAGATCTGTTCGACGTCAATAAGGCTAACTTCCTACCTAGTACTAGATAAGCTCCCATGTGTTTCCTTCTGAGATGCATTAAGACTGCATAGGTATTGTGTCTCTATGAAGTCGCCATAGTCTAGTATGTAGTGTGTTGGCTTATTAAATGAGAGGCCTCGGTTCAAAGCCCAGGTTATATATCTAGAAAACAAAACTTGAAAAAATGCTTCACCTCACAGCAGAATTCTGGCAAAAACTCTGAGATAAAATAAAATTACCACGAAAAAGTTTCTCAATAAATCTGTCGTTCGGAATCGACTTTAAACTGTTGGTCTCGCCACTCATGTATAAAATTAACACACACAACATATAAGTGGTGTGAGAAGTTAGGTCGTAACCCTGACTGAAGGGTTGTAATGGCCAACTATGTATGCAAGTGTATGTATGTAGTTACGTGTTTCTAATGATTAGTTTCACTCATTACTGAATCTGCATATGAAACTTGACGCGATTTATATTGTGAATAAATGTTCTTTGAGTCTTCAATGCCTAGTTAGAAGGCCGGTTACTATTCTCAGTGTACTTCCGGATAATGTGATGCATAATTCGAGTCTCTGCGTATTGAAATAAACCAGAAACAGTTTAGACCCGTTTAACTTAACAAGAGTCTCTGCCTTTGTCCATCTTTGCTTTCGCCGTGTATACCGGCTACACTTCCCTATCCACTTCACAGTGCTATTCTAGCCCTATTAGCATATAGGACGTTTTCACACTGCTTGACTCAAAGGCCAAGATCGTGGGTGTTGACCGACTGTAAAGACTTACTTCGATTTGTATGAATAATGCTCTTAATTTAGTTCTCTGGAAGAAGAAATTTTGAACCAATCACTGTCTATTATTACAGTGTTTAAAGGCGTACATAGTAATGAAAGTGAGGAAGGCTCAACTGGTAAATTTTTCAATTCTAAACTTTAGTACTGCCATAGTATTCCAACTGCAACACAACCTGGTGTTTAGCAGGCTGTTGTTAGCACAGTACAAGGGCAACCCACAAACAAGCAAAACTATCAGAAACAAGCCACTGTCATTAAAAATTCAAGCTGGCCGATCTACGCTACTCTTTCAAGGCAAAAATATGCGACTGGCTTATAGTTATTTTACTTTGTAGTACACCTTCACTTGAAAATCGATTTCGCACAACAGATTTTTGAGAAACTTTTCATGGAAATTTTATTTCACTTACAAAATTTTTGCCAGAAGACTGCTGAGAGCAAGTCGCCAAAAGAAATATTTCTTCATTTTTGCTTTTTGTTTGGTCTTTGAATCAAGGGCCAGCGTCTAATAAGCAACGATGACTTTTATGTTCTTTAGAAGCTGTGAAGATTCCCAAAATTTTAAAGAACAGATTATCGCTTCAATTGAAATCATCGCCAGATCGTTGCAATTGTATTTCACTGTATGTAGTCTTGCTTTACTAAACTGTTTAAAATCTCTTTTAGAAATTCTCTTAATGTCATAGGAAAATTCAAAGCTCATAAAACTCTCATAAAATCAATAAAAAAAAGAGATTTTGTTTAAACTATTTCACTAAACTAATTAGATTCTCTGCCTAAAATTTCTGTCTTTAAATAAATTTTTAAAAGCTGAGCCTATTCTCTTAAAGTATGGCTGAGTTTGAATACAATCCCTTTGATTTTTGTTGCTCAAATTTTATTGTATAAATTGGAAAGGGAGACAATAATTGGTACGGAACAGTGTTGCAAAATTGAAATTTTAAAATGGTACTGAAAGAGTACTTTTTCGCATCGAATGGTACTTTTGTAAATAAATACATACATTATTGGGCATTACAACTGCTCAATCTGGATTATAACCTAGCTTCTCACGCCACTTATTTTGTGTGTGTTAATTTCATATATGAGTAGCGGTGGACCTACAGTTTAAAGTCAACTCCAAACGACAGATTTTTGAGAAACTTTTTCATGGCAATTTTATTTACTCTCAGAGTTTTTGCCAGAAGGAGGTCGCCAAAGGATTATTTTTTTACATTTTTCGTTTCGTTAGAGATGTCTGATATGGGATTTGAAACGGGGGCTCATATCTGGTAAGCCAGCACAGTACCCACTGGACTATATATTTATTTATATTTAAGACACGTACTGAACGGAACAGGAAAACTAACGATTTATACGTGTTCCTCACATAAAAAAAAACTGCTGATTCTGAACGTAACAAAACGTAAAAGTCCCATTTAGTCAAACGTCGACGAAATGTAATTGAACATACGTTGGTTTGTAGCATATGAAGTGCTTACCGAAATTACATTACGGTTCGGCAAGCGTTCACATTGCTTTTCAAATTCTAAAATCGGACGAACGTTCCGTGGACGTTTGGCTAATCCGGGCTTTAGCATTACGTTGCTAATGCATTAATAGTTGAAAAGCACAAGCCATAAAATATGTAATAATAAAAAGGTGTTGAAAGCGTCGCGGTGGTACTGCGGTATTTTTGAAATGGAAAAGTACTGAAAAAAGTACTAAAGTACTGAATTTTTCAACACTGGTACGGAATGACTTCTCTTTAGACATTAACAATGTTGTTAATCGTAAAGAAAACACAAGAATTGCTAAACAAATATTGTCTTGTGTGAACGTTAAAGCAATTTCAATAGAAAATTAAGGGAAAATAAAATTGCTCTACAGAACTCGGAAAGAGTGATCGCGTATTTAGTAATAATAAAAAAAACTCTCTTAATATAAAAGAGAATACATTGTATTTACGTATGTAGTTATGTTGTACAATATAAATAAAAGTACATTAAAAGCACCAATAACAATAACATTTTCAAATGTACATTATAAACAATTGAAATTAACAAAAACAAAACAACAAAAGAGCTTTTGGTTAATTATAAAAATTATGCCCAAATGATAACATCTCGTAGTAAAATTAAAATTTTAAATTACAAACAATTTGATTAAAATGACATGAAATAACTCCTTGAGATAATTCATAATAATAATCAAAATTGTTATTGTTTTAATGAAAAATTAAATAAAAAATAAATTTTAAATCTTTACACCAGATAAACATATTTTGCAAAATAATTATGCAACACAATGCAATTACCACCATTACCGCCATATGACACTATTTTTTAAAAAATTTTCAAAAAATGTTTCTTTTGTTGTAGAGTTTTTTCTTTCTTTTTTTATTGTAAAAAAACTGTGTTAATTTAACAATAGAATGCATGTTAAGCTCATGAATAAAATTATTCCTTTTTATTGTTGTAATTTATACGTATTCGTACCTATATGTGGATCAAATATGTTCACACATATTACCTTCTGCTCAGTGAGTGGGTTTCAGTTGTTGGCATTCTTTTTTTTTCTTTAATTTCAACCAAGAGATGTTAAAAAAAAAGATTAATAATAATAGTAACAATAAAAACAATACTCTTTTGATGATTACGCTTACAGTGCATGACAAAAATATATTAATGGGGGTTTAATGTCTACATCCGAAGCTTGTAGGTCTTATTACTACCAAAGTTTATCGGTTATGACGGTAGAATACAAGGTGTTTCCCTTTTCTGTGGAATACCCCTGGCCGTGTACCCCAACGTTGAAGCAGACTTCTGTCCTCTTCCTCGTCTCGTCTCTACAACTATTGCAGAAATAGAAATTAGCCAAATAATCAAGACCAATACGTCTCCTCTGAATGCCGAAAAAGCAATGTCTTGCATTGCTCCTTTAGAGTTTAGACAAGAGTTTACGTGCCAGAGATTAGCAATGAGTATTCAAAAAGGGGAGTAGATTCGAATCATACTCATAATGTCTGATACTTATACGTACTCATCGTACACATACTTAACAATACGCATGATGTTGTTGATTTCCATTCTTCTTTACTCAACATTTACAAGAATTACAAAATAAGTATGATTCGCATACGAACACTACAATACTCACTAGAAGGTTGTGTGTTTGCTTTGCTTGCTGTCTGCCTTTTTATTTCTTCTTTTTTTGTAAATGCAAAGTATTTTTTTAAGGTTATGAACCTGAATGAGTAGGCGCCTGAATCAAACATATTTCGAATGTTATGAATTTGATGTCAACGTTGTACTCATACTCATTGCAGCCTGTACTTATAAATCAATGTTGTAGGGAGTACGAATGAATCAGAGTAGTTGAATTTCAATACTGTTGACTCACTCATACTCAAAATTGCATGAGTACTTATGAATAGCGAAAAAACGATTCATTGCTGATCTCCGTTACGCGCCCCCTTCATCTAGCCTTGCAAGATTTTCTGCGCTATCTTGCCCACTCACCCGCTGTTGGTGGTTTTCAATGGGGTTCCCAATGCACAAATTAATCCACGCTGCAATTTCCCGAAGTGGCGTGGTGTCTCTTTGAGAGTCTCTCGGCTGCCGTAGGCCGTGCTCTGTTAGATGCTTGGTTATCAAAAAGTATGGTTATATATTTTCCAGAGATATTGGCATACTAAGTAATGTCCATTGCAAACCGTTTGGCCGACACTTCCGCCACAAAGACGCTACAATCATCCGGGAGCCTTATTTATAACCATGCGGGAAGATTTGTAAGGACTACTCCCATCATTTTCCCCTTCCGATCTATCCACAATGCATGTTTTGAAGTATAGTACATATCAGCTGACATAACGTGCCACGTTATATCATCATTAGTCGCCGTAGTCTTGTAGGTAGTATGTTGGCTTATTAGACGTGGGAACACAGTTCAAACATCTGATCGGACATCTCAAACAAAACGAAATATTAAAAAATATTTCTTCGGCCGATTTCTGGCAAATACTCTGAGAGTAAATAAAATTTCCATGAAAAAGTATCTCAAGGATCTGTCGCTCGCAGTAGACTTTAACCTGTAGGTCCCGCCACTCATGTAGAAAATTAACACACACAATACAAATGGTGTGAAAAGCTAGATCGTAACTCTGACTGAAGGGTTGTAATGATCAATTATGTATGTTTGTATTTAATGTCATCAGTAATGAACTGATCATGCCGGCAGCCACGTTCACTTCCAAACTATTGGAGTGCTTAATATCAGCACCTATGGCCTACTGACGTCATCAACACCATCATCTGAACTGTTCGAGTCTATTGTCGTCCTTTATGACAGGCGATGCCAAATTCCTGTCCAGCATAAGCTAATTATGCTTTAGTACCTTCAAGCACGCTTGAATCATTTTGAAAGCCTCATAAACTCATAAAGACTACCGACATCGGTAGAAGGCTGATCGGCCAAATTATCCAAGTGTCTCCTATAAACAACTCAGAGAGCTATACCTGACAAATTAGGATTTTTATAGATTTTGGCCATCACAATGGCGGATGTGTGAACGGGTTCATTGTTCACATTTCTACCGAACGAAATGTTATGAATTTCCTCAAAATTTTGTGGCATGGACTCCTCATTTTGTCCACCACTAAGGTGTTGATCGTGGCAGTTTTTAGCAAAAAAAATGTTTAAAAAATTAATTTAAATACTTTTGATGACTTTTTTTGCGTTAATAATATTCCGAACAAATACTGTTTTTCCCATCATCATCATTTATCCCATCATTTTAATTAATTAATTACCTTTAACCCTTATATGTAAACATTTTTGTCACGCACTGTACCATTATAATCATATTAAATAAAATTAAATTAAAAATAAGTCAAAGTTCGTTTAACTTCACGCTTATAATTTTAAGCGACTACTATTGGGCATTAGCTAAAGTCGTTAATATTAGTAAACGTTTGACTGAATGACTGGCTGACTGACTGACTGACTGACACACTGGCTGACTGGCAGACTGAACCCGTTTAAAGTCTGAAATGTTTCATTTGAAATTTTAATTTAATTTGAAAAACCAAATGCTTAAAATAAATTTTGCATTTGTGCTAAAGTACAAACGAATTTAAGAAACAAATACTTTCGTACAGCATGTGCTTGTGAGTGTAAGCAAAAGTTGTGTTAAATTTTTTGTTAATGAAGTTCATGATCATCAGATCCAAAAGTGTTGCAGTTACTAAAATATTTCCATTTATAGACTTTGATTTTCTCATTTCAAACAAGTAAGGAAGTTAAAAATTAAATTTTACACTTTTGGCAATGATTTCTTAACAATAAAAAAACCGACTGATTCGTTGCGTTATTATTTAAATGAAATGATTGCACGTCTTAGTCTGATTGTATTTTGAAATTATTTCAAAACTGTCTGCAAATGGTTATAAAATAGAAAAATATGATAAGAATCTGATATTAATGGTCGTGCATAATGGTTTGACTTCTGAAAATTATAACATCGATGAGATCCTTGAAGTTGGAACCGCCTTGACACAAATACAGATGCTTTATTTATGATGAAATTTGATGTGATATTCCTTTGCAATCACAGAAAACAATAAGCAGCACCATATATTCGATCAAATTTGAATTGCAGACATACATGCTTCAGAGACATTTAATTTTTGCTGCTTCGTATATCGATTGCTTTGAGAACCGCGGTGATTTGTTGCTTATTCGCATACCCCTGTAAACACATACACATACATAATTGGTCATTACAACCCTTCAGTCAGGATTACGACCTAGTTTCTAACACCACTTATGTTGTGAGTGTTAATTTTATACACGAGTGGTGGGACCTACAGTTTAAAGTCGACTCAGAACGACTGATTTTTGAGAAACTTTTCATGGCTGAGAGGAAGTCGCCGAAGAAATACTTTTCGAATTTTGTTTTGATGTCTGGCCTGGGGCTCGAACCCTGGCTTTACGTCTAATAAGCCAACACACTACCTACTAGACTAGGGCGACTTCAACGGCGAACCTACGGCGACTTAAGTAAACACCACAAGAAAAAGTTTAATGGTATTGAATCACACTATCTTAGTGACAGGTTCATTTACTCTCATGCAAGACAACATGTCGTTTAATGTTTATATCATTCAGCTTACAAATCATCGATATACACTGCTCGCCGTTGACAATAATGAACCAATGACTCTGCCAGGTCAAAATCTTCACCAAACAGTGACTTTTTTGGCAAGCATTGGACTCCCGTGCGTCTAATGTCGATTAGTATCGTACTAAATTCGACAATTTTGTTTACTGACATACCCATACCCCATACAGAATGGGCCTCATAGCGGAAGATAATTTTTCAATGAAAATTAGTGTCTGTTGCCAACTGTTCCAAAGCCCATTTAGCAAACACGCTTTGTTGCCTGTAGTCGTTCAAGGTGATTTGACAAAAGACACAGAATAAATGACAACTAATTTATAAGATGAAGCCTCATAATGATGGCCATTATCAATTGTCAAACTTAGGAAGTCCTTGTTGGAAGACCCTATACCTGATAGCGGGGGGAGATCACTAGTTATTAGCTAATATTTTACATTCTCGAGAAATTGGTAATAATTTCAGTCTAGGCACCTTTTTCGACGAACTGAAATACAAACGCGTTAATTGCCATAAAAGAGATTTAAGTCTTCATTAAAATTTTCACTTACTCGTATGCCTTTGAGACCATCTAACATATTGACAAAGCAATCCCTAGAGGAAATTGTTCTTAATAAATTGGCTGTATTCATTAGAACTTCTTAATTGTATGGACCTGATTAATGCGACCAGGATTCAGAATTAACTTCTCAAAAACCTTTATGTCAATTGGCAAGATTGAAATTTTTCAAAAATTTCAATGCGGACATAACAGAAGGTTAGTTCCTTTATCTCGTGCTGGTTTTACAGTAAAACCATTATTCAAACCCAAGAGAGAAGTTAGGGTTACTAACGTACATGATTTATTATCAACCATTACTCTCAGAAAGTGTTACTGAACCGTGTGGTACTATCAACACGTTAATCGCCATGTCAGTCATATGTGTCTGACGCTAAGAAGTTCTACATGAGCCATGTCAGACATATATGTCTGACATTATATTTATAAAGAATTAGTCACAGTACATGTACCACTGATTCCTACACAATGCGTTCAACGCTGTGTTCAAAACAACAGGATGCGTCAGACATATAAGACTGACACGGCTTGTCGAGAAAAAAGTTTTAATATAGGGCCATGTCAGTCATATATCTGTGATATAAAAAATAGTGTTTTTCCGAGAATTTTGGCAAAAAAAATTTTTCTGTCATACATTAAGTTTCCTTGATACATTTTTAACTAAATTATCTAATAAAGTTACCGTGGCCCATGTGAAAATTTTCTGATATTATCGTGGCGTGTTAAGTCAGTGGTGTGGTCTAAAAACAAGTAAAGAATTTCATTTAAAGATTATGATTATTATGATTAAAGCTAGCATGGCCAATTTTTTCCATACAAAAAGAATGTTAAAGAGATATTTGGAAAACTGAACCAATTTTTTAAATAAAATCACTCTCAACCGATTGATAATTAAAAATTGTTTCAGAAGCTGCAAAAACTGCTAAGGACAATGTGTTAAAATGTACTTAAAAAGTCTTACGTGTGGCCGGTTAATCTAGTGGGTAGTGTGCTACACTATTAGTGTAAGGGTCGTGGGTTCGATTCCCACCACCGGGCATATGGTCGAAATTACTCAACTCATATATAATTAAATATAATTCGTAATTGTATTGTATTTAACAAATAAATAAATAAAGTCTTATGTTTGAATACATACATAACATACATAATTGGTCATTACAACCCTTAAGTCAGAATTACGACCTAGCTTCTCACACTATCCATGTTGTGTGTGTTAATTTTATACATGAGTGGCGGGACCTACAGTTTAAAGTCGACACCGGTTAACAAATTTTTGAGAAACTTTTCATGGCAATTTTATTTAACGCTCAGAGTTTTTACCAGGAATTTGCTGAGAGGAAGTCGCCGAAGAAATATTTTTTCATATTTCATTTCGTTCCAGATATCTGACCTAGAGTTTGAATCGTGGCCTTGCGGTCTAATAAACTAACACACTACCTACTAGAATACGGCGACTTCAAATATCTCATGAATATCTCATGGATATAGCACTTCTGATTATAATTTAAAATGTTCTTCAATTTCTAAAGACATACATATGTATGTATATGTACATATGTAATTATGTTTTAAATAAATAATATCATAAATCATTCATGTATAGTTAAAATATTACAAATTTGAACGTAACAATGCCATGAAATTAAAATCTTTTAATTTTAATAATAAAAGTTCTTTATTATTAAACCATAATCAATTTTATAAATTCAACTTAATTTTTATAATTTGTTACCATTACCATTGTAACCTTCAACAAGTTTATTAAAAAAAAAAAATAAAATAAAATCTGATTCTTTTTCTTTCTAAATTACAGAAACTCGAACTCAATAGAATACAATGCTGATGAACTTGAACTACTTACAACATTTATAACACGGCCTACAAAGAATATTTAATATGTAAAAATCGATACAAACGTTCACATACTATGTATATATATATGCATACATACATACGTACATATGTATGTATATAAAATGTATTGGATGCTTAATATCTTAGAACCATAGAACATAATATTCCATACACTAACGCCTACAAGTAATCTTACAAGGTAAGTGTATCACAACAATTAAATTTTTTTTTGTTTAATGTTGTAAATATTTACTATAAAATGCTGAACTGATCTCCTTTAGTTCTAACATAACAGAAAATGGAGCCTTGAAACTTGGTGCCTTAAGTTTTTTTTTATTATTTTATTTGAATGTCATTTGAACTATTTCCTATCAAACACGACATTACGGCAAAATAGCTAGGGAAGTTGAGCCCAGCTAAACAAGCGCCAGTCATAAGGCACCGATAACACCATGCGACGAAATACAAAAAAATACACCCGCGTAACTACCTAGTCTAGTTGTTCACTTAGTTGAGTAGAACTCAAAAATCCTTTTTATTTTTCTCGAACCCTCCAAACTTGTTTTATTTAACAAAAACTGTTTTTTTTAACTTTACGCACAATTTTATTGATTACACAAACATTTCTGAACCCATGTCCAAAATTTAAACCTTATTAGAAAGGAGAGAGATGGGCCTTTAAAACGATGTACATATGTATATATATTATTTGACTTAATATGCTATGGGGTTTGATGAGGAAAACTTGACAAATGCGAATTTTTTTCATATTTTTTCAAGTTTGTCAGTTTATAGTAGCAAACTTTTTTTAAAAAATATGAAATAAGTGATAACATTCTGGAAGTGCATTATCTTGTGAAGAGATTGACACTACGTTTGATCCAATCGGACAAAAATTACCGCATTTATAATTTAAATAGTATAACAGTCGTCTTATATTTTTTATATATGTCATCTTATCAAATGAAAATAGTATGAAAATATGCAAAGAAGTAGAAGATTTTGAGTTTGAGAATTGAGTTGTTTTGAGCCAGCACTATAATTAATTATTCGTCGTACTTTATTACATAAAAGACGATAAAAAAGGAATCCAATATTTTTGCATGAAATGAAATGTTTTAGTTAGCATAACTATAAGAATCCATTCAGATCAAATAAACTCCGTTTTATTCGATAACTTGTTACGATTTTTAAAATACGCCTTCTAATTGAGGCCAATTTTATTAATTTTTGATTTGAAACAACAAGTATTAATCGTTGTTACCAGCTCGCAGCATGCATAAACTGTAGCAGATTCGATATCGATCTGTATATTGTTCATATTCTATTACGATAGCCAATGTTTTCCACTTGCTGTCAATTGCTTTCTTTCCATAGACGTTAAAATAGTTCCCCACCAATTTAGACCAATAATAACAAAAGCTTTCTGACATGGAAATAATGTGTGGGAAAGGTATTAAACTATCTCTGTTTTTGTTTAAAATATTACAAGAAATTCTAACCTTTATTAAGCTCCCTTATCGCACATAACTTCTTTAATTTGCAGTGGAAAATACATACATATGTACATACTATTCTCTGCCAAAAGTTGAATCACATGTGCCATTTTTCGAATACTGCTGTTATGCGAATCTCGTCCTTTTTACGGGATAGAATACACACATATCATGATGGTAACAAATCAAACAATTTTTTAATATCTAGAGGTGTACCACAGAGCTCGATTCATGGTCCACTTTTATATTCAATTTATTCTAATGATCTGCCATCTAAGTTGAAGTTCTGCAATGTCCAAATGTATGCAGATGATGTTCAGCTATAACATTAGTTGCTTGCCGTCTGATATTACAAATTGTATAGAAAATATAAATTGTGATCTGCATAATGGGCGTCGATTAATGGTCTTTGCCTTAATCCGTGAAATCGAAAGCACAGCTTACACTATTACAGATTAATAATACTACTATTGAGACAGTACATAATAGTTAAGAATTTAGGAGGTATCTTTAACAATAGCCTTAACTGGTACAACCATGTAAATGCTATTTGTGGTAAAATGGTTGCCATGTTGCGAAGCCTTTGGATAACGCAATATTTTACTCCGTTTAATATTCGTATGCTGCTTGCAAAAACGTATCTCATCCACACTTTACTGTACTGATGTAAACTATTTTCTAGTTGTGACTCAGTAAGTAGGAACAAAAAATATTTCTTCGGCGGCTTCCTGTCAAAAACTCTGAGAGCAAATTAAATTGCCATGAAAAGTTTCTCAAAAAACTGTCGTTCAGAGGAGACTTTAAACTGTAGGTCCCTCCACTCATGTATAACATTAGCATACACAACTTAAGTGGTGTGAGAAGCTAGATCGTAATACTGACTGAAGGTTTGTAAAGACCAATTATGTGTATGTATGTTATGTAAGTAGGAACAAACTCAAAATCACTTATAACAACATTGCTAGATATGTTTATGGTCGTACAAGGTACAGTAGAATATCTGAGTTCTCATATAGCATCTATAATACATCTTTTGAAATTTTGTTAAAATGCCGTACTCTGGTATGCCTACATAAAATCATCTATATTAGGAAACTTCATTATTTGTTCAATAGATTAGTTTTCTCAAGATCCAATAGAAGCTTGAAAATTAATAGCGTTAGATACCGTAAACAAATATCTGAGAGCCACTTTTACACCAATGCAATTCGTCTCTGGAATGAACTCCCGAACAAAACACAGTTACTAAGCAATGCTAAGCTTTTCAAGACTGCAATAATTACATTTTTGAATGAACAATAATGTACAAATGTAATTAATTAATTATATTTTTTAATATAATTGCAAATTTTTGTTTTAATAATATTTGTTTTGTTAATTTATTTTTTTTTTTATTTCTCAAACTTTGTTATGCCTATATCCTTAGTAGGACTATTAAATAAAATGATATCTTATTGTACTGTATTTCCGTCGACCTCGGAACATTTCAGTTTGAGACCAAACAACCCGTTTCTATCCCAATATTTGTTCTTAATCCATTCGTATAGAGTATGTAGACTCCAAATTACCCTTAAGAAAGACAATTTCACCAAATTTACTGCCAACTTTGCAAGTTTTAAACGTATTTTCTTCTATGGACTCTTCAATTTTTCTGATACAGAGAATTTGAATATTTAGTTTCAAAACAAAAACTCTTTCACCTAAAAACCAAAAAAATTTATGAAGTACAATCTTAAAAAGATTTTAAACCTCCAGAAACTGTGTTATTGGTCAAACTCTGCGAATGGGTTTGAGCAATAAACCTGTTACAGTTGAAATTATGGGATCAGGCATAAGTTTACAATAAAAACTTTGCAAAATTAAAAACTTAGAAAAACCTTTGTAGATTTTTTACAACATTTTCAGTGTTTAATTATTATTATATCTCTATCTCCCTATCTCTCTCTGTGGCCATGACATAAGAATAAATTTAAATAATTATAGGCAAAAAATTTTTTAATTGACTGTAAAACCACGCAACTCCCTCCACCTGCTGAATTTTAGATGCATTTCTGCATGACACATACAAGCAACGTTAGCAGCAGCAACAATAAAAGTTGTTCACCTTTAAAACAAAGTATTTAAAAATCAACAACAACAACTTTAAAAAGTGGTCATGAACCGGCTGTAAAACTCATAGAATACCAACAACATTTATAGGCAACAACATTGCTGAAGTTGAACTGCCACAAAGCCAAGAGCAATTTGGTCAGAACAAATCTGTTATTTTGATTTAAAAAAAAACCAACAACAACAATAAAACATCTTGTAATTTTAAAAACAAAAAACGTTAAACGTTTTTTTAAATGCATTGGCAACAGTAGGGAATAAAATTGCTTCAAAGAATTGAAATTTAAAAGAAGAAAAAAAAAACGTCGGCTATAAAAATATTTTTTTTTTGTTGTTGAAAAATGTAAATGACATTGGCCTAACTGAATCTACAGGTGATTGTTGTTATTGTTATTGTTATTATTATTATTTGAAACATAATTATCAACATATTAACTTGTATGAAACCATTAAACAGTGATAATATATGGGCAGCCTGGTTAACAAAAATTTTTAATTTTCAATTACAAAACTTACTGAATGAGCGGCTTGGCTTGGTTGTCTGGCTTATTTTTATTATTTTTTTTTACACTCTATAACAAGTTGATTATTTAATACAACAGCTTAACTCTTTTTGTTTTCTTTTTTCTGTTAATATTTTATTTAATTTTGATTTAATTGTTTTAATTTTTTTGTTACAAGTTAATAGAACGTAAAAAAAGTATTACTTGCTTGCCTATTCGCACCCCACAGACTTTCCGAGCGGTCTCCCAATATTTTTATTTTCCCTTCTCTTTTTTTTCTTATAATTTCGGTTTTCGGTTTTTTAAACTTTAATTATTGTTTTTACGAAATAGTACACACTATAAAATTTAAAACGAATAATAAAATATTTAATAAATATAATGACTTTTGTTTATTGTTTTTATTCCACAATGAAAAACTTTTGTTTTTTTTTTCTTTGCTTTAAAAAAAATTGATTTTATATGCTTAAAGTAGCCGCCAGTTTTTAACCAATTGCTGCAAGTACACCGAGTTTAAATGTATTAGAGTTCATGAAAATAATTTGAATTCGAACTTGAGATTACAGATATCAACAATACAGTGATTTGCAAGACACATTGTGGCGGCGTCTGAATGATGATGGATAGATAGTTAGATTTTATCCCCGACTATTTCTACAGGCTTCAAAGAGGTTTAAGGAATATGTTTTGATTTGATATTTTAAATAAATACTCAGAAAGAAATAAATGAAGTTTGATTTACTGAAATTACATCGGGAAATAATCGTTCAAATGACTGGAATATTTCCAGAGCCTCAACCTTACATTCTACAATTTCACTGACATATTGATTTCATCCTTCAGAATGCATTATTTTTCAAAACCTTGATATACACAAACATTTAGATTGTTTGCCTTATTAGCCCTACTTCTCTGTGATTGTAGCGCAAGAAGATAAAACCTAAAGCAGTATGCGACTCTGAATAATTACGCACCAGGAAAAATTCCAGGCACCTTCTTGGGCGATCCTTATAATATTTTAACCATGAGTTTATTAAGACAAAATAAAGGCGACTTGAGCACTCTAAAAAGTGTCTTTACAGAACATTCCGCACTACATATACCCCTGAACCGTATAGCCGTGAAATTTAATGATGTATGCAGGGCATATGGTACAGGCATCGAATTAATAAAACACTTTGTATGTCATTGGCCACTTTTCATAAGCTCTAGACTCAAATATTTTTAGGACACTATACTCGATATATGTAACTCATCCCAGAGTAGTGGGCTGGAAAGTCAGGGATGTTTGTACAAGATACAGAGTTATTGTAAAAAATTTTTTTGTTTTTCTTAATAAATAGCACACAACAAGCTGACTTCATGGCCTTGGTATATGCTTAGCTGCCTAGGGACTACTACAGGTTAACGCCAAAAAATGGCGATAAAATTGACCGATTTCTGAAGAATAAAAAAGCGAAAGGGTGTATCGAAGCCATTGCATTGAGTCGGCACAAACGACCAGTGTAAAGAGTAAGGAAGATTTTGTTTTTATTAAGCATTAAGCACACAGCCATGCAGTCAGCTTTGGTCAATAGGATGTAAATGGAAGCTTCGGAAACTTGATTGGAAGTAACTTCTTTTCATAGAATAGGCTTGTGTCAATGATTTTTCGGACACATTTATGTAAAGTCTAGAGTTCTTTCAGCTTTGCAGTTTTTAAATCCCTAATAGTTACAAATGAGTGGGCCTTGCATTAGATTGTTAAGTTTGTGGACCAAAATAGAAAGCCTGAAGTGTGGTTGTGGACCTTTTTTACAATTTTCTTCTTTCTTAATACCAATCACATACAGCAGCAAGCAAACCGGTGCACTGTCGGCATCTAAAGGTCATGAATTTTTTTCTACAATTACAAGAAGAGTTTTACACGACCATTTTATGGTCCAAAACCTCCTGTTTCTGTTTGAATCGAATAATTTCTTTGGTGGATAATTCAACTTAATTGAAGCGCAAATTAGCACAAAGTCATTGAAGGATTACAGGCTCATATGGAAAAGGAAGGGAACAGAGGTTCAACGCAAGTTGCTGCGGAATAGCGTTGCGGAGGAGCTGTTGTAAGAGTTTGAATCGTTTGGATACGGACGATTTGATCATATGATTCGAATTTTGCTCCGCACACCTTCTTTCTGTGGTGGTATCAAACTTTAAAGTTTATAACAAAATGGGTGGTTCATCCAAGAGAGGAAACCATCCGTGGATTTTTCTTTATAACCCCACGGAGTAGAAACAATATAATTAAGAGCGTAAAAAAAGATGCACAACACTTTACACCTTCAAAAGGACCGTGGGCAAATTTGGAAGATTAGATCCACCATCATATACTGGTTCTATCGGGTCTTAGTGAAACCAACCTTACTTTACGTTGCTCACGTTTGGTGAACGTAGAAGTTTGTTTAATGTAGAGGTTTGCAGTGCAACCGCCAATATAATTGCAAACTGAAAGACAGACTCAAGCAGTCATTTATCCTGATCAACAGAACACGTTGTTCTACTCCAACGAAACGTTATTAAATATACGCAATTGGCTCCTTTCTGGCCTTTTAATGAGCAAGAAGCTTGTATTTTTAATAATAAAGCTCAATGCATTTAATCCTAGAAATCACAAGTCAATTTAAATTTAAAGCGATAAATGTCTATCGTGGGGAATTATTTTGTAATTTAAAAATATTACACAGGCCCGTCAGATAACTTTTGTGCCTTAATTAAAGGTTCCCTTAATCCCAGTTTCTCGTAATTCAGTCACTGTCATGGTACTACTCTAATGAATATGTACGAGTATGTCGTACGACTACATGCTTATGAAATTCTAATTAAAATTCAACATTAAAACAACTTACTAGTTGTTGTAGTTGTTGTTTTTGTTTTTGTTGTTGATGATCTAGATCTGGGTGAGATGGTGGTGGTGGTGGTGGTGATGATTAATGGTGATACACTAGACACTGATGATGATGGAGATGGTGATGATGATGATGACGAAAATCTTCGCATAGTAGTACGTATACTTATGGTTGTACTACCAATACTTTGATTAGCTGTTATATTACCTCTAGCTTTTGCTGGGGAGCTCGTTGCAATAGCAACATTATGTCTATTGTTGTTGTTGTTGTTGTTGTTATTGTTTAAATTGTTACGATTTTGATGATGAGCCACAATAGATGATGATGGAGTACTATTGTTTGCATAACGTGTTGTTAGTGGTTGACGACGATATTCAGCTGCTGGTGTAGCTATTGCTTTAGACGTCGTTGCCGTTGTCGTGATGGTGGTTTTTGTTTTTGCAACATTTTTCTCAGATTCAAAATTTAAATTCGTATTGAAATTGGAATATTGTGTGGGTTCATATGGTTGTTGTTGTTGTTGTTGTTGTTGTTGTTGTTGCTGTTGTCGCTGTTGGTTGTTACCATGATTTGTTGGTGTTGTAATAGTATTTTGGGAACGTGATCGATTTGTAGACGATTGTATACGTTGCTGTTGCTGTTGGAGTCTTTGATTAGTGTGACCCAATGCTGGAGTTAATAATTCCCGACTCTTGTGTACAATGGGTATATCATGTTGTTGTTGTTGTTGTTGTTGTACAATCAATTGATTTTGTGTAGATCCACGTCGATTAGACTGAACTGTTGGTCTGTTTGTAGGCAATTCTATATATTCTGCACGGGAACGTTGACCATTTCGCGAGGTAATCACATTTGTTAAGTTTTTACTAATGGTAGGAGGAGTGCTGGTGGTGGACAGTAAAAGCAAGTCTCCATTTGGAATTTTTTTAGTTGTTGTCCTATCACCATATTTTAATGGTTTTGTGGCAGCCACACTAGCCGCAGTGGCAGCATCAAATTGTTGCCGTTGTTGTTGCTGTTGTTGTAAATTAACTTCCGCTTGTTTTTGTTTAGCCGCCTCAGTCGATGTTGCATAAGTTGTTACAACTAAAATGATGGTACATGTTGCTGGCAACAGCCAACTCTTTTTAAACACTTTCATAGTTTTATTGTTTTCGCTGTGCTCATGTATGTAAGTGCTGGGCACTACTTCTGCCGCTATCTGTTGTTAATTAATGTTTTCAATTATTTTTGCCTCTCCTTTGTTTTTTTAAGTAAATTTGTATATTGAAATAATCACTAAGAGTACATATGGATAAATGGATTAATTTAATGAAGTTTAACCGTAACGTTTAGCGTTTTTTTAATCTCTTGAAATGCAAGTGAGTGTTATTACAGTGGAGAATAAAATAATAGCAAAACTTTAATATGAACTTAAGTAAAGCATACATACATAGAAATATGTATGTGTTTAAGGCATATAATAAAATGTCGCTCTCTATGTCTTGTATCAAAGTTTTACTCGAAATCTCTCTTTGTGAATTATTTATAAGCAGCTTAAGATACCGTGTCGAGGTTGGCCTAACTTGACAGATAGTGTTCTATATCCTACTATACTTTTTGAACTTTTTTTCCAGTCCAAGATTCGAACCTCTTGCAGGGATTGAAAACTTTCTGCCTTCTATTCACTTGAGAACAGCAAAAAAACTTATTCTAGTTTCGAAATTCCAAAGCATTTTAATACTTGTAATGTCTTTCAGGCATCAGCCGAAATATAACCTAATGTGAGAATGCGTATACTATTGTTTATAGGCGAGTACTATTGGCGTGGTACGCCAACTTCGATGTGTTTTAGAGATTAGATGGCAAGTGATAAAAACTTTTCACTGAAACTTTACTGTATCATAGCGCTTAGTTCTACGCTGAACTAGCGTTACGTTGGCATCCCAAGCACTCATTTTAAATCCTACAGATTATAGAAACGTCAATGGAGCCATTTCAAATATTAATAAATGAATTGATGGGAAATCGTGGGATCCTTACATTTTCTAGTTACTCAAATACATGAACAATTTTAGAAAATGCTTACATTGTGACCAGGACATTATGAATGATGCCGAGCAAACTTTACTGTAACCATTGGCCTGCATACCGTAAAGTTAAAATTCTGAATCCCAGACAATTGGAAATGGAGTAGATACCATAATAGCAGACAGGAGATAATGACAATAATATGTCAGAATACTTTGGGGGTGCAGGTACATATATAATTAATGTCGACAGATTTTAGAAACTTTTCATGGCAATTTTATTTACAATTAGGGTTTGTACAAGCTGTACTGCTGAGAAGGATGTTGCCGTATGTTGCCGTTGTTCTCGTATTTCGTTGTTGTTCGAGATGTCTGAGCTGGTTTTTGAAACACGGGCTCTTGCCTAATAAGCCAACACATTACCTACTAGACTACGCCGATTTCAAGGGGTAACGGTACATAGCTAATGAAAATCGGTGCAAAGTCAATTACATTTTCGAATAAGAGCAAAAGGATGGAATGGAGAAGTCAAAATACTAGTCTACATACGTGACGACTTACCAGTTATGGAGTAATTCCCTTACACCCCTTTATACTACCGGAAAAAATTTTAGGAAGATACCTTGAAGAACATAAACTGTAAATCGTTGGTCTCATGTAGAAAGGCCCTAACTCACACTTTTTCGAAATTGATTTTTTTGTGATTCCAATGTGTATTTGTGTTAAATGCATTGGAATCACAAAAAAATCAATTTCGAAAAAAGTGTGAGTTAGGATCTTTCTACATGAGACCAACGATGGTCCTACCATTATAAAAACGATTAAACTAGAGTAAAATATTTGAGGCTAAAGTAACCGTGGAGACCAAAGTTTCATGGCTAATAGCAAAAGGGGTTTTATATCTTTCGAAGGAGACCACTTTGAATAACAGCTCACCGCGTATGGAGTAATTCATTTATTTCCCACTTTACTACCGTAAAAAAATTAAAGGAATTTGAAGCACATGGAAATTTGAAAATGGAGGCAGATCGTCCATAACATCAGTAAAACGTCTGTTAGCGTAACAATAACGGGACCAGAGTGAAGCTTGAGACTCAAGATGCTATGGTAAAACAAAGAATACATGGGGACACATGATTCTCCTAGAATTATGGCAATGCAGTCTAACATGGAAAAGTGCTTTAAACTAAATAAGATGGAAATGCTTTGTGCAACTAGAGAAAAAAATGATTCACAATTATTGGAAACGATCTATGCCCTTTATCTTAGCTTGGAAATTCTATTTTTCTATGATCACCGGTATTGAAAAAATATGGTTTTTCAAAAGCATGCTATTATTTTCTGCAAAACTGTAAAGACCATTCAATGGTACATAATAATTATTTCATTATTTAAACTATTAAAGATTCCCGAAATTTGGTGAACGTTAAAACACTCGATAATTTTTTATACAAGTTTCTTTCTATTAACAATAAAAAAAACAATATTTTTTAATATTTTTTGTATTTTTTTTTTCTTTTTAACAGTTTTATGTTTGCATAGATAGTTTAAATTTTGTAGGTCAGTTTGACCTTAAAGCTATTGATCAAGCATCACTTATGAATGTATCTTTTAACATGGCTGTATTTAATTTTGGTAATATTGCTTTTATTATGACGTTTGTTTCGATTTTTTTTTTCGATTTTTTTTTTCGTTTTGCTTTTTATTTTATGGAAATTCACAAGTTTGTTTAAAAGTCTGTTTAAGACAACACTAAGATTGTAATGTAATTATATTTGTAAGACATGAAACATATAAGTCGTCAATCTGGTTAATATTTAACAACTAATTAAATATTTATTTATTGTTTTATTTATTTATTTATATTTATATATTTTTTTTTTTGTTTAGTTCTTGCACTAGTTTTTGTTTATTTTTCTCTTTGCATTACGATTTACAAACAATTACAATTCAATTCACCTGTGTATTGATTTATTTCACGTTTAAACAGACAAACTGCGCATGCTTAACCACCGATGTTAAGCTATTGACTGTTATTTATTTTGGACCCGCTTCAGTTAAGATTAAATTTTGCAGTTTCGGATTTTGGCCAACACCATCAAATCACTTATGAATATGCATTCAAAGCAAACTATTCACCAATTTTGTTTAAATTTTTTTTGGGTTTGTTTATATTTTATCTCTATTCTCTCTATAAATCATGTATCTCTCCCTCTCTCGCTATGAATTAAAGGTTTTTCTTTTAATATGTACTCCTCTCACTGCCTCCAAGTGCTACTACTTGTTGTTATTTAAACTGCAAGCATTTTAAAATACATACTCACTCTCTGGTCTACTACCTTACATCTTTTGTAAACTACTTGTTTGGAGGTTTTGTTTTTCCATAATGTGGACTCACTCTTTATGATAATTGTATGATATTTGCTTGTTGTACTGAGCACTAGTTTAGTTTATTATGCATCCGACTGGCTTAGTTTTAATGACTTTATTATTATTATTATTATTGTGTTACTCTATATAATAATACTCTGCTATTATTTTATTATTCTTTTATGATTTACAATATTTCCATATGAATTTTTAAATTTTTAATTACTAAATATGTATGTATTGTTTATAATTTAGTAACCATTAGTGGTGATATTAAGTTTTTAATTCGTATTTTACAAAAAACATTGTCTTTTATTAAACTAAATCCCCATAAATAACCGTTATTTGTTTAATATACCATTTATTGCAAAGAAAATGGTCTTTCAGTAACAAGGTCTTTCACAACAAGGATTTTTAATTATATGTTTTTGCCTCATCTTTATTAACAAATGAAAAAGTTAGTCTATTTTACACGATTCCCTTGTAGTCAATTGTACACCAACAAGATTATTCATATTGTTTTCCATTACATCGAAAAACATTGTGTCACCTTCTAGTGTTCCACTGCGAAGTCACCTGTTCCCCTTACTTATAAAAGATTTACCTTGAGTTACATTGTTCGCATATCAAAGCTCTAATATAGGCTGGTGGCAGGATACTAATGTACTGCAGTCGTATAGAGATATTGATGTTCTTGGTTTTATAAAGCGCTACTACAATAAATTTACTGATTCCTAGACTGGGGTACGAAAGTAGGTGAAAATACACCTACACCGAGAGATTAGAAAGTCGCAAGTTAAAACATCAGGTGAAAAAAACAACGAAAAGTTAAAAAAAAACTTTTTCAAGAGTAAAATAAAGTGACAGAAGTACATGAAAAGAAAAAAAAGTATGACAAAAACTACAGAGTGTTCTCAACTGAGCACTTATACCTGTATTGAAACTCTACAGGGCAGAACTTCCACTAGAAGTTAACTCTCATAGGCTATTAAAGTAACTCCTGACACGTATGCGATGTATTCGCCCCTTTGTACGCTAGGGTAGAGGCACAGAATGTGCTGAACACCCTCAGCCTCCCACACATCCTATCCCACAAACTGGTTTCCGGCTAAATGTCTATCAAGGTCCTAATAAATTCCCTAACAGAGCCCATTTTCTTGTAGATTAGTCGAGCGCGCGTGATAATAGCCTATATTATTCTGCGATCTCTTTTATTTTGCCGAATAGTATCCACATCCCATCTGATCCTTTGAGCGACTCGTCCGAAGAAATATCCTGAGGCCTAACTAACCACACCACCAGATACACGCATTCCGCCACACTTTTTTTTTGCTCGTTTGCAATCTCGTAGTCGCTATTGTCAAAATGCCCCTGAACCCAAAGCAATACAACTCTTAACTGTTCAAAAGCCTTGAGGGCCTTCCAGCAAACTTACAGGCCAGTCGGTGCCTAAAAAACAGCCTAATTCTCCACATAACTAACTTCCTAATCAAACTAAATGGCTTTATATCAGCCGATCGATTAATAAAGTAGCGTTTAAATTCGAACATCAATATACTCCACAATTTATATTTACTTTTGGAACAACACTTACCACAATTAGTATGTGGTATAAACTGTTTTTATGAAACCCTAAATAAAATTGAAAAAAAATAGAAACTATACTCCTGATATTGCCTCAACCTACAAAACAATAAACAAGTTTTTCTTTTAAATGCCGACCACATTTTCCCAACTAAAGAAAATTCACTTGCAAAGTAAACGTCTTAACACACAACAAATCAAGTTGTTACAAACTACTAAACCAGTATTAGTGACTCAATGCCACACATTGATGATGTTTGGTTGTTAGTGGTCAAAGACCAACTGATATGTTGACATGTTTTATTACAGCACTCACCTAACGTATTAAGCCACTTCCATTAACAGGAAGTTACGTCAACATCAGCATCACTAATGAAAAACGAAAGGATTTGAATTTGTAGAGGAACTGAGAGGAAAATAAAAACCAGAAGAAATTTTTAGCTTTTGTTTTTCTTTTATTTAACCATTGGAAAGCTCTGGTAGGAGATTCTCCAACAATATAAGGAAAATAAAAAGTATACACAACCCCCGAAGTAGCAGCAAAGCCAGCTTCCAGATGGTAACAAGTTCCATCAAATAGTGCATTCAGTTAGTCATAGGGGTGTGGTGTTTTATTAACTTAATTATTAACAGCAACATTGAAGCGAATTTAATCCAACTGCAAAGGGAAAAATAAAACAATTTTTTTAAATTATTTATATAAAATTCTTGTTTGTGTGTAAGTAAAACAAAATTTAACTGACCTTCTTGAAGCCAATATCATTGGCGTATTCTCTGAAGCATTGGCGGCAAATGTTCAAACCATATTTGCGGATCAAACCATGACGGTTAGAGCAGGCACGGCTAAAAGAAAAAGTAAAGATTGCTATCAATTGCTCTGCTTTTCAGAATACTATTATATGTATATTTGATATTGTAAATTCATTTATCTTTCTCATCACTTAAATGAAATCATCCACATGTAGTTCGATTTCTAAACAGAAAGCAATTAAAGAAAATGTTTTTGTTGCCACCCTCAATTAAGAAACTTGCAACACAGATTTTACCGCAAATTCCGTACTCAACCGGGGGCTTACAAATTGCTTAATTTAAATCAATAATATATAAACAATATGAATGCACTATCAATTAATTTTCTGAACATTCCACACATTTATAGCATTACACATAACCTCACTTTCTATGCGCAAAAACTTTAACACAGATTTTTAACATATTTTCATCATGGCATTCATATGATTTATATATTATCTTGGAGAGAATTTAATGGTGTTTGGATATTTACCAGCATCTGGAACCTTGGCCGTATTTACGTGGATGCGAATACCAAAGATTAGCAAAACCCATGTTAGCTACTTAACTTCGTAAACGCAAAAGAAAGAAGAGATGGCTGGCATCCGTCGGGCTATAAATTCACATGGTTGTAAACAAATTCTGAGAAATACAGCAAAGTTGCATTTTTTCGTATTAAAAATATTAATGTCATGGTAAATGTTGTGTTACTACCAGAAACAACGAAGGAGATAAAAATGTTGTATACTGTGTATATAAATGAAGTGTGTATTATTAAAAAAAATACGTATGTGAAATTTTTAATTGATTCGTGACAAACTTTTACTATTTTGATTAACTTCACATTAACTATCTCTTCGTTTTTATTTCACTTCAGAATTAATAATAAACATTTAAAATTAATTATTTTTATTCACAAATACTGAGTAAAAAATACAGTACATATACAAAACGTAAAATTATTTTTACCACCTGGCAACTTTTTGGAGTTCAACCAGTTTTTTGAATTTGAACAACTGTGTATATGAATAGTGTAATAACGCCATTCTGACGTTTATTTATAAACAACCGCCTTTATAATTTATATTTAAGATTAAAATAATTATTTAAAATTATAATTTACTGTTTTATATAAAAGTATGGAAGCTATAGAGGAAAATATACAGAATGTGGAATTAAAAATAGCAAAATTAAATAATTTTATAGCTTTAAGCTTAAGAAGAAATAAAATTTCGAAGGAATTGGAGCAACTCATTTCAGAAATTATAAAAGTTCGTGACATATTGACCGAGGCCCACGAACAAATGCAAAAGGAGTTCAACTCTTTGGAATGTGACTGCGAGGAGGTAATGAGTCAAATGAGAAAAAAACAAATGCTGGTCATGGATTATCTCATTAAGACAAAGCAAAAGAAAATAAAAGCAGCAGAAGAGCAAAAAAGGTAGATATGGTCTTAAGTTGTAGCAAAGCCCCGTTAAAAGCAGGTAGTGCGCGAAAGAATTACGGTGCAGCTCCTCAATCGGCTGTCAAGTTATTGGGAGCAAATTTAGCTGAACTAAAACTAAATCAGGGCATGTCATTTACGCCCAAAATAAAAATAAACGAATATAAAAACTCTCCATTGGTCAAGAGGAAAATAAATCCTGCACCATTTCAATTTGTGGAATTTGATGTCACCATAACCCAAAAGCAATTTGATACAATACCAAAGTAACGGAAGATGTGATTTATAAAACAATTTTATTGCTATTAAAGAATCCTTTTTCAACAGATACATGTGTGGTCGTGAAACTCTAGCACAGTTGAATTCATTTTTAGAAATTGTTATAATACCATGCTTCAATGAGAAGTACCAGCTTATCCATAAGGAACGTAATTGTCTAAGTAACTTAAACGATATAGAGTTATGGAGGTTATATAATGAGCAGGCATCGTCTTTACCGGTAGGTTATTACAAATATTAGTTCCATTTGTATTAATTTTAATGTTCTTAGGTCGTCATTTTATAACCTGTGGTGATATTACCCGAAAACTGAATAAAATGTTGGATAAAAAAAGTCAGAATCGCTTGGTAATGCTTAGACATATTGGCATATTACAAGAAATGCGCATTAAACAAACTGTTTTCTATGTTTGGTCTTGTAATCATCTGCAACATCATTCCAACAAGTAATCGTTATTCTAAGTAAATTGCATTTTAATACAAAAAAACAGTGTTAATAAAAACGTCTATTAAAATTAAATTGCGGCATCTGGCACTCATTTAGTGACATCATATTAATTTACAAAAAAGTATCAGGGAAGGAAGTTATATATTTAAATCAAGGAATCATATTCGAAGTATGTTGATTCTACTCGTGTGTAGAAAAACAGTTTAGATTAATACATTGAAAATAGAACAACGGATTCAAAACGTTACTTTATAAAGAGAATGTGAAAGATAAGCCAGGTGTTTAACCCTTACTTTAAATTTTATTTTAAAAATTAAAATTTTTATTCTGATTCCAACGTTAAAAATTTATACTTCTAATTCATAGTTTTAGCCGTGTATACATGCTATTTATTCGAATATAAAAGAAAATTACGTTACATACTATGAAAAATACTAAAAAAAAATTGCAAATTAAAAACAAATACATAAAAATATCATAAAAGTTAAAATTGTAAAATTTTCACTGAACACAATTAAAAGTTTAAAATCAAAAATGCTTAATTGTTCAAATCAGGCATCATAGAATCTAATAAACCTTTAGAAAATTCTACATTACCCAACATAAAAATATCATTTAAATTATTTCTAGCATACGAAATATCTAAATTATTGTTATCTGTTATTGCAATGTTCTCATTATTCGCTACCACATTATCTTGGGCTATAATCGATGCATTCGAAATCATATTGGGCTTTTTTAAACCCTGAGCTGCTGCAGCAGCCTCCAATTGTAACTTTTGCATTTGCATCATTAGGCGAGCGTTAGCATCTAGATGGAAATGCCTAGCTCTAATGTGTTTATCACGATCTCCACGTTGTCTAAAGTTTTTCGTACAAAAATGACAACCGAATGGTTTTTCTCCTGTATGAATACGCTGATGGTTTTTTAAGGCATCAGCACGGTAAAATCGTTTACCACATGCCTCGCACTCATAACGTCTTTCGCCGCGATGTATTAAACGATGCTGATAGAAAACCGAGCCAGTAAGAAAACGTTTACCACACACTAAACAATGGTAAGGCCGCTCTCCGGTATGGCACTTACGAATATGATCATTTAAATCGGGCCGTATGGTAAATTTACGAGTACAACCTGGTTCTTTGCAGGCAAACGGTTTTACACCTAAAAACATTTCGAAAAAGGTCTGAATATATAGGAATACGTATACATATAAAACGTCAACATACCTTGATGAAAACGTAAATGTTGCCATAAATGACTAGATTGCGTATACGACTTTCCACAGATATCGCATAAATACTGGCGGGTCTTGTTTGAACCGCCTGAACCATCCTTATCTCTTTTATATTTCCTATAGTGTTTCTCTTCATAATGTGTAACACACTCTTGGGTACTTTCGAAAACACTTTCACAATACTCACAAGGCAATTGCAATATGCAAAAGCCTTGAGGGCCTTCCAGCAAACTTACAGGCCAGTCGGTGCCTAAAAAACAGCCTAATTCTCCACATAACTAACTTCCTAATCAAACTAAATGGCTTTATATCAGCCGATGGATTAATAAAGTAGCGTTTAAATTCGAACATCAATATACTCCACAATTTATATTTACTTTTGGAACAACACTTTCCACAATTAGTATGTGGTATAAACTGTTTTTATGAAACCCTAAATAAAATTGAAAAAAAATAGAAACTCTATACTCCTAATATTGCCTCAACCTACAAACCAACAAACAAGTTTTTCTTTTAAATGCCGACCACATTTTCCCAACTAAAGAAAATTCACTTGCAAAGTAAACGTCTTAACACTCAACAAATCAAGTTGTTACAACTACTAAACCAGTATTAGTGACTCAATGCCACACATTGATGATGTTTGGTTGTTAGTGGTCAAAGACCAACTTGTTGATATGTTTTATTACAGCAGTCACCTAACGTACATATTAAGCCACTTCCATTAACAGGAAGTTACGTCAACATCAGCATCACTACTGAAAAACGAAAGGATTTGAATTTGTGGAGGAACTGAGAGGAAAATAAAAACCAGAAGAAATTTTTAGCTTTTGTTTTTCTTTTATTTAACCATTGGATAGCTCTGATAGGAGATTCTCCAACAATATGATGAAAATAAAAAGTATACACTACCCCCGAAGTAGCAGCAAAGCCAGCTTCCAGACGGTAACAAGTTCCATCAAATAGTGCATTCAGTTAGTCATAGGGGTGTGGTGTTTTATTAACTTAATTATTAACAGCAACATTGAAGCGAATTTAATCCAACTGCAAAGGGAAAAATAAAACAATTTTTTTTTTAATTATTTATATAAAATTCTTGCTTGTGTGTAAGCAAAACAAAATTTAACTGACCTTCTTGAAGCCAATATCATTGGCGTATTCTCTGAAGCATTGGCGGCAAATGTTCAAACCATATTTGCGGATCAAACCATGACGGTTAGAGCAGGCACGGCTAAAAGAAAAAGTAAAGATTGCTATCAATTGCTCTGCTTTTCAGAATACTATTATATGTATATTTTATATTGTAAAATCATTTATCTTTCTCATCACTTAAATGAAATCATCCACTTGTAGTTCGATTTCTAAACAGAAAGCAATTAAAGAAAATGTTTTTGTTGCCACCCTCAATCAAGAAACTTGCAACACAGATTTTACCGCAAATTCCGTACTCAACCGGGGGCTTACAAATTGCTTAATTTAAATCAATAATATATAAACAATATGAATCACAGAATATACACAGAATAGAAACAAGAGTTTGACGTTTAACTTTCCATGGAGAAAGAGACAGCAAATATTACCAAAAAGTATTTCTGTCTCTCTCTGATTGTAACTTTTTGTTTATTTGTTTTTTTTAGTTTTCGGGGTGGTTTTTTATATTGGCGAGAGTTAATAAAAAATGTAATTTTTGTCTAAAACTATTAATAAATAATAAAAACAACTAATAACAATAACAACTTTAACTTTTTCTTTCAAGAAATTAAAAAATATTGGCAACTTTCAGCAAGAAAATTTTTTTATGAGCAGTACGTCTTATTTTGATCTCGTAATATTTAGCTTCTTAATAATCTCTTGCACAAGAAACTATATTCATTGTGACCGAAAATCACACACATTTCGATTAATATTTAAATATTTAAGAATCTTTAAACTTTTCATTGAAGAAATTAAAAAATATTCTAAATTTTCCCTTTTTTAACACAAAATAAATGTTTATTTACATTTAATTTTTCTGCTTTATCCGCCAGTTTTCACTCTGTATATCTGTTGCTTCTAACACATTTGATTCGCAAAACATTATAACATTTTTTTTCTCCCTCTAATTTGCTGCTATGAGCGTTTGTCAAACGTCAATGGTTTCGATACTGTTTATACGGTGTTTTATATATTATCTTGGAGAGAATTTAATGGTGTTTGGATATTTACCAGCATCTGGAACCTTGGCCGTATTTACGTGGATGCGAATACCAAAGATTAGCGAAACCCATGTTAGCTACTTAACTTCGTAAAGGCAAAAGAAAGAAAATACGGATGCCATCCGTCGGGCTATAAATTCACACGGTTGTAAACAAATTCTGAGAAATACAGCAAAGTTGCATTTTTTCGTATTAAAAATATTAATGTCATGGTAAATGTTGTGTTACTACCAGAAACAACGAAGGAGATAAAAATGTTGTATACTGTGTATATAAATGAAGTGTGTATTATTAAAAAAAATACGTATGTGAAATTTTTAATTGATTCGTGACAAACTTTTACTATTTTGATTAACTTCACATTAACTATCTCTTCGTTTTTATTTCACTTCAGAATTAATAATAAACATTTAAAATTAATTATTTTTATTCACAAATACTGAGTAAAAAATACAGTACATATACAAAACGTAAAATTATTTTTACCACCTGGCAACTTTTTGGAGTTCAACCAGTTTTTTGAATTTGAACAACTGTGTATATGAATAGTGTAATAACGCCATTCTGACGTTTATTTATAAACAACCGCCTTTATAATTTATATTTAAGATTAAAATAATTATTTAAAATTATAATTTACTGTTTTATATAAAAGTATGGAAGCTATAGAGGAAAATATACAGAATGTAGAATTAAAAATAGCAAAATTAAATAATTTTATAGCTTTAAGCTTAAGAAGAAATAAAATTTCGAAGGAATTGGAGCAACTCATTTCAGAAATTATAAAAGTTCGTGACATATTGACCGAGGCCCACGAACAAATGCAAAAGGAGTTCAACTCTTTGGAATGTGACTGCGAGGAGGTAATGAGTCAAATGAGAAAAAAACAAATGCTGGTCATGGATTATCTCATTAAGACAAAGCAAAAGAAAATAAAAGCAGCAGAAGAGCAAAAAAGGTAGATATGGTCTTAAGTTGTAGCAAAGCCCCGTTAAAAGCAGGTAGTGCGCGAAAGAATTACGGTGCAGCTCCTCAATCGGCTGTCAAGTTATTGGGAGCAAATTTAGCTGAACTAAAACTAAATCAGGGCATGTCATTTACGCCCAAAATAAAAATAAACGAATATAAAAACTCTCCATTGGTCAAGAGGAAAATAAATCCTGCACCATTTCAATTTGTGGAATTTGATGTCACCATAACCCAAAAGCAATTTGATACAATACCAAAGTAACGGAAGATGTGATTTATAAAACAATTTTATTGCTATTAAAGAATCCTTTTTCAACAGATACATGTGTGGTCGTGAAACTCTAGCACAGTTGAATTCATTTTTAGAAATTGTTATAATACCATGCTTCAATGAGAAGTACCAGCTTATCCATAAGGAACGTAATTGTCTAAGTAACTTAAACGATATAGAGTTATGGAGGTTATATAATGAGCAGGCATCGTCTTTACCGGGTAGGTTATTACAAATATTAGTTCCATTTGTATTAATTTTAATGTTCTTAGGTCGTCATTTTATAACCTGTGGTGATATTACCCGAAAACTGAATAAAATGTTGGATAAAAAAAGTCAGAATCGCTTGGTAATGCTTAGACATATTGGCATATTACAAGAAATGCGCATTAAACAAACTGTTTTCTATGTTTGGTCTTGTAATCATCTGCAACATCATTCCAACAAGTAATCGTTATTCTAAGTAAATTGCATTTTAATACAAAAAAACAGTGTTAATAAAAACGTCTATTAAAATTAAATTGCGGCATCTGGCACTCATTTAGTGACATCATATTAATTTACAAAAAAGTATCAGGGAAGGAAGTTATATATTTAAATCAAGGAATCATATTCGAAGTATGTTGATTCTACTCGTGTGTAGAAAAACAGTTTAGATTAATACATTGAAAATAGAACAACGGATTCAAAACGTTACTTTATAAAGAGAATGTGAAAGATAAGCCAGGTGTTTAACCCTTACTTTAAATTTTATTTTAAAAATTAAAATTTTTATTCTGATTCCAACGTTAAAAATTTATACTTCTAATTCATAGTTTTAGCCGTGTATACATGCTATTTATTCGAATATAAAAGAAAATTACGTTACATACTATGAAAAATACTAAAAAAAAATTGCAAATTAAAAACAAATACATAAAAATATCATAAAAGTTAAAATTGTAAAATTTTCACTGAACACAATTAAAAGTTTAAAATCAAAAATGCTTAATTGTTCAAATCAGGCATCATAGAATCTAATAAACCTTTAGAAAATTCTACATTACCCAACATAAAAATATCATTTAAATTATTTCTAGCATACGAAATATCTAAATTATTGTTATCTGTTATTGCAATGTTCTCATTATTCGCTACCACATTATCTTGGGCTATAATCGATGCATTCGAAATCATATTGGGCTTTTTTAAACCCTGAGCTGCTGCAGCAGCCTCCAATTGTAACTTTTGCATTTGCATCATTAGGCGAGCGTTAGCATCTAGATGGAAATGCCTAGCTCTAATGTGTTTATCACGATCTCCACGTTGTCTAAAGTTTTTCGTACAAAAATGACAACCGAATGGTTTTTCTCCTGTATGAATACGCTGATGGTTTTTTAAGGCATCAGCACGGTAAAATCGTTTACCACATGCCTCGCACTCATAACGTCTTTCGCCGCGATGTATTAAACGATGCTGATAGAAAACCGAGCCAGTAAGAAAACGTTTACCACACACTAAACAATGGTAAGGCCGCTCTCCGGTATGGCACTTACGAATATGATCATTTAAATCGGGCCGTATGGTAAATTTACGAGTACAACCTGGTTCTTTGCAGGCAAACGGTTTTACACCTAAAAACATTTCGAAAAAGGTCTGAATATATAGGAATACGTATACATATAAAACGTCAACATACCTTGATGAAAACGTAAATGTTGCCATAAATGACTAGATTGCGTATACGACTTTCCACAGATATCGCATAAATACTGGCGGGTCTTGTTTGAACCGCCTGAACCATCCTTATCTCTTTTATATTTCCTATAGTGTTTCTCTTCATAATGTGTAACACACTCTTGGGTACTTTCGAAAACACTTTCACAATACTCACAAGGCAATTGCAATATGCAAAAGCCTTGAGGGCCTTCCAGCAAACTTACAGGCCAGTCGGTGCCTAAAAAACAGCCTAATTCTCCACATAACTAACTTCCTAATCAAACTAAATGGCTTTATATCAGCCGATGGATTAATAAAGTAGCGTTTAAATTCGAACATCAATATACTCCACAATTTATATTTACTTTTGGAACAACACTTTCCACAATTAGTATGTGGTATAAACTGTTTTTATGAAACCCTAAATAAAATTGAAAAAAAATAGAAACTCTATACTCCTAATATTGCCTCAACCTACAAACCAACAAACAAGTTTTTCTTTTAAATGCCGACCACATTTTCCCAACTAAAGAAAATTCACTTGCAAAGTAAACGTCTTAACACTCAACAAATCAAGTTGTTACAACTACTAAACCAGTATTAGTGACTCAATGCCACACATTGATGATGTTTGGTTGTTAGTGGTCAAAGACCAACTTGTTGATATGTTTTATTACAGCAGTCACCTAACGTACATATTAAGCCACTTCCATTAACAGGAAGTTACGTCAACATCAGCATCACTACTGAAAAACGAAAGGATTTGAATTTGTGGAGGAACTGAGAGGAAAATAAAAACCAGAAGAAATTTTTAGCTTTTGTTTTTCTTTTATTTAACCATTGGATAGCTCTGATAGGAGATTCTCCAACAATATGATGAAAATAAAAAGTATACACTACCCCCGAAGTAGCAGCAAAGCCAGCTTCCAGACGGTAACAAGTTCCATCAAATAGTGCATTCAGTTAGTCATAGGGGTGTGGTGTTTTATTAACTTAATTATTAACAGCAACATTGAAGCGAATTTAATCCAACTGCAAAGGGAAAAATAAAACAATTTTTTTTTTAATTATTTATATAAAATTCTTGCTTGTGTGTAAGCAAAACAAAATTTAACTGACCTTCTTGAAGCCAATATCATTGGCGTATTCTCTGAAGCATTGGCGGCAAATGTTCAAACCATATTTGCGGATCAAACCATGACGGTTAGAGCAGGCACGGCTAAAAGAAAAAGTAAAGATTGCTATCAATTGCTCTGCTTTTCAGAATACTATTATATGTATATTTTATATTGTAAAATCATTTATCTTTCTCATCACTTAAATGAAATCATCCACTTGTAGTTCGATTTCTAAACAGAAAGCAATTAAAGAAAATGTTTTTGTTGCCACCCTCAATCAAGAAACTTGCAACACAGATTTTACCGCAAATTCCGTACTCAACCGGGGGCTTACAAATTGCTTAATTTAAATCAATAATATATAAACAATATGAATCACAGAATATACACAGAATAGAAACAAGAGTTTGACGTTTAACTTTCCATGGAGAAAGAGACAGCAAATATTACCAAAAAGTATTTCTGTCTCTCTCTGATTGTAACTTTTTGTTTATTTGTTTTTTTTAGTTTTCGGGGTGGTTTTTTATATTGGCGAGAGTTAATAAAAAATGTAATTTTTGTCTAAAACTATTAATAAATAATAAAAACAACTAATAACAATAACAACTTTAACTTTTTCTTTCAAGAAATTAAAAAATATTGGCAACTTTCAGCAAGAAAATTTTTTTATGAGCAGTACGTCTTATTTTGATCTTGTAATATTTAGCTTCTTAATAATCTCTTGCACAAGAAACTATATTCATTGTGACCGAAAATCACACACATTTCGATTAATATTTAAATATTTAAGAATCTTTAAACTTTTCATTGAAGAAATTAAAAAATATTCTAAATTTTCCCTTTTTTAACACAAAATAAATGTTTATTTACATTTAATTTTTCTGCTTTATCCGCCAGTTTTCACTCTGTATATCTGTTGCTTCTAACACATTTGATTCGCAAAACATTATAACATTTTTTTTCTCCCTCTAATTTGCTGCTATGAGCGTTTGTCAAACGTCAATGGTTTCGATACTGTTTATACGGTGTTTTATATATTATCTTGGAGAGAATTTAATGGTGTTTGGATATTTACCAGCATCTGGAACCTTGGCCGTATTTACCACAATGTAACCAGTGACGACACGGAATTTTGACATTTAACCGTATACTAAAAAAGGGACAGCAAATATTACCAAAAAGTATTTCTGTCCCTCTCTGATTGTTTGTCTGTTTTGTTTACGTTTTGCGATTTTTCGGGGTGGGTTTTTATTATTGGCGCGTTTTAATAAAAACAAAGTGAAAAATTGTGTGGTAGTAGAATTGAAAGGTAAGTTTTGTACTTATAATTTAAAATATTTAATTAATATTAATAATTAACCCTTTGCACAATAATTTACACTGCCCTATATATTATTATATTATATATATTGTGGAGAAATAAGTTACATTGTGATAAAAACATTTTTTATTTTAATAAAAGTTGTGAAGCAAAATACACCGAGGAAGTCTTTGTAACGAACAGCAATAAGAAGAGGAAAAAATGTAAGTATTTGCAAATACATATATTTATTTTATGAAATAATTTAATAAATTTTTTACAGGAGCAGAAAATGTATCATGGGCTGTCTACCAGGCCCAAACCTACATCGGTTCCCGGAGAATGCTGCTAGGTAAGTTCTATAATAAATTATTATTATTTAAGATATTTTATGTGGGTGGGAAAACTTTGTTTTTTGTTATTTATATTAAAAGTGCGTGTATTTTTATTTGTGAGGGAAACCGTTTTTATAAAATGTCCTCCGGTTCTTAAGGCCGGTTTCCCACACAAACGGTTGTATATCGTTAATGTAATTATTGTTATTTAAGTTGTAATATTAAAAGTGCGTTTGTTTTATTTGTGAGGGAAAACTTGTGTTTTCTAACAAAACACAATATTGGGCTCCTGTTCCTAAGGTTGATTTCCCTCACAAACGGTTCTATATCTTTTGTTTATATTTTTTATTTGTAATATTAAAAGTGCGTTTGCTTTACTTGTGAGGGAAAACTTGTGTTTTCTAACAAAACACAAGAACGCCCCTTTCTTTGTTGTTCCAAAGTAAAACATGAGGATGTTTTAAATCTATACGTTAGAATTAGAATTTATTTCATTATAAAATATTTCAATGGTAGGATCAAAGAGCCCAATTTTAAGCAGAAGTTTCTATGTGTAGCTCACCGGTAGGTTTTTACAGCTTTCAAACCATTTGCCCGAACCGTAATTTATCTCATACTCAATTTAGTTTAGCACATTTCGGAAATTGTATATATTTTTTTTTAAAGTTCTAACAACGTAATGCTACTAACACAAAAAATTTACATGGTTTCTGAATTTTCAATTATATTTTATTTTGCACTTACACCTACATGCATACAACATTACTAATTAATTAGTACCATTAACATTCACTTTAACTTATTTCAATTCTAAAACATTTTCTATTTTATTATTATATCCATGAATGTATATATATGCATACATAACATACAATCACTACACAATAACTCCTCATACACATACACTTCATAAACAAAATATGGTTTGTAAGGGTGCTTTTTTGTTTTCTTATGTTACATGTATATATATATTTATGAATTAAATGTCTTCTTTTTATTTAAAACAAATTTGTTAATTTACATAGCACCCATTATGAAAATTGTTGTATTTATATATCCTTATATGACCATTGTATTTATTTATCAAATCCTTGTTTTTGTTATCGGATCGGAAATTTTTATGGAAATAATAATTTCATAAAAATTATCGAACATCTGAAACCTCTAGTCTTGCAAAAAGAGGGTAAAATCTATGCAGTGGTGACTGCATACATTTTTGGCATTTAGAAATAATCAGTATATACAATTACTGAATTTCAGGAGTAAGTGCAGCGAAAATAAAATGCATTTGCATTTCTAGCTTCTCCTTACTCAAGACCATCATGCGTGGTGAAGAGCCACAGCCTACTCGAGGTAATGCTGTAGCTAACAGAACATGATGGATCTAGACCAGAAAAGGTCGATAAATAATCATAATTTCACAAAATTTTAGTGCTCTTGCTATTATTCTGATTTGTTTCTTTACAGACAAAAATTAAGTCCATGGTTACATTGGTTTGGACGTGCTGATAAAATTCGGAAAGGTGACATATAGCAAAAACACACACAATGTGGTAAGTCTTATAAAATAATATTTATTAATTATGGTACTAATTTCTGTTTATTTGTTAGATACCAGGCACTAAAGGCTCTATGTAATGTTTTTTCTCCTTTTTATATCAACGGCCCTTCTTAGGACAACAAATATTTAAAAAAAGAGATTTTGTTTCATACTCAAAAGTCCTTTATAGTGGCAACATTAAACGTATAACGAGTTGTCCACATTTGTTTAAAGTTAAGTAGCTCAACATTGTGCAGTAAGTGTTGTATAATAATTGTATTATAATTATATCACAAAATTTTGTTTATTTTAGATGCCAAAGTCTTGTCTTCATTGAACTGCTACAACAAACATCCACATCAAACGTAAAATTTAAACTGTTGTCTGTCCACTGTTGGCTTCTGAATTGGCGACGCAATCCTGCCATTAAATACACCAGCACCGAATTCGGCTTCACTACTTTAAAGGCCCTTCTTAGGGCCAAAAAGATTTAAAAAAAGAGTTTGATTTTTCTTCAAAAATTACAGTATTTGTTGATATCATTTTTTATTTTGTATGTATTTTATTAATCTAGCCATTATTTTATATTAAGGATTGTTAAACGATTATGTATTTTCCATTACCTTTTATACCATACTTAATACATATACGTACGTGTGGATTGTTTGTTAACAATCTGCCAGGCATTTTGAAAGCAAACTTTTGTTTGATATACATAAGACGGCTTATAGCTTATTGCATCAAAGGTCCTTTTAAGGGCCTCAAATATATAAAAGAAAGAGATTTTATTTCTTATATTAGGATTAAGTTTTATTATAAAATGTTTATAAATAACTATTTTAATAAAAAGTGACTACCATCAAGTATATGAATTATATAGACTTGTATAAAAATATTGTCTGTTGATTGTGAGATAATTAGAATAAAGGAATGTGTGTCGTTTGTTAATAGATTGAGTGTTGAATAGTAATGTTGATGGAGAATATGGGTATAATGTTTTGAATATTTTGGTACAAGTTGATGATATTTTGGTAGAATAATAGAATACTTTTGCCCAAAAAACGGGTTCTTGGTTGAAAGGAGATGAACAGTTTTATTGGGGAAAAGTAATTCGGAACTAATGTATTTAGTGACACTTTCCATCGATCGTCACTAACTTAGTATTTAACCAATTTAGAGGTATATTCACAAATTCCTGAAACAAAAAGTTATGAGTACATATTTTGTTATTTTTTTCTTTTTACTTACCTTTTGCACATGGTACCCTTTTCAGTGTGAAGGGAAGTTGCTAAGGGTTCGATTAATAATTAAATAATTATCGAATTTTAACTTTTTCATTCAAGAAATTAATAAATACTGGTAATATACAAAAATTTCTGCAAGAAAAAAAATTTATTAGCAATATGTCTTATTTCATCTTGATATATTTAGCTTCTTACATACCTCTTGCACAAGAAACAATATTCATTGTGACCGAAAATCACACACATTTCGATTAATATTTAAATATTTACGAATCTTTAAACTTTTCATTGAAGAAATAAAAAAATATTCTAAATTTTCCCTTTTTTAACACAAAATAAATGTTTGTTTACATTTAATTTTTCTACTTTATCCGCCAGTTTTCACTCTGTATATCTGTTGCTTCTAACACATTTGCTTCGCAAATCTTTTAACATTTTCTTTCTCCCTCCAAGAAAACGGTTATGGCAGCTGATTTCAGCGTTTTTCAAACGTCACAATTGTCACCACTGGTTACATTGTGGTATTTACGTGGATGCGAATACCAAAGATTAGCGAAACCCATGTTAGCTACTTAACTTCGTAAAGGCAAAAGAAAGAAAATACGGATGCCATCCGTCGGGCTATAAATTCACACGGTTGTAAACAAATTCTGAGAAATACAGCAAAGTTGCATTTTTTCGTATTAAAAATATTAATGTCATGGTAAATGTTGTGTTACTACCAGAAACAACGAAGGAGATAAAAATGTTGTATACTGTGTATATAAATGAAGTGTGTATTATTAAAAAAAATACGTATGTGAAATTTTTAATTGATTCGTGACAAACTTTTACTATTTTGATTAACTTCACATTAACTATCTCTTCGTTTTTATTTCACTTCAGAATTAATAATAAACATTTAAAATTAATTATTTTTATTCACAAATACTGAGTAAAAAATACAGTACATATACAAAACGTAAAATTATTTTTACCACCTGGCAACTTTTTGGAGTTCAACCAGTTTTTTGAATTTGAACAACTGTGTATATGAATAGTGTAATAACGCCATTCTGACGTTTATTTATAAACAACCGCCTTTATAATTTATATTTAAGATTAAAATAATTATTTAAAATTATAATTTACTGTTTTATATAAAAGTATGGAAGCTATAGAGGAAAATATACAGAATGTGGAATTAAAAATAGCAAAATTAAATAATTTTATAGCTTTAAGCTTAAGAAGAAATAAAATTTCGAAGGAATTGGAGCAACTCATTTCAGGAATTATAAAAGTTCGTGACATATTGACCGCGGCCCACGAACAAATGCAAAAAGAGTTCAACTCTTTGGAATGTGACTGCGAGGAGGTAATGAGTCAAATGAGAAAAAAACAAATGCTGGTCATGGATTATCTCATTAAGACAAAGCAAAAGAAAATAAAAGCAGCAGAAGAGCAAAAAAAGGTAGATATGGTCTTAAGTTGTAGCAAAGCCCCGTTAAAAGCAGGTAGTGCGCGAAAGAATTACGGTGCAGCTCCTCAATCGGCTGTCAAGTTATTGGGAGCAAATTTAGCTGAACTAAAACTAAATCAGGGCATGTCATTTACGCCCAAAATAAAAATAAACGAGTATAAAAACTCTCCATTGGTCAAGAGGAAAATAAATCCTGTACCATTTCAATTTGTGGAATTTGATGTCACCATAACCCAAAAGCAATTTGATACAATACCAAAGTAACGGAAGAAGTGATTTATAAAACAATTTTATTGCTATTAAAGAATCCTTTTTCAACAGATACATGTGTGGCCGTGAAACTCTGGCTCAGTTGAATTCATTTTTAGAAATTGTTATAATACCATGCTTCAATGAGAAGTATCAGCTTATCCATAAGGAACGTAATTGTCTAAGTAACTTAAACGATATAGAGTTATGGAGGTTATATAATGAGCAGGCATCGTCTTTACCCGGTAGGTTATTACAAATATTAGTTCCATTTGTATTAATTTTAATGTTCTTAGGTCGTCATTTTATAACCTGTGGTGATATTACCCGAAAACTGAATAAAATGTTGGATAAAAAAAGTCAGAATCGCTTGGTAATGCTTAGACATATTGGCATATTACAAGAAATGCGCATTAAACAAACTGTTTTCTATGTTTGGTCTTGTAATCATCTGCAACATCATTCCAACAAGTAATCGTTATTCTAAGTAAATTGCATTTTAATACAAAAAAACAGTGTTAATAAAAACGTCTATTAAAATTAAATTGCGGCATCTGGCACTCATTTAGTGACATCATATTAATTTACAAAAAAGTATCAGGGAAGGAAGTTATATATTTAAATCAAGGAATCATATTCGAAGTATGTTGATTCTACTCGTGTGTAGAAAAACAGTTTAGATTAATACATTGAAAATAGAACAACGGATTCAAAACGTTACTTTATAAAGAGAATGTGAAAGATAAGCCAGGTGTTTAACCCTTACTTTAAATTTTATTTTAAAAATTAAAATTTTTATTCTGATTCCAACGTTAAAAATTTATACTTCTAATTCATAGTTTTAGCCGTGTATACATGCTATTTATTCGAATATAAAAGAAAATTACGTTACATACTATGAAAAATACTAAAAAAAAAATTGCAAATTAAAAACAAATACATAAAAATATCATAAAAGTTAAAATTGTAAAATTTTCACTGAACACAATTAAAAGTTTAAAATCAAAAATGCTTAATTGTTCAAATCAGGCATCATAGAATCTAATAAACCTTTAGAAAATTCTACATTACCCAACATAAAAATATCATTTAAATTATTTCTAGCATACGAAATATCTAAATTATTGTTATCTGTTATTGCAATGTTCTCATTATTCGCTACCACATTATCTTGGGCTATAATCGATGCATTCGAAATCATATTGGGCTTTTTTAAACCCTGAGCTGCTGCAGCAGCCTCCAATTGTAACTTTTGCATTTGCATCATTAGGCGAGCGTTAGCATCTAGATGGGAATGCCTAGCTCTAATGTGTTTATCACGATCTCCACGTTGTCTAAAGTTTTTCGTACAAAAATGACAACCGAATGGTTTTTCTCCTGTATGAATACGCTGATGGTTTTTTAAGGCATCAGCACGGTAAAATCGTTTACCACATGCCTCGCACTCATAACGTCTTTCGCCGCGATGTATTAAACGATGCTGATAGAAAACCGAGCCAGTAAGAAAACGTTTACCACACACTAAACAATGGTAAGGCCGCTCTCCGGTATGGCACTTACGAATATGATCATTTAAATCGGGCCGTATGGTAAATTTACGAGTGCAACCTGGTTCTTTGCAGGCAAACGGTTTTACACCTAAAAAAAACATTTCGAAAAAGGTCTGAATATATAGGAATACATATACATATAAAACGTCAACATACCTTGATGAAAACGTAAATGTTGCCATAAATGACTAGATTGCGTATACGACTTTCCACAGATATCGCATAAATACTGGCGGGTCTTGTTTGAACCGCCCGAACCATCCTTATCTCTTTTATATTTCCTATAGTGTTTCTCTTCATAATGTGTAACACACTCTTGGGCACTTTCGAAAACACTTTCACAATACTCACAAGGCAATTGCAATATGCCCATAGTTTTATTCAGGCGTGGAAAAAAGTGATATGAGGTATAACTTTAAGAAAAATGTTGTTAGTATTACCAAACAATAAACGATAAAATAGGTATATCACAAATATCTTACCGATGTTCATGTAACAGTTCCAATGATTGGAATTTATTCTCGCATACATTGCATACAAAATAACGCTGCGTAGTGGCTTGATGAATTTTTAAATTTTCACGCATAAATACACATTCCGCCTGCCAGTGTGTAAATATTTCTTTTGATGTTCTCATATGAATATCACAGGCAAAACATTCAAATCTTCTCGTTGGAAGATGGCATGCTGAATGTACAAATAGATATGACACTTCAGAGAATACAAAATCACAAAATTCACATTGTAGTATACAACTTAAAATGACTAGTTTTAAGTAAAAATTCGGTTTATCTTCTTGATAACTTGATATAGACGAGTTATAAAATGATCTTTGTGCCTAAAATTAAGAACTTTGTAATTATTTTTATTTAACGATAGCTGATGTAAATATTTGCATTCAAAGAAAAATTAAAGAAAGAACTGCTGAACATTAAGAAGCTCTGTGAGATATTCTTAAAAATGCAATATAATTGATACTTTTCCAGCACATCGTATTGATTTGCTTACCTCCAATTTCAAATTATTTAAGGCATCATCCACATACGATTCATATGGTATTTCGCCGCAGTTATCCAATTCTTTTTGATCTGCTAATTCATCGGGAAAATGTGAATATATGTGCTTTAATGCCTCATTTGGTTCAAAGAAAATACGGCCACATAAGGTGCACTTAATCACAACTCGTAAACTATTGATGCTCTGAACACCGCCTTGCATTGAAGTACATTTATTGCTACTTGCATTATTGTTAGTGGGAATTAAATCCAAAGCATGCTTTTCCATATGGCGCAGTAAACCAGAAGCATGAACAAATTTTCTTTCGCACAAAGTACATTCATGTGGACCCTCCTGTTTCTTGCAGTTGTTCGATGAGGATAACACACTTGATGTTGAAGAAGATGCAGCTGTAGCTGAACTTGTCATCGAAGTGTTAGAATTAGAACTCGAACTTACGTTATTGCTAGTATTAACATCATATTTTAACTCATCCTTAAGGAAACGTCTTATGCGTATCTGATTTTCACGTAGTAAACGTATACAGGCAGGCTCAGGAGGTAATATTGGCTCTTCTTTAATAGGCTTACTGAGAGTTGTAGTAGAATTTGTGCCATTATTGACGGGAGGCACTATAAGATTATGTTCCTCATCATAATCGCAAATGTGCAACTGAAATGCCTCATTGTTAAATATACAATTACAATTGGAACATTTGATTATTTTACATGCTGGTACAAATGAAATTGGCAATGGCGTGGGAGCAGCTATTTCTTTCAAAGCTAAAAATAAAAAATAAAAAAATATTTAATCCTTATTGAATAATCCTTTACATACCTAAAATTTCAGCCTTTGGCTGTGTTTCCAAAAATTTCAAAATTTTCATTTCTTCTTCGGTAACATCAAATGCTGGCGCAATTACATTTTCCTTCACCGGTTCAGTTAGAATAGTCGCAGCCTCTGCGACAACAGGTGGCGGAGGTGCCATAGGAATATTTTCGGTCAGATTAATTAGTGTATCTTTCAATTGTTCAGGCTCCACTGCGGGATTTTCTTTTAAAGGCATTTGACTTAAATCCAAAACTTCTTCGTTTACATCAAAATTTTCGGTGAAATTGTTCATTTTAAATGCTGCATCAAACGAATCCAAAGTAGCACTTTTCAATTCCTCTGTTGTGATATCCTCCTCTAGCAATGGCATGCTGCTAGAGCAGGAAGAAAACGATTCACTCAACATGAAGTCGGAGGTATTTCTGTCTTTATACTCGGCATTAAAATCTTTTAGCTGTGCAAACAATTGTTCCGACAACCAAGCATCGGACGTATTAAAGTCCTCTTCACTAAAACTCATGGTTTTATCAAGTTTTTTCTAATAGAATATCTTTCTCTACACAATCAATTAAAATTCCCGAAAAATATTAAAATTGATTTCTAATTATAATTCTCTAACGGATTTTTGACAATAAAATCAACGCCAATGTGTTTGGCTTTTTAGCATTTCAAAGTACAGTGTTGCTAAATATAGTAATAGATTATTTGAATTTACCAATAATGCAATAATTCGGAAATAAGACCTTAAATTCAATTTCATATTAATTTGCTATACCATAATTAAGGCATTTTGCAACAAAGGTTGTTTATATGAAATGAAAAAAGTGCGCCAAGTTCACAAACATCAAGTTTACTTCATCAATATTTGCTTAATTTCTTTTGATCTTGGGTTTACAGGCACAGAAAATTATTTCGTTAATTTTAAAATTCAATTAGGTAAACTAATGAAATTCGATTTGGGATTTTATACATATGTTCCGAAAAATGCATCTTGAATATTAATGCCTAAAGGAAACAGCATTTTTCAGGAAACCCAGTATTTGAACTTCTTTTGTTCAAAAAGGGACAGAATAACTGATTATATAGTGCCTGATGCGATTTTTATGTCTGAGTTGCAGATTCTCGTCCCGTACAAATGCAAAGACATTTGTACTTCCAATGAATGGTATTAATTAACAAGACTAGAATTGTTTAAAAAATAATTGATTTTTATATTATTCATGTTGTGCTTATGGTATTTACTCAATTGTAGAATAAAAATTTTTATTATCTTAAAAATTTAAAAAAAAAGAAAAATAAGTTAATTCTGGAAAATATTTAAAGCTTTATAAAATTAATAAAATATTTACTTAGCATTTCGTAATACATAAGAATACAGATTTACCCCTTATATTTGTATAAAAAGAAAGTTGGCAATCCTACTACAAAGCTTGCTCAGTTGCAAAATTTTTTTCATGAGAATTGGGTGTATTTCACGCATTTAATTTGCCTACGTGAGGAAATAAATATACGATTTTATTGCGGCATTAATGTTCTAAATAAACAAAAAAAATTTTATTAATTGGAACATTAACAAAATACGGTAATAAGAGTACTATTAAAAAATACATTTTTAAATATATTTCTGCTAAATAACTTTACATTTCGTGACATTCATAAGGTAAAGTAATAATAATGCACCTGACTATAGATTAGTGTTTCCCATATTTATTATTATATTAGTATTTGTCAAACAATAAATAAATTGTTTTTTATTAGCGCGCTGATTGTTGGCTTGAACTTGAAAATTAGAAAAAATTAATAAGAGGTACGTACTTCAGTCATTCAATATAGGAAGCTGTTTTAAAAACCCACAACAACAAATATTCTTTCTACAGTTCATTTGTGCAATTAGAGGCAAACGAGAGACATTATGCAACGCATTGCAGTAATTGGCGGCACCGGTATGACCGGCCAATGTGTGGTTGATTATGCATTGGAAAAAGGTAATATGATATTGCAGAACAAAATGATATAATAAATAGAACAATTTTTTTGTGTGATAAGTAGGCCTTAAAGTGCGTTTACTCTATCGCAGTGAGAAAACAGTGCCTGAACGCTTTAAGGGCAAAGTTGAAATGGTACAAGGCGATGTAACCAATTACGATGACTGCAAAAAAGTAGTGGAAGGCGTTGATGGCGTCTGTGTCATTTTAGGCACACGCAATAAATTGGAGGCCACTACAGAACTGTCAACGGGTACAGCCAATCTCATTAAGGTTATGAAGGCTTTGAATGTTAAGAGATTTTCAATTGTAATGTCATCGTTTCTATTGCGGCCGGTCTCAGAAGTTCCAGCCATGTTCCATCGTCTTAATGAGGAGCATCAACGCATGCTGGACTTGACAAAGTCATCAGATTTAGATTATATTGCTGTACTACCGCCTCATATTGCAGATGAACCTTCCAGTGAATATACAGTCTTGCATGATGATTCGCCTGGACGCCTTGTTTCCAAATATGATTTGGCTAAATTTATTGTAGATTCGTTGGATCAGCCAGAGCACTATGGCAAAGTGTGTGGTATTGCCAAGAATATAAATTAAAGCTAAAAAGATCATCTAAAATCATCACTGGATTCTTTAGATCAACCGGAGGGTACTATCGTAAAGTGTATGTTATTGCAAAGAAGTTAAAGTAATGCAAAAGGGCAGCTATTATTTTACCCCTTTGAAGAATATTTAAAAAAATCATCAGTATATACAAACAAACCTATTCATTTAATAATTTTAGTGCCTTAATTTAGAAAGTAGAAAACTATTACATTACTTGGCGTCATATAATTATTCCCAAATACGAGTACATTTTAACAGTCACGTTCACCTAGTAAAGCAATTTATTTGCTGCCATTAATAAAATTAAGCATTTTATTGCATTTGCTCAATTTGGGATTAGAATTACAAATTCTTTACGCAATATGTTTTGAAATTGCAATTTTAAACAATATGTTACGTTTAAAGACACATTTTTTTCTGAATATGAATTTATTAAATAAAAATTAATTTAAATAAAAATTCACAAGTGTTGTTGATAAATTCAGTACTTATTCATTTCAAAAATACCTCAGTACCCCAGTACTTTTTTCCATCAAATTCGTTTTTGTCCGTTCAAAAAATAAATATGTATTTTAGTAAATTATTCGCACATTCTTTTTCAGTTTCAGGGTTTATTAAGTAAAAATTAAGCCCCGTTTGTTGTGCTCTGTCTGTCTAATACTTAGTAGTTTTATTGGAAGACGCCAAAGGCCACGACGGTTCAACCCCAGGTCACACAAAACGATAACAAAAACATAAAGGTGTAAGGTAGAAAAAAAGCAGATAAAAGTTAAAAAAAATTACACATCCAAAAGGTTCTGACAAAACAAAAACATAATGGATGGATGTTGTGTGGAAAGGAGAGAGACGGGAAAAGCAAAAAAATAATTTTTTTTGCAGTGGTGAATTTTGTACTTTTTAGTGTGGTAGATTTTTACAAAATGTGGTGAATTTATCCGGTGCGATGAATAAAATTGAAGTGTGGTGAGTTCTTACAAAGTGTGGTGAATTTATCCGGTGCTGTGAATAAAATGGAAATGGTACTATATTGTCCTAAATCCATATACTGTATATCGTGATTTGGACGGTGCGTGTCTAGAATAAGTAATTTTCAAAACTGTTAGTGGAGACATCCACCGATATATCCTGGATCATCATACACTGCATTAACAATGTTGCCATTGTGTCATTCTATTTAAAATTCTAAAAAATTAAAATTAAAAAACTGTATACAAAAAATAATTAAATTAAAATTATTTTGTAAATGATTTTTTGAATAATTTCTTTCTAGTTGCGCTCTCTTGTGTATTTCAGGCACTAAACAAATATTTTTATCGAAAAATAGTCCGAACTATTAGATAAATTTTAACACAAAAGACCAAAGCATAATGTTAGGCAGTAGTTAAAAGTGACAGAAATATTGCCACATTGTAAATATTTTTAATTTTATAAAAAATATAAAACACCCGGCGAAAACAATATTAAACAACATTTTGTATAATTGTTAAAAACTATTCAATAATGAAACAATTTAATGCCAATAACTCAATTAATATTTTAATACATCGATTTCAATATAATTTATTATCAACAAAATCTTTTTAAGGTATTAATTATTTTTGGCAGGTACTCCACTTCTTTAGAAATAAGTTATTAAACTTTATGTTATCACCAAATTGGTTTCAGTCTGTAGAAAGGCTCTTCTAGCTTTCTGAACAGGTACAGGTTGGTACCTGTCCTGGTATGATTCTTAAAAAGCCATTGTGTTTTAAGGGAGTCTGTGCATATGCGAAAATGTAAGATTCGATTCCGGAGGTTTTTTCTCGAATCAGTTTGCGGCGTTTCGTGCTTCTATTATCTATATTTTCCTGCTATCTCGCCTTCTGTGACTGTGGCAAGAATATACCCCTAACCTTTTAATTTGTTTATTTTACCCCCCATACTTCTTCGAACCTTTTCTGGCCTCAGGATTAATGTCTGCTTCTTTTTTATTTTCTGCGTCACAATTATTTATCACCTAATGTAGCAAACAATTATTTGTATACATTTTTCCTTTAGAAATTTGTCTACAAAATTAAATTTTATTTTTATACCTTTAACCCAAACAATTTAGGAAAATATGTATGTATGCCAAAAGGGAATGTGCTTTCTGTCTAGCTGCACAATTTTATCGTGTTTTAAAAGCCAAAAAATCTTTTGGTTGAAATCTATTTTTATTTCTTTTTTCGTTTCTCAAACATATCATCTGGTGACAAAGAGCACGCGATGCATAAAGAGTTTGTCTTTCCGTTCTTTTTTTTCAAAAATTTTATTTATTACACGAGCTTGCTGGGGATCAACGTATAGAATTAAATAGATATGCCTTTTAAAAATCTTGAACTTGATCTTGACGACGGCACCTTAAATAAACAGAAGTACACATATACACACTGTAGTAGTTTGCAGTCGCAAAAAATTAAAAGACAAAATTTTAAGTGCTAGAATTCAAATTATTTAAAAATTTAAAAGAACTGCAAGAGATGGCATCATAAGAATGTAAAAATAGATTTTATTCCGTGTGTATAATTTGTTAATGGCATTCCGAAATGAAAATTGTTGTTTAATAAATGAATTCAAAATTGCAAAATATTGCAATTCTTAAATGATTTTGATTAATAGCTTTAGATATGTGGGGAAATAAAAGAAAATAGGAAGTATATATGATTTGTTGTTGTATATATTTTATTCAAAATATATAATTTTATTAATACATATTTAAAATTAAACAAATAATGAGCAAGTTGGGTACAACTGAGCTTTTATAGTAAACTTATGTATTTATTTTTCTGTTTTGCTTTCTAATTATGCTTATGCGGAAGTTAAGACTAGATATGCATAAGACTATAATTATTTTAATTTCCTTAAATTATTTGTTGTTGTATTTAAAACATTTCTACATTTCTATGGAAGATCTATTATTTTTATCTGATATATATATATACTCTATATTATTAACGCATTACATATAAGTATGTATTATTAAATCATATTAAAATTAATATACAATAATTTGAAAATGCTTAATAATTTAAGAACACTTAATTAAAACAGTTTTTTTGTGTAAATTTCTCTGCTTTCAGCCATTAATTTTCGTAATATAAGCTTATACTTTCGGTGAATTATAAGCTTCAAAACCAAACTTGTTTGCAAAAATAACTTAAATTAAGAAACACATTCAAAAAATTTTATAATTAAAACCATCAACACCACTTAATAATGTTGAGAATAAAAAATAAACTTAAAATCAAGTAAAATATTGTATAATTGGAATTTTAAGTTTTCTAAAATTTCAACTGTATTGTATTTTCTTATAATTTATTGTGCAATGTTTGCCTTATCATTTAGGCTTATATGTATATGTATACGTATATTAAAATATGTTTGCATCATTTAAATCCTCTTGATTCTAATGTATCTGTAGCACTTTTTAGTAATTTATTTGGCTTAATTATAACTTTATCTCTTTTGCCAATTTTAATTAAAATTAAATATTCAATTGCTGTGATATGAAGCTGGCATTTTAAGAAAATTTCCGTTTCTGAACTTATTATCATTTAAATTCAATTGGCTTGGAACAAAAAATAAAATTTCATCTTTTGATTCTTATGTGAACAGTTGTTTAAGCAGTATTTGGTTTCTTAACATTTTATAGTATATTTATGCACTGTAACGTACTGACGATGTTGCCTATAAAACTTTCTTCATGTATTTCTTTTTGGCATTTTGCAGACTAGGCAATCCACAGTGTCTGGGACCATACATTGAAATCGGTTCACAGAACTCATAGCCTATTCTTTCATAAAATCCTTCTTGATCAATTGTTGACAAATATAATACACGTAGATCTAGTACAACACGACAATAATCTTCAGCAAATTTCATTATTAATTTACCAAAACCTTGACCCCGGCAACTCTTGTCCACAACCACCGACTCTATGAAGCAGGAATTCTTCTTTGACGGTATGGGAGTTAGTTTGCAATGGGCTATCACGCGATTAAAGCCTTCAGTGGTTAACACTAAACTGCATGGTAAACTGTCACAAGAAGCCTGAAGTGATCGCATGCGCGCTGTTTCACTGCGTGGCCATTCAGAGTTAATAAGCGCGCATGTGTCCTTCATTAGCTCTGGATACTGATGTATGGGTACCACATTAAAAGGACTACCAGATGCATTAAACGGTGGAAGACCCTATAAAATAATTGAAAATAATAAACAAATACGCATTAGTTTAACAAATAAAAGAAAAGAAAAAACTTTAATATTCTTGATATGATAAGTTTATATATATTATAATACCTCGTAATATGGTTCCTTTTTAATATAGCGCATGGCAACTAAAGCTACTAGAAATACTGAAGATGATATTGAATGGTAAAAAAACTTGTTTTAATGGTCTAAAAATTAAAAGAAGAATTTTTAATAAAAACTGATTTTATCACACCAAATACGAAAAAAACAAACAAACAAATGAGTGTGTTACAATAGAAAGTAAAAATACATGAGGAAGATATTACACATTATGTTTTAAAAACATAGGTAAGGACTCGGTTCAGATTGTTGACTGCAGTCTAAATAAACTGTTATTTGATATTTCAAAAATGTTTCGTTTACCTAACAGTTCTTTTCTATATACAATATATAGATTAGGAAACGTTAATAGTTTACTAAGCACCTGTGCTAATAGTCCAAAGTGGAGCTACATATGCGCCCGTAGTTATGGTTTAAATGTTTAGTATTTGAAGTAGGTTTGATTCGAAATCCATCAATTACAATAATATATAATCTTGATTTTGTGAAAAGCTTCTACAGAATGTTTCATTTAAGAATTTGGTCTGGAATTTTTAGTTGACATACATGGGACATATGCTTACAATTGGTTTGCTTCGTCTACAATCGATATTTTCATTTAAATTCTCTTTTTCGATGGAAAAATTTATTGTTGTGCATGCGTTCTAAATTTTTATTCAAAATTTAAAATGTTAGAAAATCAAGGTTGAACAAATTCATTGACTATATCTAAAAACAAAAACAAAAGCATGCCCACGAATATTTTTCCCCTAGATTGATGGACGTATTTGTTGTGTTTGTTTAACCATGTGAATGCTTTGCTTCGTTAACAAGCAAACGAGTGGAAATATTGCCAAAGCAAATAAGAAAAACTGGAATGGAGTGAAAAATGAAAATGGAAAACAACAATAAAGAAAAACTATTGCATAAGAACTGAAAAACTGCTTTAATAATGTTGTCATACTGATCCAAAGCTGTATCCAAACTATATTTTCCTTTTTGTATTGTTATAAATAAACTAAAAAAACAAACACTACTTGTAAAGCTTTAATAGTTAATGAGTTAATGATGTAAAATATTTCCTGTGTGACTAACACAAGCAATAATTATAATTTATTATTTTAAGAATATTTTACCATGATGTGTTCTCTATGTTGTCTTTCTTCCTGAGTAATGCCGCCACGATGCAAAGCACAGAACGAACTGAGACTAAGGAAACCACCAATTGTTCTTCTTGACCACATACACTTTTAGCAAACCTTCTATTTTTTTTAGTTTGTGTTTCTTGTTTGTTAATAAATTATTCCTCTTTATTATATTTGTTAAATAAATAAGAGGGGTGGAATGTGGTATTATTTATGATTTATTAATATTTCTTTTTATGTTATAGTTTGCTTCGGCATTTTCTGTTTTATATTTTCTTTCACTCTACTGCTATGTTGTTCATTTTATTAATTAATACTCGTTAAAATTTAAGCACAAAAGTTGTTGCATTAATATAAGGAAATAAAATAAATTTCTGAAAACAAATTTCTTATCCCCTTTACGCCAAAAACGCACAGCAGTAATTACAACAATAACAACTTAACTGTCAGATTTGTCATTTTTTCTAAAAGAAACAACAACAAACAAAAACAAATTACAAATACAAGATAAAAACAAATATGGGAAACATAAACAATAATTCATTCATGGTAACTTAGGGTGTGATGCCAGATGAACTAAATATGAAATGATTTTAGATTTTAAATTTAAAAAAATAATGTTTTATAATTAAAAATAAATTTCAATTTTAGTACTACCCTCTATTATTAATATTATATTATTAATAACAAGCTATTAATATGAATTTCCATGAAACATGGTGAATACAATATCATAAAACGAATAGAGAACTATATAGCACATCCACTTACGTACATACCTCGCTGTGAAGTATAATTTTCGCAACGTGGCACCTCTATTTCTTTAAAACAGCTGAGCGGTAACTGTCAGATTATTTCAGCAATTTATTTTTCTGATCAACAGCCAAATAAAATTTTCGTTTAACTTTTCTTTGTTTATATATAATTACTTCTGTAAATTTTAGATATAAAAAATTACACTCAACTATAAATAGCGCAGTGAAAGTGAAAATAAAAAGTTAATGAACTCACCTGTTTGAATTTCGTATAAATTAACTGAAAGACGACAAAAGCGTCGTTTATTTTTGAAGTCAATTGAATACTAAATTAAAAATATTGCACAACTTTTTCTAATAAAAACACACATAAATTAAATAAGATAAATCAAAACAAAATACCGCATAATACTAAAATAATACGAGTGCATACAGAAATAATGTAAAAATTGCATTTACATTAACATTGACCTCTAATTATAGCTGACAGCAAGCAATTTCAACAAATTAAGGAAGAGCAAAGTAAGAGAAATGACGTTTTGTTGATCAATCAATTGATTTATTTTGTTGTTTAACAACAAAAAGAAAACCACTAGCCGCTAGTGTACCACTTGTTGATTTTTGTAATTCTATTTTTAAAGGAACGTGCTGATATTCTTGTAAAATATTGTTTTGAAATCAACAATTAGTTATCATGCTACCCAATCGCCAACCGATAACACAAGAGAACCCTTTATGGGTTTCATGGCATGACACACAAATGATGGCCTCTCTGAGTCCTCAGAATGTTATGGATTACTTTTGTCGGAAATCAAATCCATTTTATGACCGCATGTGCAATAATGAAAATATTCGTATGCAACGTTTGGGTTTGGAAAATTTGCAGTAAGTAGTAGTTTATCTTTGATAAAGATTTTCGTTATTAAATTTCCTTTTTTAATCTTAGGAATATGGTCGGCTTAGAATATATTTTGCTACATGTTCATGAACCAATTTTATATGTCATACGCAAACAACATAGACACAATCCTCAAGAAGCCACTCCCATAGCCGATTATTATATCATTGGTGGTACGATATATAAAGCTCCCGATTTGGGAAATGTTATCAGTTCGAGAATAGTAAGTTGTATTTTATGTTTTATAGCAAGAAAAGTTTGAAAATATCCCTTTGATGTTTAAAACAGCTTTCTACTGTAACGAATTTACAGTCCGCATTTGAAGAAGCCAGTAGTTACTCCCGTTACCATCCTAACAAGGGCTATACCTGGGACTTTAGTTCTAACAAACAATGTAAGTTTAAATCTAAGAGTATTTATAAAACAATGAGAGATCTATTAGCGCCTAATCGCGTTATCTTGATAGACAGGCTAACACAATCCTGTGTTAAATTGTAACACAGTCTGTTGTAACTCAGTTTCCGGTAATTAAGCACAATGCACTGCATGCACAGGGGCTACCTCTTGCGTGTGGGTCTCAGTTAAAAGATTACCGATTTTTGAGTGTTTTTTATCTTGTTTAAAAAAATATTGTAGACACTGATACAGAAGATCATCTGTGGCATATTTATTTAGTTTAAGAATGGCTTTTTCCTCAAGAGCACTCTGATCTTTTTTTAATTATCGACCTGGACATAATTACAGTAACGGACAAATCAAAAGCAGCTGCTAAAAAGGATTCATCGGCTACCAAAGATGACAGTGGCACGGTATTTCAGATGCAACGTGTAGATATGCTCCTGGCAGAATTGTTACGTAAGTTTCCGCCTCCAATACCGCCAATAATACATCAACAGCAAATGCAACAACATGCTGGTGGGCCCCCACATCAGAATTCAAACAACCCTCAAGAGGCAAATGTAAATAATGTACAGGATACAGGTAATGCAGGTAACAATGGAAATCCAACCGAATCGAGCCCAACGGGAGCTGGATCGAATCCAGGCATAGATATTAAACAAGAGAACGTTGATATGAAACCGCCACCAGAGAAAAAGTCTAAAACCAATTGAATTAAGGAAACCATTTTTTTTATTCATATAAGTTTATATTTAAGCGTAAAAACCTTAATCTAAATATAAAATGCTCATTTTTAAGAAAAATCAGTTTTCTATAGTCATTACTGCTTGCAGCAGTATTTTCTCTTTTTTCATTTTTCCATTTTAAGGTTAATTTGAAGATTTCTTAACGTTGTTGCCGTTATTTGTTTTGTTGTTGCCATGTACAGTTAAGTTATGATTTGTATAATCTAAAATACTCTTAAAAGTTGTTTTACATAAATGACAAGGCACCGACTTACTGGGTGTTCTGTAAACGCCTGCATGTGCAGTCAACTTTTTAACTTTTTGTACTGATCCTTGGGTTGACACATGGCTACTTCCTTCAGAACTAGTAGAAGCGCGATCCGGATCATTTTTGTTTTTATCTACATTTAAAATTATTAAAAAAAAAAAATATTTTTTTTAACATGATTATCTCCTTAACTTACCTTTAATCTCAACTACAGCATCTGCAGCACTTTTGGGTGCATGCATTGAACTTGTACTATACTTCGGTATATTACGTGGCGTAGCATTAACAGATGAAGCTGCACTTTGGCCATTACTTTGACAATTATTAAAAAAATTAGGTAATTGAGCTTTTTCAACATGATTTAATTCAGTATAGTGTAGTTTTCTCTTCTCCGCAGGTGGTATTTTCGAACAATTTTGTAAAAGATGAATATGCAAAGCTTTTATCAAAGCAAACTTTTTATCACAATATCTACACTGATTTGTACTGCCTAGTAAAGGGGCACTTGTATATTGTGGTGCAGACGATGCTTTCTTTACAAAAGGCGGATTTGTATTATCGCTTTCATGTGAACGCTTATGAGCATCAAGTAAAGATTTAATACGAAATTTTTCTTTACAAAAGCTACATGTGTAAACAGCATCTTGTTTATTATTTAAAACTCCGCCAACCTTGGGTTTTTCTGCTATTTTAGTTGTAGAAGGCATTAAAGAACTTCTTTGTATAGTCTTGGATTTCATTGTTGATTCTTCGATTACATCCATAGCCTTTGTATTTGTCTTCGTACTCGAGGAAACTGTTGTAGTCTTTGTCAACAAACTTCTGCGTAAAAGTGCCTCAGGTTTTTTAATCTTAGATGATTCTGTTGTTGGTTTCTGAGCTATTACACTCCGTCTCGGAATAGATGTTGTCACACCGCCCATTGAACTTTTGCGCGCCATTTTACGAGCTGGACTATTCAAAGTAGTTTTAACTACAACTGACATACGTTGTGTAAAACTAAAAGGTCTCTTTTCACCAGCAACGGATGGAATTAGCGAATTACGTGTTTTTGTAGAAGCCACATTTGAACGTCTTTTTTCATTGTTTATCGATATTTTCTGATCGCTTATAACAGACTCTTCTAATATTTTATCAATGGGTGCGTTAGTTATTTTCAACATTCTATTCATTAGTAAAGGTATTTCGGCTTCAGCATCCACAGCGAAATTCGATTTTTTACTGGTAGGCAACAGAGATTTTCTTTTATTTCCGTAATTCAATATTCTGGATGGCTTGTTTGTCTCTAAATTCGGTTCACAAATAGAACGTCGTGTATTTCGTGTTGCATTTTTAGACTTTCCTATTGAACGTTTTTTTTCGCTTTTATTGACTTGATGATCACACTCATTTGCTATGGGAGTATTTTCATCAGACTTCTCATAGGACTCCGTTATTGTTTCTTAAAGTAGAATAAGAATTGTATTTTACCTTAGTATAGGTATAATGAATTTATGTTAAATATAGCCTATATAATTAATTATAAATAATATTAATATGTTATTGATAATAAAAGTAAAAAAATAGGACTTCATTTTGCTAATCGACCTGTATCCACTTACCCATATATTGAATATTTTCCAATTTAGCTTTTGGTGTGGCATCAACAGTGTCATTAGAATAATCTTCAATTTTACTGTTTAGTTCCTGTTGCAATTGTTCCCTATCGTTACTCATTGCATTGTTGTTGACAACTTTGAGTTCATCATCTTCTCCACTATTTACAACTGATTGAACTAGAATATCTTCTGAACATTTTTGTATGTTTATCTCCTCCATGACCACATCTTCTTCGGTAGTTGAGCCCACTGTAGAGACCGAAGTTATCATTTTTCTTTCAATTACTGATGTAGTTACTTCCACAGAAGAACAAGTGGATAGTGTTGATACTTCTTCAGTTTCGGGCAGAACATTTTCTTTATTTTCTTCATTCTCAACCATAGCGATTGCAGGTGGAAAATATGCTGGTTTTTCATCTTCAACTCCCAAGAAAGCTAGACCCAAATCTATACATCTGGTGGCATCTGAGCCACGCGTCAGTTCAACCGATTTCATTAGTTGTTCCTTGGAGGGTGTTGAACATAATGCTTTATATTCATTCATAATATTTTTTGGCAAAGCCCTTAAGGGAGTATGTGCCTTAAATTCTACTGGGTTATCAATTTTCTTTACAGTTTTTAAGGGAGTTTTAATATGGGAATCATCGTTTGCTCCCAAAGTGATATTTAGATGTTCACTGTTATTCTTCAAATTCTTATTGGACTCATCCAAACAAATTGACGATAAAGTCGATACATCGGTCATAGCTTCTAGCGTTTTATAACATGCCGTAGACATTGTACTCTCTGCATCAAAGGACAGATACATTGAAGTGGCTGTATCTTCATTTGACAAACGTCTGGAAATATTGTCCATTTTAATATTTTCTTTGCTCACTTTTTTATAATAATGTCCTGTTTGTAGTATAAATACTATTTGTCTAATCTTTTTCACGCACAAACTAATTTCTTTCCTGTTTAATTATTTATTTTTGAGAAAATACTTCCATTTACGAAAATTTTTGACTGCGATCCTTTTCAGATTTTCTTCTTCTTGAAAATAGTGCGCTTGGATTTTTGTTTTCAAAATGGAAAACGAATTTTAATGTCACTACACATGGTTGTATTTGTAATTTATATCGTAAAAAATTGAAGTGTTGCTAAACGGTGTTACATCAATTTTACGATAATTTCAGTACAGAATTTCTTTATAGCATAACATAAGACGGCTTTTGCACGTTGAAATTAGTTTCGAAACAAGTTTCAAAAACTTTTTTGCATTTTCTTTTAAAATTTCTTTCGCTTTTGCACGTAAAAAATTAATTTCACAAATTTTGTTTTCTTTTATCGCGTCATTCTGCTGTTTTTGACAGTTATAACTTTATTTGGCATTGTGATTTAGTTTCAAACAACGCCAGACAATTCTTTAAAAATGAACATTATATGAATATTATATTTTTTTATAATATTATAATATATTATACATATATTTATGTATGTATTATTATTTTTTAATATATTTACCTTATTTATTGATTTTTATAAATTAAAAAATTAAATTATATTCTTTTTGATTTTTATTTTTTCATTTTTATAATTAATTGTATGGTACTAAAAATTTTCTTTTGCAAATGTTTCGATTTCAAACACAAAATAAACAAAAAGTAATGTTATTTTAAATAAGGAAAATTATATATAATATATTAACACGTTGACTGCCCACTACGAGATAATTCATAGTTGGCTCCCTAGAACGGAACGCAATCTACAAGTTATCTCGTACTCATTAAACCACTTTTTTTTTTAAGTAATATAATGTAAAAAAATCAAATTGTCATTTTTGGCCAGTTTTTTGAAAATTGCCGCGGCAGTCAGCACGTTGACTTCGCTATGCGAAACAAAAAATAAAAGAAAATGTGAAATCAAATACAACTCTGTGTATATACGAATAAAGAACAAAGCAAGTTTCGCGAGTACATGAAATTGTGAAATCACCCCCGCTCGTTTTTCCCCTCTCTCCTACAAACTCAAGAGTCTTGAAATTTGTTTCGAAACAAATTTCAACGTGCAAAAGGCGTCTAAGATAATATTCATTAATGATTTTTATAATAGTAATATGGAGAATGGGAACTGTTATAAGTATTAAATAGTTCTATGTAATTTATTAAATTTAAACAAGAAAAATTAAAAATTTAAAGTTATAGCGGGAAAAAGACGAATATTAAAAAGTACATTACTTCACAATTCTAACGCTTTCCAACACTTGACTGAATATGTCATCAATAAACAGCTGATTGTATTTTTGTCAGTCATTGCATTTTCTCATTATTTACCGGCAGTTGTTGGCAAAGAATTTCTAAAATAGTATTTTAATAAAATTACTTTCAATTGTTTAACAAAATTTTCCCTCAAGTAAAAGGTAAGACGTAGTTGTACTTTATAATATTTTTACAATAAGAAAAAAGCTACTAGAAAATCACTTTGAGTCGTGGCAAAAGTCCTTTCTTATTATCGCCACATAACCTTTAAACGTAATTATCAATTATTTAGATAAAAATGAAGATTTTCTTTGTGAAAAATATGTATATATATACATATATTCGTTAATATCATTATCAATTTTCTGCCATACTTGCATATGTGCCTGAGGTAAACAAATAAATAAGCAATAAACTTAAGAACGTAGTGATAAAGGGGGTGACTTTAAGGCATTGGTGTACAAAGCTACTACTGAAGTTCAGTTGCCAAAAATGGTATTAAAGATAGCAACTGACAACCAACATTTAAAAATTACATATTTTCAAAGTTCGGTTGCTATTCAATAGCATTATTAATGTCCAATGTTGGCCAGGTTATATTGGGTGCTCACGCCACCCATACTATATGCGTTAATTTTATCAATTAACTTCGGATACGCACAATATATATATATCAAGTAGTGACACTGAGAAAGGTTGACTGAAAGAAATATGTATTTTCTTCATATTCCTTTTTGACAGATTTCGGATCAAAGGTTTGAAACCTCGGACGCTCGCCTAGTAAGGCATCACACTACTCCTTAGACTTCCACGACCACAATTATTCATAATAGATCCCTAAATTATATCCTTAAATCAAATACGTAAATTGTCGGGCAGTGATCTTAAAATTCTGATTTTGTGTGAAGAAAGATTACGCGAAGTATTTTTGAATTAATAAATTAATGTGACTCGGAATAAAAAGTAAAATAACACGCTATAAAATTGTTTTATGTAATTCGAATAATTTTAATTAAAAATTTGTACAAGCTTTGAATCTTGTTCTGTTTTTAATAAATCTCCATTATATCTTCATTAAATTTTTGCTGCAGTAATATCACATACAAGCTCCATCAAATACCCCACTTTAGAATAAATCATCCACTGATCCATTTCATTATTTCGTTAGTTAGCTTTTATTAAACGCATGTTTTGTCTTTAAATTCGTAATAAATTTCGATTGTATATTCTTTTTTCAGTTTAACTTATTTTCGGCATATTGATAAAAATTTATTAAAAATTCTCAAAATTAAGTACAAAAGCCTCTAGTACAAATGTAAGTACTATACGTTCTCTTCAAAATCTAAACAAATGAAATACAATTGTGATACCTAACATTAGTTTTATTACAGAAATTCTCATTAAAAAACATTGTTAAAGAGATAAGTAGAAAAACGCCATGCTAGGTTTAAGCAATAATATGTTTAGGCAACAACTAAAAACAGTTTCTCGCTTGCAAAGTTGCAATTTAAGGCCATTTCACATTAAAATGACCCATTTTAGAACTTCACACAAAATTCAACAGACTACAAACTTAAATAGTCTTTATAAATTTAATAGCAAAAATATAAGGTAGATTTTTTTATCTTTATATTTGTATTAAAGATTAAAAATGATTTTAATTTTTTGTTTCAGTTCAACTTTGATTGTTCGCACTATGGCATCATCTAACGCTGCCCACTTTGTGTTGCCCAATACCCAACCCATAGCCGATTTGGAATGCAAAAGTGCTTTTGAAAATCTTACCGACAAGGAAAAGTATTATGCACATTACTTTAGTAAAGCCTCTTGGGATGGTGGCTTGATTTCACTGATTCAATCCAGTCCTGAGGGACCTTTGATTTTCTCCCTGCTGCATAGAGTTTTTGTGGCTGAACCTTTGGAGGATTTGAAGAAGAAATGTTTATCGAATGGCATTACAGAAGATGAATTTACGGTGAGTTGTTGGAAATAATAAACGAAGTTTACATATCTTAATTATTTCACTTTAGGCATTTTTAGTTTATGCCTGTGGCATATTTGCCAATGCAGGTAATTATAAGGGCATGGGCGATAGCAAAATCATACCAAACTTGAGCCAAGAAAAATTCGAAGAAATTATTAAACTTTCAACAGCATTTAGCAAAGACTGTCAGGTTCCTAAAGTATTTAACAAAGTTATTGATCTTATCTACGCTTTGAAACCACGTAATGAAATTTTGGGTTTTGCTCCCAACGGTATTACCACATATTGGTCCGATAATTGCACTAAAGAAGATGCAGATATTGTTAATAATTGGCTGACTTCCAAACGTATTGAACCCTACATGTGTCGTACGTTTAAGGTAGAAGAAAATGGTCAAACTATTTATGATGTAAAATTAGGTTCCGTAGCATCTGGAGATAAAGATGGCATTACATTACCTGTTGAAACGTTTAAGGGTAACAACTTCCGTGTGACTCGTGGCGACTACAGTAAATTATTGGCTCGTGTTAATAGAAACCTCGAAGAGGCCAAAAAATTTGCAGCCAATGAAAACGAAATAAGTATGATTGACCATTATATTAAAGCTTTCCAGGAAGGCTCTTTGGCCGATCACAAAGATGGTTCAAGATATTGGATTAAAGACAAAGGCCCTGTAATTGAAACTTATATAGGTTTTATTGAAACCTATCGTGATCCTGCTGGCGGTCGTGCTGAATTCGAAGGTTTTGTGGCCATGGTTAATAAGGAGAGCTCAGCGAAATTTGCCGAGTTGGTAGCTAAAGCTGAGAAATTATTAGAATATTTGCCTTGGACACAAGAATACGAAAAAGATTCGTATTTAAAACCAGACTTTACATCTTTAGATGTATTGACATTTGCCGGTAGTGGAGTGCCTGCTGGCATTAATATACCAAATTGTAAGTTTCACTAACTTCCTTCCTTTTTTTGAAATATTTTTCTTAAAAAGCATTTAAATTTTCCAGATGATGAAATTCGCCAAGATGAAGGTTTTAAGAATGTATCTTTGGGTAATGTTCTTGCTAACATTAATCGCAAGGATCCTATTCCATTCTTGACTGAGGAGGATCAAACATTAATGAAGGAATTTAAGGTCAAAGCGTTTGAGGTGCAAGTTGGTTTGCATGAGCTGTTAGGTCATGGCAGTGGTAAATTATTCCGCATTGATGAAAACGGAAAATTCAATTTTGACAAAGATACCACTAAGAATTTAATAACCGGCGAACCCATTACTACATGGTACTTGCCAGGAGAAACCTATGATACAAAGTTTGGTGCTATTGGTTCTTCCTATGAAGAATGTCGTGCGGAGGCTGTTGGCTTATATCTGTCATTGAAACGTGATATTTTGGAAATTTTCGGTTTCAAAGATCCGGCTGAGCAGGATAATATTATTTATATTAATTGGCTGTCATTGATTTGGAACGGCATGGGTGTGGCCTTAGAAATGTACAATCCTCAGTCTAAACAATGGATGCAGGCCCATTCTAGAGCTCGTTTCGTTATAATGAAAGTATTACTGGAGGCCGGTGAAGGTTTTGTCACTGTAGAAGAGTGTGAGGAAGGCAAAAATTTGCTTCTTACCGTTGATCGTACCAAGATAGAGACAGTTGGCAAAAAGGCCATAGAAGAGTTCTTGAGAAAGCTACAGGTATACAAGTCAACTGCTGATATTGCAAGTGCTTCCAAAATGTATGAACATTACTCTGAAGTTAATGAATCTGGACCCCATCCCTGGGCCAAATGGAGAGATATCTGTTTGGCTCATAAAAAGCCACGCGTTATATTGGTGCAAGCAAATACTCAGGAGGATGGCGATAAGGTTAAATTGCTTACTTATGAAGCATCCCATGAGGGTTATATTAAGTCATGGGTCGAACGTTATCCTGAAACCGATATCGATGATATCATAGAGGAAATTGTCGAAAACAATAAGAAATACTTTCCATCTGCATATGGCAATTAAGTTGAATGAAAATTGAAATTAAAAGACTATGTTTTATGTAAAAATTTTAAACAGTAAAGCTACAAAATTTTATTTTTTAACAAAATTTATTTTATTTATTTCGAAATGTTACAATTGTTTTTTTTCTTCTTATGATTTATAAATACATGGTCCATTTAGTTAAAATGCTTTTCGTATAACAATTGCAAAATTGTAAACTAAACTTTGCGTACTTGACAGCCCACATAATTATAAATATTTTGTTCTTCTTTGGGTGTGGGTGGATTTATAACAAAACGTGCAAAGGTGCCATCGTTATTGTCTGCCAAACGTCCAGGATTAATGGCTAAGCAACCATTAACAACCTGTAAGTAAAAAATTTAATTTTAATTGGCATTTGAGTACATGAATAGAAGAAATCTTACCCTAAGGAAACATTTCTGTGAACTGGGCAAAATAAGTATATTGGGAATTTGCTCTATATTGGCAAATTTGTTAGCCAAATTACTATCAAAATAAACATCTTCCTCCTTGTGTGGCCGTAAAGGATAAAATGACTTTTGGTGTAACAAATAATTTACCACACGTTTCACCTTATCTCCAGCATTGCTAAAATGAAATAAAAAGAATGGTTTTAATGGTTCGTTAAATGTACTTCAATAATGGTCAGGTAATTTGTCATTAAATAGTCACTTTTAAGTAGAATAACATTAGCAAAAAATGTGCGGTTTTTTTCCTTTTTAAAACGAAACGTAACATACACTAGACACTTGTTTAGTTTATGACAGGAAACATGAAACGTTTTGTCATAAACATGACATCATTAAAATTTACTACATGCATGCATGTACATGCACATGTACAATGATAAAAAGATCTTAATAAATTTGAAACTTACACTTGCAGCTCATTTTCCAAAATGTGATCCACAATATCAGTGGAAGTCATACCAATGATCAGACCATTTAAATCAACCATAGAGGGATCTGGTAGCATGTGTACATTAGGAAATGTTTTCGTAAGACTCTTGGGCATTGTGGGATAAACACAATCAGCATAAGCATCACGACAAGATGCTACAACCAAAATGGTTGTTTCATTGCCAACAGCCTCAACAATACCAGTGATTATCTTTTCGAAGAAGACTTCATATGACTCTGCCAAAGTTATCTTGTCGTTAATAAGCTTGTGTTCAGTATCCATAAATGGTCCACACAATATTAAAACATTTGGTTTATGATCTTTAAGGTAAACAATTAAATCTTGCAGAGGATCATACACTAGATCATCATCTTGCGTATAAGGGCCAGCGGCGACAACAAAACTTAATTTATCGGCAATAGTAGGAGGTGTAGGTGGTTTTAAATTTTGTTCGGTGTATAGTTCATCAACCATAAAAATATCTCCTTTGGGATTCATGCCAGATACCATTACCACCTGGCCAGGAAAAACACCAACTGATTTGGTTTTTGAAAAATTCAAACGCACTGTACGACAAGACATTTCATCTGAACCCACTAGCATAGTAGACGAAGCATCCAAAGGACCATCATAATCACAAGAAATAGTGCCGATAGTTTTAATGGTGTCCTACAAAAGTTATAGAAAAAAGAAAAAGAAAAAAATATTACCGTTAAAATTAAAACTATAACCGTTTCAATTTATTTATGTTGGTTATAACCACCTGTGAGTGTACGTCCACTTGTGCTAAGTCATAATCCTCAGCATCATCGCCAAATACTTTTTGGCACAGACTTTTGCCAACATTAAATACACGATCCCCCGCAATGTCGGTTTTATCACGTAAACTATCAAACATATATTGGGTATTCGAACTTGTACTCAGACATACGCCATTATGCTGCAGCAATTGCTTAACATGTATTTTCGGTTGTGCAGTGTAAGACCATTGGGTATTGCTGATTAACGTTGGATTACCAAAGGTGTAAACGATTTTGCCAGAGCCTGCAGCAGCGGTATGAGTGCGTGGTGTTCCACTAGAAAAAAAATAAATTAGAAACACCAAGCATTAGATAGAAAATAAATAAAAATATTTAAGTCTCAGCACGTAAGTAAATAGAAGAATAAATGAAAGCAGTGATGTGGTTTTAAAAGAAGACAAAAAGAAAGAAAATAATCATATAAATCAAATCTTTTAACAGAATATGTATTTACTATCAAATATGTGTTGAGAAGTCCAAATCCAAACCCTTTGCATTATGTGATCATGGTGTTCCACTGTTAAATTTTTGTGTGTCCAAACTACGCTCCTGTTTAAATAGCAAACAAATGACTTGTGAATATTATTTTGCTTTTCAACGTGTTATGGAAAAGCAGTGGGTGTTCACAAATGTAGTGTTTGCCTTTCCAAAAAAAAAAAAACAAAAATAATAAAAAATGAAACTAAAACAACTATTTTCTTAATTTGGCATAAATGTTAACGACATGTTACCATTTTCATAAAGTCATTGCAGAAATCTATACTTATATGGCCTTTCATTAGTGAGTAGTAAATTTAAAAATCTCTTACATTCAGAATGCATTAGAAAATTTGAATTTGGAAAAGCTAATGAAAAACAATCTACACTGTAGAGAAGTTAATTGATTTCTCGAGTTAAGATTCCACTCAATATAAAGAAATTTACAATAGGAATTTAATAAGGTATAAATAGAAAAACGAAATAAACATCAGTTAGAAATCGATCGATAAATACTTGTCCCAAATCAACAAGTGATGGCACAGTAATTTTTTTTTGAGATGACACTTTGTACACTGGTAGCCAATTCTTGTTGCATTCTAACCGACTAGTACCACCTACATTTTTAGCAACACACTCACCGGAACTGATATAGAGTATTACTTCCCGAAGTGATCAGCCCCCCTGGTTGTTCTTTCGTTATGCGCCCTTATATATTGTAACTTTATGGATTTCCTCTGTTATTCACAGTTCTTGGTTGATTGCCTTAAAGAACTTCTCCATCGCGTCCTTTAGAATAATATCACCGTCCATAGTAGCATCATCCTGTATTGGCTACTGTATTGATCTGCACTATAAAGGGATGTGTTCTGGGGGAGGCCAGAACATTGACCGACATTTGGAAGACGAAGGATTCTTGGGAATTCTTGAATTTTAACACACATCATCATTTAAATATCGGCATGTTTGAATAATGGCACCAGGAGTAATAATTGAATGATGAAATACGCACTATTGCTATTATAAAGGGACCTTATAAGGACACAAGTAAGCTATGGTTTTGAGGCGACTGCCAATTTAAAGTAACCTAAACTGTCCGTCAGAAACTGGATTACTGATTCCATTCAATTGGTGAGCTCGCTATGTAGGTAATTTCTGTAATCACCATGTCCCTTCAGGCACTAGACGGTAGTACACCTCTTCAGTATTTTCCATTTATCTTTCAAGGTATCAAAATAAATTTGTACGCACCTTTAGAACTGTTTTCACAACTTCTTGCAATTTTCACAAAGATCTGACTCTTCTAACTGCATGTATATGTCGTCTTTTTATTACTGAGTTTTCATGTATGCTGCAGCACTAGCTGCTTCCAAAGATATAGTGCGATATCGCCCACACATCCTTAAAAAGATGTTTTTAATATTTAATAACATTCTCCTCTTGACTGCATTTCAGAATTTTTTCCTCTACCTTCAGTAACATTGATTTACTTTGGACAGTAATTGTCTTTTTGTGGAAACCATTCTTAGACTTGTCGGGAGACAAGTTTCTGAATACAAAGGTGTGCCATGGTTGGTCGTAATGCTCATACTATTTTAGTGAAGGCTTTCATATTGCCACCGGTCTATTATTCGCACCCATAGAGCAAGATTCATATTAATCATCTTTAAGTGATAATTTTCATACAATATTTAACCTGTTATCGGGTTTTGTTTATGCCAATGGTCGTGCCTACTTCGTGTGCTCTCACTTTTGTCTGTTGTGCCTTCCAGGTTGCAGATTTTTTTCTATTGGACTTATAGTCTTTTATATTCTTCATATAACTTTTTCTGAATACTATCTGATCTCATATGCTTGCCATACAAGATATATTTGTCACAGAAAATCAAGACCGGTAGGAAAGCAGGATGCTATGAAATTACATCGGGTAGAGTGGCACTGATTCGACTGCAGTATTCGATTTCTGGCAATTGATTCATATTGATTCTATTTGTTGTTGTTTAATATCATCTCAAATCTCCTCAACCTAACACTGGTGTAGGGTATAAATATGTATGATAAAAATCTTATTAATATCTTATGCTTCCTTCAGCTACCATCTGTTGCTTTGACTTAACAAACAAATAAATAAATAAATAAGTATCTCCTTTACAAGATAACTATAATTGTAGGTGCTAATAAATTAACAATTTTTCTAAATTGTATTGTATTTTAAAATTTTGGTGTTAAAAAGATTTAAAGGCAACCCGTCGAACAAATAATCTCAATGGAAATATCTTTGAATTTTTTACAATATGTGCTGCAAAATGCAATATTCGTGGTCGTTATTTTAATTCACTTCAGTTCAGTTCGGTTCTCTGCACTTCAGTTAGTTAAGTGAACAATTTGTCAGTTTTTTTTTTACTTCGAAAATTTTTTTTGTTCCTGTGTGTGTATGTGTGTGGCTTGGTAGTCGATAATTTACTAAAAATTAACAAGTCGAACAACAAAAATCGATTTGTAAGGAATTTTCATAGTAATTTTGTTAAACCAACAACCATAACATGGCAATTGCAATAGCAATAGCAACAGCAATAACAACAACAAATAAGTGCATCTAACCTTAAATAGACGAAAGAAACATTGTGTAGGTGTTTTGATATGAAATAAATTTTTACTTTTTTCTCCTTTTTTTTTTAGGAAACTTTGTATAACAAAATCACAAAAAAAGAAACGAGAGAAAAAACAACAACAACAACATTTAAACTAATAAGTCAAATGTCAGCAGAAATTCGGTTTGCATAGCACCACCACATACCATGAAAAGAGGAAGATAGAGCGAAAAAAAAACAGAGAAAAACGGTAAATTTTGTAATGAATATCGAATATTGGGAAAAAACATTGTCAGTTCCCTATACGTGGTGTGTGGCAAAGTAAGGATGTCGAACAAATCTGTATTATTAGATGCCAGAACACCTTTTAATGAGACCGACTGGTTATATCCGGTAAAGAGCCTGTCGAGGAAGGTTATTCTAAATAAATGGAGACTATATCTAGCCGTAGCAATACATACGTTGACAGATAAAGCGAATAGGCAATACCCTCTTCCTGCTCGATCGCAGCTTAGATAATTTCATCCCATGACTACACATTGCCCATGACTCGTGAAAATAGTTATGTATGTGAGAGAGATGTCCCAACAGTCCATTTTAAATAGTTGATTAGTACGCTTTCTATCCAACTAAGACCAGTTAAGTCTGTCAGAGAAAAAAAATTCCATCTCACGCCAGGATGAAAGCAAAGTTATAGCTGTTTTTATAAGTGAATTGTCATTTGATACACAATTACCCGCGATGTCCCTGTGACCAGTCAAACATATGATATTGACACACAACACTTACGATATTAGGTAAAGGGAGTTACGGCAATTGCCAATCTGTTTAGAATCCAAAGTTGATTTTTCTCGCTTGGCTGTCAGAGAATAGAGAAGTACCAGGTGGTACTCCCCACGCAGGGTCAATTCTGCTGCATAGTTAACTGCTATAAGGTCGGCAGGGCATGCACTACAGTGTATAGGATTTTCATCATGAAAAAAAAAAACATTTGCGAACATTGACCACATTGCTGTACTTTGTTCTCCTTACTTAATACATAGAAAGATAGCGCTTTACGTAGAATGTCTTTGATTCGCAGATTAAACGGGAAAGGGAATCCATTACCGATCTGATCGTTTTTTGACCAGCTTTCACAGATATAGCTTGCTCATCGTGGCTGAAAATCATGCGAGAAAACTGGGTCATCCATACCACCAGAAGATGAACCAAATCGAAATTACCTTTGAACTTACTAAACACACCTCGTAAAACCTACAATTATTAGTTTGTTTTTCTTTCATTTTTAATTTCTTTATTTTCAATATCTTTTCTTTTTCTGCTCTTTTCTTTTTTTTTTTTTGTATCGGTGTTTTGCATTCGATTTGCATCTTGACTTATTCCGTGAGTGTGTGTGTGTGTGTGTGTGTTTGTCTGTCTAGTGATTTTATTTAAATTTCTATGTGTCACTAAACTCTGTGACCACTAAAAGTCACTTTAAACACCACGATTATTTATTTAACATTTTGTTATGGCTGTTAGAGAGCAGGCCATTGGAGGCTGTACATATTCGAAAAGAAGGCTGTCGTTACTGTTATACTCCAAACACATCCACAAATTATAATCATGATATGACGACGACAATGACGATGACTACTACGCCAACAACAACAACAACATAAAAGAAAATTGTCTATATAAGTATATATGTACATATGTATGTATGGCTTGGCATGGATGCAACCAAATGCCAGTCATGAGGAAAATCGTTTTAAGAGAAAAAAATACCTCCAACTTAAACAGCATTAAGGTTCAAAAGATCACCTTAAGCTTTCTTTCTCCCCCTGTTTTTTTTTTCTAAATCAAAAAGGAAAGCAAAGCTACAGATTTGTTGCTCTTTTCTTTTCATTTCATTTCTTTTTCTTTTCTTTTTTTTTTGGGTTATTCATACCCATTTTATTATTTGCCTCACTTTTGTTTGCTCTATGCATAAATGGGTTCTCCTCTATGAACCCCATACAATAAATGGAAACTTTTTTTTTTAGGAATTTTACAACATTAACAACTACGTTTGCAATTGCATAATGCCTCCAACCACCAATCACTAACACCACTAGCTTTTTCTTTCCTATTTCTTTTTTTTTTTAACTTTTTTTCTGCATAAGTTTTGTTCGACATTATTTCTATTGAAGAACTGTATGTAGCACACAACATGAGGCAGTAATCACGTTGTGAACACGATCCAACACTCTGGAGTGTAACATACGTGCCTTCCATACTACCAAAATGTTTAACAAAATTTTAACCAAAAAAATTCATTTTGAAGAACTATGGAAAGAAAACCGAAAAAAAACAACAAATCAAATGAATAGAAAAAATTAAAAACACAATTTTCCTTTTGGCTAAACAAAATAATAAAGCCCCCCTTTAGGTTACCATTCCATTATACAGTCATTATAAAATGTTAGTAATTTTCAAATCGAAAAGCTCATATACATACAGTCTAGTCAGCTAGACCAGCTAGCTAACATATCCATTCTTTGTTACTTAGTTGACTGCCTTAATAATGACAGAAAAAGCCCTTCGATAATAATGAAACTTTAGAGTATATCAAAAGGAAAGTATATCACCTGTCGCCTGGAGTAAAATAATAATAAATAATTCTGACATTTGCCATTCACAAACCCAAACGGAAAGTCATTGTTGCGGCCCTATGTTCGAAAAGGGAACATCTGAGGCTTCATAACACTTTGAAGCCGGTAGAATTTCAAACGATTCGTATATAAAGCCGACTAATAAGGCAACGACTCTACTTTCCTACAGGTATGCATGAGCAAATGAGTTCAAGAAGCTCCTCACTTATGACAAGTTATACTCACCTCACTATAAGAAGTTTATTCGATAACTTGGCTAATAATTAAGTCAAGAAGTGGAAAAAACCTGTCGTGGGACAACAATCTAAACGTAATTTTAACCCCTTTTAATGCACCACGATGAGAGTTTAATAATGAGGAGGAAAACGAAAATTCTCAATTTTACAAAATCGAATCAGAATTACTCGGAACCATTACACCACAATTCAAAATTTGATAATAGAGCTGTCGATGCTGTAGGTTAGGTTAGGTTAGAGGACGTGTACTTGTCAATTAAGACAAGTACAGTACCCGGAGGTCGAATTGACCCATTGTACAACGTCCTAGTTTCTCACACCACTTATGTTGTGTGTGTTAATTTTATACATGAGCGGTGGGACCTACAGTTTAAAGTCGACTCCGAACGACAGATTTTTGAGACATGGTAATTTCATTTACTCTCAGAGTTTTTTTGCCACAAATCTTTTTGTATTTTGTCTTGACGTCTGGCCTGGGGCTCGAACCCTGCCTTTACGTCTAATAAGCCAACACACTACCCACTAGACTACGACGACTTATGCTGTATCATACTGCAAATTTTCATTTCATCACGAGTATCTTCCCCTATTATTGCTGTACTTAGAATCATCAGACTACAGGGAAACTCATTTCATTGTCTAAAATTCTGGTTATCTCAAATGACCCTATTTATCGGTTTTTGTTGCTGCAACTAGCTGAATAGGGCCCATGAATAGGGAATAGAATGGGGAAACAAAAGAAATTCACGTTCATTCCTAATAATGAGAATTTTTTCATATCAATTCCCATACTACTTATTGATTGCTAGATTTTGCGGCCAAGTGGTACGGAGGAGTTGATATGTACTACATGCCGAGACTCGCAGAAATTGCCACTTGAAAAATATTCGCAAAAACCTTGCTAATGTCTCGATGGTAGCCGATGGTTTGGTTCCACCAAACATGGAAGCCCATGTTACACAAGCTGGCCTTTGCTCTCTAAGCATAAATACAAGTTAAAAAATTTATCAACATTCTAATAGGCTCTCTATCCAGATTTAACTCCAATTCAGAAAAATACCAATTCAATAACGATGGAGACTGGGGCGCCTGGAAATTCTGAAAGTTCCCCCATTCTATCGTATCACTTGATCGATGTTCCAATGGATACGTAATTAACTGGTCCCCGAGGCCACGTACGAGTATTTCGCCTTACCATTTGAAGGAAGCTCATCTTCTATGTTACCATGAAGATTCTGTAATGTTCCCTATTCTGTCATTAAGCTTGCACTAGCCTGTGATCATTCGAGTGATCATCCGGAAGAAATGTCGAAGGGATACCTAACTGTCTGTTTTATTAGGCCATGTATTTAGACCCGCCATATCAGGGAAAACACATCTGCAATCTTGTTGTAAAGTATACAAATTTCAGATGGAAGATGAGTTCATATAAACATGAATTAATTGGTACCAATCGTGATGAGAAGGCTAAGTGAATATCAATTAAAGAGGGAAAGTGTAAGACTAAAGAAAATTTCATTTCAGGTATCATTTGAATTTGATCCTCTTGATGTACTACTGTTCGGAACTGCTTTACTATTGCAATTTTCTTTGTAAGTGTTATAACGAATTGAACTTTGCCCTTTCAATGCTTTGATTTTTTACGAATTTTTTTCCTCGAGTTTAATTAAAAAAAAAAAAAGCAAACAAAAGAATACGATAAATATTGACAACAACCAAATAATTGTGTTTATGATGCACATTTTATACCAAATTTATTCGTTTTTTATATATGAATTGTTTACCGCGGTGTTTTAAAGAGTTTAAATTAAAATTATAAAAAAAAATCAAAAAAAAAATACAATTTTAACACAAAACCCCAGAGTGTTGGTTGGCTGGATATTATTGCAGTATAACACCGAAAAACATTAAAAATGCGGTGCAATAAAGCATAACCCCCTAATATGAAGTGAAAAAAAAGGAATTGAGTTTTGAAATTAAAAATTAAATTAAAAAAAAAATGTAAAAAAAAACTACAAACAAATGTCTGCATGAGTCAGTCAGTCAGTCAGTTCACAGTCGAGTATAATATTTCATTAAAAATTTTTTTACAATCGATTGTAGTTCTCTTACCAACAGTTAGAGCCACTTGTTAAACTAAAACAGCTTTAAAACGCCAGGTGACATTAGATCCGTTTATGACATGCAAGTAGTAAACCATATCCGCACTGATTTATTTTCTTTTTATGATTTTAATCTACTATTATTAGTATGTATATTATTTTTAACGCATTGCCATATGCAAACAGATTTGCTTAGTTTTATGGGATTTCCAATTTCTTTTTCAACTTAACTTTCCTCCTACATTTGCTGCCGAAGTCAATCATGGCGGCAATGAATTTTACAGAAACACAGTGTTTTTATTCCACAATAAATGCAATTTCTTGATTGATTCGACGTCATATATTGGCTATACATTAAACTGTATACAGCAGTGATTAAAATAATAGCGCATATGGAATTTAACTAAATCAAATGAAAAGTATTAGGAAGTCAAGAATTTTTTTCTTTTTTGGTCCTATGTTGAGGCATTCTTTCAGAACCAAACCAAACCAAAAGCTTCCATCGACGTACAAATAATCTTCTTCGGGCTGCCTATTGAATCCGCAGAGAGAACAACATCTTGTTGTCTATAATTACTCATCGCTAAGCTCATAGGTTTTCCCTAAGGGTGTTGTTTGTAGGTAAGCATAGATGCCAACTCTTCCGTCCTAAGACCTGCATCATTAGGCTGATCAGCCTACTAAATTGGAAATATTTGATTAACAAAACTGAAGCTAAGGAATGTAGATATGTATGAATATGGGTAATATGCTTTGCAACAGCCCTTTATTCATTAAAGGAATGAAATGACTATAAAATCTCTCAGTGTTTACTTCAGCACAATAAGTCCTGTAAGACCAAGCAGATGCCATTGACAATGAACAGTTGAAAAATTAGTATCAGAAATAGAGAAGGTCAACAACAAACAACATTTTCAATGGAGGAGCTTAGTAGGGTGTAGGCCTGTGTTGAAAAATTCAGTACTTTAGTACTTTTTTCAGTACTTTTCTATTTCAAAAAAACAGCGATGCCCTCGCGAAGCTTTCAGTACTTTTTTTATTAGTACTTTTTATGCTATACTATTATACTATACTATTATACTATACTATTATAATATACTATTATACTATACTATTATACTATACTATACTATTATACTATAATATTATACTATACTAGTATACTATTAGTATTATTTTATGTCTTGCGCTTTTCACCTATTAATGGGTTAGCAACATGTTCAAGGTAATACTAAAGGTAGAATTAGTCTTTAGCTCCAGTTAGCCAAACGTCCTTGGAACGTACGTTCGTTTCTAGAATGCGAAAAGCAATAAGAACGCTTACCGAACCGTAATGTAACTTCGGTAAGCATTTAATTTCCTCCTCATATGCTAAAAAGAAACGTTTGTTCAATTACGTTCAGTCGACGTTTGACAAAATGGGATTTTACGTTTTAGTATATAGTGTGTTCAAATCCAATGTCAGACATCTCCAACAAAACGAAATATGAAAAATACAAAAACTCTGAGTGTAAATATATTTGCCATGAAAAAGTTTCCCAAAAATCTGTCGTTCGGAGTCGACTTTAAACTGTATGACCCGCCACTCATTTATAAAATTAACTCACACAACATAAGTGGTGTGAAAAGCTAGGAAATAATCCTGATTGAAGGGTTGTAATGTATGTATTTTTTTACAAAAGTACCATTTGATGCAAAAAAGTACTCTCTCAGTTAAAATTCAATATCATTTCAAAATTTCAATTGTGCAACACTGGTGTAAACTGAAATAAAGTTCCAATAAATATCAATGTTTTGATTAGTATATCAGGATTTTGAAGATTACTCATGCCAACGTACTAGAGCAGCCTTCGCTGTATAGCTACTTCAAGAAAAGTCCTTTGAACCACCGTATGTAAATTATTAAAAGAGTCAAAACTCTGTTGCCCTTTAGGAAAAAGTCGATTTGGACGTAGTATGTCGGATTGTTTGCGTAACCCATATTATGTAGAAGTTATTAAGATGAATAATCAAAAACATCTTTGCGACTACTCAGTTATAGAGCAACTTTGATTTTGGCTACTTAGTGCACGTATGCATAATCATCTGTACTGGCTTGATAATATGCCACCGGAAAATCTGGAAAATTTTGGCAAAAGTGCCACTTCGATCCTGCAAGTATTACGTGTATTGCACATCCCGGTGTAAGGTTTTCACTAAAAACATAACACCACTTGCAGAATATTCAGTGGTTTTTAGCCTCTGGATATTGTACCGGGAATTTATTGGCAGGAATTTAATAGGGGTGCTTACGGCTATTTCGAAGTCGCCATAGTCTAGTAGGTAGTGTGTTGGCTTATTAGACGTAAAACCAGGGTTCGAGCCCCAGGCCAGACATCAAAACAAAATACAGAAAGTATTTCTTCGGCGACTTCCTATCAGCAGATTTCTAGCAAAAACTCTGAGAGTAAATTATAAATTGCCGTGAAAAGTTTCTCAAAAATCTGTTGTTCAGAATCGACTTTAAACTGTAGGTCCCACCACTCATGCATAAAATTAACACACTCAACATTAGTGGTGTGAGAAACTAGTTCGTAATCCTGACTGAAGGGTTGTAATGACCGATTATGTATGTATGCATGTATGTGCTTACGGCTATAACTTCTGGACATATGTATTATGCTTGAATGTAACTCAAATCGTATGGTTTATTTGCCTTACAACTATTATAGGAACTGTTTTGGATGAGAAATTTAATAAGATTTGTAAGAAGTACTGACTGGCTCTCCAGGATTACACATAAAAGCGGAGGGTGGCAAATTTAGGGTACCACAATTAACCACAGGTCTCCCTTGAGTGAACGAGAACATTTTTTTAATACCAATTGGCCTTTGGTAGCAATAGAGAAAGTGGGCTCTGGTTATTATACTGTCTTCAGCTGGTATTTTGGCATTCATAATTAAAACGAAAGATTCGTATATTTCTAATAATACAGAGTGACTATTGACACAGTAACCTCTACACTAGGAGAAAAGCTGTAAGCACCTATCGTGGAGACCTTTATGCAGCTGAACCTGGTCATTATGTGCATTGAGGACTTCGGTACTGCATGGAATGCCTAGAGTTTTTATTTTAAATACGATACTGACATAAACAAAAATATGATTATGGCAATTATAATTTGAAAGCGTAATAAACAATAACTGTTTCCATCATTGCATGCAATCATATTTCAATTTTAATTGATCGTAATATAAATCCATTAAAATAAACAAAATAACGAAATTTAACTTGAAATAAATAGAAATTTTGTATCCAAGATTTATGTTTATAGTGATTAACAAAACATTTTTATTACCACAACTAAATTAATATTTTTTTTAATGTTTTTTTATGCAATCTTAAATACATACTGTATACGGGACTTTAAAAATTAATTTTCATAAAATGCTTGCCCCATTTCTTATTATGGTATTAATTTTTATTAATAAAAAAAAACAAAATTTTTATTAAGATTGCTTTTTTTTTTGGTGGCAAAACACTGTTTTTTTGTAAGATATGTGTTTACAGTTATAAATTACGGGTAAATCACATTAAAAATCAATAACATGTTAATTGAACATAAATTAAACACGGTAAACATTAAATACAACAAATAGAAATAGCAATAGCAACAACAATAATAACAACAACAACAACAAGGAGCATTGTTTAAATAATAATATTTTATAAAATTATAAAATGATAGATCGTGCTAAATAAACAATAATAATAAGAAACACTGTTCAAACCAAACAAATGGTTGTTGTTGGTTTGTTTTTTTTTAATAATAAATTTTCGGACAAATGGATTGATTCTACGCGAATGCATTATCAAAAGGTACAGTGGGATAAAAGAAGAAAAATATACTACTACATACATACATTGGTCCTTACAATGCTTCAGTCAGTATTACGACCTGGCTTCCCACACCATTTATGTAGTGTGTGTTAATTTTATACATGAGTGACGGTACATACAGTTTAAAGACGACTCCGAGCGACAGATTTTTGAGAAACTTTTCACGGTAATTTTATTTCACTCACAGTGTTTTTGCCAGAAATTTGCTGAGGGGAAGTCACCCAAGAAATATTTTTTCATATTTCGTTTTGTTGGATATGTCTGACCTGGGGTTTGAACCGGGGCTTCACGTCTAATAAGCCAACACACTACCTACTAGAGTATGACGACTGATATATAGGGCAAGACGAATTGTTTGGAAAATTCAAGCAAAGTTGAATACAGACGATCTTCTGAAACCATACGTCTTGCAGATACAGGCCCTATATGTCAGTCGTAGTAGTCTAGTAGGTAGTGTGATTGCAGATTAATAATGTTCTGTAATTTTAGAGCCATAAACCAACAAAATCTCGCTGAATTTTTAAGATCACTTTATAATAAAACTAAGTAAAGCAACAAATGTCCCAAATTTTGGTATCTTTGGTACTTTGAAGTCGCCGTAGTCTAGTAGGTAGTGTGTTGGCTTATTAGACGTAAAGCCAGGGTTCGAGCCACAGGCCAGACATCAAGACAAAATACAAAAAAAAGTATTTCTTCGGCGACTTCCTCTCAGCAGATTTTTGGCAAAAACTCTGAGAGAAAATAAAATTGCCATGAAAAGTTTCTCAAAAATATGTCGTTCGGAGTCGACTTTAAACTATAGGTCCCACCGCTCATGTATAAAATTAACACGCACAACAAAAGTGGTGTGAGAAACTCGGTCGTAAATCTGACTGAAGGGTTGTAGTGTCTAATTATGTATGTTATGTATGTATGTTGGTACTTTCAATTGTATACGTTGTGGTACATTTCAAAATAATTTTTCAACTACATGTTCAAACATGTTTAACATAAAAAAAGTTATTAAAATTGAAAATTTTAAAGCCCACTGTCGTACATTTGTAATGGTTAGTGTATCGTTAGTTACTAACATTGACTCGTTGCTAATACCTCCTGGTCAAAATATGCTATAAAAATATAATGAATGGGTTCCGTTTTTTCATTTCGGGTTTTTTTTTTCTCCTTTTATTATCAACATTCATAAATATTTTATGATAGTTTTGTAGCAGCTTATTTTTATTTTATTATACTCTGCCACACCACCTTAACGAGTTGCAACCATTTTTCAAACATCAACGCAAGTACCATCATAGTCATTATGCTGATGCTGATGATGATGTTGATGATACAAAATGTAGCACAATGAAAATCTAAAGATTTAGAGCAAATGATGCACAAGGAAATATGAAATTATAGATATTGTTGGTGCAACTTGTCTACAGACAGACTCTTCAAGCGATTAATTTTACAAAAATAATCGACAAAAAAGAAAAAAAAATATATGCTGATCATAATCGTAAACATTTATTACGGACGAATTTAAATTATATTTTTATGAATTTGTTTTGTATGCGCATATGAATCATCAAGAAAGAAAATTAAATGTTTTTTGTAAGGCAATAAATATTGTATCTCCAAACTACTCTACTGAAGATCTATTTTTTAATTCAAAAGTTTATGTTGATCGGCTACAGAATGCCTTTCGAAAAATAATCTTCTTCTGAAGTCGTCTTTTTTATATTCTATGCCAGTATTTGTTACAGTCTACATAAAATGCTGTGTGGAAAATATGTTTCGTAAATTGAAAAATCGAAAAATTATCGTCAGAGCTGAAGATATTTGACGTACCCCTTAGTGCAAGTCGCCGTAATCCATTAGGTAGTGTGTTTTGACAACTCATGTCAGACATCTCACACAAAACGAAGTTGAGGAAAATATTTCTTCGGCGACTTCCGCAAAAACTCGTTGAGCGTTAAATAAAATTCCCATGAAAATGTTTCTCAAAAATCTGTAATTCGGAGTCGACTTTAAACTAAAGGTCCCGCCGCTCATGTATAAAATTAACACACACATCATAGATGGTGTAAGAAGCTAGGTTGTAATCCTGACTGAAGGATTGTAATCCTAACTGAAAGGTTGTTATGGCCAATTATGTATGAATGTGTGCAATAGTAGTAGTAGCTGGCTAATTAGACTGTACTCCTGTACGATACAAATTGTTTTCACCATGTGAAAATTACTGAGATTTTTTGCCCAAAATGAAAGAACTGAATTTGGTTGCCGTACTTTCTATGGTTTTTTAATTTTCGAAACCCAAGCGGTTAAAAAATTCCACGTATTTTAACAGCGGTAGTACTATTTAAAAATATTTACCGTGTGTCGTATCCATAAAACATGGCCACTTTGTGTTGAAAGTGTGAAGGATTTGTTTTTTGAAAAATGTACTGAATAAGCCAACTAGGCGCTTTTCAATGCAGCAAGCTCTGGGCGCTGATGAAACTAACAAAAATCATTGAATTCGATCACCAGTTTAGTTCTGTTGCGATGCTTAGATATTAAACGTGGCAGTAAAAGCCTTGTTTGAAAATAAAAGCAGTTTCAGGGGTAGATGCCATAAGGAATTTTTATACGAAATTTCATCTTGAAAAGTAATGGTCACTTACGACTGCTTCAAGAGAAAATGGTGGTGATTGATCCGAGAATTTTGACATTCATGAAGACGTTTGCAGAGTGAGATTGTTATGAAAACTTCTACTATGGACTTCAATCGATGTTTCTTCCTATTTTTTCCTAATTATGGGCTCTAGAGCTTTCAATACCAAGTAGTTAATGTTTAAAAAAAAATGATTTTTTTTGAATTTGTATCGAAGTCGGCGTAGTCTAGTAGGTAGTGTGTTGGCTTATTAGACGTAAGGCCCGGGTTCAAACCCCAGGTCAGGCATCATAATGAAAATATGAAAAATATTTCTTCGGCGATTTCTTCTCAGCAGATTTCTGGCAAAAACACTAAGAGTAAATAAAATTGCCATGAAAAGTTTCTCAAAAATCCGTCGTTCGGAGTGTTCGGTGTGTGTTAATTTTAAACATGAGTGGCTGGACCTACAGTTTAAAGTATACAGCAAATTTTTTTGAGAAACATTTCAAGGCAATTTTTGTCAGAATCTGCTAAGGAGTAGTCGCCGAAGATATATTTTTCATATTTGGTTTTGTTGGAGATGTCTGACCCGGGGGTTTGAACCGTGGCCTCGCGTCTAATAAGCCAACACACCTACTAGACTACAGTGTCTTAGTGATACCTCTTATAAAACTAACGTGGGCAGATCCTTGCCTTGATATAGTATATAGTGAAGCAAATAGTTACAACCCTAATAATTAATTGAGATACCTTTTGTGGTTTTCTTTTCATTTGATTTGAAACAAATAATAAGAAACAAAAAAAAAAACAAAAAGAGAAAAAATTTATCCAATAATGATTATGATGTTTATTAACATCGTAATTATGATAAATAAACGTTAATAGAGTGTAATAATAAAGATGTTTGATAATTCACCATATAAATCTTAGAACATATACTCTTATAAACATATATGCATATATACATACATGCATATATAAATATGATATGAGTATAAAAAAAAGAAATTCTCGCATATCTTGTATGGGGCTGGCTACTGTCTATTTTCTAATGATTACCACAGAAACTATAAAAGAATTCTGGCTTTATTTGTAAGAGCCATTAACCAATATAATGTAATAACTTGGCATCGTATAAAGCATAACTACCAACGTATGTATGTACATATGTATGGTATAGTATAGAGCGCTAGAAATCTCCGGAAGTAGCAAATCTTGTCTTAAAACATGTATTCCAGTTATTTTTACCACGAAGTCATCGTTGCACACACATCCCATTACAGCTTCTTTTAATAACAACAGCAACAGCAACAGTAACAACAGCTTCTGTTTTCTTCTCTTTTTTACTTTTTTTATTTCAACTAAAGATTGTTTTAATTTTTCTTCTTACATTTTGTTGTCGTTGTTGTTTTTTTTTCATATTCATTTAATATGTGAATAAATTCTGGGAGTATAAATCTCTTCTTAAGTTGGTAATGATAACAACGTTCGTTATGAAACGAGTTATTTCCAAAGGAAATAGATTTCGTTGCGAGACGTCTTTTTAGAGTGGAAGTTACAATAACTGAAATGTGCGAGCGAGTATCTTAAGAATTTTGAATATATTAAGTAATACAACGTAATTTGAACGTAAATGGAGCGGATGTTTTTAAGAGTTTTATAAAGAAAATTAAATAAAAAAACTAAGAAAAAAAAGAAAGGGAAACGACTCAGTCATGAGTGGTTTGGACGATGGTAACAGAAAATGTGGGATTTAAAATAAAAATATTTTTTGAAATTTTTTAATAAGAAAAAAAAATGGAATTAAATGTTATTAATTGACCACCTATAATGGGTTTATGATATGCATGGGAAAAATATACATAGTTTTTGTCAAGTTTTCAATGTTGTAATTAATGCAATGAAAATCAGCTTATTTTTGCTGTCTTGAAGTTTTACTTAGCTTAAGTGCATATAAATGGCACTGTTTTCCTATAATCTTTTAAAATAATGGTAGAATGCCTGATTCTGCAATTGGAGCCTTCTTTATAGTAACCACAACTAGAACGCTTTCATACTCAAAGTCCATATTTTTTCCTACATACATACATAAGTGGTTTCTACAACCCTTCGTTCTCACGACAATCGGATCTTTGCTCCGGAACGATCCGACTCATCATCGGCCAGGGATTGTCAATCCAGCGAATCTGTATCAACCGGAAGTTTTTCCCAAGGGATATACTTCCGGAGACAATAGGAGAACTATTACAACAACAACAACCCTTCAGTCAGGATTACGAGCTAGCTTCTCACATCACTTATGTTGTGTGTGTTAATTTTATAGAGTGGCGGGGCCTACAGTTAAAAGTCGAGTCCGAACGACAGATTTTTTTGAAAAACTTTTCATGGCAATTTTATTTACACTCAGAGCGTTTGCCAAAAGTTTGCTGACATTTGACCTGGGATACGAACCCAGGTTTTACGTCTAATAAGCCAACACACTACGTAGTAGACAACGGCGACTCCAAAAAAAAAAGTTTAAGTTCAGTGTTTGAATCAACAAATTGATGGTGCATCTCCTGGCGGCAGACATCTGTCAGTCAATTCTTGTAAAAATTTGCAAAAGATGTGTCATTTACATTATGTTTGAGAGCCATTGATAATAGACTACTTTGTGGTTTGGGGATGAAATGAGAAATTAGTGCAAATAAACATAAAGGACGAAATAAAAAATTGGAAAAACTTTCGATAAAGTAAACAGAATTCATGATTTCTACCCAAAATATGTGCTTCCTTAATTGACACGGATTAATACACCCTCGTATGTGTTCTTTCAAGCATTTAAAGTCAAATAAATATGTTTTAAAACACACAAACACTTCCTTGTTAGATTGTCAGTATACATACATATGTCTGAAGACGTTCACAAATCACATTAAAAAATATCTTCTATGCTTATAGTCTTAAGCATTAATAGCGACTGCAAATCGCAGAGACTCAACATTTTTTTTCTAGCGTTTGTATATCCATTTACCACCCATACGTAAGTGTCTAAGCACTTCTTTGGAAACTTTCCAACATGCATGACATGGTGGATAATTATTACGAGATGGTATAAGCTGGTGGGAAAAAGAAAAACTTTTCCTGGAGATGATCGAAAATCATCTTTTTCGTTAGAATTTTAAGTGGATATACGGTAAATAAATATTTAAATACCAAATTTTGCAAACATATTTGTATGGTAAACAAACATTTTAATTTTCCAAATAATTTCCGTTAAATTTGTTTTAAAATTTATTACACTTACGGTCCATTTTAGCCATAAAAACGAATAATTAGAGAACAAATCGAGAAAAAAACGAACAAAAAAAAAAAACAAAAAAAACTTGTAAAAGAAAAAAACAATAAGTTTTGTTTTTTATGTTATTCGGTTGCTGAAAAGGATTGTGTAAATAAATTTAAGATTTTTTTTTTGAATAATTTACGGAAATATAAAAATTAATTGTCTATTGTGGTAAAACATAAAAATTGGTTTTTAAATAGCCATTGTTTGATTCGTTAGTACTCTTTTTTCTTCTTTCATTTTTTGTTTTGTTAAAGAAGTTTTCGAAAGACCACAATAGTTTGAAATAAATTAGAGAAATATGAAGAAGAAGAAGAAGAAGAAAAGAAAAAAATAAACTTTATTTATGGCAAACAATAATTCATTGAGAGAACAACAAAATATTAAGAAAAATAATAAAAAAAAAAAATATTCACAGAAATTAAAGGAATTGTATCGTAAATCGAAGTCGCCGTAGTCTAGTAGGTAGTGTGTCGGCTTATTAGAAGTAAAGCTGCGGTTCAAACCCCAGATCAGACATCAAAACGAAAATACAAAAAGTATTTCTTCGACGACTTCCTCTCAGCACATTTCTGGCAAAACTCTGGGAGGAGCAAATAAAATTGCCATGAAAAGTTTCTTAAACATCTGTCGTTCGGAGTCGACTTTAAACTGTAGGTCACGTCACTCATGTATAAGATTAACACACACAACATGAGTGGTGTGAAAAGCTAGGCCGTAATCCTGTATCGTAAATCAGTGATAAGAAATTTATTTGTTTTGACCTTAAAATAGACGATTATAAACTTGTAGTCAACATTCACTATTCGATGTTTAAGCATACAACATGAAGAACAGATGATTTTCAAATGTATACAATATCTATGTTGTATGTATCAATAGGGTGGGCCATCAATCGATTTTCAAATTTGAACCATCGATTATGTCATTCTATTCTGTCACAAAATTCAGTATATTATCTCCACTGAACGTAATGAGTCGATTTACGCTTGAGCAACGTTACGATTTATTGGGCCGATGATGACGATTTTGTTAAAAAAAATTATCTTTTCGGATGAACCTCATTTTCATCTTGGTGGTTAAGTTAATAAGCAAAATTGCTGGATTCAGAAAACCCCACACGTGGTCTCACAGAAGCCAATGCATCCATTACGAGTGACTGTTTGGTGCGGCTTGTGGAGCGGAGGTATCATTGACCGATATTTCTTTGTAAATCAGGATGGCGCAATCAATACGATCAATGGAGACTCCTATCGCATCATGATAACCGATTTTCTTGTACCCGCTCTTCATGGTATTGATGTGAACGATGTTGGGTTTCAACAGGTTGGTGCAACTTGCCACACATCTCATGCCACAATCGATTTATAGTGTCAAAAGTTTGATGACCGTTTAATTAGACGAAATGATAATCAATTGCCCGCCAAGAAGCTGTAATTTGACACCGTCGGACTATTTTCTGTGTGGCGCCGTTAAAGAAAAGTGTTATGCCGACAAACCAGAGACAATTGAGCATTTGAAGGCCAACATTCGTGATTCCAAAATTGACAAGAAAAGTTTCTCAAAAAATCTATTGTTCGGAGTCGACTTTAAGATGCATGTAGTTCCACTCATGTATAAAATTAACACACACAACATGAGTGGTGTGAAAAGCTAGGTCGTAATTCTGACTGAAGGGTTGTAATGATCAATTTAGAACAGATCAAATTTGTAGTTTGGAATCGATTTTAAACTATAGGTCTTGCCACCTATCGGCAAAAATTAACACAAAATAAGGAACTTGATTGTAATTCTGAATAAAGGATTGCAATACCAATTAAGGAAGTGAATAAACAAGCAGTTTTCAAACTATGATATCAGAATTTATATCGAATATATTTTCTCATTTTCGCAGCTTTTTGTCTCCATTTTAAATTTAATTTTTATATTAGCAAATGCATTATTTTAAAGATCTGTTTTATTTTAGAAACTTAAGCCAGTTAGGCAATTTTAAACATACATACGTATTTATGATCAATTGTAAATTTATGATTTAATATACTGCTAACTGTAGGCCATTTTTTTAAATTTTTAAATCGTCTACTCTACTATCAAATTATTCTTAATTTGAGCGCGAAAGACAAATTCAAACCGTTGTTGTAGTGCACTACTCTGCTGGATCCCAGGTCATGTGGAAATTCCAGGTTTGGGCCAATTTTAGGAAAGGTATACTCAAGAAGTCGCCGTAGTCTTGTAGGTAGTGTGTTAGTTTATTAGACGTAAGTGCACCCCAACAAACCGAAACCCCAACTAAACGAAATATGAACAAATATTTCTTCGGCGACTTCGTCTCAGTAGATATTTAGCAAAAACTCGGAGTAAATAAAAATTGTTAAGAAAAATTTCTCAAAAAAATCTGTCGTTTGGAGTAGACTTTAAACTGTAGGTTCCGCCAATTATGGATCAAAATAACATACACAATAGAAGTGGTGTGAGAAACTAGGACGTAATCCTGACTAAAGGGCTATAATGACCAATTGTGTATGTATGTATGTATACTTAAGAAAGGGGAAGATAAACAATCAAAACTTTTGTTGAGAAATTACAAAAAGAGACGATTGGAACCATACATCAGACTACGCAGGCATAATCTGAGGTTGGTTACCAGGCCAACTCAAAAATCAGAATGAGGACCGTATCGAATCCAATATGTAGACTCATGGAACCTGTGAGGCATTAATGTTTTTCAAAAGAAAAACATCTGGGTGCATATGAGTTGCTGGGCATGAAATTGTCTGTGTAGAAACCGAGCAGCATCCTAAGGATTATTAAGGCAATAGGCTTCAAAGACACATTATAAGGTTTGGGGGCACGTAATTCAATAGATCGTATAGGTACAGTACTATGGCAGCATTCTCAGGTTTATTATAGCAAGACGCTTGAAGGAGACAGTATAGGGATTGAGGGCAGGTAGTTCAATGGATCTTATGGTCACAGTACTATGGCACATCTTCACGACAGTAATAACAATAAAAGGTTTGTATGGGTCTATTCTTTATTGTCAACTTATTCTGCATCTCTCTTTAGGATAGATGACAACGATATTTGGTATCATTTGCATGTATTACGACAGTACATTTGCACCAATCGATACGAATGCTACGTCCAAGTGTCACTATATCATGGTGTAGGGTATGTATTTATGTTAGCAATGGAATACAATATTTATTATTTATTGTCCAAGTATATATTTAAGCATTTACAAACAAATGTTCTTACGAAATAGACAGGCTATTTGTACATACGATTGAGCAAAGTTCTACTTACATAGGCGAGTAACTGGCTGGACTGAAGAGGGCATCATTGTGTCGAGCAGGTGTTCTAGCCAAAGCACTTTTAGCCTGCAACGAAAAATCAAACAAAGCGGAAAAGTCTTATGAAAGGAAATATTGAATAATAAAAAAAATAAAAAATAAAAAAATAAAAATAAAACGCCAAAGACAAAAACCAAAGAGAGAAGATAGAAACTATGGTTATAATACAATACAATATAATAACATTAAAATATGATACGATTTGTTGATGCTGATGTTGCATGCAACATATATGTAATGTATATAATAAATATACGTGTTCATTGTATAATAATAAAAAGGAAAGAGCTGTTGTTGTGGCCATAGATTTGCTAAATAAAATAGAATGTTCCTTTAAATACAATAGTTAGTCCAGTGAACGTAATGCTAAATAGATACATATATAAAATTATTCTCTTTTATTTTTGCTTTTGCTTTTTCCATACTTATATTTGTATAAAAACCATAAAATATGAATAAATGACTGGATGGGAAAAATAAACGATTTAGACGGGCTAAAAAGAGATGCCATTTACCAAAAGGAAATGCTGTTTTTCATAAAGCACACCGAGGCAGCTGCTGTAAAAGATTTTATTTCTTCTCTTTTATTGTGTTTTTTTTATTCTTTTTTTTTTTGTTGTTGTTGTTAAATTCGTTATAGATATTTAGAAATTTAAGCATAATGCAATAAACATGGCAAATGTAAAAACTTACAGAAACAAAATTAAGTGGTTACGTTAATGACCAAGAAAAGTCAGTGAAAAGTAGCTACTTTCAGATACTTTCAAAGGAATATCTGTCTGCATGTACATATGTATGTAGCTGACTTTAATTTTGCAGTTTTTAGACCACATGTAAGGGTTTTTGGTATTTCAAAAATGTTTGTTTTGGCAACATGAATTGAGATTTTCAAATATGTTTGCAATGCAATCCCTCAAATCTGATTATATTTTAGTTTAGTTAAGGCTTTCAAGTTCATGTTCAATTTACAATAGAACTTATTTTCTTTACACAGATTTTTATTTCTTTATTAATTACAATACAATTACAAATTTTATTCTAATTATATACGAGCGGAGTAACATGACCATATTCTCGGTGTAGTGCCACAGACCAGAGTCTCTGGTGGTAATCGAACCCACGACCCTCACGCTAATAGTGTAGTACACTACCCACTAGAACACAGATTTTTTTTATTGAAAATCCAAGCCAGTATGAGCTCTTTGGTTAGTATCACATAGAAGACTTTTTACGAGGAAGGGGAGATAATTGTTTTCGAGTGTGCACGCTGGCAGAGCAATCGCTCTGTACTGACGTCAATAGTTGGAACGATCACAGCCGCTAACATTGTCGCGGTTATGATTGCGAGTAGTGAAAATTGGACCGCGGTGGTGAATTACGTAGAGCGCATTCTGAGACGGGAAAAAGAGGCTGCAGAACAAGTAAGCATGTCGGCATAGGTGATACTGTCACACGTGCCAAGCGAAACCGAAACGATGATTTAGACGAACGGAATAGTGGAGATGCTTAGATGTCCTTCAACTTTCGATACGTAATCCGGACGCGGATATAAACATGGAGAGGCCAAAGGGGCAAAAGGACTCCACTCCGAAGTAATACCACCGTAGTTCCGGAGTGGGCATAAACAAGTCCACAAGAGACGAGGGGGAGATTTAGTGGTTGAGGGCCCCACATACGGTGGATGTGACGACTTCCTCTATGGTGCGTTTAGGTACAATTACCACTTCTCGGCGAAAAAAAAATCACATAGAAGACTTACAATTTAAATTTGGTGTATAACCTCGTAAATTAATTGAAACAATTGCCGCCTTTGGCTAAGACCTGTTTTTAACTTTGTCTTCCTCTTTTTCCCCATTACTCTCGCAAAAGCTAAATAAATTTCAAGTTGAAGAAGGAATGAAATGAATGTCTATACATTGTAACTATCATGATATCACTTATAATTACGAAGAAAAATAATTCCTCTTGTAAAACGAGTTGAAGAAGTTTATTTTCCGGTTAACGGATTAAAGATGCTATACGTACATACAAACATATCATTACAATCCTTCAGTCAGGATTCTGACCTAACTTCTCACGCCGCAGACTGGAGACGACAGATTTTTGAGAAATTTTTTCATGGCGATTTTATTTTCTCTCATAGTTTTTGTAAGAAATTTGCTGAGAGGAAGCCGCCGAAGAAATATTTTTTCATATTTCGTTTTGGTGGAGATGTATGTCCTGGGATATTAACTGTGATCTCACACGTTATTAAGCCAACACACTACCTACTAGACTACGACGACTACAAAGGCTGGCTAAACCAAGCTCTCATTTCTAAAAATTTATTGAATATCTATACGCGTACTGGTCCCTTCGTTGAAGTATTGACAAGAGCTGCCCTCGATGGCCACTAGTCTCTTCGCAGCCAGGTAGAACAGATCAGTATTTTTGTAACCCAGAGAACAGGAGCATACAGGGAAATGTGAGGATGCGCATTAAAGATTCAAGCGGTTTTGAGATCCCGCAAACTTTAACTTCAACGTGATAGTGACTCCACAGACTCCACATAGTAAATGGGCTGCTGGGAATAACTATGAGATATCTAGGTGATTATTTGTTAAGAATTTGTGTGTGATTGGCTCGTGGGGAGTTGACAATCGTGAGGAGGCATACTTCATTCGAATATCGATCTGATATCTCTGCCTTAAGAGCATTTCTGATATTTTAAGAGCGCATCTTGGTAGAGATCTGAGGGGTCCACATGTTTCGAATCAAATCCTTTGCCGCTCTTACCTAACCTAACCTAGAACAATTTTGAAAGTAATTCATTTTTTTTAAACTGGCGGACTTCTTGACAGTGAAATATTTTTTGTTTTATTTTTTTAGATCCTCAATTAAGCGATAAATGGAATTATTTCATAGAAATGTATTTAAAATGCGTGTATTTAATTTAATCAAATTATATTTTAATCAAGTTCCAGAAAGCCTTTATTTATCAAACAAAGAAACTTCAATTTCTTTTAATACTTTAGGGAGTGTATGCCGAAAATTAAATTTTGGTGAAGTTAAAAAATGAATATCTTGGTCTAAAATGATTTCTATTTTAAAGCTTGAATAAAGTTTGCAAATTTTCTAGCCTTTTAAAAACAACCGTTAACATATGTGGAATATAAAAAAATTCGAAAGCCATTATCAGTACAGATCACTTGTGTTAATCATCTTAGTCATCTTAAAATAACAACCAACTAAGCATACAAAACTTAATCAAACCCCCACATTTCCGTTACTTCGAAATTAAGTTTGATGAAAAAAAAAGTAGAAAATAAAAAAAAATTATAAATAATTTCTATAAAATCATAAATTTTCTTTTTCTCTACAATAGCTTTTTAATAACAACACATTTCCGCCGTATAAATCTATATAATCAACCAACAAGAAAAAAAAAAAAAAGAAAAAAAAAACCATTAAAACAGATATGTTTTGTATAATCTTCTGATTTTGGCTTCATCTTCTAACTGATACCGCCACAACAGCAACCTGCCAGGCTGACTGCCATACAGCCAGCCCGCTGTATGGCAAACAGCTTAAGCAACGAATATATTTGAAAGTCATTGTAATGACTTTAAGAGTGAAAAGGAGAAAAAAGAGAAAAAATTTCGTTTAAAAAAAATTATGTTGAAGTTATACCGTGTGTTAGCAAAATGTAGTTGTCAATTGAAAAACTACTTGTCGGCTGCCGTTGCTAACAATCTTGTTACATTTCGGCGTACATAAGCTTTAAACTGTTCCCACAATTGGATGGAAGCAAAAAAAAAAAATAGAAAATAAAATGCCGAGAGAAAAAAATGTCTTTATAAACATACAGATGATCAACCAGAAGTAATAAATACTCTATAGGTGCCGATAAAAATAAATTTTGACTTCAATTGGCATGTAAGCCGCTACATGGTTGGAGAACTTGTCCCATTTTTACTTAAACATTTTGATTCTCGAATGAATTTACATTGAACAACATATGTCCTCTACAAAAGACCTCCCTTTTTTTTTCTCCGACCACAGATCGATAAACCCAATTTCGGGTACCCTGTTCTGTGTAAGTAAATTGCCTGCCATGGAGAATATTTAGTTTTCATTGAAATAAATGCCATTCGAGCAGAAAACATGTAGCGGATAAACCGAATTTCCCAAATAGCTGTGTTGCAACATGTGGCTGGACATTATCATGTCCGGTCGCATAGAATTTTCGATCAATGAAACGAAGTAACAATGTTACTTGTGTTGAACTGAACCGATTTCATACATACATAATTGGTCATTACAACCCTTCAGTCAAGATTACGAACTAGTTTCTCACACCACTAATGTTGAGTGTGTTAATTTTATACATGAGTGGCGGGGCCTACAGCTTAAAGTCGACTCCCAATGACAGTGTTTTTGAAAGAAATCTGCTGAAAGGAAATTTTCGAAAATACATTTTTTTCATACTTTGAACCGAGGCCTCACCTCTAATCAGTCAACACACTAACTACTAGACTACGGCTGAACCGATTTCGTTAACTCATACTCGATGAGACCCTAATTAGCTTATAACCTGGTTTCCCCAAAATGTAGCATTACCTAGTAACCACATATATTCGGTTTTGGAGGTGATTCAGCTAGTTGACCAGGCTTTCTATACGGCTTTTACCACTTCGGCTTGTCCTTATGGATGTATTTTGTACCTCCATTTTGGACACAGTAAAATGTTTACCGCTACCGACTGCAGCTTATGCATGAATCCAATTGCTCGAGAACAATGATTTCGTAATTCCTTCTTCTAAGGTAGGCAGGTATGAGGATCTGTGTAGCCCTAGCGAATGATGCAAAAACAACTTGACCGGGGAAAAAGCAAAGTTAAGGAAATGGAGTGGCTAAAGTGAAAGAAAAGAAGCAGCAAATATAACAGAAAAATCAGCTACTCTTCAGCCGGAAAAAAGTAACCTTCTCCCAAGATATTCAACCTTCTTGTATAAAGAGGAGATTTGCTATTGTCTCCAATGATTCCTCATCTCCATCTACCTTGAAAAATTTGGCTGAGATCTGTGCTTAGATCTCATGTCAGCGACCTAACATTACAATACGACGTAAGAGATCTAGTTCCCCTTTCCCTTCTTACCCGATTTATACAATAATTTTGTAAATCATTTCAAATTTTTCAAGATTAAATTTATTCATGAACCGGAAACCTTTTTCAGCTGAGTTGAACTGAAGTGTTACTTTCTAATCAATGATTTCATATTTTTTTTCTTGAATTTCAGAAAAAAAGAAACAGTCCGGCATTCATTTGAAAGAAACACCTGCCATTGTAATTATGCTGTGTAGGGTATTGTAAACATAATCCTGCTGTTACTGTGCAACCGCAGCATAAACAAACACAGTTTGTGCACAAAATAAGACGAGAAAAAAACACGATAATTTTTAGTAAGTAAAATTCCACCTGTTGTAAGTAAAATAAATGCTGTCACTTGCTACACAAAAGAAAAGAGACGGGGAGAGAGGGAAGGAGAAGAAAAGATAACTAAGCATTGATAAATAAATAAATAAAGAAAGAAAGAAAATAACAATAATAACAACTAGAAAAATAAATAAATCTACACATTCGATATTAAAAAGCGATTGAATTTTATAAGCATTGAACAAGTCATTTAAATGAGTGCATTCTTTTGCCATAATTTAATACACATATAAGATCTGTTGAACTTGAGATATTGAGTAGAGGATTAACTCAATCAGAAAAATATTCTTCACTAAATAAGTCATCTACAAAGCTCCTGAAACTTGCTCCCTCTAGAGAGGATTACATCAACAAAGAAGCTCAGGCTGCGCTCTTGAGATCTCAATCAGCTAAGTTTCTACAACTAAATGATCGCACAAGACCCTATTTCCAGGCAAAGACAAAAGAACCTGCTATCATTCCCGAATTTAATACAACAGACTTGATGAAACTGAAACAAAGATAAGAGAATCTTAAGAAGATGCTCATATGCTTTAGGAATACCACATGTTCCTTAAAGGAACGCAAGTAAATAAATGTACAAACTGCAAAGTACAAGAGATCAGTAATAAGTACACCAGAAACAATTCAGCCTTTAAAGACAACATTCAAGCCATCATTACAGTTACGCAGTTTTACAACACAGAAGGCATTGTTTCTAGGTGAAAACGGATTCGCAAACGCATCTTCTAGTACCAGCTATAAAAGTTGTAAGAAAAATTCATGGATGCTTTGTGACAACCTTATGTTGCTTAATGTAAAGAAAAAGACTGCAATAACGCTAAGTAATAGTCACTGTTGGCGGATCTGATAGTAGCTGTGCTAACTGATATATTAAGATCAAGCATTCTATTGCAGATTACGGTCGATAAGTATGCTTTCGATGTCGTCAGTAAATTTATTTATCTTGGCGCTCCGCTATTACCAGCAAAAATTATGGCAGTGTGAAGATCAAACATAAGATCACTCTTGCCAACAGGTGCTACTGTGGTCTCAATAGGTAACTGAGCAGCTGAGAACTTTCTCGTACGATGAAACTAATACTCAACACGTTGCTTATCCTCTCCATGCTTTTCATGGCGCATAAGTATCGATACTACTAAGCCTAAAAGTCTGTCGTAAGATCTTCAGTCCAATGCAAGTTGGCGATGATTTCCGCATCCCATACAACAAAGACTTGAATGAGCTCCTCAACGATGTAGACGTTGCGCAGCTCATTAACATTCAGGAGGCTTGGACATGTAATTTGGATGTTTCGCGAGACGGCTTTTTGACGCGGAGATTAGTAGAAGTCGATGTGGAGGACGACTTTGACAGCGTTGGAAGCACCAAATCGACGAAGCCGTATTATCGCTTGGTGTGACCAACTTAAGAAGAGACTTAAGAAGTATAAGTCCCTGGAAGGATGTGTTAAGGCAGGTCGAAATCCGATCAACTCAGTACATAAGTATTCTGCTGCATTAGATGTAGCACCTGAACTGAATTCTTTTAAAGACCTGCTTTGTGGGCCATGAGCGCATATCTAAACAAATATTGTTGAAAATGAAGTGTTTGTTTATTTGTTGCAAACAAATGTAACGCATTTCCGTTGGATTTACGATTTTTAAACTCAGGTAAATATTTTACGTTGCAAGTTGCCAACGTTAATGACATCTTTGCAACCTCTTTTGCCAGAGAAAAATGAGAAAAACAACAACTATAACAACATATGCTACATTAAGTGCACTTCGGCACATCAGCATTAAATTGAAGATGCTACAAGAAATATGTAGTAGGCTCTGTGCTGTTGTCAGCCGTCGTTGCTCCATTCATGTTAATGTTGAGTGCGGGAGCAAATATCATTTTAACTCAGTTTTATGCTTTTTAAACATTACAATTGTTTTTATTTTTGTTTTTTGCTTTATGCTGCTTACTTGCTGCATGATGATGTTGATGATGATGTTGCACAAGTTTAACGCAAAAATGTGTTGGTTTTTTTCTGCCATCTTGCAAAGAAGAGGAAGTCAAGTAGTAAGAAGTCGTAATGACAACAGTATGTTAAAAATGTTGGCGATGCCAATCATTAGAATGTTTCTCTATGCGAACAACAAGGGCAATGTTTCTCTATGCTGTTGAAAGCATTTGCAATAGCAATGCGCAATGCATTGCAATGCAATGAGAAATTTTACAAGTCACCTTTAAATTGTAGGCTTTTTTTTGTTCTCCTTCTTCTTATTCTTCTCGTTACATTCATATTTATCTGATCGACAATGACTTTCAAAATATGTTCCTATTCAAAAGCGTCGTTTACGGTGAGTGTATGCGTGTGTATGTGTTTGCGAGCGTTGATTCCAACAATTGTTAGGCTTAACAAAGTTCAAATGTTTTATTGTTGGCCTTTAGTGTTGTTCCTGTTGTTGCTGTTGTTTTTTGTTACTGTTACTGTATACTTGACTATTGAGATGTTGAAGTGTTGAAAAGTTTTAAATATTCTACTGAAAGAATAACAAAAAAAAGAAAAAAAAAAACAACAACACAATCGCTTTTATGACAGCTTGGAAGAAATTTTGTTTGTGTTAAAATTTAAAAAAGTTTTAAACAGAAATCGTTTGCATAGAGAATTATTCTCTAAAGCGTACTACATATACATTTGGAGAGCAAACGAGAGCTTAGAATTTATATATAGAGTGAATGTTTTTGGAAGACGAGGCTTTTAGAAGCTAGGGTCGATTCAATTTGACGGCAGCAAATTCTTTATAGTCGTGCTACGAAAACAGCGAAATATTTGTGCAGATTCTGATAATTTACAGTCAAAGATGTAAGAACCTTTTGAAGATCAATTGTCGTAAATCTATGTTCTTATCTATTTGACCTGACGCTGACCAAAAAACTATTTAGAATCACTCGGAAAGAAGTTAACCTAAAGCATCGCATTTCTAACTATCAATTACTAATGGGTACCTATAAAATCATTCCATTTTTAAGTTTATGGTGATTTGCGAACAAAGGAAGTTGGATTTCGGCGCACATGTCAGGAAGGTTTTGCTTGATGTTAGTAGGTTTGGTTTGGCAAGAACTGGATGACTCTGAATTGTTCTTTATCTTGTTGTTGTCAACGATATCTACTATCAACAATTGTATCGTCTAAGCAAAGGAAGTAATTGCTCATAAACGGCTTCTATGCAAGAGAAATTGTGGGTCATTAGAATATTTGCGTTATCCTAGATAGCTTATACAAAATGTGACTTTTCTTTAGTGATAATTGGTTTATATATGAAAGCTTTAAGCGAAGAAGATCGTAGATAGCGAATCATTTACTATGATTTCGTTCCTCTATTCGCCAACACTTAATTCGAATATCTGTACTTCGAATATTTGTAGTCCTGTAACAATAAGAATGAAGGGCAACACATACATACGGATTAACCTGAAGAAAACTGACCCATTTCTTTAGCGGCTGACCATAAGTGCTAATAATTTGGTCACTTACGACAGATTTAAACGAAAAAAGATTGTGATGAAACAGCGCTGAAAGGCTGCCTTCCAAAATGTTAGTTGCTTTGTGTTTGAACAAAGTATTGTGCTTCATAATGCTGCTGTACAAAATATATACAATGTATTCTATTTCAAAACGTCGTAAATGTGTATTTTTAACGCAGTCAAAAAGCAATCAGCCATCGGATTTATAGCTGATGCTTTGTTTGGTTACTTTGCATTATCTACATAGTTTATATACAGTAGTAGAACTGCATACAAACTTTGCATTGATACATTTTGGAAGGCAGCCAAAGTCTACAAACGATTATAAAGTCAGGATCGAAGGTTAGAAAGGGCTAGGGATGGGTTAGGATTGGCATGCAATATTCTGCTATAGTATGACCAGAGGCAAACGAAGTCTAGTGAGTAATATATTGGCTTATTAGACAACAACTCATTAGTTGTAAGCTCACATATGGCATCTTGCAATAGAATAACAATTTATGACCACCTCTCATGCGACTGTTAGCAAAAGCTTTGGGCGTAAACAACTTGCCATGAAAAAGTTTCTCAATTCTGTAGTTCGACTTCGATGCTAAACTATAGTTCTAGCCAACCATGAATAAAATTAATGTACACAACAAGGGTGATGTGAAAAGCTAGGCAGTAATAGTGACAAAATGGTTGTAATGGTCAATAACATACGTGAGTAATGCATAAACTGTTACTCTTCGGTCAAACTTTTAATTCGTATCTATATTGCCAACAATGGAAATGCCCTCCACAAGTGGCAACAACAACAATTTAAAATGTCCAATGGAAGCAATCGTGCTTAGGCTTCCCATTAACATAACTAGAGGCTACGCAGTAATATGGGGCAGTAGTTTTCCTGCAGCTACGGTAGGCAGATTGTGCAAGCAGACGCCAAGTGATTACTATCTGATCCCGGACATTGTTAAAAAGTCGGCTTAAAGTAAGCTTGTGGAAAAGCTTTCTGCAAGAGAGGCATAATGGAAGTACCTTCAAAATGAGAACAGTTTATGTATCTGATTGGATACGATCCTTTGCTTAACCCATTAACGCCTGACCTCAGAATCCCTAGTCCGATTTCGGTGAAATTTGGCACAAATAGTATTTGGAGTATTTGTGTTGATATGAATATTTTTATTTGTTTTAAGTGCCGTGGGGGCCTCTGTAGGGCTTGGGTATTTTTCTACCCACTTCGGCGTTAATGGGTTAATAAGCCCTATTTTATGATGGAATGTATTGTAAAGTGCTTGATAAGAAACCCAAGCGAATTGAAGTGAAAATAAAAACATTTCCTTGACGTTTTTCCATTTTTAAAAAGAGATTTTTTGCAAGTCATTCTTGGACAGTCAAAATTCTTCTCCATTACACTTAATACAATATCAGAACAAATGTTCACTGAGGGCGCTGTTTCTAGGTAACGAGTGATTGAAACCCTAATATTCTAGCACTTGCCGTAGCATACCAATTAACTACTTAGTTGGAATGAGATGAATAAATTCGAATTCCCAGATAGATCTTCTTTAATAGATTTCAATTGTATTAAATTCAAACTTTTGTCTTTCTTGTTCAATGTAAACTTCTTATCATCGTTACTCTATGATGATATGCCATTGATTTTTTAATTTTATGATTATTTAAGTGTTTTTACACTGAATTTAAAGTCCTTTGCCATTCTCTTTATAACGAAATTGTGTGAAAATTGTTTCTTAATTGTTAGATTAGAATATCTTTTTTTGGTTAACAGCAATAGTTTCAGTTGAAGAAAATCTGTTTAAGATGTCATATTCAAAATTATTAATAATTCTTTATGGGAAACAAAGGTTTCAAAAACTTTCATGTGAACATGTGAAACGAATCAACCTTTTGTAGGAAAATTAGTGGCATTTACATAGAAGACCATCATTTGAAATTTCATGAAAAGTTAATGAACTTTTTTTGTTTTTAATTTCATAAATTATACAAAACATGGTTATTTAGGTAGATATTCTCATTATCATTAGTAGTAGTATTATTGTGAAAAGCATAACTTTGTTAGTATATTTGTATTCTTATTTCATATTAAGAAGGGAAAAAAACAGAAGGAAAAAATATGTCATTGAACTTGATTGTAGAAAATAGTCTCGCCATGAAATTAACCTTTTGACTTGGCTAGTAGCAGTTAAAGATGTTTAAATTTTAGCCAACGCTGAAAAATGATCCAAGCATTATTTATAAAGTTAACAAAAAATAAAAAAAAAATACAAAAAAAATATTCATACAATGTAATTTGAGACCAGCATTAAATTAAAGCCCAGTCTTTGTGTAGCTAGCCACTAGACTTACCATCCAAAAAAAAAAAAATATATATATGTATACTATATATTGTACAACAACAATAGCAAATACAAGTATTAAATTTTTAAAGTCTCCTTTAAGTTCTTCAGTTCAGTACACTCCGTAAAGCAACACAAAAATTCTAGTAGCAGTTGTACTAAGCATTACCTGATAAATATTTAAATTATTGTGGCAACAATGTTGCATTCAACATGGGTAGCAGCTAAACATTAAAAAAAAACAGTAAAATACCAACAACAATAATAAATTTGCAAACGTATAATAATGCCACATTAAGATTAACGGCACAAATTCAAAGTGTAAATTGCCACAAGGTTAAATTCATGCAAAAATTGAAAACAAAAAAAAGATACTCAACTGAAAACGATTATGGTATATAGGCTCGCTCTGCACTTCGTAAATGTAGTTTCAAGACGAATTGTTTCGTTACTTCTTTATAAATGATGTATTGAAATAATAAACAAAAGGCTAGGGATGGACATCAAAATCGGGTTTATAAAATTCTAAAATTTTGAGATTTTTCAAAAATTTCCTTAGAATGATTTTAAGATTTAAAATATTAGACCCGCAAAGAGTTTAGTAAAAATACAAAATTAATCTATGGCTTCTAAACCTGTAATCAAGTTCTATGAAAACTAAATATGACGTCGCCGTAGTCTAGTAGGTAGTGTGTTGGCTTATTAGACGTAAAGCCAGGGTTCGAGCCCCAGGCCAGACATCAAAACAAAAACACAGCATCAGCAGATTTCTGGCAAAAACTCTGAGAGTAAATAAGAAATTGCCAGGAAAAGTTTCTCAAAAATCTGTCGTTCGGAGTCGACTTTAAACTGTAGGTACCGCCACTCATGTATAAAATTAACACACACAACATAAACTGGAAACATTATATTTTCGAAGTGCTGAAAGAGGCATACAAATGACTCTGTTTCTTAATATTTCATTCCCACTGTAGTTATATCTGACCAAAAATGGAATAAGTCTGAGTATTAAGGGCGATGCCTTTGGAGACTTCTCGACCACGTACAGAAAAGGGCAAAAATGCACAAGAACTTCATCGATTAAATGACACATTGGCGCAATCAGGCATGTGTTTCACTGCCTCTACTACAACGGATTGTGCTCTAGCTAAATAGGGAGTTATCCTCGAAACACAGACGTTTATGTTCGATTAGCCCATGGAACGCACAGCATATTCATCATTTTTCAGACGCACTATCGTTATGTGGAACACTCTTCTTGTAGGAGTTATTTCTGTTGTAAGTTGCAACCACACCAAATTCAATTAGCAGTTGAAGAAACTTTTTCAAAAATTTTTCTGGAAAATTTGTTAATATTGATGTGGTGCGCAACGTTCACATCGTTGAGGAGCTCATACAGGTCATTGTTGTATGGGATGCGCAAATCATCGCCAACTTGCATTGGACTGAAGATTTTACGACAAACTTTTCTCTTGAATACTCTTAAGGCTGCTGCATTGGACGCTTAGTAGCATCGATACTTCTGCGCCATGAAAAGCATGGAGAGGATAAGCAACGTGTTGAGTATTAGTTTCATCGAACGAGAAAGTTCTCAGCTGCTCAGTTGCCTATTGAGGCCACAGTAGCACCTGTTGGCAAGAGTGGTCCTATGCTTGATCTTCACAGTTGAAGAAACTTTTTCAAAAATTTTTCTGAAAAATTTTTTTGAAGAATAAAAACAGATTTTTTTGACAAAAATGGAATCACTTTGTGCAAAGAATATCGTTAAACACCAAAAACTACATTAGAGCCCATTATCTATCTATCGTTTGAGGTTTATGAGTAGACTGTAGGATTTAATATCACAGCACCTCATCCTATATACAAAGATTTATGTTGTCACTAATGCCTAGGGTAGCATATCACAAAAAAAAACAAACAATCCTGATCCTAAGCATCTGGTTTAAAGCTTAAATAGCCTTAATGAACATTAACTTTCAAAAAATTGAAAAAAATACAGCACAAATAAGATACAAATACAATATTAAAATGATACACTGGTGTTGTAAAGTGAAAATTTTAATTTTTGCAAAAGCTACGTACATATGTCGTTTTAACAATTTGCTTTAAAGCTATGATACGTTTTATTTTAAAAAATTATACGGCAGTCAAATACGTACAATATAATACGAATATGGCTTAAGGAAAACAAATGTGTTGCCTATTCAAGTATTTGAAAATGACTTAAAGGATTATAAATCTCAAGGTTTAAATTGTTTAATTAAATACGAAAATCGAAATAATGTTTAACTGACTAAGAAATACATGGCAAATGTTGCTATTTGAACAAGATTCAATAGTAATTTAATGAAATATGTATATGCTGTACTTACGTATTTAACATTTTTAAGAAAACGAAAGCGCTCCTTATGGTAACTCAAACAATGAATGTGACAAAATACAAAAAGCGTTTGCTATTGTAATGTAATGTAAAGTGACTTTTTGTTTCTTGAATACTGTTTACCATATTCATTAGACCGTATGACGGTAAACGCTTGATATTAAAAGCAGTAGCAGCAGCAGCGTTGTCAATGAAAATTACAGGAATATGGATCAGGCATACAATACTAGACTTGAGACTATTGTAGAACTTTTGATGCTTTCCAAGAGGAGCGCTAACGACTGTATATTACCAGTGCCAACACTTCAAAATTTTACTTTGAGGTTATTAGAGTCTATGCAGGGTTGTATGGGTTCTTGCACACGAGTGCATATAAAGTAACAACATAGCTATGCAGTTGCACAAACTGGTACATGTTTCCACTGCAAATTTAAATTTCTCACAAACTTTACACATTTACAAAAGAAAGAAGGGTAATGAAACCACTTTTGTATAGAAACTAGACAGAAAAGGACACGATCGTGTCATTCGAACCCCAGAAATTTGAAAAAATATTTCTTTCGTCGACTTCCCTTCAGTAATAAACTCTAAATGTAAATAAAATTGCCATGACAAGTTTGTCAAATGTCTGGGTGGTGTAAGAAGCTAGGTTGTCATCCTGACTAAAGGATTGTAATGACGAATTTAAGTAAGTTAGACTGCATCTTAAGAAACTCGTAGCGGTCATAAATCACCATTACATACATAAATGGTCATTACAAGCTTTCAGTCAGGATTAGGACCTAGTTTCTCACACCACCTATGTTGTGTGTATTAATTTTATACATGAGTGGCGGGACCTACAGTTTAAAGTTGACTCCGAACGACAGATTTTTGGGAAACAAACAATTTTATTTACTCTCAGAGTTTTTGCCAGAAATCTGCTGAGAGGAAGTCGCCGAAGAAATACTTTTTGTATTTTGTTTTGATGTCTGGCCTGGGGCTACAACCTTGGCTTTACGTCTAAAAAGCCAACACACTACCTACTAGACTACGGCGACTTCACACTATAAAATTGAACACACACAACATAAGTGGTGTGAGAAACTAGGTCGTAATCCTGACTTAAGGATTAATGACCAATTGTGTATGTATGTATGTATTACCTACTGGACTACGACGACTTATAAATGACCATTTCCTCCTGCAAATACATGTCGAAAGGCGGAAAATACTTTAAATAGGCTTTCTGCAGAGGCTGAAATGACAAGGAAAAAAAAATGAGGTGGAAAAACATCTTCTCTGTCTTTATCTGGTACTTGGGAGCCTGATGCGAAAGATAATTTAGCCACCAGAATTTATAGTCGCTACGTGTGTAACCAAAGGCAAGTTGGATAAAATCTCTTTCCTCTTTACTGATGATGAAAAACCTACAGTAGTACAGCCTTGAAGGCAGGTGGTAGGTAGGTTGGAGTGGTAGCTTTGATACCAAAGAGCTCACTTGAGCACACATTGCGGCCCATTGTGATGCCACGGGTAAGCGCAGTCCCCGTATTGACCAAATTTCACCGAATTCATAGAGGAAGTTGGTAATGTAAATGTAAAATTCAATGTAATTCATAGTACAAATTTTTATACTGATGGTGTCTAAAACAAGGGAGCTATGAAAACATATCACTGGGAAGTTCTTCCGTTCTTCTTCTTTATTTAGGGAACGACCTTATCTTCTTATTATTTCTTTCATTTATCAAGTTTTTTCTAGTTAAGAAGGTGAAATTAAACTACTGCAGCAGGTCTTTGTACATTGGCTGGTTCATCTAATGTTGGCGATTGAGTTTTCCTTTTTTGGGTTATTTAGAGGCCAAAATCTAAAATTATGATGAAAATTTCTACGCCTTTTCTGAGATTCGAAACCTGGAATATATGGGTTTAGGATCGAATACTTTAATCACTTCACCGTATAACTTATAAAGATCAGTTCACATTTCCGGATTATTCAAACACAGCCCACCAACCTAAACTAAATAGGATTATAAGGTATCACTCCCACTATTAAAAAATATTTTTTATTTAAATTACAAACCATATTTCGTTTTATAAACATTACTTTACCCTCTGTTTAAATAATATTTTCACTAACAATATTTAATTACAAAAAAAAAAACGAGAGAAAGAGAAGAGAAACAACTAACTAATGCCCCATTAAATATAATTAATATTAATTAAGATTAAAATTTATATGGAATCAAGAGCACATTTTTACCTGACAGGCATATTTTGGGGTCAACAATTTCTTTTGAAATTGAAATATGAAAAGGGCAGCCGAACAAAATGTTTCAAGTTCCATCATAGTACGTATTGGATTTCCTTAACGAATTCTTAGTAGACAATTGCTTGTTGTTGTTGTTGTTTTAATTTTATAATAGTGTGTCTATTACAACAATTCTTTTGTGTTGTTGTTGACGCTCTTTTATTATTTTTTATTTTTTATTTTTTTTAGATCAAATCATTTATATGGACGAGCTATTATGTCTGGCTATGCGGAATAATTATTCTACACAACTCAACTTAAAATAAAAAAAAAAAAATGAAAAAAAAAAATACCGAATTGATGCATTCTCTACACACCAGAAAGTCATTCACGCACTTGGGGGGTCTTAATGTCTGCCTATTGCGTCTGTCCAGCTATTTTGTCGGCCATTGGTTTGGTTCGGTTTGCTTCGTTTATGTTTGATGTGAAAAATATATGTCAGGCATCATGTGGCATAACTATGATTCTTTATGGGAATATGTAAGTATTTCTTCTTATAATTATAATACTTAACGTCACACAAACACACACACATACACACACACCGTAGTAACTAACAACGATAATTGTTTGTGTTGTAATAACAATGATAACGATAATGACAACTTCTAATGCCTTTATGCTGTTTATGTTTAAATAATTGACGATTTTTTTGTTCAAAAGTATTTTGTATACAACGAATTTTTAAAATTCCAATACAGTTTGATTCATTTAAAGTACTTTGGAGTGGTTAGTAAGAAGAAGGCATTTTATCGAAAGGTATTTTATCGATAACCCAATGCGTTAATAATAAAAGTACTCAGCTAATCTATAATTAGATGAGTTTTGGCGATTTCAACCGAAGAACTACTAAGTTGCCATGAAAATATTCTCTAAAATCTGTCATTTGGAGTCGACATTAAACTTTAGGTTCCGCAACTCATGTATAAAATTAACACACACAAGACAAGTGGTGTGAGAAACTAGGTTGCAATCCTGACTGAAGGGTTGTAATGACCAATTATGTACAGTGGTGGCCTTATAATTAGAAACGATGTTTCTGGAATAGAGTTCTCTGGAGTGACGAATCTAAGTTTAATTTGTCCCAATCTGATGGAAAAACGTATGTAAGACGTCCTCCAAACAAAGCCTTTGATCCCAGGTACACAGTGAAAACTGTAAAACAAATTAACAAACATACATGTTGCTAGGTCGTTTCTAATTATAAGGCCGCCACTGTATGTATGTGTGAACTACTAAACCCTCTAATAGACTTGGTATCCTTTTATTTACTAATCAAATCTCATGTATCTGGATAAGCAGTAACCGTAGCTAAAACAGAATTCATGGGGAATTCAATTCATTGAAAATGCAGAAGACCTGTTAGACGTGAGGCCGTTAACCATACTTTCAACAGGGATATGGACTGTTAGAGAGTTTAGGCCAATATTAAATGCAACAATTCTTCAGGATATATACTCCAGCCTAAAGTCGCCATAGTCTAGTAGGCAGTGTGTTGGCCTATTAGACCAGAAGCAACGATTCAAACCATAGCTCAGACACCTTCAACAAAACGGAATTTCTTCAACGACTGGCAAAACTCCGAGAGTAAATAAAAATTGCCATGAAAAGTTTCTAAAAAATCTGTCGTTCGGAGTCGACGTTAAATTCTAGATCCCGCCACTCATGTATACAATTAACACACACAACATATATGGTGTGAAAAGCTAGGTTGTAATCCTGACTGAAGGGTTTTAATGACCAATTATGTTATGTTATACTCTAGCCTTTGACTAGCGCCGAAAACGAGGAGAACATAAAATCATCTAAAGGACGTATGTGATGATTGCAAATTTTTGAATTTAAAGCCACCAACCAACAAAGCATGATGAAGATACCCAGTAAAAGAAATAAAAATTCGCTTACTTGAACGTTTCACTGTGTCTCTGTTACAATTTCATTTAACAAGAGGAGAGTATCTAGGCAACTTTATTTTAGCTGACGTTAAATTGCTTTTCGCTTGAATTTGTAACACATATGAGAATGAATACTGAAAACTTTAAATATTTAAAATGTTTTTTTTTCTTTAGTTTTTTTTGCCTTTGATTTCATTTCTCTTTGAAATTACCAAAATGCCTTTTGTTTTACAAGCAGAAAGTAAAGAAAAACCTTGTTAAAGTGTATACCAACATTATTGTTATGCGTCTTTGCCACTTTACGCTTTGTTGCATTTTTATATGTGTACGTACTCGTATGTTGTCAGTGAAATTAGAAGAAAAAGCAAACCTTACGAAAAATTACCCTGCGTCAAAAGAAAAATTAGTTTTTCTTTTTTCGGTTTCGTTTTTTGTCATTGTTATTGTTTTTGTTATTGTTTTTGCTTTTCAAATTAAGGCATATGAGTATATATGTATATAGTCATGGTGTTTTTAAAATAATGCTTTGCATTATGACTCTAATGATGATGATGATGATGATGATATGGTGTATGCAACATGTTGCTTTTACGCAGCAATAGCTAGCGTTGTCTGAACATATTTTCTACAATTTCTTTATAATTTTCCAAAGGCTTTTTGAATAGTTTTTTAATTAATTTCCTTTATATTCAGGTGGCCTTTATGTGTGGGTTTTCAAACAAAACGAATGCCATGCCATGCACAATAGCTGTATGTATGTATGTATGAATGGACTTATTATCTGTCTAATGTTTCTTTTATATTTTTCCATTAATCATATTCATGGTAAGGTGGATTGGATTATTATTGCATAGCAATTGCCTTTTTAAATTCAATTGATTTTAATTTTTTTTTATAAGATCCTGACTTAAGCGTGTAGTTTGCTGTGTAATGGTATCAGGTAAGTAGGCTTGAAGCTCTAGACTATCAGAGCTTACTAATGTCAGAGGATATTGTTATGCATGCTTCAACTGGAGTGAAATAGTAACATAATGGCGTTAGAAAAAGTACCGCTGCCTTTGCAATTCCATTATAAAAAGACATTAAAGCCGGTAAGAACGCTCTAAGAGAGTGAGGCATTCTTTAAATGTCATTAGGCGGTTACATTACCATATAATATACATAACTAAACTTTACTTTCACAGAACAGCGACAATTTATGTCTACGATTTCAATTTTACAATTCAATTCTTCAAGTTGTCATTTACAGACATACATCAGTGGATTGATTGCTGGGGTGTTTGAAAATACTGCTACAGTTGCGTTTACAAAGTTGACTTTCGTCAAATTTCCAATACTTTGAAAAGCTTAATGATTTCCAACGAAATTCTGGATGCATTGTTCGCCATGGTATTTGCCTAAGCTAATCTTGGTTTAAAGTTCATTACTGGCAACTAAGAACCTCAAGTCTATAACAGTGAAAAAAGCATTACACTTACAAAGAATATTGACACTCAAAATTTGATTGCGCCCGCGTTCGCTTTCTGGGGGCGATTTGATAGTTGGTCCTGACCCCCGGTCTGTCACCTCTATGGCCTCATCAATGGATGGGTCAGGGAGGAAGAGCAGAGGCGTTGGGGGAACGGATCGGGTTGTTTTGTCTCTAGATGTCTATGGCCTGCCGTGGACAATAGGAGAACAGGTTGGATTCTGGGCCAGCTTAAGGTTGGTTTTCGGTTTTATCACAGGGCACTGCGAGATTAGGTCGCTGACGGACTATTGCAGGGCATGGTGCGATGAGGAGGCGTAGGAGACTATCGAACACCTCCTCTGTAACTGCCCAGCCCTTGTAGAATGTGGTTGAGGATCTTTGGCCGGGCCTTCCTTGAGAGTTTGAATTCTGTGTCGAGAGCCGACATCAAGGCTCTCCACAGATTCATTAGTGGCTTAGCCTGGTTGAGAGGCGCTAGGGCTTCATTAGTGTAGTCGCGCTCATCCTTTTTGTTGTGTCTGGTCTGTGTAATTTCTCCTCTTCCCATTCTCTCCTTTCCTACATCCTCTCCTTTTTATCCTATTCCCTCTATTATCCTTCCCTCTGTAAAGACGTTGTGCAATGGGTCAATTCGGCCTCCTGGTACTGTACTTGTCTTTATTGACGAGTACACGTCCTCTAACCTAACATAACCAAGCGGGGATATCCCCGCAATGCTAATATTAGCATTATCACCTATAATTGGGCAACTTTAAAGCAATTGGATGGAGTCTATATGACATTAATCCTAATAAGGAAACTGTAAGCAGTTCTAAATGGGATGACTAGACATGCTATTTTTACACATGATCGATGTCTATTGATTTTCATTACGCCTAATAATGGCAACACCGTCCAAACGGTCCGATACTGATGATATGGCACTATTCAGTATTTACTAGGAATAACTACGTACGTATGATAGCTGCGGTTAGTATTGGCCATTGGCTAATAGCGATGCTGAAGTAGACTTCCACAGAAAGCCTTTTGTAGATATTGTAATGCTTGCCAGAGAATGAAACTTACTTCTTTTCTTATTTCTTCTTATTCATGTTGTCATTGTCCTGCATTATGGAGAAATAGAGAATGATTCCCATGTAAGAAAATTTTTGATGAATTTGCTAAGGACTTCATTGGTTCCTCAGAACTTCTAAATGGTTTCGGACAATCATGCACAATCTACTTAATAATTACTGAAGGAGATCCTAAGGCCTCTGAAGGTATTTGGACTAGAGTTAGTTCAGTTTAGAGGGCCTTTTATCGGGTTCATCAGAATTTTCTTAAAAATTCAAAATTGTCTGCAACAGCGAATCTAACCTAATTTAATCCTTAAGCTCAGAAATTATAGCACGTGTGTTCTACTACGAGTGCATTAAAAAACAGCAGACGGTTAGTGTAGGAACCACGACTTTTGGTGGTCTGCGGCTTCAATGCCCGTATACTAATCTAGTTAAACTATCCGACTACAGTGATGACATTCGAAAGGTCATCTTGAGGAATATTACTGGATTTTTTTTATTTCACGAGAGCCTGGTGTACGATTATGGGTAAAGCGACATTCAAAACTAGATGAGAAATCAACGGGTTGAACAATTGTGTAAGTCTCAATTCGGTTGATTCGTATATAAAGGCTCTTAACATATATTGTTAAGTTAATTGGAGTATACCCTGAGCAAATATGCTTAAACCCTCCACTGGCTTCTAGGATATTTCGTTCTTTTGGGTAATTGTACATGCGTGCTTAATCGGTCATTACAACCCTTCAGTCAGGATAAAGACCTGGCTTCTCACACCACTTATGTCGTGTGTGTTAATTTTCTATATGAGCGGCGGTACCTACAGTTTAAAGTCGACGCCGAACGACAGATTTTTGAGAAGCTTTTACTGGCAATAAGGGCAAAACAAAATATGTTATCCACAAGTAGAGACATGCGGCGTATTGATTCTCAGATTACGGCCGATAACTATACTTTTGATACAGTCAAGGAATTTACTTATCTTGGCTCCGCCGTTACCACCAAAAATGATGTCAGTCTGGAGATCAACAGGTGCTACTATGGTCTCAATAGGCAATTGAGTAGCAGAGACCTCTCTCGTACGACAAAACTAATACTCTACAAGACGCTCATCCTACCCGTGCTTCTTTATGGCGCAGAGGCATGGACCGTATTAAGCACCGATGCAGCGGCCTTGAGAGTATTCGAGAGAAAAGTACTGCGTAATATCTTAGGTCCAGTACGAGTTGGCGATGATTTCCGCATCCGATCTAACAGTGAGCTGTATGAGTTCCTCAACGACATAGATGTTGTGCAGCGTATTAATATCCAGCGGCTGCGCTGGCTCGGCCAAGTCGTTCGAACGGAGGAGGATGCTCCGGCGAGATGGGTATTTGATGCGGGGATCTGCGAAAGTCGGCGAAGAGGACGACCTTGTATCCGTTGGAAGGACCAAATCGAGGAAGCCCTATCATCGATTGGTGTGACCAATTGGCGTAGGCGCGCAAGAAGCAGAGGCGCCTGGAAGGATGTGTTGCGGCAGGCCGAAATCCGTTAATCGGGTTGTTATGGCCAATTTAGTAAGTAAGTAAGTTTCATGGCAATTTTATTTACTCTCGGAGTTTTTGTCAGAAATCTGCTGATCTAAGATTTGAACTGTGGCCTCACATCTAATAAGCCAACACACTACCTACTAGACTATGGCGACTTCTAAATGTTGATAATGCCTGGTATAAGCTACAGGAGAATAAGAATATGATTGAATATGATTGCTGATATGATGACAATACGCTTGCAGAGATTCATTGCGCCGGTCTTTTATATTTTGTAACTTAACTGTTTTATGTGTTTCGCACATATACTGCCATTATTTGACTCATTGTGAAACTGCATAGCGGATGAGAATTGTTTTACGGTATTAAAGAAAACCGATCACATGTTTTATTACTTGTTTCCTAATGATTTGCAATAATATTTCATTTATCTGACATAGAAATTTAAATCATAAATCTAAATTATACTTTAAATCACTTTATTAAACGATCAATAATTTATTTCTTTACAAAGTTTTTTCATTTTCATGTGCAATAATGCATTAGCAATAATGTATAGATTGATTGATTGATTACTTTAATTGAAAATCATAATTCAAAACGATAAGGATACCGAGAAGGCAAGAAAATCTTAATCTAATGTAAAGATTTTTCTTCTTCGATCGATCGTACCGTTACGATAATAATAACCATTAAACTAACCGTTTAATATAACTGTATTAACAACAACACAAATAGAAGAAAGAAATAAAAAACAAAGTAAAGGATTATGACCAGAATATGATGGATAATCATGAATAATGAATTATTAAGCAAGCGCAGACAATAGGCAAAACAGTATGTATACAAAATAAATTGAAAAAGATTTTTTAAAAATGATAAAAAGCCACATAAAATTTAAATACCTGTAATGGAAAATTATTAACTACAGGCTTAATTTAATGAAATGAAAAATTAAATAATTTTTAATATAAACATTAAAGCAAAAAAAAAAAATCTTATTAAAGCAACTACTTTATGTCTTAAAAACTTTTAAATTATTTGCTTAAAGACCATAAGCAAAAACATACACAAAAAAAAGAAAAATAAATAAATTTTAAAATTACGACACTTATGCCAGATAAAAGATTTTTAAAACCAAACTGATCTGTGATAAGTTGATTTGATGGGGTTTTAAGTTGCTTGAAATGGCTGGTTTAACTTATTTTTTTCTGTTTTTGATTTTCTTAAAGCCAAGTCAACCACCATTAGAGCTTTAACATTCAACAACAACAACAACAGAAAAAAATATTGTCTTGTGAACCAGCGATCATCATGATCATCATCATCAAAATGTAACCATGTCAGTAAAATTTATACCAGCTCGAGAGAGAGAGAAAAATCTGCAATCGTATGAAAATGTTTTCATCACGGTCATCCATGGCACACAAAAAAATAAAAAAACCATAGAAATCTATCCATCTTTTCTTGTTAAAGGGAAAACAAAAGGAGCTCTTTCTTCTTACTATGAGTGATGTGGCCAATTCTGGCTTTGTATGACCCTATGTTCTCTAACATATCAGGAGATGTAAAAAGAAATCCATTATGCTCTTCCCTAGATGGCCTTTGGAAATTGTAACCCATGGTTTATTAAGGCGTTTTTCTAACGCTAGATAGTGTTTGGAATCATTTAATAGAGGCCAAGGCAAAAAGAAATTTGATTTACTTGCTTTAAGGCAAAAAGAAATTGGAATTAAGCTTACGGCTACAAGTCGCTCTTGAGTACAGAAGAGTGAGTCACTTGTTTAACCGAGAACTGACACTATCACAACGCGATTACCTAAAGGTGTACATGGTGCCAATGGCGTAGTCGCCGTAGTCTAGTAGGTAGTGTGTTGGCTTGTTAGACGTAAGGCCACGGTTCAAGCCCCAGGTCAGATATCAAAACGAAAAATGAAAAAATATTTCTTGGGCAACTTCCTCTCAGCAGATTTCTGGCAAAACTCTGAGAGTAAATAAAATTGCCATTAAGAATTTGTCAAAAATCTGTCGTCCGGAGTCGACTTTAAACTGTAGGTCCCGCCATTCATGTATAAAATTAACAGACACACCATGAGTGGTGTGAGAAGCTAACAGTAATCTTGACTGAAAGGGTGTAATAGCCAATTATGTATGTATGTATGTAAATGGTGCCAAGTCAATCATCAACTGTTTTCTTCCCTCAACAATTTAAATATCTGAAGAGACTAATGCGGCCATATTTTGCTCATTGGAGAACAGTTGTATTAAATCCGGAAAACCCGAGTTTGGTTACACTGATATTCACTGGCCTGCAGCTCCCAGATCTACAGCGGAAAATGATAGTAACAAAAATTAGAAACCAAAATAAGCAAAAAAAAAAAGGTAGGGACCCATGAAATCGTGTTGACTTTATAAAAACACTTCTTAGAATTTGTTCCTCTTTTTGTACCATAGAATACATAAAGTTTTTGTTGTTGTGCTGTCTTTCACCAAAAATGAACTTGTGCTTTGGATAAAAAACAAAATCACGTAAATGTTAAAACATTTCAAGAAACAACTATTAGATGTTAGAAAAACTATTTGGTGGTCAAACAGTTTTTAAAGACTTTTTAAAAACCATTATCGATCATCAATATTTTTGTAAAAGATAATCTTTAATCTATTAAAAGAGTAACAACGACAAATCTTTCCACAACACGGTCACATATACGACAGATCCATCTACTTAAAGGAAAAACAGTAGGTGTGGCAGAAAACCACGTGCATTGGCTGTATTATTCCTTATTCCACTTAGGCCCGCATTTAGGTCTGTTGTGACACCACTATACATATTCAACCCAGGGATTAAACATTCCCTAGACAAAACCAACATGAGTTCAAAATAAATCTTTCTACTGCAACAGCCGTTATATTAGAGAGCTCAGTTAAGGATGTCGGAAAGTGAGAGGTCAAAAATCTCCGTCTTTTTACAGCAAGAGCATGCCAATAACACATGAAATAAAATACAGTTATTTGCTCTTCGCCAAACCCACAGCTATAGCAAAAGGTTTTTGACGAGAAGCCACAAGTCTTTCGTCATGCCTTCCAAAAGGACAGTGTCCCATAAAAATCGCTTTTGTGTGATGCATGCATGGTCATTTAAGGATAGAAGTGAGTCTGAATTCTTATACATACGTGTATAGTAAGGTTGCACGTGTATAGTAATGTGCTGCTGACAACGGGTAAGACGCGCCCTGTAAAACGAGTGGATAATATTCAAATTAACTGAGGCAATCGAAATACCTATGACCTGTAGCATGTTAGAGATTTTAAGTTCGGCCAGTTCATTACACCCATTCAAGAGTTACCATTAAATGATTTCCTGAGAAATTCTCGGCATTCATTCGAAAATACATTCGTTAGGGGTTAAATCCCAGCCTGATTGTTCGAGTAAAGCACCTGCCACCCAACTAGTATTGCGCCACTTCCGAAATGCCATGATTTTCGCCTGGAAACATTGCAGTGATCATATATTGCAGGCAGCCTATAAGAGAGTTTAATATCGGAATCCTTAATAAATCTACCTCAGCTCACCCTGCCATGCATCTTTGAGCCATCGGTATTACCCAAAAGAGTCCCATCTCCGGATTTTAAGACCAGAAGTTTCTAGTTGGAATTGTAAAATCAAACGCTATATTCAGAAAAGTATAAGGAACCATATAATCGACCCGGTTGTGTCTATGTCTGCCCAAAAGAGCAGCATGCCCATAGACCACGTTGGGGTAAAATTTTACTGCATTTAACCAAACTATCACCATCACTATCTAAACACTCTGTGGTAATAGAAGTTTAGAGGGGAGACAATAGAGTATATCTAATAATGTATAGGGTGGAGTAGAACAAAGTGAATTGGTGATAAGCATGTCTGACTGGCTTCGTACTCTGTCTGTCCCTTGGCAGTGCCACTAGTGTTTGCACACCGTCTACGAAACATGTACTCCATAAAGTAAGATTGGTTCCATCACGACCTAGGCCTAGGAAGGATCAAAACAAATCTTATGTAACATCTGAATTTTCACAAACGAGATATTTGAATCAGGATTGAGGAGATGTCTGATATTTCTGCATCTGTTGCATGCGAGAAAGACTGATAGTTTACAACAACTTTTATGTGACTATTCGCGCGGTGAAGAAAAGCTTACAAGAATACTCCTTCGGAATATCAAAACCAATACGAACGCGACTGCAGAACTGCTGGTTGAATTAAAAATGTCTATGAGGACTAAGAGTCACAGTAGTCAGTCAAGACTTTGTAATTTAATTAAGATATTAACTTTAAATCACTTTCATTAAATATTGTGGCATTAAAGTTATAATTTTTAGTTATGATTTTGAATGTTATTGTTTTACCAGAATAAGGAAGGTAGTTTTGCCACCCACTAATAATTCTTACATTCTAATACAACCGGTACATATTGGTTGTGGTATGTATGTATATACGGCAACATATTGAATTAGACGTCAACGTTAAAAGACGTTATTTTAGTTATTTTAGGTTGATTCTAATCTAAAATAACGATTATAGCCAACTATTTAGAACTGAAACACATTTAAGTTAAATAAGAGGAAAAAAACCAGCCTTCTTTTCTTTTCTTCAATTTTTTTTGTTTTTGTTTTCTTTTGCACTATCAAAGCTTTGTGATGTGAAGGAGTGCCTTAAACTGAGATTTTTCTGGCATTAACAACTCTCAAAAAGAAAAAAAGGAAAAGAAAACAACTGAAAAGAAAATCAACCTTAGCTGGAAACTTAAAAAAAAAAGCCATGACCATATTGTAGATTTTGCTATTGCTTCTAACTAATGTTGCTGTTAACGCTGCTGAAACTTGGTGATGTTGTTGTTGTTATAAGAGGTAGTGACAAGAGTTTAGATACACTTAAATTTAATGTTTTTTTTTCTTTTTTTGGGGGGTTTAGCAAACGTTTAAACAATAAAAAACAAAGAAAAAAAATATTTTAAAGAAAGTAAAGCATTAGAAATAGAAGAATAAAGAAGGTGTTTACACTCAGTCAGGCATGGATAACAGATACTAACACAGCCATCCATACTACAGCCATACAATTTACAATTTCAACAATTTTTTTTTAACTCCTGCTTAACGAGTACGAGAATTGAACGTAAAAATCGTTTTTCTTTTCTTTTTTTTCTTTTCTTTTTTGTTTTAAATTTTCAGTTTCAACTTTTCTTCCTTACAAGGTAGTAATTATAACGTTTAAATTTTCGTTACTTTAAAACTTTTTAAAATCGTTAGTTTTTTGTTTTTTTTTCTTCTGCTGCTGCACGGCCAAATTACTATTAGTTTTTAAATGGCTGGTGATCAGTTTTAACAGTTGTTACCGTTGTTGTTGTTTTATTGCAATTCTCTTACTCTTTAGTTGGGTTATCTCGATTTGGAATATTTTTTTTCCTTTTTTTTCATTTAAAACTCTAACGTTCACAGTTTTAAGACTCATTTTTTTTATACATACTTTTTAAATCTATAACATTATTTATCATTATCGCATTTTAAAATCTATTAACGCTTACTACTACTTAATTTTTATACAAAATAAATTTCAAAAAAAATAAAATAAAAAAACATTAGAATTGCTTGAATTTTTTCAGAGAAAATTGAATACTTTTGGCCATGAAGCTTTTTTAAAAGGTGTTATACATACTGCCAGTGCTGGAAGTCTTTTTGAAACCATATTTTAAAAGCCTATTTATTCGATGCAAAAATTTAAATATTTCTGTTGTAAACCTTTTTGATTTTATTTAAAAAAAAAACTTCACAAACACTATTATATTGCTTATACGAGTGTTAATTCACAATGGAAGATAAGGTACACACCGCCGATCCCTACATGTCCTCTCATTATTATCGTTACATATGCCACACCATATACAGTTACAGAAAATTTCGATCCATCTGGTCTATATAGTTTGTTTAGCACACCTATCGTTTTTATAAGCGCTTGAAAATTCGATCATAAGGGCCGGGATCAATGGTTTGTTATAAAAAGTTAAGCTTTGGTTTTGTTTCCTTCAAAATAATTGTCCTTCGACTTTTGTTTACTTGAGCCAAAGCTTTTTCAAACTTGCAATATCTTCGTATTAGTCATGCTAAACGGGATGGATTTTTAAATAAGCTCGTGATTCAAAATTTCGAAATCCCAAATCGAAATCTCGAAAATCCCGGGATTTCCCTACTTTGTAAAGGGTCCGCCAAACAACTTTTTTTTTAAATGCTTTAAAAAACTACTGAATATTTTCTCAAATTTCTTTTTTTATTCCGGTTAATAATGGAAAATAATTTCATTCAAATGGCTGCCTCGGCTGGCCATGCAGTAGCCTACACCAGAAGATGCCGATTTTGGCAAAAATCGGATGAAATTCAGATGAAGCTCATTTTGATCTTGGCGGGTCAAGCAAAATTGTCGCATTTGGGGCACAGAATACCCGCACGCATACATTGAAAAGCCGACGCACACAAAACGAGTCACTGTTTTGTGCGGATTTTGGTCCAGAGGCATAATTGGGCAATTTTTCTTCGAAAATGAGCAAGGAGTGGTCGTTACAGTCAATGACGATCATTATCGGGCCACGTTGAACGAATTTTTGTTCACAAAAATTGAAGAGGAGGATATTGGCAACATTTGGTTTCAAAAGGACGGCGCTACGTGCCACACAGCCGAAGCTACATTCGATGTTTTGCGCCCTGTTTTTGAAGATCGCATTATTAGCCGCAGAGCTGATGTCGTTTGGACACCTCGGAGCTGCGATTTGACACCGTTGGACTATTATTTGTGGGGTGCCGTCAAAGATAAGTGTTACGCCGACAAGCCAGAGACAATTGACGCTTTAAAGGACAATATTCGTGAAGCCATCGGTGAAATACAGCTGCACACAATCGATAATGTGCTTAAAAATTGGACCTATCGTGTAGGCTACTGCATGGCCAGCCGAGGCAGCCATTTGAATGAAATTATTTTCCATTATTAACCGGAAGGCTTGTACTTTCAACTTAAAAAATCAATTTGAGAAAATATTCAGTAGTTTTTTTTTAAAGCATTTTCAAAAAAAAAAGTTATTTGGCGAACCCTTTATATGTAAATTTTTGTCTTCAGCTTTATTAAAAGTGGTAGCCTTCATTGATTTAATTCTCCATTTTTCGTTAAGTCTCTTTCGCTTAGGAAATTAGAAATATTAGAGAATGATTACACATGTCGTGTATGATTTTAGAGGCTTATTTGAGGGCTATTCGAAGCGATTTTCATTTTATATGATCAAAGGCTTCGTTGTTCTGATAATCTCTCAAAGCCAAGTTTTTGCAATTATTAACACTGTCTGGGAATTCCTGGGTATATTGACAAGCCCGACTGGATTTAAAACAATTGTTTTAATTGGATATAGTATACGGAGACTACTGACTTCGGGTTTAAGCGAAATTATTGCTTCACAGTGTTATCGTGATACTTTACAAATCTCTTTCATTTTAGTGTAAAGTAGGCCTTATTAACTGTCCCCTGGACAGATCTAGTAGACTCTATGATTTTGTTAAATGCTTCGCAACGAGACTCTGAGTAATAGAAGTGAATGCAGAGATCTAGAAGCTACATACTCTTTTAAAAAAGCAACTTGAATTCGGTATACAGATGGGTCAATAACAGATTTGCGGAAATTTTTGCTACCAAAATGAAATATTTCGAACCCTTGTGGAACATTGCGGGTATTTTCCAAGTGGAAGATATACCGTTAAACTTGGATAGAAGATACTAGGGAAACTAAATTCCTTTGATGTTAAATCGAGAATAATATGGTACTGTCTGTGGAAGCAGAATCAGCTAAGACGGAAAAATACCATTAGTGGGAAGCCAGGTCCTAGAGAAATTCGAGAGCACGCCATTGATGGTGCAAAATCTTGCCGTGGTGTGTGGACAGATATTTGAAAAGTTTTGCTTAATGAAAAAAAAGATAAAGGAAGGCAAATCGGTCTGAGGCAATCAAAATTTTTATTGAGAATTTACAATATGAAGAGATTTGATTTGATGCATTACACTATACAGGAATAATCTAAAGTCAATAACTGACCTCCAGACTGGGCAGAAATTACATTTGTTCAGCATGGGGATCATACCATCGAAATCAATACGTAGATTTTGTGTTGATGAGAATGCATTAATAGAACATATGTTTTTAGAGCGTTCTGCTTTTTAGTGATTGGTGTCACATTTTAAACCTTTCAGCAATACTGGTACGCATAATATACTAAAATATACTAAATGGCGTGACTAAAGTACTTCAGTACAAATACAGGCAACGCAATGGCAAAGCTTCTATCATGATTTCCAAGCTTTAAAAACCCCTCCCCAAATAACCACCCCTTTCCCCCTAGAGAGGATAACATCAACAATAAACTTCATGGAAAGATTATGAAAAAGCAAAGTTGTTCCCTAAGCAAAGTTTTTTACCACTACAGCCAATACAACAACCCATCATATTTTTACAGTTGAGTGCCCTGGTAGTCTAGTTATTAGTGTGCTCGACTATTGCGAGTGAGGTCTATGGGCCAGATTCCCAATAGAGACTCTGGTCTGTTACACTACACCGAGCATAAGGTCAAAGTTATTCAGTCTATATTCTAGAAACTGCTGCATTAGACATTTGTTTAGCTGGAAAACTGTGTGAAACTGAAACAAAACAAAGAAATTTCAGGACTATTGTGATAAAACTCGTAATGAATTGTTTTTGCTTCCAGGGTTTATAAGCCCTTGAGAAGAGTAAAACGATTATAACGACTATTTTTAACGAAATATGGTGTTAACAGTACGTAACGAAAATACTGAATTTGAATTATTTTCATTGGATTTTTTAATTTTCTTTATCACGTAACATTTCTATTCTACATTCTCTAAAATAAAAATATAAAAAAGGTAAAGTGCTTGTGCTTCATTAAAATTGTAAATTTAAAATTCTTTTACGCTTAAAATAAAATCGTTAAACAGCAGAGATTTTATTGAATTTCTTACTTCATAGATTCTATTCTTCACTTTAATGGTAGACGATAGACGGACCGATGGATTACGATTTATTATTTTCGTTAATCGTTTATGTATGTGCAATTATTTGAAATTTTCTATGGACAATTGTGCGATTTATTTTTATTTTATTTTTTGTAATTTATTTATGCAGTGTTTTATATATTTTTAATTAAGATTTTCAATTATTTTACAGAAGAAAAAGAAAAAAAAAATGAAAAGAAAAACAGAAGAAATATAGCCTAGACAATTTAGTGTCTTAAAGAAACAATTTCATGACAACATACCGAACAAATTTATCAATTAAATTTTTATATCTATTCGTTCATTCTCAATTCATTCATTATAAAGTGATTTATGATCAAGACATTTTGAAGGCTATTAAAATCAACTTGCAACTGGCAACAGTGGCAGCAACTTGAAAATGCCCGCAAAAGATTTTGCTCTTAACAAAAATTTTAATAGAAGAAAAACTTGGCATAAAATAAAAAGAGAGAAGAAAAAAAAACAAAGTCAAGAAATCTTTGTTAAATTTGTGTTAAATTTTTTGGATTCATTTAAGCAAAAAACAAAATAAAATAATTTTTCTTTTTTTTTTAAGAAAAAACCAAAGACGTGAAATAATTCAATGCAATTACGGCTAAACCATAAAGAATGGCAAACGAATAAAAAATAAAAAAAAAAAAAATTAAAAAAAAAATAAAATAAAAAACAGATCATTGAAATACTAGGTATTCTGGTATTAACAAAGCCAATGATCATGATCATATATACAGGCAGGCAGCCTATACTATGATCCATAATAGTAATGAAATTGAGAAAGAAAAAAACCAACACCACCATCACCATCACCACCATACCATACCATACCTTACCATGCCATACATATATCCATCTATCCATCTATAATATGATAAACGACATTGTCACTTTATGCCTGGTGTATATGACCACAATTTGGAATTTATACCAGAGAATATATATACAACAACAGCATGCATATAAAAAAAAACAAACAAACACAGAAAAAATCTATTGTTTGAATAAAAAGTATTTAAAAAAGATTATAATATGTATGTATGTATGTATGTTGGTGTTGTTGCTGTCGTCTTTAAAATAATATTCAATAAATCAGCACTTTTTGATGTTTAAGATTGAGTAGTAGTTGCAGCAGCATTTGCTTGAACATACAGTTGCAGTTGCAGTTGCACATACCAGTAGTTGGGAATGTTTAGCAGTATGTGTGTGGCTGCCTGAGCAGTGTGTTTAGAGGTAAACATTTCTCAACTTCCTTCTCATCACCATTACCATTCACCATCATCATCATCATCATCAACATCGTCATTGTTGCCATCGAAAATATCTACAAGACAGCATCAGAAATTATCATGATGATGAAAGCTTCTAAAGCTTCTTCCTTCACCTACAAAAGGGAAGGAATGCCAAGTTGAAAATTGTTTTTCAACAGAGAATATTTCACTTCGAAATACTTTCTGTGGCCGATTGTATTCTTTTGGGAAGAAAAATTGTATACAATTATAAAAATATTAAAACCTTCTGGGCATACATCCCCTGGATTAAATTATATTTTCTTCTTTTATACAGATATTCAAAGATTTTTTTACTTTAATCTTGAAAGTTCTTTTGAATAGTTTTTAAATGCTAAACTGCAGAATCAATGGGTTTTCATTCCTTAACTATTACCCCCTAACATTCTATTTGATTTTTTGTTGTTGTTGTTGCTGTTAACAGCGGTGTCGGTAGTGGTAGATAGAGTTTACAGGAGTCAACAACTGGATGTGTTACCACATCGATAAAATCATCTTTGGAGCGAAAATTGTGATCGGTAAGTATCGCTAATATGTTGGATGTTGTGCAGCATTCTGGGTGAGGAGTACTTGTTTTCAGTTGATATTTCGATCTCTTGGGGTCGCCGTAGTGTAGTAGACAGTGTGTTGGCTTATTAGACGTGAGGCCACGGCGACTGCCTCTCAGCAGATTTGTGGCAAAAACTCTGAGAGCAAATAAAATTGCCATGAAGACCTTCTCAAAAATTAGTCGTTCTGAGTCGAAACTGTAAGTCCTGCCTCTCACGTATAAAAATAAATCACAATATAAGTGGCGTGAGGAACTAGGTCCTAAACCTCGCTAAAGGGTTGTTATAACCAATTATGTATGCATGTATGTATTCTGATCTTCAGTATCACACATCTATGTGGTCTATTGCCGTGAATACTTTTTAACAAATAATTGTGCTGAGTCTCTTACTAGTAACAGGGCATTCTCTGTTCTTGTCTAGAAAATATATGGCGTTGTAGTGCTAATGAAGTCTCCGTAGTCTAGTAGGTAGTGTGTTGGCTTATTAGACGTAAAGCCAGGGTTCGAGTCCCAGGCCAGACATCAGGACAAAATACAAAAAGTATTTTTCGGCGACTTCCTCTCAGTAGATTTCTGGCAAAAACTCTGAGAGTAAATAAAAATTGCCATGAAAAAGTTTCTCAAAAACCTGTCGTTCGGAGTTGACTTTAAACTGTAGGTCCCACCACTCATGTATAAAATTAACACGCACAACATAAGTGGTGTGAGAAACTAGGACGATGTACAGTGGGTCAATTCGACCTCCGTGTACTGTACTTGTCTTAATTGACAAGTACACGTCCTCTAACCTAACCTAGTGCTAATTAACTTTGCTTATTGAATCCTGCTGCTTTTCATCATTCTGGCTCATGGTTATCTGGAGTGATTTGGTGTTTATTTGTTCCATTTGAACTCGGCATTCAATTTTGCCTCTGCCGAGGGGCTGTGTCCTTCACTTAATGTGTTTGTAGAGTTGCCATTGTACTATTTTTAGTCCTTGTCTTTTGAACCATTTCAAGAGATATTATGATTTTTAAATGACAACATTTTTATCAGCAACCCCTGTATTTGCTTTTGGTGGAATTGCAGACACACACATTCATATCATGCTTAACATCGTTAGCGTCATAGTCATTTACAACGTCATTATCATTATTATTTTTTATTAAAATAACAACAGCAACAATAACAACAACAGCAATAATAAAGCACGTCAAATAACAACATTAACATCACATCACATCAAATCAAATCGAATTGAATCAAATCGAAACGAATCATTCAACATCATTAAAGTGGAATATAAAAAAAAAAATTACAAAAAAGAAGAAAGAAAAGAAAACTGGAAGAAACAGACACAAACCAAGCATAATAAAAAATGAGACAAAAATAAAGTTACTCAGCAACCACCACCATTTCTATGAAAGAATAAAAGAAGAAAAAAATCTTGGTCGCCTGTAAACTTCTTTTGTATCACAACCTCATCTCTAGAACCCAAGTAAAGCATCTGTCCATAGATGAAAAAAAAGCAGAAGACGAAGATGAATAAAAAATAAGAATGCTTTTCCTAACAGCCGCTTAAGGAGTTTTTGTTTTTGTTTCTCAAAAAGAAAGAAGAAAAAAAAAAACGTATTCAAACTCCCCTGTAAAACATTGGTAAGATCTATTGAAAGCATTTGAAAGCTGCATCCGCTTAAATGTCCCCTGAATAAGATTAGTTGCACATACGCCTCTATTTCTCTAAAAAGTTCTCAAAACTGTACTTAACCAACCTCCCTCTTCTGCTTTACAATAAAATCAAATCTCTTGCCTTCCTTAAGCACTAGTGTAAACTGCCTAGGCCAGAGCATTTAAAGTATTTATTCGTTAACCAGCAACGTGTTTTGAATTTTAATGTCTTTTTCCATAGAAACTGAACTGTGTTAATTTAAGATTCACTATAAAATTTTAATTATCGTGAGAATATTCTGTGTGTGTTCATTTACAAGCTTTTCAAAAACGTTGGAACATGCTTGTCAAATGAATACCAATTAGTGATGGGAAATAAAAATCAATTTATTTGAGATTTTCCTTGTGTGTAGTAAAATTTTAATGGGTGACATAAAAAAGTTAGATTTCGAGCATTATATGGAAAAAAGAAAGTATCTTCAGTAATGGCAAATCTAATGGTATTCATAGGAAATCTACCGCGATCGTTTGTGACAGAAAGTAGGTTGAAAAATTTTGCTGCTTACGGAACATGAACAATGAGTAATGAGCTGGTCATGTGGACCAAACAGTGTCGTTTTCAGTATGCATTGGATGATCTCTGGATCTCATGTGGATTGGTATCGCGCCAAATTTGACAATTTCGTTTGTTGACGTACCTATTGTTCCAGAAAAGGGCCTCATTACTGAAAATGCTGCTGCAGAACCCATTCGGAGAACTCATATCATTGTTTATGGTGGTTTATGGAGATTTGGTAAAACGGACGACAACTAATTTGACAGATGTAGGTGTTGTCAACTGGCAAGGTTTTGACCAGAGATCAGCAATGAATCGTCTTTACGCTACTCATAAGTACTCATGAAATTTTGAGTATGAGTGAGTCAACAGTATTGAAATTCAACTACTCTGATTCATTCGTACTCACTACAACATTGTTTTATAAGTACAGGTTGGAATGCGTATGAGTACAACGTTGACATCAAATTCATACAATTCGAAATATGTTTGATTCATACGCCTACTCATTCAGATTCATAAATTTAGAAAAATACTTATAATACTCATAAATGATTCGAGTGATTCGAATCATTTATCAAAATTTATAGTCTTAGTTGTTGTTGCATTTACAAAAAAAGAAGAAAGAAAAAGACAAAGACAGCAAGCAAACCAAATACACAACCTTCTAGTGAATATTGTAATGTTCGTATGCGAATCATACATATTTTGTGATTCTTGTAAATATTGAGTAAAGGAGAGTCGAAATCAACAACATCATGTATGAGTACGATGAGTACTTCAAACTTTGAATATGAGCACTATGAGTATGATATTAAAATAAGTATGAATGCGTATAAGTATCAGAAATTATGAGTATGATTCGAATCTACTCATCGTTTTGAATACTCACTGCTGATCTTTGGTTCGGCCATTCATGCTGTACAGTATGTTCTATACGTGGAGAATGCAAGGATCTTGATACTGAGATTTCAAGAGTAGCAGATAGCAGCGTGGTATAGTTACCGTTTATGACAAACAAATGGTGATTTTATCAAATCGACTGAAGTCTAGAATTAGTACGTATGTTTTTCTTGTGGATGAAACGATCTGAATGATAATCCGACCATGGCTAAATGACAAGGTATAGAATTTCTGATTTTTCAGTTGTCCGTGTAGAATAGATTTGAAGTTGTATTTACTCCTAGTGGGAGTATTTCCTAAAGCCTGTGTTACGTGTCTCATGATATTTTTTTCTGCTCTTTTAAAAGGTTTACGAATTTGAAGGTATGGGAAGGGTACTTCAGGTGATAATGGACTAGTCAATAAGGTGGCATGAATTTCCACAACGAGGTTGAACTGGGAAGTGAACCATCAGATCTACAGTGACACATCAAGTGCCTATTCCTGACCTAATTTTCTTTTAAATAAGAATTCACACTCCACAATAGATTGAAATAACCTTGGCATAGATTATATTGAGGATCATTCGGTTGAATACAAATTGTTTGAAGAATACTATATACTACCAGCGTAATTTAGTAATAGGTTGTTGGAGGCCGACTATAGTTGCGATATTATGAAAGCAGACTATTCAAAACTATCTGTCATGGCTAAGTCCATGTCTTATGGGCATAGACAAGTGTATGCCTTTAAGGTTGCAAGACAAAATTAATGGCTGCTTTCGTTGGAACCCATGAAAATATGGAGCAGATGATGACTTTAATACAACTTTTTTGTTATTACCTGGCCTTAGCTTTGTTTCAGAGAGAATTTTGTAGTTAGAATTAACACGAAATGCTGGCGGATTTAGGTTTTATTGAAATCAATACGTCTCTCCCACACTGTTCTACTGTGCTACAGAGAGCATTTAGTATGAGAGTTCTAATTTTGTTTGTATTGGAATACAATCTCATATGGGATGATACGAGTATGTAAAGATGTTGGGGCAAGTGGAAAAATCTCTGTGCTCGAATAGATAGGCATTTTATTTTAAGGTTTTCTGAACATTTAAACAGGCAATTTGGCAATCCCGGACTGATAAAGACGGACATTGTAAGTGTGGAATAGTTGAGAAGCACGGAATAATTTCTGGACATAAAATACTTTAGAATTGCAAATGGTGTTCAGTTAGGTTCGGCTCTTATCACCTGTCACCTATTACAGAGCCCTGCATGGGTTTTGCAAATAAGTTGGCTCCAGGTGTTTCCAAAGGCATTTTGCGCGCAATTTTTAGGGGTTTCAACCCCTATTTTCTCGACGTGATGGAATGTTTTTGAACCTAGATTCGTGTTCAGCGGGCAAAATGCCTTTGGAAACACCTGGAGCCATTTTATTTGCACAAAAAAAATCCAAATTTACAGGGCTTTGTTATTGACCTACATTAGCAACCCTTCTGAAATGATTTCATTCCTTTACCATGCATTTACTGGCTCTTTATAAATTTTCCAAAAAATTTTCATATTTGTTGTCGTATTTACTACCACTTGGCTTTACTTCCACTTACAGCCCTCTTCCATTGTAAGTCATGGCATTTAAGACTGCTCCGTCCATCTCATTTCGTTACGTTTTGTTTCGATTTGATCTTGATTCTTTTGTTTGTTTGGTTGTTTGTTCGTAACGAGCAGAGTTCGCTCGTTGTGGCTTTGGCGAACTGAAATTTATTTTTATTTCAGTTATTCCGCCTGAGAATAATTTTGTTGTTGTGGTAGGTCCTGTCCTGTTTATTTACAACCATGTCAATCTGGTGAAAGGGATGTTTTATTACAAGACATTTTAATATTGATGTTGTTGCTGTTGTTGTTGTTGTTATTGTCGTTGTTATTGTTGTTGTTGCTTGTTGAATTGAACATTTTTCTTTTGATTTCCTTAGCTGGTTGAGTTAAGTTGTATGGTTGTTGAATGAAAGATTTTCAAAAGTTACAGGCTGGTTTATTTGTTGTTACCAGCACAGCACAGTACAGCACAGCATTTACTTTTTGTGGGTTGTTATAGAAATTTTTGTTGTTGTTTTAATAATGACATTGATCAACTGCTGCTTCAATTGAATTGAATTGAATGGAATTGAATTGAACTGAACTGAACTAAACTGATCGTTTGTTTATGCGGAATTTGATTTACAGATGGATTAAATCACATTTGAAAAAACTGGATTTGTTTGTTTTGTTTCTTTGAAAAAAACGTTTTTTTTAATGATTTGCTGCAGAAGAAGAGGTAGAGGAGAGAGGGGAATATACATGTCTATGAAGCACGATTTCTTGTTATAATTGTATGGAGAATATGTTGCAGAATATTGTTTAAACAGTTTACAAAACGTTTTACCAGAATTAGTATAAAATTTTTTTAATTAAAGAAGCCATGGAGCTTCATTAGTTTGCAAGGAGTCAAGCTACATTCTCTTTCTTAATTTTTGAACATTTAACTCCTGTTAGGAAATATGTAAGTGTGTGTTATGATAAGTCCAATGGACATTTTGCTTAGGTGTTTAGGTATATATCAACAGCTGCCGCTTAATTGCAAGAATTGTAATACAAATAGCAGGAGTTCACATCAGGAGAATTTCAAAGGTTCTAACAAGATTAGGTTAGGTTAGGTTAGAGGACGTGTACTTGTCAATTAAGACAAGTACAGTACCCGGAGGTCGAATTGACCCATTGAACAACGTCCTAGTTTCTCACACCACTTATGTTGTGTGTGTTAATTTTATACATGAGTGGTGGGACCTAAGTTTAAAGTCGACTCCGAACGACAGATTCTTTTGAGAAACTTTTTCATGGCAATTTTTATTTACTCTCAGAGTTTTTGCCAGGAATCTACTGAGAGGAAGTCGCCGAAGAAATATTTTTTGTATTTTGTCTTGATGTTTGGCCTGGAGCTCGAAACCTGGCTTTACGTATAATAAGCCAACACACTACCTACTAGACTACGGCGACTAGTCGTACAAGTGTTGACCAGAGTTTATGTTCCAAGAACTTTAGCACCAGAATTTTGATGGTTATCATCAAATTTTCAGGAGATATCTGTTGTCCAGATGTATTCAGTCATAGACGTTAATCATCTGACTCTCTAGTCTTAGCTGAACGATGATCACAGTCTCTTTAAAATCTAAAGCAGACAATAATTCCTTTCTTTGCTACACAGATTGGTTACATTCCGTTGGTAGACTGCATACCGCACAAACTAATGAAAGGGGCTACGATTTGTAAGACAATTATAGTGGTAACTCCGTACCAATGGGGGCATAAAGAAAGCCTTGACTGAAAGCCTTGTGGTAAGAGTACCGAATATAATATAATTGGTTATAATATAATCGCTTCACATATTCGACGTATGGGTGGTAGTCTAGTGGGTAGTGTGCTAGACTATTAGCGTGAGGGTTGTGGGTTCGATCCCCACCAGAGACTCTGGTCTGTGACACTACACCGAGCATATGGTCAAGTTACTCCACTCTTATATAATTAAAATATAATTTGTAATTGTATTGTAATAAAGAAATAAATAAATATTTAACGTCGTAAACTGTTGCAAGCAATGGTGTATGTGGGACATTTAATTGATTTTCTCCCTCATACATATGTAGCAGACTTTATTCTTTTTGGAGTTCCTTATAGTTACTCAGAGTAATGCAGATAGATGTAGACTTTCTTCACATTTCTTGAAATCCTTTTTGGAAATTGGGTCAGATATCTGGTTATTTGGACGAAAGCCAATGGAAAATACTTAAATCCAGTAACATAAAGGTTTTTCTGTGATAACCGAAGTAGAGCAGTGCATCAGAAATGGCAGTGTAATCTGCGAGAGAAATGACTACATTTTGTAGCTCCAAATAACTATAATAGTATGTATTGCCTAAATGACGAAAGTTTCATCCCTTTAGAGCGGTTCGGAAATGTAGAAAATGGAAAACTATAGTTTATATGAGCGATCACTTCTTCTTGGCTTCAAATCCCACAGAACAGAATTTAAGAGCCTGCCTGTCAGACATCATTGCTACTGTACAATTTTGTCTAGTATGTCAACATAATAATTAAAAATATATTATGAAAGACTACTTACATATTTACTTAACTGGGCATTACAACACTTTGGTCAGGATTATAACCTAGCTTCTCCACTAGTATCAGGACCTACAGTTAAACGTCAACTTCGAACGATAGATTTTGGAGAAACTTTCCATGGCAATTTTATTTTACTCTCACACTTCTTGTCAGAAGATTCTCTCTCAGCAATCGGTCGCCACAAGAAATATCGTTTTTTTCTTCATATTTCGTTTTATTCAAGATGTCTGCTCGGAGGTTTGAACCACGGGCTCTCATATAATAAGTCAACACACTCCCTCTTACGCTACAAGGACTTTAAAAGTTGTTTATACTGTCTAAGCCATGAAATACCCCATTTATTGTGTACAGCTGGGAGTATCAATAATTTGTTTGGGAACAATCCAAAGCATGACTGACACAAGGCTTATGTTACGAAGTCTCCTAATGAATCTGATCAGCCCAATTTTCATGTTACCTATATTACTGCGGAAGTCGCCGTGGTTTAGTAGGTAGTGCATTGGCTTATTAGATGAAAAGCCAGGGTTCGAGCCCCATGCCAGACATCAAAATAAAATACAAAAAGGATTTCTGCAGCGACTTCCTCTCTTAGCAGATTCCTGGCAAAAGCTGTGAGCGTTAAAAAAAAATTGCTATGAAAAGTTTCTCAAAAATCTGTCGTTCGGAGTCGACTTTAAACTGTAGGTCCCGCCACTCATGTATAAAATTAACACACATAAGTGGTGTGAAAAACTAGGTCGTAATCCTGACTGAAGGGTTGTAATGACCAATTACGTTACGTACGCATTACTATATTACTCCGATTATATCTAAGACCAGGCCAGAGACATCTTTTATCAAATTTCCAGAATTTTCTGGGTTTAGATAAAAAAAAAAAAAAAAAATCTGAGGCATTTTTTAATCAAAAACCCTTAAAATGCAGTACTTTCCTAATCAATTCAATCTTCTCTTTGAAATATCCAAAGCAATGCTAACGGAAGAGTGAAATTCTATTGGCTTCACAGTCAACTCGCCCTTTGCCTCTTGGTTTTTGTTTTTGATGTGTCGAACAGATCATGATTTAAACTCAAATGAGTGCAGAATCCTTAAAGGAGATTTCCTTTTAGACAAGAAATTTTAGCCACACTAATGAAAAGACGGGAATAAATACCAAACAGAAGAAAAGTATTGAAGTATTTCCCCATGTTGAATACAATTTATTATTTCAAATTGTATAAATTGTTAATGGTTACAATTGACTACAGTTTGGTTATGTTTAACGATTCATTAATGATTTCTTTTGGTGTTTTTGTTCTTTTCGTAAATTATATTCGATATTCTTTACATAGAATTTCTTTAACACAATCAAAATTGTTAAGCGTACGCTTTGAGATACTCGTACTTGATTAAATTTTACAACAAATTCAATTTGTTACCATACCATTGCCATTATCATTATCATCATTATTGAATTATTCTTACGCTTAAGTTGATTTCATCTGTGGTACATACTTATGTATGTGCATCATTGCATTGCATTGCCAGATTCATGCCATTACGTACCATAGAGAGAGAGAGATAGAGAGTAAATGAATTATTTTAAATGGGACAATTTCCTAATCTCCTGCATCTACAAATCATAACATACATCCATGCATCATGGTTGCAGTAGTAGTGGATGGAACAACTACTTACTTGCAGTACTCTACTGTATGTATGTAAGTGCATTTAAATCTTGCAAAATTAATCAAAATTTTTAAAGAGTAAAAAAAAAAACAAGTAGAATATCTTTTAAATCGAAATTTATGCGGTTTTAAGAAACAAATAATAACGAATTTTTTCTTTTTTTTTTTTTAGAGGCAAGAGAGAAAGAAATTATCATACTTCAACATAAAACGGATATCAGATACAAATCAAAATATGCACACAACACCATTAACATACAAAAAAAAAAAAAAAAAGAATATGATTTTCAACAATATTTTCTCCATTTAGGCTGTGTCTGTAGGAGAAGACCCAACAACAACAACGGAATTATTAAAATATTATTAATATGGTTAAAACACATTTCATTCGATTGAATGGATTGCTTTAGCCGGTTACTGTGATGATAATGATGATGATGCTGATGCCGCCACAAATATGTAAATCAAATCAAGAAAGTAATACAAAAAAAAAAAAACAAAAAAGAAGAAGAAAATCTGTAAACATAATTTCCAAATCAAATGCATCGTCATTATCTTCAAATACAAAACAAATTATTCCAACAGATTTCTAATGCCAACCAGCACACAAACAGAGTTTAGCAAGCAAATAAATACGAACCATAACTACTGTATTTCAAAGCGCTGCAAAGCGGCTTTATGGCCTCATCCAAAACACATACATACAAGGCACTGGTTATTGCAGCCATTTATGCATATGGCTTGGAGCTTATAAAACAACTAGAAGATCTCAACTAGAGATGTACTCGTTACAAAGCATGTATATATGCATGTATGTGGGGGTCAATTAAATGAATTCAAATTGTAATGCTACGTTGGACTACAGCTACAAACGAAAGAACATATTAAGCAGCTTATAAAATGGTTATTTGGATAGAAGATGGAGAGAAATTTTGAAAGACAATACGTCTGTAAGAAGGTTAAAGTATAAGCCAGGATTCTACTTGATTCATTACCTAAAGTTTCCGAGAAGATGTCCTGTGGTCTTGTCTTCTTCTCCGTTGTTACAGCTTCTTGAGAAGTCGGCGTAAGGTATTTAAAATCTCTTAATGTTCTGTTATGACTGCTTAGAGGTTCTTAAGATGGATTGTGGGTAGACCACCGCGAATAAAAAGAAATTGCACTGTAAGTAGTTAAGGTCCTATGCTCCTTATATATATGGTTTAGTGTTTTTAGTACTTTAGTATAAACCCAAGCATTTCTGGCTTCGAATGACACAGAAGACACAGTTTTTCAAGAGTTCGTGTGATTAAAATAAAGTTTAAATACCTCATTCCCCTTTCAAATACTCCACACAAGTGGCACCCCATGCCCGAGATGGATCACAACACTAAGGATAATCGAACTTAAGAAATATTAGAATTTCAAGAGGAAGATTCCCAAACGATAGCTGACAAGCTCAACATAATAAGGCTTGCTATAGTAAATCAATCGACTGCTTAACTTAAACAATTTAATAACGAAACTGCACAAAATAAAATAAGATTCCAAACAATGAAGGCCTGACGGCTTCTACTTGACCTGCCCACGATCCGTTTAACATGATAATAATGTCCAGTAATTCGTACTTCTAGTTACTTAAACTGTCTCTCTCTTCTTTAATTAGAATCACAATCATAAGGCTGTACTGCAGGAAAAAAGCCAGTGAAAGATCAGCAAGTAATACGAACTTAAAGCCCTGAACCTTGATTTCCATTGAACACATCGACGTCATTTGAAAAGGCATTTAATGCACCTGAAACTGTCTCATCAGCTTTCGCTCAGCATTGCAAAAGGGGTTACAGAAGTAGTTGTGATGTATAGTGATGTACAGAAGTGGCAAATGCAAAATGAAGTGAGATACGTCATCAGAGGCATGAAGTCGTCGTAGACTAGTAGGTAGTGTGTTGGCTTATTAGACTTGAGGCCACGGTTCAAACCGCAGGTTAGGCACCAAAAGGAAATATGAAAAAATATTTCATTCGGTGATTTATCTGGCAAAAACTCCGCAAGTAAATCGAATTGCGATGAAAAGTTTCTCAAAAATCTGTCGTTTGTAATGTCGGATTGTAATGACCAATTATGTATGTATGTATGAAAATCATCAGGGCCACAGCTTAACTTAGTGTTGGGGCTCCCTTTAGAATTTATAAGGCGAACGAATTATGTCTAAAATTTAGGATTAAAACAAGCGTTGTGGGACTTCCGAATGTACAATCTTTATTTGTAGTTATACGCTTGTCGGTCTCATTGTAATCTGTGGCTTTACGGCCACCACCATTTCACTTGCTGCTGTACTAAGTAACAGTGGGTTTTGCAGTGTATGTATGCATGTAAAATGGTTGATAGTGATGGATATAATGGTTTATTAGTGTCGGCATTGATACGCAAAAACATAAGAATAACAACAACACAACAATAACAACAACTATGACTACAAGAATTAGATGTAAAATAATCAAATGAAATAAGCGAAAAAAGAAGCCGCTTTTACCATTTTTTTCTTCTTCTTTTCCTTCTTCTACTTCATCTTTTACGTTTTAGTTCAGCTTTATTCTTAAAAAATTTTTTAGATAAGCAATCTAAAATTAATGATGTTGTTGTATATCAAAGAGGAGCAACGCAGAGTAGAGCACAGCTTAGCTAAGCAGCAGTGGAGAGCAGAGTTTAATACAATTTTTAGTGGAAACTTTTCATTAAATAAAGCCTCTTCAAATACAATCAAGTAAATTACGTTGAGTTTAGGTTGTTTTTTTTCCGAAAATTTTTATTAAACAATTCGTTATGCTACAGCAAGAGAATGAAATGCAAAGATAAAAAACAAAAGAAGAGAAATTTAAATATTTAAATCTAAACGAAATTCTTTTTTAACATTTTCGGTAAAAAGTCATAGAAAAATTGAGAAAATTATTGCAATTCGAATTCGTTTTGTTTTGTGTTTACTTTCGTCTTCTTTCTCTTCTTCTTCTTGTCGATAATGTATTTTAAAAAGCATGAAATTAAACAAAAATAATTATAATTGATAAAAAAAATTTATGAAAATATTCGGTTTGAGTGTGTCTCAAGTGAAATAAACAAAAGACTTAAGACACGAACACGATGCATATTTTATATTCGTTTTGTTGCAGTAATTTGACAAGCTTAACTGAAGAATGTGGGACTGCTATTTATGTTGGCATTTTTAAAATAAATAAAACCGTTATTCACAGTCAAAGTTAAGTTACAAAAGAGAAAAAACAAAGAAAAAAAAATATTAAGAATGAAGCATGCTTCGATTGATGACAAAATTTTTGAATTACCGTGAATGAAGCAGCAGATTGACTGGGTAAAATCACGGTCAAACTTTACTATTCCAATGGGACAATGTTATCTACGGTTTATGCTTATCAAATAGAATTTACAATCCGACATATAAGGTTACTTATTGGACTTAAAGACCAGTGGTGCAATAGAAAATTTGTGAAGCTGTTAGACTCTCTTTGATATACCGTCTAATACAATGGCCTTGTAATTATGGCGTACTCTGAAATGAATTTTATGCTTTAATCACATAATTTGCTTATGCTAATTGGTAGCAAAACATATCGCAAAGACAGTCTTCCAATATTCAATAGAAGTTGCCATTTCTACAATTTTTTTTGGTAGTTTTCCTTCGGAATAACAAGAGTAAAAATGAAGATTTGTTTTTAAATGCTCTTTAAAATTCTACAGGGAATTTAGTTTAGCTACACAGCAAAAAAAAAAAAGAGAAAAAATTAACTCTTGCTGGACCCCACAAAAAGCAATAAGGTTTACAGAAGATTGCAAGATCTATTGCAGTACTGGTTTAGTAAAGTGCAAAAGCACTAAATATGTGACAAAGCAGCTCATAGATGATTAGCACATAACTAATTGCGGACAATTTCACAAAGAGGAGTATATATGTAACTCAAGTATATGTACTATGAATTGGCAGTAGCTTCTTAATGAATTTGAATCGATAATGTTTTTAAACACCATTGTGGCCATAACTGTGGATAAAAAGGATAAAAATTCAAACAGCTACTGCGTTTCTTCATAGAGCAATTTGCATTTTAAGTCTAGTATTCATGGAACAATGTTCCTCCTCTACATTGTCACCGCAAAAACATAGAAAGATAAAGAGACAATGCCAATAGCTTTGAGAAACAACACGATTGCTTTTATTTTAAATTTTAAGGAAAAAATCTTGGTATGCAAACAAAGAACAAATAATCAAGTGGAATGCCAAATGGAAAAGGTGAACCTGGACAAAGAAAAGGCCTCTGATGACAGTCAAAGGACTAGGAAAAATCGACCAAATATGCAACCCACTAAACGAGCTCTCATGTTATATAGGCAAGTGGCATTATGGTTTGAACTCTACTACGTTAAAACGTTGAACTGAACAAGCCTCAACGCTCAGCTGTGATCCTTTAGGCGTTGCTAATTTTAATCCAGAACTGTTTACGACTAAGCCCTCACTCTCTTTCCAGGTGACAAACTCATACATCCCATTACAATAGCATTTTAATCTTCTTAATCTTAAGCTGGATAAGGAAAAGGCAGCTGATAACAGCCGTAGGTTAGGAACCATCGATCAAATATGCAACCCACTAAACGATCTCTCAGTTTATATTGGCAAGTTGTATTATGGATTGACTGCTATTTTAGTACGTTGAACTGAACTAACCTCAATGCCCAGATGCAGGGCAGAAGGCGTTGATAATATTAATCCAGAATTGCTTAAGACTAAACCCTTTCTCTCTCTCGGTGACAAACTTATACATTCCATTGTAATAGAATTTTAATCTTCGTAAATTCTACCTTCTGCAGTTAATATCGGAGCGATAATTAAACTGATTTAGTTGCCTGTTCGTCTTTTCTACGCTTTAAAACTTTGCCGATAACATTGCTTGCAGTTTAAAAAACTTCTTTATTGGAATGAGGGAAACCAGATGAATTACAGTCAAAGGACAATGAAATACCCAAGTGTCGTAGTTCAAAAATACTAAGAGGGTTTGTTTCTCTCAATGCTCGGTTCATATAGACTTAAATACGTCTCTTCTACTGGTCTCATACTGGCCAACATAGGGTCAGTAGTTGATACTAGGGTCTCGAGATGTGTATAACAGTGGCTATAAATAAAGTAGTCGCCGTAATCTAGTAATTAGTGTGTTGGTTTATTAGACGTGAGGTCACGGTTCAAACCCCAGGTCAGACGTCTCCAACAAAACGAAATATGAAAAAATATTTCTTCGGCGACTTCCTCTCAGCAGATTTCTGGCAAAAACTCTGAGAATAAAACCAAATTGCCATGAAAATTTTGTCAAACAATCTATCGTTCGGCATAGACTTTAGGTCTCGCCACTTATGGATAAAATTAACACACAAAACATAAGTGATGTCACAAGAAAGGTCGTAATCATGACTGAAGGATTGTAATGATCAATTATGCATGTATGCATATTATGTATTGAAATGAAAGAAAACCAGATAAATTATAGTCAGAGTAAAGCGTCGTAGTTCAAAAATATTGTGAATGTCTGTTTCCATCAAGGTTCGGTTCACGTGGACTTAAATTCATCTCTTCTAATGATCTCATACTGACCAAGCTAACTGTCTCTACAAGGGTCTCGAGAGGTATATAACAATGGCTATGAATAAGTTACGCTAGCTTGGTCTACTTTGGCTTTAATACTTGTTTTTCATTCCTTTAATTTTATCTTAAGCTTTAACACGCTTTTCTTGTACAGCAAATACTATCGATTTGCTTTTCAATGTTACCAACTGTATGAAAACAAAAGACTTAAGCAACGAACATGGAATGTACACAGCGCAAAGCAGTGGGTTATGGCATGATTTTTTTAATTTTTTTTTTTAAATGAACAACAAACAAATTGTTTTTATTCACTAACAAAGTAACATAATTACTTAGTTTAATATAATATTTGTTATACAATACAATAAATTAAATCCAAATTAATTTAAAATATTAAAAAATTATTTAAAATATCTATGCAGTTATGTACTCTTTATTTTGTGTTGTCCACCCAGATCGTTTGTGTAGATAGTTTTATCCTACAAATATTTGCTTGAGTTTCTGAATTTATAAACAAACTTTTATGTTTGACTACGTTTGAGAAAACAAAAAGACCCAGAATAAAAAAATATTCAAACAATTTTTTTCGTTTAATAATTCATGTAACACTTTGTGCATTCAGACGTTGTAAAATTGTTAAAAATAAACAACAGCAACAGCAACTACAACGAAACCAACCAGGAAAATATTTTTGGTAAACAAAAAAACGATCTTTTTTCTTGGTTTCTTATCAATAAAAATCTACGATTTTTTATTCTTTAACATCATTGTTGTAGAAAAAAACTCAAAAAGAAAACATAAATCGTTAAAACACGATTTCACGACTTCTCATAAATATATACTAAAGCTTCTCTAACGTATTAAATAGACATTAAAATATGCACGCATAACTCATAACTGCGTTTTATTTTTCAGGCTGCTTTTTTTTTGCCTCTTTTGATTCCATTTCACCATCACAGCATCACCAACACCACCATCATCATGATGATGGAGAGAGCTTAAGAATTGTGGCAACAACACAATGTAGCCTTTAGAGAAGCAAAAGAAAGATTTGAATTAAATTATCAGAAAGGCTCTGTGAAAGGTGTTCTTTTATGTCAAAAGTCTAAACGGTTTGTTAGATGAAAAGGCGTTAATTTGAAGGCATAAACTAAAGACAGTAAATGTTTTTTTTTTGGTTTTTTTACATTACATTTTTGGATAATTTTGTTAGATGTGATCCTAGTCGAATTTAAAAAATTCTAATGCAAAGGAAAATGGCGAATGAAAAGCAAATTACGACAATAATGTGAAAAAAATGTTTGGTCAGGCAAAGGTGAAGTTTCTTGAAGGATTGTAGGTAGACTCAGAATTCTCACCAAGCAAGGGACACTGCCTCACTTTTCTTGATGCTTTAATGCAGGTATTGTCGGTATTGGAAGAGAATTGTCCATTATGAGTTTGTACAACTCAATCAAACGAATGAATCTGATCTCCACTGTCAACAATTTAATTAATACGGCCAAAATTAATCAACAGGAGGGCTGCTGTCATCCATACATAGTACATACATAATTGGCCATTACAACCCTTCAGTCAGGATTACCAGCTAGCTTCTCACACCACTCATGTTGTGTGTGTTAATTTTATATATGAGTGGCGGGATCTGCAGTTTAATGTCGACTTCGAACGATAGATTTTTGAGAAACTTTTCATGGCAATTTTTTATTTACTCTCAGAGTTTTTGCCAGTAATCTGCAGAGAGGAAGCCGCCAAGAAATACTTTTTATATTTTGTTGTGATGCCTGACCTGGGATACGAACCCGGGCTTTATGTCTAATAAGCCAACATACTACCTACTAGACTACAGGCATGCTGTCATCCATCATGATTAATTTCATAAGAACCCTTTAGTCACGGTTGCAACATAGCTTTTCGCACCATTTTTATGTGTGTCTTAATTTTATCCATGATTGGTGGAACGTACAGTTTCAAGTCGACTCCGAATGACAGATTTTTGAGAAATTTTTTTATGACAGTTTTTGCCAGAAATCTGCTGAGAGGAAGTCGCCGAAGAAACAGTTTTTCATATTTCGTTTTGTTGGAGATGTCTGACCAAGGGTTTGAAGCGAGACAACACACTACCAACTAGACTCGGCAACTTCATGGCCCTGATGACTTAACACACTTTATTCTGTATTTACCACTTCTATACACCACTGTTTCTCACAACTACTTCCGTAAATACTTCTGTCATGCTGAGTAAAGGCCGATGAGACAGTTTTAGATGTATGAAATCTTTTTTAAATGACACTGACCCGAAAACGACAGAGTTTTGAGAAACTTTTCATGGCAACTTTATTTCTCGCATAGAGTTTTTGCCAGAAGACTGCTGTCATCCATCATTATATTGCTAGACGAGACACATTTACGACAACTTGTTGGAAGCAGAGAAAACTTGACTGAGAGATTTTAATGCATCTACTATAGTACTTACTTAATTGGTCATAAGAACTCTTTAGTCAAGATTACAACCTAGCTTTTCACATCAGCTTTTCTTGTGTTTGTTAATTTTATCCATGAATGGTGGGACCTACAGTTTTAAAACGACTCCTTTTTTGAGACACTTTTCATGACAATTGGTTTGTACTCTAAGATTTTTTACCAGAAGACTGCTGAGACAAAGTAGCCGAAGAAAAATATTCGCATATTTCGTTCTGTTCGAGATGTCTGAGCTAAGGCCCACTTCTAATAAGCCAACACACTGCCTATTAGGCTGGTTATCCAGCGTAGGGTAGTCGTGCCTTTGATGTGTAGCCCTTGCGCTGATCAAATTCTTCCCTAGTTTGGTGGAAAACGTGCAGTACAGAGACTGCGTTTATCTGTGGCGACACAACGGGCCGCTATGCGTGCTCATGTGAGCTATGGTAATCAAAGTTACAACTTCGACCTTACCTAACCTAACCCAACTTACTAGACTACGGCGACTTCACATCTACCGAAGTATCGTTTGTTTCGATTTCGGTAATACTCTCGTGCATTCTTTTCAAGAGGATTGGGCTCAATAGTGGTTCGGGTGCAGCTTATTCTGGTTTTCATGCTTCTGCAATAATTTCTTTCCAACAGTCGATAGCTTGCTAAATAGAGAGACGTTAAACAGAGACGTAACACCATCCACCAAAATTCTAAAAATAATTCATATATGTATTCTTACCAGCAATGAATTTCTCATACGATTGCTACTAGTATTGCGTGTATGGGTGTAGGTAGGCAGGCGTAAGTTAAGTTAAAGCCCTTATTAAAGTTATAACCATAAAATGCAAATTAATTAAAACAAACAAACAAAACAAACGTTATAAAATTACAACAATAACAGTTACAATCATGAAATGTGGTAACAAACATTTCCATTAAATTCCTGAACATGGCAAGAAAAATATTTTTTTTGTTGTTTTAATAAAAATAAAAAGAAAGAAAAAAAAAATAAATACATGCCAGCATAAATGAAAAATAGAAAAGAAAGAAATTCAAAACGAATATGAATGCAATTCTCATACGTTCTAAAGCCTTACAGCCTACATAATTTTGTTGTTGTTGAGGCAACTATGAGCTAAGCCAACGCCACCTACACACATGTTACTTACAATGCCACAAAAAAAAAAAAAATACAACGAAATGAATTATTCTTTGCAGTGTGAGTTAAAGCAAACAACAACAACAACAACAACAACAACAACAACAACAACAACAACAACAACAGCAATAGCAACGAAATATAGTTGCAATAAAATGTTGAGGGCGTGCTAAATTCTATGATGTGCGTTTGATGCATAAGAATGATTTTTCCGCTTTAAAAAATGACAAGAAAGAACAAATAAATGCAACGCACATACATCAAACAATGTTACTGCTGCACTATGGGCACATGCCATGCAAAATAATGGAAAGAATTTTTTGTTTGTTTCTGTTGTAACATTCAATTAGGCGGGCGATCAGAATCAAACTGAAAAGTTTTTTGAGTTCCAAGTTGTTGACTATAACTGTTGTAGGAACGTATTAGAATACAATGAGAATCACTGTTCCAATCTATAGAACACTATGATGTATAGATTTTTTACGTGATCAGTGCAGGGACGGTGTAATCTGTGACTAAGTGAGTGTAACTGAGGTAGATTAGAGTTTGTAAAGCCATTTATCTCCTCTACTGCTGAATTCCGGCAGATCCCTCTTCTTACTTACTTCACTAGCTATTACAACGCTTTAGTTAGGATTGCAACCTAGATTCTTACATCAACCGTGTTGTGTGTGTTAATTTTATTCACATGTGGCAAGACCTGGAGTTTAACGTCGACTCGGAACGAAAAATTGAGTAGCTTATCACGGAATTAAACTCTTTTTACAGATTCTGCCAGAAGTCTGCTGAGAGGAAGCTGCCTAAAGGAATATTTATTCATATTTCATTTTGTTCGATTTGATAGAGCTGAGGTTTGAACTTACTAGCTTTTGTTAGATAAAGCTGCTGTCATCATAGGATCTGTAACAGTACCCCAATATCCTGACTGATAAGGACTGTAAATAGAACTTTACTTACAATTACAAAACACCCCAATAAAGTCAATCCAAGAGAATTTCGAAATGTTAAAGGTACTTCCAGAAATAATCGCTCCAGTCCATTGTGCAATATATTGAAGAAAACTATCTTTTATTTCACATAAGCATAGCCATTCTGTATTCCGAGTAGTGTGGAATCGTTAAAATTTCTTCAAATTATTTGCAATAACAAAAAACAGGGAATTCATTCAAGCGATTTCATCAGTTCTTTACACGAAATAAAGCAACGAAAGTATTGGGTTGTTTGGAAAGTAATTTCGTTTTTTTTTTTGTGGAAATGAAAGACAGTTTTAGTATAATATCAATCAAGTGGTTATAAACTGTTGAATTTTATAAATTTAACTTCAATCCGACCGCAATGCCTTGTTTGTTTCAACTTTCTCAGCTTCAACCGGCCTTCCCGAACGTGATGCATCTTCGACATCAAAATTGCCGGATCGAAATTTAGCGAACCAGTTCTGGCACTGCCATATTGTCAATACACCTTCTGCATACACATCGGTCAATTCCTTTCCGGCTTAAACAGCATTTTTACCCTTTCTGTAGTAAAACAGTAAGATATGTGGAAAATGCTGCTTATCGCGCTCCATATTCAAAAGGGCACCAACCAAAAACTACTGCGTAGAATTAATTGGAATTTTTTACACACAAGCCTTGCTATATGAGCTCTCAAAGCATATAAAAATTATACGGCTTAAGTATGAAGTTGGGTGAAAAAAAAAACCAATTAAATCCTCTGTCGGGAAAAAACGAAATTACTTTCGGAACAACTGAATATTTCAAAAAACATTCAATGCAAAGTAGCGAATATCCCGATTTCGAATTAATTTTCACGGTTTAGAAATACCGAAAAATAGCAAACATTAAAGAATTATTGTGTATCATTTTAGTTCCTATGTTTTCATAGCTCTATCGGTGAAAGTTTTTAATAATTTGTAGTCATCAGCCAACAGCGCTTGATAATAAATACGTTGTCATGTGAATAAAATATTTTTTAAAAATAAAACAATAAATTAAAAATGCAAATGCTGGCATTAGACTATTTTTTTTTTTATAACAAAAAACAACAACAACAATATTGTATTGTATTAAAAAATATTATTTTAATGCTAAACGAGGTTTATTTAGGTGTAACTTGTTCTGTTTTTTTTTTTTGGTAACATTTCTTCAGTTTTCATAAAATAACAGCCCGTTAAAGTATTTTTTGCCCCGTTTTCCAACCCTCTTAACAAATTATGGGGGTTGTTGGTGTTTCACCAAAAAATTCACACGCTTTCAGTTTCACACATTAATTAACGTTGCGTTTTAATTTCCCTTTGAAAAAACGCCCGAAAGAATGAATTGGCAATTTATTATGAAAATAGGGAAAATTGTATCACCACCTTTGCTTATTTTCAAGGATATATATATATAACAAGGATATAATAACAACGAATTTGTTATCATATTTGAAAGTCTTTAAATGCGTAGCTCAGAATCGAGCAAGATATTGCGAATGCGCAAATGAAGTGATGCGTAATTGCAGAACAGAATGTCGAGCATATCTGCGTTGTAGTTTAGTACGCAATTTGTTGGCAAATAAAACGCGAACCTGTGGTTTGGAACTAGCTCTCGAAAAAACAGCAAAAAATATGTCTTCTGCCATGAAAAGTTTCTCAAAAATTTATCGTTCGGAGTCGACTTGTAGGTCCACCCATTCATGTATAAAATTTACACACACAGCATAAGTGGTGTGAAAAGCTATGTCGTAATCCTGACTAAACAGTTATAATGTCGAATTAACTAAATGAAATAAACATATGAATATGATATGAATTATGGATATGCACAGATAGCGGTGTATTTGGTCTGCGAATACTTGAAAAAGTAAACATGGGGTTAACTGATGATATCGCGGAAGCTGTATTGGCAAAACATTTGGAAAACGTTCTGTTCTGGCTGGGAATTATGATTATAAAAGTGAATGAGTAAAATACCCTTATGACTTGAAAGCATTATAGAGAGAAAAGTCTCTTCGAAATCCATAAAATATTTCGACATAATGATTGAGAATCGCCTGAACTTCAAGAGTCACAGATAGCATCTTCGCATGTAGGCACCGAAATCTGCAAATGTTTTGCTCAGAATGGTGCTAAAGAGAGTAAGTTTGTTATTGCCAAAGGTAATGTTTTATCAGTACAAGAAGGAATCCTAAAACCAAGCGTAACGTGGTATCCATATTCCAAAGAAGCTGCTTAAGATTTAGGGTTTCGATCAATATCTTCCTGTATGGCAGAATGGTAACCGTGTTTTAACATAGAGATAGTTCCAAAGGGACTGAGTTACACGATCTGGTTATGGAAAACATGGACATGACGGACACACTATGTACTCAGATATATATAACAATCCTCTGCGAAAATATGAAAGACTATGGGAAAATACTTCTCATGGGCAAAGGACCTATTCATAAACTTAGAGATATAGACAGGAACAATTTAGAAGTTACGGAGAGACAAACCAAAACGGGTTATGTGGATTGCAGGAGTAACTTTGGATCGTTAGAACAAGACAGCTAACCAAAATACCCCAAGTTCTTGAAAGAAAATGAATTCGGAATACATTGAGTTCGATTCGAGACCCCAAATGAAGAGCAACATCTTCCAGATTTTAAAGTTCAGAAATAAATTGAAAATTATGCTGTCGAAGATAGTAATAAGACGACCAAAAGCAGAAGAATCCGTCAAGATCTAATCATTATTTTCATCAATTCCATCAGGAAGAGTGAGTAATTAAAATGTATGACAGCTCTGTAGAATGTAAAAGGGATGACGGAGGGTTTTGGTATTTAAAAACTTAAAATACTGAATAACATCAGCCACTTCTACGACTGCATAAATTCTATATTTCAGACAAGTGGCCAATATGGATGTGTATAGTATTTATACTCATTGGGGTATATCGTACGGTATTGTATTGTGTATTGTGTATTGTATTTGGTCATTACAACCCTTCAGTCAGGATTACGACTTAGTTTCTCACACCAGTTATGTTGCGTGTGTTAATTTTATACATGAGTGGTGGGACCTACAGTTTAAAGTCGACTCCGAAGGACAGATTTTTGAGAAACTTTTCATGGCAATTTTATTTACTCTCAGAGTTTTTGCCAGAAATCTGCTGAGAAGAAGTCGCCGAAGAAATACTTTCTGTATTTTATTTTGATGTCTGGCCTGGGGCTCGAACCCTGGCTTTAAGTCTAATAAGCCAACACACTACCTACTACACTACGGCGGTAGAAGATTAACAATGAAACTAAATGTAGAGAAGGAAATTTTGGCCGAGATTTTATATAAAAGTGGTGGAGCCTTAGCCACACCTAAGTATATACAGGTAACATGGTGACAGGATCATAACTGTATGAACTTTTTATCATACTAAAATGCCTAATCACCTGGCGTATTACCGAAGATTAGTTATAGTCTAGAAGATGGAGATCCCTTATATCTTCTATAGAAGAGTGAAAGAGAATCTTCTAAGTAAGGAAGACAAGGAATACTTGGAATTTTTAAAATAAATTTTGAACACTTCACTTACAGGTTTGTAATCTCATGGAAACTTGTCTAACAGCTGCCTAATCTAACATATAAAATTTTCTACAAATCTTGTCAAAATGAGGAAGAGTGGGTTACACTCTTTATTGTAGTTGTATGGCTATAACCACCTTGGGAAAGAGATTTCTTGGGAATTCATCATAGGACTGCTTAAAGGACATCTTTTGTATGGAAAGTAAGGCACTTAATTCCTTCATTAGGTCCATGTGATGATTCGTTTCACACTCTAAATTTAGTTTCATACTCTTGGTTTAAAGAAATTTAATTTCAAAGGTCCTACTGATCGAAATCATACGACTAGTAATAGCAGGTAAAAAACTAAATTAACGTAAGATGACAGCTAAACAACAGTTTCTCTTATAATTCAGCCACCCTCGTTTAGCATTTTCTTGTTAAAATCAAAGGAAAAGAAAACTGTTTGTTGAACAATTTATTTTCTAAAAATCGTGAGGTTATCACAAAACAAAAAAGGAAAACCAAAAAAAAAATGTCAAATACTTTCAAATATTTAACGACAAATTAACAAGAAAATAGAAATTAATTAATTTTAATTATAGCACAAATAACAACAACAACAACAATAGCAGCAAAAATTATTTTGAACTTTGGCCATAAACAGTGGCTTCTGGTGTAAATACCTTCTCCTCTGGTATTAATTGTTCAAAAGACTGACAACAGAAAAAATCGAAACGAAACGAAACAGTAGTTAATGTTAAGTGCCAAGTTAACGAGTTAACGAGGGAAACTATTTATTAAACATGTTGGTTGAACAAAAACAACAACAAAAACGACACACAAAAAAAAGAATATAGGAAGACCAAAGTCTAGCATTTAATGGCAATTTTGGCCTCAGGTCGCGTGTTATTTGTCAATAAATTTCCAATATTTACATTAAAATAGTGAGTGGTGGCTTCAATAATTTTTTTTCTTTTTGTTTTGTTCATCTCCTATGGAGCGTTACATTTGGTGCTCAGTATTAGGAATGGCTTTTGGGATTGAGATGATGTTTAAATGTAACGGTTAAACTGTCGCATTACGATAAGAATAAAAGAAGACAAAAAAATAAACAGAAACAGAAAACGAAACGTGGGTTGTTTTTGTGAGAAATTTGAGATGTCGCTGGCAATTGCTTGGCTTATAATACCAACAGTGGGGTGAATACTGAACATTTTATCAACATTTAGCCGAAGCATTTGTTGTATGTTGCTTACAACATTTACAATCAAGCCTCAAACAGTAGAGAGTTTTGTTTCTGTTTTTTTTCGTTTGGCAATTTCAAATGCTGGTGTGGAAGGAAGCCTTAAGAAGAAGCTGTTATTTAGTGTGGCAGAAAACTCTTTTACTATGTTTCATATTTGGATAGGGGCAACATTTTGACATGCATGCACTCCCATCATCGTCATTATTATTGCTATTGTTGGGCGTGTGGCAATCGGCATATTTCTTCTTCTTCTTTTTTTTTTCTTTCTTTCAACTCTTCTATGCCATTTGTTGTATTTGTTATAGCCACAAAAAGCCTATTGTAGCAGGAAATTTTTGCTGATGGCAACAATTTTTTTTTTTTTAGAAAAAACAAACGAAATAGAAAAAATTTACAGCAGCAGTGCAACTATAATAATATGAGCAGTTTGGCAATTGATGGTACCACAATATGGTCGAATACATATTTAACAGTAGAGGTTTAAGGCATAAGTATTGAATCGTAATACTTACTTTTAGTAGTTGATTAAAGAAGGCTTACCTGTAATGATAAAAAACAAACAAACATTATTTACATTTAAGAAATGAAAATCGATTGTAATAAAAAATAAATTTGATCAGATTGGTAACGCACACTGACGCAAACAAAGTGATGATTATTAACACGAGATGAGTGACTAAGACCATATGTACGTTGTAATGTATCAAACCAAAGTTTAAACTCACTAGAACTCCCCAACAAAATGATTCAATACCATGATCTCATTTGAGGGCATGGCACATTATTCTCTAATTTTTGTCAGATTGACGATTCGAGTCATCTATAATTGATAATGTGCCACATGACAATCTACTATGTCGGCGGTAATACTGATATTAATACATCAGATAATCTGGTGGAATGCACTTCATCAACCAGTACAAACGAGTGAAGAAGAGTTTATTGAAATATTGAATATTATTTCACTCATATGGCTGCCGCGCCTGGCCTTACAATATCTCATTCGATCAGACCAATTTTAATTAATTTTTTCGAGCGTATGGTGTTGTATCTCGGCAATGGAATCACGAATGTTGGCCGTGAAATGCTCAATTGTGTCTGCTTTGGCGACATAATACTTTTCTTTAACGGCGCTCCACAGAAAATAGTCCAACGGTGTCAAATCGCAGCTTCTTGGCGGCCTATTGACATCATCATTTCGTTTAATAAAATGGCCATCAAACGTTTGACGCAGGTGGCAAATTGCACCATCTCGTTCAAACCAATTATCGTTCACATCAGTACCATCATCAAAAATTGGTTATCATGGTGCGATAGGTGTCTGCATTGACCGCAATGGTTGCGCCGTCCTCATTTTCAAAAAAATATAGAACAAAGATGCCTCCACTCTACAAGCCGCAACAAACAGTCACTCGTAATGGGTTCATTGGCTTCTGTAAGACCACGTATGGTATGTGTTCATTACAACCCTTTAGCCAGGATTACGACCCAGTTTCTCACACCACTTATGTTATGTGTGTTAATTTTATACATGAATGGCGGCGTTAATCGAACGACAGATCTTTGAGTCACCGAAGAAATATTTTTTCATATTTCGTTTTGATGTCAAACATGGGGTTTAAATCGAGGACTCATGTATAACGAGCCAACACACTACCTACTAGACCACGACGACACGGATAACACAGTCAAAATTACTATTTTATCAGATGGTAAAAAAACCTACAAAATCTGTTTTATGAGCTACGCCTGGGAAACATAAAGCAAAACACTGTACATTTATATTGGGCGTACACTGTATGGGAGAGAGCTTCTTTAGCAGCAATATTTTGCTGCCACTTGCACTCATAATGTTGCAATACTACTGCTGTACATTCGATGATGGCTTACGAATGCTTGCCACCACCATCAGTGCCGCCACTAGAAACGTACCATCAGCAATTTATTAAAATTACGATTAACAATGGGTGAAAGATAATATTTGATGTTGTTGTTGTTGTTTATCATTGTATGATATTTATTATTGTTGTTGCTGTTATTATTGTTATGACTATTTTGAAAGCATCTCAATAACTCTGCAGGCCATCATCATATCGATTTTTATTTGTATTTCATTTCGGCATATTCTTGTATTTCATTTCATTTCACTTTAATTCAATTGTCCCTCTATCTCTCTGTTATACCTTTGCAACATTAAACGTAACAACGAATGTTTTCGAATGTTTCCTTGCACGCGCTCCACCCTAAAAAAAAAACGAAATCAAAGTGTTTTAATTTTTTGTTTTTGTTTGCTTTCCCAAATTTTGTTTATCGTTGTATTAGAAATCCGTTACTTTAGCCTGATCATCTTTATGCGGGTCAATTTGGTATAGAGCAACGGCGGTGATGGTATGGCAAAGACTACCATCACATCGCATGCAACATCGAACGTATGAATGGCATACAATATGAAATCGTATCAAATCATAATTTTATTTCGGTTTTCTCTCTTGGCTTTTATAATTAATTTTGTTGGTGGTGTTGTTGTTGTTGTTTTTATCATCATCAATATGGGTTGGTATTAGGCCCGCTTGTGCTGTTGTTGCATTAGATGGGAACACAAAATTACATCCTTTTTTGATGAGACTGTTTGGCTGGTTTGTTTGCGATTGAGGTTTGTGGCGATTGTTTTCAGGTTGGTTCATCGGATTAGATTGATTGCGTTGATTGGGTGGGTGAGTGAGTTCGTTTCTTTTGATTGCGGCTGTAGGTGTTGAAGATAAATAATTGGAAATATTGGTTTGGGGTCATCTTAATCTATGGCATCAATATCTTCTTCTTTCGTTTTATATTTTTAATCGAAATCATGTTGGGTGTAACAATATAACGTGACCTATTGGGTGTTTTATATTCATTAGCAATTTTGATAAGCGGTAAGATTTACAGTTATGATAACGCAAAAACAAGTTTTTTTTTGACACACATAACACAGGTTGATGTATGCCTATCGCACAGAAGCTTAAATAATTTGAAATGGAAGTCTCAAGGTGGCTGTCATACATAATTGGTCATTACAATGATTACGACACCAGGAATCTCACACCACTTACGTTGTGTGTGTTAATTTTTACATGAATGGCCAGACCTATAGTTTAAAGACGACAGACTTTTGAGAAACTTTTCATGTCAATTTTATTTATTCTCAGAGTTTTTGAAAGAAATCTGCTGAGAGGATATCGCCGAAGAAATTTTATTTCGTTTTGATGTCTGACCTGGGGTTTGAAGCATAGCTTCACGTCTAATATTCTAACACACTACCTACTAGACTAAGGCGACTTTAAGGTGGCTGTCAAAATAGGGTTTTGTAAAGAAATATGCCAGGCTTAAAATGCATAGAAGTGAGTACGAAGATTTTCAAATGCAAACCAAGCGTTTAGCTCAATAGGCCAGAGGGTTTATCGAATTTAACTTCCCTGGATATATTACATCGAAAAGGTTGTTTTGCAGGTTGTTGGAAAATACCAGCTGTGCTGCTATCTTAAGGGACTTAGAGGACCATCTTTGCGGTCTAAGGAGTGGTAAACGGAATGTTGACGTTGTTCACTGTCATATCAAAAAGGATTTTGATATGGAAAGTTGGGTAATTTTAAGTCATTTTGGTTTTACTTAGTTGGTCATTATAATTCCTTAGTCAGGATTGCAACCTAGCTTCACACACCACACATATTGTGTGTGTTAATTTTATAAATGAATGGCGATACTTATAGTTTAATGTAGACTCCGAATAATAGATTTTTCAGAAACTTTTCATGGCAATTTTATTTACTCTCAGAAAATTTGGCCAGAAATCTGCTGAGAGAAAGTCGACGAAGAGATATTTTTGTTTTGATGTCTGACCTGGGCGTTGAACCGTGGCCTCAGGTCAACAACCAACACATTACCTCCTAAGCTACGGCGACTTCAGCGGCAATAGGCCGTTGAATTTTTCTAATGCTAGCACAGTGAATGTGGCAACATGTGGCTTTTCTATGAGTTTAGCTTGTGTGTTCTACAATAGAAAAAATAAGGAAATACCCGACGTTCTTAACACGTGGTTTTAATGACTGCTAAACATAGTCTTTATTGTAGTCTAATGAAGGTAAATTTTCTTTTGAAATAATTATACCCCGTGTATGATTTCCAGTGTGTGTAGAATTTTTAGAAAGTCTTACAAAAATAAGTGTGTAAAAATTAATTGAAATGATTTTATAATTCCAATTAAAAAGGCAACAGAGAGAGAGAGAGAGAGAGAGAGAGAAAAGAAAAATAAAACTAAAAATAAATTAAATTACAATAAAAGTGTTATTGTAATGCAGCCTATATAATCTCAGTTATCGTTGGTACGTTCTTTCGTTTTTCTTTATTTTCCTTTAATTACACTTACACCAATAAACAGATCTTGATCTCAATCTATTGGGAACAATTATAAATTTTAAGACTTTTCGAAAAAAACGCAAGAAAACACAGAATAAAAAAAGGAAACTGGCAACACATTTTCACCCATTAAAGCTTATAATTGCTGGAAAGAAAATAAAAAGCAAAGAATAAAACACTAACAGCAAATTAATGGTACTTTTACTCGAAACAATTATGGCAGTCAATGCGAGTGGTGCTAAAGCACCGCTGCTGATGCTGTTGCTGCTGATACCATTGATGTTCTCTCTCTCCCTCTATCACTGCAAAGCAAATCAATGCCAGTCTTATAATATTAATATTCATTAAATTTAATTGAAAATCGATAAACGATAAAAAAAATACATACAAAAAACGATAGCAAATGTAAGAGCACAGATTCACCACAAGTGGTGGTGATTGAATGGAGTGAGTGAATGGTCATACTTCATTACTCTTCCTTCTTTTGTTTTTCGATTTTTGTTTCGTTTTCAGTTTTTTTTTTTTTCTCTATGCCCATAGAGGGAAACACTCAACCACCAATCGAACAATTTACAATCAATTAAATTAAATTAATTAAATGAAGATGAAAACAGAAAAAACCAACAACAACAACAACTGAACAACGATTTTATTGCTTACGAGAAAGAAAAAAAATTAACTTTTTAAGGCTGTCCATAAAACCCTCCATATGGTCTTAACAAACAATGTGTGATGAGTGTGAAAAGCATTCGAAAGCCCAAAGGTAACCAACTGGTCGTTGTTGTAGTTTTAAAAGCTTAAATAAAGGGTTTACTTTATAACACTGGACTACAAAAAAAGAAGGATTTACTTTATCGGGATTTAAACGTGGTGGAAACGCACAACAAATAATTTCTTTCTATAATTTCTTTACAACATATTCCATTTTAGTGTCGATAAATCAGAAAAGCACAGACAACATTGCAACCCTGTCATTCCAATACTTGTCTGTCAAGCGCTGAAAAGAGGGTTTGTCCAAGATCTTCTCGCGCTCAGACAATACGTTAGTAGTAGAAGCGGTTCTATCTGAGTGAGATACTTAGATACTTTTGAATTTAACGTAAGCTGTCTCTCTAAAACAATACATTCAATGCGATGTTTAGAAAAACTCATTATAAATCGAGAGAAAACGAAAAGCCAGGGTTCGAGCTCCAGGCCAGACGTCAAAAATACAAAAAGTATTTCTTCGGCGACTTCCTCTCAGCAGGATTCTGGCAAAAACTCTGAGAGTAAATAAAATTGCCATGAAAAGATTCTCAAAAATCTGTCGTTCGGAGTCGACTTTAAACTAAAGGTGTCGCCGCTCATGTATAAAATTAACACACACAACATAAGTGCTGTGAGAAACTAGGTCATAATCCTGACTGACCTTAATGACCAATTAAAAAAAAATCGGGAGAAGTAATTCTAAACTACAAGTAAACTTATTTACTTAATTGGTCATTATCGTCCTTTAGTCAAGATTACAACCTAGCTTGTCACACTGCCCATGTTGTGTGTGTTAATTGTGAGGATGGGGTCCCACAGTTTAAAAGTCGACTTCAAACGCCTAAATTTTGAGAAATTTTTTAACACAAAATTATTTACTGCTGAGAATAAATAGCCAAAGAAAAATGTTTTCATATTTAGTTTTGTTCGATATGTCTGAGCTGGGATTCGAACCGCGGACTCGCATCTAATAAGGCAAGATATCTGCGACTACTACCAAAATCTTCAATAAAAACGACAGGTGACTAATGCGTGAATGATTTCACCTTTTGAAAAATAATGCCAGTACCAGTAGATCTAAAAAATGCAAGCCTTACGAAAACCGTAAGATTTTTTGACTTCAGATGTTAGCATGCTTGCGGTTAATCGTACATTGAACATCATTGGAAAGTGCAGAATAGCAGTGGGTAACTGATTTCCAGCAAATAAGAAAAAGTACGAATTAATTAAAAAAATTACTTTTTTTCCAGAGGAGCTTAGTTTTGAAGTCGCCGTAGTCTAGTAGGTAGTGTGTTGGCTTAATAGACGTAAAGCCAGGGTTCGAGGCCCAGGCCAGACATCAAAACAAAATACAAACAAGTATTTCTTCGACGACTTCCTCTCAGCAGATTTCTGACAAAAACTCTGAGAGTAAATAAAATTGCCATGAAAAGATTCTCAAAAATCTGTCGTTCGGAGTCGACTTTAAACTGTAGGTCCCGCCATTCATGTATAAAATTAACAACAGACACAACATAAGTGGTGTGAGAAACTAGGTCGTAATCCTGACTGAAGGGCTGTAATGAAAGGTTGTAATGATGATGTAGCTTAGTTTTGAAAACAAAACTAACAATTTGAGAGGGCAACGAAGAGCAATAACCTCACCAGGAACTTTTCTGACACACCAGGGAAGATATCATTTAAAACAAACATCTAGCAGCGACACATCTTGAGAAGGAGTAGGAATCCATGGACAAAGTTCCTCACCACTGCATCCTATACAACAAACCAATACATTTAACGAAATACATTATTTCAGAGGACAACACTTTTATCCTAGGCTGTGATAAGCTAGAAAATCTTAATTGATGCGACTGAAACAAAGTAAAAGAATAATAAAAACCTGGAGGAGATACATTGCGACAGTCCTATGCTTATTAAGAAAAAATGAAATTAAAGAAACAAATTTTTTGATAAAAGTTGTGGGTAATGATTTTCTTCTTCTTGGTTGCCTTTTGAGTTTACTGTTTGCATCAAACACGGAATGTAAGTGTGGCATACAACTGGGTAATCTGACCGAATAGAAGCGAAAAAGACGTTCTTTTACGTACTTACCCTTTATATGGCCATACATAGTACATAAAAATGAAGAACTATGTAGATATGCTTTAGCTAGTGGTATAAAAACCACCTTAGGAACTCCATTGTTGGTATTGACAACTAGACATGCATGCCAAAAGTTTAAAATATTCAACAACAACTTTTGCAGTCGCCGTAGTCTAGCAGGTAGTGCGTCGGCTTATTAGACCTAAGGCCAGGGTTCAAATCCCAGGTCAGACGAAATATGAAAAAATATTTCTTCGGTGACTGCCTCTCAGCAGATTTCTGGCAAAAACTCTGAGAGTAAATAAAATTGCCATGAAAAGTTTCTCAAAAATCTGTCGTTCCGAGTCGACTTTAAAATGTAGGTTCCGCCACTCATGTATAAAATTAACACACACAACATAAGTGGTGTGAGAAGCTAGGTCGTAATCCTGACTGAAGGATTGTAATGACCAATTATGCATGTATGTATGTAATGCAAAGAAAGAAGAGGAGACCAGAAATGTAGGAAGAATTGGGGACTTGGCTCTGAAAACAGTTTTCTCCGGAGATGATTTCAATAAAATTCATAAAACTCACAGGATTGATGAGAAAAACCATTAAGGAATTAGAGAGGAAGGAATTAGAGGAAGAGAAAAAATATTTCTTCTACTTTCTCTCAGTAGATTTTTGGCAAAAAAAATTTAAGAGTGAATTAAACTTGCCATGAAAAAGTTTCTCAGAAATCTGTCGCTCGAAGAGTCGACTTTAAACTGTAGGTCCCGCCACTTATGTATAAAATTAACTCACACAGCGTAAGTACTGTGAAAAGCTAGCGCGTAATCCTGACTGAGGGGTTGTAATGATTAATTGCGTATGTAATTAAAGACATACGTTAAATAGGCACAATTGTATTTATGATAGCATTGGAGAGCAATATCCATCCATTTATTAATGATACTTGGTTGCATTGTTTTATTTTCATTAATCAAGTTTTCTGCTAAGTAGAGATGATTGGTGTAATGTAGCGCAGGTCCTAGAATAATAAGGTTGCCAACAATGATAAAACAGTAGTGTTTTCTAGTAAGTGTTTTTTGCTATATTTGAATCTGTGATTCTTAAAATTATAATCAAGCATTTGAGTTATACTGAGAACTTTAGAAGCAAAACAGCTCCTCAGCCTTAAAACCCTTCTATTTGACAAACTTAGCGCGTTTGAGATCAGATGACTCTTCAGGGACTGTTTAATATCGCTGACAATATACGGTAACCTCAAAAACTTGCAGTACGATAGGTTCCTGACTGTAACGGACAATATAGGGAGACAATAGGAAGAAAAGCGAAATAAACTTTATGTGGCATACTTGTTGGTTATACTGGGGAGATGTTGCTGAATTCAACAAGTTACAGGCATAATGTAGATTCTATTTTGTTCCCTGAGAGTACAACTGTGGCATGTGAAGAGACACTTTTGCTTTGATTTTAGAAAAAAAGTTAACAGACTGTATCTGATGATTTAAATATGGTCTTACAATAATAAAAACAAATGGAGTACATCCCTCTTGCATTACTATTTCATGCTATTAAGTGCGTGTGTACTATAAATATCGTGTGCATTGTGTTGCTTCCACTAGAAAATCTTTTCAATTTATGCCATGTTCAGCTCATCATTACGACGGTTAATACTGATTTTAAGTGTTGCACTATGGTGCGTATATATACATATGTATGTATATGCGTTATTTATGTATATGTATGGTGTACATACATACATGCATAAATAAATAAATGGACGATTGTAGTTTGTTGTTGCAACATACTGTTGAACATTTTAATGCGTTTCAAATGGTTGTTATTGCCACAGTTTTGTTTAGTGGGCATGTTTTCATTATCTTGTAGACGGTGGTAAGAATAATTGTAGTTGTTGTTGTTGCAATTTTAAATGAATGGTGTTGTGTGGTGTGGTGCAAGTGCAAGGTGTTACAAATGATCAAGTATTTCTACACATACATACATACATTCATATGAGTATGGCAACAATCAACAGTGTAAGGGAGTCCACAGTTGTACTCCTTTATTTTATTTTTTATGCCACACAATTATATGACGAAGAATGGAAAAGATAAAGAAACAGAAAGAAAAAATTGATTCTTTTTTTTTCGAAATTCTTTATGAGCATACTTTTGTGGCCCATTATAACAATATTGCTTAAATGCTCGTCATTTTTAATTTTTCAAGAAAATCCCAAGTTTTTTTTTCCTTCAGTTTCTTTTTGTTTAAGTTTTTACATGAGGTGAGGTGCCATAATAAAATATTCTTTGTGGAAGAAATCGTACGCATAAGACCCCATTTAGAGACTCATTAATATTGCCGATCACATATTGTATATAAATGTAGTGCGTTTTCTATTCAATTCAATTGAATTCATTTCTATTTCTGTTACTAACCCTCTCTCTCTCTCTCTGTATTCTTACCAGTTTACATTGGGAATTGTTCCCTTGTATTCCCATGTATTTTATTAATGATTTCTTAGATGGACGTGTATTGTATGCGAACTGAGTAGGTTTTATAGGTTTTTGACTGGCTATCGGCATTGCATTGAGTGTGTGGTGGCAAAAGTTTGAATGAAGTGTTGCATGCATTGCGTTATTAATTCTCTTCGGTTTGGATTTTAATTTTTCTTTTTCTTTTTTTTTTTACTTTCCAAATTAATGTTCAATTCAATACGAAATTGAAATCATTTTCAAATTAGTACTCACGCATGGCAACTGATTGAAAACATACGTATAAGAAAAAGCCTCTAAAAATTAAATTCAAAATGTATTTGAAAGAACTTGGCCGGCCGTCTGTCTCACTTTGTCATTTATGGTGCGTATAAATTATGACTGAATATTAACGTAATAAAGACTGTCGCTGCTCTTAAATGAAAACTGGCTCTATTAAAAATATAATTTTAAAACATTAATATTTGAAAATTTTATATTGACTTTGAATGTAAAATTTATGCACACAGTAATTACCTGCAGTATTGCATCAATGACATGCCGAATGTTAGAGTTCTGGTGTTTAATGGTTTATAAGCAACTGCAAGTGTTAAATAAAATTGTAAAATTTTCAGTAGTTCAGCTGACATTCTAATGAAGAACTGAAATTTTGTTCTAGAAAACTAATTTTGATCAATTATGGTCTCATACAGTGGTGGCCTTATAATTAGAAACGACTTAGCAGAATGTTAATTTGTTTTACAGTTTTCACTGTGTACCTGGGATCAAAGGCTTTGTTTGGAGGACGTATGTATTTCCATCAGATTGGAACAAATAAACTTAGTTTCGTCACTCCAGAGAACTCTGTTCCAGAAACATCGTTTCTAATTATAAAGCCACCACTGTATGTTAGAGCGACATATGTATCAGCTGGGGTATTATGATGATCAAGAGCTAATCATTTCATTATTCTATATATAGACTAGGAGTGAGTGGCAGTTTTGTAAAATCGAAGTCCATTTCGGCATTGGCATTATGAACCTTACAGTTGCGAAGAGTAACACGTCATGGGATTGGCAGCTCCTTAGGGTTATATTATAAAAACACTATTGCAAAATGTTGAGTAAGAGGATGTATTTGAATGGAGAATAATATCACGATTTCAGCCAAATACGGTAGAAGGAAGTGATAGTTTTGTTAAACCAAACCTTACTTGATCACACATAGCGTCCATTTGTAATATCACATGAAACGATGCTGCAGAGCTGACTGAAATCAGTTATAGGGTTTGATATTTAATGCTAAGCTCCTTTAGAATCAAGCTGGAAATTAGCCTAAAACTTTAATTAATTTAGTTCTCGACATTGGCAAACGCACCACCTCTGCAAAAATCATTTGCAGGTAAACAGAGTCTCTTCGTAGACCTGCCTATTGGCAATAGTCCGTGAAGATAGATACAGTAAAAGAAACGTTCGTACAGTCCAATTTGTGGTACTTAGTACGCTTCCTATTCAGAAGAGCTCGGCAATAAAGCGATATTCTTTCTCGGAATTTGGCAACGGGCAATAAATGCCTTTCTCTAATAGACAGCATACTGCCAGCAGTCATTTTTGCTAGAAGACTACCGAGAGGAAGCCGCTGAAGAAATATTTCGTTCTATCCGCGATGTCTAAGCTGGGGTTTGAACCAGGCGTGAGCCTGCTTTAATTAGCCAACACACTACCGACTAGACTAATGTGATATCTAAGATTACCGCTCGTAAAGTCAACAACACACAACAATCGTTCGTGTCATAAGATCACCAAATAGTAAGCATTGCTTACTTTGGTCCTGTAAGACCAAATTGTAATGCCGATAGTACCTATAACTCCTGGCTGAATTTGATCCAAATTATCTTTAGACACGTTCTATCAATAAATTGTGGGTACCCAAGATCCTGCTGGCAGTAGCAAATTCATCAGTTATATTAAGAAGAATTCATTGCCACTTGGCTCTCAGAGCATATCTATCCCATGCTTATAGTGGGAGATAGATACCTTACTTAGGGTCGCTTCTGCAAGGCTGAAATATCGAAGGAAGCGATTTATCATTATTTTCTACTTTAGAACTTTTCGTGTAGACTTCCACAGAATTCTTGGAGCTAACCATGCTAGAGAACTATTCCTTCATGTTTTGAGTTTCAGTTTGGGTAGGAAGTTCGGAAGTGGTAAATTCAATTTTTCTCTGAGTCTGTGTCGGTCACATAAAATACGATAGAGGAGTGCCATTTGCGATTGGTGCCACATGTTGTCTAACCAGTAAACTCAGACGGCCATTGCCATTGAGGTTTGTAAGATTTGACTCGATAAATATCATAGAAATGCAGTGAACTACACCCTATGCTGTACATAGCTGATAGAACAATGCTGCTGTTAATGTTTCTTAAAAGCATATTGAAAAAAGTGTTCTTCTCTGAAAAAAATAATTTTTTCGGTAATGGATTGTGAATGTTAAATGAAAGTCAGCTTTATTGCTAAAAAAAAACTTTTTAATGAACTTAGACTTCCCTGATGACATCTGTCTCAGTGACGCAGTCATACTTTATTCCGTACAGGGCTTCTCTTCATTTTGTTATCTTGGAAGGATTTAGTTTTGAAATCAAGAGCAGAATAAATGAAACCAACCAGGCGTTTGTACATTTGAATTACAGATGACGTTCTCTTTACCCCACAGTGAGAATTAAATTTCTTGCATAAAATCTACGATTTTGGAATGCAGCAACTAAGGATGGCTGCCTTCTAAAATGTATCAATACAAAGTTTGTATGCAATTATACTACTGTATATAAACAATGTAGATATGCAAAGTAAGCAAACAGTGCATCAACTATAAGTCCGATGCCTGATTGCTTTTTGACTGCGTTAAAAATTCACATTGACGACGTTTTGAAATAGAATACATTGTATATATTTTGTACAGCGGCATTATGAAACACGATACTTTGTTCAAACACAAAGCAACTAACATTTTGCAAGGCAGCCGATTTCATTGCAATTCTGTTGCCTGCGCCGTATTTTTAACAGTTTTGATGACCTTCTTTGGGTAGAGGCCAGACAAACTTCAGTTAAAACAAACAAGCTAGTCGCCTTATTCCTTCAAAGTACATAATGTTGTAATAATGAGACCATAAATCACATTGGGATATATTTTAAATTTTCATGTCCAAACATTTCTGTCGTGAAATGATGTTTACAGTAGGCATAGATATAGATGGCTTTGCGCAAAGTTACGCGCATTATTTGGGAACAATAGTGAACCTTGTCTTGATTTAGATTGACTCTGTTTTTATTATAGAGATTTGGTTTGTTTAGATTATACTATATCTCACAAGTCGCCGAAGTCTAGTAGAAAGTGTGTTGGCTTATTTGACGTTAGGCCAAACGAAATATGAAAAAATATTTCTTCGGCGACTTCCTCTAAGCAGATTTCTGGCAAAAACTCTGAGACCAAAAATAAAATTGCCATGAAAAGCTTCTCAAAAAAATCTGTCGTTCGGAGTCGACTTTAAACTGTAGGTCCCGCCACTTATGGATAAAATTAACACACACAACTTAAATGGTGTAAGAAACTAGGTCGTAGTCCTGAATGAAGAGTTATATCTCAGAAGGCCACCTATATTAACTTTCTTTTTGCTAAAATTTCTGCAAAGCGTATTCTATTGTCGATTGAATATGAAATTGACAACTTATAACAGTTATCTAGAAAAGTATAGATAGGATTCAAATACTGAAAGAGGTACTGATTATTATTGATTATTTATTTATTTATTACAATACAATCACAAATTATATTCTAATTATATACGAGCGGAGTAATTTGACCATATGCTCGGTGTAGTGTCACAGACTAGAGTCTCTGGTGAGAATCGAACCCACGACGATCACGCTAATAGCCTAGCATACTACCCACTAGACTACCAGGGCATCCTAGGTACTGATTAAAAAATCTGCAACCCTATAAAAAAATATGTTTCTCTTTCACTTTTTGTCTTGCTAAATGCTCTTAAGAATATCTTCTTTAACGATCTTATGAATAACGATCTTATGTAATGACGTTTTTATTTAAAAGACAATATATTATCAAATAAATAAAATAAAAAGAAGATACTGTGATGATCACCTTTACCCTGCCACAAAATCTCTGTTTATGCGAATGAAACAAATAATATTTAATGAACTTTGAACCGGCATAAATGTGCCGGCATTCATAACCAAAAACATTTCGTAAATACGTTTTAATAAATGTACATACGTACATATGATTATTATTTAGATTCACCACTAACAATCTAACCATATGGATACATACATACATATGTACATACTTATACTTATAAGGAGATTCTAAAGAGCGTATGTATGTATGTATGAAGAGAAGATGTTTATATACAATAATTCTTTTTTTTTCCTTTTTCTTTGCATATACAATATATGTATTTATGGCTTTTTCCTTTGGATTTTAGTTTTTTGTTGTTGCTTTTTACCTTTTCATATAAGAAAAAAAAAATAATCATTGTTATGAAACTATTTTTATTACTGAATAGAAAAAGATTTATTACCACCATGCGCTACTGCCAAAATAAAAACTGAAACCGATAGGATAGCGCAGAGACAAACAGACATACAGTCATACTGAGACACTGTTTATACAATTGCATGTATAGTACACCATAGAAATGAACGAATGAACACAAAACGCCTTAAATGTACTCGTATTTGTTGAAGAAGAATCATAGTTTTTATCCCAATTGAACACACATTCATGGCAGCATAAAACTTGAAAAGGATTCATTGCACGTTTGTTTGTTATACACACAGTCAGTGCCAGTGTTTTTGTTTTTTTCATGAAGCTTAACTCCCTATAGCTTAAGGTTTAAGACCATAATAAGAAAATCAACAACCAACTAAACAACCAACCGATCGAACGACCGTTCCTTCCTTTTTTCTATACTTTTCCTTAATAATAATATAAAGCGCTCACTTACACAATTGATAGGCACGCTGCTGTTAAGCTTAACGGCTACAAAAAAGAAAAAAAAACTTAAAAAATACAAAACCAAACAGAGAACATCTCACAGATATTATGATCATGCGCTCAAGACAGAAAAAAAGAAAGAAAGAAGAAAAACAAAAGCAGCAGCCATGGCAGAAAAATCACTCACTATCGCCATACACTTAAGCACTTAAAATAGGCCTTTATCTACAAAATAATAATGTGAAGGTACTTGCGCGCAAGGGTGCAGCCAATAGCTTTGGGAAAAGTTTCTTTTCTTATTGAAAAACTTAAAAAACAAAAGCAACAAATCCTAGAACGATAATAATAGAGTAAAGCCAACTCAATGCTAAAGAAAGATTTGCAAAAAAAAAAACGTTTTTTTTTTGTACGAATTATTCTTTAAGTTGCTCTCTTTGAGATATTAAGGATAATCACAGATTGTTGTGCCATAAATTTCACTTTGAAGGTTACAACAATGTAGCGTTACTTCCAAAGGCTGCTATGACAGAAAATTCGAAGTCAAGCTTGATATTGAGAAGTCGCCGTGGTCTAATAGGTAGTGTGTTGGCTTATTTGACGTAAAGCCAGGCCAGACATCGCAACAAAATACAAAAAGTATTCCTCGGCGGCTTCCTCTCAGCAGATTACTGGCAAAAACTCTGAGAGGAAATAAAAAATTGGTATGAAAAGTTTCTCAAAAAATCTGTCGTTCGGAGTCGACTTTAAACTGTAGGTCCCGCCACTCATGTATAAAATTATCACACACAACATAAGTGGTGTGAGAAACTAGGTCGTAATCCTGACTGAAGGGTTGTAATGACCAATTATGTATGTATGCTTGATATTGGCATTCCTCAGTAGAGAGGCAAACAAATAGTCTTTCCCAAACTGATTTGGGGGAAAGAATCCACATTCCTTAGTAGACATCCACATTCACATTCCACAGAAAACTGTATTTGCAGGACAAATTTTTCGTTAAACCTAGCCAGAGTCCATCTCAAGAACCTTAGAGTAGTTAAAACGGGATTCTAGCCATTAATATAAGATCAGAGCCTGAAAATACCGCACAGAAAGTCGTTGTCGTAGAAACTGTAATGACGAATAAATAGAGGAGACCACCCGAAACGAAGTATGATCTTGACCACCTAGAATAAATTAATAGAACGTGTCTAGCCTAAGGTAATTTGAATAAAATCCATCCAGTAGTCATCTAGCACGGTGTCTAAAAATACCCCCACAACGACTTTTTCAGAAGCTGTTAAGACGAGAAAATAGAAGAGACCACAGAAAAATTTTTGGGAACCTGAGACAAAGGATCTTGGGCACCCGGAATTTATTGATAGAATGGGTCTAGTCAAAGGTAATTTGAATAAAATCCAGCCAGTAGTCATAGATTTATGACATGCCCGGAGTCTGAAAATACCCCACAACGACTTCTGCAGAAGCTGTTAAGACCAGGGAATAAAGGATACCACAGAACAGTTTCTGGGAACCTGAGGTGAAGGATCTTGGGCACCAGCAATTTATTGATAGAACGTGTCTAAAGAGAATTTGAATCAAATCCAGCCAGGAGTAATAGGTACTATCGGTATTACAATGTGGTCTTACAGGACCAAAGTAAGCAATGCTTACTATTTGGTGATCTTATGACACGAATGATTGTTGTGTGTTGTTGACTTTACGAGCGGTAATCTTAGATGCCGCCGTAGTCTGGTAGGTAGTGTGTTGATTAAAGAGCAGGCTCTCGCCTAGTCCAAACCCCAGCTTAGACATCTCAAACAGAACGAAATATTTCTGTGGCAGCTTATCAGTAGTCTTCTGGTAAAAATTGTAAGACTAAATAAAATTAGCATGAAGCTGTCCTTTGGAATTGAGTTTAGAGAGTAGGTTCCGCAATTCATAGATAAAATTAACACACACAACATGAGAATCCTAACAAAAGGCTTGTAATGACCAATTAAGTAGCGAGTTATCCTTGACGAGATTACAGTTCATCCATACTTCAATTCGGCAAGAACCGTCTTGTAAATCCAAGGCAAGCATGCTGGATACTCGAGAGTATACGAGAGGGTCTACAATATAACGAGTACTGGACTTCTCATACTTAAGTTAATGTATTGAGAATCTGGAAATGGGCTCAAACAACCAAACAATGAGTGTCTTTGATGTATTCGAGCGATTGGGTCTTCAGATATTCAACATTACATACATACACAATTGGTCTTTACAAACCTTCAGTCAGGATTAAGACCGAGCTTCTCACAACACTTATGTTGTGTGTGTTAGTTTTAATACATGAGTGGCGGGGCCTACAGTATAAAGTCGACTCCGAACGACAGATTTTTGAAAAACTTTACATGGCAATTTTTATTTACTCTCAGAGTTTTTGCCAGAAATCTGCTGAGAGGAAGATGTCTGACCTGGGGTTTGAACCGAGGACTCACGTGTAATAAGCCAACACACTAACTACTACACCGACTTCAGCATTAACTGGTATAATTATTGCTGAGGCTGTTCTGTACTTAAAATAATATTGGACCTTAGGATTCTATGAACCAAATTGTCTGGTTTGTGGAACCAATCCCCAGACATTTTTATGGCATTTAGAGTCGGTTATATGGGTTTCAGATTTCCAACTCCATCCACTCCATTTGCAGATGACAGCTACATCTTAAAATGTGACACAATTATACATCGATGAACTGCTAAATGTTGCAAGAAACTCAAGCAAATAAAGCTAAAATCTTCCTACAACACCCCCAACTGAGCGCCCAATAATGAGAGGAGGATAAGAAACAAAGTTTCTTTCTACTTTTTGAATAAAAAATTTTGATCTCCGTTATTTAGAGAAATAAAATCTCAGAAAATTAATAAAAATAAAATAATTCTGATCAAATCTACAGAAATAAAGTGATAAAGTGATCATCCTTATTTGTGGCATCTTTGACTGACTGCAACACACTAGAAGCGTTCAGTGAACGTAAGTTTAGTACGTTCACCTTTCAAATGAAAGGGTTTTCAATATTTTCTTTCACTTTTTTTTTTATTCATATTCTTGTTGTTGTTGTTATGCTCTATTATTCTATTGCAGCTTTTATCCACTATCTCTGGGAAAGATGTTTATTTTTCTTTTATTGTTGTAGTTGTTTTCAAACTGTCGAAACAACTGAGTCGCATGGGCATCACTCGATATAAACTCATGGAATAAAAATCCTTTTTGCTTACGCTTTCAGAGAAATTAAAATTTATTACCAGTTCCATACACTCGCATTTACTGAAGCCATTATCATCAGCCAACATCGGCAACAGCATCAGCATCTCAGCATCGTCAATCAGCCTCATCTTAAAACAGCACAACAACAGAAAATAACAACACAATCTCATCTTTTGCTAGTGTGAAATGACTGAATAGAAAGAGATAAACGTGTATAAATCGCAGAGAGAGGAAGAGAAAGAAATGGCATAAAATATTGTGTATTCTGTTTCATAGAATATCGCCTCAAGTAAAATACATACTCTTTAGTAGGGGCTGTAAAGGTATGCGTTCTTAAAAATGTTTTTGTTTTAAATTAATATGGATGTCCATCCACCATTGGAATACGGATTAATAAGCCTAAAATCAATATAAATTTACTTAGAACTTATTTACTTATAATAAATACATTTCGAGGATCGGAGATATTGGTGACAAAGCTAATTGTTTTGTTCAAATGAGCAAAAAAGGGCTCTGTACAAAGGCGACTAAATCGGATAAAAAATGGACTTGTAGGGAAAATGGACCTAATGGACTGGATAGCTATAGTATCAATGATTCCAAAACAGGTTTCCTAACGGTCGGGCGTTGTTTGGGACCGGAAATACAGGCGACGGAGATAATTGCTTTTTTCAAATGAACAACAAAAAGTTTTTTATATAAATTGACTAAAATTGTTGCATTGCACCTTTTTTGGCTGATGACTTGCACTATTTTGTTCACTGACTTGAATTTTTTTTGGTCAATAACTTGCATAAAGATGACTAGCATTTTTTTGGCCAATGACTTGCATTTTTCTGTGGATGACTAGCATTTCTTTTGGACAATGTACTGAATTTTGTTGGAGGATGACTTGGATTCTTTTCGACGATTGGATTTTTTTGGTCGATGATTTGAATTTTTTTTTTGACGATGGCATTTTGTTTGGATGGTGACTTGCGTAGAGGAGTTAGCAAAGTCTAGTCTAGCCTACTGACCTCTATATTGATTAATACAGCATCTACAAAATAACGAAGAGAAGAAAAAAGGATAAAGAGACACGAAGAATCCTGCTTTCGGGGTCAAGACAGAAAAATTGCGTGCAATATTTCATGTATCATAATAGGTACATTTTACGAATTAAACTCTGTCTGTTTCAACGTCACTTCAGAGAATAGAATCTATGTGGGTACTGCACAGAGATGATAATACGTGCCTTAATGTATTTATAAATTGAAGTGGTGTTCACCTCATACTCTGGGCCTAGGGTTAGTTTATACCCAACCTAATTTCATAATTAATTTACCAGTACTTTTAACAAGATTGTTTGTAATTCTATCCATTCTATTATATTGACTCCATTTCTTATATTAATGACAATTAGGAAGGCCCTTATACTATGTTCAGCTATGCACTTTTATTGAGTCAATATTCGGTTAATTGAGTACAATATTTTAAGTGTTCAGGCATAATAATATACGCAGTTTAGCTGCTTATTCGATATTCATATGACAGCTGGTAAACAAAACAGCTAGTTGTTTAAACGACAATGTTTTTTTTGAGTTGTGAAATATCAACAAAAAAGTGTTCGGTTAATTGTAATCTGCTCACTAAATACACTTATGACAGTGCTGCATTTTAAGTTTTACTCAATATTATAACAATTTGCGTATTTATTGCGCAATTATTGATTGAAACTTTGTATGAAATATTGAACTCAATAATGGCGTTTATTGCGATTTAAGCAATAAAGGTGCTTATCTGAACATCGTATTAAGCAGATACAGTATATGAACATACACTTAGATGTTGAATTCACTCATTTAAGTCGCTGAGAAGTTCTTCTCCCAAAGGTTTCATATGGTTTGCCATCTAACAATCTACGAAAATAATTGTCTTCATATGGCCAAGTGGTGGTAGTAATTGTAAAAATGTTGATGCTGGTAAGGCAATCATTTGGTTTTGGTCTGTCTATGGCTTAACTGAAGCCTTTGACTTTGCCTCATCGTCGTCATCATCATCATCATCATCAACAATTTACCACTTTTATCACATCTATCGCATATGGTTGGGTTGTATTTTACTTTTATGTTTTGTCATAATTTTTTCTTCTTTGTATTCTTTTCTCTCTCTATTCTTCTCCTTGTTTCTTTTGCACTTCATTTCATTTCATTGCGTTGTGTTGTTTTGATTATCGTTTTGAATTTTTTTATTCTTTTCAGTGGAGTTCGATGCGTCTTAGCGAATAAAGTATCTGCGTAGCTGTTGTGTTCTGTTCTTGTTGGTGTTTATAAGCTGAGTTTAAGTGAAGATCAACGAAGAATACTCATAATTTTTCTTATTGTCAATCTCTTTCTCTTTAATATAAGCAATTTGATACTTTGTAAGTGGTGTTTAATGTTTAAATGATTATTTTATCTGACACACAGCCAACTGCAGAGTGTCGTCGTCTATTCTGGACACTATGTTGCTTGGCGTGATTGTGTTGTGTAACTATCTGTGAGTATGTGATTATTATTCTTCCTGTAAAAGGAGCCATATTCATAAATACAATCGCCTTGTCTTGTTTCTTTGGCCGTAATAAGGGGGAAGGCTAGCCAACTTTTTGGCGGAAAAGAAAAATTTTGCCGGATCCTAGCCACATATACCATCAGCTTTAAAAGGATTTATATATCTTCTACTCAACTCCAAATGGTAGAACTAAATTCGCTCTGTAAAGTATTAGGTTTTCCATGTACATAGTTTAACAGCTACAATATGAAATTAAAAATAGAAAAACGAGAAATGATTGAAGATTTGGAATACTTTCAAAGAATGGAAATACTTCAAGCTTCAGGCATGCTTTAAATCAATCACCACGCGATATATTTTTCGTACATATTTTTAAAGGACCTCCTAAGCTAACAAAAATCAGGTCAATCTCATTATATGGCACATAAGCAATAAACTTTTATGTTCCTAAAGAACCTTCAAAACCTTTAATTCAAAATATTAACAAAAAGTGTGGAACTCAAGCAAGGGGTAGTGAACATAAATCAAATGGTAGCTCAGCCCTTTTCATAGAAATCCTCATAGGAAAATTAGGACAATCGATTCATAACACGACATAAATATTTATGGCAGATGATAATCGTTCAGACAGTTCATATGTTAACGGAATTGGCCCAAATTAATACTATGTTCACCTATGCACTTTTATTGAGTCAATATTCGGTTTATTGACAATAATATTTTAAGTGTTCAGACATAATAATATACGCAGTTCAGCTGCTAATTCAATATTAATTTGACAGGAAAACAGCTGGTTGTTTCAACAACATTGTTTTTATTTTGTTTTTTTTTTTTTTACTTTGTCGTTGTTGACATTTGAGTTGTCAAATATCAACAGAAAGTATTCGGATAATTGTAATATGCACACTGAACATACTTATGACAGTGCTGTATTTTAAGTTTTACTCAATATTACAACAATTTGCGTATTTATTGCGATTTACGCAATAAAGCTGCATATCTGAACACCGTATAAAGCTTGGTAAGGAAAGGTAGCAATTTCCAGTAAAGGATTTGCTAGCAATTGTTCTAAACTAGCAAACATCCAGTCTTCTCCAGGTGATCCTAATAGATTTTTGGCAGCGTTAAGCTCCTGGGTCGTAGTCATGATGGGCCGTATGTTGGCTTACTAGATAAGGGCTCAGAGTTCAAACCACAGTTCTGATATTTTAAAAAAATATCCTTTTTCGACACCTTTCTTCTTCACAGTCTTCCGGTACAAACTCTGAAGAATCTAATTGCCATGTAAATGCTTTTCAAATCTGTTTTTCGGAGTCGATGGTAAACTGTGTTTCGGAATATGACCGATGGAAAGGATGATTATAAATTTTTATCGCAATTGTGGACTATTGGACTTGCAGATTATGGTGTGCAGTATCGACAAAATCAGGAACATGCTCACTAAACCTGAGCGGAGAACATTTTGGGAACCTCATAGCAGTTATGACGGGAACTGGCCTCTGAGTGCACATGTTCGGAAGATGGGAATACCTTACGATGATATCTGCAAAAGCTGTAATTTTGAGAAAGAATATGGTCTCCGGTATTGTCCACTTAAAAGCCTGAGATAAAGAATTCTTGGACACACAAAATGTATGTAGAGAAGCTGTCTTGCCAAAGCTAAATCGCATGCCGAAATTGGGGCTATCAGTGTTACGACGAATGTAAGCTATGCTCTTCGAAGTGGCTACAAATTTAGTCTAACCTACCTTAATCTGAACTCGTTGTAGTCTAGTAGGCAGTGTGTTGACTTATTAGATGTGAGGCCACAGTTCAAACCCCCAACAAAACGAAATTCGAAAAAAAAAATATTTCTTCAGCAATTTCCTCTCAGCAGATTTCTGGAGGAAAACTTTGTTGTTCGGAGTCGACTTTAAGCTGTAGGTTACGCCACTCATGAATAAAATTAACACATACAATATGGGTGTTGACAGAAGCTAGGTCGCAAGCCTGGTTAAAGTGTTATAATGACCAATTAAGTTAAGTGAATCGACAAAACGAGTATCAGGCTCAACATTATTAGTCATGTGGATTATTTTCTCAAAGAGAAGGTAATCTATTGTTGTTTCCTTTCATAGTGTTCATAACTTCAGAAGAGCGCTCTTGGAGTAACAAAACCGTTAAAGCGGTTTTTGAAAAGTTTAAACTGTGTTAAACAGCCACCTAAGATGTTCTAGTCACATTAAGGAAATGTCGCCGTGGTTGATAAAGACAACAATTTAACAAAATTAAGTTTATTGTTGCAATTAATTTTCAAATTTTATTTAAAATCAAAATAAAGTCGAATATTCCAAATTTAATTGCCTTGGCGGAATAATTAGTGGGACTTTTGAAACAATGTTGCTGCTGAAAACTTTAAAACAAGACATCATTTGTATAGGAAACGTCTTCGACGTCTTTGCTATTGCCGAACGTTTATATTGCAGTTGCCATTGCAGTTGCTTTCGAAGTACAACATGTTGTTATTAAAAAAAGACAAAGAAAAGAAAATATTGCCTAACAATGACATATTGTTGTCGTTGTTGTTGTAGTTGTTATTATTAACCACTAAACAAAAAGAAAGAAAGACAGAAAAAAATATGTTTTTTTTTTAGAAAAAGCTTTTCATTAAAATAAAAATAATGATGTTAACAAACGATACGTTTTTCTTTTTGCTTTTCTTTTGCTTTACTCTTCTTTTACCGTCCATTTTTTTTGCTAAAATTTTAGTTGTTGTTGTAGTGGCTAAAATAGTGATGGTGTTGGTTCGAAACATTGTTGCAACTATTGTCTGACGTTTGTTTTTGCTTTTGTGTTGTGTTCCTTTACATTTTAGTGTTGCTGTTGCTTGTTGTACTGTTTTTTTCTGTTCAGCTGTTGCTGTTACTGTAGCTGTTGTATCATTTTTAACGTGACACAATCAGTTGTTAACGACAAAGACTTACAGCTCCATGGTAGAGACATGACTGTTGTCTTGGGCAAGAAAAGAAAGAGAAACATTTTTCGTTACTGTTCAAAATTCAGGAAAATCTTACAATGACATGGAAAAATAATAACAACTACAACAACAAAAGAAAAAAAATTGTTTTATAAGAAACATTGGAAATTATGCGATACATTTTTAAACAGATTTTCTTAAACGTCAAGTTGTAACACAGGAATAAAAATCATTTGAAAAAAAGGTGGCAGATAGCTACGTAGGGTGTCCAAAATTAAAATGCATTGTTCGTTTCAAAATATGTTTTAAGTTGGCCTAGCCATGCCTGAAGAAGGAGCGAATAGTTCGTCGTCTGCATATCAAGATTTTGGTCACTGTTTTCTTCGATTATATTGGGGTAGTGTAGACGAGGTTTTTCTGGCACAAGATCGTGGAGTATTATTAAAATTCCGCAATCAGATTCATGTGTTTAGAAATGGCAAATGGACTGCTGACTGCTGTCGGACATGGTCTATACACGTGTGGCTTAGTGTGATGGATCGTAAAGACCACGGTTTATGTGTCTTGGATTACGATCTTTGCTACAACTATCGATATCTCACTGGTCCCAAAAGATAACTCGATTTAGAACTTCAATATTTTCATGGATGAGAGAAAAATAGGAATTTTCTCTGAATACCTGAGAATTTCTTAATCAATTCCTAATCCAGATGGAAATATAAGACATAGCAAGGCTAGAGAACTGATTTCATTGGAGAACAATTAAAGCTTTCCCGTAGCATCAATGTTCATACATACAAATTATTGGAAGTATGGAAACAGAGGCAGTCAGGTTTTTGTGAAAGTTCAATGGCAGCCGAATATGTTAGAAAAATTGAATGTGCTGGATAGGAACACACAAATGGATTAATGACTTGGGGAAATCACGATTATGTTTAACTCTTACCAACTGTAGGATTTCGAAATGAATTTGAAATTTGATGAAAAGTGAAAGATTATAAGTCACTGAATGATCAAAGCAATCTGGAAAATGACATTTGTTTGAGCTGATAAAAAAAGGGAAATACATAGCATTTTCTGTGCCACTATCTAGGTCCAAAGAGAATGTAGACAAAAATATTTGGTGACTGTTTTCTTATTACATCTGTAATGTATTGCAAACATAATCTTATGGGTTAGTCTAGAAGTACTAACTGATATCACATTTTCAACCTCGTTGGGGATTATGAATGAGAAGAAGAAGACTGTATTACACGCGATCGACCTTGTGGTAATGTAGGCAGAACTACTTATTCCAGAAGGACTTGTATATTCCAATCATCACCTCTAGGATGTCAAAATATTTATTGCAGTAATGAATCTGCCTTGATTGGTAGCTTTGTCCACCATAGCTCACTTGAGGACACATAGTGGCCCGTTGTGATGCCACAGGTAAGCGCAGTCCCTGTACTAAACGAATTCCACCAAACTAATCAAAGAAGTCGGCCAGCGCGGGGACTGCATACTAAAGCACGACTACCTTGTGTTGAGAACTAGCCTGAAAGTATAATAAACGACCTTGATATCAATGGATGATAACTCCGTTAAAATGACAAGGAATGGAGAACCTAAATCTGGACACTAAATCGCAAGAGATAGCCATTGACAACGCTCGAAAGGGATCTAATAGCAGCTTGACTGTCAGAAAAAACGGAGATACGGCCGAGAGAAGTAATTGATGGGAAAGTAGTGGATTATGAATAGAGGAAGAGGAGGTAGTGATGCAAGGCAAGTACGATTACTGTGTAGATCACAAATCTGAATCTGCAATGTATTACAAAAGTATCCTAGTTGCACGTCAGGGAAACAAAGTTTTTACAGCAGTAGAGAGGTTGACTGGATTTTCAATTCTTTTAAGAACTCGAAAGAAATAAAATCGTACATTGGATGGCTTTGTTAGTTAGACTGGTTTCACGCTTCCAACATTCGTGTTCATTACAATCCTAGGAAGAGAGGTTTAACTTAAGAAGGAAAGATCTTGAGATCTTGTTCTGTGCGGAAAACGTATCGCGCACTACGTCCATTTTATCGCCGACAAAATCGTCCATCAGAGCAGTTAATTCGATTAACCATGGAACGTTTTCGCACCACGGTTACGCGATCATCAAGTAAGGCGTAGATTCGTCGAAGGGGCCCAAAACGAGATTACCGTTGTTCCCGATTTTCATAAGCGAATTTTGTTTAGCGATGAAGCGCACTTCTGGTTGAATGGCTACGTCAACAAACAAAACTGCCGCATTTGGAGTGAAGGTAATCCTCAAGTGCATGTGGAAACACCGTTACATCCAGAAAAACTGACTGTTTGGTGCACTTTATGGGCTGGTGGAATCATTGGTCCGTACTTTTTCAAAAACGATGGTGGCCAGAACGTTACAGTCAATGGTGATCGGTATAGAGCCATGATTACTAACTTTTTCATTCCTGAATTGAATAACCATGATGTCCAGGAGATGTGGTTTCAACAAGACGGCGCAACATGTCACACAGCTCGTGCCACAATAGATTTATTGAAAGACACGTTTGGTGACCGCCTAATTTCACGTTTTGGACCTGTGAATTTGCCTCCAAGATCTTGTGATTTAACACCGCTAGACTACTTTCTGTGGGGCTATGAGGTAAAGCCACAAACGCTTGACCATTTGGAAGACAACATTCGCCGTATTATTGTCGATATACGGCCACAAATGTTGGAAAAAGTCATCGAAAATTGGACGTCCAGATTGGACTACATCCGCGCCAGCCGTGGCGGTCATATGCCAGAAAACATATTTAAAATGTAATGCCACAAGATTATCTTTCGGATAAATAAAATTCATGTCAGTCGAATAATCCATCGTTGTTTTATTGCAACTTAAAGTTCTATACCTCTATAAAAAAACACCCTTTATATCGAGAATAATAACTTGAAATCATGGGTGAGGTTAGAATTTTTGTAGTGAACATATGTACGTAATTACTCTGTTCGTAATATTTAAACTGTAATTAATAAATAATTTGTAAATAAATTTTAAATTTTTAAAAATTACCAGTCCCACTGTAACTTAAGAAAAGAGAATTAAAATTAATGATAGAATCTTAATGTTAATGTAATGCAATAAATTTAAAATTACGATTAATTGTAATAAATTGTAATAAAATATCATTTTATATATATGTATGTATACAGACATTTAATACGAGATCTTAATATTAATCTTTTTAAAATAAAAATAAAAATAAAATAAAAAACTAATTTCACTAGAAAAAAAAACATCGTACTGTCACTAAGATGCTGTTGAGTATTATTGTTGATGTTACTGCCTGCCACTGACAACGATAATAATAATGATGATGATGACGATGACGATGATGATAATGATGTTATAGTCGTTGTTGTTTGCATTATATTGCTGTAGAACTGACCCAACTAATAGACGAGCATGAAATCTAGTCACGAACTTGATTATGAATAAAACCGTGCACCAGATCCATGTTCGCCGACAAAATAGAGTCAGATTAATGGTTTTCCAAAAAAAAAAAAAAAAAATAAAAAAAGCGAAACAAAAAATAAAAAAAATAGAAGATCACTGACTTATACGGAGAGAGAGAGAGAGAAAATGAGAAACAGGGAGAAAAAGAAAGAATTAAATTACTTTTTAAGGAAAAACTTTTCAAGAAAATAATGAAGCGCTGAAGCTGGGCTGTAGTTCAGCTGGCACCTACACACACACACAACAGCAAAGTTTTTAACAAGAAAAGATGAACAAAAAAGAAGAAACGTAAGAAACAGTCACTTTATTGTCTGTTACCGTTGAAGTTGTTCTTGTTATTTTTCTGTATTTTTGACGCCAAAAAAAAAGAAAAACGTTTTTGATGTACAACAACAACTACTATCACCTTCTTGGCTTTAATATTTATGGCTTGTTGCTGTTAAATTCTAAGCCTTTTGGGCTTTTAAATGCTTGTAAAATGTTTAACAAAACTTCTTTAAATTTTGAATTTTTTCCCTCTAAACTGTTGTAATTGTTGCTGTGTTAGTATTGTGCTGTTGTTGTTGTTGTTTTAGGTGAACATAATGTCAAGAAACTCTGTTTTGGTTTCTTTTTCTTTTTTTTTCTTTCTTTCTGGTTCAAAGATTTCAACTCTGTGATCTTGTTTCTTTTGTTTTCAGATTTCGAAGTCATGCTAATGGCTGTTAGTTTTTTTAATGTATTTAAAGGCATAATTTCATTGGTTTTTCCAGTTGAGATGAGGTAAAGGTTCTGTAACTACTGCTATAAGAAGATTATTTAGAACTCGGACAAGATTATTGAAAATTATAGAGGATAATCAATAAAAGATTTGATAGAAAAAAGTCCATTAAAGATTAAAAACATTTATTTTTCTATTTAATTATCATTATAATACACACACACCATATGCTCGGTGAAGAGTAACACACCAGAGTCTCTGTTGGGAAACGATCTCACGACCCTTACACTAATAGTCTAACACACTACCCACAAGACTACTAGGGCACCTGAGAGATTGAAAACAAAAACTTTAAAAAAAATAATAACAGATCGCAACCAAAATTAAATTAGCAACCAAAGTAGGTAAAAGGGATCTAAACACGTACCTAACCTCTGCTACCTAAATGTTAACCACCACAACTTTATTTTAACAGCGAAGAATATATCAACCAAACCACCAACCACAATGGAATATGTGTGCAAAGAATTACAGGGGAACTGATATCTCAGGTTAGTTTGACGGCCATGGATCAATAACACTCTTTGTAGAAGGCAACAGATCTGCCACAAAACTAAGGAATCAAATGCTGTTATTCTGTGATCCCCTTAAAACTACTTTAAAGCAAGGGAATGAAAAAATCTGTCAGAGGAAAGTGTTCAACTTAATTTCACTGTAAAGGACGTTGGAACATTTTGTCAAAGCAACCTAGAAGAAGATGAACATAGGCAGAGCCCTAGGCTTTCTATTGCGGTCCTTTTATCTGTGATATCATCTCGAAAGTTTATGTCTCCCGGCGGAGATGGAGAATCGGCTCAATGCGATCCCCTTAAAACTACTTTGAAGCAAGAGAATGACAGAGGAAAGTGTTCAACTTTATTTCACTGTAAAAGACGCTTAAAGACATTGTCAAAGAACACAAGAAAAAAGTGTACGCAGGGTAGGATGCTAGGTTTTCTATTGGGGCTCTTCTATCTGTAATATCATCTCGAATGTTTATGTCTCCCGGCGGAGATGGAAAACCGGCTCAGTCTGAAGGAGGCATAGTGCGATCCCCTTAAAACTACTTTGAAACAAGAGAATGACAAAGGAATGTGTTCAGCTTTATTACACCTTAAGAGACGTTTAAAAACGTTGTCAAAGGAAACAAGAAGAAGGTGTACATAGGATAGGGTACTCGAAAGTTTATGTCGCCCGGCAGAGGTGGAGAGCCGGCTCGGTCTGGATACAAGACAACAAAGTAAATTTTTTGCAATTATATTGCACAGTGTTCGACTAGGTTGCCATTCTCTTGGGGGAATAATTCGAATGTCCGTGTTTGCCATTAGGCAACCAATTGAATATAATAATGACAATACATACATACACACATAATTGGTCATTACAGTCCTTCAGTCAGGATTACAATCTAGCTTCCCACATTACTTATGTTGTGTGTGTTAATTTTTATACATGAGTGGCGGGACCTACAGTTTAAAGGTGACTCTGAACGATAAATTTTTGAGAAACTTTTCTTGGCAATTTTATTTACGCTGAGTTTTCGCTACAAAATCTGCTGGGAGGAAGTTGCCGCTGATATATTTTTTCATATTTCGCTTTGTTGGATATGTCTGATCTGGGATTTGAACTGTCAACACACTACCTACTACACTAGGACGACTACAAAATTATATAATGATAATGACAATGACAATAAACAAGAAGTAAACCTCAGAAAAAATTCACTAAAAAGGCAAAACTGATCACAAGGCTGATTAGAGACTTCTTAGAATCGTGGCTTAGAACACTCCCTTTTCAAACGCCTTTCACAAAAAAAATCTGTAACACAATTGCTTCTGTTAGTGGTAATAATAGGCATTAAAAACAAGGCAAAGAAGTTTTTTTTAAAATTTGAAAAGCAAAACTGTCAGTCATCTATTGATGAGATTGAGTAGATTACATATTCGATGTTATTTTAAACACCCTTTTTAGTTTTTAATTTACAATCAAATTTAAAAATTAATACTTTTACTAATTAAATTAAAATACTATTAAAAGGAAAAAAAAATAGAAAAAAATATATCCAAGGCCCAACCCCTCTTTACAAGTCTAAAGTAACACATACAAACCAGGCCACACCTGATAAAATTGTGCCATAAAAACTTAAAAAAAAAAATAAATTGAAAAAAGACCCTCAACTTTGAAATTTAATTTAAAATACAATATTTTTATAAAAATAAAAAAATATTTCAGATTTTTAATAAGTGATAAATTAATGATTGCCAGCCAGCCAGCCAAGCTCTTTAGCTCAATAAAGTGGTGGCATTTTCGCACGTCTGACTAGACCAACAACAGACATAGACGGGTCATAAAAAAACAAACAAACAGACACGGTGCACCATACATGTAATATGTATGCATAGAAATAGCGTAGTTATGTGTATGACTATGCAACTATTTGTTGCAGTTTTAAATATTCATAGAAAAAAACCAACAAAAAACTCTTATGACGTGGCCAACGACGATGTGGAGATACAAAATTATAAATTGGGAGCGTAGGTTTTTTAATTGATTTTCATATTGTGTGTAAAAAAATAAGCAATTGAGAATAGTAGAACAGAGGCTTAGGGTAATAAGGGGGGCCATTTAGTTTCATTTTTAATTTAAGTGGAAGGAAAATATGGATTTTTGTAAGTGGAAAAAAAGACTTTAAACAAAAGAAATACTGAACTATCGACCAGAAAAAGAGCAAATATGAGTACAAACAGTATCAGTATCTTCTTTTTTTTACAAATAATTTGTAAAATAGACTTCAGTCTGTAGGAACATATGGAACTGAAGAAGGCCACAGTAGTAATCAATAGGCACTTATTCAGATTATCTCACTTGCTTAATTGGTCATTACAACCCTCTAGTGGGGATTACAACCTAGCTTTTTACACTAACCAAGTTGTGTGTGTTTTAATTTTATACATGAGTGGCGGGACCTGCAATTTAAAGTCGACTCTGAACGACAGATTATTGAAAAACTCTTCATGGCAATTTCATTTACTCTTAGGGTTTTTGACTGAAGACTGTAGAGAGGAAGTTGCCGCAGAAAAATATTTTTTTTTTTTTGGTTTGTTCGAGATGTCTGAACTAGGGTTTGAAACACGGGCTTGCATTTCATAAACCAACACATTACCTACGAGACTACGGCGACTTTAAGATTGTTTTACCGGAAATAATTACATGTTAATCGAGTGCTAGGTGCCTGGATGTTGTGATTAAAGCGTTTTAGCCAAAGTCCAAAACCAGGTTTGAAGAGAAAACAAATCAGGTTTGAAGAGGAAAAAAACAAAGAATTTTTTATAACGAGTTTTTCAAACTTTAAAGAATTGTGAGGGCCTTTATCTAACAGGCAGTGTTACCACTTGGTTTCATTCACCACTACCATACACATGAGATATAATAACCCTACTATTTTAGGACATGCTTCAAATTATTGCATCCCAAGGTACTATTCAACGGCAGGCAGAAGAAGGAATTAAAGTATGACTAGTGAAACAGTAATTCCCAGAAGATTTTATGAATATTATTACAAATTTTCAGACCCACTCGAAAACAGACTAATGGAAGTAACATTAGTGGGCGGAACTCTTTCGAATTTATGCCTTCTATAGAACTATTCTCAAGAGACATGATATGGACTCCAAAAGAACCTTTTGAAACCTTTTAATCAACGTTTAAAGACTTAAAAAATGTCACAAAGGGCGAAGAGTTGCAAAATATCTAGGAAAACTGAGAAAAGAAATTAAAATGTAGAATCGTTCTAATGAATCTGAAGTTCGGTCTCCTGTTTTGTTAGTGGTATGACGGGTAGTGGTAGTGTAATGGCGTTATAGGGTTTTAAAGTTTGAGTTTTTTATTTGAAATGTAAATGAAACATACATACATACATAATTGCTCATTACAGCCCTTCAGTCAGGATTACGACCTAGTTTCTCACACCACTTATGTTGTGTGTGTTAAATTTTATACATGAGTGGCGGGACCTACAGTTTAAAGTCGACTCCGAACGACAGATTTTTGAGAAACTTTTCACGGCAGTTTTTGTTTACTCTCAGAGTTTTTGCCAGAAATCTGCTGAGAGGAAGTCGCTGAAGAAATACTTTTTTTGTATTTTGTTTGATGTCTGGCGTGGGGTTTGAACTCTGGCTTTACGTCTAATAAGCCAACACATTACCTACTAGACTACGGCGACTTCTAATGAAACAACACAGTTTTAGTGGAAGCTGCACATGATTGTCTAAGAATTTTGACAGACAATTGATGTTTGGCAATTGCTCCGTATAATGTTTAAACAAGTGTAAGTACAAATGTTGAAACTTTCATTAAAATTTCAGCATAATTGTGACTCTGTCTAGGAAATTTAAGACCGCATGTTGCCTTTAAAGACTTCTGTTGTATGTATCCAGTTCACTTCACAAAAATTCTGTGTTTGAGATGGTCACACAGGAAACATAGTTCCAGAATTTTAAACTTGCTGATCTTGATAGCTGTATACAGTTGTGGCCTTATAATTAGAAACACCTTAGCAACATGGATGTTTGTTAATTTGTTTTACAGTTTTCACTGTGTACCTGGGATCAAAGGCTTCGTTTGGAGGACGTCTTACATATGTTTTTCCATCAGATTGGGATAAATTAAACTTAGATTCGTCACTCCAGAGAACTCTGTTCCAGAAACATCGTTTCTAATTATAAGGCCACCACTGTACATACGTACGTAATTGGTCATTACAATTCTTTAGTCACACCACTTATGTTGTTTATTATACATGATTGGCAGAATCTACACTTTAAATTCGACTCCGAACAACAGATTTTTGAGAATCTTTTCATAGCAATTCGATTTACTCCCAGAGTTTTCGCCAGAAATCCGCTGAGAGGCAGTAGCCGAAGAAATATTTTTTCATATTTCGTTTTGTTGAAGATGTCTGAACTGGGGTTCGAACCGTGGACTAATGTCTAAGAAGCTAACATACTACCTACTAGATTATGGCGACTTTTTATCATTATCAAAATTCGCTTTAAAAGAGAGATGCCTCACTGACATATTCAGACCATATCCCATTCTTTATGGGAACGCGGGCATGTATTTTAAAAGACAAAATATGGCAATTTCGTTTGTTTCAATTGTAATGAGCTTCGCCTGATTATAAATGCCAGAATCCAGCCAAAGGAACAATTATTTTGTTTAGCTAATGAGAAAGACATTCGAGGAGGAATTAATAATCACATGATGCATGATTACTTAGTGATCAAAGATATCTAAAGGAATTAATTGATACACAGTCATTTTTTGATATTTTCGTTACGCTATTTAACTGTATTGATTTGATATTTTCTAGTCCTTATAGGTATATATCTGTCATGCAAAATGAAACTAGGACGTTTGCTATTCAGTTGTCTCGAAGTACACACCAGAGTCTTACAGTGGATTCAGGGCTTTCTAGAATTTATTTAATTTTTTAGTTTTAAGAATATTGTCTTGGATGACTATCAGTAAGGAAAGTAGCAAATTAACCATTTTAAGAAATAAAAAAAAAACAAGAAATAAACAAAAATGTTTAGTATTTGACCCGACTACATGAGAAACTTTGCAATTTCTGTTTTTTTTCGTTTCGTTTGTTAATTTAAATCAATTTTCTTTTCATGTGTAATAAAATTTAAACGTAAAAATTTAAAAAGAATTACAGAAAAATAAAAAAAAATTGTTCATTAACTAATTTGTAAGGGAAACAATTACGTTTGATTGGCTAGCTTTGGCCGTAGTTAGTTGCAGCAAATTAAAGAAACCCACTACCACTCCTTAACGAACAGAAAAGAAACAACAATGGAAAGCTAAGGTTTCCTATTTTTTTCTTCTTCTTTATATTGTTGTTAACTTAGTTAATAGCCATTTAACTATTTTTTCTTCTTCTTCTTCTTTACATTGTTGTTAAAAAAAAAACCATTTTGTTAACTTAGTTAATAGCCATTTAACTAATGGCTCAAATAACAAAACGTGATCACTTTATAAATTTACAAAAAAAGGAGGAAAAAACATTCATTCTAACGCTGCATCACCTACAACTAAGTACTCCTCCTCCTGAGCTCCTTTATTTCCTTTCTTTTCTTCTATTAGCGTTTAAACTTTCATTTCAAAAGCATAAAAAATGTTTTTTTTATTTTTTTAATAAAATTACAAGCATGATTTTTTCTATTTAATTTTGTTGTCAAAATCTAAGAAAAAAAAACATGCCACAATGCAATGCAATGCAACACATTGTTGCAAATTAAACAAAGAAAAACGAAAAAGAAAAAAAGAAACGGAGTAGAGAAGAGAAGGTTATAAGTGGTGTTGCCCAAATAGAAGGAACGAATGAAAATCCATTACATTCCCGAAGAGATCAAATGTTGTCAAAGAAACGTGCCTTAAAATCAAGTATAAAAAGCCAGTCAATGGAAATGTTAAATATTTTAACAGAATATCCATTACATGTTGCACGTTTCGCCTTTAATATCAATAGCAGAGGCAATTATAAGCAAATTTCAAAAGAATTTGAAGGGTTTTTTGCAAGGAAAAACAAGAAGTATTTAATTAAACAATTTTAATTTGATTTTAAAAATTTACGAGTCAAAGTCATGTTTAGAAGCAAGCTGTTATGGTGTCACCGTTTGTGGTAGCATTTCACTCCATAGAGAGTGAAGAAACAGCTTTAATTTGAATTTTTGCCATTTTTTACATAAAAATCAATTGTAATCAATAAATTTGGTGGAAATATTTTAATGCGTTCCACATAAGATCAATAATGCTAATCCTCGTTTGGAATACAATCGTTACTGAACAAAAATGTGCTCGATTTACGTGGCATACTTCTCGGTGATCACTAGCAAGGATGAATACAATGCATCGACCAGCGTCCACCCACACTAAACATCACATATAAGTACGAATAATAAACTGTAAATGTGATCACGTACTTGGTTGATTGGTTGGAGATAAGAGACTATCTAAACTGCTCCCGGTCTGAAGCGCAGTGCACCATAGTAACATGATCTTGGACCACCAGTAGAAATCCTTCGATCAGATGTAATGTGGTGCATGATAATGTGTTTAATTTAAAAATTTCTAACTTAACGTCCACTGTGTTATTGCGGTAGTCGTGCAAGCTGTGTACTTGAAACTACGATATATTTAAGTGACGTCGTCAAGGTAATTGAAGTTGCCGTAGTCTAGTAGGTAGTGTGTTGGCTTATTAGACGTAAAGCCAGGGTTCGAGCCCCAGGCCAGACATCAAAACAAAATACAAAAAGTATTCCATCGGCGACTTCCCCTCAGGAGATTTCTGACAAAAACTCTGAGAGTAAATAAAATTGCCATGAAAAGTAAATTTGTCGTAATTTTTTTTGTAAATTTGTAAATATACGCCCAATTGAACAAATTAGAGCTTTGCGATAATGGGTAGTAGAACTGATCGAGTGGCCGATCGAACTAGTTCTAAACATTAAAAGTTGAATTAAATGAAGCAATGGGGAGATCAACTCTAGCACAATGCGGTTCTTGAACGGATATACTAGTTATAACAGTTACAGCAGAAGTCGCCGTAGTCTAATATGTAGGTAGTGTATTGGCTTCTCACACGTAAAGCCCGGGTTCGTATCCCAGGTCAGGCATCAAAACGAAATACGAAAAAAAATATTTCTTCGGTGACTTCCTCTCAGCAGATTTCTGGCAAAAACTCTGAGTAAATAAAATAAAATTGCATGAAAAGTTTCTCAAAAAAATCTGTCGTTCGGAGTCGACTTAAAGATGTAGGTCCAGCCACTCATGTATAAAATTAACACACACCACATAGGTGGTGTGAGAAGCTAGGCCGTAATCCTGACTAGAGGGTTGTAGTGCAGTTCCTGATCGGACATGGCAGTTACAGCAGTTATTTGCGTTACTTTAGGCCCAACATCTCACCCAGATGACCTGAATGCCTTAATAAAGATAAAACTGTTCGAGATTTAGTGAACGTCTAATGCCTAGGCAAATCCGTTATCGGCGAGATTCTGACAGCAGGAAATGTGTACGAAAAGAACCGTGGCACGATGGAACAATATATTTTTGTTTCACCTTTATTTGGCCAATATATATAAATTGGGACACAGTGTGCTTGAACACTAAGATCTTAAGGCATGTGCTGTGTGACCACATTGACTTGCGTTTTCTTAGACTTAAGGTACTCATGAATACTTTATTTACTCAGTGTAAGAAGTAAACAACAATTGTCATGTCTTGAGGACTACAAAAATAAAAATAATGCCGTGTTAATCAATTCCTAAAATGATTTACGGATATACAAAACAAAACTAACGCGTTCAGTTAATACTCACATGAGCAGCGAATAATTGGATTTGAATAAAATTGTAAAATTCTTAAGAAAATTAATCCAGCCAGCCATTTACATGAAACAAAAATTGTTCATTTTGTTTTATCGTTTTTGTTTTAATCGAAACGGATTCAAGGTTTTGTTTTTTTTATATTTTATTTACAAAATAAAAAAACAACAAAAAAAAACTTGAACAATAAAAAAAAATTGAAGCAATTGCGTGATTAAATTTATTGTTACTGTATCTTACAAAATGCGATTTATAGTTTAAAATAATAATAAAAAAAAAAGCAAAAACTGAGAAGAAAAAAATGACAATTACACAAAAGAATAAAAAATTAGAAGAAAAAAACAAAACAACGACAGATTTTTTTCTATTTCTAATAAACTTCGAGGTAAAATCCAATACAAAAAAGAAACAACGACCACGTTACGGACCCGTTGCGTCTATATGGAGCTAAGCTAAGCACCTACAACTATTATTCGCTGGCTATCTGGGGCTCTATTGTTTTTTTTTTTAACAATTTTTACAGATCAATGCAATTTCTCAATAAATTATTATTTGTTTTATGATTTCTGTTAAAACAGAAAAAAAAAGAAAACGAGGTTCAATTTACTTTATTTTCTTTTTAATTTTTTTTATTTATTTTATTATGGAGACAAAAACAAATCTTGATATCATTGAAATATATTGAGTCAGCTTTTTATTTTATTGCTCGTTTGTTCCACTCGTTTGTTTGTTTAAATGGAAAACTATTGTTTTGAGTTAAAAATTGATTTCAATTTCAATAATTGTTCGTAGAAAAATAGAAATAAAAATATAAATAAAAAGAAATAATTAAAAATTTGCCAGACAAAGACACTTTAAAGACACAAAAATTTTATTCTTTTTAATTTGATTTTATTTTTATTTTTTTTAATTTAGATTTGTTTCCATTTAATTTACTGCCAACACAATAATATTAATTTGCTTTCAAACTTACATACATAATTGGTCAATACAATCCTTCAGTCAGGATTACGACCTAGTTTCTCACACCACTTATGTTGTGTGTGTTAATTTTATACATGACCCCGAACGACAGATTTTTGAGAAACTTTTCATAGCAATTTTATTTTACTCTCAGTGTTTTAGCCAGAAATCTGCTGAGAGGAAGTCGCTGAAGAAATACATTTTGTATTTCGTTTTGATGTCTGACCTGGGGTTTGAACCCTGGCTTTACGTCTAATAAGTCAACACACTACCTACTAGACTACGGCGACTTCAAGCTTGGTCTGTATTAATCAATTTCAGATGATGAACACATGTTGATACATTACCAGTACCAGTACCAGAATGATCAATATTGTCTAGCTTTGGTTTAGAACAGCTGCTGAAAGCATTAACAGTAACAGGATGGCCAGATTTCCCAAGCTTCGGATCAAAAAAGATGTTAAATTTATGCTGGAGTTAAAAAAAGTATTTTTATTGTAAAAACTTGTACCCACAAGGAAATATAAACTCAAAATAAAAGAAAAATAGTATAGCAGTGAAAGAACTTTCAATATTATCTAGGATTTCAAAGGCAGCTTCAGCTCGAGAAAAAATTTTTTGGCTGCCTATGTCCAGTATATGCAAGGTGACTTGAACTATTCGATGTTTAATATTTTTTTTATAGTTTTTACTATCTAGGTCTTTAGGAATATAAAGCGATCTTATTCGAAATGTGAATTATGTTAAGAGTTAGCGACTATGAAGTCGCCGTAGTGTAGCAAGTTATTAGACGTGAGTCCAAGGTTCAAACTCCATGTCAGATATCTCCAACAAAAGCAAAATGTAAAAAAATATTTCTGGCAAAAACTCTGAAAGTAAATACAATTGCCATGAAAAGTTTCTCAAAAATCTGTCTTTCGGAGTGGACTTTAAACTGTAGATCCCTTCACTTGTGTACTAAATTAACACACACAACATAAGTTGTGTTAGAAGCTAGGTCGTAATCCTGACTGAAGGGTTGTAATAAACAATTATATTATGTATGCATGATACCGACTATGCCAGTAAGCAAGGAGTAAAGAGTAAACTACAACCCTTAAAAATAGATAACTTGAAAGCTTGTTGCAACGTATTTTTCAAAATCTCTGTCAGTTCAGCAGTTCAGTTTTTAGATTCAAAAGTTAAACCTTAGCTAACTTTTCAGGCCCACTGTGTTGCAGACACCGACTAAGTTTTGGTGTTTGAACTTTCAGACTATGCCAGGCAGTAGTAAATAGGAGAAAAGAACACAATAAAACATTCAACATTTGCTGATTCGAACGATCAGTCAATATACATATGTACATACATCTGCAACATACATACATAATTGGCCATTACAACCCCTCAGTCAGGATTACGGCCTAGCTTCTCACACCACTTATGTTGTGTGTGTTAGTTTTATACGTGAGTGGTGGGACCTACAGTTCAACGTCGACTCCGAACGGTAGATTTTTGAAAAACTTTTTCATGGCAGGTTTATTTACTCTCAGAGTTTTTGCCAGAAATCTGCTGAGAGGAAGTCGCCGAAGAAATATTTTTTCATATTTCGTTTTGATGCCTGACCTGGGATACGAACCCGGGCTTTAAGTCTAATAAGCCAACACACTACCTACTAGACTACGGCGACATCTGCAACATAAAACAAGGCGTAATGCACTTATACAGGTGAAACAAGCAAAATATGCTTGTTTTAGAGGAAACCACGGTTAAATAATGGAACGTGGAACGAAGTTGAAAGCAATTACAGGTATGGAAACTGATTATATATACTACAGACTGCAAGAAAGTTAAAATAGCTGCGATCAGCAGTAAATGCCCGGTAAGACTGTAATTACTGACGTCTTATGATTTCTGTTGTACAAGGAACTGTCTTGGACAGCGATATAGCACTACAAATTTCGTCTTTCTACTTGTCAAAATATCAATTTTAATTGAATAGTTAGCCCCAGCAAAAGAACTTAAACGAATCATTTCTATCTCAATCATATTGAAACTTTATTCTGACGTCATAAGGACACTAACATAGCGATACTTTGGAAATGTTTAAGGATAGAAAGGAAAGATTTCAAGATAAAGTCAATAAGATGTTGGTGAAACTTCAATGTCTATAAACACCAAACTCAACTGAGTTGATAGAGTTGTCAGCAGGTTTTTTTTTTTTAAATCTAAGTAATTAAAAAAAAAATCAGAAATTTTTAAGCAGTTTTTGTGAAGCTTCAATCCCTAAAAATTATTTTGAATATGAACTTGGTTTTTTGTTCGTCAGTGTATATGAAATAAAACCATGATTTATTTTTCATATTATTATTATTAGAAAAACATGGAATTTTTATTGACAATCGATCATATGCTACTAGAGAATTTAATTTCATCACCGCATATAGAAAAGAGAATATAAAAAAAAAAACAATCAACACCTTCTTAATTGTTGTCCAGTAGCGTTCAGTAGTTAATATTTGTGTAACTAATAATCTATTATCGGTATCATCGTAATTTTCTTATTAAAAACACAGTGTGGATATGTATTTTATTTATTTATAAACATAAATGACTGATAGACAGACAGACAAGTTGCATAGAGAGATTGTATGTAAATAAAATAATTAAATTTTATACGAGTGAGAGGAGTACATACATATGTACATATGTACATGTCATATAATTAATTATTTAATTTATTTATTTTATTTTTTTTATTTTCATTTTAAGCAATAATAACAAAAACAATATAATATGTTATTGTACAATATTTAAAAACAATGCAAAAAAAAAACAATTTCAATAAACAATTTACTGTCTGGAAAATCTAAACAGCGAATTGTTTCTCACGGTTTTTATAGCGGCTAGCAACACTAGAGAGACAACACTACACCACTGCAGCAATGGCAGTACCATTTACAGCAGCAGCAGCGGCAGTTTTTTTTCTTTCATTTTAAATAATAAAACTGTTGACTGTTTCGTATGTGGTTAAAACGGGTGTTCAGACAGACAAGTCTATCTAATTTCCAAGGAATAACGTAAAACAAACAAACATTTTTTTATCACTCTTTTAATCACAATGACTTTGATGATGATCATCACCATCATCATCATCTCCATTATTTTGTAATTATTTTTAAACGATTTAATCAATTACTATTAAAACGAACGAAAACCAAACATAAAATAGTGTGTCGGTCACATGTGAATATTTGGATTTAGAAAAAAAAATTGTTAACTTCTTTTTATTTAAAAAAGAAAAATTAAAAACAAAAATAGTTAAACATTTCAGTTTTGATTTTTATTAAGAGATTAAAACTTAACATCTCTTTCGATAGGCCATTTTGAGTGGCGACCGAAAAACGCTTTTGGTAACTTAATATTTTAAAAAAATAATCGTAAATACAAAATGAAAATGTTGTTTTGCGCGGCATTTATCTTAAGGAAAAATAAACTGGTCTCTTAAAAAAATAATAAAAAAATAAAATTATTTTTTAATTGTTACAAAATTTTAATCCCAGGGAAACATTATTTACGTTTAATAACGTAACCATACCGATTTAATGTCTGTAAACAGGGTAATAAATTTTGAAAGACATTTTCATGGGAAGAACATTTAAATGCTTATGAAATTGTACCGGTATTTGCAAGTTCTTTAAGTGGAAAACGTAAATAAAAAATAATTAAAAACCACCGACACAAAACTGTTAGATCTGTGAACATCAAATGTCAAACACAAATTGTGGTTATGTTCAGGCCTTCAGGTTTATTTATGTGATTGAATATGAAAACTAATTGGAAAGAATCAGACAGACTGTCAGACATGTTCGCAGCGAAATCGAAAAACACTCCAACACTCTGCGAGTTATAATGTCAATTACAAGATGGCGTACTTCCTTGTATACAGTAATCCCTTGATTTACGTCGCAGTTGGTTCCAAAAAAGGCGACGTAAATCGAAACGATGTAAATCGAATTTCATATTGCTCATACTACAAAGTAGTATGTTTTTAACAAGGAACTTAAAAAAGTTACAGTAAACCCTCGATTTACGTCGCAGTCGGTTCCAAAAAAGGTGACGTAAATCGAATGACGACGTAAATTGAAGTTAGAGAGAACAAAAAATTTTACTACATAAATCGAAACAACGTTAATCGATGTGACGTAAATCGAAGGATTGCTGTATTCTGTTTATCGATTACAAGAAATCCTATGATGCCATCACACGGGAGGAATCTAGAAAATTCAGCACCGATTTGTAAGAGGATAATTATCAGTTCCTTATAAAGCAAGCATTCATCGCAGTCTAGTAAGTAGTGTGTTCGTTTATTAGGCGTGAGGCCACGGTTCAAATCCCAGGTGAGAGAACAAGACGAAACTTCCTCTCAGCGGATTTCTGGCAAAAACTCTGAGAGAAAATTAAATTGCCATGAAAAAGTTTTTCAAAAATCTGTCGTTCCTTAAACTGTGGATCCTCCACCCATGAATAAAATTAACACACACACAGCATAAGTGGTGTGAGAAACTAGGTCGTAATCCTAACTAAAGGGTTGCAATGACCAATTATGTTATGTATATAAGTCTGTGATAATCTGGAAACCATGCTTAGAATATCAAATGGATATGTAAGGTCCAAGCTGTTGTACGAAACTGAAATCTGGTAAAAGGAATGGACAGCTTGTTTGAAATCAAGGCCCCCTTAAAATCAAACTAAAGACCAATCAGATATATTTAATAAATTCAGTTATCGATTTGATATGTCCAGTAACGATAGCTTTGTTCTACTATTGAAAAAATTTGAGTCAAATGAAAATTGTGAGTCTGGGATAAAGTGGCGAAGTACTTCATTCCTCTAGGAACTATCAACAACCGTGACAACCCATTACATAATGAGCCACAAAGACATCGATCTAATTTAAGGAGCTGAATTGTAAGCTTTCTATTGATTTTAGGATAAGATGCTAACCTTGCGTTTAACAAATACTTAATGGAGGTAAGAGGTATAAGAGGTCCATAACTGGATTGGTGTTTGGTAGGACGTTACCGCAAGTTCATTTTCTACACAATTACCGGAACAGGCTATTTATATAAGATATCATGTAATATTGATAGAGATTTGATTGCCATATGACTGTGAGTAAGATAAAGATATTAGCAGGAGAATTCAATTCTGCGGCTTGAAATAAGTACAGTGAACGTGGGAAATGGAAATGGATTGGCTATATTAGTAGAGGAAAGCCTTAGCCAAGAGTCTGAGCATACATAACTGCAAACACACAATACTTTAAGAACTGGGGTAGGCTAAGTTTAAACGGGACAGGCCGTGCGCATTAAACTTTGTAAAGCAAAGACGGTTTGTGAAAGCCATATAATACAGATACAGGACACTAGTAGTAGTCCCCTTCGTTAACCGTTTGAGTGCGAATCGTCGATATAGCGACGAATATGCAATGCGTCAAAATCGCGGTTCGTCGATTTAGCGACGATTGCGTCAGTCAGAGTTTGGCGTTCAGTTAGTGCAGACTACTGCGACTGTTATGAATAAAAAAATATTTGTTCTCAATTTCTCATAGCAATTTTCAATTAATTTACCCTAAACCCATAGCACTCAAACGGTTAAAAATGTTCAGATTGGAAGTCGTTCATAGCACTTGACCTAGCCAAACTAACGCACGTAGAATTTTAAATGCTGATTTGACTCTTAAGTTTTACAAGCTTCAGTTGGAGCCACAGTTAAAGTGAAGCTTTTTTTTTTTTTTTTTTGCAATCATATTCCCAGTTGAAGCCCGTTTCCATATTAAAAAATTACAAGTTTGAGTATCGAAAACCCAATTTGCATTGCACTAGTGAGGTGGATATTATCGATAAGTAGTTTTAACAAAACAGTGCGGTTATAAGCTTACTGTAAACGAAATTTCATGTAAGAAATGATTTCACAAAATTCTGAAACCATGTGACCAGCATATCCAAACAAGTTAATAACTCCTACAGAGCCTATGCCGCAGGGCTTTCTTGGTGGTAAGAATTCATGCAACTAAAGCAGAAATACTGAAATATTCGATTTGATAAATTCGCGAAACGATTTAGAAAATTTCATATAAAAACTCAACATAGGCAGCCTCCTGGAGAATGTGTGAAACGTTTTATTTTTATTTGAAAAATAAACTCAAACTTTGTAATCCCTGTACTTAAGCCATTCAATTTATGTATGTATGTATACGACAACGTGGTATCTACAGAAAATTAATATACATTTAACGGATAATTGCTTTAAGCAAACTAGAGTATGTTTTAGGACAAATTGTTTTAAAATAACTTGTGGTCACCTTAATGTGTTCAAACACTCTTTTCAAAAGAATTTTTTAATTAATTACTACACCAAAAGACTATTAAAGCTTAAAACTGGTGTAATTATCAAGACCAGAATTAACAACAGCATGAAGAAAAATCGCATTTTTAAATGGACGTCAACAGCTAAAGTGTTACAAGCAAAATAACTTTTAAAACACGAATAAATTTTTCGTTGAAATTTTTATAAAAAATCACGAGAACAAAATGACCACAACATATTAGCCATGTTAGTTAGTTAGTTGATAATAACACCAACAGCAACAACAACGACTCTTAATGACAGGTGTCACAACATTTTTAAAGCAATAAATTTTCAAGTAATTTAAAACAAATTTAGAAGAAAAAAAATTTAATTTTTTAAAAAACTTTTCATGCACAAACATTTTTTTGCTAGTGTTTTTGGTAAAAATTTAAAAGAGAAAAAAAAAACTGGAAAATATTTTTCTTTTGCTTGTAACGTTTTTAGTTAACACACTAAAATTTTTCTACATCACCTGTTGCTTTGAAAAATAATCCTCGTATTCATTAAAACAACCAAGAAAATTTGAAGCAGCCACACAAAAAGAACGAGAGGTGTTTTCAAAATACTCGCCGGGTTGAAGTTTTGTTTTGTTTAAATTTTTATCGAAAGGTTTTTGATGTCAAATCTTTTTGGAATTTTGGAATTCAAATTTAAAATCCTTTTAATAATAATCAAAAGTTTTAAAATAAATTTCATATTAAACAAAAATGAATGGAAAGATTTACGTCCGATTTGAGTTACCAGTTGCGTATTTCGTCCGCAATTGCGAAAATACATTTTAAAATATATCATCAAAAGTCCATAATTATATCACAATCATAATTGTGTGGCTTTTCCCCATTACTCTTCAGTGTCAGGTCGTTGCACTCTATAATTGCTGGCTACCAGTCAACAACGCATAATAATGTGTCTTAATCAATGCGAATAAATTCCTAAAACAAGCAATTGGTGACATTATTACGCAGTCTTATTTATTCAAAGCTCCTCTTTAGTATTGCAAGTGTTAAAACTTTAAAATAACACTTACACTGTACGGAGATTGATAATTTTTATGAAAATTGTCGTAACTTCGCATAAAAAAAATCATAAATTGTTTTCAATTCATACCAGATGGTAAAAATATGATAAATCGCAAGTTCTTGATGTTTTGGGCATGAAAATTCTATGCGATTCCATTGAAAACAGCAAATTTTACTGTTCTATCACTGCTTTAAAGGAATGTATTTTTACACAGTTTATGTCTGTGTCGCATAGCAGACCCGTTCGCGGTCAATTCACCAGCGAATGTCACAATGTTTTACAGTGACAATTCGTTCTTTAATCGCGCGATCCGTATGTGCAACTCTCTTTTCTGCAAAAGTTTTCCCTGTAACGTACAATCTAATCAAATTCAAATCATATATACATACGCAGGAGTATATGCCATCCCACCTAAAGTAACAACGTTCAGTGAATCAAACCTAAATCTGCTCTCACCGGTTGTCATGCCTTGTGGGTTTTGTTACAAAACGATCCAGAACAGTCAGAGGTATTCAAAAAAAAGAAAATTTGAACTAAACCCAGAAATCTGGCTACGGGAGTTAGGAATTACGCAAAATAAAAGGCTCTTAAGCTCATGATGAGATCGCAGCGCATTGTTATTCACCTTGTTACTCAGTAAAATGTCTTGCCTTATTACGAAACAAAAAATCAGCATGTTACCTATCTGTCGGACATCAGAAAAATGCTCAAATTACCCCCTTCCTTTACAAAATGCTCAAATTACCCCCTTCCTTTACAAAATTTTATTTGAATTTTACTTATATAATTTAAAAACATAAAGTTTAGTCAGAAAACTCTACAAATAATTTATCTAGGAAGCCTTCTAGACCCTTATCTGTCCAGAGAGTACAACATAAATACCACATGAAATACATGTTTATGTAGGTAACTGAAATGGACCTGCTATTATCTTAAGATTGTCTACAGAAGACCAACCGTTTTCTTAGCTGTAACAAAGTAAAGACAGTAAGAAATAGATAGGGACCATCAAGTCGCAATATGTACATATGGTAGGTATAAACCAAATTGAATACGAGTTCATTAACAATCATTGACAAAAGAGACTGACAAATCTATTTAGAGTTCAACCACTGTTAATTGGCGTGCAGAAACCTTCAATATAAATATCAAATCCACTATTTTTTAAATCCTTGTAGGACATACAAAAATTTATACTTCTGAACTTTACAAGCATTTGTGAGTTGTTATCTTTAAAAGATATTTTTTGTTTCCTAGTCGATAGATGCTTCAATTCACAGTCTATAGAAACAAGATAACAAATTTTATTAACTGAAATAAGAGATAGAACGCCATCCGATTAGTCATATCCTCAGTTAGAGAATTCCAGAATTGAATTGTACAATGGAAAATACATGGGAGTGAAGTGGACCCGTGAATCGAAATAAGTATGTATTAAAAAAAAATTATAGAAGCCCCATACTTCTTACAGAGTCGATAGGTACCTAATGAAACCTATGTAAAATCGATTGATAATACCATGTTAGGAAACATAATTTTAAAATGGGCAACTTAGTTTGAATTAACTTCCTCAATAAATTACAGACTGGCGAAAATAAAATAAAATAAAAAAGTATTCCGAATAATTAAGTATTTGCCCGACAAACTGTAATTCGGCGGAAATCGTTTGCCTTACAGAAACAGGAAAATAATATAAAAGCTGAAACCCAGTGTAATTTTTTTCTTTTCATTTTGTGGCGTTTTTATGATAAACACACAGTGCGACAACACTGATTTACTTTCTATATTTTTGTTCTGCTTTCGCATTACGCTCACGTACAGAAAAACAGTAACAATAATAATAGCAATAACAACAGCAATTACTTATACTGTTGCAATTACTATTATGTGTCTGTTTTAGAGTGTTGCTGTTGCTGTTTCTGCTTTATTTTTAATTGCTTTTAAACACGTAATAATTGTGTGTATGACTCAGTTTTTTTTAAATTATTTTCTTTTCCTTTTTGTTGTTGTTGTTGTTATTGTTGTCGTTATTATTAAATAGGTGTTGTACAAAAATTATGTCTATCTCTGCAAACATAAACACACATACATACATACATCGTTAGTGTAAAGTGCAAGAAGACATGTAATGTATTATTACAAATATTATCAACAACAACAACAACAATAACAGCAATAACAAACGTAATAAAAACTCGAGTTTATGTTATTGTTTTTAACAGTTAACAAAAAATATCTTTTTCATCATGAAGAGCAAAAAAAAAAAGAAACAATAAAGAAGAAGACCAAATTAATAATGAAAGAAAACTTTGCTCTTCCCCTGTCTTACGGTACTTTTTCTTTTATTGTATACTTATGATGAGTGATTTTGTAAACAAAAGTTGATTTACAAATTAAAAGTACCGATAGTGAAGGTGTTTTTGTTATAAGACAGGGGGAGAAACGTGGCGGGGGAACTGTTACAAAGAAAAAGAAAAATTAAAGCGAATTTAGTTTTTTTTTGCGGAAACAAAAAAGTGTTTTCTTGCAGAATAAGAGAAAAAAATAATAAAAAACAGACAAAAACAAGTAGGAGTTCCGATATATTATTTGGCTGAAATGCGTTGGCTTTTTGAACAAGTGTGAGGAAATTTGTTTTCTAAGCATAAGAACATGCAGGATGAAGTTTGCTTGATTTGTACGAATTTTGCTACAAGTAAAACTCTTTAAAAAATGTGTAGCATTAGAGTGTTATTCGGTTTTATTTCAATATTTATTTATAAATTTAAAAATAATTTCAAAAAAAAAACTTTGTTTTGTTATTTTAAATTTGACACCATTTGCGTGTATTCGAGTAAATAAAAATTCCATTTAAATAAACAAAAATTACTCAAACGAATATGGGAAAAAAGTACCAGGTACAAGGCCTTTCAAGTCCAAGTGTCTTTTTCAAACAAAATTTATTACGTTTCATAGACTTTTCTGTTAGTATTTTTTTAGTTTGGAACAGTACAATTGAAAGGTACGGATTAAATTTTCTTCGAGAAACGTATAAAAAATGTTCAAAATCTACTACCATTTTGCAGGGATTCCGTGAAAGTCACAATTCTAAAAATTAGATGATTATTTCGATCGTTATTATCATACAAATAAATCTGGAACAAGAAAGTCTATTTTACACTTACATTCACCACAACCCTATAATACCTATTGGCGTTAAAAAGAAAGACGTTGAAAAGAAGATAAAAATGTAGGCGCTTTTTATAGTTGGATTTTAAGTAAGTGATTGTCTCTTAAACCTTACAAGATTCAGTTCAAGGCGAATTCATAGGAGGTGGGACTAATATTACAATAAGTACAATAATACAAAATCAACAGGGATTTTTTGTTGTTAAGAAGTGGTCATCTTGTCAAAAACAGCTGACTAAAGAATGACGATGGGAAGAAAAATGTTAAAAGAAAAAGAAGAAAAATATACAATCTTCTGACACAATAAGAAAAGACGAAATTGATTATCAAAACAAAATACACAAAAAACAAAAATTGTTTGACATTGTTACTGCTATCAGCTGGTCTTTCGCTGCCACCTTCTATGAATTCGCCTTGATTCAGTTCTTGCAAGAATTAAAGACCAACAGCCAGATTGACAAGTCCTTAATAAGGAAACCTTGTTGACAACACTGGATAAAAAAATATTTGCCAGTTAGTGGCGAACTACGCTGGGATAAGGTGCAGAGCCGCCAAAATGCTGTGGTTGGTACCATTACGAACTGCGTACGGATCGTCTGCACGAGGAACAACGATGATAACTTTCAGATCACATACCGTCATGTTCATAAAGCAATCTCACGTGGGATGTCATCGCGAGGGTATTCAGACCACAATCTGACAGATTAAGCATTGCACTGAGTTACGTTAAGAAAGTCCTTTCGCTTGTATCCATTTCGGACCTTATCTCATATAAAGCAACCCTTAAAAACTTAAGCCTCGGTTAGCCAAACTTCCATGGAACATAACAGAACACACGTTCGGTTTTAGCATATGAAAATCAATTTAAATACCTACCGAAATTACATTACGTTTCGGTAATCGCTCTCGTTGCTTTTCGTATTCTAAAAACGAACAAATGTTTCGTGAAGGTTTGACTAAGCGGGGCTTTACACAGAATTGGCAAAGAATACCATACGTAGCCACTGTTGAATGTTGTTCTGAACGTTCGACCTGCTTTTATTGCAAAAAAGGAATAGAGCCTAATTACGTTAGACAAGAGCCGTGATATTAACACAATTCAATTCAGAATATAGCATAATTTCTCGTGGGATTTCATCGTGAGGGTATTTAAACCACAATCTAATAGATTAAGCATTGCACTGAGTTACGTTAAGAAAGTCCTTTCGCTTGTATAAATATCTGAACTCCATTTCGAACCTTATCTCATATAAAGCAACCCTCAAAGACTTAAGCCTCGGTTCGCCAAACGTGCACGGAACATAACAGAACGCACGTTCGGTTTTAGTATATGAAAAGTAATGTAATTACCTACCGATATTACATTACATTTCGGCAATTGATATCATTACTTATCGTATTCCAAAAATGAACGAATGTTCTGTGGACGTTTGGCTAATCGGGGCTTTACACAGAATTGGCAGAGAATACGATACGTCTTTCTTAACGTTCGACCTGCTTTTATTGCAAAAAAGGAGTAGAGCATAATTACGTTAGACAAGAGCCGTGGTATTAACACAATTCAATTCAGGATATAGCACAAGACTAGACAAGAGCCGTGGTATTAACACAATTCAATTAGGGATATAGCATAAGACTGAACTCGTATTGGTGCATGATAAGGGGCACTTTGTTTGACTTATATTACGTATGCATGTGGAATAGGATCCCATATAATTCTGGCTTTATTTGGCAGTTAAGTGAGCTAGACTCAATCCTTAGGGACTCTTTTCTAAGAACTGAGGATTCAAAGATAGAACTTTCTGAAATCAAACAGAAAAATTGAAAGACAACATTCAATTGGATATGGTCTAAGCGATTATTCATAAATTTTACAATTGTGAAGTTTTTAAAAGAGAAATTCTAACCAATTAAACCCTGTATTTTAGAACAGTACTTTTCCTAAGGCACTTTTTTCTAACTTCTCAAATTCTCTTTTAAATAAATAAACAAATTACGATTGAATTCATTTTGAGTAACAATTTTCGAATTCCAAGAAATTTCTTGTAATTTTAGAATATATGGCAACAATAGTTTATTAATGTGATCTTCATGCATGACATTATTATGCCAGACATTTAATTAAACACACATACACACACACACACAATAGACAACAATACGAGTATAGGGGGTACCATTCACCCCAAAAATAACAGAGTCATTATTATACACAATAAACATACATGTGTACATATGTATGAACATAATATAATAATAATAAATAATTAAAATTATTACGTTTCATTGTTAAAACTAATAGCTTAGAATTGTTATTCAAATATTTTATTTGATATGCTAAAATTCTTACTACTACAGTCCATAAATAATTAGCATTTCGGTTTTTTTTTTCAGTTTATTTTGTAGGAATATTTTATATTTTTTTTAAATTTATTTTATATCATGTTTGTTTGTTCCAGTAAGTAATAAAAAAAATACATAATAAATGAATGAATGAGTGAAGAGACATTAAATAACAATAGTAGTCATGTTACGCACTAGTGATAGACACAGACAAACATGGATGGCGATAAATATAACACTGGGTTATAAAAGTTAAGAAAATGAAAAAAAAAATTGTGATACAAGTTCCTGTGATTGGGAATGCCTCTTAATATTTGCATACTCTGTGTAAGCCTAAAAAGTAGATGTGATACATAAGTGCCTACTGCTGCATGTTTTTTGTGTAGCACGGTGTAATATTTAAAATATTTTCAATAGAATAAAATAGCAGCACCATTCGGTTGTTATACATGGCACGCATTTAGACCAGAGAGCAGCAATGAATCGTTTTTTCGCTACTCATAAGTACTCATCAAATTTTGAGTATGAGTGAGTCAACAGTATTGAAATTCAACGACTCTGATTCATTAGTACTCACTACAACATTGATTTATAAGTGCAGGTTGGAATGAGTATGAGTACAACGTTGGCATCAAACTCATAACATTCGAAACAAAACATTCAGATTCATAAATTCAGAAAAATACTTATAATACTCATAAATAATTCGAGTGATTCGAATCATTCATCTAAATGAACATAGTCTTAGTTTTGTGTTGCATTTACAAAACAAGAAGAAAGAAAAAGACAAAGACAGCAAGCAAAGCAAACACACAACCTTCTAGTGAGTATTGTAGTTTTCGTACGCGAATCATACTTATTTTGTGATTCTTGTAAATGTTGAGTAGAGGAGAGTCCAAATCAACAACATCATGCGTATTGTTAATTATGAGTACGATGAGTACTTCAAACTTTGAATATGAGTAGTATGAGTATGATATTACAATAAGTATGAGTGCGTACAAGTATCAGAAATTATGAGTATGATTCGAATCTACTCATTTTTTTTCTGAATACTCATTGCTGATCTCTTATGTAGACATTATGGTTAAAAACTATTCTAATGAAATTCAGTAGAAGTTGAGCATAGTAGATTTGGTGTTAATTCAGTTAAAATTTAATTTGTTACGCTCACTAGAAAGTAAAAGGTTTTTAAAATTTTTACACGCCATAACCTGAACACGCAAGCGAGGATGTCAAAGTCTCTCCGTGTTATTTACACATGTAGAAGAGCAATAGACAGGGACATTGTTTTAAACGACAAGTGCTCGATAGAATGCGACATAAGAGATCTACTATGCTCAAAACTTTAAAGTCAAAATAAAATACCTCAGGTTTGTTTGTTTATAAACTACAGAACATACGTACAACCTTCTACGGAGTTCAATATTACGAATGGGTGACAGTTCCCTGCTATTAGTTTAAATATAATTGATGGTCCGTCGATGAACCTGATCAGACAAAGCATTCACTGATTATACGGCATTCCGTATCAGGTACCCACTAAAGGTTGCAAAAATCAAATTACAGTTAGTAGTGGTCTCTTAAGGAACCAATAAATTTCCTAATAATTGCCTTGTTCAGAGGTTTTGTATCAGAGCACACTGTCTCTGATACAACAAACGGAGTAATATTCTCATTTAATAGTCTTTCTCTTGGCTTTAGATCAGTTAATGCCGCAGTATGAATCTGTTCCTAAAAATCCAGAGAGCTCAACTCGGAAGTTCAAAGTTATCATTTCCTGCACCACCTCTATGTCTCGAAATACAGCGTGTAGCTCTAAGTCCAATTTAATAGGACAGACAGTGTTTTTCAGTTAGAAGATTTCTTTATAGGCCAGTACACAGGCTACAGTGTTTCCCAGTAAGGGCAAGAGAACCAGATACTTAGAAAGCATTAAAGGTGCTGATTGGAAAATATACGGCATCCATCCGTCTCAAGGAATATCGAGCATGTTTAAATGGGACAGCGAGAAATGCAGGTCAGATTGCTTGTTTCAGCAATAAGATCTTAGCCACTACTAGCGTGATATCTCACTATACTCTTTGAAAGTTGGAGTTGAAGTTAAGCTTATTAGAATGATTTAATAGATGAGGGTAGATTGTCCAGACAACTTATTTGTGCGAATGAATGGAATGCAGGAATAGAATACATCTTCCTATTTTGAGGATTCTTGAGCACCTACAGGAAGGAGGGAAAATGAATATCTAACGGTATCTATGCGTTAGAGCGCCATTATAATGTGATTTGTATTTCACTGTTTGAATACTCGAGGGAATAAAGTATTTTGTTTCCGAATAATTGTAAATTTTTACCCAGTATTCGTGTGCCAGATATTGAAGAGCCGCTCGTGTCGATTGAACAGTTTATCACACAATGCATTAAAGAGAGAATTCATTCTTTAATCGCTCAATCTGTATGTGGAATGCTCTTTGAGCAGAAGCTTTTACTGTCACTATAATATTCATTAACACTACTGCCCATTTTCCTCCTTTGCAAAATATATTTTGCTAGTAAAGGGTGTTTTTATAGAGGTATAGAACTTTAAGTTGGCATTACTTTTCAAGATGGCGACCGATTTAACAGCTGTCAAGTGATTTATTCTCAGTTTGGTTTGGCAATTCATCATGAATAGACTCACGCCTGAACAACGCTTGCAAATAGTGCAATTTTATTGATGATGATGCGATGAAGCGCACTTCTGGTTGAATGGCTACGTCAACAAACAAAACTGCCGCATGTGGAGTGAAGGTAATCCTCAAGTGTATGTGGAAACACCGTTACATCCAGAAAAACTGACTGTTTGGTGCGCTTTATGGGCTGGTGGAATCATTGGTCCGTACTTTTTCAAAAACGATGGTGGCCAGAACGTTACAGTCAATGGTGATCGGTATAGAGCCATGATTACTAACTTTTTCATTCCTGAATTGAATAACCATGATGTCCAGGAGATGTGGTTTCAACAAGACGGCGTAACATATCACACAGCTCGTGCCACAATAGATTTATTGAAAGACGCGTTTGGTGACCGCCTAATTTCACGTTTTGGACCTGTGAATTGGCCTCCAAGATCTTGTGATTTAACACCGCTAGACTACTTTCTGTGGGGCTATGTAAAGTCATTGGTCTATGCGGTAAAGCCACAAACGCTTGACCATTTGGAAGACAACATTCGCCGTATTATTGTCGATATACGGCCACAAATGTTGGAAAAAGTCATCGAAAATTGGACGTCCAGATTGGACTACATCCGCGCCAGTCGTGGCGGTCATATGCCAGAAATCATATTTAAAATGTAATGCCACAAGATTATCTTTCGGATAAATAAAATTCATGTCAATCGAATAATCCATCGTTGTTTTATTGCAACTTAAAGTTCTATACCTCTATAAAAAACACCCTTTAGTAAGAGCTATCCTCTTGGTGGTCATGGTAAACAAGAAAAAATAATTGTATCCTCATTAAACTTTTTGTTGACTGGTGGTGATTTGTTTTTGTAGTAAAAGAGTGGCTGTTATGAATATAGAATGTTTTTATGAAATAAATCATTCATTTAGAATTGAAATTTTTATTATTAAAGTTTGCATTTTGGTATTTATTAAAAAACTCGAAGCATTTAAGCCCTTTCCTTTATAACACAATGAGGTAAATTCAATTCCCGCAGCAATTTAGTCGTAATTTTTCCTAAATAAAGTTGTTTTACACACATTTTATGTGAAAATTACTCAACAATAATAATAAAAAGAAACACGGGTACATATAATAATGGTATGAAATAATTTGTAAACTTCAAATAATAATTATAAGTACACTTAAGCATTACAGAAGATTGTTTTTCTTTTCTTTTAATAAGGCAAAAAAACTTAAAGTGTACGTATAATTTTTTTACGCACTGTAGGGCTTATATGAATTGTGTTAAAGCTGAAAACGAACACAACACAAAAAAATCAAAAGAAAAAAAGAAAGAAAAAAAAATTAAGACAGATTTATGTGATCAATTTTTCCCCTTCTTTTTCATTTTACCCATCACAAGTAAAACATTCACAATCGCTGTGTTACGTACATATGTACATACGTACAGCCGTACTTTTTATTTCAATTTTTGATTCTGTTTTTTTCTGCCTTTTCTGATTTTATTTTATTTTTTTGTTTGTTTCTTTTTTTATTAACTGTGTGTGACTGACTGAGTGACTTTCTTTCATTTCATTTCATTTCATTTCTTGGATTCAATCATTTATTTACAAGTTTTTCTTTATCTTTCTGTCTGTCCGTCTGTCTGTTAGTATGTCTGTCTGACGATCTGTTTGTCTTTCTTTAAGTTTCAAACAACCGGGTCTTTCTTTTAAAAACTAGGCAATAACGATGAGTGCTGTTTGCTGTTGTGATTGTTTTTTTTTTTGTGATTGCCCGGCTTTTAAACATTCAACAACAACAACAACAACAACAGCAACAACATTCATTTTATTTTATAACATCAGATTGATTATTATTTTATTTATTTTTCCTTTTTGTATCTGTATTGTGTATGAGTGTGTGTGTTTTTTTTTATCATATCGAATTAAAAATGTTCATTAAAAATTGATTTGAAAAATAAAAATAAAAAAACATATGCTGTTGTTGTTGTCCAATATATGGACAAAGATGTTTACTTTTCAGAAAGTTGAAGAAGAAAAAAATGAGAGCCTACAACAACAAAAATTATCCTCAAAAGAAGATAAACTCGATTGCAACATTGTATGTGTTGCATGTAACAGTTGGCAAGTTAACGTGATGCCATTTAATAAGTCAACGATTGCAATGTTCACTTAAAAACAGTGTGGACAATTTAGTGCTTTTTCTTTTTTGTATAGAAAACACAGAGTAGATATAACACAAAACAAAAATTGATACAGATTTTGGGAAGCCCTTTTGACAATAAATTTAGAGAGTTTGTAGACGATTTGATGTATAAACGAAGCTGGGCCGTAATGGTTTCAAAATTACCAGTCTGTTCAGTAGCTTTCTTAAGTGCCAGTTATTTAGGGAATGTAGAACGCTTAACAACTGAAAACGCGTAAAAATTGTGAAAACATATTGCACCTGATCCGTATTGCCGCTGGTGGAAAATAATGAATGCAGAGTATGCGGTGTAGGCATCGAAACGATGGAGTACGTTTTGTTTCATTGCCCAGCTTTCGTAAGATCGAGATCGCAATATTTTGGAATAGGCCTACATGATGTGCGTCTATGACAATTGAGAGCCTTGCTTGATCTCCTGTCCTTCAACCTGTCCACATTTTGCAAAAGAGGTTATTCAAACGTGACCGTAGTAATGTATGACACACTGTATAAAGAATTGAGAAGATTACAAAGAAATTTAAAGAGACGTGAAGCGTTGCAGCATTATTGCAAATGCCGAAATGGTGGATAATCTGAATTTGTCGATTCTACAGTGACCCCTGAAATATATTGTATTTGAATTTGCACTTCTTTAAATATAAAATCCTAGCCACACAATTATTAAACGCTGCAAATATAATGATTGGATTCTAAAACAAGACACAAAGCTCATTTATCACTCGGTAGAGTTACGACAGCAAGAAAATTGTCACGTATGTGCTTGGAGAATAAGAAAATGTTTGTGAAACAGCTATTGCATCTGGAAAATGTTGGTTTGGTCTGAGGTGTAATTTAGCCGCATTCTTTATTTATTTATTTATGTTTTAATTACAATACAATTACAGGTGTCACAGACCAAAGTCTCTGGTGGGAATCGAACCCACGACCCTCACGCTAATAGTCTAGAACACTACCCCCTAGACTACCAGGGCACCCTATTCTTTTTTTAATCGTTTTGCGCTGTCTTCAATTTAGGAGACGAATATTGTCAACTGAACGGTATGTGGTTTCCAAACCAGATATTTTCACGAGTCACTTAATACAACCGATTATTACTTTTTTCTTAAGAATTTTGCTAGTTATCGATGAGATCAAAGCAAAATAATGGAATAAAAGTTCCATAGAAATCATAACCTTACCGCTGTTTTCAATTCTATTTTTAAATTATTTTCAAAAACCTTAGGCTTCACTCGTTTTCAAAAATTTGTATCAAAAATTAAAAAAGTAACATGTTTTCTTTTGTTTTGCTTCACATAAGTTTTTTAATATCATTTTCTACTTCGAAAATTCATTTTAACTCGAAAGACATTGTATCTCTAACATCTGAAAAGAAATTCTTTTGAATTCTGTTTTATTTATTTCCTCCATTTTAGCTTTTGTGGTTACAGGTGGTTTTATTTTTTTCTTTTTTCTTCCCTTCTTTCATTTATAATGGTCTGTCACTGTGACTGTATTTATGATATTAAAAGTAAGAGTATAATTATTAAAAAAATAACATCTTTTTAGGTTTTATTAGTTCCATTAGGAATACATACATATGTATGTATATATTTAAATAAATATCATTTTATATTGTATTATGAGAGCAAGCAGCTGCACAATTTATTTTCCAAAGAATTAAAAGAAATACAAAAAAAAACATTTTTAAAGATCGAAATATTTAAAATATATGTTGAAAAAGAAAGAAGAGTTATCATGAGAGATAAAACTGATAATGGTAGGTATATTTATTAGCCGTGATTATTTATTTAGAGGATGCTAAAGATTTTAGCAGTTTAAGGTCGATCCAGACTTAGTAAAAATACAAGAGGATTTAATTGTATTTTTTTGCACCCAAACTTCACACTTTAGCCGTATAATTTTTATATGCTTTGAGAGATCATATAGCAAGGCTTGTGTATAAAAAATTCCAACTTATTGTACGCAGTAGTTTTTGGTTGGTGCCCTTTTAAATATGAAGAGCGATAAGCAGCATTTTCTACATATCTTACTGTTTTACTACAGAAAGGGTAAAAATGTTGTTTAAGCCAGAAAGAAATTGACCGATGTATATGGAGAAGGTGTGTTGACAGTATGAGAGTGCCACAACTGGTTCGCTAAATTTCGATCCGGCAATTTTGATGTCGAAGATGCACCACGTTTGGGAAGACCGGTTGAAGCTGATAAAGTTGAAGCAAAAAGGCATTAGTTGATGCGAACCGGCTAATAACAACACGTGAGATCGGATTGCGGTTAAATTTATCAAATTCAACATTTTATCACTTGATTGATGACACTTGATTGACATTACACTGAAACTGTCTTTCATTTCCACAAAAAAAAAAAAAAAAAAAAAAAAAAAAAAAAAATACTTTCCGAACAACCCAAAACATACATTGGTCATTAGAACTCTTCAGTCAGGATTACAACCCAGATGCTCACACCACTTACTATGTTGTGTGTGTTAATTTTCTCCCTAAGTGGCGGGACCTACAGTTTAAAGTCGACTCCGAACAAGAGATTTTTGAGAAACTTTTCATAGCAATTTTTTCCAGACATCTGCTGAGAGAAAGTCGCCGAAGAAATATTTGTTTTTTATATTTTGTTTTGTTGGAAATGTCTGACCTGGGGTTTGAACCTTGGTCTCATGTCTAATAAGCCAACGCACTATCTACTAGACTACGGCAGCTTCAACGGCAGCTTTACAGGGATTAGTTGGAACTTATTTGTACTCATGTCTCTGTCAAGTACACATACATACATAATTGGTCATTACAACCCTTCAGTCAGGATTACAACCTAGTTCCTCACACCATTTATGTTGTGTGTGTTAATTTTATACATGAGTGGTGGGACCTACAGTTTAAAGTCGACTCCGAACGACAGATTTTTGAGAAACTTTTCATGGCAATTTTATTTACACTCAGAGCGTTTGCCAGAAATCTGCTGAGAGGAAGTCGCCGTATTTGTATTTTGTTTTGATGTCTGGCCTGGGGTACGAACCCTGGCTTTACGTCTAATAAGCCAACACACTACCTACTAGACTACGGCGACTTCTATGTCAAGTGCCTTAGCATATAAGAACTTATTTAGAGCAGATCGGTCAGGGCACATTAGAAAATATCTAAGCAAGTGAGAGATCTTACGAGTTATTACAGATGCCTTTAACTACTTGGTAAAATTTCAAAATTAACTTGCCGCTTCGTATTTAAGCCTGAATGTTAGCCAAAGTTGATTGTGCCTTTATTAGGCAGCAGTAAATTGCTTTGTTTCAATAATGAAATGTCTTCAGCTAAGCAGCTTACTGTTTGCTATAGCAGGGCCTAAGAAGATAGGCTTGCTAAATGTAATGGCCTTGAAATAATCGATCCTAAAAATGCATTGGATTGTTTTATTGTATTGGAGAGAAACTTGTGCTAATTTTTCAAAAACAAGAATATTGTGATGCTCCAAGTCACATGCTTATCTCGCTTAATTTTCGGAAGTAAGGATAACATACTGAGAAATTAAAGCAAAAATTCCTGCCTAAAAAAATAAGACACTTTTGAATAAGAAACACAAACCTAAAGACCTTGTGGAACGCCAAAGGTTTCCAAGGCATGAAGCGGGTAAGTAACTACAAGGCAACGCCACTGATTGGTTTCAACTTGGCGAAGCCCGGGGCTATCATTGCAAGTACATACCAAGCAGCTCACAGCCTCCCCGGGTACTGGTACTCAGCATCCGCTGGGTACTTGCTAATGTGAGAAGGCAAGATTGACGATTCGGCACGACCTTGACTATGTATTGGAAATCGATTTTGAAGATGACGCAAGTGGGCTGACGTTTGTTGCATTCTGTTACCTGAGTACACCGAGTGAAAACCGATCGAAATGGCTTTCAGGCTAATGTTGCAGACGTCTCCGTTCCGTTAAATCCGTGGCAGGGCTTCAAGTAAGTTCGATTATCGTCGCCATTTAGTTGGTGATGCAGGTTTAGTTGAGATGACTCCTAATTAGTGTCCGACCTGGCTCTGAACGCAAACTCCGATGAGGATTTGCGTCAACACTCACGAGGACCTCACTGATTACCATAGGCACCCTCGGGGTCTTTGGAGGACAACTGCATATTCGATATGAGATAGCGGCTTGAAGATAGAACCCAAAAGAGAAAATGAATAAAAGAATATTGAAAGTGGAAGAGATGATGCAGGGAGAGGTTGCCTTTATGAGCAGCCCAAAAATCAGGCGATCGCCGATGAAGAAATCCCAGACGACGGCGAACTCTCAGAGCACGTCTGCGAGGAAGACTGGGATGGAGAAGGGTGGCACGACACCAAAGTCTGGGCAGGAGGGCGCGCAGTCGCATGCACAGCGACCAGCGCATAGTGGAACAAAGGAACCGCTTTTGGAACACAGTTCCCCTAGACAGGAGTTTATATGCAGGATGAGAAACTCCGAGGAGGAGACCCTCACTAAGTGCCAGAGCCAAAGTACTTATTTTTAACTCTTTGCACAGCTCCTTAATTTGTTCTTTTTTCGCTCGAAAATAGTTTTTTCTACTGATTTACTCCCGATTTAATAACTCAATTGTCTCTTTAAACGAATGTCATTAAATGTTATTGATTTGCCATTTAAGGCATTCGAATGATTAATGATTTAAAGAGAAGATCCCAGTTTTAAAACAACAACATGTTGGAGAAAACAGGAGAGAAAAAGAAAGAAAAAGAAAAAGGAACAGTCAAGTCAAGCTGATGACAACATACATACATACGTTCGGCGGTGTTGTGTTAAGGAAATAATTAGAAATTGAAATTATAGAGCGATAAAATAAATTAAAAAAAAGAAAAAAGAAAGAAAAAAAATTAAAACTAAACTGATGTAATAAGACAACTTTTTTAGATGAGAAACAACTTTATAACACTGACAGAAATATTCATTGTGAAACGATTATCTTTTCAAAAATGTTCGCTTTAGGTAGAGAGTACCTAACCTTAAATAGAAGACGCAGAGCAATATGCAGGTGTTTTGAATTTCACTTTCAAAGATTCAAAAACATTTTGGTGGTGGTTTTCATTTTTTAAATTCTAATAATGCGTCGTGGTGTAGCTAAGGCTGTTTTCTTTTTTAAACGTCATGCTTTAATGAACTCGTTAACATCTGTTGTGCTCTGTTTTCTAAGGCAGTAAAAAAAATTATCCCTTAACAGGAAACAGATTTTTATAGCCTTGAGAGTTTTTTTCTCGAGTCCAAGATAATTGCATAAATTATCTTAAAGATGTTCGTTCGTTCGTTCGTTTATTCGTTCCACTATTTCTCTAGTTTTGTTGTCTTAATGATAATGGTGGTAAGTGGTGGTGAAAAGCAAATGAACTCTTTAAAAGGGGTTGATTTTTTTTCGGTTTTCTTATTTAATTTCTTCATTTAAAAGTTGGTCAAGGGTTGTTGTGAAATGTAAAGGAATTCTATTGTTAAAAACAGTTTTTTTGGTTTAAATTTGGAAATTACGTTTCAAATGAAATCGTATTACAGTGTTAAGAGCTAGAGAAACAAGAAATATGGAAACACCCTCCTCTTTCAATGGAAATGACTTGTGAAAATTCCACAACATAAGCAGAGGGAGGTTTTCTTACTTCTCGTCTACGGCAAGGACTCACAATAAATAGTTTAAAATTAGTTGAGCTATTTCAGGGTTACTTCCTTGAAGTGAATGGCAAGTTTTTAGTGTATCTACGGCATTATTAAACTATTTTTTATATAACGGGTGATTTTTTAAACGTGTTATGAAAATTGAATAGAAAAAAAATACAAAAAATTTGTAAAAATCAATGAAATATTGTGTTTGCTTTGGATAATAAATAAATGCTAGCATTTATCTATTCCGCATACCAACCAATTGAACTCAAATGAGAAGTTCGAAAAGGAAAGTTATGGGACAAAGGGCGTACGGAACATTAAAAATAGAACAAGACATGATTGTATGCTTTCGAAGTGTTGGAGTTGAGTGTCTTTTTTCTTTATTCTTTATCTCTTGGGATCCGTTTTCACTTACGACTTCCTTCTAAAAGACAGAAAGGCTTTTAAAGAGAAAAAAAAACATACTAAAAAAACATACAGGTTCTTTAAAATAGATTGTCATTTTCAAAATCCTTTTATTTATTTCCACAGCTATTGCTAGTCCTTTGTCGGCTAGAGAAGCGTGTTTAACCAATTGAAAGTCAATCGAAAGGTCTACGCTTTTGCATTCCCCTGTTACTTACTTAATTGGTCATTACAACGCATTAGTTAGGATCACAACCTAGCTTCTCATACCGCCTATGTTGTGTATGTTCAATGAGTGGTGGGACCTACAGTTTAAAGTGGACATTGAATAACAGAAGCTTTTCATGGCAATTTAATTTACGTTCAGAGTTTTGCCAGAAGACTGTGGAGAGGAAGTCGCCGAAGAAATATTTTTTTTATGTTTCGTTTTGTTTGAGATGTTTTAGCTGGGATTTGAACCACTGACCGGCGTCTTATAAGGCAACACACTACTCACTAGACTACGACGACATCTCCTATTACTCTGTTTAATGCGTCCCTGGGTCATACATACACGATAGGCACGAGAGGCTAATAATGAAATTAATTTTCTAGCCAATTTATGATGCTATTAATTCCACCAAATGGTAAAGCTTGCAACTAATGCGCGAAACGAAACGAAATTCTTAGGAGCACAATTTCAAGGATTGTGGATGTGCTATGGATGCGAAATATCATTGGGTCACTAAGTCCCACAAAAAAAGAATCAGTTGGCATCAGATACATTAAGTCGGAGTCTAATTCGTCACAATTAGAACCAGACTAGGGCCTTTGTAATAACACAACACTTCTACTATAAAGAATCTCCACTGTAATCGGTACTGTGTGAAATCTGAGACGTCAGAAATACCCTCGAAAGATGTACGTCACATTCTTTGCTTTCTGTTATTCCAGCGATAGAAAGACTGTGATATAGTAGGTGTTATATATTCTCTTGGTAATATCCTGCATCAAATTTGCATGGGTTCCATGGAGACAATCAGGGGAAAAATATTTATGAGGCCAGGAATCGAAAAACTAATCTTAAGAGCTCTTATCCTGTACTAAGTTGAGTTTCAATGCGGAACACGAAAAAATTGCCGATTTTATGAATACAAATTTGAAGCAGAATTTCCGGATTTGATTCAGAATTTGATGCTGATATAATAGTAGTAGTTAATAATAGTTTCACAGACCTTAATTTATGTGACTTTTGTTCACTTTCATTGTCCATCGTATGGAAGGTAATGATAACTACTGCGACAATAGAGTTCGATTCTCGATAGTAAAATGATAACATAGGAAATATAAACGAATTTAATTCAATGTTACAACCAGTGTTTTGGACTTAACTTAAAGATAAAGTAGTTTTAAAAAGTTAGAAGCCAATCAATTGTAAAAATAAAAAAAGTTCAATTCGAATAAAATATCAACCAGAATTGCCATGAATAATGTCTGAATTTTTATTAAACTATTCAATTTGTTAATAACATTAAACATCTTAAACAAAAAAAAAAAAAAAAAAAAAAAAAAAAAAAAAAAAAAAAAAAAAAAAAAAAAAAAAAAAAAAAAACAGACAAGCCATTAGCATAAGACTTCAAAAGACGTAAATCTTGATTTCCGAAGAGTTTTTATTCCGAAGCAAATAATATTTCTGTTGAAATTAATCTCTTGTTATTACAACCGTTTTTAATGAGTGTGGATCTAGTCACAATATCGAAACTACATGTGAAACACTGGACCCTCACTCACTAAAAACAGCAGTATGGCAGATGAAATATGGTTTGTAAATTATAAAACAAACAAAAACAAAAACAAAAATATTGTATTTAATATATAAAAGCACTTTTATGTATGTTACAAATAAAATATTAACAATTATATGTAATAAAATAAATTAATTAAATATGATTAACAGTGGTAAACAAAATTAAAGAACTCTTGTTCAAATATATGATCAAAAAATACGCAAAATTTTAAAGTGATTCTAAGCAATATTTACTGATTTTATCGCTGATCTCAAGTACTAAAAAGAGAACAAAAATTTATACAAAAAAAAATATTCCTCGTTATTAGTGCGTAAAAATGAATTTCAGTTGTTATTAAATTTAAAAGGCAAGGAAATAAAGCCTAAAATACTGAATGATTTTTTTTTTCGAATTAAAACACAGAGTAAGCCTCCTGATAGTATGGCATACATAACATAGAAATATGGGACACACAATAGACAAAGTATCTTTTATACCCGGTTTCAAAACGTATGTAATCAACAGAATTTATTGATAAGCAAGAGAATTAAGGGCCATTGTTAGGCACTTGTGAACAACACTGGGGGAATTTACTTCATCTAGGACTTGCCCCACACTATTTCTATTTGTTTAATTCGCAGTTGCATCTATTCACTGGCATACGCTTCACTTTGTGGCAGGCTATACAAAATTAATTGAAATAGCTCTAGGCCTCAATTCAGTATTTGAGACGCTGAATCTCAGAGTATTGCCAGAAAAATGGGAAAACTACATTGCTAACAATAATTAACACTTTGATTAGATTTAAATTGTAGTAACGTTTTAAATTTTATCAAATATTACGCATTTTTAAGTTATACAGTCAAAGAAAAAAGTCTACATACAGCGGTGCATCCAGGTGATTTTTTATCAAATTGAAAATGTTGCTATAGCGCTGTTTATGTTTAAGGCAGTTAAAATTAAAAAAAAACGAATATAAAAAATATATAACCTAGAAATTACAGGAAAAATAAAAAAAATTAGAGGGAAAAAGTCTACATGTATGTAGACTTTTTTATTTGACTGTATATGGAAAATAATCGATAGTATAAAATCGATAGTATTATTAAATGATTCAGGCTATACTACTGCAATTTTTGTACCGATTAAATAATTTCTATTGACAGTTTTTTTTTTATTAATTCCACCATTTCTGCAACAACATATAGATCACGCAAACATCAGCGCCTACATTTTTAATCTGCCATTCTAAATTTTATTTGCAAGGAATTTTTCTTCTTTTTTTTAAAGAATTTTTTTTTTCAAATCTTTAATTTTGTTTGCCACTGTACTTATTTTGTACTTCCTATAATAAAATTATAATTTATTTAAATATAAAATAAAAAAATTTTCATCGTTTTTCTTTCATCGTTTTTCTTTCAGGTTAAACAAAAAAATAATAATAATGAGTAGCATAATTAAATACTCATTTAAAAACAAAACCCTTTGTTTTATTCAAACTTTATTTTGGCTCTTAAAATTTGAAGAAAAAACCCAAAAAAAGTTAAAAAAAAATATTATTTTTCTATTTTATTTAGTAATAATTATAAAAGCAACAACAACAACGAGAGAATGAACAAACAAAAAACATACTTTTTTTATGATAAGATTTTATTTTTAATTTATTATTTTGCGTGTTTGTTTTTTTTTTCTTGTTATAATTTTTTGATTTTGTTATTACTTGAACGAACTACAATAATAATAATGAAGCAATAAAAAGAAAAAACAAGTAAAATATTATCAGCATTTAAAATAGTAATACAAAATATTATTAAAATGTTTTAAACAAATACAATATACGACTAAGTACTATACATCATCACTACTATTTTGTTGTACAATTAAAAACAAATAATAAAAAAAAAAGAATTAAAAAATGGGTGGAAATAAAAAATAAAACTAATTTTAATCAGTAAGAAAAATGAAAAATGACAACAATTAGGGAAACATATATGTATGTATACATATATATACAGTAGAGTTAAAGAAATGCGAACAACTGGAAATGTATAAACAGATTGCAGATTGCGAAATTATTCTTAATGTATGTATATATGATAATCAAGGAAAAGTTAATGAAAACTATGCCGGATTTAATGTGAGACGAATAAAAAAAATTTTAAAAGACACAGTATAAATTAAATGTTGTTAGAATTTCCTTGTTTCTACTGTATATGAAAATAATATTAAACCAAAAAATATGATAAATTTCTTTCACAAAGTTTTAACGCCCTCAATTTATAGTGACCCTATCTATTTTCATATTTTTTTTATATCTTAAATCAAAGAACATTTTAAAACATTAGAATTTACTTCGTTTAGTACATTATTATTTTCTTTTTAATTTTATTTTATTGTCTGTTTTTAATATTTTTAATGGGTCTTGTTTTTATTAGTTTTGTTTTCAATTTTTATTTTGAAATTTTTTTATATGTCATATTTTTGTTTTTGTTTATTTTATTCATTTTTATTTCTGCTTTTATTTCAAAATATTTTTTTTTATTTCAAATTTTAATTATTGTACCAACAAAATCAATAACAACCTAATTTGAATGAAAAATTTATAAAATTTATATAAACAGTATGACTTTATTTATAAAAGTGTTTACGAAACCTTTGAATAAAACTTGTTTAAATTAAAAACAAATAAAAACAAAATGCAAATAAAATAAAGTTCATTCAACTTCAAATTCAACAAAAATCAAGTAGAAGCCATTTTTAATAAACATTCGATGATAAACAAAAATAAACATACATATTTTAATATTATAATAAAATGAATTTAGGAAACTAGAACTACACAAAAAAACTGAGGAAATAAGTAATAAAATAAACTATAAGTAAATAAAACTAATTTTCATTTAATTTGCGATTACACATGCATGCAAAAGAATATGTAAAACTAAAACCTATTTTCATAAAATAAAAATAATTAATAATAAATGAAATTAAATATAATAAAAAATGCAACAATAATAAAAATGCAATAATAACAATAAAATAATAAAGCAATAAAAATAATAATAAATTTATTATGAAATAATTTAAGGAAAAAATATCGTTAGTATAATTCGCAAAGACGCTAAGTCCACTTTTTTCCAAAATTGAGATTTGAATGCAAAACGATAATACTATACCAAATACATATTTTACGACAAAAAAAAATGTCAGTATGTAGTTTAAAGTTGTTGTAATTTTGTGGTTTGCAAAAACGCTAAGTCCACAAAACTGCGAAAAATATTAACAGCACGTGCTAACTCTACGAATATTAATTACTAATTATTCTTAATTTTTGATCTAGGTCATTTAAAGAGAGCTATTTTGTAAAAATAATTGCGTTTCAAAAGTTTACAATTTTTAAAAACTGAAGAAGCCGCAATGTTTTTTGTGTCTCCTGTAAAATTTGAAAAAAGGGACTTAACACATTTGCGAATGAGACTAACGATATAATGTTTTTATTTCATTAAATAAAATAAAGAGAAATAATATATAAGAAGAACGGTGGCGGTGAAAACGGTAATTAGAATTAATCAAACAATAAAACGTATTAAATATTGTAAGAAAATAATTGGTACTTTATAAGCAAAAAAAATATTAAATCCTAATTTATAATAAAAAACCTATAAATATATGTATAACATATTATAAAAACATAAAAAAAACTTATTCATATTTATAACTATTTCTATAGTATGTACATATGCATATGGTATTTACAAAAGAAATTATATATACTATTTATAATATGAAACATAAAATTTAATATAATACTAATTAAACACTATAAAATTTTAATGTCCAATAAATAAATAAAAACAAATAGTAATTACTAATTCCAAAAAGTTAAACTTTTAAAAAAAATTAACATAAATAATAACGTATATTTACAACAAAATATACATATATGTTCAATTAAAAAGAATTTATTTAAACAAACAAAATATAACAAAAATATAAAATAATAGAAAAAAACTGTTGAAGCATATAATAAATTATATAAAATAATGGTAATAAAACAAAAATTATATTAATCAACAAAAACTAAATTTCAAAAGACATCAATAAAACAAAAGAGAAACTTATTCAACTTTTAATATAAAATGAAAATAATGAGATTGAAATAATAAAATAAAAATAATAAGCAATACTAATTAAAAAAAAAAAATAATACCAAAAAACGTACACAATAAAATCAATAATAATTAAAAGCACTTAAAAATTTTAATTTTACTAGATGGAAAAAAATAATACAGTCGAACTTCTATAAATTGAATCACCATTATCTAGAAAAAAACTTCTACTTATAGAAACTTCAACTTTGAGAAGTAAATTTACAAATGATCTCGATACTGTTGCCACGACATGTGTTTCAGCTTATAGGAACTTCAAGTACAATCGAACTTCTATAATTTGAACTTCTAATACTTGAAGTTCCTATAAGCTGAAACACATGTCGTGGCAACAGCATCGAGATCATTTGTAAATTTACTTCTCAAAGTTGAAGTTTCTATAAATAGAAGTTTTTTTCTAGATAATGGTGATTCAATTTATAGAAGTTCGACTGTATTAGAAGTTCAAATTATAGAAGTTCGACTGTATCAATAAATAAATCTAATCCACAACAAAAAGAAATTAAAATAGAAAAAAATTAATACAATAGAAAGAATACAAAATTATAGGGTCGATAGCCAATTGAATTTTTTTTAATTATAATTCGAATCTAAATAAATAAATAATAATAAATTATATTAACAAAATAATAAAAATTAAAAAAAATACTATATTAATAAACATTAAAAAATAATCAAATAAAATAAAATAACAAAGAAAATAAAATTAAACCTTAAAACGGATTCAAAAATATTAAAAGAAATATAAAATAATTCTTCTTTATAAAAGAAAAATAAGTATAAAATATAAAATAAAATAAAATATTATATAAAAAATAAGAAATGATAAATAAAAATAATATATAAAAATAAAAAAATATATAAAAATTGTTTCATTTCTAAAAAGTTAATAAAGATCTATTAAATGCTGCATGTAATACCGAATATTTTGACGGAAGGGTAGCATGATATTTGTAATTTCTAATTCTTAAATCGAATAAGCAAATGAAGATTTCTTATAACAATTAAATATTATTATTTTTATAATTATTATAGTTTTTATTTTCATTATTATAGTTGGCTTTATTTTTTTATTATTTCTTTGTGATTAATCATTTTAATGATTTCTATTATTATTTTTATCATCATTTTTATTATTTTTATTGTAATTTTTAGTATTATATATTTTTAATTAAAAGCCGAATTTTATTTCGTTTTCGTTTAAGAATAGTTGATACAGCGGAAAGAGTTTTTGGAAACAAAACATAACAATAATAAAATAAAATTGTTATTAAAAAAGAAAATATATTAAAAATAAATTATTTTAGATAAAACAAACAAACAAAATGAAAAAATAAAATGAAAAAGACTCAAGGTAATCATAAAATTTTCATAGTTTTTAGTAATGCTTTAAATGTATGTATTTATATTTATTTAATTTTTTATTAAAAAAAAAATAATAATTTAAAATGTCTTTAAAAAATATCGAAATCAACAACTACTGAATAAGCATAGGCCCAGGTTAAATATAATAGCTCTTAAAAGAATAAAATTTTTGAAGAAACTTTTAAACCTTTAACCCTAACAAATGCATACAAAATCAAATTAAACGAACATTTTAAGGTTCGAAAATAAAATCTAAAACAAAGAAAAAAAACAAAAAAAAAAACAGTTAAAAATGTTTTTATTCCTCTATAAAAGCCTGTGATAATTTCTCTCGTATTACTGTACCTAAATGATGTTGTTGTTGCCAGTTAAAATTGAAAAACAACGAAAAACGGTGAAAATTTTTTCTTGTATAATTACTTACAACATAATGATTATTAAATAATACATACGAATAATTAAAATGTTTAAATAAACAAATAAAAACTTGTACAAAATTAATTAAAAGTAAAATTAGGCTTAAAATATATATATAGAGTTGCCATTACTCTTTTCATTATTTCTTTAAGTTTAGTTTAAGCAAAGCTAAACACAATAGTTTGCAAAATTTGCTCTGCCTTTGCAGGGATGAGAGAGAAATAGAGAGAGAGAGAGAGCTTAGAGAGATAAAAAACAGTAATGGCAAGTAAATAAATAAAAAAAAATACAAATAATAACGCCAACTTACGGGGAGCCTACACGTACATATGTTTAAGTGTATTGGATAGTAGTGTGTGTTGTTATTATAGCAACACAAAGTCTCCAAATTGAACCCAAAGAGTCAGAGAAAGAGAATGAGGCAGCACAAATTTATGGAGAATTTTTAGCCAAAAACCAAAAAAAAAAAAAATAAAAAAGATCACACCATAGTTATTTTTCTTGCTTTGCATTGCTTTTTATATTGCTCTTCGTAGTTTCGTTTAGAATTATTTCAGTGTATACACATTTACATTTTTTTTCTTTTCATTTCATTTCACAAACGACGTTATCTTTAAAATTTTATTTTTTAAAAGAGAATGGAGATGTTTTTTAACAACGCTTTTTATTTTTAATTTCATGGAATTGTTAATATTCTTTTTTAGTGTTTTTTTAATTAAATTTTTTGTTATTTATTTCAAATTAAATTAACGATTATTTAAAATTGTTATTTTTTTCTTGGCTTATAAGAGATTTGAATTATTCTTCTTTTTTCCATCATCGATTACTCTAAGAGCAGAGCTATTTTCCATAATGGCGTTATTTTTTCTCAAATTATTTCATATTCTCCTTTTAATGATCATTACTTGCCTTAAAACAGTTTTTTTTCTTTCTTTATTGTATTGTTGAAAAAAGGCACGAATTGAAAATATTTTTTTTCATGTCGTTAATTTTGTTGTTGTTGTTATTGTTGCTGTGTATAGTATAAATACACACAGTTTTATATATAATATAATATGAATATAAAGAATAATAACGAAAAAAAAACAAGGTACATATTAAATTTCAACGCACACATTAGCAAAAGGCGGCAAATTTTTTTTCTTCACTTTTCAACGAATTTATCATTTTTATTTCGTTCTTATGATTGGCGATTTTTGAATGCGGCTGGTAACGCGAGGGGTTTTACAGTTAAGCAAGGAAGATGACAATTTTTTTTCGTTCGCATAAATTCCTTTGCATAGCGTGTTCTTTGGCAACTAAAAATGAATTATTAAACGTTAAGATCTTTTCAAAAACTGTTCTCGTTTGGTTTCTTTTACGCGAAACTTATTCTTAAATTATCGCTTTAATTATTCGTTTCTTCATATTTTTTTTCTTTTATAATTTCTTCTCTTTAAATGCGTTTCATTCTTTTCATTTTAATTTCTTTCTTTTTTTTTGACATTCATTTGAAAAAATCCTTTAAAAAACCGCCGTTATTTGCAAACGATCGTTGTTTACCTTAACGTTACTCTTATAAGACTAAACTCGACTTTTACAAAACGTTGCAGCTCTACAAAGCAAGCGTCCGAGCCATAGAGCAGCATTTATTTTATTTATTTTTTTTTTTCATTTTCCATCACTTCAAATATTGGCTTTTGAGTACAAGTGAGTGGTTATTGTTTTTGTTGTTTAGTTTTCTGGTGAGCGTATATGATGGCAACCCATGGTTGATATTTCATTTACTTTTAGCAACGCAACAACTGCTCAACTACCATACAATACAATACGATACGACAGCAATATCATCATAATGACGTACACTATCGCACAAATAACAACAGAACGAAAAACAACAGGCAGCAAGTAATAAAATAATAACAACAACAACAACCTATCAACCACTACTACCACTTTAAAAACCTCTTATGAACACTTACATTACAATCACAAACGCAAAACGAAATAAAAAACCAAAAGAAATAAGATCGGGGAGAGAGAGAGAGAGAGAGAGAAAATTAAATAAACGTTAAAGCGAATATAGCGGTTTTTGTTAACGGAAAGGAAAAAGAATGGTGATGAGATGTCGATAACAAACAACATATCAATGTGTCATCACTTTTTCTTTCTTTAATTACTGCAGTAGCGAGAAAAGCTATTTAGTTGCTATATCTGTAGAATTTATTTTAACTGCGTTATTAGGAGCTTTCGAAGATATGGTATGGTATCTATATATATACTATATGTCTTGTCCTTAAGCAGCTTGTGTCCGGCTCAAAGATTTATAACGAACCAATTCTATTATTGCAGGATGGAATATTATTCCATGCTTTATGTGGTTGAAGAAATTCGCAACCAGAGTTGGAACATGTAACAACTTTTTAAAAGAGAAAATAAAAAATAAATCAGCTTTGATCGGATAACATAATATACCTTTGTTTTCAACTACGGACAGTTGACAACCCTACTAAACTACTACCTCCTACAGTAACACGATATACTTGATTAATGAAATTGAAATAAAGCTTGGGAAGAAGATGATCCCAATATAATCTTAAAAATAAAACAAAATATAAATTAAAAGAAAGCTCCTTGATAGATGAGCTCTTTGGATTACAAGGTCAATAGTTCGGCGATTATAACTATTATTTTTCATTTTTAAGATGTCAGAATCTTGAAGATATCGAAATAGCATCAACAGAACTGCTAGAAATTAGCACGGCAATACTGGTTTTGAATCATCCTCCAGGAACTTGGGGCATATCACAGATGATGTTTTACAGTGAGGGTATAAAACTGTTCAGCGTCACTTATGCAACAATCAGAAAATTGAAATAGAAATTTCTTAAGTCATTGATATAATAATTGCTTAGGCTGGTTCAGAAACCCTAGTCAATTTTATGGGAAGACCAGATTTGGCCAGTTTTTGGCAGCACTGTGCTGTTGCTGTCTTTGAATTAATAATCTGACATGTTCTACTGGCATTAATGAACAATTTATAAATTTTCTGTACAGCAATTGATCTAACGGAAAAGAAAATAAAACATAATAATCCTCGATAGTATTGTGGTAATTATCAATTTAAATTGTGCAACTGTAGTTTCCAGAGATCTGGATGGATTAACCTCATTTCTAAACCATTTCTTCCTTTTAACAACGATAACTTGAAGTGTTATTTACAAATTTAATTTTCTTTCAAAGCCAATGCTAATTGGAAACGTATCTTAATAAAGTCTTATTTTCTGCAGGATTGCTCTGCTCCGAGGAAAACAATTTGTAATCACGCTTTTTAAATACAATTTTAAGCGTTTTCCGGTTCACACTAATTTTTAACATCACTGTTCTACCGTAAACTCTTGCATACAGTTAAACTAATGCACACATACACATCAATTGTGTACTCTCATCGTAAAATATTACGTTCGCTTGAACCCATGGTTGTTGCACACATTCACTTACGTATTCAAACATACGCTGTGCTCTGTTGGCAGACAACAACAATCCCAAACGGTACAAAACAATCGATCTTTTTCTTCTTATGAATACGAAGAAGAAGTATATATGGTAAGTGTACTTTTCTTCAATTTTTTATTTTTATTACTTTTTTTCCTTTCTTTTAATTTTCTTTCGTAAATTTTTTAAAATGCTCTCTCTTTCTCTCGCTCTTTCTATCTGTCACTGCTTATTATAATACTCTTGGTTGTTGTTGTTGTAATTTAAGTAACAAAATATACCTGGTAATGATTATTATGATAATGATAATGACGTTATTATAAGTTGAGATCAATACACTCTTGCCACACTCTTACACAAAACAGAAGAAAGGAAACAATCAAAAAAAAATACAAACTCATTATCATTAAGAGTATTATTGTTTTTATTTTAATTTGTTATTTTGTTTTCCACTAAGGGGAGAACGTATGAGAGAGAGAGGTAACAATAATAACAACAAGTGATTATCATTGTTAGTTGATGTTGTAAATAGTGTAGGTACTTGGACAACAATTGTAAAGTGTGTGTATTGTCTTGAGCAAGAGTTTCTCTCAATTCAATATAATCATCCTCTCTTAATTAACTTTGACTTTCTCTTTATTGTTTCATTGAATAAAGTCAGAGTTGTCAACTTAGTGATTAGAAAATGCTGTCATTTTAGTAGGGTTTTTTGATTATAATTGGATTCCGCAAGATGTATGTAAAGTGTAACACCTCTGGTGAAATAAATTGCATCAAGCAACGCGATAGCTTGTTTTGAAGGTAAGAGGATGCACTTTGTTAGAAGACACTACTCGGAATAAGGTTATATGCGTTTAAAAATTAGTGATAATTCGAAACATAACCATCATATTTTCCTTTTTGAATACAGAAAAGGCAACGCTATTTCGCCGGATGTTTACGGAGCCAATGCTGTAATTAGAAAAAAAACCGTGCAAAGATTTTCGAACTCAAAATTTAGCATAATAAGCTCTCCATTTTAGTCGATCAATTACCAAAAATCGCTAAAATCACGAAAAAAAATTGAGCAAGACCAGCACATAAACAGTATGGTTGAATAAAATCGAGTCACTTCTAAAGCGAATATTTACGGACGATGAAGGGTACGTCGTTTACGATAATAAAGTGTGAAAAAGATCATGGACTACAGAAGCTGAAGCTCCAGTAGGCTGTGATAAAGCTAGAATTGATACTGAAAATTGTAATGCTACTGTCTGTTGGGATTGGATAGGAATTGTTCATTATTAGCATCTACAACGTGATCAAATGATTGATTATGATCTCTATGTCAACAATTGAAGCAAGCAGTTCAATTGATTTGGTAGAAAAGATGTTGTGTGCCATCATATCGCCTTATGAAAAGCTTTAAGAAAAATTAGTGCGTGCGAGAATGCAGAAATCGAGTTCTCTTCACAGTCAAATGTTTCATACCATTGCCGAAGAAAAACAAGATGCTCTCTGCAAACTTAGCTGTGCAACAGCGTGCTGGATAACATGAGATAAGAAGTATTACAACTCGAGGATTTGAATTGTGCAGACTAAGCGTAGAAGGTCGGGACACGTAGAGAAAATTCTGATTATGTGATAGTATTACAAGAAAGGTATCAGAATGGAATTCTCATGGCTAAAGAAACCATGATCGACTAAAGGACACCTAGGGAAAAACCAAGAGCTAGGAAAGTAACATTTTACATCGAAAGGTGTAAAACATAACAGCACAAAACCGTTTACGATGAACATGAACTGCGAAAGCAATAAGCTTCAATGTTGTATTTGATACAAAAAAGTTTGCTGTTGGTCCTAAAGATCATAGAAGAATTTTTCTGTATATTCAGTTATCACACTGTGATCAAAACTGTGAATATCTGCGACTGAAGCCCGACAGCTTAACCGTTTTCTAGGACACTTCTGGTATACATTTAGCAGGATTTTGGTACGTTTACGACTGGTTGCTTTAGTGGACAATATTGTCATTGCATAAACAAGCTAATGTTTAAACGGATTTTGCAATAAGTACTAGCATAGTTCGTTAAAAACGCTTTGAGCCATTCTGCATATAGTCTTCAGATAATAATTTCAATATCGAGAATAGAAATTCAAAAGAACAAAATAAATATTTTAAGAAGAGGGCACGGACATGTATTTAAGTTTTCCCAGTGTATGCTAAAAGTGTAAGCAAAGCCTTATAATAACAGCAGCTTGAAAATAAGTCACACAAAGTAAAGATTATAAAACAAAAACAATCTCTTTTCTCTCTCACTGTGTGTGTTTAATTTAGGAGAGAAATAATAAAGAAAAACAAAATAATAAAAATGGAAAAAAAATAAAAACAATATTGTGTATAATAATGAAATGACAATAATGTACACGAAATTAAAAAAAAGAAGAAAAAATAAAATAAAACGAACACTTAGAAAAACAAAATCTAGATTGATTGGACATTAGCAACTCAAAACAAACAATCTCTTACTCCCTCTCTCACTCTCTCTCCAGTTTAATAAAAGAGAACACAATTAAGATTTCAATTCTCAATCTAGAATTCAACTCAATTTAATGCGAAAGAAAGGTGTCAGTTTTCTTTCTTCTCATGTCATTGTATTGTATTGAAATGTTATTTGGTAGTGGTGCACAGCACAAATAAAATACTCTCCAAAAAGCTTAATTTGTTCGTATATGTAGGTATTAATCGTAATAACGTTTCTTTTTTTTTTTTGTTAATGTTAAGTTAATCATTTGTTCTACTCATATTTCGTAAGTTCTTCTAATGTACGTACATACATATGTATGTATGAATATATGTCTATAAAATTGTTTTTGTTAATTTATTAGAGAATACAATAGAAGAGTAGAGATATACGCAGTAAACAGAGTACTTGAATTACTTTACCAGTATAATTTCATTTACTATCGGTCGTATGTTTTATTGCTGATATAGGAGAAAAGAGTACGAGAGAGAGAGAGAGAGAGAGAGAGAGTAAGAGAGTAAGAGAGTAACGTACTTTAAGAAATTACTGTTTAGCTGTTATGATAACTAACAGTGTCGTCTACCTTAAAATTTTCAAAAGCATAAAAGTAATCAAATGAAATGTGTTTTAAAATTACTACAAATTTAAAAGAATATTTGGTAAAAACTTTAAAGCAATTTTAAGCCATGGAAAAAAGTTAATTCTTTTTATTTTTTTATTCGCTTTTTAATTTTAATTTTTCTGTAATAATATCTGAAAAGTTAGGTTTACGCTTGAATGTAAATTGCCTAGTTATACTATATATAATCGTCGTAGTATAGTAGGTAGTGTTTTGGCTTATTAGACGTAAAGCCAGGGTTCGAGCCCCAGGCCAGTCATCAAGACAAAATACATAAAGTATTTCTTCGGCGACTTCCTCTCAGCAGATTTCTAGCAAAAACTCTGACAGTAAATAAAATTGCCATGAAAAAGTTTCTCAAAAAATCTGTAGTTCGGAGTCGACTTTAAACTGTAGGTCCCACCACTCATGTATAAAATTAACACACACAACATAAGTGGTGTGAGAAACTAGGACGTTATACAATGGGTAAATTCGACCTCCGGGTACTGTACTTGTCTTAACTGACAAGTACACGTCCTCTAACCTTACCTATACTATCCATAATCGTCGTAGTCTAGTAGGTAGTGTTTTGGTTTATTAAACGTGAGGCCACGGTTCAAAACCTTAGCTCTGACATATCCAACAAAACGATATATGAAAAATATTTTTTCGGCGACTGACACTCTCTGTAGATTTGTGGCAAAAACTCAGAGAGTAAAATAAAATTTACCACGAAAAGTTTCTCAATTATCTGTAAGAAGATAGGTCGTAATCCTGACTGAAGGGTTGTAATGATCAATTATGTATGCATACTATCTATATATCTATAAAGACTTATGAGCTCAAGTTTCTTTTTCAACAGTGTTTTATTTTCTTCGAAAGTTAAAATAAACTAATAAAACTACAGCAGGAAAGCGTTGAATAGCTGGACTATTTGATACATATTTAATTCATACATCAAAAAGTATTCCCATCAAGCCATCAAATAGCCTCAAATACAACTGATTGCTATATCAAGCCTTAAAATAACAATAACACTTCAGAAAGCTCGATGAAGGTTACGAAAAGTACTTTTTAGGTGGTAGACGGAATGTAAGAAATGATTCGAAGTTAACCAATCACCATCTACTTCGAACAACTGAAAAAAAACGAACTTTATTTGACAAAACAAAGCTAAAATGATTGAATGAGGACAATTGTATGGCAATTTTATTTATTCTCAGAGTTTTTGCCAGAAATCTGATGAGAGGAAGTCGCCGAAGAAATACTTTTTGTATTTTATTTTGATGTCTGGCCTGGGGCACGAACCCTGGCTTTACGTCTAATAAACCAAAAGAAAACCTTTAACCGATAACATGCTAAAAAGTTAATGAAGAGAGAGTGCCAGATTTCTATAGGCTTTTTGGCATTGGTGTAGTTATGTATCTTGATTCAGGCAAATTATCTAAACATTCTACAGTAAGTTTCCCTTTGTCGAGGACGAAAAGTCATTGTAATATTAATTTATGCAGTACAATGGCACCAAATATTCTGCTACAATTGTGGATTTGGAGTTTCGAGAAAATCGAGTACAGAAATGCAGTGGCATTCGCAATTGCTAGATCTTAACCGTACCGAGCAAACCGAGGGAAGCTTTAGGAACACATAACTTCTTTTCGACCCAAAAATAAGCTAAAAATATGGAATAAAGTTATGGAAGCTTGAAACTCTATTTTCCTGAAATATAATCTTGTAAATTCAATGAAACGCTATTATCCAGAGCTTATAAAACCGAGTCTAACTATTAAAATAATTAAATTTTTAGTGGTAAATTGGTTATTCAAATTATAAAATGCCCCTGATATTATTTCTGTATATTAAGCTGCAACGAATGGTTTTGATAATATAAAAACAGTTTCGTGAAGCTGTTTCAATAGTTTCTGCAGTTGTTTCACAGTAATAAAGCCTTTTGCTTCTATTCATAACCATGGATTAAAGATGAGCCTACCACTTAACTGCAGTCACAAAGAGACAGCCAAAGCAGTGAAATGGTGTTCGAGCAACGCTTTCAAGGAAGGTCAAAACAATTCCACCTACAGGCAGGGTACTGTGCGCTACTGGGTTAGAATGTTCAATTACTCTCGTCTCTGATCTGTAACTCTTCGTCAATATAGTGACCAGCATGGTCAGAGTTAAGCCTTGAGAGTGGATTTCACTTAAAAAAAAGAAAATATCTACCAACAGAATACCGTAATACCGCTAACTGTTGGTACGAGCAAAGAATGTGAAAACAATTCCATCAGTTGGCAGGGTAGTGCTGTCTGTTATAGTGTAGGTATAATCGTGTAGTGGATAGTGCACTAAGCTAAGAGTGCTGGGTTAGAATGATCGATAACTCTCGACTTTGATATCTGAGTTTTAGTCTATCTAGTGCCCTGCATGAATTGAAAGAGCTAAGTTTGCCAACCGAATACCATAACAGTTGAACCCCGCTGAATAAAGCCGTGCATCACGCAAAATTTTCCCAAAATTGTTGTGTGTCCTTTGCTAGTCCGACTAATTTTGCAGACGATCGTGTATTATGAACCTAAGTTTCATTGTGCATTGAAATGGACATTGACTTTTAGCAAAATTTATTTAAAAGAACTTTTATGATTCAAGAATCCCATAGAAAAGATGCCCGGTACGAGTATGTATCGTAATCATAATTTTTTTCTTGTTGTTGTTGGGTTTTGTTTTTAATTTTTATTATTCTTTATATAAAATTTGCAATTTGTTTTGCTATCACTTTTTATTGCGAAATAAAGAAAAAAAAAATTAAAATTAAAATTAAAATTAAAATGAAATAATACGATCGCTGCATGATAACGCTTTTTAAAAGTAAATTTAAAAACATTTTCAAACGCAAACGCTGCTCTTTGTTACGTTGTTTTTCGATTTTTTTCTTTCTTTCTTTCTTTCGTTTTTTATTTCTAAATCTCACGCAAAGAGATTTCGATTGAAATGCTTTCAAAAGCCATACCCAATTGACCGAAATAGCAGATATTATTTTTGTTTTGGTAATTAAATCGATTGAATATTGTTTTATGAGTTAATATGATTGCCTTAAAAATATTTACCCAAAATTGAGCCTCCGTTAAAAAATTTAAAATTTTATTTACCTGCAAAGAAAAGTAAAACAAATAAAAATACGTTAATTAAAGCATAATACAAATGTAGATTTTTCTTTATATGTAATTATTAAAATAATAGGTTTGGGGTCTAATAAGAGTGTTGGGGTCTAATAAGACCTTATAATCGAAGCGGTTAAACAGACTATAGCCTCAGTAGACATCAAACCTCCAACCCTTGCTCTTACTGTGTTAGGCCGTACTTTACTACTGCACTGTACAGTGTTAGACTACTTAGCTTTACTAACTTAATTGGTCATCAGAACCTTACAGTCAGGATTAGCACCTAGTTTCTCATACAACCCATGTTGTGTGTGTTAATTATTATCTATAAGTGTAGGGATCTACACTTGTTGGCTTATTAGACGTAAAGCCAGAGTTCAAACCCCAGGCCAGACATCAAAACAAAATACAAAAAGTATTTCTTCGGCGGCTTCCTCTCAGCAGATTTCTGGTAAAAACTCTGAGAGTAAATGAAAAAATTGCCATGAAAAGTTTCTCAAAAATCTGTCGTTCGGAGACGACTTTAAACTGTAGATCCCGCCATTCATGTATAAAATTAACACACACAACAAAAGCGATGTGAGAAACTAGGTCGTAGTCCTGACTGAAGGGTTGTAATGACCAATTATGTATGTATGTATGTATGTATGTATGTATGTATGTATGTATGTAGGGACCTACAGAATTTTAAGACCCATTTTTATTTATCCTCAGAGTTTTTGGCAGAGTTTGCATTTTCTCTAGTGATAACCCTAGTTCTTGCAAGATCCAACCGGTTTTGCTGGCAAAATGGACCAGAGTTCTAATTGGATATTCTTAAATCATAAAGTTCGGGTCACGAAAGTTCATGCATCAAGATGCCTAAGTTTACTTTGCGCCTGCTTCGGTCCTCAGTCCAGGGGAATCACAAGTATGTACTGAAATGAGTCTGGATCTTTCGAATCTTACTTAACACAACTTACAACTCTTTAGTCAGGATTACAACCTAGCTTCTCACACCAATTAAGTTGTGAGTGTTAGTTTTACCAATGCCTACTCGATTTTGCAGAAGCTTTGCATCGAAATTTTATTGTACTCTCAGGGTTTTTGCCTGCTGAGAGAAATTTCGTTACGTTTAAGCTGCCTGAGTCAGATACTGAAACGCGGATTCTCGTCGAATAAAACAACTCACTACCAACTACACTACAGCGACTTCAATCTTTCGAATGGCCGATCAATAAAAGCATATGTTATTATGGTTGACCAGCTGATAATAAATGATACAAGTTCATAACTGCCTGTATTACATTGGAATCTTGAAATGTTCTTCAGACCTACTGCAAAAATTGAGTTTTCGAATGTGCCAACTTTATGGGGTTATTTTGGACGTCAATTAACGTTGCCAAAACGTAGTCATGAGTGAATGCCTGAAAAGCAATGGAAATCATAAAAAGCTTCATTCACAATAACGTGTCATAAATTACGTATGGAAGTTGAGTTTAGGAACGCATTTAGTAAATCAACAAAAATTTCAAATTAAAAGGAAAATAACAAATTTACCATTGAAACCAACTCTCTCTCTACTGATGACTGGCACATGTTAAAAGTGCAATAAATTCATCAAAATTAAAATAAGCATTTACAGGCAATTTAAGGAACGAAAACAAACAAATAAATTAAACAAATTATAAAAGCCCGCATATATTACAATGGAATGGATGGATATGCAATGAAAGAAAAGAAAAAGAAACCCCTTTTCCTGATGACGCTGGGCAGCAACCACCACTGACACCACCACCATCACAACATCACAATTGTCACATAAAATTGACAGACATACTGCATAAAAAAACAAAAAAATCTTCAAAAAAAAAAACTGGAATAATGACCGATCGATGGATGGTTCATTGGGCATCGACTACTGTTTGACGTCAGTTGTAAGTCCAGTTTCTTGGTATAAGTTATGCTGACGTTTATACAGACGGCGGCAACATGCTCGTAGAGCAGCTTTATTCTAAATTTACAAAATGTTGTCTCTGAGTATGCCCGTTTGCTCGTTTATTCATTCATTAGTTTCTCAACGGTTTTTTTTTGGAAAACTAAGAAACGCAAAACCCACTCAGCACGCATGCGCCTGCGCATAATCGTTGCCAATAAAAACATTCATTAAGAAGAAAAATAACAGACAGACAGACAGATAGACAGACAGTCACAAGGATAGTGGAGACAAACAGAACCAGGTTCAAAATACATAAAATTGATGAATTCAGTTGAAAAAAGTGTGTTTCGTTCTTATTCATAAAACACCCGAAGCCAGGTTTTTTTTTCATTTCATTTCTGTATTTCTGCGGGTTTAACGCACGCGTCAATCGCTTTTTTCTTTTTATTGTTATTGTTATAGTTATTGTTGTTGTTGTTTTTCTTATTTTTTATTATTATTGCATAAAACTACATATAAAACAAAACGGCAACAACAACAATAAAAGCAAAGAGGCATTAACATTCAATATTAGCCATACAGGAAGAGGGAAATATCATTAAACAACAACAGAAACATTAACAACAACAAAAACAATATTAACATTAACAAATTGCTAAATATGCATTAAGAATATACTCGTATGTATTTAGTTTAGCATTCCTTCTTTACTTTACTTTACATTTTTCCTCTGAATTTTGTTTCCCCCTTTAACCGACTGACTTTAATAAACAAAATTTTGTTTCTTGCAAAGTCAGCAAGAAAATGTTGACGCCGCTATGCCAATACCATACGTTCAACTGCAAAATGCATCAACCATTGTGGTGTGTTCGCTGGAAACCGTAACGGTCATTAACGTTATGAATATGATTTAAATTTGTAATGAGGCAAGAGGAATGATGTCATGCATAATGTGGTGGTGGTGGTGAATTAGTAGTAGAGACTAGAAATTGGGTCTTTTACTGTTTTGATTTCTATTCTAGCAACCTTATAACACGGTGTGTTAAGTATCTCAGACCTTCTCAGACCATCCTCCATTACGATTCACTTTTCGGTAAGGAAAAAAATGCTTAATTTTAAGCCATCAAGTGCCAATGTCCAGGTATTTCGATATTCTTCAAAAAGCTCGCTGTGCACGGTCTATGGCTAGTGTGTTGGCTTACTAAAGTCAGCCGTGACGTTTTAAAGAGAAATAAATATGATAAGAAAAGTTTTTTTTTTCTTTCGACGACCACACAGCTTATAAAATCTATTGTTGGGATTCGAAGTTAAACTGAAAGTCCCGCCACTCATGGATAAAATTAACACACACAACTGGATGGTATGAAAAGTAAGGCATAACACTGAATAAAGGCTTATGCACTGACATTTATCCCTGTATAGGACTTTTTGTTTGCTTCGGTGGAAGCTGAAAACCCCTCGAAGACACATCTGATGACGAGTTTATACTTTGCTATCCTCTTTTTCGTCGTCATTATAGCTTCTGTAGAAGTCGTTTTAAGATATTCTCAGACTCAGAATACCTTACTACGATACAGGTAACTTACTACGATACGCTATAATGACGAGGAAATAGAGAATACCAAAGTATATCTCGCTGTCTTAGACCGACACATGAAATTCTTAGATAATGTATTCTCGGGCACCCAAAATTTATTGATAAAACATGTCTAACCAAAGGCAGAGTTGCTTAACAAACCATATCCTCATAAAATTATTAGGATAGTTCGAATAGGTACTATCGGTATTACAACGGGACCCTATAGGACCCACGTACGCTATGCTTTTTGAGACGATTACCAGTTTAACCTAACCTAACCTATAGTCGCCGTAGTCTAGACATAAAGCCGAGGTTCAAACCAAAGTCTAACAAAACGAAATATGAAAACAAATTTCTTTGCCGAATTTCTCTCAGCAGTCTTCAAGGCAAAATCTCTGATAAATTGCCGTGGAATACTTCTCAAAAATCTGCAGTTGGAAGTCGACCTTAAACTGTTGGTCCTGCCGCTCATGGATAAAATTAACACACACAGCATGGGTGATGTAGGAAGCTAGGTTGTAATCCTGACTAAAGGGTTGTAAGGAACAATTAAGTGACTGAGTAACCCTGAAGTTCTGTCTACACGTTATACAGGGCAGCAAAATCAAAATCTTCCGATTGATGAAACCACAACAGGAGTGGCTCTATCCTGCACATAGGGATACAAGAATAAATATACAGCACGGCCAGCTTTTAGCTGAAACTCATTAGAAGACAAATTGTTTGTAAAATTAAAAAAAATTGCATTGTTGTTGTCAACCTCTTAGGTATTCTATGCCTCTTAAAATTCTTTACAAAAAAAAAATGCTATTCCTGTACTATTTTTGCTATTCTTATTGTTGTTTGTTTTTTGTTTGTTACAACAATAAATATTTATTTAATTACTACTAATTGCCTTCAAAAGCTTAAATAGCACACGATGGTCTCGCGTAATCGCCATTGTTGGAACAGTTTAAAGTACTTTCTCCATTTGTTTTTGCACCAACCAAATGCGTTTGCGTATGCGTTGTTGTCATTACTACAGCATCTTTAAAGAATTCCTAAGGCAAACATTTATTCTAGGCTAGCAATTATGAGATAATTTTTCTTTTTGTTGTTGTTGTTGTTTGTTGTTGCAATTGCTAATTTAGCCACATGCAATTAAAATGCCTTTCTAGGCTTAAAGATGCTATAATTTGAAGTCAAACTGTTGTGGATTGGATAAATAAAAACAAAAACAGTTTATTGTTCTTATTTGCAATGTGGTTATTATTGTTGTTTTGTTGTTGTTGTTGTTGTTGCAACAACAATAATAAATAATTTATGCATACATCAGTGTAATTGCAGTAGATTTATGGAAAATAAATATCGTTCAATTGCATTCATAAAACCAAAGAGAGAAAAACAACAACAACAACAAAATTATACTAAAGTAAAGCAAAATAAGCACAGAAAAGTGAAATGAAATAAAAAAATATTGTACTTAAGCATTCATTCATTCATTTATACATACATACATACACACATACATACATTCATTCATTCATTCATACAAAACCGATAAAATGAAAGAAAATCAAACCGCAATCTCTTCATGAATTCATACAATATGCGGGGAAATACGCGGAAAACGGATGGAAAAAATAAAAAATGAAGAGGCAAAGAGAGGTGATAAAAGTATGTTAAAATAATTATGATTCATTGCTCGAATCGAAACGGATCGATCGTTGCCATCACAAACGTTCATTGATAATTGCAAATGCAGCAGGCAATTTAACGCGTTTAGAGTTCGCATTTTTAGGCTTTCAAGCATTTATTCATATTAAAAACAAAAAAAATAACAAAAAAAATTAATTTTCTGTTGTTTTAAAGCGTTTCATTTAGATTTACTGTAACATTTTCAAATTTAAGTGAAACATTAAAAAAACGAAGAAAAAAAATTGCCAATGAATTTCCACACACAATAGTTGAAAATAAACGAAACCGTAACCGAAACAATTTTTATTTTTATGCCCTTAATTTTCAGCAAATTATTCATTCGGTTCTTTTTTTACTATTTATGTTTGTAAATCTGTATTTATAGGGTCATTCAAGTTTCGCTTTCTTTTTTCAAATGCAAATCAAACAACTAATTAAACAAACAATTTAACCGGGCATGTTTATCATACATGCAACTACTAAAGGTCACTGGAAAATCTGTCGATTGAGAGTCCAAAAATGACGGCCTTTACATATTGTATTGTGGAAAGAGTCGCCGTGGTGTAGTAGGTATTGTGTTGGCTTATTAGACGCAAAGCCATGGTTCAAACGCCAGGTCAGACATCTTGAACAAAACGAAGTATGAACAAAAACTCTGAGAGTAAATTGCCAACTTAAGTTGTGTGAGAAATCATATCGTAATCCTGACTGAAAGGATGTAATGACCAATTATGTATGTATGTATGTATTGTGGTTTCATATAGTCAGTGGTTTTCTATGCTTAACACCAGCAGCGAGATGAGAGGGTACCACAATCAAGCACGCCTACCTTCACAGCAACGCATATTGTTTGCTGACCTAGTAGGCGAAACTGTATTTCAAATTCTGTTGATTATAGGTTTGGAAGTTGTCACAGGTAAGTTCACAGATTAGAGTCGTGGATTACGATTTCAAAACCTAAGGATGTTGTATCTCCCAGCATAACACCAGATGATATTGACGTTTCTATATCTAAATTATGTAATGATATCAAGCAGGCTCCTCGAGCTGCGGTCTTAATCCATCACAAACTAGATGTTATAAAATCTGCTGACTCGAAAAGTTTTTTTCTTTCTTAATTGATCATGATAACACTTTGGTCAAGATTACAACCTAGCTTCACATACCAACCTTGTTGTAAGTGTTAGTTGGAAGTCGAGTCCGAATTTTAATATACTCTAAGAATTTTTGACAGAAGACGGCTGAGAGGAAGTCGCCGAAAGAAATAATTTTTAATATTTCATTTTGTTCGAGACGTCTCAGTTTGGGTCTGTTCTAATAAGTCAACACACTACTAGGCTACGACGTCTTCAAAAGGTGAAAAGTTTAGGTTCTGAAAAAGAAGAGCTCGTAGGCAGTGACAACAGCACAGGATCCACTCAAAATAAAATCGGACTAAGGGAATGCACAAAATGGCACATAAAACTTCTACAATATATTTGGAGGCCCTTGATGCTACGTCAAAGACAAATTATTTGTAGCGGCATACAGATCGAAAACATAAAAGAGATGGTTTATTGAAACTATCTTTACGAATCTCCACTGGAGATTGGACAAGAAATGAACATCAGAAAGGTAGCCTATTCGTTGATAATCTCAGAACCTTTTTTACCCCGAATTTTTGCAATGACACGACTGATTTGCCCCCTATTGTCGTCATATATTAGTGCAAACAATACGGAAAGAATTCATGGAGAAAAAAAAATATTTTCTTCTAAATTTAGTGACCTTTCTCAAATGCTCCAAAAAGTTCCTCGACATGAGGAATTAAAATGCTTAAATTGAAGCTAAACTTACTTATAAGTTCTGCATTTACTTTATACTTATACGGACATAACCCTAAGTAGACACATTCACGTTTCTGCCTTTTCAAATGTCATTGCTTTTATTAGTAAGCATGACAAACTATACGAAATATCTAGGCTTCTGCAGGATTACATCTTCAAGCTAGAAAAGTCATTAACTCCATGGGGAATAGAACTGATTGAATGCGTTCATGTAACATTTACATTACGGAGGGAAACATGATCGTCAATTTGAATAAATAACCAAGTAATGGGTCAACAATCGCATGTAAAATGTCTGCCACATAGTGTCGCGGTCCACCCTGTAGTGGTCCAGTGGACGCCTGTAAAAAAAAAGGTTTGCGTCTTGGGTTTTTTAAATTTAATTTTAACTTTACAAACATTCATTCCAAACTAAACTTGAAAAACCCGACCTAACACTAAGCAATCGGCAATGTAAAGCTCTCATAGGGACTGACATTGTGAAGTTTTTGGACGTTATTTCGAAGCACTTTACTTTCAAAACAATAGCTTATCACTTGGCTTAAGTCATTAATTTGTGTTCAGTCAAATGCTGTTTGATCGAAAGAAGAATTCCTATAAAATTTTTCAACTGCAGCTACACCCATTCGACTTTTTTGTTTCCGTTGAGATTTAAATTGAATTACTGTGATAAAACTAATAAAGACAACAATTTTGTTAAAAGATATTTAGAAGGACTAATAGAAGCAATAAAAAAATCAGAATTCCAAAACAAATACAAACAGAAACAAAATAATAAACATTGACAAGCGTTTAATTCGTTCTTTAGAGTTTCTTTATTCCAAATAGATACGATGGCAGAAATTAAAAAAAAACTGACTTTAGAAATAGAAAGAAAAGGGAAAAAAAACTATAAAACGCTTAAATGATATCATTAGATTACAGTACAAAATCGTGACTTATAAACGATTAAACGCAAGCAACATGGTAAGAGGGAGTAGGTATTAATGTTGCAAATACTTTTAAAGCCAAATAAATGGTTGTATACACTAGTATTGAAGTTAATTATACAAAGGAAAGACAAACCAAAATTTTTGCAAAGTAGAAACTAAACTGTTTCGAGTCTATTTGTGTAGAATACAACAAAATAAAGGTGGTTTCCTAAAAAAAAAAAGATTTGTAGGAAAAAAGTGAAGAATTTTCGAATTTTAAAAAAGATAAGACTCTTCAATGCCCTTCAAACCTACCATCTTAACGTCTAGAGCGGACATGTTTTAACGGCCAGACAAAACCATCTTTTTAGAAAGAATAGGAGATCATTAAGTAAAGTTCTTTAGCACTCCTCCTAATATTAAAATCAAATACATTTTCACGGAGATTGTTACTCATAAAAAATGATAGATGGTAACCCTGTTATTCTAGAAACAAGTGCAGTAGACCAATTAATGGGTGATTTTTTAAGAGCTATAGGAAAATTTTTCAAAAAAAGTACATAAAATTCAGAAAAATGCATGAAATCTTTATTTGAATCGATAGTGCGGTCCATATAATTTAATGTTTGAAGATTATTTCATGCAAATGTTGACCGCGACTGTGCCTCAAATGGTCCATCCGCTTAGTCCAATTTTGGCATACGCTTGCCAACATTTCGGCCGCTATCTTACGAATAAATGTTTCAATGTTGTCTTCCAATGAGTCAATTGAAGCGGGCTTGTCTGTATAGACATGAGCTTTAACATAGCCCCACAAAAAATAGTCTAAAGGCGTTAAATCTAGGCGGCCAATTGACCGGTCCCGAACGTGAAATAAAATGTTCACCGAACTCGCCTCTCAAGAAGTCCATTGTTACGCGTGCTGTATGGTATGTGGCACCGTCTTGTTGAAACCAAATGTCATGCAAGTCAAGCTCTTGCATTTTGGGCAAAAAAAAGTTGGATATCATCTCACGGTAGCGCTCACCATTCACAGTTACGTTACGATTCGCAGCATCTTTGAAGAAGTACGGTCCAATGATGCCACCAGTCCATAAACCGCACCAAACTGTGTGCAATGCTTCTGGCTGATCTTCACTCCAAAATCGACAATTCTGCTTATTTACGTATCCATCGAGCCAAAAATGAGTTTCGTCGCTGACCACAATTTTCGATAAATAAGTGGATCTTCGGCCAACTTACCAAGAGCGCATTTTGATAATAAAATTCAATGATTTGCAAGCGTTGTTCGTTTGTAAGGCGATTTATGATTAAATTATAGACCAAACTGAAGATGTTTGACAGCGAAACAAAACACGAAACGTGCGTGAGCTGTTTAAACCAGTGTTGCCACAAAGATAATAGCTAAAAAATCACCCGTTACTTGGTTAGTTCATGAGAATATTCTTAATGGCAGCCTACGTCCCTTAAAGGCACGGAAAGGAATGGAAAATTAAAAGCAACAAAGATGACTGCCAAGCCAATGAAGGAGGTGTATAGGCTTAAATTTGTGTGACTGATTGCCCTAAGAAACCCAGTCAGTGGCATTTCTGATAATGTGTAGAATATAGCTGATCCAGTGCCTTCTAATGTCAGTTGCAGCTGCCAGTTGCTTTGTTTCGATTCACAAGCTGCTGTTTGTAACTGTATTTTACCACAAGATACAAATTATTCAACGCAGATACTATTCAGAAAACACCTGAAACTGCTTGAGAACTTAGGATCGAGAATTGCATGCTTCGCAGGCGTAGAGCAGGGTTGAATATCGTAAGTTTCACTCGGTTTTAAAGTAATCGCGAGTTTCAAATGGAAATCAAACAATCAAAAATCTGTCTTGCCATTCGAAAGAAAGCGAGAATTGTAATTAATTTTAATTTCATATAAAAACTCCCCTAATTATTTGCTATTATTTCCAACTCAGTTGTGAACTTAGAAGAAAACTTGACTACATTTCTATATTCAAACAATCTTCTTCATTTTTTTTTGTTTTTCATTTCTTTGTCTTTTACTTAATGTGCCCATTTAAGTATGAACATAAAATATGTAACGAATGAACATTTCATTTTTTTCTTTTCTATTTATAAAGGCAATAAATTTTTATCATTATATTACAGTGACCGACAAAAGTAAAGAGGATTATAAAATGAAATAACTTGGCCATTATAGTATTTATTAATTTATAGGCATAATTTTGACACTGAGTGTAGCATATATTATATTTATTTTATAAGATTTTCCTATTTAATGATTTTTATTACAATTTCTTTTCGCTTTTTTTATTGCATCTTTATTTTCAGTTCAACCACAACAATATTTATAATCATTGGTTCGTTCGTTCATTCGTTTATTTGTTATGTTTAGTTAAGTCGAAGTCGAAAGCAACGCTTTAAATGTCACTGACTTTTTATGCACAGAAACCCAGTTAAATATCTTGAAGATATATTAATAAATGTATGTATGTTAGTTTATATGTATGTACATAAGTACTTAGGAATAACTGCAAACATACATATGGTAAACATAAGTAGGTGAAGTTATAAGTTATTGGTTTGGTTTGAAACCCAAATATGAAAAGGGTTTCAAACTTAACCTCACAATCTATTAGCGGGGTCTACGATTGGCTTATTTAGGGCTATTCTGTAGAAAACCAATTTACCAATTTACTGTTGCCTTACCTATTCCTCTAAAAGACCAAATGTAGGCTGGACAATAGCATGGTAAGCAATATTATGTTCCACGAACTTTCCATAGCTCCAGAAATTCTTGAATTTCATTGATGATATGAAATATGAGCTATGATGATAGCTCTACAGGTTATAAGCTTCTAGCCATTACTGTCACTGTTTTGTTTTCTGCTTATAGCTCATGTGCAGAACAGTTTTAGTATGACTTTTTATTGAAGACAGTTTTTCGCATTAGAAACCAGCCTGAAATGTCCGTTTACTAATTGCCAAATTCGTCACCCAATAGGTTCACGTTAGCGGGTGCCGAGTGACATGTGACATCATCACCTTGTTGAAAGCAAATGTCATTCTTTCATTTTGGTATACGGTACTTGCTCCATTGATTGTAACGTTGCGATTTTAATCGTTCTTGAAGAAGTACGGCTCTGTGATGCCACCGACTTACAAACACCACAACCAGTGTGTTTTTTGGTGTGCAATGGCATGTCTTGAGTTCTTAAAACGCGTAGCAATTTTATTTATATAGAGACAAAAATGAGTTTAGTCGCTGAAAATAAATTTTCGATCTTTCATTTCATGAAACTCAGCACGAATTCTGTTATCATTCACTTAGAAAGCGTTTAACCCATATTTCTTATTTCTCAGTCAAACAGGTCCTACATTAGTCGCATGTGGATAGCTCAAGTGTAATTATACCAATTGCATTCAGCTTTCCTATCCCGAAAAAACTCTAAACCGGAAAATGCAATTCACTTAGGCCCGCGGGAGCTAATCTCACCAGACAAATCCTAAGACTAAGCTTCTGTAGAGCGTAGCAGTCATAAAGAGGGTGTTATAACGATTTTTCCTTTTCTTTATCCTGACAACTGCTAGAATAGGTACAATAAGGGTAACGTCTACTTTGCGGCATAAGGCCAAAACCCTACAGTGAGAAGGTTAGTAAACAATTTCCTAAAAGGACATGAAATTTTTCATTTTTTAATGAAGGAAATGTCTCGAGCATAGTGGACATTCGCAAGTGGTAATGGCAACCCACTGACGTTCTATTTTCCTCAGAGCTAACTCAAATTAAATTTAATCAAGTATAACTAAACAGTAACGTTTTCAAATGTCTAAGCGATATACAGACTTCTGGAATGATCTCTGCAGCCATTTCACATCTTCGACCGAATGTCTAATATCGACGTAGAAGTTCCAGAGGTCTTATTTGCCAAAGTATAGCCTCTCTATTAATAACAAAAGTCTTTAAGGACTTAATCGCTATCAGAACTGGACAACTGTACCAGCGTCTGGTACCAAATGGTCTTAGAAGACTGCAAAGTTGGGAATAATCAAGCAGTTGTTGAAAATTCAAAACTTCCAATGCCTTTCGGGTCTACAAACCATAGTTAATTTGAGAAAAATTTTGTTGCTTATGCTGTCGTTGATATTTATATTCACGGTATTAGCAGATAAACAGAGGAATTTGTAGGTTTAACTGTTCTTCACAAATTTTCAATGTGAATTATTGATCAATTACACAGTCCTGCAAATTTGGACTCTTTTTGTGCAAATAAGATGATTCCAGGTTTTTCCGAAGGCAAAAAAGGTTGAAACCTCTAAAAATTACGTTTTGCGCCATTTTTGAAAAATTGTAGAGCTATTGTCAGAAATTGTCAATTGATCTTTGCTCTTTAAAAAGAGCCCAAAGCCAAATTGCTTGCATGTACCCTTAAAGTAGGGGGTGAGTTTATGTCAAGGGGTGCAAGAGAAAAAGAAACACATTACGGAGGTCCTTAAAAATAATCAGATTTACAGATCTTCATTAAGATTAAAAAAATCAAAATGGCGGATCCAATATGGCGGTCGAGGTTTAAAAAAATTAATCAGATTTACTTGACCGCTATATTGGATCCGCCATTTTCAATTTCTTGAATCTGAATGAAGATGTGCAATCAGCGACCAAAAAAGCCCCTGAGTAACACTTTTCAATTTCGGTCAATTTCTGACAATAGCAATGGTTCTAGCACGTCAGTGTTTAGTTCTATAATTTTAAAAAATGGCCAAAAACGCCTTTTTCTCGAAAACCTGACGTGATGGAAAGTTTTTTGTTTCGTGTTCTGCGCGCAAAATGGCTTCGAAAACACCTGCCTTATTTGCAAAACCCATGCAGGGCTGTGTTATCAACCATTTACCTCCGAACTGCCAGAAGGATGTAGTCGGCGTAGTCTACTAGTAGGTAGTGTATTGGCTTATTAGAAGTGAGGCGGCGGTTCAAACTCCAGGTCAGACATCTCCATTAAAACGAAATATGTAAAATTACTACTCCAGCGACTTAGTCTCAGCAGATTTATGGGAAAAACTCTGAGAATAAATAAAATTGCCATGGAAAAATTTGTCAAGAACCTGTCGTTCGGAGTCGACTTTAAACTGTAGGTCCCATCACTAGTGTAAAAAATTAATACATGCCCTGACTGAAGGGTTGTAATAACCAATTATGTATGTATGTAGGAGAAGGTGTTACCAAAATCCTATCTAAGCTAAATCTATGAACATGGTTGTTGCACTACTTAAGGATTTATTAGATTGGTTCACAGGTAATTTATAAAACATTTCCATGAAAACTGTTGTCAATATTAAACAACTTAATGTGGAGTATTAAATATAAAGATCAGTAAATAAAGTACAAAAACTATAAATCCCCATATAATTGCAAACAAAAACTATTAAAAAAGCAAACAAAACACAACAAAAACCAAATAAATTATGATAGATTTTGTTCTTAAAAATCCTATAACAATAGAATCTAAATTCTGTAAAATCAAGCAATGAAAAAGAGCTGAAAAATCATCATAAAATACAAAAGAAAAAGGAAATGAAAAAAGGTTTTTGAACCAGAATATTGTTGCAAAAGAAGATAAATTAACAACAAGAACAACAAGAACAACAAACAACAATAGCAGTAACAACATGATCTAAAAATCGTTGGAAAATACAAAAAAAAACGCTGATCGCCCACTTCCTACTTTTTTTTGTTGTTTTTTGTTTCCTTGAATGACTGCGAGTGTATGGATTTGTTAATACAAAATTTATTACAATAACAGCAACAACAAAAACCACAGCATAACAAATATAAGATTTTAAGCAAATCTTGTTTTAGAAAGACAACAAAAAAAAAGAAGCAGAAGAAGAAGAAGAAAAAGAAAAAAGAGTGGAAACAAGTCAAAGGCCTTTTATTACAAATACACCCTCACCTCTAAGCACCATTGAAAGCAATAACAGAGCTTAGAAATAAACACAGCTAATATTAGAAAAACACAATTGTTAACAGACATTTAAAAGTATGAAATCATTAATAAGAGAAGTATAAATACAAGGTTTCGAATTCGAATTTTGAGACCACGAAACTGGTGTTATTAAATGTTTTCATACTTTTAAGTTTGAATGCTTTTAAAGCTGTTAAGAAAACGCGAAGAAACAAAAACAGTTTGAATATGAAAAGAAAAAAAGAAAAGAACAATCAAAGTCTGCTACAAAGAAAAACATACACATACAAGGAAAAATTGTAGGTAAGGTACAGATCTTCCAATCTGACTATAGGGCACCCTATATCACAGTGTGATTATGGGAATTACTTTCACAACCGTGCAACCATCCAACTATTAGAATATCCAAGTGCACAATCGGGCGAAACCAATATTCTTCACGTGAAGTTAGCCTGCCCGATATTACAACACTGTACCCGAGTGCAAGGCATCAAGCCTTAATATTTAAGATTTTAAAGAGAGGTTGCAATACGATACAAACGTAATTTATGCGGGATTGTACTCCTCATTTGAAACAGTTCTTCGTAATTAACACACCAGCCTCAAACCTCAGAACTTCGGCATCGTAGAACAATGATAGCGATGATAACTTTGCTGAACTCGTTGCATCATTAGATTATCTTGTACTCACATCACAACAGTTGTATAAGCAAAAAAATTTAAAGACGTACGACTCCTAGAATAAAAGTTTTCAGAGACGCAACAAAAGTGTCAAATATTTTTTGACCGAAATGATGTCAAATTTAGGAGTTTCAAGAGAAAGTACTACCCTGTGTTACTGGGACAACGTGGGAGGTATAACCGACATGATATCAAGTTGCGGGATAAGGTGCTTTATTGTACTTAAAAGCAGCAGATTTCTGGCAAAAACTCTCGAGTGTAAATAAAATTGCCATGAAAAGTTTCTCAAAAATCTGTCGTTCGGAGTCGACTTGAAATTGTAGGTCCCGAGACTCATGTATTAAATTAACACACACCCTGACTGAAGGGTTGTAACGACCAATTATGTATGCATGTACTTAAAATATATTGCACCATTCACTCTGAACCAGCCACACTTTGGTGCTTCGAGCATCAAGCTACATCATCTGGTGAAGGAAAACCGGACATCCAGAGTCTATTGTGGGCACAGATAAAATACACTTCATTTACGTCTGCCTCAAGAAAGATGAAACTGCATAGCACACTGTTATCGTGGAGGCCTTAATAGTAGGGAATGCATTGCAGTTAATGCTACCATAGGTCGCGGTTGAGTAGCAAAGTGGTTGAGTAGCAAAGTGTTGAGTAGCAAAGCGGTTGAGTAGCAAAGTGGTTGAGTAGCAAACCGGTTGAGTAGCAACAGTAACGATATGAAAGACTTAGCAGTGGAAGACCTTGCGGAAGACTTACCGCTTTATTAAGTTCCACCGTTTGAGATTGTTATAGATATTGTTGTTCTAGAAGATCTGATATAGTTTCTCAGGAGTACTGATTTACTTTGATTCAGGTATGGACCGAGCATGTAGCTGTAGGACAAGCTGTCAACAAGAACTTTACCTATCCAATCATATGATTTTAATCGATTTTAGGGTAAGCGTACATGTATTTGAAACGATGTTGAAACTATTAAAAAGTAAAAAACTCTTTTCGACCAAGAATATAAACTTATCATTGCCAACTGAGTAAACAGCCTAGAAAGTGTTTTTCTGTGCGGTTCAGTGTAATTGGTTATGGTGGTAGACAGACAGGTAGGGCACCGAGTTAAAAATAAATCAATAACGAAAATAAACAACAAAAACATTAAGAATTTCAAAAAAAAAAAACAAAGTTAACTTAAGAGAATCAAAAGCAAAACAACAATCAAAAATCAAGCTGTACTTAGAAACACTAAGGCAGCAACACCAATAACGCACAGTAACCTTACAGTTGCCTCACGTTTGCCGGAGAGCAATCAACTTAAAATTTAGAATACAACAAAAACATCAATAATAATAACAACAACAACAACAACAAAACATATTACTAAAAACCTTTATTAAAAAAATATTTGGAAAACAAATTTTTTAAGCAAAACAAAGTTTCAATATTAAATGTTGCTCTCGCCACCACCATCAAACTAAATATAGAATATTTTTTGGTGTTGTTGTTCTTTATTTGGTTTTGCCTTTGAAATTTATTTACATCAACAACCGAGAAAGCCAACAAAATACAAAATCTAAGAAAAAAACCAGTTTTCGTCCAAAAAAAAAGAAACGAAATCATAAGAGAAATAAAAATTTTGGAAAGAAAAATAAAAACAGAAAAAAACAGCAGGAGCAAAAATACAATAAAAAAAAAATTGGGGGAAAAAAATAACAGAGTCAGACAGTAACAAAACTGACAAACAACAACGGCAGCAGCCGTAAACCGATCAACGAAAAACAAAATAAAACAACAACAACAAAAATTGAACTGAACTGATCTGAACTGAAAAGGCTTCAATAGATTTTTGTTTCTAAGTTGGCAATACCACTGACCCAATAGGAATTATTTCGGTTTTCTAAAAGGTGTAGTAAAAATATGTCCATTATTGGCCATTACAAAGCCTTAGTCAGGATTAAGGCGTAGCGTCTCACAACAATGAAGTTGTGCTGATTTTATCCATAAGTTGAGGGGCTTAAAAAATTGTTTAACGTCTGCCCAGATTTAAGACGTTTTTTTCAAGGCAATTAGTTACCCTTAGAACTTTTACCAGAAGAGTGTTTAGAGTGAGTCGTCGAAAGAAATACATGTTCTTCAAAACATCAGAGCTGGGGTTTGATTAACTGCGGATATGCCTTTAATAAATAAAATCTTGCGATGTGAAAGGGAAAGCCGATTTAGCAAAGTGGCTTTTAAAATTTAAGATTTTTTTGTTACAAATTGGTGTGATTGCTGAACTCAGTATTGTATACGATAGGCCACATATACTCATCAAAATGTTTCCTTATTAAAGGGGAAAACACAAGCCCTACAACTGATAAATTGGATTTCGCTTAAGGTACCAGTGCAGCAGACAACCACAAACAATTTTGATTTTGTTAATACAGTTCCTGTAATCCCAAGCGCTAAAAATTAAAAAACAAAATATCGTTTTGTCTTGCTATACCGTTCTGGTGGTATGAAGTCGCCGTAGTGTAGGTGGTAGTGTGTTGGCTTATTAGACGTAAGGCCACGGTTCAAACCCCAGGTCAGACCTCTCCAACAAAACGAAATATAAAAAAATATCTCTTCGGCGACTTCCTCTCAGCAGATTTCTGGCAAAAACTCTGATAGTAAATAAAATTGTCATGAAAGGTTTCTCAAAAATCTGTCGTTCGAAATCGACTTTAATCTGTAGGTCCCTCCACTCATGTATAAAATTAACACACACAATGTAAGTGGTGTGAGAAATTAGGTCGTAATCCTGACTGAAGGGTTGTAATGGTCAATTATGTATGTATGTACATATGTATGTAAGCCGTTATGGTGAATGGTGAACGTTAATTTGTTCCATAACTTTTTTTATTTATCCGTACACACTTTTTTAATCACAGCTTTCTGTTACCAGTTCCGAATACCCCTTATGCTCAAGCCAACTTTCAATCTAACGCTCCATTCAGTTCGCGGCCATCCTCTTCTTCTAGGACTTCTAATGTTGAACATCATCGTAGTTTTTTTGTTTAAATAATGTGAAATAAAAAACCAAATTCGATATATGTATTCCACGAGACGTAACAAAAAGAGAGAAAAACTTCATGTACTGCAATTTTATTTGTAAATCGTTGTCTTCTTTCTAGAGCAAATGGTGATGATTAAAAGGGTGATACACACACATAACATAATTGGTCATTTCAACCCTTCAGTCAGAATTACAACCCAGCTTCTAACACCACTTATCATCAACGTTCTGAACTCTTAGAGAGTTTTTGCCAGAAATTTGCTGAGAGGAAGTCACTGCAGCAATATTTTTTCATATTCTCGTTTTGATGTTTGACCTGGGGTTTGAACCGTGGCCTCACGTCTAATAGGCCAACACTCTACCCACTGGACTACGGCGACTAGGCTAGTATATGGCCTATGGGAAAACTTAAGCCCTAAAGATGAAAAAGTGTATTGCGTGGTCAGATGTTTTTCGAAAATATCCTCGAATTAAAAAGAAAAGAAAGTTAGATGTATAGGTTCCACTCGGGAGAAAAATCTCATGGACTGAATTGCCATTTTTAAATCGTTGAAGTATAACAACAAATTTGATTGCTTTTTGCTTTCCACTTATTAATCGGTAACTTAAGTTGAGAAAAAATAGTCAATCAATAAAAAATTTGTGGTGAATTTGCGCAAATGGGAGCCCAGTCAGCAAAGTTTTGCGATGTATTTAATGGAATTACTGGGGAATGATCCCCTTCAATGATAAGACCATCATAAGAAAGTGATCTCTGAAAAGCGATCAATTAGTAAATAATTATGTTCCATCAAAACAACGTCTGTCTACAAACATCGTTAGTAACCCACTTGAAGTTGCAATAGCTTGGTTCTTAGTTCTCATGTATCCTCATCATAGGACAAATTGGGCATTATTTATTACAAATCAGTTAAAGCTTTGGATAATGGCATTGGTCCCAGAGGCATTCCAAGGTTCGTTATTCCAAAAAACTTTCTTCACCGCCAAATAATAGGTAAAGAGAAAATTTTCTAGACTGGCCTCTGATATAAATTTCTCTACTGGGTACACAATTTTTATTGGGGGGAAAAAAGTGCCACAAAAAATAAAAGCAAATACAAAACTTTATTTTAGCTGTAGGCATTACAAAAAAAAAAAAAAGAAAACCAAACGACATACAACGCCGTTCTAAGGCTGTTATTGTATTTTGTTCAACTCACGATTTTTCTGTGTCGAGTTTTGTAAAGGCACGAGCGAATGTCTCACTGACTGACTGGCTATCTGGCTTCTTGCTTGCATTTAACGTTGCCAACATTACCACTTAAAAGAAAAAAAATCTGGAAACCAAAAAAGAAAAAAAAACCCCAATGAAACTCAATACCAAGTAAATCTACTTCTCTTATTCAGCTCATAATCTCTGTCAAGTACCACTCTTATGCTCAAATTTTATACAAATGACGCATGCAAACAGTTAAAAAGCCAACGGTTTTGAGGACACTTCAGAAACTTTGTTTTAAGTTGAGAGAAACAAAAAAAAAAGACTCTGAAATCTCTTCATAGCATATTTTAGAATGAATTAAAAAAAGTGATTTGGAAAAAATTAAATTTGGATTCAAAAATCAACCTACTTTTGACTGTGGCTTGGTAGCAAAAACATGAAAGTGCCCCCCTACTGAATTAAACACTTTGTTAAAAAAAATGTTTGCTTGGGTGTTCTAGATTTATTGGCCAAATTACAAAACCTATCGTTTTGGATGTCTCCAGAAGATAAAATCTCAAAAGATTTACTAGGTTTCTTGAGCATTCATTCCAGTATTAATGGACATAAGAGCTAGCTATGGCGAGTTATTTACTTTGACAACAGCGGCTTGTAGCACAGTGAAGCTTTACTCCCTTGGAGTGTGAAATTCTAGGTCATATGGTCTAACTAAGACCAACTTGTTTCTACAACCGATTTCTGTACTCTCGAACATAATATCAATAACAGGTTCGAAGTGAAAATCCATTCACTTTTGGAATGGAATGGCGTTTCCATAGATGATTTCATGATAAATGATCGTGACCGCACGGTTAGTTCACAGATCTTCTCGACTACAGTATTCCTAACAACTGAAGGTCATAGCCATTAAGGCAGATTGCTCACTACTTTTTCATACATAGGCGCGGTAGGCATATCTGCATTTACGTTGACAACCAAACGAATATTATTGTCCTGGTCTCTCGCAGATTACCGCCACTTGATTGCTAATATAGAGCGTGGCAATGAATTTTAGAACGATTTTCTCGGATTACAATTACTTACTCGTATGTTTCAGGTCAGGGATTTCTATGGTTTTTACTACTTGGAAAGGGTATATTACAGGTTTCTTACACCCTGCAGGATCTCGATACTTATTTAGCCCGAATATGATATCAGACGCTCTAGACCCATAAAACAGTGAAGAAAACATGGCAACTGTACCTACCGGGCAATGGCCGACTAAAAGGATTTAAATCTTACCATTATTAGCCCAACAACTATGCCATAGATAGATGTGCTCAATTCAACAAAGTAAAGTCGCCGTGGTCTAGTAGGCAGTGTGTTGGTTTATTAGACGTGAGACCGTGTTTGAAGCCCTGTCTGAGACATCTCGTACAAATCGAAATATAAAAACATATTTCTTTGGCTACTTCCTTTCAACAGTCTTCTGGTAAAAACTCGGAGAGTACATAAAATTGCTATGAAAAGTTTCTCAAAAAGTCGACAGTTCGGAGAAGACTTTAGGTAGATCCCGCCACTCATATATAAAGCACGCAACATGGGTGGTGAAGCTAAGTCGTATTCCTGCATAAAGCGGTTTAAGTAAGTAAGTAAGAAGTAAGGAAAACAAAGGACGGGGCATTATGAAATATTCAGACTTTCACCAAGTACATGGCTGGCATAACGTTAACTCGAGGGTAATATGTAATAAATTACATACATACATAATTGGTCATTACAACCCTTCAGTCAGGATTACGACCTAGTTTCTCACACCACTTATGTTGTGTGTGTTAATTTTATACATCAGTGGCGGGACCTACAGTTTAAAATCGACTCCGAACGACAGATTTTTGAGAAACTTTTCATGGTAATTTTATTTACTCTCAGAGTTTTTGCCAGAAATCTGCTGAGAGGAAGTCGCCGAAGAAATACTTTTTGTATTTTATTTTGATGTCTGGCCTCGAACCCTGGCTTCTCGTCTAATAAGCCAACACACTACCTTCTAGACCACGGCGACTAGATATTATATATAAATTGGACATCTTAAATAAGTTGGACAAAGGAAAACTGATTAACCTTTGCTGAATCGCTCGTCATATGGGAAGGGAAGTTTATGAAAAGTATACTCCGCGAAATGCAAAGTGGCAAAGGTTTTTCTCAAGTCAAATGCATTTGATTCAATTCATACTTTTTGTTAAAGAAGAAACAAATCAAATATAGCTTGAGGATAGTAAACGGCCTTCTGACCATGTATACGCCTAATATGTGAACACTGTGAAGAAAAGAACAAAACACCTAAAACCTGTGCGATGTTAATAGATCTGCGAAGGCAACATTTGAATAATTGGTCATTACAACCCTTTCGACAGGTTTATGACCTAGCTTCTCAGATCACTTATGTTGTGTGTGTTAATTTTATACATGAGTAGCGGTACCTACAGTTTAAAGTGGACTCCGAACGACAGATTTTTGAGAAACTTTTCATGGTAATTTTATTTACTCTCAGGGTTTTTGTCAGAAATCTGCTGAGAGAAAGTCGCCGAAGAAATATTTTTTTTTCATATTTACGTTTTGATGCCTGACCTAGGATTTGAACTCGGGACTACATTGACAATTATACGATACGATAACTAAAGGGGTGAATGTAAATAAAGAAAATTCGTGCAAATTCACGTTTCAGAGCTTTCAACTTTTGTCCATGTTTTAGAACGTGTTCATGTTTCTGGAGTGTTCACGTTTTTGCGAGTTCGCTGTAATGTCTGTAAGATGACTTGAACAGTTATTGTTTAACTTAACACTTGGGTTCCATTTAAAGGGAAAACTCTTAAATCTGAGAGTAAATAACGACATACGATATCGCTTTAAATTGTTTTAAACAATTTCTATGGAAATTTTCTTACAATATAATGGTAGTTGCCGTCCCTCTATTCTTCTGCTTTATATTCTCTTTTCCCTCAAAGAGGGTCCCTGGATGAAGGCTATTATACTATGGTGACTTCAACCATGGACGGTGCAATTAATTGCATGGTCGCAGTACTATATAACTTGTAACAACAGGTTCTTAATTAGAAAACTTACATCTAGAAAAGTCCACTTAACTCTTTCGAGTATATGGTGCCCTTATTAAATCAAACATGCTGCCCTGGTAGTCAAGTGGGTAGTGTGCTAGACTATTAGCATGAGGGTCGTGGGTTCGATTCCCACCAGAGACTCTGGTCTGTGACACTACACCGAGCATATGGTCACGTTACTCCGCTTGTATATAATTAGAAAAATAATTTGTAATTGTATTGTAATAAATAAATAAATAATAAATCAAACACTGGAACACTCTTTCAACAGTGGTCCTCCATTATGTTAACCTTCCAATAGCATAATTTCCTAGTTTTTTAACACAATGCACTGCATGAGAAGGCACCAACCCTGATTTTGGCTTGCAAAAAAAAATTATTGCAGCATAAAATACTAAACAAAAGGGCAGGTTTAAACGAAATTCTATAAGCAATACCGTCAAACAATTCATATGAATGCCACAAATCAGTCATGAATTTGGCTTAAGATATTAATTTTATTGAGCTGTATGTCCGGGCAGAGACAGTTGAACTTAAAGAATTCATAAGAATTATGATTTAAAAGCTATGCCAACCGCCCCACTACATATATTCCAATTTATTAAAAAAAATTGGTTGTAAAATCATATTGTAACTCGTGGCACATAATAAATCATAAATTCATAGAAAACCAATGAAAAAAAATAACATACGTTTGGAAAGCTGCTTTCGGATGCCGAAATGAGACTGTAAATGAAAGATTAACAAACATTGACATCCAAAAAAAAAAAAAAAGAAAAATTACTGACGAAATGACAAACTGAGTTCATATGCTAACTAAACAAATAAAAAAAAAAAAAAAAGAAAAATAAAAAGCCATGAGTAATATTTAAAGCCATCAGTTATGCTTCTAATAATGACAAGAACTGCCTCTAATGTACAACAAATGAGAAATAAATGCAGAAAAAGATAAATGAAGTCAAAAAACCATAAAAAGCCCGAAAAAAAACGAATTCTTTGTTGAATTTTTTGTGTCTTTTTTATTAATGTAAACTTATGAGAAGTAATTATGTCTTGATGTAAGACAGCCAGTCGGGTAATTAGAAGAAATAATATCTGAAAAATGCTTGTATTTTAACATTTATGGTCAAGTAACTCGTCATAGTTTGAGCGATTGGCAACAAAATTTTTTAAAAGACTGACTTGATGATGGCAGCAGACCAAAGGGATTTCGTTTGTCGTCGTTAATTTCTACAGAGAGATGAAGAATTCTAACCAAAAATCACAGACAAAATGTTACACGATTAATGTCAAAAACTGAATGATTAATAATGATGATACTTAATAGGTGTAAAGCGGCATTTAAAAGACCCTATAATAGACAAATAAAAAGATTTTTTGGCAACTTAATACCAGTTTCTGTAGTGAGATGCATTAAGCAGGAATAACTCTGCAACATTATTAGACAGAGGTTCTCATGAGAACTCGTGCGAAATCTATTTTGTTCAGTTAAAAGGCATGTATATACTCTTACTTTAACTGTAAATCCTCAAAGCACTTCTAATTTAGACCCAATGGAGAAAACGATCAAGTTATAGAAGTTATGGAAGTCGCCGTAGTCTAGTAGGTACTACGTTGGCTTATTAGACGTGAGGTCACGGTTCAAAGCCCCGAGTCAACAAAACGAAAAGTTTCTCCTAAATCTGTTGTTCGGAGTCGACCTTAAACTGTAGGTCCCGCTACTTATGTATAAAATTAACACACACAACAGAAGTGATGTGAGAAGCTAGGTTTTAATCCTGACTGAGGAGTTGTAATGACAAATTACGTGCATATGTAAAGAAGTTATAGAATTCCATTTAGCCTCAAGTGTGCTACATTATGTAGCTGAGTTGTTACTCAGTACCCGTAGTTTAGTAGGTACTGCATTGGTGGTGGTCCGTGGTTCAAACCCCAGCTCAAATTTTTCGAACAAAACGAAATATAAAGAAAATGGTTTTGTTGGCGGCTTTCTCTCAGCAGCCTTCTGGCAAAAACTCTAGAATAAATAAAATTGCCATGAAAATTTACTCAAATCTGTCGTTCTGAGGCGTTGTTAAACCTTAGATATCCGTCATTCATTGTATTAAATTAACACACAGAACATGAATGGTGTGAGAAGCTAGGTTGTAGTCCTGGCTAAAGGGTTGTAATAACCTCTGTATCAGCAGTTTCCAACTTTAAAAGCAGATGGAATGATGGTACTATTCTACTATCTACGTCTTTGATTCATTCCATTGGCCACGAGGCTGTACTTGGCAACAACGTGATCATTATGCGCTTACATCACCAACAGTTCACAGTGATGGTAGTAGTTTGTGCAATGTATGCGTGCGGGTTTTCTGTGTGTTTACATACCCGCCAAGATCAAAATGAGCTTCATCTGAAAAGATGATTTTTTTTTTGCCAAAATCGGCATCGTCTGGTGTAGGCTACAGCATGGCCAGCCGAGGCAGCCATTTGAATGAAATTATTTTCCATTATTAACCGGAAGGATTGTACTTTCAAATAAAAAAAGAAATTTGAGAAAATATTCAGTAGTTTTTTTTAAAGCATTTTCAAGAACAAAAGGTTATTTGGCGGACCCTTTATAACTCGGGAACTGGTATTGGTTTGGCTATTAAAATTCGCCAGTTGTTATGTTAGGTACGAGCAGATGTTATCCTGCACTACGTTCGATCTATATTTTCGGTTCTCTATAACGTCTCTCCCAGTCCCATTGCTCTGACGAGCTTCATCTAGGCATGCTTCTATATCTCGAGAACTGGTATTGATTTGGCTATAAAAAGTCGCCAGTCGTTGTGCCATGTTCGACCAGGTGATAACTTGCACTACCCTCAGTCTATATTTTAGGTTTTCTATAACATCTCCCTCAATCCTATTGCCCTGACGTTTTTCAAGATGCTGTTTGGTGTCAGTGGGGATAATTCAGTGTTTGGTACTTGATAAGCACCCAATTGCGATTTTCAGAAAAGTATTAATTCGGCATTAGTTTTGAGCAACACAGAGAAACTACAATATTTGGCTTAATGCGATCCCTATTACCAGAATATATTCTTGAAATCTACAATGCACGATTAAAAGGCCGGTTACCATGCTCAGGCTATGCCTGGATAAGCTTTAAAAATTATTCACTGCAAGAGTTTTCACTCGAAAGTCAAGGAATTTATTTTCTTTTTGTTCCAAGAAATATTTCCAATACGAATAACTTGATTAATATACCTGAGATAGCTTGGCAAGTCCCCTTCCTTAGGCCACAAGCAAAGAATTTTTATATACTTTGTACTTTTTATGTAACTTTGACCATATGCTCGGTGTAGTGTCACAGAACAGTCTCTGGTGGGAATCGAACCCACGACCCTCACGCTAATAGTCTAGCACACCACCCACTAGACTACCAGGGCACCCAGTATATTTTTAATATCACACGTTCTACAGATTTTCCAACATACTAAACTCCTTGCAAGCTTATTTAGCTGCTTGTGGTACTAAGCACCCATTAAACTGATTCTATAAAATACACGAACACACTTCAAATTTTTCCTTAAAAATATTACACACTAATAAAGCAAAAAAAATGAAACATGAAATGAAATAATTTTAAATAGACTGTCAAAATATAGATTGACATCCAAATGACACAGACAGACAGCTTAGCTTGGACGGACATACTGTATAACGATCGACAGCTTTTGAGACAACACATGGACAATCTTGTCTATCAAAAAATATACTGAGAAAAAAAAGTATTACAAACGAAATTGCCAGCAACTAAGTACGTACATATTATGTACATACAGTGAGCCACAAAAGAAACTGTACATTAAAAATATACATTAAAAAATTACCGTTATTTTTTATAACTGTTTCATTGCCAGTTTTTAAAACTGAAACAAAAAAAAAATTACAAAAAATTTCGAAATTTTGTCAAATTTTTTTGGGCAGTCTCATTAAGTGGTAAAAGTTGATTTGGGTGATTGTTAGAATTTTAGCAAAAGTGTACAAGTTTCTTTTGACGCTCAGTGTACATATCGAACACAAATCGATGGATATAAACACTTGAACATGGAACGGAGGAGACATACATAAATCTCTTAAAGCTATAAGAAAAAAAGATATTGGCAGACAGGCAAGGACAGACGGATGGACGGACGGGCGGATGGACTGGCAACAATACTAAGCAAATGAAGAGACATAACTTTAATTTAAAAATTGAAAATCAATTAAATTTACTTTAGAAATTGACCATATTAGGAGGAGGAGAAGGTTAGACAGAGCCAAACAAGCAAATGAATGAATGAATGGAATGGAATGGAACGTACCCCATGTATAATCAACTGTTAAAGTAATTTTACAAAAATTTTCAAATTCAATTTGAAACTCCAAACGAATTCTCAAATAATAATACATATTTCGAGTCTATTATTGTCAAGACTAATTTTCTTATTTTCCGATAGATAGAGATTGCTAGAGCTCTGGAGCCAATACATAACGAGTTACGTTTCCAACGTACTAAGTGTAGGTATGGGACATGAACGAGAACAACAATGCGCCCACAAATCAATTATCCAATAGATTACATTTCGTTTTTATTATTGTATTACAATTTTATTCATTTCAATTCTTTTTTTTCTTTTTTTTTCTTCTTTTCAAGACAATGTGATGGTATAAGATGGAAAAAAAAATTGAAAAAAAACGAAAAAAATGTTGCAAAAGTAAAACAAAACAGAGGGGGTTTTTTACGAAAAAAAATCATGCCAAACCAAATAAGAAACAATTGTCAGCAGCACATCGTGAGAATTGTAACAAAAAAAAAATAAAAATAAAATATTTCAAAAAGAAAAAAAAAAGCTGACTTACTAAAATTAAATTTCATGTTAAAAAAAAAAAACACAAAAAAAAGTAGAAACAATAGAGCGATTTTTTTATGCAGACAAATGTAATGAACCCAACAAATGTACAAAGCAACAATTCAGTTTTTCTATTTAATTTGATATACAAAATAACATAAAATTCAGAGGGAATAATAGATTTGATTAACCCATTAAGCTGTCTTCCAGCCAAGAAGTTCACAACGCTTGTTCACAAAAATTGATTTTTTAAAGAGAACTTGTTTTTGGAATTATAAAGGAATTTATAGTGGGATTGAATTGATTTTTAATTCCAAAAGTGTTTCTGTAAAATTCAAAGGTATTTGGCAATCCTATAGCCTTACAGTGCTTTAAAATTTCCCATCATTACCCTCGATTTCAAGTATGCTCACCGATGGATTTCAAAATCGTATTTCATACAGCCACATTGAACTCGTCGTAGTCTAGTAGTTAGTGTGTTGGCTTATTCGACATGAGAACTCGGTTCGAACCCCAAGTCAGACATCAAAACGAAAATATGAAAAAAAAAAACTTTTCTTCAGAGACTTTCTCTCAGCATATTTCTGGAAAAAGCTGTGAGAGGAAATAAAAAAATTGCCATGAAAAAGTTTCTAACAAATTGTCATTGGTAGTCGACTTTAAACTGTAAGTCCCGCCACTCATGTATAAAATTAACACACACAATATAAGTGATGTGAGAAGCTAGGTCCATAGTCCTGACTGAAGAGTTGTAATGACCAATTATGTATGTATGTATGTATTGTACACATCCACGAAGTTTCGAAACACGAAGTTTATCAAACTGAAGAAACATCCGAGTCTTACTGATTATAACAAGCAGTTGAAGACAAATCAAACAGACTAACCTGCATCATCAGGAGACTAGATCTTATACTCCAGCAGATTATCCATTTAGTGGGTCCAAAATTGCCGATCAGGCAAGGCTCTCGGCTGAAAGGCTTTCACCTGAAGTGTCATTTATTTAGTAATTGGTTTGTTATTTACGAATATGGAACCTTTAACAACCGAAGAAGACATAACAATACAATTGAAACTTTCTATAAAAGTGGTGAATCAAACGTGGTTAATTATCGCAGATTTTAGCATGATTATGATCACCATAATCGATCTGGTCAGTAGATTTCTGGAAAATATTCTGAGAATAAATAGAATTGCCATGAAAAGCTTCTCAGAAATCTGTGGTTCCGATTCGACTTTAAGTTCACCACTTATGAATAAAATTAACACACACACAACATAAGCGGTGTGAGAAGCTACGTCGTAATCCTGACTGAAGAGTTGCAGTGAATAATAAAGTAAGTTAGTAAATAATCGATCTACTAGTCCATGAAATATCCAGGATTATAAAGAAATTTGAAGAATATGGAAACATTCAAATGTCTACAGGCCTTTGCATCATCGTAATGCACGCATTGCCGAAAATATCGAATCCATATTTCTCAATTCCACAAAGTTCCTAGCAATTGGGACTCACCTACAATTCATAACGGTGTATTTTGCATTTGACTTTATGCCTCCATTCGTATAAAGACCAACTCATGCAAGAATTCAAGCCGGCTGATCATTCAGAATGCCACAACCCACAGAATGAATGCTAGAAAAACAGGCTTTTTTATACTTCTTCAGCAATGATTTCACTCTCGGTGGCTTGTCAAACAAACAAAATTCAAATATATTGGATTCGAAGAACCCAGAAGTGATTGTGAAAGAGTGAAGAAGGGACTGGTTGGTGCGTATTAAGCTCTGGCGGAGTCATTTATTCATTACCATTATCATTGAGAATGCTATGGCCGTAGATAGTGTACTTTTATTGACCTGATTCGAAGAACCTAGAAGTGATTGTGAAAGAGCCTTTACAACTAGGAGAAGGGACTGGTTGGTGCGCATGAAGCTCTGGCGGAGTCATTGGTTCATTATCGCCAATTGAGAGTGCCTATGGCCGTAGATAGTATGCTTTTATTGACCTGCCACTGAAGATTATGAACTGGACGGTATGGCATTTCAATATGAAGATGCCTCAAGCCACACAACACGACCACCAAACTTGGCTTTGTAGCATGAGAAATTTATTGAGCGACTAATTGCATGCACACGCGACCTTAATTGGTTGCCAAGATAATACATATTAACATCGTTAAAATTTTTGTGAAACTACGTTAAAAACTGCGTTCTCTTTACGTTCGTCAAATTAACTGGGAGATACAGGCCAAAATCTTCAAAACAAAGCTTTTAAACGTTCAAAGCTTCTGAACGTTTTCTGTAGTCATTTTACTACTGTTTTGGGGGGGGGGCACTTTAACAAAGGTTTTTAAAGAAGACCAGTAGTTTTAAGTTCCAATTTGTTTCTAAACTGCTTACAAACGGAAGTAAAAATGCAATGACTATCAGGGAGTAAGGTTTTTGATTTGTTTTTCAATAAACTAGCGATACTACAACGGGCCTATTCTAATGTAAAGAAGATAATTTGTTGCAAGCAATCGTATATTCTCTCTTGTAAAACATTCTGTTCCATTATGCGTAGAAAGATTTTATGAAATTATTTTTTAGTTCCATAAATGAAAGCATACCACATGAAAGAGCATTCCTTGATGTAAAAATATGAAAATAAAATTTTATTTACGTCTTTCGGCATAGCAACGCATTATTTTCACATTTGAATCATTTCTTGAACTAATCTCCAGGGCTTTTCTAAACACAACAAAGTATCTCCAATCAAATTTCAAGGACTAATGCATACCTTCTACGCGTAAACAAAAAAATAAAACGATGAATGAATGAATGTTTCTACAATCGGTAAGATCAATACACATACCCATGCGTTTCATACACTTTAAGAATTTCCTCCACCTTAGCATCATAGTCCTTATAGGCATGGTCTCTAACATTAAGAGCCAACATCATTACAAAATAGAAATGATTACAATAATTATAAATCAGCTACGCGCGCGACTGAACACAAAAATATTCAATCGTTTTATTTTTTCTATTTTTTTTTTCTTTTCATACAATACAATTGAAAATCAAAAATAAAAAAATACGAGAAAAAAATTGCAAAATAAAATGTAATTTTCGTTAGGTTTGCCTGTCCAACGCTGGGCTTAGTTTTAGAAAAAATACAGCAACGTTCGTCAACACTTTGAACGTCATTTTGAACATTAATTCAGGCATTCAGCCGTTAAAAAAAGAAAAATACACACTCTTATACACATACATACTACACTCAGATAAATGGTAAAAATAAATATAATCACAACAACAAAAGTAAAGAAAATAAAAAGCAAATAAGAAAAGAAACAAAACAAAACAATGACAAGAAAAGCGTTTTTTTTCGTTTTGTTGATGGTGGACAGCTTAATTTGGCAAAATTCAATTAAAAACAATCTTTCAAGATAATTATGTTCTGTACAACAGCTTGTTTCCCTCTAAAAATTACTCAATTTCAACTTAGTTGACTTAAATAAAGGACGTTATTATGTTTTCAAAGCAACAACTTTGTTTCTCCCTATCAAAACTAAAATTTCTCTCTTGTTAGAATTCTTTATACCTAGTACGGAAACCATTTTTAACTTCGCATATTAATTTCCGTATTTATTTACAGTAACAGCAGTGTCCTCTACATAAGATATGTTTGTGTGTGTTCTTACGTACATGAAAATGATTCTCTTTGAATGCATCCTCTATTCCTTAAAGCCATTCTGTCGTACACATACATATCTTCTAATGATAACTTTATCTACTCCCTGTATACATACATACATATGTATATATGTTATGCATGTGTATTTGTGTGTTTTAATAAGCAAAAAGGGGAAATTCATTTGAAATTGAGTATTTGGCAGAATTCTTTTTGTGTAGAGTTTCTCTTGTAAACGATTCACGAAAAAGGGAGAGTTCAATAAAAGCTCGATTTGATTGCAAGATATTTATTCAGAGTTGGAAATACTTGACTTATTTTAAATTCTTCTAAGTTTACTAATATAGCAGCAGACAAAAATTTACGATTAATTTTTGTTTTTATTTGTTGTAAATTTGGAATTTTGTGGGAAGAAAACATTTCTTGAGGGAAGCTCTGTGCAGCTTAAGCATATCACTTGCTCAGCGAAGGTCATCCGGGCAGTTCAAAGTTATTGATTTCAACAAAGAATAGTCGCCGTAGTCTAGTAGCCACGGTTCAAACCCCGAGCCAGACATCTCGAATAAAACGAAATACGAAAAAATATTTCTCGGGGACTTCCTCTAGTCGCCTTAGTCTAGCATACAGTGTATTGGCTTATTAGACGTACGGCCACGGTTCAAACCCCGGGCCAGGCAATTCCAACAAAACAAAATACGAAAAAATATTTCTTCGGCGACTTTCTCTCAGCGGATTTATGGCAAAAACTAAGAGAGTAAAAATAAAAAAATAGCCATGAAAAGTTGCTCAAAAAAATCTGTCGTCCGGAGTCGACTTTATACTGCAGGTCCCGACACTTATGTATAAAATTAACACACAGACAATATAAATGGTGTGAGAAACTAGGTCATGATCCTGACTAAAGGGTTGTAATGACCAGTTATGTATGTATGTATACAACAACTGCCCAGTTTGATGATGAATTGAGTCCTTATAGAATAAAAACTGGTGTCTCAAACACAAGAAGAACTTGGCAAATCATTTAAAGAGTTGGATGGAAACAAATCCAATGAAATTGAGTTGAGTTGACGCCAAAAAGACATTTAAAGATAATGAAGCACTCAGCTGTGAGCGTTCGATGTCAAGTAGGATTAAGCTTGCCCAGACATTGCCATACTAATCTTAAATCAAACTCATTGGATAATTCAATTCCTGTCCTAAATTGAGTACATCTTTTGATTTCATAAGCTTCAGCTCTGAAGCTACCTGTGAGTTTAACCATTTAATTTATTTACTTGGCCATTACAAACATTTAGTTAGGATTACGACCTAGTGTAATGGGTGTGAAATAGTGTATTGGGTTAGGTTAGGTGGCGGATCCCCTCTAAGGAAGAGATTTCACTTTCCACAAGTGGCGGGATCTAAAGTCGACTCCAAACGACAGATCTTTAAGAAAATTTTCATGGCAATTAGATAGGCTGCCTTTCAAAATGTATCAATACAAAGTTTGTATGCAGTTCTACTACTGTATATAAACTATGTAGATATGCAAAGTAACGAAACAATGCATCAACTATAAATCCGATGCCTGATTGCTTTTTGACTGCGTTAAAAATACACATTGACGACGTTTTGAAATAGAATACATTGTATATATTTTGTACAGCGGCATTATGAAACACGATACTTTGTTCAAACGCAAAGCAACTAACATTTTGGATGGCAGCCATATACTCTCAGAATTTTTTCCCAGAAGACTACTGAGAGGAAGTCGCTGAAAGAATTTTTTTATACCTGGGCTGGGGTTTGAAACACGGCGTTATGTCCTATAAGTTGAATCACTACCTACTACGACAGTTTCCCCATTGGTTTCGAATTGGTTTCAATCTAGTTCCAATTTCTGTCCTTAAGCAATTCGTATGCTACAGAATGAAGCTGAAACATAAAGGATCGTTTGATCGTATCAAATTCAATTCAGTCAGCATTGGCCGTAAACTGTATAAACTTGAAATTGTAGTATTGAATCATAACAACGTTTGGACACATGTTGCAAGACAACAAGACAAAAAAGAACTGGAATAAGATTTACTTTCAAAGCAAAGTGTCCGAAATTGCCTGAGCAGTTCTGAAAAATACATTGTGTTACAGAATTAATTTGAATTTCTTTAGTCTTGAAAGGTCAATATTTCTGTTACGAAATAAAAAGGTATCCACTAAGGAATGATCGTGATGCTACTTTGACTAAAAAAAATCGATCATAAGCAGAAGGACAGAATTAATCTGAATTTCTTTAGTCTTGGAATGTCAATATTTCTCTTACGAAATTCCGCCAATAAGGTTTCTACTAAGTGATGCTACTTTAACTAAAAAGAAATCGATCATAAGCAATGTCGATACAACAGCTCTGAAGGGCGCTGTTCATAGCAAAGAGCCTATTAAAATATGTAGGTTGAGACCCCAAACAGAACCTATAGTTTTCTTGATGACACTGAAGTACATATGTATAGGACACTGGAACTATAAACCAAACCCTAAATAGCAAACCTCGTATTACTTTATATTTATTTTCGAAAAAACAGAAACCTGTAAATTTTGCAAACATGACTCCATTCATCTTAGATCATGTCAATATGTCTCTAATACTCTAGCCAATACTGTATATCGATAGATAATGAAAAAAACCAGTCTTTTAGAGATTATTAGGCGTATTAAAGTGTATTAAAATAAATATAATCTTGAGAATAACAAATTTTTATAATTTTTGTTTCATTTTTTTTTTATCTCTCAATATCAATATCTCTTAATTATGCTGTAGTAGACATTAAATTGTTTTTGTTTTCGTTGTTGCTTTTTTATCAATTAATTTATTTCATACCAAGCAGCACATGAATTTATGAAAAGAATTGAAATCAGAATCAGAACAAATTAAAGTCAATGAATTTTTCTACGAAATTATGAAATACTTTTGATTGAAACTGATGATTAAGCAAATTCTTTAAAAAAAAAAAAAAACTCAAATAAAACAAAAATGGATTAGGAATCCAAAAAAACAAACAAAAAAAGAAATTGAAATTGGAAAAGCAAAACAACTGAATGGACGACACACACAAAAGAAAACAAATTAAATAGAATAAGAAAATAAAATAAAACGAAAACAAACTAAGAAAGTTACAATTGGTATAGTCGGGCTATATGATATCCTATACCAGTGGTTAAAGCTACGGTATACTACGGTATAATAATGCATCCATTCGTCACATCCATCGCTGTAGTGATGAAGACTATCACAATCTAGTTTCACTTCAATTCGTACTCATTACAGGTTTTCAAACGAACATTATTTGCTGTTAATCGAGTTAGATGTGGCGCGTTGAACAGGATATGGACAAAGGATTCCATTATTCTCACTGGGATCGCAAAATAATAGTTCCACTGCAATGTTCACGCAGAACGTATGAGAACTAACTACCTTAGGAAGATGATATCGGGCTGTTGATGTATTTTAGATTGTCCATACCAAAGGAAAGTTTCCTAAAAACCAATTTCTGTTAGTAAGAGTTTTTGATGGTAGAACCGATAATATTGATCAACGCTTTGGGTGGTTTTCCTTTAGAGAATGAACTCTTTTGGGAATATCTCCGTAGAAATCTGATTATCATATCACAATCACACCATTTTGAATTGCTAATGCACCCCTAGATGTCGCTAATATCGCCAGATCGGCAAATTCATTTCGATCTGGCAATAAAATTCGTTAATACAGAGCAATGACAACAGGTCTGTAAAAGTCGTGATGCGGAAGATTCAATCGTCTTGCTTGAACACCTAAAATCAATGACCATTGATTACACGAAATATCATGAGAACGTTGGCGGTTCTTGTGAATGCTGGTCAAAACAGGTTATGTCTTGTTTACTCGCATAAACAGACATCTGATCCAGTAATTAAGTACTTAGCAGCTTACAACTATGCTGGTATTGGTATAGGAACCATATGGCAAATGACTTAAGATGAGATTTGGTGATCGTACTGAAGCAGTCTTTAGTATTGTCTTGTGTGGAAAGTAACCTCGTAGTTGGGGAATGAAAACCCTGGTAGCATAGGTATAGATAGGCTGATAGCTTTACATTCTGCTACTAAACTCAGTTCGCTTTGTTTCAAGGACTTCAATTGAAAATTTTGCGATGAGAATTAGTGGGTGTACGGGTTTGGAATTGCGCTTGTATATTAAAAACCTCTTTTTAAAACGATTGTTGGAACTGTTCGCCATTAAATGAACTTATGTTGTGAAGTTCATTAAAAACTACTGCAGCTACTTCGCCACTGTTCACATTTCACTAAAGGGGTTGATATTGAGACACTTTAAATAAATTCCCTGAACACTTTATCTATAAAATTGGGACCGTTTTGCAACGAACTAGCTTAAGTTGGACGTATTAAAGTGTTAAAAAAATGCAGACTGCTTTGCAAAATACTCGTATATCGCACAGTCAAGGAGAGACATTCGAAGACCGTTAATTTCAAATAAACGGTTTTCTTAGGGGTTGTAAAGAAAAGTCTCTTCTTTTTCGATTTCAACTAGCGATTGTGTTAGGATCCCAATTAAACCTTGTACCTTAATTGCTAAACTCATACTGAATACTAAGAGGACACCCTTTGTATTCCATTTACAAGGTTATTCTGAGATGATCGGTATAAATAAACGTCAATCTGTGTATGTTAAACTTAAAGCGTTACAAACATCAACAACAACACAAGAAACCCAACAAGCTATTGTAGAGCAGAATCTCCATGTCCGATTGAAGAGAAAATTGCATTAAAATACTGGGAAACATAAGGAGAACAAGAAGAGAAATGTTTATGTTTATAAATGCAAACGACGACAACAACAACTGCAATATTTATAATAAAACGAAGTCAGTGTAAACACTACACACGATCTATATGAAAAACAGGAACAAAAAATGTATTAAACTCACCACTACTAACAAATAAAAAAAACAGCTGCAAGAGCCCCATTGCCATGAACATCATCAATGAGGGATACACAGCACAGCAGCAAGTATGTACATATAGAGCGAGCATAGTGAGTGATATCGATAAATCCTAAGAGAATTTCTAATCCTCACAAGAACAAAAACAAAAATAAAAAAAAAAACAAACTGAAGAAGGAGAAAGAATGAGAGGAAGGAAAACACAAAAACACAACTTACTAATGAATTGCGCTTAGCTAAGCACTTTTGATACGAGCATCGCCTAACTAACTGAAGCCACTGTTGTTTCTTGTTGTTATGATATTTTCTTTTCTTTTTTATTGTTATTGCTCATGATGCTGAAAACAAAAAACGAAGACATTGTCTGTATCCATCCTAATATCATTGGTTTCTGTTTTAAAATCTCCTTCTTATTTTCCTTACTTTACTTTGCCACTCATTCTGTTGTTGGAGTTGCTGCTGTTCTTTATGTTCTTCGTTTTGTTAAGAGTTTTTTTTTGTACGCATTTGTTTAGGGTACTTGAAGTGAAAGAAGAGTAAGAGAGAAGATATGTGCATCAGGATGCATCATCCCAGCCATGCATGTTTAAATAATTTACTGTACTATTAACACTACAAAATTACAAGTACAACAGCAACTAAAACAGCTAAAACAACAACAACAAAGACAATAATAAATTCAAAGCAAAAAGGGTAAGAAATCAGAAATCAAGGGTACACCAATGACTTGAAGTTGTAAATAAATTCCAGAGTTGGAAAAGAGTAAATGTTTGCCTTTTTTCTTTTAAAAGAAATCTTTTAGAATTGTTGGTCAAAAGACTTTAAAATAGGTTATTCTCATTGTCTACATGAGCATGCTCCTAATAAAGGTAAATGCATGAAGCCGAAAACGCCGGCTTTGTTTAAACGTATCGTGTGGATTCCAGTCAAGGCTGCTGAACTAACCGTAAGGCTGTGGGTGTTTATAATATGCTCAGCTATACCTTATCGAGTTAACAGCTGTATAAATGCCAGATGTTTCGGCTTGGAAAATGCTATCATCCAGACTGAAATTAATTTTCTTGTCAATTCTGATTTTGAAATCACACTCGACCGCTATAGTCGATTACGTTTTATGGTTCTTGCAGGACCGTGCGTCTCCAGGTATCTTTTGGTCTGCCACGGTTTCTTGAGCCCTGGGGATTCCAGTCTAGCGCCATTCTTGTAATACTGTCGGGCTTCTTTCTCAATGTATGGCCGATCCACCCCCATTTCTTCCTTTTTAATCTGCTTCTGTATGGGTTCCTCCTCTGTAAGAGTCCAGAGATCTGCGTTGCTGATGGTGTTGGGCCAGAATATTCCACATATGATTCTCAGGCATTTATTGATGAATACCTGAAGTTTTGGCGTGATGGTGTTAGATATAAGCCAAGTTTCGCTACTATATAGTAACGTTGACTTTACACAAGCGTTGAATATTCTTAGCTTGGTACGCCTAGATATATATGAGCTTCTCCAGACGAAGTGCAGTCGCCCGAATGCTGCTCTCCCTCTATTGAGTCTGTTATCTACGTCTGTTTCTGTGCCCCCGTTTGTTGTCATAGTACTGCCTAGATAGCAGAAGCTATCGACGTACTCGACTATTTGACCCTGTAGCATGATGTTTTCTGTGCTAGTGTTGGTAATTCTCATGGCTTTGGTGTTCTTGATATTTATCTCAAGTCCAACGTTGCTAACCAATCTTTCCAGGTGTTCGAGTTTTGGCTGCATATCGGAGACCTTGTGCATCTGCATAATCCAAATCCTCGAGTTGGTGTGGGAGACTCCATGTTATTTCCTTTCTCTTTGAACAGACTTCGCTCATGATTTCATCCAGCACGATGGTAAATAACAGAGGTGATAGTGGGCATCCTTGCTTGACTCCAGCGTTTGTTTGAAACGGTTGACTAATGTTGCCGTTGTGAAGAACTGAGAGGTCTGCGTTCTCGTACATAGCTCTAATTATTTTGACTATTTTCTGGGGTACTCCTTTATTATTCAATGCTTACCATATATCAGCTCGTTTGATGGTGTCGAAGGATTTTTGAAAATCGACAAACAGTACATACAGTTGAGTATGCCATTCCAGAGATTGTTCAATAATAATGCGTAAGGTGTTTGCCGGATCTATGCAGCTTCTGTTTGGTCGGAAACCTGCCTGTTCGTCCCGCAATCCCTGTATTATTGTTGCTAAAATTTTGTATATGGTGTTAAGCATTGTTATTCCTCTCCAGTTGTTGCAGTCTTTCAAACAGGAAACAGTTTATCGAATAGGAAATATTACAAATTTTAAGAGAAAAATTATTTTCGAAGAAGGATGGAGGAAGACAATAGGCCACATTGCTAGAAGACTGTCGTACATTGTAGAGCAAATTCCGGTAATGTAATGTGTAATGGGTGGATAGTACAAGAGCACTAGAAAAGCTCACCACCTTCCTCTGTGGCACACTTAATGTCACTTTCATATCCTAACAAAAATGTTGCACGTTCTAGGAAGATTTTTCTTTTCAATTTAATTTGATCAGAAAATTTTAAAAATTAAATCCTTTGCAGTCTGCTTATGTTTATAGTTCAATGCTGTGTAGAAGAGAAAAAAGTTATAAACGATCTTTATATTGAATTGAATGTTATTTTTGGTCGTCGTACTGTTTTAATGGAGTAAAAACATGCTTTCAAACAAACGACGAAACCAAGCAACGAAACAACACACAAACGAACAAACGAATTAATAGCCGGGGAAAAAGAAATGAAAAAAAAAACTCCAAACTTCAGCTGATCATAAAAGATAGACTCGTAAAGAACAGAAGAGCAAAAAAGAAAAAAAAAATAAAACAAAAAAGCAAAGAAAAGAACGTATAAACTGGGAACTGCATCATGCCAGAGTTAAAGTTAATTACGATGACGTTGATGCTGTTGCTGATGCTGATGTTCTGTGCAACATGAACGTGTACAACGTACCACGTACTTTGAATGCATCTGTATATGTCCGGCTAAGAAACAACAACAATATCAACGACTATGGACAACAAACCAAGAGAAACAGATGAAGATTTTTTAAAAAAATAGATACTAATACCAAGTTGTTGCAGTTGTTGGTGTTGTTGTTGTTGTTTTATTAAAGGAAGTTTCGAAAAACACAACAAATGAAGGAAGGAAGAGTTGCATTTGTTAACACCACACAAAAAATAAAAACAAAAACGCCTTTGGTCGTATTAAGATACAATATGTACAGAGAAATGTTTGTGCTTTTGGATAACAGTTCTTTAAAGGAATGGAATCTAGAAAATAATGAAACATTTTTCAAATCAGTTTAATAAATATGATATAAACGAGATGATTTACTTACAATGTTTAGAATTATAATAGAGATAAGAATCAAAAGGAGCATGTATCGGGATGTTTCATACAAATTCATGTCTTCAGAAATTTTTATTACATTTCTATGCCTCAAATTGTTTATGCGGGAAGCTTTTGCTATTTTGTAGGCATATTTGGGAGATAATGAAAGAAACTTCTCCTTGACAATTCTGTATACGATATGAGCCAGCAGCGAATAGATACTTTGGCAATATTTAGCATCAGAACGACTGCATCTTACAACCACACACTTTGCTTTTCTGTTTCGTTTCGTTTTTTTTTTTGTATTTTCTTAGATCACTGAATAGATGGAGAAAAAAGCCAAATTGAAGTTTTTTTTCTTTTCTTTCATTTTTTGTTGTTGTTGTTGTTTTTACAAATGCTCGTTAGATTTATATACTTAGACATGTATGTTTATTCTTGTCTTACGGCTGTTGTTGTTGTTGTTGCTGTAGTTCAAGTATATATGTATTGTTTATAGAAAGACTATGTACATAAATGTTAGAATGGTTGCTAGTCGAAAAGCCATATAAAATATATTTCGTTTAGTTTAAAGGATAAAATCTTAAACAGTGGGCTTGAAAAATGTAGAGAAAACAACTTACTAGAACTTGCCATGGGTTATTTGCGACGTATGCTACAGAAGATTAGGAATTAGTTGTGTTTAACTGAAGACTCCCGTAATAGTTTAAACTTTTTTAAGAACTCAAAACAGATTTTACCAAATACAGAAAACAGGACCATCTGAATTATAAGAGTTTTAGCGGTTTAGTTTAGAACTCTTCAGCTTTAAAGTTTTTGGGTTGTTTGAGAATGAATTTATATACCCAGATCTGTCATAAATCCAGCCAGCATAGAGCAAAAAAATGTGCTTTCACATGCCACAGACAAATCAATACTTAACAAAGCGTACGAAAGAGTATTGGGTATACTTGGGGGGAAGGTTTTTCCAATAATGGATGTGAGCTGTAGCTTGAATTATGCGAGCTACCAGCGACTGCACTGTATGTGGCACATGAGTCGAAGGGAAACGTGCGCTATATGCAGAAAAGGTAAGCAATTACAATGTAGTAATTCTGGAACGGTGAATAAAGCTTAAACAAAACAAGAGTCGAATGGAAACTTACACTCAGAAACGATTAGCCATTACCATGCAGACAGACAAACACTGAGACCCCCTTACAATGTAGTAATTCTGGAACGGTGAATAAAGCTTAAACAAAACATGAGTCGGTACGCTATAGTTAGAAAGGATTAGGAATTAGCATGGAAAATGTAGGCAAACAAACACTGAGACCCCCTTACAATGTACTATGTCTGGAACGGTGAATGAAGCTTAACCAAAACATAAGTCGAATGGAAACGTATGCTATAGTTGGAAAGTATTAGAAATCATCATGGAAATTGTTGATGGACAAACAGTGAGGCTCCGTTGCAATGTAGTAATTCAGGAATGATAAGCTAAGTTTAACCAAAACAAGCTTCTTAAAGTTTTCGAATAACAGAACAAACATTTTAGCTTAATTTTCAAACTGAGTATACAAAAATATAACCGTTCTACTGAGTCGTTTTGATCATCCCCAGACTTTTTACTTTTATTGACAGGAATTCGAAGCACTTCGTATATCTTTGACACGGCCAATGATGATTTTTCTTTTTCCGTATTTGATTTGATATGTGAATATCAACTTTAATTAGAACGTAATGTAATCTGCTTTCATAAAAAGAAACAAAAATCAAGTTGTCGGGCGGTGTAATCGGTAAGATTCCAATTAAATTGCATGTGTCTAGTGTTAGTTTTTAATAATTAATCCAGCGTTGTTTGAATTCGATGTTTAATGGATAACAACCACAATTTCTTAGAGAGTATAAGTTAATTTGGCACTTCGCTTTTAACAAGTCATGGTATTTATATAATCGCATACCTTTAATTCCTGGCGGACATTTCTCAGATATCGAGAAGTCTCCTTCTTCTTTATCGTTGTTACAGTTGCTGAAGAAGTCGTTGTAAGACATTTTCGCAACTTAGGCGAATATGTTCATCGGCATATTCTCCGATTATGATAGCAATTAATTTGTTGAAATAGATTGTAAATGCAGTTAACGTAGTTTCCTCCGTATAACATTAAGGAGAAAATCACTCTACAAGTGGATTAATTTCCCTTTATTTCCCTTGGATCCTCCGTAAAGGGCAATTGCTCTACGTGTGTATTAATTTTGATTTCTTTCCATTGGATCCTCCACATAAAAAAGAGCAAATCGCTCTACAAGTGGATTAATTTCCCTTTCTTTCCATTGGATCCTCCGTATAACAGTAAAGAACAAATTGCTCTACGTGTGTATTAATTTTCATTTCTTTCCATTGGATCCTCCATATAACAAAGAGCAAATCGCTCTACAAGCGGATTAATTTCCCTTTCTTTCCATTCGAGCCTCCGTATAACAGAAAAGAACAAATTGCTCTATGAGTGGATTAATTTACATTTCTTTCCCTTCTCCTGTGAGATCATTTATATGCACCTCAAGGGAAAGCAGCCAATCTCACCTCTAAATTCCTTGAAATTTGTCGTCGTACCAGCTTTAGCAACCGTGTCAACTATGTACATATGTCCCGTTTATGGAAACCTAAAGGAGGATAATTCCTTAGAGACTCCAAACATTTTTTGATAATTACTGGTCTTTGGGAATCGTTTGCTATTACCAAATCAGTGCATTGGCATGAATAGTAATTCCAATTTCGATGCCTGACGAGAAAATTTGAAGGATACAACTCGAAATAGTATAAAAGGGCTCGCCAAATTCAATAGTTAAACCAGCTTCAATTGAATTGGATTCACAATGAACTCAAATGATACATTTTTTGCCTAAAAATGTATTTCTCAAAGCAAATATTTTTTTTCGCAAATGTGGCTTTCATCATATGGTCCATGTAAAGTGATTAACACAAAATTTGTTGCATATATCTGTTACAGCATTTACTGTATGTATTCCAAAACATTTATAAGAAAGGCTAAGAAAGGAAGGAAGGCATCATCTGTTGTTACCAATCGCTTGACTTAGTTTTTTCGAAGATATTTCATTAATGTTTGTTGTTCCTTTCAATGTCTTATTTTTTTCGTTTTTTGTAAGTTCTTTTATATTTTTGGCTTAACAACAATAATAGTTTTTAACTCTTTGTTTTGCCAATTTTTCGGTTTTCTTACGAGAACATTTTGTACTTGGCTTAGCGTTTATGTTGCTGCCACCAAAATCAAGAAAAAAAAGAAAAAAAAGAACGAGTTGAATATTATTACAACCGTTTCTTTTTGATCAACTTTATTGTTATTTAGAAGTTTCCTTTTGAGCCCATCGTTGTAAAACCATAGAACGCTGGTTGGTTGGTCGGTTAGTTGGCCAGCCATTGAATAAGTTCGAATGTTCGAAAAGAAGGGTCATCATCATTGCTAAAGAAGTAGAGAGTAGAGATCGGTTCGGTTGAATGGCTCGCTATACTGGCAAGTTCTTTATATTCAAAAACACTCAGGTATTGTTGTACTCTGGTGGTATTGTATGTAGATGTGATGCGATGCAATGCAATGCGATGCGATGCGCTTCGTTCAATGGATGCAATGCTATGTAATGTGATGTAATAAATGTTTATAAATATTTAGTGGTTGTATTGCAAATTTTATGTTTATTGTACAAAAATATAGTTGCACATTAATATTTTGCATCGTTGTTGTTGCTTTTTGTTTTCCTTCTTTATCTTCCTCTTCCAGTATACTGCATGCAATTCTGTTTTACATTTTTTTTTCTCCTGTATTTATTGAAAGTTTTTATGTGCTTTTTTTCCAGAGTTATGGCAGTCTTTTGTATTTCTTTTTGCATTTCTTTATGAAATTTAAACTTTAGCCTTGAATTTTATATTTCTTTTCCCTCTTGTGGCATGAGTTTTTGTTGCATCATTTAAGTGTTTTTCTTTTGTTATTCTAATATTCAATCAATTTGGACAGAAATTTACATTTTTTAAGTATTGGAAACCGTTATCACTAAGATATTGAAATCTTTTGAACTGCATTGTTATACAAATTGTGACACAGGACTTACCTAAAATGATAAAGAAAAGAGAGAAAAAAACAATTAAAATTTATTGCAAAACATATTGAGTAAAAGGTTAGAGATTAGGTGAGGCTAAAAGAAGGGTGGGAATGGGTTGGATAATCTATTTTATGAATCATTTTATAGTCAATTGTGTCAAGTACTAGATTGTTGGACAATGAAGCACAATCTTGTCGAACCAAAATGTAATTTCTAAGGACCAATAGAGAATATCCAAGGCATTATTACTATTGGCTAGCAGGGTGTCTATTCACATATATGTACATAACATATATAATTGGTCATTACAACCTTTGAGTCACTATGATTATGACTACTATTGGTGTCTATTAGAAGTTCGGAGGAGATAACATCGAACATAATAGGAGAAACAATAGAATCCAATGGACACAATTTCATAACATAATACATTTTCAAGAAGACCTTGTTGAAATTGACGAGATCCAATATGCAAAAAATACACTTCTACTTTCTTCTTTTTGTTTTTGCGACAAAAAGTTGGCAACCCTGGTAGTTAATAGAAGTGTATTTTTTGCATATTGGATCTAGTCAATTTCAACAATTTCTCCTTGAAAATGTTGTTATGTTGTGAAATTGTGTCCATTGGATCCTATTATTTCTCCTATTATGTTCGATGTTATTTCCACCTTTTTGTCGCAAAAACAAAAGTTGGCAACCCTGTGATCCTAGAGTCTGCTATAGAAGGCTAATAACCTACTTGGCTGGGAAAATCTGACTAGTAAAAGTGAAAAAGAACAATAAACTCCTTAGAAATGAAAGACGCTTTGTGGTAGCTCTTTGTTTTTAAATGCCACTCAATGGTACATCGGCCCAATGTTCTTTCCAGAAAACTAGCCCTAATCTTAAACAAAAACAAGTTTATAAATCTGAATTCCCGTTGTTGAATCTTATTCACTGTATTCAAAAGAAAATGTGAATACATATTTCCCTAAGTACCTCAACGAACTCAACATCACATGTGGACCCCAACTGGTAGTCATGGATATAAATGCGGACTCCACTGCTTATTTAGAGCTCACACACTATTTAAACTCCTACCGCCTCATGGTACATGACATTTGTTTAAGAGTGTAAATCAAGATGCTGTAGTGGCTGCCATCTGTTGTATCAAAAAAATCCACTGGCTAGACTTTGTGGTTCAAACCATACTATTAGTTGGATACCAATGAATGCGTCAGTAAAAATAGTTACTAACAAAGCGGACACAGACATGAGTTACTTCAAGGATAACACACTGAGCTAAACAATGACAAAAAAGACGGAAGAACGGAAGAAGACACGGAGTGAAGAATATGAAGAGCGTTACCTTATCTAACGTTCAGTTCTTAATATACAAAAGTATCCAAACTTCCAATCCTTAGATCAAGTCAAATGAAATACCATATCGGCAGAATCCTGCATTCAAATCCAATTATTGAGATGAGTACAAGTTCTAGACAATGCAGGGCAATAGCAGAGGTTGTAAGGAATTTCACGAATCCGTAGCGGGTTTCTCTGAATTCGCATTACTTTACAATATACATCTTTGCAAGGCACAATATTGTACTGACATAGTCATCATAAGTTGAAAACCGAAAATCTGATAAAGCATGTGAGGATACTCATCCCAACAATTAGACCCAATTCCTGAGCGCACTTTAGCGTCAAACGAGGCTAGTAGTACAGCCATCATAAGAGCAATCATCGAAACAGACAATGTAGTCTACAAAACCTAGGATTAAAGTAAATATTGAGGCATCTGCCCAGTATAGAGTCGAATAGACCCCCATCCCTGGCCTATTATATTATAGTCATATCAAATAGAATAGAATGGCAGCTCCACTGTCCAAACTGGTAAGTTTCCGGACATAAAATACGACCATTTACATTCGAAAATCATTAACAAGAGGCATAATCGTAAAATCTCAATGGAAAACTAAAATTTTTGAAATACTCAATTCGTGTTTTAAGCAAATCAAACTAAAATCACTCATGCCACTCATTCATGCCACTAATAAACTGTTGCCAACTGCAAACAAATCACAACAAAAACCATCGAACTTAAGCAACGACGTGGCAATTGCAACAGCAACAACAAAACAACAACAACAACAACAGCATATGCATTGAAAATATTGAAAAGAAAAATTATTCAAAAGAAACAGAAAAAAAAGAACGCGATATTTTATCAAAAAGTAGCTTAAAATTTATTTGAATACATTCGATACGATATTGTCAACGTTTATTCCTAAACGAACGAAACTACAAAATTTAGAATTTATTACAAGCATTTAATATGAGTATGTATGTATGTATGTAGTGTCTATGAATTTGCTGTTGCAATAGTGTATTTTGTTGTTGTGAAATTCAATACACTCATACGATATAACAGAGTTGGGCATTTTCAAACCTCGTATATAGTTTGACACACGTGTAAAGACTACAAAGTGCTGCTTACAGAGTTTAGATCGGTTACGATCACAATGTTAGGACCTTCGAGGCCTACACTCATGAATCCATTATTACATTAGATAGGGAATACAGGGTCGCTGAACCTCTACAGAAGTTCTACTCGTACAAAACTATACGATTGTAGACCAGCAGAAGTGCAATGTCAGATGCAAATACTTGGTCTTCTCCTGTGTGGACTGATTCCTATTTGAGGGTATCGAACTACAGGGGAAACCCATTTTGGCGTTACATGTAATGTGTAAATAGCCGTTTTTCATTCTTCTCTATATATTCCATCCAAAAAACACCACGATCCTGTTGAGAGCGAAACATCAACATTATAAGGTGGAAAGACAGCGCGCGTACTTGTTAAAGAGTAAGATTCAATGAACAAGGTTTCTCACCATTACATTCATACAGGCAGCAACAGACGGCAACTCTATCACTCTAGAAGGAGCTATAGTAGCCTGAGTAATGAAACAAGAAAAAAAAAACCGAATAAAAAGATGAAAATACCTTTCACAGCCCAATGTCCCTTACCATTCTATGGACACCAAATGACAATTAGAGGCAGCTTAGTAGACACGATGAACTTGGTGTACCATAAGCCCTTTAAAGCAAAGAAAATTAAGCTTTCTTAAGTTTAGTGGGATCATATGATGAAAAAGGGAGTATAAATTAGAGTAACTAGAGTCCTAAGATGTAAACTAGATGAAGGTTACTACATAAAATTATTTCGACGGGGATTAGCAAGTTAAAGAGGGTCATTACAAGTCCTACGAACTTAAAATCACGTTTGAGAGAAAGAAATTTGGTATACATTTAAAGCGGCTGGTTGTGATACCATATAATCACCAAAAGGGCTTCGTATTTAAAGCATGAATACTGTAGAATCAAGCTGAAGGCCAGCCTGACAATAAAATAAACTAAAAGTCATTTGAAGGTAAATGCCTACCCACTTCGCAATTATCTGTGTGAGTGTTGTAACAAAGATATTCACGTGATAAATTTAAGTAACTGATTGAAACGCTCTCTATCTAAGACATGATGAATATTCTGGCAGTTCAGGATTTATCACATCCAGAATTACTTGGTATACTCTTGTGAACAGGAACCCGTGTTAGACTGACACAAAACTGACACGTATATTAACCTGCCAACCAGTCTAGACCTGAAGTTTACATTGGAAAAAGATCTGATTGCTGCCTGGCTGTCAAAGAGGATGGAAATGCTAGTAGTTGCTCAGAATTATGCCCTCAGCGTTATTTATGGGGATTGTCTCTATCAAGCAACAATATTCAGGGAGATTCAGAGACATACCAAGAATAAGCTTTTCAGAGAAAATTCCTCACTTTCTTATTGTCGAGTTTAGAACTGAGGGTAACTAATAGTCATTAAAAAGCTTCTTGACTATACATATTTTCTGGATTTGAGTTTCCATTACTCATAGATAAAATTAACTCACAAAACATAGGCGATATAAGAGGCTAGGCCATAATCTTGATTAGAGGATTCTAATGGCCAACAAAAAGTATGGGGTATGTATGCTTCAAACGCAAGTAAACTGCTGCCCCTCACGCGTATTAGCATAAGTGTTTTCCAAGAAGTAGTGCATCTAACATTAGCACGCGTGAGTAGATTTTTCTCGTTCGATGAGAATATCTGATACAAAGTCACTCACGATGCCATCCCTTCTCTATGAAGTGCAAATGGATTACGTGGTATGTATGTACATATATTGCCCACCACTGATCGAAACACAGCCAGAGTGGATTAAAAGCATGCATATAAGCACAAGCATAAGCATGTGCATTCATTAAATGCAATGCCAAGCGAATTGGTTGGTCTCCTTAAAATTTGTGGTTTTCTATGCGATGTGTTTGTCGATGTCTTTTTTTTTCTCTTTTTTTCTTTTTTTTTGTTCTTTTTGTTGTAGTTCTTTGGCCAAAATCAATGATTTATAACATTTCTACATATGTAAGCATAAATTATAAATGTTTGCAGTTTTTTTCTTCTCGATTTTCCATAGCATTTTACATTACGAAACGAAAACTGTTCAACATACGAGTATACTCAACCGCTCGCTCGTATGAGGAAAATGCATATGAGCGAGCACTGTTAGAAGTTAAATTTTTTTCTTTTGTTTTTCTGTTAGAAAAATTGACTCCCTCAAGACATGTTGGTGGCAAGAAGAAAAGCACAACAACAACTGCAACGGCATTTCATCTCTAACTGTGGCACATTGTAAAATACGAATTTGAAAAAGAAATGAAGCAAAAAAAGAACGCGGTTACGGAAAAACTTTGAAAAGAAAATTAAACCAATGTACCACTGGAGAAGAGGTTATACCTTTGGTTATATGGAAATGTTGTTTCTTTCAAGGAAAATACAAAATGCAACAGCAGCAATGGAAAAACAAAAATTCATAATAACATATTTGAGTTAAACTCACGCTGAAGAGAAAGAAAGAAGAACCCCAGAAGATATTTTTTTCCAAGAAACACAAGAAACATATCCACAAGGAAAAACTTTGGTCTTCTTTCCATTCCACAATTTCTTTATCGTTTTTTTTTATTTTTAAAGCAAAAAACAAAAACAAACTAAAACGTTAAAATATAAAAATAAATGTGCAACACAACAGCAAAGTTTTATGCAAAAGTTGCAGCTTCTTTTAGCCTCCAGTTCGTTTGTTGTGTTGTGTGTTGTTTAACTTGGTAGTTCATATACACAAAGTGAGGTTGACGGGCTGTGATGGGGCTGTTGTTTAGAGATGGTTACATTGGTAGGCATAAGAATGGCAACAGTAGGTTGCCATGCAGCATTACATACATACATTACTACACATACACAGCATACATTTAAATAAATGCTTAAATGCTTAGCATACAGTAATTTCCGATGGCATTAGAACATTTAAAACGCTTAAAATTTGAATGTACGAGTTCAAATTGTGTAGAAAACTGTAAAAAAGTCATTAAATTCTCATAAACTGATAATTTTTGTTTTAAAGATTTTGCCTCTGGAGATGCCTTATACGATTACAAATAGAAATACATACGTTTTGCGTTTACCAAATTTATAGGTAGTTTGCCACACATATTCATCAAATTTCATGGCAGCAGTAATCTCTCTTCTTTTATATTCTGGGTGGGCTACCTTTGGCGGGTGCATGTATAGCTCATAAAGCCAAATATATGTTCAGTTCAGCAAGATAAAGACGAAACCTTTTCGAGATCATGGAATGAGTATTCAGCTAAGCCTTGCTAGACAATTGCAGACAGTTTTTTATACAGTTTTTAGTTAATTTTACAATATGTTGCCGTGATGAAATATTATGAATTGATCGCATGAATCAGTTCTCTTCGGTACATTGAGCTTCGAACATAACTATTTTTTTTTCAGTTTTATTAACCAAGTTTTTCAATTTTTTTCAAGTCAATTATTGGATGACAGGATTGCTATCTGTCGTTCTCTCGAAATAACACTCGATAAGAAAATGTATTGGGAAGCGGTAATTAGTCCCAGGCATGCATATTCAGCTTTGGTCTTTAGTTTGGACATATAAAGTCGTTTTTCAACGGATATCGGTTTCAACCAGAGCGCTACCCAATTTATTTGCTATTGGATGAATTCTGATGCTCCCATTAATTTTGGAATCGCTTCCAAAAAGCTTCCAATTAATCATCTGTGAAATTTTCGGGTCAAGATGACGCTAATGATCTCACGCATTTTCACATAGAAGGATGCACAAGCTTGGGGGAGCAAGCTATGTACTTCAGACTCTTTACTTTCGACTTTTTCGAAGCACCTACAAAACTTTACTGTTTTCATCACATAAAATACACATAATTGGTCATTACAAACGCTTCAGTCAGGATTACAACCTAGCTTCTCACACCACTTACGTTGTGTGTGTTAATTTTACGGCAGATTTTTGAGAAACTTTTCATGGCAATTTTATTAACTCTCAGAGCTTTTGCCAGAAATCTGTAGTCGCCGAAAAAAAATTTTTCATATTTCGTTTTTTATTAGAGATGACTGACCTGGGCTTTGAACCGTGGTCTCACTTCTAATAAGCCAGCACATCACCTGCTAGACTATGACATTTCGTTTAATGACAAATGATAGATGTTTACCCTCCCAAAAACATAAACAAGGTGCAAAAGATACTCCACGCTAAAACACCCATCAAGCTATGAAACTTTTAATTCATTATAATGCTTGGACCTCGCCATTTTGTACATTTGTAGTCGGATATTTTGCGATAGTTCTCGAACACACGTTCACACATTTTCGAAAACTTATTTTAGGTTAGGTTAGAGGACGTGTACTTGTCAATTAAGACAAGTACAGTACCCGGAGGACGAATTGACCCATTGTACAACGTCCTAGTTCCTCACACCACTTATGTTGAGTGTGTTAATTTTATACATGAGTGGTGGGACCTACAGTTTAAAGTCTAGTCCGAACGACAGATTTTGGAGAAACTTTTTCATGGCAATTTTATTTACTCTCAGAGTTTTTGCCAGAAATCTGCTGAGAGGAAGTCGCCGAAGAAAATAATTTTTGTATTTTGTTTTGATGTCTGGCCTGGGGATCGAACCCTGGCTTTACGTCTAATAAGCCAACACACTACCTACTAGACTACGGCGATTTCAAGACTCGAAAACTTAACTAATGTTGGATTTCAAATATTCCAACCTCAGACGTTATTCTCGTCAAACATTTCGTTTTAATTACAAAATTTTTAATATCAGGCCAAAAAAGCCTGAATTGGCGATTCTTCCAGGGTCTATTACGAAAGACTAAGGCCCGATGACACCTCCAGACCCACCAATTAACATATCTACGTCATTGTAAAAGGTCAGCCAACTGAATTGTTGGGTGAATTAGATGGATTAGCCATAAGATACGTCTAATTGCTAAGACCGACATGGATTGACAAATTTTCTTTCGGCAATGTTTACATTATGTTCAGTCTCTTCGATTATTTTTGTAAACTTGCTAATTCCTTAAGAGCTCGATTATGACTCGTATAATTATTGCGAAATGCTCGAAAAGATAATACGTTTGATTCACCCCTTCTGCAAAACAGTTCTAACTATATTGACGAGATCTTTGGTTGTTAAACGATCCATATTCGTAAATGACAAACCTTTTATTAAATAAATGAGAATGAGCAGTTCACCAAATGACCACGGCCGATTCAATTACTTGGCTTCGAAACGCCTGAAGTTACAGCGTAAATTTTAATAAAAAAAATTTGATTTCAAATCCTTACTCACCACCTTTCACTGTGGCTTATATGTATGTATGTATGTATGTATGTATTGTGTGTTCAACTGGTAGTAGAATATTAGCATGTTATCATTTATAAATTCTTTATATGCAAACAATTTTTAGTATATAAAAAAAGATACATACATACATACATATACACATCTGTGTATGTATAAAAAATGTTATTTACTTACAATGATGGTTACAATATTTGTTTTCTGCATTGAACTATCAATGCATTGTGCATTTTATTCCTAGTCTTTCTTGCATTTTAAACTTCTTTTCATTTTGTTTTTGTTTTTTCTTCTTCCATGTTTTTTTTGTGTAAGTTCTTCTTCTTAATTCTCCCTTTTAGAGTTTATTTTTTGGTATTATTAGTAGAAGAAATAACCAAAGATGGTAATCATTTGCATCATCATGCATTTTGGCATGAAAAAAATTCTTTCCAACTTCTTCCATATGCCCCAGCAAACAGCAACAACAACAACAAACAGCCATAACAACGATGTGGCACAATGATGCTAACAACGTAGGCTTCTTTCTATAACCTATAGGATCCAATTTTTCTTATTTTTTTTTTCTTACTTTCAACGTTTAAAGCTCGTATATCTCTAACATTTTCTCAAGCATAGTTTCGCGAAACAGCAAAGGAAAGAAAATAAGAAGAAGAAGAAAAAAAACTTATCAAAAGAAACGGAGAAGCAAAATCAAGGGTATCGAATAAACACAATAAATTTATTTAAAGAGGAATCACCGATGCATTAAATAACTTTCAAATACAATAAAAATCAATGACAGCAACAAAGAAATCATTTGACGATGGATGAACCTTAATAGAAACGTTTTTAAGGAAGAAAAATAAAGAAAAGCCAGAAGAGAGTTGCAAAAAAATAAAGAAAACTTTATTGATGCCACCAACAACGTGAGTTTACATTACAAGAACAGAATTGTGATGCGGGCCCTTCCGCGAAAAACAAAAATGTTTAAGACATCTTCGGTCTCAAATAGTTGACTTTGTAATGAAAAAATTATTTTGTTTATGCCACTTACAATATACAGTCACACAGATAACTATACGTAACCCCCCCACCCCCCTAAAAATCATATTTTCAAAAAGTAATGAACTTCTAATCTAAAATTTCTTTATATTAGCGTCTGTAACGACACATTTACTTAAATAAAGGAAAAAGATTCCCAAAATCTATGAATTTGTGACTGCAGTTTGCTTAAAACCAATATGGCACCACAGAAAATTATACGTACGACGTATATTTCGTATAAAATTTCTCCAAGGCTAGCCCGGTATATAAAAGGTATTGTGGATAAAAATCCTAGGACTACAGCCGTAGAAATACGAAATACCTCGGAAAGTGATCACAGTGTTATTGTGCATTCCGAAACAGTTCGAAGTGTTTTGAGAAAGAACGGTTTCCGCTGCCGAGTGCGGAGAAAAAAGCCACGATTGGAATTTGCCCAATAATATATGGACAAGTCAACTGATTTTTGGGCGAATGCAATATTTAGTGATGAGGAGAAATATAATTTGTTCGGCTGTGACGGAAAACAAAAAATTTGGCGCAAAAATCAGTTGACTTGTCCATGTATTATCATTAAAAAAAAAATGATTTTTAGGGGGGGTACGTATAATTATCTGTGTGTCTGTAGATTTGCATAACAAAACGGAATCAATAATCCTTTAGAAACCCGTTAAAAACGCTAGACATCCTTTAGCAAAACAAGAGTTAGTTGGGAACATCCTAAATACAATAAGGGAATGGCGCAGGAAGGAGAGAGAGAGATTGTCAATAATGTGAACACAACCACACACCAGTAGTTGATACAGATTCCTTTTTGGAAGATAAACGGAATGAACGTCAAATGATAATGTTAAAAAGAGCTACTAGGAGCTATTTGAAGGTCCTGAGATTTGAGCCCTTAGATTACCTTTTATCTAAGGTCTCACAAGCTCAAGACTGCAATATTATATTGTGCCGTAGTATTTGGGGTAAAGGCTAAACAAACTCCGGCTATTTCGCATATTCGAAAAATATTATACTGCGACTGGCCTATACGTCATACTAATACAACACACTTTCTATGAAATATAATACAACGACGATCGTAATGACCAAACTGAATTCAATACAGCTCATCGTCACTTAATGCGATTCATAGGAAGGAGAAATTGAAAGTAGATAACCTTATTGGTTATCTCACGATTTTGGGCGAAACTTTGGAATCACGCTCGACAATGTCTCAGACTATTAGAACTGTACTCAGTTCCATTAGAAGATACGAGGTTATTTTTTAGACTAGCGATGTAGGGTGTACAAATGGATCTAAAATTTTCTACGGACTAAGGGCATACAAGTCGCCGTAATCTAGTAGGTACTGTGTTGGCTAATTAGAAGTAAGGCCACGGTACAAATGCCAGGTCAGACATTAAAACGAAAATATGAACAAATATTTCTTCGGTAGATTTCTGACAAAAACTCTGAGAGTAAATAAAATGAAAACATAAAAAAGTTTCTCAAAAATGTGTCGTTTGGAATCGCCTTTACACAGTAGCTCCCGCCACTTATGTATAAGATTAACGCACACAACTTAAGTGGCGTGAAAAGCTACGTCATAATCCTGACTGAAGAGTTGTAATGACCAATTATGTATGTATGTAAGAGAAAAATAGGAAGACCCAGAGCTTGCAAACCAATTACGTTGACCAACCAAAATCTTTCAGACGAAGAGGACAGCTAGCTAGTCCGAATCGTTCATTTCTAGCTACTCAGTATTACACGATTTCTTTCTTTGGATGCAAGAAACGGTAAAAATCCCATAGAGAAGGGCAGATGTAAGTGCAAAAATAAAAATATTATTTAACAGTCAATCTCTCCTCAAGTCTTTTAGTAGTTATACAATTACGTCCTGAGTGTTAATGAACTGTCATAATGTGCTCAAGAACCAAGCTAGAATATGATACAGGAAACCAGAATTTTGGTTTCAACAGTAGTTTTCTATACAAGGAAGATAAAGAAATCGACGACATTTATTGTAAAGAAATATTAGAATGGAATCATTGGCATCAGACTTTTAAAAAATTTCTAAATTTTGGAATTTAAGAGAAATAGCTTAAGAACTCTTTCGAAGGCTTTTGAGGTTACTATGCCAGCAATAAGCAACTGTACAGGATGAGCATATCCATTCTACCCGCATGAACAAAACTTAACGTCACACACATTGCAGTAACTGATGCTGTTCCTTGATATACTAAGTACGTGATTGCATTGTGGTGGTGATGTACAACTCACAGCACAAAACGTTACTTAGGTTAATTACGTTAATTATAGTAAGATTTTTGATACGTTATTATGAGGAAATAATGGAGGGCTTGGGTGCCTTGGTAGTCCAGTGAGTAGTGTTTTAAAATATTAGCGTAAGAGTCGTGAGTTCGATTTCCACCAGAGACTCTGGTCTGTGACACTACACCGAGCATATGTACAAAATTACTCAGCTCGTAAATAATTAAAAATAATTTATAATTGTAGTGTAATTAACAAATAAATAAAAATACAAGCCAAATCAACAAAAGCCAAGACGAAAGTCTGCCTCATTTAAAAGGAATTTACTATGAAGAGATAATTAAATTGACTATCTTTTGTTCGTAATACAGATGCCTATTAAGCGGGGCTTAATATGATTTTTAAAAACGATATTTATTTCATATACATATTTTCCCATGAGAAACAATTTTCCTTTGCAGCAAAGAAAGTCATCATTAAGCGTAAAAACGAATATCAACAAAAAAGGAACGTATACAAATTACCAATTACCGACTGTGCTGTGCGGTAGATCTTGCTGTCTAACTTTTTATGGAAATCTAAGACAACAATAATCATAATCAAAACTAAGTATAATTGAATTACAATAATACTAAATAAATTGACCCCCATTGTCAAAAATAATAACTGACATTTTGTAATTGTTTGCAAACATAACAACAAAAAAAAAAGCCAAAATTGTAAGGGGGGCCGGGCAGTAACTAACAAACCACCTCTTGGTTAAACCAATACTCGAAAGTAAATGATTCGTTAATTTTAATGTTTAGCAAAATCACGATTAAAACAAACCAATGATTTTTATCTTTAACACAAAAAAAGTACAATAAAAACAAATGAATTGTTTTTTTTTTTTTTTGGCAATACAAAGATGGCCAAAAGAAGGGAAAAATAGAAGGAGTTACAATGAAAAAAAAGGAAAATGGGGAAAATAGAATGAAATGAAACGTAATAATAAACATTAAAGTAGAGTTTATGGCAATTTACAATACAAATGAAAGACAATACAAACGGAAAAATTAAAACTAAAATAAAAACCATCAAAAGAAGCCAAACTAACAAAAAAAAAGAAAAAATCAGTTTAAATGTTAATTTAGCTAAAAAACGTAAATAAAATTGAACATTTCACTTTACGATCAAGAAAATTTTCAAATAAAAATTTCAAATCAAATAAAACGAAACGAAACGAAACGAAACTAAGGCAAGCCAAGCCATGCCATACCATGCCATGCCATGCCATGCCATACCATAATTGAACTTCGGGCAATTTTAAATATGGTACGTGTATATGGATGATATTAATGATGATGATGATGATGATAATAATACTGATGATAATGATGACAATTGAAGTTGTTGCCGTTTGTATATTGTGACTCTGCTGGGCCACAGCAACGAATTTTGGCTAAATTTGGTTGTGTGAGATTGGTGATGTTTGAGAGCCATCTAATTTTAAATTGCTTGAAAGGATTGTTATTTAAGAAATAATACGAATACAAACGAATCCAAATCGAAATCAAACAGATTTTATTTCCACACAAAATAACGTGGGAACCAAAACAATTTTTTTCTGGGTTTTAGCGCTCCAAAATTGAACGCGAAAAAATCTTCGTAGGAAAAACACATTAAACACACAGCTCGATGTTTAAAGTACTACATATTCAGAAAAGCAACAACTAAAAAAAAGAAAACAAAAAAAAGAAAGACATTTTCAAGTTAGTTAAACACGGTAAAAAGAAAGAAATTATTACCAAAAACTCTAAATCACCAAACATGGACCATATAAAAATAACGTAAAAAAGAAAAGAAAGAAATAAAATATAAAAATAAAAAGAAACGAAAATAAGGAAAAACCAAATAAATTTTCCAAATGAACCAACAAATGGAAAATAAAATAAGCGAAGAAGAAGAAGAAGAAAAATTGATGATGGTATTGTGTTGGTTGTATCTTTGCCGAAGTACTACTCTAAACCATAATAGTGCCAACCAAACAACATGTAAACCAAATTTAGTATTAAGTATAGAAAGAAAGAGAGAGATAGAGATAGTAAGTGAGAAAAAAAAGAAAACCGCCAAAACCATAAGTAAACCTATTTTTTATTGACCTCTCCTTAAACTCGCATTTAAAATCAACTACAAAAACAAAAAAAACACGTAATAAACGATGAACCGCAATGCCAACATCGCAGAAAAAAGTATGAAAGCTAGTGTCACACCAAACTGGACTTAATAACACCCTATTCCTTAATATCTTCCTTTTGGTATGAGAGAGGGTTAAAGGTTAACCCTAATAGAACGAAAATTATAATTAGAAATATAATAGAAGTTTAGGAATCAAATAAGGCTGCCGTAGAAACAATCTACTTACTTACTTAATTGGCCATAACAACCCGTTTAACGGATTTCGGCCTGCCGCAACACATCCTTCCAGGCGCCTCTGCTTCGTGCGCGCCTACGTCAGTTGGTCACACCAATCGATGACAGGGCTTCCTCGATTTAGTCCTTCCAACGGATGCAAGGTCGTCCTCTTCGCCAACTTCAGCAGATTCCCGCAATCAAATACCCGTCTCGCCGGAGCATCCTCCTACATTCGAACGACATGGTCGAGCCAGCGCAACCGCTGGATATTAATACGCTGTACAACATCAATGTCGTTGAGGAGCTCATACAGCTCACTGTTGTATCGGATACGGAAATCATCGCCAACTCGCACTGGTCCGAAGTACTTTTCTCTCGAACACTCTCAAGGCCGTTGCATCTGCACTTAATAGGGTCCATGCCTCTGCGCCATAAAGAAGCACGGGTAGGATGAGTGTCTTGTAAAGTGTTAGTTTTGCGTAGAGACAATCTCGAAAGGCAAATAAAACTGTCTTAAGAAAATCCCCAGAATCGAATAAAGCTGTTATAGAAAAGTTTACAGATACCTTAAATGGTTATAATGGAGCCACCATAGGAGCCATGGAAGCGCGAAGGATTTAAAAGAACAATAACACAGCCCTGCAAATTTGGACTTTTTTTGTGCAAATAAGATGGCTCCAGGTGTTTCCGAAGGCATTTTGCGCGCTAAACAAGAAACCATTTTTGAAAATTTGTAGAGGTAAACACTGATGTGCTAGAACCATCGCTATTGTCAGAAATTGACAATTGATCTTTGCTCTTTAAAATGAGCCCAAAGCCAAATTGTTTGCATGCGCCCTTAAAGTAGGGGGTGGGTTTATATCAAGGGGTGCAAGAGAAAAAGAAACACATTACGGAGGTCCTTAAAAATTAATCAGATTTACTTGAAAATGGTTACTCGGGGGTTTTTGGAGTCACTGATTATAGATCTTCATTCGGATTTAAAAAATTTAAAATGGCGGATCCAATATGGCGATCGAGGTTTATAAAAATTAATCAAACCATATTGCATCCGCCATTTTGAATTTTTTATCAATTTCTGACAATAGCGATGGTTCTAGCCCGTCAGTGTTTAGCTCTACAAATTTTTAAAATGGCCAAAAACGCTATTTTTAGGGGTTTCAACCCAGTTTTTCTCGAAAACCTGACGTGATGGAAAGTTTTTGATCCCAGATTTGTGTTTAGCACGCAAAATGCCTTCGGAAACACCTGGAGCCATCTTATTTGCAAAACCCATGCAGGGCTATGTAATTGAGTCGATAAATTAAATATAAAAAATTATATACCTGATTGACAGGCAGTATTATTATTTGTGCACGTTGTCGAGATACATAATTGGCCATTACAACTCTTAGTCAGGACTACGACCTAGTTTCTCGCATCATTTATGTTTTGTATGTTAATTTTATACAAGATCGAATCTGAATGACAGTTTTTTGAGAAACTTTTCATGGCAATTAGGTTAGGTTAGGTTAGGTTAGAGGACGTGTACTTGTAAATTAAGACAAGTACAGTACCCGGAGATCGAATTGACCCATTGTACAATGTCTTCAAAGAGATAATAGAGGGAATAGGATAAAAAGGAGAAGTTGTAGGAAAGAGAAGAATGGGAAGCGGAGACCAGACACCAGGCACAGACCAGACACAACAAAAAGGGAGAGCGCGACTACAATGATGATGCCCTAGCATCTCTCAACCAGCCCAAGCCATTAATGAATCTGTGGAGAGTCTTGATGTCGGCTCTCGACACAGAATTCAAACTCTCAAAGAAGGTCCTGCCAAGGGTCCTCAATCTCAACCTACCAAGGGCTGGGCAGTTACAGAGGAGGTGTTCGATAGTCGCAACATACGCAACATAGTCCGGTTGGGATCTGTTCCAGATCCCCGTTAGCGACCTAATCTCGCAGTGCCCCGTGATAAAACCGACAACCAACCTTAAGCTGGCCTTATCCAAGCCCACCAGCCAACCTGTTCTCCTACTGTCAACAGCAGGCCTTTGACATCTAGAAACATCATGGCAGTTATATTTACTCTGAGTTTTTGCCAGAAATCTGCTGAGAGGAAGTCGCCGAAGAAATATTTTTTCATATTAATAATATAAGGCAACACACTGCCTACTAAACTATGGTGACTTTGGAGATACAAAGGAACATTTAAATTACGGTTGGCCGACTGAGTAGCACACTCATGTTCAGTACCATAAAAAGTCTTGAACGTCAATCCAAAGCAAAATCTGTTGATCAGATCACAAACTGCAAATCATACGAACATTTGTGACCTCTGTGTTCCTCAAATTCTTGCAATATTCTCACCAGGGGTTATTGAAAGGAATGGTATCAAATAAATGCCTTAAGGAGAAAAAAAACCAGAATAAAACAACAAATAAGGTATATTGCAGGGTGGGAAACCAACCATAGGGTCGCAAGATCTCATGCCCAGCGGCATACACATATATGTCGGCTTGATGTGCCTCATTAATAGGTAGCAACTATATTTTCTACAGGAAATCTGTATCCTTTGTTAGGGTCTGTAACGTCTTTCAGATAAGATGTATTATTTTTTCGATGTTATCTCTCCTAATTATTATCTACCGCTCCTATGCGGTTCACATGTATAAGGAGCTTGATCTAAACGACGTTCCAGAGGTTGTTGGCGTAGAAAAAAATGAGGTCTGTGAATAAGGATCGTAATGACGGATGGATCAAGGCGTTAGCTAGAGATCGATATAAATTTAAAAGCGCCTCTTGAACTATGTTACAGCAATTGGCACTTCCAACTGCATTCCCAAGAAAGTGTTCAATTTTTCGCCGAGTATTCTAACCCGATACAAGAACAAAGATCGTGATAACATCCATGGTTTCAAATATTATAATACAATGAGGAACTAATGAATGAATTATATTCTCCTGTAGTCTGTAGATGACTTATCGTCTCCTAGGATAGAATGGAATGAATCCCCACATTCAAGTGTTACAAACAATTGCCTCAACACGATATATTTCCCCTTTTTATAGTATGTAGTCTTGGTATAAGATTATAAAAATCTTTTTATAAATAAAAACTAAATTTAAATAAATGCGAAGAAACTCCACATACAAACAGTACGTACATATGTTTGTATATCGTTTGTACGAGGAGTTCAATAATAATAGACAGCAGGCAGTTTGTATTTTTATTCACGCAAATCCAAAATCTATGATAACGTTTTTCTTTCCTTGTTTTTTTTTTGGGGTATTTTTCATACACTTTTCCACCAGTTGTGTGATCTGTGTTAGCTGAACAGTATTTATTTAGAATTGGACAGTGTTTCTCACTTGGCATTTAGTGGCGGCTGATTAAATCTGAGAATAACTTTCAAAAAAAAACTGTAAAGCCCTCTATGTTATATGTATTAATAAATTAATATATGTACGAGGGTAATTCGGAAAGGTTTGGAATAAAATATTATTTTAATAAAGGAGTGGTTTTCAAACAAATTTTAAAGAACTAACCTTAAAGATGGGTGCCCTGGTAGTCTAGTGGGTAGTGTGCTAGACTATTAGCGTGAGGGTCGTGGGTTCGATTCCCACCAGAGATTCTGGTCTGTGACACTACACCGAGCATATGGTCAAAGTTACTCAGCTCGTATATAATTAGAATATAATTTGTAATTGTATTGTAATAAATAAATAAATAAATAAATAACCTTAAAGATGATGCACAATTTGCTCTGCCCTTTGACCCCTACAACTTTGAAAAATTTTCTTAACTTCGAAAAGACTTGCCTACTATTATCTGCTAGATTTTGAGTGTTTATTTTGAGTGTCATCAATAACTAACCAGCCTAAGAAATCTATTCTAAAAAAAACTGTTGAAAACTATGTCGATAACTTCTGCGCTTATGAGGTGTACGATTAAATAAAGGCACAACCGATTGTTAGGGAACTCAAAAAACTTCTCGTAAAGTTTGAAAGATTACATCACTCTTATTATGCACTTGAAAACAGGTACCAGATACAGATTAAAAGAAGTTAATATTGCCAAGCTGCAAGGCAGTTATACTCACGTCCGTCTATTTAAACACTTTTGTGTCCAAATAAATGATTTCCTGAACTTTAGGGTTGACTTGGTGAATATTGAAAGGTAGGTAAAGGGACTATGTAGGTACAGAGTCAAGATAGGTATAGAGACTATCTAAAGGGTCCGCCATATAACTTTTTTTTGAAAATGCTTTAAAAAAAAAACTACTGAATATTTTCTCAAATTTCTTTTTTTATTTGAAAGTACAATCCTTCCGGTTAATAAGGGAAAATAATTTGATTCAAATGGCTGCCTCGGCTGACCATGCAGTAGCCTATACCAGAAGATGCCGATTTTGGCAAAAAAAAATCATCTTTTCAGATGAAGCTCATTTTGATCTTGGTGGGTATGTAACATTTGGGGCACAGAAAACCCGCACGCATACATTGAAAAGCCGACGCACCCAAAACGAGTCACTGTTTGGTGCGGATTTTGGTCCAGAGGCATAATTGGCCCATTTTTCTTCGAAAATGAGCAAGAAGTGGCCGTTACAGTCAATGGCGATCGTTATCGGGCCATGTTGAACGAATTTTTGTGCACAAAAATTGAAGAGGAGGATATTGGCAACATTTGGTTTCAACAGGACGGCGCTACGTGCCACACAGCCGAAGCTACACTCGAAAAAAAAAGTTATTTGGCGGACCCTTTATATATATCCTGTTCGAACATTACCGAAGTGTGGGTAAGACAAGACATTTGCACGCATATTGCCTTCTCTCCAACAGAGTTTTCGTTTTCTTGACAACTGTGAACAGTGTTCTAGGATGGAAACTCATATTAATTCCCAATTTTTTTTTAAAAGACCCAATTTCCATCTCTCTTAACCCAGTCAAAGTGTTTCAAAAATCATGCTGGCCTAATAGGATCTGATTAAATATGAGATTAGATCAACTAGTCTCTCTAATGTCTATAATACATGCTTATATATGTACATGCATACATACATACATACATACATAACTGGTAATTACAACATTTCAGTCAGAATTACGACATACACACAGTTACTAAAGTATACATACGGTTAAAAATTTCAGAAACAATGCAAAAGACCGTCTTAAAATCGAAGAAAGATGTCAGACAATTATAAAGATTTTCAACGAAAACGGATTGGTTAAAAAATTTCTGAAATTTGTTAACCGTATGTATACTTTTGTGGCTGAGTGTAGCTTCTCACAACACTTAATACTTAATTGGTCACTACAACCCTTTAGTCGATATTGCAACCTAGCTTCTCCCACCACCCATGTTGTGTGTGTTAATTTTATACATGAGTGGCTGGGGCCTACAGTTTAAAGTCGATTCCGAACGACAGATTTTTGTGAGAAACTTTTCATGGTAATTTTTTATTTATTCTCGAAGTGTTTGTCTGAAGTCTGCTGTGAGGATGTCGCCAAAGCAATATTTTTCATATTTTTGTTTAGTTGGGGATGTCTGAGATGAGTTTTGAATCGAAACTCTATCTACTAGACTACGGGGAGACTTCAATGCAACTACCAAATTGGCATATGCGTGCATTTTAATTTTCAAACGTAAAAGATTCAATAAATGACATCTCGAAATCACTGTACGTATCTATGCATGTATGTAGATTTGTTTGCCGGTATCTTTATAGTGTCGTTAACAAACATTTAAAACAAAGAATATACGAGAAAAGAAAATCTTTTATAGTATCCCTACAGATGTTAACTAAAAACAAAAAGAAAAAAAACCACAAATCGTAAAGTGTGTAACTTTAAAGCTAATAATTTTAGGTTTTTGGTTTCTCTGGTTTTGGCCTGCTTTTTTTGTTGCGCAGAAAAAACTAAAGCTAACGATGGAGAGATTTGGAAAATTGTTGTTTAAACCATTTTGAATGACATTTATTGCAATATAATCGTTTTTTCGGGCTAAACAAACTGAAATTGGCAACAAAAACGCGGTATGATTTTTTGGTCATTTCGGTTTCGATGTTTCTTCTTTTTTTTTTGCCTAGCTTTAAACTGTTTTTTTTCCCTGGGTTTCTTCACATGCTCCATAAAAATGAAACTAATGATTTGCCTTAGAAATCATTATGGTTTGTATTCATTTCTCCAAAAATCATTGTTTTTTTTGTTAACATTTTCTGCCTTCATCTTCATGAGACGTCCACCACGAAACCGGGCTTCTCTTTCTTCTCATCATGATAAATGCTGCATAGAAAAAGGCAAAAAAAAAAAAATAAAAACAAAAAATAGTTCTTCATTGCAACTTGTTAACATTTATTTTAGCATTTGTAAGCATTAATTTTCAGCTTTTTTACAATTTGCTGTTAAACTAACTAACCAAACGCCATTAGACAGACCCCCTTCCAATAGAAACTGTTTCATACTCGAACGCCAAACAAATATTGCAAAAATAAAGAAAGAAATCCATACATACACACACACAAAGATACACTCGAAATCGCCACTTCCATTTTTACACCCATGGGAAAATGTCCGTTAAAGGACTAGACACGTTGAATTATTTTTCTTTAAGGCATTATTTATTGGTTAATTGAACAAAAAAAAAAAGATTCGATTTGAGTGTTACAATGTACAGGATGACTTACGAAACAAACTGCAATGACTTTAAATGGTGGCACAAAGCTAAAAATATGTATTTTTTTTTAAAGATTTCCTATATGTTTGTTTAGAAAATAATTAGAAAAAAAATAGACAAATAATAATAGCAGACTAAATAGTGTAAGAGAACGCATTTATGAACGCATCAGTTGCAAATCGAATTGAGTGGTGGCTTGTCTACAAAAGTAAACCGATTACATAAAACTCAATAAAGTTAGGTTTTGATTATTAATTATACTTCGAAGTATAATAGTTTATTTTGATTTTTTGCTACAAAAAGTGGGAAAAATATCTTTAATTATTCAAGGGCTTCTCTCAAATTTCGCAAGAAAAGAAAAATCTTAAGAGCAATCTAAAGTCAAAGTTGTAAAATAAAAACTACAAATCAGGATAATCGATAAACATACTTATATCGTAAGGACGGTCAAATCGACTCAAATCAGCTGGGTACATAAAATACATACATAGATAACATACATAATTGGTCATTACAACCCTTCAGTCAGGATAATGGACCTAGTTTTTCACGCCACTTATGTTGTGTGTGTTAATTTTATACATGAGGGGCGGGACCTACCGTTTAAAGTTGATTCCGAACGACAGATTTTCTGAGAAACTTTTCATAGCAATTTTATTTGCTCTCAGAAATCTACTGAGAGGAAGTTACCGAAGAAATATTTTTTTTCATATTTTTGATATAATGTCTGACCTGGGTATATAAAAACTGAAACAAATTCGGATTTGACAGTCAGTTGCCTGCTTGAAAAAAACATAAAGATAAGCTTTTGTAATTCATCAAAAAATACATCGTCTTGCCTGCAAGTTTATGGAGTAATATTTTGAAAAGTTACGAAATTTAAATCAAAAATTTTGACTGCCAAATCTCTAATATGGAGTTTGTTTTTGAATTATGATATGAAATTTAAATCAACGAATAAAGGCAACTGCTTTTTGTAACGAACGTGTATTACATAAAAATATACGAGACTGTCAGCCTCTTGCTCCAACACTACACCACATCATCTTCCAAAGTAATATGTATCAGAAAAACATTAACTAGAAGGCAGCCTAAAGTGACCATATAAGCTGAGGCATCATTAAAAGCAATTTTTTAATTATTTAAACCAAAATCATCGCATAAAGTGCCTACGTATTATTTTTAAGCAATAAATTCCCGAATAAGTTGAAATCTTTTTCTACTTTATAGTCCAGAAGTTATACAGAGTCTTTGTCACTCTTAAGCTAAAACTTTTGTCAGTCCTAAGCTATAACTTTGAGTCAATATTTTGATTTATAAAAATGTCCCACACTCTATCGCACCAGATTATAGTTTATTTTATCTTGTTTGGAATGCGAGTTTAGGTAATATACCTTCCTCAAAACATAAAATGTTTGCACAATCGTATAGTGGTGTAGTTCTAAAAATGATTGACAAGCATCCCAGGTTCGAATACAATGTGGGTAGGTAGGTAGAAGTGGCTAAACCCTCGATGAAGTCATGACCGGACACACTTAGGCAGCACCCAGGACCCATTGTGATATCAAAGTTTTACATTCTCCCCTATTCCAGGAACCACTCGGAGCTTCCGATGAAGCGACTCAGACTGCCAATATCCATGCATGACAGTTCATCTAGATCCTCCATGTAGTAGGCACCCAGGTGTCTCTTTCTCCTCCGACCAAGTGCCGGCCATGTGCACAATAGGTGAAGAAAAGCCTCATCCTCCTCCTCATCTACACAGCTTCTGCAGAAATTATTCGCAAGGTGTCAAAGACCAATACGCCTCGCATGCGTTCCTATAATGCAATGCCCCGTAATAACCCCGCTAACAGTGCTGAGCCTACTTCTTTGGAGTTTAAGCAGAGTCGCCGTGCGCCTCCTATCCAGCCTTGGCCAGATTTTTTACGTCGTTCTGCCCTTGCCCGAAGCTGTCCACCTACTGTTGACAAGATCTACGATTGCATTGTCAATTACCCAAACGGATCCCCAATGTACAGAATTCATCAGAGAGTTCGATGGTCGTGCCCCTTCTGGCCAGTTCATCCGCTCGTGCAGTTTCCGGGAATATCCTTATGTTCCGGTACCCATGTGATACAAACATCATATCGGTTCGCCACCTCATTGAGATATCTGCAACAGTCGTACACTGTCTTGGAGTTTATTACACTGGAATCCAATGCCTTGATAGGCGCCTGGCTATAGGATATTGTGATTTTCCGCCTGTGAAAATTTTTGTCCACAATAATTTTCGCCACAGCCTGAATTGCTGACATTTCCGCCTGAAAGACGCTGCAGTGATTCGATAGCCTTATAGACTTGGATTCGAATACAATAGAAGACAAACAATTTTTTATCGAATTTCCAACAAATAAGAAAATTAATAGGTTTCATTTCTGTTTAAAATAATACATCCAGAAGCATTCTAACCCTCTAGAAAGGATAAACCAATTGTTCTTAGGCAACGACAGTTGGCAACCCTGTCATCCTCAAACTTTAAAAATAATCATCTGTTTATCTGTAAAAACTTAATTAATGGAGTAGAAACAAAGCAAAGATAAAAACGAAAATATTTTGACAACTCTATGCTCCTTACAGAAACTGAAGGAATAAGAAAAATAAAATAGAGTTTCTACTTCCTCTTTATTTTTAGTGCAATATTTTCAATTTAGTCTTTCCCAGGTTTTCGGATATCACATTTCCTAGTTTCATTATTTTGACTTGGTGTAGTGGTTTCGAGTTTGCTGACGTTTCTGCACGAAAACTTAATTTTCTAATAGAGCCTGTAAATATAAATTTTATTTGAAGACACCTCAAAATATATGCCACAGTAATAAAACATGGTTCCCAGGACTTGAACGTTTTACTTTTGAAGATGCAATGTTATTGAATAGTAATGAAATAAATTTTTATTATTATTATTATATTAAGATTATATTTTCTTGTTTGTGTTTTTTTTTCGTGAGTGTAATAAAAATTTGATGCCATTTCATCGTATGAGAATTAGTGCAATTACATGTTACATTGTCTTAAAAAGCTTTTTGTTTAACTATATTTCGTTAGACTTTAGGCCTTTTATTATTTTCTGTTCTGTTGTTTTTTTTTCCAATTTTTTTAGGTCGCAACGTCGGTCAATTGGTTGGACGTTTGCTTAGTTGTTAGTTGTTAGCAGATGAAGGCAAGGAGTATTATGCTCTTGAATTTACGTTTATTAAGCTTAAGAAAATCTCTGTGATGTTGGTTTTTTTATTTGGCTAAACGAAATATTTCTTTGGCAAAACGTACTATTTTTTTTTTATTTTCTATGCGATCGTGTTTAAAAAACATGAAAAATAAATTAGATTTTTAGATTAACGTGAGGATTTAAATTTTTTTTACTATAGTTTAAGCTGTTTTTTTATTTGTTTTTATTTTTTTGTTTTTATATTTGTTGTCTTATGTAAAAGTTAAATTATTACAAAATGTTTTGTTTTCTTCTTCGGCAACCTCTCTCGATTTTTAAGATTTTTTTCGATTTTTAATTTTTTTTTCTTTTTTGATATTTCTTGTGTGTTGCATTTACATTTCAAAACATTTTTAATGTTGTTTGGTTTTGTTTCAAAACCATAAATTACAATTAATGTTTTTCTTTATTTTTTTATTTTTTTTATTTAAATGTTATACGTTTTAAATTACATTTTTAGGTTAATTTACTAAATAAATCAAATCGATTTTTGTTTTTATTATTATTGCTGTTGTTGTTGTTGTTCTGTTTTTTATTATCAACATACAAACAACATAATCAAAATGCATTCATTGTATTGTAATGCAATGATTGATTATTTAAAAACAAACAAAAAAGCAGTTTTTATTCATATCACTGCAGTTTTTTTCTTTGTTAAAACCATTCTAACGGTTGTAACGGTTTCAATTGGAAAAATACGCCGTTAATGTATTCAAATAAGGATCTAATTCATTACAGCAAAATTTGCTTCTATTAATTTCCCTGAATTAAAGCCAGTAAATCATATAATATGGCGCCATACTGTTATGAAGGAAGATCTTAGAAGATCACTACAATCAGTCTAATAATTAAATTTAGTTAGCATTTGATCAATATTTTTCTGTTATACTCAATGCATACCTCATGCTATACAATAAAAAAATTTTTTAGCAACGAATTTATCGAACATGCGGTCGTATGTTCTCTTAAAAATTCAGTTACTATGGAGCGTTTCCCGTTTGCCGGTTGTTGGCAAAGAAGTTTCACATAAAAGTCGCCGTACCAATTAGACGGTAACACGTTATCAGACGTGAGACTACGGTTCAACCGCTGACTCAGACATCTCGAATTTCTTCTCAGCAGATTTCTGTCAAAAACTCTTGGAGTAAATGAATTTCCAATGAAAAGTTTCTCAAAAAAATCTGTCGTTCGGAATCGACTTTAAACTGTAGGTCGCGTCACTCGTGTATAAAAAATTAACACACCGAACATACGTGGTGTGAGAACCTTGGTCGTAATCCGGACTGAAGGCTTGTAATGACCATTTATGTATGTATGTATGTATGTTTCACACAAATTATGATTTCAACGATTTGTATAATTTTCGAATGAAAATTATTTTCATCTTCATGAACTAGTAAATGAGCACAACAGTGCTACTGAAGTATTACGAGTTAAAAATACATGCAACAGAAACGACTTCATGAAACTAAAGGACAGACAAATGGTCCACTCTGATCACCCACTATTGCACATGAAAGAAAATCCCATGAGACTTATGACATGATCAAAAAACTGAGTGGCACTAAACAAAATCAAAAACAAATAATGCAACATAATTAGCAATAGTAACGCCCATCTAGAAAAGTGGAGAGAACTCCTCGGGTTAAATTTTAAGAATTAACCTGCTTTATTCTCTGGACAAAACAGGAAAAACCAAAAAAAAAATAAAAAATTATATTTTAAGCTTGAAAAACGTGAAAATAAAAGGAACCGACATGAGCCCACCAAAAATATTCAAAACCCTTAGCCCCCTCCCCTACTATGATGGCTTCTTTGATGAAAGGAGCATAGACTTTCAGTATTTTCTGGAAAGACGGCGTAATAGTTACATTATGTAAAACGCTTTAGTGAATTTCGTAACAAGAGTGGCATGACTATGTTAAATACAATACAAAAGATTATCTCACTGGTTATATTGAATTACATATCTCCCTCCATTGCATCAGTCCTTCGTAATGGACAGAGATGCTTTCGACCAAACCACTCAATGGTAGAGCACATCAACACACTGCGAATAATTATGGATGGAATTTTACTTATGCTCATTGGAAAGCACTATTGAAAAGGCAAGATTGTAATGCGCCGTGGTGTAATTAGCAAAGTATAGAATTCTGCACAGATATCGAAACCTTTCTAAATTCAACAAAAATAAAACAAAAGCGAAGAATCTGTTATCCTATGTGGTTGCAAAACATAGAAGGCAATCACTTAATTCCACTACGAAGAAAATAAATGAATGTTAGATTAAAGCAATGTCTACGAAAGGAAAGATAAATAAAATGTTTTGGTCTTGGCAATCAGCCACAAATTTCAATGGAAACTCGACTATAGACTTCGTTATGCATTAATCATACTACCCTGCGTAGAAAAACAACGGGGATATTGCAAAAAACAGGATGAAGAGAAACAGTTAAGGAAAGCATATGTGGGCCGCTAAAGAACTATGTGAACGCAGATTACTAGAAAAAAACAGCTTACAGTAGAACACTAAAGGTAAATATATGAGGGCCGCTTAAGAACGATATGGCGTAGATCAGTAGAGGCTAAATACTGAAATGAACAGAACAGAGCGATTAGAGTACCTTCAAGGGGTCTTTAGAAGAAGACCTAGCTCGTTACAAGCTCAATACAAAATAATAATAATGTTGCTAGAAGCTCCATCGCTAGGGCAGCATACTATGAGCAACTATGGATGTGGTAATCGTGATCATTAATGATGGTAGGATATCCCACTATATTGAGTCATTAGAAAACTATCGCTATGTAAGTTGTGATTCACTGTTCTACCACTACTACAACGAATTGAAGTCGTTGTAGTCTAATAGGGAGTGTGTTAACTTATTAGACGAGCGTCCGCAGTTCAAACCTCAGGTCAGAAATCTCCAACAAAATGAAATTTGAAAATTTTATTATTTTATTATATTTCTTCGGCGACTTCCTCTCAGCAGATTTCTGGCAAAAAAAACTCTGAGGGAAAATAAAATTGCCATGATACACAGAGAAAACTGAACCTAATAAATACATAGTAAATTAGAACAAAGTTTATAAGATTTCTCTATGGTTTTTTTTTTTCAAGAAGAGATTCTTATTATTTTTATAAGGAAAACCTTTTTGAAAAAATCAAGAAGAAAACTTAGGGATTTTACTAGATAGTCTTCTTGATTTTTTTAAAAAGGTTTTCACCTTGATTTTATTAAGCTTTCTTTTTGTTTTTTAAAAAGGTTTTCTTCTTTATTAGGCCCTCTTTTTGTTTTTTTTTTTTTCAAAAATATTTTCTTTTTAATTTTAAAAGACTATCCCTTTATTTTTATAAATAAGACTCATTGATTTTGCTTGATATTATTATAGATTTTTTATTGATATATTTACTTGGAAACTAATTTAATATTTGATTTATTAATAATGATTTTGCACAAACAATATTTCTTCTCCATTCCTTAGTCCTGCTTTGAATTTAATCAACTCCCCAGTATATTCTTGGTCCGCCTTCTTGAATAAATTTAAACGTCTTCGATTTCCATTTTTTTAATATGTTTCTTGATGTAATTCCAACACTTAAAAGAATATTGCACGTTTCATCACTGAGCTCCCAGGATTTAAAAATTGGGTCATTACTCAAAATTTTATTTGTTTTTTATAACACTTTGTTTTGAAATTAAAACAATTTAATATTTTTATTTAAGTTTACTTTGTTTTTTAAGAAGGAATATTTTTATTACTTTTTTCCACTTCTTAACTTGCCACTTGTTCACTTTTTTTAACAAGCCAGCTAATATAATCAAGAAGATATTCTTATTAAAACATTAATAAGATAATTTACACATTATCAAATAGAAACCTAATGAAATCAATAAGGAATACTCCTTAAAAAAAATTATTAAGTAGCCTAATGAAATCTATAAGAAAAACCTTTTTGAAAAAATTGATTAGGTAGCCCAATGAAATTAATAAGAAATTCTTGTTTTATACAATTTAGAGGAAAACACAATAGAATCAATAAGTTTTTCTCTATGGATTGTATTTTTTGTGGCAAAAATGACGGAATTTGAGTAAAAAAATGGTAAATAACAAGTTTTCTTCTTAAAAGTATGTGTTTTACGTCTTGAAAAAATTAAAAAGATTTATCACATAAAAATAATAAGAAATCTCTACGAAAAAATTTTCGTTTCTTTCTGCTGTAATACCCCTCACTCCAAAAACGTTTCGTAGAGAAAATCTTCTTGATTTTATTAGGCAGTTTTCCCTCTGTGTAAGTTTCTCAGAAATCTGTAGTTCGGAATCGACTTTAAACTGTAGGTCCCGCTGCTCTTGTATAAAATTAACACACACCACATAAGTGGTGTAAGAAGCTAGGTTGTAATTATGTATGCATGTATGTATGAAATAAAGCAAATTTTTCCGAGAAGCATCTCTAAATCTAATTTGAACACGATTCTGAGGTGTTTTTATGTGAAACGAAAGATTTATTCTAATTGTGGCTTTTTACACTTTACAATTAACCTGGTTTAGGAGGGTATTATAAAGTTCCCTAATTATCCTCTTATCCATAAAACCAAACAAGAACTCATAATTACATTATTTGTGGCCTGCTGTTAATTTTTTCATACATAGATCCAGTCTGTGTCTTCTACTAATTGTCTATCATTTCACAAAAAAAAAAAAAAATAATAATACAAAGACAAACAACCAAGACGATCTCTTCTATCTTTTTTAATTCATTTAATTTCTTAACATTGGATTTATATGCCCAGTGTTGTATTTTATTTGCTTTTAAGCAAAATAAAAAATAAAAAGAAACATTAAGAAAATCGTTTAAGAAACAGTGGGTAGAAAATTCTAATAATAGATACACATAATAACCCACCAACCACTCTTAAACTACACTATACATGTATGTACAGTGAGCGTCAAAAGAAACTGTACACTAAGGATAAAATTCTAACAATCGCCAAACTCAACTTTTACCACCTTTTTAAGGATAGTGTCTGAAAAAATTTGTTAATATTTCGAAATTTATTGTAAATTTTATTTTGTTTCAATTTTAAAAACTGGCAAAGAAACAATTTTAAAATCAAAATAACGGTACATTTTTTTTTTTTTTTTTTGAATGCAAAGTTTCTTTTGACGCTCACTGTACGTATTAGTCAGGAAAACGAGGGAATAATTTTCCACTCATAAATGGAAATGTTTTTTTTTTCTCCATTTAAAAAGAAAAGAATGAAAAAAAAGAGAGAAATTCCAGCATAAAAATAATTGTATAACATTAAGAGACTTAACACTGTTTTTAATTATATTTAATTTACATACATTCATAGACTGTCAGACACAGACGCACAAAATAGAGTGTTTGGATAAATGTATGGATGGATGGGATGGATGGATGAATGAATGAATGGATGGACGGACCTTCGTACATAGATTTTTATAAATAGTCTTGGCGTGAGACAGAAAGAGAGAGAGAAAGAGAGAGCGGGAGGGATTGAGATTGAAATAGAAATCAACAATGATTTACATTTATTGTTATGGTTGTTTTACAATGTACATACTTGTTGTAGTACTTAATTTCCATATGAAAACATTTTTATAGTCTCAAAACAACAATCAGTTGTTCATCATATTAAAACTAAAATTCATTCACAACGGAATGGTTGTTGCTCTCTATTGTCAGTGGTTGAGTGGTTTAAGTTGATTTTCGAACACCCTTAAAATACATTTTACTCCCAAAAAAGAGATCCTTGCAACACAAATAATAAAACACAAGGATTTGTATTTGCGATCAAAATAGAACTTTGCGTCCGGTAGTTCTTTTGGGGGCCAAATAATGCTTGCCTTAAGGCTCCCACTGTAGGCTTTCCTATGTCATATCGACGCCTCCGTTCTATAACATTCTAAGTCGAAAAAGTGTGTTTTGAGTTATGAGCTCTCAAATTTTTCATGCGATATACGACTATATGTGTATTCTAAGTAGATTTTTTCCTATAACTTCAGAACGGATCGGCGCATCTTAACCAAATTTTGAAAGTATTTAAGTTGGAGAACGTAGTATTTAAAAATGCAAGAACATTAAAAACGTTCTAAGTACACTTAGAACGTTATAGAATGGTGGCGTCGATATATGCTTTTAAGAAGGGCATGACCGATTCATGTTCACTTTCTATACCGAATTTCTTTCGATGCAACTTTATCAGACAAACAAATACTTTTCCTTTACAGTAGAGTTAGTTATCTCTCACATTTCGCAAACATATAGGAGAACAGATTATACGCTTGAGTTGATTATTTTCACTTTGAAACGCTTTGATATTTATTACGAGTTACGAGCGGCAAGATGCGGCCGTAGTCTAGTAGGTAGTGTGTCTGGCCTGGCATCAAAACAAAATACAAAAAGTATTACTTCGGCGACTTCCTCTCAGCAGATTTCTGGTAAAAACTCTGAGAGTAAATAAATTGCCATGAAAAGTTTCTCAAAAATCTGTCGTTCGGAGTCGACTTTAAACTGTAGTTCCCACCACTCATGATAGAATTACCACACACAACATAAGTGGTGTTCACGCTGGCCACCCTACTTTTAAGTCTTAGATATTATTTTAGTTTAAGTGTATAAACCACCCTTGTGTGAGTATATATCAATTGTGAATTATAAATCTCAGTAAAAAAAAAGAGATCACTACTCGATCCACCCCCGAAGTTAAAGGTACGTTTGTGTACCTTAATAAATAATAATTTGATTATTTAATCTAATACTTTTGTATTTTATTTTCCCCGTATTCTCGCAAAATATTTTATTTTATTCTCTCCCTGCTCGCACCCACATTTTGGTCCTTCGAACCGGATGTGAGAAAATAGGGTTGTAATGATCAATTATGTAAGATGCGTGAAATTATCCATGTCCTCAATTGAACTACAAAACATCCTGATCCAGAACTTTATTTATCATGTCGACAATGTAAATGGTCTCATAGTGTTTTGCAGGAATCTTAAAACACTGATCAACAACCACCAAATTTAGCTGGAGAGGCAATAAAGCCTTTTGGCTTTTGGCCTAATTTAGTAAGACAAGCATTTCTATCATGACCCTTGTTGGCTTAATCCTGAAAGATGTTATTTTATGGATATGAATGCAAAGACTTATTAAAAATATCAATATGAGCCGCCAATCGTGTATGTAAGCCCAGCATTAAAAGGCAAAGCAAGAAAGGCGTCCTATATTTTTAAGAAAAGAAATTGAAGAAAGCAATCGAAAGAAAGAATGAGAAAAAGAGAATGATCCACGTCTAACTCAACCAACACCCCACTGTAGTCTACAAAAGTTAGAAAATTTCTTATACCAAACATGTAAGAGTATTAGTGTCAAACAACCGTACTTGCTTAAGTAATTGGTTAATACAACTCTATAATAAGGATTACGACCTAGTTTCTCACATCACCCATATTGTATGTGTTAGTTTTTTTCCCTGAATGGCAGGGCCTACAGTGTAATATTGACACTGAACGATAGATTTAAGAAAGAGTTCCTGGAGAATTATTTTTTGTATTATTTCGTTTTGTCTAAGATGTCTGAGCTGGGGTTTGAACCATAGACTCTCGTCTAATAAGCCAACACTTTACCTACCGGATTACGACGATTTCAAACAAGTTTGGTGTTTCCATATGGAATGCTATCAGAATTTCTCATTACAGGATTGTGTCAACTTTGAAGATAATGTTAACCAGATTGATAATACCTGCCTGTTATGCTTTATTTGTCCGAAGATTTAAGTCCCTCAGTACCCCTTCATTCTCTTTAGCAGAATTATTTGCAGTTTGAAAGATAAAGCTGTACGAAAAATCCATTGGGTGGCCGCACGTATTTAGTAAAGTTTTAGTTACGTCGATACTCTATTGAACAGTAAATTCCAAAAGGTAAATTGTCATCAAAATTAAAATTATTAGTATCAGAATAATGTCCTTGCAATAAAACTACGAATGTTAAATCAATTGTATGAAGTCGCCGTGGTCTAGTAGGTAGTGTGTTGGCTTATTAGACGTAAAGCCAGGGTTCGAGCCCCAGGGCCAGACATCAAAACAATATACAAAAAATATTTCTTCGGCGATTATGACCTAGCTTCTCACGCCACTTATGTGGTGTGTGTTAATTTTATACATGAGTGGCAGGACCTACATACAGTTTAAAGTCGACTCCGAACGACAGATTTTTGAGAAACTCTTCATGGCAATTTTATTTACTCGCAGAGTTTTTGCCAGAAATCTGCTGAGAGGCAGTCGCCGAAGAAATATTTCTTTCATTTATTCGTTTTGATGTCTGGCCTGGGATTTGAACCTTGGCCTTACGTCTAATAAGCCGACACAATACCTACTAGACTGCAGCGACTGACGGCGTTGCAAACATTGCAATAAAATTAAAAACCCACAACGATTGTATAGGGGGCGCTATTGCAAAAGGAAAATATTTCCAAATGAAATGTAATAATTACCATTACATGTACAGGTATGTACATGGAGATTTCCTATATTTTTTCTATTGTTTTTTATGATTTTTTGTTATTGTTTTCTTGCTTTTATTTCTTGTTTTATAACAGTTAGTCTTTAACTTTTGGAGCATATAAACTCTAATTTAGTTTGGTAATAATTACTAAATGTAACAACATCATCTACAATGACTGACTTCATAGGCAAAGTGTAGTAAAACAACGAATATAAAAAATGCCAGAGTTTGTGTTTTTATTTCATATGATTTTGGAAAAAATTAAGAAATGTTTCGCTATTCATACGTACATACGTATGTACGTATGGTTGTTGTTGGTTGGTATTTAAACTGAAATTTAAAAAAAAAATATTTTTTTTTTTGGGTAATTTTTAGCTGTTTCATGGTAATGCGTTTACGCTTGCGCACTGATGCATAATTCCCCTCCAACACCTGAAATACTTTAACAAAAACTCGAACAAAAAAAACAAAAAACAATTTTTTTCAAATAAATTTATATTCAGATTTTCTTTTTCTGTGTGTGTGAGTGTGTGTTTGTGTTTCTCTATATGAATTCACTTCCAAATGTAACACTTTACAACTACAACGGAGTATGTACTGCTGCTACCCCAATGTGTTGTGGTGAAACAACAACAACAACAGCAACAAATACAGTTAATTAGTCATTTCTTGAACTATTAAAAAATCATCTTTAGCAACAGATTCACACACACACACAGTACACAATACAACATTCAAATTAATGTCTGTCTGTCCAACTGACTGACTAAGTATTACTCTTGATACGTTACTGTCAGTAGCAAAAGCTTCTCGAGACTATCGTTTGATTGTTTTCTTTCTTTTTTGAAGTACAACTGTTGCGTATAAATTTAAATACAGGCCATTACAATTAAAATTTGTGTTTTCAAGTTTTTTTTTCTGTTGTTGTTTTTTGTTACAAATAAAATTTAAATTAAAAACAATGAAAATGATTTGCTTTGTGTTCCACCTCCTCTATCACACCACTTCTCCTAGTATACTTATACACTTTTTTTCTTATACTAGAACATGAATGTTAGCCCCATCACATTATTATTGTTATTATTGTTATTTGCTTTTGATTTCTTGTACTGTGTTTATTTATTTTTTTTTTTTTTTTGTCTTAATGGTTAACATTAGTTGATGTCTGATGTCTTAGCTATTCATATTATTATGTATTATTATTTTAGACGGCAGGGAGCTTTTTATTATTATGACAGTTGGCAGCTACATAAATGTTGTTGCCATTGTAAAGCAATATACACCGCAAATAATGAAAGAATGAAAAAGAAAAACAAACGTATTGTATTTGAATATTTTATGGTTAGATTTGAAGTGTTAAGATTTCCACTTAGATAAACATTTTCGACATTGTTAAATTAAATTTCACCCTTTTCTTTTGAAACAAAAGGTGAATAAATGCTTTATTTTACTGTTACGCCCGAACATACTAAATAAATAAAATATGTTCGTAAAAAATAAGAAATTTTTACAATTTCGTAAGTTTTCCATGTAGTCATTGCTCTAAATCTGTAACCAATTAAAAAGTAATTACAAATATACATACATAAGTAAGCCAATTGAGAAATTTAATTGCTTATAGTTTTAAGTCTTCAAGTCGGCGTGGTCTAGTAGGTAGTGGGTTGGCTTATTAGACGTAAAAGCCAGGGTTCAAGCCCCAGGCCAGACATCAAGATAAAATACAAAAAATATTTCTTGGGCGACAGCAGATTTCTGGCAAAAACTCTGAGAGTAAATGAAAAATTGCCATGAAAAAGTTTCTCAAAAATCTGTCGTTCGGAGTCGACTTTTAACAGTAGGTCCCCACCACTCATGTATAAAAAATTAACACACACAACATAAGTGGTGTGAGAAACTAGGACGTTTTACAATGGGTCAATTCGACCTACGGGTACTGTACAAGTACACGTCCTCTAACCTAACCTAACCTAAGCCAATTGAGAAATTTAATTGCATATAGTTTTGAAAAATATTCAAAATTAAAACAAAGATTAAACTATTGTGCAGCCACTTGTACTTTAACAAACAAAAATTATAAGCGGCATTAAAAGATTTTATAACTAAAAACTTAAAAATGTATTTATCTGTAGAATATATAACTTAAAAATGTTTGAGTTTTGCAAATAATTCGTCTAGGAAGCTCCCTAGCCACTGCCACCCCAGTGAAAATGTCAATCACAACTACAACTTCTTGAGGAAGAATAGCTTCCAATCAGCAAAAAATTCTTTCAAATAACCAAATCTGTAACCACAGACCTATCATTTTAAGCCGACCACAAATTGAATTCAAAATCTCGCCATTTTGAATTCTCACATCGAAGATACATTATTAGATTCAAAGCATATGTAAACACTTAGAGGAATGTGTACAGTTTTTATTCCATCATAATGTCTTAGTTGCACTAGGAAATTGAAGTCTTTAAGTTTCGTTTTCAGTATTGAAAGATTACATAGGGCGAAACATTTTTAACCCAGAAACCAGACTAAATTTGTTTTCAGAAATTTTGTTGATCTGTACTAACTACATCAAGGATTTCGACACATTAAGACCATAATGCAGACCAAAATTCAGCCCTCCTATTAAAAGGTTTACCTAGGACTATAACCATTCAAAATAGTAGAGCGAGGATCTTGTTTCTTGCACATTTAGGTTAAAATATTTCAAAACCTAGAGTGATGAAGTAATTATTTGTTACGGATACAACAACCTTTAGAAAAGTATGGTCTGGTTCCTAGTTTATTTAGTTTCAAAAATTTTGACGGCCTTTGTTAGTCTCATCTGCTGAAGTTAAATGCAATTGTAAAAGGATTTACAATATAATTTACACTTGACGGCATTATCGACCCACTAAGAAGGCCACAATCCAGACCAATATTCAGTCCTCAGATCCAATGGTTTACCTAGTACATCAAGCGTTCAAAGTAGTAAAGGCAACTTAGTCAACATACATATGTAGCGTTATTAAGAAGCCACTTGCAAGGATCTAAAGCAAGATAACATCAGAATCCATACCTCTTGCAAAGTTCGTAAAACGCTGCGGATGGCTAGTACCAACATCAAATAAAGAAATTACAATGGAATATATATTAGAAAAGGAATCAGTGAGTTTAAATGCAGTTCACTGGAGTATTAATCTTACTGAGATTGTGGAAAAAATAAAAATTTGTATAAAAAACAAAGCGATATTCACAAAAAGCTATGAAATTGAATAAAATAGTGACTAATATGTGGTCGCCATAGCCTAGTAGATAGTGTGCTGGCTTATTAGACATGACTTCTAGGTTCAAACCCCAGTTCAGACGAAACAAATATAAAAAAATTACTCTCCGGCGACTTTATCTCAGCAGATTATCCACAAACACTCTGAAAGTAAATAAAATTGCCATGAAAAAGTTTCTCAAAAATGTGTCGTTTGGAATTGCCTTTAAACAGCAGCTCCCGCCACTCATGTATAAAATTAACAAACACAACATAAGTGGTGTGAGAAGCTATGTTGTAATCCTGACTGAAGGATTATAATGACGAATTATGTATGTACATATGTATGTAGTGGCTAATATTTTCTTCTATTGCATAGGTGCTAACCACTGAACACCGCAGATAAAGCCTTTTAGTAGCTACAGGTATTTTTAAGCAGTTTACTATGCAGAGCCTTGGAAATATTCCGGCGAAATGTCATCTCTAACAGAGGCCTGTGTTCATGTTTTAAGAAAAACTCATCAGAACATAGTTAAAACGGTAATGGAAAGGAATCAGCAAAAAAGAGGTAATTCCACTAATATCTGAAGAAGACAAATTGAAAATGAAGCTGGTTCGTTGGGGAAAACCTGTTAAGAAACGAATCTAATAACACAAAACAGATCACAATGAATGAAATATGTTGAGGCCCTTTGTTGCACTGTGGACCCTAGTTTGCGCAATAGTCACTATGACGTTATAAAACCTTTTCAATTTGCGAAGACTGACGCTTAAATGTCTCTTAAGGATGTCTTATTCAGTAAATAGAATTCTTACAAACGGTTAAATCTTATAGGAAAACATTAAATTTTTATAAAGAATCTCTAGAGGGTTTCCTTGTAGTCTAGGGTAGTGGGTTCGATTCTGGTCAGTGGTTCTGGTCTATGTTACTCTGCACTTAATATTTATAATATAATTTATAATTGTATTCGGATTAATAAATAAATAAACAAAAATCCCTAGAATATTTCACTTGTTGAGATACATTTGAAGTCATTCAATGTTGCAAAACAAGGAAAAGGAAATTTAGTTTAAGCGCCTTTTATATGAGGCTCTTTATAAATTTTAATAATTTTATTTGTTATTCAGAATATCATCTTTTACTCTTACGTTAGAAAGTAAACAAATACGATATAATAAAACAATTAACATATGATGGATGCATATGTACATATGTACATATGTACTTATGTATATATATATGTATGTATGTAACAATTTAAATCATTTTTTATTTACGCTTGGCAAACATTGTTAATACGCATTAAAAAAATATTTTTGCTGAAGATCAAAAAGCATTTTACGAAAAATTATTGTAGCTGCCTAGAAACAAAAACAAATTGGTTGATGGCTTTTAATATGAAAACAACAGTAGTTGGATTGAACGCTTGGTTGACTGGCCATTCATTCATTCTGTGTGTGGTTAGTATTATAATATGAATGATGATCAGTTGGTGAAAAGAGAAAAAAAAATATACATACATACCATATGTATAATACATACAGTCTGTAGTAATATTTTGAGTAAAGTTTGTTTGTTTAGTAGTTTGCAAATTTAACATATAACATGCATACGACATACATATAGCATTTTACAACATTTGCAACAGTCAACCAAATGCAGAAGTCGAAAATCAAAATTCAAAAAATATACGAAAAAGGAATGGAAAAACAAACAACAATGACATCTCGTTCACGTTCATGTCATTGTCATCAGCGTCATTATTATTATTATTATTATTGCTAGTTGGTTGTGTTGTTGTTCAGATGACGCTTTTGTTGCTGCTGTTGGCTATTGCTTTGCTATTGCTGTTGTTGGCTGTTGGACGGTTGTTGATCATTACATGAAAAAACGTCAAGAATGACAAAGAATACAAAATGTTTTGTAAATTGTTTAAAGAAACTTTCAAAAAAAAAAAAAAAAAAAAAACGTAATAGAAGACAAAAATCAGCGAACAAAAAGAAAATGCAGCAATAGCCGCATAAAGATGATCATCAAAAGCTGCGTCATCACAACAATCATCATTTTTCGTCCTCTTCATCATCATGATCATCATCCTCAGCATTGTCGTTAAAAACCTTTCCACCAACTACACCACCATCATTCAAAGGTATTGAAGTGTACGAAAAACAAAAACAAACAAAAAAATGAAAAACTAAAAAAATTTCCAAGAAAAATTTTAAGACAAGGGAAAAAGTTTTCTTACCAACCAAACATTCAGACATACAAAAATAAATATATTTTTTTCGATGTCCCTACAGTCTGTCTATGTCCTCTCTCTATAGCATATACATCTTAGTTGCCAGCAAACAAATAAACGAACAGGCGCAACATCAAACAAAAATATCTCAGCAACACACAGCAATAGAAACAATATGTGCCAAGCAAAAAAAAAATAAAAGAAAACATCATCTATAAATACAAACAAATATACACACAATGTCTGTCTGTCTATCCATCCATACGTTCATGTGTGTGTGTGTGTCTTTAACAATGATGTAAGGGAAAAAGCATAAGTGTAATACAAACATAAATGCAACAGTAACAACAACAGTATCTTAAACAATAAAAACAAACAAAAAACAACAACTACAATAATGCATTAAACAATTCTTAAGTCCATGCTTAGTGTCGCATATACATGCAATATTCTTTGATTAGTTTGAGTAAAAGACAACAACAAAACAAAAAATTTCACAAAATAAAAGTGAAGACGGACAAACTGGCGAATAATGAATACACTGCACTGCACAGTGGTGGCTTTATTCTACCATTAGGTAAGAATAGTAAGATATACGAAAATAACATATACTCTCCACAAAATCACCAAAAAAAACTAGCTCAGACAAGATGTGTCATCAACAACAAACCACCTGAGGCAACACATACCAAATTAAACAGTTGCTCAACACTTAGGTTTTAAAAGTTATATTGAATAAAACCCACGTAAAGTTATGATTTCGATGAAAGTTTTATTTCATTATAAAGCTTGTACCTTGTAAATGTCACCTATTTGGCCACCTCTGGATTGGTTGCTAGTGTCAATCCTTTTGAGATAGTTTTCGATCACTTTTTCGCACAATTCGGCCAGTATTTTGGCGATAACTTGACAAATGTTGGTTTTAAAAAATTCAATTGTTGAGCGACTGGACCTTGTATGAAATAAAATGTCACCTAATTGACCACCTCTGGATTAGTTGTTAGTATCAATGCCTTGGAACCCCTTTTCCTCACAATTCGGGCAAAATCTTGCGGTAAGTTAACGAATGTGGGTTTGACAAAAATCCGGTATTTGGCATAACCCCACAAAAATGTCTAACAGCGTGAAATCGCATGATCTTTGTGACCAACGGACATCGAAACTTCTCTTGCGATACCGCTCTAAATCGGCCGTTTTGTTTAGTTCCTGACACGGTCTCGTTCAAACGAAATACCGTCTACTTTACAATCTTCAATTGCGGCAATAGCGCTCTTCCAGGACATTTTTGAAAAAATATGACCCAATGCCACTTCCAGACCGTAATGCGTACCAAATACTCACTCTTTCCGAGCACAATTACTTGTCCACAATCATTTCTCCTTCCAACTACTCAATGAGAAATGATTTTCATTGTTGAAGAAAATTTTATTCGAAAAATCGCCATTGATTGTTGCCTTAGCACTCTATCAAATGAACCGGGATGCAAATTCAAATCTAATTCGGATTTTCCGCCACAATTTCTCTAACAGAAGCGATATTGCTTCCTATGATGCCCAGACTTGACCACATCTGTAACGCTCCCATTCCTTTCAAGTTTGTTTATAATCTTGCCCATATACTTTGAGTAGTTGGCGGATTATGGCTACCATAATGCTCCATATGTATATCAATCAGCATGTTTTTAGTAAGCTTCAATTGGTTTCAATAATGACTTCAAATAAATCTTACGACACTTACTATCTACAACCACTGTGCAACATTAACGACATAGTGCGTTTAACGCTGTTCGCGCATTAAATTGTAAAAGTTTCTGTTGTTTCTGCTTTATGCATGTTATTGCAATTGCAAATTGGAATTGAAATAATTATCTGATGTAACTTTGACGCTTTGACGATTAACTTGACGAATTACGAATTGTTTATTTGTTTGTTAGTTTGTTCCTTCTGTCCGTCCGCATGCATGTCTCTCTCTCCCTTTATTTCTGTTCGTTTATAGGTTTACATTTCTTTTATAGCCATCAGTCCATGTTCGGTATTAAAAACATTTTCTGTTGTTGAATGGTTTTAGACGACGACAACAACGACGACGACGACGACAATGTTGATGACGATGATGATTACTGCAGCAAAGATGACGGCGTCAGGCTAACAAAACTCAATGTCGAATATGTCACTCAGCCTATCTTACCTATGGAGTGTTTAAATGTGTGTTTCATTTAAAAAAAAACTCGTCACTGGCTAAGTTAATGTTGAGTATAGAATACGAGAAAAAAAACCCCCAGACAATTAAAATTTTTAAATTGTTATCAAGTTTGAAAGATTTATGTTAAATTCATAAGATTGAAGTGGGAAAATTATTGGAAATTGGCAACATACTTACGATTTACGTACATATATTGGTAAATAAATATAATTTAAATTTGTTCACATTAAAGCCATAAATTAAAAAAGTTTCAATAACTAATTAAAAAGCCATAGAGAGAAACGTTCAATTAGTAATAAATTCTATATATAGGCTGACATATGTAGGTATGTGCTTAGATTTAAACTTCTATCGTAAATCAATAAAAGTAATAAGTAGTCGCCGTAGTTAATAGACAGAGCCCAGGAGTTCAAACCTATAAAACAAATATATCAATCTCCTTCCTCAGCAGTCTTCTGACAAAAACTGTGAGAGTAACTATGTAAGTAACACCATGGAAAAGCTTCACAACTCCATCGTTCAAAGTTAACGTTAAACCGTAGGTCCTTCCACTCATGGATAATAGTATGCAACCATCGGGGTTGCAATGACCAACATACATAATACATATAATCAAACTGGCCTCTAAGACATCCTGTGCTGACCAGATGTGTCCTGGGGAAATAGGATAGATTGAAGAATATTCAAACCACTATGGCGCAGACTAGGCCATTCTAGGACGAAAAAGGTACTAAATTTATGCATTTTTGGCTGGACATTGTGCTTTTTTTCTTTTTTTTACCCAACACGCAGGAAATGAACTCCTACTCTTGCAGTGCATTGTGTTGGAAGAACAGAAAAATAGTTGTAGGAGAAAACAAAGGGTGATAGTCTGCGACAAATTTTATTTTGAAACATTTTTTTCGCCACTTTTTTGTTTCGATACTTTAATCTTAAATCGACAACTAAGTCATTCTCGTTTTCTACAACATATGTGATAACGACGGGAAGCTTAAGACGGTTGAATACATTTTGCGTCTCTGCCAGTATACTATGCTACATCATTTGTTAAGGATCTTAGGGATTTAGCATCTATTAGGATCTGACTTAAAGAGATCATATTATGCATTGACTGGCTGGTGAAATAACTCTTTATTTTCCCCTTTAATCTCTTCTTACTTCTTTTTTTCTTTTGTCTTTGCAATATGACGTAGAAGCAACATTCCTAATTCTTGTGGTGCTCATCACTATAAGCAACGGGTTTAAATCATTTGAAATGTGCTTGGACCAACCAATAATAAAGTGTGGTTTTTAACATCGGGAAAACCAGAATAATGAGTGTCGGGGCAACAAATACTTCTCCCATCACAGTGGACAACGTTGTAATAGAAAACGTCAAATCATTTTGATACCGCGAAAGTATTCTGACCAAGTAGGGGGTATTCCAAAGATGATATAAACAACAAGGCACATAAATAAAAGTAGCATTCGGTTTCAGCCCGTATAAGACATATCTCAACTACAGTTTCATTCCAATATTGTCATACGTTTGCACTACCCGGAGTACAACACAACATCCAATAGCCAAATTGAAAACTTACATTACACTCGTTGCTCGTGATTGATAAACGAGGTATTCTGGCCTAATTGGATAGCGAATGGCTAATTCCTTGATAACAAACACATCCCCTGATAAGACCGAGACGCTTAGGCGAATGGAGCAAGTCAGAAATCTTATAAGGTTGTATAATATGTCATGAATTTGGCATTTATGCTTAGTTTATGTTTTACTTTATATAAACACTCTTTTCTTGGATTAATTTTTCTTTAACCCTTTCATTCCCGAATTTTTTGGGCCAGAGCTAAAATTTTTTAAGGACATGTGTTTGTTAGTCATGGCCTCAATATGAAGTGATATTAAATTCAGAGTCCTACGTATTCTGGTTTTACACGTTTTTAACCAAGCTTGTTTGCAAAAAAAATCTTTTAAAAACATTAAAAATTACGGAATTTATGAACAAAAATGTACAATGTTGCCTATAGGCAACATCGATCATGAAAGGGTTAAGGGTCTGTTATGAGCAAATTTCAAGAAAGATTATAAGACTTGTTTAAGCACTCCATAGTTTGCACGCCAACGACTCTGCTATTTTCAATAATCTGGAATATTGCTTCCTATGTTACAAATAACTTTTAAACACAACCAACTCATTTCCTTGCACACCATATAACAACAATTTGTCAACAATATTTGATGGCCAACAGGACCAAATACCTACTTTCAAAAAATCTGAAAAGGTACAATGAACATCATCTTAAGCATCACTATCTTCCATAAAGCTGAACTAAGGTAGTTTTTTTAAGAGCATACTAATATAAATATAACATTCATATCAAACTCGTGTATTTAAATTTATGAAAATAAAGTTGGAAAATACTGAAAATAGGGTATTTAAGAAGTTTTACTATCGATTTCTGTGAACTTATTTGCCGGATTTTACAAAAACAAATTGCAAATGACTATGTATGACCTATAAAAACCATTTAATATAATTCGTCACTTACCTTAGGAGTATTATAAATATTCGGTGTACCGGATTCTATTATTTCACTATCATCTAAAGCTGAACTGCTTCCTGCTCCAATCTTTTCAGGCATATAATCATCAAATATATCATCCTCAACGCCATACATGGCCAGCGGATTAGAGTTACTTGCAGCCAATGCATTCAAATGTGCCAAATTGGAAATGGCAGCCGGCAATTTATTGCCTTTCCGCTTGTTAGCGGCGGCCAAAAGATCTTTTTCACGTTTTACATGAAATACCTTACGTTCGAATTCATTAAGGTAATCTAAAGTGGGTTCGGCACCGTTTAAATTGGAAACACTAAACGCCAGCCATTGCTCAACAAATTCGGCGGCATCATCAATATGATAAGTAATGCAAAGTTCGACAGCTGTAATGGAAATATTTACATTGAAATATTTTTGAAGTTATTTTCTAAACAGAAATTCGAAAAATCAAAAGGAAAAAACAAAAAAGAAGACTTACATTTGTCAACCACTTCCTGAGAAGGCTCGATACCCATATCATCGAATTGCTGCTTTAACTCGGCATCCATCCTGGCACATTTAGCACACAGACTTTTCGGTAAATACCCGTTGACCGAATTATTTGCTAATTAATTAGTGACGTTTAGATCGTTTTTTAATTATTTTGAAAGTGAAAAAATCCGATTTTTTCTATAAAACGAAACAAAAACACGATTTGTTTAAACACAACTAAAGAAAAACACGATTTGTTTAAATACAACTTTTGCAATAATTTTGTTTGTTTACAAAATGTCATTAAAATGCGCGCGTTAAATTCAACAAGTGCTGCCCAGTTTCGAATAAGAATTCCGTAAGTTCTTTATTATCATAAGACAGCTGTCCGTAAATGTTTGGATTATGAAACTTGGCATCATTTGTGCTTTTGCCGATTCCAGCTGATTTGGTAAAAGGGAAGAAACATCATACATTTGAAAATAGCTTGAGAAAATACGAAAAAGAAAATTTTTTTGTTAATCTAAATCTAATTTATATAAAAATTAATACGTTATGGTTATTGGCGCTTTTCCAGCTGCCAAATTAGGCGTTTTGGCAATAAAACAGATTAGCAAACCCATAGCAAATGTAATTAAAGTTAAAGCCAAAGAACATCCATTATTTCGTAACTATATTTGTATGCCACCGGCTCAACGTAAGTGTTAATTATTCTTAGCAATTGTTTATTTGTACTATTTTTAAAGAATGATTAATAAAGTTGTTATTTATATCCTTTATGTTGAAAGTTTTCAATTGGATCGAAGTGAAAACGAAAATGTGGGCCTTGAATCTGGGACAAACGGTTCAAGTACCACCATTAACAGAAGCTATGGCTGTGGAGTTAGGTGCGAATCTTTTAGGTGAATTCATTATATTTGGAATAGGTGCTGCTGTATTAATATATGAATATTCTAGGTAAGTGTTATGTTTCTTTTTTCAATAAATAAGGTTTTTAACAGAAAGTTAAGTGAATACAGCTTATAAAAAGGACACTTTTAAATTAGGGTCATCGAACAAGAAGAGAGGGATTTTAATAGTAGCCTCTATAGTTGTGCTAGTGAAATGATTCACCAGTGAGGTCTGTCAAGAATGGAAAATGTCTCATACCCGTTCTATAAAATTCAAGCACTCAAGAAACAATGCCAGTGTGCCAATAGTAACCTAGCGAGGCCTGTAATAGATCAATTCATAACTGGCCTATCATCGATTAAATTACTTTTCACGCATGAATGCCGTAACCTAAAACTACCTCGTACCTCGACAATTTATAAATAGCATATGGCTCTGAGCCTGTCAATTAATGCAACGCTCGCTGCTCATTTAATACTAGCAGTCCTCTATCATTTATTGCCATTAGTTGCGTCTTCTGTTTTATGTAGCTTTATAATGATACCTTACAACCAGTTAGCTGGAAACACTTGTGAAAGAATAGGTGGAAGTGAATACAGTACTCCCTGTAGGTACACGATACATTAATATTCATCCAATTTTATCGTATACAATATGCTATGAACATAACATCAACTCTTAAGGTTATTAATTCATCACATTAAACGTGTATATTTACACCTGTCTTTCCAATGTGGAGCATATGGCCATTTGCCATATTGGTATCATCTAAACTCATGAATAACAATGAACACAAGTCTATATTTCTCCAGAGTTCTACAAGTTTACCTATTTGCCGATCTGATATAGTGCTACAGCATGTTCCAAATTGTAGATTTTCTGAGCATAAGCATATTTTCAGATACAACGGCATAGGACTGTCATTTAATGCCATTAGGGATGCCTGTTTTTGCTTAGTTTCAGAATTTCTTTCTGTTTATGATTGCCTGAAACGCCCATTCAGGTTATTTAGTCACCTTTAAGCGGCTGGGCACAAACCATTGCCCAGATAAATTTCATCGTCTTACTACGTTTCACGCTCCAATATAGTTTATTCTAGTATGGAGACTAAATGAAGTCTTGAATTAAGCCTTTGAATATTAAAGTCCTCCTGTTTCATTCACTACTAAATAAATTTTTTTAATTCTAGACAAACAAGTAACGAAGCAAAAAAAATAGAAAGGGCTAGACTGGAACAGGACGAACTTGGTAGTAAATTAGCGGACATGTCGTTCCGTTTGGAGGCTCAAGAGGCTCAAATAAGAGAAATGACTAGAATACTAGCCGATATTGGTAAGTTATCTCAAATTGTTTTTAAAACTCCCCCCTCTATCTTTCTTCCTCTCCTTAACAATTTTTTTATATAAAATAAGTTACTAACTTAAAATTTTATTATTTGTAAGATGATTTTAAAAAATCTTGTCACTTCATAATGCAACAATTAAAAGAAGAAAGACAAAAAAGCGCAACTGTTGTTAAGACTAAAGCAGAATCAATAAGAAATAATTATTAAAAATAATCCTTAACTGAGATCAAATAAGCACAGCAGGGAAATTAATTCATAAGATACGATATTTAATATGTATAATTAATGTTGTTGTAGTTAATTAATAATTCTCTTGATTGTAAATAAATGTTAAACTAAATTTAAGTAATTTTATTCTTAAATACATAATTGAAATGCTTAAATTTTAAAAGAGGTATGGCATTTGAATTATGGCCTATTTAGCAAGTGTTTTTGTAGAATTTTTTTTTGCTTTGTTTGTTGAATCGTTTTATTATGTTGAATCGTTATTGTTTCCTTGTTCTCATTTTCATCATTTTATCATTTTATTTTATTGTTTCTATTAATACACGTTTTTCTTTTCATTTTTAATCTTTCACCTGCAATTTCCTTCTAGAATCACGTTCAATTTTCAGATGGACCAGAGATAGAATACAAGAGATGCAACCATTCAATCCTAATAATCCAGATCAATCATTACATCGTCGTACAAATAAAAAAGAATCATCCTATTCGCCAGAGGGTGGTGTTGTTATGAAAGCCTTAAATTTTCTAGAAACCCAAGTGTTTACCAATGACAAAGTACAAACTGTGGCCCATACCCCAGAAGAACAACCAGTGACTACTAAAATGCCACTTCAAACCATGACAGACTCAGAAGACGAAGGCCTTGGTGATGTTGTAGAGCAGCCTTTCACGGAAAAGCCTACCTTGAAGCAGTGACTACCGAAGGATATTAAGCTTGAAAATGAATTGGCTAAACTTAGATATGAACTTGAATTAGCAGCCATTGATTTAAATTCGCCAAAAGAATGAATAAAGCAAAGAAAATTTTGGAATGTATATGATATTGTTGAACAATATTGTTGGAATAGATGATAGATTTTTATATTTAGTTGAATATTATCTTTTGTAATTGGTACTTACAGAGTAAAATCAATATTACCGAATTATCAAATATTTATAAAATTTACATTACATTACATACATTTCTTTTTTTTTTTTTGCTTAAAACCAATGCTGTCCCTTGTTTAAATTTAAAACAAATAAACTTTGTTAAGCTATTGTAAACGTGTAAATTGTAATCTAATTGTTGCTTATTACTGTGTATTAATAAAGGAATACATGCTTATTATTATTTTATAAACACCCAAGAATTTATTTTTTTCTTCTTTTATTTCATACTTGTAGGTGCTTTAAACAAGACCAAATCTAAATTAACTCAAATGGTCACCGATCCACCATCTTCAACACCAACTACCACTGCTCCACAAACTTCTACAGATACCACTGTTTCCCAAACTCCACCGGTTTTGCCAAGCAAAATGTTAAACGATGAAAATACAGTGAAAATTCAAAAGGTTTCCTACACATTTAGAGGAATTTAAGGTCATTAGTGGAAAATTAATTAATAAATTATTTATTCTGTAACGACAATAAACGAAAAGTTTATTCTTATTCTATATGTTATTATAATTTATTTAAATTTAAGAAAAGTTATGTGGCGAAAGTTAATTTCAAGTTGACTAGTGAAATACATTGATTTCAAAAAATTGTTCTTATTAATCGTTATGGTTTTATTGACTGCCTTATACATACATATATACTACAGTGGTGACAGAAAAAATAGGGACATTTATACCAGTCCGGTTTCACACTCATCAGTTATTTCTTCAATCTTTGTTCAATTATTTTTTGAATTGTCATTAATAACGTTCTCACACAACACGTTTTGTCGTCAATTTCCAACTTCGGGTAGAGTATTATGCATAAGAAAGGAAGAGAAAAAGAATATGGTACGATCTGTACCATTTTCTTTGCCACCTTTCTTGAAAATAAACGACTTGACAGGTCAGACTAGTCGCGTTAACCCAGACAGACCGTTTCATTAATTCAATATTTTCTGGAAACTAACTTTAAAATTTTGTAACCTCTTGCTATGGACGGCTCATTTAACCTTCACTAACAGCTTCCTAAATCTTATAACACATTTCTTGTTTATTTTTGGGTTGAGTAGCTATTTTATGCTTAGTCTTTTTTAGGTGCTCAATAGGTTTATGTCTAGAGAGTTTTAAGAGCACTCTATTATGTGTACTCGAGTTATCTAAAACCACGATTTTATGCAAGTTTGGGATCGTTGTCCTACACAAATTTCCAACTAAATGGCATTTAGTACTCGAAGAAGTCCTCGAATATTGCTCTGTAGATTATTCAGATAATCAGCAACGGCGAATTTTGCCTTAATACAGACAATTAGGCCAACGCCATACCGACAAATCATTAAGAAATTGGCGTTGAACCCGACTGTAATATTTCTTTGGGTGTATAATTAAAGTCTGAAAAAAAGCGACATAAACCTCCTTCTTTAGAAGCTGACAAGCAACTGAATGCATTTTCATACTCTTTTTAACGAACATTGTTGATGTTCGCGTCCTATGTATGTAAAAAGGCGAAGATGTGCTTCCCCTGGGGGATATTGGTGCCGATGCCTGGCTGTAATCCATAAGCCCAGCTTCAAGTTTTTTTTTCTATTCTGCGGTTGAAGTTTTTTGAAAACTAAACAGGATAGTTGCCGTAGTCTAGTATTCCTCTGGCACAACTATCTCAAATAAAACGAGAGCAAAAACTTCAAGGGTATATAAAATTACCACGGAGAGCTTCTCCATGGATTTTTAAGCTGTAGGTCTCGCCATTCAGCGATTAAATTAACACACACAACATAAGTGGTATGTGAGGATAGTTCGTAAAACTGACTGAAGGGTTGATAAGGCTTCAATGGCTCTATTATGGATGGCATCGCAACTCGAGTTCAATAATCAATTACCGAGAATGGTTTAAATTGGTATTATAGTTGTCGACAATTACAAATTTATGGTCAACGCGAATGAAGTTCGGTTGCCATCTGGAAAATTAAATTTTGCTGACTGATTTTGGAGCCTTTATTCAAGATTTCTCAGGTGCATTTCACTGTGTTATCCGATGACATTGTTGCAAGTTCACAGGCTATGACACTTATAATGGACTTCTTTCAAAAAATCATCCTTATCCGATAAAACCCATACATCTTGTGATTATCATAGTCTCCAGCATTTAATCCGCTTTCATATGTACTCCTTTTACAGCTTTCGGAAATTTCTATCTGCCCGCGAAATCCTTTTATGGGCCTTACGCCTTCAAATACCTACAAGTATCCGCCGTTGGCCTTAAAAAATATAAGATCATCGCTAACTAATTGCATTGAATTTTTTTTATTTACTTTTACTCTATAAAAATAATTCTTATTAGTTCAACGAACATACTTAATCTATTTAAAAAAGAAGGAAACTTAATATTAAATTCATAAATTATATGTATAATTGAATATGATTTAAAAATATCAATAAAATATTAATAAAACTAAAAATATAAACCTTGCATTATAGAGAACAGCTTATTAAAGAACAAAGAAAACTAAAAAGGAAACACAACTTAAGCTGATTAAATATCTTGAAAATTTGTTATACAGTGCAGAGTACGTATTTCCATGGGATCATCAAATAGATCGGGCAAATAGCTACCAAACACTGAAGTTATCTTATAAAGACTACGTTTAACAGCATTTTTTAAAGTGACTAAATTTCTATCCAATTTCTTGCCATTTAAGTTAACATTATTCAATTTATCCAATTCACCTTTAAGTTTCAGCAAAGCTCTTATGATCTGAGGCAAAGACACTTGTACCACACCAAATTTATCTTCAGTTAATGAAACAGCACATATGCCGGCCAAACCTTGCGTAAGCCAAACAATTATTTGAGAGTTTGAAAGTAGGAAGGCTGTTTTAGCACCATCCGGTTCGCCAAACGTATAAAATAGTCCGGGTATAGTGCGAAAAGCTGTTTGTAACGTTTGCTCCACTTGTTTGGACATTTGCTCAAACTGTGCATTTATACGTTGAACAGCAGTTGACATGTTGGGTGCTGCATTTGTACATAATGTGGTATCAATGTTTGCGGTGGGTGTATCCTGGGTCATTCGCCGAATGCCGTTTATTGAATTGTACTGCCTAAGCAAGATTTTCTCAGCAGCTTCAGTTGCAGTGGGCTTATCGATTTGACTAAATAATGGCGAGGCCTTTATGGTGGATATATTTTTAACAGAGATCGTTAGTTCTTCTATGAAAGCATTGATCAGCGATAAACACTGGCCGTATAATTGATTCCAATTGTAAGGGTGGCCTCCTGGGAAAATTAAAAAAAAATTTTTTTTAAATTTCAAGAAATAAAACGAAAACTCCAAAAGCCTTTTACTATTTACTTACCTGGTACTGATAAAGCAAATATATCCTGTCGTTTACTAGCCGATGGCGAAGATGCTAAAGTATACAAATTCAAAGCAGCTAAATTTTGTATCACCGGTACTTGATTCATTGCTAAGGCCTCCACTAAAGTAACTTCCTTACTTTTGTCTTGTAACAATGGATTCTTTTCAATAATAAAATTCATTTCTTCCGCCAAGTATGTCGAAAAGAATTTCTGCATCAAATTCATATTGCTTAAGATTTGTGCAGACAAAATCCAGCCATAGAACAGTAGTCTTAAATTAGTGACCACATTAAAGAATGAAAATAGACTCTCTTCCAATTCCATACCAAAGAAACGGGCTAAGCGGCGATTAACAAAACCAGCAAAGAAGCAATAGCCCAAGGCATAACAGAGCGTGGGAATGAAAGACTTCATAAGCGACTTGTACAAAGTGGCAAAGAGTAAAGAACGTATTTTTACTAATTTCGTTTCCTGCAGTATAGGATATTCAATTTCCGGCTCTTGACGTAGATTCTCTTTGACAAAATGATAACAACCAGCTGAAATGCCAACACCCACCAGGAAAATATAATAAGAATTTAAGCAATCCAAAGTATAACATTTGTAGACAACAGACCTTTAAAGCAATAGAAGAAAAAGTTTAACTTCAAATTAAAACCATTCATTCTAGAAACAAAATGTAACTTACGTATAATCCTCATGTAAATATCTGGCATACAACCAAGTGGTCAAAAAGCCCATGGTAACATGTATTAATAAGAAGGCAAATTTCCTAACAGCTGTACCCAGAAACCATTTGAAACGGCTGGAATAATATTTCTTAACAGCCAAATGAGATTTGCCCAGCAAAATGCCATAAATAATAACAGCCGATATTAAAGGCATTATAGATAGCCAAGTGTAAAAGGAAAACATTAAGCCCAACGTCTCGCTAATCCAAGTTAAGGGATGCAGCACATGAAAATTGACGAAAAGCAAAAATACTGCGAGTAGGAAGAACTGCATGGAAATACTTAAAACCACTGCCGATAAACAGCGATATAAGCATAGCTTTTTACATTCCAATATAATGGCTGACATGGTTAACTATTAATAAACTATACAAGTATTGTATTTTTATTCAAATTCTTCACATTAACACCGGCACTATTTTTTTATTTGAGGTTATGTCTGGATGTATTAAAGCAACAGGCTTTTTAAATTATTACAGCGAAGATTTTATTGCTGTTTATTTTAATCAATTAATAAGTATATTTGTATATTTTTCAACTTTTTTATTTTTAAGCAGCCAATTAATCCTCAGCAAGTCTATTTTTGCTTAATTCAAATCACAGAAATAAATAAAAACTGCCAAAATTGTCTTGAGTATATGAATGTAAACAAATCGTAAACAAATGTCAATTGAATGGGCATCATTGCGTTAACCCTTAAATGAGGTGGTGACAAATTTAATTGGGCATCACTTAGGAAAAGTAATACCAAATGCAAATTGAAAATTAAGCCTATTTAAAGTAAAACTCTATTTTATTGAACTTTATTATAAAGTTTTATGTTTCGCTACTAATTTCTTTAACGGTAATGACGTTTAGATTAAGTGCTGCCGAAGCACTATGATAATTTCATTGCCTTTTAACACATTTGGTTCTTGTAGTCTATATTAATTACGGAAACAAACCTCCAAATTTTTATACCTAGTAGATAATAGCGTTCAAGTATGGTAGTACCGGAAAGTCGGTAATGCCATATATTTTTGACTAACGGTATCTGTGGTGAATGTCAATTTAACTCACCACACACAAGATATTCACCACACCTTCGAAACTCTTATGGAACTCACCTCATATAATTCACGAAAATAAGTTTTTCTGGCGAGATAGCAAAAGACGCTTGTTTCTTGTCTCCTCCCCTCCCTTTGAGATGCGCCGACCTCTGGGGTGGTTGAATACGCCTGAGTTTTTTCTTATGGTTCTTCTCTATTATTCTTTCCATACCTTCAAAACAAACACACCACTTTAAGTATGCACGCACACCGTCATCATCATATATCCCTACCGGAGAAAGAGGTTTGGACTTCTTATATATGTATGTAAATCCAGTACGAAAAAAGCATGTGTGAAGTATAAATAAGGGTGGTAGGTGGATGTCTGCGATGCGTAACAAACAAACATTCGTTGTAGTTTAACGGTATTGCCATTTTTTATTACGAATAATTTGAACAAAACGGAAATGTTGTTAAACAGATAAATAATAGAACCTTAATGTGCACAGATGCTTAATTTCGTATATACTTTTGCCAATAAGCTCACAACTACAAGAGTAAATGAGTCGTGAGTAAGTACACTTGCTTAACAGCTCTCTCAGCTCTTTAGTCATTGTCGCAGTGAATTAACTAGTAAGCGGTCGTTACGTATATTTAACGCGGACGGTAAACAAAATGGTTTTAACGTTTCTTGAATGAATTAAAAAAAGGAAAATAACGTTAAGAAAATTAAAAAAATTATTGAATTTGTATACAAAATAACGAAAATTTAAAAGTGTGTAAAAATATTTGTTTAATTGAGAAGAAAGTAAATTTTTTCGTTGATTTTTTGATATGAAAAAAGAGCTTCTTATAGCCAGAAATAATCGCGAAATAAATGAAAAAAAAGTAGCGTGTAATATATATATGTAAGTGTGTATGTGTATTATTTTGATTTTATTCGCAGTAAAATGAGAGCTAAGAAAAGTGTTTTTCGGTTAAGAGAAGTGTAAGAAGAAAATTAAAATAATTGTTTCAGTAAGAGCGCGGAGTGAGTCGTGAGTGGATAAAGAAAGCAAAAGAAGCGTCAACTAATTAAAATCAATTAAAAATAAGAAGAATAAATTAATTGTAAGAAAATAGAGAAAGTAAATAAATAATAAATAAAATATCAAGTGAAAGAAATTTATACTTTATTTGTAAAATAATTCAATTCAAACGGTTAAACAAGTTTTGCAAAAATTACCAAGAAAATAGAAGAAAAAAACAAAAAATTCTTTTCTCATACAAAAAAAAAGCTGTTGGTTGCTTCTTTGCGTGTGTGTGTGTATATGTGTTTCATTTTGTGCGTAATAATTGAGGTCATTCATCAACAAGAAAGAAGAAATATCATCATTTAAGAGAGCATTAGAATTAACAATAACAACAATAATACACAAATAACACCGCACAACCGTAACCGTAAAAATAAACAAACAAACAAGTGTTATAATTGGAAAAACATTTGCAGCACTAACTAATGAATGGTGGTGTTGTAACCAACCAAATGTTTGTTGTTGTTTTCGTGTTCATGTGTACATTTTAAATCGGGTTCTCTTGCTATTTACAATTATTGCTGTTGCTGGTAAAGTGATGTAAAATCGAGAAAAAACGAGAGCGATAGAGAGAGAGAGAAGTAGATATAGTGGAATTTTTGAGAAATAATTTCTTAACAGTGCGCTAAAATGAGAGTATGAGTGTGAGTACGAGAATGGGTATGAGAGTGAATTTTTATAGTGCGTGCAAGCAACAACAGTGAAACAGCTGCTTTTGCCCTTTTTTTTTGTAAATTAAAAACAAAAACAACGTAAGAAACTTTTACCAATTCAACCAAATAAATTCGTTACAAGTATTAAACAAAAATATGGAAACTAAAACAAAAGCAATTATTATTCCATTAAATTGCGTATTAAAAAGAGAAATTGAAAAATAATTTTTCATATTCGTTCGTTAGTGTATAAATAAAATAAATAAAAATAAAAATAAAAAAGCCTATAAAAAAGCCTATAAAAAATGTATTAAAAAAATATGCCAACAAATTTGTGAATAAAAATTATGTTTTCTTTAATTGTGTTTTTACAACACATAAAGTAAATAATAAAGTAAATAATTAGCTTATAATTAAAATAAAATAAAAAAAAAATTGTGTGTGTTTGTTTAAATAAAAATTATACCAGATTTTGTCATCATCAATTCATTCTTCTACTCTTCTACTAAAATTCAAGGTGTGTATGAAGAAAAAAACAAAAAATGTGTTCGTATTTTTTTTTTTTTTTGGATTGTTGTTTGATGTCGTATATTATATGTTTGTGTATTTTTATAATTATTACTCCATTCACCTACTTTCGTGCTTTTTAGTATGGATTCTGCTTGTCTGTTTTTTTCAACAACTCCTCCCCCTTTGTGCCTTGCTTTCTTATCAACGAAAACATTTTAAAAAGAAAATAATCAAACAAAAAAAAAAAAAAACAGAATCAACTTTAAACAGCAACAAAACAATACAAATTGTATGTTAATTTCGTTTAGGTTCTCTCTCTCCCCCTCTCTATTTTATATGCGCTCTCTTATTGGAATTCGTTTTCTCTCTCTTACTTAATAAGAAAACTTTAATCGAATTTGTGCTCTCCTTTAGTGTTGCCGTTTTCGTAATTTGAAATTGGTTTCGAAAAGAAAAAGTGTAAAGGATCCTTATTGTTTATTTATTCCCTTCAATATAATTATAAATTATCTTCTAGTTATTACGTGTCATGTGCCAGTATAGCGTAGCAGACCGAAATTTCTGGAGGATAATTTATATTTTATATTTTTTATATTTTATAAACCAAAGTGATTTATTGTGTTCAAATACATATTTTGTTTCTTACAGTGAGAACCTTTGGAAATTTTCATTTTTACCGATTGGTATTCTCTTATTAATTAAAATTACTTTGATCTCAGCAAAATCCCTTAACTTGATCCAAATATATATCATATCTGATAATAATAACTTCCGAGCAAGGTTGTGTACGAAATCATAATTTAATTAAGAGTGAAATTTAATGCTGCCTATTACAGCCATCTTTACTTAAAAGTACTCAAGGTTACGCATTTTTAAGATGTCAAAACACATATTTAAGAATTTTAGTCTCCCAAAAGGGCAGAAGACGACAAACTTCGATAATAATAATAGAACACTGACGCAGCCCGTTGTATATTTTATTTATTTACTTAAACGGACACTATGACTAAGAATGCCTTATAGTCCAGTAGCCTTCCTAAAAATTGTTCCATGCCAAATATTATTTACGACAATGCAATTAATTACAGTATTCCTTTACTGCTCATTAGAACCAATAACTTCTCACTATATTTGATCAAAGTTTCTTATTATATAGTCCAGTACACATAATGATAAACGGAATTATCCTTCAGTAGATCTGCTATAGGATACCAATCATCTGCTTATCCGGTATAACTTGATTAATAAAATTAAAGAATATAGGTGGCGTGGCTTGTAATATCCCTACGTTCCTTATTGGAACAATAAGTAGTATGTAGTGACTCGATATTTAAGTAAAACGCTTAGATTTTAAACATAATATTGCGAGAACTGACAATTATCTAACGATTCTAACAATAATTAAATATAAAAGGCAATTTTACAGCTAATTTTCAGATTTACATTTCAGATGGCATTCGGGTTTTTGATTTTTCCTTTTTAGCACTCAATTCACTTCCTTTTAATTGTACTCCAATAGTTCTAAATCTTTTCATGGTTTAGCAAGCATTTCTCGTTTCTAATCCAGCAAGACTTGGAATGTTTTTAGTTGAGTGAAATGTTACATACTGTGTCCCTTAAAGTCGACAGTTTTATATTAACTGAATAAATAATAACAAATAAAGCTGAAATTGATAAAACTACCTTCTAATTTCTGCAGTTCTTTGCACAGAAAATAATGAAATTAAGTTTCTTTTAAACTTTTCGTTTTTCAGTAAAAAATCTTGTTTATTTCAAATCTTTCTTATGGCTAGTAAAAATACTGCTAAAATATTCAAATGCAATGAAATGGAAATTACTACACGAGTACATTATCAGTTTGCTTAAAATCTGTTTGCAACAGTCAGAAAAAACGTTTAATTTAATTGTAATTGTAAATTTTATAAACATTTTCGTATTTATTTAATAAAATGTTGATATTCCGATATAAGTATAAAATTTCGCACGAAACTAACAAAACAATGCAAAAAAGTTAACAAGCAAATGCAACAATCAGAAAAGGTACTAAAAATTTCATATTAAATACCACAACGGCAACACTGTTACTCTCCTAATAAGAAAATTATTATATATTCTCTCAATCTCTCATACCCATTTGTAGGTGCTCTCATTCCACTATCTGTTGTTGTTGTTTTACTAAAATAAAAACCGACACGAATTGCAATTGATTTTGTAAATAAAAATGGTACGCGCAAGAAAAAGAAAATTTATTTCAATAAAAAAAGTTTGTTTGCATCAAACGAATTAATAAAAATTGTTAAACATTAAACAAAAGAAATCAAACCAATAAACAAATGTGGATACATAGTAAATGTAAACAAATAATAAAATTATATATTTTCATAACAATAATGTTTTTTCTACTGTTTAAACGAATATTATTTGTGTTTGAATTAAATTGTTCTTTTAGGCGAGACTGCCAACACAAAACCAACAACCATCATTAATAGAAACGAAACGTAACGAAACAAAATAATTGTGTCAAGTGTTTTATAATAAGATTATCATCATCAACATCATCGTCCTCGTCGTCATCCATCTACAATTTATCCCCCAAGTGTGTGTTGTTAGTATTGGGTTGTGCGTACATGAATGTATGCATGTGTGTGCATGAGAGTGTTGTGTGTGTAATACAAAGTATGATGCTTTTGTTCCCGTTTTATTTTCGGCAGATTTAATCATGTTTTAATCGGCAAGTGTTAAGCTTTTCTTCTCTCTTTTCACATGTGTGTTGGGTTTTAGTTGATTTATTTGTTTGCAACAACAACATTAGGACATATGTTTGTTAGAAAAAGAGCATTCAAACAATTACATACTTGTATTGGATACACTAACTACTCTTTTGGAAGAGTAAAAAGGGGGTGGTTGTATGAGTGTAAATAAAATGATTTCATAAGAGATTTTTAAAAGTGCATTCATTATGGCATGAACAAGAAGCCTTAATAGGAATTTGATTACGAATTAGAGTTGCGTTGACAACAACGATAATGTGTGTTTGTGTTTCCTATAACTCTACATGAGATATGTAGCTCTCTGTATGGTATTCTATCTATTACACAGATATATAATTATTGGGTAAGACAGGGTGTTTTTGATGAAATAATAAGAGTCAGTGATATAATAGGGCGAATAACTTAAAAGTAGGGAATTCACAAAATATCTTTTACATACGGTTTGAGTCGGTAATAACTGAATTTGCATTGATTGATTAGTCATTAAACGAAATACATATTGTAAGCATAACAAAACAAAAATTTTTTGATTTAATTTAATAATTAAGTGCAGCTGAAATTTATCGATTGCTCACTGATTGCTTATCCTGTATATTGCTGTTAACAAAAAAATTTTGAACATACTGTACTGATTTAAAGACTTTATACCATGAATATTGTTGTCAATCCCAAGTCTTGGTATTTAAAAAAACATTGAAAGCCTCTCAAGAAATAATTCCAAAATTTTTTCAAGCAACTTGATTCATTCAAAACCTCGTACATTTATTATCACCTTTGTTGAGGACGAGATACGTTGAAAGACAAATTAGTATGTATTTCCGAAATCTTGCTTGAACCCAACGGTTCCATTTTTCGTTTTGTAAACATTTGTTGCAGCTGCATAGGTAGCAAACCTAGCTAAGCTAAGTCAAGCGCCGCATGGAATGTCGCCGAAAGAGCACGCTTAGCGTCATTATCGATGTCACTACTGAATATTGTATTTTATCCCTCATGCGAAATGTGTGGATTTGGTCATCTGGTTTAAGACTTTTGCAGAAGTTGCGTTAAAGAGGAAGAAGTGCTTTTACCAAGCACTTGAACTCACTGGCTGTCGGCGACGACTAAAAAAATTCACGTGTTTCACATGAGGTTGGGATAATTTTGGGACTGGCCTACTTGTGTCTATTATTTTGGGTCACTTTTACTCTCTTACCTACATATCTATTTAACGATCGGCCATATATTGTTTGGTTGAAAATTATTTAGGAAACCTCGATTGTGAAGTTCTGTTTCCAGATCCTTGCGATCAATGCACTAGAGTACGCTGTTCAAATCTGGTTTATTTTGTTATTTGTCATCAAAAAATGTGCAGATTTTTTAACTTCAAATCCATATGTTACCTATCGTTAGACAATATTTTGAAAGATTTTTTTTGTTCAGTTAAGTTATAATCAAAATGCAGGCAAAATTAAACAATTAATACCTGAGTCAACCATCAATCTGATTGACAGTTTCATCAACTTTACTTCTCTAGGAAAAGCTTCACATTCTCAAGCGTACTTAAAATACAAAAAAAGAAATTCACTTCTTTTTTCCCTTTCTATTCGAATGATGGATGGTATTTTAAATTCTTCTATTTTCTATTTTATATTTCATAATAATAATCGATATTCCTGGCTGGCCTTTGAAATTCTAATTAAAATTTCAAACCTTTACCCCAATAGAATGGCACTTAAATTAAAAACCACCACGTACTTGTAAATCAAAAAGAATTTGCAAAAAAAGAAAGAAAATAAAAACAGAGAAATATGATATGTAAAGAAGTCGTTATCATATTTTAATTAAAAAAAACGTTTGTGTTGTGTTGTGCTGTTAAGCTTAATAAAGTCGATTTTCTATTGATGATGATGATACATGCTACCCAACTCTGGTATTTACTTTGATACACACATACATACACTGAGAGTGACAGTGAATGAGTGACATTTTCATTTTCATTTTTAAAAAAATCAAACACAATCAATAATAAACAAACGATGACAGCAACAACAACACACTGATATTGTCCTTCATCAACGATGTTGTTTAATAACGATAACACACACACACGAACCTATTTTTTCCTCCTTCTGCCTATATAATAACAAAGCAACTACAACAACAACGATAACAATAGCAACAATAGTAAAAAAAATCATAAAATCAATATGAAAACAAAACAAAAGAAGAAGAAGAAAAAAATCTCTTTTAACAAACGTACTTGATATTGTCAACACGTAATTCACTAACAACACATACGCACACACACACACACACATGCACTCTTCTCTTTTGAAAACCGTATTTTTGTTTTGGGTTACAAAAGGATTTAAGAGCGTAGCAGAGGAGTGAGAGTGGTTTTTTTCTCACACACAAATTTTCTTTAGAAATCTTATGTTTACGCATACACTCTAACGCACACTCTAGCACACACTCTAACTGATTGAGATGATCTAATCAACACTTAAAGAGCACAATAGCATGTGAATATTTGTACGAACAGTGGGGTATAACAGTCATAATACAACCATAAAAAAACGATTTTAATACCAACTCTCTGTACCACTTGTGTGGTACACTGATTGGGTGCTGCTGACTGGAAAAAAATTATGAAATTCAATAGACCAGCACGTACACAATTGTCACACCTTTTGTAATCAAAAAGAAAAGCAGAAGAAAAAAACAGGAATTGAATCCCAAATCAATGCTAATGGCAGGGGGGACAAATAAAAAATTCCTATAAAATTTCATTAGGAGTCTCTACACGAGCGTTTCATTAAAACTCCAATTGACTCATCAAATTAATTGATGACTCAACATGCAAGGAACAAGAGATTTTTATTTATTTTTTTTGTTTTGGGTATTTCCCAAAAAACATATTTCTACCTGCCTACACATTATCTTCTTCTATTTTTTTTTAATTTTTCGGGATTATTTTTGTAATTTATTGTTGGGAACTATTTTTTTTTTTTGAAAATGTGTTGAAAAAAATCTTTTGATGTTTTTGTTTTCGTTAAACATGAACGTTTTATTTATGATTTCTTTTAATGGCTCTTAATCACATTAAAATATTTCAAAATTTTCTTAAAATGTTCAACGAATTTTATGTCAGATTGATGAGGGTCGTTCAGTTTATAGGCTTTAATATTTAGCCGGCGCCTAATAAGTGATATTGGCAATACAAATAATACAATTATATGTATAGGGTTATTCATTTTTAGGTTTCAAAGTCAATTTAATTAATATTCATTTATTGGGTGTAGCACACACAATATTGGTGGTGTAAGAAGCTAGGTTGCAATCCTGACTATGTGGGTGAATGAAGGAACTTCAAATTTTTTTTTAGTTTTTAATTAAATTTAAAATTAAGTAAACATATTGCCAGCAACATGTTTCTAGAAACATTTTTTTCCCGTTTCTATCAATATTAAATAATTATTTTTCTCTACTGTTTTACAGATTAATTCCAAAATTGCAACAATAATTTGATTGAACGAGACAATGGCTGCCACTAGTGCTGGACATATACAGCCGCAACAACAGCATCAACCCACGCAACAGCAGCAACAGAAAATGAACACTGATGCGAACATCAATAATAATAATAATTTGAATAATAAAAATTCGCCACAGCAACAGACACAATTGCACAATATGTCGCAGCAACAACATTTGATGGAACAGTATGCTTTAAAGCAACAGCAACAGCAGCAACATAATTATAATATGCAACACCATCAAATGCATCAACAGCAACAGCAACAACAACATCAAATGATACAGCAACAACAAATGCAACAGCAGCAAATGCATTTAAAAATGCAACAGCAACAAATGTATCAAAATCCTCAAGAATCTGCAATAACGCATATGATGCCGTGTCAAAACTATATGACACCCATGCCACAAACGCATAATAAATTTGCGGCAAATGCTTACAATAACAATAACAACACAACACATTATCAGCAACAATTTGGTAATCAACACAGAGTTATGCAACATCAGCCACAGCAGCAGCAGCAGCAGCATCGTCACCATCAACAACAACATCAACAATATAATGCTACACATTCGCCAACTGGTTTGGTTAACAGTAACAACACGGGGAGAGCATCTGCAACATGCATACCACCGAATGTGGTGGCCCCCTCATCGGCTAATCAAAATGTCTATCCAAATCAAAATCACAACAATGGCAACATGATGCCACAACCTAATCACAATAACAATAACGCAATGAATCAACAACACCAGCAACATTTCAATCAACATGCACACCAGCAACACCAACACCCGCATCAGCAGCAGCAGCAGCAGCAGCAACAACTAATGCAACAAAATCAAAAACAGCCAGAGCAGTGTATGCAACAAAATGAATTAAAAAATAATGCCCATACGAACAACAATAATAGGCAACAATTAAATGCTAAGCAACATGTTGCTGTGTGCAATAATAATAACAACAATAATAACAACGATAACATTAATTGCAATAACAATTGTAATGCCAACAACAATTGCAATCAAATAAATTTAAATGATAATTTTAATGCTACAACAACAATAACAACATCACCAACACCAAATGGATTAAACTTGAATGGATTAAATAGCAACGATAACAGTAACAACAACAACAGCCATAGCAGTAGCAACAACAATTCAATGTTATCGGAAGCTAAAGCCAATATACCACCAGGTTGGCGTCGTCTTACTAACAACAACAATGAAATTGTTTATATCAGGTAAGTCTACTTAGTTTTCTTTTCTCTCTTTTTTTCCTTCCTTCTTTCTTCAATTTTCCTTTCAGTAACCTTTACTAATTCGCTTGTCTAAAGAATGTAAAAAAAAATTTTCCATTTCATTTATGCCCTTCGGAAGGGTGCTTTTAACGCCATACCATGCCTTGCCATTCCATTAAATACCCTGTAACCATTAGGATTTAATCTTTTAAATCTGCTTCGGTATTTTATTCGAAATAAATTAATAGGATTTGTTTATTTATAAACAAACCATGGGGGGGGGGGGTTAGGTACGTTTAGCTATTTAATAAGGTAGTCGAAGAGCATAAACTTGTTTGTAAGCCATTGTAAGCAGATCAAGTTGTCAGGCATTAAGTGAAAAGCAAAAAAAAAAAAGAAAGTAAAACTCAAGATTGGTAAACATTTTTGTGTTGCCAGTATTTGAGAAATAACGCTGGCAACATGTTGCTTGTGGGAGGCAACATTTATTTATTATATGTTGATAAACATATTTTGCTTTTCAACATTTCCTTAGTTAAACTGAAAATTGGTATTCCTTTGAAATCCAGTTCAAAGAGTTGATTGGTACGCTTTCTATAGGATTAGGGGAGCTGAGTGTAGTTCCTCAGCCCAGAACTTGTCAGCTTCTAATAGACAGGTTTACCTGTTAGATGATTTAACTGTAATAAACGGAATGTCAATTTTTAAAGTGGATGCGTATTCGGAAGCAATTGGTACGGTTGTTATGCCTGTAACTAGGAACACATATGAGTTGGACACAAAATTGTTGCGAGCGAGATATCGCAGCAATTGCTTACCAGTTTGAACTTCAAAGTTGAGCTCGAAACAGATCGCTTTACTTCCTTGCAGTTACAGTGGACAGAGGTACTAATAGTAGTAGTTCTCTTTGGTACATCGCTAGAAATATCTGTCAACCCAAGTGAATGGAATAGACACAATTAAGCCACTTACGTTCCATTGTGATACCATGTTGGCCACGTTTCTCCTTCTCCGATATAGTGCTAGGCATGTAAGGCCATAATGTAATGCGCAGTAACAACTCCAACTATGCTATTAGGTGTGCTCTTTTAGAGTGTGCTCTTTTGGAGTGTGGAGCATGCGTCCTTCATCCAGCTTTAGCCAGATTTGCTATGTTATCTTGTCCGTATTCACAAGCAGCGTGGGCGGCTGTTACTGTTACCGTTACTGCATTGCTCTCTTAATCAGAGTCAGTGTCACAGGGTGTTTAATAGCGCATAACGCCAGCCTGACATATGTTACACTTCAGTAGTCCAAGGGGCATGTTGTGCAGAAAATTCCACAGTCTCCAGTTTGTAACCGTCTGTAGAGTGTTCTACTGAGAATTCCGAGGAGACCGGTATCTTTTCTTGGAATTTCAATATGAAATCGTTTATCTGGATTCCACTCATCTGAGATATAATCTGGTGATCCTCTGATAGACGGGGCACTTAATCTCATTGGGGAAAGTGCGGCATTTTGTTTGCAAAAACTTGAATATAAGAAAGCATTTCCGCAAGATGGGTGCCGCCCTTACTTGCAATCGATCACAAATGCAATCCTGTGACTATTTCGCAGGAGTGTTCGCAGTTGAACAATACTGCAATACAGTTGAGTTGGCGTGGGAGAAACGTGGTTTCTAAGAGTGGAGACCAGAAAGCAGTTAAATTAGTAGGCTTTTTTGCGGCCATTCGGTACCAAAGAAGGCTAAGGTGGGTTTGTTACCCAATAAGATCATGGCGACTGTTTTTTTGGCATACTCGTGGTATTTTCTCACACGCATGCAATAAGTTCCTATTAGCTATATTTGAAAACGTGTATTATGTCAACTTCTTGAAGCGATTTAATAAGAATTTGAGGAAAAACGACCGCTTCTGACACTTAGAAAATAATATTTTGTAGCAGGACAATACAGCTGTGTGAACATGTGGGGTTTCCATGTGCAATCTCCTTGAAATTGCTTCCTCATCTGCTACTGTTTCCGGATTTAATCCCAGGTGACTGATTTTTATTTGGGAACCTGAGGAATTGGTTCAACGTTCCAAGGATCCTGTTTACAAGACAATTTTGATGAGTTCAAGAAATTTGATTTTTTTGAAGAAAATTGGACACAAAATGATTTTCTTCATTGTATGCTTATTGAATCGCCCCTCGTATTTCTTACCTTTCAATTGAAAATTTAAAATTCCTCAATGAAAACTTTGATGTTAAAATTGTAAGCAGTGAACGTATCTTAATGACATAAAAAATTATGCTAATAAATCAATTGATGCTGCTTCAAAAGAAGCAACAGGATGATGATGATGATCATCTCATCTGTTCAAGTGTTTTGTTAATGTGCCTTGACTTTCAAGCATAACGAATAAGGTATACAAGGCAATGCAACAAGAGTGTTACAACAGATACTGAAATTATGCTAATAAAACAACTGCTACGGCTGCTGTTGCTGTTGCTGTTGCTATTGACATTTAAAGTGGGATTTTTATTAACCGTGAAAATTAACCCAATTTGATTACATAAAAAACAGCACAACAACAACAACAACAACAAACAAAATCAAGGAAATATAAATAAAATAATGAAAGAAATTGAAAAGTCTCACTAAAATGTAAGCAAAAAAATGAAAAAAAATACTTTTGAAAATATATACCCGGCTTATTAATAAATAAAAGAAATCAACAATAATACTTGAGGCTAAGAAAAATGACAAACAAAACAAAAAAAGAAAACAATTTGTGAAAACAAACTGTGCTGATGGTCGAAATAATGTTTTCCCAAAGCCTTAGGAAAACCGAAACCAAAATCAAAGCAAAAAAATTTGTATACCAACCCCAAGAAATTTCGTAACATTACCACAACAAGAAAGAAAAAAAAAGAAACATAAAGGCTGTAGTAGTTGCTATAAAAAATCCTATCCTTTCAAGGATACAAAAATACCATCCAAATACTATGCGTACGTATTCCTCGTCGTTGTTGTTGTTGGTTTAGAATTTTTATGGTTTCATCACAACAAAAATATTATCCTGTGTGTGTGGTTATGCGTTCTCAAAAGATCTTCGTTGTTTGTATAACCCTGCCCCTCCCCATACCCTTCGCCGCCACTACACATAATACGCATTAAACTTTTAATACTGAAAACACCCGGAAACCTTTTTTTCTTTATCCTCCAGCTTAGAACGGAAATCAAAACCAAAGAAATAAAATTTCTTTCCAGTGTTTTTTCCTTCTTCTTTCACTTCTATTGTATGTGTGGCCCATAATCGCATAATTTTTGGTAACCAACAACATCATCATGTTAAGCAGAAAAGTTTATTTTCTTTCAGTTTTTCTGTGGGGTTTTTCAAAAGAATTCAAATTATGTGCGAGAGTGCTGCTGGTATTGTTGCTATTGTTGTTGTTGTTGTTTTTGGTTTCTTAATAATAATTTTTATTATAATAATTTGTTTTATTGTTGTTCTATTGTTATTTGACTTTAATAACAGCAAACCATTTCAAAATCAACGAAGTGGATTAATTGATAAGTGGGTGGCACACAAATTAAGTTATTATGAACATTTAAGTGCTTGCTGGCAACATGTTGCTTACATTAAAGTAGAAACAAAGATCTTTTATAATCTTTTAATAATAAAAAAGCTAAATTGTATTAAAGTTTTGTTCTAAACAACATTGTTTCATGTCATTAGCAACATATGTTGCTAGCAACAATGTTGCAGGAAATTTTAAATTTTTTAATTTTCGGAAATAAGGAATTAAAATCGATCAGCGTTAAATAAGGGAAACATTTCTTACATACATACATAATTGGCCATTACAACCCTTCAGTCAGGATTACGGCCTAGCTTCTCACACCACTCATGTTGTGTGTGTTAATTTTATACAGGAGTGGCAGGACCTACAGTTTAAAGTCGACTCCGCACGACAAATTTTTGAGAAGCTTTTCATGGCAATTTTATTTACTCACAGAGTTTTTGCCAGAAACCTGCTGAGATGAAGTCGCCGAAGAAATACATTTTGTATTTTATTTTGATGTCTGGCCTGGGGCTCGAACCCTGGCTTTTCGTCTAATAAGCCAACACACTACCTACTAGACCACGGCGACTTAAACATTTCTTTAACCCAGTTTATTATTTACAACATATTGTTACGTTTTTAACTTTTAAAAACGTAGATTTACCACTGAATGGTTTAACCCAGATACATGCGCGTAATATCGTCTTAAATATCATATAATTGCCATCAAAAGTTTTTCAAAAATCTATTGTTCGGAGTAGCTCCTGTAGGTCCATGCCAATCATGCATAAAATTAACACCCACAACCTGGGTGGCGTAAGAAGCCAGGTCGTAATCCTGACTAAACAGTTGAAATGGCTAATTAAGTAAGTTATTGTGAGAAGAAGAACAAGACATGACCATACAAATTAATAAAATTGAGTTAAAAACTTCTTAAAAATTTAAAATTTTAAAATATTACTACCACCACCATAAATGCAACCATAAATCTGATTCTGTTTACCAACTATTTACCGGGTAATGCTTACCACAAGTAATATTTCATATTTTTATGAGCTTTTAACAGCTTAAATGGATCATCATCATCATCATCATCATAAGCCATCTTTTAAGAATAAACAAAAAAACAACAATAATAAAACAAACAGTCAAAGATTAAAAAAGACATTAAAAAACAGAAATAAAAACGAAACAAAACTTGTGTAAAACATGACTTGGCGCATGCGCTCGCGTTCTGACGATTTATTTGAGCAATAAAAACAAGAAACGAAACGAAACGCAAACAGAACAGAATCAAAACCAGAACCAGAAAACTATTAAAAAAAAACCAGCAATGGCAAGCAACAAGGCAACAGAGCGAGTAGCAGTAAAAACAACAACAACAACAACAACAACAACAGAATAAATAAATAAAAACAAACGTTATATTTAACATAAAATAACATGTCGTTGTTGTTGTTGTTACTGTTGTTAATGTCATTCTCTTATCATTTATTATTTTGTCAACATTAAGCAGAGCAGATGTTTAGCAACATGCACACACACATCAGCACACCACAACAGTAAAAAAAAAAGTTGCTTTAAGGTAGCAACAAAACTAAACAAAACGGGGGCAGAATTCTTTATTAAATCAACAATCAAGAATTCATTTTTAAATTCTTTTTTTTTGTAATTTTTTCTTCTTCTTTTTGTTGTTGTTGTTTTTCTAAAGCTAGGAATTAGAGGAAATTAATGAAGTAGGAGGAAGAGTAGCAATTGTTTACATTACGAAACAGTGTTTATAAAACAATAAACGTTGGCTCGCTGGATGACTCGCTGGCTGGTTGGTTGGTTGGTTGGCTGGTTGGTTGGTTGGCTGGCTGGCTATCAGTAACAACAGCAACATCAAAGTGAGTGTTGCAAAGAGTAGTAAATGGCCTCAAGCCGCTTTAAGGCTTTAATGTCTATGCTCTGTCTGTTTAGTTACAAAGTTAATGTGTGTATGAGTATGCGTGTAACGTTGTCTGGCTGTGTGGTAACTGTCTACAAATTATGGTTAAAAGTTTGTAATTACAGACGTCGATAGCAATAGCAATAACAACAACAACAATAGCAATAACAATAGTAATGTAAAGAAGAGTTGCGACTATCAAATGTCTTTAACAAACAATAGCAACAACAACAATAACAACAACAGCAATAATAATAATAATATTTGTGTACGGATACAGTGAATACCTGAATAAATATTTGCATTTCATGTAATGAATGAAGACATACATACATACGTACTTCCATACTATGTTGTCTTATTATTTACATACGGCTTAATATTTCTCATTGTATTTGTTATTAAAATTTAATGTTTCTTCTTTATTATTCTTTATTTGAAAATGAATAGAAGGAAATTTTAATTTTTTTTCGTGTTCTGTAAATTCTTCGAAAGAAGTTCTAAAAACCTTCTTCATTTTTCTTTTGAAATTCCCCCTTGAGTAAGTTATTTAAATTAATTTAAATCATCAGATAAATACGCAATTAAATGTGGTAATAAATTTTGTATTTTCAACACAATAACACAGGCAATGAATGAATGAATGAATGAATGAATGGTTGCTTTGATATTTAAATAAGCTGCAGTTGTGTAAATTAGCAAGTTCTTGGAAACTTATCAACAATTATTGAATATTATTCAATGGAATAACATTTTTAAATCGAAATTACACACATAATAACAAAGAAATAGAATTTGCAATGGGGTGCAGAAGTGAGTACATGTTGATATACATCAATTTGCTTAAGCATATTTATAATAATTGAAGTCCCCGTTGTCTAGTGGGTTGTATGTTGGCTTATTAGACGCAAGGCCGTGTTTCAAACCTCAATTCAGACATCTCGAACAAAACAAAATATGAAAATATCTGTTTGGTAACTTCCCCTCAGCAGTCTTCTGGCAAAAAACTTTGAAAGTAAAATAAAATTGTCATGAAAAGTTTTCCAAAAAAATCTGTCCTTCAGAGTTGATGTATAAACTGTAGGCCTTGCCACTCATGGATAGACTTAACACACACAACCTGGGTGGAGTGAGAAGATGGGTTGTAATGGTGACTAATGGCCAATTAAAGAAGTTAAGTAAGTAAGTGTGAATACTAATTTTATTTGCACGGTAAGCATACGATGTATTATACTGCTCTTAAACCATATAGGGTATCCTTACTTTTCTTCCTGCCGTGAAAAATTTGAAAACAATGAGAATTATTTAACAGAGTGAGCAGCCTCTGACATGCTCTAATATGTATTATTTTGGAATGCATTAATTCTTCGCAGGGTCCATATATGTGTTCTGATGATTCATTTTAATCATCACTGAATTTACGTATTGCGTTCGATGTGATCCCCGTTCTCAATAAGTGATCCTTGAGTCTGCAGTGACCCCATTAAAATGCGGTTGCTAATCTCCTTATGGCTACTCTGATAAATAACTCAACCAAAGTACGGAAAACCCATTTGATATGAGAAATGTCTACTGCTCTGTGTACCTCCCCTTTCGCTGAGTATACCTTTGCAAAGATTTCCATTCTCAGGAAGTTTATGACCCCATCCACGGCGTGGAAGATCCCCTCTTTACAACATCTTCTAAACATCTTTTAATGATGTAGACTTTAGCTTGTGAAGATACCCCTATGTTTCATTTTGTAACCAAGAATTTTTGTACGAGCTTATGAAAAAAAAAAATATATTGATTTTAAAATAACAAATTTTTATTTGCAACATGTTGCTGAGACTATTTTCAATAATCAAGTTAATTTTAAAAGAAACCGCGATTATTAATTTTGAAATTTCAATAACGAACTTTATTTCCGAACCAAAAATCCATGATTATTGATAATAAAATTTCGACAACAATATTCCTTTTTGAATGTTAACGACATTTCTAAGTTCATGTTGCTTAGTTTAGCAATATTATTTACATGCAACATGTTCAAGATTCAAAATGAAATTAAAAAGAATCATGAACATTAATTTGGAAATTGCAATAAACAAATTTGTAGTCTAGTAAGTAGTGTGTTGGCTTATTAGACGTAAAGCCAGGGTTCGAGCCCCAGGCCAGACATCAAGACAAGATACAAAAAGTATTTCTTCGGCGACTTCCTCTCAGCAGATTTTTGGCAAAAACTCTGAGAGTAAATAAAATTGCCATGGAAAAGTTTCTCAAAAATCTTTCGTTCGGAACTAAAACTAAACTGTAGGTCCCACCACTCATGTATAAAATTAACACACACAACATAAGTGGTGTGAGAAACTAGGACGTTGTACAATGGGTCAATTCGACCTCCGGGTACTGTACTTGTCTTAATTGGCAAGTACACGTCCTCTAACCTAACCTAACCTAATTTGTTTTTTGTGTGTTAAATGTTTAGCAACATTTCTTATCTGGAATAAGTTGATAAGAATCAATTTTTCAATTATTATGCAACATAACGATTATAGCTAAGGAAATTTCTTTAAAAATTTTATGTTTTATAACACCTTTTCTAAGAATAAAATTATTCATCATTTAAATTAAAATTAAATAAAATCAAAAAAAAGTTTTTTGAAATTTCTACAACCATAGTTAATGTTTAGCAACATAAGAATGTTGCTAAACAGTAACAATTATTGTGATTAATTTAAATTTAAAAAAGTTCATTGGCTTTACATGCAAATGCCTGGTTATTAATCTCAACAACACTCCACACCCTGTATGTCACCATTCTATTAAAATAGAAAAATAGTCAACAACAATAAAAACAGAAAAAAAATTTAATTACAATTATTTTCTGTCTTTAAGTAATTTTTTATAATTTGTTTGACATTTAACATAAACCATAACTCAAGCACCCAAAAACAACAACAACAATAACAAGTAAAACTTTAATCATAAAAATCTAATTAATTACAATACAAACATACCCAAATAAACAAACAAATAAACAACGAACAACATGTTGTACAACAACCATTAAAATTTACAGATCCAGAGACAACGGCTAAACGAAACGATAAAAAGAAAAATGAACACACACACACAGACGCAAACACACAATAATAAAAGAAAAGAAAAAAAAATATTCAAATAAATTTAACACCAGAATTGTTTGTGACAGCAATAATTTTAAATATTTTTAAAACTCACACACACACACACAAACATACACATGGTACACCACTTAGAACTGCAATAATAACAAAGTAAGTTGTAGTACCTACAGAAATAAACAAACAAATAACGTCCTTGACTGAATAAAACAGAGCAATGCAATGCAATGTACATATAACGGCATGTTGTTTATAAAATGGAGAGAGAAACGAAGAGAAATATTTGTGGGCAAAAGCATGTGCGGCGTTTGTGTGTGTTTGTGTTTTAGAGAAAGAGTTTAAATAGGAATTTTTGTGTGCCAAAAGTGTAGGTTTATTTACGTTGACAGAGAGAGAGAGAGAGAGAGAAAGAGTACTAAAGGCAAGTTTGTTTATACGGAAGTATGCTTGTGTGTATTTTAAATATGCCTACAATGTTTTTAAAAAACACACACACTCGCATACAAACATTTCCATACATTCACTTACTTTTGCACAGCTGAATAGAAACTGTTTAATTGTGCTGAAGTGTGAAAACCAAGCAACTCATTAGAAAGTTTAACATTGAAACACTGTTTCTAAACAAAATGTCTTGTAAACAAGTTTATATACAAAGATACATGCGAGTACATGTTTGTAATGTTATTTATATTCCTCTTTCCTCGTTTTTTTTTCTTTTAAACATTAATTCACTTACATACATTAATTCACTACATACAAACAGGCAGGCAGGCATTGTTTAAATAAAATTTATTATGACATGTCATTGTTATTTTTAATAAACATTAATTCTTCCAAGTCGCTGCCGCTTTAAACTGTTCAGTTTTTCTGTATGAGCGAATGAAGCGAATTTCTATGTTACTGCCTACGCAATTGAAGCGTTATGTATAGAGTGTTTCCTTTAGGGGTTATTATAACGTGAAACTCATACAGATGGTAGTCGATTTTAATGTTCTGTGGAAAGACATGAATGCTGTCAAGTGGCATTGTGGAGACTTAAAGAGCATAACTGTTGTGAAAATGTGGAAATTCTAACAAAATTATAAGCGTTCCGTATATTAATGTTGCCATCATCATCTTATTCTTTGCCTTTTTGGGAAAGAGATATTTAGCAGCTATATTCAAAGTCTTGGTTGTTATTTTCAAACGCTAGTTTCTGCAACGTCCCACAACAACATTTGAAAAGTTAAAAAGAGATGCGATTTTCTTTTTTCCATTACCCCTCTTGGGTGGGAGCATTTCTGCTTTGTTTCCCTTCCCTTAATCTTTTGTTGTTCCAGCTAAACAATTGATTGATATGTTGTAGCAGGTCCTACGATAATGGGGCTGCGTCTTGAAATAACGCCCTCAGAGTTTTTGATGTAGTGGTGGTGAACCATGCTAATCGTGCATTCTTACCTTTTTTTCTAATAGTTGCTGGCACTGCCTGACTTTTCTGTGGTGTTATCACTTTTCTATTTCCAGAGAGGTTTCTTAGATGGATTGTATTGGAGAAGGGTGAAGCCATTTAATTTAAAATTTTAAAACAATGCAGAACGATTTTTTAATGCGATTAGAGAGAGCCAAATGTCTTTAAGAAAGTCGCTGTAGGCTAGTAAGTAGTGTGTTGGCTGGTAAACTCCAACTCGAAATGAAATATGAAAAATATTTTCTTCGGCGACCTTGAAAAAGTTTCTCAGCAATCTGTTGTTCGACTTTAAACTGTAGGACGCGCTACTCATGTGTGAAATTAGCACATAAACATATGTATATGGTGTGAGAAGCTAGGGTGTAAGCCTGACTGAAGGGTTGTAATGACCAATTATGTATGTATGTAAATGCCTTTAAGGCAGAGTAGTTTAACAGCTTAAAACTAAAATAAAATTCATTTAAAAATCCTGTGTTTTATTGGCATTCAAATAACGTAAGCCAACCGCACTTGAAAGACTCTGTATTCGTTAGACAAAAATGTGTTGTTGCAACAATGTGTGGCATATGTACGTATGTATATGATAACTGAACATCTGTACTTTCCAAAAACACAATACAATACAATAAATTATTCTTGTTGTTGTTGTTGTTGCTTTCGCGCATTCTCCTTCTGTGCCATAATTTCATCGTTCGTTCGTTCTCTAGTCAGTTGGGCATAGCAATGGTGTTGCTGCTCCACTTCGTCATGCCAACTTATTTGCCAAAAAAAATATGGAAAAAAAGATTGAAAAAAAGTTAATCGAAAACCAGCAATTCATCCTACTCACTTATACAAATCGTATACGAATCTATTTTTTTCTGTTTTTTTGAGGATGTCTGTCTTATCCAACCATCCGTTAGTTTATTTGGTTTTAACTTCAAGAAAAAAAAGAAAGAAAAGAAAGGAAATGTTGTTATACATTATGGTTCCAAATTCTTTTTTTTTTCTTCATTAAACTCAGTGTAGAGCTGTTATGCAGTTTTTAGTTTCAGCTGGTTGTGTGCGGCCGGGGCTATTCCGCATTCTTAAGATTTTCTTCTTCAATATTTTTGTGATTTTTTTCTCGCATGAGTTCTGTTTCTGTTTTCTTTCTTTTTTTTTCGTTTTGTTTTCTTACTTGTGCTACTTCTTTTGTACTCAACATCTCTACATTTCAGTGTGCTTAGCTGAGTTATTGACTTGAGCTAACTAACTAACTGACTGCCTGCCTGTCTGTCTGTCTCTCTGTCTGCCTGATTGTCTGTCTGTAACATATTGTATTTGTTTCTTGACCTGGAAAGTCCTCCTGTTCCCTGTTGTCTTCCCCAAAAAGAATGTTTCACGCTTCAACAGTTTAAAGGCAATAAATTTTTATGCCACTTTGTTATTGTGTTGTTTGTTCTTACCTTTCTTTCCTTTGCTGTTTTTTTTGTGCTTCGGGTTTTCGTTTAAACGGTTATTAAAACACGCTAATTGGGGAGCTAATTTGATTTTGTTTCAGCAGCAGCAGCACATGTTTGAAGAGTTAATCTGGCATAGTTTTATTTCTTTAAAAATTTATTGTTTTTCCGTCTTTAAACGACTCCCATTGTGTGAGAATATTCCGCTGATTGCTTGGTTTATTGATTTTTTTTTGACAGTTTGCACATTTTATGGTGCAACCAATTATTCATTTCGTAGTGCTCACTATTTCCACATGGTCATTCAAGTTTGAGATACTTTTTCAAATGCAAATTAAACACATTTTGGAAGGGAATTTAGCATATTTTTTAATAGGAGCTCTTAAGCAATTCCTCCAATCTATGGTCTCAAAAAGGATATGCTCTGAACTCTCAGGATTACTTTCATTATTATTGTTGTCGTGTAGAGGTGCCATAGAACTGTGACTGTGTCTCCTCCAAGTCTATTGGTTTGCTAAATTTCAGGACAGTGCTCGGTATTAAAAACCACTATTTCTTGTGCAGCATCTGATACACACTCATATATTTCTTTTTGGGAACTTGTTGGGGGAAATGAAGCTAGTGGGCTCGATGGCCATGGTATCAAGAATTCCAAAACAGGTTTCTTTACGGTCAGGTGTTACTTGGGACCGGAGATATAGGCGACGAAGCTAACTTTTTGTTAAATTAACAAACAAAAAAAAAACAAAAATAAATCAAATGATCTGCATAAATTCGATCAAAATCAGATAAAACTGGATTATTCTATATAAATCGGGCTAAATTGTCGCATTGCAGTCTTTTTGCCGATAATATACATTTTTTATTTCTTGTGTCGATGACTTATTTTGGTAGATGACTTGAATATTTTGAATGTTGACTTCAATTTTTTTGTCGATGACTTGCAGTCTTTTGGTCGATAACTTGCACTTTTTTGGACGATAACTTGCATTTTTTTGGACTATGACTTGCATTTTATGGTCGATAACTTGCATTTTTGAATCGATGATTTAGGTTTTCTGGTGAATGACTTCCATTATTTTGGATGATTACTTGCATATCACGACATGCATTTTTTTTTTGGAAGAAAAATTTAATTTAAAATTTTTGGTCGATGATTTGCATTTGATGATGACTTTTTTTGTCGATGACTTGCAGTCTTTTGGTCGATGACTTAAATTTTTTTGGTCGATGAATTGCATTTTAACCTCATATTTTTTGGTTGCTGCCAGGAAATTTTTGTAGTTTAGGCTCCAAATCAAAGTTTCACATTACCACACTTGTAATTGTGATTGTCAGTCAAAATAAATGAAGTCAACAATAATTTCTCGTATGTATCAAAATTTTCTGGCGTGTAGATATGATTTAATATTGAAACCATGATACAGTTCTTTCGCTTCGTTCATAGAGAGAAAAAACATGTCAGAGAAAAGTTAAAGGTCATAGAGTTTTGCATACAAAACGAATGAATATTATTTTGTTGTTTCTTTTTTTAATTTTCATTTCATTTTCATTTTGGTTTTATTTCTTTTCATATTTTCATTTCTTTATTACGAAATTTATAAGATACTGTCAGTCAAACATATATACATTCAGAGATAGACATACACAGATAATGCAGACAGATTTTTGCATTAAAAATGGTGAAATTCTATGTATTTTTCGACTTATTTATGTACGTACGTACGTATGTATATCATCATGCTTTTATCTCTTCTTCTATGTCATGATTTCGTTTTTGTTGTTGTTGTTGGAAGTATTTAGGAAAAAATGCAAGAAGAAAAAAAAGAGGAAAAATCATCATAAAGAAAATGGAAAATATTGTAGAAAGAATAACATTTCGTATGTCGACGTCGTTTTTAAAATGCATGACATAATATTTTTTGATTCATATTCACATACATATTTATTATAAGAGTGCATATGTACATATGTATGTATGTATAGTGAAACATTTTTATCATTTTCATCATATTCATCATCATGAGCAGCAACAGCAGCATCAGTAACAACATCATACTGGTTGTTGGGTTATATGTGTTGCTAATGATAATGGTTTCAAGTGAATATTCCCTGGAAGGGAATGCTACCCAATAGAAAGAGAATGATTTCTTTATTTTTTCTACGAACGATTATAAAGTGCGTTAACACTCATGAAGAACAGAGAAGCTATAAACGTAAAGCATATGCATTATCTTGCTCTCTGGTAGTTCCATGGAGGATTCTGCAGAGTATCCACCTTTTCTTGGGAATCTGTTACACTCAGGTCCATATTGTACTATAAAAATTGTCTACCAACTATCTTCTGAGAGAGTCAATTTGACTTTCAAAAGTAACGTATAAAATACGTGTTGCGGTTATAAAAAAAACTACCGGCTCAGAACTCGTATCCTACTGTCTATCAACAACGGCTGGGTGTAACAAAAAATTATCGCCGCTCTAGCCATTCTTTCCTTTCTCCTATAAACTATCTTTTCTGTATTCCAATACAATGCACTGCATGAATAGGGGTCATCCCCTGAGCGTTGGTCTCTGCTCCTTGTTGAGACAACGCTTTTAGAAATATGTATTCCACGTCTTCTGCCATTCGACTAACTATACATTGCCTAGCAATAATCCCAGCCGTTGCATGTTTGTATGATACTGCTGGGTTTAAAAGCTTTTGGCACAGTGCCTGCTCTTTGTCCAATTTGTTCTGAAAGGAAAGTAGGACTAATTTTTTGTGTTTATAAGACATTCGGGATTGAAGTCGAAATTAATCTTACTCAGTGACCGACAGCAAACTTTTTCTGGGTACTTTTTTTGGTCAAAATATTCACTTTTGATAGCAGCCTAGGGACTCAGCAAACTTCATTCATTGCGATTTACCATCGTAATGTTCACGATATTATTTTGCTTTCGCCTTGTGTCACCTGATCGATTAATTACGGAATTTCGCTGAGGAGTCTATTCAGTAGTATTTCGGGCAGTATCGTATACTCAATGTAGTTGCCGTAATCTAGTAGGTAGTGTGTTGGCTTAGTAGACGTGAGGCCTCGGTTCAAACTGCGGGTCAGACATCTACAACAAAACTATATGCCCCTCAGCAGATCTGTAGCAAAAACTCTGAGAGTGAAAAGTTTCTTAAAAAACCTGTCGTTCGGAATCGACTTTAAAATGTATGTTCCGCCACTCATGTATAAAATTAACGACCACAACATAAGTGGTGTGAGAAGCCAGATCGTAATTCTGAATAAAGGGTCCACTTATGTATGCATAACCGAGCAGCATTGCCAGGTTCTCAGATTGATTGTTTTCAAAATACATTTCGTGTCTAGTTAGGTGACTTAGGAAACCGGTTTAAAATCTGTATAATGGGAAGTATCCCCCTCAAGTATCGTTATCTACTTGGCAGCATTATTTTTATGTTGTAGTTTATGTTGTAGTCCTTTATTTTCTATAACGGTTATCATGTTTTATGCTTTTTTCTTAGTTTTTTGTTGAATGAAAATCCACAAATCATCATATTTTCCATTTAATAACTAAAATGATGATGATAATGATGATAATGCCGTTGATAGTGATGATGATAATGATGTTATATAATGAAAACGATGACAACTACTTTAGAAGATGACAGAGTATGTAACTTTATTACTTGTCCTCACTTTTTTTCCCCCCAGTAAAGTTGTGTCTTCTTTTTATCATTTTCGCACTTGAAAAAAAAAAACAAGGAGGACTCTGATGACTACAACAGAAGATGGATATTCTGTTTTTGTGCCTCCTTTAATATTAAATAATTTATAAATTATTAACAAACGTTACGATACGATGCGACAACAACTTTATTTTTGTTATCATTGTTATTGTGGTTGTCATTGTTGTTGTCGTTGTTGTTGTTGTTGCGTTTGCTGTCATTGATTACAAGTTTTTAATGCTAATCTTTACAATGACAACACATGTCATAATGGACATTAAAAGACATGCATCATACGGGATTGGCGAGTATTAATGACACTTCATTGGATACAATATGCGCCATAATTATATGGCATGATAAACTAGACAGACAGACAGACAGACACGCAGAAAACGAGAAATAAATGTTTAATGGAATAGAGAGAGAGAGAGAGAGAGGAGTTATTATAAATTAAGGGGGAAGTAATCTTGTAATATACAAATGCGTGGCTTATAAAGTTTAAGAGGATTTGGAAGAAAAAGGGAATAACTTTGTTGCTATTCAATTCGTATATAATTAGTGAAGTTTAGATTGAAATTTATGATGTAATATTCGTAAGAACACATACATACATACATAACATACATAATTGGTCATTGCAACACTCCAATCAAGGATTACAACCTCGATTCTCACGCCACATACGATGTGTGTTAATTTTATACATGATTGGCGGGACCTATAGTTTAGAGTCAATTCCGAACGACAGATTTTTAAAACACAACACTCGTAAATGAGGTTTTCCATTTGAGTATAAATCGTAAACGTAAGCAAAATCATCTACAGTCTACTATCCCGACTTTCAAAATGAATTTCCGAGTTACAACAGTAGATGGCGGCCGTCGTATTGAAGCTAGTATGTCTGCAACTTAGTGAATTTTGTGTTGTGCTTTAACTTTAACCCAGAAACTGAAGGCATATGAACATAGACAATGACATGTGACCCTAATTTGCATGGAGAATTGATCATCAGCGATGAGGCCCATTTCTGGATGGACGTGAAAAAGGAAAATAATTGAATTTTGAGATCTTATGAGATCCATAACGTCCAATGCTTTTCGAAAAAGTTACTGTTTGGTGTGGATTTAGAGTCGGCGATCCATAATTCTTTGAAAATGACGTTGGCTAGGTCATCACTGTCAAAGGCGATGATTACCAACTTGTTTTGATCTGAATCGGATGATCTGTGAATGCGGTTTCAATAGGACGGCTCTACGTGCCATACAGTTTATGTCATTTTAAATGGTCTACTTTAGCGACTTGAGGGCATGGTATTTTCACATTGAAATGATGTAAACTAGCCGTGGATATCGTTCGATTTCAGCCAGTTAGAGACTTTTTTTATACTGTCGCAGGTTTATACGAATAAGTTGTTCCACAGCGATACTCATTATTCGTAAGAAGTATTTAAAAAAAACTGTGCAGTTAGATTGCTATGCCCGTTTTGTTTTCGCAGCAGCACCAAGAGCGACATTTAAGCGGATTTAGGAAAGTTAAAATGCGGACCTAATTTTCATATTTTTATCTATCTTTACCGCTTCCAATATTGCCTATAAGTTCTTAAGCAAACTAGATGACATATCCTCCTAGATATAATTGCAGGATTCCTTCGCAACTAGCTGGCTGGACTTTTTAGGGACTTTAGCGTTTTCATTTTCTATATATATTGACAGTTTTTGGCATTTGCCTTGACAGATTTATGTTTGTTAAGTCCCCAACCGGAGTTTGATCACTCTAATCTGGCTGCACATTTTCGTAGCGCCTTCTTTGCTCTAAAGTTTGAAGTCGACATGATACACATAAAACGTGGGTGGTGTTAGAACCTTTATTATTCTCACATCGTCATACACAGCGTTTTACAGGGTTCCTACAACAGGTATTGCTACCCTAATAACGTACTACTACTCACCATTTTTACATTCATAATACTGGATCCGGTTCAAGAAATAGTTTCCGGGTTACTCAGCTACCATTAATTTTTTGCAATGGCACTTGAAAGTGCCTTCATTTCGTTGTGGTAAAAGTAAGTTCACAGTAGTATTAGCAGTTAGTATTAGTAGTATTAGTGGGCTTTACCTCCCATCTCGATCGCTTTCTGATTACATATGTATGTAGGAGACTAGGGGTTCCATACCTATACATTGCTGACCTGACCTTTGCGGATGTCATACTGGTTGCACAAGTTTCTGTTGGGCTCCACAAACGACCTTTCACGTGAGAAAGTAGCATATGGCCATCAAATAATTACGAGTATTTCAAATACAGTCTTATCATTCATTCAACAGCTGTAAATGGGCGACTTCGGCTTCAATTTTATATTTGAAAGCTTGTGATGACCTTCATATATAATTCGACTGTCTTGTGGGTTCGATTCTTATTAGCATGTTTAGCAATAAGTACATGCATACATAATTAGTCATGTCGTCCTTCAGTCAGGATTATAACTCAACTTCTTACACCACTTATGTTGTGTGCATTAATTTTATACATTAGTGGCGGGACCTACAGTTTTAAGTCGACTTCGAATGACAGATTTTTGAGAAACTTTTCATGGCAATTTTTTATTTACTCTCAGAGTTTTTGTCAAAAATCTACTGAGAGGAAGTCGCCGAGGAAATATTTTTTCATATTTCATTTTGCTGGAGATGTCTGAGCTGGGGTTTGAACCATGGCCTCACATCTAATAAGCCAATATGCTAACTACTAGACTACGGCGACTTAATGTTTAGCAATATCATCGGTTTATTCATGCGCAGTATAGTCAATAGCATTTACGTTTACGTGTTTCAAACCGAATAGATGGTTGGCTAGTTTCTAAAAAAAAGCCGGAAACTTAGTGTCGTTTTAGGCCAGAATATGGGCGAGTATAAAAACTTTTAAACTCTGTTTTTATAATTATTATCCTACAGTTGATTTTTTTCCAAAAATGTGTAGTGCACAGGTTGTATGTATGGCTGCCTTCCAAAATGTTAGTTGCTTTGTGTTTGAACAAAGTATTGTGTTTCATAATGCCGCTGTACAAAATATATACAATGTATTCTATTTCAAAACGTCGTCAATGTGTATTTTTAACGCAGTCAATAAGCAATCAGGCATCGGATTTATAGTTGATGCATTGTTTGGTTACTTTGCATATCTACATACATAGTTTATATATAGTAGTAGAACTGCATACAAACTTTGTATTGATACATTTTGAAAGGCAGCCTATGTATGCACATACATACTTATGTACTTCATTAAAAGTTTACAATATTATTCCCCATTAGCACATTTACTCACTCCGATGGCCAGGGGACTTATTTTGACGTTCATCATACAAATGATACATGATCTGACGATGTCCCCTTCTTTAATGAAAAGCTTTTTTTTGTACATTTTTAATGACAAGAAACGATATGATAAGACCGGCTTTCTAAAGTTTACTTAAGTATATTAATTATTAAAATATGAACATGAATACCCTTTCTCTCTCTCTCTCTCTCTCCCTGCCTCTCTCTTGTAAATTCTAAAGAAAAATATTTATTTTGATTTCTCTGTGTGTGCGTAAGAGTGCACAGGCAGGCTGTATTACCATTTAACCAGAAAATATGCCAACACACTCATTGGTTTTTACATTTGGGAGAATTTGCCCTCGACTACTTCAGTCTCTCTTTTGCACAGGCTTTGTGTAATTGTACACCCTGGAAGAATGTGGTAAAATGTGTTTTGAAAAATGTATGTGCGTCTGTCTGTCTATCGGTCTACATGCTTGTCTATTATGAGTTGATGTCAAGATGTAAAGTTTTTTTAGACTTGAGCACCGTTCATCATGTATGTTTTGTTCTTTTCTTTTCTTTCCTTTTTTTCTTTTGACTTTTTCATTAGAATTTCTCTACTTTTTTCCATCATCATTTCTTCATTTCTTCAAATGTAATATAAATCTTATGCTTGTAAGTAGTTCATGTTCTTATTTTAGATATTATTGCTGGCTGCTTGTGTCATTGTTGCTGTTGTCGATTTTAACCCCTTTAAGTGCTTTTCTTTTAAGTTTTATTTCTAATCCTCACAAGTTATTTTCTTTTTCTTTTCTTTTCTTCTGCCTGGCATCATTTCCCCATGGAAGACTATTCTATAAAGAGGCTAGAAAGCTAAAAAAAAAAAAAAAAAACAAAGAAAAGCAAGAAGCATACACAATAACTTGGTGTAATAATAATTGCATTAAGGGTGTGCACTTCAAATTGTAAACATGTTCTGGAAGCTATTGTTAGAGAATATTTTTACTTTACTTACTTGAAATTTGGTTCTCTTTTCCTTGGCGGTAGCACTGTTTCGTTCTTCACGTCACTGTTTTTATGAAAAGGAAAGAAGGTTGAGATGGCCTCCATTTTTATGTATTGAAGGTGCAACATACATAATTGGTCATTAGAACTCTTCAGTCAGGATTACGCCCTAGTTTCTCGCACCACTTAGGTTAGGTTAGAGGACGTGTACTTGTCAATTAAGACAAGTACAGTACCCGGAGGTCGAATTATCTCATTGTACAACGTCCTGGTTTCTCACACCACTTATGTTGTGTGTGTTAATTTTTTATACATGAGTGGTGGGAACTACAGTTTAAAGTCGACTCCGAACGACAGATTTTTGAGGAACTTCTTTTCATGGCAATTTTATTTACTCTCAGAGTTTTTGCTAGAAATCTGCTGAGAGGAAGTCGCCGAAGAAATACTTTTTGTATTTTGTCTTTATGTCTGGCCTGGGGCTCAAACACTGGCTTTTACGACTAATAAGCCAACACACTACCTAGTAGACTACGGCGACTTATCACACCACTTATGTTGTGTGTGTTATTTTATACGAGAGTGGCGGGACCTACAGTTTAAAGTCGACTCCGAACCACAAATTTTTTGAGAACTTTTCATGGCAATTTTATTTATTCTCAGAGTTTTTGCCAGAAATCTGCTGAGAGGAAATCGCCTAAGAAAATTTTTTTCATATTTTCGTTTTGATGTCTGTCCTGGGGTTTGAACCGTGGTCTTACGTCTAATAAGCCAACACACTACCTACTAGACCATGGCGACTTCAAGTACGCAAGATGGCCACATTCAGCCCTTAAAATTAATAGCCTGACTCAAAATAGATTCCAATGAGCGTGGGTCTTCCCCTCTAGGTTGTTTCTCCTCTCGTTTATGGCATCAAGTTTTGACAACTTCTGCAACTAGCTCCAGCCAACCAAGTTATCTTTGCGTCTTCCTTTAGAATCGTCATGGAATGATTTTCTCACTTTGTAATGCTCATTACGTAGCCAAAGCAGTGAAAACGTTGAAGTTTAACTCGCCTAATTTATATTTATTTCTCAATACGGTTTATACAGCTCATTGTTTGTTTATTGGCGATACTTGTGAAGTATTTTCTCCTCAAACACCCCAGCTTTATCTGTTTGCACAAGCTCCAGCATGGGTATAATAGGAGTGTAGTTTTTCACGTCGAAAAAGGTTGCAGGAAGTATTACTACAGGATGGCTATGGTCAAACATCATGTTGATCAGCTGACAATGTAGGTGTTGATCCAGTGGATGTATAGCTCTACAGTCTCTCTGCTGAGTCTTCGCAAATCTTATCTGGCAACGAACTCCTTTAACGACATTATTCGGCCAATCTTTTGCACACGAAAACTACCCGCTCCGCTGTTTCGAGTTGAACAGGTCGGTTTAAACGCACACCATTAATTCCCAGCTTAAATTGATACAGTTATGGTTAAAAGAAACCATGACCGGACAGGATTTGTACGAGGTAATGTTTCTAAACATCTTGCTTGGCATGAAATACCTCCTGTTGGCTAAAATGACTCCATGCTTTATTTTAAACTGCATAAAGTCGTTCATATCCTTAAAGTTATAGTCACCAACTTTTGCAAACTGATTCAGTCAGGTTGGTTGGTATGGTTCCAAGAGGCTCGAGGATCGTGATTGTTACGAATCAGATGGGCTTTGGAGCCTAATGGTCTCTAAGTAACTACTTCAACATTAATTGTAATATTTTCTATCCAATCGGTACTGATTAGGGATGCCAATCGGGAAATCCCGAAACAGAAAATCCCGGGATTTTCGGGATTCCCAAATCCCGAATCCCGGGATTTTTTAAAACTTGTCCTGGGAATTTTCGGGATTGTAAATTCATACATATACACCTTAGAAAGTAAGAAAAAAATTGAGTCTACGGCATTGTTTTTTATTTAATATTACATTAAATAACACTCATGTAGTTTTTCAAGTGTATCATGCAACAATTAGTGAATATTCTATATCACTGGACATCGAACTGAATAAGAACCCAACTTCCAACTTTTTTTAGCTTTTTTTATTAAGAGAAAATTCCGAAATCCCGGGATATTTCGGGATTTTTCGATCCCGAATTGTCCCGAAAAATCCCGGGATTTCGGAAATCGGGATTACGAAATCCCGAATCCCGGGATTGATTTTTAAAAATCCCGGGATTTTTGGCATCCCTAGTACTGATATACATACATGTAAACATATTTCTTCTATGTCAACATGTTTATAAACATTTAACATGGCGAACTCAATTCCTAGTGTTATTGAGGAGATCTTTCTTACAAATCCATATAGAACCAATAAAATTCTGGTTTTTTCTAAGCTTTAAGTGAATACCCCTAATGTCTTGCGTATGTGTGTATAGCATACTTCTGCATATGAATATCAAATATCATTGTTTGTTTAAACAAGAAAATAAGAAAAATATAGAAGTGAACTGCATCCTTAAGGTTACAGAACTATTACCGCAACTTAAATAAATAGACGTCAAAATGCAGAAAGAAAGACTCTTTGGAAGAATACAAAAATTATTACATATTCTCTCCCTCTCTCTCCCTCTCTCTCTCACTCTCTCTCTCGTGTGTACAAACGTGCAACCAACTTATTTGTTTGTTGTAGCCGTTGTGTTGTAATGTATTCATGTTTCAATGTTCAAATGTTTATTGGCAACATGACAAGAATACATATATGTTTGTGTATGCTTTACTTCAACTTCGTCTACATACTTCTGCTTCATCTTCTGATTTTTGCCGACATTATTAAGAAATAAAAAGTTTTTAGTCCATAAAAATATAAAAATGCACATAAATTTGGTTCAAATAAAAACTGACAAATCCTTTTAGTGAGACGTTGCTGCTCGTCGTCATAGTCGTCTACCGCATGACTTTGTTTAAAGCAAAAATTAAAGAAAAAAGAGAAGAGGCTGTAAAAAGCAACTCGTTAAAGTAATTGAACTGAAATTGTTTGTTTTGGTTTTATTTTTTGTTGTGGTTCTTTTAAATGTGCCTCAATTAAAGTGGTTTTTATAACAAACTGCCATAGCAACATGTTTCTAGCAACATGTTATAGCATTTGGCAACATTCTGCCAGATGCTTAAATAAAAAAAGGCAAGGAAAAACTTCATGCCTTGAACTGGTATCTTTAAAGTAATTGAAACGGAATGTAATTTTAATTAGGCCTTAATTAAGGCCTACTTTTTCTTATAAATACCATGGCAACATATTTTTTAGCATCATTTCATGTTTAAACAACATGTTGCCAAGTACCGAAAAAAAGAAGAAATAAGAAATAAAAAGAAAACGTAACAAGTGCTAAAAAGCACACATGATTTTATGTGTTTTAAATGGGCTTGAATTAAAGTGGTTTTTTTAATGACGAACACAACTAATGTTTCTAGCATCATGTCTTTGCACTTAACAACATGTTGCCATTTGAATGAAAAGAATACGGCTTAGATGCTTTACTTGTGCATGTGACTTTCTGAACCAACATTTTATGAATTTTTCATTTCAATTTCCTTCGCAACATTAAATGTTTATAAGCATTACGAATGCTTTTAAAGCACTTAGAGAAATATGTTTGCAGAGACTGTCTTAATTAATTGGTCTTTGCAATCTTCGCACACCCACCATTCATGTTGTGTGTTGTAATTTTATTTATGAGTTGCGGAGCCTACGGTTTAATGTCGACTAGGAACGATAGATTTGAAAAACTTTTCATGGGCAATTTTATTGACTGAAGGAAATGTTTTTAGTTTTGTTCAAGATGCTTGAGACTTGGGCTGTAGCCCGCGTTCATTTGTAATAAGCCAACATACTACCTACTAGATTACGGCTACTTCATCATATCAAAATGAAGTATCCAAGTCCCTCTAGACCCCTGTTTAATGTTTATAAACATGTTGACGGCGTATGAGACGTTTACAGAAACATGTTTCGACAATACTTAGTATTTAAATGTATTCGTAGGGATTGTTTGCCATCCTCATTCATGATGGACTCTGTTTACCTTGATATTCAACAAGCTATACTCAAAAAAGTGAGTTTTCATTGTGTCATTACCTAAAGTGCTTAGATATCAAGATAGAATTTAGTTGTTGAAGTTGAGCATCAGTGAGTTGTCATTATCTTTCAATCGACCTTGACTTCCCTTTAATAGTCTGCAGATCACAACAGAAATTCTCATATAGGAAATGTCCTTAAATATATGTATACATGTTGATATATACATGTTGCTGTATACATGTTGTTGTATACATGTTATTGTATACATATTGCTGTATACATGTTGCTATTTACATGTTGCTGTATACATGTTTTTTGAATTTGTTAGAATCTTTGTATATTTAAATTTTTAGAAAAATTACTACGTTTTTATTTTAATTCCACTATTTTAATGGAATGTAATTTTATTTCTTTTTTTTTGTGTTCAATTGCAATGTCACCAGTGGTATGATTATATGGCCTGCCATTTGTTGCAGCAGAATTTTAAACTCTTTTAGTAACATTTCAAAATAGAAAGACAATAAAGACAAGCCACATGAAAAAAGTTAAATGTTAAGGACGCCCTTAAGAAATATCTTTAAAACTGCCTGCTTTGATTTTTATGATGCAATATCGCAACGACAGGCAGATATATTTTTGTTTTTTTACAAAAATTATGGTAATGTCTGGAGTAACTGGCATAACGAGTATTTTAACGGCTGCATTAAGCAAAAAACAAAAATCAAACGAATGATATTTATGAAGGCCAGGCCATAAAAAACGTTGTGGATAAGGATTCCTTTAAACAAATAAAATTATGGAATAGTAAAAACAAAAAACGTAGGAATGAACGAATGAATTGAATTGAATTGTCAGTCACTCAGTTAGTCAGTGGCAGTTAAGAATATGGCAATAAAATTGCCAAAGGCCACAACAGACTCCTTTTTAAATATGACATGAACTTGAGAAATAAAATGAAGCAAAAAATATATTCATTTTAAGACACATCAATTGTCTTTTAAAAAGTTTTTTTTATAAATATGTACGTACTTATAATTGAATTAAAAAACAACAAAAATCAAATTTTTGGAAAGCCTTTTAAAGGCTAATTTTTCTGCTTGAAATTGTTGTTGATTTGCCATTTCTTTTTAAGCATTTCTTAAGAATACTTGAAAGGAAAAAAATTTTGTTTTTTTCTTCTGAAAGTTTCGAAAATTTCTATAAGAAATCAGAGGGTTATTGTTGTTCATTTTGATTTCTTTAAGGAATAATGAATAGAGGATATCTTAAGAGGCCTGTAAAATTGTTTTCAGAAGTTTTTTTGCAAGCTTTTTTTAAAAACTCACTCGTATAAGTAAACTACGAAGTACTTTCAATTCAATTGAATTCGTTTTTTCACCGAAAAAGTCCGGTTTTTTAGCCCCTTTTTTATTTTCATTCTTCTTTTTATTATATTTATGAGTACAATAACAATATAATTTTTATATTTAATTGTTATTGTTGTTGTATTTATTGCTATAAAAAAGAAAAAAGGTAGAAAACAATAAAATCATCAGACTTAGGGTCCGTTTTTGATTGCCTGTTTAATTAAAACTTAATGTTGCTTTCAATATTGCATTGTGTTGCTTGTTTGTTGTTGTTATTTTGTTGCATTACTTTTGCAACATGTTTAGAACAGTAGCTTCTAAAATTAAATTGAAAAATAATGAAAATGAATAGAAAAAAACTTGTAAAGGGTGATTTTTTAAGAGCTATAGGAAAATTAAAAAAAAACACATAAAATTCAGAAAAATGCATGAAATCTTTATTTGAATCGATAGTACAGTCCATATAATTTAATTCTTGAAGATTTTTTCATGCAAATGTTGACCGCGACTGCGCCTCAAATGGTCCATCCGCTTAGTCCAATTATGGCATACTCTTTCCAACATTTTGGCCGGTATCTCACGAATAAATGTTTCAATGTTGTCTTCCAATGCCTCAATTGAAGCGGTCATGTCTGTATAGACATGAGCTTTAACATAGCCCCACAAAAAATAGTCTAAAGGCGTTAAATCGCACGATCTACGCGGCCAATTGACCGGTCCCGAACGTGAAATAAAATGTTCACCGAACTCTCAATAAGTCCATTATTACGCGTGCTGTGTGGCATGTGGCACCGTCTTGTTGAAACCAAATGTCATGCAAGTCAAGCTCTTGCATTTTGGGCAAAAAAAAGCTGGATATCATCTCACGGTAGCGCTCACCATTCACAGTTACGTTACGATTCGCAGTATCTTTGAAGAAGTACGGTCCAATGATGCCACCAGCCTATAAACCGCACCATACTGTGACTTTTTCTGGATGCATTGGTAGCTTTTGCAATGCTTCTGGCTGATCTTCACTCCAAAATCGACAATTCTGCTTATTTACGTATCCATTGAGCCAAAAATGAGCTTCGTCGCTGAACACAATTTTTCGATAAAGAAGTGGATCTTCGGCCAACTTTCCAAGAGCCCATTCACCAAAAATTCTGCGTTGCGGTAGGTCGTTCGGCTTCAATTCTTGCACCAGCTGTATTTTGAAAGGCTTCACACCTAAATCCTTCCGCAAAATTTTCAACGTTGTTAAGTAACAGAGGCCCAATTGCTGCGAACGGCGACGAATCGATAATTGATGGTCATCATTAACACTGGCCGATACAGCTGCGATATTTTCTTCAGTTCGCACTCTACGTAAACGTGTTGCCCGAATAGCCGCTTCAGTGGGTCGATTAAACTGACCATAAAACGGAAGAAGCGCGCGATGAACTTTCTTAACAGAGCACGCATTTTGATAATAAAATGCAATGATTTGCAAGCGTTGTTCGTTTGTAAGACGATTCATGGTTAAATTATAGACCAAACTGAAGATATTTGACAGCGAAACAAAACACAAAACGTGCGTGAGCTGTTTAAACCAGTGTTGCCAAAAAGATAATAGCTAAAAAATCACCCGTTAGTATTTATTACATTACATTAGTTTAAGAAATGAAGTACAAATTTACGTACAGTGAGCCTGAAATGGTTGCATAAGAATAAAAATATTTTTTCTTTGATAATGTGGAATTGTGAGCCAACAAAATGCAACATTTATTGGGTAGTTTTGTTTTACTTTTTTAATCTTAAAAGAAAGTCTATCTCATGCACTTCGATGGCTCACCGAAACTTGTTCGGAATACGTTTCATTGATTTAAAGTTGTGAGAGACGATTTGTACGGCTTAGAAATGTGGGGGCACTAGAATGTTCGTACAGAAACCCTTGAAAAATTATTGGAAGCCACTCAAATCGCAATCTCAAACCGTTTGGAACTAACTTAAGTCACTCAAAACGAAGAAATTAAGTATCACAAGGAGAAGTAGAAGAAGATAGATGTTGAAGGACGGTCACACATATGCTACTTGAACGCCATAAAAGCAGGTAAATTTCTCAACTTTCCTTTACTGGCATTAAAAAATGGATCTTAGACCCGAACACAAATCCTATACGATGAGATATTTTATGCATTTTCTAGATTTTAGAAAAATATGTAACGCGAGGTAAGCAAGAATGCCTAGTGTTTAACGACATTTAACAAAAGAATTTATTTTCAAGACAGCCTGAACGATTTTGACTATGTAGAGGATGTTTTTCATTTGACTCACAGTTTCCCAGGTATTGCATCGTTCCGAAGCAGTTGGTCTATAGATTATCGTGGCAAAATGAAATGTCACATACCAAGAACTATTTGATGCAAAACAAATATATTATGTCCGCCAATTTTGTTACGTTAGGATCTTCATCGTTATCCACAAATGCAGCATTTGGTGAGGATACGCATAATCACCTGCAGAAAGCCTGCCAGACATTTAATCACCTAAGATTCATTTGAAGTCCGTTCTTCTTATCTTTGCGTTCATAACTTTGAATTTTGTAATTCAAATTTAAAATTGACTCTTCAGTACAAGCCATAGCAAAGATGCAAGTAGTAATGAATCGTTGTCTTTGAATATTTTAGTCGAGAACTACATTCAAGTCGCCGTAGTCTAGTAGGTACCCGTGATTTAATCGCTGGCTTAGACATTTTGAACAAAGCGAAATATGAAAACAAAATACTTCTTTCAATGATTTCCTCTCAGCAGTTTTCTGGCAAGTCTAGTAGGCAGTGTGTTGGCTTATTAGACGTGAGGCCACGGTCCAAACCCCAGGTCAGACATCTCCAACAGAACGAAATTTGAAAAAATATTTCTTCGGTGACTTCCTCTCAGCAGGTTTCTGGCAAAAACTCTGGTAGTAAATAAAATTCCCCATGAAAAGTTTCAAAGAAATCTCGTCGTCATCGGACTTCTAGTCGTTTCAGTACATATTTTTTTTTACGTCGAGAAGAGGTAAATGAACCTAACCGTACCATAGAGGATGTCGTCACATCCTCCGTGTGTGGGGCCCTCACACACTAAATCGCCCCCTCGTCTCGTGGACTTGTTGTGCCCGCTCCGGAACTACGGTGGTATTACTTCGGAGTGGAGTCCCTTTGGCCCTTTGGCCCCTGCGTGTTCATATCCGCGTCCGGATTGCGTGTCGAAAGTTGAAGAGACATCTAAGTGTCTCCACTATTCCTTTCGTCCAGGTCCCTGATTCGAATTTCGCTTGCCACGTGTGCCAGTTTCATCTATGCCGGCGTGCCCACATGTTCCACAGCCTCAAGATCCCTCTTCTTCAGTCTTAGAATGCTCTCCACGTAATTCCAATTTTCTAAATCTACTCGCGATTATCATCGACAATGTTACCGGTCGTGATAGTCCCGGCTATCAACGTCAGTGCAGAGCGAAAGCTCTGCCAGCATGCACATTCGAAAACAATGTGCTCTGCATCATCAATTACCTGCCCTTCCTCGTAAAGACAGTAAGGGGAGGCGGTCTTGCCCATTCTGTGCAGATATTTTCTAAAATATCCGTAACCCGATAGCATCTGTGTGACGTAGTAATTTACCTCTCCAATCCATAGCTTTATGTACGGAATAAGTCTCGCCGTCCATCTTCCTCTATATTCATTGTTCCATCGTCGTTGCCACTCTGAAATGGTGTTTTCCCTGAAGTGACCGGTTATGTGATTCCCAGCTGATTTCGCCCTATAAATCTCCATCCGTTCTGCCACCAGCAGATCCACAGGGATTATACCTGCTATCACAATTACGGTTGGGGCGGACACTATACGATATGCCGACGTGATACGCAATGCAGCCATTCTCTGTACCGATACAAGTGAGTTCGCCCGCTTTTTAACATCTAGCGTTGCGGCCCAAATTTCGTCGTTTCAGTAGATATAGAATACAACAACTGGAAGTAGTTTTCATTCGGAAAAAAGACTCGAAATATGATATGTTTTCGAAGTAAAAATATTTGAACTAATTTTGGTAGAGGAGCTAATGCCCGTTACATACATCGTATGTCCATATGTATGTACACAACTCTGTAAACAATTTAGTTTTCGTTTTGAAATATTAAAAACTGATTTTGAAAGTGTGAATAATTTTTGAGGTTTTCCTTTTTGATTTTATAAAAAACGTAAACCCTGTTTTCATTTGTTTGTTATTGCCTGTTGCTGTTGCTGTTGCCATCGTGGTTATACAAGCCATCAGATGTTGCATTTATCAACGTTTGCATTGCAAGTTAATAGTGTGTAATCATCACTTTGTTATTGTTTTTTTCTTTTTTTTTTCTTTTCTTGTTCAAACTTAATCTCTTGTATAGCCTTGATATGATAGTTTTTATATATGAATACTTGATACTCTTTTGATGCTTTTTTGTTATAGGGATTCTGGTTTTTTTCCCTCTTAAGGTTGTTAATGTTGTTGTGGTTATTTAAAGAAGAAAAAAGAGAACGAAACAACAAAAACCTGATGTTGCCACAAATAACAACAGCACTCATTCACTCACTCACTCCCCTATTATTGTTGTTGGTGAATTATAAAAAAAAACGTGTTTAAATTGTATCAACGCTCGAGTGTTAATATGGAACATTACCAGTCAACCAGCCAACAAAACAAAACAGTCAACCAGTCAGTCAGCCAGTTAGCCAGCCAGCTCTTCACAGAGATTTTGTTTTTTGTTGCCATCAGCAGAATTGTATTATTGCTGGTGCTAATGTTGTTATTGTTGTGGTTTCAAAAACCCATAAGGGTTTTTAAGCCTCTTTTTTTTTGTTTGTTTACATTTTTTGTTGTTGTTGTTGTTGTTGTTGTCTTAATGTTTATTCAAAACTTAAATGATTTGACACAAGACTTGATTATGGTTTATTTGATTTCTTTACTTTGATTTTTTTTCATTGTTGTTGTTGTTGTTGTTCTTGTTGTTGTTATTGTAAATTTATACAACCACATGCCTTTTTAGAAAATTGATTTGAAAGCTGTTGTTCAAAATGCTTGTAATTCAATACCAATACCTTTTAAAGGATTATTCAATTATGGATGGAAATTGGAAAGGGAATTGTGCTAAGGATGTGACAATAATTAAGGAAGTGTTGAACAATTTCAATGAGAATTATTTAAAGAAGTTTCATTCAATCATAAAAGGAACTAGAATTTGTTTATTTTCTAGCGCCAGCACTTCTATACAATATTTTCCGTTGCTGTTTATCTCCACATAGATTTCTCTACACCATGCAGTAGCTGGAAGTCCTTTGCTATTGTTCCTTCTGTGAATATATGTATCTCGGTTGCCGTCTCTTCTTCCTGAAAATTATGGAGCCACTTTCACAGAAGCCATGCTTTTTTAAGCATTTATCAGATGTATTACTAGGTAAAGGCATGAGTTCGTTTAGTTGTTTGTTTTGTTTGTAATCCCCATTTTCAAATGAAACTTTACTTTAAGCAAATATTTTCTACCAATATTATGGCAATTTAGGGATTTCGCTTCAATCATCATCTCTATTTCCCTTTTTCATCTCCTGCGGGTTAGGTTAAGTCCATTTTAAAAGCTTATTCTGAAGTAAAGTATGCTCCAACTGAAGTGTTCTGGAACACACTAAGCTAATAAATTACGGAGTTGCTGTTCCCCTTTTCAATTTCTCCCCTCCAGGTGTTAGCCTCTCCACCTCTTCTTCTACTGCATTGGGAGATTTCATTCGTTCTCTACTTTGTTTAGAGTTTCTCTCAAAACTAAACAGTTTTAATGGCGACTTCAACTCATCTCGGTTTAGCATTTTTCCTGCTGTTATACTCAGGTTTCCGTTTGGGATGGTATTCAGCCAGAGTATTTACAAGAGACTCCATAGTGTGATGGTGAATGAATACTTGTTGTTATTGATGTTCTTTAAATGAAGTGTTCCATGATTCATATCCATACAACAGCACGGAACGTACATACGAAGAGTATGCATAACTTCCTGGGGTACCCCAAATGCCTGAAGAGATTATGGCACTTCCCTAGTACAGAAAGGAAGAAACTTCCTTAAGTTCTCCATTGTCTATTATAAACTTTGTGGTATTTTTGGTATTCAGACTTAGCACCGTGGAGTTTGTAATATGTATGCGAATGTGTATCTCTCGCAGTTGAACTAACATATTTTTGGAACTGTAGGCGAGGACATATAAGTTATCGACAAGATCTCTTGGGCGTCTTTACTAATAGGGTTTGCTTTTTTCCTTACTGTGTCTGGTACTATGTTAAATACACACATACATAACCTAATTGGTCATTACAACCCTTCGGTCAGGATTACGACCTAGTTTCTCACACCACTTATGTTGTGTGTGTTAATTTTATACATGAGTGGTGGCACCTACAGTTTAAAGTCGACTCCGAACGACAGTTTTTGAGAAACTTTTCATGGCAATTTTTATTTACTCTCAGAGTTTTTGCCAGAAAGCTGCTGAGAGGAAGGCGCCGAAGAAATACTTTTTGCATTTTGTTTTGATGTCTGGCCTGGGGCTCGAACCCGGGCTTTACGTCTAATAAGCCAACACACTAGCTACTAGACTACGGCGACTACTATATTAATTGGAAAGAATATAAACTGTAGTCTTATCGAGACTGACGTTAAAATGTAGTTGTCTGGCCGGGTTGTTTTCGTTAGACACTTAAGTGTTAAGTCCTTATCAGATCAATTATGTCCATAAAGGGCATCTTTAAATTGTCTTGTTTTCTAAAAGATAAAGGGTTTCAAGTGGTTTGTCAAAATAGATATATTTTGAAGATAAAGATGAGCTCAATTCAACCTCCGCCACAATCGCCGTATAATCCCAATGAACATTTTTTCATACTCATTCATCTCAAATCTCTTCCATCTCAAGACCCAGCTCATTAGCTTTCTTTGTGGCAAACTTGACTTTGCTACTATCGGCGAAGCTACAGCTTGATTCGCACAAGATCTTTTTCGAACATTAGTGTCGTACGTGATTCACTTTTCAGTTGCTCAGAACTGGTTCAATTTCGTTATGTTTTATCTGTGGAATACAAACGGGAATTCCCTTCATTAAATTTTTCGTTATGGCACCAAAACATTGAGCTTCTTTGCATATCAAGTTTCCCTCAAATGGTTAACAACTGTTTGATGATGAATGCTTCCACGATTTTATCAGTGATTGACTGACCAGAGCGAAATGCCTCTTTAACATTAAAATTATCCTATTGGCTTACCTTCCTCAATAGCATGCTTTTCTGAGTCCACACTATTGCCATTCAAGTCTATTTATCTATAAATCTAAGCACTTAGCAGCTTAAAATCGAATATTTCAGAAGATGAACAATTTTTAGTCTTCATTCTATGTCGGACAACAATACCGATCGTCTGAATATCAATCGGATGAAAGAGGGCTCAATGATCAAAGTACCCTCTACTACATCCAATGCAATATCAATTCAAGTTTATTTATTTAGTAGTATTTCAAATACTTTCATAACATATATATTTTCACTGACGGCTTTGGTCTGGAACTTACTACAGTAGGCAATAATGCTACTGAGCCTGCAAAACGACTACTGGAATAAAGCAAAGATATAATAATACGATGATGAATACAGTTTGTGACAGGTTTTGTGGCAATACAACGACAGTTGGTAACCCTATCAACCTAGAACTTACTACAGTAGATAATAATGCTACTGAGCCTACAAAACTTAATTCATAAGGCGACTGGAATAAAGCAAAGAAATAATAATGCGAAGAGGAATATAGTTTGTGACAGGTTTTTGTGGCAATACAACGACAGTTGGCAACCCTATCAGTCCAGAACATACCATAGTAGACGATAATGCTACGGATCCTGCAAAACTTGATTAATAAGGCGACTGGAATAAAGCAAAGAAATAATAATAAGATGAGGAATATAGTTTGTGATAGCGCTACGTGTCCTAAATGCTTCCTTTTTAATATCAATCTTAACCTCTGCCGTTAGGAATGCATATCCCAATCGGATTTTTAAAAAAAACTGCAATTGTAGATGTTTATTTTTAGGCACAAAAGTCTGAATTATTTGCATAGAAAACCCACTTGACCAGTTTTTTTTTTATCGAATTGTGAGACAAATTCCTTAAAGTATTGCCCATAAAAATTTCCAAAATGATTATCGAAGATAATTTCTCTCTCTCCTGTCATATGCCATAATCGTTAATAATTTAATAACGAAACTATTTAGACAAGAAGGCTTTTCTAAATGGGGGGGAAAATATTTACACTCAACCTAGTACGCGACTTTAGTCTATAATAGACACTTACAACAACATTACATTGATATGTATGAGATATGTATTAAGAGTGTACGCGAGAGTATATTTTTAGAATGAAATCAGGTTCTCGAACGATTCAAACGATTCATGAACATCAAATGTGATTATTTACTTAAAAAGCACTCGAAAGACTTCTTTTACAAAAAAAAAAAAAGTTATTGTTGCTGTTGCTGTTCATAAAATGCCATTAAAAGGCTGTATATTTTGTTAATTTAATTTCATTCGCCCAGCTATAACGAACGCACATCGTATGTAACTTGAAAATCAGTTTTTATGGAGCGCTGTCGTGTATACGTTTTCATTTTCGATTTTGATTTCTTGTTTTTTTCTTCTTTTTTTAACAATTTTAAGTGGCGTATTAAAAATTTATGGGAATGTGGCAATGAAAAGAATATCACGATATACAAACAGACAGAATGTGTGTACGTACCCCTTTTTCTGTATGCAACAGAAGTCGTCTGTATTAAAAATTACAACCAGATATGATGACTAGTAATTAAAAATTTAAAACGAGAGAAAAAGAAAAAAACAAATGAGAAAAAATACGAATCAAAATCACTATCAAAATTCCAGAACAGCAACAGCAGTAGCAGTAGCAGCACCACCACCAGAAAAAAAGTGGGAAACTTTGCTGTTTGCATCCACACAGTACACAACTATTCAACTGTGAAAACATACAACAGTATGCTGCCTATGTACATACATACATATGTATGTCCGTGTATTGATGTCAAATGCTTGTAGTAAAACATTGTCAGTCCTCATAAACGCCTCTAGTTAAAGACACTCTGCAGACTCGCTGTGTGTATACGAGTACGAGTAGGAAACAATAAAAAAAAAAAACATAAAAACTGGGCCCAAGAAAATATCAATAAACGTTTCCCTATGTTTTGCATTCCCATTGCCACAAAGACCATCCATTCCGTGTGTCTTCTATGCCACACAAACCCATCCCTTTTGTATAGATTTTCTTGTACATTTTTTTTCTCTCTCTTGATGTGATACTCATCATCATCATCAGCTCTAAAGACTATGTTTACTTATGTATGTTTATTAATTTCTTTGCAGTATTTTTTTCTTTCTTCAACTCCATTCAGACACATCACATACATACATACGTACCCATCGTTTTAGGTCTTTATCCTCTTCTTTTCATTTTATTTCAAAGGATGGAGACGAAGTAGATGCAGAAGCAGTAGAGAACTAAATGAAGTATAAATTTATGATTCTCATGATTTAATTTATTTTCCTTGAGGATGATGATGATGGGGTATTGTGTAGTGTTTAAAACTGATTTGCAATTGCTGATGTTTTATTAAGTGCATATTCATAAAATAATGATTCCCTCTCAGTTGTATAAAGGAATGCATTCTTGCTGACATATTTATATTTAAAAGGCAATAAATAAGTTTTCTATTATTCCTTTCGATCTTAGCTTGGAATTACTTTCGGAGAAATATTAATATCATGATTGGTTTTTTGGGTGACTTCTTCACTTGGTCAGTTTAATTAGCATTTTGCCATTTTGGTAAAACAAAACTCTTTCCAAATCTTAATGTTGGTTGTATTGGTATCATACTGCACTTGCGAGATAAATTTCTAATAAATTTAACACTATTCCCACTTGAAGTTTTGAAGATTATTTATTTCATGTCCTTGAGCAAAGATTCTGACACAATCAACGTAGATTTAAAAGGGGCAATTAGTCAGAAAGTTGCCGTAGTTTAATAGGTAGTAAGTTGACTTATTAGAAGGCCATCAAACTCCAGCTCAGACATCTCGAATGAAATGAAATATGGAAACAGTATTGTTTTCGGCGACTTCACCTCAGCAGCCTTCTGGCAAAACTCTGAGAATAAATAAAATTTCTTAAAAATCTGTCGTTCGGAGTCGGCTACTTATGGATAAAACTAACTCACGCAAATTGGTGGTGTGAGAAGCTAAGCCATAATGGTGACTTAGGGTTATAAATTAGTCAAAAAACTTAGTAGAAAGTTTCCAACCTTAAATCGGATATAGACATTGACATAGTAATTCCAGAATTTCTTTTATTTTTTATTTTAATCTCTTTCAAGAGCATTGGATTGGTGAATACTAAATCCATATACCTATTGGTATTTAGTATTTCTAGTCAAGCAGGTTATTAGCCTTCGCTTGCATGTTCTAGAATAATAGGGTGGCCAACTTTGTTTGCCTAGAAACAAGGCCTTTTTGAAAATGTATTGGGTTTTGATTATTAAATCCTATTCTTTTAAGGGAGGTGACGTTGCCTGAACATCCTATAATATTCATTGGATTTATTATCCTCTGTGGTGGTAAGGTGGCTTCTAAGTAAACAATTTAAAGTTGGAAACAACTACAATGAACAATTTTTTGTTTTTCTGCAGTATTCGAAAGCTTTGAACCAGTAGGATGAATTAAAAAATCCGTTGGTCATTTTTCTGTTGAGTCTCTACAGTTTAGTTTTCTCCAATGCGGACTAGAAAGAAATCTATTTCGATAAAGTCTACAAATGTTTCCTTTGTTTCGTTATGACAGTTTTCGTTAAAAAGACACTCATTTGCATTAATTCCTCTTCTATAATTTATTGTTTCATGATCATTCCATGACTCTTTGCATCCTATTTCTGGATAGAGTGGATTTTCCAGTTAAATAAGACGGAAAGAATATTTTTTTGATACTCTTTTATTTGCTACTTAACCTGTACTCACGTCCCACTTCGTAACCGAAATTAGTCGCCACTATCTTAGACAACCTATCTAAATAAAACGTTGTCCCTCAATATTTAGAGAGATCTTGGAACCAATTGAACCAGCACTTCCACTTGATCTTAGCTTTTTTCCATACTACTGTTGGCTGCATTCCAAAATGTATCAATACAAAGTTTGTATGCAGTTCTACTACTGTAATTTAAACTATGTTACCAAACAATGCATCAACTATAAATACGATGCCTGATTGCTTTTTGACTGCTTTAAAAATACACATTGACGACGTTTTGAAATGGAATACCAGGTATATATTTTGTACAGCGGCTTTATGAAACACGATACTTTGTTCAAACACAAAGCGACTAAAATTTTGGAAGGCAGCCGTTTTCTCCCTGTTTTACATACTAATGTTATCTCCTAAAATTTTATTACTTTAACACCTATATTTACTCTACTTTTTCCACCGGAACTTGGCGAAATAAATATAAATTAGAATTTTTTGAAATTTGCCACGCCTTCTAAAAAGTAGGCGTTTGTTATAATACTACTTCGATCTGAAATATATTCCATATTTTGTAAAATGAAAACATGTTTTCAAGAACTGTTTTTAAACTTCTGGGCATCTCAACTTCGATACAAATTTATTGACAACAATGTTGTTGACATTTTGTTGTTGTACTTTTATTGTCGTCGTATAAATCGTTGTTGTTGTAGTATAGTCGCCTGTTATCACAATGCATTTGCAATACATCACAACACATCAACATCATTACGGCGAGACATTCTTCAACATGCCACACAGTTCATGGTAAAGTGAATTCTGTTGCACCATAATGTTGACATTTAGCGCGTTAAAAATGCATTTTAAAAGACAAAAATAACAACAATAACAACAACTAAGTATTAAACTGTAGAGAGAGGCAAAAAGTTTGTTTCGATTAAAAAATTTTTAAAAAAAATTGTTCCCCTCCATAAATGAAAATGAAGAGGAAGAACAAAAAAAAAACTCTGAATTTCTTATTAAAAGTGTTGCTCAATAATAATCTTCATTGCAGACATTTAATCATGCCACGGTATAGCTTTTCGAGATTGATATACTGTTGCTGCCACTACTCTTACTTGAATGCTACGGCGTGGTGTACAGCTCGTATAAGTTTTTTAATTTTTATGATTCTCACAACTTCTCATTTCACTTCGTATGAGGAGGGGGGAGTGCATTTATCATGTTAATAAAACACACTTAGTTGTTGTTGTTCTTGTTGTTTTGCATGTTGTTGCAATATTTGCCTGCAATGTTATTAAATATCGCCATCAACATTGTTGTAGACAGATTTAATGTTATTGCTGCTGCTGCTGCTCATACTGCTACTGTTGTCTCATAAAACATTCCCCCTGTCTTGTTAGAGTTGGGCGTGGTGGCAATAGTTTTTGCTTTGATTTCTTTCCTAAGATGCTGACAACATGAATTATTTTATTATTGAAGGCCTATTTCTCTTTTCTCCTTTCAAAAGAGGAAAATTGTGATTTTTCTTAATAAATTATGGATGAATAATTAAGATTAGAAAGGATTTATTAATTAAAAAAAAAAAAATAAAAAAATGCTTCTAAAGTGTTTGGTGAAAGCAATTAATCTCCTCTAAAAAGGAGGTTTCAGATTCAGTGTCAGGTTTTTAAAAATGTCGTTATGTTCACTTAACGTCTAGTTTGGTTTTCTTTTTTCTTTTTAACTGAGTTCTGGTTTTACTATTAAGAATCGCTCGTTGATTTCAGGCTAATATTTTAAAATTTTATGAGTTGGTAACAGATATTGCATTGAGTTTAAAAGGAATTTTGTTTCATTAAAATTCATCACATTAACTAAATAGTTATATGAGCTAAATAGTGACATATATTCAGTCTTTTTTGCTAAATCACCAGGTATGATTGTAGACAATGACTTATGCTGGCTGAAAGGGCTCTGAGCAGTTGGCAACTGACCGTAATCTTCATGTAAAAATCATCTTCACCGTTGAGGCCCATCCCTGCTTGAATTGGTACGTGAATTTGGGACGATACCCAATCAAGAGGTTCCAATGCATTCCGAAAAGGTCACTCTTTGATGGTATTTTGAGACGGTAGCGTCATCGCTTCATATTTCTTTGAGGAAATGACGTTGACCAGGTTTTTGCTATCAATAGCAAAAACAGTAGGTTGATGTAATCATCAATTTGATGATCAATGAATTTTGATGATCTGGACATAAACAACATGAGGTTGCAACAGGACGACGCTATTTGCCATGCAGGTTAGTCATTAATTACAGATGTTGACGAATAAGTCGCAAATCACAATCCTTAAAACTAACAAAACTCATGCCATCGGTCAGATTCAATCTGATTTACGATCCAGAGTTATGGAAAATTGTCTATTTTGGATGCACTCTACCCAGCGAAGCCAAGGCCATGGAACAATCTTATATTCCACACATAATGGACCATCTTTGTTTTATTCAAATTTAAAAAAGGAAGTGCTTAATGAAAGACTTTTTAAAGGCTTTAGTGCGAGCCACGTAACAGCAAATGTAAAGCGTGTGCAAATTTGCTTTCATTGATTACGTTTTGGAAATTTTAATGACCCGAACACATGATTCATTGAAGTCACCGTAGTCTAGTAGGTATTAGACGTAAAGCCAGGGTTTCGTGACCCAGGCCGGACATCAAAACAAAATACAAAAAGTATTTCTTCGGCGATTTTCTCTCAGCAGATTTCTGGCAAAAACTCTGAGAGTAAATAAAATTGCCATGAAAAGTTTCTCAAAAATCTGTCGTTCGGAGTCGACTTTAAACTGTAGGGTACCACTACTCATGTATAAAAATTAACGCACGCAACATGAGTGGTGTGAGAAACTAGGTCGTAATCCTGACTGAAGGGTTGTAATGACCAATTATGTATGTATGTATACATGATTCTTTCGTGGCTCAATTGTTAAAGAAAATGTATTGAAGTCTACACGAGCTTTACAGTATAGGTACGGATTGATGGAAAGTAGCTTCATGTACCGAATCTTCCATTTGCTATGCCTAGTTATTTTCGACAATTTTAAGCTTAAATAATCGTGGCTTAACAACGCGGCACCCGCAGAAATTGTACACAGTGTTCACAATCAAAAATTTATTTCAATCATCTACAACAACCTGTTTGCCTATGGCTTTATGAAGACAGAAATCGAGAGGCTCTAGGATATGGGGTCCCATTGTAATACCTCATGAAGCGAAGCATAGGGGATAATTGTCGACTCCTATTCAAACGATCACGACAATCTGCATCAGTGCTGTGCATTAAACTGTGTCCTTATTAAAATCAAGTTGAAAGCCCACTCGAAAATTTAATAAATCCAGTGATTGATTTGACATGAAGTACCTTTAGGCTACAGGACAATGTTTAGTTCCAACTTAGCCCATATAAGTACCTTTCTTGGAGAAGTTATTTGCGTGGAAGTGAATTCTCTAATTTTTTGAGGTCGCTGTAGTTTAGTAGGTAGTGTGTTAGCTTATTAGACGTGAGGCCACGGTCAGACGTATGCAACAAAACGAAATTCGAAAATATATTTCTTCGCCCTCTTCCTCTCAACATATTTGTTTCAAAAACTCCTGGAGTGAGGCCAGGGTTCAAACCCCAGCTCAGATATTAAATATGAAAAAATATTTCTTTGGCCTCTTCCTTTCAACAGATTTTTGGCAAAAACTCTTAGAGTAACTAAAAATTGCCAATGAAAAGTTTCTCAGAAATCTGTCGGTCGGAGTTGACTTTAAACTATAGGTCCCGCTACTCATGTATAAAATTAATACACACAACATAAGTGCCGTGAGTAGCTAGGTTGTCATACTGACTGAGAGGTTGTAATGATCGATTACGTGTGTACGTCACGTCTAGCCATCACATGATGTCATTACGGCCCAGTTTAAATACAGTCTTATACTATGTTCAGACATGCACGTGTATTCAGAAAATCGCAATAAACGGCATTATTGATATCAATATTTCATATAAAATGCCAATTAATTATTGCTCAATAAATTCATAAATTGTTATAATTGTTGATTAAAACTTCAAATAAGTTCGTTCAGTGACCATATTACTATTTTCCGAACACTTTCTATTGATATTTGACAACTCAAATGTCAACAGTAACAACAAAAACAAAACAACGAACGACAAAAACTGGAAGGTCAGCAGAAAGAATTTTAATAACATCACAGACTTGATGTCGTATTTAATTTTTAACCTTTTCGATCCCAATGTTGTTTGATAATAATTTCTAATTTATTTCGAAAAGTTATTTATTATACCCTGAACTGAGATATTACTGGGAATCCAGTTCCAGCTCTGAAGAAAGCAGCTTCTGTTTCTACCTGTCTTCTCCAAGTATGGCTAACCTTCTAGGTCTTGACTGATAATATATAACAGTTCTCGCAATCTCATCCTCGGGTTTATGCAGAATATGTTAACTACAGAATATTTTAACCAAAAGTTTGTATAAAATATTAAGGTTTTTATATTTATTTCATTAATTTAATTCTGTTTTATTATAAAACAAACAATTTTTTAATGTTTTTCAAAAAACAAGAGAAAAATAAGGAAAGTTTCAAATGACTCCATAGGTACCCCTAAGGGGAAGCCTAAGAGGCCTTTCAAGACCTAATATATGAAAACGTTATCTCTTGTATTTAGTAGAATATTCGTTAAGGTCAGGCACTTCAGTATTAAGCCTGTGGGGATTTTTTTTGTTAAAATATATATAAGTGCTGTCCACTGTATGTAGTGGGTTGGTACGTTTCCAATCCAATTTAGGCCAGGTTAATCTGCCAGTTAGGTTGCCGTGGTCTAGTAGGTAGCGTGTTGGCTTATTAGACGAAAAGCCAGGGTTCGAGCCCCAGGCCAGACATCAAAATAAAATACCATAAGTATTTTTTCGGCGACTTCCTCTCAGCAGATTTCTGGCAAAAACTCTGAGAGTAAATAGAATTGCCATGAAAAGTTTCTCAAAAATCTGTCATTCGGAGTCGACTTTAAACTGTAGGTCTCGCCACTCATTTATAAAAATTAACACACACAACATAAGTGGTGTGAGAAACTAGGTCGTAATCCTGACGGAAGGGTTGTAATGATCAATTATGTATGTAGTCTGGCAATGATGGAATATTTTTCCGTAGACTTTGCATTTGTTTGCATCGAATAATTTATCGAACTTTTTATTTTCGTAAAGAAAATTCCCTTCTCTTGTGACATTCCTTAACAGATGATAGAGATCGAACAGTTCTTTTGCCAACGTATGTGTATGTATATGACATTTTATGGTGCTTGATACTAAGCCTTTCCACGCATACATTGCTATGTCCACTACACACTAACATTAACAGTTTCTTTTCAAAATGGTTTCCTTTTGGCTGTATTCTTCAAGAATCTTTTCTTTTATAGAAGTTTATCAGAAGGATTTTTATTATGATTGTTTTCCTGCAAAAGTTTTAAATTTTTTGAGTAAATTTTCCTAAAACCATAATAATACTTTGAATGCAATTTATTTCGTCTTTTAAATCAATTCAATCTGAGACAATAAGACAGAGCTTAAAGAAAAGAAATTGAAATTAATTTGCATAAAAATAATAAAGATTTGAATAGAAGAGCAGAGAAGAGAACAGAACAGCGGCAGAGGCAGTATATTAGAAAAAATTAATTTAAGAACGAGGAAATGCAGAAAGGGTTTCCTAAAGTCTTGAGCTCTCAATCTAAGGAAAAATTTCAAGGAAATGAAATGAGAAAAAGCTGATAACTTTTCTTAGCAAGTAGAGGTATTGTTATTAAGCTCTCGAGTATGGGGATGAGTATGAGTATGCAGATGAGGATGATGAGTATGAGTATTTGTATCGTTAAACAAACATTCTTGATTTAACTCTCGTTATTGTTGTTAAAATAACCCATCATTTGAAAATAATTTCAAATTCTATTTGCGTTGCTATTGTTGCTTTTACTGCTTTTAAGTATTTAATGTTGCATACATTTTTATTGTCTCTCTCTGTCTCTCTCTCTCTCTCTGTATGTGAGAGTGTGTGCCATATTGTGATTGTATTTCTATTAAATTCAATACAATTGAATTGAATATCCTTTTATTGTCACCCGTACTCCTATACTGCTGCTGATTCTGCCGCTGTTGTCTTGTTTGTTATCTTGGCGGAACAATAAACATGAAAATTTTTGATTTAATTTCAGTTTACAAATGAATCAACCAACCAACCACCACCAGCAGCAATTCTTACAAAACAATTTGATTTCCTTTTTAGAAAAATGTTTCCTTTATAGAGGCTGTTGTTTTCAATTGCAAGCGTGTTTGCAAGTCTAATAGAATTTCCTTCGATAACAAACTTCATGCGACAATAATGTGTGTCTTCTTCGGTTGGGAGGGGGGTCTGGGTTTAATACGTATTTTGTTAGACAAACTTGCTTTCTTAAGTCTGTTATAAAAGAGTTAAGGGTAGGTTATGTGCAGCCTGTTGTTGCTTGTCTTCTTGTCAATACTTTTTAAAATCCTTGGAAAGTTTTCTTATTTTTTTTTTGTCTTCAGTATTGTTTTACTTTTATTGCCAGGTCTTTAGCTTCTGGTTTGTTTCGTTCTTTTATAAAAATAACATTATGTTGCTTCTTTTCCTTCTTCGCTTTGTGTTATAACGACTCTTTAGACAATTCCATTTTGTAACGCTTTATTTTCAATTCATGGCCATTGTCATCCTTAAAGGATACGTGTTTAGACATCTTAAGCAAAATTTATGTTTCTCAAACATGTTGTACTTCTTCTTATTCGACTTCTTTTCATTTTTATTATACCATATCGCATTGCCTGTTGTTTATCATTTTCTTCGTTGCGTTGTCGTCATCATCATCGTCACCATCGCCTCACATGCCAATGGAATTGCGTATAAATTTCAGGTTTTTTTCCCCTCAATTTCTTTTTATTATGCTCCTGTCATGCCGTACGATTTTTATTTAAATATTTGGTTGAAGCCTTTATGTAACTGGAACTGGTAACCATGTTTTTTTATTGCCATTGAAATATGTTTTTATTGGCGTTTGTTTTTTTTTTTTGCATGTAGAAAATTATTCCCAAAACGTAGTAAATTTTATGACGTTTGAACATCAAAAAAAAAAAAAAAATAGAAATCATTAAACAGAGCAGACCAAAAAGAGCGTTATAAACTAACCCTGATTTTATGGTTTCAAAAAAAATATGTTGTTTTCCCTAAAGTACGCATTAATTTGTAATAAAATGCTCTCCTCCTCCTCCCATTATTTTTGTTATCGTAACTTCACTTATATTGTTAATAAAACTCGCGAGGGATTTATTAAACTCCTAAGGAGCACTGAGTGGTAAGAACTCTTCACAAATTAAAACTCTTACTGACTAGTTTTAACTTTAATAAAATAATTTATTGATTTGCTAACAACTCTTTAACAATTAAGTGCAAGTAGTGATCTCTCTTAATTTGTATAACAATTCCCATTGAAGGCCTAGAAGAGCTCAGTTTAAATTAGGGGACGTAACTCAATTGCGTTCTATCTCTAGCTCTATTTGTTGTAAACATTCTCGAGAAAGTTCAATTGCAATTTGTTGGTAGATGGCTTTGAATGTAATATCTTCAATAATATTAAGTACATTAGGTATTATAGACACTGAAATACTCAGTTTTTTTAAATGTCCAGAATTGTTCAACACCAAAAGAGTTGTGTTCTATTATTACAACACAATACCACACAACTCTTTGATAAACCGGAAAAAATTATATCTTCGAACTCTTTACAGTGACCTTTTCTTAAGATGTTCATTTTACTACAAAGAACTGACAACATTACCATTCGTTCTGTTTATATTTAATTTATTTTCAATCTGGCAACTTCTGGAGCTTCTCTGTTGATTTGTTGTAGTTATTACTCTCTCAATTATATTTCGTGATATTTTTATGCAGAAACATATGTCAGTCTAATATGAAATCCTTCTTACAAGGATAACCTGGGTAATTGAGTAAGATGATGAACTTGCTAAAGCAAGTACACTACCACCCAATACTAATCCATTGCATGTGCTAGGCTGGTCTATTTAGACTTTATTGCCAGGCACACCAGGCCTTTATTATACAGAAAGTGTATCGCACAGGAAGTGTACTCGCCGTAGTCTAGTAGGTAGTGTGTTGGCTTTTTAGACGTGAGGCCACGGTTCAAACACCGGCTCAGACATCTCCCACAAAACGAAATACGTACAAATATTCCTTCGGCGATTGCCTCTCAGCAGATTTCTGGCAAAAACTCTGAGAGTAAATAAAAGAAAAAGTTTTTCAAAAAATTTGTAGTTCAGGGTCGATTTTAAACTGTAGGTCCCCACCACTTATGTATAAAATTAGCACATACAACATACATGGTGTGAGAAGCTGGGTCGTAATCCTGACTAAAGGTTTGTAATAACCAATTATGTATGTATGTATGTAGCTGACGAACTTGTTAGGCACATTCTCACCCAATACCAAACCAATCTGCAGGCTTTATTGACTGCTGATAATTCCTGGACGTATGAAAAAATCTTGCTTGATTGTCATACACACTAGCGGTCGGCAATGAGTATTCAAAATACTTATAATTTCTGATACTTATACGCATTCATACTTATTTTAATGTCGTACTCGTACTACTCATACTCAAAGTTTGAAATACTCATGGTACTCGTACTTAACAATACGCATGATGTTATTGATTTCGACTCTCCATGTCTCATCGTATACACGAATCACAAAATAAGTATGATTCGCGCACGAACACTACAATACTCACAAGAAGGTTGTGTGTTTGCTTTGCTTGCTGTCTTTGTCTTTTTTGTTTATGTCTCTTTCTTCATTCTTTGTAAATGCAACAACAACTAAGACTGTAAATTTTGTCGAATGATTCGAATCACTCGAATCATTTATGAGTATTATAAGTATTTTCCTAAATTTATGAATCTGAATGAGTAGGCGTATGAATCAAACATAGTTCAAATGTTATGAGTTTGATGTCAACGTTGTACTCATACTCATTGCAACTTGTACTTATAAATCAATGTTGTAGTGAGTACGAATGAATCAGAGTAGTTGGATTTCAATACTGTTGACTCACTCATACTCAAAATTGCATGAGTACTCATGAGTAGCGAAAAAGCGATTCATTGCTGATCTCTGATACACACCTGGCCGTGACTGCATAGGAAGCGTATTAATCCACAACTTAAATTAGATCATAGTGCCAGACGGTCATTGTATTTATTCTCTGGAGTCATTGGGTAGTGGGTCATGCGGAAATGATTTCTGTAGAGGTTGTAAATCAGAGTAGGAAGAGAGTATTCTTAACTTATTTAATCACATAATAAATCTTTACTCAGGATTACAACCTAGTTTCACACACCACTTATGTTGTGTGTGTTAATTTTATTCATAAGTGGCGGCACCCTACAGTCTAAATTCGACTCCAAACGAGAGATTTTTGAGAAATTTTTCACGGAAATTTTATTTGCTCTCAGACTTTTTGCCAGAAATCTGAAATTAAGCTCCTAAAGAAATATTTTTTCATATTTTATTTTATTCGAAATATCTGAGCTGGAGTTAGAACCACGGGCTTTTGTCTAAGAAGTTAGCACTCTACCTGCGAGGCTACTACAACTTCAGAAGTGGAAGAGAATATTCTACACTTTATTTGCTAATGTCTGTATCTGGTCGGTTCCAGACTTTTGTCATTTGTCTCACTGTCTTTTGACAGTCTAATACTATGTTCAGACATGTGCTTTTATTGAAATAATATTCGGTTTATTGATAACAATATTTTTAGTGTTCAGACACAAAATTTATTTGACAGCTGGTAAACAAAACAGCTGATTGCTTCAACAACAAAAAAAATTTGAGAAAAAATGGCAAACAATTTAACATTGGAAAAGGTCTTACTAATGATTAACCGAAACATCCGAGCTGTTGTAAATAGTAGGAAATATTTCTGACTCCAAAGTGGCTTCTCTCAGAAGGATGAGAAAGAAGAATTTGATAATACTGCATAGCTTTTTTTTGTTTGTCGTTGTTTTGTTTGTTTGTTGTTGACATTTGAGTTGTCAAATATCAATAGAAAGTGTTCGGAAAATAGTAATATGGTCACTGAACGAACTTATTTGAAGTTTTAATCAATATTATAATAATTTATGAATTTATTGAGCAATAATTAATTGGCATTTTATATGAAATATTGATATCAATAATGCCATTTATTGCGATTTTCTCAATACACGTGCATGTCTGAACATAGTATAACAGAGCTATTTTTATCAGACATCGGGTTGCTCACCAAGTGTATTAAACTTTAGAAGCTGCTTTAAAGCTTGATTCTAATGTAGAATGTTTGAACATTGTTGACAAATCTGATGACCAATGTTTTAATAGGATGGGTTTCAAGGCAATTTGCTGATTAAATGCTTTGGAATCAATTTTTTTTTTCAATATGTCTCTCGTAGCATATTTCTTCGTGGGGTTACTTCATTATTCCAAAAAAAAAAAAAATAATAAAATAAAAGAAACCAAATTATTGTCTCCAATTGTGATATTTTTTTTTTGCATTTTCTCTCTGCCATTCATTTTTGTCATAATGCGTATAATTTATATTTTCTTTTGCCACGGGAAATAAAAAAGTTCCAAAGAAATAAAAACGAATATTGTGTAGAAAAAAATTCCATCAACCTTCGCCATAAAAACCATTTTACTTACCCTCTCTCCAAATTCAGTCCATTTTTTTTCCGATAACTTGTGTCTTAAATTGCTGACATTTTTCTCTGAAATACAAAATGTATACGCGTATCTGGCAGGTAATTACCCAGGTTTTTTTTATTTCGTTTTATTTTCTATTCTTTTATTTTTTTTTTCTTTTCTTTTAATTTTTCAACGCGTGTTTCTTATTGTTGTACTCTATAAAAATTCTAAAACACGTCCTGTCTTTTACAGATATTGGGGAGTGTGTGTGTGTGTGTGTTACAGTGTGCCATTGTCACTTGAAGAATTCCTTGTCATTTGTTTGGGAAAGGCAACGAAAGGCAAGAGAAAATAACTGCTGACAACATCAAAAAATAATTGCAATTTTTATTTTCCACCATTCTTTGCTTCACATTCTTTTTTTTAGTTTTAATTTTTTAAAAATTTTTCCTTGAAATTTTTGTAATTTTTCCGTTGTTATCATCAAATGTCAGAGTTTTAGTGGCACACGTCTTGTGTTTTAGATTTTTTTTTCTTTTGTGTTTCTTTTCTTTTTCCCCTTAAAATTTATGAGTTCCACAAAAAAAAAAAAGAAAAAAAATGTGTGTAAGAAACCACCCCTTGTCTGGGCATGGGGACAATTCCGTACCCAGCCATCACTTTCACTCATTTCCTTTGTACACTCTACGGCATAACACACATACAGGATATTATGAATTGTAAGAAATGAAACATTTCTTGCAACATTTTGTGTGTTGATTTCCTGTATTTAATAATCACATCCTTTTGTACTTAAAAAACAAAAAAACCGAAACAAAAAGAAACTTAGTCACCCTTACCCCTAACCAGTCACCTTAAAATTGCTAAACAATGTTGCAAACCTTGGCCCCCGTTAACAGTCTTCATAATGAAATGAAAGCCTTAGTTCGGCTTGAAATTACACACTATAATGCCATCTCTCTCTCTCTCTCGCTTTTTTAGTCAGCCGATATATATGGGTAACCCCATAATATTTTCTACATTGACTACTGCCAGCCTGTCTTGTGCAGCACCCCCTTCCTCCTGCATACGTTTTCCGTTAAATATTTATGATTATTTCCTCTATGCGAACGTGTAAAAACGGTTCATGAATTTCATATAAAAATTCATTTTCATTTTCATTTTATTAGATTCACTTGAGTTTTTTTTTATTTGATTTTCAATTTCTGATGGGGTTGTTAATATTTTTATTTGTTTAGATAAGAACTATCAAAGGCAGTGGTTAGGGTGGGGGAGGGGGGGTGGTGGTAAAGCAATAAATTAAGAATTTTTAAAGAAGAATGCTGCATAGCTTCTGTTATCAATCAGCGTAAGTAAATAAGTTCATGCATAAGATCTTGTAATTCTTATTAGAATTGTTGATAAGCGTGCGTGGGTCAATATGTTCTTGACTTTTCAATTTCCCGTCTTTCAACTGTAAAGGAAACATTGTTACTCTCTTAATTAATTTCTTATAAAATTTGAATAAACCTAAGCCATTTAGTTTGTGTTTGACAGCAGACTACTACTGTGAGATTTGGAGAGAGAATGGAAAATAGAGACGTTTACGTGAAAATGTTAAGGATGCAGTATTTCACGATTTGCAGTCATTAAAACTTATAGTCTTTATGTATTATATACATAGATTATAATGATTTTCGTCCTTAGTAGGATGTGAAAGGATCCTTAAATGCGGTCGCCATGTGACTGATTACATAACATACATACGTGATTGGTCTTTACAACCTTTTAGTCAGGATTATAACCTAGCTTCTCACATCACTTATGCTGTGTGTGTTAATTCTATACATGAATGGCAGGATCTACAGGTTAAAGTTGACTCTGAACGCCAAATTTTTTTTGGAGAAGCTTTTCATGGCAATTTTATTTACTCTCAGACCTTTTGAAAATATTGTTTAATATTTTGTTTTGTAGGAGAAGTCTGACCTTGTGTTTGAACTGAGACCTCACGCCTAATAACCCAACACATTGACTGATTGCTTTTCTTTATTCTGTTCTGAATGTCAGCACCGCAGACAACAGATGTGGTGAGGATACTTTTAAGACTCGAAGTCCTTTAAGAGGTTTGTTATGAAGCCATGTAGAATCAATATCACATTTTTGACCCCTAATCCACTAGACCCCTAATCCACTAGAGGAAATTTCAAATTATACGAAAAATAACTTTTTTTTAAAAGTTGCATTTTTTTCTCGATGTAATCGAGTTCTCCCATTTTGTTTTGTTCTGGTCTGTGTGGTTCCTTCGCTTCCCATTCTTCGTTCCTACTTCCGCTCCTTTTTCCTATCCCCTCTTTTATCTTTCCTTCTTAAGGACGTTATGTACAATGGGTTAAATCGACCTCCGGGTACTGTACTTGTCTAAATTGACAAGTGCGCGTCCTCTAACCTAACCTGAATTTTTTCCAATTCTGAAATCATTTCAGTCTAATTGCTTTAGAAATTTTCATAACAGACCCTTTGAACTACCGTTTATATATGGTGGCGTCTAGCAGCAATTTCATATTTTTGAAATATGACCCTTGATGCTCTGGAGAAATTTAAAATTTAAAAAAATTCTTTCAGCCAATTTTTTTTAATAAATTGTAACTGAGTAATTGTAATTGAGTAAATATATATGATTAAGTGATGGACTTCAAATTATAGCTGAGTAATTGACATTGAGTAATTGGCACTGAGAGAATACAATTGACATCTAATTGGCATTGTAATCAGCATTAAGTAATGCCTTGGTGTTGGCTTATTAGACGTGAGGCCCTCGGTTCAAACCCCAGCTTAGACATCTCCAACTAAACGAAATATGATTTCCTCTCAGCAGATTTCTGAGAGAAAATAAAATTGCCATGAAAAGTTTCTCAAAAATCTGTCGTTCGGAGTCGACTTTAAACTGTAGGTCCCGCCACTCATGTATAAAAAATTAACGCACTCCACTTAAATGGTATGAGAAACTAGGTCGTAATCCTGACTGAAGGGTTGTAATGATTAATTATGTATGTATGAATGTATTAAGTAATTGGCATTGAGTATTTGTTATTTAGTAATTGGAATTGATTAAGTGGCATTGAGTAATTGTAATTGGGTGCAATTGGCATGGGAATTGAGTGATTGTAATTAATTAACATATACAGTGAATTGTAATTTGCAATTGGCATTAAGTAATTGGCATTGTCATTGAAATGTTGTTGAGTATTTATTTATTAATTACAATACAATTACAGATTATATTCTAATTATATGCGAGCGGAGCAACTTGACCATATACTCACAGACCAGAGTCTCTGTTGGGAATCAAACCCACGACCCATGCTAATAGTCTAGCACACTACCCACTAGAATACCAGGGCACCCCATTGTTGAGTAATTGACGGAAATCGTTAGTAATTGGCATTTAATTTTATTACTAAATAAGTAGGTAATTATAACTGGAATTGAAAATGAATTGTAGTAATTGAGTAGTCGATAATGCGTAATTGCAATTGGCATTGAGTAGACTACTACCAGGGCATCCAAACTTGAAATTATTTCATCCATACCATCTGGAATTTCCTAAGAGCACCTTTAAACTATCTTGGTTTATGGTAGCAAATCCATATTTTTGGGAAATGATCCATGAATTTTTGGTGAAATTTGAAAGTTTTACAAAAAAAATTTCATATTCTCAAAACCATACCATTTAACATGCAACTTTTATAAAATTTTGTTTGGGTGTAGTATGGTACCTTGGGACCATTGTATAGCATATATTCTATAATTGGCATTTAAAAAAGGGATTTTTCATAAGCGTACTCTTAAACAGTCACCAGTACTCTGTTAATGCAAAATTTTACTCTGCTAACGCCAGAATTTCTTCTAGTTTCGGTTAGTGCCTAGGGCTGTCATATTAAAGAAGGGTAAGAATTATTGTAATAAAATTAATGTATTGACTCGTGTATAAGGAAGGGTACTTTCTGGTTCTGGTACAATTGTGGAATCAAAAAAAAAAACTTTATAAATTTTAATAAATTTTTATTACCACAAATTCTCATACCCTTTATTGTTGTTGTCTTGAGGAAAAATTAAAATAATTCTAATATGGTGGAGGTTTTTTTAAAAATTTCTGAATATTTTTGGAAAACTGAAAGCAATTTGTATTGTTACTTTAACAAACAATGGAAACAGTTGCCGGTTTAAGTCATTCATAATAGCCAGGCAGTACAAATGAATTTATAACCTGACAACTGACAGCCACTAACGAACTTTATTTTTAAAAATAATTCTGTTTTCTTCTTTCATTTTCTTCTTAATCATATGACAAACGATAAATTGTCTTTTAATAAACTGCCAGTCAGTAATTCACAACTAAATTAACGATGTAATTAAATGAAATAATTTACAATTGAAAATATATTTTATTGGTAGACAGATTTACAAACCAAAACAGAACAGAACAGACAGACAGACAGACAGATGACGACACAACGTTACAACGATTACGACGAATAGCCGGATTGGTGTAGCATTGCAATAAAACTGCAATAATTTATTTAAACGACAGCATACCATAATGAAACAGCCTCGAGGAGACTGACGACTGGTTAAGACAAGAAGGTGTTGCCCAGTCAATTTCAAATATTGTATCAAATTGAATTGAAATTTATTATTAAAACAACAACAACAACAAAGCTATAAAAATATTATTATTATTAAACAATTAATTAATTATAGTTGTAGTAGAGATTAAAGAAAATTTAACAAGATTTTTGAAATAAATTCGTTACCCTTTCCTCAAACAATGTTCGCTTCAAGAAACTTTCGAATGCCTGGCAGCAGCTGCTAAAGCTAAAGCTTCTGTTTCTTCGGAGTTAATACCCGAGACATGAAGTGTTGTGCTGCGCCGCACACAGAGTGAGTGAGTGACTGTATTAAATAAATAAAATTAATTTCAAACAGAGGAAATAAATAAAAAAATAAAATTTCAAGGTACACTCAACATCACCCACTCTGGCCCAATGCGGCCCGGTAGTCGTACATATATGTACGTACATATGTGACTGACGCCGTTGACATTGTGTTACAATGAACGTTCTTTGTTGTATGATTTGGAGTCAGCAGTGTCTGTTTGCATATGACATTTTCTTGCACACAAGACAAGTTATTGTAAAAAAAGGCAATAAAAATAACACTTGTTTTGTGTCTCTCAATCCAAAGAAAGATTAAAGGAAAGACGTACAGACAGTCACACAACACAGACTGATTTGCACATTTTTGAAATTAATTTCTTTTTGTTGTAAAAAGTACTTTTAAACAACAACACTAGCAATGACAACAACCAGTAAAGCATACGTAATAAATGAGCATGTAAATGTTTAAATATTGAATGCTACTGATATCTAGGGAGAGTTGTAGTGGCGTATTGGCAGTGGTATAAATTTATTAATTTTTTATTCTTTTTAAACACTAAGCGACATTTAAACATAATCACATAAGACGGAAGCAATGATTTATAGTCGTATGTATACGGATAACAAAGTTGTTAGCACGAGTAAAGTCTCAAAGCAAGATATTTATTGCGAAAACAAATCAGACAATAATATCGTGTTTCAATCATTATTAATCAGACAAAGCAAATTAAAATATTCTTAGGAGGTATCCTGTAGATCTATGATCAAGAGTGCTTATAATATCGGCTTATATTCATGTGTATCTACAACGGATTCTACATACATTAGGTCAGTAGCAAACAATTATTTTAAGTTTCAAGGTGTCCTATTTTTTTTTAATAAATGAAGTTCTGTATGCGTGACCTTTACATGAGGCGAGCGTTTTGCTCTCTATTTTCTATTTAAAGTTGCCGTAGTTTAGTAGGTAGTGTGTTGGCTTATTAGACGTGAGGCCATTGTTTAAACCTCAGGTCAAACATTTCCACAAAAATATGAACAAATATTTCTTTCGGCGAATTCCTCTTATCAGATTTCAGAGTCGACTTTAAACTGTAGGTCCGGTCACTCATGTATAAAATTAAAACACACTACATAAAGTGGTGTAAGAAGCTAGGTCTAGTACTCTACAAAACACTCATCCTGCCCGTGCTTCTTTATGGCGCAGAGCAGTGGACACTATTAAGCACTGATGCAGCAGTCTTGATAGTATTCGATTCGGTCCAGTGTGAGTTGGCGATAATTTCCGCATACGATCCAATAGTGAGCTGTATGAGCTCCTCAACGACATGGACGTTGTGCAGCGTATTAACATTCAGACACTACGCTGGCATTGCCATGTCGTTCGAACGGAGGAGGGTGCTCCGGCGAACGGATATTTGATGCGGAGATTTGCGGAAGTCGACGAAGAGGACCACCTTGTTTGCGTTGGAAAGTATAGATCGAGGAAGCCCTGTTATCGATTAGTGTGACCAACTGGCGTATGTGTGCAGGAAACAGAGGCGCCTGGTTGCATGTGTTAAGGCAGGTCGAAATCCGTTAAGTTATTGGCTAGTTAAGTAAGTAAGTTAGTAAGAGAAGCTAGGTGGTAATCCTGACTGAAGCGAATAAATGAGTAGCGGGACTTACAGGTTAGAGTCGACTCTTTCTCAACAGATTTTTGAGAAACTCTTCATGGCAATCTGATTTATTCTCAGAGTTTTTGCCAGAGGTCCTCTTAAAGCTAAGCTGAGGTTCAAAGCACGAGTTCTCTTTCTAATAAGCCGGCATACTACCATTAGATTACAGGGACTTCAAGGAGTACTTACATACATACATAGTACATAATTGGTCATTACAAGCCTTTAGTCAGGATTACGACCTAGTTTCTCACACCACTTATGTAGTGTGTGTTAATTTTTATACATGTGAGGCGGGACCTACAGTTTAAAGTCGACTCCGAACGACAGATTTTTGAGAAACTTTTTCATGGCAATTTTACTGACTCTCAGAGCCTTTGCCAGAAATCTGCTGAGAGGAAGTCTCCGAAGAAATACTTTTTGTATTTTGTTTTGATGTCTGGCCTGGGGCTCGAACCCTGGCTTTACGTCTAATAAGTCAACACACTACCTACTAGACTACGGCGACTTCAAATAGGGATATTAATTTCTACTAAATTACATGTATTAGCTGTTCAAACTTTCAACTATGTTATCAAAGACACAAACCGTATCTAAAATACAATTTTGATTAATTTTGTAATTCATTATCGAATAAAAATCTGTAGGAATTTAATAAAATATTATGATTAATTATCTTCAATTCTCATTTGAATATTATTATATGAGGCATACTAATCGCCATTATTTTCTTTTATTTATCTTTGCAGGTAAGACTTAAATTTTATAAATTAAATTAATTAATAATGATTGGTAAGTACTAAATAAGAGGAGTAAAAATTTTAATATAAATATATGAGAGTAGTGTATCCTAGTTCAAACCTCGGCTTTGATATCCCCTTTGGGCAAGAGAGAGTTTAGCCGATATACGAGTATTTCTTAGAAACATATACAAACATGTAAAACAATGTCTCTAGGTTAGCTTGTGGGATAGACTTTTCATTCTCCACATGTAGCGAGACAGGCTAGTCTTTAACAGGAAACACATCATCTAAGACAAGACAAGACCATGAGATTCAGTGCTTATTTCCAATACTTTTAACGCAAAGTAATTGCAATTCTATTTTTTTCCTCGGTGTCATATCAATAATTAATTGCCGTGTCTTTTAATAAATTTTTTATTCATCTCTTTTATTCTATTAAAAGCCGGATTATTTACATTCTCTTGCCAATTACAATTACGGACTTACGGCCAATGATTGTTGCATGACTGTCAGTTTCCTATGAATATGCATGAAAATAGTAGACAAACGGCGAAAAGTTTTATTCTGTTTTTTTTCTATTTTTCATTCTATAATAAATTCAAATGATTACAATAATAAATTTCTTACTTGTAAGTAATCATAATTAAAGTAATTTATTTAAAAACAAAAAAGCAATAAAAAAAATATTTTTTTCCATATGCGCACAATATTGTCTGTTGTTGGTGGTGATGGTGGTGGAGTCAAAGTCTGTAGTTTTATGGGGGGGCTTTAATGCACGAGTGAATTGAAAAATAAAAAAAAATTTGCATTTTGAAATCAACACTTTTGTTTGATTAACTTAAACGATTAAAATATTTAAACGTGTATTAAACTAAGAATTTAACAGACACTTGAATTAGAAAAACCATGCATTTATGTTTAAGAGAACAGAGATTCCCAAACTGTTTTTGTGTATAAAATGCAAGCATCGACTGCATATCAAGAATTAACTGTTCCATGTGTATGTGTTATCTAGACACGTCTGGAGAAAAGAATGGAGGATCCGATCTAGCTTCAAAGCATCTTAGTGGACACTCTCACAATATATCAGCAATATATCAGCGTCCATAATACTATGTTCAGGTATGCACTTTTATTGAGTCAATATTCGGGTTATTGATTAGAATATTTTAAGTGTTTAAACATAACAATATACGCAGTTCAGCTGCTTATTCAATATTCATTTGACAGATGGTAAGCAAAACAGCTGGTTGTTTCAACAACATTGTTTTTATTTTGTTTTGTTGTTTTTATTTTATTTTGTTTGTCGGTGTTGACATTTAAGTTGTCAAATATCAACAGAAAGTGTTTGGAAAATTGTAATATGCTCACTGAACGTACTTATGACAATGCTGTATTTCAAGTTTTAATCAATATTATAACAATTTATGAATTTATTGAGCAATAATTAATTGCCATTTTGTATGAAATATTGAGATCAACAATGCCGTTTATTGCGATTTACCCAATATAAGTGCATGTCTGAACATAGTATAAGTAACTGAATCAATTGCATGGATTAAGGGTACCAGGCTCATGCTAATAAAATAGCTGCGAATTCAGCTGTAATGCTATGGCCAGGAAGTCTCTGGTAATAATTTTGAATCTGCAAATTGACCAACAGCACTCACAGAATTTAAAAGCCTTTTATAAGGTCTAGAACGGATAGTAAGAGAATGATGAAACTTCTGAATTAAACGTATCATTGAGTTACCTAAACTTTCTGGAAATTATATTAACAGAGGTACACTTTCTCAAAAATCTGTAGTTCGGAGTCGACTTTAAACTGTAGGTCCCACCACTCAAGTATAAAATTAACACACACAACATAAGTGGTGTGAGAAACTAGGTCGTAATTCTGACTGAAGGGTTGTAATGACCAATTACGTACGTACGTACACTTTGGTAGATATTTAGTCAACGTTAGGCTAGGTTAGTTGGATGGCATCAACACATGAAATCAGGTGAGGTTCCTACTTAGTTCATGAGAGAAAGATGCTGATGCACATGGCCTTAACTGAGTCATTTGGATTCTCTTGTGTATCGGGCAATGTCTTCCAATTTCATAGAATTCGTAGCATTCTCAGAAGCCTTAGCAAGGGTGCTAAGCAATGGAACATTACCTCCATCATTTGACTGACAACTTCCGCAGAAAACGGGTTAGGTTAGGTTAGGTTAGCGTGGTAGCTTTAATTTACCAAAAAGCTCACTTGAGCACACATAGCGGCCCGTTGTGATGCCACAGGTGAATGCAGCCTCTGCACTGATCAAGTTCCTCCGATCCAAGGAGGGGGAAGTTGGTCAGCGCAAGGGCTGCACATTTTCCAAAAAGCACGACTATCAATGGACGATAGCTCCGTCAAGCTGACAAGGGTCGGAGAGCCAAATAACCTATATCTGCATCCCGCAAGGGATGGGCATTGGCAGAGGAAGTGGATGACAGTCTCCTCCTACTTGGCGGATCTGCATTCACGGCAGAAGTCGTTAAGTGGGAGTCGCATTCTTTCCGCGTGTCTACCCATAACACAGTGGCCTGTAAGCATGGCCACTGTAATCGAGATGATATTACGGCCAAGTCCAAGTAGCTGGTTGGTACGCCTCCTATCCATTGTGGGCCAAGTGAGCCTAGCGATGGAGCAGGACTCCTCATTGATCCAGGACCGGTTGGCGTCCCGGGAGAATTTCCGACAATAGCCAGTTTGAACGAGGTAAGTGGCATTCCTAAGTTGATCGAGGAAGATTCCGGAAGTAGTGCGCCAGCCCTGGCCAGCCCGTCGGCCCTGCAGTTTCCCGGAATATCGCAGTGTCCGGGAACCCAGAAAACGGATTAACAATGTTCTGTTTTCCACGAATTGCAATTTGGTCAGCCCGATCTATCGGTGTATCTCCAACCCTATCGTGACTAACGCGTTATTTAGTTAGGTTGTCATTCTAAGCCAATTCGCCCGAAACTCAGAGTTTCCGAATATGTCCCTATGCCTAGCGACGCAATTCGAAGAGTGCTTCGAATAATCCCCACTTTCCATTGACGGTATTAATGGGCGTCCGTATGACATTTACAACGAACTTTAATTATCTATTCAGATACTTAGAGGAGACCATATAAATCACTAGGTTAATAAATTCAAATTCAAAGTATAAGAATAGCAGATCAATTTTTATGCCATCTAGGATTTTGCAGCAATAATGTCCCATCGGTTCCAAAGATTTTACGAGTTCAACTGTGGCCTTGAAAATTCGGGATAATGCGAACGTTTTGAGTCTCTATCTTTTGCCAACGAATAAAGCAAGAAACCTTGCTGCAGCTATCATAGAGAGTCTAATGGGCTTTAGGTGAACTTGTTAATAGTGGTCCTCTAATCTAACCTACAATTAATTTATTGTTGTCATTTGTTTAATTCCTAATTTCCCATCATTTGCCCCAGCTTGTTGCAACAGTTTTCTAATACAGAAGCTCTGAAGCTATTTGGTAGATAAAGAAATACACGTTACTGCCAGCTTTTGAGTGATTGCATGTATAATCGCCTTGTGCATCATGACAGTTGCACCACACCACACCACGCCACACCAACTTCTTATAAATTATTCAAAGACTTCTTTAACGTCTCGCTGTGCTATTGCCATAAACAAATCATTTTCTTTGTTAACGCTTCGTAGGGAGTAGGTTGGTTGGGTTGTTTTACTGGTAATTTATGCTGCAGGCGTTTCTTCGATAACACAATCTATTTAATGTTCATTTTTGCTTTCCATATAATTTCTATAATTCTTTTAATAACCCATCAATTTATAAAATGATTAGTACGTAGTAGAAATTATAAAATCTGTTGTTGTTGTTGTTGTTTTTCTTTTTTTCTTTTTAATATTTTAAACATGTAATCGCTGCAGTTTTATGGGAACTTTATAGATAATGTGTGCACTTTTTATTCATATTTGTTCGATAATTTGAAACGTTACGAAATGTTCTGCATTTCAATAGAGTCTTTGAAAGTAATAAACAAACAACAGGTGTTTGGATTTGTTTTCCTGGGAATTAATTGATCTGTTAATTGATATCGGAAAACTCATGAGATTTTCATATCAAGTTATGGAAACTAAGAAAACCAAAATTTAAATCCATGCGCTAACAAATCTGTTTGCCTGTGAACGGTGTCAAGGAGTTTCAAAATTTATTTTAACTTTAATAGTGTACCACACCGATTTATTCCTTTTGTACTCTCTTAACATGAGAATGTTTATTCCAGCATGAAAGGATTCTGAATCTACATACATACGTACATACATAATTGGCCATTACAACCCTTCAGTCAGGACCTACGGCCTAGCTTCTCACACCATAGTTTTTTTGTTCAGAGAAAGTTGGAATTTAGTTGCCTGGAATAAAATATTTTGTTGTGGTAATCAATTTTGTAATTAATATGTATGTAATTGATGAAATAAGTTTACTTAAAACAAACCTATCCTGGGTCAATGAGGAGTCCTGCTCCATCGCTAGACTCACCTGGCCCTTGATGGATAGAAGGCGTACCAACCAATTACTGGGTCTTGGTCGTGACGTCATCTCAACCATAGTGGCCGTGCCTACAGGTCATTGCGTTATGGGTAGACACGCGGAGAGAATGAGGCGCCCATTTAAGGCCTTCTGCCCTGGATGCAGATCCGCTGAGGAAGAGGAGACTGTTATCCACTTTCTTTGTCAATGCCCGTCTCTTGCTAGCTGTAGATATAGGTTATTTGGCTCTCCATTTCTCCGTCAGCTTGATGGAGCTATCATCTATTGATATCAAGGATATAGCTTCGTTCATCAAACTTTCTGGCTGGTTTTCCTGCCAGATGCTTTTGATGTGCCGCCCTTGCGCTGACCGACTTCTTCCTCTTACCTGATTTTGGTGGAACTTGGTCAGTACAGGGACTGCATTCACCCGTGGCATCACAACGGGCCGCTATGCGTGCTCAAGTGAGCTTTGTGAAATCAGAGCTACCACTCAGACCTAAACCTAACTTAAAACAATATAAAGAAACCTTTTGATTGACTTAATAAAACCAAATGAGTTGTTAAATAATTAAGAGAGTTAGTGTTGCAACACTTCACTATGCAAACGAAATATATTTCCATAGAATTGATCGAAGTTGCATGCAAGAATGTTATCGGTTTTTAGCCTAGGCACATGAGAAAATAGATCGAAGGCACATAAAAGTTCTTAAGTGAAAGGCGAGATGTTAAATGCCAAAGTAACTCAGCAGTAACGGGAACCTATAACAATACATACATACATAACTCAATTAGTCATTACAAACCTTTGGTCAGGATTACGATCTAGTTTCTTAGAGCATTTACATTGTATGTGTTAAATTTTATACATGAGTTCCGTGACCTACAGTTTAAAGTCGACTCCGAATGACAGATTTTTTTGAGAAACTTTTCATGGCAATTTTATTTTATTCGCAGAGTTTTTGCCAGAAATCTGCTGAGAGGAAGTCGCCGAAGAAATATTTTTTTTCATATTTCGTTTTGATGTCTGACCTGGGAATCTGAATCTGTCAGTCAGAGAAATTAATTTTTAAATAAACTAATTTCCCTAGTCTTCCGTTATTCTATTTTCTCTTTTTTTTTTGTTGTTGTCTAATATCTGGCATGTATAATTAATTGCTAAACATTTTAAAATATTCTAAATTGTTTTATCCATAAAAGACAGAAGTTTATTACCTTTCAATACTTTGTTTCGATTTTATTACAAATAAATTACAATATTTAACAATTATTCTGTGTTTTTTCTTTACTTTTTATTTCTATTTTTTATTGTTATTTAAAAATTTTTATTAGTGCCAAGAGTACAATCAAAACAAATTGTTGTTAATTTTTTAAATAAACAAATACCAACAACAACAACAGCAATAATAATGGCATTAAAATTTTTTTTATGTGTTTGTTGCTTAAAAACAACAACAATAACAACAGCAATGACAATAATAAAATACAAATAAGAAGGATAGATTGAAGCAACAACGATCAAATGATGCGCTATATAGACGACTTAATAATTTCTATCGAATACTGCCCCTATAATAAGGTAGACAAACTGTGGCGATCTTTTCAAAGCTCTACCGATGTTTTACTACAAGTTTTTTGCGATTTCCTCAAGTGAAAAATATGCGGAATTTTATTAATTCGTTTAGGGACAGTAGAGACGGACTGATAAATATGACAGGCTCTCTGAAAGTAGCTGAGTAAATGGTTACAATGTCAATTAACCATTAAAGCTTAATACCACACGACATTAATAGACCATTCAACTAGATATTCCCTAGAAAACTTTATAATTTCATACAGGTTAAGGCAAAATTTCATGCAGGAATGGCAAACTACAGAAGATGTTAGCAGAAATATCCTATCAGACAGCAAGCGGTTATCATCCCGGCCTAGTGAAATTAATCCCAGGCCAGAAATAAATTATATTGTTTCGCCTGACCAAATGGGATTTGTAAAAAAATCATTATCGAGCCTTACAGAGGATGGTCATGGTCATCATACTACTGGAAAATGCTATAATTTTTGCAAACAGCGCTTAATGTCAGTTCTGCCTTGACATTTGTCTGAATTTTTCTGAATTTGACGTTCATACATTTCATTCTCATTGTACCCTCATCTGACATACATACATACATAATTGGCCATTATAACCCAACCCTTCAGTCAGGATTACGGCCTAGCTTTTCATACCACTTATGTTGTGTGTGTTAATTTTATATATTAGTGGCGGGCCTACGATTCCGAACGACAGATTTTTTTGAGAAGCTTTTCAAATCAATTTTTTTATTTATTCTCAGAGTTTTTGCCAGAAATCTGCTGAGCGGAAGTCGCCGCAGAAATATTTTTCATATTTCGTTTTGATATCTGACCCGAGGTTTGAACCGTGGCCTTACGTCTAATAAGCCAACACACTACCTGCTAGACTACGGCGACTTGTAAAGTAAACAGACATTCAAAATAATTGATTTGAAATTTTTCGAAAGAATTTCTCAAAGCTGTTGACACAGCGTAGATTTAGAAGTAGATTTCCCGACACCTTTTAGGGATTTTAGCTGCTGACCAAAGTTGTGGGAGACAACGGGAGGAGATGCTTTCTTGCCTATGATGACCGCTGAGTAGCCGACAACATTTTTGTTGTGGCTGAAGAAGTCACAGAAGACCGAAGAATATCTCCTAGATCATCTGTTAAGCACTTAGGTACCCGTCGGTGGATTTAGCAGAGATTTGACGATGTTCAGGAAGACAAGCTTTCTGCGAACACCATCATGAGTGACTTTGATTTCTATCACAGTAAACAAGAGAATTTAAACTACACTTACACTTCTGCTGAATTGAAAATACGTATCTAACTGAATGAATTTGAATTGGAGAACAAACGTGTGCTTTCAGCAGAATAGCTGCAATACAGCATACTACATACTGATGGCTTCATTTTCGCGCAGCGTAATCATTCTTTTTGCCATTGTCTAGCAAGAGCGCCTGATTTAACCAGTCTAGAATTCTTTTCGTACAATTTCTTGAAGTCATGAATCTATGTTAACCAACGTCAGGTTTTCCTTGAATAAACAAGACTCGAGTGATGGTCCCTACTCACACAGTGTTTTGTGTTGGATAATGAAAAATATGCCGTGGGAGAGATGCAAGAAGACAACTAACTTTTTGAAATGTGCTGGGGATTTCATATATTATTACCAATTTTTGATAGTCAATCTTTTCCTTCCTTCCTTGGGAAGTCGCCGTAGTCTAGTAATGTAGTATATTGGCTTATTAGACGTAAGGCCATGGTACAATCCCCATGTCAGACATCAAAACGAAAATATGAAAAAAATATTTCTTCGGCGATTTCTTCTCAGCACATTTCTCTGAAAATCTCTGAAAGTAAAATAAAATTTCCATCAAAAGTTTCTCAAAAATCTGTCGTTCGGTGTCGACTTTAAACTGTAGGTCCCGCCACTCATGTATAAAATTAACACACACAGGTAGTGCCCTGGGAGTCTAGTGGGTAGTGTGCTAGACTATTAGCGTGAGAGTGGTGTGTTCGTTTCCCACCAGAGACTCTGGTCTGTGACACTACACCGAGCATATGGTCAAGTTGCACTGTTATGTAATCCTTTCCTTATTTTAAAGTCTTATCTGCAAAAGATTTTAAACAACGTCTAGATACAGTATTTTCAAATCTACGCTTCTAAGGAAGCTACTCCATCAATTTGGCGGCCATGTCCAACCAAATACAAGATGTTTTCGTTCTCGTTTGATGAATACTGATTTTTATATGGTATGTTATCATAATATTGACGTTATTGTTAAGGGGTAATCGATATCCAAAGACATGTTGGTACCTTCTTTAGAACACAGTACATACAGGCAATAAAAAAAAGTTACACTTTAGAGCAACCAGTGCGATATGTACTTGTGTGGTGAAGTTATAAATATTTAAATATTATTTTCTCATTACGTATGGTGGTGTAGAGTACAACTATTGCCACCTTTTTCCCATAACAACAACTACAACAACAACACCAATAATAAATTGTTGTCAAATGCAAATGTTCATTTACTTTGCATTGTATACGCAAATAAGTATTAATTTCTGTCTTTTAAACTCTCAATAAAGAAAAGCAAAAAACAAAACAATTTTATTACAACGTTTTATAGGAAAAGAAAACAAAACAAAAACAAAAACAAAACAAAATACAAAAAACGCCATTTAAACGCCATTGTATCTCCGTTATAAAATCGTAAATTAAATCTGGCATTTAGAAAACGTGTAAATAATTCGCAATTAGTAGGCAATTTTAATTTCCATTAATTTAACGATTATTATGGCTTTTGTACTCCTTCAAGTGTATAAAAGTATTGGAGGCAGATTACGACTTAACAGTTAAAAATTTTATTACACCAGGAGAGAGATCGAGAGAGAAACTTTATTCGTATCTTCGTATGCTGGCTATGGAAATAAAATTAGCGTTTGGAAAACTTTTCATTGCATTTTTATGTGTAGCCTCGTATGTTTTCACTCAATCGATAGGCAATTATTAGTTTTCAAATGCTTTTTACATACGCTGCATACGCCTGTTATCTAGCATGTACACGAGATTGTGAGTTGTTTTACGCATGATTTGTCGTATTTAGCATGACATGTGCTATTCGTTTTCACTTCCACATTCAACGAACGTAGAGTACAGAAAGTAGATTTTTTTTGCTTCGAAAATTTCAAAGAAAAATTCACTTGAAGCACTAGGATTCCATTGATTTCAATATGCCAAAGGTGGTTTAAACGATTCAGAGGCTCAATTCAAACAAATTAAATAAATTGAAGACAACATTACTCTAGAAGTCGCCGCAATCTAATAGGACCATATCGAAAAATATAATTTTTTCTGCGACTTCCTTTCCGCAGTATTCGCGCGCACAAACTCTGATAGTAAATACCATAAAATTGTCATGAAAAGTTTCTAAAATCTGTCGTTCGGAATCGACGTTAAACTGTAGGTTACCCATGAACACACATATAATGGGTGAGGTGAGAAACTAGGTTGTAATCTTGACTAAAGGGGTTGTAATAACTGGTCAATACGTAAGTAATTACTCCATAATGATTGTTGTCAAGGATAGGTTAGGTTGAATGGAAAGTCACATGAATTTCCCACTTAGACCAGCAATATCAAGTTTTATGGCAGGAAGGCAATGTTGTATTCTATTATGAAGAGGGGTATGGCCTTAGTTATTCACTCTCAATGTCCTGCAATTCAGCTTTCTACACTTTTGTGTGGTTATTAATGGCAGGACAGCTTCAAAAATCATTTAAAGAGGAGAGTAATCGATTGAAGTCGCCGTAGTCTAGTAGGTAGTGTGTTGGCTTATTAGACGAAAAAGGCCAGGGTTTGAGCCCCAGGCCAGACATCAAAACAAAATACAAAAAGTATTTCTTCGGCGACTTTCTGTCAGCAGATTTCTGGCAAAAACTCTTGAGTGTAAATAAAAACTGCCATGAAAAGTTACTCAAAAATCTGTCGTTCGGAGTCGACTTTAAACTGTAGGTCCCGCCACTCATCTATAAAATTAACACACACAACATAAGTGGTGTGAGAATCTAGGTCGTAATCCTGACTGAAGGGTTGTAATGACCAATTATGTATGTGTGTAATCGATGGGTATGCGTCCTTGGTGGTTAGAGCTCGATAAATATAGAGATTACGTAGTGTAACTTCAGGCGACAGTTAAACTTCGGTCTGCATTAAGAATCGGCCAGTTTATCCAAGTGGTCGAGCATAACCGCTCTTTTGCAAATTTGGAGTGGAATTTATTTCCAATCTTCAGCCTAATCATGGCTAAGGGACACTTATGAGGGGACCATATACTTAAATGTTTACTTTGATACTAGTTCTGGCATATTCGCAGTACAGTGCTGTATGCCCAATATTCACAGAATGGAGACCATCAAAATTCTGCCATATTTAGAGGAAGTATATGACAGTAATGGGTGAAGTTGGACGGCGATATGATTTGAACAAAACAGTTTAGCTTGACAGTTGGTAGCTTGACTGCCGGAGTAAATCAGTGTGTTTTCATGGAATGAGTACGAAAATAAATACGAAGGGTGCCCTGGTAGTCTAGTGGGTAGTGGATCGTGGGTCCGATTGGGTCCACTACACCGAGCATATTGACAAGTTACTCCGCTCGTATATAATTGAAATATAATTTGTAATTGTATTGTAATTAATAAATAATAAATACGAATTTAAAAATCCAAGACACGAACCATAATGTTATAACAGGCATTTTTGATAGTCTCTGTGTTTTGATAATTTAAAACGCAATGGATGGAGGACACATATGTGTCTCTATGTACAAAATGGTAGTCCAAGGGGTCTACCATAAAATCTAATCAGTGATATCTCTAATAATTTTCGAATTTATTTCAAAGCCAATGTTCTGCTAATTCCTTCAAATTTTATTAGGTTAGTGCCTGTACTAAAAAATATGGTTTGCGTATTGGGTTTTCTAATTTGAATTCAACTTTACACACATTCTCAGGGAATAACTTGCTACTGAACAGCCATTTAATCCCTATGAGAATAGGATGAACTTCCGTTTGGCAGATATTGTTGTTATCTGGCAGTCCGAGCGAGTCATCAAAACCCATTCAATTTCGGGAAATATTTAAAGAACGATGTATGTGGGATAACATAGCCTAAATACTTTTTCATGAGGCTCTAGGACATTATGTAATCACTCGGTATCGAGGAGTAAGGGTCTTAACCCTTAGGATGCTTAAAAAGCCACCAGTATGTTATGTATGTAATATTATTACAGTTTAAACACACACATATTATATTGCCCAGTAAGTTACCAACCAAGTTGTACAACATTTATCTGAAGATAACTTGCTCATGGAAATGAAATTAAAAAAAATATTTGATGAATGTGTTGTGCAGATAAATGCTGTGTGATTATCTTCTTGAAAACATTTCTTAACAAGTTTTTCAGATTTTTAAATGATTTGATGAAAAATCACTATTATTTTCAAAAAAGACAAAAACAAAAACGAAAAACATCAAAATGAATAAAGAAAAGGTGTAAACGGTAATTTATAAAATCACGATTTTTAAATTAACACTCTTAGCTTTTCATACACCTTCCCTAACTCTACCTCTCCCTCTTGCTTCGTTTAGCTTGCCTTGTAGTCACTTTCAAACACTTACCGCAGTTGGTTGCATTTCTTTTCGTTGGCAAATGTGCACATTTTGTTGTGAGTGTAAGTGTTTATGAGTAATTTTTCTTGTAAAAATAATAATTTTCTCTAATAAGGAAACGATGTAAAATAAAACCCCCATAATTATGTTATTTTTTTTTTTGAATACATTTATAATGAAAAGGTAGAGAAATGGATAAATAAAAGTGTCGTAATTATCGTATTTAACTATCACGTAATCGACTGTTTTGTTTCACATTTCTTTTTTAAATTTTATTTTAATTGATTGAAAAAGATTTTATCTTTGAAGAAAAGTACCAGAGATGTGTATTGAAATCAGTTGTTGGATGTTTGCTATAATATTGCTCAGTAATACAATCAATATTTAGGCTTTCAACCCTTGACCATGACCATATTTAACCCATTATCGATAACCCACTATAATCTACTGCAGTAAGATGCAACTTCTTAGTCTGTGAACAGCCAGTCTTTTTGCAAATGATCTTAAACTCGCAACTTTCGCTATGAGCTGATAGTTTGCTTGCAGGTTAAAGTTCATCGTTTGTAAAATTTCATCCAGATTTTAGTAAGTTAACATGAGAGCAAACAGCAAATTTAATGTTAAAATTTCCAAAACGAAAACGATTAAATCTCTTCTGAATTTGATGTTCATACACTTCACTCTCATTGTACCCTCATCTCACATACACACATACATAATTGGCCATAATAACCCTTCAGTCAGGATTACGGCCTAGCTTCTCACACCACTTACATTGTGTGTGTTCATTTTATACATGGGTGGCAGGACCTACAGTTTAAAGTCGACTTCGAACGACAGATTTTTCTGAGAAAGCTTTTCATGACAGTTTTTATTTACTCTCAGAGTTTTTACCAGAAATTTGCTGAAGAGAAGTCGACGAAGAATTTTTTTTTTATATTTCGTTTTGATGTCTGACCTGGGGTTTGAACCGTGGCCTTACGTCTAATAAGTCAACATACTACCTACTAGACTACAGCGACTTCGCAATGGCATGTTTTTGACTTTATTTTGTAGCGTATTTTTGAAATTAGCGATACATGTAACCGGAGATCTTGTTTGTGTGACCATATCCATCCCCTTTTCCATTTTTCATAGTACTGATGACATTACACACTCCTGAAAAACAAGCTGTAGTCTACAGAAATTTACACGTGACATATTGCATCGAATGTGCAGACATTTTATGAGTTAAAATGGTCTAAGTTAAGTTAGGTTAAGTTGTACGGATTGGCTTCAAATTTAAAGAGTTTATTATGAAGTCGTATTTGTCTCCATTCCATCTTTATTTTATTGGCCATTGCTTTACCATCATCCATCCATGTTCCTTATGTTAATTTTATCCACGAGTTGCAGAACCTACAGTTTAATGTCCACTCTGATCGTCAGATTTAAAAAAAACTTTTTCATTGAAATCCTTTACTCACTATGCTGAAGGACAAAGTTGACGAAAGAAATGGTTTTTCATATTTTCTTCGAGGTGTCAGAGCTTAGGTTTTAGCTCACGACCTCTCTCACAGTAGGTTAACACACTACCTACTTGACTACGGCGACCTAATATAGCCTCATATATATTCCGTGTGGTCGCCTTGAGAACAAGTCAGTACTCCTAAGAAGATTGATCGAGAAAAACTTATTGAAAACTATTTGAATCGATGTGCTCTGGCTTAGTTTCCCGTAGAATCTGTCATTCATGTAGAAAGTGTTGTACTGATATTTCTTCTTTGTCATCCAAAGAGCTCCTGCAATAGAAGTAATAAAAAAATAAGCCACTGTTCACTAACTATACTCGCAAGGAACCTGATTGCATTTCTGCCAAGAGCTAACCCGCTTTGGTTCTTCTTCTTTTTCGAGCAGTTCTGAGTTTCCCAAATACAGTAAAACCACGCTCAACGCGGTTGATACGTTCCAATAAGTTCAAACGCTAAATGAAACAGCGTTAAACGAGGCAACTTAACACGTATATATGTGTGTATACACCTAGTAACGTTGAGGATAACTAATAAATCAACTGTGACGCAGAAAAGATGAGTTCGTACAGTGATCGCGACTTCGGAAAATACAGTTGGAATCTTTATTCTGGACAGACTAACAAAAGAGCGTTGAAAAAGATACATAGTATACAACGTCGCTATATAGTGAACCGCTTTTGGTTGGTGCATGGCCGTTTCACTTGCACATTTAGGGGAATCCCAATACTATCACGTAATACTGAAACAGCGTTAAGCAGAGCGAGGTCAAGCGGGACCTTACTGTATTATGTGACTTGCATTTTGATATTACCTGCGTTTCGTGTTCTCTGGTTCCCAATTGTCTAAAAGAATGATATCATAGTAGAAGGAAAATATTTTCTTTAATAAGACCTAAGATCGATTCCAAGAAGCGATTTCAATGGGTACACTGCACTTCCATTAGCATTTACAATTCCTATGATATTTTCGAAGTTGCCGTAGTCTAGTAGAGGTAGTGTTTTGCTTATTAGACACGAGTCTAATCACGAGTTCGAACCCCAGCTTACCAATGTCGAATAAAACGAAAATTAAAAAAAAATATATTTTGGCGACTTTTTCTCTCAGTTTCTCAAAAGTCTGTCGTTTGGAATCGACTATAAGCTGTAGGGTCCCACCACTCCTGAATAAAATTGGTACACACAACATGGGTGGTGTGAGAAACTAGATTGTTATCCTGACTAAAGGCTGGTAATGACCAATTAAGTAAGTAAGAAAGTAAGGATACCTTCGGGACTGGGAGTCCGCATCAGTTGAACTTAGTGCAGCCAAGAACCAGAACAAGAACAATAATGGTTTATAAAATATTTTGACATAGTCGAACTAGAATTAAGTGCACTAATCGCTGTTAGAATGCCCACTTAAACATCAATAATCGATGCTACAAGATCTGATTCACGAAAATTCTTGGAAAACGATGTCAACACCAGGTTTATTTTTGTTTTTGATGTTTTTTTTTAATAAAATTGTAGCTTGATTGAGATTTCTGAATTTTTTCAATAAACTGTGGCTTGCTATGGACTTATTTGAATATCATAATTTTTCACCCAGCCTGCGTTAAATTTTGTTTGTAATGGAAAATGTTAAAAACCAACAAAAAAAATAAAAACCTAAACTGCCAAGTTAATAAATTTGGCAATTTGCCCAAATCTGTGTATATAAATTAAAAAAAAAAGAAAATAACAACAAAAACAAATACACAAAATATGATATTCATAGAAAATGTTATTTCATGCCATCATTATGCATTATTATGCAAGATTTTATGCCAATAATTTAATGTACAAAATAAAATATGAAAAAAGAAAAAGAAAAAACGAACGGAAAAAACCTCATCATAAAACTGACAAAATTTTTTTAAAAACCAACAAAAAGCCACCAAATATTTATCATAAAAATATTTTTTTTAAAGCATTTATGCATTCGAAAAACATACATAATATACAGTTAATAAATGCAGGCATATTTACATTAACATACTAGCTGGCTCCCTTGCAATAAAATGCCAAAAAAACAAAAAAAAAATATTGGCGGATATTAATTAAAAATAAAAATCAAGAAACGAAAAAAAATGGATTTTTTGACATGCCACATACACACAAAATTCAGCATTCTGTGGCACAGTAATGGAAAACCGTGGCATTTAAATGCATTGGACGAGGGGTAAACGACGAAATATTATGCATTTGCATAATACACTGTTTATATTGGAAAAGTGAAAATTTATTGCAAAAAATCCGCCATTAAATGTTGCAAAATTTGCCAAAAAAAAAAATGCCTGCTAAGGCCACAAAACATTTTTAAATGATTAATTATTTAGCAGCGGTAGAGGAGGTGGCGATGGCAGTGGCACTGGCATGTAACTAATCTAACAATCTAACAGCCTAGTGGAAAAAATAACAATGTTGCATGTATGTATGTACACAAATGAAATTATTAGTTACAGCAACAACATGTGCAACAACAACAACAGACATCATATTTATTTGCATCCATCATCACACACAAAAATCTTCTACCGGCATAATTAAAATGTGGTAAATTGTTGAAAATTTATCACAATAACCATCACCCGGCTCAGAGCGTCATTGTCACCATTAGTGTTGCATCACGCAATCATTTTGCTGGCTGGTTATCTCCATCGCATATGTATTTGTGTTACATAAAGCCCACAGAGTGTGTGTAGCTGTATTTCCACTGAAGCATCAAATAATGCATGTCATGGCATTTATTATTGGTTATCCGTTCATATGCTATCTTATACTCCATACCCCCCTTTTTATGTATGTATATCATTGGTCTCCGTGTACTGTATAACTGTCTGTGATATTTTATGCAAAAAAACACAAAAATTAATTGCATTTGAATGCGTTGCCTTAAACAGCAACATTTCTGTTTCGATGATTTCGATTGTCGTTTTTCGTTTGTCTATTTTTCATTATGAATTTTTCCCCATTTTATGGCATATTTTCCATTTTCATATTACACATGTGTCTGTAGCTGGCTGCTGTTCAAATTCTATTGACACACACACAATGTCTAACGGTGACATCGATATTGTTGCAACACATTGCTGTTCTACATTCTGAATGCAGAACGTTTGCTATTTTCGAATTCAATAGCAAAAAATGAAAAAAGAAAACAAAAAAAATTAATATTGGAACCACTCATCACCATTTACTACTGGGGTAACATTCTCTTTTTGTGATCATTTATTACAATCATCATCATTATTAAAGTCTCCATCAACAAAAGTGAAATTTTTTATGTCAATAGGGGCCATAAAATAATGTTTTCGTTGCCTTAAGTTTGAGCCTATGAACTCATAAAGCCTACAAACCTTCACAGTGGACAATTGGAATTATACATCGAGAAAATTCCTGTATTCAAACCTTTCCCTATTTGCTTATAGTACAAGTTAGGGCAACACGCTTTCTATAGAAACATAACTGTCTGTCTGACACCGAATTAAGGCTGAAGCGGGATGAAACCACAGGGCACAAGTTACGCAATCGTATTGCACTAATGAGTACAAGATTTCATGTTTTCAATCGATAACAATTGGATCCGGGAGAAGTCGGAAGACCTTTCCATATCGGAACACAGTTTACTATACTTCATTAAGAGAGTAGCATTTCATTCCTATTTAGAGAATATTTTGGTATGTTGGTATCAGTGGACGATTGTGGCTTATTGAGTGTCTTCACCTGTAGGGCTTGTAATAGTGATCAGGAGAGTGGCCATGTAATTCATCATACGTGAAGAAAGTGTTGAACTTTGGGCAGCCGAATGGTTATGGTAAAGAGGGTTATCCACAAAGCGAAAGTCTACGCTGTTAAAAGATGTGCCCAATTCAACTTGTAGCCTCTACGCAAAGGACTGCATATAACAGTAGTGTTTGACAGACAGGCCGCCATTCTAGTACTCGGCTTATATGTGATTGATTCGAAATTTATATCAGACTGTCTGAATAAGATGAATGAGATGAGCAGAGAAAATAGGTCATGCCCTGTTAGATTTCAGATTATGTGGAAATGAAGAGCTTGTGAGAAGGGAAGTACCCATTTCACTGCTAGAACCTTTCTAAGGTGTGGTAAGAAATGTCTGGAAGAGTATAGCCGGCGAAAGGGAAGATGAACGTAGGCGATGACTCTTTTTAGGTCAAATGGTGTTAAAGCAATTATAATAGTAAGAGATTTGAATTAATTATCAGACTATCCAGAGCTAGCCAGAGAACTGTAGACTCAAAGAACACTTGTTTAGAATAGGGACTGTCTCAGGACTGCCTTGCATCGTATGTGACTTTAATACACCTCAGAAGAAAACATCTGAGGGTATGTCAAGTATTGTCAAAGTATTATTATTATGTGTAATGATCTTATCGTCCTCCACTTCCTTGCGGCTTCTGTAAAAGGATAAACCTAGTCTTCTCGTGTAAACTCTGTAAAGCAAAGGACAAAGACCACAACATAACATACATAATTGGTCATTGCAACCCTTCGGCCAGGATTACGATCTAGCTTCTCACAGCACTTATGTATGTTGTGTGTGTTAATTTTATACATGAGCGGCGGGACCTACAGGTTAAAGCCGATTCTGAACGACAGATTTTTGAAAAACTTTTCATGGCAATTTTATTTGCTCTCAGAGCTTTTGCCAGAAATCTGCTGAGAGGTAGTTGCCGAAGAAATATTCTTTCATATTTCGTTTATGGTGGAGATGTCTGACCTGGAGCTTGAAGCCGGGTTTTACGTCTAATAAGCAATAGACTACCTAGTAGACTACGAAATCTTTAAAGAAAGGTCAGAGCATAAAGATCCCGAATCTTTTTTGTTAAATCACAAGAAGGTTTTCTGGCATAACTAGTTTACGCTTCTGCAGTTAGCGCATGGCCAACCTTACAAGGATGAAAGTGGGACATCGATCATATGATTAAAGTTCGGATGTGACAGACAAGTATTTGCTAGTGTGTGTGTCAGCCAGTCAATTATGAGATTATTCGTATTGTTGTCCGTTGAAAGATTTCAAAGCTGTTTGTTTAATTGTAAGAATCGGAATAACTCTGCTCTTTACTCGGTAGTACATTAACCAGTTAAGAGGCTCATAAATGGCAAATACTATGGCTTGTTGAATACTACACGAGAGGAAACGGGACACAAAAAACTCTCTGAACAATGAAAAATAATTTAATAGGAACTTGAGAACTGATCCTAATGTCGTTGCAGATAACGAAACAATGTTTTGAATGGAAGAGTTTTGGCAAACAAATTGTTGTTTGTTTTTAAATAAAGTCGTGGCAGTCTAGTAGGTATTGTGTCGGCTTATTAGACGTAAGGCCACGGTTCAAATCCCAGGCCAGACATCAAAACGAAAAAATGAAAAAAATATTTCTTCGGCGACTTCCTCTCAGCAGATTTCTGGCAAAAACTCTGAGAGTAAATGAAATTGTCAATAAAAGTTTCTCAAAAAATCTGTCATTCGGAGTCGACTTTAAACTGTAGGTCCCGCCGATCATGTCTAAAATTAACACACACAACGTATGCGGTGTGAGAAGCTAGATCGTTGCATTATGTTAAAGACCTAGTAATTCTTTATGAATTATAACTTAAACAATATTTTCTTTAATTTCATTTAAAAATTTAAGTAATTTTTCGAATTAATTTAGTTTCTATAAAGAAAATCAGAATAACCAAATTTGTTCATGCGCACTCCTTAGACCCCCCCCCATTGTAGTATATTGTAAACTTTAAAAAGAGCAGTTGAAAGAAATAAAACACAGGACTGTAATTATTAAACTTTTGAATATTTTTGCGTATGTCGACCTCTGTGGTAGTCAAATGTGTTGGATTTTGTTAAATTATGGGAATGGGTGACTAAAAAGAATTGTTAAAATTTATTAGAATTCGCAAGTGTTGTTATGAGTTATTTAGGCCATAATAATAAGCCATAAAAAGAAATAAAATGCAACTAATTTATGATAATAACCATGTTATTAATGCCACATTTAGTTCTTATTCAAGTAACCTGTATTTAAAATCAAATCAAATAATGGCTGTAAGCCTCCTCTAGACTCAGGAAATAAAAAATAAAAATTACTTCATAGAATACTAATACTTTTATTGGTGGTGGTGTGCACCACTACATTCAGTGTCTCTGATTTTTGTTTGTTTAAGAATTTCCTTCATTCCTTATTTTTTCGCTTCTTCCGTTTGTTTTAATTCTTTTGATTTTAATTGCTTGTTACGGTGATTAAGTTTTCCCCATGTTTTCTTTTGTTTTTGTTTTCGTTCTCATTTCCAATGATGTTGATTTTTATTAATGATAGCGATAGCGTTCGAGGTGGCATTTGAAGTCTACAAATCCAATTCAACATGCAAAAGTTTTTTTGCTTGTTAGACACTCTTCTGCTCTATAAAAGATTCCAATTTTTCTTATGCATGCCGCCCGCCCTCCATTATAATTTAACTTTTCTAACCTTTTAATTAAGTTTATGGGCATTTCTTCTTTTTATTATTGTTGTTGTTTTAGTGTTTAAAAAGTTTTCTCTGCCTACCATCACCACCCATTTGTTTGCGAGTGTAGGCTGTGATTTATGGTTGTGTGGTAAATAATTGTCAGGCTTTAAAGAATTTTGTTTTTTTTTTGTTTTCTTCAAATATTTACATACATTTGGTGGTTAATAATGAAGTGTGTTGTAGTTTTTCTATTCAGAGAATATTGGAATTTACTTGCCTGGAATAAAATATTTAGTTGTGGTAATCAATTTATAATCAAGTTTACTTCAAAACGATATAAGGAAACATTTTGATTGACTTAATAAAACCAAATGAGTTGTTAAATAATTAAGAGAGTTAGTGACGCAACACTTTACTATGCAAACGAAATATATTTCCATAGAACTGATCGAAGTTGCATGCAAGAATGTTATTGGTTTTTAGCCTAGGCACATGAGGACATAGGCGAAGACGAAGACACATAAAAGTTCTTAAGTGAAAGGCGAGATGTTAAATGCCAACGTGACTCAGCAGTAACGAGACCCTATAACAATACATACATACATACATAACTCAATTAGTCATTATAACCGTTTAGTGAGGATTACGACCTAGTTTCTCAGAGCACTTATGTTGTGTGTGTTAATTTTTATACTTGAGTTCCGGGATCTACGGTTTGAAGTCAATTCCGAACTACAGATTTTTTTGAGAAACTTTTCACGGCAATTTTATTTATGCTCGGAGTTTTTGCCAGAAATCTGAGGAGATAAAGTTGCCGAAGCAATATTTTTCCATATTTCGTTTAGCTGGAGATGTCTGACCTGGCGTTTGCACCGAGGCCTCACGTCTAATGAACCAACACACTACGTACTAGACTACGGCGACTACCCATATCATACCCCTAATAATACATGCACCTTAAAAAATAGCTGCAGGTGTCAGGACAATAAAGTGACGGACAGATACATACATACATACATACATACATACATACATACATACATACATACATACATACATACATACATACATAATTGGTCATTACAACCCTTCAGTCAGGATACTGTTTCTCACTGTCTGACAGATACTGTAGTAAAAACATGAGATAAGCGGCTACACGATAAAGATAACCCAATTCATTGGAAACAATACCGCGGTTCTTTTGAACTCGTGTGAACAACATCTTATGAGGTGTGGTGGATCATTTGGGACCCATAGCATCTGTGTAGTTCATGCTTATATCCGACAAGTTTCATTATCCCAACCTGGTTTGTGGCTTGATAGTAGACTGGTATGGAACTCAAGACAGGAAAATCTCCTGAAGCCGTTGATATTGTAGACTAACTGTTGTAATTGGAATCGCAGGAAACAGCAGAAATGTTACGTACATTAGTCAATGAAATGTGGAAGCGAATGCCTCATGAGTATCCTGGTCACGATTCCAATAAAAACCTACCTAGCGCTGTGTACAATTCTTGTCTTAATACCAGTGCTCTCAATACCAATGCCGCAGTTACTGAAACGAGAAATTCGCGACATTCAATGGAACTTTTGGCAGCACCTTAAGGATCTTGACTACAGCGGCGACATCTGTGTGATATCATCTCGTCACCATGATGTGTAGAATAAAACTGACGTGAGCCCCAAAAAAGTGGTTCTAATGATCAACCTTATACGGATGTATAAGCATATATCCGTATATCCTTATACGGATGCCTATATCAGCATCGTCATTGACTTTTACTTTGTTACTTATGCAGTCTAATCACATCCAAAAGCAAAGTTGCTGAAGCAGTTTTTGGACAATTAAGTAAAGTGTAAAGAGCAGAAGTCGTCTTAGTCTAGTAGATGGTGTTAGACCCTAGTCCAGACATCTCGAACAAAATGAAAAAATAAAAAAATATTTTTTCCTCTCAGCAGTTTTCTGGCAAAAGTACTAAGAGTAAATAAAAACTGCCAGGAAAAATTTCTGAAAAAAATCTGTCATTTGCAATGGACTTTAAACTGTAGGTCCCACCATTCGGGGATAAAATTAAAACACACACCACAAGTGGTGTGAGAAGCTAGGTTGTAATCCTGACTAAAGGGTTGTATTGTAATCAATTAAGTATGGCTTACCAATATTGCAGCTTATTAAAGGATTTACTTGCATTGGTCCTGAAGTCACTGCAGTGTAATGGGTAATGTTTTGGCTTATTATGAGAAAGTACGTGGTTCAAAGCCCCGCTCTTACATCTCGAAGAAAACGAAATATGAAAAGAAATATTTCTCATGGCGTCTTACCGTCAGCAGTAAATAAAAATTTCTCAAAAAAAATCTGTCCTACAGAATCGACTTTAAACTATAGCTCCCGCTACTCATGGATAAAATTTAAACACTCAACATGAGTGGTGTGATAAGCTACGGCGTACTTCTGGCTAATGAGTGTAAATGATTAATTAAGTCAGTAAATAAGTAGAGGTCTACAGCATTATTCATGGCTACCATACTATTAATAGCGAAACTTGAACGTCCCTACTATAACTGTTAAAGGAATTTGATGTGAAAAATTTTATAATTCTTAGGACATCACCAGTTAGTCTGTCATATTTTCGAGAGTGTAAACAATTTTTTTCTTTTTTTTAATACCTTTCTCTGCAGAGAAATACTTTCTGAACTCTGTTTCTTCTATTTTCTTCTCCTCTTAATTTCAACATGTGAGGCACACAAGACATTTCTTTTTAAGACCTTTAAAGTTGACATTTAATTGGCAATAAAAGCAAAAAAAAAGAAATGCATGGGCGACTCGTAAATATTTTTGTGTCGCCTTCATTTGTTTTTCCTTTTTACCGCAACAATAAGTTATTGTCTAAACCGTATACCATGGGGTAGAGTAGAGAAAAAGAAGAAATTGTCTTAAACCAGGAAATAATTCCGTTGGCATCGAAGCATCAAATTTATGGACATTTTCGCCTGTGTACTCCTCTCCTTATTTGCACCAGACATACATACAGACAGTGGATCGTGTGTTAAAATTTATTTTACACTGTAAAATACGTTTATTTAGTTTCCTTATGGTGGCGGTATTTTATGTTTTTTGTTTTTCCTTTTTGGCTTACTTTTTACGATTTTGGCGTTTTTTTTTTGGTGTTTGAATCGTGAAAAGTTTTTTTTTGGTAAGACTGTGTGGCTCACTTGGTGGCTGTACGTACTTAAACGTAAATTTAGTTGTCAGTTGTTGTTGTTGTTGCTGTTGTTGCTTTTATTATTTCTTTTTATTTTTTTTTATTAACAATTGTTTATGATTTTTCCGGCATTTAAGTTAAATTTCTATTCAGAGTTTGTTTTTTTATGTCAACAACAAAAGCCATAAGCAACTTCACAACCAACAACTTTATTTGCAATTTTTTATTCACACTCCCTGGCATGACACACATTAAAATGGCCAGTCACTTGGGTGATAAACACTAAAAAAATTTGTTATAAAAATCAGTCAATAAACAACAGCCTACGAAAAATTGTTTAAAAAGAATTTTTTTTCCTTGGTGTTGTTCAAGTGAAAATTTTAACAAATGGCAACCGAAAATTGGTTGTGGGTTTTAAATGTGGGTGTAGAACTTAAAACGCCATGTATATGAGGGGGACTTGAGCACTTTATTCGTCAATATTCGTCTCTAGTCGCCTTAGTCTAATAGGTAGTGTGTTGGCCTCGATTCAAACCCCAGGTCAGACATCGCCAACTAAGCGAAATATGAAGAAAAATATTTTTTCGGAAACTTCTTCTTCTCAGCAGATTTGTGGCAAAAACTGTGAGAGAAAAATAAAAATTGCCATGAAAAGTTTCTCAAAAATCTGTCGTTCAGAACCGACTTTACACTGTAGTTCCCCTCACTCATGTATAAAATTAACACACACAACATAAGTGGTGTGAGAAGCTAGGTTGTAATCCTAACTGAAGGGTTGTAATGACCAATTAGGTTATGTATGTTCGAGTATAACTTAAAAAGTCGTTTAAATGTGAGGTTTTTAATGCACTTGACTACTTTATTTGTTAATGTTTGTTTCTGGCTCGATGCAAATTTCTTTTATTTGGTTCACCCTTCCTCTATAGTCTCTAACGGAGCTCTAATTGCTTGATATCGGATCGATCACTAACTTTCAAGCTGGTTTTCAGCTTTATTCTAAGCGGGTCAAGCTTATGGTCGTGGCTGCTTGTCTGTCAGCTCCAAAGCATTACTTTAGGCGGTATGCCTACGAACCGCTATGAAGGCTCGTGTAAGCTGGCATTTAACAAAGATCTCACTCCTTACCATAGACAATATAAGACCACGTGCTTCTTTATGGCGCAGAAGCATGGACACTATTTAGCACTGGTGCAGTAGCCTTCAGAGTATTTGAGAGAAAAATCCTACGTTAGATATTCGGTCCAGTACGAGTTGACAATGATTTCCGCATCCGCTCTAACAGTGAGCTGTATGAACTCCTCAACGACATGGACGTGGTGCAGTGTATGAATATATAGCGGCTGCGCTGGCTCGTCTATGTGGTTCGAATGGAGGAGAATGCACCGGTGAGACAGGTATTTAATGCGATGATTTTCATGGCAATTTTATTTACTCTCAGCGTAAACCTGCTAAGAGGAAGACGCCGAAGAAATATTTTTTTGTATTTCGTCTTGCTCGAAATGTCTGACCTGGGGGTTTGAATCTTGGCTTAACGTCTAATAAGCCAACACACTACCACTAATAAGCCTACTAGTCTACGGCGACTTCAATGATTGCTAGTTACATGGCTTAAGAACAAAAACTCACCCATTGAGAAGAAAAGCAGAAGATAGATTAAACCCATCTGCCAGATTAGAAGTGTGCCATAGAATACTAGAGGGGGACTAATGGGAAAGTGAAGAGTTCGAAAGACACGTTCTTTTTCACACAGCCACTCCTTTCCCAATCTCAACCTCACCCACTGTCCACTGTCACGCTGACGAGGCTCTGACGACCGAGCATGGGCAGTATAACCTCAATACTTGCACGGCGAAGAGGACGGCCTTCATCTATCTTCGATTGGTGTGGCCAACTGGAGTAGGCTCGCAAGAAGTAGAGGCGCCTGGAAAGATGTGTTAAGACAGGCCGAAATCCGTTGATCAGGTTTTTAATGGCCAATTAAGTAATTAAGTCTCACTCCCTACTTAAGTTCTCGCTCCATACTGAAGATAGCACTCCCTTTTAAGGAGTTCAATTCCAACTGTCCTTTGTACAAAGCTTACCCTGTCCACTACAAAGAGAAATAAATAAATACGCGCCACACTTCCTTTTAAATTTTATGACTATTAAGGCCTAAAATAAAAATTATTTCTTCAGCACCATCAGCATCAACATCATCTTCGTCGTTATTATCATATCAATAGAGCACCACACAATCATTATCACCCATGTCATCGTCATAAGCATCTGGAGTATACAGACGTAGTACATGTATTGGCTGGCAATACTTTTCAAATCATTTATTCCGAGCACATTTTATTTTATAGGCTTTAAATACTTTATTCACTAGACAATCCTGCTGTCTCTGTAGAGCAGCTTCATTGCAGCAATTGACAATAGAAATGACTGTCGGTCTCCTCGGTCCCTCTATCTCTGTTGGTTCGATGAGTGTGTGTATTTAAAATGAATTTCCAATCCAATTTCCTTTATCGGATGGCACAACAGAAAAGACGAAGCACATTACATTGGTTTTGTTTTTTAAAATTCTTGTCAGTTACTTATGGCAGCAGCAGCAGTAGCTTCCTTTAATGACTGTATTTTGGTAAGACTTTTCCATGCTATTTTCCTACTTTTTCTATGGCGAAATTGTAGGCTCGTCGTTTGGCTGACTATCGTTTTAGATTGTGTTGTCTATAGTAGTGGTTAAATGTTTTAGTTGTTGCTGTTGTTGCTGTTGTTGTTGCTGCTTTAGCCATTATTTAAAACAATTAGCGCATGTTCTACTCAATACCGTGGTGTGTAACTGACTGGCTGCCGGACTGTACATTCCCATTCTCTGGGGATTATTTTATGTTCAAATGTTGGCCTGTATCTGCTGATGGCATCATGATGAGCACGATGATGAGCACAATAATGATGTTTTCGTTGACGGTTATATATGGTGTTGCTTTTATTGTCATTCTCCCAACACACACATACACATACACACATACACACACACATACTTTAACGCATTTTAAATTGTCTCATAATTTAACAATTTACAACACCATTTACATGTCTTTCTTCTGCCAGAGTTTATGAATGTTGTGTTGCCTTATCTATTGGTTTATCGCGCGCGTTATTTTTGTATCGATAATGCAGCTCTTGTCATGCTTGCCTGCCTGTTTGCCTGCCTGCCCCCGCACTTTGCCATCTAGGCTCTGGTGCGGGTAAACGTATTTGTAAAGTCATTTAAACAGTGCTTCTCCTAGCACCAGCTTTAGCTGTTTTCGTTGATTTTGTTGTCGATTTGTTTGCTGTTATTCGTGCGTAATGGAGTGATTTTTGTGCTGTTGTCGTTGTTGTTGTGCATAACAATAGGCTGCTTTAATGGCGTATCATTAGAACACCATACACTTGAACATTGCAAAACTTTTTTGGAATTTGTCGTACATAACCTAGAGTAGAAATGTTTATTATTTTGTTCTGGTTGCGGGCAGGCAGCAGCATCATCAGGCACTACTTTAATGATTGCAATGCATAATCGCTTTAATTGTGGCAAATAGCCTCTTGAGAGATCAGGAATGAATTTCGTTACTTATTTCGAACCTCTTTTACTTTTGCAGGGTACATATTCAGTACAATTTCAGCAATGGTTTCGGTTTTGGGCATTAGGTTTTGAAGTTTTCAAACCAATAGCATGTTCCGTAAGAGTTCTAAAGGATCAGCCAAATAATCTTTTTTTAAAATGCTTTAAAAAAAAACTACTGAATATTTTCTCAAAATTTCTTTTTTTTATTTGATAGTACAATCCTTCCGGTTAATAATGGAAAATAATTTCATTCAAATGGCTGCCTCGGCTGGCCATGCAGTAGCCTACACCAGAAGATGTCGATTTTGGCAAAAAAAATCATCTTTTCAGATGAAGCTCATTGTGATCTTGGCGGGTATGTCACATTTGGGGCACAGAAAACCCGCACGCATACATTGAAAAGCCAAAGCACCCAAAACGAGTCACTGTTTGGTGCGGATTTTGGTCCAGAGGCATAATTGGGCCATTTTTCTTCGAAAATGAGCAAGGAGTGGCCGTTACAGTCAATGGCGTTCGTTATTGGACCATGCATTTTTGTTCACAAAAATTGAAGAGGAGGATATTGGCAACATTTGGTTTCAACTGGACGGCGCTACGTGCCACAGAGCCGAAGCTACACTCGATGTTTTGCCACCTGTTTTTGAAGATCGCATTATCAGCCGCAGAGCTGATGTCGTTTGGCCACCTCGGAGCTGCGATTTGACACCGTGGGACTACTATAAGTGGGGTGCCGTCAAAGATAAGTGTTACGCCGACAAGCCAGAGACAATTGACGCTTTAAAGGACAATATTCGTAAAGCCAGTGGTGAAATACAGCTGCACACAGTCGATAATGTGCTTAAAAATTGGAACGATCGTGTAGGCTACTGCATGGCCAGCCGAGGCAGCCATTTGAATGAAATTATTTTCCATTATTAACCGGAAGGATTGTACTTTCAAATAAAAAAAAGAAAAGTTATTTGGCGGACCCTTCATTTAGATTGCCCCACCAATAAAGTTACTTTTAAATGCCCTTCTTGTCGTAATCCCTTTAGTTTTGTGTGGCAAAGTAACACCCAAAGATTGGATCGATGGCATTCGCTAAATCCCAACAAAATGTGAACTACAACTGACACCTTTCCCTGATGGCCGAAGCTTACCCTGGTAGCCTATAAAATTCTCAATTCTTTCAAACTGAGATTGGACACAACGACCGTATTTCTTGCAATTGTGAATCACAACATTAGAGAACCAATTTAAAAATAAGAATCCGTGGAATAATCGTTCACTGATAACTCCACCCGCTTCCATGTAATCATCATTTCGGTTTTGGTCATCGCTCTCTGCAGTTTTAAAGTCGATTGCATGCATCCTAAGAGGTTCTTGGTAGATTGCCCCACCAATAAAGTTACTTTTAAATGCCCTCCTTGTCGTAATTCATTTAGTTTTGCATGGCAAAGTAACGCCCAAAGCTTGGGAACTTAGGCATTCGCTAAATCCCAACACAATGTGAACTACAACTGACATCGTTCCCTGATGGCTAAAGCTTACCCTGGTGGCCTATAAAACACACAACTTTTAAATTGGGATTAGAGACTGTGACCCTGTTTCTTGCAACTGTAGACGACAACACCGGAGAACCAAATTAAAGACACAAAATGCCTGGAATAATCGTTCACTGATAAGCCACTTCCTTTCAATGTTTCCAGTGGCTAGCATTTTAAAGGAGGTACAATGTGCACTTGTCCGAAAAAGAAAATGGATTTTACAAGTGATTCACCCAGCCTGACCTCTGACCAAACCATTCAACGCGTGATGCAAAAAAAAAAGTTTTTTTTCCTGTTTTTTTTTTGTATCCGAAACCCGCATATTTTCAACACCGTTTTGGTATTTTGTTTGTGGCACATAAATGCGTGAAATTATTGTGTGCACATGTAGGCATGTGTGTTTGGCTGCTTTTGACATAAAAAATGTGAAATTTTATTGCAACAAACATGGGGTATTTAAAAACCGTACGTACAGCACACATATAATAAATATTCTCCGCAACCAAGCAACACTCAGCTCAACTACACACCTCCTCATACACATGAATTTAGTTAGACATGGGGTGGTATCTGTCATTCATCAATGCTGGCCATATGAATGGTTATTCATTATTTTACCTCCCCCCCCCCCTTCTTCTACCGCTTATACTCTCTCCTTTTTCTTTTTATTTCTTGGCGGTTGTTTGGTCGGTTGGCTAAATTCAATGGTTTTGCTGGCTGAATAGCTCTACGATTCATAGTAGCTTGTCTAGCTGACAGAGTAGCTACACAATAACAACAACAACACCGTTGTGTTGTTAATGTTAAAACTTGTCGACAGGTAATCAATAATAATGTTTTTAAAATGTTCAAAAAGTCTTCCTTCTTTTTATTTTTACTTTTTTCTATTCCTCTACCCTGAGTTACGGATGCTGCATCACCAGCCAATGATGCTGATGCTGCTGCTGATGCTGTCGATGACAGTCCATGTTAAAGCTGATGGTGTTGTTAATAAAGCTGATAAACTATGGTGTTGTGGAGAGTATTGTTTAGCACCATAAATGTGACTCTCATGCTCCTCGTATGCATCAAGGAGTACGTATTTTAATGTGTTATTTTCGTTTGGTGTTAATACAACTGCTACTGCTTGTGTTGCTGTGCTGTGCTGTGCTGTGCTGTGCAGCAAAGACAAAATGTGTTGGCTATCCATACCCATACCCATACAGCAGCTAAATGGTCATCTGTAGTTATGGATTTTCATTTCATTTGTACCAGCAGGAATAAGTAATAATCAGTTTCAGTTTCAATTTCTCATAAACCACCGCATCAGCAAATACACTGCAAACACCCACCGAGTTTTAGTAGCGTTTTTTTTAATGGGATTTGAAAGAAAACCTCAATTGAAATTAATGATTAGAAATCTTGTTTTAATACCTTCTTGTTTTTTTGTTTTACAAAGAATTGAACGTTGGTTTCTGTTTAATTTTAAAAATACAATATGTCCAGTTAATACCAGACAACGGAGTTTCATTGAATTTTGAACAATTTTATGTTCGTTGATAATTTTAGTTGCTAGAGGAATAGTTTTTTCAAAAGCCTCTTAATGAAGAGTGTAAATAATGCAGAATCCGAGAAATCTATTCAGTCCATGGTGTTAGAAATGAACAGATACACTTTATTACCATAGTGATAGTTTAGCGGGGCAACAGTTGTACCATTATAATACAAATGGCATGAACTATGGGCCATCTATCGGATTAAATTTGAACCTTATTTCGAATCTGGCAATACTTATGTCATTCTATTCTATTACAAAATTCAATACATTAGCTCCACTAAATGTAATCGATTTACTCTTGAACAACGTTGGGATTTATTGGGTCAACGAGAAATTGTTCGAAATCATCTTTTCGCATGAAGCTCATTTCCATCGTGGTCGATACGTTAGTTAATAAGCAAAGTTGCCCCATTAGACGCCATTAGAAAACCCACACGTGGTCTTACAGAAACCAATGCACCCATTGCGAGTGACTGTTTGGTGTGGCTTGTGAAGCGGAGGCATTATGGGCCGACATTTCTTTAATATGTGGACGACGCAACCATTACGGTCAATGGGGACGCCTATTGCACCATGATTTTTTACCCGCTTTTTATGGTATTGATTTGAACGATGTTTGGTTTCAACAGAATGGTGCATCTCATGCCACAATCGATTTATTGCGGCAAACATCTGATGGCCGTTTAATTAGCCGAAATGGTGATTTCAATTGGCCGCCAAGAAGCTGTGATTTGACACTGTTGTATAATCCTCTGTGGGGCGCCGTTAAAGAAAAGTGTTTTTCCGAAAAGTCAGAGACAATTGAGCATTTGAAATTCAAGATTCGCGATGCCATTCGGTAATGGAGATACGAGATGCACTCGAAAAAGTGCTGTAGAATTGTTGCGATCGAATGAGGTTTTGTGAGGCCTGCCCCGGCAGGTATTTGAATAAAATGATATTTCATTTCTAAACGGAACAATTGTACTTCACAACAAAAAGCAATTAATTTGGCAAAATTTCAAATTGTTTCTCACACTATATTTTCCCTAAAACAGCGGCTGCTTGTTTCTCATTTCCTTTGACAGAAGGCGTAGAATTGAGGCGAAATTTCGACTACTAGGCATTGTTCTATCGAGTTCCTGTTTTTCTTAGCGATTTTCTCTCTTCGCCTTCCAATCTTAGCTAGGTCTTGTTGTTAGTTGACAACAATATTTGTATTCATTGCATTGTCTGCTTTATCGTACACGAAAATAACCCATTGACTTACTGATCATTGCTCAATACAGTCGTTTTATAGTTGATTTCGATACCTGCTGGACCCCATGTTGTTTTCTAAATCATTAGCATGGCATAAATAGTGCGTGAGCTGTTATTATGATTGCCGTAAGTATAGAGGAATCAAAAGTCCTTCAAGTCATTAAAATTCCATGTGATGTTCGCTCAACCCAACATTGTTTCGGATAGCAAAAAAGCATTCAAGCCTTTGATTTAAAAAAATAAAAAATGCGGCAAATGCTACAATTCCTTTTGAAGTAGTTACACCATCTGTTCTCATCTGAATATGTAAATCAAGTCTCATGTCATTTGATTTTCAGAAATACAGAATGGGAAGAAGTGCTTTGTAGTAACAGTAACGTATCCCACTTCAATTTATGCTTTATTGGGGTACTGTCACAATATGGCATTGGATTTACTTTTCCATCGGTACTTCAATGGAATCGGCTTTAATAAAATGAGGGAACTTGTTTCCGAATACTGCATATTTTCCCCTGACAATATGATTCCCTTGAAGCACAACGATTCTTGGTGTAGTGGCTATCTATAAAGAGACCTTAAGATGACGGTCGAAAGTATACCCAAATGGGTGCAACACGTTTACTTTATTTATCTTCAAATATTCCTTTCTAAGGTCTCCCCAGTTTAGGGAACAGAAAAAATACCACAGCCTAAATACGTACATGACTGAGAGGTATGCAGTGGTAAAGCGCTTTATTGAGAGTATAATATTGCGTTAAGAATAATAAATTTCGCCTTAGTAATCCTCTAAAACATTTAGAAAAACCTTAAGACTTCATCAAGTTTGAGATACTTTGTTTGCAACGCTATCTTGTTCTATTTAAAGCCTGAAAGGGATCTGAAAGATGTCTTGGTTTATTGGTTAAAATGCTGACTACAAAATCGTGAAGTTCACTTTGAAACTCTGGTAAAGGGTTCCTGGATTTGCAAAATTTTCAATTCCCTTCCCTATCCCGTGAGCTGCCATAGAGAATAACATGAATACCGAATATCATATGAAGGTCAGTCAGCATCACCGGGTAGTTGAGAACGGGTAGGAATCAATCAGCAAAGTTCCTTACCCCTATATATATAGGAGGCACGGTTCCTAGGCAATAACATATGAATTCTATCCAATCCCCTGATTCATGAGACAGACACAATGAAAATAAACTAGTAGATGAAGGAGATGTTTTTTAAACAGTCTTATGTACCTTAAAGGAAGGGAAAGGAATATAAAAATGATATGCAGGCGAAGAAGCTTTATTTGTTATAACTTAAATGTCATCCAGATCCACGGCAATCTGGTTCTTCTAGCAATTTTCAATTGAAACATGGTGACCATGAATATGAAGATGGCATTTCAGAACTTGAGCCATCGCCTATGAATACATAAAGGCTAGTTTGGATGCCATGGCAATAATGTTTTCATGGTTTTAATATGTTCAGTGAATTCTGTAGAAGTGCCTCACTCGAATACGACCAATGGAGACTTCTGGAAACAAAGTTGTTCACTATCACCACCTTTATGAACTCTAAAGTTGTACTAAGTAAATGGAATTCTGCCTCAACAGGATGTGGCCGTTTTACTGGAGTTATTGCACACGACTTTATAGGATGGCTTGTCCACACAATTCTTAATATTCCTATGGAGACATAAGAAAACGTAGATTGAAATGATACTCGTTGTCTCAAAACTGCTGATTTGTTGCTAAGTCTAATGGCTTCCAAATTCAATTTTAAATGATTGTGACTATTCACCCGCGGGCTTTAATAGATAGGCTTTAAATAGATTTTCGTTCCCCACTTATGTTAAATTCCTACATGAACGCATTATGTTCAGTGTCTTCAGCCAACGTTATCTTTATTATCCAAAAAAATTTTCTTTTCATGACTTGTGTTGTTACAACAAAATTTGCATAAATTATACACACTTTTTTCTACTGTGCATCACACTGTCTTACAACAACGCTATTTGCTTCATTGCTTTTCAAGCAACACAAAATGTGTACGTATGTACGTCTCCTGTGTATGACTACAAGATTTTGCTGTCAAATAGAAATTTTTTTCTTTTCTTTCCTTTCTTTAACTGCCTTTGCTGCTTCTTTTATTTCATTTCATTTTATTTCGTTTTATTTTGTTTCATTTCATGGATTTGTTGTATCTAAATTGACAGTAATTTTTAGTTATTTTTGCACTTCATTGCTTAGGATTATCGCATCGTTTGGCTCTCTCTCTCTCTCTCTCTCTGTCTGTCTGTTTGGTGTGATGATGATGATGGCATCGTTTCATTGCTTCATTCTGTTTTCATTCATGCCTGTGGATTTGTATGTTAAGATTACCAAATAAGTGTGTTACAATCCATGTGTAAATCGTGACAAATCTACAGTCTTGTAATCGGATACATGAGATGGTTGACAGACATCATCTGGTTTTCCTATGTTAAATACCTTTTGATCAAAATAAATGGAAACATTCACACACATACCACATACTCTGGCATCAATTTACGCTTGATTGAGATTGAAGTAACATTTGGGTGTGTGTGTGTGTGTATGTTTTATATGAAAAAGGATTAAATTTGGAAAAATATTTTAGAAAATATGGAAACGTTGGATATTAAGGATTAACTATTCAATATTTTTTCATTATAAATTCAATATTACTAGACGTTACCCAAAGTCTAGTTGTGCAGCCTCATCTGGCAAGTCTTTGAAATTTTACAAAAAGTCGACAGTAATGTTAAGCTGCCCTCTTAGTTAATTTATTTATTTATTTATAAGTTTATTTATAATATAAGTGAGTAACTTCGACCATATGATCGGTGTAGTGTAACAGACCAAAGCCTCTGGTAGGAATCGAACCCACGACCCTCACGTTAATAGTCTAACACACTAGACTACCAGGTCACCCACACTGTTAGTTAAATGACACCGTTTAAAACGCTTTTGTTCAGATTGTAGTAATTATTCGTATTATATTCTGGATACTGTTCCATATATCTTCTAAGTTTTGATTGCACAGGCAAAGAAATTTCTTTTCACGCTGGAGTTTTGTAAGCAATTCTATTTGTTTTTATTGTTATTGAGACTGTCAAGAATAACTCATACATACGTAATTCAGTCAGGATTACGACCTAATTTCTCACCACACATATAATGTGGTGTGTCAATTTTATAGATGAGTCGTGGGATGTGCAGTTTAAAGTCGACTCCGAACGACAGATTTTTTGAGAAACTTTTTATGGCAATTTTATGTACTCTCAGAGTTTTTGCCAGAAATCTGCTGAAAGGAAATCGCCGAAGAAATACTTTTTGTATTTTGTTGGAAGTCTGGCCTGGGGTATGAACCCTGGCTTTACGTCTAATAAGCCAACACACTACCTACTAGACTACGGCGACTTCTAGAATAACTCGCCTATGGATATATTCAATCGCTTTGAAGAAAGGTTTTCGCCATACAGTTTTGCCATTTTGATTCTGAAATCACAATTCTTAACGCTGCCTCAACAATAAAATTTGTTTCTATTAATTAGTCTTGTACCGTTTAGCCCTTAGCAGCTGGGCTATTAATTTTATGACCTCGTTTGATTTTTTTCTTTAAACATTTTTAGTGCCCAATTTCTCTTGATTCTTTAGTGTACCAGTGCAATATTGCAAGTTTTCACGATGGATGTAAAGGAATTTGTTCCCCTAAATCGTACATTTTTACGTAGTACGAGTCAGTCACGTAGTGCAAATCCGTATGTGTTAGATTGGCCAGTGTTTAGCATAATGCATTGCAGGGAAATTGCATTCCATAGCTGCACTATTCCTTAGTGGAACTCTCTTTCTGCAGAAGCTATTCCTTTTACTTGTAATGGAAACACTTTCACTTATAATAAATTTGAAGTCACAGTAGTCCAGTAGGTAGTATTTTGGCTTATTAGGCGGGAGCCCTTGGTTCAAACCCCAGCTCAGACATCTCAAACAATCTAAAAAAAATATATCTTGGAGTGATTTCCTGTCAGCAGTCTGCGGGCAAATGCTTTAAAAGTAAAATAAAATTGCCATGAAAAGTCATTCAAAAAATCTGTCAATCGGAGTTGAATTAAATTATAGGAGCCCTCTCACATGAATAAAATTAATGCGCACAATATGGCTTTAATAGGGCGAATGTCGATTTTACTACATGGCAAAAGTCTACGCAACTAGTATACTCTGCAATTTACATCAGCCAAGTGTGCTAGTTGTTAATGGACATTCCCTACTAATGTTCCGTGAGTGAGTGGATCTGTTGTAGAGCAGCATTTAACTGCATGCTTTAAAGTCTACAGTTACCCGTTGTTATTGGGATGAACTGTATATGTGTACTACTGCTTGCAAGTGCAATGCGGATATACGAGAAACAACCTTCACACCTTATGTCCTGCTTCTAACTATCGCTGAACAAGGACGCATTCAACTTGAAGGGATGTTTCTCTTCTATAACCAAAGTAAAGTTACATAATGACATGCGTGCCATTAGGAAGCTCAAGAATTAATGCATTCGTAATTTTTTTTTTGTATTTGTCATTCGGGATCCTTGCTACTATGAATATGATGTTCTATCATCACCTCTGGCGTATAAAGGCGTTCTGTTTGTTAAATAATCTGTGATTCATTTTCGATTCATCTTTCTCACTGTCTTCCGAACTAGATGTATTTTTCATATCCTTAATGTGTTGTTAGTTTATGCCTGTGGGTTCGTTTGTATGCATTAAGGTTTTTAGCACTGGTTTCCTTAACCTAGCAGGTTATAATTTTAAAATTAGTGTAATTGCATCAGCAGCATCTTTTCTTATTTTCTCTTTGTATCAAACACTTTCTGAGACATGGATCCTCTTAAAAGGAAAAATTACTTGACTTGTGATTCTAATATCTGACAACTGTAATCCTATTTCAAGTACGTCTAGAAGAGGCATTTATCTGATTTAAGCTTAAATAAAAGAGGATTAAAATGTTTTGGCAATCGTTGATGTGTTGAATGTGGCTTTGGATCGATTACAGTCGCCGTAGTCTAGTAGGTAGTGTGTTGGCTTATTAAACGCAAAGCCAGGGTTCGAACCCAAGGCCAGACATCACAACAAAATACAAAAAATATTTCTTCGGCGACTTCCTCTCAGCAGATTTCTGGCAAAAGATCTGAGAGTAAATAAAATTGCTATGAAAAGTTTCTCAAAAAATCTGTCATTCGGAGTCGACTTTAAACTGCAGGTCCCACCACTCATGTATAAAAAAATTAACACACACAACATAAGTGATGTGAGAAACTAGGTCGTGATCCTGACTGAAGGGTTGTAATGACCAATTATTTATATATGTTATGTGTACACACGATAAAAGACTTTCAACAAAACATAGAGTTGCTAAAAGAATGAACAAATTAATGCAGAATTAGTAGGCCTTCAGTTTTTAATTTCGATTTTGTAACACTAAATATAAAAGCTAGAAAACATAAAAAATTCCGTTTCATTAAAAACATTTAAAATTCTCCTGTATTCGAATTTTCTTTTAAAAAATTATTTTTCAACTCAGTTTTCATTTGAATTTCTATTAATTTTTTGAAATGTTCTTCTCTCTTTCCAGGTAAGCATGCAATGACATTGAAACATTAATTCACAGTAAGAACACCAATAGATTGTATTATAAACCGTGAGTATTTATTATATTACACGGCGTATACGTTTTATTAATTATAAGTGATCTAATAATACTCATTTAAGTCATACATAGCGTATACGTTATGGTTGCTAATAAATAAATATCAAGTATACGCCCTCAACACAGCACATTCTTTCGGTTTTAATTTTAAATGCATGGTAGTAGACTGTGGCTTTCTGTATCATCATAAATTTTAAAATAATTGAATAATTTTATTTTTATTTTCGGATTTTTTTTTTTATATAATATCAACTGCCACAAATTGTATTTTTAAAAAAATTTAATTTCACTGAAAAAAATTCATCGTTTAATCAAATAAAAACAACACGGCATGATAAACAAACGCGTACGTGTGCCAGCCAACAAGCAATTCCCTAATGTGATACCCAAAAGCGTAGCATAAATGTTGAAAAATTTCTACGGTAAACATTTGCAAAAATAAAATTGTTTTTCGAATATTTTGTTTTTTCTTTCTTGTTTATACGGAAAATATTGTGAATATTTAATTGTAAAACATTTTATATTTTGTTTTCTTGTAGAACAACAACAAAAAAAATTATTATGGAAAAAGTATGAAATGAATTGGTTTTCATGGTTGTTCAACAACATGTTTCTTTTCGTTGGAATGAGTTGCTTGGTTTAAATTTTTTTTGTTTCGAAAACATGAAAAACTTATTCATTTAGCCAGTAATTTTACATCATATATTGACATACTACATACATACATATTTATGTATTAGTCTGGCTGTTTTGTCTGTTTGAATGAACACATGCATTATCTTGTTGAATTTTATTTTTTATTTTTGCGTAAAAGTTGAGTTATATTCGGGGAAAAATTATAATCATAAAATCACTCTTATAAGTCTGATTGGCATCATGATTTTTCAAAAACTGTAATCCTCTTCCACCTAGGATATGTTCCCTATACTCAGGGAATAATCTGCGATTAGTTTTGTCGCATTTAGGAGTTGGCATGGAGAAAATGTTCGACTTCAAGGCCCTTATATCCAGAATCTAAGAACGACGGAGAGGCAAACAAATTTTCATCATGGTTTTCGAATTTGTAAAATTCAAAGGCTTCAATCTCCCTATCAAATTATCCATTTAGGAATCATGTGAGATATCGTTTACTTACTCCTTTAAAACTACAACCCTTTAGTCAGGATTACAACCTATGTCTTCACACCACCCAAGTTAAGTGCGTTAATTTTATTCATGAGGGGTCGGACTCAAAAAGACAGATTTGTGAGAAACTATTCAGGGTAATTTTATTTTACTCTCGAAGTTTCTGCAGTTTTCTGGCAAAAAGATGGTTTGAACCATGGTCTCTGGACTATGGTGTTGATTCAAAAAATCTCCACTTTTGTATTATTACAGGGCGGTTGTGGTAATCATAATCGAACTGTTCTGTATGGACTTGCCACGATTGCAAAGACATTTGAAGAGATTGGAAACGTTATGATTGTAGCCAGCCCTGTGCATGATCGCAATACACGCTCTGCTGAAGCTAACGCTTCTGTTTGTGAAACTGTGGTGGATAGTCTGAATTTGAAAATATATACGCAGGTGGATTTGGACTTCCATCGCTGTAAAGTCGAACTCATGTCACAACTAAGGCCGGTTAGCTATTCGTAATGCTCTTTGAAGGTTAGAGCAACCAGCATTCAGTATTGAACAAACTTTTCTTCAGCAATGATGCCCCTTTTTGGCTTGGTGGTTACGTCAACAAGCAAAAGTTTCCTTTATGGGGTCTCGGAAAGCCATTGCATATTAAAAAATTACAGTTTGCTGTGCATTTTTGTCTGAGAGTGTCATTAAGGCGTATTTTTTTCGAAAACAATAGTGGAAAATCTTACATACATACATACATATGTACATGATGGGTGATTACAACCCTTCAGTCAGGATTACGACTTAGCTTCTCATACCACCCATGTTGTGTGTGTTAGTTTTATACATGAGTGGCGGGACTAACAGTTTAATGTCGACCCCGAATGAACGACAGATTTTTTGAGAAACTCTTCATGGCATTTTTTTTTATTTACGCTCAGAGTTTTTCCTAGAAATTTACTGAAACATATTTTTCGTATTTTGTTTTGAACCTTGACCCCATGGCTAAAAAGCCAACACACTACTTACTAGACTACAGCGACTTTAGAAGAACAGTTAGCGTCAATTCAGAGCACTAAGACCCACATCTGAAGACTACTGGACAGCATGTGTCTTCAGCAAGTCGGTATCACGTGCCATATAACACGACCGGCTTGTATTGCATGGGGAGTTTCTATAAAGAGCAGTTTTACGTTTTGGCGGCACCATTTGGCTACCAAGATAATGCGATTTGACACCTTCAAACTTTTTTAAAATATCACGTTCAAGATCTTGCATAGCCACTCAGCAACTCAGTATCACGTGCCATATAACACGACCGTCTTGTATTGCATAGGGAGTTTCTATAATTTGATTTGACACCGTCAAACTTTTTAAAGGACCACGTTCAAGATCTTGCATAGCCACTAGCATTTTAGCATTTAAGAACGAACAATCGTCGACTTATCGCCAGAAATCTTTGAAAAAGTCTTTAAAAACTGACTCAGAAGGAGTAATTTAAATGCTATCCCGTTGATAATGGTAAAACTTAGCAATGTTAATGAAATAAAAGTTTGATCGAAATGATAGTTAAATGTGTGTTTTATGTTTTAAAACACATGAGTTTCTGAAGTCACAAAAAATTTTTCTCAGTGTAAAATGACCATCTAACCTTCATATCTTCTTAAACATGCACAAATACACATGTACACGTTTGCAGTAGCACATGTGAAGCACATGACCGACCTTTAACATTCCACTTATGTATTCAAGTTGTTTTGTTTTATTTCCGATTTTGTTTTACTATTGTTTTTTCCTATTAATTTCATTCTATTTTATTCTGCTTCTTCTACAAGTTTTAACAGACATATGTACGTTTAATTAATATTCACTTCTTTTATTCTATTTTTTTTATTTCATTTCAATAAATATTTTCTATACGGCCTGTTTCAGTTCCAGTTCTATTTGTAATGATAGACTTTGTGTCGTCCCTACCTCTGTTTCCCTTTCTCTCTCTCTCTCTCTCTCTCTCTTTGTCTATTCTCTCTTTTACTTTTACAACGGCTCTTATGAATGTTTTCATAATTTACCTTTTATAGTGAAAACAGAAGCTGAGCATAAGAGAGGGCATGTGTTTATTATCAACTGATTTAATTGATTCATTCCATAGTATTGCTTGCCATTGTAGTTCTGCTTCTTGTTGTTCTTGTTTTTTTTTCCTTTCCAATTATATTTACTTTCAATTTATTTTTTTTTATTCTTCATTTCGTTTTTATTTTCGCTAGTGTCTGTTTTTGCCTTGTCCAGCCAGCCGGCCGGCCTGTTTTAATATAATCACTGTGTATATCAGTTCATTATTTTCATGCATACCATGTTATGTGTGTGTGTGTGTGTGTAGTTGTTGTTTTTATCATTAACAGAGCTTTTTTGAATATCAGAATATTTTATCCTCTCGTTCTTGTTATTTTGTTTTTGTTTTTGTTTTTGTTTTTGCATGCAATCATTACACACTTCAATTGTATGGGAATCTACATATATTCACTCATTATTATTATTGTTTTTATAACATAGCATATGTTGTTGTCGTTGATGTTGTTGTTGTTCTTGTTCATCTTAACAGCAAGTAGAAAAACAAGGGGAGAACAGAAGAAATAAAGATTTCCAAGAAATTCATTAAAAACTCTCATCAAATTGATTCGTTATGCCAACACGTATAGTGTGTGTAATACAGTAGCAACAACAATAATTAAATGATGTTCGTTTTTTCTTTCGTTGTACTGCTGTGCTCGTAAGTACGATTAAGAGATCAATAATTACAAAAACATATGCACGAGCAAAGTATTGAAGCATTTTCTTTCCCTCTTTCCTTTCTTTTGCTTTTAAATATTTAATTGGAACAACTTATACGTCGTGTGGAACGTGTGTTCATTAATTTATTATGAAATGGAATGGAATGCAAAAGTGTTGCTGTTGCAGTGTATAATTCGTTCGTGATTCATTCTTTCAAGCGTACTCTTTTGTTTTATTTTCAAGAATTTATTGATTAATTGAATTTGTTTCATAATTTCCATGGAATTTTTATTTTAATTATTTGAATTACATCAACGCTAAGTGGTCATGTTTAAATGAAATGTTAACGAAGACGGACTTTGTATTGTTTCATACACGATTATTATGTTAAATGTAGTTATTGCCAGTGCAATATACTCGAAGAAGTGTTATATTTTGTGGTATATTTAAGTATTCTTTAATTATATGCCGCAATTGCAACCATGTTGCGTCGTTTAAACTGTAGGACATCGTCCATATTTCAGTGTTGCATTAATGAAGTCTTAAGGTAGAAGTTCCGCAGTCTAGCTGTGGTTCAAACCCCCAACCCATATCGTAGCAAACGAAATATGAAAAATATTTCTTCGGAGACTTTCTCTTAGCAGTATTTTGGCGAAACTAAATAAAATTGCCATGAAAATTTTCTCAAAAATCTATCGTCCGGAGTTGACTTTAAACTGTAGGTTCCGCCACTCATAAATAAAATTAACACACACAACATAAGTGGTGTGGAAAGCTAGGGCGTTATCCAGACTAAAGTATTGTAATGCCTAATTATGTAAGTAAGCAAGTTAGAATTAGCTGCACGTTCACGAAACGTAACGGAAGAATTCAGCTTTTTTTCTAAAGTTTGTTAAGAATAGGAAGATTTGATTCTATTATAACAATAGAAGATCCTATGCACGGATCTCGATTTATTGGAGGCACTGAAAATTGCTAGTAGGACTTGAAGGATTTCGCAGAAATTTCAATGAACGTTGAAACATTTACTCACCTCCTGTATTATTACCCTGCCACTTGTCGAGTAATTGGAAAAGAAAGTACAGCCTATGATGTCATTGTCGCTAGCGTACGCAAGCAATTGGAGTTTTTTTTTTGGAAAATAGTGCCATTGCGATGCATTCCCGCCTTCCGCAGAACACTCTCCATGACGAAGTTGAAGTAATCGCATGATATGGGATCGCCTTGACTGAAACCTTGCACGGTATGAAAAGGTTCGGGCAGCAGGCAGACAATCAGGATCTGCAGCTTAATTGTCCTTAGGCCGCAAAATCACGACTTTAACCTCTTCATCGCTAAGCGGTGGAATCTTCACTCCTGCATCATTTCTTGAGGTGCAAATGCTGTTGTCATTGCATGGTAATAGAGTAGGGAAGTGTTGTCTCCATAACCTGAGCATCCCTTGTGAATCTTTTACCAAGTTTCCATTATCATCTTTGAAGGAAGACGCTCCGGTTTGAAGCTGTAGGCTAGACTTTTAACCCTTCTATAGAATTTTCGAGCATCATTCCTGCATCTGCACAATTCGATATCCTCACGCTCTCCCTTACACTTCACGGAATCGGTAAAGGCAGTTAATGATGCTTCTTCAATTATAATCAGTTTTTTTTTATTATTAGCGCCTCGGATTTAGTATGCAATGTTAGCTTTCATTTTCCAGTTTAGTGATAGTGCTGCTCCCTGAGAATTAAAACCTGCTTTAATACCGCCATGCTTCAAAGGATATTTTTGCGATTTTATCAACTAACCGGAGATGTTAAAATAGACCAAACATTTCGTTAGTCAAACTGAGTGATTTCGTACTAAAGCTAGTTTCCAGGTCCATCTGAAACATCATTGCTCAGGAAATGCTTGGTTAGGGAATGGACGTTGTAGGCTGAATGGATTGTTGTACAGAGAAATCACTTCTGTTTACTTTCAAGAGAATAACAGTCAGATAACTTTCCAACTAATACGTGCACATGTGATAAGAATCCTATCAGATAGGGAGCCAGTAGAAGATTGCTTTCTTGTATGTGTAAAATACTTGCCAACAATTCAGTTAGAAATTTGGCCAAGTCAATTGAAAAAATTTCTTAAAAACTTAGTTCCTTTGAGTTTTGTTGATAATTTTTAGTTTTCTTTGCCGTTTTAAGAATGCTAAGCGAACTCATACCTGATGGTGTATAAAGCATTCGCTTCTAAACGTTTAACTCTCAACTGTACTACAACACAACATCATTAATTACTGGGTTAATTTGTTCAAATAACATTTTCTTTTTTGCTTAAAATTTAAATTGAATTAATTTTAATGGCGCTTTTAATGATTTTTGAAATTAAAATGTTAAACGACCGGAGGGGAGAGAAAGGTATTGAAATGAAAAATTACAAAAATTTTAAATGTGCAACAAAATAATTGAATATTTCTATTCGAAACTATTATTCATTTAAACACTTACTACTTTTTTTATTCAACAGCCGAATGTACAATGTGTGGCCAATAAAATGTGGTCGATATTCAACCAACTTTTAAATGTAAAGGAATGTATAATTGAGTAATAGTATGATAATTAATAGCATTTGGAAAAATCATATAATTTGTCTCGCATCAGAAGGCCACACCCTTTATTATTTTTTTAAAAATGTGTTTTTAATTTCAACATTAATTTGCAACACAAATTGCACAACTAATGACCGTTTGAAATGTACTGTCACTTTTACAGTCAATGATTATACACAATAAAATAGACTGAGACAACAGAACGTCCATACATTCATTCATTCGTTCATAGAACTGGCGAAAACAGAAAAATACCTTAAAAGTTCACAGACTCACCGCTTTCAAACATTCACTTGTTTCACTAGATATTGTACGTAACACAAAAATAATGAAAAAAATTGTTTTCAGTTGAGACGGAAACTTAAAACCTGGCTTGAAAACTAAAACAAATTAAATTCAATTATGCAAAATGCTTTCAAAAAAACAAAATTATTTTGAAAAATAAAAACATCAAACGAAGTCAAATGAAATACAAAAAAAAAATATAAACAATCGTGAGTGACACATGACAGCAGAAAAATAATAAAAATTAATTATAATGAGTGGAACAAAAATGTATTTTTTCTTTTCATTTTTTTTTCATAATTTTGTGTAAAAATAACAATGACACCATGATTGTTGCCTTTGTTTTTCTGTTGTTGTCTGCTATTGTTACAATAACAACAATCATAAGTAATTGTATTCATAAATAATTGTTGTTGTTGTTGTTGCAATTTTATATCAGATTATTTCGGTTTTCATTTATTTTTTTAAGGAAATTTCAAATTATTTTTTAAAAAAACAAATAATAATTACTGGGATTTGTTATCATTATGATCTGATATTTGAATTATCAGCTTAAAAAAGAAACAAAAGAATATAAGGAATTGAAAAAAAAAATATGTAGGGTTCTGTCATGTCTCATTATGCAAAATGGTGCCCCTTAGGTTGGTTTAGGTAAGAACAACCCTCGAACCAATTCAAAAAATTTAGCCCACCAGCTACATTGTGATATCATGAGTCACCAATCAAACAGAGTCTTCTCCATTGCAGAACTAATTAGAGTTTCTTAGGTGAGGTTAGGTTAGGTTAGGTTAGGTTAGGTTGGGTTTAAGGGCTTGTACTTATCATTGGGATTAGTACAATACTTACATTGGTCATTATAACCCTTTAGTTAGGTTTACGGCCTAGTTTCTCACACCACTTCTGTTGTGTGTGTTAATTTTATACATGAGTGGCGGGACCTACAATTTAAAGTCGACGCCGAATGACAGATTTTTGATAAATTTTCATGGCAATTTTAAGAGAGTTTTTGCTAGAAATTTGAATTTTTTTTTCGTATTTCGTTTATTTGGAGATGTTTGACCTGAGCTTTGAACCAACACATTACCTACTAGACTATGGCGACACAAATACAATACCCAAAGGTCTCATACTCAGAGGTCAAATACCCAGAGGTCAAAATGTCACATTATAAATGCCCCCCAGAAGAGAGAGATAGAGAGGATGATGAAAGAGATAAGAAAAAGGTACACTGAGAAGTGGTGTGAAAGGTAGGATATAGGAAACAGAGGAAAATAGATGGACCATAAACACACAAGAAAGCACGACTATAACCTTGACTTAACCTAGCACTTCCCAACCAGCTCAATATACTTATGAATATAAAGAGAACTCTAATGTTGGCTCTCTACATAGAGTCAAAACCTTCAATCCAGTGTTCTCAAGCTCAACCTACTAAGGGCTGAACAGTAGCAGAAGAGGTGTTCGATATTCTCCAACTCCTCCTCTTCGCAACATACCCTGCATTAGTCCGACTGGGATCTGTTCCAGATCATTCTTAACTATCTAATATCACAGTGCCCTGTAATAAAACCAATAACCAATCTCAGGCTGGCCTTATCTAAGCCCAGCAGCAAACCTGTTCTAGCATTATCTATAGCAAGCCATAGGCTCCTAAACACATAACATCTCGGTCCAGCAGAGGCCGTCAAAGTTGCAGGTTGGCGGATCAGAACCAACTATCAAGTCGCTCTTAGAAAATGAACTTAATCTAGCAAGAGCATATGCAGTCTCATTACCGAATATACCGCTATGTTCCAGAACCCAGCATAGACATATCCGATTTGGTCTAAAGGCCTTTAAAGACCATTTGCACTCACGAACAAGCCGTGATTTACACCAGAGCGACGCAATAGCCCTTAGGTCAGCCTGATTAGAGCTTCTTACAAAGATCAAAACGCTCTACAGTTGTTAATCTTGGACATCAGATAGATCCTCGATAAATCTATGATATCAGGTAGATTCGATTTTTATAAGGCATCTGCCAGCGAAATTGCCGTAGTCTAGTAGCTTGTGTGTTGGCTTATTAGACGAGAGCCATGGCTTCAAACCCCATCTCGAACAAAAGGAAATATGAAAACAATTTTTCTTTCGGCGACTTTCTCTCAGCAGTCTTCTGGCAAGAACTCTGAGAGTAAATAAAATTGCCATGAAATGGTCCTCAAAAATCTAATGTTCGTAGTTGAAATTAACACACACAACATGGGTAAAAAGAGAAGATAGGTTGTAATCCTGACTAATTAATAATGAAAACTTAGAAATGCGTTTTGTTTTGTAGACAATATTTCTTAGGCATTTCCTACGTAGTGCCATACACATACAGTGAGCGTCAAAAGAAAGTATACATTAAAAAACAACATACATACATTACCGTTATTTTGATTTTATAATTGTTTTATTGGCAGTTTTTAAAATTGAAACAAAAAAAAAAATACAAAAAATTTCGAAATATTGTCAAACTTTTTCGGGCACTCTCCTTAAGTGGTCAAAGTAGAGTTTGCTGATTGTAAAAATTTTATCCTTAGTGTACACTTTCTTTTGACGCTCACTGTACGTTCACATGTGTATAATAAAAAAACTAAACGTTGCATTCTTCCTTGTCACTAGGTGTACCACAATATTTATTTAAACATGGCTTTTTTTTGTTTATTTTTTTCCTTTCAACTCTCCTGACATTTTAATAATAAAACTTCTGTCTTTTTTTTCTCTCTCATTGATGCTCTTCTTCGTCTCTTTTAAAATGCACGTATTATATGTGCAGTAGTGCATATGCATGTGTGAGTGGTTTTGAATTTGCTTATGTATTGTGTCCACGCTTACCTTCACTACAAATAAAAGCAATGGAGCTGCAAATAATCTCCACAATTTTAAATATTTTTGTAATTAAATATTCGTTTAAAATACACGAAAAAAAATCCAAAATAAATAAGAGAATAATGAACGGTCAAGAACGACTGAAAGCTGCTCTACAATCCACATACACATGTATTTGCAAATATTTAAATGCTCTACGTATAATTTTTTAAAATTGGGATTTTCAAAACATATGAGGACGAAAAAAACGGGTGATAACGGCATAGAAGTGACAAAAAAGAAACCGAAATAAAAATAACACACAGTTTAAATAATAATAAAAATAAAATTTACCGTTACAGTTAGTTGTTTCTCTTTTTATTTTTGTTTGAAATGGAAACAAATATTTATAATACGTTGATGACATGTTGACAGTCGCATAAAAACAACACAAATACACATGCAAACACTCTGTATATACATCTGTATGTATGTATATACGTATGCATGTATCAGTTGAACATGAAATTAAAAAAAAACGAGAACGAGAATAAAAACAAAATAAATGAAACACTTTTTGAAAAATAAAACAGCACTACAAAAACAAATTAAGGAAGACTAAAAAAACTGGCACAGAGATAGAGAGACGAGCGAGAGAGAGAGCGTATGAATGTTTAACTGCTTTTGGTAAGAGCATTTAACTACTGTTAATGCAGTTGCTATTTGCTTCAACGACAACATATAACAGACAAATAATGTTGTGTGGATTTTATTTTTTGTTTTTCTTTTTTCTTTTTGTTTGTTTGTTGTTATTTAAACAATAACAATAAATATATAAATTCATGTACATACATATACATATGTATACTTAAATTAACATTTGTAGCTATGCATTTGTTGTTATATTGTTTGAGTGTAGATTTAATAAAAGTTGTCACAATAATTACAAAATTCACAGACAGAGAGAGAGAGAGAGAGAGAGAGAGAGAGAGAGAGAGAGAGAGAGAAAGTCTAGTGATATACTCTCCATGAAATAATAAAAAATGGGTTTGTATAGATATACACCACAGAGAGTATGAGAGCATAAGTGGGTGTTTGTTTAGTGAGACTATTTAACTACTGTTAGTGACAATTCATGTTTGTTTTACAGAGATATTGCTCATAAAGTTGTATGTATTTTATTTTATTGTTGTTGTATTTTTTTAATAACAACACATACATACATTCATAATTTAAGAGTTTTTATAGCATTGAGCTTGTATTACTTTATGCTGAGATGCTGTGACGGAAGTTATATTCCACACATAATGGCATCAATAGGCCTTTCAAACGAATAAAAAATTTCGATTATATTTCATGCACACTTTTTCGTTAAATTTGAAGATGGGAAGCGCTTAATGAAGGATCCGTTAAATAGGAGACAGTATTTAACATAAACAAACTTTCTTGTTTGTGTTTTTTTTTTAGGAATATTTTAATGCCTGCCAAGCAAACATCTACAAACGTCTTCATAATTTTTCTAATGTAACAACAATTACATTTTGGAGGCAACAACAACAACACCAACTGACTGCAACTGTACCATTGCCTTTGTTCTTCATCAGATTGTTTCTTTTTTCATTTTATTGGGGTTGTGCAGATTTTATTTGTTTTTCTCATTTACCCACCCAAAACTTCTCTGACACTCCATACAATCTGTCTTACAAGACTCTTGTGTTGTTTGTTCTTTTCCTTATCGAAATTATTTGAATTTTTTCTTCTTTGTTTATTTTGTCAACGCTATTCTAACGATATTTTGTCGTTCGTCTTAGACAAATGGCAAACATTTTTAGTTCATTAACGGTGTCGTCTGTCTCGATTTATTTTAATTGCTTAGAACAGACGAATATTGGCAAAGACAAACAGTCTTTGGTTGTTAATTAATTTTTATTGTTGTTGTTTGTTGTTGTTGTTGTTGATATAAGTAATTAAAATTGATAGAAAAGAATTTATCACTATTGACCCACAGATGGCTAGTGGGGTTAAAACGAGACGCTGTTTTTTTTGAATTTTAAAAATGGAGGCAACACACTGTAGTATTATAAAATGAACGAATGTCTTAGCAACGTCTTAATGTTGTTGTTGATTAGATATGGTATGAAGGCATTGATCCCACGCAGGTCCCAAGTATTCATTCTTCATCATAAAAACTACATTTTCGGCTTGAGGAGATCATTGTTCTGAACAAATATACTTTGATTCTACAGTGTACGTTCAAAAGGCAAGTTATAATCCTTAGACGACACATGAATTGGCTCTAATCTGTCAAATCCGTTCTTTCTCTCTCCATATTCTCTTCTGAGTGCCACTTCCTCTTCACAAAAAAGTTTTGGCTTTCTCAGCGGCATGTAAACTTCCCATGTCACAAGCAAATTTACCTACTCATTGCTGTAGATTCCCATCTAACCTCGATCCAATACATATGTGACCATATTTCTTTCCCAAACTGAGTCAGCTCATCCATACGCTCCTTTGTTGTTCTAGAGTTCATCTCATATGAGCCAAGTACTGAGATGACAGTCTTAGTTTCAGATAGTATTGCTAAGACCCATCTTTTGTAGGTTTTTTATAGCGTCACAGGGGAATTTTACAAGTCATCGTAGCTATCGAGTAAGAAATGGAAGAAAAAATTTTTCTGCGAGAAGTCAGTATTGAGCCCGATTCTCTTACGCACATTTAGCGTACCTACGACGTTGTAAATGCTCTGCGTGAGTTGAAAAGCAAATCCAAATGCAAAACACGCGACTATGAGCCGTGTGATAGCCCCCAATTGCAGAGAACGTTGAGGAATCAATAAATTAGGATTATTCACCATACTTGCTCTCACAGAAGCAATATTTTCGCCAATAAGTACATGGCGACATTGCATAGGGCAGACCACATTAGTAAAGCTCTGTTCTTTTCAAATTCCTTGCCAATCTTGCCAGTTTCATACAAAAGAAGTCGATTATAACAACCTTAATTACCCTGCAATGCTCGAAAAGTGATTACATTTGAAGCATCACTTTTTGAATGAAAAATATTTGACATCTGATGGTCTTGTCGCAGTAGTCTAGTAGGTAGTATATTGGCTTATTAGACGTGAGGTCACGGTTCAACAAAATGAATTACGAAAAATTATTTCTTCGGCGACTACCCCTCAGCGGATTGCTGGAAAAAACTTTGTGAGTAAATAAAATTTGCCATGAAAATGTTTGTCAAAAATCTGTCGTTCGAAGACGAATTTAAACTGTAGGTCCCACCACTCATGTATGAAAAATTAACACACACAACAGAAGTGGTGTGAAAAAGCTAAGACGTAATCCTGACTAAAGGGTTGTAATGCCTAATTATGTATGTATATGTAAGTACATGGCAACAATGCAAGGCCAGACCACATTAGTAAGACTCCACTCGTTTTAAATTTCTTCCTAATTTTGCTTATTCTATGCAATATAGGTCGATTATAATGATCATTACTTTACTTACTTAATTGGCCATAACAATCCGTTTATCGGATTTCGGCCTGCCGCAACACATCCTTCCAGGCGCCTCTGTTTCGTGCGCACCTACGCCAGTTGGTCACACCAATCGATCACAGGGCTTCCTCGATTTGGTCCTTCCAACGGATGCAAGGTCGTCCTCTTCGCCGACTTCCGCAGATTCCCGCATCAAATACCCGTCTCGCCGGCGCATCCTCCTCCATTCGAACGACATGGCCGAGCCAGCGCAGCCGCTGGATATTAATACGATGTACAACGTCTATGTCGTTGAGGAGCTCATACAGCTCACTGTTGTATCGGATACGGAAATCATCGCCAACTCGCACTGGACCGAAGATCTTGCGCAGTACTTTTCTCTCGAACACTCTAAGGCCGCTGCATCTGTACTTAATAGGGTCCATGCCTCTGCGCCATAAAGAAGCACGGGTGGGATGAGTGTCTTGTAGAGTGTTAGTTTTAGTTTTAGTTTTATAATGATCATAATCAGCCCGAAATGCTTGAAAGGTGGTCAGAATTGAAGCACAACCTTTCGGATGAAAGATAGGCTGCCTTCCAAAATGTTAGTTGCTATGTGTTCGAACGAAGTATAATGTTTCATAAAGCCGCTGTACAAAATATATACAATGTGTGTTATTTTAAAACGTCGTCAATGTGTATTTTTAACACAGTCAAAAAGCAATCAGGCATCGGATTTATAGTTGATGCATTGTTTGGTTACTTTGCATATCTACATAATTTATATACCGTAGTAAAACTGCATACAAACTTTGTATTGATACATTTTGGAAGGCAGCCATATTTAACAGCTGGTGGTCAGACCGGTCAATGGATAACCTGATACGATATTAAGGCAAAATAAAATTTAAAAATGTTGACAATCAGCAGTGTAAACTGCTGTGCTGAAAATCTCTTGACTGTAACCAAATGAACTTGAGAGGGAATCTATTCATTCCTTTTATCGCACATACAGTCACACAGATAATTATACGTACCCCTCCCCCCCTAAAAATCATATTTTTAAAAAGTAATGAACTTCTAATCTAAAATTTCTTTACATTAGCGTCTGTAATGACACATTTACTTAAAAAAAGAAAAAAAGATTCCCAAAATCTATGAATTTGTGACTGCAGTTTGCTTAAAACCAATATGGCACGACAGAAAATTATACGTACGACGTATATCTCGTATAAAATTTCTCCAAGGCTAGCCCGGTATATAAAAGAGATTGTGGATAAAAATCCTAGGACTACAGCCGTAGAAATACGAAATACCTCGGAAAGTGATCACAGTGTTATTGTGCAGTCCGAAACAGTTCGAAGTGTTTTGAGAAAGAACGGTTTCCGCAGCCGAGTGCCGAGAAAAAAGCCACGATTGGAATTCGCCCAGTAATATATGGACAAGTCAACTGTTTTTTGGGCGAATGTAATATTTAGTGATGAGAACAAATATAATTTGTTCGGCTGTGACGGAAAACAAAAAATTTGGCGCAAAAATCAGTTGACATGTCTATATATTATCATTTAAAAAAAATGATTTTTAGGGGGGTACGTATAATTATCTGTGTGACTGTATATTCTATTCTATTTAGAGCTCGTATATAAAAATTGTATTAATCTCAATGCAAATAATTTATTTTAAATGCATAATATTAGCAAAACATATTTACTTTAACACTTCACTTGCCTAGCCGCCACCTCATTAGCTTTTAATTTCTTATCAAATAACACTTTCGAACAGTGGGTGTAAGTAAAGTGTCTTTTAAAATAATTTTAAAAACTTAAATTAGAAATAAAAAACCGAAATTGTTACAATTTAAATATTTCATTTTGCTTATCATAATTCCTATTTAAATAAATGAAAAAACAAATGAAAAATAAATTAAAACTCAAGTGGGTCTGCACCGACTGACTGACTGGCTGTCTGGTCAAGAGTATGGAGGAGTAAATTTAATTCAGTTATTTTTGTTGTCTGTTTACCGTCTGTTTTTAATTATTTTTTTTTTTTCATTTTGTGTTGCTGTGACTCATTCATAATATAATTTGCAAATGTTTTTTTTTTGTTTTGTTTGCTTTTGTTTTTGGCAAATAAAATTGACAAAAAACAGTCATAATAAATATGAAAATTAATTGTGTATACGAATGTTGTTATCATTAACGGCCGTTTCAGTACAAAATAAAACAACACAAAAAAAAAATAAAAATTTGAATTGAAATTGAATTAAGCCACCCACCCACAAAAGTAACGACAAAATGGCAAAAAAAAAAACAGAAATTGTGACGATCATGGGCGACTAATTTGGAACCTCTACCATTGCTTTAAGCATTGTAAGCGGTCACTCTGATGCCAAAGAAACTATAAAGTAAACTTTCTGAATATTCTTTAACTCACTGAAATTGTCTAAAATTCCCTTGTGATGCCAAAATTGGAAGGAACTTTATGGGAACCATAGCTGTACATGCAAGTATGCAAACTGCTACAAGCCAACATGTAGGCCGACGGAATTACATGCATCCAGTGTGGCATATAGAACTCAAGGCCGGCAGTTGATGCAACTTAGTCCGAGAAAAAGGTGGTTAGACGATCGATAATAAAGGAAAAACATAGAAATAACATGTCCTATTACCCTGGCTTTCAAAATTCGTTTAACTCTGCAAAATAGGCGGCGTATTAGCATTGTTACATACATAATTGACCATTACAACCCTTCAAATAGGATTACGGCCTAGGTTCTCACCTAGCTTAGCATTGTTATGGTATTTAAATATATCCTAGTGCTTGACCTGAGGAGTAGTAAGATAATCTTAGAACAGAAGCATGTGTTACAGAGCGGAGAGATGGTCAGATTTCTGTTTCTAGGGCCACGATTTTGAAGCGTGCTAGTTGATGTAGTAGACAGCTTAAATAGAATGGATAGTCCAGTATCAAAGCGTGGATTTAACCCAAATTCGAATTTATAAAAATAAAAAGCTTCAACCTCCTGAATACAATCCAATCGAAGCTCTCATCTCCAACGTAGTAAGATTGAAATGTCTTCTCCATATTAATCGATAACTGATTCAACTTGGGCGAAAGCAATTCAAATCTACATGAATCCCAAGTCTTTCTGGTTCCTTACACAACGCTATTGGAGAGATTGCGCTAATAAGGGGGTCGATTTTTGCCGAGACTTTTGCCAGGAAATATTTCTGCTTTAATTGTGCTTTAACATGACATATGAATGTCCGTTGCAGAAGATCAAAGTCGGGTGTGCTAAGATCGCCTCTTGCAGAACATTTAGAAGATTCTGCACTTTTTTGCCAACTCTCTTCGCCTTTGGGAGGAAGTAAATGAGGTTTTGAATTCAGATACTGGGCACTGGATATGCTGATGCGTATATCTCAGCCCTTGTAGTAGTTGTCAGCATGAAGAAGCGAAAGGAGTCAGCATAACATCTTTTTTGAGATTGTCCGTTCCACGGGAGCTTATACCTAAGCATGTTTATGTATGTATGTATGTCGCTTCCATGATCTGAACTACTTGAACTAGCTGAACTACTAGCGTTTGGTTCTTGAAGAAACTACATGGAGTATGCGCAGATTTGTATAACGAAAAAGTGCAATTTTTAGTGTATTACGATGGTCCATAAAGCTTCCAGTCAAACAGTCACTTTTCCGGGTGCAATACCTTTTTTTAAAATTATTTCGAAGTTTTCCGAGTCCCATTTGTGAGCATTTTGCTTGTTGATCTAACCGCCAAGTAAGAAATAGGGATCAGCGCTGAAGAAAATTTTGTGTAAAAAAACTGTCCATTGAAAGCTTGTTGTTCTAGCAGCCGGCTTTAATTGCTGCCTGAATTGGTGTTGGATGATCAAATCCAAATGAAAAATACGCCTTAATGACCCCATAATATAGGCCTCATTTCTATAAAACGTTGTGGAGTCCATAAAATTCAAAATATCGGGCTTCAGATTCTCTAACAGAAGCGATATTTTAAGCAGAGCGTTCCATGCACCGACCTGCCGGCCTTTCAGTCTCTTCCAGAGGTCAGTAATGAGTATTCAAAACGATTAGTAGATTCGCATCATACTTATAATTTCTGATACTTATACGCATTCGTACTTATTTTAATGTCATACTCATACTACTTATATTCAAAGTTTGAAATACTCATGGTACTCATACTTAACAATACACATGATGTTATTGATTTTGACTCTCCATGACTCATCGTATACACGAATCACAAAATAAGTATGATTCGCGCACGAACACTACAATACTCATATAAAGGTTGTGTGTCTGCTCTCCTTGCTGTCTCTTTCTTTTTTGTTTATGTGTCTTTCTTCTTTCTTTGTAAATGCAACAACAACTAAGACTGTAAATTTTGACGAATGATTCGAATCACTCGAATCATTTATGAGTATTATAAGTATTTTTCTAAATTTATGAATCTGAATGAGTAGGCGTATGAATCAAACATAGTTCGAATGTTATAAGTTTGATGTCAACGTTGTACTCATACTCATTGCAACTTGTACTTATAAATCAATGTTGTAGTGAGTATACGAATGAATCAGAGTATTTGGATTTCAATACTGTTGACTCACTCATACTCAAAATTTTATGAGTACTTATGAGTAGCGAAAAAGCGATTCATTGCTGATCTCTGGTCTCTTCTACGTTTGAATCATCACCTCTATCGTAAGTTTTGGCTCTTTTTACGCATTCTTCGGTTGTTAAACGATCGTAAATGATAAAACTTCCAATAAACAACTGAATCCCTTGTCAAACCGGTGGTTTAGAAAGCCGTAAATGGATGACACAATACTACTTGTAATCGATTTACATGTAAGAATAATGTCTTCTCCAGATATTCGCCTTTTAACTCGATACACTTTTCATGGCAATGTGCCTTAGCTTCGATGCTCTGATTACTGTTGATTAATCGTGGCGTTAATTTTTGGAATTTTGAACATGAAAAAAACAACGTCTGGCATAACAGATTTTCAAAGCTTATTTCATTACATTACAGAATTAATCATGATGTTTATTTTTTGTGTTCATTTACATTTAAATGGTTGTTGTTATTGTTGTTGTTGTAAGATAATTAATTAATTAACATGATTATTTTGCTTCTTAAACTTGAAATAATTCACCTCAAGGTTTATCAAACGAAATTGATTGCTTAACGTGTCATTAACGCCTACAAAATAACGGCAACAGTGTCTCAAATATCCACAAAATTTCCTATGAGCCTCGTTAAGGCCTTAAAATTTAACAAAGCCACCCTCGGAAAACTCCAGTCATTTGCCCAAATACCCAAACAGCCAAACAGCCAACACCTCAACAAACAACCCCTGACAAATGACAGTTATTAGTTGTTGTTGTTGTTGTGCTACTATGTACATACATAGATACATACATATGTATGTATGGTAGGCTTGTAATGCCTTGTCTGTGTAATGGCCTTGATGTGTCATGGTCATGGCATTAGATGGGTTGGATTGTTGGCTGCTCTATTCGGGGCTTAATTAAGCCTGATGCAAGTAATTAATTTGAATTGTTTTAAAACAATTTTCAAAAATAATCAAATTCACAATGAAATATTAACATTGAAACACGTTTGAAAATTTTAATTCCTCAGGCTTACTGTGTAACACTAACACTCAAAGCCAGAGTGAAAGAGAAAAAAAGAGTGGAAACCATAGATGGGCAAAAGGAAATAAAAAAGTTGTTGGAAAATTAAATTGTCATGTTTACCAGCCTGGTAAACAACAATCAGCAGCAGCAGCAACAGCAGCGACTGAATATGAGTAACAAGGGGAGAAGCAATCAAGCAAGCAAGCAAATTAATTAAATTTTTATTTCAATTTCTCTTTGCCTTGTTATGTTATCCTGTCCCATCCATTCTACCTCTTCTTCTATTACCATTTATTATATGAATTCTACTACTCTTAGTATAATTGTTATTGTATTGTTGTTGTTGACCCTTTTTTTCTTTAACATTTTTTTTATTTTTTATTTTCTTTTCAGTCCAACTGGTTCAACATTGCGTTCACCATTTCAAATAAAGGATTACTTATTGTCACCGGGTACCTGTAAATGTGGTCTACCATGTCCATTGCAACCGGAATATTTTTTCGATTTTAATGTTCAGGTGAGTACTTCTTCTTTTCTTCTGTTTTTCTTTTTTTTAAATTCAATTTCCTTTCCTTTTTTTCTGATGATTATTATTGATCGTGTTATTGAAAATGAAAATTTTTAATTGAAAATATTTAAGCTGCTCTAGGTTTTCTGGATTACAGTATTTACAGGAGAATGTTTGCTTAGGGAAAAATATAAAAAAAATATAATTAAACAAAAAGTGTTTTAGAGGCACCCTGTCTGTAGCTTAATTCCGTTACCCTGGTGAGAGAGAACAAAATAAGAAAATTAAATTATTAACCCAATCGCTGCCAAGGACGAGTATACTCGTCTTTGACAGGGTATCCAGCACTGCCAAGACGAGTACACTCGTCCTACTTTAAATATATTATAACACGCAGGCTTTGAATTAGCAAATTATAATATAGCATGTTATAATATATTTAAAGTAGGACGAGTATACTCGTCTTGGCAATGCGGGATACCCTATCAAAGACGAGTATACTCGTCCTAATTTAAATATATTATCTAATGGTCAAAGACGAGTATACTCGTCCTACTTTAAATATATTATAACATGCAGGCTTTTGAATTAGCACATTTTTTTTTGCCACAAACATAATATAAATATGTAAAAAACGTGAAAAATACTACAAATAGTCTTATAGAGAATGAACATTTACGCAAAAATCAACTTCATCGTGTATTTATAACAAAATTTTATAGCAACTAAATCACTTATGATACCTTATCTTCATGATAGGATTTGTAACAAAGTCCAATACATAATGCAGGTTTATCAGGACACCTCGGACAGTAATATCGAGCCTCCTTTCGAATGTGGGAGGAATAGGATCAAGATAATGAAGGGAACTTTGTTCTTGAGGTATGATTGACGTACGATTGACGCTCTTACCAAGAAATAACAGGGTTTTGGTAAACAATAACACTAACAAAATATAAATGGCAATGGGAATGACTTCATATAATTTAGGCTTGGCAGCGAATGGGTTAAGAATCTGATAAACTGCCGCTTTATTTCAGACGAAAAGGGCTTTTGGGTGCTTGCCCCCAGATTATGAGGTTTATTAAAGCGGTCGACTAGTAAATATTATAAGCCAGTAGTTGTATTAGCAGGATATCGCCCGGGGTAGACTTTCATCTTAAACAAGGTAGTGTGCATGCTTAGCAGACCGGAGTCCGAGGTTCAAACCCCACCTCAGATATCTCGAACAAAACGAAATATGAAAAGAAATATTTCTTCAGGGGTAGACTTCTGGCAAAAACTCATTAAAGTACGATAAAATCGCCATGAAAAGTATTTCAAAAATCTTTTGTTCGAAGATGACATTAAGCTGTCGGCTTCGCCACTAATGTGTAAAATTAAAACCCACAACATGGGTGGTGCTAGGTCGTAATCTCGACTAAAGTGCTGTAATAACCAATGAAGTAAGTGTAATGGCCTTGATGTCATGGTCATGGCATTAAATGGGTTGGGTTGTTGGTTCGTTGTTGCTGCTCTATTCTGGGTTTAATGCAATATTTACTATGACTCATGGAAACTCTTTCTTGAGAGGGGTTTTTTTTGCTGACCCGAAGATAACGATGCCTGCCAATGTTGCGCTTCATAGATTCCTTAAAAAGTATGGAAAACTGTGAGCTAAAAGAGAGAAAGCTTTCACGTAATAAGTTTTTATAATCTCCTTAATGGCCAGAACACTCCTAAGGGTTGTATACAGAGCTGTATTAAAACACCTTCTCCGTGATACTCATCGTTTTACCATGGATGATACCCTTCTATACTTCAATTTAGTAAAAGTCACCAGTGATTAGATTTGTTTTTGATGGCTTTTATTAATTTAAAGCCTGTAATGTTTCACTCATGTATAAAATTAACGCACACAACATAAGTGGTGTGAGAAACTAGGATGTAATCCTGACTAGGGGGCTATAATGACCAATTATGTATGTATGTAATGGGTGTTTTAGTTATAAAATATAAATAATAAATACAAAATTACTACGTAAATGTTTAAAAGTACTTTTTTAAGTACTTTTTTCAAGGTACTTTTTTAGAAAGTACCTTTTTGAGAAAAAGTTCTCCTTTAGGATATGTTAATTGAAGGCTATTAAACCTTTTATTTCAACATTATTTCTTTTTTCTAATTAATTTCCCTAAAAGTACTTTCTTTTAATAATTTTTCGTTTTAAAGTACATTTTTAAAATTCTTTTAAATCATGATGTTTGGAAACAGAAACTTAATACTGATGAGCTTATCTTTCTTATTAGAGTTTAAATTGTCGCCATTAAAACTTTTAATGAAAATATTAGCTTCTCTTACGTTTTTTATTTTTTGTAATTTTCTAAAGGTACCAATAAAAGTACTTTTTACTATAAGAAATACGAGTATAAAATCATTTTTCAAACAAATAATATTAACAAGGGCTTTAACATTCCTAAAAACTTGTATTAAAATAGGCACAAAATAAGTTAAAATATTTAATTTAATTTTAAAGTATCAAAAAGTACTATTTAAAAAGTACCAAAAAGTACTTTTTTTTAATTTCATTAGTTTTTATTTCCTTATTTAATTTAATTTTAAAGTACCAAAAAGTACTATTTAAAAAGTACCAAAAAGTACTATTTTTTAATTTCATTAGTTTTTATTTCCTTTTGAAAAATTTGTATTTAAACTCCACAATTTTAAGAAAAATTTATATACAGTCTTTATATTTCTTTTCATAGTACTTTTTTCTATCACCGTATTTTAGTTTACAAAATAAAGAATATAAGAATACAAAATAGTATCCATGTATCTATGCTTTGATATTTCCTCCCCCCCCTCTTTTTTCAACCATTTTATGTTATCTCAGTGTTTATTTGTTTCACGTAAATCTCCCAGGTGACCATCTCCTTCTCCTTTGATAGTTTTTGTCGTCGGTTTCGCAAAAGACTTCAATCAGATTAATGCTGGTTAATTGTGTCGTCAATAGGAAATTGTTAACGAAAACAACGACAACAACAAATCGATAAAAAAAAATTAGAAAAAACAAAACAGAAAAAAAAACAAACAACGAACAACAAGAACATGAAATATTTATTGCATTTGAAAAGAAAAATAAATGATGGCCAATCAAATACACTGAGAGAAAAGTTAATATTCATTGACTTACTACATACATATGTTAATCAACAAATTTTTATACAAGAAATGTTCGTTGAATCATACTGTAAAGGTCACCATAAAATTGCTTTCTATAAATTTCACAAATCATCTACGAATGGGTTCGAGGCGCAGTAGTCTAGTAGGCGGTGTGTTGGCTTATTAGACGTGAGGCCACGGTTCAAATCACAGATGGAACATCTCCAATCAAACGAAATTAAAATATTTCTTCGGCGACTTCTTCTCAGAAGAATTCTGGAAAAACTCAGAGAGACGAAAAGCCAGGGTTCGAGCCCCAGGCCAGACATCAAGACAAAATACAAAATTTATTTTTTCGGCGACTTCCTCTCAGCAGATTTCTGGCAAAAACTGTGAGAGTAAATAAAATTGCCATGAAAAAGTTTCTCAAAAATCTGTCGTTCGGAGTCGACTTTAAACTGTAGGTCCCGCCAACTCATGCATAAAATTAACACACACAACATAAGTGGTGCGTGAAAAGCTAAGTCGTAATCTTTTCACACAGTCTGCAGGGTTGTAATGACCAATTATGTATTTATGTTATGAAATGGGTTAGAAACTCCGTAGCCATTTAGCTTAACTCGCTAGTCTGAAGACAAGGCAGTAAATATTGTCATAATTTCGTATTGGAATCCAGAGGAACACTATAAAAACTATCATTTAAATAAAGACGTGAAAACCTCTGATATTTTGTGAACTTTGTCGTAGTCTAGTAGGTAGTGTGTTGCCTTATTAGACGCTAGCCGGGGTGCATAAGCCTCAGACCTCTTGAACAAAAAATAAAAAAAAATATTTCATTCTGCAAATTCTTCTCAACAGTCTTCTGGTAAAATAAAATTGCCCTGAAAAGCTTCTCAAAAATCTGTCATTTAAACGGCAGGTTCCACCACTTATGGATAAAATCCACATACACAACATTGGTGGTTTGATAAGCTAGGTTGGAATCTTGACTGAATTGCTCTAATAATCAATTAAGTAAGTAATGGCCTGACAGGCTCAAATTATTTAAAAGTCCTGTTAACGCCATAAAGATCTCTAATGACAATTAACACTAATTAAGCGGAATCAGGAATATTTTCTTATTTCTTAACTATTCAGGGCAACAACAGAGGGGGTTTTCATGTTCTACCTCATTGCGAGTGAAAATAGGGTGACTGTTTTCATTTTTTTTTAATAGTATGTCCTCGTAATGGCCTAGTGGTCTAGCGTAAGATTTGCTCGGTGGATCCACAACCTTTGAGTTACACAAACGTACACTGCCTTACGAGCATTTTCTATGCTGTGCATAATAAAGTCATCGTAAAAGATGATGGGTCGCCGTAGTCTAGTAGATAGTGTGTTGGCTTATTAGACGTGAGGCTATGGTACAAACCCCAGGTCAGACATCTCCATCAAAACGAAATATGAAAAATATCTCAGCAGCGACTTCCTCTCAGCAAATTTTTTGGGTAAAACTCTGAGAGCAAATAAAGTTTCTTTAAAAAAATCTGTCGTTCGTAGTCGACTTTAAGCTGTAGGTCCCACCACTCGAGAATAAAATTAACACACAAAACATAAGTGGTATGAGAAGCTAGGTCGTAATCCTGATTAAAGGATTGTAATGACAAATTACGAACGCAAGTGCTTAGCTGTTTAGTCTTGAAAGAATTTCATGTTGTGTGTGTATTTTAAAAGACATTTTATTGTTCATATTAAGATTGTACCAATTTTTCTCAGTGTATGTAACCACAATACTTTTACAATTATTCTCTGAAAGTAAGGAGAATAATTGCCAAAGAATTAATGTCATTAAAAATAATTCCTTTGCAACGTTCTTTTGCCTGGCACTAGTGGTTAATAACAAAGCAGAGTAGTAGAGTAAATGTAGTGGAAGAAAAACGAAAAACAAAAACAAAAACAATTCATATATGATTTGCTATCGATTGGAGAACATATGGATAAAAAGGGAAACGAAAAAAGAAAAAATAAATCTATTGACTGTATCTCTCTCTGCATATCCTTAAACGTGAATCTGCAACAATTGCCAGCCAGACTGTCATTAAGTTGGACTTGGTGTAGAAATTTATTGGAGCGAGGGGAATACTTGCAATAAATTGTTTCTCTTTGTTTTTTCATTTATTTGTTTGAGTTGTTGTTGTTGTTGTAGAACTATGATAGTTTACAACAACACAACTCTATTTATTCTTGTTTTTCCTTTGCTTTTGCTATTCTAGCAGAGTAGATGGCAATGGAGTGTCGAGGAATAGTAGTCGTACTGACTGACTGGCAATGATTTATTTTGAAGCTGGTCTTTATTACAATCGTGTGTGCCTTCACAATGTTTATGTATTGGGGCATGCATGAGTGTGTATGTGTGTTTGGTGAGAATGTTTGTTTTTAAATATGATCATGATCCATGTGGAGCAGGTGCTTTTTGAAGCGTGTTTATTTTAATTGATGAGGGATTTGTTTGTCTTTTTTTTCTGTTGCTGTTGTCGTCGTCGCAAACAATTTTCTGTCTTCGTTTTTTATGTTTTTCTTATTTTTAGATTCCAGATTCCTTTCCTTTTGCATGCTTATATTACCGCCAAGACGGATACCAAAATCTCCACAAAGTCCGGCATATGCTCACAAACACAGCCAAGAGAAAGGCAAAGAAGAAAAACAGAATAAGAAGAAGAAGAAGAACTTGATAACCAACGTTAATAATTATAATTGCACCTGTGAGGATTATTTATTGTTATAATTGCCAACCAACCAAACCAACTAACCAACTTCTAGCACTTTTTTTCACTCTCCATCTCTCTCTCCCCTCCCCTTTTCGTTGCCATTTTTATTTTATTGGCCTATGTGCTCTACTCTACCACTCGTATTGTATTTCCCGTGCTTAATTTCGTAATTATTTTGAGTCTTATTTGTTCGATTCGTTAGAATTGTGTTGTGAAAAGAAGGAGTGAATCTAATAAATGGTTTTTAAAGACTTAATGACTTTCATTACAGAGAGACGGGGAGAGAGCGAGTGGCAACAATTATTTTTATTACCTGCCTGCCTGTATTAGAAGATGTTCTTGTAGTGCTAATAAAGCAAATTATGTGGTAAAAATTATTAATTGCTCTTGGCATAGTTCTTACAAATATGGTTTGAAGTTATTACATAGAAATTCTTCTGAGGAAATATGATCATCTCTACAGTGGTCGGCATTTGCAATAGTTAACAATTAGAAATCATTTTTCTATGTTTGTTTAATAGCTTCAAATAGATGTTTTAAAAGGAATTAAGTTGACTAATAGTAGGCAATAGAATGACATGGTATGCTACTTCAGAGGCAGCAACTTATCTTAAACCTGTGTCGTTTGGTTCAATGCTAATATAGTTGCTATTAAGAAGACTCTCAGATTATTTAACATTATACTCCATATCACTATAGATGAGAATTGCAGAAGAATTCGTTTCGGGATTCAAAACAAGAAAAAAAAAACTAAATTTCTTTGAATTCTACGTATTTGACGTATCAACGAGTGGTGGGACCTACAGTTTGAAGTCGACTCCGAACGACAGATTTTCTTTAGAGAAACTTTATTTGCTTCCAGAGTTTTTGACAGAAATCTGCTAAGAAGTCGCCGAAGAAATATTTTTTTTTTTTGAACCGTGGCTACATGTGTAATAAGCCAACAAACTACCTACTAAACTATGGTGACTTCATCAGTAATGTTAATTCCATGTGAACTTAGGGTTATGAAAACAATACTCGTAAATGAGGTTTTTTATCTGAGTATAAATCGTAAGCGTAAGCAGTCATCTACTGTCCCGACTTTCAAAATGAATTTCCGAGTTATAACAGCAGATGACGGCCGTCTTATTGAAGCTAGTATGTCTGCAACTTAGTGCAATTTGTGTTGTGCTTTTAACTGACCCAGAAACTGAAGGCATATGACCATAGACAATGACGTGTTACCCTAATTTGCATGGAGAAATGATCCTCAAAGATGAGGCCCATATCTGGATGAACGTGAATAAGCAAAATAATTTAATTTTGACATCTTATGAGAGCTAAAACATCCAATGCTTTTCGAAAAAGTCGCGGTTTGGTGTGGATTTAGAGTCGGCGGCGTCATCGGTCCATAATTCTTTGAAAATGACGTTGGCCAAGCCTACGCTGTCAAAGGCGAGCGCTACTCGCTGATGATTACCAACTTCTTTTGATCTGAATTGGATGATCTGCGAATGCGGTTTCAATAGGACGTCTCTACGTGTCACACAGTTCATGTCCTTTTAAATGATCTACGCTAGCCATTTGAGGGCATGGTATTTTCACATTGAAATGTTGTGAACTAGCCGTGGATATCGTTCGATTTCAGCCAGTTAAAGACTTTTTTATACTGTCGCAAACTTAAGCGAGTAAGTTGTATACCACAGCGATACTTAAAGCCAACATAATTTCTGTCATCTGTTTTATGGAAAATTGGACACATCAGACGAGCTCCACTCAGAAAAGTCGTGGGTGTACATTTAAACGATATTATATTCCATATATAATGACGTTAATAGTACAAGTACACATAGTAGACACAAGTACTTTATTTTATACAAATTTAAACATACGAAGCTCATAAAAAATCCTCTATGTATTTGGGCCTTAGGTAGCAATAGCTTTTGCATAAGTTGTCAGGATGGGAAAAGGATTTATAGCCTCTACCATTCTGTACCACTGGCGTACTTTGTCGAGAAAATATCGGGTCCGCCATCTAACGTTTTTTTTTCAACTAGTGCTTATTTCGTGAATGGTAACACTTAGCTCATGTCTGATTTGACAGATAATTAGTTTTATCCTTCCGCTGAACGAATATGGTTGTGTATACGCTTGAACAACGCTGGGAAATATTACGACATTACCTTGAAAATCATGGTAATGTTGCAGAATGTGTGCGAAAATTGCGTACGGATTTTGGAAGAAGAGAAGCACCGTCAGCTCCGTATGTTCGTTATCTTGTGAAAAAAGTGAAAGAAACTGGCATCCTCATCGATAAACCAAAGTGTGAAAAGCCAAAAACGATAATATTGCTGCTGTGACAGAAAGTGTGCGTGAAGCGCCATCAACATCAATTCACCGCCGTTCTCAACAATTGAACATTTCGCAGACATCATTTAGACGAATTTTGCATAAAGACCTTGGTATGACGCCATACAAAGTCCAATTGGTTCAGGAGTTGAAGCCAATTGACCATCCAATGCGTTTTCGCTTCGCTAAGTGGGCCTGCGATCAACTTACAGAAGATGCCGATTTTGGCAAAAAAAATCATCTTTTGAGATGAAGCTCATTTTGATCTTGGCGGGTATGTAAACAAGCAAAATTGTCGCATTTGGGGCACAGAAGACCCGCACGCATGCATTGAAAAGCCGACGCACCCAAAACGAGTCACTGTTTGGTGCGCATTTTGGTCCAGAGGCATAATTGGGCCATTTTTCTTCGAAAATGAGCAAGGAGTGGCTGTTACAGTCAATGGCGATCGTTATCGGGCCATGTTGAACGAATTTTTGTTCACAAAAATTGAAGAGGAGGATATTGGCAACATTTGGTTTCAACAGGACGACGCTACGTGCCACACAGCCACACAGCTACACTCGATGTTTTGCGCCCTGTTTTTGAAGATCGCATTATCAGCCGCAGAGCCACCTCGGAACTGCGATTTGACACCGCTGGACTATTATTTGTGGGGTGCCGTCAAAGATAAATGTTACGCCCACAAGCAAGAGACAATTGACGCTTTAAAGGACAATATTCGTGAAGCCACTGGTGAAATACAGCTGCACACAATCGATAATGTGCTTAAAAATTGGACTGATCGTGTAGGCTACAGCATGGCCAGCCGAGACAGCAATTTGAATGAAATTATTTTCCATTATTAACCGGAAGGATTGTACTTTCAAATAAAAAAATAAATTTGAGAAAATATTCAGTAGTTTTTTTAAAGCATTTTCAAAAAAAAAAGTTATTTGGCGGACCCTTTAGAAAAGTTTTCGGTGAAGGCATCTGCTAGATGAACTAGCCGATCAGACTTCAATGGACGAGACAAAGATTCATGAATTCATTAGAACTTTAGGAAGTGTTGAGCGTTATTCAATCCTACACTGTTTAATTTGTTTTATATCTATAGAAGAAAAAACCAAGCCTTATTGAGTTCATCGAAACTTTAGAAAGATTTGAAAGTGTTTGTGACCGGTGCTCGACAATTTGATCCTTAGGACTCTGTACTCGGAGAAGGTGTACTCATATAAACAGTCGTTAATTTCTTATTCCTATAGTATCACAAGTATGCAAGTGGGCCATCTTTGTTTTCGCAAACTCTTTGTAATTTTCATATCCTAACCTGTGCCATGAAAAAATATTTTTGTTTTTATTGATTTAGTTGCCACACTTTTATGTTGTTTTCGGTATCTTTCCCCTCTTTGTAATGTATCTTCTTTTATGTAAATCTCTTAAACGCATCAACTTTAATTACCTCGATTTATAAATTTAAAACAGAATAAAAAAATGAAAGAAATTTTTGTCTGGTAAATATCATTATCAAATTATAATTACCTGTGTGTGTGTGTGTATATGTCGAGACTGTCATTTTCAGAAAATTCCCTTTTAAATGAATAATTTAATGTTGTTGTTGTTATAGAGAAAAAATTCTCTTTGAAGGACAGAACAGTCCAGAACTGAACAGAACAGGATAGTAAAGTAACAGGCAGGATACACGCGTTTTACAATTTTTTTTCTTCAGTTCTTTTTTTTTTGTTTGATTTTTCAAAAAAAAAAAAAACTACAACAGATTTTCTACAGATCAAGAAAAGCCTGGGAATGTATTGCAGCAGGCAGGGATGAGCGTGTACTAGGTATCTCCACATAAAAACTTTTTATCTTTTGATGGTCGTATAATCATTAAAAAAAAATGAAGAAAAAAATAAAATGTACACAACAAAATCCAAGTGTTTGTTGTGTGCTCAAGTTATGATGGCTGAGGGAATTATGCATTAAAAGGTAATAAAATTCTTTTTTATAATCGGCCATCATATAAAAAAAAATTCAGAAACAGAAACAACTCCTCAAAAACTACATCAATTTTACACTCCCCGCCATATGGATAAGTAGAAATCCTTTGTTTTTGTTTAGTATTCTCCCTGTGCCTGTTTTAAAGCTCGCACAGTGTTTTAATGTGATTGTCCCTACAATACAAGCTTAACTTAACTCTTCTGCAGCATAAAGATAATAACTGCAGCAACAACAACAGCAATAACAACAACTCGATTGAAAGCACATGGATTTACAACAACAACAACAACGACAACAGCAACAGCAACAATAATGATATGAAAGAAAGAGGGAATAAAAAATTGCACATAAAAATCAGTTAAACCAGTTTGTCAACCAGTTGAAATACTTTTTTTTTTCTCTTTATTATCTCCACTTATTCTGGACCCTTTTTATTCGCTTCAATTCATGCCCATAAAATTTATCAAAAAAAAAATTGAAAAAAAAGCTTGAAAATCAATACGAGGATACCATCATTTAGGCAGGCTTTAAAATACCTTTCATGCCGTTGTTTAGCGCTTTATTAGCTCTTCTTCTAGTTGCATTTTATTTATATATAACGAGGGTCGCTATTTTTATTTGGTCATGTGGCAACATTACTCAGGATGCGTTTGACATTGGAACAGCAACAGCATTAACCACCTTCGCTGTCATTTATGATCTAAAAACGATTTTATAGTATTCGTTTTTTACCGTTACTAGCTTACCTGTTACTAGCTTGGCCGTTACTAAAATACTCGTTTCTAATTTACCCGTTACAAACTGATGGCTTCACATTAAAGGTGCAATCCTTGCGAACAGGAAAAACACAAAAAGCAACGAACTAAACTAAGACTTATTTTTGGTCCCTTTCGCGTATTATTATTTACGAAGAAATCGCCGTAGTCTAGTAGGTAGTGTGCTGGCTAATTAGACGAGAGGCCGTTAATTAACCTTCGGCTTAGACATCTCAAAGACAAAGCAAAGTATGGAAACAAAAAATATTTCCTCCGGAGACTGTCTGACAAAAATGCTGAGAATAAAATAAAATTGCAATGAAAAGTTCCCCTAAAATCCGTCATTTGCAGTCGACATTGAACAGTAGGCCGCTGGACTCATGGATAAAACTAATAAACACAACATGGGTGGCGTTGTTTCTAGGCAAGGACATATGAAATTTCTGTAATCCTATAACCTGCTATATACAGTAGAATAATCACATGTTTGTCTGTAAATGAAAGAAACGTTGGCCTTTATTGGCTTCCCATTTTTCTGGTATTCTGTGGACTGTGGTCCCCGTAGTCTAGTAGTTAATGTGTTGAAATCAATAAAATTGCAATGAAAAGTTTCTCAAAAATTTGTTGTTCGCAGTCGACATTAAACAGTAGGCCGCGCCACTCATAACACATGGGTGGTGTGAGAAGAAGCTAGGTTGCAATCTTGACTACAGGGTTGTAACTACCAATTAAGTAAGGCAGTAATACGGCAACGTTTTCCTTTATATTATAGCACAAGCAGGTTTATTTGCACGATTTTTCCTTTCCACAGTTAATCTTGGCTTTGATCGAAAGGATAATGTTGCATCGATCATGTAAACAGGAACAGGCGGTTGCTTTTGTTAGGCATTCGTATCAAAATTGCATTCAAAGTCGGAATATCTATGAAACTTATGTAGACTCACATCAAGGCCTATTTATCTTTAAAAATCTTTATACCCCTTAAAGTGGGTAGTTTCTAGTCAGCTTACAGTTCCTAATCGGCTTACAGTTCTCAGTCAGCTTACAGTTCCTGGTCAGCCTACGGTTCCTAGTCAGCTTACAGTTCCCAGTCAACTTACAGTTCCTAGTCAACTTACAATTGCTAGTCAGCTTACAGATCCCAGTCAGCTTACAGTTCCTAGTCGGCTTACAGTTCTAGTCACCTTACAGTTCCTGGTCAGCTTACAGCTGCTAGTCAGCTTACAGTTGCTAGTCAGCTTACAGTTCCTAGTTGGCTTACAGTTCCCAGTCAGCTTACAGTTCCTAGTTGGCTTTCAGTTCCCAGTCAGCTTACACTACCAAAGTATTGATTTGAAGGACATCGTAATCATCTCACAGCCTGAAGCTTACCAGTCGTCTGATAGAGAAGCAGCGCTCTACTGCAGTCCTCGATTTAGATACAAACGTACAGGTCCTAATGGATACCTTCTGTTAAGGGGTGTATATTTTATAGAGCTATTACTGTATGGGAACGAAGAAGTCACAATAACCATGGAATAGTAAGACAATAGCTTTCAGTGTTGGGAAGTCTATGCAATGTGGCTGTTCTATTGATGTTACTACGGATTTTGCTCTAGCGACAGAAGGGGGCTTGCTCCTGAAAATTTTGTATTCTTATGTAGAACCCGTCTCTCTTCCGGGGCACATCCGTTTGTGGTCGATTGGCCAGTGCAGCACAAACTGCATTAAAGGCAAAAGTCGTTCATTAGTTAGACTATTCGTATGTGGAACTCCCTATCTGCTAGAGCCTTTCCTATCACTTATGATATGAAGAGATTCAAATCTAGTCTCCACAAATTTTTACTCACTCTTTCCTTATTCCCATGACATATTTTCCTAGATCCAACACAATGCACTGCATGAGTAGGGGCCATGCCTTGAGTGCTGGTCGCAAAAGGTCTATCCTGTCCCTTAAGGTAAAAAAGATTTAAATCTAATGTCCAAAAACTCTTACTCACTTTGTCCTCCCTCCCACAACCTATTTTCCTAATTCCAACACAATGCACTGCATGAGTAGGGGCCGTCCCCTGAGTTTTGGTCTTATAAAGAAAGTATATTTCAGTCTATAAGTACAGAGGAGTGGCAATATGTGTTAATGGTTCCACTTCCTATGATATTTAGTTCCAAAGCGGATATCAATATCAAGATTGTTTAAGCTCATCAGGGGCATTTTTGCATATTCACCTTTGACCTTAATCCAGTGTTTATTTTTCCAAACATTTAAGCTGTTGTCAGCCTCTCAGACGGTAATAGGTAGTGTGTAGGGTATTTGGCAGAATAATCTCTCCTTAAATTAAATTTTATATACGAAGTATACGCATAATTTGCAGCATCACATTTTATCGCTTGATGTTGCTCCTGCCTGCCTGCCTGCCTGCCTGCCCGCCTTATAAACTTGCAACATGATGGGTTGGTTGTATTGTTATGTTGTTGGATTAAGAAAAATCAAAAAAAAAGAAAAAAGAGAAAAGAGAAAAGGAAAGAAAAACGTAAAGCGCGTTTTATGCTTGTTGTACTTTCAACGATCGATCGATACAAATACACAATTTGTACTTTATCAACGTGCAACACAACACAGCCCAGTTTGTGTAAAAATCCCCTTCAACATTGAGAGGCAAAGTCATGTCGTTTTATATGTTTTTATTGCTTCTGCTATCCCTGTACTGGGGCCCTGATTTAGTTTTGATGTGAGCTTTTTTTCCTTTTCTGGTTTTTGTTTTTGTTTCTGTTTTTGTTTTCTTATCTTTTGTTGGTGTGGCATCAAACTGATGATGATGATGTTGCTGTTGTTGTTGCTGTTGCCTCATGCGTTCGTCCGTTCGTTCGTTCGTTCATTTCATTTCATTGACAATTTGTTCGTTTAACATAAATTGTGTTGGAATGAAAGCATAAGCCAAGGCAGGCAGAAAGGGAATGGAGGGGGGTTTAGATTTGAACGTAACAGAGGAGTGGTGTAGTGGAATGGATTTTTAAGACCGAATAACTGGCTCAATGACTGGCTGACTGACTGAATGATTGGTTGTTTGGATGGCTTAAGTTGCGTGCCTTAACAACAACTGCCGTTGTTGTTGTTGTTGTTGTCATTATTGCTGTTGTTGTCATTGTTGCTGTTGTTTATTTACAAGGACTACTGCTTTTATAATGACTTGTTTTAAACGTTGACAAAACATAAATAAGTTTCGAAATGTTTCTTCTTCGTTTTGTTTTATTTTCCTTGTAATCCAATACCATTTCTGGAGTGCAATTCGTTTCGTTTCGTTTCGTTTTTTGTTTTCTTTTTTCTGTTGTTCCTGTTGCTGATGATGCTGTTACTGTTACTGTTGCCTCTGTTTGGTTGTGAATTGATTGAATTGTAGTAGTTTGTTGCATGTTTTGTTGCATGTATGGTGTTGAGATAATTAAAAATTACAAAACAGCCAAGAAATCATGTTCTTTTAAGAGAACCATTCCAACTTCTTGTTGTGATCATTTATTATTTTCTTGGCTTTGGATTGTCTTCTTCCTTTTCTGTTTTGTTTGCTTGTTTGTTTGTTTTTTAATGATTGTAAAAATATCAGCCTGTCATGTGGTTTAATATATTAACACTTCTTTTCTTTTTATGTGAATCATTTGTTATAAAAAGATTTCTATAAATGGGGGGGCCTATGTTAAGATTTATATGTAATTGGCCAAGAGAGAAATCAATTTAATTGGAACATAAACAAATCAAAGTAGTGTACTCTAGTGAATTAAGAAGACATTTTGAATATCATCTATGAGCTGTAGAAATGGTCACAGAATGGCATAAGAAACCTATTGAAATGCATCTTTTAAAATGGGACACATTGATATTCTCTCTTGTCCTACATACCAATCTGTATGATCCAAAGTTGCTACAGTCGGTTTTTCAGCAATTACTTGAATAACACAAGAAGTTATTGAGGCCACGGATCAAACCCCAGGTCAGACATCTTCAACAAAAAAACGAAATATTAAAAAATATATCTTTAGTGACTTCCTTTCAGCAGATTTCTGGCAAAAACTCTGAGAGTAAAATAAAATTGCCATGAAAAAGTTTCTCAAAAACATCTGTCGTTCGGAATCGGCTTTAAACTGTAGGTCCCGCCACATCGTATATAAAATTAAAACACACAACATAAGTGGTGTAAGAAGTAAGGTCGTTATCCTGATTGAAGGGATGTAATGACCACTTATGTAAGTATGTATGTACGTATGAATGTATGTTGTGTCATCACTATGGATAATCGTACTCCATAGAATGCCTCTGAAGACCCTCAAAAATCTTAGAAAGCTTTCGGTTCGATGGAATTTATCAAAAATATTTTCAGTCTTCCATTTTGTTTTAGTCTTCGGACACCATGTCAAAGACGATTCAGTAGTTTTAGGTTTTATAATGGAAACAAAACTCCAGTAGCTCACTCTGGAATTTATACCTCAAGTCTTACCCACCAACATCTTACAGAGAAAGAATAACTATGTTGCCTTCATGGCTTTAAATGAGCGTTTTGTCTAGCATGATATCCACTTATTCCACAGAAGGGGTAATTAAAACTCTTTACTGAGGGCAATTGCTTTTATAGATTTGCTTGCTTTCCTTCTCTCAACAACCACCATGTTCTAGATCTTTGCATACGCAGAGTTCATATGTATCCTTCAGTAATAGGGCATTATCGTCTCACAGGTGGTTTAACAGTCAATGATTGTCTCTTCAATTCTAAGATTATGCACAGCCACGGTAAATTTAATTTGGGGGTCGATTCGATGAATAATTTACCAGCTTGTTTGCCTTTATGTGCTTAAAGAAAAATTAACTAGGACTTGAAGGTCTACACGTTTTAGGCAATTGTTCTGAAGCCTTATCTCAGGCATTTCGTAGATACAACTTCTTTTAGTAGATTAACGTTATACCATATAAATTATATTGAATTTGATCGATGACAAGACTTATGTTGGCTTTGAGCGCCACTATGGCTGTAGGCTTATTTGTATACACTTGCGGCTTAATAAAACCCCAAAGAAAAAGTCTCGGTAGTCAGTTCATATCACACCCAGGTGGGATGACCATGCCCTTAAATCGCTCATGTAGAATATCCAATGGGCATAAGTTGTGTGGTAGTGTAGTGTCGTCCGTTTGAAATCACACGTCGTTAGTGTCCAGATCGGTTAATTCAGTTCATAAGATGTTAATTATCATCCACTTATCTGTTCGTCATTGATAGTCAACGTCGTATTCAAAGGATTATATACTGATGACCCCACCAGCCTAAAATCTGTAACAAATCGTCACTTTTTCGAGATGTTGTGGATGCCCTTGGATCTCGTGTGAATTGGTATCGGCACAGATATGACAGTTTTTGTATGTTCACGTCTTGAAGACTATTTTTCGATGCAAAGTAGTTTCAATTGCCAACTGCTTTAGAGACCATTCAGCGAATACACAACGCTGTCTATTGACATTTATGATGGCAAAACAGTCTCAATAAATGACAACTGATTTGACGGATGTAGCTACAACAAGATGGCTGTTATCAACTGTCAAAGTTTTAAAGTCCTTAATGGAATACCCTATATTTTTTGAATTAAAAAAAAACCAGGTCTAGCTAAACACTGTATGTGCTTTACATTCTTGCGATGATGGCAGCCAATGGCTATTGAAATTTCTTTGGAAATCAAACTGAAAACCTCCTCCCAGAATCATGGTCACATGATAACTCTTTTCAAATTCAATTAACTTTTCTTGGCCTGACGTTATAAATAATCACATGTACATAAACGTCTATTTCCTGTATTATGAATACATTTAACGTATGTTTTTAATTCATACATAATGCATGTTTAACAAATTGATTTCAATTTATTTTAACAATTTTTTTTTCCATTTAATTTTTAATTTAAACAACCCATAACAGCAACAAAATGTTAAAGTTTATAATGAATAATTTTGAGCAAAAAAAAATTAATTCAATTTTGTTAATAAATGAATGATTTTAGTTTTTTTTTTACTTAAATTAAACGAAAACACGCTACAGCAACGGCAATAATAGCACAATAACAACAAAAATTATTACAATAACAAGAAAAACGAAAGACTTAAATAATCATGTAATCATGTAAAAATTAGGCACCGAAATACTTTTATTATTTATAATAATAAATTATTAAAATTTATAATTTATTTCCATTTATACGAGTCCGTACAGTGGGCAAACGATAGTGTAAATAGAAGGAATTTTATTGCAGGTCGAAGTTTATATTTTCTCGCTCCAATTTTTGGTTCATGGCGGAGAAGGCAGGATCTTGAAACCTATTTGGAATTATATATTTTCCTGAGAATTAATCAGCGAAATTATTGTTAGAAAAAATATTAAAAAAAAAATCTTTTGATTCTTATAATCATAGCTGTGATTTGCTGGAATATCTTGGAGAATTTCCTAATTGAAGGGCATTAGAACTGATAGCGGTACTGTTCATCATCGTATTGCTCAACATTACATACATACATACACACATAATTGGTAATTACAACCCTTCAGTTGGGATTACGACCTAGTTTCGCACACCATTCATGTCGTGTGTGTTAATTTTATACATGAGCGGCGGGATCTACAGTTTAAAGTCGATTCCGAACCACATATTTTTGTAAAACTTTTCATGGCAATTTTATTTACTCTCAGACGTTTTTGCCAGAAATCTGCTGAGAGAAAGTCATTTCAACCCTTCAGTCGGGATTATGACCTAGTTTCTCACACCACTCATGTCGTGTGGTGTTAATTTTATACATGAGCGGCTGGATTTACAGTTTAAAGTCGATTCCGACCGACAGATTTTTGGGAAACTTTTTATGCCAGTTTCATTTACTCTCAGAGTTTTCGCTAGAAATCTGTTGAGAGGAATTCGCCGAAGAAATATTTTTTCATATTTCGCTTTGTTGGAGATGTCTGACCTGGGTTTTGAACCCGGGCCTTACGTCTAATAAGCCAACACAATACCTACTAGACTACGACCAGTTCAACTCAATATTGGAAAATTTAATTGCTACGATTACTTCTACCACATCCCTAGTCTTATTTCACTAGAGGTCGCCTCGATCGTCCTGAAAATATTTGTTGAAACGACCAAAACTGTGTTGCATTCGATTTTCGGTTAGAAGTGGTCCACATAGATGAAAAAAGTTCGGCAGAAGCGAAATATTTATTTCGTCGTTCTGAGAAACCCCAGCTCCTGTCATTCATTTTATAGCATCTGAAATATATTCGAGTCCTTATGACTATCGCTTTGGATTGTTGCAAAACATGAATTTAAACTCTGCTACTCTGTTTTGAAGGCTCTCGCTCTTGTTTATATAGGAATTTGCTTATTTGTCTGGGAATATTCTTCGCCAAGCCTTAATCAAATTAACGATTTTCAGACGATCTTTTTATTTCTACGAAATGGATAACCGTGTCAGTAAGAGCCGTTAGTTCAGAACTATTGTACAACCCAAGGTGTTCAAGTTACCTCAGACATAGGATATACGATTGTGCTGCCTCTCGTGAGTGACATACATACTTGGATAGAAGTTCATACTTGGCCAGAGTTAGGCAACTTTCAGAATCCTTATCATTCTATTGGTCACGGCCTCTGGTTAAGCTTCATTGTAAGATAAACCACAAGCAACAGAGTTGAAGACGCCGTAGTCTAGTAGGTAGTGTGTTGTCTTATTAGACGTAAAGCCATGGTTCGAGCCCCAGGCCAGACATCAAAACAAAATACAAAAAGTATTTCTTCGGCGACTTCAGCAGACAGCAGACTTCTGGCAAAAACTCTGAGAGTAAATAAAAAATTGCCATGAAAAAGTTTCTCAAAAAATCTGTCGTTCGGAGTCGACTTTAAACTGTAGGTCCCGCCACTCATGTATAAAATTAACACACACAACATAAGTTGTGTAAGAAACAAGGTCGTAATCCTCACTGAAGGGTTGTAACGACAAATTATGTAACAGAGTTGAATAAAAAAAACACTCTGCACTCTGGGACTGAGTTACAGTTTCTGGTCAGACTTTGAAGTGTAGGCCAAAGCCACTGCTACCAGTTGAACCCGAAATGGTGCGTTATTGGTAACTAAACACAAAAGGAGTATGAAAACAACAATACTAAATCGTCGAATCCCTAACTGAAGATCAATAACTACAGTTCTGCTACTGGAGGTAGGTAGGCAGGTTGGAGTGATAGCTTTGATAACAAAAGTTCAGTTAGAGCACGCATGGCGGCCTTTGTAACGCCACACGTAACGCAGTTCCTCTACTGACCGAGTTCCACCAAACCAAAGAAGTTGGCCAGCGCAAGGGCTGTTCACTAAACTGCTTACGGAGCAGTTTTGATGAAAAACACCTACCAATCAAAGTATACTGGCCTACCACTAATACAAAGCAACAGTTCATGGGTTTTCACATTCAGTTTACGACCGGAAGAGAAATCGTCACTGATCCTATTAGATTTCAAACAGAAAGTCCACAAATCTCGGAGCTTTTGTTATGTGCACTTGTCTCTTGGACATGTACACTTGATTTAGGCTTTGTTGTCCCAAAATTCCTTCTAAAGTGAAAAGTGCTTAATCGAAACAATTGTGGGAGTCAGTGAAAGTTTCTGTCATTATTTAATAAGGTTGAAAGCAACATAATCTCATTCTTTTTTTAGCCTTTAAATAAACAATTAAAACTTCTCCTGCTGCTCATCAGCTGATCATTTTTTCAAATAATTTTCTCTAACGAGAACCCACTGTATTAAATGCAAATAATTCAATCGGTTTATTAGGTGACTTGAGTTTGGTAAATAAATGGTCATACATTTTATTATTATTATTAACGTTGTTGTTGTTGTTGTTGCTATTGTTGTTACAACATTACCTAGGTTTATTGTTAATAAATGTAAACGTTTAACAGTCCAACAAACCGTATAACAAAAACAATAAATTTTATTTTAAATGACACAACACACACACACACACACATGAACACACTAACTCTTCTACTGTGTTCGCTTATTGTCTATTCCGTACTCTAAATGACAAAATAGTAGAGCGCCAGAGAGTGAGAGACATAGATAAAGAGGGGCACCCACCCTTTCTTTTTTTTTGGTCTTATGAAACTTTTTGCTCTGCTCTTATCTCATGGCTCTGTGATGTATTTTAAATGTAAAAATTATAACAACGCCAACAACAATACAATACAGTCATTAATTACAATCACAATCCACGTGTTGGCTGCCGTTTTTAATTAAAATGAAAATGTTGTTTCATAGAAAAACGAACAAAAACAAGAGCGAAAAAGAAAAACGAGGAAATATTTAAGCGAGCACACAGGCACAAGGAAAATGCCATATACGAGCTTTTAACTCTGACGTCTGAAACTGAAAATGGAAATTATTTTGCTTAAAACGGTGCTTTTTTTTCGATTTGTTTTTGCGCAAAAATATGCACATGCGCCATTGCGTAACTAAACACCGTTTATTTATTAGCACACGATATTAATGCACATACCGGCATATACACGGATTCACTCGGAGAAAAATGTTGGTGAATGATATGAGGACCCTGGTCAGATTTAATACACATTTTTTTCTGCATGTATCCGTATCGGTTCAGACCGGTTTGGTCTCTCTGGAAGAGTGTTCATTATCCCATATTTTTGTTTTAAATGGGTGAGGTTTGTTTGTGTTCGTTTGATTGTCCCTCTTTAAAGGAATGCTAATCTCATTCAAGAATTCCATTAAATTTGGCGTTGTACCAGCCCTTGATAAGGCGCCTATTTTGTGGTTACCTTCAATATCCCAGAAATCCATATCCATCGAATCTTTCTCTGTTTCCTCCAGAGAAACACGGCTTTCTTGAATATTCTTACGAGTTAGGTTAAGTTAGGTTAGGTTAGCGTGGTAGCTTTAATTTACCAAAAAGCTCACTTGAGCACGCATAGCGGCCCGTTGTGATGCCACAGGTGAACGCAGCCTCTACACGGACCAAGTTCTTCCGATCCAAGGGGGAGGGGGATTCTTACGATTAGTCTGCACTCTTTTTGGGGATGTAAAGGCCGTTTTACTACCAAAAAATAAGCGTATATCTCCACTCGTTGTAGTTTTTTTTTTTTTTTATCAAATTCAAGCAGCGAAAGTCCTTCCGTAATTATTTGAATGCAACAGACAATCAAGGATTCAGCTGTTCTGACAAGATTTTTCAATCCGATTTTGCGCTGTCAACTGGAGCTGTCCGTGCATATGGGTGACATTCCCTGGGAGCTGTAAACTACACACACATATTATAATTGGTCATTACAACCCTTTAGTCAGGGTTACGACCTAGGTTCTCAGATCACATAGGTTGTGTGTGTTAATTTTATACATGAGTGGCGGGAAATACATTTTAAAGTAGATTCCGAACGACAGATTTTTTGAGTAACTTTTCATGGCAATTTTTATTTACTCTCAGAGTTTTTGCACGAAATCTGCTGAGAGGAAGTCGCCGAAGAAAGATTTTTTTATATTTCGTTTTGTTGGGGAAGTCGGACCTGGGGTTTAAACCTTGGCCTCACGTCTAATAAGCCAACATACTACCAAATAGACTATGGCGACTATCTTTTATATTTCAAATTCGTGCAGTGGTAGCCTTTATCGTCATTATTTTAGATTGAACGTGTCATTTGGAGTTGTCAATGGATACTTGGATGACGTTCCCTAGAGGACTCTCTCGAACTCTATCTTGTTTGGGGTAACTCCCGGTATATATTCGTTGTACCACTTTAATTATAATATCAGAATAGATTTCAGAGTTTCGGAAAGTAATTTGGATTTTTGCCTGTAGTCGCTTCTGCCACGTTGCCTGCATAGGCAATAATCAGGCAGCATGTTTTTCCGATAGCAAGAGGGGTTGTCCTTCAAATCACCACTTTGGAAACATTTGTGGGACCCAAATAGATTCGATGCGTCTGCAACTTAGCAGTTTTTGAAGAAAAGCGATGGCTGATGAATAAATGTGCAGTTGCCCCCTGACATTAATAACCGTGTCAGGCTTAACGTTATTGAAAGCTCCCTTTTAAGCAAGGAAAGCAATTTACTTGGGACATACAAATCTCAGTTGAGGAAGAAAAATTTGATCCTTCTCTGCTTAAACTTACTTAATTCTACGCCAATTGTTTACACATTTAAGGATCTAGGGACCTAGTTTTTAAGTAACAATGCAAGTAAAATCACTATAAAATGACTCCTAAATGGATAAAATATTTCTGTTGGTAGCTGTCGAAGCATTTCCTCCAAAATCAGTAAAATAGTTCTCCTTTAAGTCTTTTCTTTAAAACAACTATTACTACGCATTTTCCTTGAGTGTATCAGTGAAACAACGCCATTTAGTTGTTGTTGCTGCTGCTTTAATGGGGTATTTAAGCATTGAATAGCATAATAAAGTGCAACATTTACAATAACTAATCGTGGCAATTTGTAAAAATGTCAACTTTGTGTGTCTCTAGCTCTCCTTCTCCTTCTCACTCTGTATCTCTCTCTCTTTCTCTTTGCCTCCCTGTCTTCCCCATAAGAGCGCATTTTGTGTATTTAAAAAATAAAAGACACTGAGTGACTGCGATCCAAGCAACTGTGTTAAAACGCTTTTACACTACATTATGCACTCACAAATAGCCAAGTTTTGTAAATTGAATTGAAACACGACGGTCTATCCATATAAATGATACCAACCTGGTGTGTAAGTATCGGTATGAGCCATAGAAATTAAAAGTGTGTGTGTGTACGTTTGTTTGTATGGATTTGTAATGTTTGGAGGTTTTCATTTAAATTTTCGTTCATTAAAATTAACAACACCTTCTATTTCTAGACAATTACACCAGCTAATATTTAAAACAATTTACAGGGGAAGCTTTCGTAAAGGGATTGGAATAACAAGACGTTGAATAAGATTATGAAGGGAAAGATTCTACAATTCAGCCAAAGGTTTTCTGACGTCGTTTCTTACTTGAATTGTTTTCTTGTGTCAAAATGACCTCCTCAATCGAAGCTTCTTTGTCCTGCAATAGCAGCTTTTACTGTAAAACATTAGTTTTTGGTTCTAAGCCTTCTTTGTTTATTCACATTCAACTTAAAGCCGTATAAATACTGTGAACTTGTTAACCTCAACACTTTTGTTTAAAGAATGGCTCCGAAATTTTTTTCTTAAATATATTACAATACAACAGCAACGACAACAACAATGATAAGAGTTGGCAACAATGACAACAACATTAAACAAATTTACATAAATTACAACACAATTTGTAGACAATCTATTAATGTTACTGTGGCCACAAAAAAAATTAAATCTAACTTATGAAGACGAAAGACAGGCGGACATAAATTAATAAATATTGGTGTGAGGAGGTGCTAGAGCACTGCGGCTATACTGCCCTTACCCTATATAGAGTGTTCCTATAATGTCTCCTCCAATTCTATTGCCCTATCAAACTCCATATTATTGTTCGGTTACCTCAGACATATGATATATGAATGCGCTGGCTCTCGTGAGTGGCATACATACTTGGAAAGTGTTAGACAACTTTCAGAATCCTTATCATTTTATGGGTCACGGCCTCTGGTTAAGCTTATATTAGTATATCGTGTTCGTTGTGATATAAACCACAAGCAACAGAGTTGAAATAAAACACAGACGCTGGGGCTGAATTACAGTCTCTGGTCAGACTTTGAAGTGTAGGCCAAAGCCACTGCTACCGGTTGGACCCGAAATGGTACGTTATTGGTACGCCCGAAAGGAGTATGAAAAAACACTACTAAAACGTCGAATTTCTAACTGAAGATCAATAACTACAGTTCTGCTCATGGAGGTAGGTAGGGAGGTTGGAGTGCTAACTTTGATACCAAAAGCTTGAGCACGCATAGCGGCCGTCGTGATAACACAGGTAAACGCAGTTCCTCTACTGACCGAGTTCTTCCAAACTAAGGTAGATGTTGGTCAGCTCATTAAACTGCTTACGGAGCAGTTTTAACGAAAAACACGAAACTCCATATTATTGCTCGGTGTCAGCCAGGTCAACTCCTTGTCTAGTATTTGATAAGCATCCAGTATTTCCTTCTAATATGCATTAACGGACACAGATTCTTACTATACGTTCATAGAGTTTACATATTGAGCTTGAAGCGTTGTAGTGTAGTAAGCAGTGTGTTGGCTTGTTAGACTTCAGGACACGGGTCAAACCCCATATCATTCATCTCCAACAAAATATGAAAACAAAAATGAATATTTTTTTCTTCTATGATTTCCTCTCATCAGATTTCAGAGAGTAAATAAAATTAACGCACACAACATAAGTGGTGTGAGAAGCTAGGCCGTAATCTAGACTGAAGGCCTGTAATGATCAATTGTGTGTGTATATATGTAAGCTTGAGGCGTTCTACAAGGCCGGCTACTATCCTCAGACTACTATTGGATAGTAGAGGCATACATCAAATCTTTTTTTTTATTATCCAACGGAAGCTTAGATTGTCTCAAATTAATTTGGCTGGAGAGGAGTCTTCATATGTCCCCATTTTCTCTATCATATTTCAACTTCACAGAATAAGAAATATGATACAAGAACGTTCTTCTTCACAAACACTTTTGCCTGATTATTAAAGTGAATTTCCACTTGAACTTAGATCTCCTGCTTAGCGTATTCAGTTTATCTAAGCAGTTCTGTTCCCTTTTCGAGACAATTTCAAATAAGCTAACTGCTTTGATGGCGGCCTGTCAAATGCTATTGCAATTGCTCGGGTTTTGTACAAATCTTTCGATTGTATAGACTTCAGCTTGAAAGAAACACATGACTTTCCCGATGGGTTTTTTAAAATATGTTTCTCTGTAAACCATTAGCTCCGCTCCTGCCTTATCCTTGTACCGAATGAGAGTGCCTCTCCTAAGGCAGTATATAGCTTTCAATTTTCTCCATTTATTTTTATTATTAAGTCTCGTTGTGAAGCATATCTTAAAATTACAGAATTTGCTGGTTTTATCCATGGGCCAGTTAATAAGGGGGCAAGATTTGTCAGCTAACGCCTTCATTTGATAAATCTCTTTTCAGGTTTTTACCCATTTTTACCCATTCTAATCGTAATCTCCATAGATCTGGCACTCACTATCGCTTGCAATGGGCTTAAATCCAACAAAGTCTCTGGTGGCGTTGTAGGACAAGTTTTGATTGCCACAGTGGTATAGACGTTTCAAATTTGTCCTTCTTGCACGATGAAAATAAAGGACAAGTAATGGCAGCAGATGAAGTCGCCGTAGTCTAGTAGGTAGTGTGTTGGCTTATGAAAGCCAGGGTTCGAGCCTCAGGCCAGACATCAAGGCAAAATACAAAAAGTATTTCTTCGGCGACTTCTTCTCAGCAGATTTCTTACAAAAACTCCGAGGGAACATAAAATTGCCATGAAAAAGTTTCGCAAACATCTGTCGTTCGGAGTCGACTTTAAACTGTAGGTCCCACCACTCATGTATAAAATTAACGCACAGAACGTAAGTGGTATGGGAAACTAGGACGTTGTACAATGGTCAATTCGCCCTCCGGCCCCTGTACTTGTCTTAATTGACAAGTACACGTCCTCTAACCTAACCTAACTTAATGGCAGCATTTTCTCTAAATTTTTATTTTAAAATTTTTATCTCTTTTTAACATTAATGGCTTCTTCTAAACCTTTATTGATAATCTTCGTATCAATTTGTTTCTCTCTCGAAATAATTTGTCTCTTTGGCTAATCATCTGAAGTACAATGTGTAACCGACACGACTTTTAATTGCAAGAGTGAAAACATTTAATAACACTTTAGCGTCTGCTTAGGATTAATTGATCGTGCTTCGTGAAAGTGCTTTTGTTGGATACCACTTGCTTACTGTGTTTAGTTATCTGATGATTAACGTACTAAGACATGCAACCGACCCGACATATGTATAAATTTAGAAAGTAAAACTGTACTGAACCTAATCGTGCTTTCTAACACTAAAACTGTACTGAACCTTATTGGACTTTCTTAAGACTTTTTCGGCCTTTTTATCCCCATTATAATTGCAAAAAAAAACTTTCTAGTGGGCGTTGTTGGCTGATGGCTAGAAAATGAAAAATATACACTTATGAATACTAAAAGACTACCAATAGAATCTTAAACTGAAGTCTCTATGGTTTGCTTATGATTTGTAGCCAAATTTTATTGCAAATAAAATTTATTCAGTCCTGTGTTGACAACACCTCTTGTATTTAATTCAATAGATTTTCTCACACTATTTTACATAAGCAGGCGACTTTAGTTGAAATTTCTCTGTTGTTTTTTAGTTTGTTTATCGTAAAATTTGTTGACTTTTGAAAAATTTATTTGATTGACAAATACATTTAGACAGACAGACAGACAGACAGACGCTCATCTCTTTAAATAAATATTTGCAGTGTAAACAACGTATGGCGATGATAATGATGTTTTCTAATTGACTTTTGTTAGCACAACTATTAAACACGGCTAAATTAAACAAATTTGTTAAAGACGACAACAAAAAAACCAAAAAAAAATCTGAAATTGAAATTAATTGTTGATTTAAGAAAATTTAAATAATTTAACAAACTAACAGCAGGCTTTAGTTAATGTGGTTAAATGTTATCTATGTATGTATGTATTATAGGCTTGGCATTATTTATTGAAGTATTTTTTTTATTTTTCTTTTAATTTTTATTTTAAAATTTTCCACCCAACGGTTTATTTACCATACAATGACCATATTTTTTTATTGGCTTTTCTTATTGAAAATTTTTAAGTCGTTTTTTTTATATACGAAAAACTTTCACAAATTTTTTGTTTTAATGTTTTTCTTGAAAACCAATCCCACTATTTAGTGTGAAAAGGTGGAGAAAAATCTCTTGTCACTGACATCTTGTCTTGTGTATCGTTGCGGTAAAAAAAATTTTTTACACTCTCATCATCGCAAAGACATTAGTTTCGTTTCTATTTCTACTATGTGGTATTTTAGCGGTGTGGTATGGCAGATAAATTACTGTTTAATGTGTTAAACAGTGGTGTGAACAGCCTGTTTATGTGGCCACTGACCTAGCACAAGTGGCATCAAAAGCATGATGCCTATAAAAAGGTTTGATAAAATAGAAGTTCATACCGAACGTGTGCCATTGTTTTGATCTTGCGACAAATGGTTTGCGTTGTTCAGAAGTGGTTATCCTAACACGTAACGCAGATTCACAAAAAGGTTCTTCAATGTGATGAACTGGAGTTGTTACTTCTTGGAAATTTGTGTCAAAATGAAGTCGCCGTAGTCTAGTAGGTTGTGTGTTGGCTTATTAGACGTAAGACCACGGTTCAAACCCCAGGTCAGACATCAAACCGAAATATGATAAAATATTTCTTTGGCGACTTAATCTAAGCGGATTTCTGGCAAAAACTCTGAGAGTAAATAAAATTGTCATGAAAAGTTTCTCAAAAATCTGTCGTTCGGAGTCGACTTTAAACTGTAGGTCCCGCCACTCATGTACAAAATTAACACACACAACATAAGTGGTGTGAGAAACTAGGTCGTAATCCTGACTGAAGGGTTGTAATGGCCAATTAGGTATGTATGAAGAAGTACTGCACTTAAGCTGCAATTTCAAAATGTTTACATGCTCAAAACAATTGGTTTCAAAAAAAAATCTGGTTCCCAAATGCTTTAAGCCGAGAGATGTTGAAAAAAATTTCTTCTAAAAGCCTACGCACTATCTACTAGAACTACGGTGGCTTCTGGAATTATTACTGACATGAAACTCTAAAATTCAGCGAAATTTGCCACACAATAGAGTATTCATGTCACCAAGCTAATGTTCTAAATTTACTGGCTCTAGAAGCGTGACATTTATTATAAACTGTTGTACAAGGTATCAGTACCGAACTCAATTGTTTCGCCCAAGACAAGCTCTGATTGAAAAATTTTCGGAACATGCAATCAGACATACATTCGTGGTTGCAAACTTTTGCCTCATCCACCTTTTTATCCCAAGTCTCTGCTTCGTCAAACTATTACTTATTTAGTTTAATGTAAAGTCCTTTCACCAGGTCTCTAGTTACTGCTTCCAGAACTCGATATCTGAGATTACCTTGATTTTTCCGCTATTGGCTTAAGAAAAATAAGGAATTCTTTTGTCCTGGAACCAAATATAGTGTTTGAAAGATGGGAAATAACCGACCATGGCATTTAGGCAATGAATTCTCTGTGTAAAGGGGAGGAAATCTGAAATTGAATTGACTCATCTGTTGTGAGCTGATATCGGTTAGATTATCACAAGGCATCTGTATCAGAGATCAGCAATGAATCGCTTTTTCGCTACTCATGAGTACTCATGCAATTTTGAGTATGAGTGAGTCAACAGTATTGAAATCCAAATACTCTGATTCATTCGTACTCACTACAACATTGATTTATAAGTACAATGAGTTGCAATAAATATGAGTACAACGTTGACATCAAACTCATAATATTCGAACTATGTTTGATTCATACGCCTACTGATTCAGATTCATAAATTTAGTAGAGTACTTATAATATTTACAGTCTTAGTTTTTGTTGCATTTGCAAAGAAAGAAGACAAAGACAAATAAACAAAAAAGACAAAGACAGCAAGGAGAGCAGACACACAACCTTCATATGAGTATTGTAGTGTTTGTACGCGAATCATACTTATTTTGTGTTTCGTGTATACGATGAGTCATGAAGAGTCGAAATCAATAACATCATGCGTATTGTTAAGTACGAGTACCATGAGTATTTCAAACTTTGAGTATGAGTAGTATGAGTATGACATTAAAATAAGTATGAATGCGTATAAGTATCAGAAATTATAAGTATGATTCGAATCTACTCATCGTTTTGAATACTCATTGCTGACCTCTGATCTGTATCGCATATGCTCGTCTGAAATGAGTTTTGCAGAACGTTTGGACTACAGCTCTTCGTTATGAAATGTTGCAAGAGCAATTATAAATTATTTAGAAATTGTGGACTGAGTTATTTGGCCTCGCTCACGTTATGGTCCAAACCTAGGCCCATTCGACAATTGTTTGTTTTGGCAAATGTGTTCTACGGATTCTTATTATTCTTATTTTAGTTTCATAGAAATGAGTGTGGTCCGGGATCCTTATACACATACATGTACACATACATAATTGGTTATTACAACCTTTCATACTATAATCTTTCCAAATATATCATAATTGATCATTACAGCTCTTCAGTCCGGATTACAACCTATTTTCTCACACCACTTATGTTGTGTGTATTAATTTTATACATGAGTGGCGGCACCTACAGGTTAATGACGATTCTGAACGACAGATTTTTCAAGAAACTTTTTCATGGCAATTTTTTATTTACTCTCTGAATTTTTGCCAGGAATCTGCTGAACGGGAACCACCGAAGAAATATTTTTTCATATTATGTTTTGTTGTAGCTTCTAACTAACACAATCCATATAATACCAGAAAAATGGGAAGTCTTGTCACATAAAGCCAAAGAAGGTCAAAGTTTATTCCATTTACAGACAAGCACGTGATTGATCTATTGTATATAGCAGGTTATAGAATTACAGAAATTCCATTTGTCCTTACCTAGGAATAATGCTTACCGCGGCTATGCATTTGGTGTAGGGTAAAGGAACTATTTTATTGACTGATTTGATGTATGGAAGAAACTGAATCTTCTTTTTATTTTTTCAAAAACCTTTACGAATATTTTTTTCGCTTTTTTGGGTTTGAACCAGGATTATTACTTGAGCTTGTAGATTAGCGCTTTTACCGCTGCATTGTGTTGTCTTAGGCGTGAATAAATTTGAACGAATGAATGCATTTATTTTGTTTTCTTTCCTAATTTTTAAGTTTTATACTCAAATATAAAATGTAAAAATTTTTTTTTGTTTGATTCGCATTTGTTCTCTTTCGCCCCACTGTAAACTTTTCCTTTAATGCCGTGCATACAATTTAACAACAATATTGATTTTGGTGTGTGTTTGATTTTTGTATGTTAAACGTTAAATGGCTGTATGAACACATTTTAGAAAAAAAATCGTTTTTTTTTCTCTGTTTGGAAATTATGGTAATCGCGCTACAGACTCAATGCCCAATCAGTCGGTTAAGCAAATATAGTCATAATAAACTAAGAAATGTTTAGCAACAACAAAAAAAAAGTATCTGTTAAATCGATTGTTTTCAAAATTTATGCAAAGCACACAATACTATGGAGTCTTAAAAATGCAATAAAAAAATATTAAAAAAATTAAAAAAATTTTTTTAAAAATTAATAAAAAAAATTTTTTTTAAAATTTTTTAAAAATTAACAAAAATTTTTTTTCCAAAATTATAAAAATAATCAATAAATTCATAATAAAAAAAGTCAACAAAAGCTATAAAAACAGTTTGGAAGTAGCCATCTCTGACAAAAACCTTTGGCTTCGAAAACAATTTTTCTTCAAGAAAAGCAATTCCATGTTTAACTTGAAAAATTATGAGTAAAGGGTACCCCCTTAATAAAATATTTTTTAAATTTTTTTTTATTAAGTAAATTTCTACAATTTTTTATTCAATATTTTGTAATTTTTCCCTTACAAAATTTTCCATTTTCATGTTCATTTGATCACCATTGTATTCAAAATCTGAGTCTTTTGTTAATCGAACACAATAAGTGTCAGAAATAATTTGTTATTCATTTGATATGAAAATTTAATATTTTTTTATTATTTTTTTTCTTTTTGTTTATTTATTTACAAAAATACATTCATATACTCAATTTAAAAATTTTTTTTGAATAATAATTTAACATGTTTTCTTGCACGAGTGCCTGCGCTATAAAACAAAAAAACCTACAAAAAGACTAAAAAAAAATTTTAAATAAAACAAAAAAATTTAAAAAAAAAGAATTAAAATAAAATTCAAATAAAAATTAAATTATAATCACGTTTTATTTATGAGTATTTAAAAATCCATAAATATAACTGAATTAAATTAACATTTTCAATATTCCGAAACGAAACGAAACGAAAGGAAATCATTAATTAATTTAAACAAAACGTTATAATTTTTAATTAACAACAGCGGAATGTTTTTTTTTGTTTGTTTATAAACAAGTTAAAAATAAAAATAATCGAAACAGAGAGTGCATCCCTGACTTATCAAAGTTGACATTAATTAGCGTTATTATACCCAAATAAGGGGGCTTAGAAAACTGTAGCAATTGCATTGCGGTACTCATACTTAACTATGCTAAACAAACTTGTTGTTCCCATTATTAGCAATGCCCTATTAGATGCATTAATAATGGATTTAAGGTTTAAACAAGCCCGTGTTTAAAAGAACCTAAAAAAACCTCTCACAGAACGTGAAGACAGACCATATTTGTCGCCTAATATGCCAATGTCAAGCATTCGAACTAATGCGGCCTTAATTCTGGGGACCCTACTTTAGGCAAGTCTAACGGAATCGTTTGATTTTAAGAGAAGGAATATTTCTCGGTTTATAAAAGAGTCGCCGTAGTTAAGTAGGTTGTATGTTGGCTTATTAGATGTAAAGCCAGGGTTCAAACCCCAGGTCAGACATCAAAGCGAAATATGAAAAAATATTTCTTCGGCGACTTCCGCTCAGCAGATCTCTGACAAAAACTGTGAGAGTAAATAAAATTGCCATGAAAAGTTTCTCAAAAATCTGTCGTTCGGAGTCGACTTTAAACTGTAGGTCCCGCATGTTATAAAATAGTCTGAGTGAATTAGGATGTCGCCTTTTTAAACTTTAAATAATATAGAGGGCCTAAAAAGTTCTCTAAGAAGACTCTTCACGTATATAGTTTCGAGGTGGGAAGACGCTGCCTAATTTAACTTAAATCTTGCACGATCCTCAATAACTTTGGGGCTTAAAAATCCACGAAACGATACTTAAACAGCCTTGCAGTTGAGTGTAGATGATATTCCAACAGTAAAAAAATGTAATCACTAGATTATCTAGTGGGAGAGCTCTTACTATACTCGTGCAAGCATATTAAAAGTGAAGAACTCATCTTCTAGAATGTTATTATAGACAAGTAAGTAGTCTATCTAGACTATATGGACGAACAATAGTAGAGCACTCACCTCATCTGTATCGTTGTATCTATTGACCTTAAAAAGCATTTGCAACTATGGCCTTCAATGTTTTTTTCTTTTTTTTGGAAATCTCACACAAGCTTTATGGAGATGCAAAGGAAAGATAGGATAATGAACCCATTTGTATACATACATACATAATTGGTCATTACAACATAGCTTCTCACACCACTTATGTTGTGTGTGTTAATTTTAAACATGAATAGCAGGCCCTACAGATTGGCGAGACCTCTTAGAGTATATGCCAGAAATCTGCGTTCTTTGTGTAGGAGATGTGTGATCTGCGTTTAAACCGTGGGCTCACGTCTAATACGCCAACACACTACCTACTAGACTGCGGCGACTACATTTCTATAACGATCAGATAAATCTGACACGCTGTGAATACCTACATAGCTGTTATAATGGGACATTACCCACTGAGTGCATATATTTGTAGCCTGGGGATTCCTCTATTTCTGCGGAAGCAGCATTGACGAGAAAAACATGCAGATAACACAATATTCGGTATTTGCGAATCTGAAAAGAAATATTATTAAGCACCCATCACGTTCCTATTACCACATGGAGATTTCAATACAAACCACACCTTCGTAAAACTATCGGAATGCTTGAGAAATTTCGTTGCAATTGAGTGAAGAAATAGTTACCATCAGTATTACAATGGGATCTTATTGGATCTAAGTATGTTAAGCTTATTTGAAGCGATCAACAATTTAACCTAACCTAACCAAAGGTTATGGTTGTTCTGACGCTGACGATATTTCTATAAAAGCTTAGAGCATCCTAAAGATGCAGTTGACATATGTGTTCTCCATGCCATCTACATATGAGGAAAGCTATTATGAAATAAAAAAAAGCCCGTCTGAGAAACATTGCAACATGGTAAGCCGTTTGAACCTGTTGTCATTTCAAGCTGTTGCTACCAGCGGAATTACAAAGCCGCACATACTAGCCATCATCTTAGGCCATTTAGCAGAAGAGTACATAAGAAATTTTTGGAATTTATAATGAAAATAAAATGCTTAAATTTGTCGTCGTCTAATACGGGACCCCTGTCAACCCCTGGCTCAGATATCTTGATCATCAGTCTTCTGGAAAAAGCTCTGAGAGTAAATGAAATTGCCATGAAAAGTTAAAAAAAAAATCTATCGTTCGGCGTCGAATTTAACCTGTAGGTCTCGCTACGTATTGAATAATATTAACACATACAACATAAGTAGTATAAAAAAGCTAGGTCTTAAGCCTGACAAAAGGGTTGTAATGACTAATTAAGTAAGTTAATCAGTTTCATTGGCCTACTCACATTCGATTGGGACTAGTGATATCCCTCATATTGTTTTCGGTTGTAATTACATAACGTAACATAGTTGGTCATTACGACCATTCAGTCAGGATTACGGTCTAACTTCTCACACCCCTTTTGTTGTGTATGTTAATTTTATACATGAGTTCCGGGATCTACAGATTAATTTTAAATTTTTAAAAGAAACTGTAGCTTTAAAGCAATAATTTCCATATGAAACTGGGTCATCGTTTGTCTTGCAGAGAGATGCTATGTCAGACAGAGATGTGTGTCAGACAGTAAGCATTTTTGCTGTCGCTTCTTTTGTTTCTTTCTGTAGTTTTTCTTTTTAGTTGCTATCGGCATTCATTGCATGGAGGCCTATTGTTTAATAAATAAAAGATTTTTTTTTGTCAAACAATTTTATGTGGACAATACAAAGAACACAGTAAAAATTTATTTAAAAATGTAAAAACCTAAAAATGAAAATCAAGTTTATTCAACTGTAAAGAAAATGCCATGCAATACGGAAAGAGGGTCAACCTTTATTTTGAGTTAATTGAGGTTCTTGTTGAATGAAAGACACAGCCATAGTCGTAGCCATTGCCGTAGTCATAGCCATTAGTTTCAGTAATTTGTGGCTTTCAAACATTACACGTTTAAACATTATTTGTTTTATTACACTCTGCATTAAACTAAACACTTACCATTTTTGGGTTTGAAAACCGAAATAAATTCGTTTCACATTTCAACAACAAAAAACCCAAACAACAACAACAAACAGCAACAACAACAATAGCAACAACATTTAAAAGCATTACATTAAGCTCTTTACATAATTGCCTAATTATGCCACTTAAAACACTGAAAAGAAACATTCAATCTCAGGCTTTATTGGCTGTGACGACCACCTCTTCTGACGCCAAAAACTAAACCGCAAAGGAGAATTGCGATAAAGAAAAACAAACACACACACACACTCGGTTTTAACACCGTTAAATAAATGTTAATTTAAAAAAAAAAAACAAAATACTCTTAAAATAATACCCACTCACATACATACCTACTCTGGCTTTTGCTAGCGTTTAGTTGAGTTAACATTTTTATGGCATTTATCTCCTCAATATGTCTGTCTATCTATCCAGTCAGTTAGTCAGTCAGTCAGTATCTTAAAAATGCAAAATCAATAAATAACTCACCGTAAATATTTTATGCAGATAAAAAATCATTTTTATTACGCAATTTTCCATGAGTTTTCATTTGGTTTTTTCTCTTTTTTTCTTCATTTTATTTTTCATTTAAAATGTTGGGCAATCTCTTGACTTGATTGAAGGCAAGACAAATCCATGCAACCAAAGACGACAAAAATCTACAGCAAGTTTTGACAACGCCAGTCACAACAAGAATTATGTCGGACATGCAACAAAGTTTAGTGACTTGCCGTGGAGAGATACATGAGAAAAAATGGAAAAAATTTATTGAATTTTAAATTTAACATCGCTTAGCACATCTATAGCTGGCATAATCTTATCTGTTATAACAGTCAATATGAATGGTTAAATATCGTGATTCTTTCAAATAATATTTGATTTCTTTTAAACAACATTTAAAAAAACTGAAGATTAGAAAATTTAATAACAATCGAGTTTAAATACAAAACTTTAAAATGTTTGCGACACAAGCTCTGATATTTTCTTATGCTTTAACTGTATAGATCCATAAGATAATCCCATAATAGATGTAAATTTCAGTATATGGCTTTACCAGTCATAGTTTCCCACACAGTACACTTGCCATGCGTATTCAACCAGCCCCTCTAATAATTTTGATCAGGATTTCTGAAATAGTATGTAGTAGAGTATAGTAGAGAGTATTATATGGTGTATGATGGTGATCATGCCACCATTTTTTTGTGTTTATTAGTGGATACTGCATAAGAGGATATTTTATGAACAGAAATCAAGATAAAATACTTGCCAGCTTACTGTAAGAATATCTGGAAGTAGAAACCTTTAAACTAAATGGCTGACAGGGGAAAGCGTTAGGAGACTATGCATCACATTTTGTGCATGAAATCTTATGATATTTTCAGAAAACAACATCCAATTCTTCACTGATTTATCAAAATAACGGAAAAAAGTTGGGTGTGAAATCCTTTCTGAACAGCGCAATCTTAGATTGGCCAACAAAATATTGTTCAGGCTGTAATAAAGGCATTTCAGAAACTGAGATGAAAGATTTCTACACACATAATTGGTCATTACAACCCTTTAGTCAGGATTACGACCTAGCTGCTCACACCACTTATGTTGTGTGCGTTAATTTTTATACATGAGTGGAGGTACCCTACAGTTTAAAGTCGACTCTGAACGATAGATTTTTGAGAAACTTTTCATGGCAATTTTATTTTACTCTCAGAGTATTTGCCAGAAATCTGCTGAAAGGAATTCGTCGAAGAAATATTTTGTCATATTTCATTTTGTTGGAAATGCCTGACCTGGGGTTTGAACCAAGGCCTCACGTCTAATAAGCCAACACACTACCTACTAGACTACGACGAGTTCGCAGTCGTAAGAAACAAACTTTATTATTTATCTCCAACAAAACGAAATATGAAAATTCTTCTTCGGCGACTTCTTCTCAGCAGATTTCTGACAGAAACTCTGAAAGTAAAATAAAATTGCCATGAAAAGTTTCTCAAAAATCTGTCTTTCGGAGTCGACTTTAAACTGTAGATCCCACCACTCATGTATAAAATTACCACACACTCAACATAAGTGGTGTGAGAAGCTAGGTCGTAATCCTGACTTAAGGGTTGTAATGATCAATTATGTTATGTATGTACACATGTCTCACGAAGCCAGACGTTGTGTATTTTGGATTGAGGCAAACATATCCAAGTGATAGAAAATTTATATGAAAATTTAGACCAAAAAATTATTGAGTAATTAAAGGTCTTTTATAAAAATTCTCATTTATCTGAAAACAGTTTGACTATTCGAATAAATTGCCACAATTATTGCTGCAGGCTTTTGGAAAAAGAAGTCTTTTCAACCACAAACTTATTCAAATCCGAGATATAAAATTGAAAAACCAAAAAAAAAAAAAACTATTCAGAGCGGATCATTTACATAAAAATCACATAAAATTCGATGAATAAATATTTTTAATTATTTTTTATGAGGGTTTTTTTCAATTTATTTTTTGTATTTTTTTTTTTTGCTTTTATTGGCCTCTTTAAAACAGAACAAAACAGAATACAATGGGAAGTCGTTTCAGATTTGCCACCTTACAGTTTTTGGGATTTTATGGTTAAAAAGACAAAAGGCAACAACAATAAATAAAACAATAAAAAAAACTTAAAGAAAAAAAAAAACACTAAAAATTGAAAACATGCCACAAAGTTTGTAGACAGACATTGCGAGTGGCAGTGTTAGCATGCAGTAGTAATGGCAGTAGCAGTAGCAGTGGCTGTATGGAATAACAGTCGTGGTGGTGGCACTAAATAACAATAATTGTTTTATTGATTCGTCATTTCCAGAGAGAGAACAAAGTCTGTTCCAGCCACAGCCAGCAGTCACAGTCATTCTTAAAAGTCATTTTGAAAATTCCAACAAGAATATGAAATAAAAAATAAAAAAATAAAATAAAAAAACAAAAGTGATCATTAAATTTTATTCACATCATCATTTCCATACGGCGGCAATAAATGCATGGCATGGAATGGCATTGAACGATATTTACTTTGTTTTTGGTTTTATTGTTTACCCCCAAAAAAAAAAAAAAAAAAAAACAGACAGACAGTCTGAAACCACTTGACTGTGGACAACAGTAGCAAGCAAACATTATGTCTGGCATATTAATCGAATATAATTTGATTGAATTTTTTGTTTTTTTATTTTAATTTCTTTAATAAACTCATAAACTCCGTGTATTAAATGTCATTATGAGCATTTCGATCATCATAATAAACATTGGATGGGTGTCAAAAGCAATTTCGTTTTAATAATGAAAAATGATTCTCACCAAAAAAAAAATTCGTTGGTAATACAATATTAGGATTTCATCTTTTGTTAACAAATTTGTTTTGTCGGATATTCTCTACTCTTTTTTGGTTTTTTGCAACAAACAAAGGCAACGTCAAACAACTCTCAGGCATGAACTTCTCTTGGAAAGTGTGCTGTGTGCTGTGTGCTGGATATTGCCAATAAATTAATGATGATTCCCTATCGAATCTGTGTGTGTGTGTGTTTTTTGCATTATAAATGCCACAATGAAAAACGTTTTGCATTGGAACAGCGTATTAAGGTGTGATTTGAGGAATTGATAATGTGATATAATGAAGTATTTAGCCACCACTGTGACTAATGAGATATTTATTGACGATATGATTCACACAAACACAGTCGCAGTCAACCGATTGATGGTGAATTTTTTATTGCGAATTTAATTTTTTTTGAATTTTTTTGTAATTTTAAGGAACAAAATTTTATTGTTAACAAATCAGTAAGAATATTAAGAAATTAACAACAGCGGACAAACCTTTCTACTTGTCGAATGTTTATAATTTGTATAAATCCTATATAATGGTCAATCAATACTGGTCAGCTCACGAAAGATGTTTTAAAATAATATGCTCACATCTATAATAAAAACTACAGGGCGATTGAGCTCTTTGCGTTATTGGTTTTAGTCAGTATTACGACATGGACTTCCATATCACGCCCATGTTGTGTTCGTTAATTTTATCCATAAATGGCGGGACCTGCATGTATTTCGAATTCGAAATATTGGCTTAAAAAGTTTTTGCAAGACGTTTATATTCCTCTCATAGTTTTTGCCAAACGACCGCTGAGAGGGTTAACCGCAAATGTCTGTTCCATATTCCATTTTTAATTGTCTAACCTGAGGTTTGGAATCGGCGCCCTTGTCTAACAAGCTGATGATTAGACTATGACTACATCAATGCTACAAAACACATATGTATAATCTCTGAAGGGACTTTTTATTCTTCTATACTGTGTTTGAATGAATTCCAGAAGTAGGCATGGATATGGATTATCTGGATATACGCATACAGCAGTTTTTATAAAGACTTTCTACTATCATTGTTATATGCAGTCAAAGAAAAAAGTCAACTTTTTTCCGTTAATTTTTATATTTTTTCTAATAATTTCTACGTTATTTATTTATTTTATTAATTACAATATAATTACAAATTATATTGTAATTATATACGAGCTGAGTAATATTGACCATATGCTCGGTGTAGTGTCACAGATCGGAATCTCTGGTGAGAATCGAACCCTCGACTATAGTCTAGCACACTATCAACTACACTACCAGGGCACCCGATTTCTACGTTATATCTATTCAAGTTCACGTTTTCTTCAAACATTCTTAATTGTAAATGCATTTAACAACGCTATAACATCTTTTTCAATTTGAAAAATATATATACATACATACATAATTGGCCCCGCTATTCACACACAGAACGTAAGTGATGTTGACAAGCTAGGTCGTAATCCTGGCTGAAGGGTTGTAATGATCAATTATGTATGTATGACATCTTCTCTTGAAGGCGCTCCATGAAAGCTCTGGATACCTTGCATGGTTCAATGTGCCGCCAAAACAAATAAAAAATCCGTTAATCTGCCAAATTGCCCTGTCCTAAAGAGTAGTATAGTATTAGCCTGTTAGACGACAGTGCTCCAGAATTCGAAACCCAGTACTAACACTTAAGAAAAAAAAGGAATATGAAAACAAAACTTTGCTCTGAGAGTATACTAATTGCAATGGAAAAGCTTATTATTTCTATCACTAGAATTCGACGTTAAACAGTAGGTTTCGTTAAAGCACCAAAGATACCTCCTAGCGATCCTAGGGATCAATGGACTGGCAAATATCATTTCCAGTGGTCAAGCAACTAACTGGCTTAACGCTAAACGGAAGAACCTAGATATAATTATAAAGTGACCGAAAATCCAAAAATATTCCCAGTGATTGGTTGCAGGTTTAGGCTTTACTGGACTTGTCTGTGGACCATTCACCTACTATATCTACGATCTCGAAGCCAACGCAAAGGTAGAGTGAGTAAGTGAGTTAATTGTTCCAAATCTCTCAGCTCTCATTGGAGGAAAGAACTTCGGTGTTTATGGGAAGACTCCTGAGAGTGCAAATATTTCTATCTCAACTTTTCATGTAGACTTCAAACATTGATTCTGGCCTCTACTACCTACAATTAATGAGACTAAAGCAAGCAATTCAATTAGTAATCAACAGAAAAGGTGTTGGGTTCCATTATGATAATGTTGGACTTAAAATGACCTGAAAGAAAGCTTGACTGGGAACTTTTGATGCATTCACCATATAATCCCGAATCCGATGCCTTGCATTATTTTGTTCGCAACAGAATTCTTCAAATGGTGTTAATTTAAATTCCACAGGCGCTTGCGGAACACAATTAAAAACGTGCAGCCTTACAATTGAGATAAAGCAAGGCTAATTGCTAATCTCTTAAATGTTTTTATTGAGCATTTTAAAGCCCAGTTTTTTTTTTTGAAGATTTTTTTCCTCTAAAACGCCATCCAAATGGTGAAAAAATGCCATTAAAATCCTGGACATGAACACGGTTGATGTAAAATTCGAAACAACAAAAAACAAACGCACAAAAACTTAAGTAATCTCATGTAAGACGACGACGACGAACGATAAACAAAAACACGCCAATAAGGAATTAAAAACCAACAGCAGACCATTTAAAGGCATTCGGAAAACAAGCAAATACGGTGTCACATTTTTTCTGCATTTTTGATGGAGTATTTTGTACTCTGTTTTGGATCTTATTGGGGAGTTTTGTTGTTCGTGTTGTTGTATTGCGGAATTCTATTGTTTGAAAATCAATTGGAAACAATTGTTGTTCTTGTTATGCATCATCATACAGTGTGGCGGAGAAGGTGACAAAAGGGTGTGACGGAGTGGATAAAATGTCTTTGTTGATATAAGAAAATGCTGTTGCAAATGCCTTTTTAAGTTGCACAATTGTTGGAGGTTTGCTGTATGTTCAATAAGAAAACAAAAACAAATAAAATTATTGTGTGTCGATTAATTCACTTCTCTATCTATCACTCTATTATTTACCAAACATGTGTGTTGTATGGAGGATACCAAAATGGATGTTTGAATGGATGCATGCATGGTTGGTTGGTTGATTGTTTGGTTCATGCAAGCGAATGAGTGAGTGAGTGAGCGTATTAATGTGGATGGATTGTTGCGGTGGATGTTTATTTTATTTTAACAAAAACTGTCAATCAATTTGTTAAACGGCTGTCATCGTAAATATTTGTTAATGACAGAAAATTCAATTTTTTTTCTCCAATTTTTTTTTTGCCAATTTTCTGCTACAAAAAGGCTCCCATTTTGTTTTTGGTTTTTTGTCACAACAAAAGAAATTTTTTATTTTCGTTTCAAAGCAATGAACGCATGACGACAGAATAAGTAGGTGAGTTTTGTCACACATTCTTATAAAAGTTTGTTGCGAAGTTTTTTAGTCTTTTCTTCTTTCTGCCGTACTAATGTCATGGATACCGTATTGTTTAGACATTGAAGACATGGTTGAGGCTCATAAATTTGCTAATTTATGACAGACAACAACAACAACAGACTGTATAGTAATTGTTTCTCTTCAATTCAATTCGTTTTCCATTAATAAAACAGCCATTAAGCAGAATAATTGCCTGTAGGGGGAATACATATTTTTGTTTTATTGTAATTCAATACTTTGATTACACGCACCTCCCCCCGCCAATAAATTTCAAACATTTTGGCGATGAGTATTGTATTCGTAATTGAATATTCCGTAATTGTTTGTTAGTCGTTGACATTTGAATGATTTATTCGGTTCTATTAAATAACGGAAAAAAACCAGGAGTAATCAATAAAACAAATGATAAAGAATTGGAAATTGATTGACAATATTCTTGTTGTTGGAAGCAAAAGAAATTTATTGGGAAATTCCAGAAATTATAGACATTTACTGGAGACGATTTAAAGCCAAAATAGTATTTTTTTGAATACCTTTAGATACCCGAAGAAAGACATTATGGATACGCTTTATAGGTGCTTCTTTGCTTTTGGTATCAGAATATTATTCGTGACATGTGACAATGCCCAGAATGCTCAGTATGGTGTGTCATTTCAACATGAATAGATTAACAAAAAATTCTTGCAACATACATACATACATACATACATAATTGATCATTACAACCCTTCTGTCAGGATTACGACCTAGTTTCTCACACCACTTATGTTGTGTGTGTTAATTTTATACTTGAGTGGCGGGACCTACAGTTTAGAGTCGACTCCGAACGTCAGTTTTATTGAGAAACTTTTCATGGGCATTTTATTTATTCTCGGAGTTTTTTCCAGAAATCTACTGAGACCAACACGCTACCTACTAGAATATAATGCTTGCAATGTTCTGCTTATTGTCGAATTTTTAATTTTGTTGTCGAATTTGGTATGAAGATTGTTAGCAGGCAGTTTCAAGGTTTGCCAATGCACGCTGAAAAACTTATTCTCTGGTGAGGTTGTGGTCTTCATTGAACGATACTTCATTGAAATGTTGCAGCCAATGAAGCGAGGTGCATTGCACTGATTGTTGACATTTTTTTTGCCCGAAATGGAAGTACTGGAGTTGGTTGACATTTGGTTTCAATAACACGGCGCTAGATGCCACTCGGCTCGCGATACCATTAACAATTGGTGAGTAATTTATCTCACGTTTGCAGCAGTCCATTGTATGCCAAGATATTGCAATTTAACCCCACTAGGTATATATTTATGAGGACACGTGAAGTTTTTTATGTACAGGGACAGGCAAAGTCACGGTTTTTACTATGAAAGATACATTAAAGTCCCTGTATTTTAGATTACGGGCTAAATGCTGGAGAAGCTATGCCACTAGATTTATTGACCACAAGTGCACCGCTTTAGGCATTTCCTATCATTCATGATAGCATTTCAGGCGATAAGTTCCTCATTTCTGATGGATATTCTCTTTTGGAACTGACGGAATTGAACGTTGTATTACTCGTATTTAATATTTATAATGATCTGAGAGTAGGTTGACTTCGAAGCTTGTCACTGACTGCCATTTGTTATGAAACACAGGCAAGCCTTTCATTAAAACTTGCCTATACAAATGCGTGACAAGTCGTCTGGGCGATTGACGAGGAGTATATGGTAGGGATATGCAAATTTTCAAACAGTTTTGAAGACATTCCTTCGGATCACGGCAAGTCCAACGTTTCTAATTAATATGATGGGATATTTGGATACGCTAGCAAATCTAGTTGTTGATGGCCATTACGGTAGTTTGCTTATTTCGGATATTTATGACATGATCATTGCCACACTATGCTCGCTTATAGCTAGAAAACATGACTCCTGACGCTTCATATCTCTAGGCCCATCATTGACTCTCACATACGTTAACCAACATTCTCAGAACCCGTCTATAACCGAACAGCACTTTTGCAAACCGTATAGCGATGTGGAAGGGGATTTTTGCTTCCCTTAATAGGAAATGTCTTAACAGACTAGATCTATACTGTTTACTACAGGAGGAGAGAAACAGCAACGTTGGCAATAATAATACGGCTTCATTTGTGCTCAGAGCATTGAAATTCGAAATTTCAACTGGAGGCTACTAATCTGAAGATCTCTACGATCTAGAGTTGAAAGAAATCAATTATTACGTGGAGACATTTGTATTTTGTTCATATTACCTTTAGATGTCACATTTTGGACTGCTAGTGCCACTAAACTGTTGTGTTCGAGAATTTAGTTGACAACACATTTATCGTTTTCTGTCCACATTACTCCTTAAAGCGAAATTTAACCCATTAAACCTAACCTCAATTGCTACTCGATTCGAAGAAGACCTTTAGCCTGTAGTGATCCAACATTGTTAAGTAACCACTTAGTATTGATTTTTACTTAAATCTAACCTCTGACCTTTTTGTAAGTATTTATCGGGGAAAGACAATTCCTTACATGTTTCTCAATATTATTGTAATCAACTGTTAATTATTAACGGTTTATTTAACACACGGTAAACATTAAAATTTTTACTGCCTCATGGCAATGATGATAAAACTACTACTGTCTGGTGGTATGGGCAGCAACAAAGGCTGGTAGGCAGGCCTATTTTTTCGGACAAAGTGTTGTTGCTGAACAATAAATCACTTTTAAAACGAAAAAAAAACAAGAAAAATATGAAGGAAAAAAAGATCAAAGTTTTCATTTAAGATTTCCACCTTGTCATGGTGTGTATTACGAGTACGAGTAATGTACAGTTAGCCGCCAGTAAGCGAGGAGATAGAGAGAGAGCGAGAGAGATAAAAATGGAAGCCGTAAAATTAACAGTTAACCTCAATTTAGGTTATTGTTTGTTGCAATAACTACTGATTGCTTCAATAGCTGAACTAACTCTGACAGACAGACTGACTAACTGTTAGCATAGCTGATTGTCAATACAATGAGTGGCAGTTTATAACAGTAAAACACTTTACAACTGCTACAACAGCAGCAGCAGCAGCAGCACCAGCAGCAGCATTCATTAGATTTCGTTTGGATCGAACTTAAAATTCAATATGATTTCCTAAACAACACAGCACAGCCCAGTATTTCGTTGACGTTGACGTTGATGTTGTCGTTACACATGAAACTGTAGGCCATCAGCCATTGCCACGGTATTCGTTTCGGTAAAATGCATCATTGCGTACAATGGATGGATGGATGGATGGCGTATATTCACAGCCAGCCATTCTTCATATTTATTTTGCCATGGCTTTTTTGTTCGTGTGGTTGTTTTACTCTTATGGCTCTAGTCGTGATTGGGTTCAGAGTTTACTGACTTGTTAAGTTTTGTATTTTTTCCTTCTTCTTCTTAAAGCTTCTTAGAGGAGTAGCAAGTAACAAATCTGTTGTTATTGTAGTTGTTTGTCTATTAAAAGTTAAAATTGCAAACCGTTTTTCAATAGAAAATTAATTTGTATTGTTTTCTCTTTCTTTGTAGGTATGTACAGTACGTGTTTAATTAAAATTTTCCAACTTATGGTGCCACAAAAGGTCATTTGGTGGGTAAGTTTAAGTGTGAAACAAATTAAATCTCTTGTACATGTTGACATAAGATGGGTGGGGGATACATACATAGTAGAGGTTAACTATGATCGTGTTAAAACAAATTCATAAAAAAATTGATTGAAGCTGTAGCAGAAAAGAATTAAGACTTCAGCTTAATTATCTGCAGCAATATGCAGGGCTGTAGTGTGATACCACACTGGCTACTATGGTTCTGTTCCACGTAGCTGGATTTGATAAGTAAATGTGGCCGAGTGCAAGAAGGTAATGTCACCAGCGGTTATTATGCTGGCACATTCACTTTCCAAAGAAAATGAAGGATTTAATAGAGCGTTTACATATTTGTAGTAATCCAGACAGTCTTAGAAACTTTCCGAGTTGTGTTCTTGATTTAAAGCTCGGGGTTATCAACAGATTCATCAGTTCAGGTTTGCAATTGATAAGGAATTTTCCATATTCCATTTCCATTTTTCATCCGATCTGTACCTGTTACTATAACTAGGATTCGTTTTATGAGATACTACTTGAAAATTATTATCATCAGGACGGTGGTTCTCTTCGCCGCTCAATAAAGGCATGAATCGAACCATATTACAGGAGATGTCGAAACCGCCAATCCTGACTAAAGTTTTGTAATGACCAATTATGTATGTATGTTTGTATGTGATCTGAATCTGGCATTTGAAATGCACATTGTAATCATCAAAGGTTCTTTTAAAGCCACGTCACTTCACAAATCAAAACAATTCCGGTAGATCTACTGCAGAAGCTCCTTTGGGGATACTGCCATTTAAGAATATCCGCTACAGTTGCTTGGATAGTCTGTAACTCTTATGTCCGTGTGACCCATCTACGACAATATCTGCAAGTTTTTTACTGAACATTTGTAAGAGAAATTTTTAGGTTCTCGATTTCAGCATGCAAAAGATGGTTTGGATTTATGTTCAGAAATAATTTTTTGTTACGGAATATAAAGACACTAATCAGGTCTTTTAAAATAAGCTCGAATATGATGAAACAATACTGCTTCTGTCCGAAGTCTCCAGTGCTTTTAACGTGCTTTATCGCCTAGATTGTGGTTGATATCCAATGCCACTGTAGATTACTACCACTAATTACTATTATTGGCGTTCCAACATTTCTTCGAGATGGATTTTAACCACTTATTTATCTGCTCTTGCACAAGAATTCTTTTGACGCAAAAAAAGATGGCCTTTGGGAATGCCCGTCATCTTATTTCTTTCGCGGTCCTTATGTTCTTTATCCCATATCAAAGCAATTTTGTCCTAAATTTTCTCTAAATTGTTAAGACCTTTGGGGATAGACTGACTCCCACCCTTTGCAGTACTGCTTGCGTACAGTTCCACATAGAACTGCCACTAGTGCCGTTCTAATACTGCTTCAATATGGACTCTAACCATTTCCTTATCTTCATTTTCAGAATATATAAGACGAGGTAGGTCCAGTGAAGCCCTGTCATTTTATTTATTTCCTGTCAATCATATCTTGTCATGCATATCAAATCAAATTTGCTTGAATGACCTGATTGTGGAGCGCACTGTAACATTCTAGTAATTGCCTGGACTTAAATGTACAACATTTAATAGCTTTGGGAGATAGATTGTCTGCCCGAAAGTATTTTTATCTTGTATTCTATATGTTCCCTTTCGAATAGAATATCCACAGTTTCCTGTACATAATTGAGTTCCGAATGCTAACGCTACTCATCAGCGTACTTATTGCAACTGCTCCCACACCGTGTAACATTTTCGATCAATAGGTCTATGTCTACCATATTTGAGAGACATTGTGTAGACATTTTCCTTTGGCACCTTATTCTTCTTTGGCCGGAAAGATCACTTAGTATCTTCTATGTGGTTTTATCAGGAAAAGTACCAGAGACTTATTTTAAAAAGTACTAAAGCACTAGTGATCTAGATTTGTTAGTTCCAAATAAATTGTTAAGTGAACTTTGTTTTAATAATAACATCCTGCTGTAATTGCTGCACATCCTTTGTATTATTTAAAAAATAACTTTTTAAAGTACAATGGGGATACAATAAGTACGTTAACTATCAGTCAGAATAATGTAAAAAGTACTTACTCTTTAGTCAGGATGGCCACCTAGCTTCGCACATCACCCGTATTACATACATACATAATTGGTCATTACAACCCTTCAGTCGGGATTACGACCTAGTTTCTGACACCACTTATGTTGTGTGTGTTAATTTTATACATGAGCGGCGGGACCTACAGTTTAAAGTCGACTCCGAACGACAAATTTTTGAGAAACTTTTCATGGCAATTTTATTTACTCTCAGAGTGTTTGCCAGAAATCTGCTGAGAGGAAGTCGCCGAAGAAATACTTTTTGTATTTTGTCTTTGATGTCTGGCCTGGGGCTCGAACCCTGGCTTTCCATCTAATAAGCCAACACACTACCTACTATACCACGGCGACTTCGCGTATTCTGTGCGTTAATTTTATACATGATTGGCGGAACCTATAATTTAAATTTGACTCCAAACGACATATTTGAGAGACTTTTCACGTTAATTTTATTTACTCAAAAAGGTACTGAAAAGTAACAAAATGTACCAGGTCTTCCAGTTTGTTTGCTCCTCCTTTTGGTTTACGGATCATAGAAGAAAAATTCCTTTTTGGCTTTATTATAGTTGTAACCAGTATATTTAAATTAGTACCAAAATAGTACGAAAATAGTACGAAAATAGTATCAAAATAGTACCATACATACCTCTCTATCACAATTTTTAGCTTTTGGTCTCCAGTTATAAGACTCGCATACATATCACAATCCTTTCTACCAAATGCGCCAACCTTTCCGTCTACGGTATCTTAATTGACCCCACAGCTACAGTACAGTGTAGAGAACAACGGAGTCAAGATTGACAGACTGTAGTGATTTTACGTTTTTACTTTATCGATTTCTTACTTGTTTTGTGAGTCTCCTTATTTTGCCCTATAAACTCGGGTTTCTAAGTGTTTATGACAGCAAAGAATCTCTCTTCTCCAGCCTGATATTCTTTTGATGTCCTTATACAGTCTGTGTGTGTGTGTGCGTAAATATAAATTTCAATATCAGAAGATGAAGAAAAAATGGTTCTATTGTTTTGAAATGAATTTAAAAAACTGAATATTTTATTTCAAAAATTTTTCATAAAAATACTATTTGGGGGAATGGAGGGGGTGGTTGGTTTTTTTTTCTTACTAGATATTGCTGCCTTAAATTGTTTTTTTATGTGGCAGCATAAAATCTCATTTGATTTGTTTATTGGAACGCAGAATATTTTTCAATGCTGCTGTCACAACGTTCTAAAAAATACCAAGAATAAGAAAAAGGGCAAATGTAACCTCCCCCCCCTTAGCATAAAAGATGCAATGAGCCGTAACAAATTATAACAAAGAAATCAACCACAGTAGCTAGTAGCAGACATAAGAAATTCATATTTTTATTGGCGGTATTTTTTTTCCCATCTTTTTTCTTCTTCCCTACTTTCGCCTGAAGTTTGAAAATGGATTTTGTGAAATCGATACACTCAGACATTTTGGAATTAAACTGTGTGTACACGAAAAACATACTCGTACATAACCTGATGAGTGGACAATTGGCCAAAAAATATTTTTTTTAAAGGAATCTTTTCCATTTCTTTTATAGCAGCCAAGGGTTTCCTAAGGAAAAATTGTTTGGAATTTAAGTCCTCTTTAAGACGACGGGGTCTGGTAGGTACAATGGTGGCCATTTGAAATCGATGTAGTCTGTGTTGTTCTAGACAAGAACCAGTGACTTCAAGTCCTACCTCTGAGATTTTGAAAAGAAAAAAAATTTGAAAAAATTTAGGCGACTTCCTCTCAGTAATCTTCTGGCAACTTGCTTTGAGAACAAACTAAATTGGCATGAAAAGCTACTCAAAAATCTGTCATTTGGAGCCAATTTTAAACTGTAAGTCCCGCCACGGATCTATAATATTAATACACACAATATCGATGGTTTCAGAAGCTAGGTTGTAATCTTGGCTATAGGTTTGTAATAACCAATTCTGTTGGCAAGTATTTGTTTAAATGAGCATTACTTTACCCATTTCTTTAAAAATTTTAAATAATTTCCTTATAAACCAATTTGAAATCAATACTTAAACATATTTTTTTAAGTGTAGAAACTCATCTATTCATCTTTGCTCTGTTCAAATTATATATTTTTTCCTTAAAGACGAATTACCCACCTCCCTGCCCAGAAAGAAAAAAAAAAGAAAAAAAAAATTTGAAAAAAAGAAACAAAGAAAAATAAAGAAAAAACCATCGAATAAAAGCTAATTGTCTGAAGAAGTGTAATCAACGATTTCATTTTTATATGCAAGCAAGTACCATTGACCTTTTTTCTATTCATGCCCGCTTAGCTCTCTAAGAATACGAAAATCAAACGCAGTGGTTGGACTGTTTTTTTAATGTCTTTTAGGGCAACAGAAAATTTATTCTGAAATAAAATTTACAGTCAGTTTTAAAGAGGCCATTGGAGAATCCTCTTTAGTTATGATCTTCAAGATTGCTTCTGTATTAATCAGGAGGAGGAGGGAGTCAGAGGTGTAACTAATTAATTTATTGTGGGGTCTTGTCTTGGTTCAACCCCTTGCTCGAGCTACTGCCTCTAAGTAGTCTTCAGGCAAAAACTCTGTGATTAAAATAAAATTGCCATGAAAAGCTTCTCAAAAAATATGACATCTCACACTCGACATTAAACTGTAGGTCCCGTCACTCATGTATATAATTAGCACATACAACAGGGGTGGTGTGAGAAGCTAAGTGACTTGATAAGTGAATGACTTTCAGGTTCCATATAAGAATGGGTCTTCAGCTACACCAGATATAAATTATCAATTTTTTTTGTGGCCTGTAAGGCCATATCGACTCACCTTCTCAAAACCGCTATTCAGAAGTATCTGTGGATTTTCAGGTTCCAATTATGAATGGAGATCTGCGTATTCACACCTGAAGTTAGGTTAGGTTAGCGGACACCTTGCCGTTCACAGTCAAATTCACTTGGTAACCAATATGGCCAGTTGTGTCCCCCAGTGCGCGGTAAGCCCCTTTGTCTCATTATACATGGTGCTCCAGATGGAACCGCTGTCACGTTCGCCACCATGCCAAGAGCTTCAAATCTTCTGTCACCTAAAAACCGACGGCTTCTGTTCTGAAGCCGACTCCATTTTATCCATATCATGGCAGCTTCTATAGTAATCCTGGTGGGGCCGACCAATTTTGTCAGCGAAACTGTCAGTAGCGCAGTGTCCCATTAGAATTCCTATTAAAATGCGAATCGTTCTGTTGTCGAACACGAACCGGTTGTCCACTTTTGAAAACAGAGGTTTTGAAATTTTGCAACCAGGCATGTGGGACCACCCACGGTCTGTTGAATTCTATGCTGCTTTTTCCAGTTTGGAAAACTATTACTGTAAAGACATATACATCTCCCTCCTTCTCAGACATCTGCGATTCCTTCCGTGCAAGTTCATATACATTTTCGTTTCTCTCTATGCCATAGTAGCCTTGTTGGGAAATCTGTATGACCCGTTCGGAATGGACCCCAGATCCAGTTACACAATCCATTTTTGGACCATCGGTGAAGATTGTTATATCACCGTCACCGATGGCAGCTTCAGAAACCCATACTTCCCCTGTGGGAGTGGGATTTTTATATGTTCGTCCGTACCATGGAGTCATATCTAAAACCTGGATGATTCAGTTATATTTCATGCAGTGTTAAGGCGTGGCCCACCGTATATGGCCTTAACATATCTGAGAACTTAAACCTCAGTGCCATTCTAGCAGCCACATTTCGGAGGAAGATGTCTAAGATGACTGCTGAATTTATCATCTGAGATTATTTGCTGTCCCTACTGTTTACTTTTAATTTGAAGCCTTTATAGTCCTAATTACATATTCCATTCCTAATTTGTCTACCACAGTTATCAAATCAGGGTTGTAATATCGCCAGCTATATAGCCTGCACTATTGCCTTGAAGTTAACTAATCCTTCATTTCGCTATCGTTCCCAGCCAGTCAGAGACATTTGTAAATTCCCATTATTTTTTTAAATTTTTTCTATCAATATTTTTGACATGATGATGTATAGATTTTTACAACGTTTTTGTAAGATGCCATGGAGTTCATAATGGTTTAAAATAATATATTATTCCTATCATTTTGTAGAAATTCTGATATTTAGAAGGGGGGGTATACAACGCTATACAATTTATTTTAAATGACTTTATTTTAAACCGTTTTTATAGTTGAAGAGAAAACAAAGAAAAAAAATGCCTCATCATCCTAGAAAAAAAAAGATGATTTCTTATGTATTTAAATAATTTTCCCCCCACCCCTCGTAATGAAAAAATTATTCCTTTTCTAAAACCACAAAAAAGGGTTGAATTTCCTTAATCATGCTTGCCAAAGAAAACTTGAATTTGTAGTTTTTTTTCTTTTTTTTATTGTATTTTGTCTTCAGTCATGTCAAATCTTTGCTTCCATCCTTTTTTGTCTCGTTTTCTTGTTTTTTTTTGTTCAGAACAATAACCATAAAATTCAAGTGGCACTTGTAATACTCCTGCTGTGTTCTTGCAACATTTTAAATTTGTAAAATTTTTATTGTTATCATTCATGTTGTATGTTCGTATGTTGTATGTTCGTATGTTGTAAGTTGTATGTTTTTTCTTTATGGTTTATGAATTTGAATGCGAATGTGAATTTGTATTTCAAGAAATATTTTTTGATTATGATGATTTATGAGCTTCTGTGTAAATATTTTCAATAGTTTGAGTCGATTTTGTCTTGTGAGCAAAAAAAAAATATCCTTTTTCAAAGGATTAGAACGCAGACATTTTATAGTTTTCTTTGCATAAAATTAGAATATACAACAAGTATACGTTTTGTTTTTCCTTTTTTTTCTTGAAATTATTATTCATTGTGTGGTTGTAAATGCTCTTTGCAAAGACAAATGTTGAGACATAAGAGCTCAACACAAAGGATTGAAAGGAAACTATTTGATATGGGGTTTGGGAGTTAATTTTGCAAGAAAATTTTATTCATATGTATTTATTTATATTTGCTTGATGGTGGCGAATGAGTATTTTAATGGGAAATACTAGAACCCTCAATTCCCTTTCTCAGTTGATTCTCATCTAAAATAAATAAAACTTTAAAGAATTCCTCTACAAATCTTTTTTTATATTCGTGAACTATGCCCTGAATAGAGAATAATACTCTTAAATTAGCGAAGTAAATAATCGTTCAGAAACCCTCTCTTCGCTAATGCTTCTAAAGCCTTGTAAGGACAGCTCCTATAATAGCTGGCAACTCTTTTCTCTGAGCCATTCGGCTGTCCACACATAACATCAAGCAGCAGTGGCAATTTATGTTTATCAGGCAAACGTGTTCCCTAGCGTGCGGCAATTTTGGTGTGTTGATCCACACATTTTTTTTATAGAAATTTTTAATGATAGCACAGCTTTCGGTGGGAATCGGCCCTACAACCCCTACACTCGCTTACATACATACATAATTTATCAGGATTACGACCTAGCTTCTCACAACACTTAGGTTGTGTGCGTTAATTTTATACATGAGCAGCGGGACCTACAGATTAAAGTCGACTCAGAACGACGGATTTTTGAGAAATTTTTCATGACAATTTTATTTAACGATCAGAGTTTTTGCCAGAAATCTGCTGAGAGGAAGACGCCAAAGAAATATTTTTCATACGCATACATACATAATTGGTCATTGCAACCCTTAAGCCAGGATTACAATCTAGTTTCTCACGTCACTTATTTTGTGTGTCCTACAGTTTAAAGTCCACTCAGAACGACAGATTTTTGAGAAACTTATAGTAAATTTATTTACTCTCAGAGTCTTGGCCCGAAGACTATTGAGAAAAAGTCGCCGTTTATATTTTGTTTAGTTCGAGATGTCTGATCTGGGGTCTGAACCGTGACCTCTCATCTAATAAGCCACGTCTACCTATCAGACTGCGCTTAGTAGCACTTTAATCAATGGATTACCAGGTCATCCAATACAGATATTTCTGCTGATATTCTTACAAGAACTTCAAGGCTCCAGAGGGGTAGACCTTAACACATTTTCGTAAAACTTTGTGTGTCTCGCTAATTGACTCTGTGCCTGATTGGCCGCTTCCGTTGCATTGAGACCCTGAATTAAATGCTTTTCGTAAATACATACATACACCACAATTGGTCATTACAACCCTTCAGCCAGGATTACGACCTAGTTTCTTACGTCACTTATGTTGTGTGTGTTAATTTTATACATGAGTGGTGGGACCTACAGTTTAAAGTCGACTCCGAATGACAGATTTTTTGGGAAACTTTTCATGGCAATTTGATTTTACTTTTAGAGAGTTTTTGCCAGAAATCTGCTGAGAGGAAATACTTTTTGAATTTTGTTTTGATGTCTGGCCTGCGGCTCGAACCCTGGCTTTACGTCTAATAAGCCAACACACTATCTACTAGACTACGGCGACTTCAAATGCTTTCGGTAAATGCATCCACAACTTTATTTTGAACCTTCACTGGCTATTGTCTACCAATTCAGCAGCTTTCCATACTTCGTATTCTTCACTCCCCAGTAGGATATGATAACCCAATGTATACAAGATTACTGACAGCTGTCCAAGAGGCCAAGAGCAAATTACGTAAGAAATACGGCTTGCGAAAAAGAAAGTCTGCAATTAATTCAATGCAGTCTGGTACTCGTGTGGCTTATGGTAAAATGTATCCATTTTGGAGGAGAAATATAACTGAGAATGTAAATAAAATGTAAATAGCCAAGGACTACCTCTCAACAGAACTCTGCATTACAAGACCTTGCGTGTGTTACGAGGCATACATTATTAATTCGGGGTTCTGTTCGGGGAGTTGTCCTCAATAATATTGGAAGAGGTTCCTGTAAGCCTATGTCAGAGCAAAAGACAAGAGCTGTTGCTAAAGGTTCGAAAATTAATTTTCATTCAGATTCATGGCCTAGTAATAGTAATTGATGTAAGCCCGACCACCTAAAAGCAACAATAGTCTACCATAGACGTCAGCAACACTGTGATATATGAACTCAAATTAAAAGGCCTCTCAGTTTAAGCAGCCTATGGTGTCCAGATCTCGGAAAACCGGTCATATATTCACAGCAAATTTGGCTCTCCATTTTGGCTGTAAATTGTGGAGAAAAGTCAAATCGTTCATGGACTACCATATGTAGACCGAACTGCAACAAAGTGTAATTCGAATAAAAAGCGTGTACAATGGAAACTTTATTATCGGATTGGCAGTATCAAGCATTATTTCAGTTCATTAACTACTTCCCAAAACCATGATGACAGTTTGGAGTCTAGGCCAATTGCCTTTGCTTGCCTCTTCCATATACAAAGCTCCAAAGAACTATGTTCTTTAGTATCATGGTGCGTAGTGAGTAAAATTGCCAATAAAAGTTCCTTAATTCCTGTAACGTCAACTAAAAACTTCTCTAGAAAATCTTGTGCTTTATTCAATATGACATGGGAACCCCCTGCCTAGTTCCAAAGTTAATCACTACCCTGCAATGAAGGCAAATGTTTCAGAATTCTGCATAAAACTCAGTCCTTCCCTCTTCTAAAAAGCCTCCACTGGGTAACGTATGTAGGCTTTCCCATGAGTAGCACTCCTCTTTGCCTTCTTCTGAAATTATGTTGTTGGCAACTTTTTTCATTTCATACCTTTTGAAATTAGAGAAAGGATGAAATCAGAACAAAAAAAAAGAAGTCGAAAAAAGTACTCAAAACACTGACACAAAAGCAAAAAAAAATTAGAAAAAAAAGTTAAGCGTTGTTGTCAATATGTCTACAAAATCTTTCTGCATTCAGCATAATAGTCATTAACCTCCTTTTGAGAAGAGTAAAGAAAGAACGAAAGACAGAAAAAAATCGTTAATTCAACATTCTCCTCTAACGTTGCTTTTGTTTTTCGTTTTTTTTTCGTCTCTTATTAGAAGCAAAAGGTATTTATAATGACACTGATTATGATGAGGAGCCAAAGGGGGAGGGGTGGAGGGTTTCTAAAAACATATTTATGATTAATTTCGACAGACAGTGGAATGAGAGAAAAATTCTTTTTCAATCCGAAACTTATCGTGTCATAAGAGGATTAACAGAATGAAGAAAAAAGATGACATTTTGAAAAGAAATTTCAGGGGATGTTTCCTGTTTTCCTACTAATGCTGTACGTACATTGTATTGGTATTAGAAAAGTAAGTTGAGGACTTCGATTTTAATTCATTTTGAAGTCAGGGTGTTAAGGATGCTTTTTACCAGATAACATACTTAGCTGTGACAGCTGTTTTGCCGCTATATTTGTGGGTGTATAAGTTCTGCTGCACTTTTAATACGCAGCAGACATTTTTAAGCAGTTGAAGAATATAATCGCTGTAGTCTAGTAGGCAGTGTTTTGCCTTATTAGAGTGAGGCCACGTTTCAAAACCACCCAGACCAGACATCTCCAAAAAACGAAATTTGAAGACATATTTTGGCAAAAAATCTGCGAATAAAATAATATTGTCATGAAAAATTTCTCTGAAATCTGTCGTTAGGACTTTAAATTGTAGCTCCAGCCACTCATGTATAACATTAGCGTACGTAAAATAAATGGTGTGAAAAGCTAGGTCGTAATGCTGACTAAATAGTTGCTATGACCAATTATGCATGTATGTATGTACAGTGATGGCCTTACAATTAGAAACGATGTTTCTGGAACAGAGTTCTCTGGAGTGACGAATCTAAGTTTAATTTGTCCGAATCTGATGGAAAAACGTATATAAGACGTCCGCCAAACAAAGCCTTTGATCCCAGGTACATAGTGAAAACTGTAAAACAAATTAACAAACATACATGTTGCTAAGTCGTTTCTCATTATAAGGTCACCACTGTATGTGGAGTTATTGATCACTTCGAGATCCCAATACACACCCAAATAAACCATTCAGAAGACCCACATTCTTCTGTAGGCGTATACAATTCATAAAAAACTTGAAGGATAACTTAGTGAGCAAATTTTTTCACTACTAAATGAGAGCAAAATGGCAACCCTATCATTCTGAAACATGTTTAACTGGAAAAACTTAAATAAAAATGTTGAAACAAAACCATGAAGTATAAACAGAGGAGGAAGTGTTTTCGGTTATCTTTAAATTAACGGAAAAAAACGAAAATACTAATTACCGAGATTCCCACAGCTTTCTCAAAGCTGTCAACAAATCTATACAAGAGCAATAGTGTCTCCAGATAATTGCTGACGATATATTCCTTCCTGTCTATCGCTCAAGTGGCTGTTATTTGACTAAATAAGAGATGATCATACCCTATCCTACATATATAAATAATTGGTCATTACAGCTCTTCAGTCGGTATTACGAACTAGCCACGTATTTTGTGTGTGATAATTTTATACATGAGTGGAGGGACTTACAGTTTAAAGCCAACTCGGAAAAACAGATTTTTGAGAAACTTTTCATGGCAATCATACCATACCATAAACTGAAAATGTCTGGGATATAGTTTCAACCCTATCTCTCTCTAAGAGATTGACGATAGAGTATCAATCTTTCAACATGATTTGTAAAGAGTTAAGATCAGTAAAAGTGTAGGCTTGTGGATAGGGATGGACTGGTATACTGCTTTCGGAATGCATGGGTTAGGTTAGGTGGTGGACTACTTTGAAGGAAGTGGTTTCGCTTAGACTAGCATTTGAAGTCACCGTAGTCTAGTAGGTAGTGTGTTGGCTTATTAGACGCAAAAGCCTGGGTTCGAGCCCCAGGCCAGGCATCAAAGGCAAAATATTTTTTTCGGCGACTTCCTCTCAGTAGATTTCTGGCAAAAATTCTGAGAGTAAATAACAATTGCCATGAAAAGTTTCTCAATAAATAAAAATCTGTCGTTCGGAGTCGATTTTAAACTGTAGGTCCCACCACTCATGTATAAAATTAACACACAACATACGTGGTGTGAGAAACTAGGACGTTGTGCAATGGGTCAATTCGACCTCCGGGTACTGTACTTGTCTTAATTGACAAGTACACGTCCTCTAACCTAACCTAGGCTAGCATTTAGGTCAGCATAGTTGAAATAGATAAGAATTACTGCAATTGAACTGGGCTTCAAAAGAAAACACTGTGCATGCCTTAAAGTTCAAATAATATTCCCGGTAATAATCTCCCTTATGGATAGTCTACAATAGAATAGCTAGTGGGGCTTGCACATTACTTCGGCTAAATTTCATATACGTGTGTATTCCATTGAGTGCATATCATTTATCGTTTATGTCTTCACCATTTCACAGTGCCTGTTGCCATAATGTCTAGAATTGCAAATCGTTTTCAAGTTTCTTTCATTTTCTTTTCTTTTCTTTCGCTTTCAAACTTTTTGCACGTTTCCATTGTTTCATGACAAGCAGCAGAAAAATAACCAATGTTTTCTAAATAGTCTGTTGGTATCGAAGTATGAATGAATAACGCTTGAGGCAAAGCGACAGACAGCCATAGAAAGACAGACACAGTGCAGTGCAGTATAAATAAATACTCGTAGATGATTAAGTATTTATTTATTTGTTTTATTTATTTATAATATCTTTTAATATTTTTCTTTTCTTTTTTTTAATATTTTATTTGTTTATTTCTTTACATGTGAATATCATTGTTTCGTTTTGTCATTATTATACTGCTTGGTTGGCTGTGTGTGTGTGTCTCTTAATTCTCGGCTGTCATTGTGTCAATAAAAATCTTTCATAAAACCTGACATTGATTAATGGCTTCTACAATAGAAGTGAACAGAAAAAAAGTTTTATTTTCTTAGTTTTTTTCATCCTCATACGAATGACTTTTGGACTTAACGTTTTGCGGTAAAGGTTGGTAGTAAGGAACACCACCTTCCCTTCTTCAGTGTTATTGGTTTTTAAGCCATTTGCCAAATATTATGGAATTACAATAACGAACAGATAGAAAAGAAACGAAACAAAAAGAAAATGTGTTGAGTGGTTTGTTGTTGTTCTTGTTGTTGTTTTTGTTGTTAAACACCTTTAAGCCGCTTAACAATGACTTGTAACGATTTACAATTAATCCGCTTTTCAAAAACTTTTATGTCAATGTTTAGCAACTTTGTATATAAACAATGTTGCCGGGGAGGTATAAAAACAAAACAATACAAGAAGTTGATCAAATTGTGATTACATATTGTAGCCATTTAATGATAGTTTTTTAAGTCTTAAGACTATCTACGGAACTCATTATCGTGCGCATAATTATGCTGATTTATGATTGATGAGCTGTTTTGTTTCATTTTTTCTTTTTGTTTGTTTTTCTTTTTTAATTTAAAAATAATTTGTTTTTCTTCGTTGTAAATTTATTTCGAAAGTTGGAAAAACATAGAAAAAATTATTTTGTTGTATTCCTTAACCGTATTCATTAATAATTTTTCTTTTTCATTTTCTGAAAATGTGTTGACATTTTGGTCATTAGCATTTTCGGTTTTCTCAAGTTATGTCCAGTTGCAGTTGTTGCCAAAGGAAAATAAGAGAATGAAATCAACAATTAAGGCAACATCAATCATTAGGAATTTTCTCTAGAAATCCTTTTTTTGTTTGGCATTAAAAATAATGAGGACTTCACATCAAGCTTTGTATCTTTAGCAACATATTTGATGACACTTTGCATGGTAAACAACTAGTTGTTAATGAAAATTATTGTGCCAGTAAAATATTATTTCCGCAAAAGATTTGCTTTACCTCTTGAATTCTTGAACGTCAAGAATATGTTCATGCAGCTGAAGTAGTCCAACGATTGCTTATCAAAGCTTCTATCTAAGTTGACAAGCGAAAAACGTTTTGCGCTGTTTCGAAGTGCTATTTTCGATACTGTGACAAGGCCCATCCTAATTTGCTAAAAAAAAAACAATCGTTGACCCATGAAGGGGAACTTACGTCATTCAAGAAGATCCTGCCAAATCAGTGGAAGCTTCTCCAAACGAAATTCCAAAACGTTTGCAATATTCGTTTAAAAGCAAAGAAGTAGGGTACCAAACAAGACTAAGTCAAGAGATCACCATACAAGAAGTACGTGTTAAATCAAACCCTTGATAGCGATGTGAAGCCTGGCGCGTTAACGGGTTAGCACGATTATCGTACGTTGCAGGTCATTACAACCAATTAGTCAGGATGTGGCCTGGTTTTTAACACCCACATGTCATGTGTGTTAATTTTATACATGAGTGGTGGGACCTACAGTATAAATTCGACTCCGAACGACAGATTTTTGAGAAACTTTTTCATGGCAATTTTATTTATTCTCAGAGTTTTTGCCAGAAATCTGCTGAGAGGAAGTCACCGAAGTATTTTCATATTTTCGTTTTGTTGGAAATGTCTGGCATGAGTGTTTGAACCGTCGCCTCATGTCTAATAAGTCAACACACTACCTACTAGACTACGACGACTTCGTAGTCGTGAGAAACAAACTTTATTCTCGGAATTTTTTTATTACATTTCATTGCCACTGACTGTTCTGTGGTCTGCTTCAGTAACCCAACTCACTACGTTCTAGTAATCGCACACATGCATAATTGGTCATTGCAACCGTTCAGTTAGGATTACGACCTAGCTTTTCACACCACTTATGCTGTGTGTATTCATTTTATACATGAGTGGCAAGACCTACAGTTTAAAGTCCACTCTGAACTGAGTTTTTTCCGGAAAACTGCTGAGAGGAAGTCACTGAAGAAATATTTTTTAATGTTTCGTTCTGTTGGAAATGTCTGACCTGAGTGTTTGAACCATGGCCTCACTTCTAATGAGCCAATACCCTACCTACTAGACAATGGCATTCTAGTAATCAGAAATATAAAATCTCTCCCTTAGTGCTTTAAGGGTATACACATGTAAGCCGTAGAGTAAGAGTGGAAGTCATTTCGTATATCAAATATGGCGAAGAAACGTCTAAGTCTGGTAGTAGTACTAAAGTCAGGTCCACTTCACACATTCTACTGCATCTCCTTTAGAACCAATGATTGAGGTACGAGACATACTACCTCTTTGACAGTCCTTTAGCTGTCTCAACGGCCTGTGCTAATCTGCCTTAAAAAAGATTCTGCAGTAGTTTGAAGGCCTTATGCAGCATACCAAGCGGGAGATATGCTGATGGTTGAGTCGAGTCACCTTTGCCCTTACGAATCATTGTAGAGGGTTTGTATTTTCTTATGGTTAGGAAAAGTACTTTAGGCAATGGAAGCATTGTGCACATCCTGAAGCTAATTCGCTCGGTTTTTCTCAAAGAGGTTAAGCTCTTTGGTCAGTGCTTCCTCTGAGAAGTAAACCTTGTTCCTCTTAAGACTTCTTGCAGCAGATTGCACTTCCTTCTCTCTAAAAGGCTTTGACGTCATAGTAAACGTCCCTTACACGGAGGTGCCGGTAAGGAGAATGTTGTCGATAGACTCGCTGGTATGGCAGAATTTTCTCCCTAGTTCCTCGTTACGATCTTCTAACTAAGTACATTGAATCTGCAGTTCAGAGCTTTTTATGGTTCTCCTTTTTTCTCCTTGTTGCCACCAACGATTGCCTGCATTGCGTTATTATAATCAAGTACGCAGAACTTGCATTTCAGAGCTTTCCAGAGTGCTTTTACTTCCTCCTTTTTGCTAACAACAACTGCCTGTTTCAGTGTTTTCCTGAATCGATTGAAATCCTTGGTCCCTTGTGCTAAGTGACCAGCTCTAGCATATCTTTTTCTGCTGTGGAGGCAAGTTTGACTGACTTCAGTGATTTCCGGTGTCCACTCGTACACAGAGTTCATTAGCCAGAGTGTTAGCGTTATTTTTGGGTTCATATCAATCCAATAATTACATGCTAGTGACAGTTTCCACTATCAGACGCTGTTCACACAATATTTTCCTTCTTCCAAAACCTTGCTGTTGAAAATTGTCAATTTTGTTTCGCATTTTGAATACACTTCCGTGGTGTTGGTTCATTTGAAAATAAAATTTATGATCTTCAAAGAATTTCAACACTTTTACTGCTCCCACCGCTATATCCCTCTCTGCCTATATCCCTAAGGATTTCTTATATTTTTTTCTTCTCCATTTTTTCTGTCTTTCAAACACAAGTATTTTTGCCAACTCCACTGTATTGAATTTCATGTTTATTTTGTGTTTTGGTATGCTACTGTATCCTAAAGGCTAAAACGAACGAAAACCCAACTTTGTTCTCCTTCATTCCTGCTGATTTTTTGGGCTCTTAATTTAGGAGAGTTTTTTTAGATTTTCGTTGCATGTAAAATATTTTTAATGGCATTCTTATATCGTAGTTGTTATTGTCGTTGTCGTCCTCTACAACTAAATTCCAGCTGTTGGTGATGGCAATCACACTGATAAAGTTGCAAGTCTTTTTGTTGGAATTTGTTTCAGTTTCAGTTTAAAATTTTTTGTGTCTTTATTTTAACTTTTGTATTTATTCTCTCCCTCTCTTCTTCTCTCTCCTCTCTCTGCCTTTCTGTTGGCCACAGGGGCATTATCGTTATCCATCCATTATCCCAGTGATAATCATCATTATCGTTTAGTTAATGCCGTTTATTTCATTTTGTTATGCCCTTAAAATCGTATTTCTTCCGTTTTAACAGAGTGTTAGCGGCAGATAAAATTGTATTTAAATTTGTCGTTTAGTTTACCCTCAGCAAGATAATCTTTTACGGGTCAATAACGCTGTGTAAAGTCGTGCGCTATGTTGGTAATAAAATTATAAACGGGAAACAGAAAATTTGTGAATCAATGGTGTTGCTTCAAACGAGATACAATAGAAGCTTAATGGGTGATGGGTATGTATGTAACATGTAGTAGAAGGAAATGCATTATTTTATCAGTAGATGGCGTTAGTAATTTTTATCCCGCTTTGTTGAAACTAAAAAAGTAAGATTTTATAAAGGAAACATTTTTTTGTGATTGCTTAACTCTTTACTTTACTTACTTACTTAATTGGCCATAACAACCCGTTTAACGGATTTCGGCCTGCAGCAACACATCCTTCCAGGCGCCTCTGCTTCGTGCGCGTCTACTCCAGTTGGTCACACCAATCGATGACAAGGCTTCCTCGATTTGGTCCTTCCAACGGATGCAAGGTCGTCCTCTTCCCGCATCAAATACCCGTCTCGCCGGAGCATCCTCCTCCATTCGAACGACATGGCCGAGCCAGCGCAGTCGCTGGATGTTAATACGCTGCACATCGTCTATGTCGTTGAGTAGCTCATACAGCTCACTGTTGTACTTTTTATTGGATTTTGCTTTGGTTTTCATTGGATAATTGTTTTTAAGTGGTTGGTTCCAAGCCCTACGCACAATCCAAATTTAACGTCCAGGGGATTGGACTTCGCTGCACGCATTAGTTAACATTTAGCGGGTGCTGGAATGCCATCCAGAAGGGGCCACGAGGAGGCTGCATGTCAACTTGAATACAGCAAGACAAGAATCGTCCTGGTGGTCGCCACGTTGACCACAGTCAGAAACTTTACCTTGTTTGCATGCATTCCTCCCTCAACTCACTCATCACTTATTCTCATGGCGATTCATTCACTGCTCCAATAGTAGAAAATTCCATGGAAATATACTCAATTTTCTCTTATGACAGAGCATTTATTGCCTTTGACTTGCTACCCGCTCATCTGATTTTAGAAGACTCGAAGGAGGAGAATGTTGCTCGCTGTTAATAGAGAAGATTCTCTGCCCAGCACCTAATGTCTACCCTGCAGTACCTTTCTCAAAGTTCTAAGTATATGTTTGTGCCAATGATTCATTATAACCATTACAGAATCTACGTGTTGGTGGCGAGATAATCCCCATTCTGAACAAGTGATCTTTGATTTAATACTATCCTGTACTGGCCTTATTCCCTAAAGTCTAATGCATGGACCAAACCTCCTCCTTTATGCTGGTATAGCCTTTTAATCATTTTTTCTTTCACTTTACAAAAATGTTCTGACCCCATCATAGGCATGGGCGTTCTTGTCCTCATCTGCCTGCTAATAGAATTCCCATATAACCTGCAACCAGAAAGTGATCCTATTTCCCTTGCCTAACTGCTTCAGCTTTACCAAACAGTCCAATACTACTTTTGAATTAATTTCATAAGAGCCGTGATGTCATACGCATGTCTACTAGATAATATTGCTACGTCCCATTCTGTGTAGTCCCTCCCCCTTCTAGTCAAATTGTGTGCATCTCTCGATGGTTTAGACTTTCGTGCTTGGAAGATACTCGCAAGTTTTCACTTGGGATCAAAGACCGTCATTTAGCCTTTAGGTTGCTCCATTAAGTCTTGCTGATTATCCTTGTTGTGAAGAATTTAACCAAATCTCTTGGTTCTATGCAGGAGATAGATAAGGTGGAAGCTGCCAGCTACTCGATCTATCAGATCGTTATGTTGTCCGATTTGGTTTGTCTCCTATTAACTTTAGCATAATCTCCAAAGCCAAGTGCAATGAACTTGAATCTAAAAATGCTGCTGTCTCTGCATCATGTCCACTTCCATTTGAGTTGTTTTCAAATTCATTCTGGTGCATAAGTCACTATTAACCAAACCGTCTTGGGTTTACAACCCTTCAGTCAGGATTACGACTTAGTTTCTCACACCACGCATGTTGTGTGTGTTAATTGTATTTATGACTGGCCGGACTTACAGTTTGCGGTCGACTGCTAACGACAGATCTTTGAGGAACTTTTTCACGGAAAATTTTTATTTACTCTCAGAGATTTTGGTAGAAATCTGTTGAGAGGAAGTCGTCGAAGAAATATTTTTCATTCTTCGTTTTGTTGGAGATGTCTGACCTAGTGTTTGAACCGTGATCTCACGTCTAATAAGCCAATACACTACCTACTAGACTTGGACTACTTCATGGTTTATATACGGTGCATTATTCCTGTTGCACGCTTAAGATATTTCTCTTGCATGCCTTCTGCATATCATTATGGTATCTCTGGCGTTCCTTGAAATTTCCTTTACATTAGCGTTATATGCCATCTTACTATCCAGTAATATTTCCAGATATTTTGACTACATTTTCAAGGATATTATAGAAAGGAGTCGAATGGTAATGTTGTTGTCTTGCATGTAATTGTTTTTCATGCCATTGACATCCACTTATGATCTACATCCTCAAGACTTCTACTAAGACCCACGTTAGTGGTGAAAGAATTCCACCCTCAAGGCCCCTCAGGCGTCTTCGAAAAGCTGTCAGAACTATGTCATCTGCTTATCTTTCGCAGTCAGTACACGCTAAAAATAGTACCTCTAAGAGTTCTTGTAAAGGGCGTTTTTTATAGAGGTATAGAACTTTAAGTTGCAATAAAACAACGATGGATTATTCGATTGACATGAATTTTATTTATCCGAAAGATAATCTTGTGGCATTACATTTTAAATATGATTTCTGGCATATGACCGCCACGGCTGGCGCGGATGTAGTCCAATCTGGACGTCCAATTTTCGATGACTTTTTCCAACATTTGAGGCCGTATATCGGCAATAATACGGCGAATGTTGTCTTCCAAATGGTCAAATGTTTGTGGCTTTACCGCATAGACCAATGAATTTACATAGGCCCACAGAAAGTAGTCTAGCGGTGTTAAATCACAAGATCTTGGAGGCCAATTCACAGGTCCAAAATGTGAAATGAGGCGGCCACCAAACGTGTCTTTCAATAAATCTATTGTGGTACGAGCTGTGTGATATGTTGCGCCGTCTTGTTGAAACCACATCTCCTGGACATCATGGTTATTCAATTCAGGAATGAAAAACTTAGTAATCATGGCTCTATACCGATCACCATTGACTGTAACGTTCTGGCCACCATCGTTTTTGAAAAAGTACGGACCAATGATTCCACCAGCCCATAAAGCGCACCAAACAGTCAGTTGTTCTGGATGTAACGGTGTTTCCACATACACTTGATGATTACTTTCACTCCAAATGCGGCAGTTTTGTTTGTTGCCGTAGCCATTCAACCAGAAGTGCGCTTCATCGCTAAACAAAATTCGCTTATGAAAATCGGGAACAACGGTAATCTCGTTTTGGGCCCATTCGACGAATCTACGCCTTACTTGATGATCGTTTGGCTTCAAATCTTGCACGAATTGGATTTTGTAAGCACGCAAACCAATATCCTTCCGCAAAATCTTCCATAAAGTGGATGGACACAGATCCAATTCTTGTGCTCGATGGCGGATGCACTCATTCGGGTCTTCCTCAATGCTACGCTCTACAGCAGCAATAGCTTCTTCTGTACGCACCGTACAGCGTCTCTGGGGATGCGAGTTATCAATAAGAGTAAACGTGGTGCGAAAACGTTCCATGGTTAATCGAATAAACTGCTCTGATGGACGATTTTGTCGACGATAAAATGGACGTAGTGCGCGATACGTTTTCCGCACAGAACCATTATTTTCGAAATAAAATTGCACTATTTGCAAGCGTTGTTCAGGCGTGAGTCTATGAATTGCCAAACCAAACTGAGAATAAATCACTTGACAGCTGTTAAATCGGTCGCCATCTTGAAAAGTAATGCCAACTTAAAGTTCTATACCTCTATAAAAAACACCCTTTACTACTAAGATCCACATTAGTGGTGAACGAACTGTGAGCAATCTTGGATTGTGTTGAGCCTTATTATTTCGCTCTCTGCATTTACTTTCGCAGATCGTGTGCAAAAATCTGCGGTCAAATTGCAATCGTTGTCTGGGTACCAGTCAGTTCAAATATATATTTTGTCAGGCGTGTCTTACTACTTACTGGTGTCTTACTAGTTGTTAGTATGCAGACATGCTACTGTACAGCTAGCATATGCCATTTCGCCACAAGACTTTCTCATGGAAAAACCAATATTTGTAGGATTTATTTCCTATATCTGTGGATGAAGATGATTGCTGAAGAGATTATTCTGAGCCTTTTGGTCAAATTTAACTTAAGATCTTTTCAATGTACCCTAGAGTCTCTATGGCTCTACTCTGGTCTGTGTTGTGAAAATAAAATTCAAATTATTTGCTTCAATAAACATTTCATTGGCGAAAAATTTTCATTTTTTTCGATTTTGAAAAATCTTCCATTGGTGTGTGTGATTAATAAAATTCTGTTGATTGTGTTTCGGATGATTTATTTATTCTAAAAGAATTATTTTTTGATTTCATTTGTTTAATAATAAAATTAAATTTCTTAGAATTTTTTTTTGAAATATTATTCCACTAGCCATGCGTTTCACTAGCCCGGATTTCTTAAGAATTTTCAAAAATTTTATTTCAAATTGAAATTATTTTCTAGCACAAGAGAATTTTTTCGTTTTCCGTTGTTTTTTTTTCTTTTTTTGTTCTGCTTTAATTAAAAATAAATAAATATTGGAAATGAAAATGATAGATTTTCTTATTATTTCGATTCATATTTTTGGCTCTGAATAGAAAAATTTTTTTTTTTGGCAACAAATTGATTTATGGCGACTGCTGCTGGCTGGCTGGGTTGGCTGGTGTTTGCGGTTGGATTATATGGTGTTGAGTCTGTTTGGCAATACCACACCATACACGTTATGGATGTTTTATCGTCTAATTTTATAACGTAAACAATTTGGTATAAAAAAAAGTTTTTGTTTGTTTCATGATAAATTTAATTCGATTAAAATTCCTTCAATAATTAAGTATCCAATGACATTCTTAAGGAATTTTAATGTTTTTTTCTTTCTTTTTTTCTCTCTTTTTTTTTTGTAATTTCGAATGATTAAATGGGTCAATGAATGCCATGATAATATATTATAAGGCAGCAGCAGCACTCACAAACAACATCTGTTATAAATAAACATCAGAACAGAATAACAGAATTTATTGGCAAAATGTAGTGAGTAATGAGTGAGAGCCAGGGACAGGAACAGGGACACACAATGAGGCTATAAAGTGTTCAATCACCTCTAGTACTTGAGCTTCAAGTGAAAAAAATGTATTTCAACAACATGTCATTGACACAACAGCCCGGCGTATGACATTTAAACAGATTTTCGTTTTTTTTCTGTCTTTAAAAGAAAAAAAAAAATTCAAAATGACATCAAAGACTCTGTAAACAATTTAAAATGGAAAGTTAAAATTCTACAAAATAATGAACACTTTTATGGAGTGAAATACATAGTCAATCGCATTATTTTTTTAAATAAAAAGAAATATTTGCTGTGAAATATTTCAATTTCAATCAACAACACATTCGACATTTTTATCTCCGGCCTTTTATATTTTTTACATGTCCTCCATTGCTGTAGGATTTTTGTAGCGAGCAACTTCAATACAAGATATTTAGCTGATCTTTGCTTGTCTAACTTTTTATTATCAAAAGAGTGTTAAAGTCACGTAAAGGAGGAGGTGTAGAAAAATTGGCCTCATATTATGATTTTTTAGTTTAATATTCTGTTATGAACTCACCGTAGTCTAGTACATACACACAGTTACTAAAGTATACATACGGTTAACAAATTTCAGAAATTTTTTAACCAATCCGTTTTCGTTGAAAGTCTTTATAGTATAATGTAAAAAACCGTCTTAAAATCGAAGAAAGATGTCAGACAATTATAAAGATTTTCAACGAAAACGGATTGGTTAAAAAAATTTCTGAAATTTGTTAACCGTATGTATACTGTTGTGGCTGAGTGTAAGTAGTGTGTTGCTTTCTAGATGTGAGGCTATGGTTCAAATCCCAGGTCAGACATCTCCAACAAAACGTAGAATGAAAAAAAATATTTCTTCGACGACTTCCTCTTGAAAAGTTTGTCTAAAATCTGTCGTTCGGAGTCGACTTTAAACTGTAGGTCCCATTAGGTTGTAATGACCGATTGTGTATGTACATATGTATGTATGTATTCTGGTATTTAGTCCATTTTTTAATCCATAAAGCACTCAGCACTCAGAGGTTTAGTGCCTTCGCCTTTTAAATATCTCCGCCAAATTGAAAAATTGTATACACTTTTCCAGTTAAAGGCAGACTAGAGGGGAATCTTCAACATAGAAATTGAGAGAACACCAAAATAAATCTAACCTGGGATGGGTTAGGCGTTTAATTATTGTTTTTTTTTTTGTTTCCACGTTTTTTCCTCTTTTCATATTCATTTAACACAACCTTCCGTCCCAAACGTCATTGTGTCTATACATACATACATAATTGATCATTACAAACCTTCAGTCAGGATTACGACCTAGCTTCTCACGCCGCTTATGTTGTGAGCGTTAATTTTATATATGAGTGGCCGGACATAAAGTTTAAAGTCCATTCCGGACGACAGATTTTTGTTTTTATTTTACTCTCAGAGCTTTTTCCAGAAATCTGTTGAGAGGAAATCGCAAAAGAAATTTTTTTTCATATTTTGTTTTGTTAGAGATGTTTGAGTTCGAACCGTGTCCCAGACACTGCCTACTAGATTACGGCGACTGCTGGCACAGTGTATGATTTTTGAAATTAAAGTCGCAGACTATTGTTTTTCAGCATTTTCCACTTCTGCTGCTGATTTGTAAGAAGAATTCCTGGTTTATGTTCTTCCATATTTAAATTAATTCACTCCATCCTTAGATTAACCCTCCTAATCCTCTCAAAATCGGAGAGTAAAATAAAATTGTCATGAAAAGTTTCATAAAAACCTGTTGTTCGGAGACGACTTTAAGCTAAAGGCCGCACTACTCATGTATAAAATTAACACACACAATATATGTAATCGGTGTGAGAAGCTAGGTCGTCATTCTGACTGAACGGTTGTAATGACATACATTCATAATTATGTATGTAATCAACTCGATTGCATTAAGTTGCAAACCTTGTTCGTTGCTGGTACTACTGAAGCAGATCTCGCAGTAGATACATAAAAACATCACCTCCTCATTACAATATTAGTTTAGGAACTACTGTAGTAACATAGGATCCTGTTGGGGAAATAGTCCTTGACCTCATCATCATCACATAGCTTTAAAATCGTTCAATGGGAAAAAACCGTAAATACTTTATGAAATGACTTCATGTAAAGTATCAAAGCATGGACTCTTCTATTTAAATTATATTTCCACGAAGGACAATGTTGTGTTATGCGAACCCATTGGACTATTTTCTGTTTAATAAAAATGGTACTTTTTTTTATCCCTGAGTACCATAAAATACGAGTATATTTTATTATTCTGTTATAATATTTATTTAATCTTTATTTCCTTCCTGTATAGACAAAACAATGTCTACTCATATCTGATGTTAGGAAGTGGAGTGGATGAGAGAAGTGTATGTAAACATTTCTTATATTTTTTCTTAATTAATATCACTCATACGTCCATTGGGAAGTAAGGTTCAGAGATGGGATTACATACATACATACATATGTTTGTATGATGATGGTGGTGGTGTTTGCTACTTAAATTTCTATTGTATGCGTTATATGATACACATGCCCGCTTAAATTATAATCATATGACAGACATGCAGTGGTATGAGTATGAATACGACAGATACGGAGCGATGTTAACATTGATAATTCGAAACATTTTTCTAAAGAATAATAATGTCCTCGTAGTATAATAATAGAAAATGAAGGCAATATGTGCTTAAAAGTAGCTACAAGTCCTTATAAGTGTCTCACAGTACTTAACCTTTTTAAATTTTTTTTGTTTTTCATTTTTCGTTAATAAAGAGCAAAGTACACATCTTACATACCCTCGTATAGGAGAACAATAAATAGAAATATTATGCTCTTAGATTTGTATATGTATGAGGAAAATACGAGGCAAATACTTGTAGACACGTACAAGTGGGGTATAGAAATGTTATCTAATGAAAAAGGATATCAGAAGGCTGTTTCTATTTAAAAAAACAAAAGAAATCATTTCTCATACTTAAAGGCCTATTCATTCCATATACGCCCAAACACATATGCATACATACTTAGTTTCATAATCATTTATCTGAAAATCCTATGGCAGGCTATACTAGCAGCATTAGCACGAGTTTATTTACTGCAATCTATACCATACGCCATGCCACACCACACCATCTTGCAACATACATACGTTATGGATACACAATATGTTAGGCAGTCTGTCAGAGTTCGTTGCTTATTTGATACTTAAACGAGAGCCTTTCATTCATTCATGCTTTCTTTTGTAGGTTAAAAATGAACTTAATTTACGTCGTTTTTGTCATTCTTTCTTTGTTTTCGATTTTTTCATTTTTTTCTCCTGTCTTGTATGCCTCTGTGCTCGGTAGGAAAAGTATTTAACACCCCTTTTTTGCTTGCTTGCAACAAAAATTCTCTGTTTTTTTTTTCTTTTTTCTTTTCTTCTTGAGCTCATTATTAGCAAAGGATATGAAACAATAGAGAGAAACATTACGTTTCGTTTCTTTTCTTCTGTCTTTGTATTCACAGTTAATTTATGTCCTTAAATTGTTTGCTTCTATGCCTTCAAAGTGCTGTATAGGATAGCATATGGAGCTTAGGAGGCTGCTTGGCTGGCTACTGCGTATTTCAAAATATCATCACCGAGTACAACATTCATTAACATCATTATACAGCCTCAAAATCAAGCTGAAAAGTAAAGTGAAAAACTCTTCAGGTTTTATAATTCATTGCAGTGTTCATAGGACATGAAATTCACTTAAAGGGTAAGACTTTAAGGGGGAAATAAGCATTGCAACTGATGTGAAATGTTAGGAAAAACAAACATAAATTCGATAAACACCGATGCATAACACTGTGTTCCAAAAGAACACACATTGTGCAGCAATATTAAAAATATTCTGGACATATTTAATTTCGTGTTTAAAATCATAGTGGAAGGGTATTGGAAAGGATTTTTTGGTAAGGATTCATTAAAAAGGTATTCAACCTTTTGGCACTTATTGCGCCCATATTAACCTCTGCAGTTTCGATTAAAATTAAGAAATAAAATTGCCCTTCACTTCACTATTATAGAGGGGCAAAGGGGAACCATTACCATACCATACCGTAGTAGCGACCAGTAACAGTATAGCAATGACCTGGCAAGGATGGAGGTGGAAGTGAGACACTGCACATCTGAAATCTTTCAGACCAATTAGTCTCACGTCTTTCATGCTGAAAAGACTTGAGAAAGTTGTGAATATCTACAGACAAAACAGGTATTGAATCAGCTCTTGTAGATCTAGTGAGAGGCATGCAGCAGTCCACGAATGTGAAGCAGGTAAACATATCTGCGTTTTTTAACGTAAAGATCGCATTTTTTTAAACACTCCTCATGAGATGATTAACAGATCATTAGATAGCCTATGATATCCAAATTGATGGTTCTATACTCTCGATCTGCGGAACGAAGCAATAAGGGACTGAAAAATTAGGGGGTTCCCCAGGGTGGCGTTCTTTCACTACTAATGTCGAGCGTAGTTGTGGACGAGCTACTACGCTACTACTACAAACTATCTGAGGGGACTGTCAAGGCAAATTTGAAGAGACTCTCTGTGACATCATTCAAAGAGATCTTGGGATGGTAAGTCGTTAATGTATGACAGTGGGCCTGAGTATAAACCTGTGCAATAACATAATAAGAAGAATATTCAACTTCTCCATGAGATAATGTCACCACAAAATGAAGATAAAATACATATATCTAGGTACAGCACGGGTGAGCTCTTACAGAGAACATCTCAGTAAAGGCCGACATGCTATAATCTATGCAACAGGCTTGTAGAGAAATCCTGGGTATGCAATCAAGGAAAGGTCTAGCTTTTTCTAAGTTCAAGTGGGTTTGAAAATATCGAACGTTTTGTTGGTAAATTAGAACAAGGGAATAACTGAGTCATGGATTAAACTTTTCAGGAATAACCTGAGGTTAATGAACGGACTCTTTACACGGCACTGTAGAATAAATTTACAATAGCGATTGTCTTGAGCCCAACATGTAGATTCTGTGATAATCAGAACGAGTCATAGGAATATATTCTTGGAATCTGCTGTGCATTAGAGTATGCCAGAATGAAACATTTGGGTGTATATCAAGCGCTAGGCAGGGAATTGTCATTGTTGTCACCGAACAGCATCCAGAAATTTGTGAGGATATTAGGCTTGAACGGAAGTCGCCGTAGTCTAGTAGGTAGTGTGCTGTCTTAGTAGACTTGAGGTCACATTTCAAACACCAGGTCAAGCATCTCGAACGTAACGAAATATGAAAAAAGATTTCTTCAGAAACTTGCTCTCAGTAGAGTTCTGGCAAAAACTCTAAGAGAAAACAGAAAATTGCCATGAAAACTTTCTTAAAAATCTGTATGATCGGAGTCGACTTTAAACTGTAGGTCTCGCCAATCATGTATAAAATTAATACACACGGCATAAGTGGTGTGAGAAGCTAGGACGTAATACTGACTAAAGTATTGTAATGACCAATTAAGTATGTATGTATGTGTGTATGTATGTAATAGGCTTGTAGCAAACATAAAGTATGAGAGAAGTACAATAGATCGTCTGGTTGTAGTACTAAGGCACCTTTTTTTGATACGAAAACCATAAAAGTGAAATTGCTATTTTCGGTTTGCGTTTTGGGTTTTTAAATTCAAATTTAAATGCACATGAAGGTCTTTTATGCAAGTAACCTGCATTTTAGAATAGACCTCATCTGTTTTTGGTTGACATAGTTTTTGAAGATCTGGACATGATGGCAAATGTGCCACTAGGGGAAATGGTCTATTTCCTCCAGAGATCAGAGTGGTTCAAAAGCACCACTAAAGTACAAGAGGATTTACTTCACAGTGGTTAACACAATGGGCCATATGGGCCACATGGGCCACCAATTGAACTTGTCTGTGAACGGCAAGCTACACGCTAACTAAACCTAACACATGGAGATAAAAAATGTTCAGCACATTTCATAACGTAGTGTATTCAATTTTGAAAAATCGAATTTTGGCCAAAAATATATGAAAAAAGTCAATGGCCACTTTTTAATTGGAAAAAACGTCCTGTTTCCAACCGTGCTACTCGAAAAGCTGAACTAATTTTGTGAGTCTAGATGTTCGTTTTTTTTTAAACATAGCAATAAACAGAGTATAAAATAGTAGATCTCGACTGTGCACGATTATTTTTAATTTCTTCAAAATATTTACTTTTTTTAAGTCCATTGTTTCACTTTCTTTGTCTCGCATTTAAACTCCCTCTTTTTTATATGCAAACAAGGAAAAAAAAACAAATTTTATCCCCTATTGTTTCTAAGCCCTTTATTAATTAAGTTTTATTCATTAAACTTTATAGATTAAAACACTTTAACAAAGTTCTACTACTACTACTACCACCCTCCTTGGCAACAAGTTCTGCTACTACTACTAGTAAAGACTGGCAACAAGGACCTCCTCGTCTTGCTGTTTCTATGAAAGTTTTTTTCCATTTTTTTTTTCGTTATTTTCAAAATAATTTTGTGAAATTTTCTAAATTTTAAGCATAATTCCGAAATAAGTTAATGGCATAACGTTTTGTAAACTACGTTTGTGTGTGTGTATGTATGTCTGTACATTGTAGTAATGCCGTCTACATTTTATGTTTGCAACATGCTGAACTTGTAGTTCTAAACTTTTGTGCAACACAACGTCTACAACAATTTTTCAACTCTTCCATTCACAAAATTAAAATAGAAGTGAAGGAGGAAGTGAGAGAGAGAGAGAGAGAGAGAATTACATTGAACTTGCCAGTCTAAAACAACTTTTACTAACCCAGTCTCTGTTTTTGCCGTCTGTTAACTAAGTGAGCATTATTACTGCCATCTATGCCGGGTCTTCTTCTTCTTCTATATTCTGGCATAATGCATTACTGCAGTTAAAGGCCTGGTACAAGAAAATGAAAAACGAAACAAAGAAAAAAAAAACTGCAAATGAAAATGGATGAGAAACTCGGATGTTTTAAGTTAAACTCCTTAAGCCAAATGCTACACGTTTTATAGAATTATTGTTGCTGCTTGCAACACTGTTGTTGTTCACTCATTCAGGTGGCATTAGCATAAATGAGCTGATTTTGTGTGCCATGATAGACTCTCTTAAATGTATTTGTTGCACAAACAGCAGGTATATATGTATGTGTGCTTAAGAGGAGTTATATTCGTTCCTTGGAATATAAAATACTCCTGTGTTACCATTTGGTTTAGAAGACAAGTATTTTGAACAAATTTCATACACGTTTGTGCTGTAATATTACATGTCTTATAAGTACAGTGTGGGCCATAGGTAAAGATACATTTAATCTCAAAGTATAACAAGAGCTGCAAAACTCAGTCTAAGAAACTGCTTTTGGAAGTTTGAATATTCTACTCCAGAAGATTCGGCCTTGAGTGTCTCTTGGTCAAACCAAGAAAACTCCATAGTTTTGGTTAGTGTTGTGCAATGACACTGAGTGGTAAGAGTGAATGGTACAAGTTGGACTTTTTACGTTCTTTTTACTTTGAAACGAGGTGTACAATCGAAGGACTCAGTTAGTTTTGGAGTTACACCTGCTAAAATCACCTTAGTACACGTATACCACAGTGAGGTCATCCCAGAACTATTGTTTAAGTATTAAGCCAGGAGACCGTCCAGATCGTTATGCGCAAATATTGCATTCATTACAGTTTAGTTGTCTCTGTACGTTTAACTTCTTTCATTTAACCACTACTGCAACACTCTGTATTCCAAAACTGGACAAAGGTTTGTTTAGGTTAGCGGGTAGCTTGTCGTTCACAGGCAAGTTCACTCGGTGGCCCTTATAGCTTATTGTGTCACTCAGTGTGAGGTAAGCCTCCTTGTCATGATAAAACAAAATCTCGCAAAAATCCTTTGACAAATAGTTGTTTGGTATTCTTCTTGCTGGTATTCTACTGTTTCGAGTTATGTTATGTCTATGTGATAAGAATCCTGTGCGCCACTAGGTCTTGTAATCTATATTTTTATGTGTGCGCTGCCATTCTCAAATAGACTGTAAGAGGTTCTCTAATTTACGTTTCTTTGAGGTTCAGGGTTTACATATGCCTTTAAGGGAGAGACCGCTTGAAGTACAGGAATTGGCTTGCTTGGCTGTAAACTAAAGTTGTACAGTCTGATGTATAACTATTGATCCATTCAACTTATAATAGGAAGTACAGAAGTACAGTTTGTAGCAATAACATGTGATAGTTAGGCAGCCATTCGAGCATTAGACTTCTCAAACCATACGATGTAAACTTTTGGTAGGCGATAGGGGAAGTGCTTTGAAATCTTCTTTAAATTATACAGGAATAGCCAGAGAATAGTAACTGAGCTTCTAACTGGGCATTGTAGACACCAAGACAATTTATAAAGACTAGAAATCCCTTGAAATCCTATTTGCAGATTTCATTATGAAGAGACGATATTTTAATTAATTTCAGAACGAGACACTGTATATTCATAATCTCTTAACTCGTTTATAAAGATTCTTTTTGGAAATTGAAAATGTGCATTTAATTTTACAGTCTAGCAGGAGATAAACTTTGCAAGAATGGAGGTTATTTTACACCATTTCCTTTAAATCATTTACACAAGTAAAGCGTTCTAATAGGATTTCTTTTCTTTGTTAAAATTCTTATAATCAATTTAACTTGACTACAATTTGCAAAGCTTAACAGTGTTCTCGAATAAACTCATTGTAAACGTTTAGTTGCTTAATGGAAACACTGTATTTATCCCCCCGCCTTAGTGGAATATGCTAAGCTGAGCGTTTTTCTACAACATATTGCATGTGTAGGTGCCTTAACTGTTACATTTCATTTCTTTTTTTCTTCTGTGGGATCTGCCAAATCTTTCTTCTTCTTTTCGCAAACGATTACAAACATTCACACACAGAGTACTCAGAGGAAAAGTTAACAGCTTTTCTTTTAAGCGGATAAACTTTCTCCATACGATTGTCTATCAGTCTGTCTATCGGTTTGCCTGTTTGCCTGTCTGTGTACCACCCCCCCCCCCACACAAAATGTCTACACAAAATAAATGCTGGTAAATTTATCTTCTCATGTTGAGTTCATAAATTTGTACATATTTGTTGCACACTTGCATTAACACACATACACACATACTCGCATCCAAGAGAGAAAAAAATCAAATGTTGCATCTGGATAGTATGATTGCAACAGGAGCAGCAGTTACAACATTACAAAGTAAGCAATTCCTTGTGTATCAATATGTACATACATACGTTCGTTCATTCACATGTAGAAGAAGACAGAAGGAAAGAAAGAAAGAAAGAAAGACAACGAAATGAATGAAATCGGGATCGATAAATAAAATTGTGTGTAGAAAACTTAAATGAATTTTATCCATTCGTTCGTTTTAGTCTTTTTATGGCATTTGCACATACAGAAATAATTACTTTTCAACTTCTGTATCGTTATCGCAATTGCCATACACCAGTTGGCGGAATGTTTGTAAAGGTAAGAGTGAAAGAAATAATCGGCAAGATTCAAATCGGTTCTACTTAAGTCACAACAGACCATAGATTGGATAAAAATGTTCTTTTAAAACAAATTTGTCAAGTATCAGCTTGAATATCAAAAGCTTCCTTTCTAAACATTTTTGTCGATATTGAAAAGCCTGTATTCTTTTGGCAATAATATCTGAAGGTTTTATACATTTCGATCTGTAACTCGTTAATAGTATAAGGTGTAGTAAAAGGAATCTCTTTAAAGGAGCCTGACATGTAGAAGCCTTGTGCCTTCTAAGAAGGCATTTTAATTTCATCAATTTCAGTTGCCGAAAATGTCAAAAAAAAATGGAAAGTATCGTGTACAACCAATATGTAAACACTGTTTTGAACGTTCAGGATCTTAAAATTGCAACTGTAACAAACAGACAGTATTCTCACACCACTATCGTTATGTATATTCATTTTATCCGTGAGTCACGGATCAACTCCGAACGATAGATTTGAAGAGCTTTTTAATGCAAATAATTACTCTGGATGCCCTTCACAGAAGTCTGATTCGATGTCCAAATAGCAAAAGACAGAATATCAGTGGGTTACACATACATAACATAATTGGTCATTACAACCCTTCAGTCAGGATTATGACCTCGTTTCTCGCACCACTTTATGTTGTGTGTATTAATTTTATATATGAGTGGTGGAACCTACAGTTTAAAGTCGACTCCGAACGACAGATTTTTGAGAAACTTTTCTTGGCAATTTTTATTTACTCTAAGAGATTTCGCTACAAAATCTGCTGAGAGGAAGTCGCCGCTGAAATATTTTTTTATATTTCGTCTTGTTGACGATGTCTGATCTGGAGTTTGAACCGTGTCTTCACGTCTAATAAGCTAACGCACTATCTACTAGACTATGGCACCTATAGTCGACATACCACGCTTTAATTTATGTATATCATGTGAATCTCTATGGCAACTGGTTGAGCTATACTTAAGACAAGTTTTCTTTGGCGAGGAGAACGATAGCATTGTCAGACAGTTGTAGGTCAAGGTAGAAGAGCAAATTTTTCAGGACCCTTTAGCGATTGCGCGCGATCTGTCAATATGATAGATCTTTACTTCTGGGTATAACAAAAAAACCTGTGTTGTAGAACGCTTGCATAAGGCTAGATACGACCTAAGTTGGAGCAGCTAGAAAACATTTTTCGGTGAGGCAAGGTACCCAGTCTTCATCTACTTTCGAAGTGCCTTCACGGATCACTATGCGTGCTCCAGTATGCTTTGGTAATCAAAGCTACCACTTCGATCTAACCTAACCTAACCTTCACGCCAGTTCTAAACAATTCGGTTTGACCTTCACCCTCATATAAAAGCTTAAATTTGGAATCAACGTAACGTTTTAAAAATCCTCTTTAAAGCATACGTTCCTTTTTATAGATTGATTTTACTATCTTTTAATCTTTGAGTGTAGACTCTTAATACTGAACTCTGTTTAAAACTGTATCTGTCTCACTGTATTCACTGTTACAATTCCAGGTGATAGATGCCTAATGCTCGTTGTTGTTGTTGATTGTATTAAAATTGAAAATATTATCATGTTGTTGTTGTTGTTGTTGTTATTATTATTGTTGTAGCAGAAGTTGCTGTTGTTGTTGTCATTTGTCTTTTAAGCATTAGTTTGCTTAACAACCATGTAACATGTATTCCAAGACTCCACATTTGGTGTCTAAGCTTTATACGATGTTTTTTAATGAGACGGCTCAATAGGAAATTCAGAGGTTGTAAGTTCAATTCCACTTTTGAAAGCCTTTAAGCGCAATGTTATGAAATCCATTGAATCTTTTTTTTTTAAATTTTTTTTTATTTGAAAAGGTGTCGTCTATATTTCCTATTGGGTTTGTGTTTTAAATTTGATTTCCTTTTCTTTTGAATATGAATGAGTTAAACTTTGTTTTCCTTTTTTAATTTGAATTTTTTTTGTTTGTTTTTGTTTGTAAATGTGTTTCCTTGGATCTATCAGAGTTTATCCTTTTACCCCCACACACTTTCTTTGTTCAACGAAACTAAACTCAACTAAACTTTGTTTTAAACGATAGTCAAACTTTATATTTCTTTCCTTTACCCCCCTTTTTCTATTGCTATTGTCATCATCCATCGTCAGTCATTCTTGCATTTGGCAAGTTTTCCTCGAAGTTGAGTTCAGTTGAGTTTAGTTTTTCCATCTCAATTTCTTTCAATTTTTTTTCTTTTCTTTTCTTTTCATTTCATTTCCTTACCCCCATTTTCTTTCTAGTGTTCCGATCATGTATGTTAAGCCATAAAAAGATTTTTAAAATAAACGTTTAAAGAAAAAGGAGGGAAGCAATGGATTTTAATGGCAAATTTTGTGAAAATGTTTCTCGTAATTGTTGTTACCATTTAAGACATGAGTTGAGTTTGTGGAATGGTATCTCTATCTGCCTCTTAAGATGGATTTCATTTTGGTTCTTTCCTTATGTCAAAACTTTTGTCTCTGATTGTATTTCTTAAAAGAAAAATTTTTTCAATTAAATTTCTTACCAGGCAAGTATTGTGATAAATGGGAAGCGATTTGTTACAAAAAAAAATTAAAATCTGATACGAAATGTTGACTGCTATACCTATGCATAGTGGCTGTGGATTTTTTCTTTGTCATCAGATGATTTTTATCCCCCAAATAGTTTTTTTTTTTTTTTGAAAATGCTTTACAAAAAAAAACTACTGAATATTTTCTCAAATTTCTTTTTTTATTTGAAAGTACAATCCTTCCGGTTAATAATGGAAAATAATTTCAATCAAATGGCTGCCTCGGCTGGCCATGCAGTAGCCTACACCAGAAGATGCCGATTTTGGCAAAAAAAATCATCTTTTCAGATGAAGCTCATTTTGATCTTGGCGGGTATGCCGCATTTGGGGCACAGAAAACCCACACGCATACATTGAAAAGCCGACGCACCCAAAACGAGTCCATGTTTGGTGCGGATTTTGGTCCAGAGGCATAATTGGGCCATTTTTCTTCGAAAATTAGCAAGGAGTGGCCGTTACAGTCAATGGCGATCGTTATGGGGCCATGTTGAACGAATTTTTGTTCACAAAAATTGAAGAGAAGGATATTGGCAACATTTGGTTTCAAGAGGACGGCGCTACGTGCCACACAGCCACACGGCTACACGCGATGTTTTGCGCTCTGTTTTTGAAGATCGCATTATCAGCCGCAGAGCCACCTCGGAGCTGCGATTTGACACCGCTGGACTATTATTTGTGGGGTGCTGTCAATGATAAGTGTTACGCCCACAAGCAAGAGACAATTGACGCTTTAAAGGACAATATTCGTGAAGCCATTGGTGAAATACAGCTGCACACAATCGGTAATGTACTTAAAAATTGGACTGATCGTGTAGGTTACTGCATGGCCAACCAAGGCAGCCATTTGAATGGAATTATTTTCCATTATTAACCGGAAGGATTGTACTTTCAAATAAAAAAAGAAATTTGAGAAAATATTCAGTAGTTTTTTTTAAAGCAATTTCAAAAAAAAATTATTTGGCGGACCCTTTTTTTATAAGATTGTGTCAAATAAAATCATTAAAGCAATAATTATGTCTAAAAGCTATGGCAAAAACGTTGTGAGTCAGCTGGTCCCAGAAGTGTTTCCTCATTTCAGAATCTCCTAGCACCTTAAAATTGATCCCAATTTCTTCGTATTCATTCCAATTGGCTTCAGCTTATTTCATGTTTTTTAGTTGTCTTTACATACATTGCAACCCATCAGTCAGGACTACAACCTAGTTGCTCATACCAGTTGTGTTAATTTTATATGTGAATGGCGGTATCTATAGTTTAAAGTCGACTCCGAACGACAGATTTTGAGAAACTTTTCATGGCAATTTTATTTAGTCTCGAGAGTTTTTGCCAGAAATCTGCTGAGAGGAAATCGCCGCTGAAATAAATTCTCATATTTCGTTTTGTTGGAGATATCTGACCTGGGGTTTGGACAGTGGCCTCTCGTCTAATAAGCCAACACACTACCTACTAGACTACGATGACTATTTTTTTTTTGTTTTTACTGCCTCTATTTCCAGTTGATGACTACGGATGTAGGAGTCCCTTTCGGCAGTTTCCTGGGAATTCCAGTCAAAATCCGTCTCGGTTTTGTCGGATTGTCAAATTGGTTTGTGTCCAGAGTAGTGTTGTTGCTGATAGTATTTGGACACAAAATTGTCTGAATTCATCCCAGACATCAGTTGATTGTCTTGATGGTCCTGATGTCAAAACGAGCTGCATTTCATGACTCATTCGTAGTAGCCAATGGACTTCAGCTTAGCGCGCCGCGATATATATCAGAAGTCCCGCAATGAAGGGACTGCGTTCACCTCGTGGCATCACAACGTGCATGCCATGCGTGCTCAAGTGAGCTTTTTGATATCAGAGCTACCACTTCGACCTAACCCGCATTGAATGTAGTTGACCATTGGCTTGTGTGCCGCTATTAATTAATGCGGTGTCCAGAGTTGAGCCAGTTTTTGGCCAGAAAATTTGCTGAGTTAGTCTTTAGTATTGACTGAGGCCATAACGAGCTGTCTGCCATGATTCATTCGTACCAGGCAACGTACTTCTGCTTAGGGCGCCACGAAATGTATCTCAAGTTTCACATTGGATGTAGATGGCCGTTGGCTTGTGTGGCCTTATTAAAGCGATGATTCTAAAGCCGTAGGTTTTGTAATAATACTCCTTATGAAGTCTGCTTCATGCATACGCACATGCATAAGTAGTCATTGCAACCCTTCAGTCAGGATTACAGACTAGATTCTCACACTACTTAGGTTGTGTGTGTAAATTTTTATATATGAGTGGCGGGACCTATGGTTTAAAGTCGACTCTGAACGACAGACTTTTTTGAGGAACTTTTCATGGCAATTTCTTATTGAAATCTCAGAGCTTTTGCACGAAATCTGCTGAGAGGAAGTCGCCAAAGAAATATTTTTTCATATTTTGTACAGTTGGGGATGTTTGAACTGGGATTTAAACCGTGGTCTCACACACTACCTATTAGACTACGGCGAAGCAAAATGTCTCGCTATTTTCAAGCAGCTACGTTGCCTCGCTGTAATGATTTTGGTATGACACGAGCATTTTTGTACACCTACAAAGAGTTCACATCTTTTCTAATTCTTTTTAGTATTCGTGACAATATTAGACCCCCTATGGCTTCGAGAAAATATTACACTTGACTTCTATTTATTAGACAAAGAAACTGAAAAGTGTTGTGACTCATAAATTATTTAATTCACGCTACAATCTTTGTTTTCTCTTTTTCATTCAAACTGTTTTGAAAATTTAAGCAATTTTTTTGTTCCCATGCCCTGTGGTTTTAATCTGTAAACCATCATTGCAGCTCACAATTATGGCAACTTAACAGAGTCATTAAAGCAAATCACTTCAGTTACCATGTGGCATACGAGTAAATAATATTCATGTGGAATACGTTACATGTCTCGCATTTGTATACGAGTACACTCAGTGGCATAACACCAGAGACACTTCCACTAAATGAAGAAAATGGCAATAACAACAGGCGAGAGTCATAACAATTTAATGTTTTTGTTTTTGTCAATTGTTGTATTTGTTGTTGTCAGTTTTAAATTACCGACAATGACAACTTCTTAACGACAATGCCAACCAACAACATCGTTAAGAATTATTTTGTATTCGACGTCTGGATTTTTTTTTCTGTGAAGTTCTCATTTCAATTTATAAAAAGAATCGAATGAAAGTACATTAACAGGGTCTTTTAGGTTAGAGTTTATTTTAAAGGCATTTTGAAAATATGTTTTTGAAAGACATTTTCTATGACTTATGTCCTCAAATATATACTGAAGATGTGCTTTATGGCCCTGGCCAATCCGCTCATTTTGCCATTAAAAATTTAATTTTAAAAAGAAATTCCAACCTTAAATAGCCTGTACCATAACGCCTTTACATACATATGCGTGTTTTTAGTGCATCATTTAGAGTCGAAAAAACTGAGAGAAGCAAAAAACGAAAACTTAAATGCAACGAAGCGTTAATTGTACCCCAAATAGTTGTCTGTTTTGCGTTGCAAATGCCAAAAAAAAAACAAAAAAAAATTGTGTGTGTGAGAGCAGAAAGCAGATGAAACGTGGAAATGTGAAAAACTTTTAAAAGGAAATTTATTTCATTTTCTAGTACCATTGAGTCCAATTGTATGCCACACATGCATGCATATGCATTGAATTTTATTTGGTCATGCCACAAATGCAAAAGAAACTCAAGAGGGGTTTAAGGGGGAAAGGGGGCAGGGTGTGTAATAAAAACATTTGCTTTTTATATTGTGCGAAACTAGAATTATTTTAAATGGACTTTTTTGTGGACTTTATTTTGTAAAAACATATGGGCCGTTCCATACATGGCAAAGAAGGCCTTGTTAAGGTTAAAGTTTTAGTCTCCAAGAGATTACATTTTGATTTAAAATTTGCACGATTTTTTCTTATGAAAATTGCCTTCCTTATTTCATAAATAGCTTTCGCATGGAAACACCCATAATATTATTTCTATTCCCTTTTCTATCTTTCCACCGTCCCATGTTTAACTTTGACAAAACAATTTGTACAATTTTGTTTTGTTGATTATTTTGTAGGTTGTATGTGACACCGTAGTTTAGTTGTAATTATTTTTCGTTTTGCTAAATTATCTATGAAAACCAACAATAACAAATACATGATTCCATATACATACATATGTATGTATACAATTAGAAATATACATGCAACAACATACAACATACAACATAGCACACTTACAATGTGAGGCATCTATTTCAACCGACTATGATGCAACCAAGCAAAGGAATGTTGCCAACATCCTTTTATTTTCGACAGATATAAGTGACTTGACTTAAAGGCTATCGATAGGAATAAAACTGAGTGTTTTTCTTCGATTGTTTTATATCGGAGTACATATAGTTCAATAATGTGACATTCAAAGACATTTGATTATTTACTATCGTATATAAAAAGTACATCCGAAATCAATCAAATGATTCTCAGCACGAAGCGTTTAAAAAATATTTTCGTCGTCGAGAGGGTTTTGCGCACAACGAAACCAAAAGCAGATTACGAGCTGTACAGTTCAAGTATCAATTCAATTTTGGCGCTTTTCTGTTCAAAAACTCTCTTTCCCGACTGCTTTATTGCTTCATACACAGTCAGGATGTCAGCAGTTGTAGTAGTCCATAATGGGTTATTCTCTCACCACTCATTATAGCATTGTTTGTATTCTATTCTGTTTTGAAGTCTGTTGCCCACATAATATTTTTTTAGTTTCTGGGCAATAAGCAAGCAAACGAACTAGCAGGAGGAGGAGAGATTTCACATCCCTGATGGAGCCAGAACCTTTCTCTGGAGATAAAGAGAAACAAAGATTTCTAGGAGATCTGAAGCATTCATCAGACTAAGCAGCAACAAACTAACTTTGATAACCGGTCTTTTGAAAAGGCGCTGTAGGCTCAAAGTACACTTTTTCAGCGTGAGATTTGTTTTGAGTTCAACATGTAAATTCTGTGGCGGAACACATTCTTGGAAACTGTGGGAGATTAAGGGAAACACTTGTGCGCATATCAGGTGCTTGATAGGGAGTCGTCATTGTTAAAACCGAGCAGCAATCTGAAGTTTGTTGGATCAATTGGCTTGGAGGAGACATTATGGGAAATATATTTGTGGCAACCACTTCCCTCAAACCTTAGTCTATGTATCTTCTTTGCCACACATAATAATCCATGTAACCCAAATGCACGTTGGAAATATTCTCCAGTCTCAAAAATTTGTATTCAACCAAATACTTTTATTTGCATCATTTCATAGCTCAGTGAACATAGTAAAAGTGTTGCTCATTCTCCTTGTGTTCTTGGTTCAGATAGCTTCTGCAGATATTCAACAAAAAGCAGCAAACATATCTTCAGAGTTTCTTCAAACTCATCTTAAAGTATTGTTTGGTATTTTTAAAAGTGTATCACAGCAACTCACTCTAAACAAGAGCCTTAAAAAATTATTATGAGCGTCCTCAGATCCGTTGAAGGAAATAATTAAGAGCTTACTACGAATAGTATGGTATACATACATATGAGTTGAGTTGCTATGTTGCAGCGGTTCACCTACAGTAGAACGGAATGTATATACAAACATACACACACGCATAATTAGTCATTATAATCCTTCTCACTTCACTTATCTTGTGTGTGTTAATTTTATACTTGAGTGGCGGGACCTACGGTTTAAAATCATCTCCGAGCGACAGATTGTTGATGCACTTTCTCATGGCATTATTTTATTTACTCTCAGAGTTTTTGCTAGAAATCTGCTGAGAGACAGTTGCCGAAGAAGTATTTGTTCATATTTCGTTTTGTCGACGATTTCAGAACCTGTGGTTGGACCGTTGTCTCACGAAACTAGCACTACTTAATATTGGATCGATCACTAAAATTCATTAATATTTTAAGGCTGGTTTTCACCTTGATTCCGAAAGGGTCATGCTTGAAATGCGAAACTCTTATGCTTAATGTTGTTAATATTACCGTTATTAATCGGGACTCGTCATCATTTCATGTTATTATAACGGGCCGCTGTGTATACTCAAATAAGCCACGAATTAACAAAGCTGTCAGGGTTTGAACCGTGGCCTTATATCTAATAAGCGAACATACTACCTACTAGACTGCGGCGATGACGAAACTCTAGTGAAATGAAATGTCTCGTGTAGTCCTGCGTTTTGCATACAATGAACATTAATTAGCCACTGAATCGCACATTGAACTACAGACTGGCTGCGTGCCTTAGCCGTACTATACTTTACTGTTTCTGTTATTGCAAATATCGTTTCAGTTATTGAAAATGTGAAGGAATTTAAATCTAATATTCGAAACACATACCCCAGGTCAGACATCAAAATGAAAATATGAAAAAATATTTCTTCGCCGATTTTCTCTCAGCAGATTGCTGGCGAAAACTCTGAGAGAAAAATAAAATTGCCATGAAAAATGTTCTCAAAGAAATGTGTCGTTTGGAATCGGACTTTAAACTGTAGGTCCCGCCACTCATGTATAAAATTAACAGACGCAACATAAGTGGTGTGAGAAGCTAGGTCGTAATCCTGACTAAAGGGTTGTAATGACCAATTATGTATGTATGCATGAAACATATTCCAGACTTGGCGTTGTCCGTAACTCATTTCAGAAGTTTCAACCTAATCTGGGTATAAATAGAGACCGTCTGTTAACTTTTTTCTCCCTGGATGTTCCTAAACCATAACCAATCTGATGCAATGCCATCAGAGTATTTACTCCAGTTAACTATAGCAAATGTCCCGAACTCTTATTGGCCCATAAACTACAATATAACTGTAGGGCATACACCTGCCTTAGCAAATTTTATAATGACCAGACAGAGCCCCTTTTCAGTTGTATTGTAAAATAAATGCAGTAAGGCAACGTAGGTACGCCCAAGTAGACAATTAAGGAGACAACAGAGAGGGTATATAACAACCGAATACTTAAAATGTCATTCACTATTTGAAATTTAGATGTTTTCGTTGTTACAAACAAATTTAAAAAAAAAATACAAAATTGTTCAGCTTCAGTGCTTTTACTTAAAAAAAAAACGAAAACAAACGAAAAATGAAGTCTAGAGACTAGCAGGGGATTTCGTAAACGTGCAATTGCAACTGCAACTAAAGCAAACAAAAAGAAAAAAACTGACTTGTTCCCTTAATTTTTTAGTTCACAACTTAATTGCTGCTGCATTTTACTACACATTTCAGTTTTCATTTTTCATTTTTTAGTTTTAATTTTATTTTTTTAGGCAAAATAAATTTAAAAAAAACCCTCCTGAGTATGTAAATTTTATTTATTTTTCGCCACTGTTTACAATTCTACTCTTCGTTTCTATTTTTTTTTTATTTTTTCTGAATTACAGACAACCAGACACTTGCAACACTCGCTTACAAGCATGCTTATATGCATGCTTGTGTTGCAAGAGTGAAATTTTTTTCAATTTTTTTTTTTCTTTGGCCTCCTCTGTATGTTCTGCCTCAAATGCAATTTAAATTGTTTTTCACAATTGTTTTTTTGCTGTTGTTGTTGTTGTTGTTAATAGGAGCGGTAGCACTTATTTCGTTTGTTATTTAAACAAAAACAAACAAACAAACGAATTTGAATTTTAAATGTTTAAGAAGATTTATTAATTGAGCGGCAATATTAAGACTTCATTAAGGCAACCAACCGTCTAACAAACGTCTGTCTGACTCATCACCACACCACACTCACTGTACATATGTAGTATTGTGCGAACGTATAATAAATTTAAATTCTTATCAGTCAGTTTAAAGCATTTAGTTTTGATATGTGAAAAGTAATTAAAAAAAAAACAAAAACTTAATTTATGAAAAATTTCAATTTCAAAAGCAATGCAATTGGCTGCTGCAGCAGCTGCTATAAGCTACGCGCTGCATAGTTTCTAGGCAAAGCAGCAGAATTTCAACTGAAATGTTTCTTGCAGCATGAAAATTAAGAGAATGTGTAGAAAATTTTTTAAAAATTGTATTAAAAGTATTCAAATAGGCATGTGGAGCTTTGAAGAAGACATCTATACTCATAAAGTCCTTTCCGTCCTCTGTACATACTTATCCAGCTATACAGTATACTGGGAACTAATGTCGTAGGTAGGTACGTAGGTAGGTAGAATTGGCTGTCCCCTCGATGAACTCATGAGCGGACACACTTAGGCCGCACACAGGGCCCATTGTGATACCACAGTTCCTCATTTCCCCTATTCCAGGAACCATTCGGAGCTTCGGATGGAGCGACTCAGGCTGCCATACATGACAGTTCGTCCATATCCTCCATGTAGTAGGCACCCAGGTACCTCTTTCTCCTCCGACCAAGTGCCGGACACGTGCACAATAGGTGAAGAATAGTCTCATCTTCCTCTTCATCTCCACAGCTTCTGCAGAAATCATTTGCAAGATGTCTAAGACCAATACGCCTCGCATGCGCTCCTATAATGCAATGCCCCTTAATAACCCCAATAACAGTGCTGAGCCTACTTCTTTGGAGCTTAAGCAGAGTCGCCGTGCGCCTCCTATCCAGCCTCGGCCACATCTTTTGCGCCGCTCTGTCCTTATCCGAAGTTGCCCACATTCTGTTGACGAGATCTACGGTTGCATTGTCAGTTATAAGTTTGCAGGTCCCCAAAGGGATCCCCCAACGTAGAGAATTCATCAGAGAGTTCGATGGTCGTGTCCCTTCTGGTCAGTTCATCCGCTCGTGCAGTTGCCGGGAATATCCTTATGTCCCGGTACCCATGTGATGCAAACATCATTGAGATACCTGCGACAGTTGTACACCATCTTGGAGTTTATTACACTGGAATCCAATGCTTTGATAGCCGCTTGGCTATCGGAAAGTATGATAATTTTCCGTCCGTGAACATTTTTGTCCACAATAATTTTCACCGCAGCCTGAATTGCTGACACCTCCGCCTGAATGACGCTGCAATGATCTGGTAACCATATATACTTGGACATTCCGATTGATTCCGAATAGATACCAATTCCAACGGCTCCTTCCAGTTTGGAGCCGTCGCTGTAAATTTGTGCGGAGTCCCTTGGGAGGTTCACTGAACCACTCCTCCAGTCCTCCCTTTCCGGAATGGATGTCCCATAGTAACTAATGAATTCGCCGTAGTCTAGTAGGTAGTGTGTTCGGTTATCAGACGTGAGGCCACGGCTCAGCCCATTACTAAGGCATCTCTAAGGACACGATATACGAAACAGAGATCAGCAATAAATCGTTTTTTCGCTACTCATAAGTACTCATCTTTTTGAATACTCATTGCTGATCTCTGATACGAAACAATATTTCTTCGGCGACTTCTGACATTAAGTCGGAGTCGTCTTTAAACTGTAGAAGACTTCTGTACTGGCAGGGTCCTTTCTGACCTTTATATATACATACCTGGCTAGGTAGTATACTGAAAAACAACGTCATATAGGCCTGAATCAGTTCAGTTATATTCACTTATTTCGTAGTCGCTTGTTTGACGTCGCCATAGTCTATTAGGTAGTGTGTTGGCTTATAAGACGTAAGGCCACGGTTCAGACCTCAGCTCAAGCATCTCGAACAAAACGAAATGTGAAAAATTATTTCTTCGGCAACTTCCTCTCAACAGATTTCTGGCAAGAACTCGGAGAATAAATAAAAGTGCCATGAAAAAGTTTCTCAAACATCTGTTGTTCGGACGCAGCTTTAAACGGAAAGTCCCGACACTGAAGCGGCCGTAGTCTAGTAGGAAGTGTGTTGGGTTATAATGCGTAAGGCCTCGGTTGAAACCTCAGGAAACGAAATACAAATAAATATTTCTCCCGCAACTTCTGAGAAGAAGTCGGAGTCGACTTTAAACTGTATGTCCCGCAACTCATGCATAAAACTAAAGCACACAACATCAGTGGTATGAGAAGCTGGGTTGTAATCCCAACTACAGGGTTGTAATAACCAATTCTCTATGTACATATGTACGTATGTAATAGAATTTTACATCACACGCATACATATGTATGTATTCCTTCAACTCAATTGAAAATATCGTTTGAGTGTATGTGGCAATTGCAATTTAATGGCATTTTCATTGTACACACATTTCCTTGAAGAGTACTCTTTTTTTTCTAACGCTGATGCTGTGCAATTTCTTTTATAACCACCGACACCAAATGGCAAATAAACTTTAAGTCGTAAACCTTTTAAAACTTCTTCTTCTTCTCTTTACATTTTCTATTGGTTTTACAGCAGCAACCTGCAGCCAACAGTCAATGGCATTAGCCATGTGTTATGGCTGTTGCAAGTTGAGGAAACAAGTGATGTGTGTGTCTGCATCTACTTGGTGGAAATATGATGCAAAATATGTTTTCTTTTTGCTTCCAACTACTAAAGCGATTGAAAATTATATCTAAGGTTTCTAGGAGGATTATGATTTATTTCAACACGATATTGTATATCGCATTAGAGCGCGTATTTTTATGCAGAAATTCTGTTCTTGGGGCATGGAATCCTATTTTATTCTTAGAAAAAGAAACCAAATTAAAAGAAAAACGAGAAGAAGAAAGTTGAAGTTATTTAATACGTCTGTATTGTATGCTTGTATTGCACATGAAGTGGTGGTATTCAACTATTTATACTCAACAAATAAGAATAAATTTGTGGCAGCAAGCATATCCCAGAGTTGTTTTACATTTCGAGCTGCAATTTGTTCAAGTTTAGCTATTAAATCATAAATAGTTGTCATCATTTGTTCTTCTCGAAGATTCTTATCAAACAATAAATCATTTAAAATTTATTATCGTTTCACTTAGAAAGAAATTTAGACGTAGATTTGTTTATTGTAAGCATTTGATCAGGTATTGCTAATAGCACACTGTTTCATAGGAAAAACAAACATAAAGAATTTCCTTTAGAAGTCTCTGAAGATAGTCCACACACCGCAATCTGTAAATTTACTTTGTGTCAAATCATTCCTGTTGGGATTGCATCTCTATTTATCAGATTCCTTCAAGTGTTGGCAGGTCTTCTCCATTCTATTTACTTAAGTACTGCGGCATCAATGCATAATTTTCTTAGTTCGTAGCTGAATCCGTTCACTGAATCGTTTCACTAGTTGTACGCGGATTGGCAATCCTGGCGTTCTTGCCTAATGCCTAAGTGCGGTTAAAATCGTTTTTAAAACTACCCACAATAAGCGGCTAATAACTATTTGTAGCATTTGTTAGCCTTTGAGCAATATGTGCGGAATACACAGTCGATACACAGTTCACTTCATGTGACAATATCCGTTTCTGGCTCACCGAAGACTCTTTTCATTTGGCTCACTCATTCTCGTTATTCTAACGAAACTAAAGGGTCCGCCAAATAACTTTCTTTTTTGAAAATGCTTTAAAAAAAACTACTTTTTTTTTTTCAAATTTCTTTTTTTATTTGAAAGTACAATCCTTCCGATTAATAATGGAAAATAATTTCATTCAAATGGCTGCCTCGACTGGCCATGGTCATTATAACCCTTCAGGTCAGAATTACGACCTAGTTTCTCACACCACTTATGTTGTGTGCGTTAATTTTTCTACATGAGTGGCGGAACCTACAGTTTAAAGTCGATTCCAAACGACAGTTTTTTTGAGAAACTTTTCATGGCTATTTTTGTCAGAAACCTGCTGAGAAGCAATCGCCAAAGAAATATTTTTTCATATTTTCGTTTTGTGCGAGATGTCTGACCCAGGGGTTGAAATGTGGTCGTCTAACGGAACTACCATTAAATGCATTAAAAATTTAGTCTTGTTTTCAACTTGATTTCGAGAGAGAGCAACGCTATGTATGCTCAAGTAAACTTCGACTTAACAAAGCTGCCAGTCTCTACTATCCAATCCTACAATATTACAGAACCCAAAGCGGATGAGAAAAAGCTCGTCTTTGTTTGTACGTAGATTTGCGAAGATTTTCATTTTTATTTCGATTTTTTATGGAGTTTCATAAGCAAAGAATGACAGCAGTAGCGAACTCTAAATACGAATTGTTAATTGCAAAGACCCTATGAGATGAGCCTGTTGACTCCTCCATTTCCTGCAATCTTTTAAGTTCCTTTTGCAAATGTTTTTATTACTCTATCATTCAGTGCAGAGTGAGCTTTCCTCCAAGTTAGCCCAGAATTTAGGCTTATTACCACAATTAATTCTACCCGTAGGTCAAACATTCCCTACATTCCCTTTCTATTTCAGCTTTCCTTTAATCATACGATTATTTTTATTTATTCGCTCAGCATATATATTTTTCCACATCTGGTGCTGTAAAGCTTATAATCTAAGCTTTTTTACATACCTATTTAAAGAATTTAAAAACCATTACATGTTATTATGCGTTTACTTTTGTTTCACAGTGTAATTTAACAAAATTTTTCAATCAACTTCCAATACTTCATCATCAGTCTATTCCCCTGCAATTTCTAAATTGAATGTTTATGTTTCAGTACTTATTTATTGCCTTTACTGTTATTGTAAGATTTAAGGCCACATTTATTTTGTATATACATAGTTATTGTTGTAGTTGCATTATAAAGTATTTATATTTGCATAACGTAACCGATTTTAGGTTTCTTTATTAAAAATCGTTTTTGACATTGGGTTTAAAGATGAGAATGATCTACGTCTTGCTCAACTTAAGGGGGACATGTGAGCACTTAAGACAAGCATAATAGAATCCCTGCAACCAAGGAATACACATATCATCTGTATGTAGTTTAACACGATTGATATTGTTCTTACCAGACGATTTAGAGCATTTCAAACATCTAATGCAGTCCCTACACGTTTTGACTGGGTGTACAACTTCATTATTTTGTACAAAGCACTCTTATGTTGAATGTTAATCGTTGAAGATTAACCGCCGACCAATACGATGCTCCAATAACAATTTATAAGTAAATTTGGTTGAAATATCGAAACGCATAAATAATACGACCAACCGTTGATTCAACGCGTTGTACAACAAATCTTAACGTGTGGGGGCCGCGTAATGGTTCATAGAGTGTTGTCCTCACATAAATTAAGTGCAAATAGTACAACCTCCAATGACCAGGAAAGTGTACATCGAGAAGAACTTTTAGAGTCTCCATATTTGAGATTGTCCTGAAACCATTATCCGATCTGATTAACTTTGTCTCTTTGTTGGTTTCTGTAAGAAATACGCGACTTTGCCGTTGTCTAGTAGGTTGTGTGTTGGCTTATTAGATTTAAGGCCACGATTCAACCCCCAGGTCAGATGTCAAAACGAAACGAAATATGAAAAAATATTTCCTCACCGACTTCTTTTTGTCTGAAAACTTCTGAGAGTAAAATGAAATCGTCATGTAAAGTTTCTTAAAAAAAAATCGGTCGTTCGGAGTCGACTTTCAGCTGTAGGTGGTCCCACCACTCATGCATAAAATTAACACACACAACATAAGTGGTGTGAGAACCTTAGTCGTCATCCTGACTGAAGAGTTGTTATGATCAATAATGCATGTACGTATGTATATACACTGAGCGCCATAAGTGAGTAAACACCACTGAAATAATTCATTTTTTAGGATAGCGAGAAAAGTAAATGAGAATAGTCGAATAAATTTCCAAAAATAAAAACGTTTATCTATTACTTATAAAATGTTAAAACAAAAACAACAATTCATGTTAAAGGAACTTTTTTATACTTAAGAACAAAACTGTTTTATACTTAAGAACAAAAGTGTTGACTCACTTATGGCGGTCACTGTACATATGTGACTTCTACAAGCCCTACAATGAGGCTAGTATGAGCTTCCTCATATAAAAGAGCTTCCACAATTCACTAAAAGTTAACAGAAGTACATTTTTGTGGTCTGATCTGGTCACGTTATGTTTTCTCTTTTGCATGACAAACGTCAATAAATGTCAAATAAATTTATAAAAATTACCAATACAACAAATAACAACAACCAACTGACAAAAACAATATGTTGTACACCAGGGGTAATAACAAGCAGTTTTCAATTATGCGGAGCCCATAAAAATAAACGCAAAAATATCGTTCAATTCTTTGGAACAAAGGCAAGGCAAGGCACAAAAAGTACTACAACAAGTACTTAAGTAAACGAAAATTGTTGTAGAATGAATGATTGGTTGAATATTTATTAATTTGTTAAATAAATATTGAAAAAAAAAGAAAAACAAAAGTCAACAAAATGGAACGTAGCCCAGAAAAAAAAAGAAAATAAAAACTGAACATGGATTTGAAAACCTGGACAAGACAAGAGACAAGACAAGACAAGAATCAGAAACCGAAATCAAACATGACTTTAAGGAAATGCAAAAAGGCAACAAACAACAAACGAATCAAACAAAAAAAATCCCCAACAACTTCTTTACACATGAATAAAAATCATGTTGTTTTCTTGTTTCTTTTGTTGTTCTTGTCGTTGGTGTCGTTATTTGGCCAAAAACTGAAGTTAATTTTGAAGGAGCAAAAACCAACAACAAAAAACGGAATTTATTTTACGACAGAATGAATTTATTTTTGCACGCTTTGATAGAGACAAATAATGATTGCGTGCACCACCATCGCGTATGTTATTCGTATTCGTATTCGTATTCGTATGAAGTATGTGAAGTACACGATTTTTGCCATTAAATTTGTTCATATTATTTGTTATTGTTGTTATAGATGTTGTTGTATTATTGTTTTATTATACACAATCAAGATGTCTGTCTCATATATGTATGTACCTATGTGAAGTTGGTTTATTTTAAATAATTTCGGAAAAAAGGTTAACAACAACAACAACGCAACCGCAACAGCAACAGCAAAACAACAGAGACACACAACAAACCCGGTAGAATTCATTTTTCAAACAGAGCATGCGCGACCTACTGCACTCCAATATGAAAACGAGTATTTAATATGGGATGGTTTCCTTGGTTTCAAACGCTTTTTTCGATTGTGTGTATATTTTTTAAACGTTTTTTTCTTCTCTCTTTTTTTCTTCAAAGACACAATAAAAAAGCACGCAAAAGTTTTGTGAACAAATTTTAAGGCGTTATAGGCACGACAGTTTTTTTCTTTTTTTTTAATTCTCTTCTTTGTTTAAAGGTCTGAACGTAGAAATAAGGGGAGGTTAAACCAGGTCAATTGGAAATTCGTTTAGTGAACAAATTAAAACTTCAAAATACACTGTGAGAAAAAAACGCATTTTCATGTATAAATTAAAAAAAAGAATGACAAATTAAAGCTTTGTATCTCTTGGCTTACCAAATAGTTTTAAGCAGCGGGCCACAGCTGGATGCCACAGATGATAATTATTGTGGCAGTTTTTTTGTAGTGTTTCAGAAACAAGTCAGAAAAGTGACTGATTTCCGCTGCTTGTGATTCTTTTAATCGGTTTTAACGTAACAGTTTACACTTCCCATCTTAGGAAAAATTGAGCATTAGTTGGCCGTGAATATCTTTATTATACATGCCGAATTTTAAACATTATAAAGTCAGCTGAAGTCGCTGAAGTCTAGTAGGTAGTGTGTTGGCCAGGTCAGACATCTCCAACGAAACAAAATATAAAAAAATATATTTCTTCAGGGATTTCTTCTCAGTAGATTTCTGGCAAAATCTCTGAGATTTAACAAAATTGCAGGTTCTCAAAATTCTGCCGTTTGGAGACGATTTTAAACTGTAGGCCTCGCCACTCATGTATCAAATTAACACACCCACTATAAGTGGCTTGACAAGCTACGTCGTAATCGTGACTGAAGGGTAGTAATGTATGTATAAAGTCTGCTCAATAAAATTCAAGATTATCGCTATCTTGGAAGTTTCTTTTTGAATAGTAAGTATACCAGCAGCATTTTTCGTTGACAGATTTTATTTTCAACGCCAATTTAATATCCTCGTAGATATAAAGACTTTATAAATCCTATACAAAACCTACCATATTCTCTCTATCATTAGATTATCGGTCCTCACTCACACACTGTTGATTACCAAGCATTCATTAAAGGATCGCCGTTATAACGTTATATCACAATCTTGTTCAGTGATACCAAACCTACTTAATTGGCTTTTCACACCACCCATGATGTGTTTGTTACTTTTATGCATGAGTGGCGAGACCTACAGTTTAAAGTCGACTTCGTAGGGCAGATTTTTGAAAAACTTTTCATGGTAATTTTATTTTACTCTAAGAGTTTTTGCCATAAGGCTGCTGAGAAAAAAATTTTTATATTGAGATTTTTAGCTAGGGCTGGAACTACCGTCTCTCGCCTAATAAACAATAATATTGACATTCTACCCAGCCATACATGGATAATTTATAGAGCATTGAAGCCTCTTCAATTGAAAATCATGTTTTCAAAGGTTTGAATCTAGGCTTAGGCTTGTATTCGAGCACTTTAACTGCTATATCGTGCCATTATCATGTTTTATTGGCGTTTTATGGACAGCAAATGTTTCAATTAAAATCTCAGTGTCGATATGACAGAACCCCTCCTCTCACTTTCACATTTCTTTTGTGTCAATAACGGAGAGAGAATACCATAAAAAAGTCACGCAGTTATTTTACTTCCCCCAGGTTAAGAATTCAACCTTGAACTGGCAATGTAAGTTTACAGGGACAAAATTACGCTTTGCTGTAAATAAAAATACAATGAGTTGCCGTAGTCTAGTGCAAGTTAGTTTGCTAAATAAGAGTGCCGAGTTCAAACCTAGACTATGACATATCCTTCACGAGTTTTTTTTTTTTGGCAAAAGCTCTAGTGATTCCAGAATGCCATTGAAAGTAAAATTTCTCATACCCGACGTTAGGATTCAAATTTATAACGTGCACTGCGGCATTAAAAACTATTAGTTCACGTGCCATTGGTATCCTCTGGAGGCTGCCACGTATACTTGCTGGATAAATCGGAACAAATACAGGTGATAACGTAAATCTTTGTTTTCTACTTATTGTGCTGCATTGTTTTACTGTGTTCGAATTGAGTTCTTCTAGAAGTTTTCTTTAAGTGTAGACATGCATCTGTGAAGTGAATACCTAAAGCAGGGGTGAGAGCCTCCCATAATAAAGAAAAAAGAAGAGAAAAACTTAAAATATTCCACAACAATATTCACGTGTGTTTGTTGTACAACAACCAACGAGCCCAATTAGTCATTGTTTTTGTTTTGAAGTCAAAGAAAAACCCTCTAAAAAAAAATCGCATCAAATAAAACGAAAGTTTTTGAAATTAAAATGTATTGCAAAACCTATGAAGTAAAATAAGGTGTATGAGGAGAGGACAGCAACAGAACTGGAATTTGTTAAACAAATTCATGTCTTTATACAAAACGAAACTAACTCACATAACAGCGGGTGTTTAAGCCAAAATACTACACAAAAAAGGTGTTTTTGAGTTTTTGGTTACTAAACCACGAGTACAAAAAGAGAAAAACAAGACAAACTTATGTATGTTCAGGATTCACTGATCCATAGCGATCTATAGAGGATCATTTACGTGCGTTGCAAACAAAACAAAAGTCAACTGAAATTTACATACATAAGCACACATGCGTTATTTTGTTGTTGCCTCATCATTTGGGATCATTTGTTATGTTTTTTTCTGTTTTTTTATTTTTATTTTGTGGCAGCCTTCTGTTCATTTCAGTTTAACTGTCTATTGGTGTAAACAAACCATCAACAACAAAAATTTTCTTATGTTGTCGTTGTTGCTGCTGTTGATGCATTGGCGAAATGTGATGTTCTAAAGTATTGTGTTGACATGTGGCAGCTGTTGTTCGTTAAAAAAAAAAAGAAAAGGAGAAGCAGCCTAAAATTTTTGAAGCTTTTCGAAGAGAAAAAAAACAGAAAAAAACACCATGTGCTGTGCATTTTTTATGCTTAGTTTTTGTAGGCCTTTTTTATTTTCATTCTGACTTTTTAATATGCAATCTTGTTAAGAAGCAGAAGGAAAAAACAAATTTGGCAGTTGAAAAAAATTTTAATTCCAGTCCCTTGCCTAAGCCCCACACACTTCAACTTTACAGGCTGCCACCACCATTTCTGTTAACGAAATGTCAGATCATTTTTTTGTTTGAATTTTTAGTTGAACATGTGAATTTAAAATAATCCCCTCTTTATACACAATCAAATAAAAACAAGACTTTGAAATTGTTTTCTACCAAGTCTTTCCTTCCATACAACGAAAAGGATGCGAGAATTTGATGCCGGATAGGTTCTTAAGAAGTAAGAAATGACAAATTGTTGTTGTTGTTGTTGTTGTTTGCCGACATTGACATTGAGATTAATTTCTATGTGTAGACAGGCCGACACACAGACAGTGGAGAGACATACATTGATTGATATCGAGTTGCATAATACAAATATTGCTTGTTGCTGTTGCTGTGTTAGTGTGTTCGAGTTTCTGCAACACAATGTTGCAATTATACTATAAAAGGTCATGGGAATGTATGATGCTTGTGTTTCTGTACTTGCAATTTGTCATTCAATCGTTATTTAATGAGCCATGAAAAGAAATGCCGGTCAATTGCAATGCGACTTAAAATGTTATTTAAAAAGAGAGGGGATATTAAAAGGATTTATTTTTGGTTCTCTTGGACAAGCGAAAGTCTTTTATTGGCATTACATTACAGGGCATTACATTTCTCAAAAGTTTTGATAAATTTTTTTGGTTGATGTAATCAATCTGTTTGGATTATACAGTAAAACCCTGCTTAAGGCTGTTTCAGTATTACGCGGTAGTATTGGGATTCCCCTAAATCGTACACTGTATTGATACTGGTTGTATGTATAAGTGAGTAAATAAAACCGGCATGCACCAACCAAAAGCGGTGCACTATATAGCGACGGTGTATGCTATGTACCTGTTTCCACGCTCTTTTGTTAGTCTATCCAGAAAAAAGATTCCAACTGTATTTTCCGAAGTCGTCATAAATTATTCGAAGTAAAGCCAGGGTTCAAGCCCCGGGCCAGATATCAAAACAAAATACAAAAAGTATTTCTTCGGTGACTTCCTCTCAGCAGATTTCTGGCAAAACGTCTGAGAGTAAATAAAATTGCCATGAAAAGTTTCTCCAAAAATCTGTCATTCGGAGTCGACTTTAAACTGTAGGTCCCACCACTCATGCATAAGTGGTGTGAGAAACTAGGTCGTAATCCTGACTGAAGGGTTGCAATGACCAATTATGTATGTATGTATGCAATAACAGTACGAACGCATCTTTCTTAGGTGTGTATATGTATTTACTTATGTACGTATTAAGTTGCCTAGTTTAACGCTGTTTCCTTTAGCGCTGGAACGTATTGGATCATATCTCCCATGTTAAGCGGGGTCTTACTGTACTCCTTAAGTGGGTTTTATTGCATGGGATTTTCTTTGGCTTGGTTGGATTCATCAGCGACAGTTAGTATGGTTTTCGTAAGACTAAATCTATTGGAAATCTATTGACAGGTTGTTAGTTTATTCAGGTCCCCTTAACTACCATGAGGACAAAATAGTGTCATGGGGCACTTCTTAAGTGTTTACCATACTCGTACCACCCTGTGTGCAACTTAAATTGATTTGACAGATCGGGGTACCTAACGAGATTACATGAATGAATTCATGATGTTCCAATGTTTCGTGTTAGATCCACTCGCTAAAGGCATTAGGACGGTGGTTTCTAGGAGTCAAACAGTCGTAAAGAGAGTTATCAACCGGTTTTTTTTTCTCCTTAGCTACACTGTACTTCCATTCATTGAATATGCTCGCCAATTGGCCAGAATTTATGGATGAAATTAAGCATCCAATAGCAAATTAGAGTCAGGAGAGTCTGTAGATCACTACACCTGCAATTTGACATTTTTTTTTTTAGCAATAGTTCCCCGAGTAGGTTACGCCACCGAAGCTGGATAATTTTATCACTACTCAGAGCCTGAACAGATCATAAAATTCGGACGTTAAATTTGTTTACAATTTATTTCCTGCACTCTTCCTACACTTACTTACTTACTTACTTAATTGGTTAGGCTTGCTAGCTAGCTTCGCACAACACCCATGTGGTGTGTGTTAATTTTATCCAAGAGTGGCAGGATATACAGTTTAAAGCCGAATCCGAAAGAAAGATTTTTTGAGGAACTGCTGAGAGGAAGTTGCCTGAAGAAATATTTTACTTCATATTTTTTTTTTTTTTGTTTGAGTTGTCTAAGCTAAGGTTTGCGTCAAGGGTTTGCGTTTTAGGAAATTCACACACAAACTACTAGACTACGGGGACTTACGCCAATGTTTTGTTAACAGAAAAATCGTAAAGTACAGTGCGTTCGAAGGATAAGAATAAATGCGTGATTGTCAACGCTAATACAGATGACCTCACCTACATCGCTTTGAGATATCAGCGATCTGCTGGTGTTTTGAAGTCGCCGTAGTCTAGTAGGTAGTGAGGCCATGGTTCAAACCCCTGGACAGACAAAAAAAATATCTCTGCGGTGGCATTCTCTCAGCAGATTTCTTCTGGAAAAAACTCTGATAGTAAATAAAAGTGCCATGAAAAGTTTCTCAAAAATCTGTCGTTCGGGGTCGACTTTAAACTTTACATCCCACGACTCATGTACAAAATTAACACACACAACACAAGTGGTGTGGGAAGCTAGGTCGTAATCCTGACTGAAGGGTTGCAAAGACCAATTATGTATGTATGTATGTAGTTACGTAAGGCTATCGAGAAAGGGTGAGCGTATGTATACTTACCTATTGACCAACATTTCCGCCTTAAGCACATCTGTGATTTTAGGATGGTTTTGTAGTGGTGATTCAGCTGCGACTAAGTCCCTGTACGTGATATTCCACATGCGACTGCCCCAGGTTGGTACAAGTCCAGTTGGAAGACTAAGGCACCTAGCCATTAATGTGCAATATCAGGAACTTGATAGTTTTTTTCAGTGTGAGCTGTATTTCGTTGACGGGATCCTAAATTTATAAGCCCGTAGCTCATAAAAGGCCATACAAGACCTAATTATTAAGCGAGGGCTCTTGCTTTATTGCTATTATTAGTCTTTGATTGGTTTAAGGCTGTACTAAATAGTGTTTAGAAGCCGATCGCGGTAAATTAGCAAAACTGTCTATTCAGATAGATTTTCTATTGTGGGTTCCCAATGATGTTTAAATTGGCAAAAAAAAAATGTTTTTCGTTAAAATTTAAAAACTCTTATACAATTTTAAACACTTCTTGATGACAACAAATAAATTTTTAAAATATTTAAAAAAAATTTTTTTTCTTTTCTTGCAGGTAAGTCAAGCTCTTGTGTGGTGTATTTATTTCATCAGTACGTATGTACATATTCCTTAGTGAGTATAAATTATTTAAAGTTATTGCCATTGTAAGTGATTTGGGAAAGTCTTCCAGGTACAAAACATAAAAATTTATTGTTTTGTTTCAAATCTTTAAGAATTTCTGTTAGGCTGGCTCTGGCAACAAAATAGAAAAAAAATAAATACCCATGAAATAATCGTGACTTTTAAATGAACCTTAACACACCCGCACAACCTGTGAAAAAAACCGAGAGATAGAAAACGTTTAAATTGTCGTTGTAAAGTAATTGTCTTTCTAATTTCATTTTAACAACGTGCATTTGTATTTCACAAACGCTGTAATGTTTTTTTTTTCTTTTCTAAACTTTGGCCACCTTCAAATGAAATTACATTCGAAAACTAAAACTGTGCTCTGCTCATTATTCAGATCTTTGTAAATGAAATAAAAACGAAACAAAAAAGAACATAGAAGAAGTGAGGCCAAGCTGGATGAATAGCATGGATAGATGGAAATGAAAATTTGCATCTTCAAAGTCATTTATTGCCACAGAGAGATAGAAGGTCGTGAGTGAAGGCAAAATGAAAAAGAAGCAAAAAAAATCATTATCGCGGAAGAAACAAAAACAAAAACCTTCAACTCAACCGCAAAAATGTGATGTGACATTATAATGTAGGTATGTATTGTTATAGTCATTGTTGTTGTAGTTGTTGTGACTACATTTCACCTCAAATAAATTGATGTCGCGTTGATGATTATTTTCGTCTCTTTTTGCATTTGCAAGCATACATTTTGCATGCAACATCTGCATCTACAACGAGTATAAGTATGAGTATGAGCACAGAATCATTAATGCAGCAGCGAATATGTTGCCTTTTAAACAGTGTCCGCTTTGTTTAGTGCCATTGTGTAGTTGTATGAGGTTGTGAAAGGTTACTTTCTATACACTTTAAATATGTATTTTCCAAAAATAAAACAACAACAATAACAAAAACTAAAAATCCACAATCTAAAGAAGTATGCAAATAGAGAGGGAATTAACTGTTAACTGTTGGCTTGGCATTGTTGTACGTTGTTTATATGCTTTAAGCAATTCTCTTTTTTTTTTGTTTTTTTTTTGCGTCTTTTATTAAACAATCATCAACAAGCTGAGAAGTTGACAACACAGCCAAACAGGCAACCATACAACCAGCGAGCCATCCAACCAGCCAGCCAGCCGACCAACTCAACTCATCACAGCCTGTCTTTCTTCCATTTTTAAATGCAAAAAAAAATTCCATCTTTAAACAGTCGTCGTCAACCCACAGTCATGATAGTGATGATGTTTTAAAACAAAAAAAAAAAAAACAATTTTTTTTTCCTTTTTTTTGCCTTTCCCTTAGCATTCTGTCCTTGCCGTTCTTGAGAAATAAAAACAAAATGAAAAAATTAAGAGAAGGTATTGAAAAATACCTTCTTGACAAGTTTTGTTTTAAGACCAGCGCACTGCACTTTACTTCACCTCACTGCATTTTATTATTGTGTTCCTGGGTTCACATCAATTCCTGGTTGAGAGTTTCTTTTTTTTTTTGAATTGCCGCCCAATGTAACGAAACTCTATATGATCACGATGATAATGATGATGGGCATTGAAATTATTCTCAAACATGTGGGCAGTTTTATAAGTATTTCCACAAGCCTGCAATCAAAATAAAAATAAGCACTTAAGAAGGAGATTTTAAGTCCGACTCTAACAGGTCGTAAAGGCGAATACCACTTAACAGTTAAGTTCGGGTTGTGCTCAGAACAGTGTTAGTGTAAAGCAAGCTGGGAAACATCTGTCCTTTTGGCCATGTTTAATTCTCATTTAATAATGCGACTGCTAGGCAGACTATATAGAGATTGGTTTGCGGAATCTTAATCAGTTTTTTTTCTATTGACGATATGAAAATAAAGGTCGTCATTGATACGGGCTTAAGGTGGTCAGTTTAAAATCTGACAAAGCGTTGTAAAGTCTTCTGAAGAAACTCACATTAAGCCGCTGGATGATATGATCCGTTGAAATTTACCTGCAGATTGCTGAAGGCCCTTCCTGGTACCACATTTTGCAAGCGGTAGATGTTTGTTTTATCATAGTATTCCTATCGATCTTATCGTTTATTGCTCATAAAACTTTCAGAACCCAAAATCTGGAAAACATTTTTTAAACTCTTGCTTTGAAAACTAATTTTAGAGTGGAATACACACATAATTGTTCATTACAACCCTTTAGCTAAGATTACAACCTAGCTTCTCACAGCACTTAGGTAGTGCGTGTTCATTTTAGACATGAGTGGCGGGAGCTACAGTTTAAAGTCGAGTTTGAATGACAAATTTATTTGAGAAACTTTTCATGGCAATTTTATTTTGCTCGCATATTTTTTTGACAGAAATTTTGCTGAGGGGAAGTCACCGCTGAAATATTTTTTCATATTTCGCTTTGTTGGAAATGCCTGGGCTAGGGTTTGAACGGTTGCCTCATGTCTAATAAGCCAACACACTACCTACTAGACTACGAAGACTTTAAGTTGTTGCATAGGAGTTGTATGCATGCTAGCATAATTTCCAGAACTCATATTTAAAATTCTTGCTTTGAGACCTCATTTCAGTATGGAATACCCCCCAACATTAAGAAAAATTATTTTTTTATTGGGTTTAGTTTTCAAGACATGAGCGAACATATTCAATTTACTTGCAAATATAAAACAACAACAACAACAGCAACAATAACAATAAATTTATTTATAATGATAAATAAAGAAAAAAAAAAACGTTGTTACTTGGCATTGTCACGTCATTATAATTGCTTTATTCCGACATCACGATAAATGACAGAAAATTTAATATCGATATTCATATTGAAGTACACAAAACAATCTAAATACTGACTGACATACTGACAATGACAACCAAGTTAGAGGCGAAGTGGCAAAGCCATCCACACAATTGTAATGAAAAAAAAGTTTCATGAGTATGTTTCCCGATTTAGGTTTTCTTTCTATTCACATAACCTTTCTTATTCATACTGCATGCTTGAACCTCTTTTTTTTGAGGTCATGCAATAAATTTAATCCTTGTGTCAAGCAAAGGAATTTCACTTTATATGGTAACGATTATGAACTGTTACCCTTTCTTATGAATTTTATTTTTGGATTTCATTTTAAAATTGAAAAATTCCTCCGTCTATTGTGGTACGTACAGCAGTATGTCTTCAATTATGCTGGCACTCTGCTATCGTTGTGCAACATCTCTCTATCATCGTTTAATTAAATTTAGTCATCAAATAATTCATTTAGTTGTTGTTGTTGGCTATTTTTCTACTACCAAGAACAATGGCCTAGAAAAAGTTCATTGTACAACAACAATAACAATAACAATAGCAACGGCAACACAATTGTTTCTAAACGGACTTCGTTTGCGGTTTTATTTGATTGCAGTATGTCAACTCTATTACAGACTCAGGCTATCGACTGTAACAGCAGCGGCATGACCATAGAACGTGTTATAATTTTTATTGCTATTGCTTGTAGTAGGGGTAATGTTTTTAGAGTGCTACAAAAGTATTGAACTACAGTGATACCCACATAGATGATGAAATTTCTCCTCGGTTAAGTAAGTTGGGGAAGTTGATTGTTTATCTGAACCGTAGAATGGTTTTATTGAACCAAAAATAATGGAAATGCGTCAAGTGGGCCATTTGGTCTTTAATTATTACGCTAACTGTACATCAAAAGCATCATGCATTCTCCAGTTATTTAGAAATACGGATAAGGCCCTTAAAACTTCTAATGTCCGTAGACGCCAGATCCATTAAGTCGAGAAGAACGTGCGTTATTCGAAATCACTTCTTATATCATGATAATAATGGTCAATTATACTACATGGCCACCCTTCCTCGAGTCTTTTTGAACATACCTTACATTTGAACAGTCCTTCCTATTTGCCCATAGTGCAGGACAATTGCAAGCCAATGACATCCTTTTCTATCCTCTATGCCGATGCCCGAGTCGTCTTGCATGTTCGTATTTAATAATCACCAGTAATCATGCAATATAAGATGGCCGATTTGACGTGCAATATAATCAGAAGAGAAAGTCACAGACACACCTGCTATGTGTAGTAAAAAGGGCCACCATGTGCATGAGGCGAATCGGGCATGAGGTATTTTCGCAATGACAATCAGCCTTGAATTAATGCGATGAGAATGAGCCACCAATAATATGATGCTTGTCTTGGCTAAAAATTAGGCACTAGATTACCTTGAATGGCTTGGCGTCCTTGTATCCAGACAAGAAGCAATTTACAGTAGCTTAGCATTTCATTTAGCGTTGGCAGGCATTTTCCAATACGAATGCAAGTCAAGTAAATTATGATGCAGAGAGGAAAAGACATTTTTCGATCATATATAATACAAATCTGTAGCACCATAGGACAAACAGATTCTCTAAGTCTAATGTGGCAAATAGGTTGTCGCTATCTTTATTAGGCTACAATGTTAGGACACGAATCATGTGGATAACCTGCAAAACATGGGCCTACCTTTGGTAACCAATTAAAGATTAAATTAAGTTCAATGGCTGCAAAAGTACCCGGTCATCCAGATCGGCACCAAGGCCTTCAAAGCTGCCTCCTTGTCTGTTGTATTCAGATATTTCTTCCGTAAGACTCTGTAATACTTTGCCTTGAATTGAAATAATCCCTCAAACTGAGGCTTATGCTGCCTTTATGACTCGACTTAGATCTGTATTCGATTTGTTTCGGACATTTACGAACATCTAGGGGATCCAGGCATGGTCACTGTATCGTCTGTTTCTCTCTCAAACGAGAGACGGATTATTAAGAGCTGAAGGATTCCATTTCTATCAAGGACTATTAGGTGATAGATGCCTCTGTGTTCCGTTTTATACGGATTACAGAAATTGTGTACACAAAACTGAGGATCAACATATTTTCCTTACGTTAGAGAAATCGTTGTATTCTAGTAGGTAGTGTGTTGACCAAATAGATATGAGGACACGGTATAAACTCCATGTCATACATCTGCAACAAAACGAAATTCGAATATTTCTTCGGCGACTTTCTCTCACCAGATTTCTGGAAATAAGTCTGACAGTAAATAAAATAAAATTCCCATGAGAAAGTTTCTCAAAAATCTGTCGTTCGGAGTCGACTTTAAACTGTAGTTTCGCCACTTATATAAAAAATTAACATACACAACATAATTGGTGTGAGAAGTTACATCGTAATCCTGAATAAGGGGTTGTAATGACCAATTATGTATGCATGATAAAGCCCTAAAATCTTCTGAAGTTCGTAGATGCCGAGATGGCAAGAAGAATGTTCGTAGCTCTAAATCATTGCTTTATTCTCGATAATGCAGGTCATTAAAGACTAAGAGATGATAGATTCCACTTTCACTTCCATCCTCATTTCTTACTACATATGTTTCTGTGTTCGGGAATACGATGTACAGAGATTGTACACCTAAAACTAAAGGTCATCATGTTTTAGATACGTTGGGAAATTAACGTCGATTTATACCGGGTTCCTGAGAGCTGCTTGACTTTCACAGTAAATTCTAATCCTATTAGCAGAACTCCATTCCTTTAATACTTTCGTCTGACGAGTGACAGTGCTAGTGTTTAGTGCAGACTCTGACCGTCTATGTGCGGAATAACTACAGAACATGGAACCTGACACATAATAACATTACCTCTGGCGTTCTAAAGGCAGTTTGTTTTTTAAATCACCCTCGAACTTGTGATTATTTGTCATGGTTTAAGCTAATCCAAGAGATCTTTAATAACGCGATATACAAATGAATTCACAATTGCTTTACAACGGCAATGTTGGAGAAATACTGCATGCCAGACACAGTCGTAAAAACAATTAGTCAATTCACACAGGCCATTCTATCGTTGCACTGAGTGTATTTTTGGACGAATATACGACAGTGTTGACAATTTTCATGTAAAAATCTGATACACTTATACATAAATTTTCCATATGTTTTTAAAAGTTGTATTAGTTTCGTGTTATCAAATTGTGTGAATGCCAAAAATTATGAAGAAGAATAAGATGAAGACATTTGGAAAACGAAATACACAATACAGCATAGCGTTGACCGTTCACAAACAACCAAGTGTATTCAATGCAACATACACGATACAAAGTCGCGTGCATTGGCCAAATATGTGGGAATAGGCTTGAATGTTTCTATACCCCTTTAAGCAACACCCTTTAGGTAACATTGTTTATGGCGCAATTCTAAAGTCTATTGTACTTGAAACTACTTTTATAACTCTGGCCATAAATCAATAGATTTTGACTTATTGTCATGAAAAAAACTAAGACAATAAAAGTTGAATGACATGCCATGGTATTTGCACGTTAATGGACACAGAAAGGAAAAATATGAAAAAAAATTGGAAAATATTGGAAAATATTGGAAAATATGTTTTACATTTTCAATAAAAAAAAAAGAATTGAAAAAAACGCAAAAAAAAACAAAACATTTTTTAAAATGATTAATTGTTACACCTAAGAATACATGTTTTTTTTTTAAATAAAAAATGAATTAATTTAACCTTTAGACAGTTTGTGTAATTTAAATAAAAAAAAAACAGAGAAAACGACAATTAATTTATGCCCATTTAAACAATAAATATGTACACTGGGTCTCAAAAGTCATGCTAAAATTATGCACAGGCTTTCATTGTTACAGCAAAACACAATTATGGCGGTCTATAGTCCATTGGAATATTCAGAGTTTTTCTGTTTTTATTTCATGAACACTTTTAGCATTTATTGGCATATATGTATGTATGTGGAGACATACTGCATGCAACATTTACTGCTTGGGCGCTAATGATTATTTGTGTAATAATTTATAATCAAACATAATTGTTTACTTGTTTTCTTTTGTTTGTTTGTTTTTTTTTGTCATTCCCCTTTCCTTTATTTTATTACCATCGAGTGTCACATAAAATTATGCCGCTTTCTAAGCGCTTTACTACGCGCTAAAGTGTAAAACGTTTTGTTACGGCGGCAAGTTGCAAGTGTTGCCTGCCTGTCATACATACATACATACTCGGAGAGGTTATGTAAAGCCAACCAATTACATATTTATGGTCTTTAATAAGTATTAAATTGTTTATTTTATTTAGTCGGTCTTTTATTCGTTTTGTTTTTTTAATAGCCAGCCAGTCGTTTTGAATTTTTTTTTCAATTAATTTCTAATCAATATTCATTAGTTACACATAAAATGTTTGAACGTTTTTTTTGCACCAACGTTTGTTTTTTTTTGGTTTTTTCACACTGTATGGTGCTATGCTGCGTTGTGCTGTTGCTGTGTGTTTACTATTCACCGCACTTGTGCTTTCATTGTGCAGTCAGTCAATCAGTCAGTTAACCAGAAGTCATTGAGTCAGTCGTTGTTGTTTGCACATATTTGGTATGAATTTGGCTAAAATTTATAGATTTACTTGCCACACATACACCACCATTGGGTTTATTTCGCCAGCATTTCGACTGCATTTAAAATGCAAAAACTGCTGCCTGCCGTCTGTCGTCGTTTGTGTGTTTTACTTGATTTTGGTTTTGATTTGTAATTTTAATTGTTTAATTGTTTTCCAATTGCCCCAAAATATTGTGTTGTGTTGTGTGGTGGCTATTTAACAGCCATGGGGAATAAACTAAAAATATTCGCCAATAAATATTTCAAATAAAATGTAAAAAAAAAAATTATTGGAAAGTTTACACTCAAGTAAACACCGAAGATTTTTTGAATTGAATTTAAACGAAATGCCATATTGATTTCGTGGCTAACAACCGGTGGAAAATTTTATTGTAAATTTTAATTTTTTCTTGTAAAAGATGAAAACCCAAATCAAATATGAACACAGGCTATAATCCCGATATTGTAATAGAATACTATGCTTATTATTGGTTCTGTTCGATTGGAAGTACAGATGGGCAGGCTTTTGAATACCTATAGCCACGCTATATGTTGTGTTTATCATAGAAAAGTAATGAAATAAAAATAAAGAACTAAGATAGAGAGAGAGAGAGAGTTAAAGTAAAGCAAAAACAAAACAATAAAAAAAATAAAATAAAGGTGGATCATCCACCTATCACTGTCAATAGACGATATTTCTCTTTAAAGTATTAAGCCTCCACAAAGAGCTGGACAGCCACAAAAAAAACTCAGTCATCGCCAATTACCTTTTATCTCCACATACTTTGTGAAGATCCGCTGGAGACCTATCGCAGGCACACGAAATCGGCCAAACATCGCAATGTGTCGTAAGAAATTAAATTAGCAGATCCATATTGGTCTCATAGAAGTTGCCGTAGTCTAGTAGGTAGTGTGTTTGCTTATTAGACGTGAGGCCTCGGTTCAGACATTTAAATCAAAATGGGTATGAAAAATATTTCTGCGGCGACTTTCTCTCAACACATTTCTGACAAACACTCTGAGAAGTAAATAAAATTGCCACGAACAATTTTTCAACAAAATCTATTGATCGGAATCGATTTTAAGCTGTAGGTTCTACCGCTCATGTATACATTTAACACACACAACATAAGTGATGTGAGAAGCTAGGTTGTAATACTGACTAAAGGGCTGTAAGGAGTAAAGATTTATGTATGTATGTATGTATGTATGTATGTATGGGGCTCATAAGCTCTTAGCCCTAAAAGCTTAACCCTCTCTGCGCTTTTGTTGACTCTGCCGTAACCATTTTCCGTTCAGATCAAGTTATTCGAGTTAATTCGAGAATTAAGACCGTCAATCAATCATTAAATGAGTAAGAACCTATTACGGTGTTCAGATACGCACCTTGATTGCGTAAATCGCAATATACGCCATTATTGAGCTCAATATTTCATATAAAATTTCAATTAATTATTGCACAATAAATACGCAAATTGTTATAATATTGAGTAAAACTTAAAATGCAGCACTGTCATAAGTATGTTCAGTGCGTATATTACAATTATCCGAACGCAACTCAAAAGTCAACAGCGACAAACAAAAAAACAACAAAACAACAAAAAAAATACAAACAATGTTGTTGAAACAACCAGCTGTTTTGTTTACCAGCTGTCAAATGAATATTGAGTAAGCAGCTGAACTGCGTATATTATTATGCCTGAACACTTAAAATATTGTAATCAATAAACCGAATATTGACTCAATTAAAGTGCATATCTGAACATAGTATAATCTATCAAGGGCATCAGTCTTCTCTTCCTCAAGAATGCCACCGGTTCAAACCGCTCCAAGAGCAATTATGAAGTTCTTACAATCTTGAAACACTTCCGACTTAAGTCATACCGATCCTCTTGCCCTCAAAGCTGCTTGCCGGATACGAAAGCCACATTGGAAGAAGTGTGTTATTCCTTATAAAAGAATATCAGTATCAGTGCCCAACTCCAGTTTCGTCACATTCCACAAGGCCTTATTCGGAATGGCAACTTTTAAACTCAGGGTGATGATCGATTGAGTCTGGTAATCTTTCAAGCAGAGATATTTGCTTTTTTGTAAGTTTATTGGGTTACCGGTGATATACTTGTGATAGATTGGGTCCTTATTCCATAGGTGCTATGGTAATTGATCTTAGTCCCCCCATGTGTTACCTCTATGGACTTAGCGGAAATTTTAAGAAGAGATCCAAGAGTAATTGATCTTCTATCCAGAATTGTAGAAACGGATTGTTACTGGAGTTACACAAGTCCAGCGTGATACTGCTGACTGAGTTTCTTACGAAGCATTACACGGTTAGATCGATGGCAAAGTTCTGTGATAGAACCTAGACGGAAAATACTGAACATCTCCTGAACAGAGAATTCTTCAACATCCTCGAATTATTCTTTAAATTCTTTTAAAATCAGTAAGTATTTGGGTGGCTAATGACAGACAAAAGTTTGGCGCCAGAGCATATGTACATGTATAGGCCTCTTCTATTTATTCCGAAAACTAAATTAATATGAATCATATAACGTAGCTAGTTATTCCTATGACTCTTTGTCCGATTTCAAGTGTTTTTTTATATTAAAAATAAAACTTTTTTTTTTAAATAATTCTTCAAACACGTCATTTTTTATTCTTCGTCTTCACTTATTTGCAAATTCTTTAAGCCGTTTTAAGTCATTTCTTAACATCTCAATGATATTTTTTGTTTTTCTTTTTGTGTGTTTCTCTATGTACGAGTACAAGTACGAGTGCGGTGAGTACACAATTTGCAATTTTTCAAAGTCAAACACATTCTTTGGTACGCAAATTAATGAGATCATAAGTAATCCAATTTTTTAAAATGAATTGCTTTCATTCCAACTGTTGACAGATTTATTTCAATTGAAAAATAAATTAAGTTTTTTTTTTAGCAAAGCAACAAAAAACTGAACTTTTGAATTTTTGCTGAAACAAAAAAATTTGTGTCTCTGTAGGCTAAACAATTATATGCATTTGAAATGAAAAATAGAAAATTAAAATAAACATCCATTCAATCGTTTAAAGTATTCATTTTTATTTCAATTTGACTTGTTCAGAAGCCTACTGCATTTGCAGTATTATGTGTACACTACTACTGTGTAATTATAATTAATATTTATTACAAGTGAATGCATTTTAAACCAATGCCAATAAATTAGAGAGACTGCAAGCTGGCTGGCAACGACTTTATAAACATTTGGTATTGAATTTATTATTAAATAAAAAAAAAAATACAATAAAATAATACAATTTATGTGTTTATATATCATTTAGAATTTTTAATAATTAAAATGCCTTGCAAACGCTGAAAGAGGCAGAAAGTTAATGCTAAATGAAGCTTACAACGAAGTGTTAAGGCGGTTTGTTTTTACCAGCAACATGTTGCTAATTTGTTGTTTTCTATAATTTATTTTATTTATAATTTAATAAAATTCTAGTTAGGAAAAAAAAATAATTATTATAATTTTTGTTTAGCAACATGTTGCTAGTAACCTTTGGTAACATGTTGCTTTACAATTTTCTAAATATTAATAATCCTAAAATGATTTTATACAACAAGAATAAGTGAAATTAAAAAAGTATTATGGCATTGGCTTCTAACAAATTTCGGCAACATGTTGCTATAATGCCAATGATATTAGCATGTTGCTATATATCATATGTGAACTAAAAATTAGAATTAAAAAAAACTATTTTTAACTGGATATTGGTTGACAAAAGAAATGTTTCGTTTAGCAACATATTCTAGTATTTGCCATTAATTTCGCAAAATTGGAAATGTTGCAGCAACAATGTTTCATTAGATATATTCTTATTGAAAACGGTTAGGAAGTTAGAAATTTAATCTCTTTAGCCACTACTGTGTATGATTAAATACTGAGAAATGTGAGGTTAGTCTTCAAAGTTATTCTATTTCTTTTGGCAGCATGTTGCAGAAGCACTTATGTTTTTCTAAAAAATGAAAATTGTAATTAAAAACTTATTCCCATCCAATTTTTTGCCAAAAGTATTGTTAGCCTTACCAACATATTGTAGTTTTTTTAATTTTAAAATGTTGCAGCAGCAATGTTTCATTAGATGTATTCTTATAATTGAAAACGATTAGAAAGTTAAAAAAACAATTTTTTTAGCCTTTACTGGCTAGGTTTAGATTTTGAGAAACGTGATGTTAGTCTAAGAAGTTATTCTATTTCTTTTGGCAACATGTTGCACAAACACTCTAGCATTCCTATAAATTTTAAATTTTAATTAAAAATATATTCTTATGCAGTTTCTGCTAAAAGTATTGTTAGGTGAAGCAACATATTGTCATAACATTTCTTAAGTTTAAAATGTTGCTGCAACAATGTTGCACTATGTGTTGGTATATATAGGAAATTACCAGGTAGACAAGTAATTCAATTTTAAAAATAAAGAAAAATAAGAAAAACTAATTTTTAACCAATTTTGAAAACCTTCATATGTTTGTTTGAAGTCGCCGTAGTCTAGTAGGTAGTGTGTTAGCTTATTAGGCGTAAAGCCAGGGTTCGAGCCCCAGGCCAGACATCAAAACAAAATACAAATACGGCGACTTCCTCTCAGCAGATTTCTGGCAAAAGCTCTCTGAGAGTAAATAAAATTGTCATGAAAAGTTTCTCAAAAATCTGTCGTTCGGAGTCGACTTTGAACTGTAGGTCCCGCCACTCATGTATAAAATTAACACACAGGACATAAGTGGTGTGAGAAACTAGGTCGTAATCCTGACTGAAGGGTTGTAATGACCAATTATGTATGTCGTATGTTTGTTGCAGTATCCGTAGTCTAGTTGGTAGAGTGTTGGCTTATTAGACGTGAGGCCCTAGTTCAAATCCCAGCCCTTCCTGTTCGAACAAAGCGAAATATGAAAAATATTTGTTTCGCCAACTACCTCTCAGCAGATTTCTGGCAAATGCTCTGAGAGCAAATAAAATTGCCATGAAAAGTTGCTCAAAATAAATTTACACGCACAACATGGGTGGAGTAACAAACTGACGGAAGAGTTGTAACTACCAATTATGTATGTATGCCTGTTATGTATGTATACCATATGTTTTGAGTGTCATATGACCCGATAAATCGTTCATTACCATTACAAAACTGTACCGCTTTTGATATCTGCTGAGTAGTATGCCTGTCATTATGTCGTTCTCCGACAGTTTGTCACAATTCTCGTGTATTCTATAATAAAACCCATAAATGTGTGTGTCTTTTTAAAAAAATTGCGTGTTTATTATTAAATTGTTGTTGAGAGAACAAAAAATAGAAAAAAACGAAACTGTTAAAAAGATTATATTACGACTTGTATGTTTGAAAAAAAAAAATTTTTTTTTCTAAATCGCTTACAAAACATAGCTAGAAAAAGATGTCAGGGTTAGTCAATTGCTTCTATTACGTACGTACCAGCTTGCTCTATGTATAATAAGTGAGAATATATTTATTTAAACATAAAAAACATTAGAAAGAGAAAAAAAATTTAATTAAAATAATACAAAAAAATAAATAGAATGTATTTCTATTACCAATTTAGTTTAAAAATGATGGTTTTTAGTGAATTGTTTCGAATATTGTTATTCAATGGCTAAATAAGCACCCCCTTAATGTATTTTTAATTAGTTTTTCAACCAGATACTTCTAATTGTTTATTAGTTTTTAAATGAAATGTGTTGCCTTTTGTTAATTGATTAAAAAATATGTACGTACGTATATTGGCATACAGACGTAAAACTGCAACTAAAAATAAATTTCAATTTTAATTTATTTTTTTTCCATTATTTACTTCATTTCTAGTTTGTGTTTCTTTTTTTTTTGTTTGTTTGTTTTCTAAAACAAATTGAAAACATTTCAATTATAGTTTTGAAAAAAAGGAAAATATTTTTTTTCGTTTTTGTTTAATTTAATTAAAAATGTTTTTCGGGCTATTTTAACACACATTTTATTTCGAATATGACAGAGAAATATTTTTTCTTTATTCTTTTAATTATAAATATGAGTGAGATTTTTGTTGTACGTGGCAACATGTTGCAGCAATAATTAATTGCTTTTTAGGTGATTGTATGAAATACTGAAACATAATTTGTTGGCAACATGTTACAGCAACATTCTTAAAACATATGTTTAATATACAATATCTATGAATGAGATTTATGTTGTACGTGGCAACATGTTGCAGCAATAATTAATTGCTTTTTAGGTGATTCTATGAAATATCGAAATAATATTTGTTGGCAACATGTTACAGCAACATTCTTAAAACATATGTTTAATATATAATATCCATTAATGAGATTCATGTTGTACGTGGCAACATGTTGCAGCAATAGTTAATTGCTTTTTAGGTGATTGTATGAAATACCGAAACATAATTTATTGGCAACATGTTACAGCAACATTCTTAAAACATATGTTTAATATACAATATCTATGAATGAGATTTATGTTGTACGTGGCAACATGTTGCAGCAATAATTAATTGCTTTTTAGGTGATTCTATGAAATATCGAAATAATATTTGTTGGCAACATGTTACAGCAACATTCTTAAAACATATGTTTAATATATAATATCCATTAATGAGATTCATGTTGTACGTGGCAACATGTTGCAGTAATAATAAATTGCTTTTTAGATGATTGTATGAAACACGGAAACACAATCTATTGGCAACATGATACAGCGACATTCTTAAAAGATTCGTTTCATATTCGAATACATTATAGTATGTATACTAATACATACGTAATTGGTGATTACTTTACTAATCCTTTAGTCAGGACTTCAATCTAGCTTCTCACACCACTGATGTTCTGTGTGTTAATTTTATACAGGAGTGGCGGGACCTACAGTTTAAACTCCATTCCGAACAAAAGTTTTTTTGAGAAACTTTTCATGGAAATTTTATTTACTGTCAGAGTTTTTGCTAGATCTCTGCTGAGACGAAGTTATCGGAGAAATATTTTTTTATATTCAATTTTCTTCGCGACGCCTGACCTGCTGTTTTAAACGAGGCCTCTCTACTGGACTATGGCGTCCTCAATACTGCCTATACCAGCAGCTTCAAATCCGGCAAATCTATTTTCAACTTCTGTAGAGAATTCATCTGGGAACTTCTATGCAACATGTAGCCTCAAAATGTTGCCGAAAGAAAAAATTAAATTTATGTTGTCTGAGCGAGCATGACAGGAGGAGAGGGTCAATAACATTTTGCTTTGAAAAGGTTCTCAAAAAAATCTGTCGTTAGAAGTCGACTTAAACGCACCACTCCTGTATAAAAGTAACGCACACAGCATGGCTGATGGAGAAGCTAGGTTGTAATCCTGACTAAAGTGTTCTAACGACCAATTAAGTTAAATAATTAAAATGTAACTTGAATTTGTTATCTTGTTATAAAACTTAAAAAAAAATGAAGTTTGTTGTTGTTGTTGTTGTCATCAAGCTATTAAGGAAACATTAAAAACATCTGTTACAACATTTCTTTACAAAGCAACATGTTGCCGAAAGACTTTAATTTAAACAAGTTCTTTTTATCCCAAAATAAATAAATATTTATTCATTTATTTATTAATTACAATACAATTACAAATTATATCCTAATTATATACGAGCGAAGTAACTTGACTATGTGCTCGGTGTAGTGTCACAGACCAGAGTCTCTGGTGGGAATCGAACCCACGACCCTCACGCTAATAGTCTAGCACACTACCCACTAGACCAACAGGGCACCCAAAAACAAAAAATGAACATATTTTTCAATTATTTCTTACGTTTCTGTTAAGCTTCTGATTTTCAATTTCTTTATCTATTTTGTCTTTTAGTTGTTATTTTTTTTAAATTTAATTTCCAATCTAATATGGTAATGACACTTAAAAACTATGCGGATTCTTCAAAAGGAGAACTGAATTTTTTTTCATGTAATCTCCACAAAATTGATTAAAAATTAAATTTTTAAATGGAAGCAGAACACATGCATTTTTTAATGACTCTGATGTTATGTGGTGTGTCCTTAATATCAAAAACGCCGTACAAAATTTGCGTTTATTTATTAAATTGTTTCATGTACAAATGTATGTAACTCTATAGTTATGTGGGTGGTTTTAATAAAATGCCGTTGAATGAAAAACAAAAACAAACAAAAAATTATTTCAATACAATGTATGTATGTTTATTCAATGACATTATTGTCATTCACAATTCATTATGAATATAAATTATGAAATTGTGTATTAATCATGACATAATTACATTCATTTTTATTTTCGTTTTTCGTTTTTGTTTTATAAATAAATACAAATTTAATATTGTATTTTCGCACCATTACAGTGAACGTAATTTGAATAAAAGCAAACTAATAAACATATTTTGTAAATGTATGGAAATATTCAAAATGGTGTGGAAAGAAATTAAGGATAATCTTTTATTCATTATTATTTATAATTTAAGGGATATATTTTTGTTATAATTTTCTTGGCAACATGTTGCTTAACTGTGTAAAATAATTTTGAATGTTTATAAACAATATACAAATTTGATACGTTTGATAAGTTAAATAAAAAATCATAAACTAGGTGATGCTAATAAGAAATGTTGATGGAAAATACATAGCAGATTGAAAAACTTTAGTAGAAAATATTTGAGAATTCTATTTAAAACATAAAATTATTTGTTAAAGAATAAAATCAAAAAAAAAATGAATTTCTAAGCAATCTATTGTGTAATCAAGTAGGGAGCTTAGCTGTAATAAGACTTTACACGCTTTAGATTTGAAATACGTTTGTTTTTGTACGCAAACAAGGGAAGTTAACTTAAATAAGCAAAAATAAAGCAAAACAACAAGAAGATTGTATTCTGAAACAATATTTGAAGTACTTACAAATTCTTTTTTGAGCAACGTGTTGCTCAACTATGTAGGATTAAAATTAAAAAATATGTCATCAACATAATTGTTATTAAAATTATTTTTTTAATAAGAAAATGTAACCATTTTAACGATAAATGCAAACCATTACACATACATAAATGATCATTACAACCCTTCAGTCAGGATTACGACCTAGGTTCTCACACCACTTATGCTGTGTGTTAATTTTATACATGAGTGGCAAGACCTACAGTTTAAAGTCGACTCCGAACGACGGATCTTTGAGAGACTTTTTCGTGGCATTTTTATTTATTCTCAGAGTTTTTGGCAGAAATCTGCTGAGAGGTAGTCGCCGAAGAAATATTTTTTTCATATTTCGTTTTGTTCGAGACGTCTGACCTGGTGCTTGAACCGAGGCCTCACATCTACCTATTAGACTACAGCGACTTCATGGGCTGGCGAACATTGTTCCCAAATAAATATGGCATGAACCGATGACGCCGTCAACCCAAAATCTTTACCTCCCAGACTAAGGCTATGCAAACCATTACAAGTTGCTATTAAGTGTTGCTGCAATATATTGGTTGTATATGTCGGAAATATTAAATAAAAATTTTTTTCTAGCAACCTTAATTTTTTTAATTAAATTTTAAAGGTAACATGTTGATCTACTGATACATGTAAAGCAATACACTTTTTTACTTTTTATCGAATGCCTGTAAAATGCAAAAAAATCTTTAAAGTCTGCGAATTTATTTAAATGCAATAAAAATGTTTCGGCAACATGTTGCCAAAACAAAAAAATTTTTTGTTTTCTTTAGAGTAAAGGTATATAAGGAATTTTGCTCATGAAGAATATATAATTTGTTTTAAATTATAATTTTCTTTATTTTGTTTTCGTTGCAATATGTTGTTGAACTTTATTTGGTGTCCACTTTAACATAAACTCTGCACAAATAGTATTAAGATTATTGGTTTTTTGGACTCGATAAAAACTAGAACAAAGAATTTTATTGTTCTTTTTTGCAACATATTATTTATTTTTATAAATTTACTATTTTATCATAAAATCAACGCAAATATTTCTAAAATTAAAAACAAAATTGTCTAGAAAAACATGTTGCTGAGCAAGAGAATTAGTATTTTAGCAACATGCATCTAAGCATGTTGATTATACAATATACATTTTGAAGTCTTTCGTTGAGTATTAAATCAAATAAAAATTAAACATAAAATTATTAAATAGTGGCAATTTTTCTTAACCTTATTTAAATACCTTTCAGTGTGCACTTGCCCACTACGTTCACATTTTCTCTTTGTTTTTCCGTTTGTTTTTTTTTTTTTAATAAAATTTCCACTATATTGAATTCATAATAAAACATATTTTTTATGTTAAACAGAAAAAAAAGAGAAAAAAATAAATAAATTTTGTTGTTTGTTTATTGAAATGCAATAAATTTTCTTTCCAATTCAATGATTCTTCTCATTCTGCTGATGATATTGTCGTTCCCTTTGTTTACGGGTATTTTTGCTGTCAATATCATAAATTAAATATAAAAATTAATAATATTGTTGCTTATACACTTAACCACCGGCCTCCGCTCCACGGACCATGTACATATAATAGGCAGAAAAATGGGTCAATTTAAAAATAAATACACAGAAAAGTTTACAATGTAATAAATGTACAGACTGTTGTAATGCAAATATGTATGCCATATGCGTTCTAAATACATTGTAATTTTAAATGTCCATTAAATATTTATATTAAATAAATGATATGCAAAATACAAAAACATATTATGAAATGCGATAAATAAAATTAAATTTACAAAAACAAAGGGGAAAACTTTGATTTTCTCTTCTTAATTCATATCATTTTTGAATAATATTTTTTTCCCTCAGTAATAAAATATTAAAAATGAGGTATTATAACGTAGTTGTGCTATGGAGAACTATCAAAAGTTGCGATAATGTTGCTGCTAATTTGTGGCGCAACATGTTGCGAAAAATGTTAATAAACAATATGTTTATAAACTTTATTGATAATCAAAATTCGACTATTGATTAGAGAATCGAATACGTAAGTGACAGATTATGTTCCGAGTAGTTATAGAATATGTTGCTAAAAATTGTTACAAATATGTTGCCAAGCTATAGTTGTTAAAAGTTGCCATAGTAGGTAGTAGGTTTATTAGACGTGAGGCCTCGGTTCAAATCCCAGGTCAGACATCTCGAACGAAACGAAATATGAATAATTATTTCTTCGGCGCCATCCCAATAAAAATTTTAATTAAAAAGCTGCTCAAAAATCTGTCGTTCGGAATTGACTTTAAACTGTAATTCCACTCATGTATAAAATTAACACACACGACATCTGTGGTGTGAGAAGCTTGATAGTAATCCTCACTAAACGGTTGTAATGAGCAATTATGTATGTATGTATGTTGCTAGCAACATGACCATTTATATTGCAATTAATATGTTTAGTACAGCTAGCTGCTACATTTATCGCCGCCACTGCATCCTTATTTAGGAATTTTAATATGCGTTACATGTTTAACCACTTTTTTCTGTTTTTATTTTTATTTTCTCATCCAAAGCTTTATGGCCTACTTTTAATGTATACAATACAAATCTACTCTCACATACATATGTATACTGCAACTAAGTGTGAGTATAACAATTCATGCCTAAGCGCCTTAAAGTACACTTCACTCATAGCAGAAAAATTAAAAAGAGAGAAGAAAAACTCAGCGTACATGTTTAAATTAATTTTTTTTTATTTGCGCCTGTTAGTCTTTGTAAAATAGGGAAGAAAGAAACTGAAAAAATTTCCATTAAAAAAATAATAAAAAAAATTGAGGAATTCTTTGTTGTTTGATGTCATTTAAGTTAACATTTTGAAAACATTTTTAGGCAAAAAAAAAAACGATGAAATGAAAATGACACTCAACGTTTGGGGGCAGGCATACGTGCGTTTTGTATTTGAATTTAAAATTTTAATAAATGCATGACATCATGACAAAGAAATTGTATGTATGTATGTATGTATATAAATATGTGTGTATATATTAACGTATTTGTGACATTTAATTTTCATATTCATACCAGTTTTATGTAGATTTTTAGGCGAAATACGAAATAATTATTGTCATACTTAGCTTATAAGAAAGAAATGTGTTTGAATATGTCTGATGTTGTCATAGAAAAAGAAAATGATACGACAAGTATAATCAGTCAAGATCGACTTAAAGATATTCTAAAATAATTAGACCTACATAGAACTTCTGCATGGAACTCTGATGTTAATAAGTCTGTGGGAATTTGTACTTCTTTCCTTCACATCTTGTTTCCAAAGTTTGTTGTGCAAGTTGTTCAAGTGGCACGTTTACGGAATCAATTATCTTTTGCACCCTAATGATTACATTCTGAGAGGAAATTTCCTGTTACCGCTCTTAAATGTCTTCTGTCCTAGTTTCAGATAAGTTTATGCGTTGTTATCTTTTCTGGGTATGTGCCTAAGTTGAACAATCTTATGTTTGTGCTAATATGCATGTTATTGGAAAATACATTTCCGAAAGAATCATCCCTTTAAGCAGTCAATATAGTCTTCGATGTTTCAGGTCACTCTCTTTATAGATGGGCTCAATACTTTTTTCAGGAAAATAACTACAGATTGTTAGACTTCGTTACAGTTCTCTTGTAATACCAAAGAACAAATATTACCAATCGAATCAACATCAAGATTTTTTTTCTGAATTGCCCTGCTATTTATTTTATAATTAAGAGAGAGTGTTTACTGGGGTATGTGTTTTTTTAGGCCTTAACTTAGTGGCTGCACGCCCTTGCTATCTAACCAACTCTAATCTATCAGGCCGCTGTTTGGTGTGTGACGTTGGAAGATAGGAATTATCAGACACGTTATTATGAAGTTGGTGCCTATCATGAAGATAGGTATTCCTACAGCTACTTTATGTAAAGCATTACACAGCCCTGCATGGTTTTTGCAAAAATGTTCAGCGCGCAAAATGCCTTCGGAAACACCTGGAGCCATCTTATCTGCACAAAAAAAGTCCAAATTTGCAGGGCTGTGTTATTTATCCTTAGCAGGCTACCTCTAGACGTGTTGAAACAATTGACGCGAGATATGGAAGCTGTTGTCATTGCCAATATCTTGGGTATACGTGATCTGGATCAGGCAATAGCGACTGCACGACTCCAAAATCCAACCACGAAACTGGTCTAATAACGAAATTACCGGATAGATTTTGATAAGACAAGAACGGACGTGAAATCTTTTTATAACATAAGAAACATAACTCTTGCTATTACCGATGTATATACTACAGTAATTAATATTAATGCTTAAAGGCTAAAAACATCTTAAAATAGTTTTTTCAAAAGTTGTAATGATGAGGACGAAAAGAAACCCAAGAGCAGCACCTGAGACAAAAGCTTTATTTGATACTCGGAATTTGTCGTGTCTACCTATGATATTATGGACATATCACGATATTTGATAAATGGCAATCAAGAGTAATGGACGTCTACAGAAATAATTGATAACAAAATGGGGTCTTTGTAACGTCAAAGTGAGCTGGGCTTCAAGGCTTCTGGCAATTAAGTCTTATCAATAAAATTCTAATCTTCTATGTTACTGAAATTCTTACTCTATTTGCATTGGAGTTTGTAAAACATAAAATATACATGAAATTATCCATAGTTTTTGAGATCAACTTTATTTCAATCGATTATCAAATAGTCAGTAAGAAAATTCCAACTTCTCGTCTACATATTCAAATGATTCAAGCCGGTTATTATATTAAAGGGGATTCCAAATGATTCTTAGTGGCCGCTTGCCATTTGTAAGACTGAAAACTGCATTTATAAGATCATTAATTGTAGTCTACTTAAAACTATACTTATTCATAAGAAAATATTTCACAAGTAAAAATTGAAAAAGGAAAGAAATTATTTCAAAGAAAATCATCGGACATAATGGCTTTTAAAGGCAAGTCAAATAGGCCTTAAATTCAGTAAAATTACGGTGTTTTTATGGCACATTATTTATGGTGGGTATTTCAAATCTCTTTAGCAAATTCAATTGGCATTTATGTCTGACAATTTATTTCATTTTTTGTTATTGATTCCACGTCGAAACTTTTTAATTTGTTTCCAAACAATCATTTATTTTCTGTATTTGCCAACTCATTTTAAAACAATTTGAAAATTTGTTAAAAGTTTTCCTTTTCACCCCCTTCTACCCCATTCTCCATGTCAACTCAACTCAACTCTATCTTTAGAATTTTGTATTCAAATGGATGGACGTCATAGAAAAGTTTTTCATTGTTTTTAAGTTTTTGTTTTTTGTTGTTTTTTTTTATTTGTTTTAGAAAAACTTTTTCTTAGAATTTTTGAACGCGTTTCTTTCATCAAATAGAACACAACTATCTTATGGGATGTGCTCCATGTCAGTTTAAATTATTGAAAAAAAATAATGTTTTTTCAATGACTCTTGCTCATCTATTTGGTCATTTCAAATGCCTACAACAGGGGCATTCAGTTAATATTTGCCAAGGAATGTAAATTAAAGAAATTTTATTTTTAATATTTTTAAATCATAATGAAATCAAACATAATGGAATACCCCTCCTAAATGCCTTTTAATAATAAAAATCTAAAGAATTTTAATTATGTGTTAAAGAAACGAGTCTTGTTTCTTTTTTTTGCTTTCTTATCTGGAAATTATAATTTTATGTCTTTATTTTCATTGCTGTCTAGCTTCAAGCTAGCATTGCTATTACAGAGTCATTTAGTAGCTCTTAAAATTTATTACAACATTTCAACAATTTATATTCGTTTGCATTTAAATTCGTTTTCTTTATGACATTTCAAGTCTAATTTAACTTTTTCTCTCTCTTTTCTTTACAGGTAAATATTTTCATTTTTCTGTCGAAAAACCTCGTTCGTTTGGCTCTTATTTCGATTCTGCTGGTAAGTGGAATGTATCATAAAAGTCATCATTCGTTGTTTTATGTGCTTGTCAGACAGACTTGTAAATTGTGAATAAATTTTTTGGTTTGCATGTCCATGCATTTATGGCCCAAAGGGGAGCTGAAGAAATTGTGGTGTAACGTTAATAAAAACAAGTGTTATTTTATGAGAACTTTTCAACATTTATTTATAAAACATGCCAGTAAAAGTTATTCAAGAGAAATATTTTTATTTTAATAATTTATTATTCAAATAACACCTAAAGGTATGCAAAGAATTTTATTGAAATGTGTTTAATCAAAAAGGCCTAAATGTAGGCTAGAATATTGTCGTATTTCTTAATTGAAATACATAATAGGCTGAAATGGCAGCTGCTTTAAAAGGAATGGCTTACTTGAGGCCTGCATGGTCCCGTTGTGATATTGGTAGTGTGTATTCCGTCATTAAATTTTTACTCCTGGCATTGGCCAAACATCTCAATAGCTTTAAGAATATATGGATTCGATCCAAAATCACACATGTTTTGTAAATAAAATTTAGGTATTCAAGAATCCTTTATTGCAGGCTTCCAAGTGTCGGACAATGACAGAGAAGATGTTCTGCAGAAGTTATAGTCAAGTATTCCCAGGCTCCTAACGGGTGCACACAGATGCCAGTGCCCCTTTATAACTGCTATAAGGTTCATAACATGGATTCTAGTTAGGTTCAATGCAAATTTTGTTCGGTATATATCCATATCGGATCAGATTTGCCTAACCTCTATAAAATTGAGTCCATAAATCCTTTGCAAATGAGAGAGAAGTCGCCGTGGTCTAGTAGGTAGTGTGTTGGCTTATTAGACGAAAAGCCAGGGTTCGAGCCCCAGGCCAGACATCAAAATAAAATACAAAAAGTATTTCTTCGGCGACTTCCTCTCAGCTGATTTCTGGCAAAAACTCTGAGAGCAAAATAAAATTGCCATGAAAAGTTTTTCAAAAATCTGTCGTTCTGAGTCGACTTTAAACTGTAGGTCCCGCCACTCATGTATAAAATTAACATACACAACATAAGTGTTGTGAGAGACTAGGTCGTAATACTGCCTGCAGAGTTGTAATTGCCAATTATGTATGTATTATGTAAGCAGCCTTTTTTAGTGCTTCGGCTTTGTTGTTATCTTCAAAGCCCCATATCTAGAGACCTTTATGGGGTTAAATGTAGAATATTTCGCTACCTCATACAGTGCTCTGAATTTTTTGAGAACCTTAAATATAAGATATAAGACAGAATCTTAAAGTATTTAAGTGGACTGATGTTTTCTTCCAAAAATGGCTTTAATTAATGTACTAACATGAGTTATTTCCTACTTGTAGGCTTATAGTTATGGCGTGAGGCTCAAGACTTTTAAACATTTGTAAAGCATAGCTTAAGGCATAGTAAATTCGCTACATATTAATTAATGTTGCATACCTTTTAGGCTATTTTTTTAATTTTAAATGCTTGTTATTTTTGTTGCCTATTTTATGGCTCAAATTACAAAATCAAGCCATTCTATCTTGTTAGAATGGAATTTTTAATTTTTATCAAACACTGAGCACAATAATTAATCAATGACAATTTGCTTCTTTACAGTTCCTCTTCCCAAAAGAACAGATAACAGGCATTAAATATTACACGATTGCCATAGACATACAAGAATTTACAATTATTTACATTAATGCCAATTAAATTGTCAGACATTATAAATTCCATATTCACCCCTTCCCTTACCGCAATAAAAAAAACTCTCACCTTTCAATGGAATGGGGAGGCCATGGGGAAGAGGAATGGCTTTGAGTTTTCGGAAACCATGGAGGCATTGGAAAATTGTTTATACATTTTACACAAAATTAATTAATTTTAAACCTTTTATGTTACAAAATAATAACCCCCCCGGTATAATATCACTCTTCAACACATAATACGATATGCTCTATCAATACTTATGCATTTAATAATGATTTTAAATCCTCCTGTAATATGTATGCTTGCAGGCATGCATTAAACACTCGTAAACAAACAGAAGAGAAGCGGGTGGGTGCCAGAAATATTATTTATGAAGCAGGAGTTTTTGAAGAAGCGCTGCTATGCAGTGTATGTGTAAAGAGCACACCAATGTCACTAAGGCAACACCCTCGGGGCAATTTTACAAATCGATGTCCTTGCTTTCTTTACTGGTATTTTAAACGTTAAATGCTCGCAAAATGAGTCGCTCTACAATCAAATAAATGTACAACAAGGGCAAGTGTTTTTATGTGTGGATATACGTGGTATGTTGGGGTATGGGCCATGGCTTGTTTTTCCCGGATTTTGTCGGTTTTTTTTTTTTGTGTGTTGTTTTTCATCATTACACGGAAATTGTTAAATTATAATCAGGAAAATAAAAACAAAACCCTTTTGAACACACACATAAAAGCCTCTTTAAAGCAACGTATGTCAACGTACATATGTGCAGTAGCAGGCAGCAGTAGCTGGCAACAACGTGCCTCTTACCATTCATTCATTCATTATGGGCGCATATGAATGCATTATGCAGCCTCTTTATATTTGACATTTCTACTTGAACGTAATTCCATACATAATTTCATTAAGAGGTTCACAACCACACTTGCATATACACTTGCACGCAGCTTTTGTTTCAAAGAAAATCCATCACACACATCCATTCTGGCAGCAAAGCGACCGTAGACGAGATGCATGTTTTATTGCCACACACGCTTGGTTGAATTGCAACAGCAAAAATCTATAGACTGTAATAATTTGCATTATAATGCATTATACCTTTACATAAATACATACATACATACATATACACATGCAATGGTATGGCATTAAAAAAAAGTGTTGCATGGCATGAAACCAAAAAATACCAGCCACCTTATGCTGCTGCTGCTGCTGCTGCTGCTGCTACTGCTACTATGCGCATAAAGACATGCTCATAACACTACTTTAAAAGTGTGAATGCCACACTTGAAATGTGTTGCATTTTATTATTATTATTATTATATAATATGCCACACAAGTTTTTTTTCACTCTCTTTTATTTTTTCTCGTATGCCACAAGAAAGAAGCAGCATAAAACCACAGCATTAACCGGAACAGAGAAAAAAAAGTGATGCAAGACAAGAGGCAAAAAAGAAATGAAAAAAATGTTTTTAAGACTCGTCATCCATAAAAGATTTGTGAAATGCTTTACAATGGCAGTAAATGGTGATTTTTATAAGAGGCCTTTAGTGAAAAGAAAATTGGCAAGTTGAAGCATTTGTATCCCGTATACAAAAGTTTATCCTTCCACAATTCTGTTTATGTTGTCAGGATTGCTTTTGGTTGCACAAAATTTCTCATGATTTTTGGTCGTCACAGTCCAGTGAGTAGTTAACTTATGTAGTAAGCGAGTACTCGAGAATTCTAATCCCATTGGAAAACTCTTTCCGCAGAAATCTTCGTGATCCTTTTGTAACGCCTATAAACACTACTCCCTCTTTTGCTTCAATACTTTCCTAGACAACAAAAGAGATTCCTTGATTATTAGTTAATTAATGGGACATTGCAACGCTTTGGTCAGGATTACAACCTAGCTTCTCACACCATTCATGTTACTACATACATAACATACATAATTTGTCATTACAACCCTTCAGTCAGGATTACAGCCTAGCTTCTCACACCACTGATGTTGTGTGTGTTAATTTTATACATGAGTGGCGGGACCTACAGTTTAAAGTCGACTCCGAACGACAGATTTTTGAGAAGCTTTTCATGGCTATTTTTATTTACTCTCTGAGAGGAAGTCGCCGATGAAATACTTTTTGTATTTTGTCTTGATGTCTGGCCTAAGGCTCGAACACGGGCTTTTACGTTTAATAAGCCAACACACTACCTACTAGACTACGGCAACTTCCCACCAATGTTACTTACTTACTTAATTGGTCATTAAAAACCCGTTTATCGAATTTCGACTTGCTTTACCACCTTTTTCTTGCGTAACTTTGCCAGTTGCTTACACCAATCGATGACAGGGCTTCTTCAATTTTGTCCTTTCAACGTAGACAAGGTCGTCCTCTTCGAATACACTTCTCGCCGTATACATCTCTCTTACATCCGAATGATATAGTCCAGCCAACGCAGCCTTTGGATCTTAATGCCCTGCACAACATCCATGTCATTGAGGAGTTCATACAGCTCATTATGACATTGAATGCGGAAATCGTCTACTCGCACCAGACCGAAGATCTTACGTAGGACTTATCTCTCCCATACCCTCAGAGCTGCTGCAATGCTGTTTAATAATGCCCAAGCTTCTGCGCCGTGAAGAACCACTGGGAGGATGAGCGATTTGTAGAGTATAATACTATGTTCAGATAGGCACTTTTATTGAGCCAATATTCGGTTTATTGAGTACAATATTTTAAGTGTTCAGACATAATAATATACGCAGTTCAGTTGATTATTCAATATTAATTTGACAGCTAGTAAGCAAAACAGCTGGTTGTTTTAACATCATTGTTTGTATTTTGTTTTTTGTTTTGTTGTTTTTTTTTGTAATATGCGCACTGAACATACTTATGACAGTGCTGCATTTTAAGTTTTACTCAATATTATAACAATTTGCATATTTATTGCGCAATAATTAATTGAAACTTTATATGAAATATTGAGCTGAATAATGGCGTTTATTGTGATTTACGCAATAAAGGTGCATATCTGAACACCGTATAAGTTTCGTTGTACGAGAGTGGTCTCTGCTACTACACAACCCATGTTGTGTGTGTTAATTTTGAATATGAGTGGAATGCATAGTTTAAATTCGATTCTAAACGACAAATTTGGCAATTTTATTTGCTCTTAGAGTTTTTACTAGAAAACTGCAGAGGTGAAGACGCTGTAATTTTTTTTTATATTTCGCTATGCTCGGTATGGGGTTTGAACCACATTCTCATGTCTGTTATGCTAATACTCTACCTACTAGACTAAAGCCGGACATAGTTTAGTTAAAAATTAAAAAAAGATTCCTAATAAAAGAGCATGTGGCTTAAGTTTGGTCAAATTTGGAAGTGAAAACGTTTAGACGTTACACACTCAGGGCCAGAAAAAATTATTTGAACATAAGTACATATTTCAGTTCTATGCCAGCTTTTCTTCATATCAGCTATTTTTGAGGCATCTTCTTCAATGGTTTCCTTGTGGATTCCATTGAAAATATTTAGTTCCTGAACGAGAAGAAATGCAGAAATTTTTTTGTTCCCTTTAAAAAAAGCCAGACAGCCAAACAAACTGCAAACGTTTCAGAAATATTAGAAATATACTTGGTTTCCCACTAACTATTCGGTCTGATATGGATCTGAAACACTTGTTTGTCGCTAAGTGTAGAAGAATTTAATTCATGGATAATAAACAGTAAATTTTTAAAATTTTACCGCCTTACATTATGCCTATTTTATCTGCATTTAAAACGCCTTAAACCATACTTCACAGAATGAATTTATCTTACGTTTTAAATTTTTAAATCAAACTATTTTAACAATTACTAAAAAGCCTATTAAAATTTAAAATTTCTTTGCTTATGTGTTGTTTTCTTTTTATCAAAAACTATTTTAATTCCTTTAAAATATTATCGTTTATGGCTATTGTTCATATTTAAATAAATATTTTCATATTTGATTTATTCTCGAGACAGATTTTAAATGCAAAGAAGCAAAAAACAAGAAAAATGAAATTTATTAATATTTAATAATTCAAGTGTTATAAATCATAATAATAAAGCCGCCTTAAAGTATGCAACAGTAAAGACTTTAAGACTTTTATTATTTTACTCAAAAGCATTCAATTTAATACTTAAATTAATTAATAGGATTTCATTTAAATAATCTTCTTAAGTTGAGACGCCTTAAAGACTTTTTAGAATAAATGTTTTACCTTAAAATATGCAATAAATTTTATTTTCATTGAGTATGCTTAGAAATATGTTTTGAAAATATGTTTATAAACTAATGGTTGTGCAAAGTGAGACAGAAAGTGAAAGAAAAGTAGATGATAAGGAGTAGGTACAGGGGGAGAAAAGACTTTTAAATAGGCTCGGTTATATCAATTAAATTAAAATCTTCAAAGTTTACTAAAATTTCAAATGAATGACAATGAAAATTATAGTCAAGAACGTTGTCTGCTTGTGAAATCTTGGCATGCAACTAATGCTGTAGAAGTGTTCTCTCCAGAAATAAGACGAACGGCAAGCTATATTAATACGTTGGCTGCCGACTACGAGATAACTCGTAGATTACGTTCTCTTCTAGGAAGCCAACTGCGAGTTATCTCGTACTCCCTAAACCTGTCATTTTTGTGTAGCTACGAATAAAATCGTATTATACCAATGCAAGTATCGATAAATGGCTTCTGGGAAAAGAACAAAAATTCAATGTTGGCTTGCGTGACCAGTTTTCTGAAAATTGCCGCGGCAGTCAACGTGTTAAGCATCTCATCTGATAAAGAAAATTATGATTGTCCGTGAACTTATTGCTTAGTTTTGGATGGGAAATATAGCTTTTCAAGTTGTTTACCATTCTAATAATATCGAATTGAAATTAGATCCTAATCAGCTAAGACCTTATGTTCTTAAATTCATCGAAATTAACTTTATTGTCTCAGAAGAAAAGTTTATTCAATGCTCCGAATGGCAAAGGATATGACGTTTTGTAGAGGAAATGTAGAGAGTAAATTATTAAAAAGTAGACATAGTATCGTATATATTAAGCCGAATAGCAGCAAGGCATTGATAACGACCGACAGATATGAAAACAATTGAAAAAGGAAACCAATGCTCGAGATGAATTTCTTCAGGTCAAAAATCCTGACCTAGTATCCGCAGCCTTTACATTTGAAAAACAAGGCATACTCACACAGAAAACAAGATATTGAATGCTAAAACATTTCAGTCGGTTTTGCCCGTTTCGCTGAGCCATCATTCTGTCAATGTTCCCTTACTCTCGAAGGTCGTTAAAGAAAACCTGGGCTAGTAGCCTGAGTCTGCATCTTTCATTAACAAGGAACAGTCACAATTCAGTTGGTTTTGCACGTTTTACTGGTTCAACTACATACATACATACATAATTGGCCATTACAACCCTTCAGTCAGGATTACAGTTAAAAGTCAATTCCGAACTACAGATTTTATTGAGAAACTTTTCATGGCAATTTTATTTACTCTCAGAGTTTTTGCCAGAAATCTGCTGAGAGAAAGTCGCCGAAGAAATATTTTTTTCATATTTCGTTTTGGTGTCTGACCTGGGATTTGAACCTAAGCCAACACACTACCTATTAGACTACGGCGACTTCTAGTTCAACTATGAATTTGAATATGGTATCTGTAATCTTTTGTTCTGAATGTTGCAATCTCTTTCGGTTATTATATTTTTTCACTCGACCTTTACACGCTACAAACGCCTCTCTACATCATTAAGTGCTTAATTGTGTTGTTCCCTTTTCCCATCAAAGTATACCACAGATTGCTAATGGGATTGAATCCAGTGGTGTTGTGCTAATTTTTTTTTACCGGAACGCGTTCCGGACTCCGGTTCACTGTTCGCAAAAACAAGCCGGTTCGTTCCGATTTTTGTTCCGGTTCGGGTTCGGTTCAAACCCTTGTTTATAAAAATACATATAAAAATTCGTCAAAAATTAGAAAAAAAAAATCAGCAATTCTTTTAAATTTTTTTCAAAACGTCAGCCAATTCTCATTATCAGAAATCATCTTTAGTTCCGGAACGCGTTCCTGTCCAAAAAGGAAGTACCGGAACGACGTTCCGGGGCGTTCCAGCTCGACAACACCACTGATTGAATCCAGAACGTTTGACCAGCCGGTACAAGCATATTCTCTAATACATGACTATACAATCTCTACAACCATTATCTGCAAGTGCTTTTTCCCCTCCCTCTAATTTCCATTCTCTTCAACTTTGGTTCCTTATTTTTTGATTGCTTTTAATTGTAACTTTTCGTTTATATTTCTCGTGTGTTCATCATCATTCCTTTTTCTTTTCGTAATTAAAAGAAAATCAAAGACCATTGCCCTCCTTTCTACTTCCCTTTTAATTTTTTTTATGCCATTCTTTTAATTGCATTATCCTTCTCTCTTATCACAACGTATTCAACGTATTCAAAGTGTTTTTGTTCTCATTATATAAACGTTCTTCCTGTTCTTTATTTACTTCTATTTTTTTCTTTTCTTTTCCTTTCCTTTATTTCTTTTTTATTGTTAATGTTGTTGTTTTTGTTTTGTTTTCTTTTTTTTTAATTTATATTTTTATTATTATTATAATAAAAGAGAGACCATTAATCTAATTGTGCTAATTTTCTTTCTATAATTTTGTTCCTTTAATTGCATTTTGTCTTCTTGTTGGGCATGCTTATCATTTTGCTAAATGGATTTGTAAGCATGTACTCGTAAGCATGATAGCATATTTACACATGCATACATACATATGTACATTAGGTACGGAGGAACTCTTTAGTCTTCTATACAAATACAAATACAATTAAACAAAATGGAGTTGTTCCGTGTTCTCTGTTCCTTATTATGCTATTGAAGAGAAGAGAAAATGCATGCTTTTCTCTCCCTTTCTCATTCTGTTGTTTGTGTTTTTAGTTGATTAATGTAATTTTCTTCAAGTGTTTTATATATGTATGTGTGTGTGAGAGAGAGATTAAGAGTGGATACATATTTTTTATTACATCTTCTTCTTCTTGTTGGTGCTACTAAAAGTTCTTTGTCCTTACTAATGAGATGCCTCTCTCTCTCTCTCACTCTTGAAAACCATAAAAAAAACTATTCTCGGTCGTTAGTCTTTTGCTTTTTATTTTTTTTAGAAAATATTTTACAGTTATTTTTCTCTCTTTCCCTCTCCTTTCGTTTTGCTTTAATATTTAGAAAATCTTTTGTTTACTGTTGTTCTCTTTGGTTAGTTTTATTAGACTCACTCTCCTCTTACTATCTTTGTTTACCTCAGCTGTGTTTATTTACTGTGTTTATATTTGTATGTGTATTGTGTGCTTGTATGCGTAAGTAAGTTTAGGTTTTGCATGGAAAAGAGTACGTACTTCGTTCATTCATTAATAATTAACTTAAACTGTAATTGAGGTTAGTTTAGGGCTAAATAGTATAATTAAACAAAGTGTTAAAAGCTACTTTTTAACAACCAACAATAACAACAACAACCAGTAGTATTATTTAATATACTTGTTAATTAATTTATTTATTTATTCATACATTCCAGTATATATTAGGTTTTCTTCTTAATTCTTTGGTTTTAGTTCATAAAACGTTTGCTTTTAAGGCCAGCCATAAAGTGTTTGTTTTTTCTTTGGTTAGAATATTTTTATGTTGTGTTAATTGTTTCTGGTGTCATATTATTTTATTTACAATTTCATTCCAAAACGATTTTACCTCTTTTCTAGTCAGAACTAAAATAATCCCACCATGTACGCATCACGAGTGCTTTTAAAAGTATTGTTTGGAGAACACTTTTGATATTTCCAAGTATTTAAGCTAGTCTTTAAGAGATTCCTACTCTTAATTAAAAATTTTTTTTGATTCCACAATAGCCGACGAGAAAATGGAAATGACATTTTTATTCCTTATAATCAACATCGCAGCTCATAAGGCCAACAGTTTCGCCTGAGGGACACTACAATGATTAGGTAACCTTATAGAATAATTACCTATACCTGCCGAGTATGAAGTGGCCTTCTTTCAGAGCTCCCTTCAGATTTGAATCATCCTTGAAGATTTGTATGGAGACCTCAACAAAGTGCGTTACACGATTTTCTTATTTACGTTTAAACGTTCTGAGGAGTCAGTATCCGGCATATTCCTGGATGTTTCCAGCTCCGTCAGACTTAATCTGTGACCAATATTTGATCTGCACCATTGTTCAGTTGCCCATTACTGCAGACTAGTATTAGCTCTAGAGCTCTTATAGTAAAGGTCAAGTGGAAAGAGATATAAAATTATTTCATGTGGTAGATTATTTTTTAAATAGTTTGATTTAAGACTCAAATCTCCTCCCACTGTAATCACTTACTTACGTATCTAAATGATCATTACAACCCTTATGTGATGATTACAACCCAGCATCTCACACCATCCATGTTGTGTGTGTTAATTTTATCCTTGAGTGGCATGACTTATAGTTTAAAGTCGACTCAAAACGACAGATTTTTGTGAAGCTTTTCGTGGCAATTTTATTTGCACTCAGAGAAATAATTTTTTCGTATTTCGTTTTATTCGAGATGTCCGAGATGGAGTTTTAAGCACGGGTTTGCATCTAATAATTGAACACATTTTCTACTAGACTGCATTGACTTCAATGGTGCTGTAAGTACCTAGTAAAAGTTTAGATTATCTTTAATGCTTCTCTTAGTTCCCTTTTGTCGAGTATACCCTTTTAAACTTTTCTTCTTTCCATCATCCAGCATCATTTCCCATCAGTGGTTTGGAAGAACTTCTTTTGGTAACTTCATCTGCCTATTATATTATCTTGTGGTTCGCAAATAGGATCCAATAGAGGGTGACTTAATTTGTCTGCACAACTGGTTCAGCCTTTGCAGACAGTACCCCACTAATCTCTAGTCTACCTCATAGAGGCTTGCACTGTGGACTGTGGCTTCACTGTATTTCCTGCCCTAGTTGAATTGAGCAAATCTTTCGATGGCACAAAGTTCAGCTTAGAAAACACTCCCGAGTTTTATATGAATTCTGAACACCCCTACTACTGTACCACTAAAGGGTCTTCGATCCACCACGGCATACTCGCTCTTTTAAAATAGTATTTACGATCTTTATTGCCTAATACTGTGTCGAGCCATTTCCCAATATCTGAGTCTAGAGGACGGTTATAAATGAAGCTGTCAGCCACTCTGTCTGTTTACTTACTGAATTATGGACTTTTCATCTGAAGTTGAATTTTGCCAATAAAAATGTGGTTCATGTGTTACTGCGTTAGGCTGAATTCTTAAAAATAGTACCTTTAAAATTATTCTTTTCTTTTCCTATACTTTTTCATAAAAGAATTTTTCAATTTTCCATTCTTACAACTCAATTGTTGTGTTCAGCAGAAGTTTTGATATCAAATTTTATGCATAAAATTCTTTGATCCGCCTCTTAATCGCTTTAATAGACTTGAACTTTATTTAATTGAATTTGTTGTTGTTGTTGTTGCTGGTGTTGTGGGTTTTATAATTGTTTTCCATGTTGCTGAATTTAAAATCCTTTATACGCAGAGATTTCTTGCAAGTCTTTCTTGCTTATTTAAATGCAAAAAAGAAAAACTTTTACCAAAAAACTTTTCTCTTTTTCGCAAGACAATACGATGAATGTGATGATGATGATGATAACATTGAAATTCTTAGCAATTCTTTTGCATTTTATTATGCAATGCAAACAAAGAAGTTAAAAGTTTTTAATAATAAATGTTTGTTTCTGTGATTAAATTAAAGTATGGAAAAGAAAAATATCCCCTTAAAGTAGTCTCAAAAAATTACTGCGAAGGCAATTGGTTCACTCATACGCAAATGAACTAACCAGGAGGTGTACATCCAAACTACTGATGGGGATGGGGATCATACCGCTGAAGGAGGAAGTTTAAAAAGGTATACACGGCAAAAGGCAACATAAAGTGACATTTAAGATTCAACCTAAACTTTTACTAGGTAGTTACAGTACCATTATAGTTGTAGTAGTCTCCTAAATAGTGTGTTGGCTTATCAGACTCGAACCCGTGGTTAAAACCCCATCTCAGACATTTTCAACAAAACGAAATATGAAAAAATATTTCTTGCGCGACTTCCTCTAGGCAATCTTGTGGCAAAAACTCTGAGAGTAAATAAAATTACCATCGAAATCTTCACAAAACTCTGTCCGTCCTACGCAGTCGACTTTAACCTGTAGGTCCCGCCACTTGTGGATCAAATTAACACACACAGAACATAGATGGGTTGTAATTCTCACTAAAGGCACGTTGTAATGATAAATTCAGTAAGTGAAGAAGTAAAGAAAACAAAGTATCTAAAAATAGATTACTGCTGTCAGGAGTAAACTATTTTCTAACCGGCTATTGTGGAATCAAAGAACTTTTATTTAGAATAGGAATCTCTTCAAGCCTAGACCACATGCGTTTTTTCTTAACCTATAAAAATGGGTTTAGAGGATATAAACTTTGTCTCTATTTCTGTCGTAAGTGGCATATACATATGTACATATATACACTGAGCGCCAAAAGTGAGTAAACACCACTGAAATAATTAATTTTCTTAGGATAGCGAGAAAAGTAAATGAGAATAGTCGAATAAATTTCCAAAAATAAAAACGTTTATTTATTATTTATAAAATGTTAAAACAAAAACAATAATTCATGGTAAAGGAACTTTTTTTTTATACTTAAGAACAAAAGTGTTGACTCACTTATGGCGCTCACTGTAAATATGTACATACATAATTAGTCATTACAATCCTTCAGTTGGGATTATAACCTTGCTTCTCACACCATTTATGTTGTGTGTGTTAATTTTAGACATGAGTGGTGACACCTTCAGTTTTTTAAAGTCGACTCCGAATGACAGATTTTTGTGAAAACTCTGAAGATTTTTGAGAAACTTTTTCATGTCAATTTTATTTTCTGTCAGAATTTTTACCAGAATTCTGCTGAAATGCAGTCGCCAAAGAAAAATGTTTTTGTATTTCGTTTTCTTGGAGGTGTCTGACCTGGGGCTTGAACCGTGGTCACACGTCTAATAAGCCATCTCACTATCTAGTAGACTACTGCGACTGAACACAATTTTTTAATTAAAACTTTAAAAATTTAATTTTTTTATTTCGTTTGCAAACAATCGTTTTCTTTAAACAATTTTTTCTATGACTGGATTTAGAGTTTCCGTTTTCCGTAGAGTTTAGGTTTTTTTAGCTTTTTTTATATAAAATTAATGCTCGTTCCTTTGTTGTTTATAAAAAAATTCCCCATTGCCCCTCTTCTTTATAATCCATTGCATATTAAAGAAGTTAATTTCAATAACAAAAAACAAGAATAAAAAATAAAAGAACAAAAGAAATCAAATAATTTTGAAAAGGCAACAACTCTGTTAAATAACTAATGACCCTTAAATGGGCATTTAAGGACTAAAAATATGAAAAAGACAGCAGCAAATATCAAAGATAATTGAGAAATTACAGGTGAACCTCATTAGCAATGCTGAATTTTCTTAATAGCTTTTTGCATTAAATTTTTCTTTCGATTTTCTTTCACGAGGTTAACTTTTACCTTCACAAGCACAATAAAATCTTAACTTAATGATGAGTAATTAAGTTTTAATTCAATTCATTTCAATTCAATTGCTTTTTGAAGTTCGCTTTTTTGCGTTTCAATAAAAACCGAGTTTCGTTTTTTGTTTTGCCTTTCAAATCTTTTTTGCTTAATTTTTTTTGTTGTTCTTGAACCCAATTTACATAATTTTTTTTGTATAAAAAAGTGCGTGTAATTCTTATTATTTTTTTTTTGTGTGTGTTTAATTTGTTCTTTTGATTGCTGTTGTTGTTGTTATTGTTGTTCTTTTTCGTTAACTTTTCTTAATGACCTTTTTGAAAATCTTTTGATGTATTATTTGACCTTTTTTCTCATTGTTGTTGCCTTTCCTTTCATTGTATTTCTTAACAAACTGAAGCAACAAAGAAAAAAAAAGAAGATTTTTGTTTTTGCCAAAAATTTTGTTGTATTGTTTGGCCAACTTTTTTTTCTCTTGTTTTATAGCTGGCAACAATAAAAAAATTTTGAAGAAAAAAACTTTTCAAAATCAAGCAGTTGATGGATTATTAATGAGTTTAGCAATTAAAAAAATAGCATTTTGAAGCACTTTAGACAAGAATTTATAAGACATTGTTTAACAAATAATAAGAAAAAAAAAATAATTAAAAAACTTTACAATTCATCATCATCATCACATCAATAATGAATTCACAAACCTCCTCCACTTGGATGTAATGGTAATGAACTCATTGGGTTAAAAACGTATGAAAAATTAGCCAACATAAATGGCGAGTCAACAGGGTGTAATTCAATGAAATATTTCATAATATCGATCGATACTGTTTGGACTCTTACACCATCCTGGAGCTAACTCACTAGGAATTATTATTTAGTAGGAGTTTAAAATGAAAAATGTGAAAAATGTTCCTCTAGTCCTTAATGATATTACCTAAACCATTAGTTCATCGGCCTACAATAGCGTCAACCTAGCTAAATAAGTTCCAACCAACTCACTCATCTTAAAGTCATTCCTTACTACGTATACAAGCCATATGATAACAGGGATGAATTGATTATTATGCCTCATCGCGTACAAACTACCTAATAAATCCTTTGAGCCTATCAATAACCACTAACGCTTAGCTATACAGAGATTTTAGTAAAGATGTAGCAGAGTATTGTGACCATACGATCTATTGTACTGCTCGCTACCTATATAGAGTTCTCTTATGATGTTACAGACAACTTTGTTGCCCTGGGTGCTGTTCAGTGGCAGAAAGCATAATTCCCTCACTAAGCGACCATGAGTTGTATTGGTGCGAAATGCTTGGTGGTTTACTTTCCTTATCTGCATACATACGTAATTGGTCATTACAATCTTTCAGTTAATATTACGACCTAGCTTCTCATACTACTTATGTTTTGTGTTTAATTTTATACATGAGTGGAGGGACTTACAGTTTTAAGTCGACTCCGAAGGATAGATTTTTAAGAAACTTTTCGTCGCAATTTTATTTACTCTCAGAAATTTTGCCAGAAATCTGCTGAGAGGAAGTCGCCGAAGAAATATTTTTTCATATTTTGCTTTGTTGGAGATGCCTGACCTGGGTTTGAACCTAGGTCCCTTGTATAGTAAGCCAACACACTACCTACGTCGGACATATTTACATATTGGACTTCAAATAATTCCTATCCTAAACAAATGTACCTTAAGTGCACTATACTTATGAGAACTACTGCTACTACGCCTTCAATCTTATTCCGCTATAATTAGCATAAGCTTGGAGCGTTTCACTTCGGTCTTATTTCCAAGGAGTCTTTGCCTGCCTTTAACACCGCTTTCGTTAAGGATGCTTTTCCAAACTTTTTTTCAAATTCCACAGAGTTTCTTGCTCCATCACTTACTTGTTCTTTTCTCAGAATTTTAAAGTGGCTAGGGATCTTTGAGAACTTAATTAGTTGGTGTAGTTTTCTCAGTCACTTTCATCATAATTTTAAGTCAACTTTAAAGAAAAGAACTTCTTGGATAATGGCTTGACTGTAGGATGGTATTGCTCTGCCTTTCCCCTGTTACTTTCTGTTCAAATTTAATTGATCGCATCTTTCAATGACGCAGTCTTTCCAGGGGTTTTATCATGGGAGTCAAATTATTAGTTTTAGGCTTCGACTCACCAGTGTACTTGTTCACGCCTGCTATAAAATCCTATTGCAAAACATTCTTAAACTTTCAAGATTAGAGCTGTCAACAGTACGGCCTGTCAGGCCACAATGATCTTTAAAGTATTTATTATTCTTGGGTATCTTCTTCAGTGGACTTAGCTGTAACAGAACTTCAAAAGTCGCTGGGTATCATTGCTTCGATTTTGTTAATGCACGCTACTCTCTGTATCTGTGTTCGTTCATCACAGACATATCATCACGTCATAGGCTTTTGACGTGTTTGTTGACAATACCAAGCAGGTGAAAAAATCGGTACTATCAAGCACCTTCACGACTTTGAAAAAGTCCCTAAAAAAGGTGTAATGCTACAGACCTCGTCTACTCGTGTAATCTGTGAAAAGGCAGTGACCAATATTCGGAATAATCATACATACATATTTGGACATTCCTACCCTTCAATCAGTATTATGACCAAGCTTCTCACACCACTTATGTCATGAGTGGCGGGACTTACAGTTTAAAGACGACTCCGAACGATTTTTGATTTTTTGGGAAACTTTTCTTTGCAATTTTATTTTACTCTCAGAGTTTTTGCCAGAAATTTGTTGAGAGGAACTCACGGAAGAAATGTTCAAATTTCGTTTTGTTGTAGATGTCTGATGTAGTCGCCGTGGTCTAGTAGGTAGTGTGTTGGCTTATTAGACGAAAAGCCAGGGTTCGAGCCCCAGGCCAGACATCAAAATAAAATACAAAAAGTATGTCTTCGGCGACTTCCTCTCAGCAGATTTCTGGCAAGAACTCTGAGAGTAAAATAAAATTGCCATGAAAAGTTTCTTAAAAATCTGTCGTTCGGAGTCGACTTTCAACTGTAGGTCCCGCCACTCATGTATAAAATTAACACACACAACTTATGTGGTGTGAGAAACTAGGTCGTAATCCTGACTGGAGGGTTGTAATGACCCATTATGTATGTATGTATGTAGATGTCTGATGCGGGTTTTGAACCCTGGCCTCACGTCTAATAAGCCAAAGCACTACCTTCTATACTACAGCGACTTCATATGGACGGAAATATTTCTTACCGCGTCTTAAGAAACCGAGGCAAATATATAAAAAATATGCTGGTTCCAGCGAACAAAGCATTGAATTTTGATGCTCAGAAAACCATGTAAAAAATTGGATTTTTCCCCCAGTTTTCCTTTCAGAGATTGACTGCAGTACAATACTTGAACAGATTACCTGCTTTCAATCTTAAAATTTGCAATGTTTTTGTGTCATAATATTTACTTTATTTAATTAACCATAATAACTCGATTAACGGATTTCGGCCTGCCACAACACATCCTTCCAGGCGCCTCTGCTTCTTGCGCGCCTACGCCAGTTGGTCACACCAATCGATGATACGGCTTTCTCGATTTGGTCCTTCCAACGGATACAAGGTCGTCCTCTTCGCCGACTTCCGCAGATCCCCGCATCAAATACCCGTATAGCCGGAGCATCCTTCTCCATTCGAACAACATGGCCGAGCCAATGCAGCCGCTGGATATTAATACGCTGCACAACGTCTATGAGCTCATACAGCTCACTGTTTGATCGGATGCGGAAATCATTGCCAACACGTACTTTTGTGTCATAATAAAGTCATTATAAATAAATAAAAAATTCCAGCATATTTGAAACATATTAATTTGAGCACTGATCCCCCTGTATTTTATTTCCTTCATTTTGTAATCTTCTTCGCCTCACCTATTCAACAAAGAAAAGAAAGTACAAAGAAGTGAAAGAAAAATAAAGGCTTCTGATACAATTAAATATTGATTCTTGTTTTAGTGCTTCTATGTAATCAAGTCGGATTTAATTTGTTTTAACGTTACCCTTCAATTGGCCATACACTGTACAATGTTTGCATTTAAACTGAAAACAGGTGCATTTAGACTTTTTATGGACTTACAGTTCGCCTGTTTTGTTTTGTTTTGTTTTAGTTTGGCTTGTTTTTTGTATTTCGAAAATTAATGATTGTTGTTCACCAAAAGAACAATAAAAAGAAAAGGAAACAATAAATACAATAACAACAACAAGAAGAAGAAAAGTATTAAAATATGCAAGTGTATGCTTGTGCATGTATCGTTGCTGTTTGCTGTGTACATAGTTGTCTGTAGAGTACATAGACAAGTACAGGTATTTTGTTATATTTACCGTGTTCATTTAATTATACTTAAGGGTAAAGATAAGTATTGTTAAGCCTCTTGTACGACTTAGTACAACACAGTGAGTCTGGTCTCACTGTCTCTCTCTCTCTCTCTTTCTGCCTGATTGTCTGACTCAATGTCTGGTTTAGTTTAGATGTTGTTGCTGCTGCTGGTATGTGCTAATGCTGTGGGTCTTACCATGTTTTTGTGTCGAAAACATTGCCATAGAAAACCGCCGTATTTATTGGTGTTCAGCTAGAGGTAGCGGTGGTGGCTGCTTGAATAGGTGCTTAACTGACCAAAAGCATTTGCACTCTCCACCTTTGGCAAACCAATGCCTGGTTTTTTTGTTGCCTTTAAATGTTTATTTTTGTCGAAATGATTAACAAGTGTTTGTTAAATGATTGTGTCAAATAAATTGTATGTTGGCCAGTGTTAAAGGCTGCTAAACTTTGTTATTTTTTTTCTTTCCAATCGACTGAATTACAATTCTCATGTAAATTGCTATCGAACTGTAAAACGATATCAAATTAAATTAAGTTTTTGTTTTGTTTCTGTAAATTGCCAATATTTCCATAGAAAAGATGTCAAGGTTTTCTTAACATAACAACAACCATACGCACAACAACAAAGTAACTTAAAAAATAAAAAATATATACTCGAAGTGTCAAAACAAATGTTACATTGAAAGAAATCAAGTGGAAATTTAACAAGGATCTCCTATTATTGTGTGCAATCGCTTGTAGAGTAAAGCAGATGTAGCATACCTTTGGGGCAAAACAAAAAGGTTAAAAGGATTACTGTTTTGTGTTCCTTTCTTACCACTTGATATGAAATTAATTCGTAAGGACTTGTTAAGGAAAATATTTTTTTTATATTTCTTAGGCAACAGCTGTCTTCTTTTCATCCTTCAATTACTTTCTCAAATTTAATGCACACACCCACCATTATAAACAGAAAATTTTCAATTTGATTGATAGGTATACGCACTAAGGGGTTTATAATCTATGGAGGCTGAACAATATCTGGCCAATTATGCCCTCCCTTTAGCTTATTTAAGCATGAATTTTTAGATGTCGTTTCAACGTAATTATCTACATGCAACGGAATTTCCATATTTTAGGCCTAGACTAGGTTTTTGGTATGGAAATAAATCATTTTTGAGATAGTATCTTAAAATATAATTCATAAGCAGACAATCTGGTTACCTTGAAGGACAAATTGTTAAAGATTTATTAATTATGTATGGCATACGTAATTGGTCATTACAGCCTTTTAGCCAAAATCACGACCTAGTTTCTCACACCACTTATGCTGTGTGCGTTAATATGAGTGGTAGGACCTACAGTTTAAAGTCGACTCCGAACGACAGATTTTTGAGAAACTTTTCATAACAATTTTTATTTACTCTCAGAGTTTTTGCCAGAAATCTGCTGAAAGGAAGTCGCCGCAGAAATAATTTTTGTATTTTGTTTGATGTCTGGCCTAGCCTGTATGCATTTATGTATATATGATCTCCCTTACTATTTCCTGCAAACGTTTTTCCTGCCACTCGTTTCTCTCTTCCATAACTAGGTTTTCTCATGCCAACAGAATGCTATATAGGGCCCATCCTTAGATTATTGTTTGTAATAAAAAACATTTGTCTCGATGAATACCATCGCAACATTAGTGCAGAAGAGGCATTTTCTGCATTGGCCTGTGTACAGCATCTTTATTATTATGTACGTAACATAACATGATTGGTCATTACAACCCTTCACGTCAGAATTACGACCTAGCTCCTCAAACCACTTATATTGTGTGCGTTAATTTTTATGCATGAGTGGCGGGATCTACATTTTAAAGTCGACTGCGAACGACAGATTTTTCGAATAATTTTTCATGCCAATTTTTATTTAGTCTCAGTTTTTGCTAGAAATCTGCTGAGAGGAAGTCGCCAAGGAAATATTTTTTCAAATTTCATTTTGTTGGAAATGTCTGACCTGAGGTTTGAGCCGTGGCCTCACGTCTAAAAAGCCAACACACTACCAACTAGACTAAGGCGACTACTGAGTGAGTGAGTATTACATTCAATAGAGTGCACTTCTTCCCACAGATCTTTCATGTTCTACTTTAGCCACGAATTAGGATCTCTGTGTTAATCCCTATGCAACTATCAGTGCTAACCTTCCAACAGATATGCCCAAATGGCAATAACTGTCCAGTGTGGTAATACCGCTCGATTGTTTCCTAAGTAGAAAGGCCTCTGGCAGCATCCAAGTAACATCGGTTAAGGATGTACAATCTCGCCCTAGCAAGCGCAATACAGAAATACCCTGTGCACTTATATTCTTCTACAGTCTGTTGTTCATCTTAGAGACCTAATCTATTAAGACAGTATATCAGGAAATTTTTTTTTTCTTTCGTTGCGGTAGTGAAGTTTTATCAATTCATTGAATGTCATTGCATTCTGCTGTCATTCCAATAAAGACCCAGCGCCTCCTGAGAATTTCTCTATCCGAGACCGCATAAGCATTTTTAGGATAGTTAATCTGGTTGTAAGGTTCCTATAGAATGTATTAAATCTAATGGACCTAAATCTAAATAGGTTTCAAACCATATGACTTGTTGACTGTTTCGAAGGTTGCCAACTTAAACCCCACTGCCTCGGCTTTTTGAATTGACAAACACACATTAGACTTCTTTGGCGCTGATTCGCCTCTAGAAATCAATTGTTGCAACAGTTTTGATTGTTGTTCGATCTCTGGTGTATTGTGGAAAATCAACGTTTACTACAGGGTTACGAAACTGGGATTAAAACTCGGTTTGCGATTGATCCTATTGTGCTTAAGCAATTTCAAACACTACTTTGCTCATGCCCAAGTGATGCATTCAAAAAAATGCCTGTGGCGTTCACACTCTTCCATCGCAGCAAAGCATACCGAGTTTCAGAAGTAGAGATTTCAACTGGATATTCCTTTGTACCTTTGAAATTGAAGTGCAAATTATTTATTTACCAAGCCTTGCCTTGATTTTAGTTTTTCTCCCCCGAAAACCAAATGCCCAATGAACATATCTACTTGCGTTAGTTTGTTATCAGCGGCTGTCAAACACAGCCCTCAACTGAAAGATGATTTTTGACATTAGCATTGTTGTCACTTCAGTGAAAAGTTTGCTTAAAGAAATTTCAACTTAAAAGTGTAATTGAAATTGATTTTTAATTCCTTAATTCCTTAGTTTATAAAGCGAAGTAATATTTGTAAACCATTTAAGCCATCATTGTGTTATTGTATCCGTAATCTTTGTATGTAAACAGTGAACTTGAAGCCTTTGACCTTCAAGCATTCAACACGGCTATGGATGTCTGGAAACATAGACTCCTTTGAACCTGTAACGAATGCAAATATTTGTTGAAAAATCTTTTGAACTTCAACGAAAACAAAAGGCAACAACAATAATAACACCTTGTAAACTAAAAATTGTTTAAACCAAAGGGCAACAGAAACAGGGAGTGAACGAGAGATGGAGAGGAAATCTGACCAACAAAAAGCTCCAATTACCCAAAAGCCAAAAACAAAAGAAAATAAACAAATGAACCACAGGAGCAGACTAGTGCAGTGCTTCAATGAATAGCCAAAAAAAACACCATAAAAGAGATGAGTCCCCCTTTTAAAAAAATTTGTTTCATTCAGCTTTAGTTGGAGGCGTGTTAGTTTTGTTTCTTTTTTTTTTTGTTCTGTTTTTTCTTTTCTTCTTGTGATAAAAAAGTGTCCAAATTGTGAAATGGTAACACTTACCAGTTTTGTTTTTGTATGAATGAATGGCTAAAAGGCCTTCTTGTTAAAATAAATGCTGAAAACATTTACAAAAAAATTAAATTGAAAGCAAAACAAAAACAAAGAGAAAGAAAGAAGAGAAAAAAATCTTTTAAAAGGGTTCCGTTCCATACATCTTGTTAAACAAGGTGAGATTTAAAGTGCCTCTCTTTTGTTTTTTGCTTTCCATCTTCCTTTATTTCACTTGCTTTGCCTTGCCTTGCCTTGCCTTGCCACAGGATACAAAAGCCGACAAATGGGCCATTGATGGCTATAGAATCAAACAAAGAAAACAAAAACAAAAACAATCTGTAATCAAAAGGGTTTTAATTTGTAAAACAAACAGTTTTCCGTATGATTGTCTTGTCTGCTGCTTGTAATTTTTTTTAAAAACCTTCAATTTAACACCATTAAACACGTTGCTATTGATTTAAAGTTATTGTTGACTTCCTTCTTGCACGATCGGTTGTATGAAAGCCTTGTCCAAATTATCCGATTTAACGAAAAGGAAATACAAAAAATTTGGGAAACATTTTCTTTCTTCTCAAAACATTATTTTAACTCGATACACATGCTACTAGTAAACTGATTCACTAGCCTGTCAGCCTACTGGCTAGGTTTACTAGCCTGTCAGCCTACTAGCTAGCATTACTAGCCTGGCTTTACTAGCCTAGCCTTGTTAGCCCAGCATTACCAGTCTAGCTTTACTAGCCTATCAGTTTACGAAAATGTTCTTTAAAACTTCAGATATTACGCCTTCTGTGTTGGCAAATTTTTAATCCTCCACAGATCGAAGTTTCTAGTTTGGAGAGACCACACATATCGGGAGGATACGTTTTGAGTTAAATTTTGCCTACAATACATGACAGTCATATTGGAACATGAACCAATAGGATTAGCCCCCTAAAACTTTTGTAATGATAAGAAAATAAAGGAGATCACTGAATGTATTTTCCAGTATCTGGAGACATAAACTGAAAGATTCTTAAGCGCCCATATTAAGTAAGGTTAGGTTGGCTTTCCTGTTCCCAGGCAAAAAACGCGGTGGCCCATACGGTCTATTGTGTTAGTCAGTGTGAGGTAAGCTTCCTTATCATGATTCGTTAGTGGGAAATTTTGTGCCACAACGAAATACGGATAAAACCAACCAGTTCCTGTAGCGTCACGTTCGTCACCATGTCCAGATCTTCAAATTTTCTGTCACCCAAAAACATTTGTAGCATATAGGGTGTTGTACCAATTCCGTTTCCTTCACATCATGGCATCTACTGCACTAATCCTGATGGGGCATACCAATCTTGTAAACGAAAATGCCAATAACGCAGTATCATGTTCATCACTGAGTGATGAATTTGAAACTACCGAAATGAACTGCAGTTAAAGCGGATGCCAATCTAGATTAACCTCACCTATAACTGGTTGCATCTGAATGAACTGTGGTTGTTACAGATCTCTTATGGTCATCTGAAACGATTTCAGTAACCCAAACAGAACAATTACCTTCAAAATTGATAGTGGAATGGACTTTGAAAGTTATGGTAGACCTACATACAGTCAGGATTACAACCTAGTTTCTCACAGCACTTATGTTGTGTGTGTTAATTTTATTAATTAGTGGCGGGGCCTGCAGTTTAAAGTCGACTCCAAACGACAGATTTTTGAGAAAATTTTCATGGCAATTTTATTTACTCTCAGGCTTTTTCCCAGAAGACTACTGAGGGAGAAAGAGGCCGAAGAAATGTTTTCTTATATTTCGTTTTATAAGAGATGTCCAACCAGGGATATGAACCGCAAACTCACGTCTAATATGCTAATACACTACCTTCGAGACTACGTCGACCACAAGCTCGCACTGATCTTAAAATCGGATGGACTACTAGGAAAACGCCAGCTCTAAGGACTTGTTGGCTTAGTTAGTTTGAGAGACCATTATGTGTAGACTGTGAGTATCAGTTAAAATGCTCTTCACTAATGAACTTATGAAGACTACGGCGGCTATCAACATAATATGACTTCAGAAACGCAAAAATCACCTCCTCGAAATTTTAAATCTTTTTACTATTCATGCTAAGCTTTGGTGAGCTGTTAATGGACTTATTTTTTAATTCAAGCTTTGTTGGCACAAATTTCGAGATTTTCCGAACAATAAGACTTTCATTCTGAAATTATTTCTTTTAAAGTTAAAGAGACAACAATTATTAGATATTTACACTCCATACTCCGTGTACACATGTTGCGAAATATGTTGCAAAACATGTTACTGAAAATGTTGCGAAACCCATATTTTTATAATATAAACTCGAATACCCCATCTACATACGTACATACATAATTGATCATTACAATCCTTCAGTCAGGCTGACGACCTAGCTTCTCATACCACGTCTCACACCACTTATGTTGTGTGTGTTAATTTGATACAGGACCTACATTTCAAAGGCGATTTCGAAAAACACATACTTTTCATGGCAATTTTATTTTACAGAATTTATGCCAGAATACCGCACGCAAAAAAAGTAAAATACTATAGAAAAAGGAAACTCAAACTTATAAAACCCTGTGCAAGAATCAAAAGTCTTATCCACAGCAAGATTATTATAATTTCTTTAAAAAAAAAAAACTTATCGATTAGAAAATTATTGGTTTTTACAGTTTCGGCACAAAAGTGGTTTCCCCAGTTTTTTTTCCAAAGCCTAACTTCCCATATTAGGCTGTGTTTTTTTTCGTTAACTTTAATTGCATCTGCATAAAATCTTATAAAAATTTTGTTCAAATCTAAATTAAAATTAAAAAACTCTGCATTTATTTCCTGCTTTCTCTTCCATTCACCTTTGAAAGCTGAGCAGCCACTGTGAGCACAACACAGCATCGAACATTTGTGTTCACATGTTGTACAAGCCAAATAAAATTTTACCACGAACAACTGCAGCCAATGTTCACTTTGAACATTATTTGAGACAAATTTACGATTGTAATGAAATCATATGAACGAGAAAAATCGAAAAAAAAGAGGAAAAAGAATCAGAGAATTGTAGTGAACTGTTGTAATCAAAGAGATCAACATGATCTTTAACAACCATATTTCAGAGCAGATCTCTTTTAGAGTTTATGGCTGCTTTATGTTTTGGTTCGGTTTGGTTTGGTTTGTGGCAATTGGTAGAAATAAAATGCAATTTATGGCATAAGGAAGAGAAAAAAATAACTGGTGTAACTACCGATGCCATGTTGCTGCTGATATCTACAATACGTTTGTCTGTCTATATGGCTGTCTATTGCTGCCAGTGTGTGTTTAACTACTCGTCTATCCAACGTTTATTATTCTTTTATGCTTTGCTGCAACTGTTGCAACTTCTGCAACGCCAGCGATAAGAGTTTGAAATGAAAATATTTTTTTTTTCAAAGATTTATCAGATAAGAAATGACCAGCGTGTAAAATTTTTGTATACTTTCCCTAACTCTCCCCCTCTTTTCTTGTTGTTTTCCCTCCTTATGTATATAACTGATGTACGACGTCATGATTAATGATTTTTAATGGTTTTTATAAGTCACTTAATCAATGAGAATTAGAGAAGTAAAATATTACTTTTGTTGTTGTTGTTATTGTTGTTGTTGTTATAAAAAAACAAATACACTCTCTTGCATTGTATTTATTTTTATTACCGCTACAGGGCATCACTCAATAAAGTTTCCATAGTTTGCTGCTGTTGTTGACGTTGTGACGTTTGTGGGTATGAGAGCATGAAGCAAGTCGTTCGTTGGCCATGCAAGACTACTACCAACTGCCAACTGCCAACCACCAAACAACAAAGAAAAAAAAGCGCATTTCTTTTATAAAAGTTTTAATTAATCTTTTAACTAATCGAGACATATCGGTTTATTCTCTTTTCTTTATCTGTCTGGCATTTCTTTTGTGGCAAAAACTTTTTATAACTGTAACCAATACCCCATCGCCATCGCCATCGCCACTAACATCAGCATCACTAACTGACTGCTGGTTACCACAGCAGTGTAAAGCTGCATGCCAGTGTGTAGCTTAGACTGCGATCATCTTTGTTAGTTTCCAACCAACCAACCAACCAACCATTAGCCGTCAAGCCTAAAGGCATTTCAAACAAAGTTTTTTTTGTTTGAAAATGGCTTAAATGCAACACAATAAATAAATTTAATCACGCTAAACAAAATATATTTTGTGCATTTTAAATAAATACTCAATAATGGCTTTGAATGGGAAATTAAATTGAAAACCTTTCAAGAGAAATTTTCCTAAATTTTTCTTCTGTTATATGGGAAGAAAGAGAAATTTAATTACAAAATTTTAACAAAAAAATTCAACACATTTTTCTTGTGTTTACAATCAAATAAAATCCGTTCTGCTTGAATCATCAGAAATAATTCGATTTCGTTTCCTTCTAGAAGAGAATCATCAATTGGAAATGCAACCACCGAGCTTTATTGTGTACCCAACTTTCTTTCTTCAACTAGCAAATGCTATTGTGCCGTTTAGTAAACTAAAGCGGGGTGCATCCACACACATACATAATTGGTCATTACAAGCCTTCAGTCAGGATTACGACCTAGCTTCTCACACCACTTATGTTGTGGGTGTTAATTTCGTACATGAGTGGCGGGACCTACAGTTTAAAGTCGATTCCTTGCGACAGATTTTTGGGAAACTTTTCATGCCAATTTTTTATTTAACTCTCAGAGTTCTTGTCAGAAATCTGCTGAAAGAAAGTCACTGAAGAAATATTTTTTCATATTTCGTTTCGTTGCAAATGGTTGACCCGGGGTTTGAACCATGGCCTCGCGTTTAATAAAACAATACACTACCTACTAGATTCCGGTGACTTCATCGAGGTGCATGTTTTAAATCAATATGACAACGAGTGAACCATTTTGCTATTGTTTTTTTTTAAGTTCTTTTCATTAACTTCACATATTTTTTTAGTAGCATGCAATACCTTCTTAACTTCTCAGTAGTAGAACAGCCAAAACCGACAATAATGGTTTAAAACACGCATCTTCAGAAGATTGCCACGAAGACAACAAAGACCGACCTTCCATGTTTGCACAAGGCTTTCTTCTAGGTTTTGAAATTTAAGTGTCATCATGAACTTTTGCTTCAGTTTCAAAACCTATGAGTCTTTGGCAAGGTGACCAAAGACTGTGCTGAGGGAGGCTTGTTTTGGATAAACTTCTTGCAACCATTTATATTAGCATCACAATATCAGTGAGAGCATGTCCTCAGGGGTGCTAGATTATATGAAATCGAAATTGGGTGAATGAAAGCTAACCGCGCTTATGCTCTATCGGATGGCTATCCGACTTTTAAAGTATTACAATCGATCGCAAGAAAAAAAGTACTTGAAAAATAGAAAAAAGGAAATATATGTAACAATAACAAATCAAACAGTAACATTCTAGAACTTGCCAGACCAAAAATACATGACGAATGATAACGCTATGATATAAATTCTGAACATTGTAGTAATAAGACAACGTAAATAAATGAAGGATTTAATTGAACGAACAAACAGCTGCGGAAGAATGTGAAAAATTTCGTTTATTTCGTGTTGCTATCTTCGAATTGAAGCCACCGGAGTCTAGTAGGTAATGTGTTGGCTTATTAAACATGAGGCCAAACCGATTCAAACCTAAATTTGAATATTTCTTCGGGGACTTCGTCTCAGCAGATTTCTGGCAAAAACTCTGAGAGTAAATAAAAAAAATTGTCATGAAAAGTTTCTCAAAAAAATCTATCGTTCGGAATCGACTTTAAACTGTAGTTCCCGTCATTCATGCATGAAAATTAACACACACAACATAAGTGATGATGATAAGTGAGAAGCTAGGTCGTAATCTTGACTAAAGGGTTGTAATGACCAATTCTGTATGTATATACCTTTGAATTCACAGGAAAGTATCGTTTTTAAATGGTCGAAACATAGCAGAACACAGAGCACACGCATTAATGTGCTTTAACACTGCTACACTGGATTGAATGCCGGGACATGAGGACTATGGCGGTTCTGTTGACTAACAAAAAACCACAGAAACGAAATTTATAATATTGATAAAAGTAGAATACTTGTGATTTGATCAAATAGTTCCTAATCTCTCATAGGGATATACTGAAGACTTTACCTTAACCAAGAATGCACGTAACGACATACTTTACATTCCATTGCAGCTAGACATAGCACTTGAACAGAATTGCTCACTCTAAAATCAACGTCTGTTGTTTTTGTGTAGGTTAGGTTAGGTTAGGTTAGAGGACGTGTACTTGTCAATTAAGACAAGTACAGTACCCGTAGGTCGAATTGACACATAGTACAACGTCCTAGTTTCTCACACCACTTATGTTGTGTGCGTTAATTTTATACATGAGTGGCGGGACCTACACTTTAAAGTCGACTCCGAACGACAGATTTTTGAGAAACTTTTAATGGCAATTTTATTTACTCTCAGAGTTTTTGCCAGAAATCTGCTGAGAGGAAGTCGCCGAAGAAATACTTTTTGTATTTTATTTTGATGTCTGGACTGGGGCTCGAAACCTGACTTTTCGTCTAATAAGCCAACACACTACCTACTAGACCACGGTGACTTCTAAAAGTTTGTTTTTGTTAAGTTATGCTGAAATTTTAGGAGACAGTCTTTGCGTGCATTCGTCAGAATCTGGTTATGCCTCCACTTAAGTTGTGTGAATCGAAACTTTTGACCTGGCTTATGGCATTATTTTAATATGCCTTAACCAAGAGGACTTGTGTTTGTTTGTAGATGTTTTTGGCTTCGAATAATAATAATAATATGAAGGAATTCTTTCATGCTAAAATCATTAATCAATCTGCAATCTATCTGCCCTAATCACATTTGCAAGAAGCGTAAAGCCATTAACGCCTCTCCGGGGTTAATTTCGAAGTCATTATGAATTATATTCATACGGGCAATCAAATTAAATTAATTTCAGGCATAATTTAATTCAATACAAAAAAAAGAAACAATTTTAACCCTACACTGTGTTTTTAAAACGAAATTTATATTCATGCTGTTGCATGCAAAATCCCATAATTTTAGCACATTTGTTAACACCTCATTAATTTTAATTAAAAATTATTGTGAATTAAACAGTTTATCTTCTGTTTGCTTGTATAGTTTTTTTGTTTTTTTTTCTGTTTTTATTCTCATTTTGTTGTTGTACAAGAAAAATTTGCACATAATTCAGCTCATTTGAAAGTTAGAGTCGGGGTTGTTGTGTGATATTCAAACGCCTACTTTTCACACTTTAATAAAAACATTAAATTTATAAAAAAAATTTAATACATATCAGCTCCAGCCATAGCCAGCCAGTCAATATACGAGGTACGTACGTACGAGTGGGGGCAAGAAAGAAACAGAAATTCAAATTGAGACTTTTTTCTTTCTTTTTTTTCTTATAAAAAACAAGAAACATTTAAGCAGCGAAGCATAAACATTTATTTTGTATTTCTGCTTCAATTTTTTTTTTATTTTCGTTCTCATATTTGAGCAACACCCACTTCTTTATGAGAAATATTTAAAAAAAAAATTCGGTTTAGAAAAATTTGTTTCTTTTTCTTTATCAGAGACTCGAATAGCAACAACAACAACAACAACAATATAAAAAAAAATAAGAATGTTTTTTGATAAATTATTAATTTGTTAAGGCCAACATGATGGCTGAGGCAATTTATAACTTGAAACCAACCAACCAACCTAACACGGGTTATTTTCTGAATTCTTTTTTTTCCTTTTTTTCATATCGCCGTTGTGCCTTCCAATTCTCAAAATTGTGAAACCCAAAAACCGCAGATTAAAAATTAAAAAAAAAACATAAAAAATAAAATAAAATTGTGTTCGTGTGTGCATGGATAAATGCTTCCAAATATTGTGGTTAAACAGAAGAAAATTAAATTTAATTTATAATTTTATTTGACACGAGTTTCTATTTTAAATACATTAATCATGATAAAAAAAAAACAGAAAATAAAAACAGAAAATAAAACATGAAAAATATCTGAATTCCAACACCTCCACCCACTAACTCTATTGCTGGAGGCAATAATATTCTAATAATAAATACCATGGTTATCTTAATAAATTTGCATTCGGAAAAACATTAACATATTTACTCTTAAACATTTTGTTCTTAATAGAACGAGTCTTTCATTAAGCGCTTTCTATTTTTAAATTTCAATAGAACAAAGTTATCATAGAAATTTTTCATTTGTTTGAAAGTTCTATCTAGATGGCCATAATGAGTGGAACATAATATCGTTGAAATGTCTGCCATGACTTCTCTGGGAGCACTTATGCGAAAAATCTTTTTTTCCATGACTCTGGCGAAAAAATCAGGCTGAATTTGACTTTTGGCATGTTTCTCACACCACTAACGCAGTGTGAGTTAATTTCATACATGAGTGGCGGGACCTACAGTTTAAAGTCGACTCCGAACGACAGATTTTTGAGAAACTTTTCATGGCAATTTTTATTTACTCTCAGATTTTTTACCCGAAATCTGCTGCGAGGAAGTAGCCGAAGGAATCCTTTTTGTATTCTTGTTTTGATGTCTGGCTTGGGGATCGAACCCTGTCTTTACGTCTAATAAGCCAACACACTACCTACTAGACTACGATGACTTCTGCATACATATGAAGCTTAAGAAAACTGCACAAGAATTATTCTAACAAGATCTAATCGCACGTAATCGGTGGCTAGTTCACATCATCTCCACTTAAGATGACCATGTTCTCAATTTGCCTGTGCAGAATACCTAATGTGGTATGAGCCGATTTTAACTTTAGGCTGCGAGACTACATTTTGTTGGCGTCCACCTCGCCTATCCAATTCAGGCCAAAGCAACTTGATAATCATTGCTCGCCGTTAAGAGTGTTCAACATACATACACAATATAATGGGTCATTACTACCCTTCAATAAGGATTACGACCTTGTTTCTCACACCAATTATGTTGTGTGTGTTAATTTTATACATGAGTGGCGGGACCGACAGTTTAAAGTCGAATCCGAACGACAGATTTTGGAGAAGCTTTCATGGCAATTTTATTTACTCTGATAGTTTTTGCCAGAGTTCTGCTGAAAGGAAGTCGCTAAAGAAATATATTTTTTTGTTGGAGATGTCTGAGCCACGGGTTTGAACCGTGGCCTCACTATCTACTAGACTACGGCGACTTCATGGACTAGCCAATATTGTTCTCAAATAAATGTGCTATGAACCGATGACGCCGGAATTGCAGAAATTTCCCTTATGGTTGAACATGATTTTTCGATGAAAGTTGAGGTCAATTGCCAATTGCTCTAGAGCCTATTCAGCGTACAAATTTTGTTATCTATAGTCGTTTAACTTTAGTTCCTGGGTTAGTTGAATTTTTTACAAGTGCCAGCTCAATTCGCAACATAAATTCTACCAAGTTGTGGTCTGTCGAATGCCGAGTATCCATAATTCAACAGCGGACATATTTTTGGCATTTCATCCACATATTGATGTTGATCAGTCGTAAAAAGAACTAGTGGACCAGAATTTATGCATTCAGTGCGAATAAGTCCTCTGGTGGGACGATTATCTCTTATCTACTTGCTTAATTGGTCGTTACAATCCTTTAGTCAGGAATGCAATCTTGCTACTCACACCACCCATGTTTGTGTGTGTTAATTGTATACATGAGTGGCGCGACCTACAGTTTATGTTCATCTCAGAATGACAGATATTTGAGAAACTTTTCATGGCAATTTTATTTACTCACAGATTGTTCCCAGACGACGGCTGAGAGGAAGTCGACGAAGTAATATTATTTTCACATTTCGTTTAATGTGAGATGTCTGACTTTAATTAGCCAACACACTAACTACTAGACTATGGCGACTTCAGTAGTGCAATTATGGCAATTGAAAATGAAGCGATACGTTGCCCTAACTAAACACTCATTTTGATAAAACAATTCTAAAGGGTCCGCCAAATAACTTCTTTTTTTTTGAAAATGCTTTAAAAAAAAAACTACTGAATATTTTCTCAAATTTCTTTTCTTATTTGAAAGTACAATCCTTCCGGTTAATAATGGAAAATAATTTCATTCAAATGGCTACCTCTTCTGGCCATGCAGTAGCCTACACCAGAAGATGCCGATTTTTGCAAAAAAAATCATCTTTTCAGATGAAGCGGGTATGTTGCATTTGGGGCACAGAAAACCCGCACGCACACATTGAAAAGCCGACGCACCCAAAACGATTCACTGTTGAACGAATTTTTGTTCACAAAAATTTAAGAGGAGGATATTGGCAATATTTGGTTTCAACAGGACGGCGCTACGTGCCACACAGCCGAAGCTACACTCGATGTTTTGCGCCCTGTTTTTGAAGATCGCATTATCAGCCGCAGAGCTGATGTCGTTTGGTCACCTCGGAGCTGCGATTTGACGCCGTTGGACTATTATTTGTGGGGTGCCGTCAAAGATAAGTGTTACGCCGACAAGCCAGAGACAATTGACGCTTTAAAGGACAATATTCGTGAAGCCATTGGTGAAATACAGCTGCACACAATCGATAATGTGCTTAAAAATTGGACCGATCGTGTAGGCTACTGCATGGCCAGCCGAGGCAGCAATTTGAATGAAATTATTTTCCATTATTAACAGGAAGGATTGTACTTTCAAATAAAAAAAGAGAAAATATTCAGTAGTTTTTTTAAAGCATTTTCAAAAAAAAAAGTTATTTGGCGGACCCTTTATGATTTGACATGTTGTTGAATGCTATATTCGTTCATGGCGTTTTGGCAAAACAAACTAAATACATGACGATGAATTTGCTGATGTAGCATCAGCAAAAAAGCTGTTTTTAATTTTCAAAGTTCGAAAGTTCCTGCTGTAAAAACCATAAAACTTCTCATATCAAAAATGTTCATTAGAACCTCTTTATGTTACCACTTTAATTAGGCTTTATTAAGTACATCTTTATGCATTGTTATGAAATGTATTTATGTATCTACAAGATATATTGCCCTAAAAACACAATCGTATTACACACGATGGAATTATTTCATTCACATGTTGTTCAAAAGCGAAAAATCTGTCTTTTTTGCGTTTATATTCCCCACGATTAATTTTCACAAATTAACTGCCATCATAAATAATGTTTTTGTTTGTTTTTTTGTTTATCGTAAAACCATAAAAATTATTACAAATATCAGCGATAATAAGTTTACGAGAGTGGATTTCAGTAGAATGTAATGGCATGGCATGGAGTGAAATGTCTTGTTAAACACGAGTGAGTGGATGCTTGGTTGGCTTAGTTGGACGGCGGTAGAGCGCAGAGCATTAAACACAATGTTTCATGTCAAAATAAATTTATATTTTGTTTTATATTTTCATTAATTAATTCAATTAGAAACAACAACAGCAACAACATCAGCAACAATAACAACTTTAGTTAAAATGCCTCTCATTTTCTTATAATTATTATGGTGGCTGCTTAACAACATTACTCACGCCTCAACTCAACTTATTCATGCTGCAGCAAGCAAGGCGGCAAATAAAAACAAGAAAAATTATTTTTTTCAAGCAAAATATAAAAATTGTTTACATTCTTTGCAAATATTTGAGATAAAAATTTTAATAATTTTGAATACATATGCTAGAGATTAAAGTAATTTTTCTATAAATTATTGCAAATATTTGAATGCAACATGTGTTCCAACACCATCACGGGATGATTAAAGAAATTGTTTTATAGAATAAATAGCACGAGAGATTATATAATCCACAGAGAAAAGAAAAAATACATTCCTAAATAAATACGAATAGAATTACTAAGAAAATTTTCGTAAATAATATAAATCTCTAGCCGAATGGAAGAAAAAATTGCCGAATTTGGGACGATACCAATCCACATGAGATCCAAGATAGTCGATGATTGCCAACTTCTGTTGAGGTGAATTGCATGATCTGGACATCATCGACATGTGGTTACAACAGGCAGGCACTACTTGCTACACAGCCCCTGCCTCATTGAATATTATGAACAAGCGATTTGAGTGCATGGTCACCTCACGTGTAAGAGCTATGAACTATCTCCATCAAAATCATGCAATTTTCCCCTGTTAGACTTTTTCTTGTGGGATTTTCTTAAGCCGCAGATATATGCGAATAAACTGTAAACCACAGTAGTCTTTACATACATAATTGGTCATTACAACCCTTTAGTCAGGATTATGGACCTAGTTTCTCACACCATTTATATTGTGTGCGTTAATTTTTATGCATGAGTGGCAGGACCTACAGTTTAAAGTCGACTCCGAACAACAATTTTTTTGAGAAACTTTTCATGGCAATTTTTATTTACTCTCAGAGTTTTTGCCAGAAATCTGCTGAGAGAGGAAGTCGCCGAAGGAATACTTTTTGTATTTTTGTTTTGATGTCTGGTCTGGGGCTCGAACACTGGCTTTACGTCTAATAAGCCAACACACTACCTACTAGACTACGGTCTTTAAAGACAATATAACCAATGTCATCGATCATATTCAGTTGTACATTTTGTATACTCTTCGGTTAGATGCTGTGGCGAATGATGTTACATAATGGGAGCAATAGGTCCTTCAAACGAAGGAAAAATTTCGATGATATCTCTTAAATTTATTTGAATTTCAAAATAGGAACTGCTTAAAAAAGATCCTGTATTTTACTGAAGTCCTATGTCCTTTCGAGGAATAAGTGAAGCATTAAAAATGTTTGTTTCGCCATTAATTGCCTTACCATTTTGACGGTCGGCAATTTGTGCTACAACGCATGCATTTCAACAAACGCTCATTGTAACACTATTGACTAGGGATGCCAAAAGGGATTGATTTTTAAAAATCCCGGCATTTGGAATTATACTTTATAAAGTATACATATACATATGTATGAATCCCGAAAATTCCGAAAAATCCCGGCACAAATTTTAAGAATTAAGTTTAAGGTTTTCAGGATTTCCAAATCCCAAATCCCGGAATTTCAGGATTCGGGATTTCCCGATTGGCATCCCTACTGTTGACTGACAAATCCATGTTGATTTATTAAGGCGTCCATTTGCTTTGAGAAATGCATTATTTTCGTTGCGTGCTGTCTGGTGTGTTACGGCGTATTTACGCTTACGAATCTTGGTAGAAAGTAGTCTATAATTTGGCGTAACAATGGCAAACTCTGAGAAGTTTTCAGGGGATTAAGCTTACGGGTGATTATGAGCACAAAAGGCACCCATTCCTCATACACTGATGTTGATCCAAAATTTAATTAATGAGACATATGAGATGTCTATGACTTCTACAATGTCTCGAATTATCAATTTTCGGTAGGCAGATACTATCTCAAGAATTTTAGCAATTATATCAGATGTAAAGATATCAACTGTGCGCTTAGAATGTTTGGTAACTCCTTGTTTTTAAAAGAGGTTCCATTTTGTGGTATACGGATGGGTCTAAAACAGAAGCGGGAAGCTTTTGGTCCCAGAATGCAATGTTTTGAGGCCAAGAAGAAACTCGTGATTATCTTGTAAACGTAAATCCATGCCATAGAAAGACGAAGTTAATTCAACTTGAATAGAAGGTATTGGACATAGCATTGCTATCTGACAGTCCACCATTTAAGCACTCAGCTCTTACAAGATTAAATCGACTTTAGTATTTGACTGTTTCGATAAGCTGAATCAGTTATTTAGGAAGAATATAGTTATCCTTGCTAGGTTCATCGTTATAAGATAATACGCGGCAATGAACAAAGGGATGAGTTTGTGAACAGGGGAACTTCCATTCCATTGATAAAGCCAGAAGCTTTCTGTGGGGTGGGGACAGGTATTTGGAAAGGTTTACTTAACGAAATTAAATGTAAATATAAATAAATGCTCTTCTTGAACCAAAGGGTCTTGAGACAGGCAAAACTTTTATTGGGAAATTACAATAAGACGTCCGTCCAGGAATAACCTCTGGTTGGTAACCGGTCCGCTGGCAAAGCGATGTAGACTCAATGAATATTATTACTGAATGGGAACTGTCTCGAACCCAACAAGTAGATTCTGTGATAATGAAAATAAATCGTTGGCACACATATATGTACATCTGAGAGGGAAACACCAGGATGCATATCAAGTGCTGGGTAGAGAATTGCTTATTATACTGAAATTTGTTAGGATGATAAGGTTTTAGGAGGTATTATAGGAATAACTTGTATGTCAGTACAATAAATCGTATGGTCGTATCATCACGAAAATAATAATTGCAATACGAACAGGGCTTGTGGGAATTGAAATTAATTCTCTACACAGTCTTACACGTAGATTCGTTCGTAACGCCTAATTCCACTTACATAGCCTTTAAAGGCTTAATGATGACTCAGTTTCTGGCTTTCTGTTCTTCTTTTGTATTTCTTTTCCTTTCTATTTTGTAATTAAATTTAAAAAACATTTTCTTTATTTTCTTCTATTTTCAGGTAAGATTTTCAATATTTCGCCACACAATTAATTCATTGACCATGTGTAAGTAGAGGAAATAATTTTTTTTTTAATTTTTTTTTATTTCGAAATATTTTGCTGCTGATTTAAACCACAAATACGCTGCTAAATAACCGCAAATAACAATTCACATTTCACTCGATTCTCTGATGAATTCTCAAAGTTTATCTAAACTTTGTGTGCCAGACGTTGATTAATTACTTGCCATATGCGTTGTTGTAAACAAAAGGGTTATTGAACTTCTTTAAACAGTTTTTTTTGTTTTTTTTTGTTGTTGTTGTTATTTTCTTTAATAACCATTTCAAATAGGAAATTAATAGGAAAGTTAATCAAACAATTAATTAAGTTTTGAAAATTTCGTATTTAAAATACCAAACATTTCTTAAATAACTTGTGTGCTCACACTGTAATGCGTAGTGTTTGTTGACTGCTGCTGCTGCTGCTGTTCTTCTACCTCAATTACGTCTTCAAATACCAGAAAGTTAAGCAGATAAACAAAAAAAAAACAAAAAGAAAAAACTTTTTCAAAAGATAGAAAAAAAGCTGAAAAGAAAGACAAAAATAAGAGGCAAAAACAAAAAAATTAAATAAAATGCGTGTTGACTTTATGTTTAACCACAAACAAAATATTTACGAGTAGTTAAACCATAAAGTCAACAAAAATTTACAACAAAACTAAACAACTCTATCTAGCTGTAAGGCAGTGACTTAAAAGAATGCAAACATTTCCGTTCACCAATTTACTTATGGTGTTTAGTCTTTACTGTGTAATACAATACTTTAAACGCATGCAACAAGCTTGTCTTGTTGCTTTAGGACCATAATAAACCACAAACATGTTTGTTTCAGGTTTACATTTTTTCTTTTTCCTTTCTTTTTTTTTTTTTTTGTTTTGGTAAGATGTTTACTTCTTCTTTTTCTTCTTTAAAATACTAAAAATATCTAAAAAAAAGAAGAAGAAAATTCCACAAAAAAATCCACAAAAAAAATCCAAAGAAAAACTTTAAATAACGATCGTGCCATGATAAAATAATTGAGCATTAAGCGCTCTTTACTTTACTACCTCCCAACTAATACACATGCAACATGCATCATCATCATATGCCATCACCATTGCAACTGGCTATTTAAGGGATCAGAGAGTTGCAAAAGCAAAAACAAAAAAAAAAGGAAGTCAGTTAAAGGCCTTAATGCTTGCTTTGGCTACATGTACAACAACAATAACAACGTTAGTCCATAATATTTGCGCAAATTGTTTGCGAAACCTTTTACGGTTTGTACGTTGCAAGACAATTGCTTTTACATGCTTCTTGTGCAACATAAGTGCAATTGACTTTGTTTGCGATATTATCTGGAGAAGTGGTGATCAAAATTTTTTTGTTGTTTTTTTCTTTTTTTTCATTTTTAATATGCGCGAGAAAATTGTGGCATCTAAACACAAATGCAACATCATCAATTGCTGATTATTAACTGGTTTTTTTTGTAAGCTACTAGGAGAATAAGGAAATTTGTTACTTAATTCCCTGCTTAGGGAATTAAGGGAAACTAAAGTTTTCCTTGGAATCCTATTAGAAACCTTGGAGAACCTTTAAGCAGTATTTGTAAAAGGAAATGTTTTGCAACATTGTTGCTGAAAAGAAGTTGTTAAGTTGTTGTTGCAAATTTTTATTTCATAAAGTCGTTCAAATTTAACTCACAAGAAAAGCCATAAAAGGGGGCGTGGTTGTTAAGCATATTTGTTGTTAAGAATTTGAGAAATAATCCTTAAAAGACAGAATAAATAATGAAATGCCTTTTAAAGAATTTAAAAAATGATGTCAGAATTTTTGTTTAATGCACCAATCAAAAGAGTGATCATGTACTTCGAATAGAAGTTAAGATTTGAAATGGCAAACATGCAAGTTTTTATACAGTGTCATGTAAAGGTTGTCTCTTTGCGGCCGTGTCCTTTCTACCGTGATGGGACAAAACTTATCCTATCAGACAGACGTAGTTTCAACATTCGTCCTTGTCCCTGAATGCCGAAGATTTCTCAGGGAAATTTTGTATCATTAAAGTGTAACTATTGTATGGGTTCCAGGACATATGGTCCTTTGAAATAGCATTGCTCACCAGCTGACCAGAGTGGGCATGGAACTCGCAACCTCCGACATGTTACAGGGCGTAAATATTCCAATTACCTCAGTTAATTTGAATGTTATATACTCGCATTCCGTCAATTAATTAGTTGGCATTCTGTCAATTAACGTTTATAGAAGCTGTGTGTCTGAGGAAGAGGAATATACTGTCTTTCACCTCATGTGTCAGTAGCTTTCTTTTGTCATGAGAAGACCGAGGCATGTCTTTCAGAAAGCTTGCCATGGTCATGCTATTTGAAGACAGAAGTGATTAGGTCTTCATGTTTATCCAAATAACTTCTACAAAAGTTGTGGGTCTGAGGGAAATAAAAAGATCTGTATCTCAAATGTCAGTGTCTTGTTCTTGTCATGAAATGATGGAGGTTTTTTTGACCCTCCACTTGCTGACATCATTGTCCGAGCTTTTAAACATAAAGAATGCGGTAAAAACAAGATTTATTTTGGACTCTGATTAGTTTCCTCTAAGAAATGTTTGATACTTGGATTAAACATTGATCACAAGGGGGCTAAATGCTGGCATAAGTGAAGCCTCTTTCTTCAAGGGGGATCCGACACTTTACCTAACCTATCCTTAAACATTGCAATTGTTAATGTTAATTCTCTTAGGATAGGATTGGCTAGGGTGGAAGTCTTTCTAAATCAAAGCTGCCAGTTATGATGCCACTTGAAGAGATGTTACCGAGATTAACTGACAAGTCCTGATTTACCGATCTTGGCTGGACCCAAATCGCGGGAAGAGTCTAGTCAATAGGCTCGGTGTGGAGTTGCATTCTCAACCGGGTGCCGTGACCCAAAGATCGGAAGGAGTTTTAGATAGGCTCCGCTCCTAACCAAGGGGGAAGTCATATCCAAATACATGGCTTCGAATTGGTACTCAGGTGTAGCAGTCCGCTACATTTGGGGGCGTTGGTAGACGCATTTTATTTCAGGTACCCACGTTAAATCAATCGTCGTTACCGATCTTGGCAGCCACCATCAAGGATTTGCATTTAAAACACTTTTGTCTTAGAATCAAGCTGAAATTACGCCAGGAAGTTCAAAGATGTTACAGAAAAAGTATGTCAAAAATAATGTAAACCATTGAAAACCTATTGGTCTGAGAATTCTTAAGGCCATTCGTTTCTGTTTAGGTACTCGATCAGTGATATTTCAACGTTTGCATAACAAATTTATCTGGAATGGGAAGAATATTTGATGGACACTTGAATAGAATCTTCGTCAGATCGTCTTGAGTTCCTTTAATTAATTTAATTCCTCATGACAAAGCCTACGTCTATATACCATATAAAAAATTCAACGCATAATTAAAAGAGCTTGTGATCTCACAATTATACGGCACTAGACATACATACATACATAATTGGCCATTACAACCCTTCAGTCAGGATTATGGCCTAGCTTCTCATACTGCACTATTTCAAGCTCTTTAAACAATACTTGCAGTCTTTCTCTCATGTTCTTTGATTCATTGGTAATGAGCCCTTTGTTAGAATAATTCTTGGGCACGACTTAAGCAAACCACTTTCCATTCTAGTTTTTTAAGACACTGGCATCATCCGATCTCCTGAGTATCCGCCTTAACAACGTGCTGAAGGTTAGTAATAACTTAGCGAACACAAAGTATATGATTTTCGTACCTCAATTGTATATTTCATTACAGCAGTTATGCTTGGTATTTCCACTGGAAATAAATGAAAATATTTCATTGTTATTCACTTTAAACTTCTCCTCCTGAATTCCTTGTCAAACATTCTTTGCAATCATTTGAAATTACTTTCAACATCATTTTATAATTTCTGTCTCTCTATTATCTTCGCTTAATAAGTGTTTTTCCTTCTTAAATACTTTGCCAAAACATACCATTCAGCTCTCGCAGAACATGTTTAAACATGTTAAACGGTTTTCGAATATAATTTTCCCGCTCACTCCCTCCGTAGGAAGAAGGTTAAACTTTTCTGAAAATATTTTACGAAAGTACGAAAAGTATTAAAAGTGTCAAAAGGTGTAAAAATAAATTAAAACATATAAAAAGAAGAAGCAAAAAAGACGAAACGAAACGATACGTTGAAACCAAGTTGTATTGTGTTGCAATACATGAAGGCTTTGAGGCAAGCAATACGATGAGCATTGTAGCAGAAAATATTTTCCAACAAACATGGTTACAACAATTTTAATGAGTCAGTGAGACAGAGAGAGAGTAGCAAATAAGTGGGAATAACACGCTGAAGGTTTAACTGATACATGCAATAACAACAACAACAACATCAGCAGCAAATATGCTGTTGTGTTCAAGAACAATTTTTTTTTGTTTTTGCAAAAAACTTACATTTGATGGTATAATTAAGGGGAAGGTTTCCCAATTTTTTGTTTGGAATTCTGCAGAATAGGTCTTCTAAAACTAAATACACGTCATAGTGTTTTTAAAACTAATTTCTTGAAACTTGACTCAACCCAATATTGCGATTGTTAAAGTGAAGATCGAAAATATCAAGCGGTCCGTAAGTATCAAATGTGGAATGGAATCTGTTGTAAGTTACTCCTACACTGAATCCATTTCAACTCAGTAAGCGAAAGTCAATAAAGCTACACGTCTGAATAATCTTGCTTTACAGCGATAGTCGACTACAACTTGAGTTCCATATCCCGGTAAACCTTTAAAATTGCGTAGGTAGGTAGTGTGTTGGCTTATTAGACGTTAGGCCCCGGTTCAAACGAAGAAATAATTCTTCGGCAACTTCCTCTCAGCAGATTTCTGGCAAAAACTCTGAGAGTAAATAAAATTTCCATGAAAAGTTTCTCAACAAACAGTCATTCGGAGTCGGCTTTAAACTCTAGGTCCCGCCACTCATAAATAAAATTAAAACACACAACATAAGTGTTGTGAGAAGCTAGGTCGTAATCCTAACTGAAGATGTTATTTCGAGGTAAACATATTCGAATATTCTAACTGGGAGTACAAATCTGCAGTTAATTTATTTATGCTTAATTCAGACGATCCAATAGCTGGCAGATCTTGAGATCATATGCATTGCTTAGGTAACCTTCCCTTAAGTCTCTATTAAAATCTTAACAGCTGGTATTTCTTTTAGCAGTTAATGTTAAGACATTAACGTTCTATAAAAGTAACTTTACAAGATTTGTTCTTCATTCCGTTTCCCCTCTCCTTCCTCTCTTCCTCCCCTTCTAATTTCATTTATATTTGAACGTGTTAAGAAAATTGAAGAAAAAAATTATTTTTCAAAAGAAACCCAAGCACTTGTGTTTATTTGCTTTAAGGCCTATTATGGCACATCAAAGATGGCTTATTTTGTTTTTAAATACGTTGTAAAAGCATGTGTTTTGAAAGCTTCCAATACCAGATTTGGTCAACATGATGATGACCATAATAATGTTGTTTAATAAGCAATGCAGCAACCACCTAAGTAAATAAGAAGCTGCTGTTGTGGCACAAAACATGGGTATAAACAGACAAATCCAGCTGAGTTTTAATAGGAGATTATACAATTATTATCTCATGCTGGTTTGCATATTTGAAAGGATTTTAGAAATTTCACTTCTGGACTAAACGTACTTACAATTCGTAGGGGATAGTTTGAACAAAATGTGAATTTGGAAAGCTTCAAGATTAGTTAGTGACACCGGAAATCGATTAATCAGGTATTCAGTTTAATTTATGGAAATAAAAAATAAAAATACGTGGAATTTCTTTGGTTGTTATACTACGTCCCGATTAATTTTGTAAATTTAGTCCATGATACAGGCAATATTCTTCGGTATTCGATTGCAGTTTTGAATCATTTTCCTTCTGCCCACGAGCTGTTAAGAATATACCAGAAGAAAAACACTTTCTCTTCACAATTCCGAATTTAAAAAAATAGCTGTTGAACGTAAAAAAAGGTATTTTTGTGATTGAAAATGTCGAATTTTCGATATGTATGGAAGGAGGACTTGTGTTGTTCCGAAGTGCTTATTTTCCTGCAGAAAACAAAAACCAGTCAGGTCTAAAAAAAGTATAGAAAAGGATTACGAGACATTAATCCATGAACATTGTTTTTAAAGCCAAGAAAAACTAAGAAAATCATTGGGAGTCGCTGTTACCACAAAAACTGTAATACATATGGAAGCAGCGGAATTCATTCAAATGCCAGGAAAATGGAAGTCAAACTAGTTAAAGCTGATAGAATTTCGAAGACGATATTGCATGTTCCAAATATTTGAAGCTTCACTGGCAGACAGCTAAAACTATCCAAAACTGATTAGAATTACAAGGTAGTTGCTTTAGTTCGCATCTGTTAATCCTAATAATTATGGCTTTCATATAATGAGACTTCCCTACATACACACAAATTGGTCATTACAGCCCTTCAGTCAGAATTACGACCTAACTTCTCACATCACTTATGTTGTGTGTGTTAATTTTTATACATGAATGGCGGGACTTAAAGTTTAAAGTCGACTCTGAACGGCAGATTTGTTTTTGAGAAACTTTTCATAGCAATTTAATTTACTCTCAGAGTTTTTGCCAGAAATCTGCTGAGAGGAAGTCGCCGAAGAAATAGTTTTTCAAATTTCGAGTTGTTGGAGATGACTGACCTGGGATTGGTACCTTCTAATAAGCCAACACACTGCCAACTGGACTACAGCGACTACAAGAGGTTTCCATCCTCTATAAAAATCCATTCGCCACTGCTAAACCAAGATAGTCTAACATCGATAATGAACATCCAGAAGAGGTTGGGACACACCAAAGCTTCAAATCAATGCTCCTGCACCATCCTAAAACCAGTTACAGTTGACTAATCAACTGCATAACTAGAAAAACTGAGACAAAGGACAGAAAATTTCAAGAAACTTGGAAAGAAATTGCAATGGTCTCAATAAAATGAATTGGGAGACAAGGGAGACCAAAAGCCTCATATCCAGTTGGACTAGATGATTAAAAGCGATTGCGAGCTCAATGGATTCATTTTAATCGAGTATTATACGGAATACACAAGCAGTCATAAAGACCTAATGCTTCTTCACAACACGGCTCTGTCTCATCTTGCAGGACTAGATAACAACCATCCAGGTTGTATTGGTTTGATAGTATTGTTGCACTCGCCTTAATTTTAAACGTACACACAGTTATTAAATTATACATACGGTTAAAAAATTTCTGAAATTTTTTAACTAATCCGTTTTCGTTGAAAATCTTTATAGTTTCCATGATGTTAAGACAGTCTATGGCATTGGTTAAAAAATTTCTGAAATTGAACTGAATTGTGGCCCTGCACAGGCCCACAAAGGTATACATCCGATTTACAAATTTTCAAACTTCTGAACCAAAGCAAAAGACCGTCTTAAAATCGAAGAAAGATGTCGGACAATTATAAAGATTTTCAACGAAAACGGATTAGTTAAAAAAATTCTGAAACTTGTTATCCGTATGTATACTTTTGTGGCTGAGTGTGAGTATGTCTAGGTGCTTTTTATTCCGAATGGAGTTGAGAAAAATTGCCTGAGTCGCCTTCGATCTCAAAATATTGTAGAAGATTGGAATAGGTTGATGGTTATCGAATTGGAAAAAATGTCCAATATTGATTTTGTTGCACAATTTTCGCTATCATTCACTGTTTTTATTTACTTTTGATTTGAAACTAAATTACATCATATTGTTGCAGTTATTAATACAATTTACTCGTTGCACTGAGTACACTAGAGACTCCAATAGGAACCAAACCCATAAGCTCCTTACCAACAGACAAATCTGCGAAATTACTGTACAGACTACACTTCCACTACAAAATTATTATTTCTTAAAAAACTTAGGACAAATAAATCTTTAAATTATAAAAGAAAACAACAACAAAAAAAACCGAAATTGGTTTACAATTCAACTTAACCTGCAACAACAATGGCATGTTGCTGTAATTTGCTGAAAGCAACAATAGTTTAAATAATTTCTACAAATAAAATTACACTCTTATTACTTTGCTAACAACAACAACAGTAACAACAATAACAACATTAACAATAAAGTTGAAAGTTTAAAAATCCATTCATAATCACAACAAAAAATGAAGAAAAAAAGCAGAAGAAAAAAACTCATGCAACATGAAGAAATAACTGAACTCAACTGAACTGAACTGAACAGAATAGCACGGCACAGCACAGCACACAGAAGTATTATTATTATCAGCATAACAAATGATGAAAATCTTTTTATTTATGGAGAAATAGCGAAAATAATAAAAAAAACTAAATTAAGTTGCAAAAATAATTTTATACGCTCTCTATAGTACAACAATGGCAACAACATTGGCAACAACAACAACAACAATAAAAGTTGCAAAGTTATAAAGTCATTTCCCGCTTTCAAATGCCATTAAAAACAACAGCAACTATTAAATGCAGCCAAGCATAGAATATCGTATTGTTTGCAAAAGTGACAGACAGTGCAGCGAAGAGCAAACACTTACATACAAATACAGGATCCTTTGAGTTCAATATTTTAGTATACCTCTACTGTTTGTTTATTAGCTTTTTTTCTTTAGTCTGGGTACAGAGAAGATCAGCAATCCGGATGAGGCGACGTAGACTCCTAATGCCTCTATATTGCTTATATTGTAGACAATAAGGAGCCTTCTAATTCCAGAGACATAGCCTTGGGTACCGAATAGATAAAGGACAGTTTAACCTGCATCCTCACCTCTACATACATAACACAATTGGTCATTACAACTCGTCAGTCCAGATTACGACCTAGCTTCTCACATCAATTATGTTGTGTGTGTTAATTTTATACATGATTGGCGAAACGGACATACAGTTTGAAGTCAATTCCAAACGAAAGATTTTTGAGAAACTTTTCATGGTAAGTTTTATTTACTCTCAGAGTTTTTGCCAGAAATCTGCTGAGAGGAAGTAATTTTTTATTTTGTTGCAGATGACTTCATGTCTAATATGCCAACTAACTACCTACTAGGCTTATGCAAACTCGCCTGTAAAAAGCCAATGTTGAGTAATAATGTCAACAACTATACTAGGCGTTGATGAACTTTCCATAAGCCCTCTACTAAGGTTTGGCCAGATTTCGTACGCCATTCAGCTCGTACTCCACGGCGTCTACTTGTCATTGATAGAATCCATAACTGCTTTGGCAATCATAGGGACATTTAAGCAGACAATGTTTGGTTAGGTTAAGTTAGGTTAGGTTGGAGTGGTGCTTTGATAACAAAGTTCACTTCAGAACGCATAGCTGCCCGTTGTGATGCCGCGGGTAAGCGCAGTCCCCGTACTGACCAAATTCCACCGAACTCATCGAAAAAATTGTTAAGCGTAGGGGCTGCACATATTGGCTTGTAATCATTACATGGCAACATTTACTTTAGAATTTGACTCTAGGCATACTTGGTTCGAGAGTTGAAAGTCAAACAACCATCAGCAATATCGCCAATTCGTTCATTTGATTGAAGAACAGGCCAAGTGCATTGTTGAAGAATTCATGGCCTCAGACGACACTTATCAATGATTAATCATACTGGCAGCGCATAAGCATTTCAACACAATGATGCCACACTGTCTATGGAACAATGAATTTTATTCAAACGAAGCTTTTAAAAAAATACATATATTATTGGTCATTACAACCCTTTAGTCAGGATTACGACCTAGTTTCTCACCGCTTATGTTGTGTGGTTTAATTTTTATACATGAGTGGCGGGACTTACAGTTTAAAGACGACTCCGAACGACAGATTTTTGAGAAATTTTTCATGGCAATTTTATTTTTTGGTCAGAAATCTGCTGAGAGGAAGTCGCCGAAGAAATATTTTTCATATTTCGTTAAGTTGGAGATGCCTGACTTGGGATTTGAACCGAGGCCTCACGTCTAATAAGCCAACACACTACCTACTAGACCACGACGACTTCAACAATAATTTTTCGAAATCTGAAATCTTTTTGATCGCTAAGGCCATCAGATTGAACTCTTTAGGCTCTTTCCGTTTACAAACCAAAAACAACGAAAGCCCTCAACGGCAAATTCGATCTGTGTAAGCAGGTCACGCGAAATATATTTTTCAAGTATCCTTTATGATTAATAAATTGAGAAACTTCTTATCTTCGGTATGCGTGATAACATTCCATTCATAATGTGTTTGTACTTTGCATTTCAAAAAGAAACTTGAATTGCAAAGATCATGTACTTTAGCCAACAATGGCAATCAGAAAAGCTGGTAAATGACAACGCCAAAAATGCCATACAGAACTGACATGTCTAAAATGGTTTTCATTTTTTATGGTCTTTTAAATTGTTGTTGCTATTGTTGAACACATTTCCCGAAAGGGTCTCCCTATGAATTGGTGATCACACTGAGAGAAATGTATGAAAAATGAAAAAGAAATCGGTGTTAAAGTCCCCAAATGTCTGTGCCATCTTTAACGAGAATGAGTGAATGTTCTGTCAGATATCTGACGATAGTTTAAAAGAGGTTAAAGGGTAAAGGTAATCAGAAACATGATAGAAGAATCATAAACAAGCTTTGATTAGTAAGTAGAGCCTTAATATCTTCCTAATAAGTGCATTAAATGACCCAGAAGGCAACATGAATTTAAAATCTTAAAATCTCTCATGTATTTTCCGAGTGTAAACACTATAAATAACCCGATAAAATCCCAGTAGCAATTTTCTTGTACAACACAAAATAGTACAACAACTGTAACACCACAAAATGAACACGAAATAAAACACACATACACACACAAAAGCAAATAAAAAGAAAAGAAAAACAAACTTTTACTACCGTAACCCCAAAATTCTATTTTAAAAGAGCTCTCATGGAAGTATTTATAACTGCATATGTTAGTTCAGAAGTTGTTGTTGTTGTTGTTGTTGTTGTTGTTGCAAAGTCTTTAACTCTTCTTTTGCTTCTTCTTCTTCTTCATCATATTCAAATTTTGTTTTAAAACTAAAGAAATAACAACAACAAAAAAACACAAAACAAAATAAAAAAAAATTTGAATAATTTGCTGCAGCAACACATATGATCGACGGTAGCAATCGCACAACTAGAGTTAGCAAGCAACACCCTGTAAAGGATAAACGTATTGTTGCATTGTTGTTGTTTTTGCATGACAAGTTGTAACAACATTTATTTCAAGTTAAAACTGAATCCCTAAACTCTAACACTCAAAGACAATAAAATACATGCATAAACTTGATACATTTACATACAAGAGAGTGTACACATGCTATGTGTATGCAATAAAAATTATGTTGCAAGTTTACTGGCATCTAAACTAAAATAAAAGAGAACTTTAGTTTATTTTGTACAATATTTGCTTGTGCCACAAGTCAGTTTTATACTTCAGTTATAATTTTCCTTTAGCTGTTGCTGCTCCTTTGTTTTTTTTTTTTTTATAACGCATGTTGCATATTTACTTTATGGGGACGCTTGCCGCACGTTTCTCAAAACTTTGTAACTTTATTTTTGAATTGGATTTGAATTTTTTTTTAACATTTAAAAAAAGAGGGGAAAGCAAATACAGGAAATCTTAAATTCATTCATAAATAAATTGACAGAGTATAGAACTTGAAATAGAAACTCGATGAGGAATAAAATCCTCATATATGCTGTATACTGTGGCAACAATTGATTAAACTAGAAACCATTGAATTATATCACGGGAAAATGTTTTCAATGAGCTTAGGATTGTAATATTTGGGATGCATCTGCTGCATCTATACCTAGTTTAAATATTGGACAGTACACCGGTTTTAATGTTCAAGCATTACCGACTTTCCGGTGCTTTGAGTTTTCTTCCTGGTAATCTAGAAAACAATCTGTATCCGAGGGTGTTTTGACTTGGATTACCGCCTTAGATTCGGATCTCTTTTACAGCCGAATTTTAGCACAATTTACAGCTGAAGTCGCCGTAGTCTAATAGGTAGTGTGTTGGTTTATTAGTGCTGAGGCCACAGTTCAAACCCAAGGTCAAATATCGAAACGAAAATATTGAAAAATATGTCTTAACTCATCAGATTTCTAGCAAAAAATCTGAGAGTAAATGAAATTGCCATGAAAAGTTTCCCAAAAAAATCTGTCATTCAGAGACGACTTTAAATTGCAGGTCCCGCCGCTCATGTATAAAATCAACACAAACAACATAAGTGGTGTGAGTAGCTAGGTCGTAATCCTAACTAAAGGTTTATAATGACCAATTGTGTATGTGTATGTATGCACGGCAGCAGCCATCATTTAAATATGGGTGTCAGTGAAAAAATTCACAAAAAAAAATTAAAAACAGCCCACATAAAGACGTAGAGATAAGCTGAAATCGAGGTCAATATTTTTTCGCGTACAGGAGGAGGTAAAAGTGCCTTTAAGAGATCATAGGGTATACAGTTCTATTGATTCTTTAGCTTGTGGCATTCAGTGGAATGTTTCCCAATGAATTATGAGACTCTGTGCTTGACCGCAGAATGTTTTTTGTGTTTAATTTTTTCTGTCATCCATCACATAAAATCGTCTTCAATTGAACAGTGGATGGATGATAACAGTTGTAAAAAGCACTTTTATGACTCATACGGATTTAAATCGCTTGTCGATAAACAGCAACACTTTTCCGTTTATGTCTCCTTCGATAAATTTATGGAAGAATAACAGCACATTGCACCACCAATTGCTTGAAATTGTGTGTATTTGATGACAGAAAGAGGAACCTCAAACTACTCACATTGGTCTCTATGTCGGTTGTAATACTAGGAGGACCCCACCTCTAAGGCCCTGTAGGCAATACATGGCTTTAGAGTATGAGAGAGGACCAGACCGCAGGCAGCTGATGACTTTAAATTTATTGTGATTTTCCCAGTTAAAATGCAGGAAGTTTGGATAACGTTCACCAATCGCAGTAGCCTTTTTTGACTTCCAAAAGGACAAAGTTGACGATTGGTGAATGGCAATCTGTTGATACAAATGTAAAGCAAGGAGCTGGCGTACTATGAGTATAAAATTTTTTGAAACATTTAAAAGTTACAGGGACTTCCTAGCATTATATTAGAAATTAAAAATATTTGTGATTAATTGTCACTAAGAGCCTATAGCAGATATTAGTAAGTTTTCTACACTATGTTTTATGGAATATTATACGATACATGCTAGTGTACTTGATCTGATATAATATGGAATGAAGTAATCATCGAGAGTTTCGTCTATGATATCTCGGTAGTTGTGTAACAAAACACTTCATGGTGGCGTATGGAACTTCAGGAAAATAAGGTTATTGTGACATCTGAAGTTATGAAAACTAAACTGGTATTCCATAGTACTGTGTTGGCTTATTAGGCGTGAAGCCACGCTTCAAAATATATCTTCTGTCAGCAGACTTTTAGCAAAAACCCTGAGAATAAAATAGAATTGCCAAGAAAAGTTTTTCCAAAATTTATCGTTCGGAGTCGACTTTAAACTGTAGGTCCCGCCACTCATATATAAAATTAGCACACACAATCTAAGTGGTGTGGGAAACTAGGTCGTAATCCTAATTAAAGGTTTTTAATGACCAATTACGTATGTATGTAAGCTTGCAAATTGTGCGAGGAGTAAAGTATTTTACTGTAATAATTTTAACGTTTAAACTAACTCCACTTCAGACAAGAAGTTGTGGCTGTAGCACCTATTTAGCTCATGTTCCGTATAAAAGCACACCAATATGCTCCAAATTACGAAATAGGTACGATACTGGTAAACACTTATTGAGGTATTCACCAAAAGAAATCCTTTATCCAACTTATGTAAGCATTTCCTGAAATGTACGGTTACATTATTTTTGTAAACCGAGGCTCAAATCTTGTTGGTAGTATAAAAATGTTTATTTTTCTTGATCTCATAATACCACTGATTCTCCTGAGCTATATCAACAGATCGGCAGCAGCATAACCCAAAAATATATTCTTTGAATTTTTAATTATATTTTATGAATTTATTTTGTAAAGTATATATTTTATAAATAAATAAATAAATATTCTTTGATCAAAATTTGTTGACAATTTTTCTGAATTTCATTTTGGTTTTTCTCATTTAGCATTCATCCATTAACAATAATCATACAGCGATAGGATTTCCCTACAGGAAATTGCATCTTTCTACTCTTCATTGTTTTATTGTGTTGTAAGCAGGATTGCTTTCCATTGATGTAATTCACATTCGTATATATTTCAGGCCTTGTTTAACTCAATTAAATGGTTTTTTGCTTTAAAACAATAACAATTAAAATTTAAAAAAAAATTATTTCACAATAATGTTTCTTATATACACGTACCCAGGGATATACAATAAATCTCGCTAATTAAATCCTGCTTATAATTCATATTTAAAGAAATAAAAGACAAAAAAAAAACGAAACACAAGTGCTGCTACAACCACTTCGTCTCTATTGTACGTATGCTGCACATAAAGTTATGAGTACAATTATGGCACAGTAAAAATAAAAGATTTTCAGAACCAAATTTTCTTGTTATGATGTTCTAACTGTAAATTATTCTAAAACTATTTGGAAAATTCTTGCTCAGCAGGTGTGAATTTAAAGAAGTATGCTTTCATGCTATAATTGTACTCAACACTGTTTGTGTTTCATAGATTTATGAGTATGCCGCCATGCATAAGCGACAAACTTCAGCACTTGTGCTCCTTGTTAATGGGTGGCAATATGTGGCTGCATGAGTTGCCATACTTAAACACAGGGATTTTTAAAGAACAAAACAAAACATTTTTTTTTTAATTTATGAGTATATGCGTTGGTAGATGGTGGTTTATAGTTTGTCTTTTGGGAAGAGATTTAAAACTTTCTGGAACAAATAGAAAGCCTGTGCGATACCAAAACGATTCCATAATTTTTGATATTTTCAATACCGTTGCAGTTTATTTGACACCCGATTTTCTATAAAAAAACATTGGCTGTACTTTCGACACATGCAGCTGTTATTGAGAAAATACTAGTCTATAGGCTAACACCAAGAAAATGAGAAAATTGAACAGAAAGTGTACATACATACAACCCTTCAGTTAGGATTACGACCTAGCTTCTCACACCACTTGTGTTGTGTGTGTTAATTTTATAGATGAGTAGCGGGGGACCTACAGTTTACAATACAATCGCCATGAAAAGTTTCTCAAAAGTCTGTCGTTCTGGGTCGCCAAAAAATTTTGGAGACTAGCTACTGCAGAAGCTGAGATAAAGTGATAAAGGAAGACAAATTAAAAACATTAAATGAAATTAAAAATTTTTCCTAAAACTTTAGTCGATTTGTTCAGAATTGATGAAAGATTTGCTCATCTGGCTTTTCCCTTGTGTAAGTAGCCAGTCGTTGTAAATTTATGTGTGGTGTGCTGATTTATTAGCCGTTCAAATCCCAGTTTAGGCATCTTGAACTTCTCAGGGTAGTTATCTTTCCTTAGTCGGTTGTTATCACATGGTCTACATTATTTTTAAGGCGTTACAGACTTAACCTTAACTTAAGTACTATTCTGGACTGCTAAAGCCTTTAGCCTGTTCCACACGAAAGCCATTTATTGTAGATGACCTAAGTGTTTTTTTGCATTTCTCTTGGGATCAGCTGAAAGTGCTCTTACGGAATATGTAATCAAACAACTTTTCGCAATTAGCCCGTACTCAGTCTATAGACAATCGTCTGAGATGGTGTTTGGTCAGAAAATATGGTGTTTACGATGGTGGGTGCAGTTAATAAATACTTGAACGCCATTGTTGTCGTACTAGTTTGAGTCTACAATATAAGTGCTGTAACAAGCAACTAACTGAACTTAGATGTCGAATATATTATATTTCGTTAGATATATAGGTTCTGTAGTCTATAGGTGGTGTGTTGGCTTATTAGACGAGAGTCCGTCATGCAAACCCCGAGCCAAGACATCTCGAGCAAAACGAAATACTTCTTCGATATCCTTTCAGCAATATTCTGGTAAAAACTCTCGAGAGTAAATAAAATTGTGATGAAAAGTTTCGCAAAAAATCTGTTGTTCGGTGACGACGTTAAACTGTAGGTTCTGATTATAAAACTAACATGGATGGTGTGAGAAACTAAGTTCTAATATTAACTAAATGGTTTCAATGACCAATTAAGTAAGTAAGCTTGCTGGTATTGGGAGATTCTGAACCTGTTCAAATTGTCCATAAGCGTGAGTGGTTTTGTTTTGTATGCATTATGCCATACACTCCCGAGCCTGTACTTGTTGTAATTATGCATTTCATATATTTTTACTGCGAATAATATCTTTTCATTCCACTCTATCTTGAGTCCACTTCTGTAAATCTACAGGGATTATTTCAGCCGTGTACATGCCTATTATTTATGTGTATAATACTTTTGATAGCACAATTTAACCTGAACTTTTCGATTTTTTTTTTTGTTTCAAAATTGAAGTTTTTTAAACACGATTATGTTTGCTCACTTGGTGTCCCATAAAAAATTTGTTTCCATACATACATACATAATTGATCATTACAACCCTTCAGTCAGGATTACGACCTAGTTTCTCACACCACTTATGTTGTGTTTGTTAATTTTATACATGAGTGGCGGGACCTACAGTTTAAAGTCGACTCCGAACGACAGATTTTTGAGAAACTTTTCATGGCAATTTTTATTTACTCTCAGAGTTTTTGCCAGAAATCTGCTGAGAGGAAGTCGCCGAAGAAATAATTTTTGTATTTTGTTGTAATGTCTGGTCTGGGGTTTGAACCCTGGCTTTACGTCTAATAAGCCAAGACACTACCTACTAGACTACGGCGACTTTTTCTCATAACAATGTCGAAATAAGGAAATTTAAGTTTCTATACTTTATTATACTGTGAGTATTTCACTAAAGTTTACTTGAAATACAATTTTATTCAAAATTTGCGACACTTCCATAAATTTGTTGAACACAGCTAATGAAACTTGTTTCTGGCTGGGTGTCATCAAGACGCCTCTTGTGAAAATATAATTTTTTTTCTTCATTTTATTTCTTTACTTACAATAGCTGTTATGCGCTAAACATGAGCGTTATAATACAATAATGCAATCAAAAAACAATAAAACACCTGGTTGGCTTGCTGGCTTAGTTTAAAATTACCACCAGAGTTAGTTAGTCAGTTAGTCAGTCAGACATTCACTTTTTCTTTTTTGCTGTTAAAGGAAGGCAATTATAATAGAAACAAGTGAAAAATGCTGCCACAACATCTAAGGGTACTTATTTTAAATAAAAAAAAACAGAAATTTTAACAAAAAAATTCTATAATTTAGGCTGTGAGTGAAGGAAAGAAGGAATTTATAAGAGAATCATAAAATGTTTAGAGTCCAAATCTGTGACTATGACGTTAAAATTCTGCGTTAAAGTGAAAGGAAGAACACAACAATAATTGAGTGAATTTTCAGCACATTTGTATTGTTTTATGGGCAACATTAGCCTTTCGAGGATATAAATCTCATCAAATTTTACGCTGGTTTATTTTATTACAGAATTTGGTTTCTGAATTATTTTTTGTTTTGAAAAGAAGTGTAGAAATTTACATCCTTTGAGTGTTGTTGTTGTTGTATGTTTATGGAAAAATTTATGGCGGTTGCAAAAGCAAAGCAAAATTAAACGAAGTATTAAAGGACATCTCTGAAATGGCTGTAGAAGAGCAATTGTTTTAAAAACTTATTAAACCATGTATGAGAGAACTTCTTAGAAGTTGGACTGTGTTGACTATGCGTTTCGTTTTTTTTTTTTTTTTTTTTTTTGCAAAATTAAGGGATTCTTCATCCACAAAAACCATACATATCTTTGAGCTCTACAGCCATTAACAAAATAAATTTGCAATAAGATTACCTGCCATTTTAATTTTTACAAGCCTTAGATTCCCTCTGTACACACTGTGTAGTGTACTGCATACACACAATTTTAAATTCAAAATTAACAGAATAGTTCTTCCTACAAAATCAAAAGTAAAATACTCTCCATACTCTCCATATAATGCAACCAAATCTTAAACACAATTTTTCCTTAACTCTCTCTCTCTCTGGCTTAACGTCATGCATTGCACTTTCCATGTCATTTAGTGTAGATTTTATGATTTATTGCCATTTAACTTCAAACTTGACGGCTGCATTTTACATGCTCTCCCAAAGAGCATAATCATAAAACCCTTTAATTCATATCACAGCCGTGGTTGGTTTGGACTTTTATCATCATTCTCATCATCACCATCATCACCATCATCACCATCATGCCACAAGTATGATTGCGTTTGTATCTATGTATGCAACTTTAACTTGATGAAGAAGTTTTTGAATTTTGATAGTCTCTACTTGAACTACAAATAAACCTTGGCACTTAAACCTACACGCACAACCTCTCACACACACCAAACCTATCGTCATTCTCATTTTATTGAAAATTTTCTCTGCTTAAGAGTTACAAAAAGATTTATGGCGTCTTTTCTTGGTTATAACGCCTTAAAGTATGCAATGGTTGTAAAGTGTAAAGTTGTAATTGTAGTGTTCTTGTGCTGATGTTTTGAAAACGCAATGAATTTAATTATTATTTTGCTTAAGTACTTTAGTAGTAGTCATCATACTTAAACGTTTAAATCTTATAATCGAGTAACTGCATGGCTGGGGGAATGTTCTACTCTTTAACAAAACTTGTGGTTTACCACAATGAGGCGGAAGTTTATGGAAATATTACGTTTCTGGATTAAAAACATCGAAAATATAAAGAAAGTTGTGCGGTAAACAGTAAAATGAAATTAAAAAATGAACAGCAAAGTTTTAAGAAAGGCTTTGTAAAATTTTGATTAAAACATCAACACGTAGTTGCCATTTTCATTGCCTCATATCTTACTAGATAGCTTGGCCTCCCGGCTGTATATTGATACGTGGTTAACATGTCGTAATTCTTTGATGGTTATACCGGCTCCAGTGCCCGGACGTATTCCTCGAGTAAAGGTCTTTGTTTTACAGCCCCAATTCAGGTGTGTTCTATTAGTTAAGAGACCTCAAGTCCTTCATACAAAATGCTTTCTAAGCTTTAACTTCTCAGAGATAATAAGATACGCATGAAATTTCATGAGAGAAGTTCAATCGGGGCCACCTTTAGAGGACGAATTAAATGCAATACACAACCAGACCTGTTTTCACATTATTTATCGGCAACTTCAGGAGCCTACCCTATTATTCTAGAACTTGCTACAGTAGATCTAACAACTGCTTGAACTGCAGCTAAGCAAAGAAAAGATATGGTGATTGGAGGCATACATACATACATACATATATAATTAATCATTACAACCCTGTATTCGGGATTACGACCGAGCTTCCTACAATCAAATGTTGTGTTTGGGTTAATTTTATACATGAGTGGCGGGACCTATAGCTTGAAGCCCATGCCGAACGACTGATTCTTAAAAAAATTTTCATGTCGATGTTGTTTACTCCCCAAGTTCTTGCCAGAAACCTGTTGAGAGGAAGTTGCCGGGGAAATATATTTTCATATTTCGTAGTTTAAACCGTGGCTTCATGTTTGATAAGCCAACACGCAGCCTACTAGGCGACTACGGAGAGTTCCTGACACCTCAAATCAAATGAAATATGAAAACAAAAATTTTATTTGGCCACTTTTTCTCATCAGTCTTTAGACAACCACCTCTCAGAGTAAATAGAACGGCCATGAATAGCTTCTTAAGTCTGTTACTTGTTACAGAATTCGTAGAAAATGATAGAACAAGGAAATAAACGCCGTAGTGTCGTAGGTAGTGTGGCGGCTTATTAGACGCGAGTCTGTAGTTCAAACCCCAGCTCTGATATCTCAGACAAAACCCAAATATTTCTTTGGCGACTTTTTCTCAGCAGTTTGCTGACAAAAGCTCTGAGAGCGTAATATAATTGCCATGAAAAGATTCTCAAAAATGTATTGTTTGTTATTGAAGCCGATATTAAACAGTAGGCAGCGCCACTCATGAATAAAATTAACATACACAACACGAGTGCTGTGATAAGCTAGGTTGTAATCTTGACTAAAGTGTTGTTATGATGAATGAAGTGAGCTGTAATATAAAATAACATGCTGCTAGAGGGTATCTTACGACAGGTTTTTGACCGACTCTACTGTATTTTTATTTATTTGCTATGAGTGTGATTTGAATATTTGAAAACCAGTTTTCATGTTTACTGCCATCAAAATATAATTTAAACTGCTCAATTAATTTCATTAATTCTATTCATTGTAATTGTTGTTGTTGTTTTTTTGTTTTTTCTGTATTCTATTATGTTTGCGTTCATAATAGATTTAATAAATTAACATAAGTAAACATACATACGTACATATTTAGTTCATATCATAGAAGATAATAAATTAAGAAATTAAATATTAAAACACAATAAAACACCTCAAATTAAATCCAGTCGTACAATCTAATAACGCCGCACTACAGCACATGTTTAGGCCACATAAAAAAAAGATGGCCAAAAACGAAAAATTATATTTTGGTCACGTTCTCTGAGTAAAACACATTCATTAGTTAATAAATGATTGAATGAAAAACGAAAAAAAAAATAAATGAAATCTTCTCATATGACCAAGCCAAACAAACAAACTCATGGCCGAGAGAATGATTTTATTGACAATCAAATTCCAATAGATTGTCAATATTTTCATATATACAATCTACACATACATATGTATGTATGTATATGATCAGTCAGTCTTGTAATACAATATTGTTCAATGACCTTGTTTTCATATATAATTTTCTATAAAAACTGGTAAAAAGAAATAAAAATTTGGCCCAAAGCAAATAAAACATTTCATCAAGATTTTTAATCTAAATACGTCAATAAAAGATAGATAGATAGAGGAGAGGGAGCTGGACAGATAGGCTGTATACCGACTAAATAAAAAACATTTTAAAATTAGTATACAGCATTATTAAATTTTTATTTTTAAATATTCTCGCTTTTTAGTTTCAATAGAACGTAAATATTTCATCAAAAAAAAAAGTTTGCAAAACATTTTTAATTAAAATTCATTAAAAATGTTAAAAAAAAAATTAAAAAAAAATAAAATCAATAAAAAACTGTTTCATCCTTCTTTTTTTATTGTTTATAATTAATCATTATTAATTTATAAACATTTATGCAATATTTTTATTGATCAATTAACGTTTTTTTTCATATTTTTTGCCTCTGTATTCCGTTTGCTAATGAATTTGTTATTTCATCCTCATTAAATATTTACAAACGAAATGGGAGTGCTGCTGCATATTTGTGTTGATTAATAGATAATATTAAGGTGACCAGTAACCAGTTAAATAACCTCGTAGTTGAGAATAAGGCTGCCTTCCAAACTGTATCAATCAGTTCTACTGCTGGATATAAACAATGTAGATATGCAAAGTAACCAAACAATGCATCAACTATAAATCCGATGCCTGATTGCTTTTTGACTGCGTTAAAAATACACATTGACTACGTTTTGAAATAGAATACATTGTATATATTTTGTACAGCGGCTTTATGAAACATTATACTTTGTTCAAACACAAAGCGACTAACATTTTGGAAGGCAGCCTAATTTATCACTTGTCGTTGCAGACAATTTTAAAAATTCGAGTATAGCTTCTAATATTACCATCAGAAGAACAAAGGCAAGCGCCGTTATTTTTGTTCGTACTACCAACACTCAGGGGATGGATGGCATTGTGTTTGGAACTATGAAAATATGTTATGGGAAGAAGGAAAGAGAGAACAGTGTTTATGGGCACTAGGCTTGTATATATTCATACCATAAGTAACAGGAAAGGCCTCTGCAGGAAATGAGTTCCACATACGAATAGTCCGACTAAAAAACGTACTTTTTCTGTAATGCAGTGTGCGATCCACTGGCCAATCGACCACATACTCATGTCCTGGCCGAGAAAGATATGATTTTCGGGAACAGTCCCCTTATTTTATTCGAGCAAAATCCTTTTGTAGTAGTGAAGCACACATTGCAACGATCACACCAATGATTCAATGGAGTTGGATACACTACCGTCATTAACGAGCTAGTACGGCCTCTCCTGGACCGACCCATACATGAGAGTTGTATTCCATTCTCGGTCGGTTATAAATGGTATAAATAGTAAGATCAGATGATAACATCTTAAGAAGAAACTGAAGGAACTAAAAAATGTGTCGGTTGAAGCCAGCTTCTTCAGAGGTTTGTGAAGATAAATTCAAATTTAGCTAGCAAAGACAAAAAAAAACTTAACAGAGCCAATATTAAAGTTAACAGAACAATGTTAAGTCTATAACAGAAGTTACAAAACAAGGTTCATGGAAGAAATACGATAGCGTGTGAAACTACGAGGCCATGTTAAGCAAATACATTTTTTTACCTAAGTTTTTCAATTTTCATAACAATTTGCGGAACCACCAGAGAAGTTGTTCCACTCACTGAAGAAGTCGCCGTGGTCTAGTAGGTAGGGTGTTGGCTTATTAGACGTAAAGCCAGGATTTTAAAACCCCAGGCCAGACATCAAAACGAAAATACGAAAAAGTATTTCTTCGGCGAATTCCTCCCATGATTTCAATGAGCCCAGTATTGTAGTATTTAGGATGCATCTGCTGCATCTATACCTAGTTTAAGTATTGGATAGTACACCGGTTTTAATGTTCAAGCATTACAGACTTTCCAGTGCTTTGAGTTTTCTTCCTGGTAATCTAGAAAAACCATCTGTATCTTGGATTACCGCCTTAGATTCGGATCTCTTTTACAGCAGAATTTTAGCACAATTTACAGCTGAAGTCGCCACAGTCTATTGGGTAGTGCTGAGGCCACGGTTCAAACCCAAGGTCAAACATCGAAACGAAAATATGAAAAAATATGTCTTCATCTCAACAGATTTCTGGCAAAAACTCTGAGAGTAAATAAAAATTGCTGTGAAAAGTTTCTCAAAAAAATCTGTTGTCCAGAGTCGACTTTAAGGTGTAGATCCCGCCACTCATGTATAAAATTAACACACACAACATAAGTGATTTGAGAAACTAGGTTGAATTCCTGACTGAAGGGTTGTAATGGCCAATTATATATGTATGTATGTGAAAGTTAGATGTTGTTTAAGATATCCAAAGATTCTAATGCTCTTTGTAGGAGAAGTTTGAATTCCCTTGAAAAGGTTTTCTTTGAGGGTTTATACTTTCTTTCAGGACTTAATATTCTGACTATTCTTAGATTTATAAAGAGATGAATATGCTCACCGCTCAGTAAGAGCATTCATCTCCGTTTAATTAATCCTTTTGCTTTGTTTTTCGGCACCTTCTTCAATATGTGTACGTATACCATTTCTTTTACTTCAGTTCTTTACAACTTCCCATAACGATTACAATATGACAATTTGCTTTTATCGATTGAAGGCTTATTAATCATCTTATCTTATATAATTTAGTCATTCTCTGATGTGTGAAATTCAAATGTTATTTCAAAGGATTTCATATTTCAATTTGAAAATTGAAAATCTTTTCTTTCATGTACACAATCTGAAGTAAAAACTATACGAGTGTAATAAATTATTATTTTGCAAACTTGCAGCCGCGTGGAATAAGAAATTTTTTTGGCTTTTATCGTGCGTACTAATTGCATGCGAAATAAATTATTCACTGCGATGCAAATGCTTTAAACATGTTCACTTTTAATTTAAAACTTTTGCAATGCAAATATCAGGCAACACCTTTTAAGATGACAATTTTCTTCTTCTCTCTTCGCTTCTGAAGAAAAAGGAACTGAGTAGAGATAAAACAACAACAAAAAAAAAACATTTAATTTCTTTAAATGCAACGTTAATAAATTAACTTTGGCGCCCAGTTATCGATAAATTTATTGAAAACAAATTGCAATTACGTGCCAAGTTAACGCAATTACTTACGTAAAGTTCGTCTTGAAAACGCAAGCGAATCGATTGTTAGATTGCAAGCGTAGATTACTATACGAATTAAATGAATTGAATTGAAATGAATTGAATTTTGAACAGAAGGAAAAAGGAAACAAATAAATAAAGAAATCAATTAAATTAATAAAAAGAAAATTTACAACAAATAAAATAAAGAACAAAAGAACGTAAAAAATATATTTTTGGAGTCAATAATTCCTGCAACAAGATGATACTAATCTCCCATTGATTTACCTGGCTGGTTGAAGAGTACTTCTGGAAGATGAAGAAGTTTTCAGTCTAGAGAACTGCCTTCCAAAATCAATCCATGGCCAACTGCATTCACCATCATCATGGCATCATGATTAAACAGATGAAAGCCAGCTGCGTTCAATTTTCTCGTTTTACCTTCAGAAAATAATTATTTTGTCCTGATTATAGTATAGCTTGGCAGCCAAATACTTTATGATTGCTTTGCTTTAAAGGTCACTACAAGGTCTTGTGCATGCAACACATACTACTTTCGCCATAAAGTCGTTGCTTTCAATTCAGCGCTCTGTAAACAATAACACGAAGCAGAAACAAAAACAAAATTGAAGAGAAACTTAATTTCCCTACTCTCTAATAAAATTGTATATCAAGTGTCATTGAAAAGGTCAAATTTAAACAAAACTGTTTGGATTTTCCACACTTTTCATAAACACTACACAGAAAATTTTTCCAGTGATTTTCACTTAAAACCCGTCCTTACCTCCTCCTCCTCCTCCTCCACAGCAACACCTGAGTATTTAAAGCAGCGAACAGCATTCGGAAAATAAGCATTTCACAGTGAAATTGTGGAAAACAAATTAAAGGAAATGAAAATGTGGAAAACTACAAACAACAATAAAAATAAATTCAATTCAGATATTTTCCGCACACACCCAACCATTAAAATTGAACTGAAAATGTTGTCAGAGTTTTTTATTTTTTTGTAATTTCTGGGGTATTTAAAGAAATCATGTGGAAACAAAACGAAATCGTTGGCCAAATCAAAACCAAGAACCACTGCAACAGCAGGAGCAAGCAACACATTGCTTTCTTTTTGGCATTGTTTCACAGCCAGCGAACATGTTGCGCTCACAATAGAAAATGAAATTTAAATTCAAGAAAAAGGTGTCGTATCGGAAAATTGTTAACCCGGTAAACGGGTAAAATGGAATAGTAATGGCAGGAGAACAGAGTACATCACGTTTGAAAAACCACATACCGTTGGGTGTAGAAAAATGTTGCAAATGGTGAATGCCACACTGCGACTACCATTGCCACCTCCACCACAACCATCAGTAGCCGTTGCAGCAGCAATACCAAATGACAACATTGAACGAAAATGCAATTTTAAAATGTTTTCTGGTTCCCCCTTTCTTTTTCTTTTTCATTTTTTTTTTAATTTCAGTTCCTTTCTTTTATGCTATATGGATGGCGGTTTTAATGTCTGTCAGAATTCATTTCTTTTAAAAAATGTTTTCTTCTTTGGAACACAAACAGGTTCCAAGCAAAAACAAAAAGAGGAAAAAATCTGTGAAAAAAAGGTTTTTCTTTTCAAATTTTCGTTTCTTGGTTTTTGGTCTGGTTTCTGTTCTTATTTTCCATTTTTTTTTTGTTGCCACAAAAAAATGTATATTTTTGTGCTATTTTTACTACAAAATGTTGCACGTAACTGTTACCATTGGTGTTCGTCTTTTCTTTTTTTACCACCTGGCTGCTTGTGGTAAAGGGGATCGCTGTCGTATGGTTGTTCCTTTTAATGCATTGCGCTAAAAATGGCATCAAGAAAGAATATTATTTTGCCGTTTTATACTTTTGCTACATGGCTGCTGTTGTTATATTTTCAATAGATGCCCTAAAATTTCTTTAAATTTAAATTAATGGAAGGCAAGGTTGATTACGATGGATAGGAACAAGGTAGTAACTCAAGTGTTATCCTATAGGAGAAACATTCTGGTTTTACTGGCGTACAGACATATGAGGAATAAACCAAACATCTGTCATATGGACACTGGAATATCTTATTCTAGAACAATTCAAGTGAAGTCGCCGTAATCTAGTAGGTAGTGTGTTGGCTTATTAGACGTAAAGCCCGGGTTCGTATCCCATCGTATCGTCAGACATCAAAACAAAATACAAAAAGTATTTCTTCGGCGACTTCCTCTCAACGGATTTCAGGCAAAAACTCTGAGAGTAAATAAATATTGCCATGAAAAGTTTCTCAAAAATCTGTCGCTCGGAGTCGACGTTAAACTGTAGGTCCCGCCACTCACGTATAAAATTAACGCACACAACATTAGTGGTGTTAGAAGCTAGGCCGTAATCCTGACTGAAGGGTTGTAATGGCCAATTAAGTAAGTAAGTAAGATCAATTCAAGTTTAGGTTTTTAAGAGGGACTGTAGACCTGTCTAAGACAGAACACCAATATCATTAGTTTTTAAGCTACTTTTGGCTTCAAAGTTGCTCTAACCAAATAGGGGTTCTAATAGACCGCAGCTGAGAACTTCTGACGTCAACTGACACCAGACAGGTCAGAAATGGCTCTTGCAACACTGGCTTTGGAGGTTGAAATAAATCTATGAAGTCTTTTGAAATTTTTTTGGCGTAAAATCAATAAATTCCTTGAGAATGCTCCAGAAATCTTTACATATTTCTGGTTCATGCGTGCCAATCACAGTAGAAGTGATTAACAATCATCTTCCTTTCCTGAAATAATTCCTAGTCTTCTTTCTTACGTATCTTTACGGCATGCCTCTATAAAATAGTGAAGAACACCTTTTATGATCAGAAAGAGGTAAAATGTACCGTCTCATAGAATGCAAAGAATCTTTAGACCATCTGTTGTAAGTAATCATTCTTAGAGGAGAGTCAACCTCAATTTTATAGTAAAAAACCAAGCCTGTGTTCAATATCCAGAAAAAAGCAATCTGGTGACTAGTTTTGCTAACATATCAACGACTAAGTTAACTTTAATGTCTGCACGTCCAAACACAGATAATATCGTTTAAAAATAACAATCATTTCCTGATTGGAATATATGCAGTGTACACTCCGTTCGAGGCTTGCAGGGTTGCTTATAGATTTTTGCCGATCTGAAAAGCCTTTCCGGTGAAGCATTACACTGGCTACAACTTCAGTAAGATTAAATCTCTTCGAACAACAATTACCAGGGCTTAAAGAATAATGAAAGCATTCCTAAGCCTGAAGCTTGTTACTTACATACAAACATACATACATAAATGGTCACTACACCCATTCAGTCAGGGTTACGACCTAGCATCTCACACCACCTATATTGTGTGTGTTAATTTTATACATGAGTGGCGGGATCTACAGTTTAAAGTCGACTCCGAATGACAGACTTTTTTGAGAAACTTTTCATGACAATTTTTTATTTACTCTCAGAGGTTTTGCCAGAATTTTGCTGCGAGGAAGTCGCCGAAGAAATATTCTTCATATTTTCGTTTTGATTTCTGACCTGGGGCTTTACATCTAATAAGCCAACACACTACCTACTAGACTACGGCGACTTCGCTTAGTATTTATTGCTACATAATCTCCACTTAGAATCGTTAGTTTAGATCGCTATACAATCCATCTTGTTTTGTGGTGTAAAATCCGCCGAGGGATCATTTAGGATATGTATCGATAAACCATTAACGATTTAGAGAACAGGAAATCTATTTTCTTCATTACAGCAATTAGAGGGTTTTCGATCAGACAATATGAATTCATATTGCTCCATATCCCGGTGATGCTTGGTCTAAAACCTGAAATTCTAGTTACTTAGTTACGTGCTTGCTCACTTTTGACCTGCACTGTAGTGCAGTATAGAGGTGTTACAAAGTCTTCACCAATAGCGTTGGTCTGGAACTATAACTTTTGCTTTCTTATAGTCAACATTTCAATTCACAATCTGCATACTATCTTACCAGTCGTTTTTGACGAAACCAGCTAATTTTCTTTGTGATACCATTTGTGATATTCAATATTCTTCCACTAGAGAATGTGTCCGCAACCTCCTAATAAAAAGCATTCCTTTCCTGAATACAACTTTACAACAGTCGTACTATTACACTGCGGAACTATCCCAAGTCTAATGTCAAACAAGATTAGTGTGTGCTTAATATCAAATATATAACCAGGTTCCCCGTTAAACTTTTTAAAGCTACTAAAACATGAATCAGAATTAAAAATATTTCTTACAGACCAAAGACTGCAGTTCGAATCTTATCAAATCTCATTAGACTTTAGGAACACGGAAGCATTATTTTCCCTTCAATCAGGCAACATAATTTTCGAAAATTTCCTCGTTATGAGTCTAATATTTTAAATTGTTCTCATATCAATATTCTTATTGTAGAATGTTTTCATTGCCTTAGTTGGCTCATGTTCATACTTTTTCACCTCCGTTTTATGTCTTAATGTCTTTAAAGGGTTCATGCCTTTCTTAAGGCATCAGAAAGATTTTGTAGAAAAAAACGTAAAATAAAATTCTTTATGCAGCCCTTCGTCTCCCAACAAATGTTGCTGCAACAGTGAGTAGTTCATGCCGTAGCATATGCCGTAGCAAAGTAAAGAAATTTTTCAGGATGGTGTTAAGGAGCTGACCATCCGTTTTTGTACTCTGGAAAGTAAATCAATTTATTTTTTGTTCTTTTATACTTGAAAACAGTGTTTATGAAATAATTACTGAAGAAATTTAAAATATTCGTTTTTGGTTTAATTAAAGATGTCTACAGAAAGTTTGTTTTTCATTCTTCCTTTCTGTCTGTCTAAACATTGAAAGCAACGCCAAAATATTTTTGTTTTAATTTTGTTTTTTACTGTCTCTCCCATTGTTTTAATAGCTAATTTTCTTTTTCAATTTCATTTTTCTGGTCTCTCATACTTTGAAAATAAATTAATTCCATTATTTTCTTTCATCCTTTTTCCCAACAGGTTCCTAATGCGCCACTAACAACGCCAGCATACCAAAGTAATGACTTTAATGCCACCTCCACATTAAACTCCTCACTGGCAGCAGTAGCTGCAACAGCAACAACAGAGTCTGCGACAACGTTGTCATCAATGTCATTACACGTCCCCTGTACGAATCAAACATCTGCGCTAATGACATCTACAGCGCCATCTGGTGCTGTATTTAATGTACCACCCATGGATACAACAACATCCTCATCATCATCGTCGTCGTCATCGTCATCATCGTCATCATCGACGTCGTTGTGCTCATCATGGTCCTCATCCCTTTGCGCAACGACAACGACGATACCTTCAGCAACATCACCGTCTTCATTGACGTGTTTGCATCTGAAACGTTTTCTCGATTGCCAACAATTACATGCACATCCCATGGAGTCTTTTACTAAAGGTAAGTTTCAATTCACTTCAGTTAACTTCCTTTCCTTACCATCGTTATTATTGTTGCTCTCGTTGTTTTTGTTGTTGTATTTCATTGTTACCAAACTTTGATTATAATTTTTTAGTTTACTCTTACCCGGTCCTTGTTTTACTATTTCAAACACCCATTTAACTATTGCATATTTTAAGGGACTGTGTAAAATAGAGAGAGGCAGGAAGAGAGTAAGAGGGAGAGCAATTTTTATTTCATAATTTTAATGAAATGGTATCTTAATCACGAATATTTCAGTCAGCTATTCAGTATTTAAAGTGAATGAGTATATGAGTGACTAACAGAGCTGTTGAGTTATTGTTTTATTTTCATTTTCATTGTCTTATCTTTTTCTTCTTTTGGACAGTTTAATTAATTAAAACATATTTCCATTCCCCCAATAAAGTGAATTTAATTGTGAAATTTAATAAATTTCTTTTAATAATGTTAGTGAATCCCTAAAAGTATGTTACTTTTTATTTCAATTATAAACTCCAAAAAGTATGCTATAAAAAATTTCAATCCGAACTTTTTGTACGTTATCGTTTAATTCTAAATTAATTCAATTAAATTAATCTGAATACTTTGATATCTCTACTTAAGTTAACAAATATAGGCCAGAAATTTGCTTAAAAAACAATCAACTTTGGAAATGGTCGCGTTAGTTAGTCAGCAGCTTCATGCATTTCAACGCTACTGTTTATTTACTTACTTGCTGCCTTGTCAGAGATTGATATTTCATTAGGCATTTCAAACAAAATGTTTTTTTTTAATCGCCAGAATTTATTTTCTGGGTTGTTAAGGGATATTCCTTAATAGCAATGAGGAACTTTGTCATTAATAGGCAAAATTTGCAACACAGTAACAAACGTTTCTTTAAACAAAGTCAACGACATTGCTAATCTTATTTATTCTTATTTCGTTAATTCTTAACGTTTTGAATACCCCTTCACATTAGCTTTTCTAAATCTTAGTCAAATAAATGTTAGAAAAATATTTAAGAAAATGAATTGTTTAAATAACTTTATTAATTAAAACAAACAGAATTCAATATTTCATTCTTAATATAGGCAAAAGAAAATTAATCCTGCTTAAGGTCGTTTGCCATACTTTCTACTCCTCTTGGTCGTTAGCTGATTTAAAGATTTCGATTTAATTTTGACGTTTCGAAAGTAAACAATCCAACACCAGATTAACAAGAAGAACAAAAATTAATCATATTCTCTACCTCTCTTGCACTCTCTTTGGCAACGTAATGAATATTTTAGAAAAGTCAATACGTTGACATGTGTCAATAACGCATAAATTATTGCAATAATTTATTCAGCCAACCCCACCATCAATAACAATGAAGAAAAAAATTTATCGTCACCACCAAAATGAACAAAGTCTACAACAATAGCAACAACAACAACAACAAAAGAGAGAGAAAAAAATACCAAAAATTTTACTCAATTTCAGTAAAAGCTTTTACGAACGTTTCACAAAACAACCAAATAAAACTGATTTCACTCCCTCACAATAATAAATTGAAATATTTTGTATTTGTATTGGTATTTTTTGTAAATATACAACAACAACAACAACAACAACAGCAGCATTAAAAGCAATAACATAAAATCTATACAAAGAGAGTAAAGCAACAAACAAACAAACAAACAAATCAACTAATTTGATGCTTGAAATCCTAAAACAAACACAGCAACAACGAAAAGGAGTATTTTAAAAGTGTGTGTGTATGTGTCTGTGTGTTAATGTATTAGAATTTTTTTTGTTTCGTTTCAATGCAAGTTTTGTGTTGAGGTGTGTGTGTGCAATTTTATTTGTTTTTGTTGCTGTTGTTGTTTGTTTGTTTGTTTGTATTAGAAAAATGTGAAAAAAATATTATTTTTACCAGTGACTGTTGAGCTTAAATACGTAAACAATATTGAATACCTTAGGGATATGCGGTTATTACCGTATACTCCACTCACACATACGGGCATAGTATAATACAAAGCATGCATGTTAAGGCATGTGGGTCATATTAAGTGCTACGATAAGCATTTAAAGTTCATTTCTCTTTCATATTTTTGCAATTAATTTAATTGGGGGTTATTCACTTCGAAAACTTCTTTTCAGGCAAGGCCAGTATGATTTATTTCGTATATGGATTGTTTAACAATCGAAAAGAGCGTAAAGAGTGTTAAAACTTACTACAAAAATTGATTCGAATGTGGTCAGCTTTCATGAACTATGGAGCGACCTATGGTAGATGCAATTTCTCTGCAAAATTATGAAAAAAGATAAGAGTTTCGCAACTGCAATTTCATGTGATATGACTCTTAATAATTTTATATTCAAACACAACCGCAAAGCAATGTGAAAATGCTTTTATATCGCAACATTTCATTTGCACTTGACTTTTTCCCGTTTTACTGCGATTTCCTGGCGTGGGTTTATTTTTTTTTCTTTTTTTTCCTTTTATACGCTACTAAAAGCCAAGAACCAAGAAAAACTAAAGGAAAGAGGAAGAAATAATAATGAATAATGGAAAATGAAAGCTATTGTTTGGTTTAAAAACATCTCGTCCTCATCATCGTCAGCATTGTCGTCTTCTTCGCCATGTCGTGGGTACTCTGTCTCCCATTCCTCTGCGACGATGTGCACTTTTATTGTGTTTGTCGGTTTGTCGCTTGAGAACAAAAGAAGAAAAATTGATTTTCTTAAGAAATGACTAACGCGCTATAAAAAACAGAAAAAAGTTCTTAAAAAAAGAACGAAACAGAAAAATGGAGCACATTACTCATTGAAGTGGAAAGAAACAAAACAAAAAAAATCAAAAAAAAACGCAGAAATAACAGCGAAAAAATACCTTAAAATTGCATTCTTTTTTGTCCTTTCTTCCTTCAACTCCTTTTTTTCGTTTTATTTGGTTTGCAATGCAGCATACAAACGATTACTTTCGCTAAAAGGCATTGACATATTATCACTTCATACCTCACCCCCCTATAACGTGGCTTTGGCTTAAAAAACTCCATTTCCCGTCAGTTGTGTTATCTTGAATTCATCCCTTTTTCTTAGTCGTTTGTCTTGCCATTTTTATCCCTTTTTCTCTGTATTGTGTGCGACTTAAATTATTTGTCTCCTACTCTTCTTTTACTTTGGCTAGCGATTTTTCTCTTACCAACTCAGTCCTCCTTCTCCCGTTTTGCAGTCTTAGTTTTATAACAATGGATACATAATTTTTATACACTTTAGCTCTCTCTCTCTCTCTATTCACTTTTCCATTCAGTTTTTCAGTTTTTTTCTTCTGGTTCGCAGAACTGTCAATGTGGAAATTTATGTTGAAAGAAGTTTTCTTATGGTATTCTTTTCTATGAATTGGTTTCACTTCAATTGTTAAAAGATAAAATATTAAAAAGAAATTAAGTCGTTTAGAGAAAAAGCCTCTCAAATATTTTTTTTTGGTTAGTTTGGTATAATAAGAGGATAATTATTTAAAAATAAGAAATACATTCAGCCATAATAAAGGGTCCGCCAAATAACTTTTTTTTTGAAAATGCTTTAAAAAGAAAACTACTGAATATTTTCTCAAATTTCTTTTTTATTTGAAAGTACAAACGTTCCGGTTAATAATGGAAAATAATTTCATTCAAAGGGCTGCCTCGGCTGGCCATGCAGTAGCCTACACAATCGGTCCAACTTTTAAGCACATTATCGATTGTGTGCAGCTGTATTTCACCAATGGCTTCACGAATATTGTCCTTTAAAGCGTCAATTGTGGGCGTAACACTTATCATTGACAGCACCCCACAAATAATAGTCCAGCGGTGTCAAATCGCAGTTCCGAGTTGGCCAAACGACATCAGATCTGCGGCTGATAATGCGATCTTCAAAAACAGGGCGCAAAACATCGAGTGTAGCTTCGGCTGTGTGGCACGTAGCGCCGTCCTGTTGAAACCAAATGTTGCCAATATCCTCCTCTTCAATTTTTGTGAACAAAAATTCGTTCAACATGGCCCGATAACGATCGCCATTGCCTGTAACGGCCACTCCTTGCTTATTTTCGAAGAAAAATGCCTCTGGACCAAAATCCGCACCAAATAGTAACTCGTTTTGGGTGCGTCGGTTTTTCAATGTATGCGTGCGTGTTTTCTGTGTCCCAAATGCGACAATTTTGCTTGTATTGGTCATTACAACCCTTTAGTTAGCATTACGACCTAGCTACTCACATCATTTATGTTGTAAGTGTTAATTTTTTATACATGATTGGCGAGGACCTACAGTTTAAAGTCAACTCCGAAGAACAGATTTTTTGATAAACTTTTTCATGGCGATTTTACTTACTCTCAGAGTTTTTGCCAGAAATCTGCTGAGAGACAGTCACTGAAGAAATATTTCTTTATAATTCGTTTTGTTTGAAATGCCTGACCTGGGGTTTGAACCCTGTCCTCTCGCCTAATAACCCAACACACTGCCTTATAGGCTAAGGTGACTACATTCCGTTAATAAATTCTGTCAATAAATTCGTTTCAAAACAATGACAGAGAATATGTTCTTTAAGAATAATTTGGAGATATTTTTTGCCTCCGATCATACATAGTCAGGACACAATGTTCCGGTGTAACTGCTCTGAGGTTCCTAATAAAAACTTTGATTATGTTGAACGAAAATCATGTTTTGTATATATCCATAGCTAGCAAGGTTTACTTGATCTCTAACCAACAAGTATATTATTATTGATTTCCTTTGATTCAAATTCTCTGCTATATTAGCCTCTAACCGTGCTATCTTTATTGATACCTTCAACGTTTCCGCATACAGAAGGTTAGAGGATGTGTACTTGCCAATTGAGATAAGTACAGTACCCGGAGGTCCAGTTGACCCATTGTACACTCGCATACAGAAACTCATATGAGAGTAACCGTTGTATGTGTTACCCAGACACACCGACATTCTTGGATAATATTAGATGTGGTATACATATTGTGAAGTCGCCGTAGTCTAGTAGATAGTGTGTAGGCTTATTGGACGTAAAGCCAGGGTTCAAACCCCAGGTCAGACATCAAAACGAAATACAAAAAGTATTTCTTCGGCGACTTCCTCTCAGCAGATTTCTGGCAAAAACTCTGAGAGTAAATAAAAATTGCCATGAAAAGTTTCTCAAAAATCTGTCGTTCGGAATCGACTTTAAACTGTAGCTCCCGCCACTCATGTATAAAATTAACACACACAACATAAGTGGTGTGAGAAACTACGTCGTGAGAAACTAGGTCGTAATCGGGACTGAAGGGTTGTAATGACCAATTATGTATGTATGTATGTATGTATGTACATATTCTCTAGGGATCTAATGGCTCCTTTACGGTCAGTTGATAGACGTCGCCATTAAGTAGTTCAATACCTTAATTTAAGAGACCTTAAGACCACCAATATGAAAGTCCATCTAGATTATGTTCTTATGTATTTCTTCTTTATCAAATTATTAAAGTTCACATTCCTTCCCAGAAAATTCCTTAATTTAATCGGAGAACCAGACCACGATTACGTCCTTAACGAATATAACCTCCACTCGCGGTTAGGGATGGTGACGATTTGTCAAGAAAATTTCGGTTCTTTCAAAGGCAAATCTCCTGAGGGTTCCAGAGCATATGGCTGTCATCAGAAGTTGCATTGTTGACAAACTTCCTAGGGCTGACACAGATCTCACAATCTCCGATATAAGGGTACGTACAATATTGCTAGGGACTACTGTATTGATATGAATGAGAAGAGGAGATGATGAGGTTCTTAGAGGCCATTGCTCTATTGGAACACCGATAGCTTTATCATTGCCACGAACTACTTGCCCACTACCACTTGACCTGAAGACTAGGAAGAGTCTATCTTTCACCCCCTGTGCCTGTGTCCGGGTCTTGAAGAAACGAGATTTTTTATTTTTCATTTTCTATCTTCTTTGACAGAAGTCTTCAAAATATTGAATAATGCAATGACAAGATTTATTATAGAGTCGGAAACTAATCTCTATCCTCTGTGAGCTTTTGCCCACCACTTTGGTTGATATAGGCAACGGCTTTTCTTAGAGCGTGTAGGGATACCTCTTCTTATTTTCGGGTTGCAAATATCCTTTTACATCGCGAACATTCAGCCTCAATTGTCTAACAGTCTCTGGATTTGTCTTAATTTTTTTAAATCAATTTCAGGATATCCTAAGTTCCCACTCTGTTAAGTCTGTCCCTTTTCCTCATTGGAATCATAAAATCGTTTTTGTCATGTTGCTCATTAAGCGTCCAACAAACGAGAGCTTTTTTGTAGTTGAATAAATTTTAAAATCTTCGTACGATATTGAATTCATAATTCATTCATTTGAATTTATTCAAATTTATGTACTCTCCCATAAAGGACCAACCCCCTAGGTAAAGTAGAAAACTTCATGGTGTATTACGTTTCCTTTAAAAAATTCTCAAAATTATTTTAGTTGCTAAGATTTCAAGGACTTTGTCTGGTTTAAAACTTTAAAGTGCTTTTAATTAATTGTTTTCAATATTTCCATTTATACACGAAAAGCGACCCAGGCAACCCGGCAAGTATGCTGTAATTATTATGTAAAATTTCATAAGATACTTAATTAAAAGATTTCATCCAAGAAAAGACGCCAAAGTTTATTAATAATTCACCAGAATACAGTCTTAATTTACCAGTCATAATTGTCATTAAATATGCCCAAGAAATTGTTCAAGTACCCTAAAGTATGCTTTAAATTACTATTAAATATTTATAATAAACTTGTTACACGCTTTAACTGTATTTAAAAAGGCCAAATAATTATTATTCAAATACAATTAATGTGTACATTATTGCTTTCTTTATCTCTTCTGGCCTTTGACGCTTAAGAGCCCTTAAGTATGCAACAATTATTTTTAAATAATTTGATAATTGTATAGAATTTTTTGAATATTTTAATTTATTTAAAAACAAAATCAAAGAATTCTTTTCTCTTTCAGCTTGAGATGCTTAAAATGCTTTCTTTTTAATACGCTTTACAAAGGAACCATTAGAATTAAAAACGAAGTCTTTTTTTGTTCATTTTGATTTTTTTGTTCTTTTTTTTTGTATTTTCCATTTCAATGAATACAGCTTTTCTTTACGCTTTTCGTTTTTTAAATAGAATTTTCAATAAGGTCTGCTGTGTGTGTGTTCCTTATAACATCAAACACAGGAATAGGAAGCAAAAAATAAAAAAATTAAAATATGCTTTTAGGATGAAGACAAAATTCCTGAGAGATAGACTTCCTTATTACAGCCAGCCCGTACAACAATGCCATACAAAGTAAAGCATATTGTTAGGCAAATGCTGTAAAAAATAAACATGGTGTTCTTTATTTTTTTGTTGATACTCTGAAAACATGTTTTATGTTGTATTCGGCAGAAGAAAAGGAAAAAACTGGAAAATTTATTTTCGCACATGTAAAATATATTTTTATTTGTTTTCTCTTATCTTGTCATATTTTTTACTGCAGCAAACTTTTAGCAGTATTGTTTGTTTTTAAATATTTTTTAGTATTTTACGGCATACTTTTAGGTACTAGAGAGCTAGAGTGTGGACTAAACTGTTTTTATATGATTTATTTCTGTTGCCATCTTATGAAACTGGTTTTTTTGCTTTAAATTTTTCTTTTCTTTCTACCCTTTACCATACTTTTATCCGTTTTAAATGTTTCGCATTCATACAAAGTTTTTTTTGTCTTCTTTTCCATGCATTTTTTCGTATACTTTCTGTGTGTGTCTTTCACTTGACTTGCATTTGCGCAGTATTTCAAGACAATTTTGTAGAGTTGCATTATTGCAATTTCTACCTTTATTGTTATCTTGTTTGTTTTTTTTTGTGTGCTCTCTGTTCAATGGCCTGGTATACATAAAAATTTTTCAACAGATTTTCTTTACTTCTTTCCCTGAACTCTGTTCTATACATTGTATATTTGTGTATATGTCTTGTATATTTAGTTGGTATACAAATCAAACGTAAAATTTTAAGTACATAATTGTTGAGTTTAAAAGCCTTAAGGTATGCTTTCAAGTTTGTTTTGTATTAATGCTTTATAAATCGTTTTTGTTTTCTTTTCGTGAATGTTTGTAATTGCAATGATAAATGATTTTTAACGATTTATGAGCCTAAAAATATACGATAATAAAATTTTGCCAAAAAGTAGGCATCAGATATTTTTCAGTTGAGTAAACATTATGGTTTTTAAGGATATTTGAATTCTTTTATGTAAAGCAATTCTTAAATTTTAATTCTATTTCCAAAATATGATTGAAATATTTGAAGTATTATACGATACATATTCCCGGAATTCCAAAAAAGAATGCAAAGCCATGACAGAGCTTTTTGTGCTTACCATTACACATTTAGTCCTTTAATTTCTGGAGGATTAAAACTGCAGGAAAGTAAGAAGCGAACGTTGCAATAATGCCAACTTGCCGTTTTCCATATGACCATTCGGATATGCTAAAGATTATCACTTGATTGCTCATCCATTCCAAAACAGGTAGCTTCCAGAAATTAAAACGATTTCCAACGTAGTGGGAGTAGTTGACTTGCAATTGCTTACCAATAGAAAATTCCCTCCACTTGAGTTCATCCCCTTGTTCATTGCCACGAATTCTCACATAGCCTGAGACACTACCCAGCTGAATCAGTGGCATACTATATTCTATTTGGCCTCCAGTTAGCTGAATGCGTTAAATTTTTTGACTATGTCTTCAGCCACAATCTTGCTCTCATCAAATCGTTAGATGTACTGTTTTAGAAGAGTAGTGTCTACATATCATTAATGGAACGAGTCTTTCTGGTTTTAGATGATCAGATGGGTCCACTGCATATTCTATTTTATTTACAGTCACCAACGATAAAAGCAATGAATTTAAAATTTTTTGGTAACCGAAAAGAAGATTTAAAATTTAAAGCCATTCAACGAATGCATTTTTTCTTCGCATTTAGTCAGTATTTTTGGTATGTGAACGCATTTATTTATTCGTTGTTCTTTTTATTTGAGGCTGTTGTTGTTGTTGTAGTTTCATTGCCCACTTGCCAAGTTGAGATTCTATTTTAGAAGTGTTGGCCAAAATAAAAACGGAAATACATTTAAAATACAATCACAAGTGTTTTTCTGTGTTTCCATTTCCTGCCCTTCACTCCTTCTCACTCTCTCTCTCTCTCACCATCTGTATTTCCTTTTTATGCCACAGTGCTAAGAGCGTATGTGTGTGTGTGTGTTTGTTTATATAACAGATATTTAATGTATTTGTATGTGTGTATGGGTATGTAATTCAGAAACCAAAAAAAATATTTTGTTAAGCTTCTGCCACTTCAAATACTAGAGCCACTACTGCCACTGGTGTTGTATTGTCAAGAATTTTGTTCTGCTCAATTTATTGTCTAAATAAAGTTATTTTTTTTGGCAATGAAAAGTAAATTAAATTTACAAAAAAAAAACCATTTGAAATAAAAATAAAAATTATTTTTAAATAGAAATTTCTAAAGGAGCAAATGTTGGGAAATACACCTAAAAGTAGGCAACACTTTATAATATTCAAAAGTATACTACATTTGGGAGTTGTGATAAACTAGGAAAGTTCGTTTCAGATTTTTAATACGGACTCAATTGCCGTTTGTGCGTTTCAGGTACAATTCGGGTTTGACTTGAAATTATCGGAAGGGACTTGTGATTTATTTTCAGAAAATTTTCTTCAGAAGTTGTTCGATATTATCGTAACTCGACAGTGAAGTTTGTTTAGCATTAATGTGTTCGAATTCATAAATAAAACTTGGGCCAGTCTCTTTTAAAAAGTGAATTTAGAGCTACTTCTGCACAAGCAAGTAAAAATCCAATTATCGATATCCGATTATCGTTAAAATATTGCCATTCTCGCACTTTACCTCGATTGAAGCACGAGAGCGGCACGTTTCTTTGATTAACTGCTTGATTAATTGTGGATTTAAAGCAACTTCTGGACCTCCAAAATGGGGCTTAAGAAAAATCCAATTATCGATATCCGATTATCGTTAAAATATTGCCATTCTCGGGCTTTGCCCCGATTAATGCAAGAGTGCGGCATGTTTCTTTGATTAATTGTCGAAGTATTAAGTCCATAACTGCTGACTACATTTCCAACCCCTTGAGTTGTATTTTGGCGTTTACTGAAGGAAAATTATAAAAATTTGGTGTCCTTATCTGAAGCAAAAGTTCATTTAAAAAGGCAATCATACCAAACAGACGCTGTTTGTTTATATTTGCAGGAAATGTTGTTGAATATAGAATTTGTATTTTGCCGTTCGAAAAATATTATTTTCATACACGTTTCTAACTCCGATAAAAATCCTTAAAAGTTGTTTTTATTCAATTGTCTGTTAAAATTAAAAAAAATAAGAATAAAAATTGAAATGAAAAGTTGTTGTGTTTTTTCCTGGTTTGGTATTTACCTTTAGATCCTGTAGCATTTGATTTTTTTCATACGCTAAGGTCTTCAAACTTCACACTCCCCAAAAAATAGAATCAAAACGCCATCACGTAACGTGCCAATTGCTTTTATTCCCAGTTTGTTTCTCTCGATTTGTTTTTATTTCACTTTTTATTTTTATTTCTCTTTTTTTTGTTTGTTTCGTTTTTTTTACACTTGAGTGAATTTTTATGAAATTTCCGCTTTTCTCGTATCTGGCCTTATTGTTGTTGTTTGTTGTAGATTTTCTAGCCATTAGTTAAGCTTTTATAGGGAATTGCAATGCTTTTCAGCTTTAAAAAGATAAAGATGAACCATATCGTTCACAGAAATAATAACGAATCCATGGTATTTTTACAGCGTGTAATATTTAATAAATTCACTGACGCGTTTAATTTATAAAAATGAATGAATTTGATTTCTTTTTACTTTTTTAAATCATCATGAGTCCTCTTAACTGACAAAAAAATGTTTTTTTGGGTAAATTTTTTCTTAGCATAACGTTCAAACTTGTCGATGCAGATTTGAGGGTTTGTAAAATCAATTCCGGATTTAAAAACTGATCCAGGATTATATAATACATAATTATTTTCTCGGTTGCCCTTATCAATTTCTAGCCTTTGTTCAACGAAATATTATACAGAATTTTATGCCGAAGGAACGAATTTATTATTGGATTTGAGCAGTAATTTGCGTCGTTCCAAATTAGACAAATTTTCTGTCATTAAATAACATGAAAATATTCCCACTCTTCATTCTTGTCCAATATGGACAATAATGAATGACAATAATGAAGTAAAATGAGAAAATGAAATCTTTTGGAAGCTTTAATATCAAGAATTTCGTAGCGGAAAAAATAACTTCCAGGATAAGTTTTCCATCATATTTATTGCGATTTATTATAAACCTCGACCGCCTTATTGGATCCGCCATTTTGAATTTTTTAAATCCGAATGAAGATCTATAATCAGCGACCCCAAAAACCTCTGAATAACAATTTTCAAGTAAATCTGATTAATTTTTAAGGACCTCCGTAATGTGTTTCTTTTTCTCTTGCTCCCCTTGACTTAAACCCACCCCCTACTTTAAGGGGGCATGCAAACAATTTGGCTTTGGGCTCATTTTAAAACGCAATTTTAAGGGTTTCAACCCCCTTTTTCTCGAAAACCTGATGTGGTGGAAAGTTTTTGAAGTTGATTCGTGTTTAGCGCGCAAAATGCCTTCGGAAACTCCTGGAGCCATCTTATTTGCACAAAAAAAGTCAAAATTTGCAGGGCTGTGTTATCTAACGACATAGGGATTCAGTAATCTTTGAATTATCGTTTGATTGAGGGTCTTCAGCCTAGAGAGATTATATAATCTTTTCAGTGCCAGTTTTAACGAGCAGAAAAGTTCTTTATATTCTGATTCATAATACATAACGTCATTGATGCATATACCTAATAAGAAACAAGGTTCTTTTTCTATAGGATTGTGTAGCGCAACGCCATAGATTAAATATTTAATCACCCTATTTCTTTATTATTAGAATGTTTCACTAGAAATCTTCATATGTTTCTATTAAACAAATCTTTTCTTTGTTATCATCTTATATCCGATTCCTCAAAGACCCTATTTCCCTACGACAGACATCAAGATGCATTCTTAATATCTCATCCAATAATACTTCATAAAACTTTACAAAACGATTGAATTTTTTAGACATACTATTCTTAACAAATGCAGCCTTTTCTACCACTTGAACGTGAATGTTCTGAAATATAATTTGCCTAAGCTCAGTGGTGCAATTTCCTTCAATAAAATTTATTTCATTCCTAATGAACACAACTCTTCGAATTTCACATCTTAAATTATTAAATATGTATATATTTTAAATAAAACGCCTAAAATTATGCTTCAAAAATCATGTAATTTATGTACGATCTTTAAAGGAATAATTGTTATAAAGGCAGCTCTCTTACTTACACATACTTACATAATTAGTCATTACATCACTTCAGTCAGGATTATGGAACTAGTTTCTCTCTTAGTTATGCAAAGTTTTATTTTAAAAATCACTTCAATTAAAATAGGTTTGTAATGTGAACCTAAAACTATACTACAATATTAAGCAAATCAATGTGTTATCATAATAAATTACCCAACTTGTGTTTCAAAGTCGGTTTAAATTTATTTTTATGCTGTTTTCATCAAAAGATTTCGTTTTCACAAATTTTGTATAGATTTTACCCCTTATCATTGAATTTTATTGTCACTCCCAAAAGTATACTATAAATAATCAATCAAATCTATTACTTTGAAAAAGTTTACTTTTAAGTTTTGACAAAGTTTTTCCTTTGATTTTCTTTGACAATTTACAACTATTTTCTATTTTTTTTTTTACTTATTTCCCATTTATTACAATTTCTGTGTGTTTTTTTTTACTATACTTTTTCCTCACTTTGTTATAATCCCCCTTAAGTATGCTACATTTATTTCTGTTTCTTCCTGTTCTGTTATTTTGTTTTTTTTACCTTTCAACAGCATCTTACTTTTTTTTGCCATTCACAAAAAAAGATTGTTTCAAATAGCATAAGTAAGTTTGACAGTGTATGAGTGTATGAGTGTGTGTGTGTGTTTGTGTATTTTGTATGACTATCATCCTTTTCTATCTGAAGTTGTTAAACATCAACACCTCAATAAAGATTCTCATTTAAATAAAATTATCAAAGTTCAAAAGAAAATTATCCTTAACAAGTTTAGTAGACTTTAAAATTAACGAACTCAATGCCACACACAAGATACTCGTACCTACAGATAGACAGCAGCTATACAGACAGACAGTTAGTCTGTCAGTGTGCTTTGGCGGAGTTTAGATTGTCTTCGATATATTCAAACCGTTACCACCACTACCACCACCACCGCCATACCTTTTCTATTGGGTAGCAGAGTGCAAATGTTTAGCCAGAAAAGCCGTCAACGATGCGATACAAACAGGCCACTTGTTTGGCTAATCAAGCGGAAATTTATAATGAGTATCAGTGTACGATAAAGAAAAAACTCCCATATAAATTGCAAATGAAAAGCAGCGTAAAGTTGTTAAAAGAAGATGATATTTTACAAGCTGAGAGGAAAAAAAGGAATCAAAACGAAACCACAGTTGATAGGAGTGAATTGAAAAATATTGTGGTTAAAGTGTCAAAAAATAAAAAGAATGAAATAAAAAAGTATACTTTTAGGTGTTGTGCAGCTGAAGAGGTTATACAGAGATTCAATCAGAAATTTAATGCATATGGAATGCTAAAAATAAAATTTAAAGAATTAATTTCAATTCAGAATTAACAGTTGATTATAGAACAGGCCATTATTGGTTTCAAAGTGCTTTAAAGTTGCATATACTTTAGGGTAACTTAGAACATTTAAAACTTAAATCCACATATCGGTAGTTCACAGAGGTAATTTGTATTGTTGCTATTCGCAGCTTCATCCCAGACCTTTAAAGTCCGTCTTTAAGCCATCGGAAAACTATATTTCTTTTTTTTGTAAGATTTTAAAGTAAATATGAGATCTTCTAATAAGTCACCAGCCGTATCTCAGTAAAGTGGTAAAGGATGTACACTTAAGTCAGCAGTATAATGCACTTCTGATGTCACAATACATGCTCTTATGATGATACAGAATCGAAGGATGCGATAGTGGGATGTATACTCCTGTCAGTAGTATAATGCACTTCTGATATCGATTGGGTATGTAGTTTTTCATGGGAGTTTTTCAGCATTAAAATGTTCATTTCCGATGCTAAAGAACCTTATGTTTTGACAATTAGAACAGTAAGACATGAATGTTTTGAACAGATGCACTCATTTCATTCAGCGATAATCCATTTTGCATAAAAGTGTTTATAGAGCTCAGCATCTGTTTATGGTGATTGTCAAGCTACTACTTTTCTATGTTTCTTCGGCTCCTATCGTTGTAAAGATTCTAGAGATTCCAATATTTAATTCTCCAAACCATCCAGTTAGTCTTCCTAAGTTCATCTTTTTCTAAGTTACCTTTAGAAGTCATCAACGATATAAAATTTATCGCAAGCTCGACTCCAAACGACTGGTTTTGTGAGAAACTTTTCCTGGCAATTTTTTTTCTCAGCCTTGGTGCCAAAAAGCTGCTGAGAGAAGGACGCCGAAGATAAATTTTTTCATATTTCGAGATGTCTGAGTAGGGGTTTGAAACTTAAGCTCGCGTCTAATAAGCTAATCTTCTAAAGCTACTTACATTAGAAAATCCGCTTATACTTCTAAAGAAAATGACAGTCATCTTTATTTCAAAAACGGGTAACAGATCTGATGGTGATATTTTTTTTTAACTGCGATCAACATTTGATTGGAATTCGGGAAATAACAAATTAGTAGAGGATTATAAAGGGTCCGCCATATAACTTTTTTTTTAAATGCTTTAAAAAAAAACTACTGAATATTTTCTCAAATTTCTTTTTTTATTTGAAAGTACAATCCTTCCGGTTAATAATGGAAAATAATTTCATTCAAATGGCTGCCCCGGCTGGCCATGCAGTAGCCTACACCAGAAGATGCCGATTTTTAAGCACATTATCGATTATGTGCAGCTGTGTTTCACCAATGGCTTCACGAATATTGTCCTTTAAAGCGTCAATTGTCTCTGGCTTGTCGGCGTAACACTTATCTTTGACGGCACCCCACAAATAATAGTCCAACGGTGTCAAATCGCAGCTTCGAGGTGGCCAAACGACATCAGCTCTGCGGCTGATAATGCGATCTTCAAAAACAGGGCGCAAAATATCGAGTGTAGCTTCGGCTGTGTGGCACGTAGCGCCGTCCTGTTGAAACCAAATGTTGCCAATATCCTCCTCTTCAATTTTTGTAAACAAAAATTCGTTCAACCGCCACTCCTTGCTCATTTTCGAAGAAAAATGGCTCAATTATGCCTCTGGACCTAAATCCGCACCAAACAGTGACTCGTTTTGGGTGCGTCGGCTTTTCAATGTATGCGTGCGGGTTTTCTGTGCCCCAAATGTGACAATTTTTCTTGTTTACATACCCGCCAAGATCAAAATGAGCTTCATCTGAAAAGATGATTTTTTTGCCAAAATCGGCATCTTCTGTAAATCGATCGCAGGCCCACTTAGCGAAGCGAAAACGCATTGGATGGTCAATTGGCTTCAACTCCTGAACCAATTGGACTTTGTATGGCGTCATACCAAGGTCTTTATGCAAAATTCGTCTCAATGATGTCTCCGAAATGTTCAATTGTTGAGAACGACGGTGAATTGATGTTGATGGCGCTTCACGCACACTTTCTGCCACAGCAGCAATATTCTCGAGTGTACGCACTGTTTTTGACTTTTCACGCTTTGGTTTATCGATGAGGATGCCAGTTTCTTTCACTTTTTTCACACTTTTTTCACGCTGCTTCTCTTCTTTCAAAATCCGTACGCATTTTTCGCACACATTCTGCAGCATTACCATGATTTTCGAAGTAATGTCGTAATATTTCCCAGCGTTGTTCAAGCGTATACACAACCATATTCGTACAGCGGAAGCATAAAACTAATTATCTATCGAATCAGACATGAGCAAAGTGTTACCATTCACGAAATAAGGACTAGTTGAAAAAAACGTTAGATGGCGGACCCATTACTATGTTTTCTTTTAACATTTTTTAGTCCCCCACTGAGTGTAATGGACATACTGTAGGCCACCGTACAAACCTTAGACTTCTGGAAAAAGTTCTAAAAGTAAAACTGGCTTGACTTAAACCCTCATGAATAAAATTAAATGCGCACGACAAGTGAGTGGAAGTGACCGGAGAAATTTTTTACATATTTCCTTTTGTTGAAGAAGTCTAAGCTGGGGTTTGTACCGTGGGTTTGTACCGTGGATTCGTCTAATATCCTCATATATAAAACAGACCCCCATGATTTTTGGAACAATTCTGAGTGTTTTTAATTTAAACATTAAAAAATTTGTTGTAAGAGAATCCCTTGAGAATTTTCAAAGACATTTGCTGCCACCATTCATTTGTATCCTCTTAGGAATTTCTCATTATTTTATTGCTTACTTAAGCTGTTTTTCTTTTTTAAATTCAAAATAAAGAGAAACAAACAAAAAAATATTTGTTCTGCTCTATAGACATGACCATATCAATTACAATTTCCTTTCCTTTAACTTTTTTTCCTTAAAACAAAAACAACTATAAACTACAGAATCAATAGAAAGAACAGCAGCACAGGGCACAGATTTACCCTTAATTTAAAGTCAAAGAAAATTTTATAGTCAATCTATCTTCATAAGATACATACTTATTTACCGAAAATAACTTCTTTTTTGGCAAATAATTTTAAACCACTCCTAAGACTTTTAAGAGTCCTTAGAGACCTTTTGTCACACAACCAAGTCATTTTGCATTGTCTTAAGGACAATGTGATTTTATGTTCAGGACAACAAGCAGAAAATTAGTGAGAGAAGAAAAAAACAACAATTTCTTTGACTAAAAGTTATTGAAGCATACTTTTAGGTAAGCAATACCCAGGCAAAGTCATACTTAATGCAGACACCAGCCAAATGTTGAATGTAACATATTTACAGAAACTAAAATAAAATAAATTGACCGAAGCTTCTAAACAAACAGATATTGTACACAAGGCAAGTGCAAGGGATAGTGTGACAAGCAAAAGGCAAAATAAAAAAATTACTTGATTTTCTTTAGAATACCATCTGAAGCATCTTGCTGTTGTTAGCATTACGATCCCCCCTTGCAAGTCTATTTTTCTATATTTTGATACAAAAATGTGTTTTATTTTTAAAATAATTCTTCAACAAAGGCTAAGAAAAGCAAGAAAAAACTGTTTTTAAAGATAAAAAGATGGTGATAAGGGAGCGCACACAGCTAATTCTTTTATATGCAAAAATTCTATAAAAGAAACAAGGCAAGTGTAAATATTTTTTTTTTTTTTGGAAACCATTCACTGCAATCAACACGCAAAAAAATGCTTCCGTTTTTGGTCCTTTTTTCTTCACAGCAAAAAAAAAAGAAGGCAAGAAAAAAATCTACCCCAGTAGACGTATGTATATTTATTTACAATATAAAGGATGTAAAGGAATTGAATTGAAATGAAATGAACAGCTAGTCAGCCAAATACTACAACTACCAACTATCTAAAATTGAAATCGTGTCGAGCTCTCTACAATACAATAAAAGCCAAAGAAAGAAAAAAAATACTGAAAAACACCGAAAAAAATGTTAAAAAAAAAACAGAAAAGGAAACTGACTGCAGTGTTAAAGTGGCAACACAAAAAACATTCCTTTTTTTTCTCCATTTTTTTTTATATTTTTATTTACCAACAAAAGTCACGTTCAATTGCAGTAAAAGCTAGCCAGGATATCAATTTAAAATATTTCCTCTCTCTTCCACCACCTAAAAGTATGCTTCGAACGGTACGCTATTGCCCATGCAAACTTATAATAACACTTTGCCTGTGTGTTAAAAGCAAAAATAATAGTGGGTGTTCGTTAGACTCTTATGCAAATAACAAATAATTTTTAAAAATACTTCCTCTCTCTCTCACACACACTTTCGCTCTAAATATATAGATTTTACAATAAATAGCGAGAGTATCAGTGTAAAATACTGTTTAAATATTGGCAAATATTTACAAAAACAAGAAAAAAACAAGCCGGATATATAAAACAGTTTTAATTTTTTGAATTGAAAATAAATACAGTGCTAAGAGCCTTAATGTAGGCAGTAATAAAGCAATTTTAATCACATGATATTTTTATTAAGATGTTTAGTTTCACTTAAAAAAAGTGTTCATGCAACATCGGTTTTCACACACATTTTCAATGAAACTCTAATAGCCCGATGGTCCACAATAAAAGTGAATTCAATATGTTGTTCATGAGAGCATAACATCAACAACTAGCATATTAAGCAGCTCAAGGAAGAAAGAGTAGAACTAAATGAGAAAATTTTCTCATTATTACACCTGAGATAATACCCCAGGCGTTTCCAAACACGGCTTTGATTTCGAACAATACTCGTATAGGAGAATAAACACAATAACTCCATGCATTTTCAAATACGGTTGTTGATGACCCAGTCATCCTAGGATCGCCTAGATACAAAAAGAAGACCGATTCGCACGGCCATTCATCACACAATAGCGATTATTACCAGCCAATGGCTTTTTTGCCTTCCAATAATTTCTACAGCAACCGGGGACTAAGGAGGGAAAAAATAATATTTTTCACCTCATGTGTCAGTACATTGCTTTTGTCGGAAAGGGACTAATGTTTCTAATCTCTCACTTTCTGACCTCTTTAACGGAACTCTTTAATACTCGTATAAGGATTGCCGCAATAGCAAGATCTATATTGAACTGGGTTTGATATCCTCTAGGGAATGCTAGATCCTCCGCTAAAATTAATTGTGGTATCACAATAGACATAAATGCTGACTTAAGTGGGGACCTCTTTCTTTAAAAAGGTCCACGACCTTATCTAACCTATCCTAAGAAGATAGGAGAAATGCTTTGTGACAGCCCTATATCCCTTAATGAAAAGAAATGAAATTAAAAAAATAAGAATGAGATAAAGTAGTGTGTTGACTTGTTAGACGTGAGAACACTGTACAAAGTCCAAGTCGGACATCTCTAATGAAAAACGAAATTTTGAAAAAAATATTTCTTTCGGCGACTTCCTCTCAGCAGATTTCTGGCAAGTACTCTGTGAGTGAAATAAAACTGCCATGAAAAGTTTCTCAAAAATCTGTCGTTTGGAGACGACTTTAAACTGTAGTTCTCGCCACGCATCTATAAAATTAACACACACAACATATGTGAGTGGCTATGTATGCGGGTCTGAGGAATTGGTAGCAAAACGGGTCTAAGTGCTGGTCTAAGTAGTTACCTCTTCCTTTAAGGGGTCCATCACCTTACCTAACCTAACCTGAGAGAATGGGAGAGATGTTTTCTTAATGAAAAGAAAAAAAATAAAAAAGTAATCAAATTTTGATTTTCAATTTCTTATTCCATCGGGTTCAATTCCGAGATATCACTGGGCAAACTACGATCACATTGTATTGCATGAAAAGGATTCACCTACCGCGTAATTACAAAAATATGCAGAAACCACAAATTCTTCAAGAGGATTAAGGAAAACAATTCTGAAACCTAATTAAGCTGCATGGATGTGCCATAACCTCGAATTTTAATTGGTTAGAGATTATTTTGTAGTTTTTTTAATGCGACTAAGCTAAGCTTAAAGCTAAGCTAAGCAAATATTGAAGCTGCTTATCAAGCTTAATCGATGGATCTCTGCAGCATTGAATATTGACTCTACTTGATCCATATCTTCTAAGTAAACGGTGAGCACAACTGGCTCTCATAAGGAAATAAAGGCACACCAGCACACACGGACAGATTAAGGATGTCCAGAATGCCCAAATATTAGAGAAACCACTGAGCATGTTTTTTTTTTAATCGCCGGTGATTTGAAAACCAAGGAAGTCCCCTGGAAAGCGTAATTCAATCTGAGGTTTTCATACAACAAAGGAACCTCCAAACTAATACTTGTTGTAACGGAGGACACCTGAATGAAAGAATGGGGAACAATATTGAGTTTAGCATTTAGCAAGCCTAGATTAAGTTTTCAAAGAATCGTACATAATGACTAGCACCAGGACTATATCCAATTCCTTTTAAAGAGCTTTTAGCACACAAACATACACATACAAAATTGAAGTTTCAATTCAGTTTTCTCTTTATTTTTTTGCCAATTTTCTTAATCTGTAAACCAAACTCGTCAACAGACCACTAAAAGCATATTAATGTGGTCAATACAAAGCCATATTGACATGGCTACGGTGAAAGCATAATGAAAAGAGAAAATCATCAAATGACAAAAACAATTTTCCACCGATACGCACTAATACCTGGAAAATGTCAACAACACATGTGTTTCCTTAGCAGCACCACCAACAACCATCCATCTGTCATTCAAACCCCCAAGAAAAAAAAAAAGAAAAACTTATCAAGAGAAATCCCTTACAATGAATAGAAAGAATATCTTGAAGTCTTAAGAAAAAAAAAACAAAATATCTACGGACTTAAATTGTCAATAAAAAGTTAAAAGACAAAAGGGGCTAAAAAAAATTTGAAATAGAAATACCATACCATACCTTAGGTTTGGTCAAATGGGCTGCTCAAAACCATAATCTGCGAATGACTTCAACAGCAGAATATGAAAATGGAATGCTGTTGTCTTTTCCTTCCTTTTTCCCCTCTTTAAATATATATTAAAAAGTGTCAAAGGAATACCCAGAAACGGAAAAGAAAACCCAACTTATAGAGATGGATAGTAATAAGCGGAATAAGAAAAATAGAAAAAACATACAAACCATCCCTCTATTCTTCGTCAACAAAATCATCAATATTCTGTGGGTTAAATTTTAAATGGAATTGAAAATTTGAAAAGCAATTTAAACCAAAAAAAAATGGTTTTAAAAAAACTTTCCGAAAAGTCTTTATTGCTATGAAGACTAAACTTAAGAAAAAGGACGAAAACACGAAAGTCGAAGAATATAAAAAAAAGAATAAAACATGGCTTCCAAAGTACTTTCTCTATCTCTCTGGCATGTATTGCCACTTATTTCTCTATTGAACACCAAAAGATAACTACTGACCACATGATTGAATGTTTGTCAAAAACACTTTAATCATGTCCCGAACAACAAACAGAAGAGGATGGAAGGGAGCGAGATAAGAGAAAACAAACAAATGTCTTAAGAAGTCGAGAAAAACTGGGGGGGGGGGGGGGAGGTAAGAAAAAGGACATTTCATTTTAAATAAACATTTGATAGCAAGGACTTGAAAGAAATTAAAAATGAGGAAAGGTTTCATCAGTTGGATAAATTCGCTACACTGCTTTAGAGTTACTGCTGACATCGGATTTGATATATTTTTCTAAGAATACGTTCCTTAGGTACAGTATCCCATAAAACACATATAGTTGGTCATTACAACCCTTTAGTAAGGATTACAACCTTGTTTCTCAATAGTATTCGCCGTTGTCTAGCACACTACCTACCCGCTTATTAGACGTAAGGCCACGGTTCAAACACCAGGTCAGATATCTCCAACAGAACGAAATACATACATAATTGGTAACCCTTCAGTCAGGATTACGACCAAGTTTCTCACACCACTTGTGTTGTGCGTGTTAATTTTATATATGAGTGGCGGGATCTACAGTTTAAAGTCGACTCCGAACGACAGATTTTTGAGAAACTTTTCATGGTAATTTTATTTTACTCGCAGAGTTTATGCCAGAAATCTTCTGAAAGGAAGTCTCCAAAGAAATACTTTTTGTATTTTGTTTTGTTGTTTGGCCTGGGGCTCGAATCCGAAGCCAACACACTACCTACTAGACTACGGCGACAAAACGAAATATGAAAACATAGTTCTTCGACGATTTCCTCTCAACGGTTTACTGGCAAAAACTCTTTGAGATTTAATAAAGTTGCCATGAAAAGCTTCTCAAAAATCTTTCGTTCGGAGTCGACTTTAAACTGTAGGTCCCGCCACTCATGGATAAAATTAACACACACAGCATAAGTAGTATGAGAAACTAGGTTGTATCCCATAATGCATTCATATATTACTCAAACAGCACGACTATTTGTGGTCATTTGACCAACAACACCCAAATATTTTCCAAAAGCTTGCGGTAAACATTTGTGAGAAATTTTATTCAATTGATTGATTGATTGTTTAAAGAAAACAGGGTTCCTTTAACAAGAGATAAAGACAGAAGCTTTCCTTGTAATTTAGCATTCATTTTAACCTTTTATCCGCAAGAAATCAGCCTCTGCTTTGTGACATCCATGAAGCCCTCTAAATCCTTAGGCCCCTAGAGTGGGCTGCATTGACAATAAAAATATAAGAAAGCTTAGGCGATGTTACCTTTTGGGAAGTAGTAGTATTCAGTTAGCAATGTTTCTTACTACTACACCCAATAAAAGAACCTTACACATATACATAAATGCGGCTGTTTCTAGACAAGGAATGATGGCAACCTTATCATTCTAGAATTTGCTGAAGAAGATCACAGGACTTGTTTAATGCAACCCAAAGTAATGGGGCAATGGGGAAAATCAAAGAAGGTCCTCTGCTTGTGGGGCTTGTCTTCTTTTGTATAATTGAGGACACATTTAAAAAAAAATTTCTGGAACTTGACTACAAATCGTTTGATGACCTTAGGATATATCAAAGGCTTGCAGAAAGTCTTTAGTTATTGCTCAGACGGAAATTTCCAAAGCCGTTCATTTAATAATTGGATTTGCATATATAGATTGTAGAAGTCGCTGTAGTTTAGTAGGTAGTGTGTTGGCTTATTAAACGTCAAGCCAGGGTTCGAGCCCCAGGCCAGACATCAGAACAAAAATACAAAAAGTATTTCTTCGGCGACTTCCTCTCAGCAGATTTCTGACAAAAACTCTGAGAATAAATAAAATTGCCATGAAAAAGTTTCTCAAAAATCTGTTGTTCGGAGTCGACTTTAAACTGTAGGTCCGATCACTCATGTATAAAAAATTAACACACACAACATAAGTGGTGTGGAAAACTAGTTCGTAATCCTGACTGAAGGGTTGTAATGACCAATTCTGTATGTATATATAGATTGTAGAACCTGAGAATTTCTTTCAGATTCCGATTCACTGTCTTGACGTCTACCGCTCGGCTAGTAGTGTACACTCCTTAATTGTAATCAATTTAGTTTGATGGGGACTGTGAAGTCATCAAATTGAATTGAAAATTTTTAGGGAATTAGTTTATAAGCAAATTAGGAATTAAAATTATAGGAAACGGAGGCCTCTTGCATTCATTTACAATATTTGCGACCCCTAAGAGGATACTCAGAAAATGGGTTACTTATGTGGGTTGTTCTATCAGTAGAGCACTTCGTTAACAAATATGTGGAGAACTTAAATAACATTGAAGTAATCTTTACTTTATTAAAACTTCTGTAGGGTGTAATGAAAATAAACTATCAATTCGAAATGACATTCGAAGAATTAAAACGAGAAAAATAAAAACAATTTTTAATAGAATTTTCTATAACCCTAGACATTTGGGTTTAAATCTTCAGCAACAACCAGACAAAACAGGACCTCATATGGCAAGAAAAATTTTCACATATTTTCTCTGTGTCTCAAACTTACTCTTCGCTTTTGATTTGATGTTTTCTTATTTGGTTTTTAATAAATTATTAAAAATTCGATTTTCCTTTTGTAACCCTTTTGTATTTTAACATTTATAAACGAAATGGTCGCCGCTGTCTCGTTTGTTCTTAATCAACCAAACCAATTGGTGAAGTGGAAACAATCAAATTTAAATTAAATGCCAGCCAGTTTCCAATTGTTGTCGTTTTACCGAGACTCTTAAGGACTTTTCTTTGTGGCCTTTTATTTATTGTTGGTGTTGTTATTATGGGTCCATTATCTTGAATAAATAAAGACCCCAAAAATAAGAAGAAGAAAAAGACGAGGAAATGGAAAGTCACAAGAAAGTTTTCTTCAGTTGTTTTTTTGGTCTTTCTTAGCAAAGAATAGCAAACATTTACAGAATCTTCCATCCGGTTGACTAATTGTTTTTGTTTTGTTTTTGGGGCAAAAAAAATATCATCCGATTATTTATCAACATGTCTGCAAACAAATTTGTTTAAAATATTTTCTTTTATTTCATTTACATCGAACAACCAAAAACTATTATCATCGTTGGCCCTTTAAAAACCGTTGGGGAATAGTAAATAAACATTCAATTACAGTTTCATTCTATTACTGGCTGCCTGTACTTTACAAAATTTATAGTTTTCCACCAAAAAATGAATGGAACGACATGGGAAGGTTTGAGTTTTCTTAGGAAAACAAAGAAAATTTAAATTTATTATCCAGAAAATTAAGGACACAATTTGTCTGATGTTAGGCAGAGTGTTAGCAGTACTCTTTTAAAATTTGCAACTCGGCAGGGTTCTTAAACAAAACAACACTTTGGGTTCATTTACTTATTAAAGTTTAAATTGAAGTTACTGGTCTTATGACCTTTTACAATTAAAAATTCATATGAACGAATACTAAATAACGTGGCGAACAAGTTCCAATTAGTCTTCAATCTTCTACCAGAAAATAATTTTGCAATAAAATACTGGAAGAAATGAAGGTTCACTTGCAACACCCAATGATTAACATTATGGCCTCTGAGTCTATAGTTCATCTTCAAAGCTCAACATATAAAAATAAACCAACTACCACTTCATTATTTCTTAGTGGTTAGTACAATCCTTTAGTCAGTATTACAACCTAGTTTCTCACATCAACCATATTGTAGGTGATAATTTTATACATGAGTGTGTGAGCCTACAGTTTAAAGTCACCTTCTAAGGACAGATTTGAAAAGATTTTCATGGCAATTATATTTTGTTCTCAGAGTTTTTGCCAGCAGACTTAATTGGTCATTACAACCTTTTAGTCTGGATCACAACCTCAGAAGCTAGATTCACTCATGTTGGGTGTGTTAATTTTATCGAAGAGTTGCGCGACGGTCGACGTCGAAACGAAAGACAGATTTGATAAGCTTTTTATGGCAATTTTATTTTAGTCTCAGAGTTTTTGCCGTAAGACTGTTAAGAGGAAGTCACCGAAGAAATATTTTTTCATATTTCGTTTTGTTCGAGATGTCCGGGGTTTGAGCCATGGGCTCGTGCTTAATTCGACAAGACATTCCTTACTAGACTACGGCGATTTAAATATCCATATAAGAAACATATTAATTCCTATCAGAGGTCAGCAATGAGTATTCAAAACTATGAGTAGATTCGAATCATACTTATAATTTCTGATACTTATACGCATTCATACTTATTTTAATGTCATACTTATACTACGCATATTCAAAGTTTGAAATACTCATGGTACTCATACTTAACAATACGCATGATGTTATTGATTTCGACTCTCCATGACTCCTCGTATACACGAATCACAAAATAAGTATGATTCGCGCACGAACACTACAAAACTCACTAGAAGGTTGTGTGTTTGCTTTGCTTGCTGTCTTTGTCTTTTTTCTTTCTTCTTTTTTTGTAAATGCAACAACAACTAAGACTGTAAATTTTGATGAACAATTCGAATCACTCGAATCATTTATGAGTATTATAAGTATTTTTCTAAATTTATGAATCTGAATGAGTACGCGTATGAATCAAACATATTTCGAATGTTATGAGTTTGATGTCAACGTTGTCTCATACTCATTGCAACTTGTACTTATAAATCAATGTTGTACTGAGTACGAATAAATCAGAATCAAAATTTCATGAGTACTTATGAGTAGCGAAAAAGCGATTAATTGCTGATCTCTGATTCCTACATTTCCTGGTAGGAACTAACTCCCGCTTTTCCTTGATTTGTGAATGTTGTTCTGTTCGGTCAATTTTAATACCAACAAACGATTGTCTGATCGCATAGATAGGCTTTCATAATGATAACATGGCATAAGAATGGCTACAAATTGGCTTTCAATACTCGAAAATATTTTATCAACGATCTTTAGGGGATTGGGGTATTCAGAGATAAAAGGAGATTCCAATCAAGAGAATTCAGGTAATTCTTTTTCTCTTTGAAAATACTATGGTACTCACACTAGCTACCATACATACATAATTGGTCATTACAACCCTTCAGTCAGGATTACGGCCTAGTTTCTTACACCACTTATGTTGTGTGTGTTAATTTTATACATGAGTAGCGGGACCTACAGTTTAAAGTTGACTCCGAACGACAAATTTTTTTGAGATACTTTTTAAGGGAGTTTTATTTACTTTTTTATTTGCCAGAAATCTGCTAAGAGGGAAGAAATACTTTTTGTATTTTCGTTTGACCTGGGGTTTGAACCGTGGCCTTACATCTAATAAGCCAACATACTACCTACTAGACTACCTACGACTAGCTATCACTTTGGTGAATAAATGAAATGAGAACTACTTTGGATTGAGATGGTTTGCCAGTGAAGAACTTGTACTTTTTCCTTCTCGTAGATTACTTTGGTTATTCAAATTATTTTCTGTGGTACGCTTATCCTTCTCAATGCTTTTGGTTTTGCAGTAGCACATCTGATTTTATCAAAAGAGTGTTTTCTGGAAATAGATTAACTACTACTACTACTAGCTACAGTTGAATACATTACCCCTCTTGGGAGTTTTTCATCCTATTCGTTTGGCTGCTGTTGATGCCATAAGTTCCGGTTGGTTATAATTCGGTCATGTTTTCGTTTCGTTAATCTATTGTTGTTCCAGCTAAACAGATGATTGGTATGCTGTAGCAGGTCCTTGAATAATAGTGTTGCCATCTATCGTTGCTTAGAAGCAACGTTTTATAGCATTCGAGCAGCCTTTTACAGCTTACAACACTTGCATTAAATTTTTATGCTGCAATAATATGCTGGTGATAGTTTATGGGCGACAAAGAAAAATATTATAGTGAAGAAGCATGTATTAAATGTCTTGAGAATAGCAGCCACTTTTTAGCCGGAAATTTTAACTTGTGCTGGAGCTAATTCATACACAATTATTCATAATGCTTTGCATTTAATGTCTCAGGTATATAGGAGGTCCCTAGAGTAATTATTATTTAATTGGGGATTAATTTTCTTGTTAAATTAATGTTTCAATAGCTGTTTTGATTTAATAAAAGGCTCCAGATTAATAGTAAATCATATCAATAACAGAGATTTACAATGGTTCAGTTATTTAACATTTTATGGAAAAAATGAAGAAAAAACAAACACGTTATAAATGTTTTTCTTTCTTTTTATTATTAATTTATTCGAATGAATTTATAAAATTTATCTGCCGGCCATATTTATGTCACTCAAATGGCAGCACGAGTACACTTCACATGCTACCACATGTTGCCTGCCTGCCTGTAATGAATAGGAATAAAAGAGTCGTGTTACATAAAAACAAATACGATAATAATTTATTAAAACATGTTTTCATAACAAACAAATGAATATTTATGTTGAGCAAATAAATGAAAAACGTAAAAAATAAACAGAAAATGCCCGGTAATTTTATATTTGCATTGCACATGAAAGAAATCAAAATGAAAATGTTCATTTCAAACCAACCTACACAGTGATGGACATGCAGAGTCACAAATTTATTTCGATTTATTTTTGCAACAACTACTACTGCAACTACTGCTCGAATGGCTAACTCAGTTACATTATAGTTAAGCCAGCTACTACTACAATAAAAACAAACTAGAACAAGAACAAAAAAATTAAAATAAAAAATGTAACAACAAACATCCTTTAAAATGCATGTTTATGTCAAACTAAAAACAAAATGCAATTATTTAAGCCAAGTATTCATTTGGATTTCAATGAATCTTAAACAGGAAAAAAATAGACATGAAAGACACAGTAAAACTTTACAACAACAACTGTCACACATCCAGAGAATGTAAGCAAATGTTAGTGTGTGTGTGTATGTGTTTATATTTTTGGCCCTTTGGCCAGAGTAAATCCGATTTGGATTTAAAAGTTTACATTCTTGCCAAACTCTCTCTCTCTCTCTCTCTGCCTCTGTCTGCCTGTATAACAAATTTAAATACTTCTGCAGCAACAATAGCAACAAAAAAAATGTGAGTAAAGAAAACAGTAGTTGCCCATGTAAACTATAACAACAAAATATGTATGTAAACAATTTCAGAAAAAAAGTATCAGAAAATCTATTAAATGTTTAGAATTTTGTAAATGAAAAGGGTCAAGAGATTTACTCGAGAGTATATGCATGCCGTCATGTATGGTCATTTAGTTTATTTTCTAGTTGCAACATAACAACAACAACAACAGCAACAACACAATTTGCAAATAGAATCGAAGAAAAAAGGCAGAAAATGTAAACAGAACACCGATATTTAAAGGGTATTTGTGCGTTACTACTCTTACAACCAACTACCTACAGAATCTACAACATTTTCACCGGTCGTCCATAAATGTTTTTCAACAAGAAAAATTAAAACAAACAAAAAATCACATTTTTTTGTCTAAAACTTCTGCTGGAGTTGTATCAACAAAAGTAAACGAAGGAAAGTATAGTGAGGGCAGGAAGTGTGCACACTCCTCTCTTATATTTTCTTTAAGCCATACAGGGTTAAACAAAACACCCCTTGAAGTTATGAATGCGATAAACCTGTTGTTTTATTGTAATGCTGGGACCCTGCCACAGTGTAAGGAACCTAACAGGATTTAAAAAATCGCCTCTAGATTGGTTGCAGCAGTCAATCCTTTGGAGATAGTTTTTTACCACTTTTTCGCACATTTTGTGTCCTTGGCATGGGTTCAAACCCCAGGTCAGACATCTCCAACAAAGCTAAATATGAAAAAATATATCTTCAATAACTTCCTCTGAGGCAGATTTCTCTGAGGCAGAATCTCTGAAAGTTACAAAAAGTGCCATGAAAAACTTCTCTACAATCGACTTTAAACTAGGTCGTACTCCCGACTGAAAGATTGTAATGACAAATTATGTGTGTATGTATGTATGATCTTGGTGGCCCAGTTATATTCACAAAACAATTTCAGTCTTTCTAGAAACTTTTAACGTAATAAGACCGCAATCGATTGAATTACATTGATACCATATTCCGCCCAGTTCATAACCTTTTATTGCAGGCCATAAAAGTAGGTTATCATGCGGTGATAACTCTACTTTTCGTACAATTTTAAATAAAAAAATCAGTTCAAAGGTACCTCCAGACCAAATCAGTCACTTTTTTCCTATGCAGTGTTGTGCGGCCGTTGATGTCACCGGAGTCCCTTACTACAAGAGAGTTCGTGGTTCAAACCCTGGTGCATGCATCTTCAACAAACGATGTACAAAAAAATATTTTCAGTATTCAAGCAAAAATGCTGTGAGTAAAATAAAATTGGCATGAAATGTTTCTCAACAAATTTGTTGTTCGAAGTCGCCATTAAACAGTAGGTCACACTACTCATGGATAAGATTAACACAATGCAACACAAATGGTGGAAGAAGCTAGGTTGTAATCCTGACTAAAGTGGTGTTAAGATAAGTAACTAATGTTGCGCGGCGCTATAGCTGTTGAGTGATGGTCTCTCTCGTCTTCAGGGAAGGGTAAGGGCTCTAGGACGTAAGTTGTTGTCCTAAATGAATTGTGCCAATGAACTGGCAAATCGCAAATGTTACAAGACTTAGGCCTTCAGATTGTCTCAGTTCGGAGATCGTTTTACAGAGAGACTTAACTTCTGGGGAGCATGTGCTTACGTGCAGAATTGATAGACTCTGTTGGTCTATTATGGATATGAAAAGGACTGCATGTCTTCTGCTCTATTGCAAGGCTTGTCAATCAATTTCGCATTCTTTCTAATGACTTCTATGGGAGCTGTGGATCTTAAGAAATAGGAAGAAACTTTCACTCACTTCATGCAGCAATGTATGAAGGGTGTTATGAATATGAGGAGCTGCTGGACTTTTATTTTCTATTATTATTGACTGAACTCTGGATTATTTCTTATAGGAAATGTTTGGTCCCCGGCGTGTATATTGATTTGCGGTATTATAATAGGATTAACCTCTGGCTTGAGTAAGACCCTAACCTTTAAGGGTAACCGAATCTGACCTAACAAAATTCTCTTTTAAATTAACTAAAAATAGCGTATTATTTCCTCAAGTAAAGTAAAGCTTTCAATTCGTTTTTTTTTATATAAAAATATCAACCGTACATCGACTTTTAATTCTCAGTGTATTTTGTATGCCAACTAAGCACAAATGTGAAGTACATTGCAAGCATTTTCATTTCAGTTTATCAATGTTAATCGCATTATATGGACATGTTGACATTTTAAAGCAACTGACAGCTGACTTTGGCCACTTTGGCAAGAGAAAACAAAGCCGATGAAAAATATAATACAACTCTGTAATGTTTAGAACACAATGTACGCTATATGTTGGTAGCAAATGGCCATGAAAGCCTATTCACATGGCTTGTAGTGTAAAATGTCTTTGATTTGTTGTATTTTACGCACTATATGTAGAGCGTTTTTAGGTACGCATAGGCACAAAATAAATGTATTTGTCGGTGAATATTATTTTATCTCTCCATCTTGAATTGTTTTCTCTGCTTGTCCTTGTCTTTTTTGTTGTAGTCGTTGTTATTGTTGTTTTTGTTTTTGTTTTGTATTTCCTGTAAGCTTTGATTGAAATCAAAATGTAAACTTTTCATTCCTTCTACTTCTACTTCTGCTTCTATGTTCAGATTTCTTTTTTTGAGCCCCCCTCTCCCATTCTGTTCCACTGTGTGTCACATCTATCACTCTGATTTCAAATGACATTCTCTTAGAGCAGGCCAACAGCAAACAACCAACCAACCGTCCTTACAGTATGCCAAGTGTACAAAATTGTGTGTGAGTGGCCATTAGTTTACAGTCGCTTGTAGTTGTTGTAGCCGTAGTCGTAGTCGTTTAGGGGGCCACAGCCATGTGTGTTGTTTGTTACACATGTCTTACATCGTGTCATTTAAATAATTCTTCTCTCATCCTGCTTGTTGTACTGTGTAGATTTTGTAGATTTAAAAACATTTTCTTTCTTTTTTTATTTTGATTTGATTTATTTGCCTCAATTGAGATAAAAAATTAGGCTTTAATGTCAGTATCAGTGCGTATATGCCTACATTGTTTAGGCCTACATGAGTGGCCTTTATCTTCATGCCATGTCATGCCATGCCATCTCTGATGTTCATTTGGTTTGGTATCAGGTACATTTAATAGCCATTATGGTTTACCTTTAACAAATAGTTTCTGCAAATACTTACAAAATAAGCCTTCTGGGTAAAATAATTTCAAATCATTGTAATGACAACAATCATCATGATGATGGTGATGATGATTTTGTATTCAGAAGATTTATTTGAAAGTTTATTTCTTTTTTTTTCATTTGAATTTTCCCCCAGGTTCTTAATTAGAGTGTTGACATGTTTTGATGTACTCTATTGGAAGGGAAAATAATAATTATTTTACAATTAAATTATTTGAGAAAATTGGCAAAATTAATTGATATTTTGGCCAAAAGATACACCACCTGGGCTGTGGTGGGTGGTAATCATAATTATGGAATTAAAATTATTGTAGCATAAATACGAATTTATTATCGATACAAATTCCAATTGATTTATTTTGTGTTTCGTGCAAGAAGCATAATAAAAAGGGAAATCTAATGAATTAATTTCATGTGGGGATTATTAAGCAAAACTAATACGATATGCAATGTACAGCAACTTTCAGATATGTCCAAGAGAGGCGGACTGCCGCTGATAGACACACGAATAAGAAACTGTGGTTCCAGCCAGTGCCTACTTAGTTTGGACCACACTCAGTGCATTACGATAATTACTATTCCGGCCTGCAGAGCCTTTATTCAGATACCATATACATATAAAAGGTTATTGGCATTTCTTAACGTAAACTATGTTCAGATATGCACTTTTATTGACACAATATTCGGTTTATTGAGTACAATATTTTAAGTGTTCAAACATAATTATATACGCAGTTCAGCTGCTTATTCAATATTCATTTGACAGCTGGTAAACAAAACAGCTGGTTGTTTCAACAACATTGTTTTTATATTTTGTTGTTTTTTGTCGTTATTGACATTTGAGTTGTCAAATATTAACAGAAAGTGTTCGGATAATTGCAATATGAGCACTAAACATACTTATGTCAGTGCTGCATTTTAAGTTTTACTCAATATTATAACAATTTTCATATTTATTGCGCAATAATTAATTGAAACTTCATATGAAATATTGAGCTCAATAATGGCGTTTATTGGGATTTACGCAATAAAGGTGCATATCTGAACACCGTATTACATACGTACATACGTACATACATACATAAATGGTCATTACAACTTCTCACACAGGATTACAATCTAGCTTCGCACACCACTCATGTTGTGTGTGTTAAATTTACACATGAGTGGCGGGACCTACAGTTTAAAGTCGACTCTGAGTGACAGATTTTTTGAGAAACTTTTCATGGCAATTTTATTTTACTCTCAGCTTTTTTATCAGAAATCTACTGAGAGAAAGACGGCGACGAAGTATTTGTTATCATATTTCGTTTTGTTCGAGATGTCTGAGCTCACCACCTACTACCTGCTAGACTACGGCGACTTTTTAACCTTATCTTTATTAACCTAACCTAGTCTACTCTCCTTTAAAATGTTTACTGTGTCTACTGTTCTAACAAACAGCTGTGCTCTGAATGTTATCATACTACGTTCAATTTTGCCACACTGAGGCCCAGGCCTACTGTCGTTTTAACTATTTCTCTTCCATGATTTGTACTTTTCCAATCTGTAGCTCGAACATTAAATTCGCTTGTGCCTATGAGTCGAAATGTAATTTAATGTCCACACTGCGTTTGTTTTATGTATTAGGCTCTTAAGCTTTGTCTGGCAGGCGTTAATAATTTATTAGATATGCCAACTTACAACATGACTTTACAGCCTTTTATTTTCCTCCATTCTTGTCATTAAGCCACTAACCAGACTGTCCTATAGATTGTTGTTTCATAGGCTAATTGTTCCAAGGCCTTTTGTACCCTTAGCGTATTAGGATTATGCCGAGGTTTTGCTTGTATTTAGTCTTTAGCTTAACTTAAGAGTCAGTAGGGTCGACATACACAATCTTGTGAACAGCCCCTATTTCTTTCTACAAACCATGCCCTTCGACTATGTTAGTTTCCATTTGACGTTCACATTAATGTTTCACTATTCATCTCCAGTCAGTAACAGCTTCAAAAATGTTTGTATTTCCTTGTGATTTTACAGCGATCTACAGATGGACTTGTAATGAAAGAGTATAACAAATTGTTTCTAGCTTGCATCCAAACCATCTCATGAGGCTCTGTCTACTACTTAGCGTCCAAGCATTCGAAATAGAATTTACATGAGGATCAAACATTTTCAGAACCTTGTGCAGCTTTAAGCATCAATATTACAAGGCTGGATGAAATGAAATCAAAAATACATACATAACATACAGATTTGGTTATTACAACCCTTCAGTCAGGATTACGACCTAGCTTCTCACACCACTTATGGTGTGTGTGTTAATTTTTATACATCAGTGATGGGACCTGCAGTTTAAAGTTGACTCCGAATGACAGATGTTTTGAAAAACTTTTCATGGCAATTTTATGTTACCCTCAGCGTTTTTGTCAGAAATCTGCTGAGAGGAAGTCGCCGAAGAAATATTTTTTTTTTCATATTTCGTTTTGATGTCTGACCTGGGGCTCGAACCCTGGCTTTACGTCTAATAAGCTAACACACAACCTACTAGACTACGGCGACTTCCAAAGGCCGAAGAAATATTTTCTCATATTTCGTTCTGTTGGAGATGTCTGACCAGGGGTTTGAACCGAGGCATCATGTCTAATAAGCCAACAAACTATCTACTAGACTACGACGACAACTAAAAATTAAGCTCGCAAGTATTATGATCTTTTTAAGACGTTTGGCTTACATTTTCGAAGTCATATACAAATTCATACATTATTGGCCATTAAAACCCTTGAATATGACTTAGTTTCCCGCAGCATTCATTTTGTGTGCATGAATTTTATTCATGAATACAGGAAATTTCAGTTAAATGTCAACTTTAAGCCACAGTTTGAAATACCTTTTGCATGGCGTTTAGTTACTCTCAGAGCTTTAGTCAGAAGGCTACTGAACCAGGCATAGGGAAATAAACACGCGTGTTTTCAAGTTGTCAGAGACCACATTCACCCACAATATTGCAATTGATAACCACAATTAATTAACTTAAAATCCTTTTTAATTTTATAAAAAAAATATTCCATTAAATAAGTGTCCATAAAGAGATTTACAAATTCATTGCCAAATTCATTAGCATTTGAATCAATAAAAATGGATTTGAGTGGCATTTTGAAAAACCGTTCTTTGATGTTTTCAAATTAGAAAATCAAAAACAAAAACAAAAAAAAAATAAAAATGGTTTTGAAACTCTCATCAAATAAAGTTTATAAAATATGATAACAGAAGTATACAATTAACAAATGTGTACATATACATACGTACGTATTGTCTGGTATTTTAAACAAAATATCAAATCAAATACAATTCACTCTCTCCCTCCTTACACATACAGATGCACTTGATTGTACATATTTGTATAACCAATATTGGCGACCATCGACCACAAGCCGAAAATATATTGTTGGCCACCATACATACACAAAATATAACCCCAACTAGAGAAGCCTCCTCTAATGGTCAATCTAATAAATGTATAGAAATAACAACAACAACAACAACAACAACAACAGCAATAATAATAATGATATCGTAACAAAGGCCAACCAACACCATACGAAAGATACAAAATTTATTGAAATTACAAGGCAACCAACAAACAAACATGAAAACATAGAGAAATAGAAACGAATCTTTTTATTCAGAAACCAGCAACAAATTTACACAAACAAACATTACAAATAAAACTGAAAAATATTGTTGTTGCTGCAGCAATCTGTATCTGTTAGATGTCTATGTAATCAACCATTCATGTGTGTATGTGTATGTATTTGTGGCATTTGTGGATATGGTATTACGTTCTCGTTCTTTATTTTAAAATGATTTTACGTAACCAGCCATGACAATTGTTGTGCATCCATTTTATTGTGGCTCATACTTTCACTCTCTGTCTGACATGTCTCCACCTACATATGTGTTTGGGTTAAGGCCATATAACCTCTGTTAAATACTATCATACTGCTCTCACTCTCTCTCTGGTAATGCTCTGTTGTGGCCATAATTAAAGTCATTGGCAATACCCTCAATGTACGACCGACCCATCAACGGTGGTAATATTAATGTTTTTCGGTTTCTATTTAGACCATCAAGCTTTTGTCGAATTGAATTTTGAGTAATTTATTGTTTCATTCGCCAGCCTGGTGGCTTTGCTTGATATGCTGTTTTGTCTGCCTTTTTAATGTTGACGAGATGGTGGTGGTCATCCATTCATACATTGCATTTGAATTTATTTTTTGGTTTTCATTGTACCCACACACACATGCAATTTTATAGCATTTCATATCACAGCCATTCTAATCTGCTGCTATAATTTTAGTCTCCTCTGTAATATCACATGTCAATCCAGTTCTATGTTGTGTCCAGTACATACATACGTTTTCGAAATTATAATTCACTGTGTTGCAATTTCTGCTACCGTCGTAATAAACTCACAAGCATTTGCAATGAGTCTTCCTCTCCCTGTCCATGTCATGTTCGTTTATTTCAAAATGATTTGAAAAATTCTATTTAAAGTCTCACTACAAACGCATTTTATTGTCTACTACTGTTCAGGCATAGCATCAATGCTATAAATGACATGTGAAATGTTTAAAAAGGCTTAACAGAAAAGAATGAAAAAGAAATGAATACCCAGAAAACATTTAAAAGCTTACGGCCTTACAAAGTTGTTAAACACTTTATCAGTGGGCCACAGCAAATGGTTTGGATGCTAATGCATCAATGAATTTTTGGCCCCCAAACTTTATTGTTATTCTTACTAATTGTGTTCACTTTTAATCTGTTAATCGTATCATCATCTCTTTCGAAGATGGCAACAACTTTTGTCCATTTTATATTACGTGAATCATGATGTATTATTTTGAAGGACTTTTTTCTGAAAGGCTTTATATAAGTGATTCACGCATATTGGCAATCGTTGAAAAGCATCGGCTGAATAGCCTCGATTTTTAAGCCTGCAATACTTAATTGTGTTTAGTAAAGGATTAATTTGGGATCCAAAAACTCTTGAGTTCTTTCTTGAGTCATACCATTCGTATGTGCAACACTTTTCAGTACAACATTTTCCATCTCTGACAAAATAATTGGATTCAAATGTCCATAAAAACTATTACTCAAACTAGAAAGCAATCGATCACAATAGCCATGATTACAGGCTATCGCGTTGTGGGAAGAGACGCAGAAAGACTGCAGCTCTCCTCAAACGAATTTTGCCGATGTTGTGAGCCTGCTGAAGAAGCGGAAACTGTTATTCACTTTCTTTGCCAAAGCCCATATCTCGCGAGGTGCAGATAGAGGTTATTTGGCTCGCCGTTTCTTAACGGAATTATCATCCATTGATATCAAGAATATATCTCCGTTTATAAAACTTTCAGGTTGGTTTCCAGCTTAGAGGAGTCGTGGTTTTAGTGTGCAGCCCCTGCGCTGACCAACTTCTTCGATGAGTTCGGTGGAATTCGGTCAGTAAAGGGACTGCGGCATCCCAACGGGCCGCTATGCATGCTCAAGTGAACTTTGTTATCAAAACTACCACTCCAACCTAACCTAACCATAAAAACTACTCTTCTTTTAATTTTTTTTCCTTTTCGCACTCTGTTTTCCAATAAATAAACTCTGTAAATAGAACCAACTGCCTGAGTATCAGTTAGGCCGCCTTCCAAAATGTTAGTTGCTTTGTGTTTGAACAAAGCATCGTGTTTCATAATGCCGCTGTACAAAATATATACAATGTATTCTATTTCAAAACGTCGTCAATTTGTATTTTTAACGCAGTCAAAAAGCAATCAGGCATCGGATTTATAGTTGATGCATTGTTTGGTTACTTTGGTTTTACATATGTGCAAAATGTATATAGCGTAGTAGAACTGCATACAAACTTTGTATTGATACATTTTGGAAGGCAGCCTTATTGATGTCGAATATATACCCCACAGGATAGTAATGAAACAATGCATATCCATATTTAAAAAAAAAATCGATACCGAGACCCAGATGCTACACTTTTGTACGTATTTGGGATGACAAAGAGAAACTTAGTTGACTATTACAACTTGGAAATCATCTAATCCCTACGGTCCAATACCACCATAATAATTTTTTGTTTTGTTTTTGGAGATCACTGCAGTGTTGTGCAACAACATTGGAGAGTGCTCTCTTAAATAGATGAAAGAGAAGACTACATAGCTCGTTGAATCTTCGACATCTCTATTCCACCCTGTTTGGTCTTGAGTAATACCATCTATTGAAGTCGCCGTAGTCTAGTAGTTAGTGTGTTGGCTTATTATGCGTAAAGCCAGGGTTCAAACCTCAGGCCAGACATCAAGACAAAATACAAAAAGTATTTCTCCGGCGACTTCCTCTCAGCAGATTTCTGGCAAAAACTCTGAGAGTAAATAAAATTGCCATGAAAAAGTTTATCAAAAATCTGTCGTTCGGAGTCGACTTTAAACTGTAGGTCCCACCACTCATGTATAAAATTAACACACACAACATAAGTGGTGTGAGAAACTAGGTCGTAATCCTGACTGAAGGGTTGTAATGACATTTACACATGAATGGCGAGATATACAGTTTAATGTGGACTCCGAAAGACAGATTTTTGAAAAAAATTTCATGGCCGGATAGCTGCTGAGAGGCAGTCGCAAAGAAATATTTTTTTCATATTTTAGTTTTGATGTCTGAGCTGGGGTTTGAGCCGTGGTCTTATGTCGAATAAAACAAAATACTACCTACTGGACAATGGCGACTACAAATACAAATGGAAAACAATTTTTTTCCATCAACTGCTCTTAGCGGTCTTCTGCAAGAAGCTCTAACTGTAGTACTAATTGTAGGGCCCCCAGTCATTCATACATACACAAAATTAATACACACATATTGTGATGTAATCCTGTCCATAGGGCAGTAATAGCAAATAGTGTCTGCCTTATGGGCCTAACGATAAGCTAAAAAATAACAATTTCTGTTACCACTCGATTATTGAAAACTTGATCCAAAGAGACCTGTATTTTTGTTGAAGCTTTGTATTCAAAGACTTTTAAATAAAAAATAAGTCAAGGAGGAAAAGCCAATAAGGATCATATTTTGGTTGAAGCTAACTGAATTTAGCTGATTTCAAAGTAGCGATTTTAATGCAACCCCTTCATAAACTCCTAAGCCTCACGAAAGTCTTTTACAATTTACTTCGCATACAAGGACACTGAGTGTCTATAAAATTACAAAAATTTTAAAGAAATTTGATCAGAGTCGTTTCAGTTAAAATTGTAATGGACACCAGCAAATGGTTTCATTAAGAGAAATTACGGAAATCCGAAGGGATATACACTAAGCGCCAAAAGTAAGTAAACACCACTGAAATAATTTATTTTATTAGGATAGCGAGAAAAGTAAATGAGAATAGTCGAATAAATTTCCAAAAATAAAACGTTTATTTATTACTTATAAAATGTTAAAACAAAAACAACAATTCATGATAAAGGAACTTTTTTTATACTTAAGAACAAAAGTGTTGACTCACTTATGGCGCTCAGTGTATACGCTGGACAATAACATTTCACGAACACAGGCAAAGTTCACAATTTTTAATTAAAGACAGTGCTTAGGTTGGAGTACAGTTCAGTATTGGTTTAATTTCATTGGCCCTCTATCAAACTATGCTTCCTTAAAGAGCAATGTAACACAAATAATATTTTTAGGCCTTAGTAAAGTAAAGTTAACAATTAGGTTTATTGGGTTATTTCTTTCTTCCTTTATTACCTTCTGATGTTCGGTTCTTGCTCATTTTGTTGCTTATCAGGAATTACTAGAATATTTCTTATTGTTTTTGCAATTGTTGTCATTTTGTTAGGTAAGTAGAGGCAAGTTATCTTTAGAAATTATTGTGTGTTTAAATAAGAATTTATCAAGATTCGGGCAGATATTTGAAATGAATGCATCACACATGCCAAAAATTTTGTATGGGCAGGGTTACTCCCTGCTTGATTGAATGAAATTAAAAAAAAACTTAAATCGAAAGGACTTTACTTGTGAAATATTTTGAAAAAAAATGGAAAGAAAAATTAATGCAATAACCCTGTTCCCCCTGTCTAACTTTCATCAAATGTGTAAAGCAAACAATAGTCAGTCAATCTATCAAATACTTGAAAAGGTCAAAATCATTTTCATTTGAAACATATTTTTTTGAAGTTTGAGTGCAAAAACCAAAGAAAAAAAATAATGGAAAACCCAGTGGTAAATAAATTTAATTGAATCTGCAGAACTTTACAGACGCCACATGTATTCGATGCTAGAATATCTCATACGTTTGTTTGTTTTTTTTTTTTTGTTTTCCTTCTCTTCTATTCTCTTTTTTTTCTTTTTTGCTAATGCGGAACGAACAAAAAAAAAAGCGAAAAACTGCCAAGGCTTATAATTCAAGGCCACAAATATATCTTGTACAGCATTAATCGAGGCAGTCAAACGCCCTTTTTTATTTGAGTATCCCTTTTTTTCTCCCAAAAAAAAGAAAGAAAAAATAGGAAAAAAGAATCCTTTTTGGAAAACCACCATAAAAAAACCCACCGTTAATGTAAATAAAAGAAAAGGATCATAACGTAAGCATGTCTAAGTGGTGTCGAGAAATACTGTGAAGGTTAAATATTGTATTCACAATAAAGAGATGAGATTTGAATAAAAAAATCTGTGTATCACATTTAATTATTTTATTTACAATGAAAAGATTAAATATCAAGAGCGAGAAAACAAGATGAAAAAAGAAGACAATCATTTTATATTTAAAGCCACCAATAAGCTTAATATGAGTCAACAGTGATGATACTTTTGTAATGTTCTTGACGTAAACAGGCGTAAACAGTTGTCTTATAATTCCCTATTTAAACTAAAAATAGAAACAAAAAATTGAAGCAATACTTTAAGATTTACCAACACCCACAGAGACACAGACCTCTTTATATAGAAATTTAATTCATTTCATTCATGTCGTGTGCGTTTATGTCATGCTACACCCTATGTGTAGAGGTCTACAGGTACAGTTAAGATTTTGAATTACCCTGATACCCATGCTCGATTTTTTTTTCATTTTTGTAGGTACTCTAGTTTAAGTCGCCGTAATGTAATAAGAAGTAGTGCGCTGGCTTATAAGACGTGACTGAAATCCCCGCTCAGGCATATCGAACAAAAACAAAGAATGAAAAATATTTCTTCGGTGACTTTATTTCAGCAAAAATTTTTCTCTGGCGACTTCCTGATTTCTTGCAAAAAATCTGAGAGTAAATAAATTTTCCATGAATAGTTTCTCAAGAAATCTGTCCTTCGGAATCGACTTTAAAGTGAAGGTACCGCCAATCATGTATAAAATTAACACACACAACATAAGTGATGTGAGAAGCTAGGTCGTAATCCTGACTAAAGGCTTATAATGGCCAATTATGTATGTAATAATGGCTGTAAATAGTATATCATTTGATTATACACGTATATTTATGAAGAATAAAGTAATCATCACATCTCTAAAGTATGCGTACACCATTTCTAAAAATGTGAAAGAACAACGGATGTCTTCGAGAGAAGATTTTGAAGGGAAAAGACAATGCCGCTGGGCTTGCAAAAGCTGACATAATAAAAAATTCAATTGAATTCACACATGAGCTTGGCATTCTTCTACAGAACTTTATTCATTTACAAAAGAGAGACCAGAAAGATCTGGGCCGATACGAAAGTATGCAGAACAAAATTTGCTTCTAATCTTACCGGATTCCATCTTAGGAACCTCATAACAAGTTTAACTGGACACTTGCACATGCCTTCTGCGGAAGCTGTAATGATGTAGAAGAAAATTCTTCAAACCCGACCAGATGCCATCTTAAGAGTCTCATGGCAGTTATAACTTGACACTGGCACATGCACGGAATACTTCTTAATGACTTCTGCACATACTGCAACGACGGGAAAGAAACTGAGATTACAGAAGATCTTGGTCACCTAGAATTAATTGACATAACATGCCTAACCTAAGGTGATCTGACGTCATTGTATAAGAATTAAAGATTTGAGTTTTCCTAAACAAAGTGTGATACTCTCGGTTGCCTTTAAATATAAAAGCCAGCCAAAAATATGTGGTTTTTCATTAAAGTGCAGTGCCGAATAATCAGCTGTTGCATACTTAACAAATCCATTGTAGAACCCTGTAGCTTGTTTTAGCAGCTATTTCAAGCAAAAATTTGTTTAAATCACGGCCTTGATGTAATGTTTTCAAGGATTATAGGGGATATTAATCAGTAGCATGGCTCTTGAGAATGCTGTCGCTATGACTTTAGAGTGTAATACTTTAGGATGAATCTGCAGAATTAGAAACGCAAACACCGGGTGTCTCTTCATTCGCCTCAATTGAACTCACAAGCTGTGATGCAAAATAATATCCATGGCGCACAAAAAAATGTTACTTTGCTATATAAATTAATAGACTCTCTTAGGGTTACTATTACAACTTGCCGTTAACTAAACGGAGAATTTTAACGGGCAGATAAATTGTTTTTCATTATTATAAGTGAACAATATGGTAGAAGTGAGGAGGATCATCATATCGATAACTTTCAAAGTTAAGTTTATGTTTCAGCTGATATATTATGTGTACTACAAATATAAACAAAGTGGGAAAAAAACAACAAAAAAACGAAGCCCGTCGTTGCCACTGCGTTTAATAAAAACTTGTTTAATTGAGCAGTGTTATCGACATTGCTCCGGCACTGCCATATTTTTGAAAAAGTTAAGATTATTTTATCATTATGTTGTAATAACTAAAAGAAGTTAAACTAAATGTTAGTTAAACTAAACTTTAACTTTAAAGTTAACTTTAACTAAACTTTAACTTTAAAGTTAACTTTAACTAAACTTTAACTTTAAAGTTAACTTTAACTAAACTTTAACTTTAAAGTTAACTTTAACTAAACCCAACTTTAACGGAAAGTTGTAATAATGGCCCTTAATATCTCAAATTTACAATGATTATTGAAACTCGGAAAGTTAATTGAGGAAATCTAGAGCTTTAGATTCCTGCTAGATTTCCTATAATATTAAACAGATTTCCTATAATATTACAAACACTTTCCTATTTCACCCTTTTTTTCTATATTTTGAAATTTTCTTTCGCATTAAAATATGTCTGTTAGTATAAGATTTTTAATAACCAAGCAAATTCCATATTTCTTGTCTAATTATTTGTAATTTTTTTCTTTCTCTTTCTTCTCTTTTCAGGTAAGTCCCTCATTAAATTACATTGTTTTTCCATAACGCAGGTGTAAGTATTAAATTCCATTATTTTCTAACCGTAAAATAAAAACTTTTCTAAATCACACCACTTATGCAAACAGACAGAGCAGAACTTTATCAGTAAAAAGGAAAACAGAAAAAAAAAGAATTAAAAATTGTGAAAAAAAGAAAAACTTTTGTTAATTAAAAATTTTGTTGTTATACAACAACAATTATATTTTTGCCAACATTTTCCCAATTTCAAGTTTAACCACGACTTTGGTCATTCAAAGACTTTGAAAATTTTTTTGAACACAACAATTTTTATTTGTTTTACAACTTTTACTTTTACTCTCCGGTTTATCGTTTTCTTTTTCTTTTTTCATCGTTTTTTTCTCATTTTCGTTGGACAGTCCTTAAGTAAACAAAACAAATTACACCTGCTTGTTAAACATGAAGTCCTTCGAATAAAATATTTTTCCTATTCTGTTCGCAAATTAAAAGTTTTAAAAAAAAATATTCCCCTTCCCTCTCCCGCTCTCTTAGTTAACGGCTTTGCTTTTTTACGCGCATCCGTTACAAAAGTAAAGTTTTCATAAAACAGTCTGTTAAAATAACTTTTTTTGAGAGTATATTTTCAGACACCGCCGCCGCGTAAAGTCAGAAAAAAAACACAGAAGAAGTCAAAAGTTAAGCCGGAAATCTTATCAATCTGCGACAGAGAGTGGACGTTTATTTGATTTTATTTTTATTTCGTTTTTTTGTTTCCCAAGTCTGTCATTTTATTAAATTAAAATAATTTTTCCTTTTTCTCTGGCTTCATTCATTTCCGTAATTTTCCTTCTTTTATTTTCGTGTGGTAAATTTATTTAATTTAAATCTTATTACCACCAGTATTTAATAAAATTAGAAGGGAAACTTATTTTTGAATGTCAAACATATGCTACTGTTTTACGGTCTACGCGTGTAGTTGAATTTATCAACATTACGTACATATGTATGTCTGATATGAGTGCATCAACATAAAGAAAAAAATTTTGAAATTCAGTCAATTTTCTGGATTCACGAAAAGCAATTCTCGAGCTTGAGCGTTATCGTTTTCTTCTTAAATCTTTTCAAATTATATACCGCCTATCAAATGAAAGTGCAACGAGTTGTCTTCTAAGATAATGGATTGAAACTTGGATAGGTCAAGATATGTTAGGTTAGGTAGAATAATTGTGCGATTCAATCCTAAACTAAATTGTGACACCACAAATTGATAGCTGAGTGATCTCAGCTAAATAGATTCACCATTGTTTAACCAACCAATGCTCCTTCCAAAGTCTAAAAGTCTTCGAGCCATCTCGACTGCTGCTACAGTCCTACACTTTACATCCAAGTGCTAAACCTGCCTCCCTATGCTGTTATGTCCGATAAACACGTACACAAGTTAGATAATATCTCCCCTATTCATCTTTATCAGAGAACTCGAGATGGAGCCATTACTTCCCAGCTATACTTAAGTCATTTCTAAATACCTGGAGAAGACAGCAGCGTGATGAGTAATAAAACTCTCTCAGTTTTCAGTTCGTTTTCAGACTTGATCTTTTGGCTACAAGCAGAGATCATATTCTACATGATCATATGATTATGAAATAATTTTTAAACGAATGCATAGCTATTAAGAAGTTGAAAAGAATGTACTCGGGACAATTCTTGATTGATTCCGATTGAAATAAAGCTCTGATACGAAAATTTTCGGACTAATTATCGTAATTTGACTCTACTCTTTAGTATGCTCTGTGTTTTCCTATGAAGTGAATTGTATTCTTCTCTCTCTCTCTCTCTCTCTCTCTCAAGGTCTCCCTTTTCCTTTAAAAACCATAGCAACAGTACCATTAAGTGGATTAAGAATCTTATTGAAGTCTGCAACAGTCACAGAATGATTTCTTCTCTTGGGTATGTACTAAAACGGAAGTGCGGAAGGAAGTATCAAAACCTATCGGGCTTAGAGAACGTCGTACATCTACATATTGATGAGATGCATACATACATTCATAATTGGTCATTACAACCCTTCAGTCAGGATTACGACCTAGTTTCTCACACCACTTATGTTGTGTGTGTTAATTGTATACATGAATGGCGGGGACCTACAGTTTAAAGTCGACTCCGAACGACAGATTTTTGAGAAACTTTTCATGGCAATTTTTATTTACTCTCAGAGTTTTTGCCAGAAATCTGATGAGAGGAATTCGCCGAAGAAATACTTTTTGTATTTTATTTTGATGTCTGGCCTGGGGCTCGAACCCTGGCTTTTCGTCTAACAAGCCAACACACTACCTACTAGACCACGGCGACTGATGATGACTAATTTTATATTAGTCTGGTTCACTGACAGATACGAAGACCACTAAATTGTAGTATGTTGGGCTCTAAAAACGTTTTCGCTGACAGGATAGCACTACGAGCGACATAGCTATGCATGGTAATTGGTTTTGTTTCTAGTCACTGATTTATTGCTCCTTTAGAAGATTAGATGCTCAGATTCATTTTGGCTATTCTACTGTCTGTAGGCTCTATGTACTTAATTCAATCTCACTGATTAGTCTTTCTATCAACAGAGAGGACAGTAAACAATACAGTTTCATTTCATAATTCACTTAGGTTTAGGAGCAGTCGAAAGGGAGAGGCCTTTAGCTCGAAAAGGGTGTATTCATGATACCGATGACAATATTTTCTGGAATGTTATATGAGACTCACGACCTTTAAGGTAATATTAAAAGTATTTTTTATACCGGTTTTATTACAATTTCGAACGATTGCTGATTGCTGATTGTCATAATATGGAGGCCAGTTTGGAAAATTCCTTCCAACAAAATATTTGTTAATGAAAGTTGTAGCAAACTGCTCATCAGCAATTCTGATCTCTGAAAAGTAATCCTTGTTATTATTCCACATTATTAGTCTTGCATTTATTAGTCAGTCAACAAACGTATATGGCCTACGCCGCAGATATGAGTGAATCATTGAAATTACGATCCTTCTCCCTAATTTTGAAAGTGTTTGGCCTTTAGTCACAGGAATATGAATAACAAATGTCATGTGGAATGTTGTCGAAACATTACTTTTCTAAGAAGAGAATTTCGGAAATATTTACTGGATACGAAATTTTCTTTTAAATGCCGATTTCTGGCAGCATATGTGTTTTCCTTCAAAAAGCATCAAATAAATATCAGCCTTAAAAAAAAATATAATTTTCAGGCTTATTATCACTTACATTTAATCTCATTATTATTTTCCAATTACCCCAAACAACAACAAATTATCCTCTTATGTCATTATAAATGCTTTTAATTTTCCGTTTCGTCTCTTTACTTTTATTTAAAAATTCCTTTTGATAAAAAGACAAGAAAAAAAAATAAGCGGGGAAAAAAAAGCTGAATCTGGTTAATGGGAAAATCTTTTTTTTTCGTAAGGCATTCTTATGATGGTATTTATTAGACTTAATTTACTACTCATCACCACAACAGCTCAACACTTTATACAGCACTATGGGGCAAAGACATTAAAATTTCTTTTCCATCAAATTCCAAAAAAAAAAAAAAAAAATAAACATCAAAAGGGCCAACGTAGTGTATTAAATGTTATCCTCTTTTTGGAGGTAAAAATTAATGAAATTAAGCTTAACAAACAGTCAGCCAGCCCAACAGTGGATATTCGTCATTATTATTGTCATCATTAATATCATGTGGGTTGTATGTCGTAAGGGATGGCGTTAATGCCAATGTAACAAAGGTAAGGAAGATGGTGGTAACAAAAAACCTTTTAGTCTTGAATATGATTATCAGCATCACTATCAATTCACTCACTTGAATTGTTTTATGGCATCATTATTTTAACCCTCAGCCTCGTTTTTTTTGTTTAAATTTTTGTTTTTGTTGGTGTAGCATGAAATAGAATAAATTAACGCCAGCCAGCCAGCCACCTTTACAACATCAACATCAGCATGAAAATCAGGCAACAAACAAATTTTCTACAATGTCAGCTAATTTTGAATCATCAAAGCGGAAATGTAAATTTCTACACTCTTTATAATAGCGTTGTTGTTACTGTTGTTGTTGCTGTTGTTATTGGCTGTTGTTGTTACATTTTGGTTGTAAAATTTTATTTTATTCACGTTGCCATAAACTACCACCAACAACAAAAAAAAAAAAAAAAAAAAAAAAGAAAGAAAGGATTTTTCTAATACAGCACTCTGTGTGTCAACATGTAACACAAAAAAGAAAAAAAAAATAAAAAAGGAGGAGGCGGTTTTAGAAAGAGTATCATCGTTGGCAGAAAGAAAAAAGGATTCAAATTAACCATTTGCTAGACATTAGTGGTAAGAGGCCTAAAAGCGTTTGTTTGTGATTTAATGTCTGTCTCTCTCACTCTCCCTCTCTCTCTCACTCTTCCTCTCTTTCTTCATTTTTTTATTGCATTTTAATATCAAATCTAAAATCTAAAATCAAAGACAGAAAAATGTTTCACTGTTCCAGTGTTCACGTAAAACAATAAATGCACGAGTGATTTTGCTGCAACAAATCAAAAATTAAAATTTTTCAAACAAAAATTTGTTTCTTTTTGTTGCCTTTATTATTGTTGTTGTTGTCGTATTTCTGTCTGTCACTTGAGCATAATTGTATTATGTTCTGTGAATTACAAATTCGGCGTACAAATGACAGTCAGGCTATGATTGTTGGCTTTTAACACGTAACTCTGCGCACCCCCACCCCATTCGTACATCAAAGCTTTTTCTTAGTGTGTCGAAAATCACTTTTAATTTCTAAACAAAAATTTAAATTTGAATTGGAATTTTTTTCTGTGTCTGCATATTAATTTGCTTGGCACTAAGCGGTTTAGTAGAGAACGAAACTTTATAAGAAAATTTATGTTTTTCATTCAAAACCATATCACGTTTCTTTCTTAAATAGAAATAAGATTTAGAACTCGTTTGCCAAGTATACTAAGCTTATTTTAAAACTAGTAGCAGCGTTTGCTGTTCAACATGGAACCGAGCATTACAATACAAGTAATGTCTTTCCAACAGTAAAAGTATGATACATTCATAATTGATCATTACAATTCTTTCAGCCAGGATTATAACCTTACTTCTCACACCACTTATGTTATGCGTGTTAATTTTATATATGAGTGGCGGAACTTACAGTTTAAAGTCGTCTTTGAAAAACAAATCTTTTCGCTTTTCATGGCAATTTCATTTACTCTAGCTCTTAGAGCTTTTACCAGAATTCTACTAAGAGGACGTCCCCGAAGAAATATTATTTATAATATTATATTTATATATATATATATAATATTTTTTCATATTCCGTTTTGTTGGAGATGTCTGAGCAAGGGGTTTGAACCGTGGCCTCACGTCTAACAAGGCAACACACTACCTACTAAGCTACTGCGTCGTCCTGGCGGTGTTATCATCAGCAAAACGTTGTCGAATTACAACAAAATCGCCAAACTTTTAATGCAGATCACTACAGGCGATAAAAAGTGATTTCGAGTTGGATATCAAATGACAAGCACTACGATTAAAATTTCTAACCCCCCCCCCCCCCCACAAGCAATTTTTAAGCGTGTGATATTTCCAGAAATAAAATATTTGAATCACTTGTTTATGCAATTATAAAAGTGTTCTTCGATAACGTCTAGTTCTGGAAACACGTTAATTATTTTGCTTTAGACTAGCACGACGAGTACCCCAATATCAGACGGTTGCCTTCATTATGTTTGCTTCACAAAAAAACTCCTCACAAAGTCAAATATCCTTAGCTCGGCGTGAAAATTCTTTTTTGGGAAATCTCGCATGCACTAAAAGCCAAATATTTGCTTTTACCTTCCGGATTATAATTTTAAATGGCTGACTTAAAGAGGCCGGTTTTTACATGGCCATAGCACCCTGAATTAATGGTGAAAGTTCTTCTAGCGCTATTTTCGATAAAAGAAGCCTTAATGACACATCTAGACCATATAACACGCACCAAAGAGTCCTCATAAAGCAACAAACAGCCTCATAAGCAACAATCCCAGCTCAGACATCAAAACAAAATACAAAAAAATATATCTTCAGCAAATTTCTGGTAAAAACTCTGAGAGTAAATAAAATTGCCATGAAAAGTTTCTCAAAAATCTGTCATTTGCAGTCGTCTTTAAACTGTAGGTCCCGCCACTTATGTATAAAAATTAACACACACAACATACATAAGTGGCGTGGGAAGCTAGGCCGTAATCCTGACTGAAGGGTTGTAATTACCAATTTGATTTGTTGTTGCATCCAAATGTTGCATCCAGAGCGAAATGGGTTTAATTACGAAAGAACTTTTATAAGAAAAATCAGCATTGAAAACCTGTTGCTCTAGCATCCAATCCAGCATGCCCGCGGCGTTGTTAACGATCGGTTGGCTTAAATTGTGTAGTAATTTGGATATGCAATTATATATGCAAAGTAAGCGATAATGAGCCTTCAAATAGGCTAAATTGCTGAGAACACTAACTCCTTCTCTAGCAGATTCCGACCGCATTTGCAACACTGTCAGTTCTTTAAAATTTCTTTATAATCTTGCCAATTTGCGCACACTACGTAGATCAATTAGATTATGTCGACCATAATCACTCTGGAATGCTCAAAAAAATCTCCATCTGAATCATTGTTTGTGTTGCAAGTTTTAACTATTTTACGTGTTTATCGATTCTCGAATGATCCGTAGTATAGTGTAATAAAAATTGCCATGAAAAGTTTCTCAAAAATCTGTCACACACAACATAAGTGATGTGAGAACATAGGTTGTAATCCTGACTAAAAGGATTGTAAAGAACAGTTAAGTAATTAAGAATGAAAAACGAATGTAAACTATTTAACTGCTTCCCAGATCGGGAGTTTAAGTGCTCTAACAGAGACAGTAGTTCACATTATTTGTTTAAAAATTGAAATTTAAAATTGATTTTAATGCTCGAAAAATAAATTAAAAAATCACAAAATAATTAATAAATAATTTATTGCATATGATAACGCATTAAAATATTTTTAAATAACAAAATTTTTATGATTTAAATATTGAATTAAAATGTCAACTATTTTAATATGCAAATACATATCTATAAACCACAGAAATTCTAAATAATTAAATATTTTACGGACACCAATTTTGACAAAAAAAAAAAAACACCAACGCCAAAAACAACAACAAACTCACATTAACAGATGTGCCATGTATTTATTTATTTTACCAAAAAACTCTGTAAATAAATGCATATTCAATGAAGATGAGTATTTAATTATGCGTTTAAAGTAATCCTTTACGAATTATTATGATTTTATTTTGTTGTAACAACAACAAAAAGCCGACAACAGTATCAATTTAAATAGTCATTAAAAGCCAGGAAAATTATTTTAAAAAACAAATAATTCTTCAACATTCATACATACATACACATCCACACTAGCAAGATAAGCATATTGTAAACGTGTGTATAATAATGCAAATTAATAACATAACACACGCACACTTAAACGCCCATACAAATACAAATACAAAGCCATTAACATGAGAACAGTTCTATTATCAGAATATAACACGATTGTTATGGCATCTCTATTACATTGAATATACCCTGTTACACACAAAAAACAAAACAAAAAACAACAAACGCATAACAATTGTTATGTGCTGTTATTATCACTCTTACTATGATGTGTGGTGTATACCAGCTCTCCCTGCTCGCCATATCTATTCTATGCACACTCCATCATTGTATGAATGCATTTCTCTTTGTTGATGTAGGCGTGTGTGAGAGAAATGCAATGAGACCCACAAGAGCAACAACGTATTTATTATTCGTATGCATTCGAGTATGAGAATTTCTACACATGTTTATCAATATGCATTTATAAGTGTTAGTGTATGAGTTTTATTGTTAAGTGAGACCATGTGGGTGTGTGTGTATGTATGTGTATGTGTTATTAAGGCATAACCAAATGTGTCAAAAGTGTAATTAAATTTACAATTGAAAATTCCATTATTATTTCAAAATGAATCGATCGATGATTGTGTGTTCTAAAACATGTTTTAGGCTCGTTTTTTTTCTGTTCAAAATAAACGATGAAAGGAAAAGAGAGCGAGAGGGAGAGAGAGAGGGAATATGTCTGTATAATTCCACAAAGAGTAAAATTTCAAATAGAAATGAGAGTGATAATTATTGATTTTTGCATACCACATCAACAATATGTCGAACCATTTTTTTTGTTTTAAAGCTTTGAATTATATTCAGGCAATGAATGTCTAGAATTATTGCTTTACTGTTTTTTGGAAGAAAAATTTGCAACACTATTATGTTACACTTCTATAGGGTGTCTCAAAAGATATATTTTATGTCAGGATTATTATCTAGCTTCTCACGCCACTTATGTTGCGTGTGTTAATGTTATACACGAGTGGCGGGACGTACAGTTTAAAGTCGACTCTGAACGACAGATTTTTTAAAGGCTTTTCATGGCAATTTCATTTACTCTCACAGTTTTTGCCAGAAATCTACTGAGAGGAAGTAGCCGAAGAAATATTACTTCATATTTCATAGAAAATATTTTCCGAAATCTCTATTCACTTGAGCTTGTACAATGAGATGGCCATTATGTTATGCCTCTAAGTCTTGTGATTTGGAAGATTCAGACAAATATTTCCTAGTGTAATCCCATGAAGACGACATACTTATAAAATTGGTCTTTATAGTCATAATAACTTTCAAAAATTGGCTCAATCCTACACGGCTGTTCATAATATTTTTGGATCTGGCATGTAAGGTCGTACTGTTTTAGATCTCGGAATATTGCATGCCTTCTAGTGTTCTTTAGTCGACCTAGGCTTCTTAGGCGTTGATAAATCCATTCTACCGCCATCTTGTAATACAATCGGATTTTAAATTGATGACTTCTTACACGGGGTGTCATAATATTTTTTCAACTGCCATGTAAACTGTACAATTTCTCTTAGTCTTGCCTTCCTCTAGTATACTTCAGTTTACCTAGGCTTCTTAAGCGTTGATAAGTTCATTCTGCCGCCATCTTGCGATACAATCGGACTTCAACTTGATATGTTTCCGTAGCAACGAGGAACTCATTACGTAGATCTTATATTTAACGTCTTTAATATTACATCTAGAAGTTGCCGTAGCCTAGTAGGTAGCGTGTTGGCTTATTAGACGTGAGGCTACGATTCAAACCCCAGGTCTGACATCTCCAGCAAAACGGCGACGGTGAAGATTCTGATAAAAAACTTATTCGGTTCATTTACTTTACGTACTTTAATCAAATTTTTATATTAAAAAACAAAAATAAATTACTGTTTTATTTTACAATTTAAAACATTTCAAATTTTCCGCTGATTTATAAATCCGTATAATTTGATTACAAAAATATAAAATATTTTCCATCATCATATCGATTACAAAATATTTCCAAATATTTTATTTTGATTTCCCATTAAATCCTTATAAATTTATTTATTTACTTGTGTGTATGTGTGTGTGCGCGTCTAGATGGATATAAATAAGTCCCAGAAACCGCACATTTATTTTCAACTAAAACTGAAATTCAATACCATAAAATTGAGGGGAGCTATGAGAGTGATTCTGTCAAAACTAATTCAATTAGATTTCGATGTCATTTCAAAAAGCCACTTAATTTGTTGTATAATATTTAGTTTTATTTGAATTTTTTTTCTTCTTGTTTTTAACAATATTTTACAAATATAAACACATACTTGTGTTAACTGAAAGAGATAACATGGCAAAAATAATTAAATATTTAATAAAAAAATATATGAGTCATTCCACCAGAAATATGTGCAATATGTGTATATATATATACATCCAGTAGATGAAATACAGAAGCTAATACTCGTATGTGTTTGTTTATTTGTACTAGTAATTGGTCATTGCAATCTCTTAGTCGGGCTTACCACCCAAGTTCTCACGTCACCTATGTTGTGTGTGTTAATTTTACCCATGAGATCCACAGACAGATTTGAGAAACTTTTCATGACAATTGTATTTATTTTCAGAATTTTTCATAAGAATTCGCCGCAAGAAATATGTTTTCATATTTCGCTCTGATCGAGATGTCTGAGCTAAGGTGTGAACCACGGGCTCCCGTCTAATAGGCCAACACTCTATCTACTACTTCGCCTAACGAAATATTTTTTCATATTTCACTCTGATTGAGATGAGTAAACTGAGGTGTGAACCACGGGCTCCCGTCTAATAGGCTAACACTCTACCTACTGGACTACAAGGACTTCATTTCGAACAATAATATCCAAGTTTTTGTTCCGTTGTTGTTTGTTCTCTAATGTCGCTGCTTGTAGATCTTGCTTATCTGTTATGTTAGTGTTTAACGCGGTTCCATCCCCTTCTTTTCATATCCAGATATACTGATGTATGTTAATCTGTACTCCATAGTTCTTCGTTATATATTGCAGTCAAAGTCAACATGCTTTGGGAATTTTAGTCTGGCTAGTGTCAACACCAGTGCAGAGTTTATTGGCATCTCAAGCAACTCTGATTTGATGTTGTAGTTAAACAAACATCCACATTCCGTATTGGCCAATGCAGGCGACACTTCCATTTGGTAAGAGGAGCAAAATCGCTTCCTTACGCTCTTTGTTTGTTTCTTCTATAAGACTCAGAAGTAGTACAGACTTGAATTGATTGTTGTTGCTGTTTATAGTTTATAATGTCCTTTCGAACCTATCAAAATTTCAACGTCGTTTTTACTCCATTTCTTTGCATTTTACTGATGGCAACTCGGTCAATCAAACTTGAACCAACATCTCTATTTCTTCTTAAATGACGCCAGTCTTTTTTAGAACATTTCAATCACTCCATGTGAGTAATGTTGTAATGTTTAGTACCTTAGCACTTTCCCAATAGTATTTCGACTCAGTCCTGCTACACTATCTGCACTACTTTATTTACTTTAGGGATGGATTTCAGGCCAGAGATAAGTGTTCGTCAAACATGGATAATTTCTATACCAAGTTCACTCTCAACACTCTCATCGTACACTTTGCACATATTAACTGAGAGAGACTATGAGCAAACGCAGGTCTTTAAAGGGTCCGCCAAATAACGTTTGGCCACCTCGGAGCTGCGATTTGACACCGTTGGACTATTATTTGTGGGGTGCCGTCAAAGATAAGTGTTACGCCGATAAGCCAGAGACAATTGACGCTTTAAAGGACAATATTCGATAATGTGCTTAAAAATTGGTCCGATCGTGGAGGCTACTGCATGGCCAGCCGATGCAGCCATTTGAATGAAATTATTTTCCATTATTAACCGAAAGGATTGTACTTTCAAATAAAAAAAGAAATTTGAGAAACTATTCAGTAGTTTTTTTTAAAGCATTTTCAAAAAAAAAGTTATTTGGTGGACCCTTTATATCACATTCTATAATCCAGGCGGCATGCGTAAATTTTTTCATGGACACTCCTTTGTTTTACTTATTTCGGGTTTATCCACTTATATGCTATGTACACATGCATATGACCGCATTTATATTACAATATAAATATGTGAGTGTGTGTTTGTTTGCATGTGTATTTGTAAATATTTTATATTTTAATTAAATTAAAATCAGTGCAAACGCATATTATAGAGTCGCAGACCCCCCACAAATGATAAACCAATGCAAGTAACCATGTGTGTCTGGTACATTGTAATTAAATGAGTAAAAAACTTGGGCAGAGACCAAAAAAAAAAAACAAAAAACGATACATAATTTCTGTATTTAATGCAAATATATACGTACATATTGTGTATACATGTGCCTACAATACAATTGTATTGTCATGCATATGGTCAGCAGCATAAAAATAAATCCATATGTCCCTTAAATTGAAAAACAAAAAAATAACAAAAAAAGATGGAAAAAAAACTCAGGCTATCCTATAATGTTTGAAGTGATGTTGGTATGCAATGGCATTCTGCATTTTGTTGGGTCTTGCTATACGATACACAGTCAACAGCACAGGCAGTTGGCAGTTGGCATTGGACAATCGGCAGTCGGCAACACATTCATTCATTCATAACTAATAATTAAATTTAATCGCCTTTCTGTCGTTTGGCAATTTTATCCAATTAAATATCGTGGTTTTAATGCCATTTCACTCTTCATTTATTTATTTCAGTTTTTTTTTCACTCCGCATGTCTTTTTTTGGTATTTTTTGTTTTTACTCTGCCACATTGTGTTGAAAGCTGTGTTGAAATTCATGGGCTATTACTGTCTGTTGGAAAAACCAAAAAATAAAAAAAAATTGTTACAAAATCCCACAATCATAGAAAACAAAAAGCCTGTTAGACACAATAGAGTTTTTAAAAAAATAATTCACTCGTCCAAATCTTGTAAAAAAAAAATCAAAAAATTTTAAATAAAATCCATTAGATTTGCTGCAGTTATTGCTGACTATACTTACTGCTGTGGTATTTGTTTGTTTGTTTGTTTGTTTCTATAAATTTATTTAAACAATTTCCATGTGATTTTGTTTTTCATGGCATTTTCTCTCTCTCTTATGAATAATGAAAAATAGAAGAAGAAATTCCATACGAAAAACAATTTCAATATTTTTGCTTTTAATTGAAACTCATGTTGAATTGCTTATCGGAAATCTCAAACTCAACCACCATACTGGCTATACAATGTGCTTTTCGTTAAGGAAATATTCCAATATATTGTGGATATTTTCTATTGGTTAAGCACTCTAGTCATACATGTAGTTTCAAATGAAATGATTCAGATTTTGTGGCAAAGAAACAAAAATTTAAACTTTTGTTGTTGATTTTATAATAAAAGCACTATGACGGCTGCGAGTATTATAGCGATCCTAAAATTAGCCGAACTAACAGAGTCTAGTAGGTAGTGTGTCGGCTTATTAGACCTAAGGCCAGGGTTCAAATCCCAGGTCAGACATCAAAACGAAAATACAAAAAGTATTTCTTCGGCGACTTCCTCTCAGCAGATTTCTGGCAAAAACTCTGAGAGTAAATAAAATTGCCAAGAAAAAGTTTCTCAAAAATCTGTCGTTCGGAGACGACTTTAAACTGTAGGTCCCACCACTCATGTATAAAATGAACGCACACAACATAAGTGGTATGAGAAACTAGGTCGTAATCCTGACTGTAGGGTTGTAATGACCAATTATGTATGTATGTATGTAATACAATCTATTTACTTAGAAGTATTGGCTGCACTGCACGAATTTTTCGCCGTACTCTAGTGAGTAGTATGTTGGCTTTCTAAACGAGAGCATCGACTGCAAACGTCAATTCTGTCACCTTGAACAAATGAAATCGAATTTAAAAAAATCGATTTTTGATGAAGAAGTACAAAAAAATCACTAGAAGGCTATTTAAGACTAAGTGGGGCTTAACCCACTATAGCCTTGATGGTTCCCTTTGACACTACCTTAGCGTGATATCTTCTTTATAGTTTTTCTCTTCGGTTGTTCGAATGTTAGCGATTGTACGAATGCAGCAAGGAATTGCTGTTGTCCATATCTCTGTTGCTTCCTCTAAGTCTGGCTGCAGATTGTATATAACCATTGTTGTGGATTCCCATTCAATTGCTGACATTGATTGGAATTCATTCGTACTTTCCGATACACATAATTTGGCCAAAAGAAGTTATTTTCCTCCTTCCTACCATACCTAACTCTTGGTTGGGGTATTACGGGCAATCATATCAAACACAATCTAAAGTCTTTTGAACGTATGCCGCTGTTTGATCATCATTTTCATCTTCCGCTACAGTTTGCATTGTATTGGTCTAAACAGGCTAAAAGAAGTGCATCATGATTCATTTTTAACTTTAATTCACTATCGCAAGCACTAATTCACTAAAGAGCAGATGTGTGAACTGGTGCTTTATCTTAATATTAAAAAAAAAACTTTCGTTTCCACCTATGGTAGCGTTTTTACTTTTATTTCTTCATTTAAATGCTGCAATATTTTTGCTTAGCTTTTGCCTTTGATTGTTTTTCCTTTTTAAAGATAATCAATGAAAATAGCCTGTTGTGATGAGCCTTCCCTTTTGCAAATGTTAAGCACTCTTTGAAGTGCCTATCATATAAGCTAGTTTAAGCACTTTCTGCCGAAGATAAGATTTAGTGAGTTTTCTTCACCGTTTCTATTGTAACAATTCAATTAGTGGATCGCTTTGTCTTGGTATCTCCTAATGCTTCATTTAATCTCAGGAATCCAATATTTTAATAGCCTTTAACGAAGACGTTAAAGAAGAAGTTTTCCAAATTTTTTTAATTTTATGTCAGCTTTTACTGGGTACTGCGTGCTGGCCATCCTCTTATTCTACTGCCTTGAGCGTACCGTCCCATGACATCCCTGGTAATCTTCATTCCCTAACATTTCTTTCTAAAACTTTGATTCGTAGATATTTACTTGTGTTCAGTGGCATCTAAAAATTGTGTGTTGAAGGAACTTCTTAATTGGTCATTACAACCCTTAAGCCAGGATTACGACCTAGCCTCTCACATCACTTATGTTGTGTGTGTAAATTTTATTCATAAGTGGCGAAACCTACAGTTAAAATAGACTCCGAACGATAGATTTTTGAGAAACTTTTTCATGGCAATTTTATTTATTCTCAGAGTTTTTGTCAGAAATCTGAGGAAGAGGAAGTCGACGAAGAAATATTGTTTCATATTTCGTTTTGTTGGAGATGTCTAACCTAAATTTTGAACTGTGGCCTCATGTCTAATAAGCCAATACACTTCCTACTGGACTACGGCCACCTCAAGCGACTTTACTCAAGGAACATCACTCATGAATAAAAATTAAATTACTGGAGTTGATGGCTTTCATATCATTCAGTCGTACAATATTTTATATCATGGATTTGAAAGCTTTGAATAAAGAACGGCCTGTTTATTCTCATTACTTTCGTCTTAAAGTTAGATTCCGCCTAGTTTCCACTTGCATTTTGCATTACAAAGTCGAGAGCTTTTTTAAAAACTAGCTAGGGATCTAGCAGTCTCTTCAAACACCGTCTTCAACAAGAACGTAGTGGTTTATAGAACCGTGTAAGATTTGATGGTCTCTACTGTTTCCCTCAATAATTTTTTACATGTCAATGCTTTCGAATTTTAACGCCAATAGATTTTTTGAAATCCATACAGACATCGTAAGGTGCGTTCTCCATTCAACTCAATTATAAGGCGTAGGATTTTTTACGGTTTAAATAAGAAGAACGAAACTCTTTCTTCTGAAAGGTGGATAGTTTTCTAATGATTCTTCATGCTCAGTAGATCATCCTTTTTTATGTTTTATGTACGTTAATGGTCCGACGCCTGTAGTTCGTCGGAACTGTGATATAATGCTGGGGTTTCTTTTTATTATGAAGTAGGAAATGCATCTATTTGGGGATCTGCTTCTAGGAACTCTGGGTTTTTCTGTCAGGTATAAATGCCTTAGGCTTTGAGCATGAGTTGCTTTAATACTTTTCCCTACAATAGGCGCCCCTTTTGGGTATGTGTAGTAAATATACATGGAACGTATTATGGCCCCATACACTCCTAATAAGTAGGAGTAATATTGCTTTCATAACTGCATACTTTTTGAGGTCTGAAGATCGCTGTAGTAGTTGCAGAGTAGCGTTGGTGGACCTTTAACAATGGCATTCAATTAAAAATGACACTTTATGGCACTTGAACACAATGTGTCGTAATTTTAAATTAAAAATAATGTTGTTTTAGGTTTATAGAGACCATATTACAGTCATCGCAGTATTTTTATAAATTTAAAATTTCACAAGATTGTCTTGGAAGGTGCATAAAATATTTATAGCGAGTGAGGGCTTTCCTAAGTACTTTATGCGATTCTTTATGCGATTTTTATTCGTCTTTTATAATTTTTGCTTAACAAACAAGGACAATTTTTTATATTTTGTATCTATTCTTGTCTTTCTTAGTAAGCAATGCGTGGGTATAATTTTTCTAATCAGTTTAAAGTATCACCAGTCGCATGTAAATAAAAAATTTACCATAATTCTGTAAAACTTTTTCGTAAAAAATTCTAAACAAAGTTCTAAAAAAGTGCCTTTGAACTATAATAGGAGCAGCCGCATTTGAATCCCATTTTCCATTTGCCATCAAGAACACACGAGTATCTGTAACCATTGTAACCACATCTGAATGGAAGAACTCTTCTCGTTGCTTCGGAAAAAACCACACAAAAAATCTATAAAAAGTGTATAATTTTATAATTATCCTTTCTGTTGTTTTGTTTTTTATTTTATCCTTTTCGATTGTTGTTGTTGTTGTTGTTGTTGTTGTTCCTGTCTACAATTGCTGCTTTTCTGTTTCAAAAACAATATGAAAATGTTTATTTTTCTTCTTTTCATTATCCACTTGAAAATTCTGTGCTTTTTTCTTGCCATCGCCAAACAAAGAATTACATACAGCCACAGAGAGAGAGAGAGAAAAAAAGGGGGGGGGGGTTGCAAGAGAAAAAAGTACCCTTATGGTTGCATGGATATTTTCTGTGTGGTATTTGTTTTTGTTTAGCAAACTTGCAACATATATTATGGTTGTTGACTTGTTTTTATGTTTTTACTATTGCTGGCTAAATGTAGACTCAAGTTGAAGTTGAAAAATACTTGATACCACCAACACCATTATTAAACACCACAAGTTGCAAGTAACAGGATTTTTATAACTGCGTGTTTGTATATGTGTGCGTGCACTGTTCAGCTTGTGGCAAGCAGAGCACCATTAGCAATAATAACAGCAAGAGCGGCAGTAAGAGTTCAATTTATTTGTGGTTGCTGGTGGCTTTAACTTTTTTTCTGTTTTTTTGTTTTTGCTGATACCCTGCTTAAATGGAAAGTTTTTTTGTTTCAAATAAAAATTTGCTTACACAAGTTTAATAATGTTTTTATTTTACATTTCCCCCCTTTGATTGTGTTTTATTTCAAAATAAAACTTTCCTTCTCTGTTTTCTAAAACTTTGAAACAAGCTTTGAACTTGAAAAATAATGTGTGGGAAACAAAAAAAAAATTTTTTTTGAAAAATAATTGTCGGAAAAACTTGTGCTCAACAAAATTCAAGTGGAGTTTAAAATTTTAGTTTTTTGTTGTTGTTTTCATTTTAATGACGTTTCATCTAAATATAGTATGTATGTATGTACATTCATATATAAATAATCGTATGTAATTAACATTTTTAATAGCTTAAGGTAACTGCTGAAGACGTTAATTAGCCGTCTGTCTGCCTTTTGAGAGAATTTTTACAGAAAACAAATAAATTTTTATTTCATGTTGCTCATACGCACCGTTGGATTAAAATATGCTTTGAAGCATACTTTTTAAATGAAATTTTCTTTAAAAATATTATTTCCAAGATGAATAATTCATTATTTTTTTAATTGAGTAACAACTTGCAGTTAACAACGACATGAGAAAATCCGTCTGAATTTTAGGGAATTGAATAGACGAGTGACACTTACTAATTACTTGCCACTATACGTGGTCAAAATCGTAATTTGTAAGACTAAACTTTCAAAAGATCTGAGTTATACCCTGTAGTAAAATATTTCGTAAATATTATCACTAAATCCAGTACAAAAAGTCATTCATTTTTAAGCAGTGAGAGTCAAGTAAAACCTTAGTTTGAGAGTCCTTTTTATATATTTTTATTGATAGAGGGGTAAAAAGTTCACATAGGTCATTGATATTAAAATAGACTCATTTCTATCGTCTCCAGCACACTCTCTTCTTCTGCTCTTTCTTCCATTAGTCACCTTTTCAAAAGTATACTGTTTTGATTAGGTCACCTTGTTTATTTATCCTGCTGCCTACAGAACTTCATTAAGACATTTCCATCATTGCAGTAAATGTGCAAAAAGCATACACGCTCAACTTAAAAATTGCTCACGTACACACTATTAATCTCTTGGAATTCTTCGCCGAATTAAATCACATGATCTTGGTGAGTTTAACTGTAAGGGGCATGGCATCGCGACCAAAGATGCGTGTTGCACCGTCTTGTCGAATTCACAATCAAGTCCAATTTTTTCATTTTGGACGGAAAAATTATAACGCACAGTACCTTACTCCATTGACTGTAATATTGCATCGTATAAAATTGTTAACATGACAATTCTTCGCAGCCAACTTCACTCTTTATTGAGCTATTATTATCGAATTCTCAACCTAGAAAGTTTTGGCGTCGTGCTATATTGGTCTGCTTCATACAACTTGTATGGGCATGAGAATTTTTGACAGTCAAACAACGCTTAGTGCATTGCTATAATTTTGGCTGTAAGTTTTTGTCTTTACTAAGAACCTGTGCGTTTCGAGATTCATTATACTTAGGAAGTGACTGTCTTAAACAGTAACAGCTTCTTGCATGACTTCATGCAAAAGAACATACGAATACATACATAATTGGTCATTACAACACTTTAGTCAGGATTACGACCTAGTTTCTCACACCACTTATGGTTTAGTTTTTATACATGAGTGGCGAACCCTACAGTTTAAAGTCGGCTCCGAACGATAGATTTTTGAGAAACTTTTCATGACAATATTTTTTTACTCTCAGAGTTTTTGCCAGAAATCTGTTGAGAGGAAGTCGCCGGAGAACTATTTTTTCATATTTCATTTTGATGGAGATGCCTGACCTGGGGTTTGAACCGAGGCCTCACGTCTAATAAGCCAACACATTACCTACTATAGACCACAGCGACTTCATGCAAAAGAACATCAATTAAAAAAATTAAATTATCCAAGATATTCAGAGAAATTAGTTAATAGTTAATGGACCAAGGGCTTAACTTTTTTATTCTGTATTCCAACGCAATAAAATAGTGCCTGTTTTATATCGGAAAGAATATTTATAGCACAATTGAAGCTCACATATAGCAGCATATAAAAATTGTTTTTGATTATTTTTTTTTCTTTCTAAAACCATTAAAAATAATTTATTTTAACTGCAATAAATACTTCATAGCTTAAGGTCAAAATTGTTTTTAATTTCCTTTCAACTCTACATACATATTTAATTTAATATCCTTTAATAGTTACAAAAAAAAAGAAAAGAAACCAAAACAGTTGAAATGATTACTTCCTTAATTACCATTTAATTTCATTAAAAACAACAACTTTTGTTTTGTTGTCCATCCTTCTACTGAGTAGTGTTGTGGGGGGGGGGGGGTACTTGAATCAAAAGTTGTTTTCAAAAAAACATTTGTACGCCTCACGTTTAAGTTGTAGTAAAAAATACTCTTCTATTTTAATATGCAAATATTATTATAAATAACAACAACAACAAATCAAAAAGCAGTAACATTTATTATAATTTAAATGAAATGAAACAACAACAAAAAACAACAACATAAACATCAACAAGAACAAGCAGAAGTAGAAGTAAAAGTAAAAGTACAAAAATGTTAATTTTTTATAATTCAATTACACGCATTTTACAACCATGAATGGGTTTTTTTGCAGCTCTCTGGCGGAACTACCGTTACAGTTTTCCTGTGTTTTTTGTTGTTTTTTGTTGCCATGTTTCACTTTCATTTAGCCAGGCAGTCAGACAGAAACATTCGTTTATAACCACCGCACACTCCATGTGAAATGGAAGGAATGAAAAAGCTTTCATTTTATACTCGCAAATATGTGAGTCATTTTATAATAAATTGTAGAAAAATAAGGTGAACGAAAGAGGTACACAAAGGCTATTTTTTAGTCATAGAGTATGGCATGAGCTCACTGTTGGTACTACCTAGTAAAGGAGGTAGTTATTCTAGTTTTCGAACTTAGGTCCACACAAAAAGAACCTCCTGCGCTCATTGAAAAGAATGAAGGAACGAAAATGAGTCTTCTGAAGGGTGTTTTTTATAGAGGTATAGAACTTTAAGTTGCAATAAAACAACGATGGATTATTCGATTGACATGAATTTTATTTATCCGAAAGATAATCTTGTGGCATTACATTTTAAATATGATTTCTGGCATATGACCGCCACGGCTGGCGCGGATGTAGTCCAATCTGGACGTCCAATTTTCGATGACTTTTTCCAACATTTGTGGCCGTATATCGGCAATAATACGGCGAATGTTGTCTTCCAAATGGTCAAGCGTTTGTGGCTTTACCGCATAGACCAATGACTTTACATAGCCCCACAGAAAGCAGTCTAGCGGTGTTAAATCACAATATCTTTAAGGCTAATTCACAGGTCCAAAACGTGAAATTAGGCGGTCACCAAACGTGTCTTTCAATAAATCTATTGTGGCACGAGCTGTGTGACATGTTGCGCCGTCTTGTTGAAACCACATCTCCTGGACATCATGGTTATTCAATTCAGGAATGAAAAAGTTAGTAATCATGGCTCTATACCGATCACCATTGACTGTAACGTTCTGGCCACCATCGTTTTTGAAAAAGTACGGACCAATGATTCCACCAGCCCAAACAGTCAGTTTTTCTGGATGTAACGGTGTTTCCACATACACTTGAGGATTACCTTCACTCCAAATGCGGCAGTTTTGTTTGTTGACGTAGCTATTCAACCAGAAGTGCGCTTCATCGCTAAACAAAATTCGCTTATGAAAATCGGGAACAACGGTAATCTCGTTTTGGGCCCATTCGACGAATCTACGCCTTACTTGATGATCGTTTGGCTTCCAATCTTGCACGAGTTGGATTTTGTAAGCACGCAAACCAAGATCCTTCCGCAAAATCGTCCATAAAGTGTATGAACACAGATCCAATTCCTGTGCTCGATGGCGGATGAAGTCTTTCGGGTCTTCCTCAATGCTACGCTCTACAGCAGCAATAGCTTCTTATGTACGCACCGTACAGCGTCTCTGGGGATGCGAGTTATCAATAAGAGTAAACGTGGTGCGAAAACGTTCCATGGTTAATCGAATTAACTGCTCTGATGGACGATTTTGTCGACGATAAAATGGACGTAGTGCGCGATACGTTTTCCGTTTTTCGAACCATTATTTTCGAAACAAAATTGAACTATTTGCAAGCGTTGTTCAGGCGTGAGTTTATTAGTGATGAATTGCCAAACCAAACTGATAATAAATCACTTGACAGCTGTTAAATCGGTCGCCATCTTGAAAAGTAATGCCAACTTAAAGTTCTATACCTCTATAAAAAACACCCTTTATTTACTGTACTGCTTACTAATCTCAAACTTCCTTAGTTGAGAAATGTATTCTAAGTATCAAAATAAATCCGGTTTCTGAAACTGATTGTTCATCATGGGCACAACGCTCCAGCCATTTTGAAATTCAGACAAATCCCTGAAAATTCTTAAAACCAGAGTGGAGCTGAGTTACTGATTTAATTGCTCATCAGGATCACAATAGCAAACCGTTTAGAAGTTTCGGGAGGGCCCACTCAAGTCAATGGACGCCTTCTCTACAGGAATTTTTGCCCGTTTCGTGACCTTTCAAAATAATAAAAGAAGAAGAAAACATGTTTTCATTTTTCGTTTTGTTGGAGATGTCTGACCTGGAGTTTGAGCCGTGGTCTCACGTCTAATAAGCCAACACACTAACTACTGAACCGCGGCGACTCTGTAAACATTACTCACTGCAGACATGATTGTCATTATAATGGAGCCTACCATGCCATCCCTTTAAAGACGGGTATCAAATCTTCAGAACATATTCTACCTTAGAGAAAATCGGTTTCCTCTGCTAACCGGGCTTCATATACAATTTTTTAGCTTTCCGAATTATTTTAAAGGATTTAGTTGTCATGTGATTTATACTCGTAGCAGAGAGAAAGTTTTTCCAGCCCAAAAAATCACATTTGTTGAGGCATTAATGTTGCTTTCATATTTGTAAACCTCATCCAATGGTACTACAAGCATTCCAAATACATTTCATGGATTTAAAACGAAGAGAACTCAAATTCATGTCTGCTTTTAGACTTCCAGTTCCATATCCTTTCGAAATCATTACCTAGAAGTTGAGCTTCCCAAAAATTTCCAAAGCGATTTTAATAAATGGACGGATATGCTTAAAAATAAGTCGGCTATAAGACTGCAATTGACGAAATTACGAGTAAAACTATGAGAAAAAATTTACCCTTGACATCGATCAATTTTCATTTGAAAATTTTTTTTTCAAAATGATGTGAAATGCCCCCCAATATAAATAATATTGACTCATGAGTATTCATTTAAAATGTATATTTATTTAGAAGAGATAAAATTACATTTAAGTTCCATTCATTTTATGTTGAATGTCAGATCTGCCTTTGAGCATGAAGTTCGAATCGAAGTAAAAAAAGAAGAAGATGAAGAAGGCAAAAAAGTAAATCCTTTTTTAACATTTCATCATCATTAACAGTCTAAAATTATTTATGAAATGAAATACGAATACGGCAACAACCAACCGACAACAGCCAACAATACTTTAATATCCCATTCCAATGTACCGTACGGTGTGTGTATTTTGTTTGTGTATTGTAAGTGCAAAAAAGAAAAATCATTATGAAGCCATAAGCTACGCATAAAAGTTAATACCCATTGGTTCTTATGTTTTTTCTCTTTTAGTTTTTCATACTATTTCGCACTCTCTCTAAGTCTCTTTGTCTTACATTTAATCTTTCCTTGTGTAACGCACTTTAAAATCACTTTGAATCAGTTGGGATATCTTCACTAAGAAGTCAAACAAAATATTGTCTCAAGGAAAAACACAATACAACACAGAAAATCTGCTTAAGGTTACAACAGATTATAATGGAAAATAAAACAGAAAATGTTGCACTTTAAATACTTAGAAAAGAAGGAAAATCTTTAATTCCATAAAAGGTTTAAAATACGTGGATTTTTGTTGTCTTTTTTTCTTTTTGCAGAAACTTAAAAGGTTATAACGATTATGTTGAGCACATTGCTGTTGACGTCTTTAGGTTAAAAGTATACCAAGTTGCAAATTAATTCATACTAACTGTACTCTACTCTTCTTATTTTTATTACCCATGTAGTTCCGAATAGGCCTCCTATAAACCAACTGCATCTGTTCTTATCCTGCTCCATTAATCAGGCGCTTTCCGCCTTATCAGGTAATTGGCCATTCGTCCAATGTCCTCTGAAAAAATGTAATGAAATGAACTTTTGAAGTTTCTTATTCTTTCCTTTGTATTGGAAACTGAGACCTATTATTCCCTTTCACCAACTATGGACATATCATGCATCTGGCGCTAATTTGTTCAGTTCACGATAATTTTTCCCAGATCTTTTGGATTTTTCCATCAGAAACTATTATTTTCGCTAGGGATTCAATCAGTCTTGGCTATTATATCAACCTCCAGGTCGGTTATTATTTCAACCTCCAACCCAAAACTTCTTGGAAGACTGATCAATGCAGAATTTGTCACATGACAAAACAGGCAAAAGTTCTTTTGAACGCATGATACGTTTAATAATTATTTCAACAGTGCCGGGACTATGGAGTTGTTTTTGATGAAAGCAGTCTCTGGCAATTACTTTTCACGGATAGTAATATTCCGTATTAACTATAAACTTTGGAATTTAAACGAATACAAGGTTCTTCTGACTTTGGTTCTTTAAAGATCACAATATTTTACTGTCCCTAAGCGATGAGCATGCAGTTTTAGAATAATCTACGCCGCCACACGTTTTATATTCAAAATATGTATTCGAAAAAATATTCACTCAGCAATTTCTTTCACTTATTTGATAATTTTCAATATTTTAACCAAAATTTAAGTTTCGACATTAACACTCTCCTGACTTTGTGGAAAACTTGATAATCAAAAAAATTATTTTACCTGGAACAGACTTGTCTTGTGGTAAAAGTACTCCGCTACTTCTACTCAATAAAAAGTACTGAAGGAAACAGCAAAACCTTGTATCTTTTTAAACTTTCTGAATTGCTTTGGCCATTGGTCTGTATTTATACTTCTAATCTTGGGCTTTGAAACATCATTCGGAAATATCACTGTACTTTCGAGCAAATCAAGATCTACACATACATACATCATCCAACAGTTTCCAATCGATCTTAAGTGCAATTGTTCTTTGGGTCAAAGCTGTATACAAATTCTACACAAGCAGGTTAAATTCTAGAATCTAATAGAGCTGTTGACTTTATTTAACTAATGGGTCCCCAAAATAACTTTTTTTTTGAAAATGCCTTAAAAAAAACTACTGAATATTTTCTCAAATTTCTTTTTTTTTTATTTGAAAGTACAATCCTTCCGGTTAATAATGGAAAATAATTTCATTCAAATAGCTGCCTCGGCTGGCTTACACGATCGGTCCAATTTTATGCACGTTATCGATTGTGTGCAGCTGTATTTCACCAATGGCTTCACGAATATTGTCCTTTAAAGCGTCAATTGTCTCTGGCTTGTCGGCGTAACACTTTTCTTTGACCGCACCCCACAAATAATAGTCCTACGGTATCAAATCGCAGCTCCGAGGTGGCCAAACAACATCAGCTCTGCGGCTGATAATGCGATCTTCAAAAACAGGGCGCAAAACATTGAGTGTAGCTTCGGCTGTGTGGCACGTAGCGCAGTCCTGTTGAAACCAAATGTTGCCAATATCTTCCTCTTCAATTTTTGTGAACAAAAATTCGTTCAACATGGCCCGATAACGATCGCCATTGACTGTAACGGCCACTCCTTGCTCATTTTCGAAGAAAAATGGCCCAATTATGCCTCTGGACCAAAATCCGCACCAAACAGTGACTCGTTTTGGGTGCGTCGGCTTTTCAATATATGCGTGCGGGTTTTCTGTGCCCCAAATGCGACAATTTTGCTTGTTTACTACATACCCGCCAAGATCAAAATGAGCTTCATCTGAAAAGATGATATTTTTGCCAAAATCGGCATCTTCTTGTGTAGGCTACTGCATGGCCAGCCGAGGCAGCCATTTGAATGAAATTATTTTCCATTATTAACCGGAAGGATTGTACTTTCAAATAAAAAAAGAAATTTGAGAAAATATTCAGTAGTTTTTTTTTAAAGCATTTTCAAAAAAAAAGAAGTTATTTGGCGGGCCCTTTATTTTTTATTATCAACTCCTTTTGATATGATCAGACTTCAGTAGTTTTAAAGATGGTCTACACTTAGTTCCTGTAGAACAAATTCATTGAAAGCTAAAGACAAGAAATTCAATCCCAAACCAAATATTCTGTAAATTAGCCCCGCATGATTCTCAAAAAAGATAACATTTGCGACGAACAGCACATGGAAATCAGACTTTCTATCGTCTACTCCCAATACATTTTCACAGAGGACGTCGTTCCTTTGTAATATTAAATAAAAACTGTTTCATTTGAAAACCTGGTACAGCACAGTCATGACCAGCTTAGGTACTAAAATTGCTAGAAACTAAATTAAAAAATGAATAGGCTTTGTGTAATAACCCTGTGCTCCTTAAAGTTCATACATACATGCATACAAAATTGGTCATTACAAACCTTCAGTCAGGATTACAACCTAACTTCTCACAACACTTATGTTGTGTGGGTTAATTTTATAAATGAGCGGCGGAATCTACAGTTTAAAGCCAACACTGTATGACAGATTTTTTTGAGAAACTTTTCATGGCAATTTTATTTTGCTATCAGATTTTTTTACCAGAAATCGGCTGACAGGCAGTCACCAAAGAAATATTTTTTCACATTTCGTTTTGATCGAGATGTCTGAGACAGGTGTTGAGCTCACGTCTAATAAGGCGACTTGTAAATGTATTATATTCCTTTATTTCATCTTAACAAACTCAGTCAACCGTTTATATAGACTTCAGCTTATTATATTTACTTAGCGGCAGATTACCACATTTCGTATTCAACGTAATGTACATCGTATACATATTGTTTAAAATTTTTATGAAATTTCATTCGATATTGATTACCACAATTTTACACCACAGCCCTGAAGTATAACCTGACGATGTTTTAACCATCTTTTATTGTCGTCTTATAATACAAACAATATAAGCGAGTGTATGTAGTTATTTGTAAAACAACTGTTAATTTTGTAAATTGAACGTCTGACTTAATTTATTATTTAAAAGAAATAAAATCCATATTTAATGGACAACAAAATATTTGGTGAATGAAGGCTTTTAAAATGGAAAATTGCCAGCATTCGACATTCAAAACAAATCACGTACAAAACAAATGTGAACTCAAATGTGTACATAAATAAATAAATGAAGTTGTAAGTAAATCCATATACATATACAATCCATATACACACTCAATTAGGAGCATAATATTTAAGTTAATACGTGTGTTGTGTTGTGTTTTGTTTAAAAGTAAAACAGATTATACGAGTAATTTTAAGATTCCATTTAAATCTGTGATCAGCCTTAATGCTAACGCTGCTACGACTACACGACAGCATGTGCCAAATTTACTTGAATGTAGACAAATTCGATTAAATTTCTTTCTTTTTTTTGTGTATGTGTTGACACGTACACAAAAGTACACGATATTATATGGTATGAGCTTATATGGGGGTATGAGTTTATGCCTGTTGGTATGCTTGTATTTGTTTGTTATTTTTAGTTCTATCCACTACCACCTGCTTAGCTGTTGTATGCGCTGACAAGGACAAACAACATATGTACGTGGGCATATGTATGTGAGTGTACATGTGTATGTGTGAGTTTATATGTATTACAAGGTTAACATAATGACAAGATATGTTTTTATTTTGTTGTTCAGCTTTTTCCTTCCTTCTGTTTTCCTATGAACATTCCAATACATACACACACACACATACACATATACAACCAAATATCAATTTATTTATTTACCGTTTTACGAGTATAAATGAGTCTCCATTTCTCTCCCTCTCTCCCTCTCTCACACACACACACACCGCCATAACATTTCTTTATAAATTGTTTTGAAAATGAAATCAAAAGAGAAATATTTTCACTTCTTATGGCCAATTTATTAATGAAAACCATGTGTGTGGAAATGGTTTGACAATCTTTAAGTGTGTATTTGTCAGCTGGCAAGGGGGAAAGGGAGAGAGGGAGGAGTTTTTTCAGTCCCATAAGAAAATAAAATTATTCATAAATGCGGAAATGTGTGTGATAATGTAGAAAATTGTGTTGAATTAAATATTATTTACAATGGAGTGTTAAAAAACACATTGGGGAAAATGAAATATGAAATGTTGTCAGAGTTTTATTCTTAATACGAATTTATGATTAATAGAAATACAATAACAAAAAAATGACTTACTCTGCGATAAAGCCAATATAGGGAAGAAGTATTGCCAGAGCTAAGTAATTGAGTATGATTTAAAAAGATATTATATCGATGTTAAAAACATTGTAAATATTTTTTAATATCTTAGTAAAGAGATAAATTTATGTTGAAAAGATTTTGAATTTTTATGAACGTATATATACAAAGCCATGGTTTCTATGACTTAGAAACTTGACCGACCAATGAGATCTTCTACAAAGTATCGGGTCCGCCATCTAACGTTTTTTTTTCAACCTGTGCTTATTTTGTGAATGGTAACACTTAGCTCATGTCTGATTTGACAGATAATTAGTTTTATCCTTCCGCTGAACGAATATGGTTGTGTATACGCTTGAACAACGCTGGGAAATATTGCAACATTACTTTGAAAATCATGGTAATGTTGCAGAATGTGTGCGAAAATTGCGTACGAATTTTGGAAGAAGAGAAGCACTGTCATATATGTTCGTTATCTTGTGAAAAAAGTGAAAGAAACTGGCATCCTCATCGATAAACCAAAGCGTGAAAAGACAAAAACAGTACGTACACCCGAGAATATTGCTGCTGTGGCGGAAAGTGTGCGTGAAGCGCCATCAACATCAATTCACCGTCGTTCTCAACAATTGATCATTTCGGAGACATCATTGAGACGAATTTTGCATAAAGGCCTTGGTATGACGCCATACAAAGTCCAATTTGTTCAGGAGTTGAAGCCAATTTACCATCCAATGCGTTTTCGCTTCGCTAAGTGGGCCTGCGATCGACTTACAGAAGATGCCGATTTTGGCAAAAAAAAAATTATCTTTTCAGATAAAGCTCATTTTGATCTTGGCGGGTATGTAGTAAACAAGCAAAATTGTCGCATTTGGGGCACAGAAAACCCGCACGCATACATTGAAAAGCCGACGCACCCAAAACGAGTCACTGTTTGGTGCGGATTTTGGTCCAGAGGCATAATTGGGTCATTTTTCTTCGAAAATGAGCAAGGAGTAGCCGTTACAGTCAATGGCGATCGTTATCGGGCAATGTTGAACGAATTTTTGTTCACAAAAATTGAAGAGGAGCATATTGGCATCCCATATTTAACCGGAAGGATTGTACTTTCAAATAAAAAAGAAATTTGAGAAAATATTCAGTAGTTTTTTTTAAAGCATTTTCAAAAAAAAAAGTTATTTGGCGGACCCTTTAGTAGCTGAGCAATGTAGTCGCCGTAGTCTAGTAGGTAATGTGTTGACCTATTAGACATAAGGCGACGGTTTAAACCCCATGCCAGACATCTCCAACAAAGCAAAGAGGAATAAATATTTCTTTGGCCACTTGCTCTCAACAGATTTCTGGCAAAAACTCTGAGAGTAAATAAAATTGCCATGAAAAGTTTCTCAAAGTATTTGTGTCGTTCGCAGTCGACTTTAAACTGCAGGTCCCGTCGCTCATGCTGTATGTAGACTTTTTTCTTTGACTGTATATGATTCTTTTTATTCATATATTTTTATTCATTTTTTGTTTTCGAAACTTCTTTGTCGATCTATCCCCTACAAGTGGGAACCGGTTTATTGTAATTACAGCAGTTTGGATCACGTCTTCAAGGGTTGTTAAGTGGTTTATATCCAATGTAATTCGATTCACATCTTTTGTTTTCACACTGAGGGCGAGATTATGTTTTTCGTCATTTTTCGCAAGCATCTAGACCTCCTTGGACTAAACACCGCGCTCTGGAAGTTTTCAGATATAAATCTCAGTGAAGTAGATACGTGACAGATTAGAAAACATGTAACTCGTGATCACATTTGGCAGCTGAACTCTCTGAGTGTTTACGCTGACAGGAAAATCTTAAATGTAGAAGTATTAAATCAACTGGCTGATAGACGTTCCCCATGTCTGTGTCGATTGTTGAGGAAGCTGAAAATATGCCCATAGCAAGACTTATTATTAACATGTAGGCCTCGTAACTATAAAATAATGTTGGTTTGACGTTCAAGATAAAAATGAAACTTTTCGTCAAGTGTCCATTATGGTCAATGTCTGGTCACACCCTTTAGTCATAACTGGCGATATACATTACAAATTTCGCATCATAGAGGTTTGCTTTTATGCCAAACTGGGAAAATAGAAACCATCTTCGAATTAATCTGTAAATAAAATGATGTGTATGCGACCAAAGTTCAGTCCAGTCACCAGCTGTGTTTTGAATAATTTGTTGATCATTATGTCTCATAGACTATCTGCACAATATTCATGACCGCATTTAAATGTTGACATTTAAAGTAAGTTCTTATGACTGCCCTGGGCATCATTGTCCAAATCATTATTTTATCCCCTATTGAAAAGACGCATTTGGGACAAATAGTCCTTGTATTCCGTTTAATTTTCACTTTTGGAGCTCTTCAAACAATTAATAACGTAGTTTTACAAGCATAAATGATAAATACATAAGAAATTCACTTGCCAGTTAGTGCTAAGTGCTGGTTAATTCAGTAGAAATAACTTCATTTCATTTGGCTAACTTTTCCTGCATAAGAGTTTGATTCCAATAGAATATAAATTATCATTTAAAATTCTAAAAGCCCCAGAGCCTTATTTAATTTTCCATTATTAATAATCAATCGCAATAAATTAATTCATGGCAACCAAACAGAATTTATTCAATTAATTCATACTCAAGCCTTTGCATTTCATTGACAACAACCACACCTTCTATTACATTTATTCGACAATGTCGAACATTAATAAGACTTAAGTATGTATGTAACTACCCCGTAGGATATGGCCAAGGACAAGTATTGTTATTGAATGGTTTTGCTCCTTTTGAATGTGCGATATTATTAGCCACACACAGTTTATTTGCGCAAACGAAAAATGCTTTCAAGTTCTAAGTTGTTCAACCAGCCAAATCATCACAATCATCCACTATTGTTCTGTTTAGTGTTGTGTTGTGTAGTGTTGTGTAGTGTTGTAGTGCCTAAAACATTATCGTTGTATATCACATTGTAATGACTGTCTATTTATACTTTAATAGTCATCATGATAAGGCTGGAAAACAAAAAGAATCCATTACAGACAATGTTAAGCATTAAAGTGGCCCAGATAAGGAAAATTAATTCGAAGAGAGGGGGAGATAGTGCGTGAGTTGCAGAAACCCATTTATGACATCAACTGTTACTGGTTTGCTCAGAAGCATATATTCGTTTACGTTTTAATGACTTTAGTTTGGCTAAAGAATGCTTGAATTTGAATGAAAAAAAATTTCTAAAATATTTAATCAGTCTAGTTTGCCTTATGATTGATATGTTTTAATGGAGAAATGATATGTTCAAATAGAGTTAAGTTTTTTTTTTTCGTATTTAAGAATCTGTGGAAGGTTTTCAAGGTCGTAAATAGGCCATAGAAGTAGAAGTGGCTGTCCCTCGATGGAGTCATAAGCGGACACACTTAGGCCATAGCCAAAGAATAATTTTTCGGCACTTATTTACTTCACGAAAGCTATCCTAAAAAGGAATTTGTTGATGATTGTAACAATAATCATAATATTTCATCGACATCCTCATGCTTCATTAAATATTAAACATTTACATCAAAGATATCTTATAGTCATGCGTCAGTATTTATGTCCAATGTATCTAAAAGCCATCTTAATTTACTTATCTTATCCCAACAACTAACTTTACAATATGAAATCTTCGCAGATTATAACGGGTGATTTTTTAGCTATTATCTTTTTGGCAACACTGGTTTAAACTGCTCACGCACGTTTCGTGTTTTGTTTCACTGTCAAACATCTTCAGTTTGGTCTATAATTTAACCATGAATCGTCTTACAAATGAACAACTCTTGCAAATCACTGAATTTTATTATCAAAATGTGCTCTTGGGAACTTGGCCGAAGATCCACTTCTTTATCGAAAAATTGTGTTCAGCGACGAAGCTCATGTTTGACTCAATGGATACGTAAATAAATAGAATTGTCGATTTTGGAGTGAAGATCAGCCAGAAGCATTGCAAAAGCTACCAATGCATTCAGAAAAAGTCACAGTTTGGTGCGGTTTATGGGCTGGTGGCATCATTGGACCGTACTTCTTCAAAGATGCTGCGAATCGTAACGTAACTGTGAATGGTGAGCGCTACCATGAGATGATATCCAACTTTTTTTGCCCAAAATGCAAGAGTTAGACTTGCATGACATGTGGTTTCAACAAGACGGTGCCACATGCCACACAGCACGCGTAATAATGGAGTTATTGAGAGGCGAGTTCGGTGAACATTTTATTTCACGTTCGGGACCGGTCAATTGGCCGCCTCGATCGTGCGATTTAACGCCTTTAGACTATTTTTTGTGGGGCTATGTTAAAGCTCATGTCTATACAGACAAGCCCGCTTCAATTGACGCATTGGAAGACAACATTGAAGCATTTACTCGTAAGATACCGGCCGAAATGTTGGAAAGAGTATGCCAAAATTGAGGCGCAGTCGCGGTCAACATTTGCATGAAATAATCTTCAAACATTGAATTATATGGACCGTACTATCGATTCAAATAAAGATTTCATGCTTTTTGCTGAATTTTATGTGTTTTTTTTTTGAAAAATTTTCCTATAGCTCTTAAAAAATTACCTTTTATATGTACATCGCTACTCACTAGTAACGTTACCTTAAGTACTAAATAGTTTCAATTTGACAACTTCTAGAATCTTAATGTTGATTTGTTATTGTCAGAATAAAGTCGCCGTAGTCTTGCAGACAGTGTGTTGGATTATTAGATGTGAGGCCCTCAATGGTGTGCGACTATTACAACTCTTCAGTCTGGATTACGACCTAACTTCTCAATCCACTTACGTTGTGTGTGTTAATTTTATACATGAGTGGCGGGTCTTACAGTTTTAAATCAATTTCGAAAGCCATATTTTTTTATTTTCTCTCAGAGTTTTCGCCTGGAATCTGCTCAGACTAAGTCGCCGAAGAAATATTTGTTCATATTTCGTTTTGTTGAATATGTCTGACTTGGGGTTGGACATCCTCACGTCTAATAAGCTAACACTACCTACTAGATTGCGGGGACTTCTATACACTTTGTTGGACTTTAAATTGAGTGATTCCCGGTTATATTGCTTTTGAATGAATTCTGCCGTTCGTAAACGTTGTGAAATCTTTGGTTGAAGTTTCTGAAGTGATTGATAATAATCTTCATTCATCATCTTCCAGCTTTGTTCCTATCTTCAACTCCTTTGTCTCTCATAGCAAAACAATCTTCCAGACAGTAGGTTCGGTTAGATTATGTTAGCGGGTAGATTGCCGTTCACAGGCACTTGGTGGATATATAAACCAGTGGGTTACATAGCGTGAGGTAAGCCCCCTTATCATTATCCGAGCTCCGGATGAAAACGGCCAGTTCTTTTAGTGGCACGTTTCCCGCCATGCCTAAATATTGAAACGTTCTGTCACCGAAAAACCGCTGACATCTGTTCTGTAGTGCAGGACACTCACACCGATTCGGTTTCCTCCACATTATGACAGCTTCTGCAGTAATCCTGGGGGAACAGAGCGAGTTTGTCACCGAAACTACCACTAGCTTAGTGTCCCGTTAGAATTCCTATTAGAATGCGAACCATTTTCTTGTCGAACTCAAGTAGTTTCCTGGTTCACCCGCTATTCACTGCTGGATACAGCAGATTTGAAATTCGGCAACCAGGTATGTCAGACCAGCTATGTATGTCTTCCAGACGTTGAAACCGGTGGAACTTATTTGGCATAAATTTCTGTGATCATGTGTTTTCCAAATTGATGGAAAATTTTCCGTTTTTTGAGATTTTGCGGGCAAAACTATTTTAGTCATTTTTGATGCCAATTATTTCGCTAAAATGAGACTAAATTGAACAGGGTTTGATCACTAAAAACCCATAGAAATTGTTTGTACAAACTACACACAGTTACTAAAGTATACATACGCTTAACAAATTGCAGAAATTTTTTAACCAATCCGTTTTCGTTGAAAATCTTTATAGTTTCCTTGATTTTAAGACAGTCTATGGCATTGGTTAAAAAATTTCTGAAATTGAACTGAATTGTGATCCTGCACAGGCCCACAAAGGTATGCATCCGATTTACAAATTTCACAAATTTCTGAACCAATGCAAAAGACCGTCTTGAAATCGAACAAAGATGTCGGACAATTATAAAGATTTTCAACGAAAACGGATTGGTTGAAAAATTTCTGAAATTTGTTAACCGTATGTATACTTTTGTAGCTGAGTGTATGTGTAACTAATACAGCATCTGTTGTGTATTTAAATTTTCAATTTTTTTAAATTTCTTCAAGATAGACCACGAAGTCTGAAAAGTATCAAAAATTCCCTACTAGAAGTGTACCGCTGCGTATGATTAATATTTATTTGTGGGGTTAGAAACACTCATACTGCTAGGTGGTACTAAAAGCAGAATTTTAATTTTTTTTTTTGGATATTTCCTACAAAGTTTCTTTGCTTTTGCCTGAAAATTCAGAAACAAATAATTAAAATCCAAAAATTTTCTTCTTATTATACACAGTCTGTCTGCTTGCTTCTCCTCCTCTCCTGCACGTGTGGTAGCAAGTTTTTCTAAATGATTTCTTTTTTAAATTGTTTTATGACGTGCGTTTTTTTTCTATATTTTTCGACCATTTTTCTTCTTCTTCTTCTTTTTTAATATTATCTCATCTATTGTTGTTTTTATTGTTATATCCTCAGCTCTGATTTTATTTTTTTTGGCATCGTGGATTTTTTTTTATTATTTTTCCAAGAAATTTATCCACTGTTCTGTTCCGTTCCGTTCTGTTCTGTTGTTATCCTCATCTGTCTTTGTCAAGTACTTAAACGTCAAGTACTTGTTGTATTGTCTGCTTTTATTGTTTTTAAGGAGCTGGCCTGGAAGTAGTGAATATACTTGTTCAGCTATTGTTATATTATTGTTTGCGTATTACGCCAGTACCCTACATAAGGCATTAAGGCATCTAATATAATTCACTTACAAATAGTGTGCATAGCTAACATAACAAAGCCGTTCTTCTTTATAATTTTATTAAAAGACAACAAAAAAAAGAGGAAAAAAATAAAATAAAACTGTATTGTTGTCCTTCATTGTCATATGCTTTATGCTCATTCCATTGAAAATGCGCCACATTTAGCTTACAGCCAGCGCCAGTGAACCATAACTTAAGCCTCTTCCTGTTCCAGATTTTGTAAATTCTCTTAAATCGTTACTCGGGGGGTTGGCTGATGATGAAATTTCTTTTTTCGAATTTTTTTTTTTTGTTTTCTATTTGTTCACCCTGACCTTTGTTAATGTTTTATGCTTTTGTAAATCCATTTTTATTTCATATTTACCCACCTACCATCCTCTCTCTCTCTCATTCATTCTCTCCATTCAGTCACTCGGTCTGTGTATATTTGTTTTGGGGATGAAGTCTTTTCTTTGCTCTGTTTTTCCCCCCCACCCTCTTCAGCATTCATTTTATTTTATTTACAGCATTGTCTACCCATTACGTCTAAATTCTATTTATTTAACAAGAGCAGTAAAGACAACTACAATAATAGCAAGACAATGGCAAAATATCATCTCATCTCTCAAGCATTTCAAATGCATTTCAAAGTTAAATAAATATTTTGCCACACAGGAAAAAAAAACAAGAAAAAAATTTCTACAAATTTAATAAAGTTGCCTGGATGAAATATGTAACTTTAAGTATCGTATTACAAGTCAATAATGCAAGTCAAGGCTTATATTTCTGTCTACAGACTTAAGCTCTGTTTATTGATTGGATGGGATTGGAAAGCAATTCTATTTTAAAAACTTTCTTCTATGTTTTCATTTGTATGTAGAATGGGCCGTAGTGGTTACACTGATTGTAGTGGTTAAAGATCCATAGAGTAAACTCCTCGTTACTACACCTTATACAAGAAAGAAATGTATTTTCATGGATTTTCATTATATGTAGGCAGCGAGAGATTGGTAACCCTAGGATCTGCTGCCTAGTCAATTAAGACAAGTACAGTACCCGGAGGTCGAATTGACCCATTGTACAACGTCCTAGTTTATCACACCACTTATGTTGTGTGTGTTAATTTTATACATGAGTTGTGGGACCTACAGTTTAAAGTCGACTCCGAACGACAGATTTTTGAGAAACTTTTTATTGCAATTTTATTTACCCTCAGAGTTTTTGCCAGAAATCTGCTGAGAAGTTGCCGAAGAAATACTTTTTGTATTTTGTATTGATGTCTGGCCTGGGGCTCGAACCCGGGCTTTACGTCTAATAAGCCAACACCCTGTCTACTAGACTACGGCGACTTCTGTCTAGTACCAACCATTTATTTTTTTTCACGACCAACACTCAGGGGTTAACCCCTACTCATGCAGTACACTGTGTTGGAACAAGGAAAATATGTTACGAGAAGGAGGAAAGGAGGAGTAGTGTTTGTGGACCATAGATTTGAATCTCTTCGCATCATAAGTGGGAGGAAAGACCCCTGCGACCAACAGTCAGAGGATGGCCCCTACTCATGCAATGCATAGTGTTGGAACTAGAAAAGTAAGTTACTGTAAGAAAGAAAGAAGGAGTTATGTTTGTGGACACTAGATTTGAATATCTTCCCATCATAAGTGAGAGGAAAGACCCCTGCGACCAACATGAGTAGGGGCCATCCCCTACCAATCCCAATGCATTGTGTTAGAACTACAAAAGTAAGTTACTGGAAGGAGGAAAGAGCGAGTAACTGTTTTTGGACACTAGATTCAAATCTCTTCATATCATAAGTGACAGGAAAGACCCCTTGCAGGAAGGGATATCCGGCTAAAGAACGAATTTTTTCTGTAATGAAATGTGCAATCCACCACAAACGGATGTGCTCGGCGAGAAAGACGAGTGTTATATAGGAATACATGAGCAAAATCAGTTGTAGTAGCGATAGAACAGTGAAACACAAAGCACATTTTCACGATACTCCAATGAATCAATAGCGTTGGATACCCTAGCATCATTAATGAGCAGTTCCGCCCTCTTCTATATTGGAAAACTTGTTTAATGAATGTGAAACTAAGTAATGAACCAACAACTGACACGTAATCATAAGATTGAGGACATAATTTTTAACAACCATGTGTTCTATAAAAATTTAAAAACCAGTAAAAAATTTAATCTGCAGAAAATTAACTCCGATTTGAATGGAGGACCGATGACAATAAGCTGTATATTGTGCAAAAAAATCACTCTTTGTGGTCTTCATGTTTAATGTAGAGATAATACCGTCTTTTAAACTGACTCTGCAGAATATATTCTGGACAGAATAGTTATTGTAATCGAAAGTGAAGATTGTTAATGAGTTTATCCGAATATGTTTCAGATTTTCATTTTCATTTATCCAACTTGCCTTCTGTTTTTCTTTGTTTGACAGCTGATATACCGAATAAAACCTTTACTTCGTAGAGACTTGTAGAGACTTTATTTTCATTTTGACAAGTAGTCTCCATCACAATTGGTCATTACAATCATTCAGTCAGGAATACGACCTAGTTTTTCACACCACTTATGTTGAGCGTGTTTTTTTTGTACTTAAGCGGCGGGATTTACATTTTAAAGTAGACTTCGAACGTCAAATTTTTTGAAAAATTTTTCATTGCAGTTTTTTATTTTCTCTCCGAAGAAATATGTTTTTTCGTATTTCGCTTTGTTGAAGATGTTTGACCTGGGATTCGAACCGTGGTCTCACGTCACGCCACTTCAAAAAAACTTTATCTCTATCCCCAATATTCAGTAAAAATACTAACGATTGATAAGCAAGCATTTTTTTGACGTAATATTATAGAGGCATTCTTAGCACCAATTTAATTCCACTTGTTCGCGAGGTAAGTGAATAAAAGTTACCACAAAGAATTGTTAGGCTCAACATTTAAATTCTTGAAGTTGTCACACTGAAAATTGTCAAAGTATCGATAGGACAATGGGTAACGTTAAAGCAACATACAGTAAAAATGTGATGTTGCTTTTACCTTCAGTACTACGTAAGCTTGTCTATATGTCGGAATATTTTTACTGTAGAATACTAAATAGTCGGTGCAATTTCTTTACTAATTGCTTCTTAAGTAGAGTTTTAATTTAATGTATTGCTAATTAGATGAGTTTTTTTAATTTTTAAATTGTTTTGTAATAACAACCATTCATTCATGTCAAGTTTTGTTTTAGAAAAGGATTCAAAAAAAACTTATTTTAATTTATGATTTACTTAAAAAGATCTGACTGAACCCTTTTTTTTATTTTTTGTAATGCAAACTAAAGTACATACATTATTTTATACGGAGATTATAGTGTCTTAACATCATAATTATTTTACGAGTAAAAATGAATTACAAAACACACTTCAACCAACAATCGCATACACATTTGCAAGAAGAAAAAAACCCGCCACATAATATAAATAAAAAGCTAATGTGGCTAAAGGGAGATAAACATACTTTAAGCCTCTTTTTAACATACATATTACGCTGAGCAGGATATGTAAGGATATGCGAGTATATTTTAATAAATTTGATTTACTTAAACCATATTATGTTTTGTTGTTTTTGTTCTGTAACTGTTTTATATGAATGTATTGTATTGTATATGAGCGTGGTATAATGTGGTTAAGCCATGAGATTCATAAAGGATATAAAAAGGATATGTTTTCGTTTCATTCCATATGTTGAATTAAAGTAAAGTATCTGTTGTATTCTCTATCATATACATATTGTAGGCTTTTCTTTCATATTATCCCTGTACACTCTTCTAAGGTATGCATGTGGAAATAATGAAGAAGAGAAAAGTAGAGAAAGCAATTAAATTTAATTTTGTTTTTCCACAATAACCGTACCTGTTCATAATGTTCCATTTTACCTGTGCGTTTATATCATTAAATGGATTCTAATGTGTATTCTTTTGTAGTCTGGGATGTAGGTAGGCATGACTCCTATCAGACCCACACTAAATGCTGCCTGCTGGTCTAGAGCAAAGCCAGAAAAACTCATGTTGTAAGATAAATAATTTCTTTGTTTTTCTTAATAAAAAAAAATAAAATAAAAATTTATGCAGACATTATTTTTTATATGCGAAAATAAAATAAAGTCGTGAATGGTTTCTATTTTTTTTAGATTATTCCCTTATCTCTTGTAAATCATAATCATTTGTAAGAAGAAGAATCTGATATAATTACACATACACACACACGTTTAAAAGGCATTTATGAAAATATCTTCTTTGTTCTCATTGGTGTATTTGTTTTAATATTTCCACAATAACATAAAAAAAGATTTGTTGAACTCTAAACTCTATCTCTCTATCTCATCTTTAACTGTTGAAACTGGCTCATTCATGTAAGCATTTTGTATCACAGTCTACTTTACAATTTTGAAATAAAATACAAAGAAAGATTTTGGTTAATGATCCTCATAATATTTCTATGTATACATCTCAGTGGCCGTAGTCTAGTAGGTAGTGTGTCGGCTTATTAGACTTAAAGCCAGTGTCGAGCCCCACGCCAGACATCAAAACAAAATATTAAAAACTATTTCTTCGACTTCTTCAGCAGATGTCTGGCAAAAAAAAAACTCTGAGAGTAACGCAAAATTGCTAAAATTGAATTTAAACTGTAGGTACCGCCATTCATGAATAAAATTAACACACACAACATGGTTGGTGTGAGAAACTAGGTCGTTATCCTGATTAAGGGTTGTAATAACCAATTAAGTTAGTAAGTACAAGTGCTTTGTTATTCAAGATCCAATCAAAGAAACCCCCTCAATGCTTGCCATAACAAAAAGGTCTTGAAATTATGGGTAAACTTTAGACTGAATCAATAACAGAGGAATCAATAACATTTGAACCATCGGTTATTTCGAATCTGCCAATACTTATGTCATTCTATTCTTTCACAAAATTCCATATATTATCTCCATTAAACCTAATGAATCGATTTAAGCCTGATCAACGTTGGGATTTATTAGGCCAACGAGAAAGTGCACGAAAAAAACATACATACGAATGAAGCTGTTTTTAACCTTGGTGGGGGCTCAGAAAACCCACACGTGGTCTTACAGAAGCCAATACACCCATTACGAGTAACCGTTTGGTGCGGCTTGTGAAGCGGAGGCATCATTGGCCCATATTTCTGTGAAAATAAGGCCGGCGCAACCATGATGGTCAATGAAAACACCTATCGCACCATGATAACCGTTTTTTTTTTTTGTATCCGCTCTTCATGGTATTGATGTAAACGATGTTTAGTTTCAACAGGATGATGCAACTTACCACACATCTCATGCCACAATCGATTTATTGCGTCAAATGTATGATGGCCCTTTTAATTAGTCGCAACGGTGATGCCAAGAAGCTGCGATTTGACACCGATGAACTATTTTCTGTGGGACAATTTTAAAGAAAAGTGTTATGCTGACAAACCAGAGACAATTGAGCATTTGAAGGCTAACATTCGTAATGGCATTGCCGAGATACGATCCCATACTCTCGAAAAAGTGCATGAAAATAGGTCGCTCGAATGAAGTACTGAAGTACTATGAGACCATTTGAATAAAATAATATTCCATTTCTAACCGAAACAATTGTACTTCACAACAGAAAAATTAATTTGGCAAAATATCAAACCGTTTTTGTTTGATTGCTTTTTTAAATTTAAATTTTTAAATGGCCCACCCTATACTACTGTTCCACAAATTTTTATACAAGCATTATGTATGTTTAGTAAGTACTTCAATATGTTTTCGAATTCTCCGAATTAATCACGGTTTTAATTTTTACAAACGCTTTGAATTGAATCCTAAATACTCGAAGTCAGTATACAAAAATATTTCCAAAAATTTATTTGAAATTTACAAAATTTTTATTCACCAAAAACTAACTGTTCACACAAATGTTTTTTGGTCCATTACGCTCTAAAACTCATAACCTAAATTTTTATTTATTCTCACATTTATATTTTATATGTATGTATGTACATAAAATAGGCTCTGTTTGTAAAATAACCATAAAATCTGTTCACTTTATTTAATAATATTTTTCCTCTTCTTTTTATTCTATTTACAGGTAATTATTTATTGGTAGTTATTATTGGATTTGTATACGGTTTCCGCTTATGGACTTTACTTTACGTGTATGATGTCGGTTGTAAAATAAGCAATTGAAAACTAAATTGTATGCATTACAACACAAGCATTTATTTAATGATTTTTTTAACAATTTAACAAACAAATGGTAAGTGAAACCATAAAACTGATTTTAAACCCACCCCATATGGATTATAATTTGTGCATTTAGTCTGTGAAATCATTGAAATAACTTGTTATAGGCACGCACGCAATCTATTGTGAATTTATGAAAAAAAAAAAATTAAAAAAAATAGAAACATTTTCTACATAATACAACAAAATGTTGTACGAAAATTTCGTATGAATTTTATTTGTTTTGAAATAAAAAAAATAATCTACCATGGCTTTTATAGCAATAATTGACAAATTAAGATCCCTCATCTCACAAAAAAAAATTTTTAAAAAGCTAAAAAAAAAACTTGACTTTAAATAATTCGATTTGTTTGATTGAAATTCGCTGAATTTCGCATTCTTTTTTTTTCTTCTTACGATATCATACTCATGCTTATGCTCATGCAAATAAAAGTTTTCCTTGTTCTAATACGTAAACATTCGGCACTAAGTAAACAACCCCTTATCAGTTGAATTAAATCATTATTCCCCCTCAAGCCATGGCTCTACAATTTTTCTTTCCCCACCCCCATTCCCTGGCTGTTTCATTAGTTCAGTTGTTTGATTTCAAATCGAATAGATAAAGGCGGCTCTTTGTTTTGTTGTAAAGTTTTTATGACTTTATACAAGAACAACAACAACAACAATAACAACAAAATGCTTAAATTGTTGCATGTTAAAATAAAACAACAATAACAGCAACAAAAATGAGCATCCGCTTGCAATGTAATATAATAACAACAACAAGTAAAACAAATTGAATTTAATTGACTGCAAAATGTATGAAAAACTATTTGTTGCTCTCGTTTCAATTGCCGACATTGTTGTTTCTTGTTGTTTAAAATTTTATTTATTCATATTTAGTTGTTGTTGCTGTAGCTATTTTTTTTTTGTACATATTTATGTAGAACATAAAACTATCAACAACAGCTACCATAAGCAGGCAGACAGCCTAGTAAAAATGAAGGCAAAAGCCAAAGCAAAGCAAACGAAACGAAAAAAAAAACAAATGATTTTAACACATGCAACAAACAATAGCCGACCGCGCCACTACAGTGGTGGCAATAAGAAATTCAATTGAATTCAATCGAAACGAAACGAAACGAAACGAATTGAATAAAAATTATTGTTTTTGAAAAAACAACAACAGCGCACAGAGCAAGCAACATGCATACATACATAGATGAAGTTTATATTGCAAATACACACATAAATTTGTGAACGAATGTACGTATGTACGATTATGTGTACGTAAATATTTATGTTCATTAAACCCAAGCAATGTATACATGTAGGTATGTATGTCTGCCTGAAAATGAAATATTTGGAGCAACAAATTTTTAAATTGTTTCACAGACCACACAACCATCTTTAACAAACGTTCAATGCATGTTCATCAATTCAATGCAGTTGCTGCAGCATTATTTTCGTTTGGCGTATTAAAATGCGTTTCTAAATGCGATTTGTTTTGTCATTATCAAGTGAAACAATAAGGCAAATTGAATTTTATTTACAAGCAAAGAAAACAAGGGGGTTTTTCTATAGTTGCCACTCTTTTAAGGGGTTAGTCTACGTTAAAATTTTCAAATAAAATACAAAGAAAAATTTTGGTTAATGATCCTCATAATATTTCTATGTATACATTTTAGTGGCAGTAGTCTAGAAGGTAGTGTGTTGGCTTATTAGAACTGGGGTCACGGTTCAATCCCAGGTCATATATCTCCCGCAAAACGAATAATTGAAAAATATTTCTTCGTCGACTGCCTCTCAGCAGACTTCTAACAAAAACTCTGAGAATAAATAATATTGCCATGAAAAAGTTTTTCAAAACAATTCTGTCGTTCGGAGTCTACTTTAAACATTAGGTCCCGCCACTCATGTATAAAATTAACACACACAACATAAGTAGTGCGAGAAACTAGGTCGTAATCTCGACTGGAGGGTTGTAATGACGAATTATATACGTATGAGGGGGCAAAATCGCTCGCAGAATAGTTCGAAGTGTTACGTAGCTAGGACTCTTTGGCGTTAATAGAACTAGCTCGCTGAAGCAATCTGATCAACATACGTTCCTTGCTGGTCATTACCAGGTTACTGACGAGGATCTGAAACAAACCAACCGAATTTTGTCAGGAATTTCAGTCGATTTTCTTGCATCCTCTTTGATACTGGCTTTTTTTGTGCTGAATGTTGTTTACCCTGGGATAGGGTTTCTTAAGTGGTTTGAATTCTCTGTCAAGATCTCATACTGAGACTCTGAACATGGGTTTTGTATTGAAGTTACGCTCGCTGAAGGGTGTACGTTCATACTCGCGTTGCTGATATCTTTGTTGCAGTTTCTTCCTGGATTTATGTAAACTATTGTTAACAGTTACAATGACGTCATTTGTCCACTTAAGCGTAATGTTGATCTATTAGAGGAGAAGTAACCAATATTTTCTTAATCAAAGCTTAGAAGCTAGGTCTTAATCCTGCCTAAAGGGTTGTAATGATCAGTTAAGTAAGTAAGTATGGGCATTGTTGTACAAGGTTGCGAGAAATGCTCTCCAATGGATGCATGTCTAGCTCATAAGGGTATATTAAGCTCAAACGAGCTCAATCTTCACTATCAAAATTTGCAATACTAAGTACAGAAAACGCAGTCGTCGTAGTCTAGTAGGTAATGTGCTGGCTTATTAAACGTAAGATCTCGGTTCAAATCCCAGATCAAACCTCTCCAACTAAACGAAATATGAAGAAATATTTCTTCGGCGACTTCCCCTCAGCAGATTTCTGGCAAAAACTCTGAGAGTAAATAAAAATTGCAATGAAAAGTTTCTCAAAAATCTGTCGCTCGGAGTCGACTTTAAACTGTAGGTCCCGCCACTCATGTATAAAATTATTAAATAGAGCATAATTGGTTTGAGAAACTAGGTCGTAATCATGACTGAAGAGTTGTAATGACCAATTATATGTGTATGTATGTAAAGAGGAGATTTGATTGTTTATACATTTTTTCTCAATTAAGGTGAAGTCCTGCTGTGTTACAACAGCCTGTAGAGGGTCATCTCAAAATCTGGCAACCATGATTTGAGAAGTTAGGAGTGTCTGAAAGCAAAAAACGCAATGTTTTCTAAAAAAATATGTATCTAGCTGTAGCCTACGCTAAACTATTTTGAAGAGCTCAAAAAAAATAGCAAAATTGCGGCGTTTTGAATTTTTTCTCCTATTTTCACCTAAAACTTCTCGTCTTGGGAACATTGGCTCCATATTTCAATGAAATTGGTCAAGTAGTTTTTGCTAAATCGAGGCCATCAGGTTGAAAGAAGAGATTTTGAGAAAAACGCTTTTAAAGATTTTCTTTGCGGACGCGTTGTGGTATTTTGTGTTTTTCTTCTTTTCGTATCATTTAGGTGAAAAGAAGATACATACACATATATATACATAGTACAACACTTCAGTCAGGTTTACTACCTAGCTTCTCACACCACTTATGTTGTGTGTGGCGGGACCTGCAATTTTAGTCGATTCCGAACGACATATTTTTTTGAGAAATTTTTTATGGAAACTATAAAAACTTGAAAAACAGTCTTCATGTTCAAGCGTTATGTGCCATCACTGTAATAATTTGTAGTTTCCTTACGATATTTTCCGTAACCTTTCATGTTCCGCAACTGCATATCAAATATTCGAGCTTTACAGTTGAGATAAAGTCAAGAATTTTATGTTTATTCGATATACGACAAAACGGCAAAAGTTTGTCCAAGAAAGCAAATGGATTTGTCATCGATTGATTCGATTTCAGTAGTTCTACCGCGATAATTTTTGATCGAATATTACTTCTAAGATTTCAGTGATTCCTATTTATTTTGAGTAGACATTATCTTTGAAAATTGCCTTTAAGCCTAAATTTTTATAAAAATTTTATGAAATTACTCTTTCCAAAACAGAAATACGCAGTAAATTCAATGTTTCATATGTTTTGTGGCATGTAATAACGTTTTGTTTGAACCACATGTCAACAATCATATCATATACGTGGCAATGCTTCAACAGTAAGTGGATTTTCTCACTGTTTTCGGAGCGAAATAGTTAATGCCACTACAAATGGCCACTGAAAAAACGAAATTATTGCTTATATTATTGCAATAAGCTTTCATATATCTTAGTGGTTTATGGACTTATCAGATTATGCTTGATGACTTAAAGTTAACCTCCAACCAAGTTACATTTTTTAAACATGAAATATCTACGTACTCTATACTATCATTACTGTTCTATAGCTTCGTAAACGGTTAACTAATATTCACCACAAACATAAGTATAAAAATAAAATCATACTTTTAAATGTGATTGCCTTAAGATATGAATACCCATAGTATTACGCGCTTAAGCCTTTCAAGTATTCGATTGCTTTTATTTGCTGCCAAACCATGCATGTGTAACAGATTTTCTTTTCAATGCTTCCATATGCGTACTTCTAGTCATTCAAGTACGAAAAGTAGGTAAGAAATCATATAACAAATGCTAAAATTTACAAACGCACTTAAATACATACATATGTACATACATTTGCAAATATGCTGGTATTTTAACAACTGGCCTGAGGTAAAATGGGACTAGATTTACATATAACGGTTGTTCTAAAGGGGCCTTTTTAGACATTTTTAAAGAAAATTTAAATTACGGCAATAGGTCTTCCCTATAAAGTGATCTTAACTTAGATATAAAATTCTTAAACATATTTTGCATACAACTGCTTTAGGAATTACATGACAATTTACCGTTAAAATGCCTCATTATTTCAATCGAAGTGATACGATATTCCCTTGTGCTTAAATCCTGCATTATTAGTTTTTTATAGCAAATTTCCTAGAGACTTCAATTTATTCTTTAAGGCCTTAGTTAAGGCCATAAAAGCTTGCCTTTTTGCTTATGGTTAATATACACATACCATCGTCGATTACTTATTTACTCACACTTTTCGACATGAGCTTTAATGGCATTTGCATACATTTACCTGGTTAGTTGTAGCTTAAAGCACTCGCTTATGATCTAATGTACTCGTACTTTTAGTGCCAACATAATGCAAACATGAATACTGTGGCATATGCAGTGTTAGGCAGGGCTTTAAAGGATTGAAATCTTTGATTTTAACGATTTAGAAAAAAAATGTTGGTTGCTGCTCACTTAAGATCCAGAAATGCCATTCAACATTACGCTTAAAAGGACAAATGACGTCATTGCAATTGTTTTGCGGTTGTTTAAAAATTTTAATCAGTAATACATTACATAAAAAGAAGAAGTAAATGCAACAGATACGTCAGCTAAGCAGGAATGAACCTACGCCCTTCTTTTAGCGTATATAACGTACAAATCTATACTCAGAGCGTGATTATGGGATCTAGGAGAGTTTATAATGTCAAGGAAACCCTCTTCCTAGGTAAGCAACTTTTTGCACACAAAAAAACGGACAGAAGCAAGAAATTCAGCTGATCTCCTTGCAGAAATCCGGTTGATTTGTTTCGATCTCCGTCAGCAACCTGATTTCATAATATTCCGTAAAGAATCCAGTTGCTATCTCATGTTGAGCATATTAAATTTCATCAGCGAACTAGTTCTATTAACGCTAGAGAGTTCTAGCTACCTAACACTTCGAACTATCCTCCTAACGCCTTTGCACGCTCTTACACACATAATTGGTCTTAACAACTCTTCTGTCAGGATTGCGACCTAGCTTCTCATACCACTTACGTTGTGTGTTAATTTTATATATGAGTGGTGGGACCTACAGTTTAAAGTTGACTCCGAACGACAGATTTTTGAGAAACTTTTCATGGCAATTTTATTTTACTCGCAGAGTTTTTGCTAGAAACCTGCTGAAAGGACGTCGTTGAAGAAATAATTTTTCATATTTAGCTTTGTTGGAGATATCTGACCTGTGGTTTGAGGCCATGTCTAATAAGCCAATATACTATTTACTAGACTATGGCTACTAGATTATGACGACTTTGCCTTCTCTCCTGTACCTATTCTCCAAATGAGTTAAATAGGAATTGCAGATTGGAGTATTAGGACAAACAATCATAGCACCAGTCTAGCAAGTTCATTAGACATATTGTTTCCAGGCATATTATTAAGCCCCTGTGTGCCTGGATACAATTCTACATGATTCGAACCAAAGACCCACTTACGATTAAGATTAGGCAAATGCTAGCTAATTTCCTGTCCTATTTCATATCAAAAAGGTAAATTTGTTTTTTAAGTCTGTGAGTAACTTAGGATTGATAAGTTCATATTTTTTGTTTAAATAACACCCCTCGTACTTTCTTTAGGAAAATTACTTGACGATGAACTTTACAAAATTAGCATTTCATGTGATACCTTATGGTTCCATGACCGTATGCTTATCTGCATAAACATGTTTTCATTCCTTTAAACTACTGTGCCCTCAAACCACAATGTGTCGCTTGTGTCTGTTTGGATGTGAAGCGAACAAATGTTATTTTTAGTCAACATCTCTATATCATTTGAATCGTACGGTATTTATGCAAATTTGTTTTGTTCGTCACATTTTCAATGCATTTTCTATTCATTTTCTATTTTTTTTTATTTTTTTATTTATTTGTGCCCTCTGCTGTTGCATGATTTTCTCTTTATTGTGGATGGATTTAAAATAATATTGTCTGTCTGTCTGTCTGTTTGTCTGTCTGCATTTAAACGATAAGCTTTGACGTTTTGTTATATTATATGCCCACAATGCAAAATAACACACCAAAAAAAAATAAAATAAAAAGGCAACAGAAAAATCGTTGCACTAAATACCTTGACGTTTTCTGATTTGTTTTAAGGTTTTCTCTCTGTTTCTTGTTATTTTTTTGTTTTAATTTTTCTTTTATTTTTAACGATTTTCTTGTATATTTGTTGCCTGTTTATGTATGCTTAGTTAAGGCCAATTATTATGGCACAAAGTCGATGGCAATAAATTTGTTGAGAAAAACCCTAAAAAATGATTTATTTGGCATTTGTTATTTGAACTCTCGTACATTGTAAATCACTTTTTAACAAAAAAAAAAACATAGAAAAAAAATAGAAATCATTGCCAATTATAGCAACACAAACATGTATATTCAGAACATATTCACACTTACAAATCAAATCAGACCAGTTTGTTAGCCTCTTTTTTAAAAAATAAATATTTTCCTAACATAACATAGGCAGAGTATTGTTAAATGTCTCTACAACTGGCAATTATTAAGTGATGATAATTTTAAATGATTGTTTTAGAAAAAACATGACTTGAAATGTAAAATAAAAAACAACATTTTGTTATAAAATTTCTCACGACTAGGTTAGGTTAGGTTAGAGGACGTGTAGTTGTCAATAAAGACAAGAAGAGTACGCGGAGGTCGAATTGACCCATTGTACAACGTCCTAGTTTCTCACACCACTTATGTTGTGTGTGTTAATTTTATACATGAGTGGTGAGACCTACAGTTTAAAGTCGACACCGAACGACAGATTTTTGAGAAACTTTTTCATGGCAATTTTATTTACTCTCAGAGTTTTTGCGAAATCTGCTGAGAGGAAGTCGCCGAAGAAATACTTTTTGTATTTTGTCTTGATGTCTGGCCTGGGGCTCGAACCCTGGCTTTACGTCTAATAAGCCAACACACTACCTACTAGACTACGGCGACTTCATTCTCACGACTAGCTTTCATAGCCTTTTTGTGATTAAGGTTGGTTGGGTTAATAAATCTCTCACTAATTACTGAGCAACCTTTTATATGAAATCGTCGAAAGGATGTTATCAGCCATTGATTATGAACTTATTTTCTCAGACTTTTGATGCCTGTAATATTACACATAAACTTTTAATTAGATTTGAAAGAAGACCGATTTGTATGCTATGCCGCCATTATTTAAGTCCTAATTAGGTAGGCTGCTTGTAACTTCATGACAAAATTTAAAAGCAAAACTTATTCTTCTTGGTTAAGAACGTCTATAAACGTTCAGTTATTTCTCTCTATGAACACATTTGCCTCCATCCGATTAACTTACTTTATTGGTCATTACAACCCCTCTGTTAGGTTTACAACCTAGCTTCTCACATCACTTGTATTGTGTGTGTTAATTTTTTACATAATTTAACATTTTAAAGTCGACTCCGAGTTTTGAGAAACTTTTCATGGCAATTTTTTTACTCTTAGAATTTTTGCCAGAAATCTGCTGAGAGGAAGTTGCCGAAGAAATATTTTTTCATATTTCGTTTAAATCGAGATGTCTAAACAGAGGTTTAAACAACGGTTTCGCAACAAATAAGCCGCTTTATTCGGAACGCAGAAGTATGGAAATACTAATGTTTATGGAATAGTATATATTTTTAGCAAGAGACTTGTTATATTGTACTCCAATATCAGCTACCTTCAGCTGCAGCATTTCATTGTCTCTGTGTCAAATTCAATATCAGAACGCATCTTTTGCATTTCTGGCTTCTAAATATTAAGTTCAAATGCAGAAAGATTAATTTCTTGCGCATTTAGTGGAACAACTATTTTATATATCGTGTGGTTATCACACTTCACAACTGAAAATTACAATCTAAAGTTTCCTACTTACTTACGTACTCACTTAATTGGTCATTACAATGTTTTAGTCAAGATTACAACCTATTTACTTGCAGCGCTTCTGTTGTATGTGTTCATTTTTATTAATGAGTGTTTAGGCACTTAAATTTGACTTTGAACGCCGGATGTTTGAGAAACTTTTCGTGGCACAGGGGTTTTTCCAGAAGACTGCTGAAAGAAAATCGGCCAAAATAATATTTTTTCGTTTTTGTTCGAGATGTCAGAGCCAAAGATTAAACTGGGGGTTTTAGACTAATAACACACATGGCCAATTCACACGACTTTGTATCGTGTATGTTGTATTGAATACACTTGGTTGTTTGTGAACGCTCAATGCTATGCTGTATTGTGTATGTCGTATTCTTCATAATTTTTGGCATTCAAACAATTTGATAGCACGAAACCAATACAACTTTTAAAAACATATGAAAATATATACACATTTTTGGCATTCACACAATTTGATAGCACGAAACCAATACAACTTATTAAAAACATATGAAAAAAGAACGTGTATAAGTGTATTGGATTTTTACATGAAAATTATCAACAACAAGCATACACTGTTGTATAGTCGTCCAACAATACAATGAATACAACGATACAACGGCTTGTGTGAATTGACCAATAACATGCTAGACTACTACCAACATCTACACCCATCAGAAATTCGGATTGTTTCATAATTTCTGCTTTCTTTTCACGCTCAAGACTTCAAACCTTTTCATCACTAGTTGTGAAACGTTTTGTAGCACAACATTATTTGCATCATTGCATGCATTTCAATTCGATCGTATAAGGAGCATAGCACAGCCTTGGGGTTTTTGTTGATTGAGGCGCTGTCATGCCAACATGAATTTTGCTAATCATTTTTTGCTGATCAGCGTAATCTAAGCACAGACTATCAATTTTAGGCGGTCTAACTGGGAGAACAAAGATTGGTTTCGCCTTACATACATACATACATACATAATTGGTCATTACAACCCTTTATTCAGGATTACGACCTAGTTTCTCACACCACTTATGCTGTGTGGGTTAATTTTATAGATGAGTGCCGGGACTTACAGTTTAAAGTCGACTCCGAACAACAGATTTTTGAGAAACTTTTCATGGCAATTTTATTTACTCTCAGAGTTTTTGCCAGAAATCTGCTGAGAGGAAGTCGCCGAAGAAATATTTTTTGTATTTTATTTTGATGTTTGGCCTGGGGCTCGAACCCTGGCTTTACGCCTAATAAGCCAACACACTACCTACTAGACTACTTCGCCTTACACAACGCGCCAAAGATTAACGGATATCAACAACTGCGGCCAGTGGTCACTAAATGAGGGTTGTAAGTCGACCTGAGGTGTGATAGATTAGAATCAGACCGGGATCAACAAGTTGAAGCAACTAGAAATATACTTATACTTTTTAACCCTTATTTACTTCATGATTTGATAGTACATTTACTACGATTGTAAGATGGCCAACAATTTTAAATATTTTTAAACTTTTCTATTGTAGAACTTCAAACATGAATGCTTTTTAAAAAAATTAAATATGTTTATGGATATAACATTACCATTACTTTTCGTACACACCTCGTATATAACATATAACATGTTGAAATGTTATTATAAATGTTAAACGAATTAAGAAGAAAAAAATTAATTTGATTAAGGCTTGTCTAAATAATTTGATTACAAAACAATTTTTTTTTCTAAACTGTTTAAATGTCTTATTATTGCCACAATAATTTTCAATACGTTTGAGTAGGTCTTTTTACTGCTTACGTCATTCAAATTTAATTGGAGTTATTGATTTTTTTTTAATATTTTATTCAGTCTTTTTTTCTTTTTTTTTCTAAATCGTACAAATGCATGATTTGCATGAAATGAATTGCGCCTCCAGCTGAAATGATGTATTAATTAAGGCGACTGTTTTATTACTTATCGATCGATAAAGCAGTTGAAAAAAACAAATTAAATTATTAAATGATTTTGCAATGAAAAAACGTGTTCAACGATTGCAATTGTAGATTAAAAGAAAAAAAAACCCAACACCAAATGCATTTAAATTGCATTTAAAATCGATCGTTTGATAACTTATGAATACTCGATCTCGATTAGTGATTCAAAGTTTAATGTTTTCATATTACATAACTGGGGTATGATATTAAAAATAAATTTAAAAAAAAAGAAAATAAATTTAATGACAATGCAATTACTCTCAAAATAAATTGGATTAATTTATTATTGTATTATGAAAAGTATTATTTTTCATTCGTTAATTGTTAGACTTTCAAAATCTTGTAAAATCAATTAAACTTTCTAAAATAATCAAAACAGATTTGTTGAACAAATTTGTAGCAATCATTTGCAAAGCAATTTTCTTTTTTTTGCTTTGCCTTCAGCCAATAGACAGCCAGCCACTTTCAAAAAAAATCTTAATAGATTTTGTTGTTCATTTGCTTTAAATAAATAAATCGTCAGTTAGTTTTATTGTTAAACAAAAAAAAAAAGAAAGAAAAACTTTCTAAAATTTACAAAAAAAAAACCTACAGATTTATTGCAACTGTGGCAATTGGCAACAAATGCAACAACCATTGCCCTCCATTCAAAATATAAACGATCGTTTTTTCTTCTCATTTCTCATTTCTTACCAAAAAAAAAGGAGAAATTTGAACTCCAAACCACAGCCAAACAAATGCTTGATCTAGCTATGGTTGCCATCTTAAATACATTTTTTTAATTTTTATTCACTTTTTTTGCAAATAATTTTATGTCATTATTATTGTATTGTATTGCGGCTTTCTAAATTTGTTACATTATTGCCATAAAGATAGTAAATGGCAAATGGCAGTGGGCTAAAATAGAAGAATCCCATAAAAATCGAAATAATATGCAGAGGTTCGTTCTGTTGGCCATAATAATCATCGACTGCCATCACTTCAATTTCATACATTTCCACAAAATGAAGTTATAAATATAATCATCGTAGCAACGATAACTATTTTTATATTTTATGGTCCGTAATAAAAAGATTTTCCATATGAGGTATAATCTCTTCATATTTGTTATTACTCTGCACTGAAAGAAATTAAGCCCTAAATTTCATTTGACTTTAAAGGTGAGGTAAATTTATTTCTTCACTAATTTATCGATTTGTTTTTAGCGCCGTAGTGTAGTAGGTAGTGTGTTGGCTTATTAGACGTAAAGCCCGGGTTCGTATTCCAGGTCAGACATCAAAACGAAATATGAAAAAAAAAGAAAATATTTCTTCGGCGACTTCATCTCAGCAGATTTCTGGCACAAACTCTGAGAGTAAAATAAACCTGCCATGAAAAAGTTTCTCAAATATCTGTCGTTCGAAGTCGACTTTAAACTGTAGGGTACCACCACTCATATATAAAAATTAGCGCACACAACATAAGTGGTATGAAAAGCTAGGCCGTAATCCTGACTGAAGGGTTGTAATGGCCAATTATGTATGTATGTATGTATGTTTTTAGCGAAGAATAAAGGAAAAATTAGATTAATACATCCCTAATGCTTGATACTTTAAAAGGTTTAAATCCTAGAAACAAATAATCGCATTTTTCCCCCTTGGGGAATGGCTCCTACTCACGCAGTACATTGTGTTGAAACTAGAAAAATATGTTATGGGAAGGAGGAAATAGAATGTAGCGTTTGTGGACACTAAATTTGAATCTCTTCATATCATAAGTGAGAGGAAGGGGGATGACCCCTACTCATGCAATGCATTGTTTTGGAACAAGGAAAATAAATTGTGGAAGGGAGGCAAGAGGGAGTAGTGTTTGTGAACACTAGATTTGCATCTTTATATACCATAAGTGACAGGAAAGACCCCTACAGGAAGGGTGTTCCACACACGTGTAGTCCGGCTAAAGAACGAATTTTGTCTGTAATACAGTGTGCTATCCACTGGTCGACCACAAATGCATGTGCTTGGCAAGAAAGACGAATGCTACGTAAGAATACATGATTCTCGGGAACAACGCCCCTTATTTCGCTCGAGCAAAATCCGTTGTAGTAGCAATAGAAACACAGTGAAACACAATTTACCTAGGCAAACAAAAAAATAATAAAACACAAGAACATAGCAGAGTAAATTAGGGAACATCAAAACCTTCCATCCAATAAAATTCTTAAAATATGAATAAGTCCTGCAAACTTACATACATACTTACATAATTCGTCATTACAACCCTTCAGTTTGGATTACGACCTAGCTTCTCACACCACTTATGTTGTGTGTGTTAATTTTATACATGAGTGTCGGAACCTACTGTTTAAAGTTGACTTCGAACGACAGATTTTTCAGAAACTTTCTTATGGCAATTTTTTTTTACATTCAGAGTTTTTTGCCAGAAATCTTCTGAGAAGCAGTCGCCGAAGAAATATTTCTTCATCTTTCGTTTTATTGGAAATGTGTGACCTGGGATTTGAACCGTAGTCTCATGTCTAATAATCCAATACACTACAGCCACTACAAAATTACATTAAAAAAAAAACAAATTAGAATGCGAAGACGGGATTTACAAAAATTAGCCTGTTTTTCCTATGACTGGCTATGATTCATTGAACGAAAGATTTTTGATTGAAAAATTTTCCTCAGCGTCTGCCCTACCGCAAATCGCTTACATTGTCAATTGCATTCACGTCTCACTGAACTTTATTTTTGTATAGGATGCATAAGCCTTGTTTATATCTCTTAAGTTGTTGGCTATGGCACGCCCTTATTAACTTATCCTCATCGGTGGCATCATTTGATTGTTCTACTCTAATATATTAGATAACGACACGGTTGCCATCTTTGTGAAGATGTATTGAACTAATCTATTGGGTTTTATGCTGTGGTGCCAATGTAGCAGGGTTGCCATCTTTGTGAAGATGTATTAAGTCAATCTATTGGATTTTATGCTGTGGTTCTACTGTAGCATGTTCGATAATGACAGGGTTGCCATCTTTGAGAAGATATATTGCTCTGATCTATTAGGTTTTATGCTGTGGTTCTACTGTAGCATGTTCGATAATGAAGATGTATTGAACTAATCTATGTATTGGGTTTTATGCTGTGGTTCTTCTACTGTAGCATGTTGAATAATAAAACGGTTGCCATATTTGTTAAGATGTAGTAAGCTAATCTATTGGGTTTTATGCTGTAGGTCTACTGTTGCATGTTCGATAATGACAGGGTTGACATCAGCTAATCTATTCAGTTTTATGGTGTGGAATTTCACAAATTGAATCCTTTTCTGACATCCCATTCAGCCTCCATATGTTGAAACATACATACTTTCTGTGCCATTTATTTAATTGTCATATTTTTCTCTGTGTAGCAAAAAATATCCTCATCAGAAAATAATTTTTAATTGAATACAGTTTAATATCATAGAATAGCAGAAATGCAATAATAACAACAACAGCAACAACAGCACAATAATAATAATAATAGCCGTAGTTTAACTTTAACAAAATTGGTTTCTCTTAATTTCTGCCTGACTAACGAAATTATCCAACGGCTGGCTAAATGAATAAATGAATGAATGACTGAGTGAGTGAGTGAGTGAACGAGTGAACGAATGAGTGAATAAATGAATGTTTCGTTTGACTGTTATGCTACCAAATATAACCAAATTTTCCATGTTGGCAATTATTTCGTTAAATGTTTTAGTTGCTGCCGTTGCTGTTGCTGTTGCTATTACCACTTGCCGGAGGAGTTGTTGGTTTGAGTCGCCAGTTTTCGGTTCACTTAAGTTGTCTGTTACTTTATTAGTTGGCCGTTAAATTTATACAACAACTAGCAATCGCATAACGCTGGTGGTAGACAACAACCGTAACAAATATTTATTAGATTAGTTATGAATTTTTTTCTCTATTTTTTTGAAATTGTTTGCAACAGTTTCAGTTAAATTAGTTGCTGCTGTTGCTATTACTGTTGCTGTAGTGTATTTTAAGAGCATGTCGAGCAAAGTGAATGTCAGCAAAATGTCATGTTTTCTATGAGCATATAAACGACTAAATGATCCCCATGAATATTCCAAGCCCAGCCTGGGTATACACCAATCTGGGGCTCACCATACAACCAAAATATACGAGTAACAAGTCATTATTAAATTAGTTTTATTGCCATAATATTTTGCTTCAGAAACAATTTTTCAAATACATTACGAGCACCCAGTGCAAGTATAATGTTATGCTGCTGCTGCTGCTGATCGGTTAATAGACAGACGTGAGTGAATGTCTATGATTTGTTAATATTTTGATTGCCAAATAATACCAAGTTTCAGTTTCTTGCCATACTTTTTTTTCTGGCAATTTTTGATTTTATTTTTAAATTTTTGATTGATTTAAATTATTGGTCTCGTACATATATTTGTGTGTTTATTATAGTATAGTATAGTATAGTATAGTGGTGTACCATGTTATTATTAATTGGCCGCATTTTGTTTTTTTTTTTTTTTTTTTTGTGAAAAATATTTTCATTTTCATGATTTGCTTCTATCTAAAGATTAATGGCTTTAATGATTTTGATCTTGGAATTTAATAATTTTTACTTCGGTATTTCGGTATTTGTCTAAAATTTCAATTGATATTGGAATTTAAAATTCTTTTTTGTGCAATTTTTGAAAGTTTATCAGGTGTTTGAGAGACATACTTTACAATTTACAGACATTATGGTTCAATGAACTCTTTTTATTGCCATACGGAATGTAAGCAATAAATTAAATAAAATCAATAGATTTAATAGCTTTTTAGGTCTATGAAAAAACATAACAACAGTTCATTCTTATTGTTCTTTTCGTAAAATCAATAACACACGTCATGAAGAGTTAACGTTTCGCTCAAGATTTAGTTTTCAGGGGCCTTTATAATGAAAGCCATTGCCCTTAAACTCTCTGTAGAGCAATAACGAATAGATAGGAAAGAAACTGTAGAAATTAATATAATACCAGGACTCACAATTATATTTATTTATAGATCCGACCCCAGGTCAAACATCTCCAACAAAAGGAAAAAATATTTCTTCTGCGACTTCCTCTCAACAACAAAAATTCTGAGAGTAAATATATTTGCCATGAAATAGTTTCTCAAAAATCTGTCGTTCGGAGTCGACTTTAAACTGTAGATCCCTCTCCTCTTGTATAAAATTAACACACAACATAAGTGGCGTGTGAAGCTTGGTTGTAATCCTGACTGAAGGGTTAGGTTAGGTTAGGTTAGCGTGGTAGCTTTAATTTACCAAAAAGCTCACTTGAGCACGCATAGCGGCCCGTTGTGATGCCACAGGTGAACGCAGGCTCTGTACTGACCAAGTTCCTCCGATCGAAGGAGGGGGAAGTTGGTCAGCGCAAGAGCTGCACATTTTCAAAACGCACGACTACCCCACGCTGGAAAACCAGCCAGAAAGTTTGATAAACGAGGCTATATCCTTGATATCAATGAACGATAACTCCGTCAAGCTGACGAGGGTTGGAGAACCAAATAACCTATATCTGCACGCCGCAAGGGATGGGCATTGGCAGAGGAAGTGGATGACAGTCTCCTCTTCCGCGGCGGATCTTTACTTTACTTTTTCTTTAACTAAACCCAAGTTTAACGGCAAGTTGTAATAATGGCCCTAAGTGTGATAATAATGATAAAAATAGGAGTCTTAATGTTGAATTAAGAATTGCTTTCAAAATTTTCTTTGAGTTGTGACTTCTTCCAAGTGGAATTAAGGTGCTTTCAACAATTTTACTGAAAATCAGACAGGAAAACTTGAGTTTTAATTGTACTTAGGGATATTTACGTATTTTTATTTAGAGATAGAGATCTGATAGAGGTGCTATCACAACTATAAGAAGTGTACAATTGCCTTAAAAGAACTTCTATCGTCTCTTGAGATGTGGATGTGATAATCTTACCCCCATACTGTACATTTTAAATTTTTGCCTAAAAGTCAAGTGTGGCATAAAAAGCCTTTAACTAACTAGATACGAAAATCTTTATTGAAATGCAATTCGATAGGTTTGATGTTTATACTTTAAATGGTAATTTTAACTCGTTTCATTTATACTTACTTTAATCAAAAAATGTTTATTTTGCTAAGAGCTGAATGAAACTATCCTACTGTGTGGTTTTAAACTCTTCATAAACATTTTTATTAGGCAGCATCGTTTTAAAAGTTTTAACATTATAAAAAAATATATCTTTTTGCCAAAAAAAAAAATTTTTTTTGAAAAGAAAAGTTTCAACCGCAACAAGAAAATTTTCACACCCAATTTCGGATGCAACGATAAAGTTTTTCCGACTCAAATTAAATATGCGTAAAATTAAATTTTCTTCAAAGTGAAAAGCTCTTTAAACTATAATTCTAATGAAAAAAAAAATAATAGAGGCCTTTATATACGTGTATAAGTGTAAGGGTATGTATGTGCCTCAACTCATCATTTGCTGAAACTGTGTAATGCAGTTTATTTAGTCATTCAACTCAGAAATTTATCTAAAAATTCCTGCAACTCCTCTATTTGTCTTTTTAAACACACTTTTTATTTCATTTAGAATTTTGTTTTTTTATTATTTAAACAAAGAATTTACATTTGTGCAGCAGTAAGTAAAAATGGAACACACGCTATACCGTATGTCTGTCATGTTATAAAATTTCAATAGAGAATCTCTTGTGCACTCATACATACAACGCTGTAATACTTTATATTGTGTGTGTGTTTTATGTGTTTGCACCCATTTACTGTGTTTGCTTTTGAGAAAATAGTGTAAATGCTGTGTGAGTGTGTGCATATGTATTATATCCGGCTTTAATACACTTCCGCTTCCGTTTTAATACCGTATAGTCTTAAAACCTCATACACAATCTAAAAAACATACACACTTTGATTGTTTTCTTTTTTTATCACTCCTCTCTCTCTCTCTTATACACACACACACACACGCAAAAACTTATTTGCTGGTTTAGAAAACATTCGAAGCAAATTTTTATAGTTTTACAGTTACTTTGCGTGTTTGTACGTTAGTGCCAGTGTGTTTTGTTTCTGGTTTCATAAATAAAACAAACTTTTCTTACACTGTCTCACATACACTCACACATAATTTTTTGTTGCAGCCATTGTTATATCACGATCATGTTTTAGGAAACTTGCGTGTGTGTGTGTATGTGTACACAGAGTGTATGTATTTTATAGCCTGGAAATATTTTGGAAAAGGAATACTTGACAACGACCAGTATAGTATGGTACGCTATACGTTTTACCCTTGCCAGCAAAAAGTTGTTTGAGGCTAAGGCGTCCTATGCTATTAGTTGATCACAACAAAAAGATTTTTAATAGTTTATTGTATTCCAATCACTTAGTCATAATATCAGTTAATAAAGCGTGATATTTATTGTTGTTTCATAAATTTTAATATATCAAGTGCCTACTGTAACTCAACATACTATGGCTCGTGTGTAGTGTACATTATAAATCGAAAAAAAAGGAAAAAAAACTTGGCTTATGGTTTATTGTTCGCAACCAATTGTTATTCTTTCATTTCATTTCCAATTTATCCTTTTTCTATCCTTTATTTTTTGCCAAAGGATTTAAATATTTTGTTGTTTTAGTTTAGTTTTTATTTCAACCATATTTCCTAAGCGGAATTAAAGCAAAAACTAAAATAAAAGAAGTTTTTTTGTTGAAATCAAACCACTATTTGCAGCTTAAGATTTTTTTTTTTTGATGTTAGGCAGAAAAATGACTTCCAGTACTATTGACATCTGCAATAGGCATCCTGGATTTTCAGATCCTGAGTTTTCAACTTTAAATGTACACTGTGGGTGCTTGATATAGTGATATAGCCCGTGTTTTAATATAAAAAGGCTTTAAATTTTCTTGGAAAGTCTAAAGATTAAAAAGAATCTTTGGAGAAACTTTAGAGAAAGTGTGGCACAACAATTAGAGCCAGCAAACTATTCGCAGACACATACATACATACATAATTGGTCATTACAACCCTTCAGTCAGGATTACGACCTAGTTTCTCACACCGCTTATGTTGTGTGTGTTAGTTTTATACATGAGTGGCGGGACCTACAGTTTAAAGTCGACTCCGAACGACAGATTTTTGAGAAACTTTTCATGGCAATTTTATTTACTCTCAGAGTTTTTGCCAGAAATCTGCTGAGAGGACAGACATCTCTAACAAAATGAAATACGAACAAATATTTCTTCTGCGACTTTCTCTCAGCAGATTTCTGGCAAAAACTCTGACTGTAAATAAAATTGCCATGAAAAGTTTCTCAAAAATCTGTCATTAGGATTCAGCTCAAAACTGTAGGTCCCATCACTCATGTAACACAACAAAAGTGGTGTGAGAAGCTAAATCGTAATCCTGATTGAAAAGTTGTAATGACCAATCACGTGTATGTGTGTGTCACACAACAATTAGAGCCAACAAACTGTCCTCAACGCTGTAGATATGCTAATTGGGTGCTAGAGTATGGTGGAGTTCATTTCTCACTCGACGATTACATTAACAAGCAAAATTGAGGATCGGAAGTGATTGGAGTGAAAAATGCGTTGCATCCGGAATTCAAAAATAATCCTTGAAAAATCTTTACGCTCAATTCAGAGTGCTATGGCCGCATGGTAAACGACTTTTCTTAACCTGCCATTGAAGCATATGAAGTGTATGGCATGTGGTTTCAAAAAAAATTTGTCTTTATTTGGCTTTAATGTTTCAAAAGTTCTTAAAAAGAACAATTCTGTGCTGATCAATACAAACCAAGGCAATTAAACTGATGCTGGTCATTTTTAATAGAATCTTTTGAAATTATATAAGAGTTCCTACGTAGTGGCTATATACCTAGAAAGAGATCCTTACTTTCCATTTTCTTCAAGATTGAGATTCCATGAAGAGGTTCTTACGAGCTTCTGCATAATAATGATTTTTTTTCATTTTCTTCGTTAGAATCTCAATCACTCATACATACATACATAATTGGTCATTACAACCCTTCAGTCAGGATTACGACCTAGTTTCTCACACCAATTTTATTGTGTGCGTTAGTTTTTATGCATGATTGGGGGTCCTACAGTTTAAAGACGACTCCGAACGACAGATTTTTGAGAAACTTTTCATGGCATTTTTATTTACTCTCAGAGTATTTGCAAGAAATCTGCTGAGAGGAAGTCGCCGAAGAAATACTTTTTGTATTTTGTTTTGATGTCTGGCCTAGGGCTCGAACCCTGGCTTTAAGTCTAATAAGCCAACACACTACCTACTAGACTACTAATCACTCAATTGACCTCAAAAGACTACAAAAAAATTTTGCTTGTGTGTCATTGTTCTATCGCTACTACAACGGATTTTGCTCGAACGAAATAAGGGGACTTGTTTCCGAAGAATCATGTATTCCTACGTAACACTCGTCTTTCTCGCAGAGCATATCCGTTTGTAGTCGATTGACCAGTGCATCGCACACTGCATTCGAGACAAAATTCGTCCTTTAGCCGGATTATTTGTATGTGGAACTCCCTTCTTGCAGAGATCTTTCCTGTCACTTATTATATAAAGAAATTCAAATCTAGTGTTCACGAACTCTACTTCCTCTTTCCGCTTTCCCAAAACAAATTTTTCGAATTCCAACACAATGCACTGCATAGGTAGGAGCCATCCCCAAACTGTTGGTTGCAGGAGTTTTTCCTCTCACTTATAATATAAAGAGATTTAAATCTAGTTTCCACAAACACTGCTCCCTCTTTCCTCCTTCCCACAACATATTTTCCTAGTTCCAACGCAATGCACTGCATGAGTAGGGGCCATCCCCGAAGTGTTGGTCATATAAAGCATGGGTTCTAAAAAACTTAACTTTACATATACATAATTGGTCATTACAACCCTTCAGTCTGGATTACGACCTAGTTTCTCACACCACTTATGTTGCGTGTGTAAATTTTATACATGAGTGGCGGGACCTACAGTTTAAAGTCGGCTCCGAACGACAGATTTTTGAGAAACTTTTTCATGGCAATTTTATTTACTCTCAGAGTTTTTGCCAGAAATCTGCTGAGGGGAAGTCGCCGGAGAAATACTTTCTGTATTTTGTTTTGATGTCTGGCCTAGTTTACTATAATTTAAGCTCTAATGCTCGGAATGTCTGTAACTCCTAATACACATCCATGTTCCAAAGTAATTCAATATTATTCCCTTTTCCTCTTTGTTGCTGTAGCGAAAGTAATCACAATTTGGTTATACATATGTAATGTATACCTATTGCTTTATAGCTCCAGTCATCAATCATAATCTATTTTAATTTTCTTTCATTCTTGCTCTGGTTTTTTTTTTGACATAAGTACCCAAAATGCTTATGTTGATTTTATATTTCCTTTTTTTTTTGTTGTTGCCCCGTTGCCTACACACACACACACCGACATACTTTTGCTGGTAATCTGGTAATTGTTAAAAATTAACTTGACTTCCTGCTTAAGGGCAAAATACATAAAAAAAAATTATGTTTAAAAGGCACGTAATTTTGTTTCATTTTTTGGTCTAAAATCCAACTCCAATATTTCAACTACCAAACCAAATACATACTGTTTTGCCAACAGGGACTAAGTGGTGTTACAACTTTTCAGTTTTCAGTTTTTAGTTGCCTCTCAGCAGTTGGCTGTTGATTTTCACAAGTCGTCTAAAGGACTACCAAGTGTAGGCAAATTGATTTTTAAGTACAACTGTATGTATGTGTGTGTGTAGATAAGTTTTTGCTTTTTGTTTGTACGATAGGTTGAATGTGTGCGTGTGTATGTGATTTTTGTGGGCTCGTATCAAGAACACGTAATTTAGTGGTTTAAATAACTTTTTAAACAATTTCCGTTCTTATCAAGTTCTGAACTGCAGAAATTTTACACCCATCTTTGGATAGTGAAAAGTTAATAGACAGTAAATAAATAGTGGTTGTTAAATTAGAGAATCTGCCTCGAAAATAAAAAAGTAAACTTTCAAAAGAACATGTGTTAAGCACATGTTTAAGTGTAGTTTAGACAGACGAAAATGAGAAAATTACGGCTTCATTACAAGGAATTTTTGGAAATTAAGTTTTGACTAACAGAAATAGGAAATATTAAGAAAAGTTATAGTTTGTAGAACAATTTATGCTTTGTAAACTTCATCATGGTTTTAGAGTTGAATTTATTTTAATTCAAATTTTTGATGTAAAGTCCGTCTACATTTTCCCACAAAGAATGTCTGATAAAGTCAACTCTTGTCAAATTCTACTTTCCTACTATCCTTATGAAGATTTTGTAAAATATTTTAAAACATTTCGAATCATAATTTCGTTAAAGTTTTATTGAACTTTTTAAATGTCCTTTTTGAACGAAAATGTACTATTTTCAGAGTTTTACGAACAAAACTGAAATTTCTTGATCTGCGAATCAGAATTTTAAACCGTTCTGTATTGGGTGGAGCAGGAAATCTTTTCACATATCTATATCGGTCCATTCGCATACACTACATAGCAATGCCTTCTGTTTACCGTACATATTCCAAGGTTAGGTTAGGTTAGGTTCGAGGACGTGTACTTGTCAATTAAGACAAGTACAGCACCCGGAGGTCGAATTTACCCATTGTACACTTATGTTGTGTGTGTTAATTTTGTACATGAGTGGTGGGACCTACAGCTTAAATTCGACTCCGAACGACAGATTTTAGAGAAACTTTTTCATGGCAATTTTATTTACTCTCAGAGTTTTTGCCAAAAATCTGCTGAGAGGAAGTCGTCGAAGAAATACTTTTTGTATTTTGTTTTGATGTCTGGCCTGGGGCTCGAACCCTAGCTTGTCGTCTAATAAGCCAACACACTAACTACTAGACCACGGCGATGAAAAGTTTCTCAAAAATCTGTCGGTCGGATCGACTTTAAACTTTAGGTCCCACCACTCATGTATAAAATTAACACACACAACATAAGTGGTATGAGAAACTAGGTCCATAATCCTGACTGAAAGGTTGTAATGACCAATTATGTATGTATGTTATGTATGTGATCTGCATATTAAATTCAAAATAGTCTCTAATGACTAAAAATTTCAAATTTGTCAATCCCACTCACTCATTCGGTTTCCATTGAATACAGCAATAAACCCACATTTGGCACTCCACCAAATAAAATCTGGCTTTGGCCTGAAGACAGCGGATATCAAGCTGGTGTTATTTACACGAATTAAGAAGATTGGTTTTTTGTCATGGTACTGGGTTATTAAGTTAGAAAATTAATACGGAACAGGCTGCTCTATTCTGCCAAACGGGTATAAGATTTATGCGTTCCCCATACTTACTCAAATAATTACTGCGATCTTCCTGATTGAATTCAACAAATTATGTAAGCAAGTATAGTGTGGGAAGTGAAGTACTTTGGAAACGATAGGATCCTGTAAATATTTCGAATTTTTTTCCTGTAAAATGTAGTAGATTTCCTATTCATGCGACATAACTATTCTGAGAATTTTTGTTAAAGTTTAACACGTTCATCGCCATGTCAGTCATATGTGTCTGACGCTAAGTAGTAGTCATGTCAGTCATATGTGTCTAACGTACGCGATTTGGTAAATCACAGATGTCCGACGCAAGCGACGCTGTGTTCAAAACAATAGGCTAATACTTGTTGTATCTTTCTGTATCTTGTTTGGATGCGTCAGACATATAAGACTGACAAGGCTTGTCGAGAAAAATAGGTTTAATATGGGGCCATGTCAGTCATATATATGTGACATAAAAAATAGTGTTTTTCCGGGAATTTTGGCAAAAAAAAATTTTTGTGATACATTAAGTTTCCTAGATACATTTTTAACTAAATTATCTAATAAAGTTACCGTGGCCCACGTGAAAAGTTTTCTGATATTATCGTGGCGATGAACGTGTTAAAAAATATAGAACGCAAAGTACTTAAACGAAGCTTTCTTTTTAGCTACTATGGGTGAAAATTAGTCTCTTGAGTATATTTTGCAAGATAACCCAACTTTTTGAATTTGTAGGAATTGCTACCTGAGCTCGTGTCGGATGTGGAACACGCTATTGCTAATAACATTAAGGTATTGTAATGAACATGTCTAACAAAACCTTTGCAAAAAAAATTCACATTTTGACCCACAATTTTCATTAAAAATTTATTTTTCTTGTTCCTTTTTTTTTGATCAATTCAAACAATTGCTTTTTGCTGGCACGTTTTTAATTTTCTGGTAAAGTATGTTTCCAATGATGATTTCCTAATACTTATCCCTTGAATGTTTTTTTTATCCTCTGCAATTTATTGCCGCATTTTCTTCCTGTGGTATCGAATTCTTATTAAAAAAAAAAAAACAATAAATTTCGTTCAATTTCTTTCGCTATTTCTCATTCTCATTATTGAATGTCTTGTAATAGAAACCTAATCGAACAGGATATCGATATGATTCACATCCCTCCTCCTTTCCCATTAAAGTAAATAATTGTTATAAAAATTACAGCATATTTAAAGGCTATTTTTAAATCATTACACTGCCATTGGGGCAAAACGGGTCATATGCCATTCGAGTTTCCTTGTTTTTTTTTTTCTAAGGATTATGGTATAAAATTACTTGATATATTGTTGTTTTCGTTGTTGTTGTTTTCTTATCTTAAACTTTTCTGACAAAATCAATAAATCACAAATACATACACAAACAAAGGAATCAAAAACAAAAGGAAGAGAAATAAAAGAAGAATAGAAATCCATAACACAACACAACAAAACAAAACTAATAAAGTTTTTATATCCTTTTTTTTGCCTTGCCCTTCTTGTTGTTGTTTGTGTTGTTGTTTTCCAATTTTATTGCCTGGTTTGTATTTTATGTCATATAAAACAATATTTCTGTTGTTATTGTTGTTTCGTGTTATGTTTTTTTCGGTTCTTTTTTTACATACAATATGCCCCCTGGGGAGAATTTTTCGCATTTCTTGTTTTTGTTTTTCTCTTGTTTTTTTGTTGTTTTTTGCTTTTTGTATTTGTCTGCCTGTGTGTCCTGTGTCCTGTTACACATGCCCGTGTGTGTTACAAGTTATGTTCTGGTCATGTAAGCATTTCCTAAAAACCCTCTTCCTCTCTTGCCGTCTTTCACCGGTTCACATTAAATTTTACGAATTCCCAGCAAAGGAGTGATAAGCTTGGGTAGGCGGGGGGGCGGTGGTTAAATATTGCAAAAAACAATATCCTTAAAAGCCGCTATAAAATACCGTAAGAGCTGTAGTTTAGTAACAGAGAAATACAATAAAATAAAACTGTGCTACAAAGCAAGGATACTAATAATGTGTATTCAATATAGATTTCCCTTATGGTAAATCCCTTTTTATATGCTACAATTTTTTTCCAGTTTTTTCTTGTTTTTTTTTTTGGGTTTTTTTGTATTTGTCTACCTTTTGCCAATTTTATGATGATGATGTTGCAATTTAAGCACAGAAACGGTAAAAAGAAACAACAACAAGAAAATAAAAAAAAAACAGTTTTTATCGCCTATACGACAAAGTACATTGTTTAGTTTATACGAAGCTTTTATAGCCCCTAAAGTTAGGTTTAAGAAGCTATTGAAGAAGGCTATTATTTTCACTTTTTGGCAATGGAATGCCATAACTATTCAGTGGCTTATTTTAAAACTAATCTTTAGCGTGAAGGTGAAGGTGAATAATTTAATTGAAAAGATTTATGAAACCTATCATCGTAGGTTCTCAGACTGCCAAACCAGTTAATACGATAGAAATTAATTTGTTTTTTTGAACCTTGAAAAAATAGTCTCATATTTTGTCGGCATTTCAAAAAATTTTCATTGCTTCGTAGGAAACCACTGAAATCTTATTAAGACGTTGTTGGTGTCCTATAGACAGTATCGAAGAGTACTAAGCTGTTTAGGGCTAATATGCCCTGTTTACCATCCTCTGAACGCCTTAAGCTTTAAATACAGACCTCGTTCTTTAAGAAAAAATCATTACGTTTTAAAGGATATAAAATTTAGGAATATTTTGTGTTTTAGTTGAGCCAGTTAGGCTGCTCCACACGGATATTATTATTATGAAAATAATAATCATATTGTAGCCAAAACTTTGTAACTATCTTACTATACTTATGTGTACATTTCTGTTAAACGTAAACAAAGTTTATAACACTTTCCAGTTCCTGAAATCTTCACTAATCAGCCAAGTCCTTCATCGTGCATGTTCCTTCAACATGGTAGTTGCACTAAAGATCCTCCTTGAGCTAACAACTGCAAATATTTCGGAATTCTATGATTTTCTGTCTAAACTCTGGTAGGTCTGAGAGTTTTCATTACATCTGGCATTACTTTATACAGTTTCCTAAGTACCCTACAAGTCCAAAATTCTGAAAAAGAAGTCTGACCAACTACTGTACATTCATACATATATAATTGGTCCTTACAACCCTTCAGTCAGGATAACAACCTAACTTCTCACACCACCTATGTTGTGCGTCTTAATTTCATACATTAGTGGTGGGACCTCATGTCGCCGTGGCCTAGTAGGTAGTGTATTGGTTTATTAGACGAAAAGCTAGGGTTCGAGCCCCAGGCCAAACATCAAAATAAAATACAAAAAATATTTCTTCGGCGACTTCGTCTCAGCGGATTTCTGGCAAAAACTCTGAAAGTAAATAAAATTGCCATGAAAGTCGACTTTAAATTGTTGGTCCCGCTACTCATGTATAAAATTAACACACACAACATAAGTGGTGTGAGAAACTAGGTCGTAATCCTGACTGAAGGATTGTGATGACCAATTATGTATGTATGTATGTGTGGTGGGACCTAGAGTTTAAAGAGAGAAACTTTTCATATCAATTTTATTTACTCTCAGAGTTTTTGCCAAAAATCTGCTGAAAAAAGTCACCGTAGATATATTTTTTTATATTTCGTCTGACCTGGAGTTTGAAACGTGGCCTTACGTCTAATAAGCCAACACACCACCTATGAGACAACAGCGACTATTTCCATACAGGGATGAAATCAACAAATGTAAACTTTAAATAACTGCAGCATAACTCAAGGCAAAACCATTGTTTAGTGTGCAATTACACTTTATTACAGAAGAAGAGGCAAAAATAAGTTCTTAAGCCAACTTATATAAATGCAATCAATCAATCTCTCTTAGTAAAATAAGTATAAAAACTATATAAAAGTATTGTTCCTTTTTTATAGAAAAAAAATAATCAATTTTTTCCTAACCCTATGCTATATGCCAATACCCAATATTTATGGCCCTAACATATGTATGTCACAAATTTTTTTTTTGCAAATTTTATACTTATTCTACGATATTTTCTTTCTTTGTTTTCTTTTCAAATTTATTGTTTGTAAGTATATCAATAAAAATCTATTAAGATGCCAGACAAAATTATTATACTTTGCAATATTTTTTTTTTTTTTTTTCTTAATTTTCCATTATTTCTTATGGAGAAGCAAAAACAACCATAAAAAGAAAAACCTGGCAAATAAACAAAATAAATACACCAATACTGCCAAACTACAATAAATTGTGGTTTTTTAAGGAGAAAAGAAAAAACCCATTTTAGCCCCTTTAAGTATGCAATAAGTAAATGTATTTGTTTCTTATTTACTTACACATTTACACACAGAAGGAGAGAGAGAAAAAGAGCAAAAAAAAACAATTGAAATTGAATCAATATTGAGAACAATTTAAATTCAATTTACTGACATTTAAGCACACACAGCACACAGCACAGAGCATAGAAAATAGAGAAACAAAAAAATGTAAAAAAAATTGAAAAATAAAAATAATGGGTGTTGTATTGTTGTTGCAATTTATTTTATTTGCTCTTGAAAATATTTAATCCTCCAGAGCATTAGAGAAATACAATACAAGTGACCATTTGTGATCCAATTTCACTCTTTCATTTGGTCGACCATCAACAAATGTAAATAAAATTTGCTTAAAAAAACGAAATAAAACAATAAAAAACCTTTTTTTTATTTTATTTTTAAATTTGTATTCTTGATTTGAAAAACAATCATCCATTTAGAGTGCATGTGTGTTTTGTAAATAAATGGACTTCTTGTGTATGTGTATTGTTCTTTGAGTCATTTTTTCTTTCGGAATCCCTGAAGGACGAGAAAAAATTTGAGTGTAATATTGTATGTATTTGTAAATCAATTACTATTATTAACCCGTGTAATATTAATTCAAAGTCTTGTAAAGAGAATATTACTATAGCTCACTTCATTATATTTCTTTCATCATTAAACATTTAATGGTTATTTAATGGTTTTAATACAAAGAAAAATTTATTGAATAAAATTTAAAAATATTAAAATCATTACAAAAATACATACATACCAGAGATCAGCAATGAATCGTTTTTTCGCTACTTATAAGTACTCATGAAATTTTGAGTATGAGTGAGTCAACAGTATTGAAATTCAACTACTCTGATTCATTCGTATACTCACTACAACATTGATTTATAAGTACAAGTTGCAATGAGTATGAGTACAACATTGACATCAAACTCATAACATTCGAAATATGTTTGATTCATACGCCTACTCATTCAGATTCATTAATTTAGAAAAATACTTATAATACTCATAAATGATTCGTGTAAATGTTGAGTAAAGAAGATTCGAAATCAACAACATCATGCGTATTTTTAAGCATGAGTACGATGAGTACACTTCAAACTTTGAATATGAGTAGTAGGAGTATGATATTAAAATAAGTATGAATGCGTATAAGTATCAGAAATTATGAGTATGATTCGAATCTACTCATGTTTTTGAATACTCTTTGCTGATCTCTGATACATAGTACATACACAATTGGTCATTACAACCCTACAGACAGGATTACGACCTAGTTTCTCACACCACTTATGTTGTGTGTGGTAATTTTTATATTTGAATTGCAGGACCTACAGTTTTAAAGTCGACTCCGAATGACAGATTTTTTTGAGAAAGTTTTCATGGCAATTTTATTTTATTTACTCCCAGAGTTTTTGCCAGAAATCTGCTGAGAGGAAATCCCCGAAGAAATATTTTTTTATATTTTCTGTTTTGTTGGAGATTTCTGACCTGGGGTTTGAACCGTGGCTTCACGTCTAATAAGCCAGCACACTACCTACTAGAATACAGCGACTTTAATCGTTATCATCATTAAAATCATTATATTTCTTAAAAAAACAGTCGGATGCAAATATTAAAGGTTAATTACCTTTTAGAAAATGTATCTCTCAATATGTGTGACATACATGTTGGTATTGTCAGTGTTAGTTCATCAAAGCACTTCTAAATTACATGACCTTTATTATTCCAATTACACCATATTAAGTACTTCCATGTAAAAAAAATTAAAACAAATTCCTGTGCTATTATTCGCTTAACCTTTGAGTGTTTAACTGTCATAAAAAAACCTAAATTATGGGGTTTTCAAACAGCGATTTTCTCTTTTAACTACCATTTCTAGTATACCAGCCCTAAGAACCATATAAGTTTTATGGTTTTTTTTGCTGTTTTAATGATTTCAATTTCTTTAATCACCTTTAAGAAACATTTTTACCTTTCACCTACCGGATGGCGTCATAACACCCGTCATCATTATGTGCATGTGTCCAAAGATGTCTAGACGTCATTTATACTTAAAAAAATGGGAAAAAAGGAAAAAAATTTAAAAAAATACTCATGCTTATGCTTATTTCTAAGTACATATGTATGTATACGAGTATGCCGTTTATTTTAAAGTGTAATAATCCTTAAGGGTAACATACTATTAGCCACTGCACCTAATAGGCTTAGATTTCATTCAATATTACTAAGCTTGGAGTTGGGGTTGGAGTTAACATAAAGGAAAGTTCTGTGTAAATAGGAAATTTACATGACAAAATAATTAAAAAATGTTTGCAAATGAAAATCATATTGGACATGTGAGTATTTTAAAGACAAACAATAAAGAAATCAATTGTAAATCATGTTTGTTTAATAAAACAATTATTTGATTGAGGTGGGAGTTACATGACGACCCGTTCTTATGTTATTACTGCTGGTTCCAGCAATCAGAAATCTTAAGAACAATAAACAAGATTTTGGCAGAATTTCTAAAGAGTTACTGATAATCGATTCACATACAAATGTTGTCTTAGTAGGTAAATCACTTATTTGCCCATTTTAGCTGGACTTACATTTCCACTTTAGTCATCCGATATAAATTAAGGATATCCTTAAAAGATACGATATTCACGATAGTCGCCGTAGTCTAGTAGATAGTGTGTTAGCTTATTAGACGTAAGGCTCGGTTCAAGCCCCAGGTCAGACATCTCGAACACAACGAATAATAAAAAAATTCTTCGGTAACTGCCTCTCAGTAGAACTCAGAGATTAAATAAAATTACCTTGAAAAGCTTCTCAAATAAATCTGTCGTTCGGAATCACCTGTAGGTCCTGCCACTCACGTATTAAATTAACACACACAACATGGTTGATGTGAGAAGATAGATTATAATTCTGGCTAAAGGGTTGTAATGACCAATTATGTATGAATGTATGTATTCACAATAGGATGAAACCATTTCAGAGTGTAGAAACAAGCAAGAGTGGATTCAGGTCCAAAAAATCCAATATTAACTTAGGAAACAGTCTGTGTTTTTGAAAAGGTTTTCTCACTCTTCTTATTTAGAAAAATTGCCATGACATCTGCTTGGAAAATACTGCAGTGATCAGGCAGCCTATAAGAAAGCCCTTATAATCTTTAATTCGTCATATGTTTTGACATTATATAAGAATATTTAAACTCATAATTCATTGCCACAGCTCGTAACCTTACTTGCATAACCAATTTACAAATAATCCCGTGTTCAATCTGTGCTTTTCTACAAATGCGAGTTTTGTTATTATTATTGTGGTGAAGAGGTGCCTTTGTACTCGGACCATACGATCTCTTGTAGTCTCCCGTCATACTTTATAGGGTATTCTTATGAGACATTATTGAGACTTCAAACCTATTGTTTTGAAAAAATTCAGAATGCTACTGGGTGTCACCACTGCCTATTACTAGCCCGATATCTTAAGCATTTAATCTGTAAATAATTCTTAATATATTTTGACCACACACAGTAACTGAACACTTATTAGAGATATTAACACCGATGTTCGTATACGAAAGTTTGATTGAATCGGACATTTACATCATATATCACAATTGTTTGTGAAAAGTGAGGTTAGTTTAAATTGGCAGCCGCCTCAAAATGCCTAGCTTACTTCGTTTCTGTAAAGTAAAGTTAAGATACGTTCTTTCAATAAATTCTAGGTGCTTAAAGTAATGGGCGGGAGTTTTATAAGAAAGAAGTCAGAATGTTCCGAAAAAAACGGGGAAGTAATTCAAGCTAAAAGTCATAAAAACCAAAACGAATACCTTCAGTAACATTAGAGAGCTCAATAGGTGACTAATATACAGCATATTCCTTGTGAAGACACGACCTATCTTCCTATGACGAAGAATAAGGCATTTCGGATGAGATAGTGCTTTGAGGAGACGAACTGGCTTAAATAAGATACGTCGAGGGCTTTATAGATTACATCGCCAAGACTTTTAAAGGCCTAAAAGCACTGACACAGCATAAAGACGTGTGCAAGAAATTAATCCTTGCAGAGTAAACATTTTCAAATTAAACCAAACAACGACAACAACAATTCAATTTAATTCAATTGTTACCAACAACTAACTGCTTCATGCATACATACATACATACATACATACATACATTAAATGCATAAAATTAATGAATTTAGTTTTGATTCTCTTCTTACGAAATCATTCAAGCATTAGTTTTGTTATTAATGCCGTACCTGAATACTCCTGGTGTAACTCATACATACTCGATTTAAAGCAGCACGTAAATCAAGTATCACTTTAAGCACACATACACATACACACAGATGCATAGCTATATGCAATGCGTATAATTGTGTCCTTACACAGGACTGTTTTCAACATCCCTTATGCAAGAGTGTTTGCATACTCTTCTCTGTGCAAATCAATCAATATTTATTTCACGTATGATTTTTAACATCGATATGCTATGAACGCTATACCTACCAAAGCCAGAGATGGGATTTTCAATTTACAAATAAAAAAAATTTTAATTTTTTTGTTGTTGCTTTATATGCGCTGCTATAAGAGGTTTAAAAAGGAATTGAAAATCCAAATAATGATGGCGATGATGATGATGATGATGATGATGAAAAAAAAAATATTTTTCGTTTAATTGAAAACGTAAAACAAACAAAACAAAACAAAAAAAATAGGAGTTCACCTCAGCGCTACAAGAGGTGGTACTCATCAAAATATAACAACGAGTCAACGAGTGCAAAAATCAAACAAAAGGAGGTCGTCCACCGCCTGTACGTTTGTCAAACGTACATAGATGATGGATGCATAAGCATCACAGAGATGAAGCTTCAGTTTTTTTTTTTTGTTTCCTATTTATTATTGCTTTTGTATTACAAAGCGACGCATTGAGGCAGGATGAAAACTTTCAATTTCAATTTTCTCTCTCTCTCCTGTTTTTCTGTTGTTGTTTTCTTTCGTTTTATTTTTTAAGAAAACAAAATTCCGTCTGCAACGAAATATTTTCAGACTCCATGGTGAAAAGCTTTTGACAGAATAATTGATTAAAATTCGTTGTGAAAAGTTGAAAATTACATTTTCGTTTCTAGGCAAAACTCAAAATTGTTGTTGTTGTTGTTCTATTTTCTTCACTCAGCATTGCAAGCCTGGCATTTGATTTGATTTTTTTTGTTTGAATTTTTATTTTTATTTTTCGATTTTATTTTTCTATAAAACAATAAAATAACAACAGAAACAAAAACAAAAGCAATAAAATCGAAATATTCACTCAGTTTATTAGCACTCACAGCCGCAGCAACAGTAGAGGCAACAAAACAACACAACACAACGCAAGGCATCCGAATGTATTTCAAAAACGATAAACTTTATATTTGAATTCAATTTTCAATTTGATTTTAATAGAGTTGGAAATCAAGTTGGCAATAAATTTTTGAAACGGCATTTGAAAAATGTTCATAAAACGTACATAAAAAATATACAAATAAAAGTAAAACGTTTCAACATACGTTTACGACGCGTAATATGCTGTAATTGTAGACAGGCCTTTAGGAAATTGAAATAAAATGGAACTTTATAAAGTCCTTTTGGAATAAGAAATTATTAAAGCGGAGAAAAAGTTTTTTCTTTAAATTATGTAATTAAGTTGGCTTCGGTTCAAACCCCAGGTTAGATATCTTTAACGAAACGACATATGAACAAATATTTCTTTGGCAACTTACTCTCAGCTGATTGCTGGCACAAACTCAAAAATCCCAAAAAATCTGTCGTTCAAAATCGACTTTATATTGAGGGTCCCGCCACCATGTATAAAATTAACACACACAACATAAGTGGTGTAAGAAGCTACGTCTTAATCCTGACTGAAGGATTGTAATGATCAATTATGTATGTATGTAGGTATGTATGAATGTATGTATGTATGTGTGTATGTATTTCAACTACCATCCACCATTTGAATTCAGTGTTCTCGTAGTTCCTGCAGCCGTAGCATGGTGGCCGAATGTTTAACAAGCTTTTGATTGGACTCATATTGTTGACTGTATGTCCCTGTTTAATAGTAAAATATCCAGAGTGGCATATGCTGTTTGTCAAGTAGCGCCATCCTGTTGATATCATATGTTCATGTTCATAATAGTCGGCCAACAGTGCTCGCCATTGACAGTGACATTGGCTAACATTGTTCTCAAAAAAAAATTTCGATAATATCTCACACACACTATGACTTATTTAAATTTGAAGATAGTAAACGATTTATGAAAGTCTCAATATGATTAATAGGCGATTAATTTTGTTACGAATCATAGTTGTTATAGTGCTTGAATGCAATCAATCAATCAATCTCCCTCCCCCATGAAATAAAGACAAAATCAACAACAAATATTCTAGGAAGGTGTGGCAATGCCACTTTTTGGGAAGGAGTAGAATTAAATGCCCAAATTTCCTAACCTCTACATTACAATATAAAAATTAATTCACTTTAAAAATTTTAACGTTGGGTTATTATTTCTCGCCAAAGAGAAATGGTAATCCCATCCATTTGTAATATCTGCTACAATAGTAGACCAATTCACCTGCTTTGCTGGAAAAGTTTTTCTCAACTAAACTAAGAGTTCGAAATTGGCACTCTTGTTTCCATAATTTTGTACGTAAACGTATCGCTTATACCGAAGCTTATACGTTTTTTGTTTATTAAGGAATAATGTTGCTTACGAGAGAGATATTATGGAATTATCATAAAACGGTGATCTCCAATGTTGTTATCCGGCATCTCCAACTGAACGAAATATGAAAAAATATTTCTTCGGCGACTTCCTCTCAGCAGATTTCTGTCAAAAACTCTGAGAGTAAATAAAATTGCCATGAAACGTTTGTCAAAAAAACTGTTGTTCGGAGTCGACTTTAAACTATAGGTCCCGCAACTCATGTATAAAAATTATAATAATATAATATAATTCTAACTGAAGGGTTGTAATGACCAATTATGTATGTATTGTTAATATAAACAAATTATACCCTTGATGTGAATTTCAGGTTAAATTAAAAAAAGATCCACAAAATAATTTAAATTATTAAAGCATTTTCAAAGTCTTAAAAACAAAATAACCCCACAAATTCACGTCTCGATGGCAGTCTACACCAAATAAAGTTTAAAACGTGTAGATACTTGACGCAAATGATTTTTTATTTCTTTTCAAGTATGTGCCACGTACATATTGATTTTTCTTTTTGTTTTTACACAGCAACACATAAAAAAGTTGCAGGATATTTTTACTTTTTTTTGTTTGTTGCCAATGAGAAGGTCAGAAAAGTTTTGTTGGTTAATAAACTCAGCTCAGCACAGAACAGCCAATTGATGAGGCCCTGTTTGCTGTTTAATGCAGATTAAATTCATGCCATTAGTAGACAACAATTCAAGTGAAAATCTTTCAAAATTCAAAATCATACAATCTCTCTTCGATTCATAATAGAAATGAAAGAAACAGCAACACTAGATGCCAAGATACCTGCTCTAATATTATGGAAAGTTTACAGAAAAAGGTATTGAAAGTTAAATCAACGAAAAGAGATGAGCACGTACAAAAATTTTTGATTTATGAAAAATGCCTAAGATTAGTTAGTGGTGGCCCACAACAACCACTTAAAATCCAAAGCGAAAAAAGGGATCACAAAGTTTACATTACTTTATTGAAAAGTTGTTTGCCTTGAAGGCCTTAAACAGATAAATAATTCGTAAGATTGCCCGGGTAATAACTTACTTTATGACTTGAAAAAAACAAAACTTTTTAATTAAGTGCCTTTAATATGAATTTGTTTAAATTTTATTATTTTTATATTAAGTAGAGGAGAGAATGTGTGAGTTTTTTTATTCTTTTTAAATAGAAAACCAATAAAAAGAAGAGTGTGAGAGAGAAAGAGAGAGAGAGTGAGGAGGACAATTTTATTTTTATTTGCAATACAAAAATAGAACGTGTCAAAAGCAATTTATTTCTTTAGAATCTCAAACATAAACCGGAAACGGATGTAAAGTGCACTCAACTTAACTGCACAAATACATTTTGCCAGGCATTCGTGTGTTAAAAACCGAAAATAATAACAACTATTACAGCGACAACAGCTACAAATGCTACAACTGTGAATGCGACTACGACACAACGATAACAAAAGCATTTGCAAATGCACAAATAAGTGCTTGCGGTGCAATCCACAGATAGAAAAATAACACGAAGAAGTGAGAAAGCAAGAGAAAACATAAACATTCGTAGAAATAAATACACAAGTCATTAGCACCAAAGGACTCTAAACATCAGTGCAAACAAACAAACAAACACTTCCATAGAATTATGACCGGCCATGGGGAATGCAAAAACGTTGGGTGATAGAAAATGAGTGCGAAAAGGCAAAGGAAGAATGCGTCACAAAGGGATTTATGTTTTGGCTGTGGTAGGAAGTTTGACGATATAATTTTCAAAACAATAAACAAGAAAATTACAAATTCGCGTGTTACATTTAAAAGGAAATACACACACATACACACTCTCTACCATACTCTCACTTTGAATTTTAGGAAAAAAGAAATGTTTTTTTTTTGTTAAAGAGTAAATAATAAAAGAAGATTTATGTCCACATAGAGTGGACAAATTTGAAAATTTTTAAAACGAATTCATTCCCAACCAGACAAATAATCACAGCAAAAACGGGCTGAGCTACTTATTGACATATAGTAGGTCTTAATAAGCAAACGTTCTCTCCTTTACGCCCTGTATGTTTTCACAGAGGGCGTCGTTCCTTTGTAGCGTTGGGTGAAAGCCGTTTCATCTTAAAACCTAGACTAACTGACTTAGAAGATAAACACGCCTTTGCTCCCTACAGTACATATATTCAATCATAATTGGTCATATAAAACTTCAGTTAGAATTACGACCTAGCTTCTAATACCACTTATGTTGTAAGTGTTAATTTTATACATGAGTGGCGGAACCTTTAGTTTAAAGTCGATTCCGAACGACACATTTTCTTGAGAAACTTTTCATTGTAATTTTTTTATTTTACTCAGACTTTTTGCCAGAAATCTGCTGAGAGGAAGTCGTTGAATAAATATTTTCCATATTTTGTTTTGTTGGAGATGTCTGACCTGCATCTTGAACCGTAGTCTCACGTCTAAAAAGACAACACACTACCTACTAGACTACGACGACTTTACATACATACATACATACATACATAATTGGTCATTACAACCCTTCAGTCAGGATTACGACCTAGTTTCTCACACCACTTATGTCGTGTGAGTTAATTTTATGCATAAGTGGCGAGACCTGCAGTTTAAATTCGACTCCGAACGACACATTTTTTTGAGAAACTTTTCATGGCAATTTTATTTACTCTCAGAGTTTTTGCCAGAAATCTGCTGAGAGGAAGACGCCGAAGAAATACTTTTTGTATTATGTTTTGATGTCTGGCCTGGTTTGATTTTGATTGATTTTCCTTATAGTATACATTCAAATACCCTTTTTAGTAGGCTTCGAACAAATCAAAGTATACTTTCAGGTAAATTCATGTGTTAATTTAGATTACAAGTGATTTATATGGACCTCTTTAGAAAATTTTATACAAAAAACTGCTTGTCTACATGGAGTAGGATATTGTTTATATTTCTTAAGGGCAAATTAAAAAATTTAACACCAAAACTGTATTTTTTTATTTAAGCACCTTAAACTATGCAACCTTTAGCAAAAAAATTTCATTTATTTGACTTATATAGCGAATAATTTTTCCTATTTTCTGTTTTTTCCAAATAAAACCTGCAAATATTTAAAACTAAAATTTAATAACAAAACATATTCCATTTTAGTGTTATTTTACCAAAAAAAAACAAAACAAAAAATAGATTTTTAGAATTTTAATTAAGCTTTTTAGACAAAGCAATTGCTAATTGAAATGCAACAGCAACGACAACAACACCAAAAACAGCTATTGCCAAAAGTTAAATAAAATCTACAAAAAATTCCCTCAAAGGTATTGAATGTATATAAATAATGCCGCAAAATAAAACACACACAATTCCACAGAGGGAGCAACAGTGAGAGAGCTCTAGTGGGGGAGGAAATAAATAAAACATAACAACAATTGCAATGAAAAAATATGTTCAAAGTAGAAAATCAAAATAAAAACACAACAATGACAAAGTCAACACTTGAAAATATTTCATACGAAAATATTTTTCTAACACCTAAAGGTATGCTTTGATTTATGTTTGCAACAAATTGTTACACTCAAAGTATGCTTTAGAGAAAATTGAAACAAAGTAATTAGCCGTACAGTTTTTTGTAACAGCTTAGCAGAGGGGGTAAAAGGTTAGAAAAATATATATAAAGAGGGTATAAATTCTCCTGTCATTTAATGGCTGTTTTTTCTGTCATTCCGAAAAATGAGTTCGTATACTTCATTATTGAGAATTTATTTGGAAACATATTTTTCCCTCAAAAGCCGCAAATGAAATAAATCTCATAAATCTACCTACTAACTGGGCTACTTACCAAGCAATATAAACTTCCGAACTTTGACATCTTGTTGAAGCTACGTCTGTCAAATTAATTGTCATTCATTCAGTCTGTGTTGTCAAATCACCATGAATGACCATTGACAACGACATATATTTGTAGCATAGGTTCTGGGGCAGTTAGCAACTGAACATAATTTTAATCAAAAAAGTTCCTTCAACTATGAGGTCCATTTCAGGATGAATGGAATGAATGTGAATAAATAAAATTATCGAATTTAGAACGATACCAATCCAGGACCATCCAATGAATCCAAAAGGCAATTATTTGGTATGGATTTTGGTCTGGTGGCGTCATCGGTCAATATTTTTTCATAAACGACCTTGCCCAGTCTATAACTGCCACTATAAGTCGACGATTATTAATTTGTTTTGGCTTAAATTGGATGATTTAGACACCAACGGCATGTATTTTCAATATGACGAAGAATATATTCTGCACGAGAGATTTGAGGGCATGATCATATTACATGAAGATGATATGAAGTGGCAACTAAGATTGTGCGATTTAAACCAGTTTTTTCAAGTGGTTCTCTTAAGCCGCAGGTGTATCCAAATAGTGTTTGGAGTAGTTTGATGGTTCACTAGGCGAGATCTCGCGAGCATAAAGCTCAAAACTGAATATAAAAAAGAATTTGTTTTGGCGACCGCCTTTCAGTAGTCCTCCTTTGATTCTAAAGTCTATCTTCCAGCCTCGATGCTGAAACTGTAGGCCCTGCCAGTCATGAATAAAATTAACAGACACAACGTAGGTAGTGTGAGAAGCCAAACCAACTATTGGGTTGCAGTGGTCAAATGCACTTTGCATCCAAACAACGAGCTTCACTTCACACTCCTAACTAAACTGTTTTACGGGCCAAATGTACGTTTATGTGGCACCCAATTCATGTGGCACCCAATGAAAGTTCATCGAATGTTTTAAGTGTATTTGGTAATGGATATCTGCATCTGTGACATCAAATTATCAAATCTCAAATGATGAAACCATTTCGCTGCTATTTTTCTAGTTGCAGCATCGTCTTCGTAAACTTTACTAATTTTTTCAGCAATGTACGAAGTAGTATGTTTATGCCGCTTCAAGGGCACTTATTTCATACAAAATTTGGCTCATGCCTACGCTACAGTCGGTAGTGTCGGTTAGTCGATAGGTTTGTAACATGTAATGTGAAAATGTATATTCGTATGTACGAATATTTGGACGGACAGAATGAGTGTGTGCGTAACATGTAATGTGTATGATCGTTTTTTAATAGTAAATTCTTACCACGTATTATCATACTCAATGCTGAAAAAATAGAAAAGGGATCTACACCTGTATAGTTGTTGTGTGTTTTTTTATTTTTTGTATGATTTAATTAGAAGGATCTTTAATTTTAAATGTGATAAGAAAGGATAGGTTGGTTGTGCGGTTGTTTTTTATTTTTTTGTATATTTAATTAGAAGGATGTTTAATTTTAAATGTGATAAGAAAGGGTAGGTTGGTTGTGCGGTTGTTTTTTATTTTTTGTGTGATTTAATTAGAAGGATCTGTAATTTTAAGATGATAACAAATTCTTGTCACGTATTGCTCATGATCAAATGTAGAAGAAATAGTAAACGGATGTACACCTGCGTGATCGTTTTCTAGGAATAATAGATTCTTATCGCGCTTTAGTGTATACAGGATGAACACCTGCATCATTGTTTTCTATGAATAATAGATTCTTATCGCGGTTTAGTGTATACCTGCATAATAAATAATAAATTCTTGTCACGTACTGCTCATGATCAAATGTAGAAAAAATAGAAATACAAACTGATAAGAAAGGGTAGGTTGGTTGTACGTGTTCTTTTTTTTGTAAACAGGATATACATCTGCGTGATAGTTTTTTTATATACCTAAATAGAATCATGATTGTGCATGTTCATTTTATTTGTGTTTATATGAGTATATATGACTGTGTGCATGTTTCCTCATCTACATCCCAGAGTATAAATAGACTTGCTTTTAAGGATTTAGAATTTTTTTTAGTTTTACTGTTTTAAATAAATGAAATTATAGAATAAAGGGATTAATTAAAACAAATTATTTTTTTATTTTTTTTTTTTTGAAAATTTTATTACATATTTCTTTTTTTAGATTTTTACAGATTCGAATTTAAAAATACGTTTATACAGATTAAATAGCTTAAGTGTTAACAAATATTGTGTATAGAATGTTTGACATCGACAAATGTTGAAAGATTGTGAATAAGTATTTTCACAGTTAGATCTATGTATAATATTATTAACACATATAAATGGATAATTTACATAATTACAAGTTCTTAGTTCATTGATAAGACTTAAAAATAAATCTATATGCTCCTTGTCAATCTGATTACTATGTTTTATTAATAGTTCTTCCAATTCAGCTGATGTTACCATTTTTGTTCCCCTTCTTTAAAAATTTAATAGTAGGTTGTGTTAGTGCGGGACGATGTACTCTGAACAAAGAGTAATAATTAACTAAACGAAGATTTCAGATGTGGTTAAGTTTTTTTGTCATTTATTATACAATTTCTTTATTGAAAATTACAATTTATTGAAAACACAGTTTTTACATTTAGTAAGATTATAAAAATTAATTATATTTTTAACTTCATTTTCAACTTGATATAGTCTATGTTTATAAAATATACAGGGGCAGGTGTCAGGACCGCATGTACTGTTTTCATTCGACCATTCACAATCCTCGAAATGTTCACCATGTCTATTTTTTATTCTCTTCAGGTTGCCAACATACTCCAGTTGTGTTTGTATGTTGATGAGTTTAGTTTTATCCTCATCAGAAATTATGCGCGAGAATGATTTTAGAAAGTTGTATATTTCCTTTAAAATCATTGTGTGTTAATCCACTGCTACTGTAGGCTCATGTGTAGAGTTTTTGAATAATCTTTTATGTTGATGGTTTTAATATTTATATAATTTAAAATCGCTCGTAAAAGATAACTCCTCTCGTCTTTAGGGTTATTTATTTCAGCACCGGTGTCTATATCCCTCTCGTGTTCGGGATCGTACTGAAAACAGTAGATGTTAAAGTTGATATTTATATTTTAATCTCTTCTGTACGATAAGATGGACACACAGTAATGTTAGACAATAAACCAAATTTACTCTTTATATACCTACGCAAATTTTAAAATTTCATAATCTTGTGAAATTAAAAGAATATTTTTTTTTTTTTTTTTATTACTTTTTTATTTATATAACATATAAAATATACAGAGTTACATATACATTTACAATATTTTCTTTACTTCATTTGTAAGAGGTACATATTCAAACATTCTATCATGTATAATTAAACAATATGCAGATGTGTTAAGTGGTATGTTTTGTTGTGTCTTCAATTCGATTCGTATATCAATAGGTCCAGTTTTTACGGCTTCATTTTGATGTGTTACATCTAGAACAATTATTGGTGCAATTGTCTTAAAACTATCTCGTTTTAGTAAGGGTTGCGAGGGGCGTGAATAATAACTTTCTTGAAATCTTGAGTACATATGATATAGTAGAGCGAACCGATTGCTATCAAATTTAAGATTTAAATCATCGTAGGGATACGACTCTGAGTTGAGATGAACTTTAACATCGGATAGATTACAATGTATAAATGTGTTAGAGTTGTCTCGAAATGCTATTAACAGAAATCGAGGTCTTTCACTTTCACGAGCAAGCTTAACATTCCATAATATTGTATTGCTTTCGGGAAGAGAGGGGTAATAATACATATCCCAACTTCTAAATGATATATTCAAAGGTCGACGACTGTTGATAGTTTTATACATTTCCAATTTATAGGCATCAGCAAGTTGAACATGTGGTACTTTCCATGTTATATTTAAAATCGATAGCTTACATTTTTCACTTGATATATTTGATTTAAAGACTTGAGAATCATCTTTAGATCGTAGAAGAATTAATTCGTGTTTGGAATTAACTATTATCTTATTGAAATCTTCAGCAAATCCGAGTAACATTTTTAATGGAACACAAAAATTAAAGCTTCCAGTAATAAGCGAAAGATCAGATTCACCATTGATTGGTGACCATCCTGCATTTACTAGTGCATCACTTTCGAATTGATTTAATGAAATATAGTTCTTAATGTCCGTTGTTATACCCAGATGACGTGTACGATCAATTTCTACACCATTTATCTCATAACGAATTTCATCGAACAGATAGGCCATACAGTTGTTTAAGAGTTTTAATGATGGAGAGACTGTAGAATCGTCTTTTGTTGCAAATCCTTCTATGTATAGAAAACTTTCACTTGGTAGAACTAATAAATCTTGGTTTTGAATTGATATACGAATTTCATCGTTATTCTTAAATGATTGTAGATATGATGTATAACTATGATAGTCTTTTTTGATGATTGAATTATCAAAGTTTGGTTGTTGTAGTATGTTAATTATACTCATTTTTGTTTTAGTTTAAAACCAAGTTGTTTTAGAAATTCACGATTGTGTCTACTGAGATTCTCTGTCCTCTGTTTTTGTATATTTTTTATTTTTTTTATTTGTGATAATTTCTTAAAATCTACAGTTCTTGTTGCTGTTTTTATTGCTGGAGCTGAGTATAACGTTTTCGGTTGCGATACTGATAATGAATTGTTGTTGTCGTTGCTGTAGGAATTGTTTTTACTATCGAATATAATCATTCCTTCAGAGGTTTCAAATGTAATCTAATAGTTATTTTTTCTCCACGAAAATTAATAAGGTTTCCGTCCTGGTCGGTTACTTTTAGAACAATGGTGTTGATTGATCTAGTGTTAACTGGTAAATAAATGACGTTTGCTGGTGCTTCTGTTATTTTATAGCCAGGACTCACGTTAAGCGAAAATTGATGTAGAGTGTGAGCAGAAGCGTTATTTATATAGGATCCGGTAACAATATTACACTCAATTAAAATAGTGTTTATTTTTGTAATATCTATTGTTTTGTCTGATTTATGCTCTTCATCAGGCTTTAGAACTCTCTTACTAAATCCAAGCAGCGCTCCAATTGATCTTTCTTTATCGAAAAATATCGTATCAGTTGAGCTCTCTATGTAGGTTTGTAGTGTGTTATAATTTGATTGAATTTTAAGTTTTCCTTTTACACTCAATTTTTTATATTTTCTAATTAAAAAATCAGCTAAGTTTGAAAATTCATATGATCCCACAGGAATTTCTATAATATGGTTACCAATATGAAACAAATTGTTCTCATAATCAATATTCGGAATTGAGTGATATGTATCAAAACTTATTAGACCGCAAACATAGTTTGATTCAAGCCCAATGGGTGGAAAATAGTCGGCAACTAGTTTTGATGTATTTCCGTTCAGAGTTAATGTTATGGACATCTTAACGTATACCTTGCAAATGAATCATTTTCCAATATTACACTGTTTTTATAATGATGTTGATGACGATGCTGATGTATTATTTGAATTTATCCATGAATTGTGATTTGATGAAAATCCCAACCATTTAACATACAACATATTTCCTCTCCTCTTTAATACTTTTTCAACTAAATATGTTTGAGTGTATTTTGTTTTCAAAAGTTCATATTCATAAAATCCACCTTTAATTTCATTACCACAATAGTCTTCTAAAATGTAAGTATTGGGATTTGTATTCCTTATATTTTTGATTTTGAAGATTTCTGTAGTCCAATTTGGTGTATATCCTTTTTCAAATACATGTTTATATTTACTTATACGAACATGATCACCAATTTTAAACTTAGGTCTCCTAAAAACCTTTAAGTTATTGTATACGGTATCCAAAAGAGTTTTTTCATTGAAAGAGTTCACTTCATTTGGTGTCATTTTAATTGTTCTATGAAGTGTATTATTATATTTATCTATTAGTTCTTGATATATGTTTATCCATTTGTAAGTTCCTTGAAAGCTAAACTCTTTCCACATCATCCCTTTCAATGTTCTATTAAATCGTTCAACTATTGATGCTTTCAAAGAACTATATGTTGAATAGTGATTAATTTTATGAGATTGCATTAAATGTTGGAATTGATTATTAAAGAACTCTCTACCATCATCGGTTTGCAGGTTTTTCGGTTTTCGCTTTGATGTATCGAATACACTTTTCATAGCAGCCGTTACGTTCTGTGCACCTTTATTTTTAACGGCAACAGCCCAGGCTTTTTTTGAAAAAGTATCTATAACTGTTAGAAGATAACGATATCCATTATTATATGTTTCATAGCTTCCCATTTCTACTAGATCAGCTTGCCATAAATCATCAATTCCCTTCACTACAACTCGTCTTCTTTTGAAATTTTTTCTAGCTTGTTTATGTAATTCTTCTACTATTTGTCTTTTGTCTGCATTCAAATCCATATTATTTATGTACGTATGTGTGTGTGTGTGTGTGTGTGTGTGTGTGTGTGTATATAAGTATATTTTATTCGATTTTTAGTTTTTCCTTTGAGTGAATGATTTGAATATATATTCTTCAATATGATTTAACCTTTGATTATAGATATTAATTCTCTTTAAAACTTCTATTTCAATTTTCTTGAAAGCTTCGTTAAACACTTTCATTTCACCTTCAATTTTATTGAATTTCTCTGTAATTTTATTTCTGTATTCAATATTTCTATTATAGTTTTCCTGCTTAGAATCTATTATTGTCTTCTCAACATAGTTATCAAGGGCTTTTTCAAGTTTCTCCATATAGTCTTTTATTTTCTCAATTTTTACAGATTGTTCGCTAACTTTGTTTTTAACATCATTACTCATTATTTCTTGATTATGTATAATTGAAGTATTAACATTATCTTCGAATACTTTCATTTCATTGTCATGTTTTAGATAAATATTTTCAATCTCGCTTTTTAAATTGTTTATTTGATCAACTAGATCATCACGTACTTGTGTTATATATTTTTCGATTACAATATTTTTGTTTTTATGGTTATATTTATTAAAACTTTCTCCAAATTTATTAATATAAGACATCTCTTTCACTCTTCTAATAAATTATGTTAGATTCTTTAAGTTCTTCGATAATAGAGATTATTTCGTTTTGATGATTGTTGTGGCCAGCACCTTCCGATGAGAGAAGTAAACGTAGTCTGTCAACTAATTCATTAGGATCATCCCAATATATATAGTTTGATTTCCGATTATCTAGTGATTTTAGCAATAATCCACTGCCTTTTGTTGAAATTTTTGTTGTTGTTTTGAATAAATGTTTAATTATTCGTCTATATTTGAAGGCTCGTGTTCCTTTCACTTGTTCATTAGCTTCATAACGACGTCTATGTGCATTGGTATGAATTAAAATCTCTTTATATTTCTTTAAATCATTTTTAGTATAATGGAGAGGTTTTGTATGAAATACTAGTTCAAATAATCCAGGCGTCATTTTCAATTTCATATTCCCTATCTGCATAGTATTATCTCTATTAAATATTAATTTTTCCTTGCCATATCTCCAACTACCGTCTACATCTTGATTAAAACCATAAATTTTATCCAATTGGTTATTATCAATAAGTAATTGAATATTTTCAAATAATGGAGAGCTTTTCGTCAGCTTTAAACTTTGTTTTCTTTCCAAGTTTTTGATACATGTACTTGATACAGGTCTATTATGACCATAGTTTTGCTCATCATCATTGTCATCAGTTGACATATTTCCATATTGAAAATCGTTATTATCACCGTTTACATCATAATAATCATCGTCATCATTAATAGTGTTGTCTATATCCTTATGCTTATGTTCAAGTTTTCCGATGATTTTATTATCATCATTTACATCATCATAATCATCCTCGCCATCAAAAGTGTTGTCTATATACATATCCTTATGTTTATCTTCAAGTTTTCCGATGATTTTTTTAAGTGGTTTTGTTATTGGTTGAAAGGTATCTTCTAATAAATTAACTCTATCTATTTGGTTCAGTTTAATGTTTTTTAACTTTTCCTTTAGAACCGCTCTTGTCTTTACAAGATCTTCTAACATTTTATTATGATCATTTTTAGACATTATAATAATTTTTTTAATTGATTTTGATTTGGTTATGATCTGCTTGCAATCTGGTTATGAACTGCTTTACATCTGGTTGCGATCTGCTTGCTATCTGGTTATGATCTGTTTGCTATCTGCTCACGAACTGCTTTATATCTGGTTACGATTTGCTTTATATCTGGTTACAAACTGCTTGCTATCTGGTTATGATCTGCTTGCTATCTGCTCACGATCTGCTTTATATCTGGTTACGATCTGCTTGCTATCTGGTTATGAACTGCTTTACATCTGGTTGCGATCTGCTTTATATCTGGTTATGATCTGCTTGCTATCTGGTTATGAACTGCTTTATATCTGGTTATGATCTGCTTGCTATCTGGTTATGATCTGCTTTGTATCTGATTACGATCTGCTTTATATCTGATCACGAACTGCTTTATATCTGGTTACAAACTGCTTGCTATCTAATATCAAATAACATATCATAGTTGTATGAAACTATCAAATCCTTTTCGATAACGTCCTTTATTTATTAAATCATCCTTGCTTACAACAAGAAATCCATATTTATCTTTCCAACACTCACTGCAAAGGTCAACAAATTGTTTAAAAGTCATATCACCAATAACATGATCATTATATATATGTTTTAAATTCATTTCATCCTGTTTAAATATTATAATCATATTTGCATTATCACGTATTAGATGTTTTGGAATTTTAGTATATGTTTGACCCAGATAAAAGCAATCAATGAATTTGTGTCTTCCCATACAGAAGTAATCTCTTATACTATTTTGTTTCTCACAAATAACATCATCGAATATTATTATAGAATGTGGATAAGCTTTTGCTGGACTTAGAACTTCTTCATTTTCCGAAAACGTAAATAGATTAATTTCTTTTATCGGTTTAATTAATTTTCTTAGATAACAATATTTTGGTTGATATAATGATTTCGAGTATACATAGATGTTTTTAAATCTCAATCCGTTAGGACTTTCAATTAGACTTATCATCACATTAGTTTTACCACAATTCGATGGTCCCACTATCAATGCACGAATCGAATTCGGTAATAATGTGTTGTGTACAACTGTTTTATCTCTTGATTGAGATGATTCATCAATATTTCTTATAATAATTTGCTTTGCTTGTTTAACTAGCTTCATGTTGACTGACATACTGAAACTGTGATCGCATAAATTGGTGTATATATAGGTCTTGATTTCAGATATTTTTGCGAAGAGGTATAAAAGTAACGAAACAAAATGGATATAATCTACAGTCAAAACAAAAACCCAGTCAGTGTAAGATGAGAAGGGGACTTGTAAACAACTTAATAAATAAAGTACCTGTTGAATTACATCTGCCTGGTTATCAGTTTTGTGGACCTGGTACAAAACTTAAAAAACGTTTAGCAAGAGGAGATAAGGGTATAAATTTATTAGACGCAGCTTGCAGAGAGCACGATATTGCATATTCACAATCAAAAGATATAGACACAAGACATCAAGCAGATCAAATATTAGCTGAAAAAGCCTGGCAACGAGTTAAATCTAAAGATAGTGATATTAAAGAACGTGCTAACGCGTGGTTTGTGACAAACGCTATGAAAGCTAAAGTGAAATTTGGATTAGGTTTGAAGGAGCAGAGACATAAGAAAAGAAAGAATTCAAAAAGAATGAGAAAAGGAAAAATGAATAAGTGTAATAAGAAATTATTCACAGCTACTGTGAGAAAAACTTTAAAACAATTGAAAGAACAGAAACCCCTTGATATAAATGATGCTGTTAAAATAGCAAAAAAGGCTATTCATTCAAATTTTAAAGGGAAAAAGCGAGCAGACATTATAATACCGAGAGTTATACCTGTACCGAAAATTGGAGGATTTCTTCCACTTATTCCCGTACTAACAGCATTGTCAGCGCTTGGTGGTTTGGCAAGTGGAGGATCCGCTATTGTCAAAGCAGTAAATGCTATCAAAAATGGAAAAGAACAATTGGCTGAAGCTAACCGTCATAATAGATATATGGAATCAATTGCAATGGGTAAAGGATTGTACCTCAAACCATATAAAACTGGATATGGTCTCTACTATAGTCCAGCTCCAAAAAACTATTAGATAACCTACCCAATCGCCCATTAACAGATTTGGATTTGAATAAATATGGAAGACATCTCAAACATTTTAGGGGTGTTTTCATGCGTGATTCTTTACCTGAAAAACCATTCAAGCAAGAATGCGGCATTGTTAATTTAGATGATTCAAATGGTATGGGAACACATTGGGTA